>CM062268.1:7190449-11990449 GCA_031216635.1 Dissostichus eleginoides | reverse complement strand
GGTCTGACATTTTTAGTTAAATGTTCAGTTTGCAACTCTTCCCAGTTTCTATCACAACATTAAAGTAACATACACCTTGTAAAAAAAATACCTCTGACACACCGCTCGGCTTAGTGACAGCTGCTTGCTTTTGTTGTCTTGAATAGACATCGGGATGAATAAAGATCAGGGTAGTTTGCATGAAATGTGATAGCATCCAGAGCTGAAAAGAAAACCGAAACAGCGCCACCCCCAAAGCTCCAACAACAGCTGTGATAATTTATTACCAAAGAAACTGCCTAACTGCCAAAGCAGATTTTTATACATTTCCACTTTAGGTTATATTGTGTTTTTTCTTTAAATATCTTACATAAAAAACTGCTTTCAATGTTGCGTGATTTATAGATCTAATATATAGCAGAGACTTTCTTTGTGGATATTTTCCCTGTAGTCTAAGATTATTTGTGTTCCTCAGAGTTAGATTTAAACCATCTTAAATCACAGGATTTATTGTTCCAGCTGTTGGGAAACGGCAGGCTGGGACTGCCGGACTCCACTGCAATGTTTTCTCAGCTGCTCTCTCGGCATTACACACACCTCCCCAGGCAGTGGACAAGAAGCAGGACCTACCCCCCGTCTGTCAAGACGAGCCCCCGGCTTCCACCCGCGGGAACCACTTGGATCACGGAGGCTTATTAAACTGGTTTAAAGGATGTTGTATTTTCTGTCTAGTCTAAAATAGTTCCCAACTCTCCCTGTGAGTGCGGTAACCTCACAACTGGCAGTCACCCTCCTCGTGAGAGATTGACCTTATAATGCCTTTTTTTTCACCCCCTCTTCCTCTTTTTTTAGGGGAGAAATGTATTTGTTTCACACAGGGATTTTCCTTAGAGCTTGTGTATTGGATATAGTTTTGTTGTGCTCCATTTTTGGCCTCTAAGCTGTTAAGATAGTGGTATTACCTTGTTATCAATAGCAGTGCCCCGCATGCGTTCTTATTCTCGTAGTGCCAGCGTTAAACTGTCATTAGCTGTTCAGAGGAAACACTGTTATAGGAAATATCCTCCAAGAGTATCTTTAGTTTTGCAGTCATTTAGTGACAGTCACAATTCTTTACTTGAGACATCACCGTAAAAAAACCCGGTAAAAAGCTCTTATCATCTGAAGACTATTTCAGCGATCTAATTGCTTACAGCTTTCACACATTTCTGAAAGTAATATTTGTATCTCCGGAAAAGTAATTTACACCTTTTAAGAAATACATGACCTTCTTTCCAAATGGTTCTCTAATGGTTACATCAATATCACAGAGCATTTATGTTTGAAAAATTTCCTGGAGACCAATGAAGGCTGTTGACAAAAAGACACCTTGGGAACGGCTGTGATCACTCCACTACTCCCAGATAGACTCTGTTTGTGAGAGGATGCCATAACCATCCACAACCTTACAGGCTGCTGTCAGAGGAGCATGTAGTAGTGTTTAACATATTCACACATTGAATATGAAACGGGATTCTACACACTGTCTTTGAAAAAACACGTAAACACAGAGTATGCATTGATAGTATTTTTGCACACAATATACATGTTGCCACTTGCCATTAAACATAGACACAACATCAGGGTGGTATAGTGTAGACCCACAATGCTCAGCTTGGTAATATATCACTGAGATAAACAAAAAAAGATCCCCAAGCTACAAAAACACCTGATATCTTCTTAGTGCTGACCGTTCAGAGGTCAACAGCAATATGCAATTATAGTTTCACAAACTTACCGATAGACTACTACTAGTTTGCACCCTCAGGCATCATCTAGCAAGAATACAAAATAAGAACCGTAAATAATGTCTGTTGCTATGAGGTTTCTTTGGCAACAGTGTTTAAGTAAAAGTCAGTGCAGTGTTAGTGTAATGAAGCAGACATAAATGTACGATACAAAGCATACATTATGTTAATGTTTGCAAATGCTCTTTAGGGGAGCCGGAATATGCCTTGCAAAATAAATGAAAGATAAATGAGTAATGATTATGCTCACACACCACTTTTAATGCCAAGCAAGATATGTGATACTCCAACCACATCATATTTTCAGTGTCAAAGTACAATATTTTCTTTTGTTTAGACACTGGTTTACGTGCTCTTCCTTACTGCTACTGTAATGAAACAAAAGACAATCCTGTGGATTTACCAGCAACATGACCCTACCCCAAAACAATCATACCTGCAGTCTCAATCGCTACCTGTAACAAGGTAGATTAAATGCTGAATCTGACCAACTTCACAGAGAAAATAAAAAGCATCTGCTTGAAGGCATACACTCACTTGAACAAAATCGATTGCTTTGCTGACTTTACAGCATTACCCTTGTCACTCCACTTTCTCTATAATACTTTAATAGCAGCCTTTTCCATAGACTGAAGCCAGCCTCATCTGGAACTATAAGATCAATTCAGACATCAATGTATATGAACATACCAGGCATTATAAAATACATAACAAAACCCTCTGTAATAAAAAGGGATATTCGCCTTCCGGAATTAACCTGTTTTCAGTTAAATCATAAGGTTATTTGTAGATTACTACATTTAATACATTACATTTATGTTTTTAAACGTTTATTTTACAGCAAAGTTAAGTTCCTAGATCCCCATCATTATTAGCAATCTATCATAATGAGAGTAGAGGTCAAATACATTATCTTTTTATTATAGCAAGAAAGGTGGAGAGTAGAATGTAATTTGAGCACAGTTCATAGAGCAGCCAAACCTATAATTCAGTACTCAGTTTATTACTACGGGGGTCACAGGACCATGCTTCTGGCAACGCTGATAATTGTTATTTTTTCACCCCAGAGTCACAAAAAAAAAAAGTAACTATTGGGAGGCACTTCATTATGATTTTATTTGTCCTTTGCATGAGTGTCTACGGTCCACAGTCCAGACTGCTAACAAAAGCTAATCAGTTGTTTTTCTTTGTGATCCCTGTGGCTTTGGAGGAGAACTCAATGGGAAAATTAAGGTCTGAAAGTACACAGAAAAATAGTTAATTTTGTAACCATGAAAACTTTGATTCAGAATTTGTAATTCTAGTCTATTATTTTCCTTCTTATAATGCTATTGTATTCAACTCTGTTCTTGCAGTTGCACCAATGTTATTTTAAAAAAAAAATGGTATGTTGTGCATCATTTTCAAACAAAGCAATTAAAGCTATTTTAGCCATTTAGGATTGGTAGTAGAAGTGTTAGCAATAGTATAAGTAAAAAAATATATAAATGTTTTTTATTCTTCTTTTAGACAATGCTATCAGCAACAATAATATTACTTTAGCAATATCGTAAGCATTAGTAGTGACGAACAGTCAGGACAATAATCATACTAACATAATAATCCTCGTAAATAGTACACCTTTTTACACCACGTAGGATACTTTTAGTACCCTCATACTGTATATTAATCCTGTTATTTTATGACAAAAACAATAAAGAGAATGAAAACTTGGTCAGAGTGAAACCCAGTTCAGCAAAATGTTATGTAGTTATTAACATTCTTAGCATGACTTGGCATTTATTTGGTAGAAAAACACATTATTACTGTCTGTTAGAATGAAGGACGTTGGTATAACTCCCCTGAAATCCTCTATAGTTTAGAAACAACACATTCCTTATACGCCTGTGAAGCTGACCGTTGAGCGGCCTGACCAAGCAAGGAGGCAGAGAGAGAGAGTTCAAATATAACCCGGTGTGGGCATTTATTCATCGCTGCGGTACATGATACACAGCCTCAATATGACTGTCTCATGTGAACACAGTCACCTACAACCAGGATCTCACACACACACTACCTGGATCTCACACACACTACCTGTTCACTGACAGGGAAAACAGAGCCTAAATACACACACACTAATCAGGCCAATAAGACACAGGTGAGGGGGGAGGAGACAACACAGGGCACCAGGTGAACACAATCACCAGCCACAGACAAAACGGGAGGGGGAACACTTTCAAACTAAACCACATGTGCAATATTACTACAAGGCCGAAGCCGTCAATCCACAGTGACGAAGTTACCTTCGTCACATTTCCTCCTTCCTCTCCCGAAAGAGAACAGTACCTCATTCCTGCGACACGTATTGATCTTGGCCATTTTGCTCTCCTCCATGTGTCTCCACTCCGCCCGGTGTTTCTGCTTCCCCTTGTGCAGCATGGTTTCCTCAGGGGGGGGCGTGAAGTCGGAAGGAAGCTTCCCTTTCTTCCTCTTCGGGATCTGATTCTTCCTCTCCCGGCGCTCCTGCTGGTTCTGCTGCATGACGCGCTCTCTCTCCTGACGGACCTTCTCGACCATTTTCACTCGCTCCTCCTCCGGTAGAAGAGCATCTTCCTCGTCTTTAATTTTCTTCTCCTCTGCAAGTTTCTTTTCCTCCTGCAGGCGTATCAGACAAGCCTCCTCCGCTAAGCGCATCTCCTCTTCCTTTCGCAGCTTCTCCTCTTCCTCCCTCTGCAACCTGAGCTGCTCCTCTTTCTCTTTCTGCTCTCGCATCAATCTCCGGTTCTCCGCAAGGATCTGTGCTGCCTCAGCATCAGAGTTAGTGCCCGTCGAGCCTTTAGAGTCGTCTTTCTCTTTCATCAGGGAAACCTGTTCCTGTATCCGTGAAAACGGCTGCTCCATGTTTCTCAAACGGCGCTCCTCCCGCTTGAATCTGGCTGTCTCATACTTCAGGAATGACTTCATCATCTCCTTCAGTTCCTCAAACTTGCCCCCTGGTTTACCAGCCGTGGACCCCTTTTCAGCTCCAGGCATAGCCACACCGTCATCTGGCTCCTCTCTTTGGGCGTTCCTTTTTTCTCCCGTCATTTTCACCTCCTCACTTGGAATCCCACTTCTGACACCAATTGTGAAGCTGACCGTTGAGTGGCCCGACCAAGCAAGGAGGCAGAGAGAGAGAGAGTTCAAATATAACCCGGTGTGGGCATTTATTCATCGCTGCGGTACATGATACACAGCCTCAATATGACTGTCTCATGTGAACACAGTCACCAACAACCAGGATCTCACACACACTACCAGGATCTCACACACACTACCTGTTCACTGACAGGGAAAACAGAGCCTAAATACACACACACTAATCAGGCCAATAAGACACAGGTGAGGGGGGAGGAGACAACACAGGGCACCAGGTGAACACAATCACCAGCCACAGACAAAACGGGAGGGGGAACACTTTCAAACTAAACCACATGTGCAATATTACTACAAGGCCGAAGCCGTCAATCCACAGTGACAAAGTTATCTTCGTCACAGCCTCCCAAGACATTTCTGTCGGGAACAATCAAGGTCTCACGTTAAGATGAATTCTGTGTTACTTAAAAAAAAATAGAAAAGTACCCTGCACTTTGAACATACGTTGATCATGCTGCGTTACCAGCAGTGGCAACCCCTTGCGTGATTGATCAGATGTGTGGTTTCATTGCGGGGACAGGCTCTGTAACAAAGTGGTGTGTACTGTGTGTCATGTAAGCTTCCAGCCATTATCTCCCTGCCAGTTCAGAGGACCTCGCTGTAACCCAAGCAGCTCTTTTGACCCCAGGCTCTCGGCTTGCCATTGCCCAGCTCCCACTTGGAAATTAGTCACTCTCTGACAGGTGGGGATGGATGCCTGTGATCCTGGCCAGATTCATACGCTTTTTCACCCCCATCTATCATCACCCACGGCTCCTTTTGTCTCAAACTCCCTCCATCACCATTTTATTTCTGTCATGGACTGTTTACTCTCGACACGAGTTGATTGCCACAGCTTTTAGCCCTTGAAGTCATGAGTATTAGGATCCTAATATGCATGGGTACTGCCTATTGCCATTATTTGTTGACCATTTTACCTCTGTCCCCCCCCGACTACATACAACTCTAATAAGAAATATTATAAAGAATGAGAAATATAACACTATACTTCACCTGTTTCACTGTGTATGAGTAAAATGTCAAAATCAGAGAGAACTGCCACAAAATATAAACCCAGTATGTTCTGAACTTGCTTGCATGATGCACTGAGGTCTGTTTTGCTTCATGGCCATCACTATACAGTAAGCACACTTCTGGTATGTGTGTGGGGGGGTATATTTTGTGCATACAACTGTGATTGCGAGTGGGTGTAAAATTAAAGTGCAATGCGAGTATTTTGCTTTAATTAATTGGATTTGTTTTTAAGTAGCTTAAATGGATCTGTCATTTTCTGGCACTCTGCACAGTGTTCAGGGTGCATTTTCTCTCCCACCTATAGCAATATTGCTCCTTTGAGAGTGTGTGGGCTGCTTTTAAAGAATTGAGTGTTTCACACCCTCTGAAAGGACTTTTTTCTCCCAACGTAGTTGTAATAAATTTGTGTCAAGTAATAATGCATAATTAAAACTGCGGTCACAGATGTGCGCAGTGATGAGCGGGCCCTCGCGTCCGTGTGCCTGTCGGGGAGGGTCGCCGGTCGTCCCCGCCAGTCCTCCGAAATGAGCCGTTTGTCATCCCTCTAATTTGTTTACCTGACTTTGCGTTCCTTCGTTTCGCCGTCTCGAAGGAAAACAAATTTCTCTAAAGGCTCGTCGAGGATCGATTATTGAGGAGGCTGTCTGGAGGAGCCGTAACCAAGGATACACTGATTTAGAGGAGAGAGGAGAGAGGAGAGAGAAGAGTCTCTGGAGGAGCTATAACCGAGGGTACACTGATGTATCCTCCGGAGTCGATTTCAGTCAGTGATGTTTAAAAGAGGCGTGACGCATGGCTGGACTTATGTCAAGGAAGCAAAGCTCTGCAAACTGTTCCCGTTGTGATTATAAGTTATTTAAGAGGATCAAATGTGCATCAGACTTTCTGCCCTTTACCGTTTGTTTACTCACTAATCACATCTCGCCTGGATGTTAGGCTATTTTTTTTTAATCCAACTGCTTTCATTCAGACGCGATGTTTACAGTGAGAACAGCAATAACATATGTAACAGGCCTACATTGCACACTTTATTTGTATGCTTTAGTAGATATCTACAAGTAAAGAGTAGATATTATTCATGAAACCATATAGTGTTCACATAATAAAATACAAGGGCTGTAGCCTGATATACATGATATGCTTTAGGAGCTGTATGTGTGTTTGTACAGTGAGTAGGTGTGTTGTGTGTGTCTGTTGTAATTTAATTTGCCGCCAGCAGAAGCGGTGTGTGTGTGTGGGTTAGGGGTTAGGGCTAACCCTAACTCTAAACCCTAACCCTAACCAGTTATGAGCTTTTCTTTGTAAGCCCCGACTTTTTGCAAACAGGTTTAGATTAATGACGGCCATATTTATCGACTGAACATGCTCATTTTCTACGGTAATGTGTCTGACCCTCCACCGATGCTGTATACTAAGTGTGGCGTTGAAAAACAAAAAATGGAAATTTAAGGTAATATTTTACTGTTTTTAACATTATGCTAATTAAAAAAAAATGAAGTAGGCGGAGCTTAGGGGTTCATGGAGATAATATGTAGAGTAGGTCCACCTGAATAAGTGTGCAAAATGTCAGGTCATTCGGAGTTAACGGTGCGACTTTGTAAATGTTTCCATAATGGAAATGTAGTAGTTTGGATTAATGTATTTGTCAAAAATGGTACATTCTCCGTTAGCTTACGAGCTCCCCGTTTGAGCGAATGACTATTCCTTTGCAATGTAGCATCACATTGGATATGCGCTTAAGTTGTCCTAGATTGGAATTTTTCCGATCATTTCCCTATGAGGAATTAGCGAAAATGTGCTTAAAATGCATGAAAAACGCACATTTTTCAAAATGGCCGACTTTCTGGGGGGCGGGGCTAATGAAAAGTAATTCGAAATATGTGTGCAATCATAATAGCAATGTGTATACAGCGTTTCGTGAATATCGGAAAAACGATATGCGAGTAGTTTGGAGTAATTTGTGACATGTAAATGGTCAAAAATGGGAAATTGTCCGTTCGCTTACGAGCTCCTCGTTTGAGCGATCGACTATTCCTTCGCAATTTAGCATCACATTGGATATGCGCTTAACTTGTCCTGGATTGGAATTTTTCCGATCATTTCCCTAGGAGGAGTTGGCAAGAATGTGCTTAAAATGCATGAAAAACGCACATTTTTCAAAATGGCCGACTTTCTGGGGGGCGGGGCTAATGAAAAGTAATTCGAAATATGTGTGCAATCATAATAGCAATGTGTATACAGCGTTTCGTGAATATCGGAAAAACGATATGCGAGTAGTTTGGAGTAATTTGTGACATGTAAATGGTCAAAAATGGGAAATTGTCCGTTCGCTTACGAGCTCCTCGTTTGAGCGATCGACTATTCCTTCGCAATTTAGCATCACATTGGATATGCGCTTAACTTGTCCTGGATTGGAATTTTTCCGATCATTTCCCTAGGAGGAGTTGGCAAGAATGTGCTTAAAATGCATGAAAAACGCACATTTTTCAAAATGGCCGACTTTCTGGGGGGCGGGGCTAATGAAAGCCAATTTGAAATATGTCCGCAATCATAAGAGCAAAGTGTCTACAGCGTTTCGTGAATATTCGAATAACTGTATGCGAGTAGTTTGGAGTCATTTGTGACATGTAAATGGTCAAAAATGGAAAATTCTCCGTTGGCTTACGAGCTCCTCGTTTGAGCGATCGACTATTCCTTCGCAATTTAGCATCACATTGGATATGGGCTGAACTTGTCCTGGACTGGAATTTTTCCGATCATTTCCCTAGGAGGAGTTCGCAAGAATGTGCTTAAAATGCATGAAAAACGCACATTTTTCAAAATGGCCGACTTTCTCGGGGGCGGGGCTAATGGAAGCTAATTAGAAATATGTCCGTAATTCCATGAGGAATCTTTGTGCCAAAATTCGTGAAGTTCTGAGAAACTATATGTGACTACCACACAATAGGGGGCGCTAGTGAGCAGTTTTTTTGAAAAATTACGTTTTTTTTTTACATTCTCGAAAAAGTCGTGGGCTGTGACGTGTGTACCAAGTTTTGCGTCCGAAGCTGATTTTATGCTATCGCGATTTAAAAAAATGTATAGGCCACGCCCACATTCTGCATTTGTTGCGACACTTTAAATCTCAGTTCGTAGTCACCCCGAGAGTATGTGTAAAGAAAAAAAAAAGAAATTCGTCCATCCGTTCTTGAGTTATAAATTGGTGGTGTTTTTGGCGCCCCCTATAGTCCAAAATGAAAATGCTTTAGTGTGCCTATTCTCCAAGACGGACTGAACCTATCCACCAAAATCTGTGATATATGGATACATTGTTGATGAGTTATGAGCATTTATTTCTAAGCCCCGCATTTTTGCTAGTACGTTTTGATTCATGGCGGCAATATTTATCGTGTTAACATGCTCATTTTCTACGTTAATGTGTATGACCCTCCGCCGATGCTGTATACGAAGTTTGGTGTTCAAAAACTGAAAATTGAAATTTAAGTGAATATTTCACTGTTTTGAACATTATGCTAATTAGAAAAAAATAAAAGTAGGCGGAGCTTAGGGGTCCAAGAGGATTATTTGTAGAACAGGTCCACCCGGATATGTGTGCAAAATTTCAGGTCATTCGGAGTTACGGTGCGACTTTGTAAATTTATTCCGAAATGGGTTTTTCATAGGTGGCGCTAGCGAGCACCTTGGACAATTTGAACCCATTGACTCCAGAATGTTGAATTTTTCACCGGTCCTGGCGTCCGTGCAAAATTATACAACTTTGTGAGCGTCCTAAAGCCCTCAAAAACAGGAAACGCCAGCACTATAATAATAATAGAAGAAGAAGAAGAATTCCACCAATAACAATAGGTTTCCTCGCACTTCGTGCTAGGACACCGTTGGGGTCCTAGCACTCCGTGCTCGGGCCCTAATAATACATAAGAAAATATTTAAGCCATTTAAACAGAGGTGTATTTAACAAATCCACTAGTTTTAGATATTTCAGTTGGATTATGTTCTTAAGTTTGCTAAACTGAAAAATAACATTAAAGTGGTTTTCTATATATCATCTACTAAATACAAAAAATGTGTTATTGGCTCGATACTTCACAGATAATGGCAGCAAAGAAGCACTTACATCATTCCAACAAAGAAGCAACAATCCCCTAACATCATTAACATCCACACCATCCATCCATATCATGAATATTTCCTTTTTTGTTTAGTTTTTTGGAATAATGTCTGAATAAACTCTTTCTCTCAATCCTTAGGCGAACGCTGTCAAACTTGTGGGGAGGCACATGCGTTGGTTTGGGCATGGTGATGGAGCCCTCTTCCATTGGAACACAGTTGGTAAGTGTTTGATTCTCCAAAGGTTCATTTCAGAGGGCGTATCACTTTAAGGCATACATTTAACAAACCTGAGGAAGTCATGTATTGGGATATGACTGCAAAAGCTCAGTTTGAATTAGCTTAAATGCTAATGGAGTGTGGCACCATTAAACAGAGAGCAGAGTGCTTCCTTTCTCCGAAGGGCATATAGAAAAAGCTTTTCTTGGTTTAATTTGCTTGCAGGAAAATTACTCAAAATAGTGCTTTGTTGCACAAAGAAAATTACTGGAGCTGTCCTTTTTTTTTAATCACCTGGTCTAGTTAGGCAGATACGGAGGACCCTAACCCTTTGACTTGAAGAGGCTACAGATAAAACTGCCTCCTCTCCCTCGCTTGTGGTTCTTGGTTTCCTGCATCTTCGATTAATATTAACTTGATCAAAAGACAGTGGCTGGCCTCGGAGCAAACTAATATGCTCATTAGCATTGACGAGGGTGCCTGGGAGCAGTTCATGTGCATTAATGAAGTAAAGAACTGAGCCAAACAATCGTACCCAGCTGGCTTTGGGATGCAAAGCCAGCCACACGCGGGGCTCCCTAATGACCTGAGGATCTGAACTTGGGCATAATTCAATAGGCCGTTGTCAAATGGCTTTGTTCAACAGCTATGTACTGTTATCATGTATAGCTTATGGTGATTTGGTGAATCCTGTGATTAAATGTTCAACCGCCCCAAGTCGGATTTATTTTTGAATGCAAACAAATGAAAATAGAACAGCTTCCCTTAAAGTGCCAGTGAAGTGCATTTTTTTGCGCCAAAGTGAAATGGCAGTTTCATTTCTTACATATAATTGTACCTGTTCATGGCTAAAATAATTTTTTAGGAAGTGCGAGGGACGAGATAAACATCGCAAATTTTTCAGAGTCTGAGCCTACCGCTGCTGCAGACGATAGCGGCTGTGACGTCACAAGATGGGCCCAGTTGTGATTGTTAACATGGCGGAGCCTTCGGAAAGTGATACTGGTGCGAGAGAAATGAGTGATTTTGACAGCTTTTCGGACAGGATAGATGAGGAAAGTGGCCATGGAAGTCAATTTAGTTGAGGACAATATTTTGTCATAGATCTAGAGTAGATCTACACACAGGATTGGCCGTCACCTGATCATACATTCATCTGTTCATAGCATGATGCAACATTCATGTTCACATGCAGTGTTGTGCTAGTTACTGAAAACCAGTAACTAGTTACAATTACTAGTTACTTCACTACTTACACCAAAAAGTAATGCGTTACTGTGAAAAGTAACTTCTTAGTTACTTAGAAAAGGGCACCCATTAATGCCCTTATACTGTACCTTCATTTCAGTACTGTTATTGCATCGGAGAATAATACAACCTTTTGATCAACTTGACATGCATTTGCATCACTGAACTCTGCTAAGCAATGTGGTCTATACAAACACAAACACAAAGATATGTTTCAAAGTGCCAATCCAGCCGCTGTTGCTTAGGTGGAGGTGGAATGGCGTCGGATGAGTCTGGGTCTGTGGTCTTAGCTACTAGCTTCGCTACTAGCTTCGTCCCAGCATGTTTTTTCTGCAGATGTTTCAACAGATTTTAATTGCTGTTTTGGGCAGTCGATAGGATCTTTGACCCGCCAAGACACAACTTACATTTAACTAAAACGTTCTTTTCTTTGTGCTCGACAAAAGTGAAATAGTGAGAATATCTCCAGGCGGAGAAACTCGACTTGAGCTCTGCCGCCGCCATGACAGTCTTGTTAGTTAACACAAACACAGTGGCGTTTATTTTTCATAAACAATCTACGAATCTACGAAACAATGACACCAGCCACTCACCTTCATCTTTTGGGAACAGAAACATCGCCACTTCGGCAGACTTCACATTACCACAGCCAGCGGCAATGCATCGCTTCCCGTGTGTTTTTTCCTCCCTTTTTCGTCACTGTCGCCTCCATTGTCAGCTTTTCTCGATTGGCAATCACTTCCAGTCGACTGCGAAACACTTTCCAATCAAATACTCGCTCAAAAACGTTGGTAAATTCGACTTTGAAATAGAGACAAAATGAATGGTGGTGAATGTAAACACTTCGGCTTGGCCCATCTTGTGACGTCACGCAGTAGATCGCAAGCCACGCCCACGAAGGCGGAGGTCGACTGCGAATTTCCGCGGAAATTCAAACTCGTCAAATTCGTTGCTATTCCAACATCTTTGATATGGGTTCCAATGGACAATTTTGGTCATTACTATACGTATTAGCATAAAAGATCATGCACCGTCGCACACTTCAGTGGGTCTTTAACTAAATGTTGTTCCACTTGCTACGCAAGAAAACACTGAAAGAACAGACAAAAAACAATTTCCCCTGCATATTTAGATAGCTTACCCCCGGGATGTGTTTAATTTCCATGGATGAATTGGCCCTCACATTTTCCCTTCCTAAAACTGACTCACTGAAGCAAATTAGTTTTCATGGGGACAAGGGGTCATTTCATTACATTTCCTATCAACACCATGGATATTCTGTGCTTTATATTCTACAGTCAAGATTATTTAAATTGATTGACCACTGACATTTTGCAGTTGTTGCATGGGATGCAAATTTTAACTGAGGTGATGGCAAAGGGCATTATTTTCAAAGTGTTCACACATGCCTTCGCTGGGGTGCAGAATACGGGTCTAGGCGGCCATAACTTGCCACATGACAATTTGAAAGATGACATTTTATCAAGGCCATCTTCAGTTGTGAGTATGGGTGAGTGCATACAGCGTTCGGGTCAATTGTCCCTCATGTCCATATGTGCTGCAAGGTGTCTGGACTGCCATACAAATTGTACTCTCCCTCTCTTTTCAACCCTCCATTTCCTGTATCTCTCTGTCTTTCTGCGGCCAGCTCTGTCATGCTCACAAATACTGTAGGCTGTACAGAGATAGACAAATATTTAAAAAAAGGAAAATTACAGGTAGGAAGTAATATGCAGAAATCAACAAGGCAAAGGTATTAAGCTGACAAAACACCCTTGTGCATATCATTTAAATAAACAAATCTCCCCTATTAAAAAAGCCTCATTTGTGCTAAAGTGCTATCTTCTCCTAAAAAAAAGTTTTATGTTATCTAAAAAGCGATCATAAATAATGCTTAAAGCCTGCCTGTGAAGTGGTGATAAAACTTGATGGGTGCATGAAAGCAACAAATTAATACACATTATGACCAAAAATCCACAAAGCTCTGCATGCTTCCACAAGCTATTGCTACTAACACCCTGTGGGGCCTTGTTACTCAGTAGCTACACCTAAGTGCAAGCAGCAAGTAACCTAATTTGGCAGAAACACAGTGCACCAAATGAGATGCCTTTCCTTACTTTTTGTACCAATGTTGTGTATACCAATAAATTGTATTTGTTTCCCAGCTCAAAGAAAGGGAAGTATAACCACATGATGGATTTTGGTTCCACCTGGCTGACCTTTGGCAGAGGTTATCAGGCATTTGAAAAAGGTGGTGTTGGTCCAAATTGAAATGAGGGAGCAGAGTGGAGCTTCCCCAAGCATCATGACCTTTGCTAGCCACTCCATCAGCTGCTCGTCACCGTAGACTCATTTATCAGGCTCGGTGCTCTCTGAGGAAACTCACAGGTGCTGCTCTGGAAGGGATCCCATGACATGTCGGGTCATCTCACACGATCTTTACTGGAGTCAATAAGCTGGTGGGCGGAAACACAGTCTTCACTGGTCAATAATGAAAGGGATAGAGCACTTCTGCATCGGTGCTAATTTGGTGCAAAACCCATGCTGTTCTTTGAGGATAAAAATGGTAATTTCTGCCAATCTCTGACTAGTTGTCAAAACACGGACATCTTAATTGTACAAGGATTTGAACATGATGCAAACATTTTTTAAATCTTAGAGTAAAACCTGACAGTATTTGTTAAGACATTTTTTCACAGCAACCCTTGCTTTGAGAGTCAAATGTTAAAGATAAAACAAAAACATTAAAAAGCATTTGTGGTAACTGCAGGCTATAGTGAAAAGCATATAATCATTGATACAAATTATTTCCATGTAACAAAAATGACAATATCTAAAACCTGTCTGCTGACTAAGCATTTTATTTGTTCCACTGAATTGTATTACAGAACTGTATTATGCTGGGTTGTAATAGTGAGAATAGCTGAGCAATGGATATCTGTGCATGCTGTCCATAATACAGATCACGTACTATATGCTGGAATAAGCTTCTGCATGGAAAGTCCTTACCCTGGATAATTAAAGGTTAAACTATAGTATTCATGAATATCTCTGTCGATGACTTATTGACTGCTTTCCTTGAGTTACAAATTAAATATTTACAGGAAGGCAGAAAACACTTCAGAGCTACTGACCAGTGCTGCAATACACAAAACGCGTACCCTTGACTAAATATATAATAGCTGGTGGTTCAAAAGTATTATTAGTAAAGATTTCATACATGCATAAAAGTCCCTTTTTCTTCTTTTTCAATTGTTCTAACTAAGGCATCATTAGCATTAGAACCCTTACATCATCTTCATATGTCAAACTGCTTGTTAGGATCAGACAATTTCACTCTGAAATCAACAATTAGGACAGAGCTCCATTTTGGGTATTTTAAAGCTGTAATTTGAGTAATTACTGACAGGAATGATAATTGGCAGTGACCCCATACATTTCAAAAGTAGCAAGACATTAAGAATGAGATGGCTGCTCTTCAGGTTAAGAAAATATTATTTTAATCTATTTATATCTGCTGATGGCAGTATTATACACCTTAGGCTTAAGTCTTAGGTTGGCTTGGGTATTAAGGGATTCAGCGTCAAACAATTTGGGAGACACTATGTCTTTAGTGCTACAGAGTCTCCTAGTAGAACCATTTATAAAATAGCCCAATTACCCCAATGAATGCTGACAATGAGCGCATTGGGGCAAGCTCAATTCCCCTTCCTCATACTGCCTAATGCTCATACTGTGATATCAATATTGATGTAAAAATCTGGGCCAGTGCTAAATTAATTACCCAAAATATGGAAAAGCTAGCTCATTAAAGTGTGGCAAGGACAATAGACATCTCTTGGTTTCAGGGTATGCTCAAAGGCACTATGTTAAAATTAAATTGGTCGGACTGAATCAGTTTCTACTCCTAAAGAGATTAATCAGAAGTGCTTATGCTTCCTGCAACATACCTGCACTTAAAAGGGCTGCCATGGAAAATGTATGACAAAAGCATATTTGAAGTAAGTTTCTCATGTATTTAAGCAGTCTAATAATTGTTGTCATCAACACAAAATACCCAGTTTGCTATTGGACTGGCTTAAGCTACCAAACTCAGGTGATTATCAGGGGTTGTTTTCTTGGGTTGTAAAACTTGATGTGCATAGTTGATGCTGCTATATTTAAGCTGGGTGTTTAAGTAAAAAAATAATTGTAAACTTATCTTTGTTTTCTCAGCCCAATCCACAAAATACTGTAGGATTGTGTGAAGCTAAGCATCCCATCTCTGAGTCAGATCTGAGCGGATGTGGAGTGGGCGCCTGAATGAAGGATTGCCAACAGGATTTGACTAAAGGAAGTGAAATTAAATCAGAATATATCTTTTAATAACAAAACTGCCTAATAATTAAAGATGATGAGCAAGTGATTGCTTCATCCAGAGAAAGCTGGGATCACTAATGTGAGATGGTGTGACTTTATTGTCCTTTAGTGCAAATAGGCTGATTTTGTGGGTTTTGACGTAAGGTGAGGTACGTCGTGCGGTAAATACATTGTTATTGAAATAATGTATTTTAGAGTTGAATGAAAAAGAGACGGTCATTAAATTCAGATGAAAGCCCTTAGAGGACCTCAGTTACATTTGAAACGTATTGCTACAAGATTTTATACTAGCACCTTGACTTCAAGTCTGATGACCACCAACTGGAGTTAGCAATTTGTTACTCTAGAGCAGGGGTCTCCAACCTTTCTCCATCTGAGAGCTACTTTGAAAAAATGAAAGTGGCCAAGAGCTACTTGCATCGCATCGCTTACATTTATTCACATGGCACTCATCAGTTGAATTAAGCTACTTTTGTACACGTGTGAAATTGCAATACCTAAAGCTTATCAAAAATCTTAACTTCACATCAAGGTCCAATTTCATGTAGATTTCATGACATTCATGTCAAGAAAAAGCTGCTTCACAAAGGTCTGTAGAGCCAAATAAAGCAGACATTTTCAGTGCTGCTTGGTGAATGTTCTTATAGTTGTCTGGGTCTACAAGGCTCCAGAAATGTTGTGAGTTTTGCTGAGACTTAAGCTGAACATGATTTTGGAGATTTATAACCTCCATCTCCACAGGATTGACACTGAAGAGTGCAGCCATCTTTTTCTTCTTCTTCATCTTGACATTAAATTATAAACCATAATAAATCAATTGTATAGGTCTAGCCTCCCTATATCTGTGTGTGAAATTGTTCCATCCTCAAAAACAAAAAACGAATGCTTCTGTAGTCTAGCTGCAGCTTCTAGCAATGGTCTTCTGTTAAAAAAAGGACACTGAATGTCCTGAATGTGGCATCACACACATGACTTGAGTCTGAACACAGCAGACAACAGGAGTATTTACAACAGCATTATAAAAACAAAAATAGTGCATGTGGGTGCACACTTACATTCTCGGTCTTACTGTTGCATAAATCCCATGAATGTATGAGATTAAGTTAGCTTCATCATATCTCAATCAGTGATTAAGTGAATAATAACATTTCTATCAGGTTACTATCAGCCTGTCACTCTTATTAGTAGTTATTTTTCAGGAGGGGGCGGGGTTTGGAGGAACGGAGAGGAGACGGTGATCGCGGAAGCTTTCCTCCTGCCTTCACAAACTTTACACACGTATTTATCAACTGAAAATAGCAAGAGGACATTCATACTCTGCAATCCAAGACTTGGTTAAATCCACCAAAAACCTGACATGACGATAACGAGTGTTTTTCGAAAAAAACACAAATCCCTGCTGTGTGTCTCTGAGCCGCAGCGACAGCGCCTGATTCAGAGCGGGTCATTCTGCTGTTGGTTCTGGACTGGTGTTGCTGGTGTTGGTGGATAAAGCAGACTGCTCCATGTGTGGTGTCGCTGTGCCGCTGTCACATCTGTTCCTTGATCTCTGCGTCACGGACCAATTTTATATTCGTGTGACAGAAAAAAAACAAAAACGTTATTGTCCAGCCGTGGCCGAAAAATCAAGAAGCAACGTTACTACGCTATAATCGATAATCGAGCGGCGAACTACTGAAAAGCTGCCCGTGAGCTACCGGTAGCTCGCGATCGACGTGTTGGAGACCCCTGCTCCAGAGACTAAAGTCTAGATAATGGTCAAAGGTGGATGAATTGCTGTTGTGTATATGTTACTTAAATGTAAAGAGACTTTAAAAAGGAAGATGGTGATTCAACAATGAATACTGAGTACTGACTAGCATTGCATAGGTATTTTAAGTGAAATTATATTGATAATTCATTTGACATGGATAGTTTTTGATAAATCTATGATATAGTCCATGATGAAATATGTCACAACATAAACAATATAAAATTCAACATCATTAGAATCAAATGTAGTGCAAGTCATGTCCCTATATACATTGCACAGACTCTCTTCAGTACTGTATTTTTTAGAATATCTGTCCTTATAAAACATACTGTGTCCACGGACAGAGGCTTCGCAATCCATATATCAGGCTGTGACTCAAATCAACCCCTGTAAAACTAATGATGGGCTGTTTGTGACAAGCATAAAGACTCTGTTACGTACCACACTCATTTAAAAGCAAGCGACTCAGCTCCCCTGTATGCCAGTCATAACCCAGCCTTTTTGTGAGGGACTGTGCAGTGGATGAGGTCAGACCACAGACATTGCTCGTTGCCTGATAATAGCTGATAGCTTTGAGTGGTCTTTAGAGTGGGATCCAAGCAACAAATCCTGATTACATTCATATTCATATCATACACCATGAACTCATCGAGGGCTTTTTCTCTACCTCTGAATGAGGCAGCACTCTGCTTGGAGATCTTCTGGTTTAATTGTCTTGATCAATTGCAGATGACTCAACAAGGATATAGTCTTTTTTTCTACAGTAAAAGGGAATTGGATAAGAACCAAATAAATGATTGTTGTACTTTTTAATGATGACGTATGTAAAGTGGTGATCAGTAACTTACTCATTACTCATTTATTACACAGCTGAGTTGAATACTCAATTCTGATTGGACAATTTGGACATTCAGTCTGCTCTTTTTCGATAGCACTCCGCTTATAGGGATAGCAGACCGTTGCTAAGGGCTCTCTGATCACAGAACTGATGTTCAGTCCCTAAAATACGCTAAGAAGTACGGTTACTTTAAAAACAGCTGTGGCGCAATAAAAATATTGGGTTGCAGTGCTTCACGGCATCAGAAAAACACCCTGTACTACTTTTCAAATAATATTTGTTGTATTTGTGAAGGGATTCAGATTTAATAATGCACACTCAAATCAACAAATAATTTATCGTGTCTTGTAACAGGTTGATCCCTTGGTAAAGTGTTCATGCTCTCCAGCAGTAAAGTAACAAAAGTGATCTTCTCCTCTACCAGCTGCAACATTAAAGTGATTATAAGTCCATAGCCTTCTCCTTTTTATATATGGCATTCAAAGCATTAGTATAGAAGAAAAACACATTTTCTATGTAAAGATATAGTGAAGGTGACCTGAGCAGATAATAAAGTCACACTCACTCACTGTGTGTTGTTGTAATTGGAGCTTCTCTGTGCTTGTTTTGTTAGCCGGGTTGGTAGCCTCGGTGTGGAGAGTTTACATCGTCACTCTGCAATGCAGTCATACTGACGGTTACCATTGACAATGCCGTTGTCGGGGAAACACATCAACCAATCCCCGGTTCGCCCTCTTAGCACTGTTAGCTCTGTTAGCTGTTAGCTGCTGGCTCAGGCGTCGCTAGATATGTGTGGACTCAATCATAGGAATAACTATAAGTAAACAGAACTATTTCCACCTCAGCGTATTAATGAGTGTCAAATCCTGTACATGTGTGTACGTAACTTATTGCAAAATAAGCCTACTTTACTATTCATCTCATATGTAATGACATGCTTTGGGTATTTTCTGCTTAGGACGACGTTAACGATGTTAATACACAACCCAGTCTCACAGCATTTCGTGTTATAGTCACGACATTTAATCTATTGATTCGTGTTCACCAACACGATTTTCCCCTTTTCTTCGTGTCACACAGAACAATTTTAAAAGCAATGTATTTCTATTGGTAGTATGTTTCGTGCCTGCACCACGTCTTTTTGTCCGGTCGGGTCTTGGAAGACCGGAAGCTGTGTGGTTCATAAAAACATTTTCTTACTCAATATCAAGCCACGATTATTGTTTTTATTTTAAATCGTATAATGTCTGACTTTTTTTGCCGTCCGTGAGGAAAAGAAATGGGGTTCAGAGCCTCAGAATACTGAAATATGTATTTTTAAAATCTTTTTTTACTTCTAATTTGTTATTATTTTCTAAATAACACACTGTTATTTACTCAACAATAACACACAATTATCCTTGTTTTTATTTATTTGTTTAATTCTATAATATCGGGCTTTTTTGCCGTCCGTCAGGAACTGAATTTCTAAATAAAGTCACCGGAAACAGACGTAGGCGATACACACCCACTGAACTGATTACCCAAGATCCTCAACTATATGAAATCCGAAAACATTTAAAAAAAAATAAATAATACTTTATTCCGAGTGTGCTTGCTTTTCTCTTTGAAAGTCATCACATAACCGCATTGTAATACACGGTTCGGCTGCATTAAATATTACACTTCTGCCGTAGTTCTTTATTTATAGAGCCCTGATTAGAAGACTTCTAGACAAACTGGAAGAACTGCCACCGAAACTGAATACGTGACGTGGATCATAAATATATCAGCAATTAAACAACATCTTCAATTTCTCTTCACACAATACGTCTCCTTGCAGTATCAACATTAATTCGGCTGACTTTTATATTTGATCCAATTGGTAGATAGGTAGCGGTGCACAGCTGATAGACAGGGACTTGTAGTTTTTAAAGATATTATTGATTTACTCTGAATTAAAGAATGTAAATACTGAGTTGAGAGAATAGTCAGGGGTTTTGGGTGATGGGAGACACATCTATGGAATCAGAATTTCAATAGCTTAAATGACGCATATACCTTTCTGTCTGTGATGTTTTACAAATCAGATATTAATGTGTAGAAGTAAAACATGTCAAATAATATAGCAATATCCTGTAAAATTATGTGAAAACTACACATCTTCAGATGTTATACATACATAAGTGTCCTACACTAATAATACAAAGTATAATTTAGTTGTACTAAAGTGGTTAAAGCACGTAGTTTTTTTTGTTGAATATGTTATATTTGATGACAAAAATATTAAGAGTACATACAAACTAGGGGGAAGTAGAAGGTCAATGATAGAAATATAGAATATCAAATATCAAGAAGATACTGTAATACTGAGGTATACACACATATTGATAGATGTCTTGTAATGCACTGTTGAGGAACCTGCGACCCAACATGTTCATCCCGCCGTGGTGGTTTCATTCCATTTCATAGAGCTGTTTGACGCTCAGTGTAACCTTGGCACACTGCCACTCCAACATCCAATCACAGAGCTTGAAGATTAATCACGGGGTTTGCCAAGCAAAGGGACTGTAATCCCAAACGATAGCTGAGGATTATGGGTAGTGTAGTGTCTTCGGCCATCCTAAACTCCCAAAAAACTATTTGTTTCTCCGAATCGAAGGGGGAAAACACAAAAGCATTGAACACAATTTAAACCAATTGTCACGGTAGAGCAAAGCATGCAGGACCCAAACGCAGATTCAACAGAAAAATACCTTTAATCCAAGGCTCAAATGATATATACAGAACTCCTCACCGTGAACACAGTCAAAGACTAACAAGGATCTAACAATGACAGACAGAAAAAACAGAACTTAAATGCACACAAGACTAATCACACAAACAAGACACAGGTGAGGAGGGAGGAGAAAACACAGGGGCACAAGGTGAACACATAGGGTAAATCAGGTAGGAGGGAACACAGAGACAGGAAGCAACACAGGAAGAAGGACCAGACAAGACACAAGGAGGAAAACATTTCAAAATAAAATGGGAAATGAAAACCACAATCACAAACCTTGACACCAATCAATGTTGCGTAATTAACAAGGATAAACTGATGTTTTTAGTTGATGAGTACTGCAGATTACTATGCAAACTTCGAGACCGGAAATACTGTTTTCACCCCAAGCTGTTGCCTGGCAGGGCAATTCTGTTGATAGTTATTTCATATCGCATTAACACCATATCCCAACGTGCATTGCGGCTAAAACATCCAATCACCGAGCTTCAACCATAGCTGAGGATCTTGGGTAATGAGTTCAGTGGGTGTGTATCGCACGTCTGTTTCCGGTGACTTTATTTTGAAATTCAGTTCCTGACGGACGAAAAAAAAAAGCCCGATATTATAGAATTAAACAAATAAATAAAAACAAGGATAATGGTGTGTTATTGTTGGTAAATAACAGTGTGTTGTTTAGAAAAGAATAACAAATTAGAAGGAAAAAAAGATTTAAAAAATACATATTTCAGTATTCTGAGGCTCTGAGCCCCATTTCTTTTCCTCACGGACGGCAAAAAAAGTCCGACATTATACGATTTAAAATAAAAACAATAATCGTGGCTTGATATTGAGTAAGAAAATGTTTTTATGAACCACACAGCTTCCGGTCTTCCAAGACCCGACCGGACAAAAAGATGTTGTGCAGGCACGAAACATACTACCAATAGAAATACATTGCTTTTAAAATCGTTCCGTGTGACACGAAAAAAAGGGGAAAATCGTGTTGGTGAACACGAATCAATAGATTAAATGTCGTGACTATAACACGAAATGCCGTGAGATTGGGTTGTAATACATGTCTGTTGTGATGAGTTTGCTCAGGCAATTACTTAATGTACTGCTGAATAAGGGAATTGACCTTTGACCCTGACACCGCACTTCAACTCACATTAAGACAACAGGAGCAGGGCGCTGAGCTGCAACTTCATTTTGACGGACATGCTGTTGTCATCGCTGTTGGCCGCCACTAATCATATACCTCCACAGAGAAATGGCTCAGGTCACAGGGATGACAGAATTTCAAGGGCAAAGCTCACCCAGTGTTCCTGTTTCAGTTGAATAAGTCAATGCGTTAGTCATCACGCGCAGCACAATGTGCCCACATTGACACGCAAGGTGCAATATGTTGAGGCGTTATAAAGTCAATAAAAGCTTTAATAAAGTGCTCAATTTAGTCTTTCCAAAAGTAATGACTGGATGACACTTCAGTGTGCTTAAGCTATGTTACACCCCTCTTAATATCATGCACCAACTGAGTACATCCTACTCTATGAAATGAATTAAGTTACCACCTCATTTCATTCAACTGCTGCTTCTTTATTTAGCCACTATGACTTTAAAGGATTCCTACACGTTCAACTTATAGATACCCTATTGGAGAACAGAGATGTATATATTTGCTGTCACTGTTTTGCCTTTCTGTATAATCATATATTTTGTCTGTTTATTTGTTTCAAACATGCTTTTTCCATCATGTATTTGTATACTTGTGGGGTATAGGTACAGTGAAATAGTTCATCCATGATGTGCGCATGTTCATAATTGTCATGCGACGCACTATAGGTGTTGCATTTTAACAAAGCAACCAAAACAATCTGCCTGTCCTGTGGCTTGTGAATAAAATAGGACAATGACACTTTAGATGGGTGATCCAGAAGAACAAATTGCATAGCATTACTATTTCATTAAATTTATTTTAACAATGCAATACTTAATTATTTGACTAAACCTAGCTTTACTGTATGATATAATAGGCTACATTATTACACTTTAAAAACAAATATTACCAAGACCAAAACATGCATGTGGACATTTAATATGAAGGAATTTACACTAAAGTAAGTCGACTACCCATGGTTCAACCACACACTTTGGTTTCCAACAAGTCTTTTTTCTTTTCTTGTTTTTCACTCTTTTCAAAGTCTTATTTTCTTACCTTGCACCTACGAGCATTAAGACCACAAGTTCTCCTGAAGAAAAGAATGGTCTGATTACAAATGATTGCTTTCTTGTCCCTGTTGACATGTCTCTCAGACTTTCTCACAACCATTTCAAATAATCGTCATTCACCACAGTGATCATCTCATCTGCATGGTGGCAGCCCTACTGCCAGCACAAGGACAATAAATTGGACCTCAGCAGGGAGCTAAATGTGCCTTCAATCTGAACAATCCTTTTAATCTTTCATCAATCATGTGGAAGCAGCTCCGAGCCCTGATCCTATTACGGTTCGAGGGGAATAGCTTGGACTGACAAGCCGAAGAACTGCAGTGAAAGTTTGCCATGCAAGAAAGTTGTAATGGAAGCTGGAGAAGGCTTGGCAATTTGATTAGAAAAATCCTCAAACTGGTATGCTAATATAGAAAGAAAACAAACAAGCAGTTGGAATTCAAATTTATATTTCACTTGCTGTCAACACAATGATCTTGAGAGAATAGAAAAACAAAGCAGAGATGGGTTCTTAAAATGGTTTTCTTGAGCGGCACTGCAATTGGCCATCACCAAGGCGGTAGGTCTACATTAAATGTAAGCCCTAAACAAGGGCTGAATTTACAAAGTCTGCTCAGGCCAAGTGGCTCTTAAGTGGCCAATTTAAGAATAGGGCTAAAGAATAATGGGCAGTTTATCATAGCTGAGAGTTTCTCTAATAGTAGTCTACCAAACTTTTTAAGTCCAAATGCTCTCCCACATTAAGACTAATGAGCTGGAAAGGTGATTTAGAGTAAACCAGGGTGTTATAAATAAGATACTGAACTGCAATGAACGATACATCACTTACTTGTTGCCTCAGGTAAGTATTCACCTTACGCTTCGCCGGCTCTAGCAAACTGACACATTGCCGAATTATGTGTTGGTACTTCTGGTCACAGAGTAATTGTTAATAATTTGTATAGCATCGCCAAGCCAGCAAATAAACAGTTTTTAAGATTTTGAATAAACTGTTGTTAAGTTGTAGGCGACAGCTACCTAGATAGCTAATATTTGCTAGGTAGCTTGTTAGATGGATGGTTAAGTTAAGCTAGCTAACTAGGCAAATAGATAGCGAACACCAGCTAGCTCCATAGATTTTGGGCTTTTGTCATAAGTCATCTTGCCATTCACTCAAAGAGGATGGTTGTGGTACTGTAAAACCATCTGATCACCACAGTGTAGCTGTACATTAACCTTAAATAAGGTAATTTTTATAATGCTGCTAGTGCCGAACTGGAAAAACAAAGACATATGCGTTTGAAGTTGGTAAATGGTGAGGTTACATAAGGTTAATAGCAGAATGTAATTGATATATTCGTTTTTTATATGTAAACTCCAAATAAATTAATTCCAATATCATTTCCAAACTTCAGTCAGTTGACATTGCTAAATGCCATAACATTTCACAAGTATAATTATTACTATTCATAGATCCTAGGTGGTCACAGACAGAGGATTTTTTTCTCCCTTCATCTAACGTTTTGTTTTCACTCAGTCTTGAAGGAACTGTTTTTTGTTTTGATCAAAAACTAAATATAAATAATCTGAACGATTTTGGTTTCAAAGCTAAAAGCTTAACATTGTTGAGAGCTGCCTGCTTTTTTTATTTATATCAATCCTTCCTAATATAATACTTATTACATGGAACGTCTTTAAAATTCGATTTTCTATGCATTAGTATGCCTCCTTTTCATTTCAGTGTCATAACTTGTGCTCTTATTTTCTTACAACCATTAAGGTCAGTTCTGCTCAAACTGACATATTGTGGCAGTTGTTAACCGTATACTGTTATTTGCATTCTTGCTCACAGACAGAAAATCAGCCTCCACTGTTTTGACACTGATGCACTGAATCTGACTCACCATAGAGGTGCTGTCATTTATGAATC
The DNA here is from genome assembly GCA_031216635.1 of Dissostichus eleginoides. NCBI lineage: Eukaryota > Metazoa > Chordata > Actinopteri > Perciformes > Nototheniidae > Dissostichus > Dissostichus eleginoides. Next base: position 11,965,087 of record CM062268.1, on the reverse strand, counting down.
ATATATGTTTATTATTGGCTGGATGGAAATATTTAAGAACTTTTCAGTCATCTGTTAGCTATGTAATTTATATATATATATAAATAAGTTCTGCTGTAGTAGATAAGATTCTAAATATTTCCCATGCTTTACAAACATCAAAAAATAGAGTGAAAAGAAAGAAGAAGACAGGGAGTTGGTGTACAGCATAGCCAAGCATTCCCTAATTAAGAGTTTTATGGGGCATATAATTTGAGTCCCAGCACTAAGCCTTGATTCAAAAGCAAACACATTTCCTTCTCTGACTATTGCCAGAACACAGTGCTGCAGACTGACATTTCACCAGCTCAAACAGATTGAAATCTTCAATATGCTATTTATAAACAACTTTGTGATTGATAGATAGCCTTAGTTTATAATTTATATTAACACATCAACTCAAATTATATAGAATGTTTTGAATATCATTGATTTGATAAGTCCACTATCTTATATGGACCTTCAGTAACACAGTTTAAATATGTTTGTTCATGATGGCTCCGTCCATATATAATGTACAGCAGGTTGTTATTATGACAGTGATTATGAAAGCAGACAACCATGCAAAATCAGATTACACAGTGGTCGTTTTCCTGAACAGGTACTGTATCTCCATCTGGAGTTTTGATAAGAACATCTGTACAGCTCTGTACACAGAGATATGACTACATTCCTACATGCAAAGCTCTGTGTTTTGTCTTTTGGATCAATTTGAAACTTATTTCAGAGCTCTGATTCCATATTCCTAGTATGTAACACATATTTTATTCATCTTAGTCGTTCTACCGCCTCTGTTTCTTTAACGTCTATTTGTACTGTAGTTCTGCCAGCCAGCAGGGCATCTTCAGGTCTAGGTTTAGGACTTAAAATAGACAGAACAGTATATTTTGTCGCCATAACTACTGAAATATTGAAACTAATGGAGATGCAGACTTAATTCAAGATCCTAAGGGGATAGTTGAGGAATGAATCAAAAATGAAGTGACAGGAGTAATGTTGAGTGTTGGCAGAGGTCGGTATTCTCCAAGTGCCCGCTAGTTTCTGCTGTTGAAAGAACAAACTTCTTAGATGCAGTATTGCCAATGTTTGAACTGTTATCGCTGTACATTTTAAAGGATTGTTTTATTTTTTATAAATATTCTATTTTTGTGCTTTTTCTTATTACTCTTTGCTCCTGCAGCGGCCTGGTTCCACCATAGAGAGCATTCATTTTGCATTTTTGTTTTACTTAAAAACCTTAAAAACTGTTTTTTTTGGCCATCTGAGGCAGCGAGAAAAATCAGTTAACACAGCTTTGTAATATCATCACCTTTTAAGTTCATATGACAAAACAGTCAGTTGCAAACAGTTGCTTATTTAATTATCTAGCAAGAACAAGCATCCTTATCAATCATTTGGATTCATGTGTGGGGCCATGGGGCACATTGATGTCTAATATTTGATCCCTTTTAGATCTTTTTTTTGGTCTCTGTCAAATGCTGATCTTCAAAACATAACCTGCATCAATATATGTTTTGCACATTTGGCCACATGAAAAGTTGTGCATAAACTCTGAATAAAAGCCACTTGCAAGCGTGAGCCTGAATGCAGCTTCTCAAACTGCAACTGGGCCCCTTCCTCCTGTTGCCTGGGTCAACGGCAAATCTCACATTCCAACAAAGACACGACCACAATACCAGACCAGTCTTCAGTTTTACATTTGAAAGCATATTTAACTTTTCACTAGTCCATTCACAGCCCGTGAGCGTTAAGACTCTGAGTCTGGCCAAGATTAGCTTTTGGCAGACAATGCAGTGAATTAAAGGCCACACATGGCCCCTCTCTTGTTCTCTGGGTGACCAAACACACTTCCAGGGCCAGGATCTCTTGACCAGTCTTTTTAACCCTCAAGAAGAAACTAGGAATTGGAGATAAGTATATGGCAAGGGATTTAGTATAGACTTGGCCAGACAAAAGTGTTGTCAGATGGAACAAGACAGATGGTCTTTTTCCTCGATAACCTAACAAACTCTAGTGTCAGATGTTACAGCAGAGGTTACGGAAAACCCTTGGGCATATTGTCAAATGCTAAACTGTTTAGTTGTATACTTGCACATTTTAGTTTTCTTTTCAGACAACTAAAACAACAGAAAGTATATTCAATCTTAAGGCTAAAACCTATTCTTGTAGAATATTTGACTAAAAAAAGTTATAGAAAAAAGACGAATAGAAAATTGCTTAAACATCAAAGTTAATATCAGGCAGATGTAGCTGTGCATACATGTTTTTTTATATAATTAATAAATAAGTTGTACACAAATTACAAATACGTCTCTTACATTTAAATATGAATGCACTTTGAGATTCTAAAAAATATTCTTGTCAGAATGTAAGTAATTGCTTTAGTTTCTTTTGAAAAATGTAGCTATAATATATAGTTGTTTTGACCTAGCCATCCAAACATTGACTGAATTGAAAAATTGAAATTCCTTTAAGATGATTTTGAAAGCTATTTGTTTCAGATGATAAAAAAAAAGGAGAGGAAAAACTGAAACGGTCAGATATCTGAAGAGACTATGGCTCAGTACCGAAGGGGGCGACCACGCACAGTCGCACACTCATCCCTGCTCTGAACTCGTAATTGTAAATCGTGAGGGACCACGGCGCCTGTCATTCCCCAGCACAGCGGCTGGCGAGTCACCTTATCTCCCACTGTGTGTCCGGGGACTATTTCACATATTTCTCCCGAAGGATTTTCACGCCGTTCAATTAGGTGTGCGTGCTAATGGGCATCTTGGACGGCTTCCTCCCTCACCCATGTGTGGTTCTCTGAGAGCGCTGTGAGCAGCAGCAGCAGCAGCAGCAGCAGCAGCACCTTGGAACAGCAGAAGGAGGAGGAGGAGGAGGATTTTTCCTCTGCCGTACCGTGTCGTGCACAGTGGAAATACACTCGCCTTCTCCGGGTACTATCAAAACGAAAGGGTGGGAAGAAGACCGAGAAGGTGACGAAGTAGAAGCACAAGGGCTTTTTGGGGGCATCTCAGACTATATTTGTGAATTGTCAACGGGACCGGCCTGCTACAGTGGATGCTTCTTCGGCATGGTAAAGCTCATTTTATTGTGATTTTTGTCAGTGTTGCAGAAAAAAACAGCTGCACACAAGCATCATGCAGTAGCGGAGCGCATACGGGGAACTGATGTAGGAAGCCGCGGTCAGTTTACTACGTTTGTTTTTTTGAATTGTGCACCGTTTTTTGAAGCTGTCTTTAATTTTACAAAACTGCCCATTTACCCGCATGTTATTGCTCGGACAGTGAGAGATTAACGGGGCTTTGTGAACGGCGCAGTACGGTAGGCTACCTGCTCCGGTTTTATAGCAGCCTGAAGGGTTTCGTAGACCGCCTTAACATCGAACTGTGTGAATGTGATAGCTAGGTAAGGGATCAAAAAGTCCACAGTTGCCTTTCAAAGCAGGCTGAGGAATAGGCATGGCTGCAGCGCGTCCTAAATGATCTGAGCGGGGTACATAACGGATGAGGACGGGTAAGGACTTGCTTTCTGAATTTAGAGGTGGGTTAAAGTGCCCTGCTGTATGAAGATTGAATATGTGCACAGCCCTTATCTTCTATAACTGTGTCCGAATAGACTGAGAGTTACATTACTGTAAACACGTTTGTTTGTATTCAAAGGCGTAGAAAGGAAATGTAGATCTGTTATGGTTGGAATTGGGATTGTAGCCCCCCTCCCTTTTTTTAAAAACAGGTGAGACCATATTTAACTTCGAAGTGGCATCGATGTAGTAGCCTAGTGTGTAGCAGAACTAACCCAGTGGATTGTGTTGTGTGTGTGTGTGTGTGTGTGTGTGTGTGTGTGTGTGTGTGTGTGCGTGCGCGCGCGCGCGCGTGCTGTTTTAAATGCAGAAATGCTTTGAAAGGCTTAGGAAAACTGCATAGCTGATAGTTTTGCTACAGCATAATACAACTCACGAACAGGTCCAAGAAGTAGCCTGTGGTTTTAACAACATCCAAACAAATAATAAATCACAAACTAACTATAGTTCATATTAAAGTCGATCAACCATAATTAGATTTGCCTATTTCTTTATGATTTTGTCCTGTTAAATTAATGAGGCATAGCCTTAAACACTGCATGATCTCATGGGGTCACAATCAAACTGATTGGGCGAGTTGTAGGACTGACACACACACCTCTGAGTGTAGTGATGGGGAAAAACTCGTACTTATAGTAGATTTTGTTCTTACGCTACTTTACAATATTATTCATAGACCATTTCTCCTTGAATAAACCAAAGCATACTTAAGAGTTGTGTAAAATGTTAAAGTGTAGTGAACTCCTCATTTAATTAAAAATAATATTTGTATACCTTTGTGCCCAAACAATAATATCTATTATTTGGCACCACTGGGATCCAAAGGAATACTTTTGTGACTTGATTTAAATTGAAAAAGTTATTTTTTGTCTGTATTCCAAATGTTCCCAATACATGCTGCAGACTTCAGAACCATTAGAAAACAATCTCTCTGTGTGGGAGCTTATTGCAAATAACAAAGCTTACAAGTGCCGTCATTGGGCATAGCAGGTTGCGTGACCTCATATATTAGAGGTTAAATCCAAGGGAATCCTGAGGCCCTCCATCCTGCATGGCAAGTGTTTTGGAGAGTCATCAAATGAAAAGTCTGAAGTTGTAAGGTCCCGCCGAGGTTAACCTTTGTAGAACAAGGCTGCATTCTCCCTGTTGTCTTTGTCGTGCTGATGAGCTCTGAGAAGCAGCCTCAGCACTAGTTCTCTGCATGAGAACGGGGGGAAATAACCCTGCCTTTGTGATCACAAATGAAAAATCTGTTGCTTGTCTTTTTGCCTTTGTGTTGTTTCATTGTGAACTCAACGCACAGCTATTCTCTAAAGGACAGATTGCTGTAAGAAGGAAGATGACATATAAGTTGCAGTTGGACCTTGTTATATTCCATAAACGATTGTTGTGTTAACGTTGGCAGCATACGGGGCAGAACAATGACTGAGAGGCTACAATGAAGTGTCCCTCTGGAGTTTTCTATGGGGATATTGTGTGTTTCAAGTAATAATTGTTGAGAGAACTGTACCGTCATCTAGGGAGGGAATGGCTGCTTTTGAGTGAAATGGGTACTTTAAATGCTTTAGTCTCAATGATATTGTTTGGTTCAGCATGACAAAATCATGGCAATATAAATAAGATCATGTTAATGGAAAATAAAATATAATAAGCAAAGCAGCATTGGCTTGCTTTAAAGCATTTGGCTTGCATTAAAGCTTAACATTAATTTAATCTCTTTGCCTTTAAAGTTAACCTACCATATCTGATTTTCACATGGAAATTGTACATCTTTTTTCCTGTTCCTCTGTCAGTGAGTCTTATGTTCCTGCTTTTCAATGTGGCAGCATCGAGTGCAACACAAGGAGTGGTGCCTTTTTAGCCTGGAGCATTATGTTTAGTTAAAGCCGCAGTCTGTCATCTTGTGATTTATCACATATAGAACTAATGGGTAACTGTCACAATTACACCACTTTACTGGACATGAAAGCTGGGCACTGCGCCCCCCCCCCCTCTCTCAGACACACTACCACACACAACCCCCTTATCGAAATGTTAACAGCACAGCTCCAGAATCTGTTCGATACGTTGAGGACACGGCAGAAATCAAAAGCATGCGGTGTTTCCAAGTGACCAACTGATTGTTGTGGGCAATTTCTTTTGTGGATAGCCTCTAGATACATCTTTATAAAGAAACCTCTGATTGTAAAACTGAAATCTTTTTATGCTGCATCATTATGAAGATAAATCTAGTTTCATTCATTGTGGAATTGACCTTGGTATTAAAATATAATTTAATTGTTGTGTTTGGTGTACTGGAACTCTTCTCAGGAATTGTAATTCCTTGTGAGATGTTGAATCAAAATGTTTTAAAGTGACAGACAAAAGCTGAGTAGTTTTTAATTAACTTAAGAGCTACACAATTGTTTTGCATATCAGCCCTATATTACATTTTACCTTGGTGTTGTTAGCCAAAAAACGATTTTGATGACAGTTAAGCCCTCTTTATAACTGCTCGATTACATGTTGTAAAGATTTGTCTTCCCAGTGTCTGTAATCCTGGAGAATTGCAGTGTTTGCTTTTTTCCCCTCTAAAACTATCAGATCCATTTTTCAAAGAACTGCAATCTTACACCTGTTTGGTGCTCTGAAAGTCAGAATCACTCAAAGTACTTGAGCAGTGAGGTTGGGGTTGAAATTATGCACTTGAGCCCCCAGACACAGTGTAGTATTTCTCCTCCCTGGCACACACCAACAGACGTCCCTTTGTGTCCAACAGTTCGTAGTATGCCTGTAGCAATTTTTAAGATGACTCTTATTGGTGTAGGCGCTAATGACAATCTGCAGGTGTGGTATTCGTTATCCATACATGGGCTGCTTTGTTTATTCTTGTCTGCGCAATGCTGCCACAGTAGAGCATTATCCTGTTCATGTTTCTTTTCTTAAAATCTGCCATATAACTTCAGATTATTTTAGAATATTTCTTAGAGCAGATACATCTTCCTCCGTAGACTGGGGGATAGCGAAGTGAGAGCACATACAACCTTTGACTTTTTTTCATCAGTAGATCTGTTTTTTATTTTTTCTGAGGTACAAAAAGGTATTTTCTTCTCCAAAACCTTGATTAGTTTGTGAAGGACAGAAGAAAAAAAGAACATAAAACAGAGGCTGTTAAAGAAATACAGCTTCTATATTGGTAGCAGCTGTCGATCTCTTGTTACTGGCTACTTGTAGCCTGTTTTTGTAGCTAACACATAAAGATCACCAAGTCATGATACAACACTTACTCTGGGAATGCTCAGAATTATGCGAATGTAATAATAATAATGTATGAAGGGCATTTCCCTCAGATATTTGAAATCTTAGACAAACAAGACCATAGAATATTTGTTTTATTCAAAGGGCAAACACCAGATAAAAGACAGGAAGCGGGGAAATACATGGTCCTGAATTTCAGATGCGAGGGGTTACAGAGACAGTTGTGAAACTGAAAATGTAACTTTGTCTAAAGAAGCTGTACACACACTTAAGGTTAGCTTACCCCAGAATTAAATGACAGGCCTTCTCCAGTCTTTAAAAAATGTTTAGTTTTTTAAAGCAAGTACAACAGGGCTGCAAAAGTACAAACAAAGTACATTGCTTCATGTGCAGCATGCATTACCCCAGGTCTTATATTCCTATGAGTTGTTTTTTATTCTTTTTCATACATCACAGGATGTTTGGAGGTAAAAAGCTTAACGATGCCTTCACACTGACACTATCTTGTAACCACTTTTAAATATGGTTTTGGACCAGTAATGGGATGGGCAGCCTCTTCGGAGGGTCGTTATTCCTGATGGTTGCTTTGCACGTTTCCTAACTGCCAAATATCATGAGGCTATTTTACGAGACCAGGTGCACTAAGTGGTGCCGACACTCTCCTTTCAGAATATCCCCATATTTTCAGAAGTTCACATGGACTACAGAGACATAAATCAAACTTTGATGAGGCTAGCTCAAACATAAAAGCAGTAGTACGACTGATGAAACATTTTTGGTATTTGTCAGATTATTGATCAAATATGCAAGTAAAATTGTTGACAAATGTGAAACTAACATGGAGACCTGTGGGGGCCAGTTAACAGAGCAATTCCACAAAAATAAATGTCACAGTAAGCATTATCACATAATTTGCTCTAATAGTCCCTATTTGGGATTGCTGGCCTTGTAAACTTTTATGTTTGATTGCCCATCATGCACTAAAAAGCTCTCCACTGATGGAGAGAAATTGAGGCTGACCATTTCAAACTGCAACCAACTCCTGCTCACAGACTGACTCTGGCCAACTGTGGGTCAATGTGCTTTACACCACTAGAGTTAAATGCACTGCAGCAAATTGCCCCACTCGGCTTGCTGTGTACATGCTGTGGCCTGCCGCAGCTATGGACAGCAGATAGAGAAGCTAGTAATTTGATGACTGAACTTAAACTCATGTTCAACTTGAAAAAAGTGACAGGAATAATAAGATGTCCTAACACTTCTTGAATGTCACATTAAGAGGGCGATTTAGCTGGCATTCATCATGTTCCTTGCAGTTATCAGACTAACAAAGTGGCATCATATCTTTTCTGCATCTTCAAATCCTCCCATCAGAACAGCCTCCCTTGTGGCATTTCATCATGACCTGGATAATCTTATGCAAGATAGTGAAACGGCTGTTAATTGCAGGTAATTGAACCCTAGTGATTTAAAGTGGGAAAGCAGCATATACAGTAAGGGTGCAGTACGCATGGCTGTGTAATGTTTTTAATAAAATATTATATGGCACTATCAAGCTTTCCTTTTTCTTTTTTACAATGAATGTACCACAATGCCAGCTTACCTGTTTTCAAAACAATAAATGTGATTTTAGGGGAGTGGTGGCAGCTCATACAAATGTATATCTACTGATCTTCTACTCATACTTAGTTGTGAATGCAGCATTTCTCCCTATCACAGCAGTTATTGGTGGGTTTAATAAACAGCCATGATGATGCCATCACAGCCTGTTTTCCGCAGTATCGTGCAGCCTGGCAGCGCATCACTTAAAAAGGGGTTTGATCTGTTGCTTTTCTAAATAAAAGAGTAAACAAAAAAAAAAAAAGTTGTTGCAATACTTATTTGAACTGTAACTTTTTGCCAGTAGGCTGTCTTTAATTAACACAAGAAACTCATGATCGTTTTTATAACCATCACATTACGCATCTTGGTTTATTTTAATGTTTTTTGATATGCTGTAAATTGACTGCCCTTATTTCATCTGGAGGTCATTGAATGGGACTGTGACAGTGGTTACAATAGGTGGACAAACAACATGCCGTTTTCATACTCTAAATACACGACATAATGACACCATAGTTTTGTATATGATATGACAATAAACCTTTGAATAGTGAATCTTGATTTACAGACCATGGATGTTTTTGGTTCAAGCGTTTTAAGGTAGGCATGATTAATTTGTTGCTGTGTTGTACATTTTAGGCATTAGTCGCGAAGGCCAGCTCAAATGTTACTCTTCGGTATTACAGACCATTTGTAAGGTTTAACTTCACAGTGCTGGATTTCTTGTAAGATCTCATGCTAATTTGTTTCTGTGAGTGTAAGCTGTAATTGCTATGACAGAGGCTCTTTAGAGGATAAATAATAAGGCTACATTAAAGAGAAGGTGCAGGATATTTAGAGGCTTATCTTACTCCTCTCTGATTAAGCCCCCTCTTAAAACATTAAAGTGTTCAGATCAGAGTGAGATTTTTGATAAGGTTGGCATCTTTCTATCTGCCTTGTCTTGGTACTTGGAGTTATACACTTCTTAAACTGTATTGCCAGGCAGTAACACTATTTAACCGGATATCCTATATGCTGTTAGCTATAATTAAAGAGAACATTTTTTGGGAGGTTAATTTATATTTTTTCCATTTTTATCCAGATGGACGATTACAGAACTATATTTTTTCACGTGTTAAATGGATATGCAGCTTGGAGTTATATTTATTGTTATAGTGGATTTCTAAAAAATAAATAAATCAGCTACTCTTAAAAGCAAGGAAATACACTGCCTGCTGCTACCAGGGCCTTTAGACAATTAAGGAATTGAAGTAAGAATGGCGTCTACACGTTTACAAATTCAGTTAGAGATTAAAATAGTACAAATCTCATCAAATGTTCTTTTAAAGCCTGACCGGATAATAGGTAAAATTGTCATGCTGCAGTTAGCATGACACTTTACGATGATATAGTCTGCCTTTAGCCATAAGGATGGCTGGTAACGTTTATTGGGCAAAATATAAATGAAAACTTTGCCGTCTCTATTCTTTTTTTCCTAATCCTAGCAATCAGATAACGTCTGAGGAAGGAAACCATCTCCCTTTGATTATGTCCATGTGCATGTCACTTTACGTCAAGGGTCAGCTGTACACGTGTTTATGTTTGACAAGAGACAAGTGAAATGAGAGAGATGAGATTCTTCTGTACTCTCAAGGTCCTAGGCACAACTTTAGACTGAAAACTGGCTCAAACTGGCTGGCTGTGTCTGAGACATGAGAGTGCTGCCAACATGGCCTCTTTTTTCATCGGTCCGTACACCATGTTGACATCCATGACATGCTGTCATGATTGGCCTCATTTTTATATTCCGTAACAAGAATTTGTTAACCCCAGCTCTTTAAAAATTGACTTCAGCCTCACCAATTGAGCAGGTTATTAAATCAAAAGGGACTAAAAGCCTTTTCTTTGTCTTTGTGTAAAACTGTCACATTTGTTTAAACCTGTTGCACACCTGCAAAGTGAGGATTTCAGGGGCAGGGGAGGGCTGAAAAGGAGTTGTCAATATATTTTGCAAGTGTAAGGCAGCAAAGTGGATTGATAGCTCTCAAGGGGCCTGGCCTTAAGCTGTTATTCTATAAATATTAATAAAGCCCAGTAGCCGGCCTGGAAGGAAGCTATCAGTTTGCTCATGTCACAGACTGGGTTTCAATGTGACAAGTTGTGAAAAGAGTGATGGGATGACAAAGGGGCGAGAAGATGACATTTAGTGACAGGCCTCATTTTTCAAATATGAAAGGGCATCACTAAAAACTGAAGCTGAGTCTCCTGACCTCTTGCTTACAAAATGTTGACCCAGCAAACAATACCTCTGTCGGGTATTACACTCTCTTTATGTAGTTTATATTTTTTGGTCTACCCCATAACACAATACTTCCATAAAAAGTATTGGAAGAAGTTGCCAAAACGTCAATTGATGCATTAGGAGACATTACATTACATGTTACTTGTTAGACGCTTTTATCCAAAGCGACTTACATACTCAATCCCCACGGGAGCAATTTGGGGTGAAGTGTCTTGCCCAGGGACACAACAACATGCTGACTGCAGTGGGGTTTGAACCTGTGACCATCTGATCCCCACACCAAGGCTCTATCCACTGCGCCACACGCCTCCCACACGTGAACCAGCTGTAAAAACATGTCAAAGCTGGTTATTTTTGAGTGAATGTTTTGAGCAACCAGACACTTTCCTGTAGTCCTCGCAGCAGGATCGGCAATATTTAGATTTCATTTTCAAAAGTACAGTATTAACCAAATATTCTTAGTTTATGCTTTTATTTCAGTCATGTTTTAGTAAACTCATGTCTGACCTATTTAGAAAAAAAAAAACATCTGCAATCTGGGCATTGTTGCTTTTACTCTGCTTGCAATCAGAGTACTTGAATCTCTCACTGGCCTGTTTATTCAGGATGCAGTAGCTGGAAGACTAATGAAAGCAACAATGTAGATTAATAATTGTAATTGTCATGTGTTTTGTAAGTCTGCTTGGGCTCCAGTTAGACCCTCATGCTGGCATTACATCCAGCCTGTTAGTGGGCTTAACACATTGGAGCCAGATTCAGAGACACAGTTCTGTAGCCAAGAATAGAAAAAAGGTCAGAAACTAGGAAACCATTGCACAGTGTCTTATAGGTAGGAAATACAACTTTTGGGACCTGAAGTATATGTGTTGTTCCACATTACTCTCCTTCACTTTGTCAAGCTTCTACTGCAGGTAATTTCCGTTTGCTGTCCATTTTGATTATTTTAAACTGCTTTTCAAATGCTTTTTTTTACATACCTTGACCAAATCAGGAAGCCCTTTTAGTTATCAGTAATTAGAAAGTAGTCTGCCAGAAAGATTCTGGTTTGGTAGCAATGTCCCTAAATTGTGTGGCAAGATACTTTAAGTGTCATATAATACATTATTAAATTCATTAATTGAATAAGTATTCAAATAGTTGTTTTATCAACAAAACAAAGTCAACATAAATGATGTTCTAAAGTGTAGGTACAATTGTGTAAACAATCTGTGGGATTAAGCTTTACAGAAATATTAAGTTTGCTTGTTTATTGCTTCTGTGTACAGTATGTCAACAGTAACACTGACATTGGCTTTGTTTCTAGGATTTACATCATATGATCACCTAAATGCAATATAATTCTTCCTAAAACAAACTTCTCAAATAGTAACATGCTACATCTACAATGATCATTTTTTACTTTGACTCTTTACTGTTTTTCTGTACTGGTCCACGCTTAATTCATGCCATACAAAATACCAGTAGTGCAGCTTTGCAATATATTTTTTTGTCCTGCTCAAAGATGCCAGGTTTCTTCCCCTCCCAATCTTTGACAAATCCAAATGCACAACTTTACTGGTGTGTAGTCAAAATCAAGGCTGAGTGTAAATATGTGTGTGGTCTGCGCAAGTGTAGTAGGAAGTAAGGAAATGGGCACAGACACCCCACTTTACATCCATGGCCCGATTTGATGATGCGTCTGGGGCGTCCCATCACAATATTTTCTTTAGTCTATACCTCTGAAATATATTTCACATTCTCATCACATATTCATAGTACAGGACCAAATGAAAGTCGTTAAGGGCCTATAACAGCCTGGTAAATTATTCCCCCAGTGTTACCACTATAAATTCACATGCGTACATTATTTAGTCTCTTATCTAAAGATTAAACAGTTGCATTCACATACATGGCTTCGTTATGGCAACCATTATGCTAAAGTCTTGCTCTCCCTGCTTATGGGATCTGAAGCATTTGTATTTAATGGCATTTCACACCAGTGAGGAGATAATTCCTGTGTGGTAAGGTGTAAAATTGAGCAGCTTTGATGTTAAGCAGTGTACTCATTTCAAGATGAGTGTTAATTAGTTGACAAAAATCTTTTTGGTGCCTAAAGTTTTTTTTAATTATACCTCAGGTCTGTTATCAGATTTCTGCAGTTCAAAGAGAACAGATAGGAACACAGGAAAAAGTTAACACATGTATGGCCATGTACCTGTTTTTATTAATATCAAAATTGCAATAGCATTCATTCTTCACACAGTTCTCCCTTAATTTACTCCACTTATGTTCAGAAATCAATTTGCTAATGTTGCGTAGATGTAATAGAATGTGTGTGTGTATGGCTCTTTGTAATAGGTTTCTATGAGTCATCTCTGAAATAAGTCGATTTTCATGAAGGCATCCACTGTCAAAATTGTGAAAGATACTGTAGTACAATTCATGTAAGCGACCATCAACGTAGCCCCTTAAGTGGTATGCTTACATTTGATCGGAACAACTTTTGTGGATGATTTAAAGAAAAAAGACCCTAGTAAATCATGACAGCTCAATACACAGCAGTTCCTGAGCTATAGATATATATTAATTGACAAGTTGTCTAGGCAAGCAATCCCAAATGTGCTTCACCATAGAACAGTACGTACAGTACCTATCAACATAAATAGAAGGTGGGAAAAAATGAACTAACCTTTCTAACGGTTAACTAAGCCAGCCCTGGATTTTATATTGAAAAGAAAACATTGCGTGTACATTATAGCAAGATAATTTGTTCCATGCTAAGATATATTCTATGTTCTGAATGAGTCAAGAAGGAGATATTTTTCACAGTAATATAAGAGGTTGTGCCTTGCAAAATACCAAAAGCACCCAATAAAGGAAAATATGCCCACATTAAGTCCATTTTCTAGTGAACACTCTCTCTGTTCTAAACATTCTTGTGGATCCTCTAATGGCAGATATTTATCAGGCTGTGCTCTTCTACTGTGTCAGGTAATGAACAACTGTGATTACGATGCATACACAGCACCCCAATTGTTTCCCCAATAAAGGCAGCAGACTGCTTACTTTGGCAATATGATGAAGATTAGGTTTGTCCAAACTACCATAAGTATTTTATTTCTTCCTCTATCCACGGCAGTTGTAGCTGTATTGTTTCTTTCACTCCTCCCCACAGTTTATATATTTATCCGCCAACAAAAAATGATCCCTAGGGCAGATTTTGTGAGAAAGCCAATCAACTATTGTTTTTAATCAGGAAGCTGGGGTGCTTTGGTGTTAGCCATCGCATACTTGAAAATGGCATGCAGAAGCCTGGTTGAAAGCATTTTATCATTTAAGATAACGGCATAGTAAAGCAACTGGAGTGCAAAAAGCACTTTCTCAGATTGTAAGTATTGCAGGGAAGGTGATTGGCAGGTCACAGAAAAAATAAAACTTTAAAAAGTGCTCTACACAGAAGGGCTTAAGATATAACTGCAAATCCAGCTACCCAACATTTATCCAGTAGTAGGATTATTTTTGAAGCAAACTTGCATTTTATGTTTTTGAGACCATATTTAACAAAAGCAGTGTGCACTCCAGAAGATTGAATAAGCAGAGTATACCTGACAGATCCAAATAACATCAGTATGTGGTCCCAACAAAGAAGCAGCAGCACTTCTTCACCATTGTGTGCATATATTATAAGTATTTTAGTCCCCATGCTATACAGGTCTTGAACACAGAATGATTGCAGCAAGGAAACTAGGACTGCTCCAAATTAATCGACTTAACATTAGACGGCGAAAAATCTTTGTCGACTAATTTTTCCATAGTCTAGTAGTTGAAGAAAACAAATCTGTGTGCTGCGTGTACTATGACACGTCAGCCGAAAAACTCCTCACACTCATTCAGAGCTGTGCCTGCTCATTAAGGTAATTCTATCGGGCAGCGAATCAAAAGTGTGGGACCTTTCTGAGCGTGGAAAGGACGAGCCCTACAAGGTGACATGCAAACTTCCCAGGCAAAAAGTCACCTCCATATCCACGCCATCAGAGCGCAGCTTTCCGAATGCCGACATTATCCGGCAGCAGCCTAGTCTTGTATCAACATATATAAACCTACAATATATAATAATATAATACATTCAAGCTTGGCGTAATGTGCTGAGGTATTTTTGCCGACGCGCATATTTGTCAGTGTTTCTGACAAATGTTAAATCAGCCAATTTGCACTTTTGTATATAGTATTCTAAAAATACACCATCAAAACATACCACATTATATGTTATGTATTTTTTCCTTTGAAAGCTACAGGTGCGCTCCAGTAGGGGGGCTTTCATTTTTAAACCTTGACATTTGCAGTAAACTTCATATTAGTACAAACAGCAAGGGGTGAATCAGAAAATAGAGATGCTCATATCTGTAAGATCAGTCAGAACTCGAATTGTAGGAGTAGAAAAAGTTCCAAAGAACAACGACTCCCACGTTTAATTTGAGCAAAAATATAACAACCAAAATACATTTGTCCACACATGTTACATCTCGACATGCTTTGCCAATCTCCATGACGTCCACAGAGTTTAGGTGATGGCAGGAACCCATCATGGCTTGGCTCTCCTCCAAAGCAGGGCGGTAGTGTCCTGCGTCAGCATGGTCACCCCCAGCTGCGAGGATGCAGTGTAAATAGAAGTTAGTGTGAGACTTAAGTGTGCGTTATCACACCATTGGAATAACACCATTACAGTTGCATATCATCCGCCAGCCACTTTTCTTCTTAAGCTGCCAAGTACGGAAGTGGGTTGTAGTATGTTAGTATTAAGAGTGAGCAAAAGCGGCTGACAATAGCAGAGCCTATTAACCAAAATTGCTCAGCATTAAGTGACCCAGACACAATTTAGTCATTTAAAAACCAAATCTATCTCTTGTACTGTATTAGTATACAAAATAAAAATAATACCCATGTCTATCCTGTTCTGTTCAAATAGCAGTTACATTTTATTTTTTTTCAAATACATCCAGCTACCATGTTTCAACATCACAGGGCTTTTGTGTGTGTGTGTAGGCCTTTGTGTGTGTTTGTGCAACTGAGTAAAAATAAGTGATGAAAACAGAGAGCGAGAGAAAGGGCAGCTTATAAACTGTTTGTGTCTAATTTGTACCTCAGCGTCTTGACGAAGACATGACAGAGCTGGAGCAAGAGGCAATTCAAACAGGCCTGAGGGTCTTTACCAGCACTTTCTTATTTGGTGAAATGGAATGAAAACAATGTTACTGACACTCAGTTTTCCCTCTAGTTTTTTTCAGAGACTGCATTTTAATGGCTTGGTTTAAGAAAGTTGGCGTATTATTTACTTCAATTTGAGCTCTTCAAGAACAGGCATTTCTTTTGGCAGTGAAACATACATAACAACCTATAATGTATGTATATGTTAGGTTAAACCTTTTATACATTGCATTTTGCACACAGTTCTCCAGGGAGTTGAATGCTTAAGCACAAAATACAATACTTTTCACATATTTTGAATAAGGGGAACTTTCACAATCCCAATAATCCTTGCACTATCATCTGCAGTAGGATTTGCTGCATGCTCTGACCAAGGCCTGTGCAACACAGCATCTCATTGCATTATAATGCCATGGCACAGCTGGATGTGTTTAAAGATAGAACAGTCCAACCTTGATTTCAACCCTTGATTGTTAGGGCTTCTCTTTTCATTGTACGTGTATAATGACAATAACGTTTTCTATTCTATTTTGGTTTTCTAGTAAATGCTCTTTAAATATGAAGATAATTTGTCTTAAAGTTATTGTTAATAATGTCCGGAGAATGGAGGAACTGCTTCCTGATTTAGCAGCATATTGTTGTAAGATGTTAAAGAGTGTTTAAACATTTTTTTACTGATGGAAGAATTTAGGATAAGTGGACATAAGCTCCTGATTATATTGCATCTAATCTAACATCATTTATTTTTAGTGACAGTTTTAAAGACCCACTGAAGTGTGCGACGGTGCATGATCTTTTATGCTAATACGTATAGTAATGACCAAAATTGTCCATTGGAACCCATATCAAAGATGTTGGAATAGCAACGAATTTGACGAGTTTGAATTTTCCGCTGGGAAATTCGCAGTCGACCTCCGCCTTCGTGGGCGTGGCTTGCGATCTACTGCGTGACGTCACAAGATGGGCCAAGCCGAAGTGTTTACATTCACCACCATTCATTTTGTCTCTATTTCAAAGTCGAATTTACCAACGTTTTTGAGCGAGTATTTGATTGGAAAGTGTTTCGCAGTCGACTGGAAGTGATTGCCAATCGAGAAAAGCTGACAATGGAGGCGACAGTGACGAAAAAGGGAGGAAAAACACACGGGAAGCGATGCATTGCCGCTGGCTGTGGTAATGTGAAGTCTGCCGAAGTGGCGATGTTTCTGTTCCCAAAAGATGAAGGTGAGTGGCTGGTGTCATTGTTTCGTAGATTCGTAGATTGTTTATGAAAAATAAACGCCACTGTGTTTGTGTTAACTAACAAGACTATCATGGCGGCGGCAGAGCTCAAGTCGAGTTTCTCCGCCTGGAGATATTCTCACTATTTCACTTTTGTCGAGCACAAAGAAAAGAACGTTTTAGTTAAATGTAAGTTGTGTCTTGGCGGGTCAAAGATCCTATCGACTGCCCAAAACAGCAATTAAAATCTGTTGAAACATCTGCAGAAAAACATGCTGGGACGAAGCTAGTAGCGAAGCTAGTAGCTAAGACCACAGACCCAGACTCATCCGACGCCATTCCACCTCCACCTAAGCAACAGCGGCTGGATTGGCACTTTGAAACATATCTTTGTGTTTGTGTTTGTATAGACCACATTGCTTAGCAGAGTTCAGTGATGCAAATGCATGTCAAGTTGATCAACAGGTTGTATTATTCTCCGATGCAATAACAGTACTGAAATGAAGGCTACAGTATAAGGGCATTAATGGGTGCCCTTTTCTAAGTAACTAAGAAGTTACTTTTCACAGTAACGCATTACTTTTTGGTGTAAGTAGTGAAGTAACTAGTAATTGTAACTACTTACTGGTTTTCAGTAACTAGCACAACACTGCATGTGAACATGAATGTTGCATCATGCTATGAACAGATGAATGTATGATCAGGTGACGGCCAATCCTGTGTGTAGATCTACTCTAGATCTATGACAAAATATTGTCCTCAACTAAATTGACTTCCATGGCCACTTTCCTCATCTATCCTGTCCGAAAAGCTGTCAAAATCACTCATTTCTCTCGCACCAGTATCACTTTCCGAAGTCTCTGCCATGTTTACAATCACAACTGGGCCCATCTTGTGACGTCACAGCCGCTATCGTCTGCAGCAGCGGTAGGCTCAGACGGCCGTTCACGGGATGAAAAATTTGCGATGTTTATCTCGTCCCTCGCACTTCCTAAAAAATTATTTTAGCCATGAACAGGTACAATTATATGTAAGAAATGAAACTGCCATTTCATTTTGGTGCAAAAAAATGCACTTCACTGGCACTTTAAATATATAAAATAAAATACATATGCATAGGAGTGTTTTGAATGATTTGATTAATTGAATGACCTTTGGTTAGAAAACACTAGTAAGCTGAGCATTGCTGCTGAAAGAAGTTACTGAGCATGGAAACCATTTGATGGTCCTCTGCATAGGCGTGTGACCTTTTACACAATGATGCAATGTATTCTTGGATCAGAGAACATATTCTTGATTTCACAGCAAGCTTGCATTTTCAGATATCTCACATGCATGTTCAAGTATTTTGCTGCAGTTTGATATGTAGTACATGTGCACTGTTGAATAAATAATGGGGTTGCCACAGCATGCACGCATTAACTGTGTAGATCCACTGCCCAATGCACTTTAAACACACTAACTCCCCCATGTGCCTTTAGAGATGTTTCCAGTCCGAAGCAGCGTGTAAAGCTACACAAAGGATTTTCTTTTATCTTAAACGGACGTGCGACCTTTCAACCTAAATCATAAAGTTGCACAGCAGAATCGATGTCCCCACAATCCCCTCTGACTCTGGTTAAAAGAGATGGCTTACCAGGAGGCCGGTAAACACAAGTGAGCTGTGTGCAGTTTATTGATGTCTCTTTATGGATATGCACGTACATCTCACTCCCTTTGGTCCTTCCAATCTACAATAGCATTCAGCAGGGATGCAATCGTATCCGATACTTCAGTACCAAGTCAGGACCAACATTCTTAAAGGTGACGGTACACGTTTCTTCTACAGCTAACAGGTGATGTTATCGAAGGTTCCATTGACTCCCATTATGATGTGTTCAAACAAATAACTAGGTTTGGACAAAGATGATTATAAGGTTATCACAATGTGTTCCAACGTTATCTTTTTTAAATTTGATTTTTGGCTAAAATCTTGAATAAATACAGTTGTTTGAAGGGTTGAAGCATTATAAAGTATATATTAGAATAATGAAAAACAAAAATCGGTAATAAAGAAGTATATGCTAAAGAATATTGGATTTATTGTCTTGCCTTTTTTTTTTACCATGGTGATCAAATGGTATCAAGAATTGAGGGAAATTCACAGGTATTGGTTTTATGTTTTCACTGCTAATGCCAGTTATGCTCAATGCTCTAGAATACTTTATGATAAAGCCTCTTAATCTCAGTTTACACCCATTTTGCACCATTCTATATTGAGTCTATTGTGAAATAGATTTGGCTGCCACTGGTTGAGGGCTTATTCATCAGAACAACAGGCTTCAGAGGCCGTCTGCTCCCAAAGAGTCGAATAGAAGCTCATTTGAGAATGCCACATTGCAGGTCGATTAGCTAGTAGTCTATGCTGCTCCCTTGTTTTGGATCAGCTTGAGGTTAAAAGTAAAACAAACTGTTTCCTCAATGTGTCCCTTAATTTCGGATGAACTAAAAAAATAGCTGTTTTAATCAGGAGGAGAAGAGCTCTGGCACGTCTCTCCCTCTTGCCCACTGTGCCACCCACACACTGCTTCATTTCTCTACTGCTGAGCTTTCCATTGTTCAATGCAGTATTTAATAAAATGAACAACTTGGAAAGGTTACTTGCTTTTTGGACACATTTTAAAACATGCATTTTTTGTAATTTTTTTCTGACTTATTTATTTATTTGTCTCTGTTTGTATTGTTGCTCTGATCAGCAAAGATGGAGGGTATTACAACTGGGCATGTAGCAGGACAATTTGCTATCCTCGCAAAAAAAAAAGTACTGAATAGTGATGGTAATCAATAGTGATGGCTCTGATATATGCAAATGATTATCAAGGCAAAAGGTGTCGCAGTAATCATTTTGTGGTGACATGTCACATGTATAATGAATTATTCCGTGATTTTGGCACCTGTCAGTGCATTTTTTCACTTTAAATGTAAAACAGGTGTCCCTTATCGAATGTTTATATAGGTCAACAAATAATGCATTTACAGCATCACTCCACATCCTAGTGTTTTTTAAATATCTTACTATGACCTGATTCTGGCAAAGTTAGACTTTTTTCTCAAACAGGGTTTGAATGTTAATATAGTGAGATATTGTATTTTAAAATATAAGTTTACTTTGAATCTATTTATTATTAGTTCAGGGTTTGTTTTTATCATTCTTTTCCATCTTTTTTTCTTTCAATAACCTAAGGTCTGTGTATTCCAAAAGACTTGCAAATATGGCATAGGTCAAGAAACAATAAAGACCAGATGGTGCTAAGACATGTAGCCTACATGTCTAATAAAGGCATGCTGTTCAGGACACTATATAAGTACCATGCTTAGGATTGTGGTGCAAAGTGAAAAGAGTGTGAGACAGGAGATGTTGACCGGCGAATCCCCACCTCTGCTGCTAAATCCAGCGCGGAGAATAAACAGAAGGGCAACCATGGCAACCATGCATGCGCGAGAAGTCTTCTTCGCTGCTTTTGGTGTATTTTGTGGTAGAAGGATAGCGCCACTTACAGGCCCGGCATATGTAATACAGCGTCTCCAGCGGTTCGAGTTGTCTCGTGTGGACGGACACGTTTCTGGGGCCTATTGCGTGTGGACAGAAGACTTTTTTGATAACGATTTCGGTGCGTTTCCTTTATCGTCCTCGTGTGGCTGCAGCCTCAGATAACACAGGGTAAAGGTTCTTTGTAGACTTGTACGACTCAAATACATTAGTTACCTGTATTTCCTCTCAAAGCTCTCAATATTCCAGGCTAGTTGTAAGAAGAGCTCTGTATGTGCCTGATTTATAATTTTTTTTTTTTGTGTGCCTCAACACAAGCAGAAACACTAGAGGAGCTTATGTGATTTAGATCATGACTGGAAAGGCTGCTGTTGTGCTGAGGTAGAAGAATATCAGTGTAAAGGAAACTGCTGTGCTATAGTACACCACTTGACCCATAGCAGGGATTATTTATTGCTGTCAGCTGAAAAGCTCGTAACTCCTGTTTTTGTTATTTATTTGTTAACGTCAGTTCAAGGACTCTATGTTTCTCTTTGTGTTGAGAACAATCTATGTCTATGAACGTTTTTTATAACCATAATTAATCCCACAAACAAAGTGCGTGGAAAAAACATTTAGATTTGCTCTGAATATATATATATATTTTGAATGTTAAGATATAAGACCCCAAAGCTGGGTTTGTGCAATCCATCCATCATTTACCTGTAACCGCTGATCCTCCTTAGAGGGTCGCGGGGTCTTGGAGCCGATCCGAGCTGACTTTGGGTGAGAGGCAGGGCAGGGTACACCCTGAACAGCTAGTCAATCACACGCCTGACACATAGAGACTGACAACCCCTCGCCCTAACATTCACACCTATCAGCAATTTAGAGCTGCCGGTTTACCTAACCTGCATGTCTTTGGAATGTGGCAGGAAGCAGGAGGACTCTGACAGGGGAACAGCATGTGTGTGGGCCTTGCTACAGAGAGTATGGTCTAATCAGTTTTTTGCTTAACTATCTCAATCATGTGAACTAATATATTCATATTTGTAAGATATCTTAGAGCACACTAAGCCTATTTGTGGAGTTCACCAACCAGCACAAAAAAAGCATGATGTTAAACGGTGCAGAATACACTACAGCAAAGGAAAAAGAAGAAATTAAAGAAAACCTTATTAAAAAGGAAAGAAAATAACAAAAATGAGCAAGTGAAGTGTTAGATAGTGATCTGGCCTGTTTCTGCCAGCATCACGTCTGGTCTGCTGAGGATCTGTTCTCATGGGAACTGCTCGTAAAATAAGTAGTTTTAATAAGCAAGACCCTATATAATCTGCTGCTTCAAATCAAGTCCATTATTCCACAGAGGTTGCTCAACTGCAACATTTTGGTTATACATTATATATAGAAAAATATAAGTCTGTACTTGCTAGAATAGGCTTGATATTTATACAATATAATACACGTTTTGTTTAAATATGTGTGGGGTTGAAGAACCACAAGCAAACACATGTATTGTTTATATAGTATACTCTAAAATGAGAGGAATACATCATTATTTAGATTTCCCACAACATGTGATTCTGATACTTATCGCGCCTACGCCTATCACACTTTTTTACATGATAATTATTTACCAATGCTGCGCTTGCAAGTATTAATCCTGTTTCTTTCGTTTTTGTTGTTTTACATTTTTGTTGGCTTACTTTCCTTGAATACATGCATGAATGATGATCTGATCGATTCAAGTTCATCTCATAATTTTGGACATTGGATAAGGACAGATGAATCTGGATTCATAAAATCCTGATTGGAATACATACTTATTTTGTGTGTTGAAGGAAAAAGAGCAAATTAACCTTCAAAATAAGATTGTTGACATTATTTAACTTGATTATGGTGGCAGAGAGGGTGTCAAATGGTTGGTAAATGTTTCCTGTTGGTCACTGCTGAAAGAATCACGATCATCTAGCAAAGGTTAAACTCTGCTGTCATTAAAAACATGAATAAAGTTCAAAAGCCACTTTATATATAAATATCCAGCCTTTGCATATGATCATGCTCTTTATGATCATTGTGATACTGATACATGTTCATTTTGGTTCTTAAACATTTAATTTATTATTCAGTAGGGTTGAAACATTTTGGCCTATTCGTATGCACAGCTCTTAAAGTTTATTTATAATTCATTTAGGCTACCAGGTAGAGTGCACTCAAGTGTGCTTCAGCTGATATGTTCAGTCGAAAGCTAATGTTCAGTGTTCCTCCATCGACCACATCAATTGGTTGGATAGTAGGTACAATTTTAGTCAACCAAGATGTTCTTTGTTAGACTACAGCCTTTTATTCAGAGTTAATGCATTTATAAGATAGATGTTTGGTAGGATTGTAGGCTTCTAGTTCTGTGCATATTGGCTCTAGACTAACCTCATTCAAATACATAATGTAGGTAAGCTAAGTTTGGAAAAAAGTATTTATATATGTATATACCTTTTTTATCCTTCTAGTTTTTAATAATTAAGGTGGTGAAAGGACTAAGTTCTGTACAACTGTACACGTGTCTTTAAAACCAAATAATGCAGTGTTTGTTTTGAAATATTATGTTGTATTTACTTATTCAGCCACATGTATGACCCCATGGGGCTGAGGCCTATGTCTGCATGCTTTCATATTAAGGAAGGGTGAAAGGTTTACATTCTAAATGCAAATTAGATTGTAATTCTAAACGGTTGGCTTATTTTTGAGAAAACATCAGAGGTAGTAGAAAGGAAAAGCCTATACTTGGACAAGACCCAGAACTAATGTCACTGCAACAGTCAGCACTAGCCTTGACACTCAAATGTACTTTACACATCACTGAAAACACTGCATGAAAGGCATGGCTTTAAAGATGTTTTCAAAGATGCGCCATCGATCCGTGTGTTTCTTCTTAATCTTCCAAGGAATTAGCAATGAGAGATATTGACTTGTTCCACATTTTAGAACATTTAAATGACAGAATGAGTGCATTTCAATCAGTTTAGCATGAGGCATCGCAGGGAAGAAAGACGGGATTCTCTCCTGCCGTCAATGAGAGGTGAAACTCCCTCCAATGAGGATATGAAGGAAACCCCTGCTTGTTTCCAAACTTGTTAAACACAGAGATGGTGTTAACATGCTTTGTTCCCTCACTGTTGCACAACCCCCACCTCCACAGGCACACACACACACACACACGCCCCTCCTCCACTACCATATCCAAACACTCCCCCTTTAGAAGTTCAGTAAACCTGCAGAGTAACAGCAGAGGAAGCTTGGCCCTGATTTTCAGTGCATTGGAGGAGCCGGGGGGCCCAGGGGACACTCAGGTTACCAGCATTGAATCCTGCAGTATTAGCAGGGCACAGTGAAATAACAGCCTGCCATCTGGAACCTATGTTAAAGCTATCCGAGCCTCGCAGCGTTCAATCACACTGACCTCAATTAAGTGTTATTTGTTCAGTATTTTTATTCACTCCTTCCTTTGCCTCAAGATCTCTCTGTCTCTTGTCGAAATGTATGCTCTAACCCACTGTGTCAGATCCAGAGTGATGGCTAGAGTTTTCTTCTTTTTTTTTTACCAGTTCCTCTGCTCCATATGAGACTCCCCATTAAACTTTAGCAAGTCCACCTCATGAGAGGTTTCGGGAGAGCACCTTTAAGTGCAGGGGAATAAAGGCTCGTCTTTGTGCTGGAGAGATGTTCTGTGGTATGCCGGGTTAAGAGTAGGTCGTTTTTTGTGAGGCTTCATGTTTATGACTCAATGGGGTCTTTTTTGACCCCACTTACATGGGACACAATGAGCACACGTGAGCACTGAGCAGGTCTTCCCTCTTTTGAACCTTGATGCTCATCACTTTCTCCAGTTTAGAGAGACAATACATCTTGTGAGCATGCCATTTTTATTGAAAAGCAAATTAAAGGAAGAAAATGTCTTTTAAACCACTGGTCAAATAAAAAGGCAATGATGGAGTAGACTTTAATATTATAAAGATCACTTTTCCTTTCCGTTATTGGCTTTTTGCGAAGCACTTATATTCACATTTTTTCAAATTCACTACTTCTACTTACTCAAGACTTCAATTAAAAATGATCAAATACGATTTTAAATCTCCATTAAAAATATATTAAAAAAATAACTTTTTAAAAACTATCTTTTGAAAACCGTTAATGAATTGTATTTTATGGAAATATCATTGATTTTATTTTTTAGATTAATTTCTACTGCTCTGATATGAATTTAAAACGTTGCCCTGAGTACTCATGAATTGGTCTCAGTGGCTGCATTAGGCCTGTATTATTGCACTTTCTAAAAAGTCAATTTTAATGGCAGTTCTTTCCCACTTAACTCCTCACAAATTGCGTGTGGTTGTGAGTGGCAGTCCTCTTTCAGCAATGGTTGGATTCCTAAAAGGCTTGGCAGGTTTGAGACAACCCGCATAAATGCTTCCATCCAATAGATTTCTTCCTGTGGATGAATTTGAAATATTTTCAAATCGGGGTCTGATATTGTGATTTTTCTGCTTGTGGGGGTTTATTTAAAAATATATTTTAAAGGTGTGTAGCTCCGTTAGAAATGTGTTAGGAAAAGTGTCATGTCGAAGTATAAAAGGTTCACGACTTTATTGTGTGAAACTGACAACACTTTTTGTTCAATTAGTTAACTTCACTTTCCCATCTTGGTTTCATTGTTGCTTTTGTGATCAACCTTAGCTGACTATACGGTTTGATCTCTTCCATTCTGTGCATCAAGCAATTATGCATTATACATTTACATTTTTACATTGCATCAACCACCACTATTATGGCTAACTAATCATTCAGATTAATTTACGTTTTTTAGGTTTAAAAGATTTCATTGTGGTAGGGATAACAATTATTGTAGTGTTAGAAGTTTAAGGCCAAGAGAAAAATGAATGGAATAGACGGATCGTCCCCCATACCATTTTGTTAAAAAATGTTCTGACATACAAATAATTTTAAGTCTGTCACTTGGGCCGCCGTCAAAGCATCTCAGCGTAGTCCAAGGAAATACGAGACTATAAGCCTCTCTCTTATCTGTATTTACCTTTTGTGATGAGTGAGCACTGGTCCAAATGTGCCTTGTGCTGTGTGCCACGCTGTCAGCATGTCACCGTGCTGGTTGGGTGCCAGAGATGCCAAGGAGATACAGGATGCACAACTGGCATTTTAAATCCTACTTAATATCCCCTGCTATCAGTGACAGGCATCAGCAGGAGAGTGTGCTTTTAATGGCCGTAGGGACACATCTTTGAGGAAATCCTAAACAGGTGGCATGGGAAAAGCTGCAGGTGGCTTCTGCGCATGCTGTGTCATTTCATAATACTTTCTGTTTGAAGCACAGGACAATGTTGTGAAAAAAAAATCATATCATGTTCTTCTCACATTAAAGAAATATTAAGTTCCTCTTCTCAAAGTAGTCTGCATGAGATGACCTACCTCTTACAATAACTTCATATCAAAGGGAAGGGCACATTTCCTCTCAGCCTCCGTTGTGAGCATATACCAAATTCAGCTCTGAAAGCAGTTTACCCCTGTATCCATTTGGTTAATAGATCCATTAAGCAGCATGGCGTGAGTGGAGTGCGGCTGCTGTGTGGAGCGCAGGATGACGTGTTAATTTCTTGGTAATTTATTACCCTGGGTGTCGCTGGGCGAGGAGCTCCTGACAGATCCTGTCTCCCTGGGATCGACCTCAGCCAGCCTTCTATGGGCATCGCCTGCTTAGCAGTGACTCCAGCATTCAGTGCTCACATCCGCTGATGCAAGTATGATGTAAAACCCTTAGTGCAGGAAAACAACAGTGAGGATGTACACGGTGTGGCATTATATGAGAGTGGCAGTCTTTGAAGGTAGGCGGCTAAAAGCACACCTGTGGAGAGGGAGGTTGTAATCAAATATCCCTCCCCCCCGTCGTCCAGTGTTATGGGCACTTGCTGGCTCTCATATGGTTTTTATTTATGGAAGTATCCTTTTCTGTCTAGGGCCGGGCCCTGATTAGATCATGGATGCTGATTGTGGCCTAGAGCTGTGGTGATCAATCCAAATTTACTTGGAGAATTACATTTATACAACGGAGGATGCAGTGCCCTGCCCTGATGGATGAAAGGGCATTTCCCTCTTATGAATAAACAATCAAGATGACAGGGTCAAAGCAACGACACGTATCTTTGATTTTGTGCCATGGTGTGTTTTCATAACACGTTACATGGGGCTTTCCTGGGGGAGTCAAAGCTGCATTAAAAACTGATAGTCGATAAGCCGAAAAAATAAATTGCACAGGCGTATTTTGTGCATAAGCCTCAGCACTGTCTCATGTTTAGCCATTGGGATCAGAGAGTGCAGACCTCTGGTGCCTTAGAGGCAGAGGGAAGGGATTGCGCAGGTCAAGACAGCACTGCCAAGCTACCCGTCAGCCATTTCATGTCATAATCAGTTAGGGGGAAACCAGCAAACACCCACTCTTAGATCCTTGGGAAAATCCTCTCAGGAATCTTTTCTGTACTGAAGCACTAAAAGGATGGCAAAATTCATTTAAATCTTAATGCTTTACGAAAGGGCTTTTTATTTTTTTATAAATGTAATGCTCAGCTCTAGAAAACAGGCTGTGTGTGTTTACAGCTGCCCACTGCAGCAGCCACGCCTTCTAGACAGAGCATCTTTACAGCCGGAGCTGCCATGCAGTGGATGATGAAGCTACAGAGTGATTAGCCCCACCCAGAGGCTGCTGAGATGGGAGATGTGGGAGGTGTGTGGTTGTCAAAGCAGGGCTTGCGGAGATGACTCCTTTAGGCACTTAGAGTAAGATCATTACCATGCAGGAACCCTCCGTCTGGCTTTGCTGCATGTGCTGATTTTTAACTGTTGATATTGAAGAGCCACTGGTTTTATTGTCTCTAACAGCAGAGTTGTGCATCACATGGTTTTCATGTTCACATCCTCTAAAGTTAGCTGATTCATTTGAAAAGCATAGCCGAGGTCACTATCATTGCTGTTTTCTGGAAACGTAATTAGTCCAGTTCATGTGATTGATTGATGCTTATAGTCGAAACGAATACCGGTCTTTCCACTGTTCAATAGTTTTCTTTGATCAAGGGGAAAACAAACAATTCCACACATTGTTCAGCAGGTTTTATTTTGCAATAGTTACTACTTGATGTGAGGGTTGACACTTATTTGCCAAAAAAGGATGTATAAGAGAAAGAAAGATAAAAGGAAATGGCTAGTTTTATACTGAGTTAGGAACTCCTGCCCAAGGCGGTGGTGATTGAACATCGGAAGACCTCCCTGGGTCTGTGATGTTTTCAGTGCACCGCCGTACTCTGCACCTACACAAGTTACGTATCATGCGGAAATCTCAGCACCCCCATTGTGAGTGAATTGTAATTGGTATCCGAGAAGTAGGACACTACTATCTTGCAGTCTTACAGTTTCCACTACTGCAGAAACACAGTGGCCAAGTATTGCCTTTGTCTTCATAACCTGGCACGCAGGGAAAGAAGCAGAGTGGGGGGTTTCCATGGAGCAGCTTGGTGGTGGGATTCATGGAAGAACAGAGTGCTTTCGGTTATCTGATTACAAGTGAAAAACACTGAATAAAGCTGTGACTGCACTTACAAGGCTTTGACGAAACACTCATATCCAATATGTTGGGGGAATTGAAGGATGCATGGGAATGTATGTTGTGCCTCATAAATTACAGACTTCATCTGTAGTCAGTTTTTGATTGCATATTAGGCAGGGAGGTGACATCCAAACACAAGTGGTCCCTTGAGACACATGTAAAACAAATGTTGATGAGTTAACTGAAATCTGACTTGCCTTGGTTCAAACCCTTCCTGGATTAACTGTGTTGTTTAGTTATTTTTCTGTGTTTTACTTGTAATAATGTGTTGAGGACAGGGATTAACACCATCCGTGGTTTGGATTTATTTCTGTCTTCCTTGGACAGATGAATGTTTACCACATATTTAATAAGTAAATACATTTATTTAAAAATAATGAGTTTTAGAGAATTTGTTCTTACATCACTGTTGCATTATTTACAAAAGATGTTCTATGTTTGCATCTATAACTGTGTGATAACATCAGTGACTCATTTTCTATTGAAGTTTCCTAGAAACTGCAGGCATTTCTTATGTGAATTTTAGTATTTGAATACAATGAAAATATCACGAGTCACCTGCTTTAATTTCTGTACCATTATTACTCCTCAGAGTTGTTTTTAAATTACCCAGGCAGCCTTTTTTTTAGGGTTGACTGGAAAACTAATAAAGTGCTGGGGGAGAAACAATAAACATTAGCTTTCCCCTCATTTTGCATCCTCCGTTAAGTGGCAACATCAGTTGCATGGATACTTGAGGACAATACAAAACAGGTCCGTACAATACAACCAGTTATGTTATAATGAGACCAAGGCAAGGGCCATTTGATAAAGCCGCTGGTATATGAAGCACCAGAAAGGTGAAGGAGGTTTTTTAAGATGCTAAGACAAATGCAATTGGCAACATTACATTAAAATACAATGTGCATCATGAACCCGGGAAATACATTAATACAAAATAAAACATACAAAATAAGGCTTTGTTAGAGTCATCTTTGCAAAATATGAATGTTAACTTAAACCAGTAGCTACAATATTGGACAAGTATACACATTTTGTTTACAATAAGAGCAGTTATGGTTATTTGACCATTTGCCACAATTGAAAAGCTCACGAAAATAAGTTCCTCAGTTGATCTAACATTCAACTGAAAATTACTCAAGTTGTTCAGTGTTAACTAAAAGTAAAATGAAGGTAGTGCTCAGCTAAAGCACTCCAAAAACATGAATTAACTATTTGCTTGAATATTGTTAAAATGTCTAGGTCATTCATTCAAAAATAATGTTCCCTGCCACTGTACTAACATAGCAAAGGACCACAAGTGTAGCTCTAGGAAATAAATAAAGAACATAAACAGTGAAAAGCAATATTTGTGCTGTCATGGCATTGGCTCTAAATAACGGGTACATTTTCGGGTTTTATCCTCACCAACCCACACTTAGAGGTTATGATATTATACCTAACTCTTTTGGTGAAAGGATATATAATTTTGTATCTGCAAAGATACTAAGATATGATTCTCTGTTATTTCTGCCTGCACCTCAAATACAGTGGTTGCAAATGGATTGTTGGACCTGTCCGTGTTGCAGACCTTGCTGTCTGCAGTTTCAGGGACGATACCTTGGTAGAGGGAAGTTCATGGAAAACTGTAGGCACCAAGCTCTATAGCAGGGGTTTTCAAAGTGTGGGAAGGTGAGCCTCCCCTCAGAGAACATAAGAACAGCCGCGCCTCCCCTCCCAATTATTATTATTATTTAGTGGGAATGCTGATACAGCATTCCAACTATCTGTTATTCGACGCACGAAATTCTTTATTATTCCGCCGGGTTATTTTGCGCGTCTTCTTCTCCCACATTCCACATCGCAAAAACTCCGTTCAAACATCAAAACGTTCAGCTCGTTCGGGAATCGATGACTATTACTTTTCTCATTGATAACTTTCATAATTCCAGAGATACATCCCATAATTCATCAAATTTCTAACATTGAAGTCAATGGAGGAACTCTTCAGACTTGAAAAATCTTCATGCGACTTCAACTGCTAACTGTTCCTTCATACTTTCACTCTTTTTCCTTTCACACCTTCATTCCAACTTTAAAATGTTACACATCTTTCTGACATTATTCATGTTAAACAACTTTTAAATCTGATTCATACTTTTAGAAATATTAAACATTGTTCAGACCTTGGTAAAGAGGCCTTCTTAAGATTTTAGAGTGCGTGATGTCACAGCTAGAGTGGAGGACAGATTTATTTTGTTCATATTTTCTTTTAAACCTGCCATAATTCCCAAACCATAATACATAGACAAGACATCATTTTTCATGAGAAACGTAGGAAAACATCTCGTAGCTTGAAAAATATATTTTTTTTTAGCAAAATAACTAAACAAAATGCCTCTTGAGGGACAAAAACTTTCAACATGTCTCATTAAACCCCATTGTAAGTTCAGCCTCATCTTTCCCCACCACAGCAGCTGCACACCTTTAGTTAATCTGCCAAAAAGGCCACATTATTAACCCGAAAGTACACAAAAAGTACACTTCAGATGCTCAAGTTCCTTGACATGTTTCACGCTTTGAAATTTCACCGATATCTGTTACGGTTTTTCAACAACACGTTCACATGTAAGAGGTTTATCTCTCATTCAGAACAATGAAAATGCTCTCCTCTCATTGATTACTACTCACCATGCAAACCTTTGATCTCTGGACACGTCGTTAGCTCAAATATAAACACCTGTCATGTGTCATGGAACACGATGATGTCATAACTCCAACTGACATGCTCAGAG
The DNA here is from genome assembly GCA_031216635.1 of Dissostichus eleginoides. Classification (NCBI taxonomy): domain Eukaryota; kingdom Metazoa; phylum Chordata; class Actinopteri; order Perciformes; family Nototheniidae; genus Dissostichus; species Dissostichus eleginoides. Next base: position 11,934,007 of record CM062268.1, on the reverse strand, counting down.
CAGCAGACTTCAGATAATGGTTAATGGTCCTGCCCTCAACAGCTCTACGTCAATTATGGGGTGTCATCATATGCCGTTTCCATGGAAACGCATCCCTCGCCATAAAACACGATGTCGCTGTAACTCCAATGGATACGGTCCGATCGTCCCCCAAACTTCGCTTGTATATCACCTCTCCATGCCTCAACAGCTCCACGTCAAATCTGACATCTCACCATATGCCGTTTCCATGGAAACGCATCCCTCGCCATAAAACACGATGTTGTCGTAACGCCTATGAAAAGGGTCAAAACAGCACCAGACTTCAGATAATGGTTAATGGTCCAGCCCTCAACAGCTCTACGTCAATTATGGGGTGTCATCATATGCCGTTTCCATGGAAACGCATCCCTCGCCATAAAGACGATGTCACTATATCTCCTATGAAAATGTTCAAAAAGTGCTCAAACTTCACATGTGTGGTAACAGTCCAGCCGTGAAGACATCTACGGGACAGTTTTGAGATTTCTTCAAATGTCGTTGCCATGGCAACACAACGCTCACCATGAAACACGGTTCTCTCATAACTTCAGTGAAAATGCTCCAAACGGCCCAAAACTTCACAGGTTTGGTAACGATGCAGCCATCAACGCATCTAACCGTATTATGTCATCAAATGCCGTTGGCATAGCGACAGATTATTCGCCATCAAGTTAGTTCAAAAGTTTGCAGTTCAAATATTCTGCTGCTTTTCCAAGCCTGTTTACTTTCTTTTCCTCTCTCATCACACATTCAAGCCCCCAGTGTTCATGTATCATTTCAATCTAAATTCTTCACTTTCTTCTTACACATTCAATTTCAGCATAGCAGTTTAGCGTCAGCTTTTCAGCATAAAGCATTCCCTAGCAATTTCTTCAGGAATTGCATTCTCTAGTTATTGTTGTTGTTGCTATAATGCAGGGTTATTAATATTCAGTGGAATGTCCTTACCTACTGGCCTAGTTAAATCAAAGTGGTTACTTTTTTTTGGCTGGGCAGTGCAGTTTTACACACCGTCTTATTTGACTTTCTCAGGACTTAAAACAGTTTTTTGGGGGCAGACCCCCACAAAGAAAAAAATATATTTACACACGTAAGGTCATCATCTTAACAGTTTTTTATGCTCATCGAGTCATCCGTGAGCAGAGCATCAAGTTGGCATGCCTATTGCAGCTGAATGCGGCCATTACCATCTTGTTCAGCAAAATGCCTCACAAACTTATTAAGATCAACAGCTTTAGTGCGTTTTGATTAAAGCCAAACTTGACAGTCTCTTCTCTGTCATTGTAGACCGCAAATACCTCATTCCTTCCGTCTACTTGGGTCCGAATGCTTCTCGTTTTGCGCCGTCCCGTTCAAATGAATGCGGGACGCGCCAGGGCTCGCGTCTTGTGCTGCATTCACTTGCACTCGGACATTAGGGATTTTCTCTCATAAATGTCTGATGAGCCACAACTTTGATTTCAAAACAAACCTGCCAACTGGGGTGGCAGCTGGGGTGGCAAGGCTATTTTTAGGGTGGCAGTTGCCACCCCATGCCACCCCGGTAGATCTGCCCCTGCTTGACCGGTACTTGCTTTTGATCAAAGTCAATGCTTAAAACCCGCACTCACACAGGTAGGCGGAAGTGAAGGGAATGAGCACTTTTACAGCCTTTTTGGCGAGGTGGGGGAACTCGGTCTCCACAGACAGCCAAAAGTGTGCAAGTGACGTTTTCTGCCAGACGCTGTCTCCTCTCTCACTTTAGGTAACTTCACTAAAAATCGATCCATGTTGCCGCTCGCATAAAGTTAGCTGAAGTTAACTAGCTGAAATTCTCGTTATTTTTTTCTCACGCTGCGCCTCCCCTGAAGCTCTCTGGCGCCCCCCCGGGGAGGCGCGCCTCACACTTTGAAAACCGCTGCTCTATAGATCATTCAGATAAATGGGGACATTATACTCTGGAAAGATGTTTCTTTTATTTATTTATTAAATGATTTAATGCTGTGAGCACTAGAAAATATATTCCATCCACGTCCTCCATTGTATTAAGGGAAGTGAAATATTTTTAAAGGCATGATATGTCTAAAAACCTGCCATATAAACACTATTTACATACAGTGAGACAATGTTTTTTGTAATTCCAGTTAACCATTCCTCTGGGTTCAGGAAAAGCATGTAACGTTTTTGTTTTGTTTTGTTCAGAGCATCATTTATTTGCAGCAGTTCAGTCCTATGAAGCCTCCTCAGGCTACGGCTGCTAACCTAGACATTTGTAACAGCAGGTTTGGCAGTAGGAAGTTTACAGTAAGTTGATTATTGCTTAGCTTGTTTTAGGTTTAGTCGCCGCAGGCCCAACTATAAATCAAGCTTGGGTCTCGTCTTTGTAGGATAATGAGCGTTAATAGTAGACTAATGAGAGACAGGTCAACGCTAGCATGACCCGTGTACTCAGCAGCCATGCTTGGGAACCGAGGCACTTAACTAGTAAAGAAGTGCTCTTAATCCTGCATCAACATTCATTTTTGTCTCAGTTGTTCCTCAGGACTAGTGAAAATAATGAGACCAGATGACTTATTTCCATTTATCCTGTTTAGGACATTTCTTCACATGGTAGCCTTCATCTCAACCTATTATGCAGTGTCAAGCCAGCAAAACACACACATTATGTCATTGTGGTTTCGCAGCAATAATGATAAGTGGACATTTCAGCCTGACATAGCACCGCTAACATTTTGCTGTATTGGCCAAGGTCAGGATAGCACATCAATGCGAAAAGTGAATAAATAGACTGCTTCTCACTGTTCTTTACGGGCCTTGTTTAAAGGCATTATTCCAGGGCCTGCTCCCTCTGTCAGGACTAAACCTTGAATCGCTCAGAGTGATTAGTAGCAGGGAGCGTGCTGCAGCAGCGGTCCCAGGCTACTTTTGTTTATGTTAAGGCTTTTACGCATTCTGTTTAACTCGCTGGCGGGGCTCGCTTTTGATCCCGGAAGGAGGCGGCAGCTGAGATCCCCCCTTACCCAAACGATACTCCCCCCTCCCCTCCCCTCCCCTGCATGCATTAGTACTACAGAATTCAGATCTATTTGGCAAGCTGTTCAGCCCCCCCCCACCCCCTCTACCCAAGTCCTTCTCCCTCGGTTGAAAACACACCTTTCTGTTGGCCGAGGACTCTTTCCTTTAGAGCCCAGGCATGTGAAAGATTTCTAGAAAGGAAGTAAGTGGTGCCTATATGGAGCTCTCCTTGCTCTCAATGGACCCTGTAGACAATGTTCTTGATATTTGCCCAAACGTCCTCCTGATGCTGCTTTTGTGTGTGGATGTTTGTCTACTGAATTGCGAGCTAACTGTCATTAATCCTTTTACTACGTGACAAGGTTAGGTAAAACAAAAAAAAGGGAATGTAGCAAACCAATCGCAAATTTCAAAATGTTTTTCATCTATTTACTTTTCCATAATAACACACATTTTTGCTACATTTTAAATTGGAATTCTGGTTGGATTTACTCAATAATTTTCCCATTTGTATTAACATTGATGCTGAATTACAATTGTAGGTATGTCTCCATTAACTGAAAAGCTATAATCCTCCAAAAGATATTCAGCTCATGCACTGTGTATCAGCAGTCATTTGTCTAAAAATGTCATCACTAATCAGCCACACATTATGTCTCAATCTTAGTGATAGTAATTAGTAATAATACTAAGTAATTAAGTGATTTCACAGACAAGTAATCTGTAATCATTTTAGATTATACTCCAAGGGATTTGCCAGACATTGTGCACAAGTGTTACTTTTCGGTTCTCTGTGTTGCCCATGAATGTCAGTTGGCGTTTAGTCTTGGATTTTGCATGGGAAATCTGACATGTAAAGAGCAGCTAGCGGTTAATTATCATGGAAAGCAGGGCTGTGTGCAGATAGAAGGCCAGATTTATATGCAGCAGCACTGAATAGCGGTTCTCAGCACAGTGCTAATTGTTTGATGGATAGTACAGAGCCATTTGCATTTATATTGTACCCCATACGCCTCCCACGTATTTAGATCCCATTTTTAACCAACTCCTGACACTGGAGCAACGGTCACAACGATATGCCCAGCAAAAACCTGAAAGACTGTTTAACAGAGGCCGCCGCCCTCACTGCGGGTGGGTTGTTTTATGGGTTGGTGAAGATACACAATTGTCATTCTACCAACATTTGTATGGCTTTAAAGGTGCATTATCTAGATATATTTGTTTCTAGGTAATTAAGAATCCAAAACTAATTCAACACAATCATAAAACACCCAGTTTTACACAGGGGTGTGTGTGGATAGACTTTATACTAACAGGTGCACTTAATTTCAAGCACATATAATAGAACTGAATTGTCTTTCATCGCAATTGGAATATCTTTGTTTTGTTTAATGTCAGATAAAATAATTTCAAGATGAAACCTTGGCCTCTGGGAAGTCATAAAAAGCGTTAATAACTACCTTTTTTCTTGAGTTACCCTACTGATTGATAATTAAAATAAACCTTTGTTGCGGCTCTAAAAACTGTGCTTGTAAATCTTTTTAGTGTGTGTTTATGAGCCGCACCACTGCTAGATAGTTAGACTGCTAAGATCTATAGTGAGTGAACAAAAGATAAAACATTTTACACCACATTGTCACAACAGTAAAAAACGATGCAAATAATAGCCCATGTGTGTATGTGGATGAAGGCTGAGGTTGTATATTCAACTACTGGCAGCATGTTTAAGTTTTTCACTGCAGCAGTATAAGCTCTGCCTTCTGTCTAAGACTATTAAACTATTTTCAATCTATGATCATAGGCGGTAAAATCATGCACACAGCAGTTAACTGTCAGTAGCAGACACATGCCATGTTACTGATCATGCTGTCTGTAGCTATCTGACTATATGTTTATGGTATTCTGTATGAACTGTGCACCCTCCTGTCATTGAAACTGACTGATCTGTGATGTCCTATTGAGAACATTAATCGGCTGACCATGTTTCTTTCTTCGTTGATGTATGCACCCTAAAGAAAAAGATGGTGACTTCTATCATGGCCAACTTTTCTTATGTTATTCACACATTGACACTTAGACATTGTTGTCAGGTTGCATTTTTGTTGATGATGCTTTTCGTATTCATGAGGCTGCACTCACTCCCTCCATATTTACATTTCAATACCCAACAAGGAGCTCATGCAACGTGACTGCATCTGATGACACCAATTGACACTATTCATTATTCACTGCTCCCTGCATCACTTTCTCTGCAGAACCACATCATGTTTTCTGCTTACAGCTGCTATACATTTGCTTTACAATCGCGGACAAACCTGACTCTACCGTGGCCAATTGTAGACAATGCAATTGAAAAATGTAGATTGTGCAAATGTTTTAGAGGGGAAAACAGAACATCCATCATTTCTTTTGTCTATCCAGAAAGACCTCAGTTGATTTTGGATCATTGCATAGATATGCAGTTGGCTTCCTTCTCACACTCTGCATGCTCTGCAGCTCTACAAAAACGTTGTCTTTGAAATGAAAGCATGTGATGGTTATCTTAGTTTCAGAGATTTCAATCCATGACAGTCGTTTTTCACCGGTCTTTGTAAATAACTTTTTCCTCTATGTGAATTTACTCTCATTAACCTTCCTCTTCCGTATTTAACGCTGCTTCTCTTAGTCCCTTAAAAATAGTCCTCTTATCATGTCTTACTGTTTAGACATCTTCTGTTTACTATCTTCTCGTGCCAGTATATCAAACTATTACAACAGTGGCATTTTCTCTTTTTTTGGCTCCTTCTCCCAGGATTTAGACCTTGACAGATGAACAAGTACAACAGCTTTTCTCTCTGGCGCTGAAACACAATGATAATGCCAGATGTAGCCTATTTAAAAAAGAACAACGCGGTTACATTTTACAGTATGCTTTGTGTGAAAATCCTGACAGGTGCACTTAAGGTGGAAACGTTTTGAGGAACATTTGCATCCCATATCATCTGTCATTGGGTAAGGCCTGTTGTTATTTTTTTATTTAAAAAAACTCCTCTGGGTTTCCCATGGCCTCAAAGGTACATCTCATTGCATACCAGCCGATTATTAATGAGGAGGAAGGGCTGTGCCATGGAGTGAGATGGCCAAAGCCCTGAGCCTAGCGCTTTGGAAACAAAAACAATGCACTTTAAAGAACATTCTTGAAACTTTAGAAAGCTGCTTGTTCTACACACTCACATTTACATAGAAACAAGGATCTTGAGCAAAAAGGTAAAAATTAGCAACCCATGCAAGCTGCATCTGAAATCTTGGGGGCAGCTGAAGTGCTCTTGCGGCTGCAGAGTGAAAGCACCCCCCCCCCCCCCCATGTGGTGAAGGCCCCAAGTCATTAATCACCAGGATCTTTTCAGCTGTCAATACAAACAAAAAGAAACCCCCAAACCCAACAATGGTGTCTTCATTGAGACGTTTTCTTTTAAAAGCAGGGGCAAATATAGTTCACTAGGGATTATTGTTTATTGTTCTGTCTCATACAGTATTCATAAAGAGCTTATATTGTGGAAAAATCCTTGTCTGAACAACATAGGCATACTGACAGTAAAATCACCCCGATTTGCCAGGAGTAGTTCATATCTTTTTTTCAAAGTGCCGCGTTCTCTTATCCACTGACTTATCCCATTTTGCTTATAGAGAAATACACTTTCAAGTATAGGAGCAAGTAATATGGAATCCTCCGCATGAGCGATATGGTTCTCAGCTTATGATATGTCACTATTGATGTTTCAATATGACATTGCATTAGGAAGAAGCAGGAACATGGATTATATTGCTATTTTTGGCACACTTATTCCATATGTTCTTCCATTGAGTTTCAAAATAAACAATGACTAAGCTTTTAATCAAGTCTATATCCACATTGACATTGCTAATCCAGTTCAATATCTTAACCACGTGAAAGCTTTTGGTCTCATGGAGTGATTTCACACCTGTAGGAGTGAGACAAATACATTATACATTGTTGCATTGTATTTCTGCTCTGGTACCCTTTCATCAGTTTTAACAGCTTTAAATAGATTAAGAGCAGTACGTTTGTGCATACATGTTACCTTGGGTTACATATCATTTGCCTAAATAGGTTATAAACTATACATATTCAAGCATCATTTTACTTCAATGTTTTGTCCTTCAAGGGAAGAAAATAAAGTATGAAAAATGAATGAATAAAATCTCTCCTCCCTCTATTGATCCTGTACTTGGTGTGCTATTTGACAGTTGTGGTTTTATGTTACAGATTTTAATCATCTCTGGTTCCGTCTAGTCCGAGATTTGTTTGGCCCCTCAGTTTGCAACTTGTGATTTGCAGCTTATAAACAACCCAATTCATGGAAGGGACACCTGCCAGTTTTACAGATGCTGGAGGCCCGGCGTTTCTATACAACACATAAAAGGGAATATTTGTGGGAGACTTGCACCGTAAACTTTATAGGTGCAAGATTTGTTGTGCTGTATTTTATTAAATCTAATCCTAGTGGTTCTCCGTGCTCCCCCTGTGTGTGCTGAGCCATGCATACATTGAGGTTGCAAATAAGCATTTGCATTTTATTCCACAGTTACACTTGTGCGTGTGTGCGTGTGGTCTGTGACTTCTACTTTTGTTTTAATACGTGATCTAGCATTATGCATATATAGGACCGTATTTGATGACACATTTAAAAATCAACACAGCTGTCAAGGATTTTTTATATATCAACTATCCTAATTCCCCTTTCTTTTTGCTTTTCCTCTACAGAATCACTCATACTAAACAGGCAGTGTAACCCACATTTGATGTTGAAAATAGTGTGGAGGCAGCCATGGAAGTGAAGGAACGTAGACCCTACCGCTCGCTCACTGCCCGGCAGGACACAGAGCGCCGCTACACCAGCTCCTCTGCAGACAGCGAGGACGGAAAACCCAACCCCAAATCCTACAGCTCCAGCGAAACACTCAAGGCCTTCGACCATGACTCCAGGATGGCCTACGGGAGCCGTGTCAAGGAAATGGTTCATCACGAAGTGGACGAGTTCAGCCGGCAAGGTGGGTCTCAGCTGTGCCAATATTATGAAATGCTTTAATGTCAATAGAGGAGAATGTCATTCATATCAGTACACCTCATCCAGCAGTGCACAAAGACATAAAACAAGCCTGTTATTAGGTTATAGGCATGGTACTGCCTGGTCTCAAAATATGCGTCATTGCTTTTTAATGAGGAGTCTCCCGGTAATTCACATTCAGTCGCTGTAGAGGTCACACCACATAGCTGGACTATTAACCGAGGTGGCCAGGAATTGAATTCACCAAGTGTTAAAAACTGCATGGAAGACATGCAAACCTTAACCTGCTCCTACAAATGTATAATTGATCGTCAAAGTTCAAATCAGATGTGCTTGCACTCTCGAAGAAGCCTTGAATCGAACTGGAGCACAAGTCTACATTTTATAACTAAATAAATGTGAGTATTTCCTGATAGACAGTTTCCTTAAAGTGGTGCACTGAAGGAAAGGAAAGGAAAAACATTTTCTTGTCTTGGATTTTATTTTCAGCAGTTACAGATCAAATCATCAAGGACTGCTTTGCAAGTCTCCTGACTTGCGTGGTAATCCTAATGACCTTAGTGGAAAACTCAGGAGAGGAAATGGAAGACAGATGTCTCAGTTTTCCAATACAAGATTTACATACATGAGAGATTGAAATTTGGTATTGGAACATTTTGTATTATGACAAAAGCCTAATGCAAAGCATCGACTGTATTTACTGAGCTCAAATGTTTAGGATATTGTAGAAACCAGACTCGTATCTTGCATCAGGACACTGACATGAACACATTTGACATTTGAGGTATGCTAATGATGCTGTATAGGTGCTTAACTGTAAATACTAAATGTACCTGCATCCTAATTTCCACGAGCATTGCTTGTGGAACCTTTGCCTTTTAATGATTACTGCACCTCTCAAGGGCAGGATATTGCTGTCATCTTTTTTTTCGGTAATGAATACAGTTCATTATGTTGAGTGATGCAGTTAGTAGCAGAATGAATTACGACTGCTTTGTGTTTATTGCTTTGCTGCAGGGGCAGACTTTTCCCTTCGGAACCTCGGCTTTGGAGAGGGCCTCCCGTCCCACGTAGCCACTTACAGGACTGACATGGGAATGCCGCACCGCGAGTACTCAGTCAGTGTGGGCTCAGACGCCGACACAGAGACGGACGGCATCATGTCGCCGGAGCACGCAGTCAGGCTATGGGGCCGCAGCAACACCAAGTCAGGCCGCAGCTCGTGCCTCTCCAGCAGGGCCAACTCTAATCTGACTCTCACTGACACTGAGCACGACAACACAGAAAACGGTAAGGCTCTTTTTTCTCATACTTTTTCTGCCAGTCCTTATCAGGCAAGCTCATTTTACTCTGTGTACTTTGCCATGTGGATTTGATTTTGATGTCTTAGTGGGATAAGGTTGTGAGTAGTACTTCATGCCATGTCTTTGAGAGAAAAAAAGAAAAGAAAAAAGGCTAGGCTGGTCTGGGTGGTACAGTCTAAATGATGATTTTGTTGGTTTGGATATTCTTTGTTTTTGACACTGCTCGACTAGATTATACAGCTTGAGTTGCATCTTTTCTTCCTTTGTTAATGTATTGGTGCGTTTTGACCCTCTGGAACAATTTCAGTCCCACCAAACTAAAGTTTTTAATTAAGCTTTTGTTTGTATTTTTAGAATTTCGCAAAAGACCAACATATTTAGGGTTATTTTTATGGAAGAGAAAACAATTAACAGTGTTTCTGCACCGCCAGAAATGTTGAATAACTTTACATCTGCCCTTTATCAATTCATTTTTTTCTTCTTTTGTGGCAGTGTGTGAATCACTGTATATGTGTGGACTTAGATAGGAAATGTTTGGCAGGTTTCTTGGTGAAATCAGTGCCAGGACTTGGGAAGTCAAATGTATTCTGTGGCCTGGTGTTTCCCCCTGCGGCCGGATGAGCCTGTGTGTTTGCTCAGAAGGTCACTAGAGCTCAGGGAATATGTAGCTATGAAACACAGCAAGTGCCGAAATATGCCAGAAAATAATAGCAGTTCCTCTTTCAAATTGTAGATCACTGTGCTATAATGTCATGATATTGCATGAAATGCTCTTGGAAGAAGACATAGAATTCGGACACCCAGCTCAATCCCAGAAGTGCTCACAGTATTTATTGGTAACTCAGTTACAACTTATTAATTGCTTGGATATTGTATACACAGAACAAGCATCCTTTGAATTCAGTTCTGTGTTCAGGCACTACCTTACCTCACACCCTTTTTGTGTCCATAATTCCATCTCATTGCTGCAAATACCTGCATTTTTGCCAAGATGGCTTCTTTTCCTGTATTTTGATCAGAAGGTGCTATGTGATGGAATTTGGTTCCTTTTTCACCTGCAGAGTTTAACACAAAACTAAATCATTCATTTTAACTGGCAGATTTATGATACTGTTCCCAGGACACTTCACAGATAGAGGAACTCATCACGGGGCTAGCGGCAACATTCTAATTGCCCCTGCACAGCCTTGGCGAGAACCTTGTGAATAGTTTTGCATTTCAGAGTGTGTCACATTATGTATTAGCTCCTTATTATAACTGACAGAAATTACTCTTGGAAGTGGAATCCATTTGCCCGAAATGACTCAGGGAGAGAACCTGGACTCCCTCTGCTTGATCATATGAGATGCTAGAGGACTTAAAATGTGGCTGTACTGTACTAGGGATGGGAATTTGAAAGCAAATGTATATTCGAATATTCGACCCCCAAAAAACGGTTAACCGATTAACCGAAATGTACATATCCTATAAAAAAAAAAAAAAAATGTGGGAAATTCTTTTATAAAAGACATTTTTATTTTGAAAAATAAATAAATACATGTTCAAATAAGTATAGAAACCAAGTCGAATTTGTCAAATGTATTGAACTGGTGATCACAGTTTGAACAGTTAACAGCTATAGGCCTACAGCTTTCATGCTTAAAACATAACTTGGTTTTTAAATGAAAGAGGGATCATACACGAACAACATAACGGGTTAGGGTAACGTAACCCTATTACAACAGAGATCAACAACCTATAACAGGGCCGATGCACAGAATGCAGCTATTCAATACTCATTCTTGTTTAAGAAAATGAGCATGTCTACTCAGGGGAGAGGCGGGCGCGGAGACGATTCACAATCAGGCCAGCTGTAGAGAAGACCCTCTCAGCTGGAATTTGGGCATAAGATGAGGTTTGATTCTGCTTGATCTGCGTGTAGGGAGGGGCAGCAGCCATATCATTAGCTAGAACTAGCTAGATCTGATGGATTTGGACATAAACGCGAGTGAAGTATAACCGGACGCGAGAGAAAGAGAGATCAGCACCTGCAGCTCTGCCTGCTGTGAGGGACCGGTGAAATGGAGAAAAACACACCTTTAGACCTAACACACTTAGCTATGGCACTGTCGTATACATTGAATTATTCCATTTGATCATATGTAATCAACTTAGGCACCCCTCCCAAAAAAAAAAGAGAAATTATTCATAACTCATATTCTCATATTCGAATACTTGAATAATTTCAAATATTCGATTAATCGTTCCCATCCCTATACTGTACATAATTAACGAGAATCTCCTTGGATGGCTGTTTAGGGCTTGGTACGCTGGAATGTATTCCACCCGTTGCTGCAGCATCATGCTTCATCTGCGAGACGCAATCGAGATTCTAAGTAGCTTTTTATTCAACTCACCCAAGCAGAAATAGCACTTGTATTCAGCATTTAATTTAGTAATGCCTGATAACATACAATTTATATATGGCAAGTTAATTAAAATCCATCGAGCAGGCCTTGCTGTGCTTGTGTGTGCTTAATCTCTTTAAATCAACAAACCATTTACTCTGCTTTAATGTATTCAAGCCGCCGGGCAGTTCTGCCCCTCTTCACATGTGACTTACTTGACCCTGGTTTTAATGCATGCAAATAAGCGATGCGATTTCAGAAAAATGTTCTTAAGCTCAAGTGATTCTGAGGCAGGATGCTGATAATGACAAGGTATATCAGATTCATTGCAGCTGTGATGTGATAATACAATTATTAGCTGCTACCTCTATTTTGTGTCCAACCTACTTCATTAAGGGTAGTGACTGATCACTTAATTTGTTTTTGTTTTGAGTTTTGTAATTACGCTATTATGTGCAGGGGATTGTTAATGCATGTACATGTGTGTCATGTCGACATGGCTAATAGATTTGCAGGCTACGCGGATGCCCTGTCTATAAAGAAAAATACATTACAAAATCTATTAAAAAAGGAAATAAATAAATAAAATACATGTATTTGATAATAATAATAATACAACAAATAATAATAATAATAATAATAATAATTTGCATTTTATTAGTCCTGCTGGGGAAGATAGATTTTTACTCTGTTGGTATGTTCACAATTTTCACACATATACCTGAATAACATGCCTACAAAGCACCATGAGACATGCATTAATGTAGAGAGATGTCAGAGTGATGGTGCTGTATCACAGTGCCCAGAACAGTTATGATGGTTGCCTTGCTCAAGGGCACCTCGGCATCGCCAATAAAGTGGATTTGCACCTCCCCAGTCCCCGCCCTCTACCGACTGCATAGTGCTATATTTGAACCGGCTCCCCTCCAATTCCTAACCCCCCACAAGAGACTGATACCACCACTTGTGCATGGGCTGGTTAGCGTTTAAAGTGCATTCATGCAGTGTGTACAGGTATGCGTGTCTCCTAATCAGCATGCCTCTAGTCCCTGGGGAGCCCCTCGAGGACCCCTCCAGCAGCGATGACTGCTGAGTCACTGCACATCCTACTGAGGCTGAGCAGCCCAACACGCTGCGTTTGGGAGAAGACTGCTGCTCTCGGGTTTTACCCTTATACATCTTATCCAGATGTGTGCTCTAATCCCAACCTTCCCCCTCTGCCATGGATAGAAGATTACATTTCTGTAACCATAAGAACGGACACAGCAGATAGCCAGGATAGCCTGCTGAGTGACTGTTGTTGTTCATGTGTTCCATAACCTGCGGAGAAAAATAATGTGTCACAGGCCTACACAGTTCCTGTTGATGGAAAAGTGATTGTGTGACTGACACGGTTATTTTTCTACAAACAAAAGGTAATTAGTTCCAGTGGGCGGTTAGTTGTGTACTGGTTTGGCTTTTCCTTTTCCTACATCCTCCTGGGAGAGCTGTTCTAAATTGATTAAGGATATATAACTTATTTTTCAACCGTTGATCTCTATCTAAAGTGTGATTCCTGCATTCTCATATTATTCAGAGCAAAGTAGTTTTATTTTAATAAGTATTTTTAAGAATACATTTTCTTTATGCCAATGAAAATCACACAGTGCAGGACTGTGGTATTTAGTTTATGGAGTTAATGCTCATTACTCAAACACTGGTAGCCGTTCTGTAGGCTTTGCTTCAGGGCAAAGCCTTTAGCAACTCCAGTGAAAGAATCTTGTTAAAATGTCCTTACACAACCATTCGGGTGCAGTTTGATTATCTGCAGTACTCAAGCAACTGCTGGAGGATTTATCAAATCGACTTTTATTTTTGTAAAACTACTTGGAATTTTATGAAACAGCCTTGACATTCTGGCTTTACTTTAACTACAGTACAACAGAATCATCACTTTGGTAGCGGTACTACCATCAGTATTACTACTACTACGACTGCTATTATTATAGTAGAATTGACCTTCTTTTTAAAGTGCTTTTATGTGCTTTTCAAACAGAATATGAAATAAAAACAGCCAATATTGCAATTTAAGAAGTCCCGATGTTACCTCTTCATCACATCTGAAGTGTATAATGGTACATAACAAGCATATTGGCAATTTTTGAGTGCTGGACACAGATCCAGCTGTTTTTTAAGTAACATTTTAAGCCTGATTCAGAAATGTTTTCTGAAATGTCTTGCTCCTGCACTTTGACTGAGCTGAAGAGTGGGTATTAAAGTGGGTTGGATGTAACAAACCTACAAATGAAAATGTCCTATTTCATTTTGAGAAGTGGACCAATTTGATATTTTAGTTTTTGTATTTTACCTTTATTTTACCAGGATAGGTCTCATTGGGATAAAAAAAATCCCCTTTTTAATAGAGTCCTGGCCCAAGATAGGTAGCAGCAGTTACAGACAATTTTAAAACACACTATCACAACACAATCATACAACCGCATTTTATCATTTCTCCTAAACTGAAATAAGCAGTAGGAAACAAAGAAAACAACAACTTTAACAAATATAAAACATATAGTAGTCTTTTCTTTTTTATATTCACGCTGTCTGCTTGATGAGTAGTTTAAAATACTGTGTTAGAAAAGTGTTATCTCACTGAGCAAGTATGGCAACAACACACTTGTGAGGCTCCCTCCACTGACAATTTGAAGTAGCAAGCAAAATATCCTTGAAGATGAATGATGGTCGGGGTTCTTAATTTAATTCTGTTATTTGCTCTACATGATTAACTACGAGTCATCAATCTGCATTTTTACCTTCAAAGCGCAGTGGTTAATGTGCTGATGTGATCATGCTGTTAGCCGGGGTTGGAGCAATATGTATTGATGTTGAGCTGTCACATGAAAAGTCAAATCTTTTCATGTGGATTTACCATGCACAGCCTGTTTTCTGCATTTCCATACAGATCTGTTTTTTTTGTTTTGATGCTTCTGATAAACCTTACATTTTCATAATGAGATTTAAAGTGCCTTACTATTACTCAGGTTGTGGTATGTTAATGAAGCCGGTGTTCTTTGCACATAATTACACAGATCCTAAATGTGCAATTATGAATAATAGCTATGAAGTAGTATTCTATGAAAAACAAATAAACTCCAATTTCTGCGATTTCTTTCTTCTAATCTTGGTCACACCCTATACTACTATTAGGACAATTGCATTGCTTTTCTTAACTGAGTTTAAAAACAGACTTCTAAACCAAAAACTCTCAAGGGAAATTCAAACCCCTCACTGACAATGATGTATTCCCTCGCTCGCAGCATCAGATACTTGTTGAAAGGTTCAAAACTCTGGGGAAACTTTGAACTGTGAGAGATTGAGGTTAAGAGCTCCAGGGCCGCGCTTAGGTTCTGAATCTTTGAACATACCAAGACTGTCTTTGAGGGACAGGTGTTCCCCGTACACTTCACACCTCCAAAAGACTGAGGGGCTTTGAAATCTCTCACAAATTTGAACGTCATTCTTATTTGAATGATGGTCCAGTTCAATGTAGAGTATTTAATATAAAAAACCTAATTTCATTATTGGTCTATTTTGTTTTTGTGAAATTGACCCAGGCAAGGAAAACCCAGTGTGTGACTATAACATTAAGGAACATTCCTCTGTACCTCCTCCTCTACAGTCCAGTAACAAATCAATGTTTTCTAGTTGGGAAGTGTTGGTCATTATTCACTGGAGTACAGATGAGTTACGACAGATGAATACAAATGTAAGAAATAGACCCTCTGGGTAATGATTCTAGTAATATCTTATAGTAACAACATAACAAGTAGCATGCCCATTAATCTGGCACCTCATAGAGTGTGCATCCTAAAATACCAATGCTGTTGGCCACGCCCTCCTGAAGTGAATCAGCACATTTCTTTGATATACACTCCGGTTTTAAGATGTGTTTTTATCTTTGAACTGATTCCCCGGAGCTTTGCCCCCACGCTGGGAGCCTGTGGGGGGGAGTGGAATCAGACGTCCAATTAGACAAGAAGTTTCCTGTATTACAGGGCAGGATTCATTAGGGCATGTTTTACAGCAGTGTGGTAGGACCACAGAGATGGGGTTTCTTATCGTGACCTTGGAACCGAAGTGGCACATTTGCATGTTTTCGCTCACACACTCATGATACGGCACATCTGCAGAGCAGGCAGGAAAAACAATGATCATATGTGAGAGCAAGCAATATTTTTAAAAGTTCATGATTGTTCTTCTCTTATGGTCATTAAAGCCTTTCTCTTTTCGATCATTTTTGTTTTTATATAGACAAAGACATTTATTTGTCTTATTCATTATTATGGAAGAAAATACATTTATTATAATTGACATGAAACCTAACTGCGCATTCCAACTTTGTGCAAAATGAAAATAAACAAATGAAACATTTTAAAAACATATTGTAAGTGGTGGCTTGCGTCTATATAGATTGATTATTCTTGGCTGCCCTACAGGTTTTTAGTATGAATCACATTCTCTGCTTGTAATTCTCTGTATACAGAATATTCTGTAAGATCAGTTATATATAATGTCAGTACTTACATTAAGATCAATCTGCTAGTGTATTCCTGTATGTGTTGCAGGAAGCAACATTGAAAAGAAACAGGATGACATTTGGGAATGTATGCACAATACTCTTTATACCTGTCTATTTGTAACAACTAATGTATGACACACAAATGAAAATCATTTCCTGGTGTCTGTAAAAAAGCTAATAATACATGATGTATTCTTTAACTATTTCCTCCCAAATTATAGGTTGAATTTTTAAATGCATTCTTTATTGTCACAGCGGATTTGTATTCATTTTACAATGCAACTTTTCATTTAAAATAACTAAGATCAAAGAGTATATCAGTAAGAGCTATTTATGCATACACTAATTGTGATTGGCATTTAAACTCTGTGTGGCCTCCCTCTTTGTTTCAGCCTTAAGTAATGTTGTAACAACTCTCAAGACATGTTTTTAATATTCATTTATCTGTTAAGTTATGAAAGAAGTGGCAAATGTGCTCAGAATGTTGTGTTTTAAATAACCAAAGAAACAATTACACCATTTATACACTTGGATTTCTGTAGAGACAAATATAATCGCTTTTGTAAAACACTGGTACTTTAATGCATCATTGCCTTTTGGCATCTTTGCTACGGACTCTTAGACTGTGATCATTTTCTTCGGGGAGGAAAGTGTTTTCTGTAATATTGGTATCTGTAATTTCACTGTGTCCACATCGAGCAGAACATGGAAGCTTGTTCTGAGTCATAGCAGCAGAATATCAGGCAAAATGATGCTTCAAAGAAATCACTAGTGGTTTCCCAGCTCACAGCCGCGCTCATTTCCACCCCCACTATTTCTTGTGAAGTTATTTATTTGTTTACTTTTTTGGCAGAGTCTCTGCTCAGATCATGGATTAGTGGAGATATTCTCTGGCTCATTTGCAGGCTAATTTGCTGGGTTTTAGAGGCCCTTGTGGACAGTTTTGGCCTGTTATCTGTGGAGTTGCATGCCCGCTCCCTGCCAGTTCCTCTGACAGTCTAAACCAACAGCACATTGGGGCCCATCTTACCACCAAGGCTCCGGGGCCTCAGTGCAGCTCAAAGCACGACATGGAGCAGGATGAGCCTTCCTCCATGGAGGATCATCCTAACCCAGCCTCACAACTTCTGTCCCAGCAAGGCTCATAATGCATACAGCCAATTATCTATGTTTGTCTTATACTAATGTATGTTGAGAAAGTACATTCACTGCTTAGAACAGGATACAAATAGCAAGGCATATGTTTCATATTCTGCATCTGTATCGATGCATATACTGACCTTATTAAAGAGATCGCGTATCAGCCAGATTCATTCTTCCCACATAATACAGATTCTTAGTAAACAAGTATTTATTATTTACAACACTATAATACATATTTTTAACAACTCTAAAAAACATTAACAAACACTTCCACCTGTACAGTCTGAACAGTTGTGTAGTTAAGAGTCCATTTCTACCTTTTGAGGTACATTTATTTTTTTATGTAGAAGTAACATGTATTTGTATTGTTAATATCATTGTTGTCAGAATTATTATGTTATTATTATATTTATAATTATTCTAAGTAATGCACATAATACTTAGAATGATGTATTTGTATCCCCTCATAACCCATTGCATGACAAAATAGTATCATGTCTTATCACATCAAACTGATCATCTCTTACCATATTTCCTTTTTAAGCGTTTTGGAAACATTGTGTGTCGTCATCGTCTTGCACTAAAACTCCAGATTGCTCAGAACAACCAGTTATCTCTGCTGAAAGCAATTAGCGTTTTTTATTAGGGCCATGGAAGCAGAGATCATAACACGGGCTTACCTACTGTGAGAGAGAAATAATTAAACTTCCATACTGAGATTTCTCTCCTTACTAGTTATCCTCTGATAACTATACACCACTGATGCCAATCCAGGTTCACGACTTATAGGCTTGCTAAATGAAATAAAAAGATTAGTTAATTAACAGCTCTATAATGTAAATGCTTAAATTCTATTTGGCAACGTCATCTTCCAAAATTATAATACTTACATAAATACATGGAAAACATATTTTTAATCATTGTTGTACACAAATTATATTTGCATGTGCAGAATATTAAAATGTATTAAAGTAAAAATAATTAAAACTACACACATAACGAGAACATCAAAGTGTGTGCATGAAAACACGCAGATGACAGTTATCTATATTTCTTTACTTGAGAATAAGAACCTTAAAACACATACAATGAACAGAATAGTGTCTGTTTTATTTCTATACTAAATAATACATATTTTGCAACATAAGAATAGGGACGTAGCACACTTCAGATTTTCACACACATTAAGATCCTGCAGTTCTTAAACCGTGTTGTGCTGGCCGGCTCAGATTCCCCCTGGATTTCTCCTCTCCCAGTGAAACAGCTAGGCACTTTAATATTTCACAGAATGTGCATGTTGAATAAAATAGCTCGGGACATAAGCTTTAGATTTCTCCCCTTTTTTGCTTTCACCGGTTCCCCTAAAGTACTGCTGTCACACTGAAAACACAAGTCTTATCTCAGCTGTGAGAATTGCCAGCCTCTGCAGCGGGTCACACTCTGTGTCTTCAAACCTCTGTGCTTGCACCGTTTGAAAGAACACATTATGGGATAGAGACACTTTGAGCTGTTCAAAACATTTAAACTGACTTATTACTAGCAGAGCACTTAAACGGGTGTACAATCAGTTGGATGTGTTACAGTTTAAGCTCTTTGATTCAGTGCCAATTGTCCAGGAACATTTCCAATGACTGGCAAACGAGGCAGTGTTTTTTTTCAAATGTCAAGTGAGACAACTTTATTCTGAAAATAGAAGATAAGGGGACTTCTGTCTGTCAGATAAACTGTTAAATAACATACATGCATTTGCTGTACTACTTAAAATAATATGAATATTGCTATGAATATGCGTTTACTGTGATGACCCTGGAAGTGAGGACAAAGGCATTTTCTTTTCATGACATCGTTTGAATTAAATTGTTCAACAGCCTTACAATTGTTTGTTTTCAAGTCTGATCGATGACCCTGATGTCCCGGATTTCCCTAAAGTCAATTTTGGCTTCGCTGAAGTTTAAAAGTATTATCTCTGTATATTTCACCGAGCAAGAGGCTGCAGGTTACAGCTTGTTAGCGTGCCACTAATTGGATGCTTGGCTTTTTCGATTTTGTCCGGGACTTGAATGTTGTGATTCTTTAATTGTCGCCATTGTAATAGATCACATTGTCTTTTTGATGTCAATATTGCTGGAAAGAAAATAAAAGAAAGATACTCCACCCTTATTTAGCTTAAGACTAATCCTGTAAAGATGTATTGAAACCTTTTTGAAAACTTGAATAGTTGCAATTGCATAGCTATACAAAGTGATTTAATTTATGGCTGAACAATGCTACTGGGCAAGGATGTATTCATTCATTTGTTGAGTCTCTATTTTACAGGGTGGTCCCATGAGAGATGTTGACTGTTGCGTGGGTACCCTGTGTACACAGTACAATAAAGCAGAAGTCTTACATGCTGCATTTACGAGTGCAAACAAGACCAGCAAGACATATATATTAAAACATGAAAAGGCATAATTAAAATGTAATATGAAAAAGGATAAAAGTGGGATAAAAATGATTTATTCTGGCTTGCCCACACTATGCACATCCAAGAGAATTGTAAAATAATATAGCATTTTTAATGACAGAAAAAAACAACTTTTATTAGTCTCTGATAGGCAGACTACAATCCTTTCTAAGCATTCAGGAAAAATGCTTTTAACAAATATGCATTTGTTTCTTTAAAAAGACAACATGGTGTATAATGGGTGAAAATGCACACCACAGCTAGAGGGGAATGAACAAAGAATTGAAAATGGATCAGGCTTCATAC
Source organism: Dissostichus eleginoides (assembly GCA_031216635.1). Taxonomy (NCBI): domain Eukaryota; kingdom Metazoa; phylum Chordata; class Actinopteri; order Perciformes; family Nototheniidae; genus Dissostichus; species Dissostichus eleginoides. Next base: position 11,913,776 of record CM062268.1, on the reverse strand, counting down.
AGCTGCTAACAATCAATTCAAATTGATCGGCCTCAATCGTGATCCTGCAGATCAGCTCAGGACATCCCGAGCACAGCTTTTATTTAGAAAAAGATCCAAAATATTGACACAGATTGGATGAATTTGATCGACTGAAGTCATACATATATCTGCAGAGGGATACATTGTTTACCAGGACTGTCCAATTTATTTTTTGAATACTGTTTATAAAATAGTGAATGAAGCATGTTGTTGCTTGCGACTACTGTCACCATTAATACAATTGTTAAAGAATGAATGTCCAGGGTTCAGCAATAAAAATATATTTATTTTAAATGTGCTCTCTGATTTAGCCCTGGTCTCAGTTTGGATATTCATGTTGCCTCCCAACTCCAGTTGCTATGACATCCACCCCAGGCAACTTGATTTCTATTTAACAACTCAATGGAAATCTAAAATTGAAATTGGCTCACCTCATTCTGAATAAATCTTCTACAATTACACTCCGGGAAAGGTATTTTCTGTCTTCATATGATACTGTTTTACAATTATATTCCTGCCACTCCGACTGTGTTAAATGCTTATTTATTCAGCTAATACATTTCAGAAAGGAGAATTAAGAGATTTTCAAATGTTAATACTAGATCAAGATTGCTATTTATTGTCCAGCCTTATCTTACCATTCTGTTCTTAACCTACCTCTATAATAAACACAGTTAATTTGCTCTTTTGTAAACTCTCAGTGGCTTTAGTTGACCATGGTATAAATTATATAAGCACTTAGAAAACTCTTGATAGCATGTACAGTATTTTAGATAACCTTTTGAACGGTCACGCACTCAGTGAGAGCTGGGAGGCACACACAAATCAATTCTTTAATACGGACAAACTGTCTGAAATGAAAAAACAGTGGGCTTTTATATAAGTTATCTGGAGAGCACGAGGAGAAGAGGAAATGGTTTTTGGATAGAAGTATGCACCTTTAGCTTGAAAGTATGTATATTACTATGCAAATCTGCCTAAATACACAAATGTGGCAGTACAGAAGAAAGTTTGGAAGGTCTGAAGGATTGAACTTTTTTTAAGGTTGTGCTTAAAGTCTTTACTGTCTCTTTATTGGATATGTTGTTGTTTCTTATGGGTATACTTTAGAGTTTTATTAGGCCAGACCTAGAGTGCGCTGAGGAATGACAGGACGGGGATGGTGCCATCTTTGTTCAGCGAGGCCCCAGGCAAGCCACATGTAACCCTAATGAGTCGCTTACAATTTCAGGCTCCGCTTGCTCTCAAACACCAAAAGTAAACTTTTGTCTTTTCCCCCTCACTATTCGGGGACCTTAAGAGGATTGTGGGGTCATTATTTATTCATGCCATTGTGTTTATTCACCAGCCTCTGTGTGTAACGGGAGAGGGAATAGAGCAGCTAGCGCAGACGGAGTAAAGCTGATAATTATCCTCTATTAGCATTGTTTTTTCAGCCACGCTTTAAGTCGGCTCAGTTGATGATCGAGCTATGATAGAGGTCCAGAAACAGATTACCATGTGCACATCTTTGAAGTCTGGAATCCTCTGCAGAGGACTTGCCAGAGGGGTGTGGATGAATGTATAAGCCCGGGCCTGTTTTTCTTGGCTGTTAGAGAAGATATGCTGTCACCATGTCAGTAACAAACACTCGTGTTGACCAGAAGATCCTTAAGAGCAGCTATCACATGCCTGCAGCATGTTGTTAACAGCTAGAGGTGAGGAGATCGGAACCTTTACATTTTTATCCCAGAACAAAGAAAGCCCCAGGGAGCCTGCATGGAGGGATTTAGCAATGTCAGAGCACATTGAGTCAAAAGACTAGTGACGTAGAAAGACATTTTAACTTGGAATTTAAACACTAAGGAGGATTGAAAATGGATGAATTGGTTATTAGTTCCAAAAGAACTGTTAGAAAACATTGTGTTCTCCCATTGAATTGGTCGTCCATGTGTATTTATTCTGGGTAATACTTAAACAGTTGCTGCTCGTGGACTTTTCTTTGAAGGGTTAGTGCAGCAGTAGTACCTTTCTCCTCCCACAGAAGAAAGTTGAGTTCATTTCCAGTCTGATTTAAGTCTTGTGTTTGTCACAGAGAAGTCGTAACAGATGGCGTGCTTCGGCGTGATTGCAGGGCACACTGTTTCTCCAACACACAGAAATAGAGTGGACTGGATGGATGAGAGTGGCATAAGCCAGGCCGGGCTGTGTGTGGAGGATGATCTGGGGAGTGTGCTTTCTCTCGTCTCAGCCACTCTTGCTGCATTTCATCTTCCTAGGTGATACTCTGCAAAGCCACCGGCATCAGTACTAGTGTTTTTTTTGTATCTTGGTTGGATATTTTCCTCCTCCATGCTGAGAAATAGATAGCACTGAGTGATTGGATCCTTAAATTGGTGTAATTTAAAGAGGAGTTTGGGTTAGAGAGGTTTGATCTATCTGTGGCTCATGGTCTGTGAGCATCAACAACGTTTATGGGAGTGGTGATAACTGCTCATTTGATATTAATAACTTATTTACAACTATTTCTAACATCCAAACGGATCTGCTGGCAAGGTTTTGCAAAGTCTGCATTAATGACCAATGATTTGTTTTGCCTGTTTTCTGAATTTATTCAAACCCTCCATTTGTAATTTGGCATTCAATATCTCTTAAAGAGCATATGGAGTTGTAAGTAATGGATGTGGGGTTAGAGTGCTGATAGAAATGTTGTGCCTTCTGTGGTAATGCTTTTTTATCACACAAATATCATTTCCATTTCCTAAGTAATGGTCATGTCTATAAAGAAAACATTTATGGGTATTTACAATTAGTTTTCAACCTTATTATGCATTATGTTCACTCTCCATTATTATAGTATTGATTCCTAGCAGGTAAACGGCACCGTCAGAGTATTTTTTTATTATTTTTCCAATGTTGGTTCATAAAAGCTCTTTTCCCACTTCCTCTGCAAATGTGTCTGTGTCCGTTTGCGTTTTTCTTGTTGTGTAGTTCAGCATTTGGGTGTTAGACTACGTGTAGTGCCCTGCACAATTACAGTTTGCCTGACAAATTAATAAAACTGCATCACCTGGGGAAATCATGGTTATCTTGATGCTTTTAGCATAACCTTGGGTAGACGTGTAAAATCAACAAATACCTTGATTTTGCTTGATTAAAATGATGACACATATAATTACAATGCAGGGTATCTCTTGCATTTGCAGCGTTAGGCTTATGACTTTTTCAAAACTGTCCCTCTGAGCTTTGTCTCATTTTATTTATTTTTTTGTGAGATGAGATCACCTATCAAGTGGTAATTTCATAAAAGGCTAGTTATGGCTTACAGCTGTGCAATAGAAAACAATTATGTCAATTTGGGAATCATAATGCAACCATTAAAATGAAGCAATCTTGTTTGTACTGCCTGGAGAGATTTAATATGTATAATTATTACCTGAACACATACAGCTATAACTTGTGATGACAAAACATAGCAGTCAATTAGAACATGACATTTATCTTATAAATATCTGGCAATATAATGACTTTAGATCATTTTACAGCATCATTTCCTTTTTGTTAAGCCTCATAATGATAACTTACAGTCTGATATGTAAATCCTTTTGAAGTCCTTTTCCTTTATTGATCATATTCCCTCAGGTAATATCTTACAAAGAGTGTGAAAAGTATGCTCTGAGTCTGAGCCAAATGTAAAGGCAGAATCGATATTAAATGATATTTGTACTGGATAGTTGAACATGTTTTGTCTAACACTAAGGAGACCTTCAGATTTATTGTCACTCAGTTTCTGTATAGTTGTTTTGGCAGAAGTGTTATTATATATATTTTTTTATCAAATGTTTTATATATTTCAAATTCCAGGCTCATAGTTCAAAACATCATGTACAAAATTGAGTGACTTAAACCAACCCAGTTGAGATATGCTGTATTTATATTCTAATATAGTCTGTTATGACCTGGCTCAAAAGGCCACAACAAAGAGGAGACACACCATATCAACGGTTTAACAAAAGATGTTTATTAAAACAAGTAGCCAAATTAATTCAGTGCAAAATCAAATGAAGCATGAGGTGTAGATGTCAGTAGTATCAGTAGTGTAAGTGCAGGGTGAGGATTGCATGGACATGTATGAGTGTGAGAGTGTTTGAAGTGCACAAAGTGAAGCAACAGAACATACTCAACCAAAACCGGGTGCCTGTAGGAGAAAGCAGAGAGAGAAGACAGAGAGGAGCAGAGTCTTTAAATAGCTGCAGGGCACCAGACCCAGGTGCCCTGAGTTACTGCAATCAAGGCAGCACAGACAGCACAGCCACACCCTCTCTAGATGAACCCACAGGGGCATCACATAGTCCTATTGGCTGTCCTGTTGGGCTAGATAACCAGTACTATCTCAAAACTGAGGATTACAACTTAGAACATTTTTCTTGAAATTTGTCTGAAACATTATTTAAGTTAAAAAACAGATGAGAACCATTAAATTAAATACCTGAAAATTCACGGTACTAAATGTACTACATGAATTACTAAATGACTGCCTTGCCCTCAATGGATATACTAAATATCCTAATATCATGGATATTGAAAAACATGGATTTCGCAACCTTGTCCATCCTGACCTAATAACATTTCTAAGTATACTGTATATCATCATCAACAATTCCTAGCCATTTTGTTGGTCTGTAATAATATTCCCACATCTTTCATCATCTTACATTACAGGAAAGTCACGAAAGGGCTTTTTTCCCTTCAGTCACAAAGACGTTGAATTTCTAAGGCTCTCAGTGACACAAAGGCAGGACTTACCCTGCCTTGCCAGAGTCTGTGAAGTTCAATCCGAACCAAGAGCAGTGATATAGAAGTCAAGAGGGCACATTTAATCAGTCATGGCAGAGCTCAAATACCGCCAGCCAGTTAGGAAAAAATCAAAAAGGGCATCAAACCTCCTTTCATGGGTTTAGCAGCTCTAAAGCCTTTGTATCGCACAACATTTCTAGGACAACATGCTCCCCACTAGTGAACATTTGTGTTGGAAACTGTAAATACATGGCCTCCAGAACAGGACATCATTAGCAGGACAAAGTTGAAATGCTGAAAAGGGAATTGATGATGCTCAGGTAATTTAAAAGCTATTAGATATCCAATTAAGGTACCCTGTCAGCCAAAGTACCTCGTAGGCCCGTATAACTCAATTAAATGGCCATAATTTGTATTAGGTTTGGCGTAATAGAGTTATTCAACGGAAAGAAGGCCTTTACATGAAAGCTGTCGTTTCTGAGAGATGCTGGTAAGAATCAGACATTAATCTTAAACCTGCCTACCTGACATCACTCTCATTATCTCCTTTTTTAAAATCTGTGCAATTAGATGTCTGCTGATTGGAGAACGTATAATGAAAGTGAAGCAGACTTAAAAGGCGTCTGATTTTTAGAGAGAGTTATAAAGGTGCACCTTCACCAGTTAGTGTAAATTGTACAGAACTGTTGAGTAAGTCCATTGAGGAACAAAGCCTCAAAGAAATACCGTCATGTTCAATGTGCCCACACAAAATGACAGCCCTTCATTTCTCTTTGACGTCCACATGCCAATACAATGATAACAGTTAGAAGAACAGGAATGCACAGCCAGGCCTTCGATGGCGGTGGGAACAGTCAGTACAAAAATCAAACAATCTGAAAATATAACAAAAGCTTTGAACATCCCATCTTGGAGTGAATTCCACTCCACCTACACTGTATAACAAAACTGGTACCACGAGCAAATTACGCAACATTTTACTGCTCTGCCAAACTGCCAACCTTTCACACACCCCTGTACGGATGCTACTACGCAGCTGTCAAAGTCAATGTAGTGTTACAGATTCTGTTGTTGTTTGCCCTGGTGTCATTGTGGAATATGTAGTTGTGAATTTAGCATTTGCATCTAATAATGATACCGGTATATCTTGAATGCGTAAGTCCTTTGCAGACTGCCGTGCACTTTGATAAAATAAATATTCAATGCAATCTGCATTTTAAAACAAGAGTAGCTGTTTGATGATGACACTCAGCCCCCCCTGAGACTCTGAGTCATTCCTCTGTGCTTTCAGTTGATGGTATAGGACAGGCGCCGAAGATGTTGGTTTTTCTCTTCACCGCTCATCTGCAAATAAAGTACATCTTTTATAGATGCTGCCTGCAGCTGTAGTCCTTAAGCAAACAGATCATTCCTGTTGTCACTGTGGAGTCGCACATCTGCTTCATCTTGCTCTCTGTTGTGGGTGTGCAGTGCATTTAAGAAGCTATGCGTAGACTTCATTTACAAGGTTGTGTTTTTGAAGAACTTTTCTCTCCTTGAGTATGTATATTGATTTCTATGTACAGTATAGCTTCGGAATTTAAAGCAATTGGATGCCAAATAAAAAAGATTTGCTAGGTTTAGATAGACAAAGAGAGGGGACTCTCCAGATGAAAGATGTTGACTCTTCTTACTCAATTTTCTTTTCACTTGACTACATCCTTTCTCCAAATGATATTCTCTATTTACCTCACTTAATTGACTCTCCCTAGGCCTGACAACCATGCTCAAATAAAGGCATTATTTAAACATACATCTGTTTATTGGTGCAGTGATGAAGACGGATGCTGCCTCTCATGCAGAAAACTGGATCACTGAGATTAGGCTTATAGTTCCGATGCGTGATCCTGCATTAACAAGCAATTCTACATTAATGATTTCAGTAAGTGTGGGTGTGTGTATATTAAACAACTGCACTGATGTTCCCTCCTGCCTCCACTTGTTAGTCAACAGATGAACACGAGCAGAAGCACACATACATGCATACGCAGATTGATCACATTAACATAATTTACAGCGGCTGTCAGACCTATTTTGGAGCACAAGGTGTATCAACAAATCCTTTTGAAGTTTCTAATCATTTATTGATTTTAGCACTGAAACAATTAGGTGCTAAATTGATTATTTGACTGGCAGAAAATAAATAAAAAATATTTGAAGTTATAAAAGCTTTTTAAAATGGGAGGATTTGCCTTTCCCTGTCTTTCTATAATTGTAAATAAAATATTTTTGGGGTTTAGACTCTTAGTCTGACACAGTCTAAGCCATTTGGACAAGTTGTCATTGCCAATATTGTTTATATTTATTATTATAAATGACCCGGTAAATACAAGTTAAGCTATATTATTACTACTCAAGTGATACTGACACTGTAGATTAAAAAAATAGTTTGAAGACAAACTGTAGAACCAAACTTAGATGAGAATGTGCCTTGACATGGTTTAAAGGCATACAATGTTTTATATTAATGCTTATCTTACCTCATAGTTAGCAAACATTCAATACTCTCTGACATGATGTTTTTCACTATGCAGCCTTTTCGCCCAGATACTGGGCGATATACTGAATTGTTGTTTTGGGAAGCTTCACTGACGCAGCTTCAGGCTACCTTGGGACGTTTTAAATGTGTGAACCGGTATATCTTTATTTAATATGTTTCCTGTAAGCTACCAAGGGAGCTGTCAATGTAATATATGTATTTGTTTTGTAGAACCGTACGATATGCTGCAAATCAATAAACAGGACTGTTTCCTGGATATATTGGATTTCCAGGATTTTTGCATGTGTAAACATTTCGGTCTGCTTATATTAGATCCAAATTGAATTCACAGAAAATGTACTATATTGCTATTTATTGCCACAATATATCATTTTGATAAAAAAATGATATTTCTGAATTCAAATATATGTTTGTCATACAGCCCACCCACAGTTTAGGCCTACTACCTTAGTTGCTTTGCAGTCAGTGTCTAGCTAAAAGCTCAGGGTGGTCCCATAGCAGGAGACCCCACCCTGGATCTCACGCTGTATCTCTACAACAGCCGCTGTCTGCCTGTCAAAATGTCTCAACGTTTTTGAGTACAGCATAGAACACCTAGTAGCTTATTTATTGGAAGTTGTAGAGATGATAAAAAAATCTATTGATGCAGCTGTCCGCCCACATTCTCATGTTTCTGCTGCTGTTCTGCGCATGTCTCTCACACGACTACCACACACTGTTATCGGTTCTCCCTTGAAAATAAATGTCACTCTTTGAACTAGGGTTTTGATGTAAGGTTTACATCTGGCACCTGAACCACTTTTGTTATGTTTTACAAAGTACAGCGTGGAAATGTTGAATGAATTGGGTTTATGATATCTGAATCCTTAGGAATTTAACTTAAATCACAGTTGGGAAAAACCTATTAGTAAAGCAATGTATTAGCAGGTAGGTTGATACGTACAAGGAATTTGATTTGGTGTTGTGGTGCATACATAAAAGTAAAACAAAAATTAAAAACACAAGAAACTATTTTAAGAAAACTATAATAACATGACAAAATATAAAAAAATACAGTAAAATATTGCAGTATTTACATTGAAGTAGAATTGGAATAAAATATGTGCAGTAATGAAAAACAAGATATTGTGTACATTGTGTGCTTTAATGTAATGCATAGGGTCTATGATGTGGCTGAGGTACAGTGTCAGTGTCAACTACTTACTCATTGGAACATCATATATATTCCAACATGTTTTTGAGACATGCACTGTATTATTTGCTGTTATCCTAATATATCACAGGCACCAAAGTGTTTTATTGGGTCGCAGCTGAGTTAATTAAGACCTTTAATGCACTGGGTGGGGGTCTGTGTTTGCAGTCAGGTCAAACCAGGCAGTGATTGGCACTGAGACTGTCAGGAACTTAAGCACTGGCGCATGGTCCAGGGGCTCCTAAGTAAAGGTCCCCTTTTGCTGCTGCAAAGTAGTGAGTGAAGGCAAAGGCAATGAACTCTGCCAGCCCGAGAAGGTTCTCTGGCCGTGTCAGGCTGTGGCACCTCGTCCGTAGAAGCCCTGTCTGTGGCTGCAGGTGTCTTAGGCATACCGAACAGTATTCATTTAACACAGCCAGACAGTAAAACCTCTGTGAGCAAGACTAATGGCTGCTGGGCATGAATACCTTGACCTCATTTAGGTTATGACATTGACCATTTTTAAATCTTCTCTTGTCTCATTGATGACATCCCTCTTTGCTGCTACATTCAGTCCAAGACTTGGTGCAGCTCATTTTCATTTCCGCACAGCTTTCCAATTTTCATATGAATACAGCACATATTTCATTTGATCATTCTGAGTTCTTGTAATGTTTTGCTTAACGTACTTTTTTTGGTATATCTATATTTAATTTAAATATTTTTAATATATTTTTCCAAGTTATTATAGCTTTTTTTTAAATAGTTGTTATACTTGTTTTACCCCTAACCCTGACCCTCTTACAATTTATATTCTTTAACTGTGTTTATATTTGCACCATATACACCAAGGAAAATTCCTCGTATGTGTAAACTTACTTTAAACCTGTTTTTGACTCGGATATCTGATTTTATCTTTCATCTGAATAACTTTTCTTGCCTCTGGTGTACTGGTGACTCTGTTCAGCAGAGTGTTGTTGTATGGAACACGCTAAATGTAGTTTCTTGGATCTATTAGAGGGATTATTGGAACGACTGTAATAATGCTCTTTTCAGCAGCTCTTCCTCTCCTGGTAGTACATTGCAAGCAAAACAGTGTGAGGGTCATTAACCCCCAGCATGGCCACTGCACCTCTGCACCCATTACCTGCACCAGATTGGCAGAGAAATGAAGTGTGTGGTGCGTAATATATAGAAAGCACAAACGGTGCCTCTCCGGGGCAGTGGGCAGTCTCTGCTAGTGTAGGGCTGTGCCTGATATGTTAATATTACTAATTTTTTCCTAATTAGATGTGAGTCAGTGAGTCGTATTTTAATACTCTTCAGGGATCATTACAGAGCGAGAGGAAATGTATCTCTACTGATGGATGGGGGTCCAGTCAGCAGGAATGTCGACACGGAGAACGACGGAGCGATGAGAAAATGGAGCGAGCCTCAAACTGATGGCTTTGTTCGCTGCAGTCATGTTACTTAAGTACTCCATTTTCGGCGTGGAGCAGAGCTGCATCAAAAGTTAATCACACATTAATAGGAGCTCTGTGGAGATTTAACATTCCATGACAGCATGGGGAATGGAGCCAATAAGCCCTGAAAGAAGAAATTGTATGATATTCATATGCAAGAATTAGGGTTGCATATTAAGGAGCTATAAATAATCACAATTGTAAAGTATTCAGATGCTGCTGTTAAGGTGAGCGGCCAAGCTGATCCTTTGGTATTTTAAATTACTGACAAGTAGCAGAGATGGACAGGGAAGAAATAGGAAGGATGATGTGGGTTGGATTAATTTCTTGGCTGGCAGGGGTTATGTGTTTCCACAGGAGGGGGCATTATTACCCAACCCCCATGTGGGAACATATTTGTCATGTTCCTTCTGTGCGGTCCGCATTTCAATCTGCTTGTGTAATTGTTGTAGATTGTTGAAGGGCAGTTCTGTTAGATTGTGTGTTTTGTTAGGGGTACTTTGGGAAATGTTTCTGGTTTAACAAGCTCCTAAACTGTTTCTACAAACTGTATGCGTACACAATAACTGAAAAGCTATGTTTCTTTTCTTCTTCTTTTTTTAAAATTCAGGCATTTAACCTGGGATTGTTCTCCTTCATTTTAATTTTAAAAAAAACCCCAAAAGGAGTTTTGTTGTTTTTATTTTTCTAAACCAGTGCGTGGTGTTTTCCTTTTCTATTCTTTCTCGCAAAGTCATTTTAGTTGTTTGTATTGTTCTTCCCAGCTGGGGTGAGGTGGCGGAGACAAAGGCAGATGTTTGTTTTTGAAGTGTCAGAGCTATGTCTTGCTCTCTCTCTGTGTGTGTGTGTGTGTGTGTGTGTGTGTGTGTGTGTGTGTGTGTGTGTGTGTGTGTGTGTGTGTGTGTGTGTGTGTGTGTGTGTGTGTGTGTGTGTGTGTGTGTGTGTGTGTGTGTGTGTGTGTGTGTGTGTTGCCTCTTATGTGATGTTGCCTGTGTTTGGGTGTGTTTCATTCCCCCCCCATGTGTTGTCTCTGTTTGTGGTCCACAGGTCCTCCGCTGCATTGTTCATCCGCCTCCTCCTCCCCTGTTGAGCAGCTCCCATACCCTCCCCCTTCCATTGCAGCCAATGAGAGCCAGAGAGGGTTGCTAGGTAACTGTGCGGCTCAGCCAGCCCAGGACTCTGACTCTGAGGATGAGTTTGGCCCCAATTCATTCTTAGTTAAAACTGGCTCAGGGAACCTGTATGCTCCTGCAACTGCTGATGGTGAGTTGCTTTTCAAACTACTGTTGCTTTCTGGAGGTTAGCCTTCCCTTGCTCCCGGACATGTTGTGTTGTAGGTCATGCAGATGGCTATGGGCAAAAATATGTCCCATTTTTTCTTTCTTTTTCTGAGAAACATGAGAGAGAGTTGAAAGTTTTGAGTCAGTATGTAGCCTCAGGAAATGCGCAGAACTCTCTGAAGCGAGGTCTGCAAAGTTCAGAGCCTCGCTCAAAGAGATGGACGATTTTGGTTCAGTAGGAGATATTTGTCACTGATATTTCTCTGCAGTTTCAAAGTGTGCTGGTGGGAGTAACCATCTATCATCCCTCTTTAGAATTTTCAGAAGCAACAGCCTACGTGCATCCTCCGCACCTCAGATAGGAAGTTAGCAAGAAAGAAACACTTTATACCAGATGCAAGCCCCTGCTTTATTAACATATATCACAAGTATATATCACACATATTAAAAATAAAAACCATTCGGTCATTTATATGTTGTCATTTAACAATGTTCTCCTGAGATTCATTAGTTTTGAAACTACGTGGTTTCTCATTAATTAATGTCAGCTTCTTATTGCTTTCTATAACAATCAGTGTTTCCTGCTGTTGAACACACACTCATTCAGACTGACAGAATAACGCTCACACTGCAAACATGCTGTCGACAGTTGAGAAAAAAACCACTAAGTTAGCAGTTAAAGTATGCTCTTTATCAGATAACATACTTATACATTTATTTATTGTGAAGATTTAATTTTTAATGTAACTATCGCCACTCGTTTGGTTGCTCTATGGGTAAATATGTGTTTGTTGCTGTCTAACCTGTTGCTATATATTCATAAACATCCTGTGGTATCATCACTGGCTTTGAAGGCCTTTAAGCACACTTACATACTTTGTTTATAACACCACAAACACTCACTGCATGGCGCATGCAAAGTTCATGGGCATAAAACATTTCAAGTGTTTTTCCTCAAGGTAACCTTAGGAAACTATTATGGTCACACAATTTCACACTCGGATGTGTTGCAGGTTATATATTCCTGTTTATGATCCATCTACATGGAAATACCAAATGTTGTCATTCAAACTCAGCAATTTATGCCACATATTTCCCATAAGTCATCAATTTGCATGCTGAATAGGGTATTTCTTGATATTTGAAAGGCTAAAGCCTTTCAACTACAGAAGCTACTTGCTTCTCCCAACGGCACAGCCAACAAAAAACAAAATAAAATGGTCTAAATAATTGATCAAGCTTCAAAGTTAACTACCCAAAGGGTTGAATTACATCAAACTGTGCCCCTGCTGCCTGTTCACAAAACCTGGAAAATGAGTTATTAATCCCATCGCAAATCTCCCCCTAATTCCACTGGAGCAACACGCCGGTCACCAGCAGAGACATGACTGTGCTTACGGGGACATGGGTGGAGGGAATGGCCTTTACCACAGCAGATTTGTCTCACAACAATGACACTGATTTGCATAGGTTAGCCTCAGGCTGTCAGAAAGCAGTAGGAGAGGACTGAGGTGGAATTTCCTCAGCTCTACAGTAGTTTTTACCTTAGTCATGCACAGGCTTTAAGATTCCTTTATAGTATAGCATGTTTCTGCTAGTGGGTGCAACGTCTTTACATCTCTTGTAAACTGCACAGACCTTTCACCATGTTGTAGTTGTGTCTAAAATAAGAGACACAACTACTACAATAAGTAGTTAATTGTGCAAAATACATTTTAAGTTGAGGTTCCTGCATTCTTCATGTAATTAAAGAGCACCTCTGACAGTAAGGAGCCAATTACTATCAGAAAGAGGACATAAGACCCTCGACTGTTTGTTCACTTAAACCACCTAATGAGCCATGTAAGCTTGCTCTATGCCTTCTTGCACATTTTCCACATCACATCCAAATACTTTATAGGCTTGCAGATTTTGTTTATTGAAATCTGCTTATTTTGCGTTTTTGCTTAAAATGTATTTTACTCTTCCACTCCAGTGAGCAACACAATGTGCTCCAATTTGCTGTTCTTTGAAACTCCAGCTCAAACTTAATGGAAAAGTGACTAATGCAGTTAATTCCATAAAAAAAATATTTTTTGCATGGTTAATCCTGATTTATATTATATATCGTCTTGTATTTTTTTAGTATTTGTTCTTTTTTTCAAAGGAAAGAGTGATTTACAATGGCTCTAAATATTTCCAGCCCCACTGCTTTTGAGGCAAATAATAATATAAAACCTAATTCCTGAACTCAGGCTGGTTTCATCATTTCAGGAAATGGTACTATTTCATTAAAACGTGTTAAAAGTGTAGTGAGACTGTTCCCTTCAGCTGCATGAACCTCATTTTCTCAGGGTGACAAATTTAGAGTGAGCCAGGTAGGTTGTCTTGTAGATTTGGAATAAAGAACAGGGCTAACCGCATAGCCAATGTGATTAAATCAAAAGTCACACATTTTCTGAGTTGTCTCATCACATTTCTAGAAAAGGAATTCAAATGTTTCCTTTTTTATTTAGAGGTTGGAATTGAAAAAAAATAGGTAATGTTGCCAAATGCAGTCTTACCTGGAATTAAGTATGCAGCTCAGGTTTTCTGTGAGAATTACATGAGCCAAAAAAGGTAATTTAAAAGCCATCATTGTAGAAAAAAGAAGAGAGTGGAGTATCATATCAGATCTCTTTGACATACAGGTCAGTTATTGAAGAAATATTTTAATTCACAGTTGACACGGTGCAGGACAAATTGACTTTTTTACCGCCGGTAAACAACCATAGAAAAAAACCATGTATGCTTAAAATAATTGGCTCACAGTGGATATGTTGCACTGGAAAACAGCTGGCTTTCTATCACTTCAGATTGCATTTGCTCAAGGTCATATCCGAGCCCACGTACAAGACTTGAAATGTTATGCTGGATTTTGAACAAGTGAATGCTCTCAGCACAATATCGTTATTCACATTAATAGCCTCCAAGGCTGTAGCCTTTTATTTCTATTTTTCCGGATCCTCTTTTCATTTGGACGGACACTGAGCCAGAGTTCCTGTAAGGCTGACGAAGCTGCTCGCTGAAGCCTGCAGTCCTTTTGTGTAGCATGTGTTTCTCCGTGGCCCTGGGCTTTCTCTGAGGGGAATGGTCCTGGGGAGACTGCCAGTGGGAGCCCGCTGCCATGCTGAGACACAAGATCTGAGACCCTGCAACCTCCCGGTATTAGCATTTCTTAATGCTAAACAGCATGGGGTCGGCCAGTGTTGGCTTTCAGTGCGGCCGGAGTCCCTGGTGAAAGGGCCCGCACACCACCACCTCACAGCTGACCAAGCAGGAATGCTAGGAGCCTCGGGGACGTGGTTGTGTGTGAATTTAAATAAGTCTTCATTTGAACTGCTTAATCATCCCCCCGTGTCTGCAAGGACGGGGGAAACGTGGTTAAAAGAGGTCACTCCACAACGTAATTCATCCACCACTCGACACCATGAGGAATGAACTATTGGCGGCAGAATAATAATTTAATGAGTAGCACATGGCTTGCCCCTGTTTTCTTTTCTCTGAATATTTGGTTTTTGGGTTGACATGTCAGGAAGGATTGGTTCCTCTTGATTCTGATGTCGAGTTATCAATGAACTGGAGCCAACAGAAAATTTGTCCAGATCCATTCCACTTGCTGTTCGTCAGTGCACAGAGACCATGGATAATGCATTTTGCATACCTACATATCTTCTTTTCATTGACATAAATTGAGATGCATTACTTTCATTCCTTGATAATTGCAGACCATCTGTGCCCTCTAACACAATCTTCAACCGCTTGATGGATATGCAGCGGAGTGACACACAGAGCAGAGCATACATAACCACTTGTCTTGTTCTTGCTAAGACAGCTCAAAGAATGACAGAAAATCCATTTGATCTCAGAAAGGGAGAGAGGAGCCAGGACTAGTCCTAATGGATGAGGTTCCAATCATTGGTAAACCCCAGATGTCTTTTTTAAATTGTTTTTTATAAAGAGAACAGTTTCATTCTGCTATTTTATATTTGTATGTTTGAATTTAGTTTTGCAATACCATTTTTCTTAACATATGCATTAGATATCTCGTATAAAAGTAGTTTTTTCTAGTTTCATACCTCATTTGGTCCTCAGTGAAGGCTTGTGACAGGATGTTATTTGCAACAGCAGGTTTTTCTTCTTCTCTTAATGAAGGGGAGCTTATATTGTGATTCCAGAAGGTCTTTTCCCCTTATTACCATGGGGAGAGCCAGTCAGGAGCTGAGCGTACTGCTCGCCATGTGTTGTTTGTGATACCTGTTACCTCTCAAATGAGTCCAGGAAAGACAGCTAGTATTCCCGCATGGCTCTTCCCTTCAGACCTTCTCTAATGGTGCAGCAGGTCCGGCAGAGAGAACCAGCTTCAGGGAGCCGGGAGAGAGTGAGGCTTCACTGCCTTCATGACAAATTCTATTAGTTTTTTTTATAGACAAATGCTACTCAACTGGAAATGTTGCTCCTATGATTAGCCATAGGGGATGTGGCAGTAAGCAAGATTTAATGATTTATCTGGGCAGGGATAGCTTTTGATTAATTCTGTATCGAATGGTTCACACCTCAGTGCTTTGCCCGGCTGTCCGCGGCATGTCATATCACTTTATTTCATCAGGTGTGACCATCGGTGCTGTGGATTTTATCCACTGTCCTTGTACAGAAATAGACCTTTTCCCTGGACACCTCGCAGTGGAAAATTCTGTCTGAATCCAGTGTTATCAAATGGGGCAAAGATGATGTCAGTGAAATGTTATTCACATGTAGATATCAATGAATGATGCTGCTCTTTTAGATATTGGCATCTTCAATTATCTCTTTTCTTGGTTTTGTTGATTTCATCAGCTTTCATTACAACTCTCTGAGTCTCTGAGAATCCACGCTGCAATTTGCATATCATTAATAAATAAATGTAATAATCACTCACCTGTATAGGGAGCACGCAGGTAGCACATCTACCACAGCTGTAGAATCCTCTAAAGTTGTAATTTTAATAATATAAGATATTTTTCAATGTTTATTCTTAAATCCACTATCATGACATTCATCTGCTAGATCTTTTACATTGAGTAATTCACCATGAGGTAATAGTGAACACACTCAGTATTTATTTCGATGCAAATTTTATAACAAATTCTTCTTTAAATCTCAGATTTAAAAGATTTAAAATTGAAATGTATTTTAGACTTTATTTTATAGTGTAGATATTGAATACCTCCCAAGTTGGTCAGTTGTCTCCCCACAATTATACATCTTAAAATAATTCAGACACATGTAATCTCGCATGGTAGGGGTTGAGGTCCCAGCTAATGAAGTGGATTTCCTTTAATTACCTAAAGTCTAGAATGGCGTCAGGAGGCTTTAACCAGCGCTTACATCTGTTAGGAAGAAAAATGAAAACCCACATTCACAGACTGAATGGATGTCTTGTGGCTTCAGTTCTGAATGCCATCTGAAAGTTTAGCCATTGTAAGAAAGTCCTCCTTCTCTGTCCCTCTGATAACAAATGAATCTCCTTTTCTTACCAATTTCGTTGTGCAAAGTCGGTCAATAGAAAGCCATTTATTTGTTCTGTCCTTTTGATAGTATTGAGTAATTGTTGCTGAAACACCACATCTGCGGGGGTCGTCTTGCTTCTCGTCTTTCTGTTTATCTCCACAAAGATAACAGTGACTACTTTACCTGCCTGTTGAAGGGTCATTGGTTGGGCAAGGGGAAAACATGCCTGCAGTCAGGTAGTGCATTTAAATCATGATGCATTGCTTGTCTAGTTCTGTACAATATGTTCTACAATGCATTGAAATGCCAAGACTTTTATGCAAATAGGCGAGTTTACAATAGTAACACTTTTGTGTAGACTTTATAGTATTTGGAGGGAACTAGATATACAGACTTCTCTTAAACGCTTTATAATAGTTAATGGGGAAAGTATTACGTAACAATTTATCTGTTTCTCTGTTCCAAATAATAAAATAGCTCTAGCTTAAAGTAAATATTCCAGCAGATGATAGAAATAAAACTTGACTTGATCCTTAATCCGCTTTGAAACCTGAAATGGATTAGATTGTAAATTAATATTTTGGAACACTTTCTTACAACTGAGCAAACCTGTATGGCACTTATATGTTAAAATAACAACAGAGGAGTCTAAAATGTGAATTTTCATACATTTTCAAGTAAAATATCTTGTTTTTTTTACCCAGTTAATTCTCTAGTTTAATTTAAAATTAATTAATACTAATTATTTTATTATTGCTCAAATTACATTGTTATATCTGACTATTGCACAAGTTGTCTAGACCTGCTCAAATCACCAAACATTAGACAATAGAAGAGTTAATTAACAGTATATTAAGAGCCCACATACACTTGCAGTAAATAGTATTACTTTTTTTTGTTTATTTTTGTGAACTATTTTGAGGTCGTAGCTTAGCCTTAAAATACATATTGCAAATGTTCACTCGGTACCGCCCTTTGGCTTGATCCTCATAGGAAGTAAAGTATTTGTTTACCGAGAAGTAAATGCGTTCCAGAGCAGCAAAGCATTTGTCCTTGTGATATATTTCTCTGCGAACGTCTGTGCTGTCCCTGTATCGAATTAGCATAACCTTATTAATGGCTTTAGGGATCAGCTACATTACTGCGCAGGAGGGAGGTCATCAACAACTGTGTGGATCCACCTCATACCAGTCTATTGTTCATCAGGACGGTGGAGAGCCTCTCTCTCGGCGGCTCGCCTAATTACGAGGGCACCATTGTGCAAAAGTGCGCACAGTATGGAACCATCCATCAGCGCGGCAGATTCATGATGTCACACTCAGTTTCTGTCAGGTTCCTCCTCTAGAACAAGTGTATGGCAACAAGGCAGAGTTAAAGTAGGTTATGAAGGTGAAGACTTTTTTGTGAAGGGCTAATGAAACAAAATATAAATAAAACTGTGCTAAAACACTACAAGGTGTGGAACCGGCAGACTTCCTGTGAAGCACATGTTTGTTAAAATCCTTCAAGGCAGAGATGTTAGCATGTGCTAGACACTTAAATGCAACACGATACATTTGTGTCTTGTTTTTGCCCGCCGAGCCATTCGTTAGCACATTATCTGAGAACACAATAGGCTCTCTTTCCATGTTCCTAAAATGCCTCTAGCACTAAGGCTTAATGCTACTTTGTTCTCAGCAGAGACAGTTTTGTACCTCAACAGTTTGTTCATCCATCTATCTTGATTGACACATTGCTGATATAGCAGCCTCATGTTCCCGACCCCTAGAAAATCTGATGTGACACAAAGCTTTTTCTCAGTATTCCTTTAATAAAGGATCTGATTATACACAATAAGCCATCGGTGTGTCTCTATTCCACTCTCTCTGCTGTAAATTGGCAATTTAGTGTTGTGGATATCTGTGAAATAAAGGAGGCTTTCTGCCTTAAAGAAAAGCCACTCTTTCACTCTATGTATAGCCGGCAGTTCATTGATTGATGAATGGCTTAACAGATGTGGAAATAAATGGATACACAAGGACATTGGTCTTCTATCTTGTGCAGAGAGTAGTGCATTCAGGACCACTGGGTACAATCTGTACTGTAGTCTCTATTTCTAATATTTTCAAATTCCCTGATGTAGAGTGACAAGAGAACTGGTAAAAAAAACCTGAAAAGAAGAAAAAGCGTATTTATTTTGGGCTGCTAAAAGCTCTGCTACCAAAATCATTGACCTGCATCTAATAATGGCAACCTTTTTATAAAACATGTAATGATGTTACTGTGTGTTTATTTAAAGAAGACTAGTCCTGTCTCAACACCCTTCCTCTGATAAATAACTGTTGGTCAGTTTTAACAATTGGCCAGCTTGTGTGTTTACACAGGAGCCGCTGTCTGGTCAGAATAAACTATCACGGTTCTCTGTGAGATCAAGAAAGCACTCTCTGATAGAGACCAGTTGGAATAAATAATGAACAGAAGACAGACTTTTTTTAAGAGTGGTTCACGTAAGGGCGCTGCAGCTCATCATAAATCTTAAGGTGTTAATTTATCTTCGGATGAAACTATGGCTCATCATTCATCAGTCATAACGTAGCAGCTTAGGTAGTTAAAATAACTCCAGGAGGCTCTTCTTACTCTGCTAGCACACTCACTCACACTTTCACAATTATTTTAGAAAATGTATCCTCAGTGGATCTGCAGTAGTTTTGAAGCTCTGTATTTTTCTTATTCTCTAAAGTGTTCTCTTTTTCTCTTTCTTTTTTGCCTCCAGACGGAGCCTTTCAAAACCATTCCCGGCTGCGGACGCCCCCTCTCCCGCTCTCTCACTCCCACTCACCCAATCATCAGCACCATGCGGCCTCCATTAACTCCTTGAACAGGGGCAACTACACACCGCGGAGTAACCCAAGTCCCGCTCCGACAGACAGCTCTGCCCCTCCTGAGGGTCCGGCCAGTGGGCAAGACTGCACACAGGACAACTGGCTACTCAACAGCAACATCCCCTTGGAAACCAGGTACTGTGCAACCCGTCTCCCTGACGATTTATAGAGATGTTGGTGAGAATGAGCTGGTGCTATTGCATTGAACCCAGGTTTTCATGTTGTCCCGCTCCGTATTAAATTACCACACTGCTATCGAGAAGAAAAGCAATATTATGTAACATAACCTGCTGGGGGCAAAGGCTTACATTTGTGATGAACATGATTTTGTGGCAAACAAGAGAAAAGTGCTGCTTTTGGGTCTGCGTCCTATGTTGGAAGCTATTGAGTTTAAACAGCAGAGTCATTAAGAACTTGAAAATGAGACAATTCTGACAAAAATTACATTCAGGCTCCTGTGATCAGGCTTCATAGTCCTCCACTTCAGCCCCAAGATTTATTTATTTCATATTAATCAGTACTTAGTTCTCTAGCACATTTCCCGATAGGAGGCCCTTGTGTGAAGTAGATCTGTCAAGTGTTATTGTAACAAAGGGAATATCTGTTGGTATTTCTTTGGTTGGTCTTATTGCAAGTCGGTAGGAAATCAAGGAAACGAGGCTTGTTATTCGTACCCTCACAATTACCATATTACACGGCTTACAGTTGAAATACAAAACTGTACTTCTCTGTGTGATCAGGTTGCCTGCTGAGGAAATCAAAAAACGTACTAAACTAAAATGGAGTCTGTGTGTCCTTGTTCTTCTAGACAAACTTTATTTCAATCCCTTTCACAATTGGTATGTGTGCTGCTGAGGACCCAAGGACGTGCGGTGTTGTGTGAGAGCTCTCGAGATCTATGGGACATATTTGTTAGTAGTGGACCCCTAATAACAGTTTGTTATACTACCAAACGGCATGCTGTGCTCAGCTCCCCGTTGCCACATTAAGAAACAGAAGACAGTGAGACCAAAGATCTACTAGACATATTCATAAGTTTCACAGCAACCGTTCATTTGTTTGACTTAACATTTTGACATATTGCTTAGGAATTGCAGCGTAGATGGCTAGGTTGTTTGGATGGTTCTCGAGACAGCTTCATGAGGAACATTTGAATAAAAAGCCATTGTGTAGCCGTGATTTCAAGAAAATGATTATAGATTCCTTTATTTAAAACTCTTCAATTAGATGTTTTCATTATCAGGACCTTTTGAAATAATCCAGGGAGAAAAACTTGGACCTCACTGTTACATAGTATAGGATATATAGTAAACACCATGCCATGAATGAAACTCTTGTTGACAGGAGAATAGCTGACAGCTAATTTGGCATTGCGAAACACCAGCCATGAATTGAATTACTGTCTCTTCCTTCAGTTTTTGTGAGACGGTTCAGTCAACAGGAAAATGAGCATCAATTTTAGCCGGTAGAAGGACAGTTAGTAGTATAATGAATGATTACATGGCATCCAGCTCCAACGTTAATTCTGCACAGGTATTCCCTGTGGAGGGGAAGACAGATGGTAAGGCGAGTGAATGTACAACAGGCAAGAATGCTGCTTAAACCAGATTCAGAGTCTTTATGACGTATAGTCTTGAAAAATGGGCGACTACTAAAATTCCAATAACTCAATTGAAACTATGAGTAATATCCACAAGGACACACAAATATTACGCTTCACCTTTGCTTTGGTAATAGTTTTACAATGAACCTCATTGTCACTTTTGTGAATTTCATTTTGTTAATTTAAATGGCCCTGATAAATTCTGCATTGCCACTGGAGAGATGCCAGCAGCTGTATGGCACAATCCAGCCTCACCATTTCCTTTAGAATTTCTGCCAAGCATCTCTTTCTCTCTTCATTAAAAGTTGCATTCTTCCGCATAACACTAGCTTGAGAGACCATGAACAAACTGACCTTGTAGCGGCAGTGCTCAAAAACAAGGCTTTTCTCTTGTACCAAAGAACGTGTTCAGCCTGCCCATTGCATGTGCTCAGTTCATTTCTCCATTGCAGTGCTGCAGTATTTCCTTATGGAACAGAGCTCTCATCGGGGGGAGTGCATTATGGGAGAAATGAGACATGCATCTCTAGAAACTTTGCAATGAACTGAAAATGCGTGTTTTTTTTTGAGTGCTGCAACCTTTAAATAGATTTCAAAAAACTGTATTTAATGAAACTATCCAGTGTAAGAACTTCAGTGACAAGCTTATTTGTCATAAGAAAAAGTGTTTTGTTTGAGAAAAAGTGTTAGAAACCTTAAGGTTCTCATTTGTAAGTGATGTATTGTTTTCTTCCAATCACAACCTTAAAGGAGCCAGAATACTCTAATGTTTATCAGAGAAGAGCAAGACGCTTGCAGAGAAGGGCAGGGCTCGTACAAAACAAGGTAACGAGGGGAACAAGAGAGCTAGATGTTATTTGTCTCACACCGTAGTAGAAGTAGTTCCATAAGGGCCTTGGTTTCTTTTCCCCACGCTGTCCGTCCTGATCTCCATTTGTTTTTGATGTTGCTTGGTGATCACATTCTGTATTGGCATTTCTGTGTTTTGCACGCACATCTCACACTAGCTTCATATCCATCTTTTCACCTGTATGTAGAAACATAGCAAAGCAGACATTCCTAGAGACTTTACAGGACAACCTCATTGAGATGGACATTCTGGCATCAGCACGCCGCGATGCCTCGTACAACGACGGGTATGTTGCATGTTTGCTATCTGGCTCACACTACTGTCACAATCTGCTTTGCCATGAGCACAATAGTGATTCCTGCACTATTTTTCCATCGACCATCCTCTATTTAAAATGCTGTCAATCATCTGTGTATGTCCCCTGCAGTGCTAGAATCGCTGCTGTATGTGTCCCCTACCTGTTTGATACAACTAACAATCTGCATTTAGTCACATTGTTGGGTTGTATTACTTTGATTAATGTTAAGCATGGCTGCTTTATGAAACACAGCTGCCCATGTAATCTCCTATTGAGAATAGGATCTGTCTGAGTTTTGTCCTGATATTCATAAACAAAATATGGTCCCAGTGACTTTCCACATCACACATTGTAATGTGACATTCAATCACGTTCATGTCGCTGTCGCTCAGGAGCTTCTTGTAAACTAGTCGGTAAAACGGCCTTGACGACAGTGCCTCAGCCACTGACTCTGTGATGGGCCGATCATACGGCTTTTGGATATGCAGCTACACATGTTTTCTGAGATAGCCAGCCATGCTCTTCAAGGGCGAATAAATCTGCTCCACTCCATGCTGCAACCTTACGGTATCTCTCATGTGGACAGCCCTGACACATAGTTATTGGGAATTACTCTTCACCATGCTGGCATGAATAAAAAAAAAAACAAGAGCCAGCTGCGGTCACTAGTCCTGTAAATTAGATTTAATATTGATTCACAGTTTCGACTGAGCAAAGCCAGTGTGCTTTAGCATTGCCACTAATCTGACAGAAGCGTGACTATGGTAACGGTATTAAAGGCGCTTGGAAACAGAGATACTTACCAGTAGAAGGGACTGCACTTGGATACACAGTAACCCACAGTAATATGATGATAGAGATCCCTGAGAAATTTGCATTTTCTGTTCAGACTAACAGAAAAAATATGTTTTTTTCCCCAGGCACTTCCTGTTCAAACCAGGTGGAACATCACCAATGTATTGCACAACATCACCAGGATACCCTTTGACCTCCAGCACGGTGTACTCCCCCCCCCTCGGCCCCTGCCTCGGAACACCTTCTCTCGACCTGCCTTCAGCCTGAAGAAGTCCTATAAGCACTGCAACTGGAAATGTGCTGCTCTCAGTGCCATCCTCATCTCAGTAACACTGCTCTTCCTGTTGGCCTACTTCATTGGTGAGTCACCTCTGATGCTCCTACACACGGGGGTGAGCGCCTCCACCTATACACCCCCGGCCCCACCCCTTACTTAACTGCAGACACAGGATGAGTCCATGCCCATTGTGCTCCCTCTATCATCCGTTTTAATAGTGTAGAATCCGCACTCTGCGGCTCATATGAGCGTAGTTATAAAGCGACTCATAGATTGACTCCTCGCCCACACACCTCGTCCGAAATAACGTTATCATTCATAGATTGGGTTGAATGAATCTGCAGAGATGGGGAAGACAGTTTCTTGCTCTTGTGAATAGGTCAGATAGGAAATGAATTAAAAAGACTTCAGCCATCACACAAGAGAGGATTTGCACATTTAGATTATTCATTTTATTTGGTGTAATATTCCCTGAACAGCATACCCAGGTCCCAGCTGGGTGAGGACTATGAGCTGTGATATCTGAGTTAAGCTATTAAATCAGTGCTGCTCTTTTTGCCTGTCTAAGGGAATGATATTCATATTTGATGATATCTGATCTCTTGTTCGTCCGTGTGATCTATATACAAGACTGTGTACACCGAATTTCACTTGTAAACGGTCAGAAGAAGCAGTTATAAGGACACAAAATAAAAATATAAACTAGAGACGGATGTTCCTGCCAGTGGATTCTGAGAGTAATTGCTGTGATGTTTTTTTACTGTATTTCTTGGAGATCACGTATTAAGCTGTGTTCTTACTGGATTTCATTTAAATGTTCTTTCTGGTAGGTTTACACATCCTGGCTTTTACAACTAATGACTGCTACACTGTCTAATCCGAGCAAGCTGTTAGTTGTAGAGTATTTTTTGTAGCTTTTACAAAGGTTGAATCACTATTAGTAAATTGGTCAGTAAAAACATAACAAAACACTAATTTGTTTGTTACATGAATGAAATTTAAAAAAAGGATACAAGAAAGTTTATCATTCATTTATGGCCACCACCAATAACGCAGCATCTGCAGTAACAGTGCAGTCAGGTAGAAAAGGGGATGGGAAACAGTGAGGATTGTGGGTAAGTCAACGGTCAAGTAAATATCAAAAGGTGTAGGGTTGTTTGCATTTAGGATAAATAGAAACAGGCTTAGGCGTAAGCGTGGGGTTAAAGAAGTCAACCTAATTGGGGCTATGAAGGATTGGGACGAGGATATGAGGAGCAAGACCAGAGTAGGAAGGAGGAATAACACTATGAATATTTTAAAGGAATGAGTGACAGGGTTCAAGACAAAAGGTTCCTGTAGTGCGGGGAACGGAGAGCAGACAGGTTAAGATTCTGTACATGTAAAGTCAAACAGGGATGTTTGAGGTCTGGATTGAAATATTGTTGGATATCTTTGTCATTTTGATTGGCAGAAGTCCCATAGATTTGGTAGTCGACATGAAAACCTAGCCTCACCTTTTTTACGTTATAACAGCCTGATTTGTGGGAGTTGATTCCCACACTTCTTTTTAATATATTTTTCCAATATGATATTCATTACATCTGATTGGCTGTTTTACATATAAATGGTTACAGTGGTGCACACTGAAGGATGGTAAGAATATTGTAGTTCATATGAATAAAGTCGGTGAAAGAATATCCATATCCTTCAGCATGGTCCTCATCAGTGAGATAAATGAATTCTTCATTGAGGACATTTGTTATAGATTTGCATTTTGCCGTAACAATCAAGAAAGCAATCGGTTCTGCTTCTCCTTGAGGCCAAACGAACTAAAATCTGATTATTCATATTTTGTCACCAGAGCCATTTAAATAGTTTAATTTGAAATTCAGAACAGTGCTGGATTAAAAAGAATCAGCTGGTTTCTGCTCATGATGATTATCTCCATATCGAGCAATTTGAGGGTAGGAGTGAGAAAGTTCTATTTTGGCCTGTTTAGGGAATCAGCTGTGTGGTTTAGCTGCAGAAGCACAGATACAGTCGTGTCTACAGCAGTTTACTGCTTTGACTTGGCCTAAAGCCAGAAAGCCCCATCAACCTGATAGTCTTTAATCAGGCTGTGTAATTATACCCTGCAAAACTCCGTCCATATCCCGATGCCCCACAAGTAAACATGTTGGAGACCAAGCCTCACCCTAATATCGGAATTTCCAATCAAGAACGAGGTCCATATTTAATTAAAGGCTGATGAGAAAATACATTTAATTTCAAGTGCAATTAATTATTGAGGCCTGTAATTGGGAACTCTGGGTGGGATGTCTAATGAACCCAATTATACATCATGACAGATGTTTTGACATGAAGCGTGGTTTTATTTGTCAGAACTTTTAAAAATGACACATTTTGATATTAAAAAAAGGTCAAAGTTTTAAGATGCCACTATTTTCTCTGTGGTCGCTCGCTCATTAGCACATTGTTATATATTCCTCATTTTAAGGTCATCAGTATCTTCCTGTGTTCACTTCTTTTCACCATGGGTATGAAGCCAAAGACAAAGAGGTTGGGCCCTAGAAAATATTGAACTGCATTATAATCCAACCCCAAAAGATCTTCTCTGAAACACAGGTTTATTTAGTTTATCTGTCTTTAAGTACCTCAGGATAATACTGCTTTGTTTGATTTAGGCTTTGTACTACACCTATGTGATATTTGTCAACACTTATAATACTCTGAATGTGGAAAATTGCTCAGTTGGCTTAAGGAAATAAACACAGACATTTCATATAAATGCTAAATCAATCATAAATATTACCTAAATGTAAAGCTCATTAATGCAATGATTTACTTTAATGCCCAAGAACAAAACTTTAATGAAAACACTTTTTATTTATTTCAATTCTTCAATACTTACTATTTATTGGAAATGCTGCAATCTCATTTCATGATTTAATAAGAGTAATATTTTCGCAGGCTTATGTGAGATCAAATGTTTTCCAACTAATGTGCCAACAGAACTTCATTGTATCTATACAAAACAAGTGAACCCAATGTGTGCTCTTGTGTCACCAGCATATGGGCACTTTTGCTAACCATGTATAGACAGAGAGTTGTTGGACTTTGCACCACATATTGATTATTTATAATTGATTCTTTGCTGAAACTCTCAGTTGGTATCCAAGTCAGTCTCTACTATATTTACATTTTATTTATTCAGTGCATTATTGTAATAATGTGACGCTTGAAAGACGGTTAGCTGTAAAAGCTATTTACCACGACAATGTACCTGTACATTTTCATTGTGTGCAAATGTACTCAGTGAGGATGAGCGGTGATTCACGCCTGAGACTGTGAAAGTAAGAGAGCTGTAAATATAGTTAGGTGACAAATGAGCAACCGATGGCTGCCATGTTTAACACCTTTTTTGAAGAAATTAATTGACCATATGGTTAAAAGATTTTTATATCCAAGGTGTGTGGGAGACTTTATCTTTGCTGGCTCAAACCTAGAGATAGTTTGGCTTTTTTTAGATGCAGAAAGTATTTGATGATTTTGACTAGTAAGATGAGAAAAAATGACTCTTCTCATCATAGCTTCCCTTGAATTGTGCACTAGTTGGAAAGTGCTCATCAGATCAAAAGATAGAAGCACAGGAAGGCTGGCAGATGACCCACAGCAATAAGTGCTGACTGCCTCAGCCTGGCTGCAAAGTCTTCTACTACAGTAGCGCTGTTCCCTAATTGGCACATGGCGTGACCTAACTTCCTGCCAAGAGATAAGCGAAAGGAGGGCACAAAACGTGCTCAGGACAAAATGGGAGATGCTACGAAGTGCAGTATTCTTGACAGGTCAGTGGCATCGCTGGAACACAGACACAGCTTGTCTCTGCCGGTGGCCATCTCATTAGAAGTGCCTTGTTATTCCACAACCTGTCTTCATTTCGCAGCCAATTGTGGCAGTTTCCGAAGTGTCATTCCATGATGTTTGCAAAGTTAGAAAAGCAAGCAAAACAAAATCAGGGGGCTCCTCACTGGCTCGTGTCCAATACTCTGCATATCACAGATACCAAGAAGCTTGAAGTAAATCTTTGGATTTAGAAAGGGAGGGGGAGGCCTCTTCAACCATTTTCCATTAGAGGCCTCAGGGATGGATGGGATGAAGAATGGAGCTCACAAAGACGTGATTACTAGGACACTTGGAATGACACCGTGCTTGGTGACTTTGCGTTAGTTCTGCCAGCAACATGCACTGACTCTTTTTCCATTTCGCCAGCCGATGTAGAGCTACAAATCAAAAGGAATGTCTTTCTGGAGCTTACAAAATGACAAACATAGCCATCTGTCTCTTCACTGGTTGTCCTCTACTGACACAGTCATTTCCACAGCCACCAAACGGACACAGAACAGATGCTGGCATTGCTGTTGAACTTTCATCATCTCAGGGACTGTTTGCGTTGGGTTTAACCTGATAAATACACTGTTTCTAGTGTTTTTCTTTCACAAACTATCTAAATATTTCACTAAATATGCGGTAATTTGACTATGTTGACTATAAAGTTTTGTGGAAAATATCCACATCAGGCCATCAAATTTATAGAGATCCTAATGGAGGAACCAGGCAGGATGGTGTTCTCTAATGTATCTACGTTTGATGCAGTTTCCTCTGGGAAGGACCCAATGTATTCCGTTCATCAGACACTATACCTTGGTTTAATATTCAACTTGTCACGTTCATGTGGGAACTTCTGTCAATTTAAGTTAATAGCTGAGTCTGAGCAAGTAAACCTCCTCGTATTCTTAGGGGATCACTTTGATTTAGAAGTTGGGAGATATAATATGGTATATATTGCGTAATGAAGCAATATAGGGTCAGTATGGTATATGACTATTAATAAGGCCTTTTTTAGACTCTAATGAAGACACACTATTAAAAGGATGCAAATCAATCAGTGTGTCCCAGTCCTTTCTCTCATCTGAAGTTTGCTGACCTTGCTCTGAGAAGCACCTGATTCTGCTGCACACTACTGAAAGATGAACAAAGAACACTTTTTTGTCATTTTCAAGTGTTTTTGTGAAGAAGTTGCAGTTTGGTGCAACATATTTTGGTTATAAAACTAATAATAACAGCATCATAATAAAAGATGACAGTTAAAGCGTTGATTTTCCCAGCCAAGATTTTAAAGAAATACAAATCTTGTGGGATGGTAAACAAGACCACATTCTGTTCATTTAACTTTTGTTTTGTATATGATAAATTGCACAATGGACCTAAATGAATCAAATACAAATAGTAAAAACGACTTTTGCTTTTCATGCAAAGAACTGATAATAATGGAAAAGTCATACTCAGTGTTCTCCGAACAGTCCCTGACTGCTTATTGGTGACATAATATAGATTAAGCGCCCTATAAAAGGAGAAAAAAAACATATTGAGAGGACTGGAGAGGTCTTATTCTCAGTTTCGGACTACGACTGGCAGATCATTTCACTCTTTATAATTGGATTGCGTGGTTATTTACTTGAGGAGCTTAAAAGAACCAACAAACCAATAAAATAGCTATATTGAGTCTCCAGGCTTTTTCTGCTGACTGATGACTTCCAAGGTGGCTTTTGCTTTGCTAAGCTCGTCTTGTCCATTTTCTTATTGGTGATCTGTCATGGTCAGCCCCTCCTCCTCTGTCCTGCACTCTGCTGCCATTGTTCCAGAGGACATTTCTTTTGTCGACCTTGTAAAATATCACTACGCTCCCTCCACTGTGTTCACATTGAAACACCCTCGTGTCTCCGTGCTGATGTTTTCTTTTCTTTTGTCCCCTAGTTTTGCAAGGGAATGGAAAGGTAATGGGGTTGAGAAATGACAGGGCACTGGGGATGGTCCATGTCGATGTCGGTGTGGGGAGACAGATGTTGTCCCATGAGGTCAGGGGACAATTCATCTCCTGATCGCAGTGCTCAGCACTTTTAAACAAAATGCCATTAACCATTAAACCACGTATTGTTCTTTGTTCTTTGGAATTTACTTCCTGTGCCTCTATCCCACAGCTGTCACCTTTGGATAAGAACTTTTCCCCTTTAAAAATAATTGTTTAGTTAGTTTAATTTAGAGAACATCACTTTTTGAATGTCACTTTTATAGAAATCCATTCCGAGCTTGTCTTCTGTTGAATATTTCAGCCATGCACCTTTTTGGATTAAACTGGCACCTGCAGCCCATGCAGAGACAGATGTACCAGCTGTCAGAGGACAATACAAGTGGCCTACCTTTACCCACGGACCTGAGCTTGCCCCCCCTAGGCAACACAGGATTGGGATTACCTGATCGCAGAGGAAAAGATGAGAGTAAGTGCTTTTTTTTTTATATAGACAATGTCCTATTTTAAATGCAGCTTATATTTTTTTACAATGTATGCTTACGTAACCCAAACTAAATAGTGATGTGATGTTTTTGGGGATGATTTTGTATGAATCTCAATTTGCTGGGGTATTCTGCACCAAATCGGAAAATAAACTGCATTGCGCAAGGACGCAACATTTTTTTTTTCAAATCTTAAAGTTTACAGATGACATTTTGGAGCTCAAGCAAGTTTGTTATTATTGTGTCATCCAGTTTCACATTGTGTTCACTCGTCTCCATGGTATGCAAAGAGATCTGCATTGTAATCCTATGAAAGTTGTTGTAAGTGGGAAAGTGTTATTTGTTCCTGGAGGGAGAAAATGGGGCAGCTTAAGGGACTGAGTATCCAGGGGCTGGAGGGGGATTAGCCACTCTGTCCTCCTCAGAACGGATGTGATCCTTTCATCTCCTAGCCCGGGCTGCCTTTCCTGGCAGCCAAAGAAAGCATGCGCTCACCCCTCGGTACCAAGTGCTCGACTCCAGGAAACTTTGCTCTGTTCCATTCTCCAACAAATGGGCCCAGATTTAGCCATGCGATTTGTCGCTGGCAGACGACAATAGGTAGAAGATGGGGTCATTACCATATAGATGGATCCAGGAGTTGTCTTTTTCATTTACCAGACAGCAGAAAGTGTGTTTAGCTAACAACAAGCATGACTACAGCTGAGCTGAGAGCCTGCGTGGCAGCTGTTGCTGATAGGAAATCAATAGCCATAGTTTTCTAAATAAGTCTTATTCTGCACTGCTGTCACCAGAAACACTGATGAGCCATCTCATGTTTTATCAAAGGGATGCAGAAGTGTACTATGTTAACATTCAGTCAAGTTTCTATCTTTCTATGAGATGGCTTTCCTTCAACACATTATGCTGTAGTTAAGCTTGCAGAACAACAACCATTTATTTAACCACGAGGCCCATTATCACTGTTCTCGGCTTATGATTTATTTAAACAGCCTGATGAGTATGCCATTAATGTGTGGCATAAATTCAAACACAGCCCAACATGTGGAAAATGAGTCTGTGTCGTTGCATTATGTAAAGCCCAGATCCTCAGACGGGGAGCGTGCCATGTTTACTCTGATAAAAAACGTTGCCATTGATGGACTTTTGAGAACACCGCCATCTGCCGTGCCACGTGTAACCTCAAGCCGTGTCTGCCACCAAGTCCTGGGGGCAGTTTGTATGGACGTCTGCTTTAATAGACATTGGTGCAGAAATGAGCTCATCTACATGGGCAAACAGATGTTTCCATTTCCACAGAGTCCAATGTAAGGTGTATTATAGAGCATATGGACACGTTTTGGCAGTGAATGTGCTATTACCTGAGCTGGGACTATCATAAGAGATCCCTCTCTGATATAATTACAATTCTCACTTTACCAGTTTAAATTCACGTGGAGATGTATTTAATCGCAGTGTTTAAGCTGTTGCAGTTTTCTCCACTATTTCTCAAACTATTTTTCACTCCATATGTTCACCATTAATGACTTTGATGAACGCTATTTATGATTAATGATTTAATTACTAAAATGCACCAGGTATGAAAGATTCCGGAGTATTACATTATTTTATTTTGAACCCAATGTTTGTGTTTGGCATGTCAGAAGAGTTGACAACACCTGAGCATATAACTGGAATTGTTTTTGAACACCAGACTGATGTTCAATATTCTTCGTTACTCCCCCTCACTGCAATCGGGACCAGAATTGCTCCCAATTGTCAGAGGGGTCATTCATAATCATTTTGTTCTTCTTCTAACTGTCAGGGATGTGATTGAATATCTGTGATATGGTCAGACTATCATGCTTCAGCAGACTGACTCCCTCTGCCCTCCGCATCCTGGATTAATGGTGTGATCTCTTTGACCGATTTGCTTTGTGTGCATTGCAGGCAAATTGGACAGCTTGTTCCCTGATGACAGTTATATAGATATGGGGGAGATTGACGTTGGGCGCAAGGTCGTGCAGCAGATTCCTCCTGGTATCTTCTGGAGGGCCCAGGTCTTCATTGATCATCCCATGTACCTGAAGTTTAATGTGTCCCTGAGCAAAGATGCCTTAGTGGGAGTCTACGGGAGAAGAGGCCTACCTCCATCACACACACAGGTGGGAGATATTTGAATGTCACTGACATGGATGAATGTGTTACTAGTCTTTTCTATTCTTCTGTTATTAAATCTAAATGTTTTCAGGGTTTAAGTTGTCTTACCACTTAGGAATCTGTATTTTGTTGGTGAAAAACTATAGTAAATTGTAAATGAGAGTGTGTTAAATAATTTACAATCGATGTCTTCTAAGTATAGGGATTTAGTTCCTTTTTACATTCTTGCCCTGCCACAGAATATAAATTGGGATATTGTTTGAAAAAAATCTATCCAACCATATAGGAGTCTTTCATGAATACCAACCAATTCATAAATCTCTCTATTATATTACGATTGAATTTCTTTGTTGCATAAGGGATTTATGGCACATTTCTTTTCAGGTTCAATATCACCAATGAATCACATCACGATACGGGGCTCAGGGGCCAAGAAAGGCAGCCTTTTCGCTACACTAATTTTCCATCTATGTGCAGCACAGAGTCAGATATATAATGTTATTAATCACAACTGACTGTTGCTTCACAGAGTTTAGATTCCTGCTCTAAATGTAACTGTAGTTCAACAATTTGTTCATGCCCGGATTCTTTTTTGCATTAATGTCCAATGTAATGTATATTTCAGTCAGAAGATCATGCTGTCTCTTCTCTCTACTTTTACTTTGAAGAAAATATTCTGTGCTGTGTCAGATTGCACGTAGAGTAGCAGCTGAGTAAAGACTCTCTTCCTTATGGAGATGAAAATAATATGCCGGGTCATTGGTATGCATCGAGTCACTACTGATGAAGCAAATGGTTGCAGATGTTATTTAGTAAACTTACATTTCCCCCCATGTCTTCCCTCTTTTGACTTTAATACTTTCAAACAAGGCTTTCATATAAGATGTGTGGATTAAGACATTATCTCAGCCCATCCAGCCGCCATGTGCCAAGACTAACTCAAGCTCTCCTCGAATGATGAGTTATTCATGCAGACCAAATGATGCTCTGCTATAAAGAGGGCTGAAAGCACTCAAGTCTCATGTGTCACTCTAATGGCGTGTCTGCGGTCCATCCATCAGTCTTTCTCACTTTCTGTGTGTCTTTCCGCAGTTTGACTTTGTGGAGCTTCTGGATGGGCGGCGGCTCCTGGCCCAGGACGTCCGAGGTCTGGAGGGTCCTGTGGTTATGCAGAGGAGCCTGGCCCCCATCACCACACATGACACAGGCTTTATCCAGTACATGGACTCGGGCATCTGGCACCTCGCCATCTACAATGACGGAAAAGACACGGAAACTGTCTCCTACCTCACCACTGCCATAGGTGAGCGCCCCGGGCATGACCTGCTGCAGAAACCTGTAATAGCAATCCACATAATCCCTATAATGCCAACCAGCAGCACTCTACCGAAAAACTTGGGGCATAAGTCAGAGACAATTCTTGGCAGATTTCAGTAACCAAGGAAAGTGCGGGTTAATCAAGGTGAAGTTTGAGTATGACAAAAATCAGGACATCAGTGCTATCCTGCCATGCCCCTGAGTGGGGCATTGAGAGATCATAATATCCTCATTAGCCTGAGTGTCTTCCGCAGAATCAGGGGTCCAGCTTCTGGGAACCATTTGCATACAATTCAAAGTATGATTGTACCCTCCTGCTAGTGCCATTTTTTGATCACGATTTGCTCCAATTTCCATCTACTTTCCATATATCAAAGTAGCAAAGATATTACCCCTCCTCTGACTAAGTGTGTGTGGCACGCGGCTGTGTTCACACATACGTCCTTCTATGAGGAGGCGATTTTCGTTTTGTACGCTCCTCTTTGTTCCCCCTAAAGTGCCTTTGATTGGCACTGCTGTATCAGGCAAGGTGTGAGAGGGCCCGAGGTGTCGACTTTCACAGGGATGGCAGCTGGGAGCTGTTCTCACATGCTCTTTAATTAAAAGCTCCTGGGCCAGAGTCCATCTGTGACGAGGGGCTGTGCCAGGCAGCAGATCGATGAGGAGCTGTCCTCAACACCAATGTAACACCAAGTGGAGACAGGCAAGAGATGCCCCCCCGCCTAGCTGTGCAAACAACAGCTGTAATTCATTCTTAATAGATGATATGACACAGAGAGGGGGAGTCAGGGCAGCATTCTTGCTTATTTCTTCTCGACTGGGTGTGCATGAGGGCCTCCTGCGGTTCATATTTGAGAAAACACAACTAAATCAGGTATTCTGGGCAACACATGGGAACGGGGAGGGGATGGGGTGTGGCAGAGTAAGTCAGCGCTATGTTCTGCCTCTGTTCATTTGTATCAGAGCTGATCTGCCCACAGGAGCTCAGAGGGAGGCAGAGGGCCCCTTTCTAAAATGGGTCACCGGTTAAGTGTCCTTCAGCAGAAATTGAATCTCACCAACTGCCTGAATTGTATTGAGCCATGGAGGGATAGAGTTGACCTTCAGACAGAACAGCCCAGCCATAGAAATATATGTGAACAATAACTAGAACAGGCGCTCTGAGAGACCATGCAGCATTGTTTATGAGACACTAACAGTAAAATTATTTTAGTGCTTCTGACACTGTTGGAAGGAAAAGATGTCTCATTTTACTGTCAGCGAGGCTCGTTGTGCTCTTCGCATTCATTAAATAAAAGGTTTGCTTGTAGCAAATAACCATGCTATAATACATCTGGGGGGGGGATGGAGCGTCCCTGTGTTTAATGCTCCTCCTCATTACTTGGCGGTGGCTCCATGGCAATGTGAAATGTGTCCCCCTGAATGTTTTGTATCACAGCCCTCTGGAGCATGAAGCCATTTGTCCCTTGCTGCCTGGTGCCAGACATGTTTCAACCCAGACATGGCTTCCTTTACAGGCCAAGCAAAGCAAAGGGAATCAAAAAGCCAGCACCAACGTCTTATTCTATATCCTGTCTCACTATATAGCCCAGGCTCTCTCTGTACACAACCACCCATCATTCCAAGGTGCTGAGCATCCTCTCAGAGTATGGCAAGGCGCTGATTAAACCTGCCTGCTGCCCGCTTCTCCGTCCTCACCCACCGGAGAGACTCGCACAATAGTTAGCTCCCCTGATGTGAAAGGGTAATGAATTTCAATGAAGCTCTGCTTGAATCCATGATTTATGCGTTGGCCTATGTCGAGTATGTGGCTAAGAGATATTCATGGCCTTCCCTTCCTGCTCTCAGAGGAAACACGCCCAATAGACATGGGAACTGCACAATCTACCAAACTGCGTCAGCGAGGGAGCACGGCAGTTCACTATAACTCAATTAAATACATTCGATTTGACGGTTTGTTGATCACTAAAAGAAATACCCGTGATGGATAAAGATAAGATAACTTATAATTAGACACATTAATGAATGCCTGCCCCCTTAATATGTCAGTAGATTGCAGTTTAAGTTTGATCTTTCACTTCACTGACTTGTTTTAGTGAACAGTAAATTACAACCCTGCTTAGTTTTAATGTCCCTTTATACATGAGCTGTAAAATCAAAAGCAAGAATCTCTCCTTTATAATTCTACTTCTGGGAGGCATTTTTAATGGCAACACACACTGCTGGTTTTACTAGCTTTGAGCACGAATAACCAGGAGTCTTACTGTAGGTAGATATTCTTGTTGGAATCCATCTAAAACCCACCAAAATGGGGATTTTCCTCCACCACCCTGGAGGAAAGTCTCCCCAGCATCAAGTCCGCAGCACAGAAAGCATCAGCAGCATTTCTCCGCTCACTATCTCTCTACCACTCTGTCTTTTCGCCTTATTTTCTTCTCTGCCTCCATCTCTTTCTCTCTTTGTCTCTTCTCTCTGTCTTGCGTTGCATCCTCAGTGATGATTGACTCTCCAGAGTAAAGGGAAGCTGAATCCATGGCTCACATTTCTAGCCCTTTGTGGAGCACAAGAGAGTCTTTGTTCAGTAAGTTTTGCCTCAGAGCCCCGGCTGCCTGAAGGCAATGGACAAGATTGAATATTTTTCAGCACCATTGCAGGCCTAATTTAGTGAGCATCGTGTTTCAGAGCTCTGCTGCAGAGCGCCTCAGTGGTCACTCTCATTTATAATAAAAGCCAGAACATGGTAGTAGAAATAATTATTTTGCAGATTTATTTGATTTGGTTAGAAGGATCAATAAAGAAAATAATGTGTTGTGCTGATTGTTGGCATCTCACAGAACTGCAGAAGCAAGAAAGATAATAATATGCCACATAATCAATGTGAGGCTGTGCATACAATACATGAACACCATGAGGCTAAATGGAGTAAAACTGCGACTTCAAAGGAATTGGCTTATCTTTATATGCAAAATATATTTATAAAAGGGGAGATATATATGCAATTAGTACATGATATTCTTGAAATGTCAGAGACACAAATGTTTTAAAGTTGAGTTTACTGTATAAGAATGTACACATTACAGTCACATTAAGATTTAAATAGTTCCAGCAATTCTTCATAATTTCTACATCACGGCCATCTTGTACCTACAATTTAATTTGAAAGTTATATTTGTTTTGGTCTAAGGGTTGCAATTGTCTCCCAAGCTTCTATTCATAAGGACATGTCAAAAGATTTTATTTTTTGTATAGTGGCTGTTCTGTGATCATGGTGAGGAGTGCAGAGTCTGCTTTTTGGATCAGAGGGAATAACTGAGAGTCTGTGATCAAATCCCACATCATTTGATTTGAGCCCAACTACATTTAGATGAGATGCCATGATTCCTTTTGAACAACCCAGTGTTATTTTCCATTGTTATATTTATTTATTTTTGAAAACAGAACTGGTTGCCAGATTTTTTTTAAAAGCCCAATTGATGAAAAACAACTGTTGTCAATGACCCACAAAAGGGCATTCAACACTGTAAATCACTATTATTAAGTCCACAAAACAGAAAAGGTAGATAAAAAAGAAGTGTGATGAATAGACAAAACAGGAGCACAAAGCAGTCTCCCTGTCTACTCTGTTACTGCCAATACCTAGAGCAGGCTAACCACAGTGGAAAACACGATGCAGTACATCCCATAGTAGTGGGAAAAGGCAGTTTCCAGTGCTGCTGATGCTTCCAATCGCCTGGTTGCAGTGTGCCATAAAAGCATCAAATTGGGTTTGTCAAATGATGCATGCCACTTATCACATCCAGTGAGTTCTGGGATTCTGAGAATTAATTTGCTTTGTGACTTTTTAGTAGAAGCCCTGATGATCAGAAGTTGTTTACTCTTTTAGTTTCTCCCACCAATTGAGGGGGAGGGGGGGGGGGGAACATTAGTAACACTCCAACATTTTTTGCACTTAAATAGAAATGTTTACAGGACCAGGGCCTGTGCTTATCACTGTCATTAGCAAAGGGATAATCATCAACCCAAAGAAAATGAGTGGGCGGAAAATTGTTTTTCAAAGCACATTACTCAGAAAGGCTCCTGATTGCTCTCTTGCAGAGTCTATTGATGACTGTCCCAGTAACTGCTTTGGGAACGGGGACTGTGTGGCTGGGACATGCCACTGCTTTTTAGGATTCAAAGGACCGGACTGTGGGCGAGGTGAGTCCATTTTCATAATGTCTTTATCGATTCATGTCAGTCATACATTTGTTTTATTGGATATCGACCAAATGATGTTCACCAGGACCAGAACAAAGCAATTTTAATAACTTTGTATTATATTTCTCAAATTAGGTTAAGCAGTACTACTTCAGATGATTAATCTCAACCTCTCCTAATGAACTATTGCTTAAAATATATCTTGAAAAGTATATAGAGAAGTGAGATTTAAATTACAGAGGCTAGGCTCCTAGGCTGCATTTTTTCTCACCAAATCAAAAAAACTACTTTAGGAAATGTGTTTAAATGCTAGTAATTTCCGTTGACACATTTGAACACATACTGCCATCTGTTATCCATCTGCACAGCATTTTACACTTTTTATTCAGATTTTTTATTTTTTTTTATTCTCAACCGCCATTGTGAAGATATCTGTTGGTTGGTTTTGTGAGAGTCACATCTGCACTGGATGACAAAGTGTAGTAATGTGTGCTGCAAATTGTACCCTCCCTAGAAAGGAAACCTTTTAACATTTAGCTCAGAAGCTCATTGTCAGGCGGAGACTTTAGCACACACTCACTATTCTTTGAAGCTATGGTTGAAGGGGTCCATTCAAATGGATGTATGCTGTCTGCTCTTTTCAAAGCTGCCTGTCCAGTGCTGTGCAGTGGGAATGGTCAATACCTTAAAGGTCGCTGCATGTGTCACAGCGGCTGGAAGGGCTCTGAGTGTGACGTTCCCACCAACCAGTGCATTGACATCACATGCAGCAGCCATGGGACGTGCATCGTGGGAACCTGTATCTGCAACCCGGGCTACAAGGGTGAAAACTGTGAAGAAGGTGATTGTTTTGATAAGTCATGGTAATGTATCCTACACGTATAAAGTCCTACACATAACGGCTGTTGTTACTGCCATCTTAACTCGTCAGTGCTTGACATTTTAATAAAATACTCATAATGGGAACGGCTATTAAGTCGGTTTGGCTTATTTAACTGTCTTTCCTGTAGTAAAGACGGGTCATTCTTTATGAAGATCGTTATAGCTATAACACTTCACAATATGGTGACTTCTCCTGTATAAATCATGGATATAAGGCATTAGGTTAATCGGAACGGCCCATTTATTGCCTGAAATTCACACGCAAAGTCTGATGTTAATCCATTGGGAAACTCCACATTCATGATGCTGGATACAGCTTGACCAGATAACATTGAAGGAGCCATTGTGTTTGCCAGCTCTTGAAGGCTCTCAATTCAAGATGAAAAATGGACCCTGTGAGTTTGATAAATGAGGGTTTGTGACATCCATAGGCGCCCATTCTATTTTGGGTGGAGCCATAAGGAGTGGAGGGGGAATGTTGACGAGGACCCTTTACCATTTTTATCTTTCTTCCGTGCGACCTTCAGCCACAATGATTAATTGCCAGGAGAGACTCTCTTGTCAGTTAGCCTATGATCTTTGTGCCTTGTGCCCAAACCATCTGCTAAGAGGCAACAGATCCTGTTTGTCTTCCTATGACGGCCTTTATACCCATTTATGTCATGGTAAAGGGGAGCTGCCATGGCGCGGCCTGCTGCTCTCCGTGGCTAGACATTGCTCCTGCTCGGGGCCCACTGGCCATCTGTGTGTGTACCATGCTTGCTAGAAAGAATGTAATTATTTTAACTACTTGCTCCCACAACTCTTGTGCCTTACAAAGTAAGCGCTCATTTAGCAAGATGTCAAGGGAAGGGATGCCATAGAACCAGGTATTAATTAGATATTTGCATACTAATTAAACTCCACCAAAAAGCAGAAGAGAGACAGTGTTCTTCAGATAGTCTGTAAACTAGAGTGCAGTTGCTGTTGCCCCAGGCTTTCCCTAAGTTACCCTGTTTTTTTCCAGCATTAAGGCACTCTCCCTCTTTTGAAGCGATTCTCAATATGAGTTGATGGAGCTGTGCCAGCAGGAGCGTAGGCAGTACCTGTTGTTTGATACCATAAGCCCTCGTGCCATTAAATTAGTTTGACTGTAAATCTTGTCTCCAGTTTAAAGAAAGTAGGCATCCTTGTGTCATTCTCTGTGTGCAGCTGCAGCTGAGCTATGGCCCACTGCAGTTGTCATTCGGCTGAGCCTCAAACAGAGACGCCAGGTTGCCTCTGAAAGAGGGAAACAGCAGGTGACTGGTGTGTCTGACACTGTCTCTTTGGAACTCTTTTAGTGGACTGCATGGATCCAACATGCTCAGGCCGAGGGGTATGTGTCCAGGGAGAATGCCACTGCTTTGTGGGCTGGGGCGGGCCAGGCTGTGAGAGCCCCCGGGCCTCCTGCATGGACCAGTGCTCCGGACACGGGGCGTTCCTGGCAGACACCGGAACCTGCAGCTGTGATCCCAACTGGACGGGCCACGACTGCTCTACAGGTGAGTGCTTCCCTCTGGTCAGAGCAAACGTGGGCAGGATTCCCCTTCACAGATCAGGGCTGATTTAGCTGTGATTACCAAATATAAAAAACAATGTATTCAGAGAAAATAGGGCATTCTCCTAATTAAATTAGCTTTTTCATAAACTTCATAATAAATAATTCAGCAGGTTATTAAAGATGGATTGTAATTTTACCAGTTTAAGATCAGGCTCTTAGATTCAATTAAATAAAAACCCCAGTCATAGCTTTATTTTTGAGTAATACACTTCTAAAATGGTGTTATCTCTTAGACTTATCCTCAACACCTGTCAAATGCTCCCCAAATCAGTAAATGTTTTTCAGTATCTCTTAACTCTGAAGGCTTGCAAGTTTAATTTAATACCTCACAACTGACAAACTACGACAACATGTAATAACATCGCGGTCAGTTTATCTCTGATAAAATCCTGGTCTATTTGTCGGAATGTTTCTTCCCTGCTTGATTCAATATACAGTAACAGATAATTGCTAGGCTCCTCACAGAAGTAAACAATTGTGATTATGTTAAAATAAAAATTGCTCACATACAAAAGCCTCAATTATTCACATCAGTAATCATTTAGAAGCCCACATCGAGCAATCGAACTCTGGTAGATTTTGCTGTAAATACATTTCTTCACGAATGGTTTTATTCTCATGCTCCATGTGGTGAGCCAGAGAAAAGAGGGAAACGCTCATAGCAGGGATATTGTCAGAGGCATGATCTAATGCAAGTTAATGCTCTTTCTTGAGTTCTGGCTTTCTTCGCGTTGGCACAAGGCTTACAGCTGATGATAGCTCTTTCTGCTCCAGAGGATTGTTCCCATTGTGTTCATTTTGTCCATGGGGAATTTTCTCTCTTGGTAGTCAAGAATAGGCTGAGCAGAAGTTACACTTTCACCGCTAGAATATACCTTCTTTAGGCTCTGAGGATAAAAAAAAGTCCCGTACAATTTTGTTCAGCTCAGACAGCCACCTGTCTGCTCACATTTATCAGGGAAGTATTTTACTTCAAAACCACAGTGCACTCTGTAGCGTATTGTTAAAGAGCTGTCAAGTATAGGTATCTAACATTACTTACTCTGTGTTGGCAGATTTAAAACTTCCATATATTTCATTTAAGTGTAGCCAACCCCAGAACTGTATATACGCTTACCAGGGCTGGGCAATATATCAATAGTGATTTTGGAATAGGGGACTACACATTGTCTTACATTTTGGATATTGTAATACCGCATCAGTGTCTTTTCCTGGTTTTTAAGGCAGACTTTTTATAATAAATGTTTAACTTGTTTAAAGTTTCAGACATTATAACCATATTAGAGCTGATTATTTAAAAAGTTATTTATGTAAATGTTTCGTGAAATCACTGATATTCAACCCTAAAATATCCTTCATCCCTTCATATCAGTGTATTTCATCAGAAATGTCATAATATTTGATTATATCACCCAGCACTATTACCTACACATATAAATGCTCAAATGAGAGCATATTCTCATTTTGGTTATTCCCTGGCAGAATAAAGCTGTTGCTCAGTTTGAACAGGCCTCTGATGTGGTGATAATCAGTACATCAGCTCTGATTTTGTAGAAACTGATACAGTTGCTGCATTCAGCTGCTTTCCTTTGGACAACATCATTTGTATTCTCACCAAATATTTCTGAAGTGAGTCCAGCAGTCACTTGGATCCAGGAATCCTCTCATATTCCAAGCAGACACAATGACCTATTAGGTAATCCCCGGGATTTTGAGGGAAATGGGCAGTTAGTCTGAGTTTGCCTCGCAGAGAAAGAGCTCTGTAAATGATGATGAGTTGGCTCCTTATCCTCCTTTATCCTGTTCATTGTACAGCTTTCTGTGCTCTAATACTACACTAAGCCTGGTTGTTGGGTAGTACAGCTAGCAGCCTGTAACCTTGCTGTCTGGGGGGTGAAAAAAAAGATGGCAAGCTTTCAATATGTCTTTCAAGATTCTTTAACCCCCCCTCCCCCAATAGTTTTAGGGCACAAACTCATTTTCTCATGTGGCTGTGGAACTGTGAAACCTGTGTGTGCACAGTTGGTAGTAATGCGATTACAAACCATAAAACAAAGCCCCGAGGTTTTATGTCCTTTAATATGAGTGTTTTTTTATGCCATTCTTGCCATTCTCCCACCCAGAGGAAGGTTTGTTTACACGGCCCTTTAGTGCAAATGGTAACAGCCATCATGGGGATGGGGGTATTTCTCACTGCGGACTCCTCTGGCCACGGATAATGAGGGTTGGCCTTCGGGCTGTAATTGCATCTTTTTCACGTTAAAGGTTTCTCCTTTGTTCCGAGTGAGCAGTTGTCTCGCATTCAGTTTGAGTCTATTTTCTCTTACCAGTACAGTATGTATGCTAACATTTCCGAGACAGGACCTAGCAGTGTCAGATTTAGCCTTTTGTTTTTTCAACTTAATGAGATCACTCAAAAGGTTCATTCATATTCATTAGCACCTCCTATTTAGCTGTGTTAATATTGTCTTTAGAGGATAACTCAGGCATAACTCAACAATAAATAATTACAAGAAAACGACTGATGAGAGGAATCTGATAACCTGTGTTTGCATATGTAAGGTTTTTTTGTTTGTGTGTGTTTAAGCATTCATAAGGGGCACTGATTGAAACACTGCTAAAATAGTGAACCTCTAAATCAAAAGTCCGATGTAACATCATTTGCATAGTTTAACAAAGTGCTGAGCTCTAATTAGCATGGGAGGGGGATTTTTTTTTTAAACACTCTTTAAAAAAACACTAAAATTAG
Source organism: Dissostichus eleginoides (assembly GCA_031216635.1). Lineage (NCBI taxonomy): Eukaryota > Metazoa > Chordata > Actinopteri > Perciformes > Nototheniidae > Dissostichus > Dissostichus eleginoides. The sequence goes on along the minus strand of CM062268.1, from coordinate 11,871,135 downwards.
ATCGGTAGCAGTGACAAAATACCCACTGTATATGCAGTAATTGACTTAATGAAAGATTTTACCTTCAGTTTGGTCCCCTGTGGTCATATTTAAATGGCTTGGCTAATAAGTCATGTATACAGGGCTATTGTTCCTCCTGCTAAGCCCCCCTTTTTTACATAATTGTTAATTAAGAGGTTAACATTTCAATGGGATTCATAATAAATATGTCATTGTTTAATTTCTTTAAGCTTTCGTCATGTCATACTCTCTTTCGAGTCCATGAGACGGGGGTAATGTCCCAGTCTGTATCGCAGCCTGTCAGGGAGGTCTTTCAGCTGCCACACAAAAGCGCCGGCCAGGCTTTAATGTGTCTCTGTCTCTCAGTTTTTCTCCATTCCATGAATGTAATTCTTCCTCTGGTACACAGCACTTAGGTAGAATATAAACAGCATATTTTCATCCCAGGCCTTTAATCATGCCTTGAATAACTCTGTAGAGCTTGATTTCCTGCCTGTATCCCATATACATTTAACAAAGCAATGAACACAGCACGTACAACAAAGAAACTATATTTCGTTTCATAGTTTAATCAAAATGCTAGTGCTGATTTTTCAATTGTATTGAAAAAGAAGTTCCAGCTGTGTATTTTTTCCTATGTCCCCCGTTTGTGCCAGAAAGAGGTGAATTTACTAAAAGGAAACAAGGCAAGGAGAAGAATAAGTCTGCTAAGGTCACCACAATCCATGTCTTCTCTTTATAATGGACTTATTAGATTTGTATTGTCAAAAAGGATTGCCCCTTATGAGGTGCAGGAATTTCTTTTCAGCTGCCATCAGACAAGGTAGTGGAGCGTGGCCGCCTTGCCTTGACAATAACTCTTGGATTTGTCTTTTCTTCACCCTTGCTGCCTCGTCTTCCCTTTACATCCCACTTCCACCCCCCCTTCCTTCCTTCTGTCTGTCTTCCCCCACTCTCTTTTTTGTCTTTTTCTGTGTCCCTGTCTCCCACAGAGATTTGTGCAGCGGACTGTGGTGGTCATGGCATTTGTGTGTCGGGCACCTGTCGCTGTGACGACGGCTGGATGGGCACCGGGTGTGACCAGAGGGCGTGTCACCCTCGCTGCAACGAACATGGCACTTGCAGGGACGGCAAATGTGAATGCAGTCCGGGATGGAACGGAGAGCACTGCACTATTGGTAGGATGGGAAGAGGTTTTGGTTTGGGTGGTGGTCATTGTGTGTGTGTGTGTGTGCGTGTGTGTGTGTGTGTGTGTGTGTGTGTGTGTGTGTGTGTGTGTGTGTGTGTGTGTGTGTGTGTGTGTGTGTGTGTGTGTGTGTGTGTGTGTGTGTGTGTGTGTGTGTGTGTGTGTGTGTGTGTGTTTGGAGGGCCAACAAATGCATAGGCCGTCTGTCTGTCTGTGTGTGTATGAAGCGCTGGGTGTGAGGGGAATGGGTCCAGTTGGAAGAGAGGGAAAAGCATGCTTAATTGAATTTGTGCAACTCAGTAAAGCATGAACAGGTTTACTCAAGGATCTGAGGCTTGCCTTCATGCATTTTAATGTGGGAATGTGCTAAGGTGTCCTTTTATTTTCCTCATCCTTTTCCTCATCTCTCTCTTTTCTGCCTTTTCATTTGCTATTTATTTCAAATGTTGACATGTGTGTCATCATCACTTTTAGCGCTTTGTTTATCATGCTATCAATTGTTCTTCTGTAAACGCTTGCAGGAGTTAAGTTTAAAAGACCTTGACAGAATGTCAAGAGTTTCTTACTAACCTTGGCTTATTTAAACCTAAAAACAAAGTTTTGACAGACTTTTCATTGTGTTGCTAGAGAGGAAAGTCATTAAGTGCTCTGTGTTTTGCAGTGGGTTTTATAATCCTTTAGCAAAGTATGCCAGCAGTGGTTCAGAGGTTGATAATGTTGGCTCTTTGTAGTCTTGCTAGAATCCTTGTCAGACAGAAAAGGCAAGAGGTAAAAGGAGCCAAGTGAACTTTGCAAAGTGAACTCTACGCTTTATATCTCAAAAAGTACAATATGTTTGCAATTTCGTAGTTTCTGAAAAGGTTACTCATTGTGAGCTCTGCTTTTTTTTAAAGAACCAGTGGCTGCAGTGATAGGTCAATATTCAACAAACACATAGCCAATCTGTTGGTCTGTTTGTGACCTCTCTCTACTGTTCATAACTCACTGACCAAGGAAGGATTTTTGAGTTCTGGTGACGGGTAGTCTGAAGTTTGACATTATTATTGATGAAGTGTAACTTGAGCTCATTAATAGGAGTGTTTTAATGCACTGAGCTTCATAGCATTTGATGCCAGGACTGTCAAACCTCCTCTTAACATAAGAGGAGACATCAGGAGGACATGCTATATGATGCCTGCTTTGCAAGATTGCAACTCTACCATTATTCCCCGTATTTCATCAATTCCCTTCTCTTCTATCTGTTGTTCTTTACTTTTTTCTATTGCTATACAAAATATGTGGCAATCATGTAACATTTGATGCATTCATCTAAGTGGAACTACCCAGCCAATACTTTATTGAGACTTGCCAACTAACGTTATAGCTTACTCATTGTTTTTCCATGATAAAACACTCAAGCATTAAATAAAAACTATGGCCCTTCTTCCCCTCTGCCACAGCATTTCAATGAGCAGAAATGTACAACTCCCACGCATATAAGTCACTATGGAGATGGGACAATCTGAAAATGCTAGTCTTATAGATGAAAGCTTTATTCCATATTCAAATAGATAAAGATAATTTACCCTCACAGAATTCTCATGCATATCTCGGGGCAAAGCTGCTTGAGTACAGAGCCTTGACTCAGTCTTGTGAATGTTTTATATGCTGGCCTTACATTATTGATGGGCCTTTTTATAAGTGCCATATTGAGATCCCCACTCCCTCGACAAGAATATTCCTCAGTGTCATCCATTAAGAAGCCAAAGATCTCAATTTAAATCAATTGTCATTATCGAGGGGTCTGTGTTGGCCCTCAGCCCGAGCTGTGGAGCACAGGAGGCTCAATTTGGCCCCGCCACAGCCGAAGCCTCTTGTGACCTCATTGCCCGTGGAGGTGTTTCAAGATTAAAAGAGCTTTTTGTTGAACATCCTGACCCCCTGTACGATATTGCTAGAGAGATTTAAGGGCGGTAATATGTGCATCAATCACGTTGCTTTTGAAATACTAAATAAATGTGGACAGATTAAAATGTTCTGTCTGAACATAATACTTTTTTACCCTATCTCTCTCTCACTCTTTCTTTATGTCTTTCTCTTTCTCAGTGTTCCACCATCACCCCCCCCCCCCCCTTAGTTTTTCTCCCATCTCATCCCTCTCCCTCTGTGTTGGATCGTATTTGTTGTGTTGCTTGTAATGCATGACTTTGCGTCATGGCTGCACTTTTTCTTTTTTTTTTGTATTTCCCTTTTGTAATGTAAACTAACACCGTGCCTTGCTGTCTTGTCATGGAAGTGGCACTGTTCAAACCTCCCTTATATGTCCTGTCTTTTATCTCCCAAGCTCACTATCTGGATAAGGTAGTGAAAGGTATGGCATTCCTCCTTCCTTCTATTTTTGCCCTCCTTCCATTGTAACTCCAGCCAGCATTAACAAATCATGCACACACACCATGCTCTTCCCCTACATTGACATATGCAAAAACTATGCACCTCTTCTCGCCTCAAACAGCTCATTTGAAAGATCCCCACCTCCCATCAACTTTGTTTTGCCATATTGTCACACAGTAATCTCCACTTAGCACTTTCGCACCTGGTGAGTCAAGTAGTGCACCTCTCTATACGTGTTGAATATTTGGTCTGTGTGCGGCATTGCTTTCTCAATAGGGGGGTGTTGGGAGAGGGGGTTTCATAACCTGCGCTATGCATTATGGATGAGTCTGCAGCTGTGAGCAGGGCCTGATAGGTGCTGAGGCCGCATCCTCTCTAATTAAGAGAGTTCATGGTCTGGTTGGTGCAGGGCAAGCAGGGGGTGGAGGCTCTGCAGCAACCCTGCCTTTCTGCCTTCAGCACCCTCCCTCACTCTCACTGTGTCCTTGGTAATGGACCACCTGGCAAAGGAGCGTCTGCCAGAGGAGTCCTTGGAACACTTGCAGCCTCACGTTTGGAGATGTTGCAGGGGCTCAGCAGGGGCTCCTCTCTGAAAAGGCCTGCAAATTAAGTTGAACCGGTGCCAACAGAGAGCGGATCTTTATTTGTCCTTGTAATAAACATTCTGAGCTTACTAATCATCTGTCTCCACTGGTCTAACCAGAGTTCTTTTGTCCATTTCCTCCATAAAAGGAAGGCTAATGTCCAAAACGTGTCCAGGAGGCAGGACACTTTCTAATGGTATTAGCCTTCAACTGTGAGCCCCTTTCCTCGGGGAGACAGGGAAAACAAAAATGAAATATAATTATTTATTTTTCGTACAATTTTGAATAGCCTAGAATTGATCCACATTATTCAATAGTGCAGCAGACTCTCATAAAATCCCATGCTCTATATTTCTTGTACAATATGCGTCATACACATTAATAAAAGGAAACGATTGAGTTCGCACAATTGCCATCTGCCATTTTTTCATTCTTGGACAAGGACCATCATGGCTAAAAGCTTTACTCTCTCTATTATTTAGCTCAAGTAAAATATGATGGAGTGGCTTTTCCATATTAGAAAAACAGGAGAAGGTTGGGGATATTTGGCAATATATTAAAATGTAGTTCTGATTCATCTTTTTAAAACCCCCATTTTTAATTCCTAAATGTGCATGTATTTTGACTCATGCCATTATACTGTGCTTCAGCTGTATTGCGACAACCAAAATGTGACTGAATCAATCTTCAGCTAACCATGTGATCTACAACAACATCTGTTTCATTCCCGTCACTCTTTCTCTCTTGATCTGATGTTTCTCACTTTTACACATGTCCCATTCACCGCTCCCTTCCTCTTCTCGCTCTCTCATTCTCACGCTCCTGTTCTCCCTGTGTGATGTAAGAGCTTTGAGACAACCGCCCCAGTCTCTTTAGTTGATAAAATGGGTTTAGCATTCTTTAGCATTCTCTCCATCAAGGCACAACTACGCAAACGGTGACAGTCGTGCGTTTGATATCTTGAGATGTTACCCTCTGCCTCTGCTTACGCGAGGGGATACGAATAACAAGGCAGCAGATAAATGCCAAACAGCCCTAGCAAAATGGGGCAGATAATCCTCTGTTCTATGCCCTTGTGAAGACCGGAGAGAACCAGAGAGATGTTTCACCTGTCGGTCTGCTCCAGCCCGCTTTTAACTCCCCTGGGGTCACACAGCCCAATGCACTCACCTGCATAATAGTATTGTCCTCCTTCTGTTTTATTTTCTACTTCCCTTAATGACAGGACACGCACTCCCCCTGAAGGGATAATGTTATTGATTACCAAAAAGATCCTGGAGACAACTTGGTAAAAAAAAATAGAGCAAATAATGACACAGAGCTTTATTCAATGCTGTTTGTTACACCCCATTCGTCTTTTGCAGACAACTTTAACAGCAACGCTTTAATCATAATGGCGGTCACATTTGAACATCACATATAAATAGTTCTTATTATGTGCAGGAATGCCAGTATGTGCTCTCATTATCCAGATGTAGTAGCAAAGATACAGGAGGCCAATCTACTGTAGTAATGAGTGAATATTGATTTAGAAAGACCCCTCTTTATCTGATTTTACTGCACAGGGATATTAAAAGCTTCACAAAAGGTGTATTAAATTAATCAACTTCAGCCGAGAGTCATTATAGCCACCCTCACCCATTTAAAATCCTCACATAATTTGAGTCTGTTGCTGTCAGAGAAACAGAAGCCACAATCAAGCCCACATTGTAGTCATTGTGTTATGGTTGGTGCGTGTTTACAAACACTATACCGTATTTATCTGTTACCCACTAAGCCTGCTTTAATAAGTATTCTGTGCCGACCTCTGTCTTTGTCCTTTTTTGCTTCACAGAGGGCTGCCCTGGTTTGTGCAATGGAAATGGTAGGTGCACTCTGGGTAACAATGGCTGGTTCTGTGTGTGCCAGCTGGGCTGGAGGGGCAATGGCTGTGACACCTCAATGGAAACTGCCTGCAGTGATGTCAAGGACAACGATGGAGGTAAAATCACTAACACACACAGTAATGCCTTCTTACACTGGCCAATAATCAACAGGGACTCTTAACTGGACATGATTTGACTAAATAATACACTGTTTGTGCTTGAGAATATACTGTCCCTGCTTTATGCTTTCCAGGCTCAGTTGTACAATTATACAGGGGTGGTGAGGATGAGGAATGGTTTGCAGTCAATCACCTGGACAACAGGTTTTTATTCAAAAGCAGAGTAGTAGCCTGCAGCCCTGAGCAGGCGCTGGCCCCAGGAGGAAGTCTCTGCTCTGCCCTCTAACTCGCCCCGAGCAGAGCCAGGCACAAACACAAAGCCAGCCGGGGGGTTGCACCTCTCTGGGGGCCAAGTGGAAGACATGACTTCCTTTCTTCCAGACCTCATTTTTGGGCTTGAGCTATGTGCTAGCATCCCTTATTCATGTAGAGACTGTTTGTCCCCCCCCCCATCCCTGTGCAGGAACTACAAGCCCTTCACTGGCAAACAAGGGGTGCTGCTGGGGATTTGACTGACTCCTGACAGCAGGGTTTATTTTTATCACCCATCTGGCCAGATAGGTCCCTGAAAGCAAAGGGTAGCGAGTCCAATGACCCACTTTAGCAAAGTAAAGTGCATTGCACAGCAGCTCTTTCTGTCTCTTGTAATTTCATCTAAATTAAAGACAGAGAACCTCAAGCAGTTCTAGAGTTGTTCAAGTATTCTCCAGGATGAGATGTTCATAATGTGGCTTTACACCTGTAATAAAAGAGCAGTCAAAATGAATAATGCCCCAGTGGCTCAAACATATACGCTTAGGTTATTTTTGCCAGGTGTGTGTCCAGGCTGTTGTATAATTACAGAGTGTGTGTGGGACTTGTTTGACCTTGTCAGATGGCCTAGTGGACTGCATGGATCCAGACTGCTGTCTGCAGGCAACCTGTCACACCATCTCTCTGTGCGTTGGCTCGCCGGACCCCCTGGACATCATCCAGGAGACACAGATGTCCTCTACACAGAGCAACCTGCAGACTTTCTACGACCGGGTGCACTTCCTGGTGGGCAGAGACAGCACCCACATCATCCCTGGTGCCAACCCCTTCGACGGCAAGTGAGTGACTCGTGCTTTTCTCTCCCCAGACACCACGCAGTTTTATCCTGTAGGACAAATCTGTTTTTCTCCTGTCATGTGTCGGTTTGAAAATGACTTTGAGTGCTCGACTTTGATTCTATACACTCATTTCAATTAGATTAAACAGTGATTCTGTCTGAATTTGTATTATGGCTAACATTTGTTTTAAGCAATGACATTTCAGCTGCAAGCAAATATCAATCAGTGGCTTTTATTATTTATGTAGGCCAGTGCAATTAAGATGCTAAGGTTATCTCACAGCAAATGGCAGAAAACGTAAGAAAAACCCCAAACTAATATGTCTGCGATATTGGCAGTTGAGGCTCAAATAGGCAGTGACTGTTGGTGTGAATGGGTAGTAGGATGATGGACAGATGACGATAGACAAACATAGAATATGGCAAAAGGCAGATAGCATTCCTTTCCTTGAAAGGCATCTCATATTCATGTATTGTGATTACTTTTACTGTAATCCATCTGAGGCCCACTCCCAGAGGCAGAGCCCACGACACCCCAGCCATGGAATCTGAGGCGCTTTCATATCAGGCAGGATGGCTGTCAGGGTCCCATAAGACTCCCCTGCCTCTTTTTCCTTTGTCTCCTTCTCTTTTCATCTTTAATCGCTTGTGATTCTGTGTCACCGTATTTGCATTCCACTTGCTTATGGATCTCTCTCATCTCGGCTTATTATACTCCTGTGAAACAAACAGACAACAGTCAGAACTAAAATAAATTGAGAAAATAATTTGAGAACATTTCACATTTTGTCTCTGGTAGAAAATGTGTCAAATATCAAAAACAGTGGACATATCAAACAAATTCACCAGCATAGAGATGTTACTTTAAGTGTTTTTAATATATTTTTTCCAAATTGATGGCACAGGGTTATTGTTGCAGACATTCCTATGTTTAGTCCAGCAGAGCTGTTGCTTTGTTCTTGAAGGGAAAATAGATTTGCAATTAGCTTTGCAAGATCATTTCCATTAGTAGATTAGGTAAACAGCATATCTTTGTATTGGATGCTTTTTCAAATGTGTGGATAAATGTTTGCTACCCCAATGGTGCCCATCTTACCTCTCTGTTTGCAGTAAAACATGTTTTTATCTCTGAAATTACATATTCAGCATGTGGTACCTTCATTTCTTAGTCATCAGACCGAAATCACCAAGTTCGCAGTGAGATAAAAAAAAATGGATTACTTCAACTGTCATCAAACTCTGCCTGATCCTGAACTATTTGCCGTCGTTTCAGCCCATACTTGAGAAAAAGCACTTGTAACACACTTTGTGACATTTTGCCTCATTGACATTTTTCTGGCTCTTGAGAACCACTCAACATTTTGCAGTTCTTCACTGGACAGAGGATGAGGCGCAGAGGGTTGAGTGATACTCCTGTCTCTCTCACAAGAAGATGCAGCCATAAATAAGTCAAGTCAAGAATCCAGAGATGAGCTGCAAGATTGGAGGCCTCAGCTCACCTAAAAATATCAGTGATAATCTATTATTCATGCTGGGTATTCATTCCCCACCCACTGACAGATATGAGCGATTATGACAGGGTGCTCTAGGCTTCAGATGAGCCTTACAGGCACGCTTTCAGCATCTTCCTGATATGCCTTCCCTGGTCACCTGATCAGCTTTTTATTGATCCATTAACCGCTTCCTCATGCTAGTAGACATGTTGGAGTGCTATTTCTGATGTTTCCCACCACAAAAAGCTGCAAAGGTGCCACTGAATAAAGCATCTGCCACTGCATAAAACGTCTCGACTCTCCACCATGACACATAATACAAGAGACTGCCGAGGCCCAGCAGCGGATGCTGGCTTGAATAGTAAACAGGGACTTTGTCTACGGAACAATTTGGCCTAAGATTTATTGCTGGCTTTTAACAGCATGCAGAGCTGTTCGCTTCATTTACAGGCTTGCTCTTTTATTATTATTTTATTCAGAACTCTTTTATTAGCATTAGGCCATTAGTTTCAAAAAACTCTCGTTTGTTTACTTCTCGGTGTTTGCTAGGCCTTTTAGCAGCGTTACAATTTGGAGAGATGAAAATTGACGATGACGTCTCCTAATTTGACCTTACTCCTCGGTGTGCTTGGTAACATACAAGGCGGGGAAAGAGTGCTGCAGTCACATTTGCATAAGGGTTTACCCTACAATCAGGTAATCTGCGTAGATAATTATGTTTTTGTTTGCTGGGATGGTTGAGATCATCATTTAAAGTTATCTCTACTTAGGGCTGGCATGCATTTTTTATTCTGTCTGAAAGCCTACTGAGCAGCGTAGCTCTTTAATAACTACACGCTAATGTAAACTGCTGTATGTCTTTGAAGCTTATTTGTGAAATGATCTTCGTACCAAAGGTTGTTCAATTTCATAAAAAATCATTTATTTTCGTTTTTGCTTATTGTGAAATTGATTGAGTCTGTTCGGAACAGCTTGTTCGAATGATGCAAATTCATCATGTCAAAAGTACGTGAAGCGATGAGGGGTATCAGCTTCATGCATTAACATAACTTACATGACATCAATGATAACATCCGAGGACTTGACTAGAATAAGACTTGTTATCCATAATACTCCTTCTTTAAAAAACATGAACTAGAGATGATTTCCAGCTGAGTTAATTTTCCACAGCTTGTCCTCACTTTGCCCTCTGTCGATGATGTATGATAGACTGGAGGTTGGAGATACTGTGAAGTCCCTTTTGACTTTGTGAATCCTCTCGGACTAGTGAAATCTCATACGGAGGGGAAGTTTCTGCAGCGAGCGCTTCACGCTTCCTTTGCTGCTCTTTCTCTCTGTTCTATTTGATGTCAATATTTAAATCATTTGTCTTGACAGCGAGGAATCATCTCCCCATGTGGTTCACAGAAGCAGGAAGGAGATAGTTCCACTTACCCAGCTCCATCTGAAGAAAATGTGGATGATCGCCTCTTCAAACAAGACTCTAAAATAAACTGTCGGCATGAATGATTAATCTTAGACAGCAAGGCCAGTGCTGGGTTAACTCTAGTAGTAGTTTTTTTTTTCTAAAGGTATTTTTGGGCCAGCGGGCGTTTATTGGAGATCTTAAGAGTTGAAAGGGGGAGACAGAGTGGAGGACTTTTAGTAAGAGATTCGAACCGGCTTACTATGCAACTCTAGTAGTAATTCTAAGGAAATGTATCCAGAAAGATCTTTGGGTGTGATTCCAAAGATTTAGAGCAGTATCTCCTTGCTTGTTTACAGTGCAGTGGTGGACATCCAAGGTCTTCTGAAGGGGATCTGGCCTAATTAACATAAAAGTGGGTTTCTGGGGACCATGATAGTGTGGGGTGAATGATCTTGCCTCTGGTAAGGACATGTTGAGGGCAGCTACTAACACGCTAGTGTTAATTGTTTCCAGTACGTGGCAGTGTTTAAGACCCAAATGTATTAAAAATAGCCATGGTCTAATGACAAAGTGGCAATAAGGCATTTGTTAGGGGACTGATTTTTTGCAAACGACTACAGAAACGGTTGCTGACCATGAGTTGGGCCTTTGCTAATGACATGGGCAGAATTCGACAAGGGGGGCGTGATACAGCAAGGTCTCCACTCATCAGTTCAGTAAGATTAGGAGGTGAATTGGGAAGACTTCCCACTATTGATTGGTGGGGACTGATGATCAGATCTAATTTATGCAGCTAGAGACCTGGTGTCAGTCTGGAAATCTGTCAAGGTCTTGATAACCAGCCAAGCAAGTCTTGCAATCTGCAGTCCTATTATTTCCCTCTTCTGCCTTCTGTAATGGAAAAGATAAATGCTCTTTTTTTTAATTAGTGAAAAAGCAAAGGAAAGCTTACTTATCTCATTATCCTTTTATTCTGGATATAAAAACCCTTGGAGACTTCCTAGGAGGTGTAAGTGTGGTCTGCTTCTGTTATGACTGTTTGCTTTATTGTATACAGTATTTACTTTAGATAACATCCATACTTGTGTATTTTCGTTTTTTCTTTACTTTTCTGTAAATATATAACCATTGTAACTGTGTTGCTCTTTCTCCCATGCAGCCATGCTTGTGTCATTCGTGGACAAGTGGTGACCTCAGACGGAACACCGCTGGTTGGTGTCAACATCAGTTTCATCAACAACCCGTCCTATGGATACACAATCACTAGACAGGATGGAAGGTAAGAGCCCTCTTCCTTATACTCACTCACACACACACACACACACACACACACACACACACACACACACACACACACACAGACACAGACACACCAAAACAATGGATGGTATGCAACTATGCATTGCCTAAAGATGATGATATTTATATTATTGTCATATACTGTTGTTTGACTGTGCTGAGTTCTAATCATGGGAGGGAAAAACACAGTTGCCACAGCAAACTGTGCCGCCATTGATCTGCTTTGTGCTTTCATTTGGTCCAATTTTGGAGTTCTCGGCTCAATTCCCAGAGAAATCAAACAAAGCCCTTCTGGTACACTCATAAGTTATGCTTCAGTAGCAGCAGGGAGGGGAAAGAATAAAATATTCCAAATCAGCTCAGTGGGCCTATATAGTGCCGATGGACATTATTTATTTGACAATTGAAGCTTTAGAGAATTAAGTGAGATATTAAGGTTTAAGCCACAGACCTGCAATTAATTTGCCTTGCATCTTCTTTGTGTAGCTTAATAATATATTGTTGCTATAGATGGTATGTTGGAAAATGAATCCTAACCTTATTAAATTGTGTGGTGGTTTTAAATCTATGTAAATTAAACAAACAAATGCATGTTCACCAACATTTCCACTATCCTCGTTGTACGATTCCACATATGTTCTGTAAGAAACAGGAAACCTTGTATCACCTTGTGTACTCAGTGCAGTACCACCAAAAACCCTCGAGTGAAAGTGTTGAAATATTCTAATGAAAGAAGTGAAGAAAAGTCTGAGTTCCCTGGCTTTCTTTGAGCCATTCTTTGCCAGCTGCTTTGGCACCAGTAGAGTTTCTCAGAAAAAATCCAAACAAAAACCACAGACTGGTTTAGATGCGCTTCTTGGAGTGAAAAAGAGAACATTGGGTAACATTGTCTCCATGAATTATTTTATTTTCTGAATAATGTTTTTGGATCACATTGCGCACAGTCACAACCTCAAATCCCTCTCTATCTGTTGTAGTAATGTTATAAGTCCTAGTGGCACACCCTGCCCCCCCATCACAGCGGAGCATGTCTTGGTGTTTGCTCTCCAAGCCCCACTTCCTCCCGACACTTTTATCAGTCACTGACACTGTAAAGGTCCACATCTTTGCCGCCTTGTTGATTTTAATCATTCTTGCCTCCCCTCATTTCATTCCATCTTCTTGTCAGTCTCCTTTTTTTTTTACAAAAATCTTTCATCTACACCTCATCATCTTCACCTTACTCACTTATTTCATCTGCTCTCCATCCCTTCACGCTATCCCTCCTCCAATCTTCCACTGCCCTTGAGCCTTCCTTTCTGGGCAATACTCTTTTACTTTTCCCTATATGTTCCTTGAACCCTAGGTCTCATGTCCTTTCCACTGCACTGCCTTCGCTTCATCTCTATCCTTTCCCCCTTTATGCGTGTCCCGTTTTTCTTATGCATCACTCCTTTTCTACCCTTTGCAAAAGCTCTATACTGTTTTTCTCCCTTCCAGCATATGTGCAAACACTACTCCATCTCCCAGGTTTGCCTGTAAACATGCCCAGTCTCCTGCAACTCCCCTGCAATCACTGTAAACCGGCTCAGTGCAGCGTGAAATCAGAAATGCACCTGTTCAGCCACTTAGAAATGGGAAAGCTGTCTCAACTCATTTTTATGATGTGTTCTTTATTGTCCAAGGGCTTAGCTTTTAAATTACCTTTTTCACTATCTTGAAAAGTTTCTGGCCTAAACAAAAGAGGTTGAGCATCGTTTCTTTACAGCTGCATAGCCATTTTCTGACTGGCCGATCATTGAGAAACATGCGTTGCCTTTTAAGCTATTCTCCAATAATGACAAGAATGCTGACGTGGATTCCAGCTTATTAAATGATTATGTGCTTGGAAGAACCTCTATAAGAGACATGATATAAATGGGAAAATCAGTATACACTTGGCCCCTTGGCAGTTTGTAAAAAAGATCCCAAAAAGGGTGCTGTGATGTCCACATCTCACATGTACTTATAATATCCTATCCTTTTTATGTGTTTTGTCCTTACGTTTTTTATGTAGACAATGGGCACCCTTGACAAAAGGGATGCTTATGTGTTATATTAGTTATAACACAAGTGCACAAGAATATTGTATTTGAGGCTACACTAGAGCTTAATACTGTCTTTATTCACTTTTACTAAACTTATGTGTCCTTGGTTCACGTTAACATCAAGTAGATCGTGTCCATCCCAGTATAATTGTACACTGGCTGAGAAATGATCAGCTGTAATTTGTATAAGCCGCGCCAAATTCATTGGCAGGGTTAACTCCTTGAGCCTGATGCATTCCCTGAGGGCACAAGTGAGCAAGGCTGTTGTAGGTAGCTTTATACGTTTTGTCACATGGCTTAAGGCTGTTGTCATGATTGATAACAGCCAGTGAATCCCTGCATCGATTGGCCATGATGCCCATGGCTATCTGTACAGAAGTGTTATGAGCGTGCATAGCCTTAGCCTGCCAGGTGTCATGCAGACTGACCGGCTGCAGGTGTACGGCTCCTGACGGATCATGGCTACACAAGCGAATGACTGTCACGACCCCTATCCTGTCTGCGCCACCCCGCTAGTGGACAACCTCACACCCAGACAAGGGCAAAACAAAAATAGCCAATCAGATGTTTAGCCTTAACGCAGGTTAGACTTTGAAGCTTATTTAAAATACCTTAAATCAGGGGATATTGCCTTATTTCGAGGCCACTATATGGTTCTTTTCCCTGTAATTTGGTAAAAATACTTCCTGTGTGTGATGCGGCCCTGTCCCAGGGGCCTGTAGGTGAACAGGTGCTAATTGGCTCTTAGAAAGAAGTGACAAGAAGTGCAGAAACTGGGCACAGGTGCAGGCATGCTGTTATAGCCAGGCAGCAGTTACAGATGATGAAATGGCCAGAGCAGGCTGTTTACTGAGACTCTCTCAAGTCAGACCAGAGGCAGAGGCCCTTAAATTCAACAGTGGAGGGGATTGCATTGCAGGGCTTTTAGACTGATGTTAGAGTGGACAGCCTTCATCTATGGGATCGATAGAGAAGTGGCGGCTGCCTCCCTCCTGCAGCACAAATCTCTTTCTCATAAATGTGAGCACAGGCGCAGTGCATTACACACAGATGGGGTTGAAACAGCCTTGTCTGGATTTATAGCAGACATCTACTATTTTCCATTCAGCAAAGAAAATCTACAGATTATGAGATGTATTAAGAAATGCGGGTCTAACATTGTGATTAATCCCATTGTATTTTTAGCCTTTGTCTGCCTAAAAGATGCTATATACTGGAATAAAAATCCTTTCAAAGCATTAATTTAACAAAACATGGCATGTATTAAGGTTTGATCTGTTATAACTACCGCTAATTAGAAAACAGTCATTATATTCACACTAAATTGTTGCATGGCTTAATCCTCAACACACAGCAGATTACACGCATTGCTAATGGGAATTGTCACTGTATTTATTAGAAAAATATATAATCCATCTTCTCTGTATGCGAGTCAACATTTATCCTCTCTGACACTGTGTGCACATCTGTGTTCCAGTTTTGACTTGGTGACCAATGGGGGCATAGCCATAGCCCTGCACTTTGAGCGCTCTCCATTCATCACCCAGGAGCACACTCTCTGGTTGCCATGGGGACGCTTCTTTGTCATGGATACCATTGTCATGCGGCATGAGGAAAATGATATCCCAAGCTGTGACCTGAGCAGCTTCACCAGGCCGAGCCCCGTGGTTTCCCCGGCGCCGCTCACCGCGTTCGCCGGCTCCTGCACCGAGAGGCGGACCGTCGTACCCGAAATCCAGGTAACTGCCCCCCCCCTCTTCACTGCCCTGCAGGATGTGATCTACATGGGTCTGTCCTCCAAATGATTCATTCACACATCTGGGGGAGCCCCCTGAAGACTGTTCATCAAGTACAAGTGTAATAGTAACTGTGGCTCATGGCAGTGCTGTGATTTTATCTCTCCGGTGTAATTGGTCTGCAGAACTTGGGCAATTTACAATGTGCATTGTACCATCTCAGTGCGGAGTGATGATGATTACCTGACTCACAGAAAACAGCCTGGACATTTTTAATTTCTCCTGGGTTGTAGTCTACTAGACTAGGCATACGAGTACCAGTGTAAAGGATTTGCTTTTGTCTTTTTTAACTTTATATATTTTTATATTTGGCTATGGTCTATGTGTTGAGCCTTTGTGTGCAGGTGAAAGTGTGGCTACTGTATCTCTAGCAGGCATCTCTGTGCCCTTCTAATTACTTTGTCTCCAACTTTGTTTCAAATGATTTATGGCATATCAGTGAATTTACTATGCAGTCCTATCTATTTATGGAAGCCCTGTATTTGCTATCCCAAGAGCTGTAGGATCATCATAAAGGAGCATCACCCAATTCAAGCCTGTCCTTATGAAAGGGAATTCTAATTAATTAACCAGGCATGGCCGCACTCTGTGAACATTTAAAAAGAAACGTGTCATAAGTGACGTGTCCTCTGACCGATGTGGCTTTTGATTAGCTATTTACATTTTTACTTTACATTTTATTCTGAGGAGACGAACAGAGGTCATCAAATCAAAGCAGAGAGTTGTTCAATCAAACCCTTGCTGTCGACTCTTGATCCTAAATATGAGCAATGTACAACAGCTGCTGACCTACTGTTGTATCATTAGGAGGTTGTAGGTCTTACATTAGGACAACTCCCAAGGCCACCACGTATCTCCCAGTCTAACTGTGTTACTCTATATATAATCGGACTGCACAAGCTCCGGGCCCAAGTCTTGTAATGCCATTGTCATATGGATTGCAGGGAAGACTGTTGTCCTAATGAAGGACTTACTATTAATAATTCAATAATTAAATACTCACTGGAGTACATAATGAAGAAATCCTTCATTGGATTCCTTGTAATGCATGAAAATAATTGTCCTCTAATTGACGCTCTTATCTTCCCACGGAGCCATATATTTGGTTGGAGGCAAGGCAATGAAAAATATGTGAAAAAAAGTGGTAGTGGCCACTGACCAAAGGATTGACAAATTGATAATCTGCGTGAAAAAAAGGACACACAAAGGCCTGTTATTAATCCTGACACACCAACACTGAAGAAAATAGATTTCTAAGCTCTTTAGGATATACAATTCCTTTCAGCTGGCTTAAGGATTTATGTTTTCATTCCGTCATTTATAAGCTTTGTTTTTTTGTTTCATCCATAGTCTCTGCAGGAGGAAGTCCCCATACCAGGGACGGATATTCATCTTGGGTATTTAAGCAGCAGGACTCCAGGTTACAAGTCAATACTGAGAGTGACCCTCAGCCACACCTCAATCCCTTTCAACTTGATGAAGGTTCATCTTATGGTGGCTGTGGAAGGCAGGCTCTTCAGAAAGTGGTTTCCTGCAGCTCCAAACCTCTTGTATTACTTTGTTTGGGACAAGGCTGACGTCTACAGCCAGAAGGTCTATGGCCTGTCTGAAGCTTTTGGTAAGGCTTCAAGTGTATATTACATGGAATTCATGTAGATTTATTTGTATCCAGAACATGTGTGGTTTACTAATGCTAATTGTATCCTTGCTTCTTTCTCTAGTATCTGTGGGATTTGAGTATGAGTCATGTCCAGACCTTATTCTCTGGGAGAAGAGGACTGCTGTTCTTCAGGGCTACGAAACCATTGCCTCCAAACTGGGCGGATGGACTATTGACAAGCACCACGCTTTAAATATCCAGAGTGGTGAGTCAACTACTTTTTTTTTTTTCCAATTCTATTCACAACCACTCATTCATTAAAACTGTAAAAAATAATATATTTTTGTACACATTATTTATTAAAACTGTTCAATTTTAGAATCAGAGTAAGGAAAATACATGTGTGTACCAGGAATGTGTCTCACTCCTACTGTACATTAATACAAGTACACATTAATAAATAATTACATTTTATTTGTTTTATTAAAATGTCATTTAACTAACAGGGATTCTTTTTAGTTTTATGCACTGGTGAAAAGTAACAAATTATATTTATTCAACTGTACTTTTATAAGATGTTGAAGTGCTTGTACTTTTCTTGAGTATTTCTATTTAAAGTAACTTTAGACTTTTACTCCACTTTATTTAAAAGGGAAATAATGTCATTTTACTCCACTGCATTGATTAAATCCTGTATTATTTAATAACTTTAAGTGTCTTTTCAGATTAAGATGTTGTGAAAAATTAAACTAGTTTAAGGTATATGAAAGTAAAACATTACATTACATTACAGTTCTTGAAATCATTCATTTGTGTATCAAAACTTTGTTTGTCTACAACAGTCAAATGCTACTTGATGCAACAATAATAATAAAAATCCAATAATGTAATATATATAGTAATATATCACATATGGAGGAAATGTTTCCACAGAATTAGTACTTGTAGGACATTAACTTGTAATGAAGCATTCTGACATTACTGTATTGCTACTTTTACTTAAGTAAAGGATCTGAGTATTTCTATCACCTTTGATCATAATCCAGTCATTTCATATATATGATTCTGAAATGGGCCTTTAGGCATAACAACTACTTTTACTTGCATTTTTCAGTATAATTTGATGCTGATACTTTTGTACTTTTACTTAAGTAAGATTTTGAATGCAATACTTTTACTTCTAATAAAGGAATTTTACAATTCAGTTGTGCTACTTTAACTTTAATAAGAAGTCTGAGTACTTCTTCCACCACTGGTCTTATGGATTGAAATGTTCTTATGATTCAATCATACTGTTTCAATTGTTAAGATGGAACATTGTTGTTTGCCGCTCCCTATTGTGTTTTACACACATCATTCTGCATGTACCCAAGACAGCAGATAAGTACCACCTTGTCCGCTCAGTGCCTAAGACGGTGCTTTTAGTGTAACATTGAATTGTTCTCCCTGTCTGTTGCCTTTTTGAGGCTTTTCCAATTCAACAGTGTCATGTCGCATCAGATAGATCTGACTTTTTTATTACAGCTGTCCACTTTTAGGCGAGCAGGGTCAATTCTGTTATTGCCATCAAATTACTCCGGAAAGGCAGGAGTGGGAATGAAGAGAGAAGAAAAAACTTAGGGGCTAGCTGTCAGTAGCTAGGCTTCACAGTCTGTTTGTGTCTGGAAGGGCTCATCAGAGGAGATGAAGCATACTTATAAGAAAAGTGCCCAGGAAGGTGGCACTTGGATGTGTCACACTGAACCTGCTGAGTCTGGATGTGCTGTCCGGATGAGGCAGAGAGCTGTTACTTGCCCCCTCACCACCTGCACTGCCAGTTCCTCCACCCGACTCCCCCGTTTTGGCACCTCCATGTCTTGTTCATGCCCAGCATTTTTAGAATCATCCCTAATTAAATTGCTGTCAGTCTGCTACTCCCAGCAGCAGCAGCCCCTAAGATTAAATCAAGTCCCAGGAAGGAGATGCTTGGCTGATCTTTTCTAATAGACCAAATGTTGTCCTGCTCAAAGAACTCAGGTCACCATCAGAAGCATAAAACCACCACAGACATGCAGATGCTGAATTTCAAATATGATTACATTGATTGGACAGCAGAAACATCTTTACATTAACATATTTGAACATTTTCCAAGAGTAGATTGGCAAAACTAATGGAAACATAATGTGTATGTGTGTGTGGGTACATGCCTGAATGATTGCACATGAACTGAACTCGTACGGCTCCATTTATATTCATGTGCATAGCCGGTGGAGTTAGAAATTGAGGCACAATGCCATTTTAATCGGGGCAAGTCCATTTTTTCGTTATTATGACTGGGTGGTAATTTTCTAGCTCGAAGGTATTCCTCTTTTGCCAAAGGGCTTTTTGGTGCCCATTTGGCGTGAAATTGTATTTCCACCCGTTAAAACAGACGATAGAGTACTCTTAGTGCAAACACTGGCACACAGATTCATTTGAATGGCTCCAGTTGTGGCGGAGTTGCACTCGCAGACCTCAAAATGTTCATCATTTGTACTTTTTAAACTGCAATAAACAATCTTTGGTCACTAGGAGAAAATGACAAACAGCATAATAGCATTACATTGTTTTATTTCAGCAAAACTCCAAACAGTATTGTATCATTTGTATGATCCAAACTTATATTGTGCGAACATAATTATGTAGGAACTTTTAGCTTATACAATAAAGTGTATTTTCTTAACAATTTAGGATTGTATACATGCACGTAGACATACCTAACCTAACCTAGCTAATTCGGAGCAACCTTTATGATCACTGTAGTAAAATGACAGTCAACAGTTGCTAATGGTACCATATTTCATTTTTGTTTTGTTTATTACTATCTGTAAGAATATACTTTTGTATAGTTGGGTGAATCACACATGGACAGGATTAAATCCCCCTTGAAACGATCTCTGACATTGATCACATATAAATGGTGCTGCATCATTAAGCCTCATGAATAATTGTTTTTCTTGGAGGGAACTAACCTGAATGCCTTACATGGCGTATTTAGAAACACTGCTACATGACAAAGAATATAAAAATCTTGATTTAACTGTCAAATGTTCAAGCCCCCCTCTGGTTACATAAATTGCAATACCTGTAACTTCTATGTCACATCTGTTTTCGATTGTCCACAAGTCAGCACTTGCATTTATGCCTCAAATAGGCTCGACCAAAACAGATTGCCGGTTTAACGTTTTTCTTTCCTGTGCCCTCATCAGGTATTCTTCACATGGGCAATGGGGAGAACGTCTTCATCTCCCAGCAGCCCCCTGTGATCGGCAGTGTGATGGGGAACGGGCGCAGGCGCAGCATCTCCTGCCCCAGCTGTAATGGCCTCGCTGACGGAAACAAGCTGCTGGCTCCTGTGGCTCTGGCCTGTGGCTCGGATGGAAGTCTATATGTGGGCGACTTCAACTATGTGAGGAGGATTTTCAACACGGGGAATGTCACCAGCGTCCTGGAGCTCAGGTAACGGAGGAGTAGCCTGCTAACATTCACTGAGGACCATGAGCTCAGATGGGCATGCACACAGGTCATAAAGCACAGAGGCTGATTGAGATAGACAGAAAAGCCCTAAAGGCCCAGGATTGATGGTCCTGCCTGTCTCCTCCACCTGTATCAGCTGGAGGAGTTGGCCCTTATAGGGATGAGGACGATGTAATGGGTTCCGAACAGAGCAGGAAAAAGATAAATGTGTTTTTAAATGTCAGCAAAGAAGGTTTGACTTATAGATACAGAATATGATGTGTTGTTATGATTCTCATACTGTATAATTAATTCTGTCTACTAACAAGTGTTATTTTGTTATTTTCTATCTCTTCACTAACAACTAACATTTTCCCTCCTTTCTCTCTCAATTTCTGCTGCTCTTGGCAAACAGAAATAAAGACTTCAGGCATAGGTAAGCCCCAGTATTTGCTTAAATGAATATAGAAAAGGGTACAGTCCACATACTTGATGTCCAAGTGCCCTTTCAAACTAATTTTAGACACACACTTTTGAGCAGCGAGAATATCATATCGTAAAATACTGACTGGCTGACTGCATCATTTTCATCTCCATAAAGCCTGGATTTAGTAGTTTATTATTGGTTTATGAGCTTGCTTTATCTCTAGGTTCAGTGCCTTGTTCACTAGAGTGTTTTTGCATCTGTAAGTGTGAATTTAAAGAGCAAATGCAATGGATTGGTCGCTCAGTAGAGGCACTTTCCCTTAGGATTAAAAACAACTTTAATAATAATAATAATAATAATGCATTTTATTTATGGGCGCCTTTCAAAGCTCTCAAGGACACCTTACAGAGCATAATTAAAAACAAGCAACAGCAAACAGTAATTCAAGATTTAAAAAACAAAGACTTAAAAACAACAATCAGTTTAGAGGAATTCAGATATTGAATACGCCAGTTTAAAGAGTTTTTTAATGATGTCAAAAAAACATTGACATCATTATGTTTACAGGTTTTATTTTTGAGGGATTTTTTTAATTATGGCACAAAATGCAACCCTACAGAGCCTCGGAGAAAAAGAAAATGTGCTCACGAGTTAGTTTCTCGTGTGCACCAGTAACTTTTGCGTGCTGTCTAGAAAGTTATTGCAAGAAACCCAGCCTTTATAAAACACATCGGTTTTAGTTTTTCTTGTCAGAGAGGTTTTAAAGTATTGTACAGTCATTGGGAGACAGTGCTTTATGGTGTTGGTTTATACTTAAAAGCAAATGTTGCCCCGATAGTTGAATTGCACTGCATACGACAGGTAAACAAAAATACAGATTTAAATCAACACCTTTCTACATTTCAATAGAAAAGCCTAAAAAAATGATGTCAGGTGAAAATAATAAAATGGTAACTCGGTGTAGATGTTCTCATTGGCGTAAGATATAAAGATACAACCTCATTTTCTTCAGCAGGTGGCATGTGGTCGTTTGATACCATGCCTGACTTCAGCTGAGGAACATTGCAGTCACACTGAGGATGAAAAGCCAAGTGATGCTGGTCACCGACCTCTATTTTCAAAGGACCACAAAAAAAACCTCTATTGCTTTTTACGCAATATCTTAATCTTGTATTTCTGCAGAACAAAATTATTTGTGTGTTCAATAACTAAAGAAACATCCTCATAGCAAACGCAAAGAACCTCTAACGCTCTGTCCCTTCGCTCTCAATACCCAAAAACATTTGCATAATAAAAAGATAAATGTATGTAGGAACACACAGCATGTGTCTGTATGAAACGGGTGGCTGCCTGCTGTTCATGTGTGAGCTAGCGATAGGATGGTGAGGTGGGTGATCTCACTGCAATGTTCATTGACCCCCTACTAAGGATGTTTCCACTCCAACCATGCTCCCCGTTGCCGCACCAGCATGCAGCAAAATCCAATTATCTTCTACAAACTAGATGTTGTCAGTGAATATAGATGGAGTATATGGCCGTAGCTCAAGGTCAGGGAATAACGCCTCATAGTTTCAAACACTATGGGGGACAAACACGGTTCTAGATGCGACTGGAAGCTGATAAGCTATCAGCTGATTGCACATGGCAGATAGAATGCAAAGTAGTATCCAGTTATTGAGGCTTGCTACTGAGCCACTCTGTGACAGCAGTGGTTTCTTTCAGACATTCAGCTGTACCTGGAATGTACTGTAGGCCGTCATATCAGTCAGCTGGGTCAGTGGGCTGTTTGTGACATGTGTGCCTGAGGTGTGCTGCAGTGCCCTGTCATCACTGATTCATTGAAGGTCAATTGTCATTTAAAATTATGTATCAGAGTTGACAATTCCACAGACCCACTAGTCTTTCTTCTTGTTGTATTATAAAAAACATAAGCTTTGGCACTGTCGTGCAGAACATAAGCCCTAAAGAACCCTCAAGGTTATAGTTGAAATTCTATCTTAATCCACTTTGAATGACACCCTGCTGACAGGTTGCTCTGTAATGCTTATCAGGTCTGGCAGAACTGAGCTCTAGCCTGCCCTGATGACTCTGGTCATCTTTAAGGTGGTGCTAAACACTACTCTGCTTAGCAACAAAAGGGAGAAGCTGAAAATATTTGTTCAGGTGGAACCAGCAAATGGTTGCAACATTTTTTTACAGATAATTTCTAAATTATTTAATAATTTATTAGATTAATATGATGTTATATAGGGGGCAATGTAGATAACACAAAAAAGAAATGGGGGCAAAGGGGGAACATACCTCCACATTTTTTAAAAGATCTTTCTTTTTCGCAGTTAACAAATTGCTTCACTTTGCAAAGTTGATCAAGCCCATCACACCACAGATGCATATTGTTAACAGGGAATGCCACACAGATGCTAATTACAATATGTTGATTCCGGGCTAAAATCCAGCTATTTCATTATGGCTAAACTGTATTACAAGGTATAATTTGGTTAGTAAATCCAACCTTGCAAAGTCAAGCATGTGTTGGACAAGAGCATTTTCTCCCGAAATTATGACTTCAAAATATCATAGATTATGTAATTTGTTTTTACAGTCAGAGTTCTTTATTGGAATATAACCTGCCTCCCCTTATTTCGTATTTATTTATTTTAACCCACAATGGCCCTTGTAGATCTTTGTAGATTTGCCAAATTGTTGATAATACAATTCTGACGGTCAGTTACTCAACTAAACGTCCGCTGTGTTTCATGTCTGGAAGAACATGTGTCCAAGTACAATGTGTTCTATGTACTGTAGTAATGGCGCACTGAAAACTGTCAAATCTGTCAGTCATATCAGGTGGATACAAAATAAGATTTGACCTGCCTAGAGTCAATAGCATCCAGCAGTGTATGGTACCAGTGGGCTTGGAAGTTTTACTTACAATCTGTCATGGATTGATTTTTCAGCAGGAGATAATGTTTTTTATTCTATTCAGTTAAGATGTTTTTGTAAAAAAATAGTCCTCTGTGTCACTTCATTTATACAACTATGGATTTGTCTTCAGTCATCTTTGTTTGCTGTCTTTTCTGACACCTTTTCTGACAGGAGTTTGCTAATAGATTGTGTGCATCACCACCACAGCTGGATTGGTTATATTTGTCTCTATGTCTGACAGGTTGGACAACCTCCTGTGGATATGAGGGATTACTTTACTGACTTAGTTGGAAGTTTAAAAGCATATTATTTCCTACACTAGAATATCTACCTCATGGATGCATGGTGTGTTTGGAATGATGCTTCAGCTTTGGATTTGTTTCTGTAGAGAAAGTCCCATTAGAGACAGAAAATATACTTGTCTGTGCTCCTTCTAGCAATAACTAGGCAACTGCTACAGTATGAGACAGATCTATCACAATGATTCTTTTGGTCAGGGATGGGGGAGTAATTAGGATCTCTGTAAAGAATCCAATGTTCCCCAATGACGTAGTCCCAATAGACCCTCGTTTGTCTTTGTCTTCCTTACTCTTTATAACCCCCAGCATTGCGTTTGTTCCAGTCATTTGAAATAAACTACACATATGTATGTGTCTACATATACAGTATTTTCACATATTTCCTCTGTGTATAAATCTATAGGCTACAGGAGTTTTCACCCTCTTTGGACAACAGGGATTTCTAACAAAGCTGACTGTATTGTACATGAGGTCTAAGCTCCACCATTATGTCATGTTTAATCTCATTCTCTTTTGCCATGTTTAATCTCATTCTATTTTTTCCCATGTCTGTGGTTTAAACTGTAATTGTGCCCAATTGACTCTCTTAATGGCTTTTGAATCCATTTTAATTGTATTAAAAATGTTTCTTATTGAAAGCACTGCAGCCCATCCAGCTTTATTGACTTCCATTGGCTTGGTCCTCTCTCTTCCCTCCTCTCAGCAACAGCCCTGCTCACAAGTACTACCTGGCAACAAGTCCAGTGAACGGCGCCGTGTACCTGTCGGACACCAGCAGCAGGAAGGTGTTCAAGGTGAAGTCCCTGAATGTTGTGAAAGATGTGGCAAGGAACCTGGAGCTGGTGGCGGGCACAGGTGACCAGTGTCTCCCGTACGATGACACTCGCTGCGGGGATGGAGGAAAAGCTGCTGAGGCCACTCTCACCAACCCCAGAGGTATTGTTTTCGTTGTTATTATAATCAATGTAGAGTGACATCCCAAGTCAGTTGGTGGTCTTGCTTCCTTTTTTAATTAGACTAGATTGCTGGATAATTAAAGACAGTATTCCCAAAGGCTAAATCAATACACTTCAGGATACATGCCGTAAACAGTCATACCTCCATCACTTAATGCTGGACACATTGGCCTAACTAGCTTCGGTTATTTTTAAAACAGAACATATATTTTTGATGGCATGCTTTCCCTTGTGTTTCCTGGGGTCTTCTTTGTCTTGATGCTTCCATATTTGGATGATGCATTGGTCACCAGATCACATGCTTACTTGTTGTCCTCCATGGGGAGGACATTGTGATTCATATGTACTGAAATAACACTCAAGTCCCTCTGAAATGTGCATCACATATAGTCCGTTGTACAAATAGAAGATTTTGCCGTGACTACTCTAGACTAGATGTTTCATAGCTACTTGAATATTGTGTGACACACCCTGAAGTAATACAAAAATACAGAGATTTGCATGTAGTTCTCTCAGCTCCATTGTTGATTTGGGCTGAGGGAACATGAGATAAAGGGACTATAGTGATGAAATTGTAGGTTTAATTGAATCAATAAAAACAGTACTCTTCATATACTTCATGTCTATTGTTCTCTAATAGTAATATTGATTAAAAAAAATCAATCTTCGCATTAGCTTTCATTGCAGTGATTATTCTTTAATTTGTATTGCAGTGAATAGCACTTACTTGTCATTTAGTGGTTCTCTGTCCTCACTTTAAGTCTCAGATAAACAAAACAACTGACGGATATTTTCTTCTTCTGTCCTTTGGGGGGCTTTTTATCTGCAGGCATTACGGTGGATAAGTACGGTGTTATCTTCTTTGTGGATGGGACCATGATTCGCAGGATTGATCAG
Source organism: Dissostichus eleginoides (assembly GCA_031216635.1). Classification (NCBI taxonomy): domain Eukaryota; kingdom Metazoa; phylum Chordata; class Actinopteri; order Perciformes; family Nototheniidae; genus Dissostichus; species Dissostichus eleginoides. The sequence continues at coordinate 11,845,280 of CM062268.1, read as the reverse complement.
AATGGTATCATCTCTACTGTTCTGGGCTTCAATGACCTGACCTCTGCCCGACCTCTCAGCTGCGATGCTGTGATGGACATCTCTCAGGTACGACCTCTCTGACCTGGCCAGCAGAATGTGTTTTCTCCTGTCTCTCAACATACTCCCATCTCCTTGAATAACCCCAGTGAGGCGGCCGACATCCCTATATGGGCTTAGTTCCGATTCCCATTTGTTTATCGTCTGCATGAGGCCAGCTTTTCAAATACTCAGGACTTAAACAATAGACTGAGGTAGAGTTAGGCAGTTAAAGCCTGCGGGCTCTAATCTAGCATTTTGTTTGGATTCCACTGCCAGTAATAGTTGGGCTCAGATTTGTAATACTCCGCAGGAGGAGGTTTGTTAGCAAGACGGTTTAAAACATAAAAACCCAATGTGACAACAGAAGATGTAAATACACAACAAATACAATAAACTGTAATTTATAAGGAATTTATTGTATATTTGAAATACATGTGTTTATTGCACATCTTATCTTAACAGGATTCAGCTATTTTTTGCAAAACGTTGATCATTCACGTGAGTAGGGTCAGACCAAGGATTGTATGGATTTGCTCAAATCAATGCTACAAAAAATTATGAATTTAGGGATGCAACCCCAAACACAGCTGTGCCATCCTGGTATATGACAAAAATATATAATATATATAAAATATAATTATAAGCAAATACACGTTCTTGATACACACAGAAGCTGGAATAAACATAGCACTGGCATATAGAGCCATGCTGAAATCAGAGGTGGCACTGTAGTCCCGGAGCTCACATGTACGTGTCAAGTGGCCACACAGCACCAAATGCAAAGGGCCGTTGACCTATAGCTGTAGGGGGATGATGAGGTTGACCTGTAACCTCAGTGGCTCTAGATTCACCCACACATGTTCACTGATGCACACATATGTAGCAGACTGCTACCTCAGACAGAGCACATTCCCCAGGCAAGGATACTGCTCCGAGGTCACATCGCTCTCTAGCTCAGTGACTTGCTTTGGAGGTGAAGATACTTTGCATACCCCAGCAGCCTTTGCATGGCTGTTTTTCCTGAAACCTTTTTTTTCAATGCAAGTACATAGGAGTTGTTTGGATATACCTGCCATACTGTAGTAGTCATTTATAATAAAAAAAAAACTCCATACTTGTTTTAGATTTACTCCCATGAGATGAGCATTCCTGGGCCTTAATGGTAAAATGTGATTTACAATCCACTAGTTTGTTTCAGCCCCATGGAGTTTGTTATTGAGTAAGACTAGCAAACAGGTCCTAGGGGGCTTCAGATGTCAGTGCAGAGAAGCTTTCTGTGTGTCTGTGAAATGATGTATTCAGGAGAGGGAGCAAAGCTTCCAGCTGCCCATTTCCAGCCCCGGGGGGAACTCCACCCCCCCTCCTGACCTGTGCTTGCTGCTCCCTTACCCCCCTGCGCACAGGCAAACACAAGCGCCTATAGATGCTCACCATCCAGCAGCCAGGACACAAGCAGACTGACGCAGCTGTACAACGATGACAAATCGCACCAGCACTGCCAGAGACACTCAGACAGTAAAAAGCATCCATTAAAAATTCATCCAGGGCACGTAGCTTCCTACTTCAAACACTCACTTAGGACCAGAGTTTCTCTGGAGAAAGCTCATGGCAGTGGTCATTACTTCTGTACCTCACCTGTTCCAGGCATGAAATAATGTCACAATTCCTGCTCTCCTCTGATGAGGTTGTTGTTATCTTGCAGTGGCATCTCTGCAGAGTCCTTTCTTATTCAATGTGCACCTCTGTAATCTTTCTTTCTTTTTAACTTTGTATTATCATGAAAGGGCACAAGTGTGGGCAAATCCTGGCAAAAAGATTTTTCCCTAGCCTGAGTTCAAAATGTTGCCATGCAACAAAGAGAAAAATAATAAGGTTTTTTCTGAGCTTACTGTGTGCACACTCCCTACAGTATGTGCCATGTTCAGCTTTGTATTATCATGCAATAGGACAAGAGTTTGACCTATTTCGACAATCTCTTAATTTGTTTATACCAAAGTCTGCGCCCTTGCTGTTTTTAAAACGAGTCTGCTCCATTGTATGTTTCTCTTGTAAATCGTCCTTGCATTTCCCCGCTGAATTCAAACTTAAACAGAGGGAAACCATGTATTGAAACAAGATCACTTTAAAATATTTCAAGTGTATTAGCAGCTTCAGAGGGCTTTATCAAGCCTCTGACTGTGACATTCAAGTCTTGTCACTCTTCTCCTGGTAGGCATCATGCTGGTATGAGCAAATAGTGAAGAGACTGCTAATGGAAAAGGACAATATGGTGCTACACTGCTCCTAGTACTAGACTCCTGGTACTAGGATGGGTTAAATGCAGAGAACAAATTTCACTGTGTGCTGTGTGCTCTGCATGTGTGACCATTAAAGAGGGTTTCATCCCTCCAATTTTATATATCTATCTAATACAAGTTCAAATACATTTAAAAATAATTGTTGTGTCGGTGCAAATCCATGACGTGCTTCCTTGGCTAATAAGCACATTTTGTGTTTTTTTGCTGGAGGCTGCTGTGTCAGACAGGCATTACTGACAGCTGCCCCACTGTATAACGGGGAGGGTATGATCGGGTTACAGCATATGGGACAGCAGCTCGGGAAATATCCCCTCATCAGTCAGAGTGGCGTGAAAACCTCCTTACAGGCAGCTCCTCCGAGCCACTCCACACTCTGGCTCATGAAATATTTAACCACCAGTGTTGACAAGGAATAGGTTTTAAGGAATTTAAAGTCTCCCCTTCATTTCCCAAGTAAATGCATTTTCTACTCACTGAAAGATGACATGTATCCACTGCCTGTCCCCTGTTTGTTGTACTGTATGTGGCCCAAGATATGTCCCGTTATATAAACCTCATCAGTTGTGGGGGAGGGGGGAGGATGGGAGGTTTATGGGATTTGAGCTGTGTGTGATGCTCAAATCGTTTTTTTTATTGAAAGTGGTCAACTACTATGCTGGTAAAGAGTGTCAGGGATTCAAAAACATGACCAATGCCAGGAGTTAAATAATCACCTTCAGAGAAACATTTGTCATATTCAGATTAAATATTTAGGGATATGTGCCCAAAACAGATAAATAAAAGACTATATATGGCATGAAAGCTTTTGACTGTTAGCAACCTGCTGTTCTGTGCTTTACTGAATTTAATATTTTGTATTTTATGACCCCTGTGTTTTGTGCCATGTAATGCAGAGTAGCATGTCAAAATAAGGTAATGAGTCAGTCTTGACTGTTTTCCCAAATTATTCAATGAAAACAATTTTTTTCTCAAGGCCTTGTAATCCTCAAGCTCTTGAATTTGCAAGTAAGAAACCTTCCTTTTTATTTAAAGGCTTTTGGTGAATTTAATGTTTATTTTTTTTTACTATTACTTTATTTTCCAAGAATTACAGCCTAATCAAATACATAACAAAGCTTACTAAAAAAGAGAAAGAACGAAAGAAAGAATGTATTATTTAACCACAGTAGGTAGATACCATCTCTATTGTCCTCACAGATGAACTCAGCATGTTGCATTTGTCTATTTCTTTAAGACTACTACTCATACAACTTTTGTTTATTTTAAGAGTATAATATGATCCTCAAAGTACACATGACCTGATGCTCAGGAGATTTCCCAGTTCCCTGTAGTTGCATTTCCAGGTCATTATGACAAATTAGTTAACCACAGTAACATTCATTCACCTTCACATCACCCTCTTCTAGTACAAAGTATCCAAAACAATGCTAAGGCTGCTCTTTTTTAATGGCTTGCCAAATCTGAACCTGCCTTTGTTTGTGCCTCAAGGCTTCTATTGAAATATGGCACTTCATATTATGTTCCCAAGGGGTCCCCTGCGATCATAAGAGAGAGGGAGGCCGGTAAATTGGATGAATCCAATCATTTCAATTTGTTAAAAGCCTGATATATTGTTAACATAACAATAGGTCATCATTTAAGAGGCCAAAGGCAGGCTATACTTTAATTTGGTAAGTGTGCTCCACTTTCTTTTCAAGGACTCATGCTATCTCTTGTCATCACAAAATGAATAACCCAGAGCAAAGGAAAAATAGTGACAGGGTGGAGGTAAAAGATACAGAAGCCCAGACCTGTGTGTACAGAGTTCTCACCATCAGTTACGGTGTGATATTTTTAGGTTAATCTGATTTTTTGATAGATCTCTTCCTGTTATGCGCTCCCTCAGCACCACTGCTATCATCTTTGATCTTAAAAATTATGTTTTGTGCTCCCCTTTTAACAGTACCGCAGCTGCTGTTTTCCTCCTTATCAGATAATAAATCGTTTCAAATAATGTTTTTGCTTCCAGCGTAAGCTATGAGATAGCCCACCTTTTCCACAGCAGCCTATCTTTTTTGTAAGCACTTTTCAATGATTGTTCCCTCAAGGGACTGTTATGTCGGATAAAGTGAAAACTGTGTGGATCAATAAGAGTATGGTCTGTTTTTCTGACCTAAAGCTGATATTCTTGTTGTGTTTTCTTGCTCTTAGGTGCGTCTTGAGTGGCCCACAGACCTGGCAGTGAGTCCCATGGACAACTCCCTGTTCGTCCTGGACAACAATGTAGTACTCCAGATCTCAGAAAACCATCAAGTCCGTATTGTTGCAGGCCGGCCTATGCACTGCCAAGTGCCTGGTATTGACCATTTCCTCCTGAGCAAAGTGGCCATACATGCCACCCTGGAGTCCGCCAATGCCCTAGCAGTGTCCCACACTGGTGTTTTGTACATCGCTGAGTCAGATGAAAAGAAAATAAACAGAGTACGACAAGTGTCCACCAATGGAGAGATCTCTCTGGTTGCAGGGGCACCGAGTGGCTGTGACTGCAAGAATGATGCCAACTGTGACTGTTACTTTGGAGACGAAGGCTATGCCAAGGATGCTAAGCTGAATGCACCGTCGTCTCTCGCGGTGTGTCCGGATGGAGAGCTATACATTGCAGATCTGGGCAACATCCGTATCCGCTTTGTGCGCAAAAACAAGCCCTATCTGAATCCCCTCAGCATGTATGAAGTGTCCTCTCCCATTCACGATGAACTCTATCTGTTCGACTCCAACGGCAGCCACATTTTCACTCAAAGTCTGACAACAGGAGACCACCTCTACAATTTGACCTACACAGGAGCAGGAGATCTAAGTAGCATTACTGACAAGAATAAAAACATAGTGAACATTCGGCGAGACACGACGGGTATGCCTCTGTGGCTGATGGCCCCCGATGGGCAGACATTCTGGTTCACCATTGGCACAAACAATGCCCTTAAATCAGTGACTGCACAGGGTCAAGAGCTGGCTGTGATGACCTACCACGGAAGCTCAGGACTCCTTGCAACTAAGACGAATGAAAATGGATGGACAACTTTCTTTGAGTAAGTAATATTAAGAAACATTGTAAAACACTGTAATAATCTTTTGAGAGTCTGGTTGCCAGTTGAGCTGATTATAGATTCACCCCACAGAGCAACTTAATAGATCTGTTAAATTCAATATAGAGTTGGAATATCTGAACAGAAATCTGTCTCTATATGTATAGAGACAGAGTGTATATTTAGAGTTGAAGTGCTTTTTGACATCTGAGTTTGGTGTTTGGGCACATGATCTACCTTCTTATGTCTATTTCACTTACAATACAAGGCCTGTGGAAGTATGGGTGTAATCCTATTTGCTGTTATCATACCAAATAGGATTACTGGATGATGTGTTACTCATCTGCACCCATGCTTGCAGTGACAGACTGCAGACCATTGCTTGTTTGGAGTTGTTAGGCACTGGAACAACATATATCTGCTGGCAGGCACATTTACCCGTAGGACTGTTACAAGGCCCGGCAATATAAGCATAATAGAATTGCCAGAGGTAGTAATTGATTGAGGCGCACCACTTATTGTGAGAGAACAACCGTAGACATAAGATTTCATGTTCTTGTGGTTTCTATGGAGCAATCTGTCCCTTAGCTTAATATACTGTACCCAGGGATACTGTGCTAACTGGATGTCATTCCAAAAAGTGTGATTAAGCTGGTCAGACATCTGTTACACCTCGCTTGAGGAATATAACACTCTGACACATAATCAGACACTCTGTTTAATCTGAGCAGACATTTATCACCTGTGTTTGATTTGGTCGTCCCCGGAGACGGTTGCATAGGCATTTCTCAGAGTACAGGGAATTGCCTACGGCTTCGACAAACCAAGTGGGTGGGTTGGTATTCTGAATTATTTCTCTTTGACTTCCTGTGAAATGTCTGATGTTAGTATCAGGGTTAAGAATAGACTCAAAGTAAAGTTGCCTTATTTAGAGAAAAGACAAACATATTTTATTTATGATTTCTTTCCTTTTTTACAACACAAAATGAACAAATAGATGGGACAAAATAACAAACATAAAACACACTGCCAGCTGATAGATAAAAATGTGCTCATGCATGTCAATCCCTAGGATGAATTAAATATACACAAAAGACTAAAGGTTGGTAAAAAGAGTCTAGAGCCAAAACCTAGGGAGGTCAAGTAAAGCACAAAATCTAGGAAACTGGAATCCTGGCTGTTCAAAGCACAATGCAAGACTGTAGTGCAGTGCAGTACAAATAATACTGTCCCATACTCTTAGCTTCCAAGATTTCCAGCCTTGAAATACAAATGATGGGTGTTCAGGATTTCCTAAATTCCTCACCAACCTTACCTATACCTAAGGACCAAAACAATTTCAGCATTTGCAAGCTGTTTGAATTGTATTTAGTAACATCAAAGAGCTTTAAGAAATAGATATAATGTGCATATCATTCTAAAACGGTACTGTCATCAAGATCTGTAATGAAAGAACTAAAGTATGTATTTTAAATGTTGTAAATATGAAACACTGCATGGTGTTTTAGCCGGTAGTAAATACAATGTACTGCTAGAGGCTTGTTTCCCACCATTTACTGCTAAATTATTGTACCAACAACAGACGCACATGACGGCATTACAACCTACGCTCCCTCAAAAACATGCATATTTTATTTAGAAATATATAACGTTAAAATAAAGAAAAGGAATTATTCCTGTTTCTCTCATTCGAATGAAACAATGACATCATGTTACCTTTGAGCATCATCCATGTTTAAATGAAACCCAATAAAGAGTGTTTGTTTTTCTTCAATAATAAGCATTGAAGGTCACTCCATACCTGAGGGGATAAACCTTAATTTGCCATCGTCAGAATGAGCATTCATCTCTGCTCAGCAAAGTGCACTGCTAAACATTTTTACCAATGTTAATTAATATGTACTTACGTCCTGCAGCCTATACGGTAAAATCAATTTATGCTGAATGCAGAAACTAAACACAAAGGGACTGTCTTGTGAACTAAAGACAGCTGCTATAATGTCTTTCTGCTGTAACCCTTGGCAACCTCATTTTCTCTGACGCTTACTGTATACGCAGATGCTCCGCTGACCTCCTAATGTTTTTGTTGTATGATAAGTGCTCATGCTTGAGGCATGCCGTAAATCTATTAAATCATGCAGCATTCTGAAGGATGCCTAATTATTCTCTTGGCCCTCTAATTAACAGGCCAGTAATGCATCTAGTCACTGGGTCAAGCAAATATTCTTGGCTTGATTATACATCAATTATAGCAGCTAAATCATGTAAAACAAATTGTTTTGAATCAATCACAAGGCTGTTGCCCTTATATCATATGTACAGTCATTAGCCACATGTGTTTTGAAATTCTCACGCAGCAAGAGGAAAAATTCAGCGTTAGACTGAAGCTAGGTTTGCCAGAGGCGACGCTGATATGAAGAGTCCGGGCTATTGTTGGGCCCCAGCGTGAAAGGTCATAGAGCTAGCATGTGACACAGAGGTGATGCAATCTGAATGGACTTGTGGCCATCCAGGGGGAAGCAGTCCTCTCCTTCTGCTGAGCAGCCTGCCCCTGCATGCCCCTCTTGTCCAGAGAAGGCAAGCTAATAGGCAGCTGAGTTGAAGCAGGCCAGAGCCATTAGAGCTCAGCGGTGATGCCCGAGGAATTGCTCTAGGCCCTAATTGAGACGGAGAGAGTTTGGGTCAGTGATCAAACTGGGTACGGCAGCTTCGCTCTGGAATGAGATTTCTGTCTTGTGGACTCTGTCTTTTGTGCAGAGGTTAAGGAAAACAAGAGCACACTCTTTGTCCAATGAAGTGAACAGTTAAAAGTGGTCAAGCACAGATAATGTGCAACTTCTGTGAGATGAACACCTGCTTGATAAAATAAAAGCAGTATAAGAAGAAATCAAACGCTTAAGATATGAATTACTCTGCTATTTAGTATTTCCTAAAGTGGTAAGACTTTGGGTTGTAATGCATCTATGAGTCCCGGTCCCTAGTGCAGTTGAGATCAGATAACATTTATCTCTAGGAGATGATTCCTCTCCCACTCTTCCTTTCCATATTGGATATTTGAGATGGCAGCGCTGAGGAAATATCCGTAAACCAGCACCCGCCGTCTCATTTATTAGAGGCTTTATTATGGCAGGCAGCAACATTGAAGAGGGCTTTCCAATCTGTATTCAGTGCGCAGATAAAAGTCTTCATTTTAAGTAATGTACCGTTCACTCACACCTATTCTGGAACACTGGCAATCTGAAAGATTTCAAATTGTTCTATGCTGATGTGCTCTCTGAGCGAAATGAAACAATCTGGCCACTCATGTTCCTGTATGTGATGAACTGACTGATTTGTAGGCAGGGGAGATGCTGCATCTCTTGGAGGAGTCTCACCTCACTGCTCCTATTTCATAGACTGTATAATGAGATTAGGGTGATATCACTAATCTTTTAAGCTAATAAGCACAATTCCAAATGTGAAAAGGTGTGTGCTTTCTCATCTTAGCCATGACAGTTTTTCCTTGTCAAAAGTTCCGTTTTTTTTTTTAAAACGTGCTTCCAGCCTTTGAAAGTTATTTACAAACTGAGAAGCATTTGTATTGATGGCACATTCCCATCCTCATGCAAAAGCTAAAAAGGTTGTTTCGCTTGTTGGTGCACCTACTTTTTATTCATGAAACGCTAACTGCTGTGGACTTTGCTCACATTTTAGAAGTTTTGTCGGTTGTGCTTCAGTGATTAAAGCTGATGGTTCTGAGTTGTATTACCTCAGACTGCCACCATTGAATATTTTACTGCGGTGTTTACTGCCTGTGTTGACACATTTCTACAATTTGTGACACCAAGAGGAAAATATTGGACACCCATTTCCTACTTTAATTACCACTGAGACAGTATATCCTTGAAAGCAACTCAACATTAGTCACATTTATGTTGCTGCATGCATGTATGCTTACCCTACCTGCAGCTGATTGCTTCCTTATGATTTAAAAGATCTCAACAAGGCTCAGAAAATGTCTCATGACAGCCCTGTTTACCATTCTGCTGCAGTGACTGTTTATACACAGTCACAAACAACATGCCCTCCCTTTGCCTTCTCTGGCTCACATTAATGTGTTTCTTTGTAGGTATGACATTTACGGGCGTCTGACTAATGTCACTTACCCCACGGGCCGAGTGAGCAGCTACCGCACAGACTCCGACAGCTCTGTCCGCATCCAGACAGAGGGCTCCAACAAAGAAGATATCACCATCACCACCAACCTGTCAGCCTCCGGCACCTTCTACACACTCATGCAGGGTAAGTGTCTTTTACTGTAGTTCACAAATGGAACCGGTAACTTAAAGGTATTTTGTGTCAAATGAAGTGCCAAAACCACATTTTGTCAGATACCTCTCTATAAAGTTATTATTCATTCATTGGTAAGATATATCAACTATTCTTGACTCAGAAGGTGTGTCGGTCCAACAAAACACTGTCCCCGTGCTATCTTAAATAACCACAACATCATGTCTCGACTCTAGGGTTGCCCACAAAAAGGGAACTGAACCTTAGCCGGCTAAAAAAAGTCTTAGTCAACCAATTTTTCATTAGTTTCAGAAAACAACTTTTTTGTATTTTGTCGTCAGCCGGAAAACCCCTCACACTTTATTGGGGAGCTGCGCCTGGTTCATGTGTCGGGCAGAAATCCAAAGTGTGGGATCATTGAGAGCGTGTAAAGGACGACCATGAGAAGGTGAAAGGAAAACTGTGTAAGCAAAAATGTGCCTTCCACATCTCAGCCGGCTTAATTGACACGGAGCTCACCTGACAACAAGTTTCAAGTAAATGGGATTGAAGGAAAAAGCAGCAGCAGTGAGTGACAGTGAGTCAGCCCTAGCCTAATATCATTATATTTAGATATATAAAATAGAATAATTCTGACCTCAGAAAACATGTATTTAAAGTTTCAAATTCATGATCAGGGCTTAATGCATGTATACATTTTTGCCAAGATGTTACTCATAACGTATTTTCTCAACCTTGAAACCAAAACCAGTAAAGCCAATAAAAGTATTAACATTATCTATCATAAAGTAAACCAGTAGTAATTGTCGACTACTGGTTTACTAAAAAGATATTTGGTCAAAGGCAACCCTACTTGACAGATTTAATTTATTTTAGCTATTGTTATTTTAATAAATCATGTAGTGCAACTCTCATTTAATCAAATGGAAACACACTATATATTGACTTTCTGTCATGAAACACATTTCATAAGGCACAATGCTGGGGGCCCATACAAAATGCTCCAGGTTGAGTAAGAGAGAAGCAGGCAGAGGGTGGACTAACGGTGTGTCTTAGTTCACCTGATTTGTCTTACACATTTATAGATTCCGATATCATGTTTTGTAACCGTTGATAGCTTTGAACTTTTCTACCTTCATTCCTCAAAGTACTGCGCCACCTACACCTTTTCCCCCTCTAACATTTGATTCAACATTTAAAAGTGTGCTCCACTCACTGCAAAACTGAAACAGGAGATGACAATCTCTGGTTTCTCACCGTTGCTCAATGGAGTGGTCACCTCCGAGTTGTGACCTTGTCCTAGACATCTGCTGGTGAGAGGAGCGGCGCCAGGAACTCTGCTGTTAATTAATTCACTATTGTCTGCTTTGTAAGCCCTGCAACTGGGTGATCACATAACACATGAATGCACCGCCTTCATGATTCCTTTCTGCTCATCTGGTTGTTTTTGTCCTTTTCTTTGTGCGCTTCAACACACCTCATGGTTGTTAATCACATTGTCATTATATGTATCTGATTACTTAAATATTCTAAGAAGTTATAGTGTAATTGTCTTTAAAAAGGACCTTTTATGAGCTAATTAGAACTAGCTGTTGCTTTATTAGTTAATTGTATTAACCAAATAGGCTCATTGTGATCTTACACTTCAACATCCTTATTGATAACTGAAAATGTTGAGCCCTAGCATCAGGTGTACTGCTGCATTATTAGTTTGGTTTAAAGCAATCCAAAGCCCCTTTAGTGTCAGCGTAGAGGTAAATCCCTCCCATTCCGAACTGTTTGCATGCATTCCTGTAAACTGTCCAATTCAGCAGTATTTCCAGCTTCATCTGGTCTTAGTGGCCCCCTTTTGGTAGGGTCGGCCCCAGAGACTTCTGGTCAACCCCTGAAGTGTCTGTATGATTTAGCGAGGTAAGAGCCAGTGCAAGGTCAGCCCTGCCTCCTCTGCCCATTTCTCTTGCCTCAGCAGCACAACACATCCTGTGGCTCCCTGTAAAAAAAAGACTAAACTCTAATCTTCTCACGGGCTGTTTATTATATTGTTTGTTGTACAAAATCAAGACATTTTTAACCTGACATGTCACCATGCAGAAATTACAGAGTGTGTGCTTCTTTCTGTTAAATGAAGTCAACTAATTAATGTAGTGTTTGACAAGCCATTATTTTCCCACAGTTTTTAATGAGAATAATATTCATCCCGGTCGCTGTCACTCGACTGACAGAAGGCTAGAAGGAGTCATTCTCTTATGAATGTACATGAGATGCTCAGTGAAAACATTAGTCACTGGTCTGGAGCTGCAACACAGGCTGTCGTCACCTAGGGACAGTAACAGACAGGCTCAGATTTATCCCACGTGTGTGCGTGGGCGTGTGTGTGTGTACTGTATGTTTGTTCACCCTCCTTTCTCTGTGGCCACAGGCAAGCCAGCAGCTTTGATAGTTTTCATTCCCCCATATCCTCGAGGCTGCTGCAACAGCTGTAAAACTTTACTTTACTGGCGCTGTGAAACCTCTCACTATTGATCTTTGTTGTCACAGACCCAAGATTATCGCAGTGGTTCAGTTAAATACTGCTGCTAAAGGCTTTCTTTTTGCTGAGCAGCGTTTTTAGGTCATTATGTTTGTGTCTCGCTGAGATGAATATTAGATGTAGTCCTCTTACACCAGCTTCAAGAAGCACTGATTGTTTTGTTTTTTTGTTTTTTTTCTAATCCTAATCGTTTCCACCTATCTCTACATCCTCAGATCAAGTCCGGAACAGCTATTACATTGGTCTGGATGGCTCGCTGCGGCTGGTGTTGGCCAATGGTATGGAGGTGTCGCTGCACACAGAGCCCCACTCGCTGTCCGGCACCGTTAATCCAACAGTGAGCAAGAGGAACGTAACACTGGCCCTCGACAATGGCCTCAACCTGGTGGAGTGGAGGCAGAGGAAGGAGCAGGCTCGTGGCCAGGTCACTGTGTATGGCCGCAGATTAAGGGTAAGCTTGCCGCCTTGCAAGGAGTGACTCATGCTCACACACACATACAAAAAAAAAAACAATGTGATAAGGATGGCTGGCTGCGAGGAGAAATTCTATCTCGCTCAAAATGGCCTTGGATTTCACCCTCTTCCTTCACATGTCTCCACATACTGTGAAATGTAGCCCTGACTGAAAACCCTCTGCATTACTCAGTGTGAGTCGTAGGTGTATGCTAACGAATAGCAGCCATGTTCACTGGAAGACAGTTTGAAGGCTAGGTTCAGACGAACATTAGCACTGTGTCAAAAAGCCTAGAGGCCAGACCTGGGAGAAAAATAAATGACCTGGCTCAACCTTTGCTAGAATGAAATCTGAGCTAACTTTGCAGAGCTGAAACACTCCCTCACATAATATCAACAAGTATTTTTTTCATGAAGAATTCTACATCCAAGAATAAATCATAAAGCATCTAGAATGACCCACTAGACATTAGTAGGATCACAGAGAGCACCTAGAACAAAATGCACCCTCATTTATTGGCTTGTAGTGATGGACTCAGACCTGAATTTTAACAGTCACATTACAAGAGTTATTAGGTCTGCATACTATCACCTGAAGAATATATCAAGGATTAAAAAACCAATGTCACAACAGGATTTAGAAAAACTTGTCCATGCCTTTATTTTCAGTAGACTCGACTACTGCAATAGTGTATTCACAGGGCTCACTAAAAAATCCATCAGAAAGCTGCAGCTGATTCAGAACGCTGCTGCTCGAGTCCTCACAGACACTAAAAGAGTGGATCACATCACTCCGGTTCTGAAGTCTTTACACTGGCTTCCAGTCGACCAAAGAATTGATTTTAAAATACTATTGCTAGTTTTTAAATCACTAAATGGCTTAGGACCGAGGTATATAGACGACCTCCTCCATCACTATGAAGCATCCAGGAGTCTCAGGTCTTCTGGGTCGGGTCTGCTCTCTGTTCCGAGAATAACAACTAAACATGGAAAAGCAGCTTTTAGTTATTATGCCCCAACTATCTGGAACAAACTGCCCAAATCATGCACGTCCGCTGAAACACTTCCTATTTTTAAATCCAGACTAAAAACGCATCTATTTGCCGCTGCTTTTAATTGAGCTGCCCGTACTCACACTACAGTATGCCTTTTTAGTCATGTATTCTGTACCTGCTGTGTTTATTTATTTATTTTATTTCATTATCTTTGCTTTTTATGCCTGTTTTTAAATGCCATTTAATAATGTATTTATGCTGCATTTGTTCTTAAATGTCTTTTGTTTTTAATCTGTAAAGCACTTTGAATCGCTGAAAAGTGCTATATAAATAAAATTGCCTTGCCTTGCCTTGCCTTTTCTCAGATTCGTACAACAAATAAAATAAACATTGCTTAAGTTGTCTTTTCACAGTCTCTGTAAGGCGACACAGCTAATGAGGGGGGTGCCACTTTGTCTGTCGTTGGCTGTTCATTTAATGGCCCGCCGTCCCTTTGGAAGTGAAAGCTTCTAATGTATGTTACAGACAATGGCCCCAGGGGTGAGATAGGAAATGGGAGCAGCCTAATGGCAAGAACAGAGGGGATGAACAGAGCTGGAATCATTGAGCGACCTTGAGTGGCATGTCAAGTGATATTACGTGGGTGGCTGGATGAGTGTGTGGCATTGTGTCGGGGATGGGGGGATGCACAGAGATGCATGAGAAAAGAAACACGAGAGGCAGTGTGACTTCACAGATCTTTGTTGTGCTAGGAATAAGAGAAGATGACAGAGAAAAAGCAAAAGTGTTTGGGTTGTGGCTTTTTTTTTTCTTCCTGTGTCTCAGACTGTATTTGTTTCACTGTGGAACTACAAGTCTTTGTTGCATTGTGCTTCTCGTGTCTTAAGGCTAAATGGGTCATTGATGCTGATCAGCCCCTCCCAGCCACCGTCATGATTTATGTTTGCCGAAACACTGCAGACCTTTCTCTCTCCAAAGAAACAAACCCTGCTCTCAAACTGAGTACCTTGTAAATGTACAGCAATGAGAGCACCCTTGTGGCTACAACTCTGCCATAGGAAGCATCTTCAACCCCTTTAATGTTGATTTCATAAGAGAATCAAAGCTGAAATCTCTGTATTAGTATTTTGGTATCATCATAGAGTTTGTTCAAAAGAGATACCAGATGGAAATAAATAAAAATACCAAAATGTGTTGTCTTTGATTGCAGTTCGAGAATAAACATTCTATTGAGGAAGAGAGAGTACATTTTGAATTAAACATGTGAACTAATGAAAGGCATTTTTACTCGTGAAACAACAGATTGATTTTTGTCATTTGAAATAAAAGTCATTGATATTGATTGAGGGATCAGATGTTGCTGCAGTGTTTCATGTTAAAAACAGCTTGAAATTGAACGTTGTCGGTCTAATGTACTGATATAGTTTCTCTTCTGTTTCTACACAGCAACTTACTTTGAGAATACCCTTTAAGAGGCAATGTCCAATTTAAAATAATTCCTCTTGAGTGAGTTTCCATTCTCATGGGATCTTGGGATCTCGCTCTAAGAGTTTTTTACACCCTGTTGAGTCTTTGGTGAAACAAATCCTGGCACGAAGAACTTTATCTCTTCTTATACCTTATATCTTGTTGGCAATCAAAATAAAATTGTGTTGGAAAGAATTCAGGCCTCTGCTACCTATGAAGTGGTCTGAAACACGTCTACCAATGCGGGAGCAGGAGGGGTCTCAGTCTTTGATATCAAGTCACTTATCTTTAACAATCTTGGCGGTTTAAAAAATGACTGTCCAAATGTCCTTTTTGCCAGTGGAGTCTGGTATGCACATGCTATAACAGTAAGAGTAGATAACAACAACATAACAAATGTGTTCCCCAGCCCCCCTATTCTCAAATTACCACTGCTTTTAGTGTAAAGTAATCCTCTCAAAAAGGGATCAGTGACATTAATTGCCTATGGTGTAATCGTCCCTTCACAGATGAGAGGCCTTAGCATGTTTTTCTTTGTAAGATAAAAAGAAAGCCCCCTGCGACCGGCTCTTTTGGACATTTGCCAGAAGCAGTTTTCTTTGCCAAGTGTTTTACCAAGCCAAACTGTAAGACATCTGAAGAGAAACTATTTACAGTAAGAAAAAGACGTAATAAATTGAGGGCTAGTTTTATTTAATACCAAAGATCCATGTCCATATTTTCCTAAATCTTCCAGATGGTTTTTTTGTGGGCATGTATTCTGACCTGCATCTAAGGCCCTTTTCTCCTGATGATTTGATTCCTTTCTCCTCTGTAGCTTCTGCTCACAGAGGTTGCTCACTGAGAAGTGTATTGGTCGGGCTGTTTGGGGATCTTTTTGGCTGCAGCACAGGAGCTGACTGGCAGCGAGTTCATCTCTGTTGACCTGGACATGGTTTTAAGGCTTAACTCTTCCAAGCGGTGTCTTTCTGCTCTGATCACAGTGAAGCCAAGAGTCACTGTCTGCCTCACACATTCAAAAGAAGCAGAAGTAAAACGGTCATTTAAACAATGTTCTGAGTCACACAGGAGAATAATTGATTTTTGTCTCCTCTTTTCCAATTTACGGAAATGGCTAAATAAAATGAGAGTCATCTGCGCCTGGTAATTCTTTTCAGTAAGCACTGGAAATGAATTCAATGATCAATGTGGCCCTAATGTTTCTTGCATGAATAGGCATACTCCCACTTAGACTATACAGAATATTTTGCACAAACAAAGAAATATGGTAATTCTTATAATTTCATCACTTCAATGGCTCCTGCAGTCCTGAGATACAGCTCCTCCATTGTAATTAAAAGCTGTGAAAAGAAGAATATAAAATAATTACATTGTGATTATAGCTTTCCTCTAAAGGTTTCACCTCAGAAAGCAGTGCAACAATTCCTATCAATCATTTGAAACTTCCAAACATGTTTATTCCCACCTGATTGAGCTGCTGTGGTCAAATGTACTGTTTCTAACTTCCTGCTTTCTTTCCTATAGGTTCATAACAGGAACCTACTTTCATTGGACTTCGATCGAATCACCAGGACCGAAAAGGTTTACGATGACCACAGAAAGTTTACATTACGGATCCATTACGACCAGGCTGGCCGGCCCACTCTCTGGGCGCCAAGCAGTCGTCTGAATGGAGTCAATGTGACCTATTCACCTGGAGGGCATGTGGCAGGTATCCAAAGAGGAACCATGTCTGTACGCATGGAGTATGACCAGAATGGAAGAATCACCTCCCAGATATTCGCTGATGGAAAATCATGGACTTACACTTACCTTGAGAAGGTGCGTTTTCTTAGTGCTGCAGTAATGATTAAATGGTTTGGAGATAAAAATGTAATATAAAACAGTCGGAACATGTCGTACAGATAAATTCTGTAGGTGTGTTTGTGTAAGAACTTCGACGGTGGATTTTCAACAGGAGTTAAAAGTTAACTTCTAAAACTCCAGCAGTGTTTGTGCAGCATTATCAGACTCCAGCGCAGTTATCAGCAAAAATGTAATTAAAACCTGTCTGCTGAACCACAGATGTTGTACTTTGTTACCACAGTCTGACAGCAGAGCTCAACCTGAAATAGCTCTGATGAGAAGAACACGGTAAAATGTCACTTTCTTCGAACTAATTGAAGGAAAGATTGTTGATGAGAAGGTGAAGAGATGCTGCACTGCATCTTAGACGTAACGTGAAAATGGAAGCCAATCACCTTGTTAATAGTTTCAGCAACCTCTAAGTGCTGAGATACTCCCAGCTTGTTGTGACAGCTTTAGAACTGATTCAAAGATATTATTTATTGGTCCAAGATAGGTGCTAATGGATTTTGCCGGAGCAGCCTGTTCATCTCTTAAAGCTGGGGGAGGCAGTTTATTTTTGGCAATGGGCAAAATTCCACAATAACCTTTTAGCATTGTATATTTCGAGTGTTACTACAGGGTAGGCACTTGCTGTAGAGGCGAAGGAAAATAAATGAAAATACAGCCTTTATCCTGCAGCTCAGCCCTCTTTGTCCTAAGGCTATGAACCATTGGGCCTGTAAAACCCTTAGAAATGACATGCTGTGATTCAACATTAGCAAAGCATTCATGAGATCAAGAAAATGGTGGTGGGAGTGGTAAAGCTTTGGCTACAGTTTACATAATGCTTAAGCTAGCGCTTACAACACTCTGAAACACTTTAGTTATAATATTAGACTGTTGGTCTAATTGCATTGCATTGCATTGTAGGGCAGTTTTTGCCAAGGCTGAAATGGCAATGTTTCCTGCAAGATATTCCACATTGAATCAGGCTTTCCCCATAGGAACACCCTCTTTCTGAAATTTCCTTTGGCATGATTGGTCTCTACCGTCATGGCTAGATTTTCTAAAGCCCGTAAACAGAGACAAAGGAGGTGCAGGAGTCTAGTCTTCTCTCTCCGACCACTGAATCAGAGAATGCTGAAAGGTTATTATGGAACTTTTGCCCCATGATGCCAGAAATAAACTGCCTACCCCAGCTTTAGGAAGGATTCTTAATGTCAGAGGGATAAAAAACAACTCCACATTGAAGATGGGAATTAGATTCAGTCTCAACCCGAGTTGCATGCATAATGTGGAATTGCTTTTGACATTTTTCTTGTACCTTTGTGGCATACCAGCCCACTTGCTTGTATTCCCAACTTACATTTAGTGACAGTACACAGTATGTAGGTAATGTTAGGAATAGATTCAAAGTAACATTTTGGTATTATAATTTATTTATACTATTCGCAAATATTTGTGTAATTGGAATAAGTGGAGCTCATATCCTATTTGAATTTAATTTTGAAAAATGTAAATATACAAAATATAATGAATCTTTTACTGTATTTCAATGTCACCAATAATGCTCTGACTGTTTCCTCCTCTCTTCTACAGTCCATGGTACTGCTGCTCTACAGCCAGAGGCAGTATATTTTTGAATTTGACAAGAACGACAGACTATTCTCTGTGACCATGCCCAACGTGGCACGGCAGACCCTAGAGACCTCACGCTCCATTGGCTACTACAGAAACACCTACCGGCCCCCTGAAGGTAACGCTTCAGTGCTCCAGGACTACAGCGAGGAGGGCCAGTTGCTGCAGACCACCTACCTGGGCACAGGCCGCAGGGTCATCTACAAATACGGCAAGCTTTCCAAGCTGCTCGAGATCCTCTATGACACCACGCGCATCGGTTTCTCCTACGACGAGGTGGCCGGCATGCTGAAGACGGTCAACCTGCAGAGTGAGGGCTTCACCTGCACCATCCGCTACCGGCAGATCGGCCCGCTGATAGACAGACAGATTTTCAGATTTAGTGAAGAAGGCATGGTCAATGCCAGGTTTGACTATGTCTACGACAACAGTTTCCGCGTCACTAGCATGCAGGCTGTCATTAATGAAACACCACTGCCAATCGACCTGTATCGCTATGACGATGTGTCCGGCAAAACAGAACAGTTTGGCAAATTTGGAGTTATCTATTATGACATCAATCAAATTATCACCACAGCAGTGATGACCCACACTAAACACTTTGATGCCTATGGCCGAGTGAAGGAGGTCCAGTATGAGATCTTTCGCTCGCTCATGTACTGGATGATGGTGCAGTACGACAACATGGGTAGAGTGGTTGCCAAGGAGCTAAAGGTCGGGCCTTACGCCAACACCACACGCTACACATACGAGTATGATGCCGACGGTCAGCTCCAGGTGGTCTCCATCAACGACAAGCCTCTGTGGCGGTACAGCTATGACTTGAACGGCAACTTACACCTCCTCAGCCCCGGAAACAGCGCGCGGCTCACGCCCCTACGTTATGATATCAGAGACCGCATCACTCGCTTGGGAGATTTCCAGTACAGAATGGATGAGGACGGTTTCCTCAAGCAAAGAGGGAACGACTACTTTGAGTACAACTCAGCGGGCCTGCTGGTTAAGGTGTACAACAAAGTGGCCGGTTGGAACATCAAATACCGTTACGATGGCCTGGGCAGGAGGGTGTCCAGCAGAAGCAGCACGGGCCATCACCTGCAGTTTTCTATGCTGACCTATCCAGCCCCACCAGGGTCACCCATATGTACAATCACTCCAGCTCGGAGATCACGTCGCTCTACTACGACTTACAGGGACACTTGTTTGCCATGGAGCTAAGCAGCGGGGATGAGTTCTATGTAGCTTGTGATAACATAGGCACACCTCTGGCTGTGTTCAGTGGCTCAGGCCTCATGATCAAACAAATCCTCCACACAGCGTTTGGAGAGGTTTACCTCGACACCAACCACAGCTTCCAGCTCATTATCGGCTACCAGGGAGGCCTGTACGAGCCGCTGAGCAGACTGGTCCACATGGGCACACGGGACTACGATGTCCTCGCCGGCCGCTGGACAACACCTAACCATGACATCTGGAAACGGCTCAACAGCAACCACATTGTGCCGTTCAACTTGTACATGTTCAAGAACAACAATCCTCTCAGCAACAATAAGGCCATAAAGTGCTACATGACCGGTGAGTTCAGTTAACACATATATGTTTATAGACTCGTGAAAATGCTCATAACCCTGATTTGTAGAGGATGGTAAACAATGATACATGTGTTACAAAGTCTTAAATCCATATAAAATGCCCTACCCTGCAACATAGCAAGATGAGAACTATGTACATTTTTCGAGCCTAAAGGCATTTTCTATTTTTTACCAAAAAGCAAGAATGCAACATGTCAAAAAAACATGTATATTAATTATTTACAGAAACTTTGTGTAATGAGCAAGTAACAGGTGTTAAGTGAGTCCTACTAGAGAAATCAGTGATGCATATAACTTTTTTATGGTGTTTAAATTACATGTGTGTAGGGGGTGGATAGGGCCCCTTGTCCTCATTCCTGTGTGAAATTGCTATTGCTTGCAGTTCAGCAAACAATACTCATTCTAGGTGTTTTTTTTGTCAAATTTGTTGGATTTTATTCTAAACAACAAGCCACAAATGGAAGAACAGACCCAGACAAAATTAAATTGAAAAGCAGTGTGCTAGAGAGGCTTTTTACGAGCTTCCTCACAGGGACACTGAGGTTGTTTTTCTGCGCTGTGCGTTCGTACATGTGTGTATGTGCGTGTGCGTGTGCCCAGTTGCTATCGTTTTGAAAGTGCTCGAAGGGAACAATGCTGTACGGCAAAGCCCCCTCTGTTGTTGAACACTCAGGTCCCTTCCCAGAAATATCACATCGTTTTGTGTTGCTTTCTGGCAGGGAGGAGGTAAATGGCAGTGAAAGCACCCCGGTGGAGAAGGGGAGCACAATAGATCCATAGAAACCTTAGCCAGGGCTGGTTGTATCAGCCTCTTTGGCTGGAAGGGAAACAACATTTTTAAGGATAGTCTTTAAATACTCTTTACTATGGTAAAACCAATCGGCTTCAGCCAGATTTCATTCACAAATGGGAGATTAAATCCTCATGTTCGTTCTGCATTATATTTAGTCAATAATGCGTATGTTGACTATCAAAAACTGAATTTCCTATCCTTAATCTTTTTTTTTTAATTTTCCTACAGATGATACAGAGAGGAAAAATAGTCACATATTGTTCAAGTGGAGTCCAAGTTTCTACTTCTTTCTGCTGAACAAAGCCATTTAGCCGCCTGCCAAACAGAAAGGCGTTCAGCCTCACAATCCACCATTAGGGGCTGACTGGCATTTGAATGTTAAGCAGACTGTTAGATATACTTTAGTGGGTCTGCCTCAATTTTGATTGATGGTGCTGACATTTCCATTCCTTTCATTACATTATCAGGGTCCTTTCATTGTCCTCAAACTAATTCTTATTTAAAAAAGCTTTGTCAGGTGCAACAATGTGGCAGTGCCAATCTGTGACAAACTTGCCCCCCAAGTGTCACAGCAATGATTCTGCTGTCCATAACAAACACATCGAAAGGGCCGGGAAACAAATGGCTCAGATTTAACAGGTTTCCCTTCCAGTCATATCTGCAGCCTTCTCTGTGATTTTTCAGAATTAATGACGACTTATCACATGGGATTCCAGCAGCACCTATTACCACGGCGCTGGTGGCTTCTAATAGACGAAGCACATTATGATGATTACACAGATTTGAATCCCAGACACGTCACTTTCCTCAGCATCTCATTAGGGAAAAAATTATCGCTGAAGAACCCGCTGAGTCTTCAAAATATCTAGTGTGCTAAGTCTAAGGCTGCCTTGGAGATGACATGAAATTACAGTATATAATTATCAGCATAGCAGACACTCTCAGATGTCTCTTGGCTTTTTGTTGGCCCCAGCTGTGTGTCATTAGTGCGGCACCTGCAGGAGTGGACATGAATCACTGCCACCATTCTCGAGTGTTTATTATCGCTTGTCCACTTTCACAAACAAATCAAGTGCTCAGGCCGAAGGACGAGTATTTCAAGGAGACAGCCACTTGACCGCAGAATGCCAACTGTTAATAATGAATGAATCAATTCCTAGTTTTTTTTATGGTTTCTGTATTGTGCCTAGTGAGATGCGGTATATGTAAATCATTGATATAAAGTTCACTTTTTCATGTCTTTTATACATAAATATGTGTGTCCTCTGTGTAAAGAGATTCTGAAAGTTTCAGGAAAAAAGACCCCCTCTCTTTTTGTCTTGATCTCGTTTACATCTCCTCCTAGAGCACCATTGTGTTATTTGTAACCAAATATCTCTGAGGGGAGTGGCTCCTTATTTTCATCTAAAGTAACAGACAGAGAATCAGCACTTTTGAAACAGGGCTGAAACAGAGGGGATTATGGGATGCTGCAATGCACGATCTGTTTGGTATTTCGAGCCAAACACTTCAGAGACATGTTTTGTATAAAACTGAGAACTATAATATATTGATGAAAAAGAGTATAATAGTGGACCTTTAATGTTTTGATCTATCCTCTGCAGATGTGAACAGCTGGTTGGTGACCTTCGGCTTCCAACTGTACAACGTCATCCCTGGCTATCGCAAACCGAACACAGAGGCCATGGAGCCGTCCTACGAGTTAGTGCGCACCCAGATCAAGACACAGGAGTGGGATAGCAGTAAGGTAAAGCTGTCACCTATCCCACCTCTCACCCTTACCACACATCACCCTCTCCTCACTCTGCTTTCCAACATCATTAGCAGGAAGACATGCTCTGTGTAGCCACACTCCCAGAGGAGCTGCCAGCCATCAGGCCCCGAACACAGCCCAGTGAGCCGGGCCCCTGCCCCCAGTCCTCATCTCGGGAATGGGGTCAGGCTCAACAGCTCTTGTAATTGTCCTGCCATTAGGGAAATTCACTCTCCATTCCCTCCACCACTGCCCATTGATTTCATCTCAGCCTTACACCGTTAGCCAAGGTCTGAGAGTAGTAGACATGCTCTGATTCCCGCATTTATCAGCCCCTTTTAAGTTGCCTCCAACTCACCTGAATTATTGAACAGGCCACTGTTGTCCTGGGTTTGGTTACAGTGAATGCCACCCATCAGGAGGCCAGATTCATGTTGAGTAACACTCTGGCTGCGGCCCTAACATAGTGGGTATTTGTTATAAAACATTTGTTAGCCTAGAAGCTACTGGTTCAACCAACCATAATAAGCAGGCACCCCAACCAGGCATGATAAACAGATAAATCAGTAATGTGTGACTGTGTTGATAAAGTATCCACTGCTGGATTGGCATTTAAAATAAGAATTAAAAACACAGACAAGTAAATGGTTCAAAGTTCAAGTCCTCAACTATTTCATGTGACATAACTGTTGGTAAATTTGGTTTCCCTTTTTTTATATATATATGTTTGTGTGTTGAGCCTAAACTCTGCTGAGTATATCTGAGCTGGGATACTAATCTACAAATGAGTTGCAAAAGAATATGCAATTTAATCCACAGACACCCTAGCGGTTCCAATTTAAAATATCTGAGATATTATGGAATAGTGTTTCGTATAAAAATAATTAAATGAAACACTTTTTTAGACATGCAGTTGCAATTCTAAATATATAAGTATTCACCTCAGACCTCACACATTAATTCAACATTTTTAAATGCCAAGAAACCATTTATCAACAGGCAATTTAAGCCTTTTTTTCACAATTATCTAATAGATTTTCATTGCTAACAAAGTCATGATGGTTCAGATTGAGCCTTTTAAGTAAAAGTCATTAACCATACTTTCAGAGAGGGCAACAGATTGCTTCCATTTTTACCATGAGTTTCTTGGAAGCACTCTTCATAACTAAAAAATAAAATGAAATGAATCTTATGTTTTACCCTCAGTGACTCAAACTGAAGTCCATTTGACACATAATACCATTAGGCTAATTATTCATCTACAACCCAGCTAAGTATATAATTACCCATGACATAACAAAAATCACGTAACTGAGGCTTATAACACCCTATATCTGCAGGTTTACCTCATGTTTGAGGGAGTATATACCCTGGAGTATATCCAGTGTTTCCCACACAAAGACTTTACTTGGGCGGGCCGCCCAGGTATATTAACGGCCGCCCAAGTATATTTCGCGACCCATTTCGTTTTTTTTTTTTTTCCGTTTTTTTTAAATATATATATATTTTTTTTTTATAATTCTTTTTTTTTTTTTTTTATTCGTCCGCGACCACGACGCCATCTGCGATCGATTAACTTGTGGACAATGATCCCTCGCTCTACGCCTCCTGTACCCAGTCCCGGACTGGCCATCGGGAGGACCGGGGGGTTTCCCGATGGCCTGGCCTGTTAAGTGGCCTGCCTCACACAGGGTGAGTGGCTGTCTACATGATGTGGCCTGCTGACATGGCCACTGTCATACAGATCATAAATCAAAGCCCTTGATTGGTCTCTGTGTGTCATTCAAGCTCGGGATAACCTCAGCTCAGGTGAGGTTAAGGACTCTCTTAGTGTTTAGATAGTTAACTTAGTCTAACCCCTAGATTCCACCGGGAGCGTCTGCGCTGCGTTACGTCTGCGCTGCGTTACGGCTACGCCACGCCACGCTGCGACCTCCTCCTGCGTCATAACCCACCGGGCGCGTTTCAAAACGTTGCGGAAGCGGAGCGTCGTGTGTGCAGGCTCGCAGTTGTTGATTTGGGCATATTTCTATATTATTTATATAAATAAATAAACATGTTTCAGTGTTTTTTCATATTGGATATGTTATTGGTTATGGCCATGATTTTATGATTATTGAAATGTATACAGTTCTGTTTCATATAGGTGTTCCCATAGATCTAGTCTCTTTATTTTCCCCTCAAAGTTCACCAGATTGATGCATTTAACTCCAAACTTTAAAAAAAATCTTACCGGGGGAGCATGCCCCCGGACCCCCCTAGAGCAGTGGTTCTCAACCTTTTTACACCAAGTACCACCTGAGAAAATAGTTGGCTCTCCAAGTACCACCATATGACCAATGTTAAAATACAGTCTATGCACAGTTCATGCAGGACTCGGAGGCAAATGTATTCATAATAACATTATTTATTGTTAGCCTCAGCTACATGTACAAAGGTCTCTCTCTCTCTCTCTCTCTCTCTCTCTCTCTCTCTCTCTCTCTCTCTCTCTCTCTCTCTCTCTCTCTACACCACAAGTGAGAATATAAAGAAGGGTGCGTAGTAATCAGCAGCGAACCGCTTCGACACGTGTACCCCAATTTGTGTTCTTTGAAATTGAAAAGGATATTGCATTGTGTTTGTTACTTTCGTTGCAGTTGTATAAATGTCTTAAGTGTAATTTGGCTTGGCTTCCTATTTTGTATGGACATGCTTTTATTTTGAAGGAGAGTTAGCGCTGTTGACAGGAAGTTGTTGTTGCTATGGAAACAACGTGACGGAGATTAACGGAGAAAAGTCATATCTACATATAAAGACGGAGAAAGTAAACGATAAAGTTTAAGGTTAAGTGTTAGCACCCCTCGAAGAGGCACAAGCTCTTACGTTGATATTGGAGATTTCAAAAAATTCAATTTGGCAGCTGCAGTGCAGCGCGGAGCCAAACAAAACGAAAAAACAAACAAAAAACGAATATCCAGATAACGAAATTGAAACCCGAATAGTACTCCAACGAACGGATATTCGGATATTCGGGTACAGCCCTACAGCGTTGTGGCTGTGCATATCATTCATCATCATTCACTTTCGCTGGTAATATTCTCCTCTGTACCTCTCTCACAGCATCATTCAGCTTTCTTCTTTCTTTAGCTTGCTTGCAACGTTCGCTAATAGAGATGGGTGAGTCCTGATTCATCCGGATCAGTGAAACTTCCTGCAGACTCGTGCGGACTCAGAGCCGTAACCGTAGCAGATCCAGAGATCCAGGCAGACTCATCATGGACGAGTCAACAGCAGACTCAGATTCGCAAATCCTGACTCACTGAATCATAGGAACTTCCTTCACTTCCTGCAGACTCGTGAGTCGTGGGGACTCAGAGCCGTAACCGTATAGCAGATCCAGAGATCCAGACTCGTCATGCACGAGCATAGCCGCGGGAACTGGGAAGTCATTTTACTTAGGGGGTGCGGACAAAAGTGGGGAGAGATTTCAACAACAGTAACATGAAGTTTTTCAAATGTACACCACTCGCAGCCCCGCCTCCAGCACCCCTACTTCCCGCGGCTATTGTGCACGAGTCAACAGCAGACTCAGAGATTCGCAAATCCTGACTCACTGTGCAAAACATAGCAGACTCGTGCGGACTCAGAGCCGTAACCGTATTGCAGCAGATCCAGAGATCCAGCAGACTCGTCGTCATGCATTAGTCAACAGCAGACTCAGATTCGCCAAATCGCAAAATAACCCTTTTTTTTTGTGATCAGCATTTTTTATTAAAGCAAAAGACACTGTGTAGCTGAGGTTAATGTAACGTTAGTTTAAAGTGCCAGTGAAGTGCATTTTTTTGCGCCAAAATGAAATGGCAGTTTCATTTCTTACATATAATTGTACCTGTTCATGGCTAAAATAATTTTTTAGGAAGTGCGAGGGACGAGATAAACATCGCAAATTGTTCAGAGTCTGAGCCTACCGCTGCTGCAGACGATAGCGGCTGTGACGTCACAAGATGGGCCCAGTTGTGATTGTAAACATGGCGGAGACTTCGGAAAGTGATACTGGTGCGAGAGAAATGAGTGATTTTGACAGCTTTTCGGACAGGATAGATGAGGAAAGTGGCCATGGAAGTCAATTTAGTTGAGGACAATATTTTGTCATAGATCTAGAGTAGATCTACACACAGGATTGGCCATCACCTGATCATACATTCATCTGTTCATAGCATGATGCAACATTCATGTTCACATGCAGTGTTGTGCTAGTTACTGAAAACCAGTAACTAGTTACAATTACTAGTTACTTCACTACTTACACCAAAAAGTAATGCGTTACTGTGAAAAGTAACTTTTTAGTTACTTAAAAAAGGGCACCCATTAATGCCCTTATACTGTAGCCTTCATTTCAGTACTGTTATTGCATCGGAGAATAATACAACCTGTTGATCAACTTGACATGCATTTGCATCACTGAACTCTGCTAAGCAATGTGGTCTATACAAACACAAACACAAAGATATGTTTCAAAGTGCCAATCCAGCCGCTGTTGCTTAGGTGGAGGTGGAGTGGCGTCGGATGAGTCTGGGTCTGTGGTCTTAGCTACTAGCTTCGTCCCAGCATGTTGTTTCTGCAGATGTTTCAACAGATTTTAATTGCTGTTTTGGGCAGTCGATAGGATCTTTGACCCGCCAAGACACAACTTACATTTAACTAAAACGTTCTTTTCTTTGTGCTCGACAAAAGTGAAATAGTGAGAATATCTCCAGGCGGAGAAACTCGACTTGAGCTCTGCCGCCGCCATGATAGTCTTGTTAGTAGACACAAACACAGTGGCCTTTATTTTTCATAAACAATCTACGAATCTACGAAACAATAACACCAGCCACTCACCTTCATCTTTTGGTAACAGAAACATCGCCACTTCGGCAGAATTGACATTACCACAGCCAGCGGCAATGCATCGCTTCCCGTGTGTTTTTCCTCCCTTTTTCTTCACTGTCGCCTCCATTGTCAGGTTTCCTCGATTGGCAATCACTTCCAGTCGACTGCGAAACACTTTTCAATAAAATACTCGCTCAAAAACGTTGGTAAATTCCACTTTGAAACAGAGACAAAATGAACGGTGGTGAATGTAAACACTTCGGCTGAGCCCATCTTCTGACGTCACGCAGTAGATCGCAAGCCACGCCCACGAAGGCGGAGGTTTCCCAGCGGAAAATTCCAACTCGTCAAATTCGTTGCTATTCCAACATCCTTTGATATGGGTTCCAATGGACAATTTTGGTCATTACTATACGTATTAGCATAACAGATCATGCACCGGCGCACACTTCACTGGGTCTTTAATATGCTTGTGAAATGCAACAACTTTTCGGTTTCACCGGTAGGATTCCTACGCTCTTGGTGATGCTGACTCATATGACTCAAAGGACTCGTATGATCCGGATCTCTTCAATGACTGACTCAGAAGACTCCGAGTCTGTAAAAGGATCCGGATTTGCCATCTCTATTCGCTAATCGTTCACGGGTAGTATGGTCGTCATTAGCAGGGCCAGAAAAAGAAAAGAAAAAAAAAAGTTTGTTTCTAAATCTAAAAACAACAATAGCCTATTAGAACTTATTTAAACCACAGTTTCAATTATCTCAAGCTTATATTTTCATTCGTTGTGGTATTTTGATAGTATGATTTATTTTGTAATGAATGTTATTCAATCAAGCCTCAAACTGATGGCACTTGTCCCTATAGCCTGTTTAAATTGAAGTTGTCTGAGGTCCTTACCACCAGCTGCTCTTGCAGTAATAAGTAGTGTACCTTTCTGTCCCAAATGCACAATGTAAGGACTGCTTTTCGTCTTTTTGTTTACTTAGTTGTGTTCTCTGTATTTGATATGTCTGTGTTATGTGTAAGAACGTGTAACGTTGCTGCCTTCTTGGCCAGGTCAGCATTGTAAATGAGTTTTTGTCTCAATTTTTTCATCTGGTTAAATAAAGGTTAAATAAAATGTAAAAAAAAAAAAAAGAATTAATTTTTTTTTTTACATGTCAGATTCCTCTGCGTACCACTAGCGGGAGCTGGCGTACCACTAGCGGGAGCTGGCGTACCACTAGCGGTACGCGTACCACAGGTTGAGAACCACTGCCCTAGAGGATTTGAGGTCCACCCCCACCTCACCTCACATGGATAGGTTCCTAAATACATTTACCATTTTTTTTTAAATAGTAACCCATGTCCATATGTTTATTTGTGGGTAGTAGATTTGAACTATAGGGCTATCACTATGGGCCCTGCCTGTACCTGTTCGCTCTGCCATCGCGTGAAGTGTCTGCTAACAAGCGACCAACAGAAAGGTTAATGTTAATGGTTAATGTTGTTGCACGTCACAAAGGCACGTCACCTCAACCCCCCCCCCCCCCCTACCCCCCAAGTATATTTCAGATCTGTGGGAAACACTGTATACTGTAAATGATATGTAAGGAAAGATTGAGATAATTCTTCTCTACCATGTGTATGAGCTGAGGCATGATATTCTTATCTAGAATTCCTGCTTGGAAAATAGTGATCTGAGCCTGTAAATGCCACGCTGATCCTCACCGCAGATGGGTGACCAGCCTAATTAAGTGAAGGGTTCTTTGAAGCATGAATATAGCTTTAAAACTACACATGGTACATCCTGTACACTTGGCATTTCATTTTACACCGGAGCCTGCCTGCCTTCCTCTATCTCTTTTCATTTAAGCCCCTATTTCGCCATGCTGCTGAATCCGTGCACGATTGAAAAATGCCGTGAGGGGCCAGACAGATGAGGTTTCTTGCCGCACCAGGCTTGATCTCTCATTTTGGGCTGTGCTGGAGGCTGATTGCACCCCACACTACATGAATGATGCCTCTCTGGGTGTGTCCCATGAGGGTGTTTCAGTAAAGTGGAGGACATTGCCCCCTCCCCCCCCCACGGCCCCTGGGACGGCTGACCGGGTCACACTGTTGGCACGGTAAACAAACATGGAGTGGCATGGTGTGAAGTGTCCCCCCAGGCCATCTCTCCCGAGGGGCCCATCTGCACAGCTGCACCACCCCCTCAGATTGTCCCTCTTCATGTAGGATCTGATGCAGTGTCACGTCAAAGAGCGGGGCACATATGCAGGTCAGTGAATGCCCCTCGCTCCCGCCCCACCCACTCCCCAGCCTGTAGTCGCCCTCTAACGCAGAGACATAATTAGAATCTGGCAGCAGGACCTTGGATGTGACTGGTCTCACAGATTCTTCTCTTCAGGGATCGCAAGAAGGAACAGAGTTTGAGAGCCTTTTCATTGCTGCTAAGATGCGTTCAGGCGACTGTCTCGCTGTGCGTTGGCCGGCGTCCATTTCACATCACTTCCCTTGTTTCAATGTCTCTTTTTCTTCCCGGGGAGCTTTCTCTTGTCAAGTAGTATAAGGACAAAGTATTAATTTTGGCTCAAGGGAATGCGGTATCTATACAAAGTGTTGATTCCCTAAAGGAAAGATAAAAATAAATATACATATACACACTAGTTAGCAACCGATTTCTGCTTCGTATTTGGCACAGCATGGCTGTCACAACGCAGCTATTTCACCCTTTTTGAAAATATCATGCCTGTCACAAACGGTCAGAAAGATTTGCACTCGCTAACAAACACCTCTGCCCCTACCTATGTTGGCTATATTCACAGTGTTACAGCAGCAGGGATTTGTTTGGTGTTGATAATATATGTGTAGCACTGGCATCATTATTTAAAAACATCATGTTTTAAAGATGTTTAATCAAATGAGCATGTGGGATCAGTGTGATGTGTTCTATCTATACAACCTGTAAGCCCTTATTTTTACACCCTTCAATTTATTGTTAACAAATGTTTTGACACCTTGTTGTTTTATTTCTAGACCACAGCGAAATACTTTAATAAAGAATGTTTGATAAAACGTTCTCAAACTAGTTCTTAATGCAATCTGCTTATAACCTTTGATGCTTACTTGTTTATTCTTGTGATTTACAGTTTGTTAGACATGGATCACTTTTATTTGCTCATTTCCATCACATTAATACATGTAAATATTACAAAAGGTGTCAAATCAACCTCACTTAGTCATATCTGTTAGAAAAAATGGTTTATAGTCATAGCTTTTGAAAATGTAATGATTGAGGTGTTAATGAAGCAAAATAGATCTATCTTTTGAAAAACAGAGCGACAGTGCCAGTTATTCCCATCTCAAATCCCTCACCCTTGAATAAAGGTTACAATGTGTGATATTAAATATCTAGAAGAACGTCTCCTACAAGCAATTGTATGATATTGTGCAAATCCTTGTCTTGCTTAGCAGACAAAGCATTTCACTGTGTATGTAGATGTTGCGGGCCTGCGTGACTAACCGCGTTCTCTTTGTTTTGCAGTCTTTGCTGGGAGTTCAGTGTGAAGTTCAGAGGCAGCTGAAGGCCTTTGTGAAGCTAGAACGTTTTGGTCAGATCTACAGAGCCAAAAGTGCCGGATGTCCTCAGACGGAGGACAAGAAGATCTTTGCCTCTGGTGGCTCCATCTTCGGAAAGGGGGTGAAATTCGCTATCCGAGACGGTCGCATCAGCACAGATATCGTCAGTTTAGCCAATGAGGACGGGCGGCGCATGGCAGCAGTGCTGAACGACGCCTTCTACCTGGAAGAGCTCCACTTCACTATCGCCGGGATGGACACGCACTACTTCATCAAACTGGGCTCGGTGGAGGGAGACCTGTCGCTCATCGGCATGACGGTGGGCCGGCGCACGCTGGAGACCGGCGTCAACGTGACCGTGTCTCAGGTCAACACTGTTCTGAACGGCAGGACTAGGCGCATCACGGACATCCAGCTGCAGTACGGCGCTCTGTGTTTGAACACGCGTTACGGCAGCAGCGTGGACGAGGAGAAAGCTCGCGTGCTGGAGCTGGCCCGGCAGAGGTCCGTGGCCCAGGCGTGGGCCCGGGAGCGCCAGAGACTGAGGGACGGAGAGGAGGGGTCCCGTACCTGGACCGAGGGAGAGAAGCAGCAGCTCCTGGGCTCGGGCAAGGCGCAGGGCTACGACGGATACTACGTGGTGTCAGTGGACCAGTACCCCGAGCTGGCAGACAGTGTCAACAACATTCATTTCATGAGACAGAGCGAAATGGGCCGAAGGTGACATGAAAACGAGGCTCCAGAGTCACAGTCTCAGATGTAGGACATGGGACTTCTTGCCAAAGACAGTTGTGTACATGACCACCAGTTTGTTTTTTTCCTTTGACTGTGCTCAACTTGGTTTTTAATATACTGTAAAAAGAGAAAAAAAAAAGGAAAAAAACATGGTTGCAATCAGTTGCACTGTATTAATAGAAGAGTGCCCTTCTCCTTTTGAAGATACTTTAACAGTCTTTGCCCTCCAAGTGCGGCTGCTAGAGGATGAACATTTGCGATGTCTGTGACTTATTTTCGTGACTCCATTTCCTCGTCCCTGTTGGTGATTCTGTTCAAAGAAACCCGAGAGGAGTATTGGTAATGCATTATGTTCACCGGCTAACTCTGCAGCCAGACTTGCAGATTGTTATTCACAAGCTTGCTCCATTCTGCCTCAGCCAAGGAGATTCCTTCTCTTTTAATCACTTCTTTTTTATACTTGAATCCCCTCATAGCCCCAGTCATCCATAAATAATGAGAGATTTCTGTTGGCGGTAGAGCCCTTCATCAAAACCCCAGCTGAACTTGTCAAAGCACCTTCATTTGTGTGATGCCTCGTACTTTTTCAGAGGAGGATTGATACTCATCTGAAGCTCCCTGACTGTGCATGTCCATGCCTTCTTTATGAACTACAAAACAAGCTAAACTGCTTAATCATGCTTCAATTTTATAGTAAGGCCAACACAGGGGTACGAGGTCACTCTTTTTATTTTCTGTGTATTTTATTTTTTTAAGTGGAATTTTTTCGTCATAGGAAAAAAAAGGAAAACATTGAATAAATTATTCTCTGCTCCCTTTTATTTGACTGTGGTCAAATAACTCGATTATGAAAAATAGCTAAGAGCCATCCCTGTAAGAAGCTACTGTGGAATTAATGTCTGTATTAAACAACAAAAGGTATTTTACAGGAATGGGTTTGAATTACATTTTAGTTTTGTTTTATAAATAGCTATATGAATTAACAGTATAACAATGTGAATTTAAAAAATAATGTGAACTATTGTCCCTTTTATTGTTAATTGTTGTACTTGAACAATACTTAAGGGTGTTTCAACACATGGAATAAACTATGGAAGGTGGTTTAGTTTTACATTTGACTGATCTTCATTTGCATTTGAAAGGCAGTGTTTGTTTATGAATGAGCTTAAGTCAGTATTCCTCAACACAAAGTCGAATCATGTAAAGCTTGGGATGAGAATATTTTTAAAAATAAAGACTACCCATTGTCATCAGTGATACGTACCACATTAACATACTAGCTGCTGAGAGGGAGAGGCTTCACATTGTGCTGTTGGTGAGATGAAAGAAACAAATTGCCTTTGCCCTAAGGGCTGCCCGCAGGTCAGCATCCAGAGTGCTTTCATTCTCCGGAATAAGACTCCACTTGGTCCCCTGGCTGCGTTCGACCTGCAGGTGTACTAGTTGCCGTTTACAGACTAAAGGTCGTCCATACACGCCCACCTTGGAAATAACCCGCATGGACACATTCTAGCTCCCATTTGTCCGTGTCCTCCTCAGTGGAAACCGCAAAGGACAATTCTGCTCATTCGGAAAATGTCATTACTCAAGAGGAATCAAGACTATTTTGGAAATTGTGACATTGATTTGACATCTGGTACTTTTTGAACTATGCCAATCCACTACACACTATGATTCTCTTATCATTTTCCATCAGAATATTTGTGTGTGTAGGGGATGGGGTGGTGGGAGCATGATTGAGTGTCTCAGTCTGTAAACAAAGCACACCGTTATTATTTGTTCTGCTGCTGGTTGATTCAGTGACGTTTTGTTTCCAAAAAAATATGTATGTTCAACATTATATGAATGAAGGATATTTGCATTGTGGAATATTGCACTGAGAACTGTCGCGTCATAAGACTGTATCTTTTTCTAAAGTTTTGGACTCATTTTGAGTTTTAGTTTGTTCTCAACACTGTGTTTTTAGCGCTTCTCTTTGATCATGTAAATACATCCAAGTAAGCTGTAAATAAAATGCAAATGTAGATACCTCTTAGCGCTACATCAGTAACCCTGTGTAGTCTTAAGGTAGAAAAAAAATAAAGGGAATATTTTGTGTTTAATTTTGGTGTTTTGTTATGTATGCTGTATATTCTACATACTACAGAAACATATATTTTCAAAGCTTTATCTCAAACTAAGACGCAGAGAAATATCTGAGGGATTATCCTACTGTCACTTGATTACCACAGTTAATGTTAACTGGGTACCCGCGGACCCTCATAAAGTCCCAAAGACATTGAATTTAAAGATGAATTCATACATATGGCTTTAGTTGGTATAAAAGAAACCTATAATGCTTTATCTTTCCTGTAGTGTGTTATATAGGTTATTGTACATGTAAATGGTCGGCAAAGGCTAAAATCCCAAAGTCCCCCCCCTCCGAAACGCCTCCATTGGAATCCTTTGTTTAGTTCTGTAACATAATGACATCACTATGTAATACTCACACTTCTATTGGCTAGCTAACCAATCAGAGCAGACTGGGCTCTGGTTTCAGACAGAGGATGAAAAGCGGCGCTGCAGAACAGGCAGTATGAGAAAAATAAAGAGCCTTTTGAACATTAAAGCATGGAGACATGTCGCAGTAGAGGCACAGAATATGACCCTGAAAATGAGCATAGGGCCACTTTTAATCTTTTTAAAGTCCTAAAAATGCTAAAAACCTAGTAAGTGTGGTTTTATTAATCGTTTTTATCTGAAAATTCCAAATAAAAATCCCCCAAAGAATGTATGAAATGCACACAGTTAAGGATTTTGATTCTAACAACAATAAACATTCTGGTAATGGCCCTATCCCTAACTAATTCAAGCCATTCTTTAAATCAATGTTGCTTTTTGTTAAGTTTTATTTTCCGAGTGGCAATAAATACGTCCTAAAAGGAACCCTGGTTAATATACTACACAGTTAAGAAATTCCAGACACGTTTTAATGTTCATCTGCACCTCAAGTTTATTACACATTAATTCTCACCCTAACACATTTCATAAAAATTAAGTGAGGCTAATTTAATGCAATATGATAATGCAGTATTGCACCATGTGCCATTATTAAGTTAAGCATGCACTAGCAGCTGTTAAACTCAAATATATTAGATCCTCACATGACGTGAACATGTGGCTAGATCACCACTACATGAAATACAGACTTAATAAAAACATCTTTAGAGTAAATGCATTTGCCTCGAGGGATGCTGTTGCCTATAAATTAACCTGTCAATGTCTAGGTCCAATTCTTTGATGTTACAAAAGCCACCAGGAGACGGTGTGTTTTTGAACTTGATAACTTTGTTGAAACAATCGGAGCTCAGGGGCTAATCCTGTTAGCAGGCGGGGAGTTGGCTGCCAGTATGTGGTGCAGCAAGGGATCCTGGGATATTTACACTCGCTGCATGCAGTGCTGAGCTCCGTGCCCAGAAGAAAACATGAGGTTTTTTACCCAACCAGACAGTACTCTCATTTGTTCTTCTCCACTTTGCATTAATATAATGCCGCTGATCTCTCATGCATCATAGGAACGATCAGACTCTAATATTTGCTTTACCTAATTTAACTACACAGGTTATTTTGTAAAGTACATTTCAAATAGGTGGCTCATCTCTTTCTTGAGATAGCCTGAGCCTGGAGCCCTTACATGAGTCCTGTAAGAGGATGAACAGGGAACAGAAAGTCTGAGCAGAATGAATTCCACTGCAGAGCAACATGTCCTTTAGCCTGGAGGACTGACGTCTTCTGATAGGGTCTTAATAACAGTAAATTAAAGTTGCCAAAAATAGGGCATTTTTTCTATGTAACTTAATAAGTCTAATTAAGTTCAGCATTTGGTATGAGTTAATTTATTTTGGGAATTCTGGAGCATCGACAGCCTTTCACATAGCTCACTAAGCCAAATGTTTTACACACACTAATTAGTTTAGTGCAAATAACATGTTATTTATGGATAAATAAAAGATATCATTCTGCAGAAACTGTTATGTTTTGCTTGAGAACAGACTGTTCTGTGATGCTGATACTTTGCACATACAGCGGCACCGTGCTCTGTCAGTGAGTGGATGAAAGGAGGGTGAGGGGAAGTGTATGTGCCAGAGAGCAGAAGAAGTAATGGCTGATTCACTCCTATTGATCTTTATACATACAGCTTTTGATGTACCGCCTTATTAAAACCTCGCAAATGTACTGTTTTGTTGTGTCTGCGGGGTAGTGAGAATTATTTTTAATTTCTCTTTCAGTCAATAAAAGCATCACATCAGTATGGCTACAAATAACACGTTTTCTTTAATCCTAATGTAATTCCTGTACACCGGTACACACAAAACAGACGTGAATAAGTGAATAAAAGATGTTCATGTCATAATACATAAGACAGAATCATGTTGTTATGTAACAGTCAGTTGCATCCAGCCAAACTTTGAATTTGATCTCATATTCACTTAACACCTACAGCTACATTCATATTTGACTAACCATTTCCAGATATTCATGAGAGAGGACCCTAGTTTTAGCATCAGGAGAAACTTTTCTCTGAGATTCATGCATGAACTATTTCCCATTACCTGTGCCGACGAGTCTGATACGAAGAGATATCTTCCTATTGCCTTCACACTCCATCTGTTTCCCCTTACTGATCATTTAAACTCTCTTAGTGTTTGATAAACACTGAAAAAGGTATTTGCTGTTAAAATCAGCAAAAGGTAGATTTCTCCTGAGGCCCAGCCATCCATTCCCTCAATGAATTATGTACATATCGTCTGTAAATAACCTCTGAAATAAAACACCTGTTGCTTCTCGTTTTTTGTCAAACTTTGTCAAAAGGTACAGTCATTACATGTCTGTGAGTTGCATTTATTTCAGAGCAAATGAGCGAAGATGTTGGTAAAAAGCAACCCCTTTCCCCACTATTAAAATTCGAAGCATCACAGGCTGGCTAAACTTGTTCCTGTTTTCCCAACAGAACAGAACTGGTTGGTGTGATGGTCCACAGCTATAGTCTGATAACACCATATGCCTGGATGGAGAGGACAGCCTCAGATTCTGTCTTTAATCATTCAGCTCCACATTCCCCTCGCAACCAGTTATGCAAATGGTGGACCAATCATAAAAGCTAATGGGGCATGGAATGGTAAACCAACTGCCCATAGAAAGAGAGGTGAGGCTGAATTTCTCCTCAAGGTTCAGGTCTCATTTGGATGCCCACTGTGATGACAAAACACAGCAGCAACACAAGCACTAGGAAAAGTGCAAGCCTTGGAAATGAAACTGAGGTGATGGTTTCCCAAAGTGTCATATTTCTACAGTTCATTCAAAGGCCAGCGTTGCCTCTCATACGACTGACCTGTGCAGGGAAAATGGAAAATGTGCAGTACCAGCACCTTAAGCAGTACAATGCTGCATGCCTGTAATATGAGAGGCATTATTCTCCAAAAATGGGACTTAAGAGCCCGGTGACAGAGCCTGCACTCCCCCATTTTGGAGCAACATAACCTGACAGTGGTGACCTCTGTTCTAGCAGGAGAGTGGCTCATTACATGGTTTTCAGTGTTTTTTGTGTCATTTTCACTGAGATAGACATATGCTAGTCGATAATCTTTGAAGTCACATCAAAGCCCCAACATCACAGTCTGTCTTTCTGGAAGTTATTCACTGTAGTCGCCAGAGGATCACACTTTTTAGTTTTGTACCTATTTTGCGAATGCATTACAAAAATACACATTGTGACAAAAGTAATTTGCATATTTTGAAAAACCTTTTTTACACTCCTGTTTTGAGATTGAAATTAATGCAGCGTGTTTTCTCTTCAGCTGCCTCGCCTTGTGTACCTGAGAAGCTTGTCAATTCTCTTTCTGTTCTGACTCTGATCACAATGGATTATGTTGGAATTGACGCTGTAAGAAATGTATCCGTCAACACAAGGTGAAATAATTTTCTGCTTTCTTGAAATACATACTGTGTGTGTGTATGTCCGTGTGTGTGTGTGGTTGGTGTGGGGCGGACTCCAGCGGGGTCGTGGTGGTCTTGATGGACTCACTGGAGGCGGGGGCCGCAGCTGCAGCTGCCGGTTCCGTCACATTTCCCCTGACAGGTGTGAACAAAGGACCCCGAGAAATGTCACTGCGGGGTTATTCACCGCTTGCATTCTGGAATAAAACTGCCTTCACACATTATGCAAATCATATTGACAGCATATCTAATGCTTTTATTAGGCTAATTATGCCTAAGGTCAAATCTTTCCATAGTCAAATATCAGTACCCACACAAACCAAGTGTCTGGAAATGTTAACAAATGCTTAATATCTTAGGACAGCTTAGCATGTAGCACTTTATGTCCATGAAAAAATAGGTGTTATTGATTTCTGCCCATAACGTGAGCACCAGTCAGGGGCCGTTCTCAATGTTTAGCACGACAGCAGTGATGAATAGCAAATATATGGAAAGATGTGTCTTTGAATTTTTTTTTCATCAAATTTAGGAGACAAACTTGATGATTGAACACATCTCTCCATCATGTGAGAGTGTGATGAAAGAGAGAAGACGTTGATCACAGACGGGGTTTGTCCTCAGTCGAGATTTGCTGTTGTCCAAGTTCAAACAAGGCATGTATATTTAATAGGCTTGAGATGCTGCAAAGTAGTCTATTTAACAGCAGGCCATATTAAAAATATATAAAGCAGAATAAAAGGTTGTGTATTCTTTAAATTAGTCAGCTTTGTTCAGGTCAAAAGGTTACATTTCTGTAAGGATGTCAAACCCCTCTAGTCAGCTTTGTATAAATTACTGAAGCTATTTAGAATGAGCCTCATATGAACTGAGGTGATTTAAAAGGGATATATTTTGCACATTTTAATGTCTGTACTTGTGTTTTTAGTTCTCACTGTAAAAAACATGTTTTTCTTATACTGTCGGTCTAAAAAGCCCTGTGTTAGCGGCTTCTCTTTAAGCCCTCTGGTGCACTTTTTAAAGGTAGTTATGGTGGAGATTCTGAGATAGGGTGTGAATTATTCTATGGGCCTGCATATGCCATAGGAGAGGGAAACAAATATAAATAGCTTGTCGGATCCTGTACTTTCTTACAGCCCACAACAAATCTGACTGGATTGTATTAATTTACAGCACAAGCTCTGAATGTGAGTTTTCTTCTCATATTTGTCTTTAAAAGGATTTTAAAATTGGTCACAAACCTTTCATGGAGAAATAATTGAGTCAGTTTGTGCAAGCTTGTCTCAACTGCAAAGAGTTTTTAATAAAGAACAGTAGGGAAGTGCAGGACTTCATAAATGTAATACGTGACCTTTCATAATGTGGAAAATGTTATAATTTATGATGCGTGGCAATATAGTGAAGCATATATTGCCCCCCCCCCCCCCCCCCTTCTGGAGTGGGGCAAAATCCCCAAAGTGCTCATTGCCACAGGCATATTCTTATAGCCTTTGGCACTATAACTAAAAACATATATATTCGTGTTGGCAGTGACATCTGTAATACAACTCCATTGCCAACCCGCCTGCACCTTCTGTAAACTTTATCGCAAAAACATGTTGAAATAAAGCATTTAATTTTTCAAATGTACTTTCTAAGGAACTTCTGAGTTTTCGATGGTCGACAATAGGTATATCTGAGAGGTAGTGATTAGATAAACACTGTGTGATTGATATTGCTTTAGAGCAGGAGTCTCCAACCTTTCTTCATCTGAGAGCTACTTTGAAAAAATGAAAGTGGCCAAGAGCTACTTGCATCACATCGCTTACATTTATTCACAT
The DNA here is from genome assembly GCA_031216635.1 of Dissostichus eleginoides. Taxonomy (NCBI): domain Eukaryota; kingdom Metazoa; phylum Chordata; class Actinopteri; order Perciformes; family Nototheniidae; genus Dissostichus; species Dissostichus eleginoides. Next base: position 11,805,600 of record CM062268.1, on the reverse strand, counting down.
AGCCCTCATCAGTTGAATTAAGCTATACTTTTGTACACATGTGAAATTGCAATACCTAAAGCTTATCAAAAATCTTAACTTCACATGCAAGGTCCAAGAAAACGAAAATGTCTCACATATTATTATGGCCCACATGGTAAGTACATCACTGAAAATTCACATAAATGTCCTTAATCACTACCTGACAAGCATCTTATGGCACATGTGAAAAATAAGTGCATTCACTCTTTTTTACAGTTAGTGAGATGACTGGCACTGCATGGAGTCCACCATACAGGTGGATGCTGCAGTGTACCCACTTAGGTTCACTCTAATAGAGTCATTTAAATGTTCCTCAGTCGGTCTTGTTCTGTATTTAGATTTCATGACATTCATGTCAGAAAAAGCTGCTTCACAAAGGTCTGTAGAGCCAAATAAAGCAGACATTTTCAGTGCTGCTTGGTGAATGTTCTTATAGTTTTCTGGGTCTACAAGGCTCCAGAAATGTTGTGAGTTTTGCTGAGACTTAAGCTGAACATCATTTTGGAGATTTATAACCTCCATCTCCATCTCCAAAGGATTGACACTGAACAGTTCAGCCATCTTTTTCTTCTTCTTCTTCGTCTTGACATTAAATTATAAACCATAATAAATACACAGCAGACAACAGGAGTATTTACAACAGCATTATAAAAACAAAAATAGTGCATGTGGGTGCACACTTACATTCTCTGTCTTACTGTTGCATAAATCCCATGAATGTATGAGATTAGGTTAGCTTCATCATATCTCAATCAGTGATTAAGTGAATAATAAAGTTTCTATCGGGTCACTATCAGCCTGTCACTCATTATTTTCAGGGAGGGGGCGGGGTTTGGAGGAACAGAGAGGAGACGGTGATCGCGGAAGCTTTCCTCCTGCCTTCACACACTTTACACAAGTATTTATCAACTGAAAATAGCAAGAGGACATTCATACTCTGCAATCCAAGACTTGATTAAATCCACCAAAAACCTGACATGATGATAACGAGTATTTTTCAAAAAACACAAATCCCTCCCTGTTTGTCTCTGAGCCGCAGCGACAGGGCCTGATTCAGAGCGGGTCATTCTGCTGTTGTTTCTGGACTGGTGTTGGTGGAGAAAGCAGACTGCTCCGTGTGTGGTGTCGCTGTGCCGCTGTCACGTCTGTTCTTTGATCTCTGCGTCACCGACCAATTTGATATTCGTGTGACAGAAAAAAATCTAAAATAAAAACGTTATTGTCCAGCTGCGGCCGAAAAATCAATAAGCAACCTTACTACGCTATAATCGATATTCGAGCAGCGAGCTACTGAAAAGCTGCCCGCGAGCTACCGGTAGCTCGCGATCGACGTGTTGGAGAGCCCTGCTTTAGAGACAATAGAATGTATGTGCTTCAGTCTGAACGAAGCCTTTCCAAAGGACTTCAGAAATACAGCAGAGAGTTTGTTTCCTTTGTCCTCGTAGAATCCTGCGCTGTGTGTGTTTTCAGTCTGACATACAAAGCCTGAAGACGGAATGACAGAATTATTTTGGTTACAGAACCTCTGTGCCCATTATGAATACTATTATGTAGATCAGCCTTGGGAAATGTATTTTCACGTTGTGCATCTGGATCAGGACACGGCTGGCCTCTCATTTCATTTACCCATACAAATAAGCCTGCAAATCCAAATGCTTTTAACTTGTGGAGATTTTTTTGTTGTTGCATATTTCCCAGAAAGATTTGTCTTCTTTCATATTTTCTCCAACCAAAAAAACTGATATAATTGCCCCCCCAGACACCGACTGACACACACCACCACACCGCTGGCAAAGCATGAAAACACAATGACTATTGCTGTCAGGGCACAACATATTTAACCTCAGGGTTTCATAGTCACTTCCTATTTAAAAGTTCCTTTTGGAAGAGCTTGAATGCTGCAGTTGTTTGACATACTGAATCTTATTTGGATTTAACACAGGAAGACCAAGACAGACACAAACAAAACCCCTTTTATTGGATGACTCACATTCATATGATCCCTCCTGGCTTAAGTGGAGTTTTATACACTATTGTTCTACATGTGCAAATCCATTGTTTATTGGCAAGAAACGTCAGACCAGTACATGTGCATGCAGTGGAGCAGAATAAAAATGATAATTCTAATGCACACTAGCTTTCACTGCGGCGTTGATTTGGCTACCGCACTTGCAAAATGAAAAAAAAGAATTATAATATACATATTTTTAAGTCACTTCAATACAATGCCGCTGATTGTTGGCAGCAGTTAAACAATGGAAAAGAAAAGTAATAGCTCTCAGCTTTGATAAGTGACGTCCCAGTGCAGCAAATACAGCTTTTATTGGGGATGGGGGATGCTGTCAAAAATAATTAAATCTGCATAAAACGTCCTACATGGAAGGAAGAAGAAGTAACTTTCAAGAGCAGCAGCCGGTTAAGATTTTTTTTTTTTAACTCAGCTTGAATGATAAACATTAACGACCTGACGGCAACAATAGGAAATATTTTGTGAAATAAAGAAATAGATAAATAACAGTTGACATTTTAAAAATATAATTTGCTCTCAGAAGAGTTTGATCAGAAAACAGAGCTCGTTGAACACGAGCTCTTTTCATCATGACATTATGTTTCAGGAGTAGCGCAGCTATACTGCCTGCCAACTCCCAGCAGCTAACACTGCATGTTTTGTTTTATCAAATAGCACAAAAGATGATATTTCAGTCTCTGTGGCTGCACCACAAAGGTGCTTGGATGGGAATTGACTGCATGAAATAAATCAGATGCAGCTGGAGGGACAGGGTTATGCTGTAACAATGGAAATAGTTTTTTTAATAATTCGGTTTTAAAAAAAGATATCCCCCCAAGGTTTTTTCAGTGTGATATTTTGTCATTATGTTCACACAATTTGCATTTCTCAGCTGTAGACGTTTAAATACGGCTCCTTAGTTTTGAGGGATAGTGCAGGCCGGTCCTAATTGTTCTATAATTAACACAACAGCATATGGACAGAGGCCTTTGTTTTCATAAATACACTGAAACATTAAAAATACTTTGGTTGAATACCCATATCTTCAGTTCGATGCAGTAAGCGAGTGCCCGCATGGACACCTAAGACATCCCCATTCATTGTTTGGCTAATTAGAGGGTAGTTGGTGTGTCTGAATAAACTAAAGTAATTAGTCATAGATTTATGGTTGGAGGTCTGCTGAGACAACACTCACATCTAATGAAAGGGATTATTGTCTTTATAAGGAAGGGGAGACTGCTTTTCAATTAGATTTAATGAAATATCTTCAGAGTGAGACAGCAGAAGGACACATACAAATGTGATTCAGTACAAGCAGAATTTTTAGAACATGACATTATTTTTCAAACTGCCCTTGACAAAGACACTGCCCCAGGTGTATCCCACAGTAACTTCTGCTCTTTTGTGATTACACATACATGTCTCAGAAATTCTTGTCTACAGAGAAGTGCATGTCAAACTGGATCTCCTGAAGTTTCCCAATTTAAATAACACTGTGTGTCAAGGCCAATGTGTTCTTTTTGTTCCACAGCAATAGTGTTTTGTCATCAGGGATGTAACTAGTTATCATTCACTCATCATCAGAGCGTTCCTGCTTAAACAGGGGAGGTAAATGAGATAAATCAGCAGGGGAAGGACACAGTAATGATAGGGCTGTAGGAATGCTCCAACGCAAATAGAAAAGAGCAGCTCTCACTGCTAATTTGTAGTTTGGCGGTAAGTAAATTGTTGATAATTCTAATGGCATTCTTGAAATAGGACAGGCTGTTAATTCAATGAAACGTACTCAATAGAAAGCAGAATTATTTATCTGTCAGTTACTAAAAAGCAGGTTATTTTTGATTATTCAGCACAAAAACAGTTATAGCAGTATTAGCACATTCAGAGAGACATACAGAGAGACATTCAAGAAAGACTGATGGGTGTGATACACGTAACCTTACTAGCGGAGGTAAAAACTATATATGTGGTTCGGATAAGGTGCACTTCACAGCAGTTTCAGCAATGTAAGGCAGTTAAAAATGTCCTGAAAGAGTTGTAAAATCTTCAAGTGGAGCGACAGATCATGAAAATCCCATGGCAGGCATTTCACCTCGCCAGACCTCTGGAAATATATGACATAAGGACATTTTAATGAGAAAAATATTATGAGCTGAATGTTTTCAAACTAATCTCTGTGGTATTCCAGACCCAGACCGGCAAAGCACGATGTAGAGAAAAATTCAATTTCAAAGTCTTTAAGGTGTTTTTTGAACAGGTCATTTCTAGGGATTTCATGTTTAATATTGACAACAAGTAAGCAACAGATGCTGATTGTAAACGTGTATTCTACATGTACGCCTTTCAAGGAAAGAAAATAAATTGCATTTTTATATGGGTGACCTAGATATAACTATAATTCTTGCATAACAATAAAGAGTTTAGGATAATTTGTGCAAATGATTTTGTAAATTAGGATATGAAAGCTCATTACTGGACATTAAATTAAAGAATCCGAGGAAATAAAGCCCACACTGTAACCTCTTAAAGACGTCAGTGACAAGTGAAGCTGCTGCAAAGGACAAAGTGAAGACTAGGATTAATTATTTCATTTGACTGTGGCCTGTGTGTGTGCAGAGGAAAATTACACTGTGTGATGATGAGGTACAATGGTTTGATATCACTGTGTTTCATCATCTATTCTTAGCCAACTCAGGAGAGTCTTGTCTTTGACTACATCCAGTGGAAAAAAGGAAACGGTTCAGGTGCCAAACTGTTGTGACATTTTTAAGGTTGAAGCTGTGATATTATATATAGTTGCTCTGAATAGTATGACTCTATCTCCTCAGCACATGAAGGGGAGATCCTTTCTGTGTGAAATTGAAGCATGACAAAATACCCCAAATCTGCCACTGTGTTTTGATTGACTCTGAAGTTGTGAAAGGTATTTTCAGTGCCCGGTTTTTGATGGAAGCTTAAATAATTCAGGCTAACTAACAGATATCAGGTTAAACTAAAACTACATGTTATCCTTAGTTAGCAGTTTAAGGACTGATTTGTAAAAGGTGTATTAAGTAACATGAAACCCTTATTTGGAAATAACAGCATTCATTAAATGGACTGAATCAACATGTTTCCTCATTTAAAATATTACAATTATTTTACTGATAAAGTGAGTCATTTGAACCAGTTTCATCCCATCATATTGTCAGAACTTTTTAACAGTATTGTTAAGATTGTCCTCTAGCCGTCTTGAGGTAATACCAACAATGTATTAAAAGTAAAGGAATCTTTTGTGCTCTGTCTGCTTTCAGATTTTAACAGTTCCTTGTCAAATGGCTGTATCTCAGAATTGTTTTTAAAATTGCTTATGTAATCAATGCGAGAAAAAACCTGGGCTGGATCCCTCTTGCCCTTAAAACGATTGATCATGATTATTCCAAGTTATCTTTAATATCAACATTTCTAGAAAAAAAATAGTGTCCAAGAGATTTCTCTCTGCAATGAATAACAAACACATTTTTTCTGTATCTCAGCACTGCCATCCTCAAGGTTACCAACAACAATGTAATGGCTGTTGATGATGGCATGTGCTCAGTCCTTGTACACCTGGACCTTAGCGCAGCATTTCGCGCAATCGATCACAGCATCCTGTTAGACTGACTGAGGCCCTGGCTGGGGATATCTGGAACAGCCTCACAATGGGTTTCACCTTCCTGTCGAATAGGATGTTCTAGCTGTGTTAACATACAATCATAGCCTTCTATTCATACAAAGTATGAGGCTAAATTGAGTATGTAGTGCGTTCCATCATAGTACGTAAATCATTTGTACGTGAGAAATGATTGGATGTTAATCAGACTAGTAAGACATTTTGACTATGAAAAATCGCTTTCTGAACATATTCAACCATACCAAAATGCACTGCAACTCTTCAGACTGTCCAATGATGGATTTCAAGGCAGACGGTTTTAATAATTTACTGTAGGATAAAATAATTACGAATGATGGTGAGTGCGGTTAAGGTACAGTTAAGAGGAAAAACACTGGAGCTCACATTTAAAATGCACTGTAGAAAAACCAACGAACAGTCTGCTGGTAATGGTATTCTTAATTTAGTAGGCAGTATACAGGACATACAGACTGAGTATGTAATGTGCAATTTCAAACACGCCCTCTGTGTCTCTTCATTTACTTTCTGTTAAATATGGTGTGCCTCAGGGATCGGCTTTGGGACCAAGTTTATTTCTTCCATACAAGCTTCCTTTGGGGAACATTAATCATCGTTTTATACACTCCAGACTGTACAGAGTTGAGCGGCTAGGCTTTTAATCAAACAACCTACTTTATCCAAAAAATCTAAACACATCACTTCTCTTCTGCTTCTGTACATTGGCTCCCAGTATGTGCAGAATAGATTTTCAGATTTTACCGATTACCTTTAAGGCTCTTTATGCCCTCTCTCCCTGATGTGTATCTGACCTATCAGTACTTTAAGACTTCAATATCCTGAGCAGAGGTCTTTTGTCTGTTCCAGAGGCTGAATACTAAACAAGAGCATTTGCTGTCAGAACCCCAAGACTCTGGAGATCAGGTTTACTGGGACAGTGATCACTTTTTATTTTCTTCTCAAAATGTGCTTTTATCAGAGCTCCTTTGCTTATATATATTTTTTTAACTTTTAACTATTATTATTTCCTTCAAAAACAATATTCTCCAATTCTTACCTTTTATTCACTACGTTGATATGAGATACTAGGTTTTTTTTTGTTGCCGTTTTCTTTTAAACCTGATCATTGATTTACGACTTGTTTGTTTTATTGTGCCGCCTTTGTGAAGCACTTTTTGGAATGTGACTTTTGCTCCATAGTAACTTGTCAACCTTATTTTCGAACAAGCATTTGTAATTTTTTTGCAATTTTCCAATCAGTGTGAAAAACAAATATATATTATTGAGTGCCCTGCAAATTAATCTGTACAAATAATGGTTCCAACCAATGACCACTTTCATTATTGATTTATCTGACAGTTAGTGTTACAATCAATACAGTTAGCCACTTAAATGACATTAAATAGTGAACATTTTCAGGAGATCAATGTGAAAATCACTTTTTTATTTTTATTTTGACTAACAATCCAAAAATTAAAAAATATATACAATGTAACACATATTTACCTGTACTGGTTGAACATCATCATCATTTCCAAACAGTAAAAGTCTTGAGCACTGTTAATGGATATTTTCTCTAGACTATTGAAGCTGGTCCATTAGATATCAACCCACACAAACACATGACTCTGATATTAACTGCAGAGTCGTAGGTGAAGCAGTGCAGCGGCCCAAATCTCTTTCAGTAAGGGTTGTTAGTTCCTTTTGATTTGTTTTTGGCCGCCTGTCACCCAAACCCATTCCCTGAAATCACATCACTATAATGGTCTAATCAGCACTTAACGAGCCATGTAACATAAAATCAATGCACCTTTTCATTTGAGAATGCAGAATATTTGGAGGCGCTGATGAAGGAGTGTGGAAGGTGCAGGAGATGCTGTCGATACGGTGCTGTCGTGGGTGGACCGGGGGTCCTGCTGAGCGGAGGATGCACTTGCCCTTTAAGTTCAGTGATCCTCCTGAGATCCAAGCTTTTACAGCAAAATCCTTTGTTTTGCTGACTAATCGGGTATTGATTTTAACAAGTTGTTAAGCCCAAATAAGGTTGTCAGGACACTGCCAAACATCTATTCTACCTGTAGAGGCTCCAAGAACAGAGAGCTATATCTCCCATTGCAAGTACCATTTGACTTCTCTTCTTGGTTGTTATCGGAGAATGTTATCAGGATGACACTTCGTTATTTTAGACGTTTTACAGATTTGTATTCAGACATACTGTTTGTTGCATGTGGTTCCTGGGAGTTTGTCTATGGTCTGTGGATATGTTAACACGTGCAATATGCAATCAAGCATCACTCCCACATGCAGGATGTAACTGAATGTGTCAAGCCTTCAAAAAAGGGAAACATACAAATCAGGTTATAGATAAACACTATGGGGATCTCAACCTTGCTGCTCCTGTTGATGTGTAGGAAACAGTTCCTAGATGCTACCTGAATTTACTGCTGCACTGGACTACCTGCTGCCAATGAAATCGAGCAGGTCCTTTGCATTATTGTTGATAGAACTGCAGAGAGAACATAACAAAGCCAGCTTGTTTCCATTTGAGTAGACCTTGGAGCTGCAAATGAATAATATATTGGAGGAAACTCAGGGGTAAATGAATACATCTGTAGTAGATGGGGATTTCAAAGGAGTGAATTGTGTCATAGAGCTACAGCACCACCCTGTGGTAAAGTAAGATATTACACGTTATGATGGAGGAAATCAGATTTTAGCAGTATAACAATCAGATTATACACAAAATATCGACACATTTCCTTAAAAAGTGGGTATTTTTAATGTATATTTTAACATATTCTATCCGTCAAAGGTTTGTTGTTTTATTGCAGTAAATTACAGATAACTGTTTCCTGATTGTTTTATCAAAAGGTCTGATAGTCACCATCTTTCATCTTGAACTTTCAAGACAAAGAAACATGTGATACAGACATCATGACCTCTACTAATTCCCCATTGTATTTTGTACTCAATGAATTGGAAAATAGATTTGTTCTGCTACCCATTAAGATGAGACCATGTGCATAATTGCTCCATCCACGCAGGAGATAATTAATAGCAATGACCCCGCTGACTTTTCAGATGCATCATGTTGGGTTTAATGATGATGTGTCATAAGCAGCCGGAGGTGGAGACATCCAGCTCTGTGTTTGCTGGCAGTCCCAGACCAGGGGCTCCAGAGCTGACAGGCGAGTCCAGGTGAATAATTGTCCATGGCATCTTATTACATTGCTGGCATGATCTGATTTACCCCAGCAGAAAATGGTGGGAATAGACCCAGTGTCGTTCTGGGTATTGGATTAACGAGGTTTACGCACAAATGGACCCCACACTGACGGCAGATACATCATGGAAGATTAAAGAGGATTTCCATGTGGTTGCAATAGCTGTTCTGCTTGCTTCATTACACTTTTGAATCTCTCCATGTGTTACGCTTTGGTGTTCAAAATATATATTATTTTTTCCATTGTATGTAGAAAATGACTCTGGTGGATGGTCATTTGGATTGTGATCAGTGTTTCTGAAAATAAGTATTTAGATCAGGATATTTGTCACAATTTTACATCAAGAAACATTGCTTGCCTTAAAACAAATGAATCACTATTGATATGTAAATGCTTTTTAAAAAGCATGGAACATAAATGTATAATATTTAGATTTTTGTGTCGTTTTCTGAGGTTATATTCAGGCTAATTTACTGAATAACTGAACTCACCATGTTTTTGTAATGCTTTTTCAAACCGATTTTATTTATGTATAAATTCGAGTTCGTAAATGTGATTGCATCATCTGAATTCTGCTTTTCCATTACAATTATAATAATACCATGTGTAGCTGGTCTTTAAATAAATTGTTATCCTAAACTTCTAACATCCATGATAATTATATTAAGGCATGAGGATCTTACATGGATTTTAACAAGACATCTATTGACTCAGAAGAACACTACAAATCCCTGGAGCAATAAAATGACTGCTGTGAGACATCGCTATCTGATTGGGTTACCGTAATCCACGTGACTGAATTAGACGAATGGTGAAAGACCCAAACAGGAAGTGTGTCTCTGCCACACAAGTGACACAACGTGAAAGTCAAGTGTTAGAAAAACGTTAAAAAATACCGTTGAAATTGATGTTTTTTTAACCTTTAAGTTGTCGCAACATGTTGTGCTTTTAGCGGATGCTTGTGTCTCAAAGTGCAGCGTTTGTTACGATGTTACAAGCTGCAGCTAAAACGCTTTCTGTTGTCACAACCACCTCAGTATCTCGGGGAATATTGTTAAGTATTCGACATTATTGTAAGAAAACACCAGCAAAACTAAGGGTGTCCGAAGCAGTTTCAGGTGCTGAGTTGGGAGCTAATGTCAAAGTACAGGTAATATTCACGCATGCTTTTATCACACGATATGTTCTGCTAATCTGTGCTAACAATTATCCTCCAGGAGCATGCAGTTTAACCAAACTGACGTGACTTTATTATCATGAATTTTCACTGAATTTAATACATATTACCTTATAATAAACCTTAATGTTCTCTATATTATTTAGTTACATGTATTTACTAAGCAATTTCTCACAAATGTTTATTACAGAACACATCACAACATTTATTGTGATTGTTCTTAAGTGTTATGTTATTGATATACTTGGTGAAAGGATATGGAGTCAAAGTCAGAATTTTTGAAAATTTGGGAAAGACGTTATTCAAAATGTCCTCCATATAAAACATCGTTTTTACACTGCATGTGTGTGCGGTTTCAAATACCAAATGTTGCTCCTCTGGTAATTTTTTTTGTTAGAAACATAATACTAAAATAAGTGTTTAAGCACATAGGGCTGATGTTTTTTTTTCTCCTAAAATATAATTTCAGAATCAGAATACCTTTATTAGTCCCACAGAGGGGAAATGTGCATCGTTACAGCAGGAAAGAGCCACAGACAGCTTAATGTTACATATGTTTTAAAAAAAAAAGTACTAAGTTATGATATAATAAAAAAATAAAAGTAAAAAAAAGTACTTTTCAAAATACAAATCCTGTAACAGTTCTAAGGATTTAGCAGCCAGGTATATATTACACAGTTATTAATGGCATATGTATATAATGTATATATTGCACATATTGCACATAGTTTGATGGTATTTAACAGCAGCAGGTTACAAACTTACAAAATACAAAATGCAAAAAACACACCTTGTAACTGTTCTAAGGATTTAGCAGCCAGGTATAAATTACAGTTATTAACGGCATATATATATTGCACATATATCACATATTGCACATAGTTGATTGAATTTAATATGAAAGAAAGAAAAAAGCAATATCTCATGCGCCCAATATTGTGTGTTAAAATAGTTATACAATAGCCTAATCCTTTCAATAACTTAAAAAGCTTGCAGTTTTATTTGCTAATAATTCAAGGATACACATAACTCTACATGTACTAAAAACTGCATATATATACTTTATATGGCGACTTGCTAAACAACCGTCCAGTAAAATATATGCTTTTAAAAATTCACTGGAATTCTAGCTAGTGTCTAAACTATGACAAAGGACACTTCTAGTATAACTGCATATTGATATCACATTATATACATGCAGTTGACATTAAGTTGAGAAATATTAGGGGTAAAAATATGAAATAACCAACATTAGGGTTTATGAACTTAACTTGCAAACAAAATAAATTTGTTTCTGTATTACCAGAATGCACCGTTTATTCTTTATTTGTTTTACTTGTAGGGATGGGTTCGCTCTGTTAGAGCTCAGAAGTCACATCTCTTCCTGCATGTGAACGATGGAAGCTCTTTGCAATCACTGCAGGTCGTCGCCAGTTCAGAGCTGAATGATCCGTAAGCCCTTCAGTTTTACTTCCTTTACTTATCATTGACAATGTAGTTTCAGGTATATAGGGTGCAGTTATACAGTTATAATCTTCCATTTTCTTCTCCTAATACAAAGGTTGCTCACATTTGGAAGTGCTGTTGAAGTCACCGGTACTCTTAAGAAAAGCCCGAACCAAAAACAGCCAGTTGAACTGGAAGCAGAGCAAATCCATATCGTAGGAGAATGCAACCCTTTGGTAAGTTTTCTTAAACACCACACACACACTTTGATGGCTTAATGTGCTAGCTTGAAATTAAACTTAATCTAAGTTATAACTATGTGTTCATTGTAAAGGAAATGTAACAGAATTGTGTTGCTTTGTCTTTTTGCTTCAGGAGTTTCCATTCAAAATCAAAGAACGACACGGCCTTGAGTATATTCGACAGTTTCCTCATCTCAGGTGTAGAACAAATGCCTTTAGCTCCCTGTTGAGAATACGAAGTGAGGCCACTACAGCTGTTCACTCGTATTTCAAGGTGAGACCATCAGTGGATGAGTTTTTAATAGAACGCAGTAAGACTGTATGTGTTTATTTGTATATATTTTGTTTTCCAGGAAAATGGCTTTTTGCAGATTCACACTCCAGTCATCACCTCAAATGACTGTGAAGGGGCAGGGGAGCTCTTCAAAATTGAGGTTAGTATCTACTAGATGTGTTTTAAATGTTTTTAAAGTAAAATTGTGTATCAATTCCTCACCCTGTCTGACCCTGAATTTAAAAAAAATATTTTTTTAATTTTCTCGCAAGAATAAAAACACTTGGGTAGGCATCTATGATTTATAGAAATGAGGAGTATTTTCTCAAAGTCCGAATTATTTAAAGCACTTTCACATCAAATGTCTTACATTTGTGCAAGCATGCTTCTCGTTTGTGCAAGTATGACGTGAATTTATTATTCTTTTGTGAAAATGCATTTGTTTGGGGAAGTAGTGAGATTTATTTGAGATTTAAAAGTGACATGGGTTAATTGATATTTATTCAAATGGTAATTTTTAGTGTGAAATATTATTTTATGAATAATAAAATATTATGAACATGTCTGTAATTTAGCTTTCTGTGTATCCTATTAGTCTTATATCGTATGTGTTGTCACCTCCAGTGTGCAATTGTGAATCAAAGCCCTGATGTGAACATAAGTATTAATGATGATGATCTGATTTCATTCCTAGCCCTCAGGCCCAGACTATGAAGAAGAAGAGCACTTCTTCTCTGTCCCAGCCTTCCTCACTGTGTCTGGTCAGCTTCACTTGGAACTGATGTCAGGGTGAGATAAACTATATGGATTTATCTTCTGGTGATCACATCTACCTGCTTGTACGTTCCACCTCAGAAAGTAAGAGATACACTTTAGCACTGAAGAGCTTTTGTAATTATGCCATGTCACTCATATTTGTTCCAGGGCTTTTTCTAAGGTTTACACATTTGGGCCAACTTTTCGTGCTGAGAACTCCCAGAGCAGACGGCACCTGGCTGAGTTTTACATGGTGGAGGCCGAGGTCTCCTTCGCTCAGTCCTTAGAGGATCTCACCAAGGTACACTGTCACGGTCCTCAAATACTTTGCTCTGTGTTATCTGTTTTTCACTTTACATATTTCGGTGCGTACAACAGAGAGATTTCTGTCCTTTCCAAAAGCAAATGTTTTCTATTCAATGAAGCATGTTGTAAAAAAATAAACTCCTTGGATTTGAACTGCATTGATATTTGTTTTAGGCAAAGTTTTATAATGTGTCATCTTATTTTATCTGAAAGGGGGGGGGGACCACTTTTATGAAGGAGAGAAGTAACCTTTACTCTTTCCCGTGACTTTTTTATGAATCATAGTCGTCACAGACTGGCTAATGCATTAAACATGAGGATCTTGGATGATGTGAACCTATGTCACACCACATCCATTTACATCTGCTGAAGTTTAAACTTTACACTTGCCTTTTGTGACTTTTAAAGTTGCCCTTTTGCGCAGTTATTCAGAAACGCTTTAATTATTAAACCGGCCCCGCTCACAGGTCATGGAGGGCATGTTCAGATCTGCCACGGAGCATGTCTTGGCTCACTGCGCTGAGGATTTGGATTTGTTTCACAAGCATGTGACTCCTGGACACAGGGTGAGTCCTGAAGGACACTTATTTAACTTGGCTACATAACCTAGCTCCTTATACCAACCAGACATAACTGCATCTCACTGAATTATAATCTCAATTACAGGAAATTGTAGAAGCTATGCTGAAAAACAGATTCCCTACGTAAGTCTTTGTTATTTTAAACATGGAAGTTATATCAGCTAAAGAATAAAGTCTAAGGCATTTCATCCACATAATCTGAATCTACTTTTAGGATTACCTACAGTGAGGCTATCGACATCCTAAACCGCAGCTCTGAGAATTTTGCCTTCCCAACAGACGTAAGCGCAACATCATTATTTTCTCCTTGATGAGCATATTTCATATCTACATCTGTATATTTGATACTATCATTCCACTGAGCTCCTCTTTGACCTTAGCTCTTCTTTTCCACAGTGGGGCTGTGACCTTCAGACGGAACACGAGAAGTACCTGGTGAAACATTGCGGCAACATTCCTGTGTTCGTCACTGATTATCCTTATGATCTCAAGCCTTTTTATGCAAGAGACAACCAGGATCATCCTGAGCATACAGTAAGACGTAGTTCTGCTGTGAAAAACACAAAGCCAATCAATGATTTAACCGCTCCGTTCCAACCTTGTATTGTCCCTTGGGTTATCGCAGTGATTTGCATTTCTGCGCTGACTGCTGTTTGTGTGTAGGCAGCTGCAGTGGACCTTCTTGTGCCAGGAGTTGGAGAGCTCTGTGGGGGCTCGCTGAGGGAGGAGAGGCTGGATCTGCTGAGAGCTCGGCTCCAACAGTGTGTACATGAACTCCAGGTTTATTAGAAGCCTCATGGCAATGGCATTCCCAATATTCGCATAATTGCGTCAAATATATTTGTATTTAAATTGAGATCAAGCATAATCCCAGTAGTGTCAAACTGTGCAAGCTGGCCTCTGTGCTGCAGTGGCTGTAAAGCATTTTTTTGTGCAACAACTCGGACATGATCATTTGGATATCATGACAGCCCTTAAAGACACTATAATCTATATATGTTTTTTATTATCCCTGACTCACCACCCATGTCACGTTGTATGAAAACTAAATTACATCTGACATTAACCCTACGTGTATTTTTTTCCAGGGCTGGATTAGAAGACACCTACAGCTGGTAAAAAAAAAAACACATTTATATTAACAACATTCTAAAAGAAACACCCATACACACCAAAGAACTTTAATGACATTTTATTTTTTTGCAGGTATCTGGATTTGAGGCGTTTTGGCTCTGTGCCTCATGGTGGATTTGGAATGGGATTTGAGAGATACTTGCAATGCATCCTCGGTGTTGACAACATCAAAGATGTGATCCCCTTCCCTAGGTTTTCACATTCATGTGTTCTATGAAACAGTTTCAGCCTTGTAGAGAATTTAATGACAGGATTGGTTGTCTGCCTAACGACAAATAAAAATGATTTTAACTTATACTTGCGTGTCATAGTTATTTTTTTGTTTATTGGTATTTAGATATCATTATTTATTTTATTTATAATGTATCTGCTCCTGAAATATAAAAACAATGACCATTGGTATTTGAAATGACTGTTAATATGGAATTCATTTGTAATCAACTGTAAATTATTTCCCAACAATAAGACATTCTTAATGAAGTATATTTTTCACCACATATCAGGGAAGTGTTAAGTAAAATGTAAGTACCTTTTTTAGACATGCATACACTTCCAAATTAAAAAAAAAATTAGTTTTTTTCCAAAGCAACTGACAGTATTTCCACTAGATGGTGCTTTTTCCCAGGCCATCCAGTGGATCAAATAATTTACTCAGACAATAACAGCAGCTTCTGACTCTTACTTTGACCTTTTGTTTCTAACACATATCACCGTTACAATATGTTACTGATACTTAACTATTTGGTTAGGCATTCAAAACACTTTTGATGTAATAATGTGCAATCAGATTCGTTTCCGTATTCAAAATAAAACAAACATTTGTTTTTTTGTGAACCTTAAAGATGGTATATCACAAATCGTTCGGTTCCTCAATTATTTACACTCCTTTTGGGATCTTGGAGCTACTTTGTGGCCGGCCGTGCTTCCATCCTGTTCATCCCAGCGCAGCCCATCCCTCTCTCGGCTCGGTGGGCGTGGTATGAGTTGGGAAAACAAACTGCAGACACTCTACGATACTTCCTCACCCTGCATCAGTTGAGTTTCCCCGCGGCTCCATGTCAGCTGGCCGTGCGTAAATCCCCAAGAGTCGAGTTGCGCCTTTCTATCTTTCCTCCCCAAGTGTGGCTTGCGGGGCGGTCGTTGCGCACGGTTCCACCAGGAGCGCCTGGCAACGTCCCCGAACAGCACTACTTTGATTTGTATCAAATGGAGGGAGCGGACTGCACCAGCACTGAGAGCCAAACGCCGACAGCACTTTGAACAGACAAGCGATCCGGAGCCGTCATGTTCTAGTGACAGACGGCAGTTGTAGAGCAAGAAGAGAAAGCACACCCTGGCAAATATGAGCGGCGGTGAAATCATCTTCCAAGGCTGGCTGAGGAAGTCACCTCCGGAGAAAAAGCTGAGGAGATATGTGAGTGATCTCTACTTTCACTTAGTTTTGCTATGTTCATGAGTTTAGCTGAAACAGCAGTGTGCGACTTTCCTCTCAGTCAAATTGCTGCTTTGTTCATATCTGCATCAGAGTCAAGTGGTGTCAAACTCCAATATTTAGAGCCCAGTTGTAGCAGGTGCACCCCACTACCATCTGGACCTCTCCTCTCTTTTATGACCCATGGGAGGCAACACATGTTATCCTGGTTTCTGAAATAGGCCTACAGCCTCAATCCAATATCATTTAGAAATGTGTGTTAACATGAAAATGCAGTTGCCAGGTTTTACAGAGCCCCCGCTGTGAGGTCCAGTGACAACATGGTAGTAAGCCTGTGTAATACCCGGCAGCTGTCTATAATTTTGACTAAATCAGACACACTTATACACACAAACTGTCATTTGGCTTGGTCTGATCATTATGAGGTAATGTCTAATCAAGCATGGAGGTGCAGTTTTCATCTAATGTCGACTAATGTCACAGCAATAGTAATAACTGCACAGCTCTTGAGTGTCTTGATAAGGCTTCATAAGCCAAAGCTGCTCATCTCTTGCTGGGTGCTGGGCAGGGGAAAGGCTACAAATCAGATAATAGGATTTATGCAGGCAGATAGAACCATGAGACAATCTCCTATAAATACAGCTGTCCACTGTTTATGTATGGTGTTGCATTACCAGGCCTCTCTCTCCATGTTCCTACTAGCTGATTTTACCATGATGTCATCTCTCTGTTTCTTCTGGAAATCCATCCTTGGATGTCTTCAAATGTAGCCCCCCCATTGTCCTGTCATTTCCTCATTGTCTTCCACTTAAAGCTGGCTAATGTTTACACAGAGGCCACCGTGGTCCGTATGGAACGGCAGCTGCAGTGGTACAGAGGAAAAAACTTGCCTGGTTCATAGCAGTACTGTATAAACAAGGAGAGAAAATGCTCACAAGGCATATTGGTGCTAAAATAATGGCCTTCCTCAGGCAAGAGAGCAGGCTCTCAGCCCTTCTCACCCTGAGCGATAACCTATAAACAACTGCACACACACAAACACAGTTTGAGCCAGAAAACAGTGTCATGAGATGGAGTGTACAGAACAGGCAGACTTGTGAATGCCATAATCTGTCCATCTGAAATTCCTTCCACTTAAGTCAGGCTATGGACAATCGGGGCCATTTACTCACCAGTATTGCTGTCATCTGACAGAGTTGACGTCCTATTGCAGAGGGATGTTTTCAGATACTACTTTCACATACCCGCAGACATTCCAGCCTGAAGGTTTGTTGTGTTTCTCAGAGTACTTGGTAGCAAGTTTGATTGCTCATTATATTGGAATGAGTTGAGGAGGTGTAAGGAATGTATTGTTTCAGAGCTCCAATGTTAAACGCTCCAGTTCATACTATTGGGCCTCTTTTGGGAGATTATTTGCTACAATTGTGTGTGTTTTAATCCTTAACAAGTTCTTCCCTGTCAATATTCCACCACTTGTTTTGTATTACCAAAAAAGTCCTCCCTAAGCCAGATGAGGCCTGTGTTTGTTAATTAGTAGTTGTTGAAATAATTGCTCATTGGTCTCTAAAAATGTGGCACACAGATATGCTGCATGGAATCGCACGCCTGGTTAGAAGAGAGTCAAAACTGGAATACCACCACAGGCCAGGCATGCAAATTATATGCAAAATCAGCGAGAAAACACTTATGGCAGTTGAAGCCTCAATACCTCTGTGGGTGAAGACACGAGAAAACATGCTATGCTTAGTAACAAGTATGACTAGTCTTGGTTAAATGTTTGCTAATTTATTTACCAAAGCTATTAACTCTCAGCAGTGACTCACTCTTTCTACATCAGCTCTTTGCTGGACAAACATCACTAGACGAGTGTAAACTCTCCATGCCCCCCCTAAACATGTGACACGGCATAGCAGACGTGTGTAGCCCCTTTCACACACGCTGCATCTTCACAAGGAAAACAGTCGCGCTCTAATGTCCCAGCGCTGCTAAATTATTCACTTGGTTGAAGTTTATCTCGTCTCAGGGGCTGATGGAGGCTTCAGAGGTGGGCCGTGTTTTATGGGCAGGTGGGAGTGGCCTGGTTGCTTTTGTTGAACAATGTCCAGAATAAGCAAAAGGAACATGAAAACAACTGACTAATCCAGCACTTACCTAATGCCTCTTACACAGTTCTGTCGTGGTTATTTTACACATCACTCAGCATTCAGATCATATGCTTCAAAATGTCTCTTACAAACTATTTCCTATTTTATTTGTAGTCGCTGCTTGATCAATATAATGATCAAAAATACTTGACCTGTTATAAACAAACGAATGCTCACATTTAACCTTACCTAACATCCAATGACGACATATGCACAATATCAAGCACGTATGAATAGTAATTTGCCTGCTCAACATGCTGCGTGTCATTCTGTAAACAAATTAATTCCTGTTCTCAGGTCGGGATCAGTTGCTAGACCCTCCCATTTGCCGTTGTTGTATCTGACATCACAAAACGTGTCTGTTCACATACAGTAAAGCATTGCCACATTCCACACGGATCATATCGGCAAGGTGATAGCTGCAGCTACAGCTCTCTGGATCTGCCAGCTTCTACAGGCTTTACCATCTTGCCCTTGCGGATGGTACAGAGGAAGAGAGGTGGGGGGGAGGCAGTGAGTTTTTAAGGCGGACATGGTGTGTCCCACTGTCAGCTGCCGGGTCTGCTGTTGTTTTGCAGAGGGGCTTTGGGAAGTCCTTGCCCTCAGAGGTCAACGGAGAATGCCTCCAAGTTCCTGCTTTGACAGACACCCAGCGCTCACACAGACATTTTCCTTGTTCCACTTTATCTGTGGGACCTCGACAGGGCCTTTGCCCAGAAGCTACAAAACTGGGGTGGCACTATGTGACTGCGATATCAAAGTCAGATTAGTGTATCATTGTTGGATATGTACGGCTAACAGATTCCTTGTGATGGTCATAAAGCTGAAGCCTTCGATCATTTTCATTGTTGGTTAATCTGTTGACAGTTTTTTTTTTAATTAAAGATCTCTTATAAACATTTTAATCGCTCATGTTCCATGTTTAAGAGGCAGGAAACAGAGAATGTATTAAAGTTTTTATTGAGCTTAATTATGATCTCTTATCAAATGTGTTGCTAATACGTTTTCTGAAGATCAACAGCGGTGACATTCATAACAAATGAATGCATAAAAGTCAAAGTTGTTTGTCACAATTATGCTTTACTCCACCTTTTGACATCCATTCTTTCACATTCATTGTGAAAATCCCAGGGTGGCCTTGTTTGAACCTTTGTCAAAATATCCTGTCCTTTGCCATGAACTCTGGTTTAGCGTGTGTGTTTTCTGCCCAAAAATTAATTATTGCAGCACTAGCAGATGCCAGACTTCCTCTGGATGGTACCTACAGGAAGTGTTGTGACAGAGGCCCCATGACAGGGAAAGAAACTAAATTGGTCTGTGAGTATATAAATGTATTTTCATCTAACAAACTTTATCAGCTGAGTTTACAAATCTGCTGTTCTGAAGGAAATTAGATCCCATTGATTTTTTCTTTGACCAGCAGCAGAGATAGTTCTTTTTTTCTCAGGAAGTTCACCATCACATGAGTGATGGTTTTATTTAACTGTGCTTACAATACAAATAAATGAGTCATTCTACAACTACATGGGTTGAAAACCTCTGACCAAAATAACTTCTGGGATTATTCCATTCCTATTTGAAACCCTCTGCTGATACACATGATTACAGCCCAGCAGAGCATTGTATGAGGGAGACCCTAAACAAATAGTTGGCATCTACAACATGTCGTTTGATAATATCCTGACTAACAGCAGTATAACATGCTCAGTGATTATAGATACAGTATATGATCTGTTATGTCCTCCCAATTCCGGCTGTTTTTGTAACACAAGCAACATAATCTAAGTGTAGTACCATTAGTTTGTCGCACTGCCTGTTTCTTCTGCATGAAGATACATCTAGTCTCTGCACGGTTGATAAGATAAGAAACAAGCAATCATTTACAGGAATCATACTACCAGCTTGTACATGTTAGTGGTTTATGTCATGTAACTTTCATTGGATTGGCCCACTGATGCAATGGGCTTTGAAATTGTGATGTCAGTCAGTAGAAATGCCTTTTGGCCTTCCACACAGCAGCATGCAAAGAAATAAACGTGAGAATGGTACCAAAAACCATTATTAAGAGCAAAAGATTAACATTTATGTTCAGAAATATGAATACTAGCTGTGTTAGAGCTTGTTGAAAGCTAACTCATTTTCTTTTTTTTGCATTAATTTAGTGGTTTACTTAGCACACTTGCTCTTTTTTACCAGCGTCCTGCTCTACACTGGAGACAGTTGCTCACACCACGCCTCTCTGATGCCCCTAAGCAAGGAGCAGGTTCAGTTTAGATGCAGCATGATAGTGGATGTTAAATAACAGGAAACTCTGTTGTTTTTATAGCTTATATACACCTAAAAATACAATTAAGATAAACAAACTTTTGCACATGCCATTTACAGAACGTAGTTTGCAATAACCCCTGAAATGCTTGTAGGAAGGAGAATGTGTTATTTACTTATTACAGCATATACAGTAGGCAGGGATATTTCTTAAAGGGTCTGCGGCACCTTTAGTGGGGACTTTTTTCTTCCCGCAAAAATCCTGGTCATGCTGTTTTGTGAAGCAGGACTTTGATTAAACCTGATATGTCTTGCTTGGTGATACATGGGGATTAATTAAGGTACCACTTATACGGGAAGTAGGTTATTCATTGAATAAAAATAACTTGTTTTTGCACCTTAGGAAATATACTATTTGACCTTGCTCAATACCCCAAGACACATATTTTAAGTGAATTGGGAGTTAAATGTCTGGGCCTGTTTGGTACAAGCCATGGTGGAATATGATTTTAACACAAGTAGGTGAATCACTTGCCTTGTTGCAATAGTCTGTAGGAGTTGGAAATGTGTAAGCAAAGTGCTTTCCAGCTAAGGTTGTGGTAAAGGTTGCAACATTAGTCAGAAGGAAAACAGCTACAAGCAAGCACATGCTTGAAATGTAGCCCAGCTAAAGAAAGTGAATTGCTTCTCCATAATTTGAATATGTTTTGGATCACTTAGCTCCTTTACATGCTTAATTTTCTTTTAATATTGACACAGCTCAGAGTCTTCTTTTCTCTGAACATCCAGACAGTGATGAGTCATTACTGCCCAGATATAGAAATTGAAATGCCCTACTACTAAAACTCAGATAAGAATAAAGTCTGAGTAATGTAGCTAGCGTACAAATAAAGACTTCAGTGGAGCAAAGTGAGACAAAATAAGACAAATGTCATCTAAGTTTAGAAGAGACAGTGTTGCAGATCACGGATCTGTGTGTATAGTTGCATTCACTGATAGGCACCATCGAGGTACAAATCCCAAAATATCTACAGTTGAAGTGTTGGTCATTAAGTGATCTCAATATTATAGTCTAATGCAACCCTCCAATAATCACTCGAACACATAAATGTGATTGTGTTGAGTCATGACAAACAAATATCCTTTGTAATTTTGGATAATTCTTTGAGCCATTCAAATGTTTGCATTCTTTTAGAATCAGAAAGAGATCCTGGATATGCAGTGACATTTAAACAAACAACAGCATGGGGAATGGTGTATGAAGAGAGGATACATTTACTTAATTACACTGTTAAGTACAGAAAGCATCGACGCTAATGTCTTTGATCCTGTTTAGCATTGAAATGTTTTCACTAGTCACAAAAAATAATCAACTACTACTTGCAATTCTGTCTTTTGCGTGAACAATACCCCCTGAAATGAGCTGATCACTTACCTCGACTAAAACAATGATTGCTATTGCAGTGTGCCACTTACATGATTAGAATTACAGTTAGTTGCCTTTAATCCTAATTGACATAGTGATCAACATAAGTACAGATGTCAATTAAGTGTGCCAATTATTGATTTAACTTAATTGAACAATGACAAAACTAATAATAAATACATTTGTAAATTAGTTCAATATAATATTTCAAATGACTACACTACAGTGATGGATACATTAATATTGTGTGCATGTAGATATATGAAAACTCCTTTCCTTTTTGGGATAGTGTGTGCCATGATACGCTCCTGGTACCTGTTATATTTTCCACTGTATTTAGCTGACATCCACACAAGACCCTGAATGCAGCAGTGGCTGACCTAATGATGCACACAGGTTGGTGTGGCTCTGTGATGTGCTGGGCTGGGTCGATTGGTGCGACAAATATAAGGTCCAACCTTTACCTTGAATCTATATATGTCTACATTGTGGTCCTGAAGAGGCTATTTCAGAGACTTTACTCCCGATTTAATGATTGTGTTTTGCACCCAAAGCCACCTTGGTAGCAGTCAGAGAGACTAGGAGATGCTCACAGCCCGTTCTCCATACACAGACATGTATGAGTCGCAGCAGATGGCGGAGGCAGGGGAAGTAACACAAAGAGTTCTGATTAAAGATAATGCTCCCCGTTAGTCAAACTGTCAGGGCGGGCTCACACTAAATAAGCCAAGCTTTTTCGCCGGTACGGAGACATGGCGAGAGATTACTCATTTTCCTAATGATGGAAGTGTTCGACTGCACATTGAGGCTGATTATATCTACTGAGAGTTTTGAGAGGTTGTTTTTCATAGGAGGCGCGACACATTTTGCACATGATGAACTGATTGAATGAGCACTGCAGTTACCAAATGCAGCATCCCTCTTTATCTTCATCGCACCTGTAGGATGGAGCTTTCCATTACAGGCATATGATGGCATTGTATGTGGAGTCGTATTTCCTATAATGCTATGAAAGCTGAACCAAATGAGGCTCTATTCTACATGCACTAAAGGGGTTTGCAAAGCTGATGTCTTATAGAGAATTATACGCATAAGGGAAACATAAGGAGTGTCCCTACTATGTCTGCCTTGGCGCTCCATGGCTAACCACTCACCTTCTTTATTAACACACAAGAATTTATGGGCCTGTTAGGGTCTTATCTGCATGTGTTATGTCTTGCAGCTGCCGGCCTTCCAAGGTCAGTGTTTTGACTATTGGGAAACCTGAGTAGGTTGATTTAAATCGCAACTGTGCCTTGAAGCATCCGTTGGATTTAAATGGCTGTAGTTTGAAAACTCTCACCAATCCTGTTTAACATATTTTTTACGTTTACTTCTCCGGGTACACGGATGGGACAGAGTCATGTCCGACCCAGGAGCATCTGGATCTCCTCACCACTAGAGACAGATACTGGGCTGGAGCTGCTGAATGCAAAACGGCCACACATTGTTGGCACACTGTCGGACTCCTGTTTTGTTTGTGAGTTGAATTGATTGGAAAGGCTTCAGAACCGTGTGTTATAAACCTTGTCTTGGACAGCTGTCTGCTTAACATCTCGCTGCGAGCCGAGATGGGGAGCCCTGTGTAAACTGTAGGACTTTCAAGGAAATGGTCCATGCTCTCTCATGTCCAGTTGGAGTTTATCTAAGCTCTCTGTTACATAAACCGATGTCACGTAAATACTGATTCATGACACCCGTCAAGCACACAGAAGAAGGCAAGCATATCACCAGTTGATTAGCTCAGGAACGCCTTGAAGGAATTTCTTCAAATTTGGTACAAACATCCATTTGGTCTAGAAATTGGTTGCAAAAGGTCAACCGCAAGGCCCTAATCCTAGGTCAGGGAACGCTTAAAAAGCATTACCATGCAAATGTTAGAGGTGTTTGTGTGCTGTGTGAATGCCCGGAGATGTTTTTCAAATGAAAAAGCATTGCATTCCCTCACTTGTTGAAACTCCCATCTGTTCATGGAATGTTGGCTGACGTTAGACCCGCTATTGATCAGGACCACGTAATCGGGTCTCTGTTGTCATTGTCTGCTGCAGCGCGTCAAGCTTTGTCCTCTCTCACCTTTAACAATGATCACAAGTGTTAAGGCGCTCACTCGTACGATCATGGCTGTTATTGCACTCCTACTTATGAATTCTTGCACAGCAACGAGGTCCTTCTTGCTGCTGTTCTTTTGTTGTGAGGTGTTGTTTTGTAAAGATGCAATTCTAATCTTATTCAGACACCAGAAGGGACAAGAAAAAAAAGTCACTTATGTGCTAAATATTCCTCTTTTGTTCTTCGCTAACTTTGAGAAGCTAGGAAACAGCACCCACATAGAATAGATGTGGGGTGAATGCATTACAGGGAATTCTTGTAGGCGGGCTATTTCTGCTGTCCTTATTTAGAACCAGTAATTATCCCGTATGTGTGAAATGAAAAGCTGTACGATGCTAACTTATGAGCAGTTGGTCCTCTCTTAGAATTATTGATAATAAAGTTTATTGTATAACCTTTTAAAACATGTTACCGGGGAAAGTCAATATATAAATATTGTAGGTCATTCATATCTTGCTTGAGGGATACTAACTAACTAATTTTACGAATGATGCAGAACTCATAGCTCTTGAGTTGTAAATATTTTTTAATAAACACAGCCAGCTTTAAAAGAACAAAATCAAAAGATAAAAGATGGATAAAGATTATGGAGCTTCAAAATATATGAAAGATAATACTGGGAGTCCAATTTGGCTGAAATTGGATACTACCTCCCCAACCACTTTTCCTCCCCCTCTTATTTTCCCTGATGCTCAGTCCCATCCCTTAGTAGCCCACCGGTGGGACCTCTGAGCACACTGATGGGATCCCTCTCACTTCACCTTTTACTATAATTACGCAGTAATGGCCCGGCACTAGTGCATTTGTTACAAGCAGTCTCATCACAGTGTTGTGTGTGTGTGTGTGTGTGTGTGTGTGTGTGTGTGTGTGTGTGTGTGTGTGTTTGAGCGATGTTGCCCAGATCAAACATGTTGCCCGAGGCCTCCATTCCGACGGCAGCCAAGCATTCAGTGTCACAAAAGGTAAATTGCCCTGCCGCAACACATGACCTTTACAAAAATGATGGTAATATGAAAAGAAATGTACACAAGCAGTACGGCAGCCTCACAGTGTCAGTGTTTGTGCAGCTGTGTGGTGTGTGTCCTGCAGCAGCAGCAGGTAAAGTAGAGGAGGCGGAGTCACACACAACTACCTGCTGTCTCCTCCTCTCTTGCTCTAGGAGGAGAGGTAAACAAGACTATTCTAACCTTTATGATGATAGCATACGTGTTTAGTTTGGATGTTTGCTCATGCACATTTAAAAACATGTGGACTGATACTTATCAGCCAGCCTGTTGACACAGCCTACTACTACACACACACACACACACTGTGTGTTGCTCGATTGCTGTAAAAGGCACACCTTGGATAATTGTTTAGGCCACAACCTTCCCCAAATTCATTAGTCAGTGTTACTAGGACAGCAGTGATGAGTTGTGTTGAAAGACACAAGACTGGGCTTGTTTTTACGGTGTTGGATTAGATATGTGCAAATACAGTGAATGACTGCCGTGACTTATCAGCTGTCGCTGTGTATTTATCTCCTAAACTGTTGTGTTGAGCCTCGGAGAACTATCAACACATACCAGACAATTGTATCCCCTTTGTATGATTGTTTGTTTTCCCAGTATCATTGTTTTGAATTCAAAAATAGAACAAAACATGTCTCTTCTCAACATGCAAAGAAACAAAAGGAATTGGCAAGAAAAAACGTTTTGATCCTATTTTTAGAAGTGAACTTGCTCAAAAGGTTTTTGTGTGAGGATTTGTTATTAGAGGTTTTCCTTCCCAGTCATCTGAAATAGATGCCGACGTGTTCTCCTTTGTACTCCACTGTAGCCTCTCTGTATCTGTAGCATGGCTGCCATCAGCACAGGAAAATGGAGACTTAGTTAGAACAAGGTGAGATCAAGCTTTATGGGCTGATTGGACAAGACTGAAGGAACTAAACACTGTGCGCTCATAGACACGGATGGCTGCTCTTCTTCTTGGAGAGCTTCAATTGCTGGCAGACCATTTATTCTACAGTTTAGACCCTGACAATCTAAAAAGCAGAGTTTAACAAAAATACATCTGAGGAAGTCTACACAAAGAACACTTTTTTGTTGTATAGGGTATTTGTTTTTTGCTTAATGACGTTATAGTTTCTTTCTGCTCAGATTTGACCTTTATTTGACTTTGACCTCGGGAACATGATGAGCAAATAATCATAAAGCTTTATTTATATAGCACATTTCATCCAACACATGCAGCTCAAAGTGCTTTACAAAATGACACATCACAAGTTAAAAACAAACAACAAGACATTCCCCTCAGATTATTTGTTAAGAACTTTAAAGGTACATGCAGCAAAATATAACATTTTATCAGGTTACTAGACACAAGGAGGTAAAATGTATGATAATAAAATAAAATAAATAAATAATGGTTTCTCTCTGACAGATAAGACACAAGACAACTGAGTCGATGCAACAATATATAAATAGCAGGGAGTTCCAACACGTCCTGTGATGCTGCAGTAAACAGCTCATAACAATAATATTGTATTAGTTTAGGTTGTGATTGGTGGCTCACAGCTCTGTCAGTGGTTCAATGGACTGTCGTGTCCAGTTGTTATTAGGGGCAGTGTGTCTCTCAGCTGAGCCCCCCCCCATAGAAAAGTGATGCTGCTTAAACCAAAGCTATGAGGGGGAGGGGAAAGTTGGAGAGCCGGGAGAGTTCAGCCTAGTTTTACAGCTTCAGCGCTCACTTCCCAGCGCTTAGACAGTGATCGATGGGCTTAGACATGCTCTGTAGGACAGGCGGTGGGTGGGTAAGCTCATTTTGTTGTGTCCTCCTCCCCCATGATCTACTTCGCCGGGGAAGTTTGCTCGAATTTGAAAGAGTTCATGAGAGAGAAAGAGAGTGATAGAGGGAGTAGAGGCTGCGATGCCAATTGAGTTGTTGAATAGAAACGCACCAATATTACGCAAGAGCTTGGCAGAAAGTGTGACAAAGGGAAACATTATTTAACCCTCTTATTCAAAGACCAAGCTGGAAATTAATTTGTTCCCAAATTAGGCTGCAACTACATTTCCCGTGGAAACTAAGCATGCTATTTTTAGAGTGATAAGGCCTCCTAAATGATTTGTCTTTGCTCCGCGGTGGAGAGCTGTGGCTGTCCTGGGTTAATACGCTGGCCGCAGTTGAAGGATGCCAGGAATAACCCAGCAGGGTCACACTGACCTCTTGAAAACTGGGCAGCGCTCCAGGTCTCAATTAAGTGATGCTCTCTCCTTCCAGAAAAGGCAATAATATTTAAATGGGGTTTGCAAGAGTTATAGCTGTGCATGGTGTAATGGCACAGAACCAAAGAGCTTTACAGACCCGATGGGGGGAATGCAGTTTGTTTCTTTTGAGGCGTAAGATGACTGTACTTTACATTTATGAAATAAGGAAGTTCACACTCAGATAGAATCACTTAGAAGGAAGCTTAAAGACTTTATTTGAAATATTTTCTCCCACATCCTTTAGCAGTACAAACTGCAACATTAATCTCCCATAGTGAGAAATGACCTCGTATATCTGCACAGCTCATCAGATAGGGCTGTAGTGGTAGGATATATATATATACTGCCTCCAGCTTTTATCAGTGTATCGTTCTCACAGAAAATAAAAATGAAAAAGTCATATACCACATGGAGCTCTTCAGCTACACAGGAGATAAGATCACAATCTGCACTTCCTGGGGAAAAAAGAGAAAAAATATGTTGCTGCCTTTTTTCTTTTTACGTCTGTTGACTTCTCAGAGGATAAATAAACAGAACATTTTAGAAGTGTGTACAAATGTCACAGATATCCATATTAGTGTGACAGAGAGCCAGTGTGCGCAGTACCTAAACAGCTAATTCAGCATCATTCATTGTATCCCTGAAATAGCTTATAAGAAAATGATGTATGTATATATCTGAAGAAGATTAGAAATACCTCATTTGAAAAGCACAGGAGATATGCAATGAAATCCATGTTCTGCCCTGTGTTTATGCATCTGTCTGCTTTGAGGGGGTGTGGGGCAGCTAGCCTTGCAGCAGTGTCTGTGTTGATGGAGAGAGAGGGGGCCTGCAGGATCCTGCGTGTCAGCAGCCTGCATGTGAGAGACATTGCCTGGCGGAAGTGCATCACTGGCAGATTTCCAAAACCCCCCTTTACTCCCCCTCTCCCTTCCTGGTCTATCTTCCTCTTTTGTCTCTGAGCACGGAGAACACAGAGGCCCTTTAAGACAGTTACTGGGAAAACATATGGAGGCCACTGTCCTTCCTTTATGCTGTTTCCAGTTGACAAACGCAACAGTGGTTTTGTTTTTGTGAAATCAACATGTTACTTTTGTTGGTTTTGCTCTTGCATAATTGTGGGTATTGTTGGACTGCTGCTGCCTTTCATCTGGTTATGACAAGGAGTGTTTATTTACAGTCTTAGAGGCAACTTCAGTGACACGGTCACACGCAGCTATGGGTCAGTGTTGATTGGAGCAACGCACTGTCATTCACCACTTCTGGAAGAGGGCGGGGCCTGCAGTCTCATAATGAAGTTGTCATGGAGGAGATCTGCTTCTGTCTTAGCTCACAGAGGGATCTCAGCACAGGAAATACGTTGGGAGGGAGTAAACACCTGCTGCCTCCCCCCCACAACCTCCAACACACACACACAGCAACCACACAGAACCACATGCGTGCTAAAGCACAGCATCCTCCTCAAGTAGGCAGACTTTAGTTTCCCTGCTTGATAAACAGTTAACATCACAACCCAGTTCAGCGGTTGAGTGCGTTGCCACGGTAACATTCTGCATCACATAGAGTAGGGAATTAAACAGAACTATTGTTCAGTATTTTAAATGCAGATAAAAGTATAATTCTCCATCAACACATGATTTTGCTGTTCTGGCTCACAGGGTCAGTCTTGTACTTACATTTTATTCCCATTTCCCAGGCATGGAAGAAACGCTGGTTCATACTCCGCAGCGGCCGCATGAGTGGTGACCCTGATGTTCTCGAGTACTACAAGAACGACCACTCCAAGAAACCCATCAGGGTCATCGACCTGCACTGCTGCGAGCAGGTTGACGCCGGCCTGACCTTTAAGAGGAAGGAGTTCCAGGACAGCTTCGTGTTTGACATCAAGACCTCAGACCGCACTTTTTATCTCGTAGCTGAGACTGAGGAGGAGATGAACAAGTGGGTCCGTTCCATCTGCCAGCTGTGTGGGTTCAACCAGTCAGACGACAACCACGGTAGGAAAGCCTGACCTGTGCTTGCTGCTCTATCCACCTGCCACTGACTTCATTTAACTCTCCACCATCTCCCTGTTTAAAACACAATGAAACCTAACAAGTCAATTCATTAAGATTTTTTTTATTTTTTAGGAATCTTTGTGTCATGTTGGCTTATTGATCTGCTTTTGTGTTTACTGCTGTTACTGTTACTATGTCAATTTTACATTTCAGACAATTTAGTTTGTAAAGTAAAAAATCTGCTTCCAATATGATAATAAGTAGTACTAAAAGGACAAGTTAATTAAATTATTCTTTGTCCAACAGTAAATAAGGGACACAATTGATAATCAATTAGTTAAGCAAGTCATACAGTATCTCAAGAAAAACCCTTGCTGGCTATGTTTACCATTATAAATGATTATATTTTCATTAAATGTGTTATCCAAATTTTGTAAAATGTAAAAACCAATAGACGAAAAAATTAAAATTAAATTCGTAGACAGAAATCAATTGCATATCAATTTGTAGAATTATTACATAGTACAATAGTATAATATAATTTGTGAAAAAACACATCTTTACTGAATCAATATAATGTGTTTTGGTGTTTAAGGCATGCAAGCAGTACAAAACAAAATCGAATAACTCCTTCCTTCTCGAAGTCTCCTATTGTGCTTTTTATTTGGTGTTATTTGGAACAGCTTGCGTCTTAGTTTTCACAAAATTTGCAGCAGAGGTCCAGCCACATGATATCATTGGCAATTGTTGTTTTTTTTCCATCTCTGTTATTTGAGAGAGTGGAATGGGAACATCCCTGCCAAATAAATGGACACAGTGCCGGAGAGTGTTATTGATTTTTCTCTTCATTTGTTATGTTAAAGGAAGGGTCCGCTCTCTGCCTCTTGTTTCCAGGATGGTGGGAATTCTTATTCTTGATTTTGGCCATTATAAAACTTAGTGGCAGATACAGAGGGGGCAGTTTTGCCACAGCTTCTCTTTTAAATATTTTGCGCTTGAGAAAGGCTTGTTTTCCTCTTGGATTGCTTGGAAAAAAAAAAAAAAAGCTTGTTGAATTAAAGTGCCAAATAGAAAACTCATGTAAATGACAACATGTTTATGCAGTAATGTTCTTATGTAAAACAGCTTCAGTCTGGGAGCAATTCTGTGATCCTTAAATTAGTCTCAATTGTCTGAATCACACTTTGCTATTATCTCTTGCAATGTAAAAGATAATAAATGATAGTAATGCAAACGCCTCTCCCTCTAAGCAGCAGTAAGTGAGGTCTTTACCCAGTGTGGGTGAACCCAATGTTTTCAGATGTCAGACTCATATTCTGGTTGGATTGATCAAAGACCTGCTATAATAGTGAGCTGAATGTGTTGTGTTAGTTGTTACTTTAGCTCATGGCATCTGAGGTGTGAGTGCTTGGAGCGTCGATGCATCTTTAGATCATACATTACCACAAATATTCAGTAGAACCACAATGATTAGTCGATCAACAGAAACATATTTAACCCTTTTTAAAGGGGCTCAATTATGCTCTTTGGGGTTTTCCCTTTCCTGGAGTGTGTTGTATAGGCTATTGTCTATCTATGTAATGGTCTGCAAAGGCTAAACTCCCAATGTTTCTCCCCCACTGCCTTTGAAATGCATCCATTCGACTCCTTTGTTTACTTATGTAACATAATGACATCACCATGTAACACTCAAGCTACTATTGGCTAGCGCTCCAACACATTGTACGTGATAAGCGAAGGGCTGGGACATCTCTAATGCCCCTTTCACACCAACGCGGTTCCAGGGCCGGTTCGGAGCTGGAGCTTGAAAAGCACCGTTTTTTTCCTGTTCACACCGCAGCAGAGCCGCCTCTAAGCTCCGGAATCTGGTTAGTTTCAAGCACCAAAAAGTTGTCGGTCTAGAAAGCAAGCACCGCATACGTCACGCTTACGGCGGGGGCAGGGGCAGGGGCGGGATCAACCTCTAACAACAACAACAAAAAGCCTAACCCTGGGTAATGTTTTTTTTATAGGCAATCATTTAAGCTTTGTTAGTTCCAGGTTTAATATGTGCAATAAGTTCATTTCAATAAGTTTTGCAATAAACATTGAACCAGTCCGGCCCTCGACTAGTACCGATTTTTTTATTTTGGCCCACTGTGTAACTGTGTAAGAACTTTTGAATGTAGCATGTAACGACTGTAAAGTTGGTAGTAAAGTCGTCCCATTTCTTCCATTTAGTTTCGACAGAGCAAAACCAAAACGAGTAGCACTTCAATACAATCGGCCATTGTTGTTGTTGTCGATGTGAGCTGTGAGGGGTTTCCGCGCGGTTTGGCTTTATGAAGCAGGCACGCAAACGGTTACGTCATGACGCAAACGATGACGCAATGACGCAGCACCAGTCGGGCTCTGAGCGGTGTGAACAGAGCGGGAGCTGAACCGAAGAACCGGTTCTGAACCTGAAAAGCTCTAGCACGGAGCTAGAACGGGAAAAGCCTTGGTGTGAAAGGGGCATAAGCGGTTGACCAGTCACAACAAAGCCGGCCAGCTGACCAATCAGAGCAGACTGGGCTCTGGTTTCAGATGGAGGGTGAACAAAGCCACACCACGCTGGCTTTCAGACGGAGGGTGAAAAAGCTATGCAGCACATGCAGTATGAGAAAAATAAAGACCTTTATGAACATTAAAGCATGTAAACATGTCACAGTAAAGGCACAAAATACAACTATAAACCTGAACATTTGCATAAAAAGGCCCCTTTAATCTTAAGTATTTTGCAGAACTTTTAGGAAATAGTTTTCAGCCTCTCTAATATTCAGTTTTCCTGCTATTTTCAGGTTATACATATTAAGCTGACTATCTTGGGTCTTGGGTATTTAAAGACCCCTCTTTTGACAATTGTATAGACCAAACTATGAACCGAGAAACAAATAAGCAGATTAATCAATAATGAAAAACATAATTAGTTACACCCCATATATTCAGGACAGTGTGTGTTATCGTGAGTTTGTAAAATATACTCTCATATTCTTCTTCCATCCAGATTGAGCTCATGATGTTGTTTTCCCACCATCTGGCAGCTGGTGGACGTTAATCTTGGTGCACATGGTTGATCATCTGCAACATGCAATATGTCCAGGTGTTAAATAAAAACAGCTGTCTTATTTTTCTCACATCAGGAGGGAATCCCCCTGCTCCAAGTTCAACAACTAGCGAGGTCGTGTTATGAATCTCAAACTGTATAAGCTGTAGCCAGCGGGGTGTGGCTGGGAGAATGGGTGGGGGGACTGAGAGGGTTTATGTCATCACAGCTGCATTAGTGACACCATTCTTTGATCAAGAAACTTCACTTAAATGTGTTTTGGAGAAATCTGTATCTAAATGTATTTTGCTTCCAAATTCATACTATATTTTAGTATGGGTGTATCATACCAGGAAGTTAGTATTTGTTATAACCCCTTTGTGCTATCTTATTTGATGAAAAACCACTTGCAGCTTATTCCTAGCAACATCATGATTCCTAGCATTATTTATGCCAAAGGGGTAAAAACTGACTGCTTTTGATAAGCATTCAAAACCAAAACTAATACCTCCTTCAAATGTTTCAATGCTCTAGAAAGGCATGAAAATCTTATGCTACTAATGGTATAAGCTTCCCTTGCTCCTATGCAACTTCATTTATTTAGATGCTTAAGTAGTAATAGTAGTAGTTTTGAATTCCATGTGTGCAGCTGAATAGTGAACTAAACAAGTGGAAATGTAGATGTTATTTTCTCATGTATTTGTTCCCCAAGGGCATTGATGCTTGATTTACCACTGGTTCTCTATTGCGTCATTACTGAAGTCTAAATTATGTGAAAAAGCAAGGACTTTATTTAGAGACAGCCATGAATTTGAGTTGGTTAATAAAACCATTCAGAGCTGACCCACTGCTGATCTGAAACAAGCTGATTGTGTTTGTTCACTGGTGCTCACACACATGGCTTCTTCTTGCTGGTGTCTGCTTGTTTCTGCTTTCCATCTTAAACAAACTACATGCACATTTTAAGATTGGTCCACTCAACACTTACCTTCTATGGAAAAGCATTTTTGCATGACAGGCATTTAAGGCAGTGTCTTTCCGAGGAATAAGTTGTTGACTGTTATGCAATTCCATGCAGCTCTCTCCAAAACCGTAACTCTTGCCTCACTTTTCACACAAGTGGAATAATACAAAGCTGAAATAACCTATTGTATAATAATTCAGAAATTACTTTTCATGATTACAAGAGCAAGATATTTTTGTCTTAGAGCCAAAAACCTCAAATTAGCCTAGAATGGATTAACAATGTGTACAATACACAACGCCCTCTAGCTGTTGTGACTAGGATAGATGCTCAGGCAACCAACTGAATGGTAACTTAATACAAAATGTTGGATTGTTGCACAGTTGTAAATACTATAGAATATATTCTTCCGTTTATTTCATTGCTGAATAGCCTGATAGATTAGTTTTTTTTTTTTCTAAGGATCAACTCATCAAGTGACCAACCAAGCATTAAGCCTTATTTTAGTGTGTTAAACAAAGCAGTTTACATTTTTGAGAGAAACAAAACGTACTGCAGTCACATGGAAACAAATTCAATTGTTGAGAACACAAACATTTGTTCAGTCAGAAAATGCTTTATGCCAATATAACCTGAAGAAACTACCAGACCTGTGAATAATAATGTGTATTGAGGCTGACATTGATTTCACTGAGCATCTGTGTGACTGTAAGATAGAGAAATAAGGGTGTGTGTGAGGAGGCAACTCCCTGCGTGAATCAGTATTCCTAACACAACATCTCTGATCTTGCTCTTTGAGCCTGTGAACACATAGCGCTCGTGGAGCAGAGCCACAGTTTCACACCAGCAACACATTAACTGTAACACACTGAGCCTTTATCAGTTGATACAGAATCCTATACTTGTGGGTTAAGTGATTTTAGTTTGATGAAGTGACTCAGACACTTGCATAGTATTCAGAGCAAACAGAGGATAACTGTTCACAAAGATCTTTGAGAAGGTACATATATTTTGTGGGTTTTCCTTGTGGCAGACATCTGCCGATCTGTGCCAGTGTGTCACCTAACAGACTGGGAATTCCCTTTCAGGAAGAAAACAAACCATGTTCTGAAAAACATGAGAGGTTACTTCCTCGTTTGGAAAGTACACTAGCAGACTGAGACAAACAGAAGACGACACACAAATGGCAAGTTAGGCAGATACAATGTTAGTTTTCATAAAAAGCCAGACAGGAGGTGCAAACCAGACTACTGGGTGTCTGAAATTCATATTGATTTTATTACGCAGTTTTACATACTCTACACTGTGTCATATTTGTTTTTCTAATACATCTGCAGTGCCAATGGGAAGCTTAAAATGACAGTGAATGGGATCAACCAGGCTTGGCTAGACAATAGTGAATCTTAGAGAGGAGTGTTTGTGTTCCTCAGATGGTTTTGTTGAGACTCTGCCTGCATTAGTTATATCAGCACCTTAATCTGAACCTACCTTTTGTCAGTCTGTCTTTGAGGAAGGTTGGCCAAGTACATGACAGCAACTCATTGTTACACAACCGAGCAAGGGCAACGTTCCCTTTTTATATAATACAACTTTTATATTTTATTATATCTGATGAGGTTTCACAATGCCCCACACATTGTCACACTCAGTGACCATTTGACTATTTACATCCTTACAGCTACTTACATTTTTCTGCTGGCCATGACAATCATTTGGTTTTAGGTTTGTCCTTCTACAGTTAAAAGGTACAACTGAGAAACAGCAGCTTGTTTTGCAGAAGGTCTTCTGTCACTCCAGATAATCCCAGAACAAACTGTAAACTGTTTGCCTATGTACAATGTCTTCAGTAGAGAGTAGTTCCTGTATTACTGTTCTCAATGAGGTCTGTGTATTATCAAAAGTGAACGGGATTCTTGATAGAAAGATTATAATGGAGTTTTAAGTCAAATATTCAATGCTTTGGAAGCACACAGTCAGCTCCATCCACCCTGCTGCAATGTGTTGACGAAAGTCTGGGAAAAGAATATCACACATTTTGAGCAGAAAATACACACAAGCTTAATAAATGGGCCAAGTATACATTTTTTTTTATATTTGGGTGTCTGCTTCCAAGAGTCCCATTTTATGCCGATCGTTTTGGCTTGATTCAAATAAATAACAGGCCAGTGTTGTAGCCTACAGCATATTTTATACATATTTACAGGCACAAACAGTACATACAAACATAATTCCCTCTTCATTGGCTACACATCTGCCTCTCCCCTCCCAAAGTGCCCTTTGTGTGCATTGATTTTTTTGTTGGAACAATGAGACTCCATGGCACTGGAAGGTCAGGTTTCTGCTGCCACAGAGCTGTCTGAGGTCGGTTTGCTACTGCTGCCACTGCTGTGCATCCCACAATAACACTAGCAACATCTGAAACACTTGCTGGAGACTTGAGAATACGTTGTGCACGCCCATCATCAAGTTTGTCAAAGAAGTATGTAAAAAGAGATTGATGTATGAATCCTGAATCACTTGTAACAATATGAATACAAAAATATGTTTTAAATTATATGTGCTTGTCACTCATCTGATTTTGAACAAATGCTGATAATCAAAGGCACAAGATTTATCAGAAATTGGACTGTAACCAGTCAATATAACACCTTGTACACATGTTTTTCTTATTCTCACAATCTGCTGATGGGTGTTAGCGCTGTTGTTGTCAGATAGTGACGGCTGGGTGTGTGGCGTGTGTCTGCTCCCAGGGAGACCCACCCCCGAGCACAATCTAATGAATGGAACATCATCTCGTCAATCATGGGCTTTGTTCTGCTCTCCCCCAGCTGTTTGAACTTCGAGATGAGGATAATCTCAACTAAAGGATGAGGTTTTTACTTGTCAGCAGACCTCTTTTATTTTTTGTTCCCTGTTTTGCATGACAGCTCCCACTCTTTTTAGTTTTTCCTCCTCGTCGTTTTGTCTGTTCCCCTGTATCTCTGGGGGGGAAATACAAACGTCAGTATTGTTTTTCAGTTAAACTGTTGCATGGCCTTAAAATGGTGAGAAATTGAAAAAAGAATAACTACTAAATCAGCAAGTAAAGCAGCAGCCTCATCAGTTTTTTTTATCAAAAAAGGCGTTGAAAAGGGATTTGTTTTTTTCAAAGGCGGTTTATATTAAAGCCCCTGTGTCAGGACAGATTGATGATTTGTTGACTGCAGATATACTTCTCAGACAGAATGATTCATTAATGACATTATTAAACATCATGATGACCATGCCATTTCACAAGATTGGACTGTAAACGTCATGATGACCATGCCATTTCATTGAAGTTTTCAAAATGTAACTTTTGAGGAAATATTGTAATCTAATCAAAACTTCCTCATATAATCATTCTTACATAAGAAAGACAGACATGTGTTCTTTGATACCGATAATGATCAAAGAGGAACTTACTTGTAGACAGTGACGTTGTGGTAAGTGTTTGCTTTTCTCCTCGACAAGAAATGTCAGTTAAGCTGTGACTGCTGTTGGCAACAGTTAAACTTCCCTCGACAAGAAAGAAATGTCACTCAATGCGACCAACCAGAAGCAAACAAGCGGTTACATAATGTTAAGAACTCAAGGCATTACGAAATACATTCATGTGGTCATTGAGAGTTAAAGTGGTGGATTATATGGTGTTCAGTATCTATTTCGGTTATATCATTTGTGGGTTTTTTTTGTGCAGACCCAGGTTGTAGGTGTCATTTTCTAGATCAGATCAGGGGCGCCGGAAGCAGGGGGGCCAAGGGGCCATTGGCCCCCCCACTTTACAGCCCTGCCCCACATTTTCGCAGCGGCGGATGCCGCGGAACACTGTACATCCCGTTTCAAGAATTCCCCTCTACTCTAAAGTCGCATCTAAAAAGAACGCGATCTGATCTAGCTGTGTATATTTTGTTATTTTTAGCTTACCATTAAATGAGGGATATACCTTTCTGTCTATGATGTTTTACTAATCAGATATTAATGTGTAGAACTACAATGTGAAATAATATAGCAATATCCAATTATCTGAAAACATGAATAAAACTACACATCTTCAGATGTTATACATACATAAGTGTCCTACACTAATAATAAAAAGTTATTATGGCATTGTATGCTGTGTGTTATTTGTAACATCTTCAGAAACTACCTTTCCAACTCCTCACCAGTTGACTGTTACAGGCGTATACAGGTTCATGGTACAATGCATAAGCTTCAAATCGAGAGACTGAAACTGTATTATTCTTTACCGTTCTGTTTTAATTTCACAATAAAGTTAATAGTAATATTATGTTTGATATTATTATATTTTATTAACTAGACCACTGCATGTTAAGACCATCTTTTCTGTCGGTTTGGTGTTACAAATATCAGAACAATATATGTGTGGATAACAAAATAAATCTGTCTTAAACTAAACTGGAAAGTTAGACTGGAAAGTATAATTTATTGTGTTAACACTGTAAACTTGACAGTTTTTGAACCCGCACCGCCTAGTGGTTAAAGCACGTTATTGCATTTTTTTGTTGAATATGTTATATTTCATTAAAAAATTAAAATATTAAGAGTAGCTTACATACAAAATAGGGGGAAAGTAGAAGGTCAATGATAGAAATATAGAATAGAATATATCAAGAAGATACTGTAGTGATCTCTACAATAAAACAGTTATTGTGGACGTCCAAAGATATTAACAGGAGGATGTGCAAAACAGACAAACTAATAAGGCTTTATTTAAACATTAATTAATACTTTAAGGTCTTCTTTTGAATAAGAAAAAAACGTTGGGGGTATCTACAGATAAATATTAAGCCTGACAAAGTACTTAACGTCTAATATATTGCATAGTTTATTTTGGCACTTGACAATCACCTTCCCTGAATTTTACTCAGGTGGTTTAACCATTTAACATGGTTGCGAAACAAAATCAGCCAGCATGTGTAGTTCTGGGGAGTGGGGTGGGGGGGGTGGACCCATTCGAATCCAGTTTTGGATAGTCTGCCATGGTTTCATTCCATTTCAAAGAGCTGTTTGACGCTCGACGTAAGCTTGGCGCACTGCCACTCCAACATCCAATCACAGAGCTTGAGGACTAATCACGGGGTTTGTCAAGCAAAGCGGATGTTGTAGTCCCAAACGATAGCTGAGGATTATGGGTAGTGTAGAGTCTTCGGCCATCCTAAACTCCGAAAAAACTATTTGTTTCTCCGAATCGAAGGTTATAAACACAAAAGCATTGTACATGTACACCATTTAAACCAATTAATGTCGTGTAATTAACTAACTTTACATGGACGCTGCGTAAAGACGTAGTATACACGTTCTCCTGGCGAGACCTCAAATAATCTTCATAATATCTATCAAACTATAGATCCTACACATCCACTGGACGTGGATTTTAAAAGTACAATATACACTTCTCGATAGAAATCAAATCAAAAAGCATTTTAATGGCCAAACTATTCTACAATTTAGGATTTTCCAGAGAGGGTTATTTGTGAATATACGACCCTCCGGAGCATTTGCAAAATAAACGGGAGCATATGCCCATATGCCGCAAATTGTTGTTTCTTTCACGACCACTAGAGGTGGTAAACATTAAAACGTGACTATAGGTCGTAATAAGCTGCTGAACAATCGACCTATTTGGTCATTTTTTGGAGGAGGACAGGCTGCTACAGTCATATGAAAAAGAGACTATTTTGGAATGGGATAGTTTTCTTTGGCCAACTGTTTGTTCGCAACTCAGCTGATGTAGGTAGATGTTTATATAGCTTCCTTCATCTTTTCGACTTGTAACCAGCAATTTGGAGTATAATCGGCTCTTTGTTATGCAGATAGGCATCCGTCTCCTTTCACACTATAACACATTCACCGTAATGAGGAGGCTGGTAGTGTAATCACACATAAAGGTGTAATTACAGAGCTGCCCCCTGTGTACAGGAGTGTGCAGATATTTCATGTAACTTACTGTATTAGTGGTGAAGAAGTTTATGTTGGCATGCAGCTGTTTACATCTTACAGCTGCATTTCTAAAGTATTTGCTAAGTAGAGGATGTTCTGCTTCATTCTCATTGATGAATGAGCTGCTTCCTTTACCCTCATGGGGACATTTCGAAAAAAATTGAAGTCTGTGTAGAATGTAACCACAGATTAGCGAACTGCATAAAAACTCTTGTAAGGCTTTCTTCTTGATGACATACTCTAACCTTAACCTTTCAAGGCCAACCCCTAACCTTAACTGTGAGAGGTTAATGTCTTACCTTAACCTTCTACAGGTCAATACCTTACCTTAACCATTTTAAGCCAATGCCTAACCTCTGTGGTTCCGGTCGGCCGCCCCATCGTCAGTGACAACCCGTCCACACGGCGGCGTGCGTTGAAGCTTGCCGGCGGGCGTGTCTGAAACTCGACCAACAACCAATCACATGAATCTCCCGCCCCGGACACACAAGCACGCGGTTTGATTGGCTAGAGCTTGTACTGGCATATGATTCGATTGGCTGACGCTTCCGCCGAAGCTTCAAAAGTTGAACATTGCTCAACTTTTGCAGCGAGCAACGCTCCCACAATGCAGTTCGGCGAAGCGTGACGTCACCCCATTCAAAGTGAATGGGAAGAAGCGTTGAAGCTTCAACGCACGCCACCGTGTGGACGGGCCGTGACTGCGGGTCTGAAACCTACAACATTACAGAATATATAGATCATTTCATAAATCCCCTCTCCAAACTCCACCCTAGCTACATCCAGGACACATATCATTTTGTTAATAAAATAAAAAACCTCCCCATTCCCAGTCACACCCTTCTTTTTTCTTTAGATATAGACTCTTTATACACCAACATTGAAACTCCACTTGGCCTCTCTGCCCTTCAACACACCTTTAACAAATACCCAAACCCAGCCAGATCCGACAGTCACATCCTCCAGTTACTCCACCTCACCCTCACCCGGAATGATTTTGTTTTTAATAGTAACCAGTACCTCCAGCTGTGCGGCTGTGCTATGGGCCGCAAGTATGCTCCGGCATATGCAGATATATACCTGGCCCATTGGGAGGAAACGGCCTTCATCAAACTCACCCTCAAACCCCTCCTTTATGTCCGGTACCTGGATGACATCTTCGGCCTATGGCACCACTCCATCGACGACTTAACGACTTTCATGGACACACTCAACTCTCATCACCCTAAAATAACACTCAAACATACTCTTCAACCCCTCACAGTAGAGTTTCTGGACACCTGCGTCTTCTTCCGTGAATCCAGCGACCTGACCAAAACACTGTCCACTAAAGTGTTTTTTAAAGACACGGACCGACATGCACTCCTCCACAGGACCAGCTACCACCAGTGGCGGCGCCAGATATTTTCTTTTGGGGGTGCTGTGGGGTAGCTTGATGTTTCATAGAGGGTGCTCAAACATTTAGGATTTCCCGTTAATGTCCCGGGCGCTACAGTGGAATACGCACACACACAGTGTACCCGCGACTCTTACAATGAAGGCTCGATAATCAGCTCACGGCATATAGGTGTAAGCAGAGGTAAAGTATTATTTTTATAAGTGGGGAGTGGACCTAACATCTTCTAGGGTGGTCCGGGGGCATGCTCCCCCGGGAAGATTTTTTTTTAAATATTGAAATTAAATCAATCAATCTGGTGCACTTTGAGAGCAAAATTAAGAGATCTATGGATACATCTCTCAACACCCATATGAAACAACTGTAAACCGATTTTCTTTTTCTTTATGGATATTTTACAAATCACTCCCCTTTTAAACTGTATTCTTGTTTTACTGTCATATAGTATTTCATACCTGTTTTTCATTTATGCTCTTATTTTTTTATACCTATAATGATCATATAAAGGTGTGCCTCGGAAATACTTATTTACATTAATCGTGACCAAACCGTTTGAGACCCACTGAGATAACTTAGACTACAGTTAACTATCTAAACACTGAGAGAGTCCTTTACTTCACCTGAGCTGAGGTTATCAGTCTGACTGGAGAGAGTTCTCCCTCCACCTTGTTGTTGAAAAAGCTCCTTATATCCGTTAGCATAGCTAGCTAGCACCAGATGCTAACCACAACGATCTCCGGCACCAGTGCACACTCTCTCTCTCGCTCGCTCGCGCACGCACGCACACAAAATGGCTCGTGCCACACACACAGAGCTTGAATGAAACACAGAGACCCAGACGTACTTGTACTGTAGCATATTATTTTCGAATCAATCATTTTTCAAATTATGAATTTCACACACATAAAAAAAAAAAGACACATACATTTCTTGGGGGTGCTTAGGGGGTGCTATGGCTACGATAGGAAGAGGCGCCTCGAATGTCTGAGGTTGGTTTCATCTGCCTCCCCCACATGTTTAACCCCTTCTCCAAGCTCGGAGCTAACCTCGGGCGGGCCCTGCAACCTACAACCAAGAACGCGGTTTATGCCGTCAGGTGCAGGGCCTGCCACAAGCTCTATGTGGGGGAGACGCGGCATGAGATCAGCCTCAGGATAAAACAACATTTATATAGAATAAACAGCGGTGACGGTACGAGCGTTCTCTACCTTCATTTTAAACTCCACGGCCCAGAGAACCTCCAGTCTTTGGGCCTGGAGAGCAGCGGGAGCTGGACCACGGCACAGAGACGGGCGGCGGAGAGCAGGTGGATTCATCGCCTCAAAACGATAGACCCTACAGGCGTCAACGAAAAACATCAGTGATGGGTCTGCCTCCTTTTTATCAGATGGTTTTTAAATCTCTTTCACTTTTTTTTAAATGATTACTTACCTTTTTTAAGACTTGTAACTTAACAGGTCCCTCCTGTCCTCCCGACGTGTGCCTCTCCCCTCCGGATGTTTTTAGACCCCCTCTCTGCGGTGATGGCAAACCAGAAGTTCCACCCTATTTTATATTTTATATATATTACCTAAGGGGATTGCTTTTTAACTAATGTAGCTTTTTTAATTAACTATTTATTTATTTATCAATGTATTATTTATTTATATTGTGGTATTTATCTGTGTATTATATTCTTTATACATATTTCCTATCCTTATTTTATAAATCCTCCTCATCTGGACTCTTTTATGAATTTTAAATGCATGGGTTTTTTGGTTTATTATTATTATTACCATTTTATATATTTTTCTTACATTTGATCTATTATTATTTATATTTTACATGTCACAGTTTATTCTATGTTTGCACGGTTTATTGCATGTTTTCTTATTTTATTAGGTTCCATATGAGGAGATTATATCTTTTATTCTTTTTTTATATATTATTAATCCCCCGTTTCCTATTTAAACATTGCTTATATTATTATTTTATTTATATTTTAGCTATTACTTTCCATTTTATTTCAAATGGATGTTGGCGCCTCCCGCAGGGAAACACCCTGAAATAAGCCCTTTAATAAATTATTTTAAAAACATAATCCGAGGCGTGTCCCATGTCTCGCCTGCACCACCTCTCTAGACCTCGGCCTGGGTTTGAAACACTTTTAGGGTTCCCCAAAACCCTAACCATTGGAGGCCATTGCCAAACATTAACCTTTCAAGGTTGATGTCTAGTCCTAACCATATCTCAAGGGTTGGGTTACCTGCTTGACACGACCAGTATCAGTGGTTCAACTTTGTAGTCCAATCTGCCAACGCATGCTATGGAGTTGAAAATATCACTGTAATCTTTCAGTTTATTTGATTATTTATTTTGTCAGACACCATAAAATTATATATTTGTGTTCTATTTAAAAAAAAAATAACCTGGGTTCTTACTCAACATTCTCTTTTCTAGAATTGTTAACAGGCAACCAAGCTGTATAGAAACACAATCAAAGGGATTTGA
This sequence comes from Dissostichus eleginoides, assembly GCA_031216635.1. Taxonomy (NCBI): domain Eukaryota; kingdom Metazoa; phylum Chordata; class Actinopteri; order Perciformes; family Nototheniidae; genus Dissostichus; species Dissostichus eleginoides. The sequence goes on along the minus strand of CM062268.1, from coordinate 11,762,226 downwards.
TTCATCCCAGAATCCAATGTATTCACCCTTAAAAAATGCACTTAAGGTGTTTGCAGTGATTGTATAAAACATCAACACTACAAGTGGAAAGTGTTTGTAATTGAGAGCATACACAATAAAAACAGTTTCCATTCCTAGTGACATCAGTGTTTCCACACCAAGCATGTCCCCATATTGTAATGCACTCAGAGCACATTATCCTTTTTGCTTACAGATTAGTTTGCTGGCATTCAGTGGCACAGTCCTCCCCCGGTAAATATTGCATTTTTTCCAGTGAAACTATGAAAACCAACACTCAAACTCCACCAGCTGCTGTTTAAGACTTTAGCCAAACTCTGTATTTAGCCCCAGACAAGCCTGAGCCTTTTAGGAGAATTGATCGGTCCAGTGTTTTGGAGGGAATTGATGTCGCAGTGTATTGGAGGGGGCGGTGCTCACATGATGCTGTGGTGCGGGGCAGGCACAGAGGAGTAATGTAATCAGGGACCTGTGTGTCTGCTCTGCTTAATACTCTTCGGAGTTGTTTTCAAAGTAGAATGAAACAGCCATGTCTCTTGTTCACTTCAGAATAACTAGCAGAGCAAGGACGCCATTTTCCCTCTCCCTGCTGGGCGTCACACTCCCCCAGTGCTAACAACTCTCCGCTGTGTCAACTAACCCATCTCTGCTGAAGCTAGCATGTCCTTTATCCAGTTATGTCAGTCTCATGGAAAAGCTCAACCCCCCCCATAGCCCCACATGCAAATGGACCCACTATGTGGCCTCCTGTGACAGTGTTGCTTTAAAGAGTCACTGAGCTGGAAGATGCAAGCACGGCAACAAATTATGTATCTATATTCGTGGAATCACCAGTGAAAAGGAATCAGTTTCACACTGAAGTAGGGCTGCATCCTACACTAGGGTCTTTTTTTACATTCAAAGCATGAGGTTTTGGAAATAAGATATGATTGTCTGTCCTCATATTTTATGTCATCACATAAAACAGAATATTTAAAACCTCATACTAAATTCTCAAATTTGAATCTAATTAAACTAAAATAGTGTAATACCAATATTGTAGTGTTTTGTGTCCCTGGGCAAGACACTTCACCCCAAATTGCTCCTGTGGGGATTGCCCACAGTATTGAGTATGGAAGTCGCTTTGAATAAAAGCGTCTAACAAGTAACATGTAATAATGTAATGTAGTGTAACTGAATCTGTATCTGCAACTGTTTAGAAATACTGGGTTTAAACGTCATGAATAGAGTTGAAAAAAAAGAAAAATCATGTTGATTTAGAACTTGGAATTCAATTTTGAAGTATTCTGCACATACTATACTCAGGTCATTAAGCCAATGCTCTTTTTTTTGATTGATTTAAACCGACGTGAACAGGTAGAGGCCTTTTCAAGGGCATTTTGACAGGACCCATGGGGGATCAAACCTTTGCCTGACCCTTGTGTCACAAGATGCCCCCCCCCCTCCTCCACCAGCAGGCCACCATGCAGAGCCATATCTTTGGTTAATTTGCAACACTCCTTGTAACTGCATGGCCCTGAGGCCATATTTTTAAGTGCAATCTCATATGAAACCATTAAGTAAATTGCATTTTTCTTGCAGTGAAATTGAAAGCAGGTGGACAAGGTGTACTTTAGATAATTATGTTGTTTGGAATATTAAAGAGATTATTGTAATCCTGATGAAAAGCATACCATGTTGACAACATTTAAATATTTCCTTTTTGTTCATGTTTCCATTAGAACCCCTTTCAATTCAATGGGTTACAGTGGTATTTTCTATTTTAGATTTTTCTCATTTGAGATTAGATTATCAGATGTCCTCGTCTAAATCTAGCTGGACTGAGAGGAAATGATCACCCTACAAAGACGCTCTTGTCCTTAGTGATCCAGCTCGGTTCTAATTTTGGCCTCCTGAGACCAGCAGCCGGCTTCTATTCGATTATAGCCACGGAGCAGATGAGACAGTAGGTGATGTATTATAGAGAATAATTGGAAAATTGCTCGTGAACTTAGGAGCTCTTTGACCCAGAATAGCCATATGTCGTTCACCAACCCAAAGGGTCTTTTAATGCATTGCTGTTGATAGTCTGATTGGATGAACTCTTTTGTCTCTTTTAACTGGCCTGTTTGATGTTGCGGTTTCAGCTGAGTCGTCAAGAAAACCGTCTCTGCTAATGACATTAGGCTCTTAACTTAAAAAGCTATAATAAGCCTCTATTTTACTGGTGCCAGTCCCTCCCAGTTTTATGATTTTCTTTGTAAGATGTAGTATGATATGTTTCTTTTCACTTTGGTTAATAAGCTTCTCGCCATCTTTATATTGATGGTCACAGTACATTAGTTGTGGGAATATTACTAGAAGCATCTAGGGGACACTTTCAGCATTTATATTTTCTGCTGTTTTCTCTATTTCTGTGTTGTGTAGCGACTTGATGGAATTGCTTCCCAGTGGTAACATACATCATCAGACCCATTAGTGTCAGTGATGAGCCATGTCTGCTGTTCCATAAGCAGACTGGACAAGTCGTTCTTCTTCTCCTTCTGATTCTGACAGTCGAGTCAGTTAATACAAAAATCATTTAAGGCACACACAAAAACATGCTCTTGTGCACACACACTTTTGAAGTTGCGTTGTGTCGTCAGTATTTGAGTCATTGCATGTGTTTTTCCATGCAGCTCACCACTGTAGTAGGAGGGGGAGGAGCTGTCTTTCTACAACAAATCAATATATCTACCCTGTTAGTACTCACCACAGTAGATGGAAGCTTTTACAAAGCTTTTTGTGGAGAAGGGAGATGATGCCTAACCAGCCTAGGGAGGTGGAATCGCTCAGAACAATGGCGTAATTGAGGATCATGAGGGGGAGTCCCTGCCTGTGTGGCTGTGGGCCCGGGCATCTCACTGATGTCCACTGGCCTGGAGACCCCACAGCAGAGGCCTTTTCCCCCTAAGGCATGGATGTGACCTCATTCAGCTAACTGGGCTTCAAAATACCCCCGCCCTCCCACCACCCAACATGCATACACGCATGCTCACACACCACACTTGTGTGTTTTCGGTTTTTCATGTGGCTGTGGTCCCTCTGTATGGTCAGCTCACATTATGACTCACATGACATTGCCCTCTTCTTAAAGGGCAGTTTGACCCATAACATGCTCAGTAAAGGTCTGATAGAAGAGGGGGAGAATGGTGGAGGATAAGGAAAAAGCATGTGTGTCTGTTAGAAAGAAGTGGGAAGTGACTTTTCAGATATGATTTATATTAGAGCAATTAATAATTTTCTGAATTGTCTTGATGTCCTTAAGCTTATGATTGCATCTGATCAATTATATCTATATAACAGATAGTATATATATATTTTTACCTTCATTAATACAAACAAAATGTCTGTAATATGCTGCCTGGTCAAAGGTGTTGTCTTTAAATGCCTTGTTATGTCATTGTGAAACCGAAACATTACTCTAAAAGTGAAAAAACAGATCAAATCAAGAAATCTCCATGTCTGCATTTTTGACTGAATTTCTTTTTAAACAATTCATCGATTATCAAAGTTGGCAGTTTGTTTCTGTTAATCAATTATTGTTGATTAGTTGACTTATTGTTGCAGCTCTAGTTGATTGACAGATTAGGTGATTAAAGAATGTTACCTATTTAGATTTTATGTAATTGATAGTCATTCATTTAACAAAATACCTAATACACACCGATTATCTAATCATCATGAAGAAGAATTTAATAAACAAATAAAAATATTAGCAATATATTATCAATATTTTGAATAACCAACCCAATTTTAAATAGATGAATCTTGTTGCTCTTGTATAAATATGATCTTATAAAACCTTGTGTACAGTGAAAGAGAGAGAGAACCCGATTGGTGGAGTTTTTTTCCCTCTCTGCCATCAGCTAGTGTTGCACACAGCACCATGGGTCGATGGATCAGTGGGCCGCCCACTCTCCACTCCTACAGCCCAGTGTGCGCCTCCTCATTTTGGCTCCCTGCCTAGTCTATTTGCAGCATCTCCTTCTCAGATTTGTCTTTTCTTTGTAGCCTTTCAATGCAGATATCAGGGATGTCAGGCATAAACAAAAAGACTGTATGACCATGTTGTTCACACAGTCCCGCTGTGCAGAATGATGCAACTCAATAAAATCAAAGAAAGCACACTGGCACTGGTCGAAAAGGATAACTTGGATCATGTGCTGGTGAATCACTCGCACCCTGCAGCCCAAAAAAGCAGAAGGATTCTGTTTTCTCTGCTCCCTTGAGACAGATCCCTCTTCTCTATTGATCAGTGCATACTGAAAGCTACTGAGTACAAGACAAAGCAAGGTCATGTAAAGGCTTAAACCCATCAAATGAATTACACACTACCCTTGGACTCAAGTATTGTGACTTCAGAAGAAAAACGGTTTAGGGATGTTTACTTGTGTTGATTGCAAAGCATCTTTAATCTGCATAAAAGTGCTTTAAACTTCTTATATAAGCCTGAAAAGAAAACATGTTATGGGTTGAACAATCAATAACTCGCCTTTCCCCTGTCTGCAGATGGCAGGTTGCACCATATGCCCCGTTCTGTGGGAGCAGATGTCAGCGGCTCAATGGCTCCCCTGACCGGAGATCGCAAGCCGTCGGCCCCCATCCACTCCAGCCAGCCAGTGCTCTTCACCTTTGATGTGCCTGTGCGCCACTCACACCACGGCTCCCTGTCCAACAGTGCTCCCCAGGACTACCTCCTCCTCCACCAGTGCATGAGCAGGAAGACAGAGAGTGCACGGTAAAGGTCACGACCCTCAGGCGTCCTGTGTCAGTTTCCTGTTATCCATTGATGCAGGTCAACGTACAGGTTTAGGACGTTTCCTCAGCTTAGAAGCCTCTAAGGGATAAAACTACTGTTTGTGCTTGTGTGTGTGTGTGTGTGTGTGTGTGTGTGTGTGTGTGTGTGTGTGTCTGTGTCTGTGTGTGTGTGTGTACGTGTGATAAAGCATTGTGAAATGCTATATGTCCTGTAAAAGTGCTGTGGTTGAGGAAGTATCTGAAACATAACAATAAGCATATTACATTGTAAAGATAAATGCCCTCTGAAATGAAACATTGGTAATCTTAAAGGTATTAGTGTGGCAGATGAGTCTGAAAACATTTTTAAACAAATAAGGTTTGTGTTATTTTCTAGCATTACATTTAAAATGATTACATACTGTAGATAGTTGAAGATAGACCACATAGATTTTAATTGTATGTTATGTTATTTTCCTTCAAGGAAAATATAAAATATGTATAAAGTACATGTAAAATGCATCACTACAGATTATACATAGGACACACTTTTATTTTAGTGCTTTAATTTTTCTACATTTTATTTTATTTTATTGTTTTATGTTCTATTATTTTTTTAGCTTTCATGATATCAATAACTTACATATAGTGGCTTATATTTAACACCTAAAGTGTCACTACACTAGAGACATAGGACACATCTATTCAAATTAGATTTCAGTGCTTTTTTATTTAAATTAATATTTTATGTAAAATGTAATATTCATCACTCGTAATTCATTTTTTCTAACTTCCATGTAATATGACCCAGAGACTTATAATAATATTTAGGGATACTCCACTGTATGAGAAAGAAGAACATTGACGGTATTGCATTGCAAAACTCCTGTAAATAAATATTTAACAGAGTTCATACAATTTTCAGTATATTAATCACATTCAAACATAAACATAGAAACACATGTCAGATGTTGGAAGTACTGTATATTTATAAGTGTATATATATATATCAGCTACATGCTGAGCAGGAGAACAAAAAACTGTGTTATATTAAATGCACTCCTGAGTTTTCCATTAACATTCACCTCACCTCCTGCTGCCATCATGCCCGCTTCCACGAATCAAAAGGCAACTTCAATAATGATGCCATTCACCAGATAGCCCGGCACAGTAGATGATCAATGAGGCCGAAGCTGCAATTCATCACTCCTATAGGTTTAGACTCACACGGGGGAGAACTGCCCTCTCAGCCACACGATTTGCACATAAATCTGCTGTGTTGGACCTCTGTGAAAACCAGGAAATCAAACCTCACAATCCATCTCATCAGCTTTATGCAGATATATCTGTCACTCCCTCCCCAGCTTCTGCTCTGTGGGTCTGCTAATTACGGCAGGCATCTGGTGGCTGGGTATGATTTACGTCAGAATGAAGCTCGGCTGCTCTGATGACCAGTGTATGAATTAATCACGTAAAAAGCCCCATGATGTCAGGCAGGAGTGATGAGCAGTATTATTGATTAATGATTTTAACTCCTGACAAGAAAGCCGAAGAATTGATGAAACGCAGTCATAGAGACAGGGAGAGCAAAATCATATGTCAATATTAATTATATTAATTTGATGCATTATTAATTTAAAATGGTTACATTTATAAGCAAGATTGAACGTTACCATTAAAAACCTGCAGTGCAGCTAACACATATGCATAACTTCTCAAGAGAGATTAATTCAGACATAAAGAAAGGACTCATTGAGGATATCTTATCTTTGCATTGGCCAACTAAGTCGGACCATTGCTCTCCTAACTGGCTAGAAATGTCTAAGCTGTAGGTTTGCTCTAGTTGGCACTCAAGGTCAAGTTCTACTAAGGAGCCAGAATAAATGAGGCATGTCCCTTGGGTAAGACACTGTAGGAAAGTCATGGCATTTTCCTGCTTAACATGGATGCCCTCGCCCTGCCAACATACAGAAAACATGAGAACAAATCAGCTTCTCAAGGAAATGTTAAGAATACTAAAATTGAATGTGTCTGCTACAGTAAAGCTGTATGAAGGGGCTCAGACACTGATGGCAAGGTGTGTTGTTTTTTGAAACTGTGCTAAGACCCAGTGCTACAGTGCCATCTAGTGGCTTTAGGGGTAATAGCGTTGGACTTTAAATACTACTGTAAAAGAGACATTTCTTAGACATTTGCCATTGTTTAGGATTGGAATTTTAGCCATATGTCTGTTTCAAGAAAGTATTTAGGTACTTTGGAAAGTGGGGACAATAAAAAATGAATTTGTGCATTTGTTTATTTTTGTGCATGTCTTTGTCTATGTTGCAGGAGTGCCAGTTTCTCCCAGGCCACAAGAAGTAATCTGTTTATGGGGAGTGACACTGCGGTGCAGAAACTCTCCCATGGCTTCTCCCACTGTCTGAACGGCATGGGTGCTCAGCTGCACGGCTTCTACAGCCTGCCAAAGCCAGGCAAACACCAGTTACCGGGACATGAGGACTCTGAGGAGGCATGTTACGTGCTTCCTCGAGGTTTCAGCTCCGAGGCACCGGCTCACAGCGGACTGGGTGAGCCGGACCTGGAGAACGAGGAGCTTTATACCTTCAAAACACCCTGCAATGCACTTGCCACCATGCACAGCAACGAACGTGCACATGACAATTATGACCTCCCCACAACACCTGGCTCCTTTTACCAGATCCCTCGGACGTTTGATAAGAATCACAATGCCTTGACACCCTCCAGCTCGGAGTCCTCCTGCGCTCCTCCTCCCAGGCCCCCTAAACCTAGCCAGGGGTCAGAGGGGCCGTTTGGGAGCCCCCACTCAGTAGGGAGCCAGAACGGAGATGTGACGACTGCAGTGTCGGTTATCCCTCGCAGGAATACTCTTCCTGCTGTCGAGAACATCAGGCTGCACCGAGGTACATTCAATGCAATGTGTGATTTAGTGCTTCCCTAATGTGTTCTTCCTGAATGCTACTTTTTATAAAGGGGATATATAATGCTAATTTTCAGATCATACTTGTGTTTTGTTTTACTACAATGATTTGTTGACATGGTTTGATTTTACAAAACATTATTTTTCTCATACTGTTTGTCTGAGCATCCCTTTCTTTACCCTCTCTCGATTTACCCGCTACTTTTTAGTGCCTGATTCTTTAACCCACTTTCCATGTTTGCTTGCAAGAAAAGTATGACCCACCTTTGCAAAGGGTATTCTGAAGCTAGACGGTGAAATAATCAGATGTGGGGAAGTTTTTTTTTAGGAATCTGCATGTTAAATAAGAAGGTCAGCCAAATCTGAATGGCTTGTTGAATCCTATGTTCAAGGCAGCCCACAAAGAACTGACTAGGTTGTCACATTTTACACTGTGTGAGTTGGTAGGCAAATGCAAATCACAACCTCTCAAAAAGAGAGTTTTTCATTATGTGTCCCCTTTAAACACAATCTCAGTTGACTCATAAGGATCTTTAGAAATCTCACATTTCACCTGTTTCCTGTTTTTCAAATGCAAGTCAGACTTGATCAGTATGTTCCCTTGTGGTATGGCAGAGACTTTGTGCTTCCTTTTCCTCCCCCTCGTTCTCTCACTCTTTCCCTCTTTCTCTATCTCTCACTTTACTGATTTAACGCGAGCAGCTGAGCAGAAACAAACGGGCCAGTCTAGCAGACACTGCTCTGTTGAGACGCTAATGAAATTCAAGCCATACAGCTCGCTCCAGAATGCCTCGTTCCAGGCTGATAAGCCATGAAAAAAAAAAACAGTCGCAAACACATTGCAGTGCCTCTTATTATGCTGTGTTCCCTGCTCCACTCAGGCCGTGTATAGCCAGAGACAAGAAATGACCTGCGACCCTTGTTAGTGAGGCTACAGGCTGTTCACACACCTGTGCTGCAAAGTCTAATTATAACCCAGTGAAGCATCTAATGAAATGTCACTTTTGTTCTGTTTGTTTCACTAGAAACACAGGTTATCTCCTTGAAATGTCAGTTTTTTTGTATCGAAATCAGCTGTTTTCACATCATAATATTTCACTTGAGAAGCTTTTAGAGTTTTTGCAGTGGTAAATATTGATTTCTCTCTCCACAGGCTCCTCGTTTGAAACTAACAGCCATCACCGTCCCATTCATTTCAACAACTCAGGCCAGTCTGTGGAGTCTGTCAATGATGGGTTCAGCTCCTACCTGGTGAGTCACTCTCTCAGACAGATGCTGCTAGTGTGAAAGAGAGCAAAAACACTTCCACTTTATTTATTCCAATTTTGAGAACGACGAGTTTAAAAGAGTCATGTGCCCTCTGTTTCTTCCGACACCAGAGAACCAAAGCGCCTCTGACTCGCTCAGACAGCGGCAACTCGGATGACAACTATGTGCCCATGAACCCCGGCTCCTCGCCACTCAGCGCTGCCCAGGCTGACAGTCCTAAGAATAACTACATCCCAATGAGCCCGGGGCCACATCACTTTGATTTCCCAGGATTCTCTGCAACGTTACCTGCCCGTAAGGGGAGCAGCGCCTCCCTGTGTCACCGGCCCAGTCGCCTCAGTGATGTCACACCCCCACCCGTCAACCGCAACCTCAAACCTAACAGGAAATGTGAGTTTTTGAAAGCAAAGTTCTCATCAAGAATTATAGGCGTTTTTGGCTTTGAATCAGCTCAACATTTGTTGTTGTTAATTGTTTTTAAAAAGACACAAGTTAATGTTGACAGTGTCTGCTCTTGTTTTCCACAGCGAAGCCAACACCTCTTGATTTGAAGAACAATGGGATCATTGATGAGCTGCCATTTAAGAGCCCAGTCACCATGTCCTGGACACGGCCCATGTGAGTCTCATATCAGTCATTCAAGCTGGGTTACACAAGGCCCCACACACACACACACACACACACACACACACACACACACACACACACACACACACACACACACACACACACACACACCCACACACACACACACACACACACACACACACACTCACACACAGTTTGATGGTACAGATTGCTGCTGTATTTGGTTTCTGCCTGAGGTCAGAAGGTAGAAGCACTCACAGTCCTGTCTGCTTTGCTTTAGGCCTGCTATGAACTCTATGTCCTCCCAGCATTGTCGACCTATCTCTACACAAAGCATCACCAGCACTGACTCTGCAGACAGTGAGGAGAATTATGTGGCTATGGTGAGTCTCAAAAGCTGGAGGGGAGATCAGGAGAGCACATTTTGTTCCTTGTTGTAATGATCTACTTGACCTGTGTGAGTGAAACCTCCCTCTTGTCTCCCTCTTGTCCCCATTAGCAGAACCCAGCGTCTACCTCCCCTGCCGTGAGCGGCACCAGCAGCCCGGCCCTTAGGAAGTGTGGCAACGTGGACTACTTAGCGTTGGACTTCCAGCCTGGATCACCCAGCCCACACAGAAAAGTAAACAAATGATGTTGTAGAGTTTCTTTCGATAGCTAACGGGCATTGGTCTATTCATATTTTCAAAACTCTTGACATAGACAGAAGTTCAAGATGTGTTCATTGATTGACACAAAAAACATTCAATGACCACCTTTCGTACTCGTACATTTTTCAAACACCAACATACTTTTTTCAAAATTGTTAAAAACACATTCACAACAGAATAATGGCACATTTCTGCAGTAACCTTACTAAAATAAAAATAAAAACTTGGCATATCAGCATATACTGTAGCATATCTGCCAAAAGACTAAAAGGGGTTCTGTTTTATATACTATATTTTAAAGATATTTTACAAGCTCAAGTTAAAAGGTCATAATTTATATAATGCTTCCTTTTGTTATTTTTAATTCAGGGTGTTAAAGGTGACAATGTGTGCTTTTTTTGTTAGAATTGTTGCAAGTGTTATGTTTAAACTAGCTCATTTTGTGACAGCATTTTTAAGGTTTGAGTGAGTTTTGAGTTGAAATAGTTTGGCTAAAATGCATTTTGGCAATGAATGCTATGCAAGGAGTTTTCACTACAATTAAGAAAAACAAGTGCAATTTGTATCAGCATTTGTTTTTATTTCCATCTCACTGCATTGCGCCCTCAAGCCAAATTCTCACTCCTGCCTTATTTATCATTCTGCAGCCCTCTACATCCTCCGTGACCTCTGATGAGAAGGTGGACTATGTGCAGGTGGATAAGGAGAAGACCCAGGCGCTGCAGAGCACCATGCAAGAGTGGACCGATGTGCGGCAGTCTACTGAACCTGCTAAAGGGGTCAAGTCCTGACATTGACCTGTACAAAACAATAACAAAAAAATGAAACAAAAACCCAACCTTAAGTCAAGCATCTCTAGAATCGCATTTCTATCGCCATGAGTTCTGGTTGGGCTTGTTTAAGACTGAAACATTTGGACAGAAAGCCATAACCTATCCTATGCCTGTTCTCTGTGATGATTTTTTACTGCAATGCACTGCTAACACGCAGGATATCAGGCCATACAGTTGAAGCTCTGCCAAAGCTCTTCATGCAGACTGTTATATAGCGATCTACGGATATTTGATAATGTGTATAAAAAATGTCATCCTTACTCATCAATCGATCCTTTATAAATGAAGTGTTCCATCAAAGCTGTCTCACCCTCTGCAAACAGTTTGCATCTAGCAGGTAATTCACCCAATTGCTGCCATTTTAAAGAGTAGCAGAGGCTAACTGGTCGATAACCATATTAATATACTGCGAGAGAACGCTTACTGGTCTCAGGAATGCCAAGATGCACTCCAATTTTCGCATGCAGGCTGACTCTCTCTTTTCCCTTCAATCTATCATTTGTGCTGAGTCTTGCAGAAGCAGTGAAGAGATTATTTTCACTGCGGGCAATCATTTCAGCTTAGCAGTGCATGTCTGGTAAGGAGAAGGGGGGGAAATATAGCCCTACAAATACGTAAAAGCCTGTGTCAGAAGCCCTAATGATGACTGTAAAAGGCTGTTGCCTGGGTTTCAATTAGGCATGTGCCCTAACCATGTTTAAAAGCTGGCAGGCCAAATTATTTCAATGCAGGTACATAGTCAGTAATGCACTGAATGAAAAAGGCAAGACCGGAGAAAATAAGCAGTCTCTTTGACTTTAAGTTTGATTCAGGTAATATTCTAATGCATTTTGTTGTAAATGTGCACTGACCAAGAACATTATTGAGTAAGATGAAGTAAAAGTAAAGCAGGAAATGTATTTCCAATAGTTCAGATATCCCCTATCTTCTCTATCTCTCCCTAGAGACCATAAATACAAGCTGAGCAGAAGGATAATAGCTTATTTATGTTTTCCCATAATTCACAATCTTTCACTGATGTATGTCTCCGGTCTTTGATATTCCACACACTACAGATATGTCTCTGAAGAGTAATTGTTTCCTGTATGTAAATTATTAATAGAATGACATATTTGCAGCACATCTTGTTGACTGTTTGATGCACTTGTCTGAGACAAAAGGTGTGCTACAGTAATGTTACATTGTGCTTTTCCTGCCACCTGCCACCATGAAGATTTGCCAGGGAATGTTTTTTTCTTAATTTCCTAAACTCTTTTATTTGTTTAATTTGCCTTACATTTTCATTTCAGTTTTGACTGTAAATTTTGCCTTGGAGAAATTGAATTGTTCACAATATTATTCAATTGAGAGCCATATTGTATTTAGGGCAACTGAATGATCAATTGGTAGTTCAACTTAAGTCCAGTATTTCATTGTGGGCTGGAACCACTGAAGGGTTAATAACCTGTTTGATCTTTTTATGAAAAGTGTGGCCATGCAGTGCTGGATGGTATTATTGATTATTTCATTAAGATTCACTTCTTAAGGTTTTTCTACCATTTTTACTGCTTTTTGTATTCTTTTTATCATCATTTTTTTACTGATACGTGTAAAGCAAGTGACATTAATGAGGATGGGGTCAGGCTAAATTAAGCTAAGTTTGTTACAGTGTTTTATTTTAATTTTATTCCCAACATTGAATTCTTATGATCTATACATGAAATGGGGAGGCTGGCAGTTTGAGTTGCTCTGGCAGAGGCCTTCCCTGGTGAACTGTGATTCACAAAGAGCGAAAGCGAGAGAGGAAAACAAAGACTGAAGAAAAGCCTGTCTCCCTGTCAGTCTCTGAAGTGAAATGGATGTGTAATTTATTATCTAGAGATACCCGTTGTAAGCAGAAGAGCTGTGTATGTGTTGTGGTAGATTGTGAGTTGTAGTATGTTAAATGACAGCCTGACTGGGCGAGATTGAAAACGCTGCTCAGATCTACTGTCAGACTGTCACTGGGTTGACGTACTGTACTTGTAGACATCGTTTTTTAACCACTGTTATTGCTACTACTGTAAAGCATTTGCAGATTGCTTGTGTGTTAATTTATTAATTTATTGTGCATTTTGCAGTCGACACTTGTAAAAAAGAAAGAAAACAACCAAACAAGGAAACACTCTCTCTACTAACATTGATGTATGCAAACTGTCTTGATTTTGTGAAGCAATATGACAGACGATGCCAGTGTCATGGTGATGTGGTACAGTTCGTTTGGGATACAACACTGTTATTCCTGTATTACGGTAGACCTTAACTGTTGACATAGAATAAATCAAGAAGTGAAAGTTTGGCGTTTTGGTTTCTCTTTAAACATGAACCAAAACACTGTTTTCTGGTAGCCAATGATGCCATTACTCATCTCTTACCCATACATTCCCAGTTGGTGCTGTAATGCTCAGATGTTGAATGTCTGCTGCCCCCTGTTGTGTAGGACAGCAGCTGCATTAATAAAGTACATTGATAAATGGATAAAGGTTTGTGGAATCTGATATACATACCAGTGGTTTCAGTTAGGATATATGAATTTTTACTTACCAAAAACGTACACATATGCAATGCAATGCCATGCCTAACATTTTTGTCTCGGCATGCTGGAAATGTGAACAAAACTGCATTTTGACTTAAATTGGAAAATGATACATTTAATGTATAATATCTCATAAATAAATCAAACAAAAATATGTTTTCCTCCAGGATGCGTTGAACTCATGCACGTGTTAATTGAATGCATGTGCTTCGTGATATGACTTTACATTTCCAGTAATGCCCAATCACTAATATCTCATTTAACCATGGACAAAAATAAGATCACTAATCAGCTAGAAATGTCAACCAAGACCGCAATAACAGATTGACTAAAGAGAGGCAGCTGGAAAAAAAGTTAGTTTCAAAGATAAGATTTCTTCTACTACCTTTCTTTGATATACATGCTTACAGGCAATGCATTTTTGGTGTTTTATGTATTAGTTTTCTCCTTTTATTGGCTGCAGCAGCAACAAAAACATCACTTATAAAATAAGATTCTCTGTCATTATCAGTGATTATGCTACAACATTGCGTTTATATGGGTCGTTAAATAATCTCTGGCTCTGAAGTAGCAGGGTAGAGTTTTTCTCGATGTCTCATGTATTTTATTCAAATTTGTATTTGAAAATAAATCTACTGGGGACTTAAATAAGGAAACAACAGCATTACCAATCTAGAGATTTTTTCTAACAGAAGCCGTTATTAATATATAAAAAAGTCAGATGTCCTTAAATCATTGCTGGAGTACCAAAAAGCCAGGAAGGGCGATGTCAAATCTGCAATCAATTCATTACTAACATTTTAGCTCTAACGTAATAAAACATAAACCTTTTCTCAGTTCTGCAGGTGTCCTCCTGTAATACAATGCATTTATGGTGCTCTTAAGTATCTCTGCTGGCTGTCAACTTCTATTGAAATCCCCATGTGTTGAAGATGATGGTCATTTAATGACTCCTAGACTGATAACAGGGTGACATCCAACAGCAAAGAATAAACTGAAACCCGAGCTGTAGTTATTGCTTCAGTAGCCTTGGAGGTCAGTTTAATGAATCTGGTGTCTGACAGGTTGATCCCTCCAGGTCAGTATGGTGGTCTGAGTGTCATAAGCTGTTGTCTCATGCCTGTATAGTCAACAGTTTGGGGATTGCAATAGCTAGTTTTCTTCCCTTGTCGAAGCAGCCTGATGCTAAAGGATGTTAAACCGTTACTTGCTCCATTGTTATTTTTACAATAATATGTTATACTTTTTATTATTTTCAAGTGTTGCTGGATCACTTTACTCTCTGGATCTGGATCGAATAAGGCTGGGCTGAAGTCTCCGAACCAACCAGCCCAATAGCTCTCTTTTGCTGAGCTAACCCTCTGGAGCAAATAAAAAAATAAAAGTTTTTTGCTGTTGTGGTTGCATAGATAAGTGTAGTCAATAAATGCTTCAGTCAGACCACATTTAATTACCGTAACCAAACTTGTATTCATTTTTGATAGTCCTGCCTCCATAAAGACTGAGATGGGCCTTCCCAGGTACAAACTAAAAAGTCCTGTCATGTAACACTGTAGCATCCAGACTTGTTGGTTTTTACGGACTTAATGAAAAATGAATGGTATAAGAAATGTAATTCCCTGTGAATACCAATCTCAACAAATATTATTAAGGTGTAAACCGTTAACAGATAATACAAAAAATAGTATTAATTTGAAGGGAGCAAAAGGCAAATTTAGACAAAAAATGCAGGGAAATAAAAGATGCATTTTTATTTTCCCTCCACTAATGTTAACTTACACTTATGATGAAATGTTTTTTTTTAGATGTCATTCGTCTTTAACATTTAAAACAATTTACAATGTTATAATTAATTTGTTGTTTTACATCACCAGAACTTTGCCTGTTCTACCTATATCTGTGTGTTTTTTCCTCTAGGTAAACTATGGGTAAGTCAGCAGTCATCTTACCCACAGGTGTTGCTTTAGTAAATTATCTAAAGAGGTGGCATAATAAACCAAAAACCAACTGAATTCACTTTAGAACGGTACTAAGTATTTTCTGCAAACACTGCTTAGAGATTTCAGTCAGCTGCTGTAGTAGACAACATGTTCAGGCACAGCAGCAGCCCTTACTTTCTGGAAATGAAGGACCCATTCTGACAGAATACATCCATGATACAAGCATGTCTGGAACCAATCAGCGATATGTTTTATGAGGTATTAATCGTCTTTTATAGGAGGCTATGTGCGTCACTTAATATGTAAGTATGATTCATACTGTATGTGCCCTCGCAGACTAGTTAGCAAACAGTGCCAGATGTTAACTGCCCGACAACTTGAAATGTGCCTATTTTCCTAATTGTACATTGACATACATTTGCAGTCTTCTGTTTATACGTCTTGTCAGAATTCTATAAGTTTAACGCCACGTTTCAACAAATAGCAACTTTCTTTTATCCATTTTGTTCTCTCTTGAGATTAAATCAATGCTGTGTTGATTTGTGGTGTTGTATTGATACCCTGGCCAAAGTCTAATAGTATCACTGTCACTAATTAAGTTTATGTTGTGGGTTTTAATCTAGTTAATTGCTGTGGTATGTATAGGGCTATTATTCTAGAAACCACACACTTAATGTAACATTTCAAGCCTTAAATACTGTAGGCCTTAACCTAAAGTAGTAGGATATTATAGGGTACTATTAAAGAAATCTTAAACACCATCACAGAAGATATTTAAAAATATGTATATTATGCTTGGCATGTACTTCTATCTTCAAATGTGATGTTTAGTGCCTTTAAGAAACATTATTAAGATATTTTTCCTCCTTTGTCCATGGTTGCAGGACAGTTCCCCCTTCAGTCCACTAGAGTGTGCATTTGCACCCCGCCACATCTGAATGCAAAAGGAGGAATGTTCATACAATGAGGGTCTGTGTATTGTAGTTCCGCTATTGCCTCGGTGCACCACACGGACAAACGATTGTCAATGGACTATTTGAGACGGATCTCAATCGGTTTATGCAACGGCTCCCTGCGTCTCGGCTGCGTGGTTTTCCTGACTTGTAATTTGCAACCAGATCCTTTTATCCGTAAGGAAAGAGCGAGGCAGAGAAAAAGGACTAATTTCCAAACAAAAATGCCGTGAGTCTTGGAAGTTTAGTGGCTTTTGTGTGGCGGCTGCTATTTTGGCGACCGATCGCTCACTTTTAATTTATACTTGGCAGTCTTACTGTCTTTTACTTGGACTATTTAATAAGTGTGCCAGATGTGAGATAAAGTAATGACATTATACCGGAGATCTAGTCATCGATGGAAGTTGTGCGTGCTATGGTTATGAATCATCCAAGGGATTCATATTGAATATAATTTTTCTGTGAGCAGAGGTCGAGTCGTTAAGTAAGAGTGGATTCATCCCAGCTGTGAATCCACGAGCCTTTTGTGCTTATAAATCGTTTCGGTTTTAATTATTAGCTGACGTAGTGACACCCCTGAGGAGGAAATCACTAATATAATTCTGCAACATTTGGACTTTTTAATACCTCTGTAGGGCATAGTGTGAGTTTGTAGCTTATTCTACTCCACAGGCAAGTGTATTCCAGCCATTTACACCAGTATAACATTGATTAAGGTTGTGCAACGTATCTTTCTACGACATCGTAATTCTCTCAAGTGACTTTGTGCGTGCCGTGTAGTATTTTTCTTTCCACATGGGATCCTAGCTGAGTCCATACATCCTGTTCTCTTCCATGCCCGTACTGTGGTCCATTATCAGCTCAGTGGACCTCAGTCTCTACAAACTTGTCGGGGACCTGCGGGCATGGGAGAAGCGACCCCTGCTCATTCTGCTGCAGGGGCTTTCGTACCCATGTTGGGGGTCGGTTTAGGAACTATGCCCGGGGGGGTCGGTAACGGACCGGTGGTG
Organism: Dissostichus eleginoides; assembly: GCA_031216635.1. Classification (NCBI taxonomy): domain Eukaryota; kingdom Metazoa; phylum Chordata; class Actinopteri; order Perciformes; family Nototheniidae; genus Dissostichus; species Dissostichus eleginoides. The sequence continues at coordinate 11,744,715 of CM062268.1, read as the reverse complement.
GCGGGCTCCAGGGGCTCCGCGGTCCCACAGCTGCACAACGCCATAGTGGAGCGTTTGCGCGCCCGCATCGAGCTGTGCAGGAGGCACCACTCCACCTGCGAGAACCGCTACCAGAGGGGCCAGGCCGAGACCTCGGACCGGGAGCACGAGAGCACGCTTCACCTGCTCAACATTGTCCAACAAGGGCCCGGGAACAGAAAGGCGAAGGGCAGCCGGGGATCGAACCAACAACCACCAGAGTACAGCAGGGCCAACGGAGAGCAAAAGGGCACGGAGGGCGACCAGAAGATCTCCACGCGCATAGCGGTGAGTTTCAGAGGTTATTGGACTTAACAGTTGGTGATGGTGGTAACAATGCAGCCTGAGAGATTAGTGTAGTGACCCTGCACTATGCATTATGCAGGGTCATTCACTGATCAAGAGTAATAACAGCCAACTGTTTTCATAATCGATCAATCTCAAATATCTTTGGGACTTCACACTGAAATTGTATTGACCAACAAATTATTAAAGAAAACAAATCCAGTTTATTTGATAACCAAATTATAGTTAATTGAGGCCCTACTCATCATTATTGCCACTGGTACTGATGGCAATGATAATGATACAGCTTGTGTTAAAGATGACATCACATGGTGAATATAGTTATCAGGGTTGTGATGGTGAGGATTTTGTTGGTGAGCAAGCAGTTACAGTTCTGTCCAAACATACAGGACAAAATAACTCAGCCCACTTTCTTTTCTCTGCATGCTAATATGAACAAGGTGCCGCTGGTCAGCTGAGAGCTGTAGTTTGTTCAGCCATAATGTATTAGGTAATGTTTCCACAATTCTGCTATGACTCTTGGTGAACAAACAGTTTCGGCTTTGTGCAACTTTAAAAGACAAACAAATCCAGACCCACTGGCACACCACTCAAGCAAGGTTTCCAAACAAGAGTAATACACTTGGTTTCTGGTTTTGCTGATTAAAGGGGTCCTTGAAATAGATGGGATGATATAGGATCACCAAAATGATTTGAAAAGCAATCCATTCAGAGGAAATTGTTTTGGGGTCATTAGGTCATGGGGATGTTTTGCATTTACTGCAAACCCATGTCAGCATCTACTGCGCAGCTCATCCAAACAGAGGGATGCAGATGCACATTTTGTGGCTTGTTCAACCCATTTAGTTTGCACCATTATAGCATTTTCCAGTACAGAAAATGCAGTTTCTTCTGGGTCACATAAATTCTTGAGAGAATACTTCCTGTCATTTAACAGGGTTTCTTGACTGAGACACAGCAGGGCTTTCTGTTTGTCTGCTAGTGCTGATAGCACTGACTTCCTGTTGGCATCGGTTAAGGGCACAGCCAGCGATATGTAAGATTTATTTGGTTGTTTTCTTTCATTGGGCATGGGGGAGTTCAGCATCTAGACTATGAATTATTTCCCAAGCAGCATTTCAGTATGATGTCAAAAGGGTGAAAGCTTGCAGATGTTCCTGCTCTAGATTTGCTTGAGATGCTGGATGGAAAAATAAACAATGTCATGTTTTTTTCCAGTAAAGCCATAAAAGGGCAAAGATGATTGTTCTGTCAGTGCATTTATTGTCATCACTGGAATTGAGCACGGGGTAGCCTCTGCGACTGTATTTGCTTAAGCCATGATAGAGACGTTCACATGCAAGAAAAGTAGATTTTCCATGATTTATCGAGCTAATATAAAGTGCAGTTGAGCCTTCTAGCTTTTCACATATAATTCAGTTTTATGCTGTTAGGTATACAGTACAGCCGTGAAACAAGTAGAGAGGCAAGACACAACAACACCATGGATTATATTGACTGTCTAAAAAAGGTCAGGAAAGATCATTATCATGTACTGTTTCATTTTTACTGATGTTGACTCTGGAGTAGCGTGTTCTACATAAAACTGATGAGTGCAGCAGTATGGTGAGGAGGAAATGAAGTCCTGGCGTACATGTTTATATCAACCCTGAGGTTAATATGTTTCTCACAACTCGTGATGATTCGGTGAAGCAGAACAACAGCCAGTGCAGAAATTCCCCTTGATGCATTTGAACGGAATCTATACACTATCAATACTGCAGAGAGTTCTTTCTTGCAATTATTCAAATTGAGTCAAGTGTAGAATAGCTCGCCTCTTGCAACTAAATACATGAATTCAATTTTTCTTTAAATATCTAGCTATAAAGAAAGTAACATTTGTGTTTCAAATATTTCCTGGAGTAGTTCACATACTACATTTTTCTGGATTGAAAAGTAAGGCTTTTACAATAGCCACATCTGTGCACGATATTGACTGTTCACATTGGAATTTGCGATGGAAATGTACACCAAGTGAGGGGCAAACAACACAATGGATTATGACTGGCTGGGAGTGCAGAGTGAGCAGCACTTAACAACGGTGCTCATTGAGACCAGATTAACAAAGGATATTCTTTTAGATGAAATTGGAGAAATGGGGAAGAAGAAGAGAGTAGAGCTTACCACCGACTCAGGAAAATGATTTTCCATAATGCTTGCGTGAACTCATCGAAAGCTTTTCGGATATTCCTAGATTCATTTAATTATGTGAATCAATTTTTTTCCCTTTTTATACCTGCGTCAGTAAATATATTCAGCATGGAAATGGGCCAGGGCAGAGCTTACACAACATTATTAGTCCTGTATTACAATGTACAGACATTAAGTTTCATCAGATCAGTGTTCAGCCACCATCTTACATCTATGGCTTAACAACAGCTTCACTGCGTGGAGCATGCCATGCATTGTCATACCCCATTATCATGCCTTTAACAAATAGCTCACTAAGCACCTTCTTGAAATATGTCCTGGCCATGAAACTTTTTAAAGCACAAGGCCCCCATATAAATGTTTAGAGCCACTGAATACATTTCCTGCACGTGTTTACTTAGAGTCAAACAGGCCTTGAAAAAGCAGTAGGCGAAGGAGGCCTGGTGATTAACAGTGCTGTGTGCACTGGGAGCATTTTGTTATTTCCCAGTCTTGTTCTAGTGACAGATCTGGGAAGGCCTAGAGCAGCAAGCACTCATAGAGCAAGTGCTTTGTGTGCTTATGTGTTTGCCTGCTGTGTTTGCCCCTTTGTGTCCACCCCAGGGCAGCAGCTCTTTTTTTTTTTTAAGCTGGAACATGAAGCGTCTAGGCATCTATTGGTCTAAAACAAAATCACAGAACCGTAACATCGCCAGTGTGACCAAATCACTTTGTCCTCCTCCCCTCTCTCCTGTTGTTAGTTCTCACTGTCTACTGCCCAAACTTAAATAATAAGCTTTATGTTTTTGGCACGATTGCAACACCCCGTAGAAAAAGTCAACATTGGCAATCGTCGTCAGTTGTACTTTTGTTGAGAGATCAGATGTTTCCATTTTGGGGTCGCAAGATAAATCTGATCTGTTGCAATATTCTAAACAGGATAGGAATCAGACAAAACAACAAAATAATTTTTCCTGTAGAGGTTGCAAAACCACTACACAATGGCGTTTGTTGCAGAATATGGTCGATCAAGACAAATATGGCAAAATTCATTGATAAGACATTATTTCAAAGAACAATAGAACATGTATCACATCCTATAGCTCTTCCTATGACAGTATTGTACTACTTATTCTATGTACACCTTTTTGTATATACATTTCAAGAACATTTTGTTGAGCAAACACAGCAATGAAAACACAACAACCGCACTTCTTAATTCATCATCACTGAGCTACTGATGGGTAGATTGACAGCTTTCTACCATAGCATGGAGAAAAAGTAATTCCTTGTTCTCTCCTGTGGTCATGTATGGTGGATGAAGAGTGTGTGTGTGTTAGTGTGGGGTGGGGTGTGCACTGTAAGTGCTTCCTGGCCTGCCCTGTGTGGCTGTTGAACTGCCTGAATCAGAGCCGCCGGTGGTCTGATCTCAGCCAGGCTCGCTGTGATGTGAAACAATTAGCCCAGGTCCATGGGGGCCACCCACAGTGGAGCCCGCAGCTAAACCCAGCCCTGTGGATGCAGCAAGGATCCATGTTCATCCCACAGATCACTCCCATGTTGTCATGGGAAAGCCAACATTTTTCTTTTAGGAGTAGCAGGCCGTCAGTTGGTCTGAACACTGAATTACTTTTAAGTCCCCTTAAGTGAGGACTGAAATCGCTGCGAGTGCTGTTTATTGACACTGTAAGCCTGATGTGATTAAGCTTGTCTCATTGTATAGACCGTGGCTGGCTGTGAGATGAGTGGAGCAGCTCATAGTTTTCTGATTAAAAGACATTAAGATAGGCCTGCATATACTGTAGTAAAGCCATCTGTTAATCTCCTCCCTCTATTTGGGATTAGTGCCCATTCCAAGATATGTTTTAACACAGCCACAATCCAATTCTACTTATGCAAAGTGCATTTGTGGGTGTGGGATATGTATTTAAAATGTCTTCTATTATTCAAATGTGATTGTTGTGTAACAAAAAACCTTTACAGTATGCGTTCATGATGTTCTCGGAAATACTTAATACTGACGGAAAGTAGTTTAGTCAAAAGTTCACAATAGTGTTACCTAACGATTTTATAATAATAATAATTTGGCAAACTTTTCAGATTGACAGATTTGAGTAAGCCAAACTAACAATTTATGCCTTATCCCCCATTTACGATCTGCTATAGATTTCTTTTACAGTAAGTGTGCTATACAAGCTGATTTAAGTGAGGACTCATTTGAGGAAATTAGCCTCTTAAATTGTTATTTTTATACTCGTCTGCTCAATTATTTCCAGATTAAGTAATAACTTGTTTCCAATGTGGATATTATGAAATCTTAATCCAACATGTCTGTGTTAGATCTTCTGACTGACACAACATAAACACAAGGGATCATTATTACATTTTGCTCAGTGAAACACGATGGGAGCTTTTTTAACTGATACACACCAGCCAGATTTACCGACTTGTGCAATAAAAGTTAGGACCATGTAACATTATGTTCTGGACATTCCACAGCCATATCCGAGGGCAGTTCATAAATGTTTAGCACCAACTAGATCTACGTGAGTACAGCTTGTCCCTAAGGAAGGGGGAAGTTGTAGCTTAATATTACACACAAAGCTAATGCTGTAGCTTGTCAGTTTCCAGGAAATGATTGCTTCTGGATGACATTTGTTTGGACACTATGTTGATTCTTACTTGGTTAATAGCCTCAGGATCATCTTCCGGCTAAATTGGGCATGAAATGAAAGTCTCTCTTCCCCAGTAAACATAGTGTCATGACTGCATCAGCATACGTGTGTTCTCAACAACTTAGCTACACATACACTTGTGTTCATGATTGCTTTGTCCTCAAGGGAGAGCGGGGTACAAGCTTCAACAAGCTCTTTTGGTAGCCAACCCAGAAACCAGATTCTTTGGTGTCACTGAGCAAAGTTCACTGATGAATAACATTTCTCAGAGGAGCTTTATTTTCAATCCTTTTGAGTTAATGACTGCATTTACTAAACTTATTATAGAGACTGAATGTTTCCAATTTTACAAACTGGAGCTTTATTCATTTTACCAAAAGTCATGATGGCATAGGTCAGGATCTTCAATAAGTCATTAGTTTCAGTGTGATGATGTCAAATGACATTTTAAGCTGTTGTCCAAAAGATTCCCTTTTTTATTTATTTAAAGGCTATCTTAAGGACTTAGCAGTCATTGAGGCTCTTTTTTCTATGGTAGCTGTTGTTGACTATTCCAGACAATGTTAATGCCAGAACACATTTATCACCTCCTGTGCACCACTGGGTTTTCCTGGAAAAGACATATGAGACATTATGTACGGTAAACGCTTACATGAGTGTACAGTAGCTTATGGTGGAGAACAGGTACATGTTGTATAACTTAAATGCTGTTACTGCAGACGTTGTTTGTTGGTGCAAACAAAAGTGATTAATCGCGCAGAAGATTAGCTCAGCAAAACAGATTAGAGGTGTGATAAGAGCTGCAGTTTTCAGTTTTACTATTATTATTATAATAAAGTCCTTGTGAGTCCCAAGTTCCGGTGTCCTTGTCCTAATCCCTTTTTTGTTAACTATAATACTTGAGGACCATTTTCATAAAAGGAATCAATGTGAGTGGATATAACTTAAGTGAAAATGTTGCCATATTCTGCTGGATAATACATTTAATGTTATCTCTGTAGCAAAATAGAGTTAAAATCACTAACATTTGTCTAAAACAGACAGCTTCAGCAAATGTGTTGTCATGCCAATGCAGCAGCGGCGTGTAAGAAACAGTGCTCTGAAAATCTGGGACATCTTTGTATACCTGGCAAGATTTGCAATGCCTTCTCCTCCTGAAATGAGCACGCTTTCTATCTTTTCTGGACTAATTTAGATGTTGTGAACAAGTTCTTTGCCACCAAAAAGCACATATAGAAAAAAAACACAACAAAGGAAAAATATATAAATCAGTGAAGCCTACAGCTGCCAAACAAGCAGCGGGGCAGTGAGGATGTGTGTCAAATCAAAGGCATGCATGGATCATCTGTTATATGTCTAGTAGTGGTGTCTTAAAAAAAACGTATTCTCCTTCCCTCTTTCTCTCTTTACTCAACCACCTTCCCACCCATCTCACACACAACCCACCCTGCCGCACACGCCTCATGTTTTATTCAGCAGCCTATGGGAAGGCTGAATATCTCTTTGAAGAGGTCTGCTGAAATTGTGTAGTAGACCCATCTCATCCTCAGTCTTCAAGGGATGATACAATATAAGTGGGTACATGCTCAGAGGAACGTAGGCCTCTGACAGTCCAGGTGGGCCGGGTCTGCTCTGCTTCTTTAAGAGGTATACAACAGCCTGGGCTTTAGGGTACATTTAGCCTCTAGTTGTACTGGAACTGCTGCATGTCCCGGGTTAAAAGCCTTTCCTCCATAGACATCTGGTTGCAGTCCTTGGCTGTGGGCCGTGGCCTCTAGCAGAGCCTGCAAGGTAACAACTTTACCTTCAGACACGGCGGTAACATTGTAGAAAATACATGATCAGCATCAACCTTGCTACATCTCCTCCTGGGTGGTGTAGGTTGTGTTTTTGTTGTGTCCACTCTGCTAATTTACACCCAGTGCAGTGATAAACAAAAGGTCATGTATATGTGTTTGGCATTCTTACATGATGAACAACAAGTTTAATGTTATGCACCCAGGCCTGAAAGAATGAATCAATAAATCATATAGTTGATCAGTAGGAAATCTAAGTAAATTTCCATAATCGTTTGATAGTTATTGGCGTTTATCAATCAAACCTATAAGCATTTATTGGTTTTATATTCTTAAGTGTGATGGTTTTTTGCTATTCCCAGTTAGAGTTTATTGGTAAACGGAATATTTTGTGGGTTTGGACTGTTTGTCCGAAAAACAATATGCAGTCTCTCGGGCGTTGTTAAATTCTTTCTGACATTTTCTACCACTGATCTAATTTCTTACTGTAATAGAAAACAAAACACTCCATTAGTCAAAAAAGAAATACAAGTGATTTGTAGGCGTTCATGTGACAATATGATATTTATCTAATACTCTATCCTGCAATCTGTTAAGCGCACCGTTTCAAAAATGCTGCTCAATTTAGTTTCAATGTCCTTGCTGATCCCCCAACTGCAAATTAGACTGTGGAATAGACTCTTGTGAATATGCGGGGATACTTGTTTCATGTTTTGAATATGAATTACCCGACTATTCAGTGTTTCATCCAAGTGCACATTTCACTGAGTTGAAATACCTCCAGTCCCAAGGGGTTTGGATTAGAGAGTCCCCACTGTATCCCTTTGTTGCTGATATGCGCTTTCAGCATGCTTCCCGTTGTTGCCGGCACTTTGTTGTGAACCTGAAGACACACAAAAAAATCTCATCTGTGCCACTGAAGTCAATAGGGAATTTTAGGAGGACTAATATTTTGGTGCTCTATCTCAGCTATTACATACATTTGACTGAGGAAACATGTTTTTCCATGGCTATTAATCATCTGGAATTTATATATAAAAATATGTGTGAAGCTTGGGGCCTTCACTTAGCTAGAGAGGACTGTGTTTATGTACATCTATATCTTCAGAGGGGCCTTGTCGAGGTAGCAGTTCATGCCTGATGTGATTTCTTCTGCTGAGAGAGCTCCTTGAGGTTTGTCAGGTTTTTCCTGCTTGACTTAATTGAAGAGAGGGCAGGATTGTGTGTGTGTGTGAGGGGAAAAAAAGGAAAAGGAGGGGCGGTGTAGGGTAGTGCCTTGGAGTGTCTTTCCACAAGTGCTTGGCTACCCAGTGCTGAAACTGGAACCCTGTGGGAACAAGCATATTCAGGTGTATTTTATGTGCAGTGCATGGAAGGTGAATTGAGGGGACGAAATGCATGCAAAAGGAAATGCAAGCAGTATTTTTCTTCTTTATTTACAACAATGCCTTAACATAGACCTTTTTTTAACCATGTCGTTAATGGTTTCTGTTCGTTTTTGGTCATATTGTGTACCGACTTCAAGGTTTTGTTTTTGAGCTGTTCTCACACTTATCTCCCAATCAGCTACCTGATATGTCAGTTTCCTGGACTTGCTCCTGTAAACAGATCTGATTATCGCAGCTGCCTGCACTGGAGAACAGGGTGTGGATGTCCACTAATGTGTTACCATGTTAACATAATGTCCTCACCTTGTTGTAATTCTTTCCTCCAGCCTTACATGGCTTTTATAGGTTCACAACAGGATTTATATATCAGAAAAAAACAACATTTGCAGCCCAAATGTAATCAGCCACTTCGCTTCTCTGTAGAAGAACAATTGGGTTCAGTGCAAGGCAGCTTTTTTTTTGCGGGACTTCAAACAGCCTCTTCTCCCCAGGGTCATTACCCCCGCTCAGGAAATGAGAAAGTGGGCTCCTGATGTCACTGGCAAACCCCTTGCACAGAATTCCGGGTTAAACCGGGAGTGGGGGAGGGGGGAGGGGAGGTCCATGCTAGATCAGAGTTCAGACATGTTTACATTACAGCTCAGGATATTTCTCAGAGCCCGGCCAAGCTGCTGAAGTTCCCAGGCTCCAGAGTCGCAAATTGCTGAAAAGAAGCACAAGCATTCACTTTTTCTTCTCTCCTCTTCCTCCTGCTTCCATACTCTGGAGTCTAAGTCATAGTTCAAATACATTTGAATAGAAGAAATGTTCTGTTCTTTGATACAGTTGTCCTTTGGGGAATAATATAGATGTGAAATACTTGAAAGGTGAAAGTCACCAACGCAGTTGACATAGACAATGTTTGAAATGTCTGAAAGGATGTTGTGACATTGTTAAGACATGAATGTTGGGAACTAATGGCAAACTCGGCTCAAGCATACATTGTTCAATTATTATTCTTTTTTTTCAGTCCTTGACATCTCCTTTTCTTCAGCTTCACGTCCTCTGAAGAAGAAGTTTTTTTAATATGCATATCCCTTTATTATTCTCAGCACTGAAAATGTGGCCAAACACAACACTTTCTGTCCTATCTTTAGAAATTAGAATTGTACTTAAGTCAACAAACTGAGCTTACATGTTTAATTGAATATCTTTATCAGTGTTGATACAGCTTGGTGTAGATTCATGCTTGACCGCAGCATATAACTATCGTTGAATTGATTATTGCTGTGCATTGTCATGGAATATTATCTAGGAGCCTCACGGACCGCACTACTGCCTCACCCGATGGATCTGCCATTCTGTTTCAACAATATAATTAGTTTGAGTGTCAGTGAAGAATTTGAGAGGATTTCCCCGTTTATTTGAACATTTTAGATCAAATTGTTCATAGTTTTGGTCATTGTTTCTATTATTGGTTTGATAATATTGTACTTACCCGGATAATTGCTGATTGCTGGGAAGATGACATCATTTCCAAAAAGGGGCAGACAGGGCAAACAATGTGAATGTTCAGCATCAGAAAGGTTTAAAACACAGCGCAGGTTAGCCAATTTATTTAGGAGGTGACAAAGAAAAACTTAATTACCCAAACTGTCAGTTGCTTTAACCTACTGTACTCGCAGTGTGCACACACAGTTTTCCGGAGCACTAAGTGATTACTAACAAATTAGGGTGTGTTTACTTTTTGGCATTACCTCCAAACAATGCTAACAATCATGTTAAAAAAGAAAGCTGTAATAAAATGGAATTCTCTCTTGATAGTATCAATTACAGACAAGTATTGTTTTCTAAATATCCTCTGGTTAAAAGAAGGTATTGGTGCTATATCAGCCTTCAAAATCCCACAGCTGTCAAGTCGTAATTCGAATGCCTCAGACTGCCTCCCCAGCCTGTCTGGAGCATCAGATCCGGAGGAACATAGATGGTCTTGTTTCTTGCCGCGGCTCTGCCAGGAAGGCTGAGAAGTGGCAGCTGGAATGTTTGTGTTAGTGCTGGGCTGTGGTGAGGTGTCACGGTGCTGAGCTGTGCTCTGGCGCCTGCTCTCCCTCCACCTTACCTAGAGGCACACAGACACTGCTGTTAAATCTACGGCACACGGGAGGTGAAACCAGGGGAGGATCTCTGGTCTTTATCTGCCCCGTCCAATCATCTACACGCTGGTTTTAACACGAAGCAGGCTTACATTGACGGGACTGCTGCCTCTGCTACTAACTTAATTATGTAGCTTTAATTCAATTTTTTCGGCTTCAGTTGAATAAATGGCTCAAATGTTTTTTTGTTCTCTTTTGTTGTTGTCACACTACATTTTGACTGGTCAAAATCAGCAGTGCCTCTAATTCTAATAATGCCACAGCTAATTCTACTGCTGAAAATCAATGAAACGTGCATGATGTTGTAGAATGTTAACGCTTTGTGAACCTTTGCATGACAAGTTAGAGAAATCTGTTTTCTTGCCGTGTAGGGATTACATGTAGGGGTAATGAGCAGTAAAATGGAGTCTCACTCTGGATTCGTGTTGCAGACAGAGTAGAGAGTATAGAGTCTTGTCTGGATGTTGGGTGGGTGGATGTATTTGCCTACAGCGTCTACGTTTTACTTTAAGTTTTTCCTTAATGTCAGCCAAATAGTTTAGGTTGTGTAAACATAACTGTAACCTTCATCTAGACTTCATGTTGTGTGATTTGTCTAGCAATTATGGCAGCTAGGAGACGGTGATCCTGAAGTTTAAGTATCAAATAAATACTCTGTGGTGTTATACTGGATTACATTACAGGGTACAGGCATTTCTATGGTTATTAAGTTTATTTCATCTTGAAGAGTAAAAAAGGGAAGATCAAGGAGGGGATTCCTACAATGTCTGTAAGGCTTTTTTTTCACCTTCCTTTTCCTTTAAAGGCTTTGCACACTAACGGTTCCTAGTTAACATACATACACAGTTAACACAGTTAACATACACAGTAAATGCACAGATTAATTCATCTGGTAAAGCCAGGTGGTAATGGTTGCCTGTATTCGATGGGAATGACTTAAGGAGATGAACACTACAACTACATGGGAGATGCTTTTAAGCGGACTTGGGCCTTGATCAAATGTGTTATGTGTCATTTTAGAAAGTTGTTGCTAGCTCATCATTCAATATGAGTGTAAACGTTATCTTAAAACCAACCACAAACTGTAAACTTCCTCCAGGCAGTGTTCACATCATGGTAACTACAGTTGGCAAAGTCCTAGTCTGTGTAAAAAGTTCCTGGAAAAAAAGTGAGACTCAGCGATTCGAAAGATACAGGTGACTGCTCAGCAACGCAAAAGTGTTGAAAATAGTTGCAACAAAGATGCTCTAGGTTATTTAAAAGTACCTTTTGGAGTGTAATCTGCTTGTAGGCCTCCCGTGGCATGGCCTCTACACCAAAACCCACTTTAAACGTATGCTAGCTAAGTGAACCCTTAAAAATAACTTGTACCATTTAGGACTATATCAGGCACAAGGAGTGATGTATGTGTTAGGTGAAGTGGTGCCTCCCAGGGATCATTAATCAATTAATTATTCAACCCTTCTCCATCAATTTTCCGCTGTCTCTCCAAAGAACGGCATGCAGCACATAGATCATTCTGAAGTTCTGGATGTTAAATGAGAGAATATGATTGAGGTTATTGTTTGCAATCTTTTTTTGCTCTTGATGTTTGAGATATCTAAAACACACTTAACCACGCATTGTAAGCACACAGTCAGAGGGAATGATTTCTGTAACGGGGCCTCTTTACATTTTGTCTGGCTTGAATTGTTCTTTTGAATTGATGGCAAGCGATCATTAAGCATGTAACGGCTGCATTCTTTTCATAGCTGTTAGTGAGAAAGTGGGGTTATTATGTGTGTGTATGCATGATAACAAGAGGGAGAAAGAGAGTGAAGGGAACATTCCTTTCTCACTCCCACTCTCCACCACCACACCCCCATCGCTACTCACTGCCACCCCACCCCCAGTTTCCTTCCTGTGCTTTTTTTAGAGTCTATTGGATGTTTTTCCCACATCCGGCAACAAAGCCAGCCTTTTTATGCCATAACCTATAACAGCATGGTGTTCTGTGGTTAAACTACACAGACATGGTCAAATGTGATCAATTAATTGACTCTACACTCTTTTCTAACTTCACTTCCTTGTTCACTTCACTTGGCAGATTGCTTAGAGTCTTGTTGGGAGGGGTGTGTGCTTGAAGAGCCGAAACAGCTTCCATCATGTACTGTACAGTATTTTCTGTAAACACTAAACAGTGTCCTGTTACTAGGGCTAGGCTTAATTGGCAAAATGTTCTATGACGATATTGGTAATTTAATATTTGAAAAGGTATATACATAATAAATAAATAGTATATGAAATAACCCCATGGTGAAAGCTATGTTTGCATAGTCTGTGTGATTAACTACCTGACAAATGAAAAGTACTAGGTAGTTTCTTATTCAATTCACCTAAATGCATAATAAACATAACAATATTAATTTAAATGTAACACAAACTGTATTTACATGCATACACACAATTCACAGCTAGCAGATTAAGACACTAGCTTGATTATTTCATTGAGAGTAATGTAAAACAAAGGAAGATGTACTGTATTTTATTATAACAGAATTATATTGAGATAGGCGATCAATTATCCTATTGATAATACCTGCAATACCTGCAACAGTGAAATATACTGGCTAATACGTAGATGTAAATTGCTTGTCAATATCTTACACTTTAACCTCATAACTGAGACTGCAAGCTCATTAGTTTAATGTGAGTTTGGAATCTTTTAGATGAGTTATTAGTTATTCCAAAAGTGTAGTACTTGAGAGAATGGTGCTACTGCTTGAGGTCTGGAAATAATATACTATGTGGCTCACATCTTGTATAATCAAATTCACTCATCATTGAGCAGCCTGTTTATTCTTCGCAAGAGAAACTGTTATGAAAAGTAGGAAGGAGAAGAATTGTAATGGCAGTTCAGACAAAGGTGAGCAAAACCTTCATGGTTAAGAAAAAACAAACATACAAATAATTGTTTCTTGTATTCTATTATATGAATTTACTGTACAACAGTTGTATAACCTTGGTCCAACAGGGACATTTCTTATTGGGCTACAAGGTCTTTTGTGTGTTGCAGAGCCATGGTTAGCCACTATACAATCGACAGCAAGGCTGAGTTGAAGCCCTTCACCCAGCTCACATTAGTGATGCTATCTATTACAGGCAATGTTGTTGCAATTTTATCACCTGCACCACCTAGAGGTGAGTGTCAGAGCTGCAGTTGTTCCCGTCAGGCAGATAGGTGCCACTAGTTAAAACTGCAGTGCTAGGTCTACAGGTCTGAATCTGACCCTGCCATTGGATAATAGCTTGGTATTATGTTCTTTACATCAATGGTAATGTTTGTCCTTGTGACGGTAAAATAACTATTGATTTAGTATTTGTTTACCATAAATGTAGAGAAATAGATCACAGAACATTCATTTTAAATATATGATTTAATACCCAATTAAAATGTAACAGTCATCTTAAGAATTGCATATTTAAATAATTTTAGCATATAGCTTCTTTCAATAGTTAGTACATTAAACTGACTGAAGAACTTTTCAAAGCACCGACTACAATACTGACACTTGTGTTTATCAGGGTTTGTCCTCATTGTCATTCCAGTTAATTAATACCCTTGGTAAGAGGGAATTTTCCCCTCTATTATGCTGCCTTGGCTGAGTTTGAATCACCAAGCTCATCTGTTTTGCCTGAAGTAGTCAAAGCGAGGGAAAAAAACAGCTGTCTAGTCAAGGGATGCCTTGCCAGTTGAGCTGTGAAATCCACACAAGCAAGCAGGATAATCGCTTCCACCTAGACCATATCCTGGGATGGAAATGCAGATAGTTCCATGAACACATCCCCGACCTAACAGGGTGTAATTGAATGTGACAGTAGCTTAGTGTATAATGCGGTATCCCAAAACATTGACATTGGCACTAATGTTGCTTTTTCGTGAAAGGGATTTTTTTTACCAACAGTAGGCAATGTCATACCATGCTTAATTTTTAAACAAACATAAATTACCTTTACTTATTTTTGGACAAAATGTTCAGATTTACACAGCCTCCAGAAATAAAACATAATGCTAGCTGGCGAATTAGCAGAAATTGATAAACTTGTATTTCCACTTCCTGATCCAATTCTTCCAACTTGTACCATCAGTGCTATCTGCCAGTTTATCTTCCATGTGGCAGCCTCTGTCCGGTCAGGTTATTGTTGTTGTACAGCACATTGCTACAGACTGGGCAAAGGAAGCATGGCCAGATTCTGTGCTTCCCCCTTTAGCAGATGCTGTGACAAAAGCCACATTGCTGCGAGTCCCTCCCCTTAGCAGCTTTCTTTGCTGTGCGTCCAGGGTTCACTGTCCATTTACTTGTGTTATACCAAGGATAAAAAAATAAAAAAAATGTATTACAAAACATTTTTTAAATTTAATTTAGCATGTGTATTGAGTTATAAAGCATTTAAATAAGTTGGTTGCTGTATATATGCTTTACAGTAGTGTGTAACTTGGCCTTTTAACAACTGACAGTAAGCTCACCATGAAAAACAGTTTGTCTATTTCTTAGCAACAGTCTTCTTGTTTATTTGACTAGACGCCACTGTAGCTACAGAGGACCTGCCTTTAATTTCTATGGACTATTTTTGGATGAGATAAGAGATAATTTCTCTTTATCAGCACAAATCCTCTTAATCAGTTTGCAAAGTTTTTCCCCCTTACTTTGAATGAATCACCTCATGGGAAAGTTGTTTTTTTCCACTTGGGCAGATTACCTGAGAGCACTCTGCGTCTCTCCCACCAGCTGCGACATGTAAAAAGACCTAAAGCGTTAATTCACAAGGCCCACTTAGACACACACAAGAGCGTCCTGCATGCAGAAACTTGCTCTGAGACACAGGCTCTGCCGCAACCTTGAACTCTCCCTGCCACTGAGAGCCACCGTCACCCCACAGTGGTGAGCTCAGAACCTGAAGGCCTTTTTGGGTGGGGGGCAATGTGGGCAAACCTTCGGATCAAATCCTTTCAAATTATTCAAATTTGATGAAATATGTATACAAAATGATTGAATTAAAAAACTCAAACACTACACAATCACTTTGCTCAATGTTTTGCCTCATTTATTAAATCAAAATGCTGTTAATTGACACTTTGTCTAGGATTTCTTGGTATTTAGGTGCAAATCAGACAGTTACCTCATACCAACAGGTTCAAGGTACCAAGTATTAAGTAGTCGATACCGATATCAGTGACGTTTTACGATTCTCAATATACCATTTCCATACCACCATAAAGAAATAGGAGAAAACATTCAAACAAAAGCTACTGTTTGCATACTGGTTTTTGTCAGGAAGCTAAACAAATCAGTTCCATTCTATATTAAATTCTATGGAAACTGTATTTATTGAAGTTTCTCGCTAAAAACTACCACATCTTTCAAGACTGCATTGTAACACTTCATGGCAACGATATAATTTACCTTGGCCCAATGTTACTGTAAAGAGCATTGAATCACCCTGCATGGAACTTAGCTGGACCGTCTTTCAACATGGATTTGTTGTGAGTTAACTGCTCTTCAAACACCTTTTCTATCATCCATGAAAGCCAATAGTTTCAGGCCCAGACAGTACTCAGAACTGTACTATAGAAAAACGAGTGCCATCACAGATTACGAATGTTGTCGTCGACTTGGTACAAAATGATCGGTTCTCGTGACATGCCTGACCAATACTGCATAAAGTTATGTATTATAGTTTTATGTTTTCTTCTCTAGCTGATGATTTCTTTAGGTTTCATTTTTTTGTGCCAGGTAAACATGATCCAAATATGTTAACCAGTCAAAACAGCCTGAAAAACTGTCGTTCTCTAGTCTAGGACACTTCTATCTGGAATCAAGGCCAATAGTTTAACTTAATTGTTTGTTTTTCATGGATGATGGTATCTAACTAAGATCTAAGATATATCTGTATCATGTGATGTTGTGTTTTTGTCCTTCTGGGAAATGTCAGGCTGATGATACATTTTTAGAGGTCACATATTTTCTGCACCATGATCCCCAATGCTTCCCCCCACACCACACACACTTTTCCCTTGGTTGGAGTCTGTGAGAGCTCTGCAGTGTTTTCTGTGTCCGTCTCTGCCAGCACCGGTCTGCACAGACCTTATTTGGAATGTCAGAACTGATAGGAGTGGGAGTCAAACAAAGCTTCCCACTCATTTATTTTTTCTTCTTACTTTCTAGCTTCAGCAGTCCCTTTTCAAATCCATAGCACTGGATTGTTTTAGAGCATGAGTGCGGTGTGACTGCTCTCCTGTCTAATATGTGTTTGTAATATTAGTGAAAGCTGAGTCAGATGACAAAACTCAACAAGTACACCCTTTTCAACTTTCCAAGCTTTCTCCATTGAAGCGGTTTAAATGACTAAATGTGTTTCCCCTCTCTAAAAGCATAAGGCTTATCAAGACCTGGCTCAGCCCAGGTTTCCCACGGGATGTAAAATGGATCCTTGTTTCATTGGGAAATCGCCACAGCAATGCTGCTAAAGATCACTTTGCTGCAATCACACCCGATATTGACAAATATTGTTTCCTGATTTGGAACTGCAGTCACTGTGCTTACAAGGGATCATCCAAGCAATTCATAATTCAAATTGAGTGATACGACATAAACTGCTCATAAGTACTGAATATGGTACAAGATTATCTCATCAATAGTTGCAGCACTTTCTAAATAATGCACACTAGAGGGATGCCTGGCGTTGGGCTAGTGAAGCTAGATGATTCTTTCTCATGGCCAGAGATATGACTGGAAATGCTCTGGACTGTGTTGCTCAACTCAGCAGTGGCACTGTTGGCTCTCACCGTGCCGCAGCTGCATACTGAAGAGCAGCCAGATGTTGGAGATGGTGAAATGAGCCCAGCGAGCAGGAAACGGCTCTGCATGCCATAGGACTCGTCTTTGAAAACAGGAAGGGAACTTGTTCCCTGCTTATGGGCCTTTTCCTGTGGCATGACCGGAGGCAGGCCTTGTGTTTGACAGTTACTGGGAAAAAGGTACTCGTGGTTGAATGGCAATGGCCTTTTAAGGGTACAAACATTCTCGGACAGCTTTCAACCTGTTGGACATGTTGGATTTGTTTTAGCAGAAGAATGAAAACATTAGATTTTCCATTATTTTATGTGGCCTTATTTTCCCATGTTATTCTCACCTCTGAATTCAATACATTGTTGAGTACTGTGATTAAAAACACACAAAAACCTATGGAACTTGAATGTGTTAATCCACATAAATACCCATTCTTTTAGTGCTGTTATTACCTTCTATATTGTCTAAGTATTTATAAGTAACATCCAACGTATTTGCTTGAGGATTACATTGTTCACAGTGACCTCTAGTGTCTGCAGGGATTGAAATCTCACCCCTAAGCCTTTGCTGTTAAGAATCATTTAATGTTATGCTTTATGTTAACCTTCTCACATCCTCAAGCAGTTTCCCAGCCTAGAAATAGTTAATCTTATGCCACTGGCATGTAAGTGAGCATGCAGTATACCAATTTAAAGAAACACGTCGTCATGGTAGACTCAGCGTGTCCTTTAATTTTCAGTGTAGCACTTTAGATGTGGATTGGAATAGTGAGATCTGAAAGAGGGTGTTTCCAGCTCATAGGGTAATGCAGAAATGAGCGTTTAAGCTAACTGAATAAAACCCACAGCGTTACAGTGGCAGCTTAGTCTATATGCAGCTGGAATGAAGGAGCTGTACGGTAATGTGTGACTCGCTCTGGGCTTGTTAAATGGTGGGGCGTCTTCCTGTCCATTGCCTTTCTCTCTCAAAAGATGACTAAGTGAAGACAAAGCTGTCTTCAATAGGAACAATTATGCTGTGTCTAAAGATCAGGATGTGGCAGTTAAACCTGGAAAAGATTTTTCAGTGTGCTCAACATGTTAGGGCCAGTGCATGCGAACACATCCTGTAGTTTCCCACTTGAAATCATTTATTGAAGGGATCCCTTTTACTGAAGGAGCCACAGTGATGCGTGCTGCATGGGATTGCTCCTGAGTCCAGGGAGCCCTCAGTCCTCCACGGTAAATGTCTCTGTGGTTAAGAATGACACGCAGATGAGAGGCGACAGCAGTGTCAGGAGCTCTGTGAGCCACATGGCCATGGGTGATGTGATGTGACGGCTTGTCACTGCGATGTTGGTGACCTGTGGTACGTCTGCAGTGGCGTGGCCTAGCTGGTGCTGCGGTGATGCCTTGACAGAGCTGGCCTACCCCCCCCCCACACACACACTCACACACCCCATATTTGTTCCCAGGATCACTTCACTGCTATCCTGTCATCCTAGGTATTTGAGGGCCTGCAGGAACCACAGCTCTTGAACTCCCCCTGACATGATTACATGATTATACTCAATTTACAATTGGCCATTCAATATCTGACCATCAATAATCATTTGGGTTTCAGATAATTAACAGTGGGGTGGGGGTCAAGTTGTCAACAGTTGTCAAGCTCTTTTGAAATAATTACTCCATGCAAAGACTACATATCACATTCACATATGCTAAATGATAAGATTTTAAGACCTTTAAATACAAAATATATGGGGGGAGGACATTAAATATATGAATGAAGAAGACCAATACTCGTTTGTGGCTATGATTTTTCTCAATAGTATATACATTATTATGCAATACAATATTTGGAATATTTGGATACCTGAATTATTTGCATAAATGTGAATAATATAAAAAATAAAATAAAACCTCTGTTTAAAAAAAGTAGATTAAAATCAGTTTTTCTAATGAATCAAACAATCCAACAGCAGTCCACTGTCAGTGTTGTAATGGGTGTGCAGTGAGGGGCCCTACATATTTTCTTCTGGGGTCCATGCATATTTACGGGGCAGCTTCCTCAAGCCTCCCTCAGCCCCGAGGACATCACATTAAACTCATCTGCTTGACTCTGAACAAAGCACATGCCAAAGCCAGAGCTGATTGGAATGCCAGCTTTTACACTTTGCATTTGGATAATGGAGAGCTGATATTTGAATGGGAAGTGTCTCCAACAGGATTTTTTTCTTTGTGTGCAAGCTGCGTTTTATTAAAATAGCAAGTTTCTCCATGGAATGTCGGAGCTGAGCTACTGTTAAAAAAATCTGCCTTCAGTAAACATAATGGATGATTTCTCTTCAAAGGAGCTCTTATCATCTCTTCCCATTTCCCAGAGGCTGCCACAAAGCTGCTTCTCTTTTTTTCTCCCTGCTGCCGCTGCTGCTCATCCTTCTCTCCTGCCTGCTCTCTGGAGGGCAGCCTCAATCTAATACAACTGTGTCAGGAAGTGCGGGGATGCAAAGTGCTGATGAGCCAAAAGTAGCCCACCTCTGCAGTGTGCTGCTTTGTCCCAACACGCGCCAGCCTGATTAGGGAAGCACACCATGAACCTAGCCTTGTATCCCTGCAACCTTATGGCACATGCCCTATAGAAACAGATTAAATATGTCTTATTTGTTAGGGTAACACGATGTGTTCTTTTCCCAGTGTTTTCAGTTATAAACGCTTTTTTAAATAATTTACTTATAAAGGCTACCAATGGTATCATTTTGTCAGACATTAATCATCCACCAAAACCTTACAAAGATATTTTAATTTAATGCCAAAAGTAGCTGCCAAGATTTCCATGAGGCAGCTATCTAATATCTCTGCCACACATTGCTTCAATAGATATCTAGTTCAGTATTTTCCTGCTGGATTATCAAAAAAACACACCTTATATATGCTGGTGTGGCACTTTTTTACAGACACGTTCAGCTGTTTGTTGCTGCCTTAGTGTTCAGTTATTCTTAGTGCTAGGCAAATATAGTCTTTATATTATAACTTCAAGGCAAAAATATTAAAGCTCTGTTTGAACTAGAACTAGAATGCTGTTTGTATAGCATCTAATATTGATTATTCTTGTTCGTAGTAGAAATACATGTGAACATCTCTCTCTTACCTGAAATGTGCTGAATTAAAGCCATGACTTGGTAACAAACGGGGATTCAGAAACAATAATAAGGGATACAGGAAAGACTAAGCAGAATCTGTCAGCCCCCCTGACCTGATTAAACTGGAACTATACATTGCCTTGTGAATGAACATACTGTATCACAGCCTCAGCTGCCTTACCTCCCTTTCACATAATTAAACATTTCAAGTTATCCAGGATGTTTTAATTCAATTTCTCTGGATATAATATAATCGTTCACAGCTTAAGACGGCTAGTAGAGACCCTTTAATTAAAATGAGCCCTTTACACCTTCTCAGCATTCTGCAAGCAGATAGCTGACTGTTGTATGGCAGCTGATCATTGCCACTGGTCTGAGGGCTCTTGTTTCTTATCTGGCAATAAAGAGCTGAAATCCCCTCTCGCAACAGTATACAACCTGCAGAACCACATAAATATTATGTCTCCCTAGGAACACAATAGTTGTATTTATTCCTTTTATTTTTGGGGGCTGTTTTTTCCATGTCAAATGCCTAGAGGAGGGTTTCTAACTCTCGCTGGAGCGAATTGCAACATGTTTCAGGGCTCTGGTGAATAGATTAAAGGCTGGTGAGCTCGTTCTTTTGGTGAGCAACACTCAAACACAAAACCTTCGAACACTTGTAAACCTATACCCTTCAAGTATGCATGGCTCGGAGGACTGTGCCACCAGACTGACAGATGGTACCAGCAGGCCTGGTGTTGCGTCCCTGTGATGGCTCACCCGGAGCCCCATCCACAGTGCTCAGCATCACCACACTGCTCAGCTTGACACAAGCTAGCAGCCCTCCAGCTCCCAGGAATAGATAGCCTCTGTTGACAGGGCCAAGGTCAGGTTCCTCACTGCCACAGTCAAAGAGCATCGATAAGCAGCATCCAAATGGTTATGCTCAAAAGTGAAATCCATTCTGGTTTTACGAAGCTTATTTTCTCGGAAATTGTCCACAGTAAAAAAGCACACAGTTTGGATGGATTCCAAAAAAAGTTGCACCTCGTTCAAATCTGTAATACACTGTGTTCTTTTTCTCTTTCTTGTAGCAGTGAGATTATTTTTGTTGGCTTTGGTTTTGTAATAATAAAAACATATTTGAATAAAAGTTATGCTTGCTACAAATTGAACCCTGATAGTAGGGAAGTTGCGTATTAACAGCACAGAAAACAAGCAGTAATTCCTCCATCTGTAAGAATATTAGTATATAACACATATGTTTAAACCTCTCATGCAGCAGGAGTCACTTTCAAAGTGATTCAGAGCTTCTAAGCTCATTAAATGTTAATCAGAAAATCTATTTTCAGATCACATGGAGATCTGTCAAGAGGATTTCAGGCCAGCTAAGAGGCCACTGCTTCGGAGTGCTGCGTGATCAGGATGGTCCTTTATTTGAGAAATAATTTAAATCTAAAAAGTATATGTTTTTGGTACCCAAATGAAGTTTACACACATGACATTGATCTAACCTTGATAAAACCATGATTTCACTCCTTTAAAAGCTTTTGAATTTCAACGAAGAACTGCTCTTGACTTGAGTCCGTTTTTATGGCACACAGGCAGTAGTGAGGCAACCCAGCCTCTCAATGGCTTTTTGCAACGCATCCACTGTCCTCTGCATAATTCATGATGTGTTTTCTCAGACAGTGCCTTGAACCATGAGGAGTGCTCCTGTCTGTCTTCCACAGAAAGAGCCCTCTGGTAGGGGAGAGTGTGTGCATGAGCTGCACACACTGGAGGACCTGTTTTCATCTGCATTTGGAGGAAAACAGATGTCCAGTAGCCTATAGAGACGCTCAATGTTTAATGGTCTGGATCTCAGTGAAAATGGTGAAAAGGAGCTAGAGAACGAGACCTTTTGTAATGAAATCGTGGACCATCTCCAAGTTAAAATTGTATGTGTCTCTTTAATACTCCTTATAAGCTTGGCATCGTCTATCCAGTCATTACATCATCTCACAAGATTTCTTTCTTTTGAGTCTCTTGTAAGAACTTTTTTCGACTGAGGCAAACTTTAGTGGCAGAGTACTTTTAAAATCAAAATACAAGTTGCTTCTCTTTCTCAAGTAATGCATTTCCACTTATTTTTCATAAACAAAATGCTAACTAAGCTTATATGAAAAAATGTAATGTCAAAGACAGGGTTACACTAAAATAACCATATTCTTGTATTATTTGTTAGCCCATTGATAACATATAATGTTACTGATATGGACCTATGTGTTTCAAATAGGGTTGGATCAAAATGAAATATTGTGCATTTTTTATTAATAGTTAATCGATAAAGTATACATGGAAAACGATGTATTTCCATGCATTTCAGTATTTGTTAGGTCAAAATCTTGAGAAAGGTGATTTATAACATTATTTGTCAACTTTGTTTTGTTTGCTAAAAAGTAATTCTCTACATATTATAATACAGTTGTAAAAAAAGGGACTATTTTAAGAGTAACATGTAATTTAAGATTATTTGGTCGAGGGACCTTTAATGCGCCATCAACTAGAGTTTTGAAACTGGGTTCTGCCTCCAGCTGCAGTACTACAGGGGCAAAATATTCTGTAGTTGACAAAAAAAAAAAGGAAACGCGTTGGTCACCCCTGCTTGACTTTGACATTATTCACACACTCCAGCTCTCTTTTTTTTTCTTCCATGAACGCAATCTTTTTCTTCTACCGTCACACATGTTGTTGTAAAGCTCCAGCAAGTACCAAGTGCAAAAACATAGATTTATTTCCAGGTTACCATTCATTGTATTTAAGTGCATGCAGAAAAAAACAGCAACTCAAGATAATGCTTTAGAAAATGTTCTGCACTAATGTGAAGTAAAACAGCTTCTACTTACCGTGCTAAATGCAAAGCCAATGCTGTGATGCTCTGAATAGAATTGATCATTTTAGTATCCCTCCCACTCTCAGTACAACACCACCATCAACATAATCATAATCATCCATCCACATCCATCCGATATGTGGAAAAGCATACACACTTATTAGCTTTGATAAAGGAGGCTTGGTGAATCACAGATGTGTTTGTATGTATGATTCAAATGTGAAGATATATCTCTGAACAATTATTCGGAGCATTAGCAGCAGTAATACAGACACAAACCGAGTGGAAATGTAGTGAACTGCAAACCCTCAGGCTATGAATCATCTTAATGTAATGTGTGCCAGCACGTGGAAATGACTCAAATTTGTTCCCACTGTGAAATATGCAACACACTCCTCTCCTGTCTGTGCTCAGGTTGGTGTGGAATCCAAGCCTTTTAGTTTCCATGCAGGCGCTACGTTAAAAGATAGTCAGATAATCGGCCTTTTCTATATGTACACAACCCTGTGCCTGTAATTACTACCAGCGAGAACATTTCTAAGGACTTATAGACTCACGCGGAGGAAAAACCTCCTTTGTTTTGTTGACATGACAATCATATCTGCTCCTCAATATATAAATAATCTATTTTTCATATAATAACATGCACATTTTGTTACGTGTGTTTAATGCTTCAGTTTTTTGGAGATGTTAGTGAGTGGTTACAGCTGTGAGTCATGTGGATATGCTCATTACCTTAAATGAAGACAACCAGATAGGACAAAAGGAAGTCAGGTTTCTGCAGCAGCATGTTAAGCAGAATCTCAGCCACAAAGGAGAAACTCCGCTATCTAACGAAGCACAATGGAAGAAAAAAATGATGTATGCAAATGAGGGAAACAAAGACCCTATTCTTCTCTCTGCAGTCTGTCGACTGTATTAGATTCCTAGTTATCTTTACAGCCCATCCTCTGCACACCATCTACATTTTATCAAAACACTTTACCTCATCCATGCATGGAAAGTGCTTCAATACAACTATATATTAAATTTAAAGTATTATTTGAATAATCAGATGTTTACAATGTAACATGACTCTGTGATTTATGTCAGAATAAAGCATTTTAGACATCACTGTTTTAAAATCAAAATGTATTCCACATAAAAAAACACTGTCTATTAATAAAAGTAATCTTCCTAAATGTCCCAAGCTGGCCTAGTATGCAGCATCTTTAGGCCTGGGAGCAAATTGTGAAATTGAATTAATTTACATGGTGATACTCTGAGCTGGATGTTCAATGTAATGCATCCACTCTATCACCACAATTCAAATTGGCTCACTAGACAGCTTTTGAATAAAGTGTAGAAATTAAAAACCTTGTTAGGAAAATGTTTTCTTGTGGGTAAGTCTTCTATTAAAATTCAGACTCCATTACCATTGAGATCTTTTTTAGAAAAACACTTACCCTGTAAATAATATATTAATGTAATGAATATGAGGTATCAAGTTTTTCTGAAGTGTTTTTAAATCTCCATTCTGTTATGTCTTTCAGCTTCAAGGATCTTTGCGCAGGAAGATTGAGGGCCATGCACCAGGACACGCATCAAAGCAGAATGGGCTCTCGTGTGGTTTCTCTGGATCTGACTTTAAGCGAGTCCGTATGGATACGGGTGGCCTGGGACATGGACCCTGCAACCATAACTTAACCCAGTCTCATTCCCTGCAAGGCTCCTCAACCATGGGCATGCAGAGGAAGAATTACATGATGCCCCATGGAGTGGGGTCAGACATATTCAACATGACCCTGAAAGAAATGAAAAAAGAGCCCATTGAGGTGCAGTCTTGTGGCCAGTCAAACGCAGAGATGATCTTTGACTTCAAAGATGAAGGCGGTGGTCAGATTGACCCAGACCTCCAGGATCTTTTTGACGAGCTGACAAAGACAGTTCCAACGTTGAATGACCTGGAGTTTGAGAAGATGCTGAAGCAGGATGATACATTCGGTTTGGACCTTGGTCGGCCGAGCTCGGCAGGAACAGCCAGGAATCTGTGTCCCCCATTGGATAGGCCCATAAAGATGGAGCACTCCCCAGACTTTGGCCCAATTCACGGTGGCTCGCCACAGCTTCGACCAGCCTCAGCGGGACCCTCTTTTACATTGACCAGCACCCCTACTACCACCTCGTCGCAGAAAGCTAACACTCAGGCAGGACACCCTAGAGCTTTGCCCTGCTGGCCAGAAATATCCCACGCAGAGCAGCTGAAGCAGATGGCAGCAAACCAGCAACAGCCAAGCACTCTGCTCCATCACCACCATCAAACACCACCTGCAGGATTGACCAACTGGGCTCCCGCCATGAGTACCAACTCCTCCACCAGCCCCTTCCCCCAGGACAAGGTCTCCAGCCCGGCCCAGCTTAACCAGCAGAGGATTGGCCCTCAAAGTAAAGGGATCAACAACTGCCTCTTCAAGTCAAATGGCCACAGCGGCTCCCATCATTTGGACATGAAGGTTCTCAGCACCAAACCCACCTTGCACTTCAGCCCTAAAGCACCCCATTCTGCCAGCCAACCGATGCCCATTATGGGGAACTCTGTGAACAAGGCATCGCCGCAACTGTCGCTGTCAACCGTCCAGAATCAGCCCCATCCATCCCTCCACTTTCAGAACCAGCAGATCTCCACGTCAGGGACTCTCTGCCTGCCGCCCAAGCCGGTTCCCTCAGGGCTGCCGTTCAAACTAGCACAACAGCGACAGGTAAGACAATTACACTCTTGCTCTTAGGTGATAATCTCCAAATGTTGACTGAGCAATTTTGACCAAAACTAAAGAGGAGCACGAAATTCAACTATACTATACATATTACAGTCCCTGAATTTAAGCTGCAAAGCCTTCTAAAGACATACTTTACATCTAACTTTATATATGAGTTTATCATATATATGGCATTAGACTCGCAAGGATTTCGGAATACATGTGCCACCATCATGCTTTATAATAAAATACAACAGAGGTAGTGTAGTTAAGTTATTAGGTACATGTTAATTAATGGCAGTAACCAAAATCTAAAGTGTCCTAATACAGTGCCATGACTTAAATGTACATTTTGAATAATTACAATTGTCCTGTCTGGTTTTATTTCTAACTGGGTTGTGTGATTTTGTTACGCCCTATATACCAAGTAAATAATATCACTTGTTTACTGAAGGTATAGTAACATGATGCAGTGCAGTCAAGCTCACTTTGTTCCCTCATCAATCGGTTCCCTCAGTTTCCCCGCAGCAGCCAACCTGCTGTCTGAACAGTAACAATGCATCGCTGTTTGTTTTGGGATTTTATTTTCATTGTTCTAGCTGCTTGACTGTGCCTTTGCTGTTGTGACTCCCTTGAATATGTATTTCCCCTCAAAGTGTTGACGATGACACAGATTGCCAGAGCATGGTAGATTAACATGCAGGACTTCTAATTTCTCTGCTTGTCATGGTGGCTCCCTGTCAGCGCACAGATATGCACAGCGGGATTTGCTAATTGGAGGTTGTTAGCTACAAGGGACAAGTGGTGGAAAATGACAGTAATCTTCTTAGCCTGGTGCCGGAGGTTGAGCCACTGATTTGTTATGATTGGGTAGATTTAGACCGTCCCCTCTTTCATTTTTGCTCTAACAGTATCTGCGGCTGTCTTTGTGTGAAATGATAATGCGAGCCACACGAGAGAGCTCTCATAACCTTTACAGATCAAGGGAAGTGCTTGAGTTACTGGGAGATGGTGGGAGGAGGGGGAGAAGAAGGGAGTTATTCAGACATGGAAGTAAACAAGGTAGGAAGGCAAACACATCATCACACACGGTTAAAACAGAGCCGGTTTTACCACTACGGTGTCAGAGAGCCACTTACACTCTCAACAAAACATATGTCCCTTTTTAAAAATCTACATCATCACAAGCTTTCTATCCATGTGTGAAAAATCAAACAAACCTTTTTTTTCAGGATTATTTTGTATATACACCATACACACGTCAGAATTTGCATAAGCATCAATATGAGTATTAGTATTAGCAATAGTGATGAAATAATAATGTATCAGTGGTAATATGTTTGTGCTTTTCAACCTAATATAACACGTTTAATAAACAAGTGATAAGCATTAAAGAAAACAGCATTTAATAGTTAACCTTTTCAGAGACGTAGAAGAGCTGGATATGAATTGAAAAGCTTTAAATTGATTTTGATAAATTATTAAAAAAGTGAACCTTTTCAAAGCGTACATTTCCTGAAAGTCAAAGCTCAGTTTGTTTGAACAAATAATATATGAAAACATAAACCTAGGGATATAATAGCATAGGAATTGTGAAGAAGAGCCCTCTTATAATCTTAGAACAAGTCTTTAAAAAAAGCTGATTGTGTGTGTCTTTTGCAGTTGGCATGGACAGGGTTAAAAGTCTAGGTAATGAGGAAGGGACAGCTCACTGAGAGGAGCAAAAGAGTGGAATCTCTTCCCACAGTGAGTTGAATTAGTAATGCCAGAGAAATAAAGGTCCTGAAAGAGTGCCTTGAATCCCCTGTGTAACGCTAGCAACTAGCAGTGGGCTCCCTCTCACTCTGTGAAGCTGAGGACATTTTTTTTTTTTAAAACCAGACAGAGATGTGGGCTTTGGTGCTTGTTTGAAGCTACTGCTGTTTAATAATCGGTTGCTGAGTCAAACATGTCAACATTCAAATACACCACTCTGCAACTTTCTAGCTGTGAGGTCACACACACACACACATAAAAAAAGTAGGAATACATTCTCTGGCAGCTTACAGTAGAGGACACTAATGCATTATGAAACCTGAGTTACTGTGGTTGGTTGGCAATGCTATTTCAAGGACACAATTTAGCTAGTCACATCAGTATAGCTGTGTTGTGCGTTTAATCTAAAGAAAGAAAACTTTTTTGGGTTCCATGACATGGCAGCGACAGCAATCCTGGTGTTGTGAAATTCTTCACAGTTATTTGGTATTTATAACGTCTGAAATAAAATCAGAAACATATTGGTTTACTCAGAATTGTTCAAAAATCTGTATGGACTTTTAGGTGATTGATTGCAATACAGCTGTCCATTTAAGGGAATATTAAAAACAGTCTTTGTTTTCTAGCATAAATGGAGGTTTTTACCCCTTTTTTAGTTTGAGCTACTTACCCCTTTTCACCAAAAATTATTTTGTAATTTAAATGTTTACAATGGGGATTAGACCTGTTATAATGGAACGGCCTCCATAATATATGTATACATTATGTGTTATCTAATTACTTGAATAATTTTAATAATATATTTATTCTGATCAATGCGAGACATAATAAGAGGTTTACCTTTTTCCATATTTGACTTTCAGTGCCGTTAAAGCTGTACACTATGTATACTTGTCTTGATAGATTCATACACATTTCCAACATTCTACAGAATTTTATCCAGAGTGACTTCTACTGCTGTGAAGACAGGCATTTGGCAGCAATTTCATCATCCAGTGAATAGCTTCAGCTAATACAGATTCCCCTGTAAGGCTGCACAAGAATATGTACTTTCCTTTTCTGCAGAATAGAGTGCTTTCCTTACTCACAACACAGAACCCCAAATTACAACTTAAGAAAAGGCTTGCTCGCAGTAAATAATGACTCCTCAGCTTTTGTTGATGATCTTGTGGCACCACATCCCTCAGTTAGGATAAGAGTGGGGCCAAGGGGGTTTAGCCTACCAGGTCACTCCAGCAGTGCTGTGAAGGGAGTGCTTGTTTCCTGGGAAAGGGAACCGCGGCCAAGTCCAGATGCCGAGGCGGTCCCCAGGGACAGCGTCCTGAGTCCAGGCTGGAGGAAGTGCAGTGTGAGAGCCGGCAAGGCTGGGCCTGGATCACTGTCAGCTGCCTGCACTGCCGCAGGATGGGAGACTATATCACTCCGCTCCTTCCATGAGGCCGGAGCCACATGTGGTATTCATTAACAACAAGCTTGTGAAGAACGAGAGGGGGGAAAAAACATGGAAAACAGCTTTATGACACATCGGGATGACAGAGAATATTACTCAGTTGTACACGCAAAAACACCCCTCATTGGGTTTTTCTCACAACAAAGATGGAATAAACTCCCTCTATTGTAACTCTGCGGGGAAAATGTGTGTGATACTCACAATTTCTCATACACTCCATAACTGGATACAGTGAATCAAAGCCAGTAACAGGAGAAACCACTGTTTTTATGTTTTAGTCCCTGTGTAACCTCATTGCCATGCTCGGTTTGCTGTGTGGGTTGAAACTCGACGAGAAGGCGAATATTAGCTCATGTGAAATGGCTTGTGACTCCTGATGAGTTTCAACTTCCCTCATTCTATAATCCTTTCTTGTTAGTTCTTCAAATGTCAGCCCCATTCATTATAATTCACTTGTACACACACATATACACTTACTTCCCTCTCTTTTTTTCTGTTTTCTTCCCTGGGACCACAGAGTCACCTCCCTGTAGGGATTCACCCTGCAAAGAATCTTTCTTCTAAGTAATGGCTTCTGCTAAATGCACTGTTACATTTCTAATCCATTTCACCCTGGGAAACATTTTAAGTCAACACAATGACTGACATTGTATACACAGGGGGTGTTGACTTGGATTTGGTGCACATTAACCTCCTTCATGACAAATGCTTGCACTTGGGTGAAGCTTGAGCGTTATGAGAGTGTGCTTGTGTCCACAAGAAGGATAGGTTTTACTTGCAGTGCAGGGATGGTGCGTACAGCTGCCTAAAAAAGCTATGAAAATATACATTACAAGGACATATAACATCTCAAACAGCGCAATGGTGAAAGCTTATCTGCAATAGCATATGTTCAGGAAAAGACTTCAAACAAAACACTAGTTCTCAATTTTATTTGAGTGCTGCGGACTACAACATTTTAATCAGTGTGATAGTGTCAGTAGCCAAATGGATTTCTAGTGGATGGAATGCCTCCGTGCCAAACACAACACAGTGATCAGAAAAGGAGAGCTTATTAAATGGAGGTAGTCATGGTGCTGGCGCTTAACTCCCCATTGGCACACATTTCTTGCTGTCTCAGGGATTCTTTCCACTCTCTTTAGACACAATTATCAAGGGAGAAGCAGGCCTTGAGGAGGGCTCATACTCCCCCTTCCAAAAAAAGCCTCTCTCCAAAGTCTCCCTTTTTCATCTGCAGAGGGAGTAGCCTTGACCACATTCTGGGGGTTGAATAGCATCTTTGACACTGGTCTAAGATGTCTTGTAGAGTTTTGCCCTCTAGTGGACAACTTGTAGTATTGCTATGTTTTGGTTTTTGTGTTTTCCCACAACAGATTTCATAGTACTTGGCTCCAATTACCAGGCAAAAATACATATATAAAGAAGTACGTTTATTCACCCTAATTTTAAAACAATGTGTGTTTTTTTCTTTTAGGGGGTTCCTCCTGGTCCGAGGCTGCCCACCAATGGAAGTTTAGGAGTCATGTCAGCCCAGACGCAGCCACGGCCCCCGGTGCCCATTAACCAGCTAAAAGGCCCTGCTAAAACTCAGGCCATGCAGAGACAGCTTACTCAACAACAGCTCACTATTAGCAATTCAGTAAGAGGCCTCATAAGCACTTCAGACTTTGAGAGAATTCGGCAGAATTGATTAATCACAACTTTATGAATAATAAGTATTCACAACTTTGTCTTTCCTTTTTCAGGATAAGGACAATGCACATGATCAGTTTAATCGTCATCTTACAAGACCGCCACCTGATTACAAGCAGTCAAGAAGTATGGTGGGAGTTCAGCAAGGAAACCTCTTCACAGGTAATGTGCAGTTTTCATAAGTGGGAAGGGCTTGAATTAAAAATAAGCAGCCATAATTATAATCAGTTTTTCTTGATATCTTTCTAGGTCAAAACTCCTCCCAGTCTTCCAGCAATGGGCCTGAGAATGACCTACAGTCTATGTCCTGTCACCTCCCAAATGGGCCCGGCCCGAAGATGAGTCAGCCACCATCGGACCGCAGGTTTGGTATCGGGACTGACCTTCGTCCGAATCCTGTATTGGTCAATTCCAGCAGCATAACAATCAGAATCGAATTGGACTCAATCAAAATAAAGCTAGGTTCTTGGGGCCAAGCACACACGGAAATTCTTTTGGGATGAACAATGTAGCAGGTGTACAGCAGCCGAGAACAGCTGACCTGCATTCCTCAGGGGTCCCAGGACAGGCCCTCGGAGGCTTGATGAAAAATGTTAACATGGGCTGGGGCTCAGCCAACAAGCAAGTGACAACTGGACTTGTTAGACGGTTACCCAATCCCCTCCAGTCTCAGGGTGGGCAGCTGGACATGCCAACCCACCCCTACCAACAGAGGCACATCGGCCCTCAAAACCAGGTAGCACCAGACATTGGGATGCTCCCTCTTAACCCTTCGCTAAGAGACACAGTTCCAAGACCAAACCAGCCGATGATGGGATCTCCATCAACAATGGGGACCCTGAACCAGGCCTCTCCTGAACAGAGGGTACCAGCAGGGAACTTTGCAGAGCCCGGCTCTAGCAGCTACCAGAATAACCGGGCCAACCGTCTGACCTTTGACTTCCTCCCTGAGGGAGACAACACAGTTCCAGGGATCAACACAGACTCAGACTTCATAGACTCTCTGCTCAAGTCTGGCTCTGGCAATGATGATTGGATGAAAGATATAAATTTGGATGAGATTCTGGGCAGTCACTCGTGAATTTGGGTCACAGATTGCTATCAACCCGCAGCTCAGAGTATAGAGATTATGGGTTGTAGGGGGAACATTTGTAAATAATGTTTAAATGGAATTTTATAAACTCATATTATTTGTTATCCAAGTATACTGTATTGTTTTGTATGGTAATAACTGTGAAAGGAATTTGTGTCCTTAGTACTCCTGCATATTTTATTCCTGGTATATCAAGAAACTACTTTTCTTTTCAGTCACTGTTTTTATGGTTTGTCATATTCATGCCGTAGTGCTGTGGTAAAGGATAAAATATCAATTCACACTGTGAAAAAAAACATTGCTGTGTTGCTTTCAAGTTCATCTTGGTATTCCAAGTTAAGTTTCTAAATCTGCATCCACTATTTAGCATGACGTTATTTACCTTCAGAAGTTTTGCTCAGTCATGCACACGGAGAACCTTGCCACAACAAATGTTTTCTTAGTTATTGTTTATGTTTTTTCATCTGTGGTAGTTTTCGATGCAGTTTAAGTAATGTAACCCTTCATTTTTTCATGTGATATTTAATAAGTATTGGGATAGTAATGAGACATTATAATACATGTAACTAATCAAATTGATTTGAATAAACAAATATATAAAATGTGCTTATTTGGTTCACGTTTTGCCTTTTGGGATGCCTGTTCTCAAAGTTTGTTTAAAAAAGTGATGGTAATATGAATCTTAGAAAAGTCATAGTATACTATTTCATAAAAAAGTTATAACCATCAAATATTTCTTAAATAAGTCGTTAAGTTTGTAAAAATAAAAATCCTAGTATGCCATAAAAAGGTTATAGCATAGTATGTCCAAAAATAGGATAGTATGTGATTAAAATGTATATAAAATCAAAATATAGTATGTCATACAAAAGACGCAAATAAAATGTGGATCTTAAAGAAGTCATAGTATAGTATTCCATAAACAGATTCATGAAGATGAACTCAATAGTGTCATTAAAAAAAGATTTTAAATGTTTGTGTATCTATAAAATGTCATGAAGAAATCCTAGTATTGTATGTCAAAATGGACATGGTAAAGTACGTCATAGAATTATGATTAAATATGTCTAAAGAATTATAGTATAGTATGTTATAAAAAGTAATAGCATTATTTCATATAAAAAGTCATAGCATAGTATGTAATATAACGCATACAAAACTAGTATAGTATGTCATTAAAAAGTATTGCAGAGTAAGTCATAAAAAGATATTTAAAAAACGAATATTATGTCGTAAAAATCATAGTACAGTCTGTCATGAGAAAGTGATACAAAAAGTCATAGTATAGTACAAAAAAAGTTGTGATAGTATTTCATAAAAAAGTCATAGCATGTCACAAAAAGGTATCACATAGTATGTAATTAAAAAGTAATTAAACAGCCATAGCATATCAATTAAAGAGCAATTACTATAGAATACAGAATGCTATAATATGTCAGAAGAAAATCTGGTTTAGTACTATAAAACAACTATAAGATAGTTTTCCATAAAGTAGGGGGAAAAAAGTATATAAAAAACCATACAATTCATAATCAGTCATACTAGTATGGGTCGGACAGAAATGTTGTATAGAACTTCCTTTTTTTTGTTTAAATATGTATGCATTAGACACTTTCTTATAAAATTGCACACGTTAATGTCATAAATGTTATAATGTAGTATGCCATAAACAATTTCATAATATAGTGCGAGAACATATTATTTGCGATGGTCAAAGCTAAAGACAACATAAATACTTTAAGTACATGAGTAATATGTATAAATGAATGGGGCTGTTTTAAAATCAATTGAGAACTTGCAGGTTTATTTTTTGATTCTAGTCACATAATGTAATGTAAAATATAAGAAACAGCAGTTTTACGATATCACAGTGAGCACAACAAAAGCTTAAACAGTAGCTGGGTAGCTTCCATTTTAGAAAATACAAACAGTCACACATCAATCGATAGAAGAAATACCACACAAGTAAAATATTACCACAAAGTATATACTTTATTTCAGGCCAATTTCAAAGTATTATTATGAAGCACGATATAATGTAACAGAATTTATTTTTCTAAAACACATGCACATATCTATCAAAAAAATGAACAGATCATACTGAATATAAATTCATTTCATGTGCATTTAGAAAACTCTAAATACAAAATCCTTTAACTTGTTTGATTAGTTCTACTGCTACAATGACAGTCAACAGCTAATATGCTCTGACAATTACACACTAAGTAAGCATAAAATCAGGTCTGTGTGACAAAATGTGTCATTGCATCAAAATGAAACTCTGTAGCCGTGCAATACAAGCACTGTAGTGTACCACTCATTTTAGTTGCATTGTTCTCACCAACACTGTTTATCCGTCTTTAATCCATCATCAACAAATGATTTAATGATCAGTAAAATCAAAACTAAAAAGAGGCTTCTCACACAGGATTAAAAAAAAATGTTCATGATCTCTGATCTAAAACAACATTAATATTGTTTCATCAAGTTAATGCTTTCAATTAAGCATTGGTTGGCAAAAATCAGTGTGACACCCTCCAAGGCTTCAACCCAGGGCATGTACGGCAGGCTGATCATTCAAAACTTACTGCAGTCATGCGAATATGTAGCCATGATGTAAACATCAAAAATATTGTGATAATGAATAATTGTTGGTGTGATGTCTAGTTACTTAGAGAAAATGTAAACATGTGAGCGCTTCAAGAAGAATCACTTGCTTCTCTGTTTTTAAACCTCATCTTTAAATGTCTGGGTTAGTCACTCAAAACAACCATCTTGTCTAAAAAGTAAAAAAAAAAAAAAAAAGAATCTCTCAGCTAGACCTATTCAGACATGTCCATTAACACTTTCAACCTACATCATTTTCTCATTAGCTTATACAGTGTGTTCATACAGAGGCTGATTGACAAATCATACCGTTTCTGGACTGTGTGAAAATGGAGGCAACAAGTGTTTGCGTCATTACAAAAAAAACATCTTTGGAATCTGCCACAACAATTCCTGACTGAGATAATAACTGATTGTTTCTTAATTATTTCACCAAAAAAAATCAACAATCCGTGTAACTCACCGCCATCAGTCAAACCCTGGCCTTCTACACTACCCCTCAACATGACTCTGAAACCTGCTTAAACTTGTCCTAGCTGTTTTCTATAAACCCCTCATTTCAACACACAGCGTCGCACAGAGGGGCCCCGCTCCCTCCTCAGGAAGACCACACATTGTATCTCTCGTATACTGTATTTGTCACAAGGTTTAATTGATCAAAGAGCTCTAGATTCTTTTTAGCCAAGAGATCTGCCTTTTTTTGGTTAATTTTTTCATAGAGATACTATAAGCTGCATGTGAACAAAAAATACACAATAACACTAATATGTATATAGTAAATCAGAGACAGGATGAAAATCAGCGAAATGGTTAAAATAACAACCCAAACTGAATCATTCTGTGCCTTGGCAGACTTCGGCACCACTTTGTGACATGGTGTGCTGTGATAACAGTAGACCCTGTTAAAAATGTATTAATTCATCTATAAAAGAAATTAAAAACAACAAGCAAAATGCCATTTTGATCTAAGCTATTATACATATGTAGTAAACTAAAAATAAAATAATACCTAAAAGATAAAACAAAGAATGAATCATGAATTAGGCTTGGATAAGACTGAGATACTTAGAAGCTAGGATTTAAAAACCAAAATAAATCCCTAAATCCCCCTTATAATGTGTTTATAAAACAAAAATAAAATTCTGATTATTGAACATTAGATAGAGGAAAGAGTTGCTGATGTAAATTCATACAGTCTAATGCGTATTGCTGTGGTACAGAAACTGAGTATTTGTTCGTGTTGCTCGCGTCTTAAAGAATACAACTGAAGGCACTTGATCTATCAAAGGTTTAACTTAGACTTGCTGGCACAGCCAAGCAGCAATGTAGTCGGTCCCCAGGCTCCAACCCCCCCCCACCCCCACCCCACAGCAAGCCAACATGCTCAAACTGGGCCTAACATTACCTTTACTCCAAATCAGTATTGTTCCATATGCTTCGAATACATCATTTTTGGTTTCTCAGGCTCGTTAAAAACAAACAAACACAAGAATAAAAATGTACAAGGCCAAATATAAAGCTACTTAAGCTAGATGCAATAGTCCCAAACGCAGTTAAGTAGTTCTGCTTCATGCTATATTGCAAGAAAAGAGGCACCATAGAGTCCAGGTGATAACTGATGTCAGCAGTTCTTGCAGAAGAGTTCATGCACCTGCCCAGCTCAGCCATGAGGGGGAGAGAGAGACAAGGAGGAAGGTAAAGATGCCCTAGATTCATTGACAGATCTGTGAATGATTTTGGGGACCCTTGCGTTATTGTCTGTTCATGGGCCAGCCTTGAAGACACAGACAAAATAAAGAGATAACACACCAGTGAAAAGAAAAGAACAATACTGCCTCAAAATAGGTTGGCTTTACACGCCGAGACAGAAGTTCAGAGAGGCTCGCTGAAATGTCTTGTAAAAGCATCTATGACTCCTTCACAGATCAGAGCAGGCAGCAGTTCAGAGTGTGAGGAGAGGAGTGTGTGATCTTCTATAACCACGTGAGGAAGCTCTCCTTGTCGATCTTGGTAGCTGCCAGCACTGTCTCCATGTCATTGAGGATGTCAGAGCTCAGGGCCTCCTGGAGACTGGGCATCAGCTCCTCGCCCTCCACCGCCATGCTCTCACTCTCCAGGGTGCCCAGGTCCACGTCTGTACCCGGGATGGCGTCCAGGTAGTCGGGGAAGCGGCTGGGCTGTGATGCCATGGAGGGTGGAAGAGAATCCCCTAATGGACAGGAAAATACTTCATTTAATAATTTGACCAAGCAAGCTAGAGAGTGTTGGGTGGGCTTTACAGTAACGATAGAACTGAAACACATCCCTTATAATCTTTTTTTCAGACCCTGATTATGATGTGAGAAGAAAAAATATCTTAAAATAGTTGTTGTTTCAGTTTTTTCATCATTGTGTCCAGGGAATGTGTCCTAATGATATTTGTTACCTGGATAGGTCCGAAGTATATATGTTTTCAAATGGTTATGTTTCTACTTTTAATACTACTAGAGCTTACATTAGCAGAGCACAGCACATCTAGCTTGCTAGCTAGCTAGCATCGGGCAGTAGCATATTCTATCTAGCTAGCTAGGTAATTGAACTGTGTAGCCAGCAATACTGAGTAATCTGTAGGCTTTAGGTTCTTTACTTTTTCAACCATTTTTATCGCATATTAGTCCGTTTGAAATTGTGCATATGTCCTTCAAACTCACATAAAGCAAAGTAGGAGTTTTGGGAGAAGACAGCTATGACTTTACACATATAGTAGAAAGACTTGTGAAATATCAACGAGCCAAGGCTGGTAAAAAGCCACTGTCATCATCGCTAGATTATTTAAAGAAAATCTACTATTAACGGCACTAGAGTCAATAAAAATTCATATCAGCAGCTTTTTATATGCAGAAGGCCTATGTTGTAACTACATGACTAGAGTTACAGGTAAATGTTGGATGTTGGAACAGGATATCCATCCTATTCAGCCAACATGAATACAATGTGGCGTTTGACTAAACTAATGAGGGAAATAAAAAAACAGGTCATCAAACAGCAAAAGTTCAGCTAGTCTTTGCGAAAGGATCTAATGCTACAGATCACCCCGTTCCTTTTGTTTCCAGCCTCACCTGTGTCCATCTCATCCACACTGTTGAGGAAGTCGTCTGGAGTGCGAGGGACGCTGTAACTGCTCATACTCAAGCCGCTGTCTGTGCTCTCATCCCTGGAGTGATAGGTCCCGCTGAAAATACACAAATCTTGATTATTCACTCTGTAAAATGCTATAAAACATTATTATTTTGTTGCGCTGAAGGAAATAAAAAGCTTTTTTGGTCTCAGCAGATTTGTGGATGACCTTAATGACCTTCACTTAACTACTGGGAAACTGAACTGCGTGAATCTAATTAACTGATCCGACAAAGCAAACACACTCAGTTATTAAAAGCACACAGGCTGCAAAGTAACAGTGTGGCCTTAAATCCCTCAGGGACCGTCCGCATACATCCCCGTTTCAGCAGTTATCTGTTTGAACGACCAGGCTGAATAATCCACAGATTCACTTTTTTGTCCTCTATTGCAGAATATTGCAAAAAGAGCAATGACGAATGGCGCAAACGGAGAGACAAAGAGGTAGAGAGAAGACATTTAACAAGCCTATACTAATTAGCAGAGGAAAAATATGTAGGCAGAGTATGGCAGAGGCAGGATGAATGAGGCCATTGTGAGAGCAGGGGAGTTGAGGCAACAGGGGGAGGAGGGGAGATTAGGTTGGCCTGTCTACTGACTGGACCACATGTTCTCATGGCCTGCTTGCTATTCAGATCCCTCCTCACTTCATCCGCTCACAGAAGAACTAGGGCTTGAATTGTGAGGAATAATATCCCAGAATACCATGGAGCAGAATTCACAGATAGTCCGAAAAAACGCCTTTCCCTTTTCTTATCGCTGCTTTTTTAAGACCTAGTTTCAGACCATCTGGTTTTCTTTAATTCAAATGAGGGTTTTTTTTTCCACCATTAAGGTTCTGATTGCCTTCATTGCACTAGTTGTACACCAGAGGTCATCATTGTGCAATGAACTGCTGCTCTAAATGAGACATTACCATGTGAGGAGGGTTAAGCCCATAGACTGGCCTTCTGTGTTTTACTACTTGTGTAACTCAGGAAAGCTCTCACTGGAGCTCAAACAGTTCAGCACACAGATTCCCTCAAACAGGATAAATTAAGTAAGACAACCTGAGCCAGGATGGAAGCCCCCACCCCATGTGCAAAGACATTTGAGTCTACTCCTGCGTATCAAACCAACCTGTTGAGGAATGGGTCGGAGCTGTTGGCGGTCATGGTGCGGGCATCTTGGGCCATAGGGGAGGACACAGGGTTTGTAATGCCATCTTGATCCATACTGGTGGGCAGCTGGTTCCTTATGGCCAGCTCCTGTGGAAAATAAAGCACAAATCCCATGAGCAACACAATCAACCTCACACAATAAATAACCTAATGTCACAAATGCCTTTGCTGCTGTGTTGCATTACATGTTAACTTAAGGGAATGTACAGACTGCCAACATGGCGCCCTCCATTTCTCCCCATACAGAGTGTCAAATTACATGAGGGGCCACAACAGTTTGAGACAATTGTTTTCTACACATGCTCAGATAACGCTCTGATCAGATAAGTCTCCGGATATGAAGTCATGTTGTTCTTTTTCAACTCCTTGCCCTATAATAGGACCTTGAACGTGAAGGTGAAGTGACTTGACCATTTTGAAATTTAAAATTAGCACCTTGAGTGTTATAGCTGTTATTGGAAATATTTAAGGGAAATGGACACACTCCATGAGGCAAAAACAATTGTTGTTATAAAAAAAGTATATGTTTATCCTGCCTTTCCCTTTTTTTGCAGCAGTGCTTGAAGATGTTTTTACTTTTCCAACAACAAAATGTTATCCCAAAATTCCTTGCATTCTGGGTTTGATTGAAAAGGATTACATTCATTTTATTGGCTCTCTTTTTGGCCATGACTGAGCAGCGTCAGCACTGGACTGCCACCAGCAAGTTGCATACATCGCCACCCGTTCTCCATCATAGTTTTGCCATGTGGAATCCATTTGGGTGTGGCAAGTATTGCCCCAAAGTTGAACTCCCTACACAAGAATATAGTATGCACAATTGCCCAATTTCCTACTATAATCACGCTCTCCTATTTTTGCAAAAACAGTATGGCCTCCGTTCGTATTCCAAACATCTGAAGAAAGTTACGGAAATATGGGGGTTACTGTCAATAGTCTGATAGAGGAGCTCTAAGAATGTATACAGTCTGCTATCCATTTGCACCATTTTATTTTCCATTACGCTTTTACTTTAACTGGAAAGTGTTGGTTTCAGAGGTGTTTTGAATGGTTGAGCTGTTCACGTGTCATGATCATATTCAATATTTTACCTGCAAAAATAATACATTTTGGATTTATCACTACACATACATGCACCAAAACCAGGAGAAATAAGTATGAAAGCCAGGAAATAACTAAAGCATGCACTGATATGACCTGGCTAGTTTAACCTTGTGTAAAGAAGTGTAGAAAAGTTAAAAACCAGTTAAGGCTTTGACATGGTAAAAGATCTGTATTCTCCATCTGAAATCTATCAGTGCTTACCATGTTTTTTATAATCCCCACCCCACGTTAGGCAAACCAGATTTTTCCTTCACATGACTTTTCAGAAAATCGACAATAACCAGGTTATTCAAGCATGGAGGGCTATGCTCTGTGGACTTGCAGTAAGGACACATCTTTTTTTCTTTAACCTCCACAGCCTGAGGCCTGTTCACATTCAGGTCACTTCCTACACAGTGAACTTTTAACAACCCAGGGGAATGGCATTGTAAACAACAAGTCACCAGCACCCTCATTCATAATCATAAAGCTCTGTTTCTGTTGGTGTGACACGGCCTTGAGTAAACTCCTGGACTGCTTTGCACCACCCTGTGTGGGCGGCACGGTGACACATTGCGGTTAGGAAGTGATAAAATGACCGCAGATGACTCACAAGACTTAATTGCAGGGTGGTTTAACAATTAAGCCAAATCAAAAGGGGCTTAAGATCCAACGCTATTCCTACGAATTATGACTCATATTTAAAGGCCTCTGAAGATAGTACATTGTGTTTCACTACGTAAATATTTAGCAGATGCCTCATTCAAACAGCCAGCAGTTGGCGGTCAAGTGTCTTGCTACGACCCTAACTGTCTTTCACTCATTGAAAGTATGAAACACGTTACTTATTCGTCCATGAGGCCAAAGACTGTTTTCCAAAGGCCTTTGAATATTTGTTTTAATACTTTAGCTCTGATTCCTGACCTGTGGTCTCTGCCGAAGCAGCTCCTGTTGCTTCAGTCTCATCCTCTCCTTCTCGATCTGCTGCAGTCTCATCTGGTTGTTGCCTCCCATGAATTGTGGGGGTTGCGGCCCTCCCTGCTTCACTGGAGCGCTCTGAGTGATCCTCTGCTGGTTCAAGCCTGCAAAAGAGAGATGAAGCGGTTCAGAAATGCTACTACTGTAGAATATGTAGTGTTCATTTTTAACATGCATACAAAATGTCTTTGGGGCAAACAGGGAATATCTACTGGGTTTCAAAAAGAGGGACGGGACAATATTTGTCTTTTGCATTCCCCATTGTGTCTTTAGACTGATAGGACATGAGCAGCTTTATGTTTAAATAATGAATGAAGAAGGCGTGTGATTGTGAGTTCAAATAGTTTGTTACATAAATACAATTGTTGGATTCAAGCTAGCTGTTTTTTTTTCTTCTCAGGAAATCACCAATTTCCAAAACAAATTGAACACACAATAATACTGTAAAACTTGTATTTTGTGTGAGTATTCAATAAATCACACATTAATGCCTGACAAAACTTGAATATGTGTGAAGGATGACTGTACTTTAGTATAAAAAATGTCTTTGAATCTTGAGCCTACATGAATAAATGTGTGTACCTTTTAATGCCTAGCTGCATTTAAACGCTGCATAACAAGACTGGCAGCTTGAGCGTTTTATATACAAGGGAAAAAAAAGAGTGGAGCCAGTGCAGCAGGTTGTGTAGGACAAGGGAAGTCCCAACATGCGTTTTCCGCCTAGTGTCTGAAACAACCACTATTCCTGTAAGACCTGATCCCCTCCCACTCACTGACTGACTAAGACAGGCTTTGTTAGTTTCGTACATTGCATCAGTTATGACTTATCCTTTCATTGTGCTTTTTGTTTCCTTCAAAACAAATCACAGATTATCCCTCAAGACTGACTGGCTCCTTTCTCTGACCTTAGACAAATTCATGTAAAAAGACCTACATCACTGTGCCACTTTACTTTCAAAGTTCTTTCACTCAACAAATGTAAGCCTAATTGCATTGTGCACCAACTCCATGTTTACATTATCCGAAACAAATGTGTGTATTGAAAACACAGCTGTTCCCCTGGGAAATCTTTGTTATTCTTTACTCTAGCGAGGGTGGGTCTAATAAACATGAGGATAAAAGCAGAGCACAGCAATCTATGCATGCAAAGTAGGTCACGCATTTTACCACTATAGTAGAGAAAGAGAAGCAAATGTGCCTGACCACGAGGGGTGTAACAGTAATGGAACCAATGAGGAGAGTTGTTTGCTTATGCGCTTGAAGCACCAACCAAAACAAAGCCTTGACGGGGGCGCAATTTTCATGCGGGGCTGCCTCCCTGTGCTGTCCTGCCCGCCCCGGCACCTTTCTCATCACCATTCAATCACTGTCTGTTTACACTATCTCAGGAGCTGAATGAACCGTGGCTCAGGGCTCTCCCTGGGAAGCTCTGCAAAGCTCCGCCCCGCCCTGCCCTGCCGTCTCTCTCCCTCCCCTCCCTCTGTCCACGCTGCCTCCCCCAACAACCCCACCCCAGCAGCAGATACACATTCCCACAAACACACACAGTCACGGAGCCGCCTCCTCTCTCCCACACACAACTGAAGCCATGGGAGAGTGTGTTACTTCTCTCCCCTTCTTATCTCTAACAGATACTGAAGCCTTTTGTGGTTGGAATACTCCACCATAGGGGCACTGTTAACTGTTCTCAAGACAAATTATGCACACAGGCTAGATTTACCAATAGATTAAAAAATAACTTGGTC
This sequence comes from Dissostichus eleginoides, assembly GCA_031216635.1. NCBI lineage: Eukaryota > Metazoa > Chordata > Actinopteri > Perciformes > Nototheniidae > Dissostichus > Dissostichus eleginoides. The sequence goes on along the minus strand of CM062268.1, from coordinate 11,701,969 downwards.
TTGTTACTCTGTTTGAACATATTTACTATCGATGATAACAATTTTCTCATGTAATATCACTGATAGGAAGCCAGACATAGTGACCACTTTTGATCATATATCTAAATCTATTGGAAGAAAACGAGAAGAATTGCTGTCAAATTATTAACCTAACTGTTCATTTCCAACCATCAGATTACCATGTTTAACTTTGAGCATACTTTCCATAACTTTCAGCAGTTGGCTTGTGTCCAATTATCTGTCTGGTTTTGTTTCTTTCAAAACTGAGTTTAATGTATGGATTGATGTTCCCTGGTGTAAGGAATCACTATGTTGAATACAGTAACATGTTAATGCAATTTAAATTTAAATTAACTGGAATTTGTGTGTTGTTAAAGAAAGTATGCATAAATAAGCGAGCAGGGCACATGACACACTATACCGTATGTTGACAAATGCAATCTTACAGCTGAGATTTTTCCTGAAGCACTAAGTCAAGGACTCCTTCACAGACCAAACAGCTAACAGAAAGCAATGCTACTCTAGGAACTATGCAAAAACAATGACAATATCGAAAGCAGGAATTACATCTGTGAGTGATATAAGAGCGAAGGACAGGTTCAGTTCAAGGCCAGACTGATAGCATATAAAAGGAGAAGACGGTGTGTGAGTGTGTGTGGTTTTTGGAGGTTGTGGTTGAAGTCAGCAGCACATTGGGGCGGTGATAGCTGGTGAGCCATGAAGATAAGAGACAAGTTAATGCCGTCTGCCTTTTGTCTTCTTCACGCACCCCTGCAACACAACGAGCCAGCAACACAAGCCCTTATCAGCAAAATCTCACAGCCAGGCATAATACACCACCAGATCACCTGGAGGCAGGTAGGGACCAGGGTGTGCCAGCTGTGGGAAGTTCTCTATGTGGCCAGGGCTCAGCACCTTTAAAGGGTTTGGTAAATATTTGTCTGCTTTTGATTGAACAAGTTTCAAAAAAGGCCGCCTTGGGAAGGTGTTGTGTTTCTAGCGTCCAGATAAGCAAAGTGGAGCAACAGTCTGGATGTGATAGAAACACCGTTTAATCATCGAATACAACATGGTCTGAGTAAAGCTAGTCTGTGTTGACCTGGTGCTGCATGTCAAGGAGATGGAAGGTAGAAAAGTAGTCACTAAGGAGAAATCTACAGTGAACGCCCACCTATTAGGCAATTATTTCACTACAAAACAGGTTAAAATAAAAGGTCTGTTGGATTTACTTGTTGATTAAAATACAGTCATTATAAAAAATATAACAAAACTGTTAAAAGAAACTGAAATTCAAATATTGCAAATCAATTATTTTTTTCACTATTCCTGCAACTTCTGTAAGAAGGGGTTAAAGGGTCAGATCCGCAAATGAATCAAAAGACACTTTTAGGATAAGTAGGATACAATAAATGTTACTGTTTAAATCAAGGTCAGTGGGATAACCCAATGTAAACAGAAAAACGAATTGCTGTTTTTTTAATGCTTGTTGCAGCACAAAATAAGTTCAGCACCAAAGAAATTGCAGATAACCAAGATGTTGTAATAAAACATAATAAAATCAATCCGCAGATAAAACCAACACTGTCCAGCCTGCCAACTCTTGTGGTGAAGTACTCAGAGAGCAGAGGCAGAAAAACATCACATGACAGATAATGCAGCAATGTGTTGGACAAACGGCTTTACATTAAGGCTTCAAAGCAAAACATTAAACTCCCAGAGGAAATCTGTGTATTTGTGCACTCCACTTTCCTCCCAGTATGTTTTTCCCTGCTGTTTCTCCAGAGTAGTATGTACAGAAAACAACATGTCCACACACAGAGGCCAGCCCCCCTTTAGAACCCAGCCACAGTGCACTCATGGCTTGTTCCCTGTTCACCACCTTCTTGGATCTTAAAGAGGATGCATGCTTATCCCGTCGGCATTTTCCCTCTGTTCCTCTGTTTTTCTTTCTTCCCCTTTCGCCTTGCCTCTCCCTGCCCCCCACCTCCCCTCTCACATTGGAGTTCTTTGACTGAAAAGGTCTGGAACAGATTAAGAGTTGGACCACAGAATAAAGAGGCCTGGCAGAGATTCAAGTCTGTCTGGAGCTCAAGCAGAATGGGGCTGTGCCTGCAGTGGGCCTCACGCAGGGGAAAGCCAGCCGGCAACAACCCTCAGTTAAAGGCGCTCTGCTGCTTTTCTTCTCAAAGCTCAAATTAGCCTTCATTATCAAGGCAGCTGGCTTGTGATTGGAGACCTACATAGCAGCAGTATATATGTTTCTGAAGCTGAGGAGCCCATTTCTGTGCACAAATGTGAAAACATGTGACCAAAAAGCACACAAAAAAACATTTAGGTGACATTTATCAATTAAATAAGTTATTTAAAGTGCCTACTGCGGGATTTCTAAAGTCTCTAAGATCAAAAAGTATTATCAACAGCAGCTTAATACACAAAGTATAAATGTGAGCATTTAGTTTTATCAAGTACAATAAGTATTGTATCAAATGAGGAGCAAAACAATGTTTTTTTTAATGGCACATAACGAGTTAACATGATCTCTTTCTCCCTCTCACTCGCTTTCAGGGGCCCAGCAGCCTTGTGTGTTCAAGACTTATAAATCTTCAAAGAGTTTGCCGATCAGAGCCGCCATTTTTCCCAGCTGCCCCACTCCCCTTACAACTCTGTTTTGAACTTTTCCTGCCTGCCTTCAGAGGGGACTAACAATTGCTTACAGAAAAAAAAAAACTGCTCTTGAAGTGCAGGCTAGATAAAAAAAAAAAAGTAAAGGTAAAATGAAAACAGGAAAACAGGCTGCGTGCTGATTTACACATGTTGCCTTTGTGAACCGGGGTGAGATTCCCTGGGGAATGCAGCTGTAATGAAGGGATGGCACCTGAAGCGTAAATGAGTCAGAGTGACATAAGCAGGAACCTTCATCTCTGGAAGTCTTCCTTTGCAAAGGAGGATTAGCTCATTCCCATGGCCACAGAGAGATCTCAACACATGTACCAGGCCCTGTCACTGATTCACCGACCCTTTGGCCACCACACTCTGAAAGCTAACTGTCAAACTTAAACTCGGACTGGGGGATTAATGGCCAACTCAGCTGTTGCTCCAACACTAAAATGGCTGACAAAAGGTTAGGTGTGGATTTTGAGAGTGGGGGTTTGGTGGAAATCTAGTTTCAATAGATAGTCACTCCAAAGCAATGTAGTGCGGTGAAATGAACAATGAATCATACATATTTGAACTCACTTATACAATGTGGTGATACATCTTGTATGGATTAGCCAAAGCTTTCTACTGGGGAAAGTAAATGGCTGTCGCAAAAACCACACGTTTGAGAAAACTTTTACTATAGAGTCAGTTCTTTGGGTGCTTCATAATACATTGTACATTACATTGTATTTTGCTTTAATCGTAAACTCACCGAAGCGCGGGTCAAGTCGTGGGTCAAGCCAGGATGTGCTCTTGTTCTTGTGGTTGATGTAGTAAATTTCTCCCTCTGATGTAATAGCTTGTTCCCAGGCCTCAGGGAGAGGACCTGAGGGATAACAGGCACAAATAATGTTTGAGAGATGATGATGATCTAATGGCTACAGTCAAATGACACCATCTGGGTTAAGATAAATTCCCTTTAAGCCTCGCTTTTACACATTTTGTCTGAAAATGAAGGCTCAATGTATAGTGCAAAAGGAAGTGTGTAAACAAAAGGTCGGGCCTTTTGCTCTTCCTGGTAGCTATCCTCAGTTACCAAAGAGTATTAATGTAAGTCTTTTGCAGTTACTTTCCCCAGTAGTGGAAACGGTGGTCAGTAGAAAAACTGAAGTAGCGGTGGAAAACAAAATGCAGTGTGTCTAGTGCAGTGTTTACAACTGTTTCCCAATGAAAGTAGATAAAACTACCTCTAAAATACTCTATAAATCACCAGATGACATCATATGCTAATGTGCATATGGGTGAAATGCAATAGGAAAAAACCCAGAGAGACCCCCTGCAGCATTGAGATGAAACTATAATATAATATATTTGAATATATTTCCTGCTTTTTCCATGATTGCCTAAATAAGTTCCTAAATGTGTACACTAGGTGGGTGAAAGTTATATAAGTCTATTGCAACTTTAACTATAATACATCATTGGGCATAGTTACAGAATAATGAAGGCCGAGAGACAGTTATATCATATGCTAATATGCAAAGGCTTGATGTTCAGGACAAATTGCTGCTTGTTATTTTTTTATCTTTGAGAATGTAATAAATCGTTGTCATTCTTTACAAAAAAAAAGCCTGTTTGTAAACATTGGAGACTATTCTTTCTTTTTTTAGGGTTTACTTATGGGTTATCTAATGGTAGCTGCAAGGACTTGAGAATACAGAGAGCCTTCATCTCTAAACTCTGTGAGTCACGGAGCTCCCAAACATGTCAGACAGGACCTGTCACGTTCTATCTGCGTCTTACCTCACCTAGGGCAAATTCCATCTGCATGGCCAGAACTGAGGTACACATAGTCTTAGTGACATGTAGGAACTAGACTGCTCCTGACTACTAATGTATGTGCAATGAAAGTAAGAAAATGCCTCGAAATAACCAAGGAAATAATCAAACAATCAAGGAAATGTAGTGTTGTGTTAAATGCTGAAAGCCCTACCATTTGCTAAGCATTGTCTGTAATTCGAGTCATGTGCTGCTTTGCAGGGTAACACTGAATATAACAAAATCAACATGTACATACCACTGGCTGGGTTCATAATGTTCTGCTGCTGGACTGGCACAGAGCTGGGGGGTGCAGCCTGGTTCATCTGGAGCAGGGCCTTGCGAGGATCCTGCCAAGTGGTGGTTTGATCAATGTGGCTGTAAGGAGAAGAGAAGGCAACATAAATAAGTGAACAAAATAAAAGTATCAACCAGTGTTTAGGTGTTAAGTTAAAGCCAGGGGCCATATCAATGCAAAACAGCAGATCACATGCAGGATGACTCGGAGCAGATTCAACAAGCTCTTTGATTAAAACGCTGAACGTAACCTCTGCTTTCTGTAAACAATGACTGTTACAGGAAGTCAGCTGTGGCTGTTTGGACCCAGTCTGAAACCACAATTCAATATAAGACTGAGATATTTTTCACTATAAGTCACCTAAATCTGTACACCAGAAGCGAAATGGAGGAACAACACCTTGTTTTAAATTTTAAAAAAAAAGTAAAAAAAACAATAAGAAAAACTATAGATAATTTAAAAATAAATCATGTCAAACCAATGTGTCTGTAGGTAGGCTTAACAATTAATTGTGAATGTCTAAGAGGCTATGATTGGTTTCAAAACAACTATTGTAATGACAGACAATGTTGCACCATCTATTTTACGGCCTGTCTCTGCCGGGGGACAGGAGCGGGGGGGCTGGGGGGGCAAGGGGGGGCGGGGGGAGGTGGAGGGGGCATTGTGTTTCATTCTGTGAAGGCATTGATAATTAGTGCTTTGTTGGTACTTGTTGCTTGATTAAGATGGAAAGCTAATACAGGAAGCCCTCCTCTCCCGAGCAGGACCCTCTCTATTGAGGGAGGGTCAGTCCCAGGGCTCAACGCAGGGGGTCCTTTTTCCTGGAAGTGCCTCGGACACTGTGGAGTGTCAGGGGCTTTAACAATCTGGCGCCACATTTACAAAGCTTTCACCTGCTTGACAAAGGCACAGACTGAGCTACGACCTAAAACCCGACTATTCACTTGTTCTTTTTTTTGTTTTTCTGAAACATCCCATTTAAAAAAAGACCCCCCTCACCTCAAACAAATAACTTCTTTATGCCACACCGCAACTCTTTTGTTTTTTAATATAGCAAAATTATTTGGTACAAAGGACAAAATGAAGTTAATGCAATTGAAAAATACCCTCTGTATTCTATAAGTTGCACACTGCTATAATTGTGTCCTTCCACCCTCTGTGATTCTTTACGACCCGCTGTTAATTTGATACCCATGCGCCATCAGCCCAGATTTTGGAACAGCTGGGCGAAGTGAGAGATTCAGAGAGTTTCTCTTGGCCTCTGCGGTAATCCCAGCCTGCCTGTCTGCTCTCTATCCCAGGCCGAAGAGCGAGAGGGCCTGACTCAGCACTACACACACACACACACACACACACACACACACACACACACACACACACACACACACCACACACCACACACACACACACACACACACACCACACACACACACACACACACACACACACACACACACACACACACCACACACACACACACACACACACCACACACACACACACACACACACACACACACACACACCCACACAACACACACACACACACACACACACACACACACACACACACACACACACACACACACACACACACACACACACACACACACACACACACCAACCCATTTTGAAGCCCCCTCTTGTTTATGCTTTACTGATCAAAGGAGCTGCCAAATCCCCTACCAAACCCTCCCCCCAGCCCTCACACACACAAACACCACAAACCAAGCAAAATAGCTGGAACTGCTCAGATTGGAGGGGCCCCTTGAGAAAGAGGGGTCACAGGGAGCGGGGTGAGACAACTACAGAAAAGAAAAAAAAGGGATTGAAAGAGGGAAAAAAACCTCTACGGAAGCAATCCCTCTGAATTTCATTGGCTGCATGAGTTGCTGTGGTCCTGTTACACTCGGAGCGCCCGCCCTCCCCCTTCACTGCCTCCGAGTCCTTCCCACTCTGGAAACTATGACATTTATTATAAAGGGGAGGGGAGAACAGGGGAGGAGGCTCGGAGAGGAGCACTGGGATAAGGGAGGGCTTATCGTAAATGAGAGGCCTGCACATCCTGGTACACCAATCCCAAACGAATGTGCAACAAGTGGAAAACACTGATGGAAATAAACAACCTCAAAGTTTCCAACAACGCTGATCATAAATTATTCTTCGCTCCCCCCTAACGTGTGCTCCTCTTAGCACAGATGAAAGTACAAATATTGAATTTTCTTTCAAAGCCCAGCCTGCGGGGTTAGTGTCTGTAGCTGAAATCAATCATAAGACATGTCAACAAAGCTTCAGTTTAAACAGAGGAGATTACAATCTTAGACCTTGTGATAATCTCCACACACTGTGAGAGCTTCCAAGTCAGCACTGCACTGTATTCAAAGTGCCTGTACGTGGGGACTGGTAAATAAGTTAAGAGCCAGTAATTCATCACCAGATTTGAAAACTAAAAGATAATCCATTCACTAAACCTGCCTCGAACCCTATATGGCCAGGGCTATACACCGCTTCCTGTCGGTGAAACATAAAACAAAACAATGTCATGGCAACTGTTGGGACGGCTGGAGGCCACCAGTTGCTGTTAGGAATTGCTGATGATCTGCAACCTCCACAGTCACAACTGCTCGGTGTTGTCTTTACATGTCTCTGACACCATGGCGAGCTCAGCAGGACCACCGCCCCCTCCCCCCACCTCCATCCCCGGGGCAGGGCAGGGGACACAAACTAGTGGTGGGTCAGGCTTTGTCCACACTAATGCAGCTACATTGGAAAACAATGTTTACATGTTTGAGGTTTACCAACCACAATGCGGTTTTTAAATCTGTTTTTGAAGGGTTGTTGTCCAAACTGAGACGCCAAAACATCAAGCGAATATATCAAGTGAATCTTCATGAAGAACTGTGGCTTTGGTCACATGATATTATACTCTTTCAAGCACTGCAACTCTAAACTTATCTAGATAATAAACGTAAATGTCGGAATAGTTTGGACCAGACATCACACGGACTTCACCCTGCCAGCTCCCTTAGTACAAAGTGTGTGTAACTTCTGATTGAGACCATGTGTGAATGGAGCAGGCATGCTGATGATGTGCATCTAGCAGCTGGTGCAAAATGCGAAGAAAACAAACATCAGAGGGTGAAGAAGGGGGTCATATACATTAAGACCCACCGGAAAGGCCAAACTGAAAGACGACAAGATTGAAAATGTCTGTCTTTAAAGTCTAACGCAAACATATTTGGTTGATTATAACACAATTACAAACTGGCTATTGGACTGCGTTGTATCCATGTCATGTCCTTTTCATTCAAATCTGTAGTCGATGATTTGATTTCATACTAGTCAGTACTGGTTATGTTAATGAGGAGAAAACTAAATTTGTATACAGACACATTTCAAGCCTTGAGATGAAAGAGCAGATTTATAACATTTCAAGTTTTCAAGTTTCAAAGCATTGTTTGTTGAATCGCTCCATTCTCTTTATAATCAAACATTTTCTAATGTTTGTATTGGGGATAACAGGTCAAAATAGGAACACAAAAGTAATGTATCTGAATTTTTGTGGACATGTCCAGAGACAATTTGAAGTGGTATTCTGTTGGGAACCAAACACAAACATAACCAATAATTAGCTTACTAATAAAAAACTGTAAATGGCCAGGTAGTGCATTTAAAAGAGGGCAATGTGGTTCAAACGTGACCCGTTATCAAGTTGGTCGCCTGTAGTGAAGTGCTTTACTTGCTCATTTTTGCTCAAGCTATCATCATGGTCGACTGTGGCTGAGAAAGGCAATAAGTAGGACTCTTGATCCACCCTGGCACTTGACATCTCCTTGACTGATGGCCCAATTATCAAGGTGGCGTTTATTGTGCCTGTGTTATTTATAATGTGTGTTGCTGAGAAAGAAGGAGGGTGATCTTTCGCATCGAGGCTAAACTTGACTTTGCTTTGCTTATTTGGCGTACAACTTTTCTGTCCGGTGCAATTTACATTAAAGAAGGTCAGTAACAACTTCTTTCTATACTGAAAATCAGTCAAAATAAAATGTATCTGGATCATTAAAGACCAAATCAAAAATATTTTACAGGATTCAGCTTTAAAGAGTAACTTTGCAGAAGCTCAACACTTGAAAATCAGAGCGAAGAAGTCTGAATGTAGCACTTGTTTCAGAGACCTCATCTGTTTACAGTACTATGACAAACTTCCTAACACAGATTGCCTGTTTACAACCTTGAAATCTGTGGCGCTTACATCTGGCTTGGGGGAGACCGTTCTATCCAAAAATAAGTGTGCTCCGTGGTTTAAAATTCTCCGAATAAGGTCTTCTACCTGCCAAAACAGCAGATCAAAGCTCGATTCGAGGCCAGATTGACTGTTTATTCCACTAAAATGATCTCTCTTCATAACTATGTCAAAAGCTGTTTTTCACTGGTGTGAAACAAGGGAGGGAAGCTATTGGGAGTGCAGCAATGATGAAACGCACCCAACAGCTGAGTTGTCAAATGTTAAAAATGGGATCCTCAGGCCACAGTGGCTCCACCCTGGGAGTAAATGCTTGGAAGGTGGTTGAAGCGGAATGACTAAAGAAGTGCACTGAGGGAGGCAAGATGTAATAAGGCCACTAAGATGGGGATGACCACCTCTACTCTGGTTGACTGGGGATGCCTGGCTGCCTCTCTATCAGCAGGACATCATCAAGAGAGATTATTGGGGCAACCTCTGTGACCCTATTGTGGCTTTAAGTTTCCCTTTGAAGGAGGGTTTGTATCACCATACTTCCTAACGAAGCAACTAATTCACAAAGTGCCCGGATGAATGGAGCTTTGAAGGTTCAGTTTGACTGTTGTTTATTTTCAAAGAGTAATTCAAAAGAAACATGCAATTAAGTGTCACTTTAGTGAGATTTAAAGGAGTTTTAGCAAAAACTGTGTTGACAGCAACAGAATTAACAAATGAATTGACTCCCATGCAATATGACACTTGTTATACATACATTATAAAAGTAAAAATAGTTTGCAACTGAATGCAACTGAAAATCGACACATTTTATTTCTTCCAAGCACTATTCCATGAGGTGCTATGGTTTGAGTAGTTTTGGGAACTCTATAAAACCCCACCTGAGAGGGTCCACTTCTCAGATACTACATCTGTGTGGAGATGCCCTCAGCGACAGTGCATGCATTGATGTCTGGAACAGAGGTGTTACATCAAGACTTTGGTAAACACTAGCCTGACTTTCTCACAGTCCCATTTGTGTACTGAGCTGACAGGCCCCAGTGGAACAGGAAGGGCCTTGTCTGTGTGTGGTCAATAAACCAAAAGTTTGTCAAACACAAAGTTGCTCCAAATGAGGGCTCCAGGCAGGCTGACAGCCAGGTCTTCCCAGCACCATATCTGACCGACCGAGTGGCCTCGCTTCCGAACAGCTTAGTAAGAAACCCAATTTGCGTACTTATCACATCAGGCTATCATAGAACAGATGGCACTGAAAAGGTCAAGGTATTATATTTGATGTTGCTGAGTATGAAATCAGTGTGGGTCTCTCTCAATGGACTGTGGGTAATTTAATATTCAAATACTACTAAATATACATGTTTTCCTTTCCAAACAAAGTCAAATCCTTTTTTCGTATGAACTTTAAATGTATAGTATCCTGAAATATTACTATGGAAGTACATTAGTGTGGAGGAAATCCAAATATGATCTCATGGACCAAATCCACACTACACAGATATACAATGAGAGCATAAGGTCAAAACAAACACTTTGGTCTTTCCTGCTCTAATGGGGGGTTCCTTTGACTCGTATTTAGTGCAACAGATGTTCAGGAAACCCCATATAGTGCTGCTTGACTAGTTTTCAGTCGGTTTAGTGTTCCTGGTTTAGTGTTTCTGTTCTACCAGGATAGTGCAGCCAAGCAGTGGAAAAAATACAGAAAAAAAACAAGTTAAAACCTATGATAAAGTGTGGAAGTTATAAATTAGCATATCTGGTCACTGCAATGTTTTGATAAAGTTAAGTTAAATTTGGAGAGACATTGTGGTTGTTGGAACCCAGGCTCATCAAAACAGTTTTAAAATCCAATTGAGAAAAGACAAAAGTGTCCATCAACACTCAGCTCTACCTGCCCCTGAGGGCACAATGGCTGCTCCCCCAAAGCTTCCCTCTGCTTAGGGCTGACTTCCCACGGACTAAAAGCCATTCAAAGCTGCATTTAATAAGCGCCCGGAAACAGTGATTACCCCTCCTAGTTTACCGGTGTGTCTAAATTAGAAACCTTCATTAGTTTATGACCCAGCCCTGGAGACCGGCCCTGCCCCCATCCCAGCACCCAGCAAGGTGACCCCACCTCCCTGCCCCTGCTGTCATAAATCAAAGGCCACAGCAAACTGCTGGAAGAAAGAGGAGGAAAGGTCAACAGACTTTGTTGACATTCTCCCAGTCTTCTCCCAGCTCAAGGTTTTTTGTTATTTGTGTTCTAATCACAACAAATTGAAATTTTCTGAAGGAGATTGCTCAGATCTTAATCCCATTTTCATAAGGGTTACAACTGTCAATTCATTTAATAATTAAACTTTGTTTAATGTTTTTATTATTTAAAAAAAGCTATGACAGAGCGAGGCTGACATTTGAAGGTTCCATAATTATATAGATAGGAATTGGAGAACGCAAAAAATCCTCACAATTGAGAAGCTTACAAAATATATATTTCATATATTTCATATATTTGTTCTAAAAAATAAATGATTTTAATGATTTATCACCATTAATCTTACGAGGCGTGACTAATCAAATGATCTACTGATTATTCCAGAACTTCTGTTTCACTTGCACTAAGTCCATGATTTACTGTCATCTCCTAGCTTGACAAGAGCTGGACCTTTAAGATGTGAAGAACACGGTGAACAAGGTGAAACTCTTAAGAAACCCTCTGCCCTCTCTCACTGCCATCTTTAAACTTCATGTCAACCATTTGTCTATTTCGGGAAGGCTCACATGAGTCTCAACAGGCCTGTGGTCTGAATAAAGATCACTGTTTCACTGTTGGGACAAAGGGAGGGCCGCAGTTTCTCTTGGCCCTTCTTCTAGTCATCTCCACATGGCTGCCATTTAACTCCATTGACACAAAAGAGGCACCATCACAGCGCCACGGCTCCATTCATACCAAAACGGAGCCGGGGTTTTAAAGGGAGTGGGACATCGGCAGCACTGCTATGACTCACAGAGGCAACCCCTCACTGTATGATCCTATAGTGTACATGTAAACAACAGAAGTGGAGAAACAGATGATTATAAAAAACAACTTTCGCCCCGAGTTGATTTATCTCTCAGGACAACAGTGGTCACCTGAGTGAAATGTGAGCCCCCGCTCTCTCTGTCTGCTAGCTGGTGACAGGCTCCCCACCCCCTCCCGTCCATCCAACCCACCCACACACACTCTCTCGCTCTGCTTCACTCCTTCTGCAACATGTCTCGGTCAGACAACCCCCTGTTTATAAATAGGGGAGTGTCTTCTCCAGCAGCTCTGCCGAGGCCGCCTGTATTCCAGATCAAATATCTGCACTTTGATGTGCGGCGTATGGAAGACGTCTCCTGGAGTTTTCCTTACTTGAACACAAACACGGTGTACTACTCTTTCTACAGTTGTATAACACGCCCGTCAAAACACAGCTCCTAACATGGCGATTCAACCATTTTTCCAAGAGCCAGAAAAAGAAAGGGGCTCTGACTTTGGATAAGACTTGTAAACACGTTTGAGAAGAGACTTGTTATTATCTAAAACCCATATATTTTAGCATTAACTTTTAGAAAAACAGGATAATGTTTAATATTCAGGGTTTAGAGTGCATTTTATTTGAGAAAGATGGCCTTGTTGACATTGGTACAAATGTAAATAGAGATAGCTGTCTTTTAATATGTTTCATTGTGCCGTTATCACTGATAAATAAATAAATCAGAGGCAATATTTGTTATCTGCAGTACTGTTTTGATTTCAAAATAAAAACAGGTGGAAAACTTAAACTTTGCCAGTTATGCAACTGTAATACAACAGGAGGGGGGGGATCAGATTTTTTCAATTCAAAAAAGAAACTTGACTTAATATATATACACAACCGGCAACAAAATGTAATATTGAAACAAGCGTTTGAAGTTATACAAGATTGGACTTTGCAAGCTAAACTTCACTGTCTGGAGGCGCAGTAGATGCAGTGATCCTGGAAAAGTCTCTGGGAATAGTGTTTTCTCTCTCCTACCCCCCCAGTCCTTTTGTACAATTTTAGAGGAGCCTCCTTACAACGGTCCAGATGTTCTCCAGATGTGAGACCTTAAAACATCTGGTACTGAAAGCTCTTTTCGGATCCAAGTTAATGTGAGGCTATCATGTTTGTCCAGATTCTCTGTCAGAGAGTTATATTTCCTACAGCTGACAACATTTTTGCCTTTAAAAGCAGCACGAATGAAGACTTTTGAAGTAAAATCTCTAAACATGTGCTATTCAGAAGACTGTGGAACATTTAAAAATGAGCAGATTAGCTTAACACAAATTATTGACAAGGATGCCACTTTGATAACTAGTTCAATCCTTATTTTCTTAGCACTACAGAGCATAAAGTCAAATACATAAGAAAGTCATTAAGAATAAGAAGATCCACTATACCAAAAAGCAACTATTTAAGACTGTGGATCATCAGTGTGGAGGAGATCTGCTCCTTAGTGGATGAGTTTTGCAGAGATGTCTGTCCTTTGCTGTCTAGGGCGGCTACAATGATCCATTGTTTCTACTGAAACCTGAGCCCAAGAAAAGGAACACTACATACAGCAGCAGTCCCTCAAAAGACTTCTCTCTTGTTTGCAGAGGCCACCAAATGTAATAACCTACAATTCAACTATTGCAATTGTCTCTTTTTGAGCACACTGGCCAGCATTGTGCACTGTAGCAGATTTGAAAATTATTGTCAGCATATTGTACTGAACAGAGCTGTACTATGCAAGTCCGATCTCAAGACGACTTCTCTGGAAACTTGGAGTCTTCTTGACCGTAAGTGGAAGATCAAATATTCCCTTCTTTCCAAAACTGAATGTAAAATACGCTCTCGATATGTGCTTGTAATTCTGCATACTTAGCACATTGAAAGGTTCAATTACATGCATGTTGAACCTCAAAATACTGAAATATTATGAAATGTTTACAAAGTTTCTGATGAATAACATGGTTTGTTTAGTCAACATAATGGACAAGATGGTTGGGTGGTTGACATATAACAGATGCCTAATTTCTTACTCCTAATAGTGTGAGGTGACAAAGACTTCATCAGGATGCAATGTAGCACATGAAGATGTCTAGAGGGCTGGGATATATAGCAATATAACTGTTTATCTACTTTTACGTTTTTCAAGGACTGTATAATGCAAGACACAGTGTTTACACTTTTTGCAAGCATACTTACTTGAGGAAGTATCGCTGGCCAGAGCCTGTTTTGGCCATCTCCCACCCTGGGGGCAGAGGCACGTCATCAGGAATCTCATAGGAAGACTGACGGAGATGTTGAGGGGAAGCACCTGGAGGGGGCATGCCAGACATGGAGCCACCGCCAACAACTCCCAACTGCAGGGAGGCCGGGGACGAGTGTGCACGGACATGGTGGGGGGTGAGAACTCCTCCGCTCCCAGCGTCAGTGCTGGCCTGTGATGGGTGAGAGGAAAACCAGTATGAATGCAGTCCCATAGATTTGAAAACATGGGATTTCCTCATAGCGACATTTTTATTATAATGTGTTTATTTTATATTCTTATGAAGCAAAATGAATGTGTCTAACACTAAAAGCTGTTTCAATATTTGTAGTGAAAATAGTTATTGTTAAAGAGCTATATATCTTATAATATATGAATATGTCATGTGTGAGATTATAAATGTAGTGATGAAAGGACAACATCAGCACAGATTTTGATCTTGAATAGAAAATACCATCGTGTATTTAAGGCCAATACTTAGATAACAGAAAAGGTGATTTTTCTACATTACCCTGATTTAACATTTCAGTGACTTCTTACACGTTATAATTACTTCGCTGCATGTTAGGACGTTCTTTGCATGTGTAGGCAAGTTTGAGAGTTGTTTAAGGAAGGGGGTGGGGGGGGGGGGTTCCGAGGCCTGGGTGGGACAGAGGAGAGCGCAGACTCGCTGTACAACAACGCATGCGCACTGACGACAAAACTCCACAGAGACCACAAGCAACAGTTGTGTGGGGGACGGTAGAGGGGGAGGGATAAGGGGGGTTAATAGGACGAATTCAACAATCGCATATGTTCTAAATGGCTCACCATCTTGATGACAAATCTCTGTTTTGAAGACACCATGAGATTGTGTCAATATAAGTGCTACCCTTCTGTAAATATACAAAGGAATCTAAACCAAACAGATACACTTATGTGCAAGTTCACTTGCACTGTGAAGGTCCAGCCAATCTGACAACTCAATTGAAGTGTAATACAATTATTTCAGCAGATCTTTTCACTAATATGGCCAACCACTGAAGAAAAACAAATAGATTTGCGAATACTTTGGTTGGTGTTTAACTTTTACGCACAGGCCCCTAAGGCCTTTTCCCTGCAGTGATTTTTTTCCGAGCTAGTTCCAACTTGTTGAAACATGTAAAGCTCAATGAACTGCAAAAAACATGTGAAAGAATGTGGGGTAAATTGACGTTTTAAGTGCAAATAACCATTAAATATATAAAAATGCAGTTATATCCTACAATGTATGATGTGCACTTTGAATAGAATCTCCATGCACAGTTGTCAAAGTCTACAAACGAAACGACTTCACAGTAGGATAAAGTAACTTTAACTGGCTGTAGGCTTCCAGTCACGTACCGAGGGCCCCCACAGACTGGGCCTGGCTCTAGCGTAATTTCTGGGAAGGGGCAGAGGAGACAGGGCGGGCTTACTTGTCTGGAATGGGACTTTGGTTCAGGGGGTTTGAAGAAGGAGTCTGGCAGTTTCCTCATCCTCATGGGCACACATGGGGGCACGATAGTGTTTTTCGGGTTCATCACGGCGTTAAAGAGAGCCTCCAGGTCGGTCTCAGAGTCGCCCCGTACATGGACGATCTGGTGTCCGGCAGGAGGGTTGTGCTGGCTCGGATCCATTCTCCCAAAGCAGTCGGCAAACTTTATGTGTCCGAAAAAGTCGCGTTGAGAAACTCACAAAAAACAAGTTTGAGCCAATCCCAAACTTTTTTTTTTCTTTAACACAGCAGGAAATATCGACGACACTCAGTAAAAGTTACCCCGAGTCATTCTAAAGTTTAACAGTCGGGTGGTTTATTTTCTTCCAAAGTGTGTTAGCTGTCGAAATCTGCAGTGAAAGACAGCGCTTTCCTGTTGTTTCTTGCTGGCATACTTGTGAATGTAACAAAGCGCATATCTACTCCACACTGGAATCTGTGTTGTCGTCCCGGCCCCAACTTTTCCAAAAAAAAAGAAAAAGCAGACGCAGCCACAAAAGACGAAAAAGGCAACAAACGCTTGGCTTGATAGGTCCTTCTTGTTCAGCCAAGTTTAAGCTGTTAGTGTATATTCTTACAGGAAAGATTCATAGTTCGTACAACAAATCTCCGCAGCTCACTTTCTAGAAAAAACTTTTGCTCCAGTCGGGTCTAAACTTTGGGCAGGACATCAAACTTTATGACTCATGGGACGTCTCCTCCGGAGGCGGGGCTTGGCTTTAATTGGGACAAGAGTCTTTAAAGGTACAGTCAGTGTAGCCCAGGGGCCCGAGTGGGACCAAGGGCCTCCACATTTCTTTGTGCAAAACATTTACCTTCATTTACAACAAAACACGAGCTATAAATTATATAAACCAAATATAAATGTTATGCGATTAATGTCACAACTTTTAATGTGAAAATCCTCTTACTTCCATTTCACAGGTTTTGACAGTATCCACATGGTGACTTTTGTTATTGTTTTATTGAATAATGGATTACCTAATAGTCATGTTTACACATTAATTTCATAATCGGGGCAATGATTGATTAATTCAAGTATTTATTTATTTATTTTTGGCAACCTGTATTCAACAAGGGCCCCCCTGCTGGTCCCAACTGGAACCCATTTGGGAAAACATTGAATTATGACTGTGCCAGAGTGCTAAGTAAATATTGTAAAAAAACTAAAAAACATGCACGTTTCATAATTTGTACTGATATACTTAACCTACACTTTACCTAACTTTTACATCAACAGAACTCTGCCATGCCAAATAGGTATAACAATTGCTTCAACAGTATTTCATTTGTACAGGATTATTTACCTTTAGTGTTTTGAGGGCTTGTTTAAAAGGCTTACAAGATTTAAAGCATTTTCACTACTTTTCAAAATGTGTTTTGTGTTCTTATATTTAGAAAAGGCCATAGTGTATATCTTTAGGCTCTTTGTTGTTATAATATAAATTATTTTATCGTTTATTATGGCTTTGGATGATGACGCAACATTTTCACAACTCAATGATTTTAACAATAATTGAAAACCACTCTCTCTCCCATCAGTGTACACAGTGTTAGCCTACTATTTTTCTCTTTTTTTTTGTTACAGTGCTCATGAAAAGTAGATCCATGCAGTTCCCACAATTGTTATGCTAATGAGGCCCCTCTTCCATTGAGAAATCATTTTGTCAAGATCCACTCTCTTTGGATACAGAGGCTCTGTTTCAACTCTTTTTCCCATACATCCACTGAATGAATGATTATGAAGCCCTATTAAATACCCGCAGACACTGTAAAGCCTTGATGAACAGATTAAAGAGCTTTGCTCTGCCACTCACACACACATGCTCGGATGCAGGTCTCAAGTTGTATTTGTCCATACATTGTTATTAATTGAAGTTATTATATTTTATTTTATTCCAAACATTTAAGATGAGCAATATAAAAGTGATAAACATATCAGCATGCAACACTATCACATGCACTTTCACCATGCTTCACATCATTATTCAGTCCTGCATAAATACATATAAATGTATTTTATTAATTTATATTCCTCCTTTTATTCTTAATATCTCCACTCAAGGCGCATTAATAAATCCCCACACCTCACTTTTTAAGTCTACAAATGACTTATTAATATTTTTATAAGCCTCGCATATTTTCATGTATGAATGATAACTTCTGTGCACACATGCTGCCAGTCAAGAGATGTCCATTGTTTGAGTGAAAGTGGTCATTTTCACATCATTGTAACGCACTCAGACACATTAAAGAGATGGACTGCAGTGTCCCGGCAGCCCGAGGGGAGGGGACCACCCACCACGCAGTTTGGTCACTTTTTGGCCTCTTCATGTCTCTCACCCTGACTGTTGTTTGGTTGGATGTTGCGAGATATCAGCAGAACTTTTTTTTTTTACTCAATTCCAATTAATGTTATGAAAGTTATGGCGGATGGGAAAGTCCTCCCTGTTTAAAACGCGTTGGTCTGCTGTTATTATCGGATATAGTGACGCACGGTGTTGCTACAGACAGCTGGGCAGATGGGGGCTTGAGTGCCCCCTACAGTCATTAATGGGAAAATACAATATATAAGGTAGAGATAATGCATCAAATCAAGCAGCCTTGTTCCCTGCCCGTCTCCCACAATTTCAATTTGCTTTATTGGAATGAATCTGTGTTGCCAACGCAAAGGAAAGAACTAGCAAAAGCAAAAAGAAATAAGAAACATAAATGGAAAACTGATAATAACTTTCACACTCACATTCCATATCCAGACACACTTTGTCTACCTTTCCTTGGAATTTCATTATTGAAGTACAATCACAATAGTGATTGTCAGCACCACAGTGGAAATAAATCCTGTGGAATAGTTTTTTATTTTTCAATTTTATACGTACAATATTATTTGTTTCTATACTTTCTCATCTCTTTGTGAAACCTGTTCAAATGTCTAATATGTATAAGGTTTAATGTGTAAGTACAATTGAACACACCAGTTGAAAAGGCTGTAACCTATTATCAAGTCTGTTTGAACTTTTTACAAGCATGCAATTATAATTTGGTTTTACAGAAACTGGGCCAGACCAGACAGTCATGCATTGCATGTTAAATGGACTGTAAAAAACATGAGATTAAGCTTCAGAACAGACAAAAGAACAAGCCTGAACTTGCATCTGTAGAAATGTCTCCCCTTATTTTTCGGTCTTGTTGAGTTTCTGGGTGTTGTGCTGGTTAAGGCTTAAATGTCATTAGGCCCGCCTTTGTATGGTATAATAACTCTAAACATCATGGGAACAGACTTCACAGAAAACCTGCAGCAAAGTATTCGGAGTGATGGTCACTTTTGGTATTCACTAACAGATGCAAAAAAAGTTCAAAGTGTTTTAATTTGATATTGTTCTTTTATATGAATATAGTATATCATTCTGAAATGCAATTGATGGATTCAAGGATTCAAAGGCTTTAATGTCATATGCACATTGTACTGTGAATAAATGGCAATGCAAATCTTAAGTCCTGAGCTCCTCCAACAATACAACATAGTTATATAAGACAAGAAAAAACAAAATAAATTAAAAAAATAATGCAAGAAGAAACAGAGGAGAATAGAATAGTGCAGATTATGTTGCAGACTAATTTGCAAGTAATGCAGATGAAAATGAAGTAAACTATATATATGTCAGGAAAATAAAAAAATACAATAAGCCAAATAATGCAGAGAATGTTGTAAGAGACCAAGTAAATGCAGGAGTCTATATGTAAATAGAATATGATATAAACAAGAACATAATGTAAAATACAAAAATACTGTTTATTACAGTGATAACTATTTGATAAATTAATTGCAAGATACAAACAGATGAATGCTTTATGGAGGCACTTTACAGAGTTCAGGTGTTTAATAGTATTATGGCCTGTGGGATGAAACTGTCCCTGAGTCTGGTGGTTTTAGTCCTGATGCTGCGGTAACGCTTGCCAGACGGCAGCAGACAGAACAGTTTGTGGCTGGGGTGATGGGGGTCTTTTATAATCCTGAGGGATTTCTTCCTGAGCCGCTGGGAGTAAAGGTCCTCCATGGATGGCAGCTCCGTCCTGGTGATGTGCTGTGCAGTTTTCACCACCCTCTGTAAAGCGTTACGATTGAGGGCGGTGCAGCTGCCGTACCAGGCCGTGATGCAGCCAGGTCAGTCAGGATACTCTCTATGGTGCACGTAGAAGTTGCAGAGTATCCTGGAGTCCATGTTGAACCTCCTCAGCCGGCGGAGGAAGAAGAGCCGTGTTGAGCTGTTTTGGTGATGGTACAGTAATTGCATGAGGAGTCCATGTCAGGTCCTCAGTGATGTGGACACCAAGGAACCTGAAGCTGCTGACTCTCTCTACAAAATAGTCCCATTCCTGTAATCCACAATCAGCTCCTTGGTTTTGCTGACGTTGAGATAGAGGTTGTTATCCTGGCACCAAGATATCAGGGTTCTGACCTCCTCTCTGTGGGCCGTCTCGTCGCCTTCGGTGATAAGGCCGATAACGGTGGTGTCATTGGCAAACTTTACGATGGTGTTGGAGCTGTGTGTTGACACGCAGTTTTGTGTGAGCAGGGGGTATAGGAGAGGGCTGAGCACGCAGCCTTGAGGGGCTCCGGTGATAAGAAAGGAGGACACAAGGCCTGGTTGCTTCTACTGGGCACATTTTGGTTTTAGTGACACTTAAATATCAGGACTGACATGTCCAAATGAAGTGTCAGTGTTTTCCTCTCTCTGTTTTCATCACCTAATACCCACTGGCTTAGAAATGCCACAAGAGTCCCTCCTCAAATAACCACAGTTCTTTTGTCCTTTTTTACTAGAGAATCTTTCTGCACACAGCTCCTCAAAAGGCCTCCCTCTGCTGCTGCAGGCATCACCATACACCAAAGCGGAGCATATATCTCTCTTTGTGTCTGTTCCTAGTATTTTGTGTAAGATGAGGCATGACTCTATATGGCAGCACATTCACATGACTGTTTACATCTCCTTGTAGAAATGCTCAAGAATGTATGCATATGTAACACAAGAAACCTGTAGTTAAACCACAAAAATGTCATCACTGATGGGATAGGGACTCTTTAAATGAGCTATTGGGCTTCCTCCACCTTTTGGAGCAAGTCCCAGCAGGTTGACTGAACGGCAAAACCAGACATGCTCGGGAAAGAGGGGCAATTGAACTCACATCAATAATCCCTAGAGCTTTTTTCCCCTAGTCTTTGGCAAGGGAGATAGAAACACATTTAATTAATAACCGTTTGATTGCAGTAGCCAGCGACTAATACGTAATAAAAATATGATCTACAGGCTTTTCTCTTATTCAAGGATGCTATTTAATGAAATAGGACCTAAAGCAAGAGTTCAGGGTAGAGCCAACTTCAACAAAAAGCTGGAAGGCCTCTGGCTCACCTTGTTTAGCCAGTAGGTTGAGTCTACTGCACAAGATATAATCGTCCTTTCTACAGCCATCAAAGAAAGACAAACACACCTTCAGCGTTGCGACACTGCTCTCTATAAACCGTTTCCGGTCCCCAGTTCTATTTACGGACTGCCTTGTGTGTCACTGATGAAATACTCACTGCTGAAGTTGCTGAACACACTGCACCCATTCAGTTTATCAGTAGGTTGACAACAAGCTTTATTTAATTCGCTGTCAGGCACAGAAAGTTATAGTTTTACAATATAAAATAAATACAGAATGAGATAGCTTTGAAAATAAAATCTAATCTTGTACAAGGTCTATTTTGAGGTCAACTTTGGCCATGTGTCAATTATATGAAGGGATTTCTTTTGATTAGTAAAGAAAAAAAATTGGAAGCTACAATAATTTTCAAAGGCACATAGAATTCATTGCTTATAGTATGCTGCTCAATAATATATATGTTTTATCCACAAGTTTTTGTCGAAGGAAGATGGAAAAATTAAAATCTAAATGCATCTCTCTAACTTAATAGTTACGTTTAGTCTAGTTTCTCTGATACGGTCCTTTGCATTCCCTAGATCCAGAATACTCAAGCAGTTATACATATATTGAGTTTTAAACAGACTAAACGTATTTAACAGAGTAATAAAGTCTGGTTATGCAGTATGACAGGGCATGTATATAATGCACAGAAGGGAGGGTAGACCACCGTGGATCACGCATGCTGTCAGTCAGAGTTTCTTCTGGTTTCGAGAGCGGTTGTTTGCTGAGGATGAGCGATTCTTGTGATGGGTTGTGAGTTTCCCTTCCCTCGTCTGAAAACAGCAGAAGAAGGTTAGCGCACTAACATGTTTGACGAATTATGTGTTGAGTAATTCACACTCACAGGGGGAGCATCAAGAAGTACGAGGCCACGCGTGCCAGCATTACCGCCAATTTGCTCCCGCACACCTACACACAGAAACACACAGGAGGGTTATTACTGAATAGAATGACCCAGATCACCATAATGTGTAGTGAACAACATCTGCTCTAACACAAACAGCCTTTTTGAAGTGCTTACAGTACAGCTGGTGGTTGAGTCTGTCCAGAGAGAGGAGGATTTTCTGCTCCTCCAGAGAAATGTTGTTTGGTCCCTGCTGTTGGCTGCGCTGCTGCACTGTGCCAGGCCTCTGTGTTTGGGCTGTTTCCATGGCAGCCACGAGATCTGTTTCTGCCAGAAGTTGTCCAGCATGTGCCAGGTGTAACTGGGCTGCATTCAACAAACCTGAGAGAAGAGTCGAAGTCACACAGCTGGCATGAAATCACACTTATTCTCTTTTTTAATGCATTTATGTGAAAAGTGCAGCTGTGTCTTTCTAGAGGTCTGGTGTTCTTTTTGTACCCGAAAAATGATTGAAAATGGGCTCAGACTTTTCATTTTACTTACAAATAATAGTACAATTGGAAACTTTGGGTTCTTTTTGGTTATACATTTACACATGCAGGAGAAATTCATATTACCGAAGGTTTTTGTAATACTGCTGATTATAGAAATTGAAAAGTGAGATTGAACACTCATAAAAACGTCTCCAAAGAACAAAGTACCTTCTTCTGCAAAGCCCAGGTTATTAGTAAAGGAAAATGGTCTGAGAGGCTCTGTGGTACCCTTTGTTGGCTGCAACAAACAAACAAAACAAATATAAGTCTCAGATTAACTTTAAGTAAAGTTAAGTAGCCTATATTACACAGCAAGCCCTCAAGGTGATATGAATAAACTCCAAAACAGGTAGAGCAAGTTGTAAACAAAAACATTATGCATCAACGCTTATTATTTGTAAAATGCTGACGACTCAAGTCCATCCAGAAAGACTTGTCTCGAGAAGCATGAATCGTGTCAGTTTTACCAACAGCAAAGGACAGCATGAAAGGGACTGCATGAGTGATTTAACAAGTTCAAACACACCCTTTAACTGATCTTTAGCAATTATTCTCTCCCTTCCTCCCCACAGGGCAGCTGCATGCATGTACCTGAGGAAGCCTTCTGTTCCCTGAGCCAGGAGGCGCTCTGCTCGGCTCCACGCAGGGCTTCCTCACAGCTCGCCCACTGTCCAACGCCTGTTTTCGGAGCTTGTTTTTTTCTGAAAGTAGACGTATTTGCTTAAATCATTTAAATAGCAGTAACATAAATACGTCAACACAACTGATGTTAATTGGTATGTTGTGAGCCCAGGCTCTGGGGTTCTCTAAAGAGGATACATAACTAAATAGTTTCCATCTTTAGCCTGCAATAAATAAGATGAGTGAAACCACAAAAGATAGGCTTACATCCTAACCCCACTAAGATAAGATAAGATAAGATAGACCTTTATTAATCCCCGTGGGGAAATTCAGTATCTATGCAACAACAATTTATAGGGTTGGCAATCGGTGGTTTCACAATCATATTTAGAAAATTAGAAAAAGACACCACTTTACTGTAATGCAGCCATTAAAACCAGGAAATAATAACTTGTATATATCACATTACGGATATAATATCGATATATTGCACAGCTCTATTTAAGCTTGTGAAAAATAACTCATGTGTGCAGCATTTTTCCTTAATATGCAAGAAAAGATACCACTTCATAACACAGCACTGCAACTGTTGTTCTCGGTTTTGTTAGAACGTGTCAAAAGTGATATTGCAAGCTTAACTGAAAACATTTTGCAGCACGATGTGGATCTGTTCAGCGGCACATTTTGACCACTAGCACATGGATCTATAGAGAGGCTAAAATGAAGTTAACACGAGTTATAAGTACATTCTTAAAAGCATGCTTATTTATTGGGCAAATCTGGCTTTGATCCAATGTCTGATCTCAGCCGGAGACAAGGTAATAAAGAAGCCCCGAACCTCTGATAACTCTGATAGTAACATTGGTCAGATTGGCACTGGCTGGACGCAGACAACAGGCCATTGTGAGGCAGGAAGCTTTTAGGGTCGACTAAGTCCACTTTTCCAGTATTACAGGCTTCCTTTTCTCTGGAAAAGTTAGTGACTTTAGTGACTTTAATAGCAAAACATGCGATGACGAAAATAGAACAGTATGTCTGTTATTATAAGGATCATTTTCATTAATTGTAGCACATTAAGAGTGGTAAAGCAGACCCGGCCGATGATGCAGCGATGAGAAATAGCTTTCTAGTAAAAGAGGATTTATTGGGAATCTGTAACAAATTGGCAGTGACACAAACATCATGCAGTGAATCCACTGCATGTTCCTTTTATATGTGGAAAGGAGATTGGTTGCAGATAAAAAGAGTGATTCAATTAATCACTGGGTTTTTTGTTGTGTTAAAGTTGAGGGGAAACTGCATGTTAATAAATGACACATCTCTGTAGACATACACACCTAGCCTAAGCTGCTTGTGGGGCTGTCAGCCAAAATTCACATTACCTTCCTTGGTGGCTAAGGCCGTGCGGACACCGTGCCAGAGCTGTGAGATCTCCTCATCTGTGGGAGTGCAATCTAAACACAGGCCTTTCTCATTGTACACCATCCCTCTTCTCCTGCTGCAGCCCTGCGCCTCCTGGGGAGCTGAGTTCATCGGGCCCTTCGTGTTGCCCTTTGAGACGGGGTAGGTATACGAGGGGGGCATCGGTGTGTACGCAACAGTGCTTTCTGCTCTATTAACACTATGTGTGTGAGGGGAGAGAAAGCCTTCCGAGTTGTCCTGGGCCTGCTCTACAGCTTGTTTACAGTTGACACCAGCCTGATCCATGCCATATGGAGTCTTAGCGGGGACAACGACTTTTCTTCCACTGATTCCATCCTAGGAGGTGGGCGGGGCATCATGATCTTCCCTTGGGTTTTGGCAATCTGACTCACCTCGGTGGCAGATTGAGGTCGTATGACAGTGCCCTTTCTGGCTCGAGAGGAAACAGGACCCGCTCCGGCCCTGGAGGAGCGCTCTCTCCGAGGGACCTTGGGGCCACCGGTCCTGGTGCTGCTCCGCGGCGCCTTGACCTCCTCCGCTCGTTCCTGGGCCAAGCTGACTGAACCCCAACATCTGCCCAAACTTGTTTTGTAAAGTGATAACTAGTGGAGGCTGCAGGGGTCATCCCGGGTCCAGGCTTGGAAGCCCCTGAGACTGAGCGGAGGCTTAGCTGGTGGTCCTCGGAGTCGTTATATGACGGACGAAGATTTGATTTGCCTTTCATCTGTTTCATTATGTGCCCCTCTTTGTCCTGTGTGTCCACATGCACCTCATCAAACCAACGAAGCTTCTTTTTGACACCGTTGTTGCCCTCTTCATCTTTAGTTTTTGACCTGGTCAATTCAACACTATCTCTGATCGCTAAAGCTACTTGTTTTGTAAACATCAAATGACCGGAGCCTAATGCACACGCTGGATCTCCTGACATATACTTAGACTGCTTTTTAAGGATTCCTTTAATGAATCTGACGTCACATACTGAACCAGATGTCCTCACTGAAACAGGGCATTTTTGTGTTTCCACTTCAGGACATTTAAGGCACTTCATGTCTGATTGAATGTTGGACAAGCATGCTTGTTGCAGCGATGCTGCATTCATGAGCTTCTGAGTTTTGGGCTCTTGGTTTAAAACCTTATTGAGGTTGTTTATGGAAGCACTGGACGGTTTCTGGGAAGAATGATTTTGGCGTTCTTTTCCTGTTTGCTGAAGTATCTCTTCTTGCGAGGCATTATCTGTTGGGCTATCGTTTAAGTACATATTGGGCTTTGGGAGAGCCCCAAACAAAGAGTCTTTGCTGTTGCCACTTTTGGCAGGCACAATCATTTCTGTAGCTGATGGATGTTTGAAGTGTCTGTCATCATGGACTTCCTTCTGCCTAAGATCCAACAGGGCCTCTTGTTTAGGACAGGAAGTATCAAGTGCTGTGTTGCCAGGAGCATCTCTCTTTGTAAGGATGATGTTGTCACTGGGACTGTTTTGAGAGGAGTCTCCCTTAAAGTGCTCTGGGTCGGCACTAATCATTTCACAAAGAGTTAATAAGTTAGAGTTGTGCCGAGCAGACTCCGTTTTTGATGTTCGCTCATCAGATGTGAACCCCCATGAAGTTCTAGAAAAGTGCATCTTATTATCAGGCCCTCCAGAGTCATCATCTTGTTTTTGCTGATATTGATGAAGAATTTTTGATTGTAGGTAATCACCAAGATGCATCGTTGTTGAGAATGACGTTGGGTCAGAATTTGGTACCAAATCATTTTGTTTGTTTTGGTCTGGATGGGGCTTCTCTGATTCAAGGAAGAATGACGGATAGGAATATTTTGTGCTGTGGTTGGGGTCTTCATTCTCCAAACTGTCCTTACTGGAAATGCTGTCAGAATTAGCGCTATCAGAGAGTTGGCTGTCCTGGAATATGGAAGCAAAAGAGAGGTAGAAGAGAGATTAGATATGAAATGATTTACATTTGACATTTCACAATCTAGTAAAAGCTGTTTGTGTTTCCATGATAGAGCTAATGTACATCTTAATAGGCATTGTCAAGGCTAAGATACACATTTGTATCCACTGTTCTAATTTTTAATAATCTCACAGAAAAGTTTTGCAGGTTTACTTTCATTCAGATGTTGTTTTTCAAAGAGGATAAACACTTTATTAAATCCTATGTTTGTCTTTTATATTCCTCCCATGTCTGTGCAAATAAAGGGAATGTTCCTTTTACACCTAAACTGTGCCACATGATTTAAAGTGTAATCATTCTATCATTCGAAACAGAAAAGCGATTGAAAGTGATTATGTTGGAGTCTGTACATTTGTTGGGCTGTAGTTACTGTGTTTATACATTGTTTGTGTCAAAGAGTGAACATATCTAAATGGAAAGACTTGTAAACCTGTCAAATAAACCGACGGGTTCAGATTGTGATATACTTACAAACGGTCATTTAAGGGCAGGTGTCGGATGTAAAATGTGCACTATGAACAAGTTTGGTGCAAATATCTGTAATCTTTTAAATCATAGATACTACTTTCTGCATAATAAGTCTCACTCTAACAAACATCAGCCCTGTGTTTATAATGAAAGCAGATACTATTTAACAAAAGCAAATTGTGAATCTCTGTCACAAATAGAACAACTATTTTAACATTTCACCAGAGGGTGCTGAAGGCAGCAGCAAACTGTGGAGTTCCTGGGAAACAGGGAAACTGCTGCCCCCTAGGGGTCTTATTGTGAGATAAAAAAGGCCTTTGTGTTGCCCAAAATGGTAGTCAATCAAATACCTACAATTGTAAATAATAAACATTCATACATTGCAGTGTGGTTATAAAATGGGTTATATCACAAAGAATTACTTCACAATGGTCAGCCCATTGAAATACAGTATTAGTGGGTGTTTGTGTGTATGTGTGTTACAGTATCTTACAACAAAAATAACACAAACATTGTTTGGGGTAATACAAATTGGATTGTCTTATAATAACCAAGGCTGACTTACACTTATTGTCCAAAATGCCAGCCAAGATGTATGTGTTTCCTCCACAGTCAAATACAACAATAAGTAACATACCTGAGGACTGAGATCTTGCTGCTTCTCTGGTGACTTCTCAGTTTGTGGGCTGTTCTTGAAGCAAGTCATGCTCTGCTCCTGAAGCAGTTTAGTGTAGGCCTCCACAGCAGAGAGGGCTTTGCGGTGGGAGGATTTAAACACTGTGGGGGGCTTCGGGGAGGGAGAGCAGCTTCTTTAAGAGAAACAAAACAACATTAATACATTATATTCAAGCCATTAAAAAAGGACTACACCACAAGTACATTACAAGTAAAATGTCGCCAGAATTTCCCAGTATGAAGTTTAAATCCAACAGCAGTGTCTGGGCTATTGACATGTAGGGCAAATTAGATTTATATAATTATTAATCTAACTTTTTTACCTGCTAATGTTAGAGTTGCTGGACAGGAAAGAGGACTGCCGGGTGTATGAACTCAACGCGCCTTGGATTTCATTGAGTGCATCTTCAATATTCGGGATATTTCTTCTGAAAGCTTAAACATCACAAAAAGGAAAACATTACAAAAACATGCATCAAGGCTGTTATTCCTCTATTCTAAGATATTTCTGTAAGACCCATCACTAACATTGTCTGCGTCTCTGTGAAGGAGGTAAATGGGCTCTTTGGAAGCGCTCAGTTGCGTCCTGCACTCGCTGTCTGCGCTGCTTCAGGATGTTCTCGATCAGCCGTTGCTCCTGCGCGTCCCGCTGCTTCCGTCTGTCCTCCAGAGCCCTGAGCCGTGACAAAGAGCGGAGCATGAAGACGAGGTGTATTTTAAGTTATTAAATGTAATCTGGCCATGTTTTGGACACAGAAACCTGAGTCTGTTCATGGAGATATGTTTTCGACAGTCATTAATAAATTAAAGCTATCACTCACTACTGGTTTACAGAGCAAGACAATCAAAAACATCAACAGGGTCAACTGAGGTCAACATTTTGTTTTTCTTTCAGTAGGTACAAATGTTTGGAGGTCCATGTCAACAGGAAGTGGACATTTTAAGAGAGCGAGAATAAAAAAAAGCTTTTAGTTGACATATTAAATGTTCTATAAAAGTAAACATACTCTTTATTATGCTTTATTTATTATATAATACATTTTTTGAATGCATCTTATTAGTACTTTAAAGTGCAAACCCCTACATTATGAACAATATGGAATTTAATGTGATACTAATAAGGCACAAAAAACATTTGTCCTTATAATTTAAAATATGCATAACTCTATGATATTACTCCTGCTTAAACTGGAGTGAAATTGGGCAAGTTAATATTGGCTTTAAAATGGAGCTGTCAGAATATCACATGTTAACTATATAGATGATTTTGGCCAAAATAATGCATGGTAACAATATTATACTATAGAACATTTTAATAAATAAATATTACTATCTGTCATTTCCACCCTTAACTTTGTCTATTGTGTGTTGTCTCTATTTTGGAAACATTAATTACACCAAACATACGAGTGCTGAGTGGGGAAGAGAGAGTCTGAAAAAGCATAACCGTGCAAAAGAACAATTACACTAATGGACAGGGAAAAGGCAACCAGGCGAACTGATAAACAAAAATCCACAGGGCTAAAGATTGTATTGAAGCAATAAGGTATTATTTAGGTTCCCAGCATCAGCATGCTATAGTTGTTAGACAATATATTATATTTAATACTATATTCATCCGAAAGTCTGTAAAAGTTCGCTCAGTGCATACTTAAATTGTTTTTTTTTTTAAAGTTAAGACAAAAACAAGTTAATGTATTTTTTAAAGAGATAGTTTGTTTAGACCGATTCATATGTCCCTCCTTTAAATTGAACAAATGTAATATGTGGGTCATTTTGTTCTTGTACAGACATGTGTTAAGCTCTTTAACGGCACTGTAATTATGTAAAGGCATTATGATCACCTGAATATTACACAATAAATCCGACCTCCACCTACAGCTCTCCTTGCATTAACCCACTATTGCAAGCTCCTAGTTTAAAGACAGCAACATTCACTTTTAGCTTCTGTTATGGAAGCACACATTTAGAAAGTTATTAATATCTGTTAGGGACTTTAGCCTCACACGGAGCTCAGCTTAGCAGGTTTAGCTGTCAGAGGGGGGACGCTGCAGTCACTGCTATGGCCCACAGTTACCCGCGGTGCACATAGATCAATTTCCAGGTCTAGACTGCAAAAGCCTGTCAACACCATCCATCCTGCAAAGGTGCTTAGCCCAGGACAGAACCATAAGCTGTCCAGGGGGTGCACTCTAAACCACTCCAAAAAACAAAAGGAAGTGTCTGCTTGGGCAGGTCTGGGTTGCAGAATGCATACACAAGTTTGACCTGAGAGGACATCAAATTAAAACAGAAATGCATAGTTAGTATACAATAAACTGACTTCCTTCGTCGGTTGGTTTCTGTGGAGAACTTGCGAGATCTGGATCTGCATAACTTCTGCTCTTCAACCAAAAGTTGTCTCTCATCTTCGAGGCCTCCCAACCTCGAATTTCTGGAAGTGCAAAGTTAAGGGGGACGTTTTAAATACCAGAGTGTACATGTGTTACCTGAATGTAACCTTCAGCCTGAGAGAATTAGCTGACTGTATAATGACACGTTTTAATCCACTACATTTATTTGAGTTGGTTTAAATTATTAATACAACATTAAAAATCGAATAAATGGTGATGTATTATACCGTTTTCTTTAACCTATAGGCCTATAGTAAAAAATAAAACCTAATATTTTACAGCTGCAACATAAAAGTATCACATTAATTCATCAATATTTATAAATCTATATGGACCTACATTACCTCTTAAATTAACTATTCTGCATGCTGTTTACTTTTGGTACTCTTTATTAATGTTATACTAAATAAAGTTACATTTTGAATGCAGGACTTTTATTTTAAATCGTGTTAACGTGAGGCTGTTGCTACTTTTAGTTAGCTTCTTTACATTTACACAGGTGTACCTAAGGTAGACAAGTAACACTCATTTCTAAAATAACTCTGCAGCGTAAATAACTTAATGTTTAAAGGATACGAGTGGTAAAGAAGTTGCCCTGAACAACTTGCATCCTCCAAGGCTTCTGCAGCTTGTTGACGCCTGACAGACATGCAGGTTAGCTGCTAGCTGCTAACTTGGCTTCTTGGGTCTTGTTTAGATAACGTCAGCAGTACTCCGTTCAAACTCCTTCAACCATTTTCAGGGCGAAGATAAACATGCAGAGGAAATGTTCGACCCCACATTGCACTAACTTTTCGTGAATGGTCGTTTAAAAAAAACTCAGAAATAATTCGGCTTAGCTGTCACTTTTATAGTGTTTGTCTGTGTGTACAGTCCCTCCATGATAGCAACCGAGGACGCAGTTCCTTGACAACGGGGAGAGTGGAGGGTATTTACCCGCCATGGCCAGCAGAGGGCTGCTGGTTGCATTCAGGTACACCTGGAAGTATCGTAAAATGTACATATCAACAACAGCAAGTATGAGAACAGAGCTAAATAAAACAAAAAACAAATGATTAAGGATTGTTATTTTTAGCCCTAAAGTAGGCTACATTGGAACATCCCATCATTGTTTTCAGCTCCTTACCGACCTAATAATCAACGTTTTTTTGTGTTTGACCAATTTGACTAAAACTGTTCTCTGCCCTCTTATATTCAGGCTAAATCGGCATTAAAATTCAGTAACATACGTTACTGTAAAAAATAAACATATAAAGCCTAAATATAGGCCTATAATGAAATAACATCTGCATGTTTTTCAGCCATATTTCTTATGTTCTAGCTACATGCTTATTTACGAAATGTCACATATTTATTTATCATAATTGTTTTTGCATAGCACTATTTGCTTGGAGAAAATGCCTATAGGCTAAAAATGTGTTGTTTTTACATTTAATAGCACAATGAATTAAGAGGATCTAGGAAAGCTTTTTTCCAGATTGTTTATGCTGACCTATAGACATAAACCACGTAGCCTACTGCTTTAAAATAATCCATTGTCAGAGGGGACCAACACCAGAGTATTAGGAGTGGTCTCGCCTGCAGCCGGCACATTGATAGTCTCTTCACTTCAGCCTCAAATTATGCACTGCCCGTTAGGTCAGCGGATTTCTGCTGTTGCAAATCCTCTATTAGTTTGACAAAGTGCTTTAATATCTTGGTTTAGACGGCTTAACGGGAACATTTATGGAAAATCAAGGAAATTAAATAGTTTATATAATATTCAGCACAGTTCCCACATTTGCTAATATCCTGTAATAGAAAACACACAGTAAAGCTAGAAAACCGCCCACTGGGCGTGCAGAGGCAGCACCGTAGGCAGAAAGACCCAAGGTGGGACGCAGTCAGTCGGACAGGTGGTCAAGAGGCAGACAGGAGCCGGGGATGCAGGAGCAGATGGACACTTTTGGTCGTAGTTTCGGGTTGTAATGTCTTGATGAAGTGAAACTGAAGGCATTTGGCGCATAAGTCTCCTGTGAGGTGAGTAAATCATCCTGTTAGAGTTTTTTTTTAATATTCATCGACGCATATTAGATGCAAACTGACATTTCGTTCTTAATTTCCAAAAATCAATTGAGACATGTTGGAGTTTGTTTAGGCTTCTAAGGTAAAGCTTCAGGCCCATGATATTCATAAAAGGACAAACAGAGTGAGACAGTGATCTCATCCTGCAGTGTCTCATTATTCAAATCTCCTTATGTGCATGTCCTTGTCACTGATGTCCTCTGGCTTCTCTGCATGAGGAAGTAGACATGACAGGAAATCTTTTTTTTTCAGTTTCTACAAATGTTTAGTGATGATATCATATGCAAACCACACATCTCAGCCAGCAATGCAGAATAATCTCATATATTTGAAATTATATCACTAAAGTTTGTGCATCTTGTTTGTTTTCCATCTCCCTTATCACCCAGTTGCCTGTCATGATGAGGAAGAGCAGCAGCACAAATAAACAAGGGATTCTCAGAAACTCAGGAAGGTAAATGCACATTGAGCAGCTGCTTGTACCATTTTAAAGGACAAAAAGACTACAGCAGGCGTGTTATTTTGAAATATCCAATCAATCAATTTACATTGTGATTTCCGCACCTTCTCTGGCTGAACAGCCTGACACCACTTTATTTTATTCCGCCTCAGCTGGAATAGATGCAAAAGATAAGTAATTTGTCTGTATAACAACCAATTATGTATAAATGGCATGCACTCATCAAATTGCTCAGTTATGTAAGATCTTATTAACACTAATTATGATTGAATGAAGGGAAGTTGTCCTCATCTATCATTATCTTTGTTAAAGCAATTCGCTTTGGAGATAATCACGTTATTCAAATGCATTTACTGAATGTAAAGTACATTTACTAATTGGACCAAGACACAAAATACAATTAGTGTAAGTGATGGTCACTTTAATAATGTGGTGTGGTTATATTGCAATGAATGAAGTAAACATCATACTTGAACATATTACAAGTTTATCACTGACAATCCACATTGGTGACATTATTGTATAATATTCCGGAAATGCCAAATTGATTTGATCAACTCTCTGGCAGAGGGTGAGTAGATGGACAGTGCGAGGCCATGAGATGAAGGAGAGCAGATGATGGATCTGTGGGAGATGTCACACGTGTAGTGTGAGTTATGGCTCAGCTGAGACCGGCTGTCCAATGTCCATCCATTTAGCTCCGTGCTGTCTCAGTCCCAAGGACATTTTTGGTAAAATAGATTGATCTTAAGGCTATTTACAAAAAACAGAAGACTCATTAAATAATGTGCTTGCTTAAAAAAATAATAGAAAAATCTTACACATCAAAAATATGTGTGATTTGTATTAAGGGGGAAATGGTAGAATGTTAGGCATACATTATTAATGAATGTACACAGATAAGGTATTGAGCCATTTGTTTACCTGTGTTCAGGCGGAGCAATGATCAGAGAGCCATGACGATGCAGCATGTCGTGCCCAAACCCCGGAAGCAGGTATTACGGGGAGCTGGTTACCTGTATCGTGCGGAGTCCTCCTTCTGCCTTTCCATGGCAGAGGAGCTTTTCTTAGATGCTGCAGAATTTGGAAACATTCCTGAAGTGAGGCGGATGTTAGAGGAACAGCCAGAGCTCAACATCAACTGTGTGAACTACATGGGCCAGAATGCATTGCAGCTAGCAGTTGCAAATGAGCATTTTGAAGTCACTAAGCTCCTGCTAAGGAGGAAAGACCTGGCTCGAATTGGAGATGCTCTACTGTTAGCCATCAGTAAAGGCTACATCCGTATAGTGGAAGCTTTACTGGGCCATGAGGCCTTCGCAGACGGACAGAGGCTGATCAACAGTCCCAGCCAGGTGGACCCACATGATGACTTCTTCGCCTATGATGAGGATGGCACACGTTTCTCTCATGACATCACCCCCATCATACTGGCTTCCCAGTGCCACGAGTATGAAATTGTGCATATACTTCTTATGAAGGGATCCCGTGTAGAACGCCCCCATGACTACTTCTGCCAGTGCATGACCTGCAGCGAGCATCAGAGGCACGACTCATTCAGACATTCACAATCACGCATCAATGCATATAAA
Organism: Dissostichus eleginoides; assembly: GCA_031216635.1. Lineage (NCBI taxonomy): Eukaryota > Metazoa > Chordata > Actinopteri > Perciformes > Nototheniidae > Dissostichus > Dissostichus eleginoides. Next base: position 11,667,715 of record CM062268.1, on the reverse strand, counting down.
TGTCTGGCCAGTCCTGCTTATCTGTCCCTCTCCAATGAAGACCCGGTGATGGCGGCTTTGGAGATGAGCAATGAGCTTGAAGTTCTATCCAATATTGAGAAGGAGTTTAAGGTAAAATATTTAATAACATATCAGGGAGAGCAGCTTCGTGCCGATTAAAGGGGCCCTATTATGCACATTTTCCGGTACATGTTTGTATTTTGTACATCTACTGTGACATGTTTACATTCTTCTTACATCCTCATATTGCATAGCTCTTTTCACCCTCTGTCTGAAACCAGAGCCCAGTCTGCTCTGATTGGTTAGCTGGCTGGCTCTGTTGTGATTGGTCAACCTATCACGTACAATGTGTTGGAGCGCTAGCTAGACAATAGAAACGTGAGTGTAACATAGTGATGTCACTATGTCACTAAAGTTAACAAAGGATTCCAAAGGAGAGAAACTCGCACTGCAGGGACCTTTGGATTTTAGCCTTTGTAGACCATTTGCATGCACAAAAACCTACATAAGACACTACAGGAAAGGGAAAACCCCGAAAAGCATAATAAGGTCTCTTTAAAAGATTGCATGCTGCAGTCATGAAAGGAATTTATGTTTTATAGTTTGTTTTTATGCCATTCATAAAAGTGCTATAAATGTTTCCTCTGTCCGTTATAGAATGATTACAAGAAGCTATCCATGCAGTGTAAAGATTTTGTGGTGGGACTGCTGGATTTGTGTCGAAACACGGAGGAAGTGAAGGCCATCTTAAACGGGGACACTGAATCATGTCCAAGCCCAGAGACCTTGGGCAGACAAAACCTAATCAGGTTAAAACTTGCAATAAAGTATGAAGTTAAAAAGGTAAGCATGTGAGAAAAGCACTCACATTTTTTGTTTTATAACTGATGCACATATTTTACATTTGATCTTGTTGGTTTTATGGAGTCTACTGTCCCTAAATAATCCTTCTCAATTACTCTCCCTTTCTCTCACACACAAACACAAATACCACCAATGGGGCAGTTTGTGGCACATCCAAACTGCCAACAGCAACTCCTCTCTATCTGGTACGAGAACTTGTCCGGATTACGTCAGCAGACCACAGCAGTTAAAATCCTTCTTGTTCTTGGTGTAGCGTTTGGATTGCCAATCCTGTCCTTTTTGTACTGGATAGCACCATCAAGTAAGGTCAGTTCCTAAAATTCATACTTAGTTTTAACTTAAAAGTTCTTATTCTGTAATCATTGTTTTACATTACTGTAATATTGCTCCATGACTGTTGGCTGTTTTATTAGTCCAATGTTGCTAACACATCAGCAGAAACAGAAACATTATACGTTTTTCTGTGGAGTGACATTATTATTGCAGATTCAAAATTTTGCTTAGAATGATATCAGCCAATAAATGGCCGTTATCAACGATTATCAGCATCCTTGTCATGGGTTAGAAGGGGCATGCATATGAGTAGGTTCAGAATGTTATTATCCTCCATTCAACCTAATGCAACTAAAAGTGGAACTTAACACAAATATTACCCATAATGTTGGACATACATCTTCTGGCCTACTGGTGGGTGCAGTTTCCCCCTTTTGAAATACTAGATTGTGAGTGAAAACAACCGATAAAGACCATTTAATAGCATGATTACATTTGAAACAGGTATCTTTAACACATTTTATTTAGTTGAATTTAAACTGATAACTGTTGCATGGTGGTTAGTCTGTGTTTCAACATACATGCTGACCTTTGCTTTACAGACAGTTTGGTGTTTTATTCTTGATTAGGTTTATATTTTGCTAGAGGCTGTACAGATAACACTTGAAATTCAATTGGGACACTTTTTTTTCTGTTTTCCATTCCCTGACTTGGGTCAGTTAGGGAAACTCATGCGTGGACCTTTCCTGAAGTTCGTGGCCCATGCAGCCTCCTTTATGATATTTCTTTGCCTGCTGATCCTGAACGCAGCAGACCGCTTTGGGGGAACATCACTGCTGCCCAACATGACCACCCACGATCACCCCTCTCAACTGTTTCGTATGAAGACCACCCCCTTCACCTGGATGGAGATTCTCATCATATCCTGGGTCATAGGTCATAAGTGAAAACACACTCCCCCCGCCCCACACCATATCCCTTCCACATTCATGTTTAAAATAACTTTCTTTTTCAGTGACATATATTTTTGTTTTGTGTATTTTTCCCTCTCCCATCGCTCTTACAAATGTCTACAACACCATAATTCTGCTATACATGCAGGTCATGGATTCTGTCATTATAGGGTAATAAATCCCCAAACATCTAAATCGCTGATATAGACAATTATGTATTCTTACCAGATGGTCTACATGAATTATTCTGGTACTGACTTTCCAAAGGCACAAGGCAAGGTGACTCTTTCACTAATCTCTGCAGACGAGACTTTGGAGCCTTATCACACACTTTATAACAGCATACAGCATCACTAAACCCTTTGTGATTTAACTCACAACTCAATTCATTATATCCTTGATTTATGATCATTTGAGACAGAAAAAGTGCAATTAAACATGTTTTTTTTTTCTCTCTTACAGGAAAGATCTGGGAAGAATGTAAAGATATTTGGTCACAGGACATCAGGGAATACATCTCAGAGCCCTGGAACCTTCTTGACTTTAGTATCTTGGCCATTTTTATGACATCTTTCATTGCCAGATTAATGGCTTTCTGGCATGCATATTCTGCCCAGTGTTATGTTGACAAGCACTACACTGACCTGTCCAACATGACCTTGCCATTTGAGATACAGTATTTCCAGCTGGGTAAGTACCCAAATAATTCCTATAAAATAAGTGGTTAATAATTAGTTTTCATATACATGTGCAACTAACCTATAAAGTGGAGGGTTAGGGTTAGGGTTCTGCAGGAAGTTGTGTATATGAACTCAACACCCAAACAAATACACTCCTCCGTCAGTGCTCTTTTAGAATGTTAACATGTGTGAGATTTACCATCCTTTTCGCTTCCAGTGCTTTTCTCCTGTCCAGGCTGGAAAAGCATTGGCTTGTTTGGTTAAAAAAAAAAAAAAATCCATTAACCGAACACAGGATTTATTTTTAGCGCACACGAAGCATGGGCTCTGAGGAGATATTTGCTGAATTGGACATAAAGTGTATTGGGTGATTTAAACTTTAAAAGGACAGTTTGTTAAAAACATATCGTATCCCTGTAGTGCTATTTATTAACTACATTTTTTTTATGTGAGTTGACAAGTTTTGGAGAAAGTTATAAAGATGTCAGACGTCTAATAATGACATTGAATAGCACTTGGCTTGCTTCAACAGAAATGTCTCCTTCCAGAAATCCTGACCAGGTTACGCAAGATTATTCACAGACCTTGTTAGATATCTTTTTATTTTATTTGTTTTATTGTTTTCTCCTTATAGCTTTGTGAAGCACCTTGAGATGACGTTGTTTTTAAGTGTGCTATAAATCAAATGTATTATTATTATTATTATTATTGTTGTGAGCAGTTTCACATGGGAACTATTTTCTTTCTACTAAACTACCCCGCCATGAGTGAGCACGAGGCTATTGTCCATGAGTAGACACACATTTCCCTTTTCCACAATGATGCAGTTGTAAGAAAATTGTTCCTCTGTGGATTATATCTTGTGTAACCAGGTAATTATTTCTGATGAGAAACATTGCTATCATACCATCGAGTTCAATTATATGAGAGAAGGCAAACATCTCTACGGCCAATATCTCCAACACCAACACAATCTAAATGTATAAATAGCACTACAGGAAATATTGTATTAAAGAGGATTTACTGATTCAGACTTAAAATATAGGTTGCATTTGTTCTTACTACATATTTATATATATTTATTTAATTAAGCAGTTGATCTGATAGGTGGATATCTAAAGTTTTAGTTTTCTCCACACATTTTGAGACATAGGACAGGGAAAATCATTTGAAAAATGCTTTTTCCACTAAGATGTGTTAATTATCATCAAGTCATGATTTCCAGTATCAACAAACCCAGGCTAAATCTTAACCCTATGAGTATACACAGGAACAGCAATCTAAATGGAGTGAAAGTATATGGCATGTTTATTTTCAGCTCGTATCAACTGGATGCCATCGGACCCACAGCTTATCTCTGAAGGCCTCTATGCAATTGCAGTTGTGCTGAGTTTCTCTCGCATTGCATACATCCTGCCTGCCAACGAGAGCTTTGGGCCTTTACAGATCTCTTTAGGAAGAACAGTTAAAGACCTCTTTAAGTTCATGGTGATCTTCATAACAGTCTTTCTGGCTTTCATGGTGGGAATGTTCAATCTGTACTCGTACTACCTCGGGGCCAAATACAACGATGCCTTCACAACGTAAGTATCAACTATAGACACAGTAATGCAATTGCCTGAAAAAGCCTTGAATATGTTGATATTTCACATAATTTCTGCCATGAGATTAAATCTGTGTTGAATTGATATGATTTAGGACCATCCCGTTGCACTAAACTTCCCATTTCTCTTCTTTTCTAGGCTCGAAGAGAGTTTTAAAACGCTATTTTGGGCCATCTTTGGCTTGTCAGAAGTAAAATCAGTGGTCATCAACATCGACCATAAATTCATTGAGAATATTGGCTATGTTCTGTATGGGGTGTACAACATCATCATGGTGATTGTGTTGCTGAATATGCTCATTGCCATGTTCAACAGCTCTTTCCAAGAAATTGAGGTAAGTCATAACCATCCATAAAGTAGTGATATTGAGCATTTTGACAGAAATGTCAATACATGTTAAGATTTACTAATTTGTGCCAGATTCCGTCTAGTTTTGTATACGTAATGGTTTCAATGCTTTCCATTAACACGAAGAATATCAAATTGCACATTTTTGTTGCTCATTAAATGTTTAAACTGGCTCCTACCTCTTCTTCTCTGGTGCAGGATGATTCTGATGTTGAGTGGAAGTTTGCCAGAGCTAAGCTGTGGTTCTCGTACTTTGAGCACGGCGGCACCCTGTCCGTGCCCTTCAACCTCGTACCCAGCCCCAAGTCTGTCCTTTCCCTCTTGCTTGGGATAAGGGAACTTCTTTGGGATGGACCTAAAGGCAAAATAAAAGGAAATTCAAATGATGAGATGGAGCTTAATAAGGTAATCATAATATTCATGCAACAGAATGACCAAATACATTTTGTTGAATGTAAAAGAATGGCTAGAGACACTTTTTACTGTCTGGCCTTTCCTGTAGTGTGTTATATAGGTTTTTGTGCATGTTAATGGTCTGCAAAGGCTACAATCCCAAAGTTCACTCCGACACACACCTGTCTGAAACGCCTCAATTGGACTCCTTTGTTTACTTCCAGTGACATAGTGACATCACTACATAACATGTCTATTGGCTAGCATTCAAACACATTGTATGTGATAGGCTAAGGTGCTGGACATCTCTAATCAGTTGACCAATTACAAGAGACCCTGTCAGCTTAGTAATCAGAGCAGACTGGGCTCTGGTTTCAGACAGAGGGTGAAAAGATTTTTTATAATGCAGCAAAGGCAGAATTAGAAAAATAAAGACCTTTGTGAACATCAAAACATTTGAACACGTCACATTAGAGGCACACAATTAGGAAACCCTTACAATTAGCATAAGAGTGTCCCTTTAAAGTTGACCTATATTCTTTAAAACAGCTCTGCAGAGCCCTCTTGTGTCACATTTATAGATTGCTGGTTTAAAAGTGTAACTTAAAGGCATGATTCAAGTGTTGACAGTGCTTCTTCTTTTTTGTTTTTATTCTTAGTTGAGGCAGCAGTCAGATCTGAGTGTGGATGCATCGCTTTGTCCAACCCGTCACCAAGTAAAGCACTTTTCATTTCCTACTGCTGATTATCCTGTGAATAACTGAGCTGCACAGTCTTACACTTAGAGATGTAAACATCAATAATGCAATGTTAGTAATGTATTTAAGTAATTCACATCTAGAGGACATTAAGGTACTGAAAAGAAGACTTGCATATTAGCACATTATGATCAAAAATGCTCACTGAAACAAGTTGTCAGCTGTTCTTGTTTTATTTATACTCTTTTTTAAGGAACAATCATTGCTTACTCAATTCTTAATTGCAGAGTATAATGAATCGCCTCGTCAAAAGATACATAGTAAAAGCACAGCGAGATAAAGAAAATGACGAAATTAATGAAGGTGAGTTCTACAGGCTTTCTGGATACATTTATTTTATTTTGTCGATCACTAAATTACAAAACATGTCCCACAGGTGAGCTGAAAGAAATCAAACAGGACATCTCCAGTCTCCGCTATGAGCTGCTGGAAAGGGCCAACCAGGACGTGGAGACAGTGACAAAACTCATCAGGCAACTGGGAGAAGTCATGCATGTTCAGCAGAAAGAAGAGCAGAAGAATGAGATCTCTTTAATTTATTAAAATATGTAAAGATTAGAGATGTGTTTACTGGGTGAAGTCCTCTCAATGTCAATGTAAGGTCCTCTTAATGAGGCATTCAGTCTGGGTCAAAGGGCTCTTAGACAGATTTTTGGACAAAAACAACAGACAGAAAAATATATTCTGTACTTAAAATATGAAAAATATATATTTAATTTCCGCTTTTGTGTAAATGAGCCCCTTGGGAGGTAACTCACCAAATCCTCTTTGTCCCTGTCCTTTTATCTGTACAGTTAATCACACTGTGGCACTAATGTAACTTCTTCTTGCACAGGCTATGTTACACTATTATGCAATACTGACTGCTAACATATGATGGTGCTGCCGGTTACCAGCTGTTTACATGGTTTGATTCAGTGGCCATTTTCTCTCTGGAGTAGAAAAGCTGCAACAAAAAAAAAGAAAAAGCATATGGTTGAATATTATTTTGGCACGGTTATAAGTCCGATATGAAAGCTTGATAATTACCGCTCTTTCCTCTGAGAATTACTGATTTATTTTCTTGCAATGTAATCTTTAAAATTGTTTAAATCAATAAGCAGGATGCTGATGTACATTTTCTGGACATTAACTTTAAGATGTTTTAATATAGTGTTCAAGAAATGTTGATCACTTAAGCATACTATTAAATAATTGAATTCAAATATGTTTTGATTATCTTCAGCTAATTGGTTACAGAGAGTTTGGGTTATTGAAAGTGTTGCAGCAGATGCTGCTGTGCTCTCTGATTAATGCTGTGCAGCAAAACACAATGTGGAGAACAGGCTGACCTGTGTCAGGTAGACAGCTAAACAGCTTATCTCCATCAGTCGGGCGTGCAAAAGCTACCACCAGATTTAAGCTACTGTGAAACATTGATGAGCTTCCAAGAAAGAATCAGGGGCGAACATGGCAGCTATTACATCAAAACTGACAACATAATTACAGTTTATTTTAGAGCTTGATAAAATGCATTTACTCCAAGTGTTAAAGATGAAATTTGTTTAAAAAAAGGATACAGATTAGGTTGCATAAGACTTGTTGCTGGTTGTTGTCAAGATAAGCGTAACATCTACAGATAAAAGCCTTGTCTGAAAAGTAGGCCATTACAGCATTTGAAGAACACATCATGTAGATTTGAATGTGAAACAGTTATCCAATAATCATGTGGTCCACTACATGAGAATCCCTCGTGTATTATCCTATCGTCTGACATATGACGTAGGAGATTGGGGCCAAGGTCTATGTGTGCATCATTAGCATATTAATCAGCAACATCCTCACTCAGCTGATTAACTTGAATAGTGAAATGTTATCCAAACCAAGAAATTATCTTACCAAGATAACAGAAATGTAAATTAAAATTAAATCACAACTAAGAAAAAAAAATGTGACCTACATTAATAATTATGTACAAAAACATATTAAAAGCATTGTATTAATGATGCAAAAGTTTAAATGTCAAACCATTAACCATTAAAAAGTAACCTGAATTGACAGTTTAACCCTGCTGATTTATTAATATTTTCCTTTTAGATATATATGTTTTATATTTTGTATTATAATTATTAGTTGTAGTATAAAGCTGTTGTATTGACTTCATTACAGACTTTTTTTCTAACCCTCAATAATTTACTTTAACAGTTCACTGTCACTGAAATTGGAAGATGTACCAAAGTGGTAAATAAAACTTTAAACCAAAATGTCATGTAGTGATTTTGTGTTACTATTCTCCAACCTGTCAACCTGCCAACATTACCTCAAAATTAAGAGATCTACGTAACCTATTAAAATGGACAACATAAATCTGGTCTTGACTTTCAAAGGATGACTATGAGGGAGATTTTGAGGTTTTTAACTGATTTAAAAGAGCCATTCTCTCCTCTTCGGAAGGCACCCAGTCTCAATAGTTTCTTATTTGGCCAACAATATCCTAGCGTTTACCTTATCCATGAACAGTGGGGTGGAGACTGTTGGCCCTTGACATTGAAGTGATCCATTCTCATTGGCTGGCTATTTTACTTTAGGTCGGCTGTAAGGGTTGTTTAACTGCATACATCTCCAACAACTCTGATGCATTGACTCTTCCTCTGGCATCCTTTGAAGGAATAACTATTTAATTGTGAGGAAGGCTATTGGAGATCAATTTAAAGGACACGTATATTCAGCTTTGAAACATGACACCTTAAACCAGAACAAGGAATTATATTTGAAATTGACTTAAACATGGGTTCAATTCATTTAAAGGTTTACAATCTCTCTGCTGATCCCTCATCATCAAAAGGATAAGAGTTGCTTTTCTTATCTGTTTCTGAAGCGTAGTTAAATTGCATGGAATAGACTCCCATGTGAGAAAAAGACGTGGCCAGAGCCTTTTTCGACGGGGAGGAGGATTACAGGAGAGTCTCTGAGCAGCTTTTCATCACACATCATCCAACCTCCGGGCACTCCAGTCTCTGCTGCGCGCTCCCAGGATTAGAAAATGGACAATAACACACACGGAAGAATGAGTACCATCACTACGATGACTGATACCTTTCCATTTCCATTACTCGATGGTTCACTTGCGGGAAAACATTTTTATGACCGTAGCAGTGACTATCTGAAGTGTGACACTGTGCAGTGGGACGTTCAGAGGACACGTGTGGCCACAACCGAAACTTTGCCAGGCGCAAATGTAAGCTTATCCACATCAACAGGAGCATTTAAGTTCATCAAAGATGAAAAAGAGCCTTCTGTGATTATGAACAGCTCCATTCCCAACTTCGACACATCACCGGAGATTCCTGATCTGGACACATGCTGTGACACCGACAGGAAGCAGCAGCTGGGTCAGTGACGGGGAGTCCGCGAGCTTCTCCCCGGCTGCAGCGAGGCAGAGGCTGGAGGGGTCTCCAAACTTCCTGATTGACCTGAACCAGCCAGATCAGCTTCCGGCGCTCATCCAGATGAGGGCCGACTCCAGGTGCGGTGTGTCCGGGAAGGCTGTTGGAAACTTTGATGCCATTACGCACGCAGCCCAGCAGCCACTGACCATGTACAAGAGCGAAGTTCCCCGTTGGCAGATGCAGCCGTCTCCGCCTGAGACCCAGTACTGGTGCCAGTCCGTGGGGATGAACGATGACCAGTTCACACAAAACGGCTATGAGGGGATCCAGAACCAGGCCATGATTCGAAGGAACCCATCACCATATTCCGCGTACCCCGGGTAATTATGACTACAAAACACTCAACTTGACGTAGATAGAAAAACTAAGTAGCCTACCACCTGACCGTTAAAAAACAAACAAAAACTGAGTCAACCATGAACGTTAAAATAAGTTTGCATAATGGTTAGGTGATAGTTCAAGTGATAGAAATCGTTTTTTCAACAACAATTGTGCAAAAAGATACATTCTGCTTTTGGAGCATGGACACATTTGCAATAGCTTTGACAAATTAGGCCTATATGCACATCATTTGATGATCAGACATTAATGAATCCAATTATAGGACATGATAGGGGACGGGTTTTTCCAAAGCACAATTACATGTTTATCAGTCGGACCGGCCATTGCCGTGGCAGAGAAAGTGGAATAAAACAACTCTAAAACTCTTGATTTCTAAAACTAATCTAACATCTCATGAAAAGGTTTCAATCATTTTAAAAACAAGTAAAAGTAAATGAAAATATCTAATCCTATTCGGTCGAATTTGAGTTATTTTTACTTTGAGATAGACATTTTTTTTAAACCATCTTTTTCTTTTTACCCACATCTATATATAGGCCTACACAATTGGTCCTTAATGGTCCTTAAGTCTTATACCTTACTTTGCAAATATACAAAGAGGACTCTTTAATTAGCTTAAAATACCCTCAAGGGTTAAACAAACCATCCATTAAGGCAAGTGTGAATGTCTAATTAAAACAACATTTAGTTATTGCCTTTAAATTAATTAGGGTTGGCTCAGATGATTTATCCCTTTATGTGACTTCATTACAATATATTGTACATTTTACCCAAATGTAGATAAAATGAGGTTGTTCTGCTCAAAAACAGAATGGTAATTTTGAGATGTGAGTTCATTAATGTATGCATTTCTTCCTTATTTCAGAATGCCACCTCAGAGACAGTGTGTGATCTGTGCGGATGAGGCGTCTGGTTGCCACTATGGAGTCTTAACCTGCGGGAGCTGTAAAGTCTTTTTTAAAAGAGCAGTTGAAGGTGAGCAGAGCATTTTTTTTAACTACTTCAGGACATTTTATGTTCAAAATTCTAATAATTTCAAGCACAAATCCGTTTTCATCTCCTTTTTTTCACATATTCCATCAATCCTGTAGAGCTGGAGAGGGGAAACCTATCAGCTCTACAGCAGATCTTTTCCCCCAGCCTTTGTACTGTTAGTACCAGTGTATTTACATTGTTGATATTACATAATACATGTTGTATAATACAACTTGATTTGTATGGTTCCTGCAAATGAAAATGTGTCCGCCATGCCAACTGTTGATCTGTTGGAAGAGTTCCCCGGGGAAAAAAATCCAAGATAAAACATTTAATAAAAAACACTCAGGAAACACTCAGTAAATGATAATGATAGGGAGTTACCACATCAATTTTGACTGACCTTCTATGGCAGTTTTTTTTAAAGGTCATTAGCAACAGTATCACATTGACCAGTGTTCACCATGTTCCTTGCTTGGACTTGTTTTTCTTGTTATCTTGCAACGCGAGATACATAAGAGCCACTATGTCTCACCATGGTCATGTCACTCTGTCCTCACAGCCTTGCCTCTATCTAATTTTCAGAACATTGATTCCGTGTGGATGGAGTAGCAATGTTAATAGTCAAGAGCCCGGCCTCAACACCTTTCCTCCCCTCATTATGCCTCTACCCCTCGCTGCTTATTTTAAGATCAAGTCCTCATAAAATTGTGTTCTTGTCTGTATCCTTTCACTCAACAGGCAATCACAGCTATCTCTGCGCTGGGCGAAACGACTGCATTGTGGACAAAATTCGGAGAAAAAATTGCCCTGCGTGCCGCCTCCGGAAGTGCTATCAAGCGGGAATGATGCTAGGCGGTAACGAGTGGTTGGATTTATTTTCCCAGATATGAAACTGATTATGTAACACTAATTCAGAATTCATGGTTACCATCAAAGAGGATGTTAAGATTGATGAATTAACTTGGCTCTCTGGTGTTGTATGGGCACAACTTGTGCTCTTTGTCCCTAAATCTAACCAGGCCTTGCACTTCTGTCACAGGCAGGAAGCTGAAGCGTTTCGGGGCCTTGAAAGCCTTCAGTTTGGCCCCGTCCCTGATGTTCCAGTCACACTTTGCCATATCCAACGAAAATCACGCCTTGACCTCCATGTTGTGCATACCAGGCATCCGCGAGGAGCAGCTCTCCCAACAGATCCTCAGTATCCTGGAAAACATCGAACCAGAGATCATGTACTCCGGATTTGACAGCGCCCAGACCGACGGGCCCCACATTCTGCTCAACAGCCTCAACAGGCTGTGTGAGAAACAGCTGGTGTGGATCGTCAAGTGGTCCAAGTCCCTCCCAGGTAACGTCTCTCTGCAGCTCAGGGTCACCGCTGTGGTCGCCATGGGGATGCACTGGCAGCCCACGCCGAAGGTCTCACAGCCTTAACCACCGACAGAGTTAGAAGGCTTTGTACAGGTTCTTTTTAGCAATAAGGCTGTAAGTGAAATTGTGTTAAAAAACCAAAGTGGATCACCACTGGGTATGATTTAGGGCTGTTAGATTTTCACTTTACAATTATCTTGGTCAAAAGCAGTCACAAAAAGGATATTATTGTGATGTCTTTAAGAATAAAATACCGTAATTATCTTGTTCAAAAGCAGTCACAAAAAGGATATTATTGGGATGTCTTTAGGAATAAAATACTGTAATGCTTTCTGTTCAATTCAGAAACTGTGATTTGTATGCTTATGTCTCGCTTTTGGAAAAACCATTTACTAATTTGTGTGTGGGGAATTGGGGGAGACAAAAGGAGAGCAGCAAAACAAAAACTATTTAAGATGCGTAATATTTACAAAAGATTATCATGACTGTTTTCCTGACATAATATCAATATTTGCATTTTTTTATCTAGGTTATCTTCAATGCCAGTTTATCACAATACCCCTATCAGGAGCGCACTGATGTTTTGTTACGAAATTAGATCCATTGTAGACAAATGCAAAAATAAGACTTTGACTGATAGTGATGGGATTGACATGACAATAGTGAAAACGACTATTGACGGTATAATTAAACCGCTAAGCTACATCTTTAATCTTTCATTTCAGACAGATATTTTTCCAGATAGCATGAAAATAGCAAAAGTTATCCCACTTTTTAAAACAGGGGACAAAGGCCAATGTACTAACTACAGACCAGTGTCCTTGCTTTCACAATTTTCCAAGGTCCTTGAAAAATTGTTTGTCCAAAAATGTGATAATTTTATTGAAAGAAATGAGTTATTGAGTGAGAGTCAGTATGGATTTAGGAAAAATCGATCTACAGCTTTAGCTTTAATGAAAATAACCGAAGAAATTACAACAGTTATAGAAAGAAAGAAATACACAATAGGTGTATTTATTGACTCAAAAAGGCATTTGACACCATAGACCATAACCTATTAATTTCGAAATTACATAGATATGGTGTGAGAGGAGTAGTTCTAGATTGGTTAAAAAGTTATTTAATAACAGACAACAATATGTACAATTTGCTGGTAGTACATCTGAGTGTATGAACATAGAATGTGGTGTCCCACAGGGCTCGGTTTTAGGGCCTAAACTTTTTATTTTGTACATCAATGACTATGTGAAACGTCAACATTATTGCAATTTGTGTTGTTTGCAGACGACACCAATTTTTTTGTTCAGGAGATGATTTAAACATTTAGCAAAGTGTATTGGACATGAAATGGTCAAACTTAAAAGATGGTTTGATGAAAATAAGTTAACCCTAGATTTGAATAAAACTAAGTTTATGGTTTTTGCTAATAGAAAAAAAATGAAAACATTTCACTGTCCATTGATGGAGTTTTTATTGAAAGGGTTTCTGAATTTCGATTTTTAGGTGTGACACTGGATGATAAGCTGACATGGAAATCACAAATAGCACATGTTAAAACGAAAGTGTCTAGGAATATTTCTGTTCTAAACAAGGCAAAGTATTTGCTAGATTATAAGGCATTGAGAATGTTGTACTGATCACTCATTTTGAGATTTTATATTTATTGTATAGAAGTTTGGGGCAACACGTATATGAGCAACATAAAGCCATTGTCAATATTACAGAAAAGAGCTGTACGAATAATTCATAAAGCTGATTCAAGAGAACACACCAACAGACTGTTTTTTTAAGTCAGGACTCTTGAAACTCAAAGACATAGTTGAGTTACAGACATTATTAGTAATGCACAGGGCAAAAAGCAGAATGTTACCAGTATATTTACAACAGTTGTTTGTTTTTGGATCAGACAAGGAAGACCACAGAAGGAAATTTAATTTTAAGCATCCTTATGCAAGGACTACTCTAAAGCAAATGTATTTCGGTGGTTGGTGTAAAATTGTGGAATTCTCAACAGAAGGATCTAAAGAATTGTATATGTATTTTTCAGTTAAAGAAATTGTATAAATTAAGAAAAATGGGACTATATGAAGCAGAATGTGAATAAGTCTATGTACTCTGGTCCTGCATTGGTAAATATTGTTGATGTCTTTGATGTGATGTCTGTTCTTTATTTGCAGGTCCCATTGTTATTGATATTATTATTATTATTATTATTATTATTATTATTATGCGCCGCTTTCCACCTTCTTCTCCAGTCGGACTCAGATGAGGGTGTTGCACTTTTCCTTTCCCTTATACATGTGATGTTTTGGTGTTGTTGTTTTTTGTTGTTGCTGTGAATAAGTTTGGCTGTGAAAAGGAAATATGAAGACCATCTATTTCTATTTATTTTTTTAGAAAGGGGCAGGTAAGATATAAGATATATATAAGATTTTTTTCTTCTCCCGGCTCCTTTTCGCTCAATGGTGTGTTTGTAGAGACGTGTTTTGTTGGCCATTATTGTACATTGGCTTTTGCGTACCATGAGCGAAACAAATAAAAATTTCAAATGAAATGAAATGGTGGCATATACTGTGGGAAAATAAATTAATATTGAATTTTCTTTTTTCTTCAAAGGGTTTCGTAATCTTCACATCACGGATCAGATGACCCTCATCCAGTACTCGTGGGTGAACCTGATGGTGTTCTCTCTTGGGTGGCGCTCCTATCAGAATGTCACCAGTGAATATTTATACTTTGCACCTGATCTGGTTCTCAGTCAGTAAGTAACTATCATTAAACACATTTGTTTCCCAAACTTGAATTATTTTGGATGAAAAATAGGTTCTTGATTGTTCAGAATCGTAAATCAGTTTTTTTTTTTGTCTGTCAGGGAGCAAATGAGGAGATCTCCGATTTACGACCTGTGCCTGGCGATACAGTTCATCCCTCAGGAATTTGCAAACCTTCAAGTTAGCCGCGAGGAGTTTCTCTGCATGAAAGCCATAATATTACTCAACACAGGTAAACGCAACAACACTTCCTGCATCAGATGACTCACTTTGTACCCTCATGTTGACCTTCTTGTTTGACTTCACACAGAATACAATGTTGTAAGACATGTGAAGCTTCGATGATCATGAGCCGCACAATAAAGGGAGTGTTGTACGGGGGGAGTGGACCTTGAATAGATTTATGTAGCAGCTGCTAACAAGACCTAGTTTTTCACTGAAAAACAAGTCAAGGCTTGGAAAAATGCACCCCCCCCCCCTTAGTTTACTTGCCTAGTTTCGCTTAATTTCCTAGATCATGATAAAGTTAGTTGATCCTTTAGAGGCTTTAGAGGAATTGAGCAGAAATAACCCACTAGGATAGTTTGACATGCGTTTAGAGTAAAATACCAATTACATAAAACACGTCTGTCCTAAAGCATTTATCAGTTTCTGACTGGGAAAGTGGGAAAATAGTAGACATCCCCAAATCTACTGTATCTTACGAATATATCAAACCAAAAAACACACATTTATGCTATTATATTTTGATCTTTAAACAACTAAAGACATTTAGTTTGATTTCCATTCCCTTGGCCTACCCTGCAACGGACTGCTCCCCCTTAGGAAACATCTGTTTTAGAGAAATGTTTTTATTTTATTTATATTTGTCCCGTCTGTTCTCAGTGCCTCTGGAGGGACTCAAAAGCCAGGCAGTGTTTGAAGACATGAGACAGAACTACATCCGGGAGCTGACGAAGGCGATCCACTTGAGGGAGAAGGGCCTGGTGGCCAGCTCCCAGAGGTTCTACCACCTCACCAAGCTGATGGACGCCATGCATGATGTAAGCCCTCTACATATCTGAGCATTGATTCATGTCTTTATCTAACTGCTGTTCTAATGAGCACCAATACAAACATGCATGTCTCTCTCCTGACAGATAGTGAAAAGGTCAACCTGTTCTGTCTGAGCACCTTCATCCAGGCGGACGCCATGAAAGTGGAGTTTCCAGAGATGATGACGGAGGTGATCGCCTCCCAGCTTCCCAAGGTCCTGGCAGGCATGGTGAGGCCCCTCACCTTCCACTCCAAGTGAAGATGCCAGCAAACACGTCGCAAATCTGCGGAGACATCTTGTGAGGGGGTTATTCATCCCCCACAATTATTCATTATTCAAGACAGTCAGTACTTCAGCCTTTTTACTTTATAAGGGCAACAGAGTTCTTTCCACATGTTTTTAAGTACATAGAATATAATCTGAAATTTGAAAATTATGAATTCAGAGGCATGAATGGTTTTGAGAACCATTAGAGATACTGATGTTTGTACTGAAGCTGCAAAAGAGAAACAAAATAATAACAAGTTTACAATTCAATGTTCTCACCATGATTATATTCTTAGTGAATGTAAATGCAGTAAACAAAGACACTTAATTAATGAAATAATTTTAGAGTGACTCACTGCAACTACTTCAGGGGAGGAGAACATGGAAGATAACTATCAGTAAAATATTTGATAAGAAATAATATACTTACTGTGATCTTGAGTGGGTTAAAAATAATAACTACGAGGACATTTCGCAAAGGCTTTTTGCCCTTAGTGTGTTATTTTCATACAGTTACTTATTCTAAACATTTCTTCATTAAAGACATTCAGACAATTGGAGAAGTGTGCCACATTTTAAATGATTGCAGTACGTTAACACATTCAATTCACAATGTCACAATGAAATACTTTTCTGACTCAGCATAAAAACAACTGGTCACTGTCTCCTTGGCACATGCTCTTACTCTAAACTAAATACTGACGTTTGTTTTGGAGCTGTAGTTAACAAAAAATGAAAAAAAATGTTGAATCTAACTTCCCTGGCGGGGATAATAGAAATGCAAACATATTTTGATATAGCTTTGGATAGGAATGAAAGTATTTCATACTAGGACATACTCTAGTCTAGTTGTAGCTCTTTTAATTGAAAAACATCCCCCTATAGTTGGTGCATAAAGACACAAGTGTTAGTGGGCCTCCAACAGTTGACACACTAACAATCCATTCTCACTATTCATCCTGTTGTACATGTTGTAATTAAGGTGTTCTGGCTGCAGTTAGAAGTTAACTGTGACAAAGAAGTTGACAAAAGTTTGAATAAATCAAGCTGTTTATTTAAAGACATGTTTATGCACCGTCAAGAACAGTAGATGATTGCAAGGAAACAAGCTTGCCATACAAAAAGAAGGGTGTCGCACGTTACATATTTAGGATATGAATATAATTTCCCCTGCAAATTCAGACTGTAAGGGAATATTATTCCAGCATGAACGTTCAAGGCCACCTCGCATTCTTGAAGTTGAAAATGGAAAAGAACATCCTGATCTTGGCAAGCACGGGATCTCAAAAAAACCATTACGGTCACCACAGGGGTCTTACTTTGGTATCATTTTTCAGTTTGCATTAATTGTAGAAGTTATGTTGTCTATATTTTCTTTTATCTTCTTCTTTCTGACAAAGTATCACAGAAGCTTTGATAATTATGGACTTTGAAACGGTTGCGACAGTAATAGAACATTCAATATTAAATGGTATCTTTAACATATTATAATCTGATACATGTCTAGTTGTCATTACTAGTACACCAGCGTACCAGTAAGCAGTACCACATTAAGGCATTAAAGCTAAAAGCTCCACCTTCATGACATTATAAAAAACACATTTTTACATACGGTATATATATTTGATGTGATAACTTATAGTAAGAAAAACACAAAGTACATATTTTTGGTTAGCAGTTACTAAAGAGCTCATGAGCATTAATGTACAGTACAGTACCGTGTGGCTAACAGAAAGTGCACTGCAGCAGTGAGCAGGTTCAGTGGATGAACAATGATCACAGGCAATAAACATGACAGTTAAGGTGCAACCCATAATGCTTTTTCTATTAGACCCTAATAGATTAGATTTGTATCATTACTTTCAATCACAGTTTGTTTAGTTACAGCTATCAGAACATGTTTAATAAACTACAGATTTCCATTAAAAGCTTGATTAAAAGAAAAGTGTTCTGTCGATATAAATGACAAAGTAAAATATAATATATTTCTGAGAATAAAACTTGTGAAATTAGTCGTGATTGTTTTGTGATTCTGTTGGATAATACTGGGACTAAAAACATCAGTGCAGTCGTAATATATTTTCATCTTACAATAATGTCAATTTCTTCTTAACTTCTGAATCTCTGTGGATTCCCCAATCATTTCACAATAAAGTTATTACAGTAAAAAGAGGTACATGTTTGAAATGTTAAAGAACTGCTTGGCTTGATATCTGCTTAGACTGCATAACATGCAGAAATGTCAGTACCATCAATATTAGCAACATTAAAAAAAAATCTGCCACTTTGTGTGTTGTGTTTTTCATGGATACCATGAAAAAGATGCCAAGTTTACCGACTTTGTTAGAAGAAGACGACATAATTCTCAGGGATTAATCCTGTTCTCCCCTCGTATGTTGCTTGGAGCCAGCCTGGTTCAATAGAGGCATACACTACAGGACAAAAAGAAAGAAAAGAGTTAAGCAAAGGGAAGCGAGAAATAGTCTTTTGAACTAACATTCTGTATTTGGTTTCACAATTTCCTAGTCTTGGGGAAAAATGCTATTAGGCATAAAAAATAAACATTTAAATCAGAGTGAGAAGACTCAGGGTCAGACTGCTCTTTAGATTCAGT
This sequence comes from Dissostichus eleginoides, assembly GCA_031216635.1. Taxonomy (NCBI): domain Eukaryota; kingdom Metazoa; phylum Chordata; class Actinopteri; order Perciformes; family Nototheniidae; genus Dissostichus; species Dissostichus eleginoides. The sequence continues at coordinate 11,649,038 of CM062268.1, read as the reverse complement.
CCCTGCGGAGTATTTGAGCACACTTGAAGGCAGAATCTCCTTGCCTAATCACACACATATAGCCATAAAACACAACAAGGTTAATCATTGCTCAGATGCAGCAACATTTAAAAAAACAGATCTGCTTAGATAATCAAGCAGGGATATGCTCTATAAGAGTGTAGAGAAACCTGGCCTGTTAATGTGGTGAGCAGTAAAAGCACTCTGTCTGTGGTAAGTGGAGGGGAGTATTTGTTGACGTTTGTGCGTTTGGCTGCTGGCTCTGCTGCCTCTGTTAACAGGAACAGGCGCTGGTGCCTTCCATCACGAGGTTACAGTGACCTGCTGCACTGGTTGTGGGCCAAGTCATCTCATCATGGAAAAGGCAAGAAGCATTACAAAAAAACATTCAGGCTGTTTATACTTAAGTGCTGCAGATGAGGGTTTACCATTAGGACAAAGTGATTGTATGCCTCCACATAACACTGGGAATTAGCCAAGCCTTAGCTGTGTGTTGCCAGCAGACAACAGTCTGTGTGTGTTTACACTGTCCAAGTGTCATATCAGCCTATGCAAGGACGCTGTAAGCCCTTCTGTCAGCTGAAGCATTTAATGTTTGCCCCTTAATGGCAGCGCTTACCGTTTGAGAAGTGCGCCCCCTGGGGGAAGCTGAGCTCGTGGCTGTGCTCTGCCTCACAGGAATACATCGCCTTGGCGTCCCTGTAAAGACGACAAAACAAGGCAATGAAATGGCACATTTGACATGATGGGAGTGTGATTCATTTGGTAGAGCTGTTAGAGAAAATGTGATGTTTTTACTGCACCTTCCCACTGGAACAGACTGTGGGGAAGAGGCATTTTCAAACAGCAGTGCTCTGGCAGCCACCCTGAAACAAGAAGAAAAACAAGTTCAGTCCACTCGACTGTATTTTGGATAAAGTAAACAGCTGAAATGATATCCAGAGATAAATATGCCATGTAATCAGTCGTGGGAAGTAACTAAATACTGTACTTAAGTACTATTTTGTCATACTTGTACTTCCATTTAATGCTACTTTATACTTTTACTCCCTTACATTTTGGAACATTTATTTTACCCCACTACATTTATTTAAAACTAATAGTCTCCAGCTACTGTTTAAATATACAACATATGACATTTGTATACGATATAATGCAGTACGTTAACACCAATATATATATACAAAATCGGAAATGGTCTTAATATGTATTTGTAAGCAATTAAAAGAAGGGATCATTTAATATTCTATAATATTATAATACTTTCAAAACAGCCATGGTGCATAATGAGTACTTTAACTTTGGTACTTAAAGGTACATTTAGCTGGCAATACTTCTATACTTCTACTTAAGTAACATTTTGAAATCAGGACTTTCACTTGTAATGATGTATTTTCCGACCAAAGTATTTCTACTTTCACTGAAGTAAAGTATTTCTTCCACCACTGTCTGTAATCACATGATCAGAGTAATAATCAGTTTTAATAAATCATGACTATAAAATCAGCAAAGCTGCCACCAGAGAGAAATTCAATCTAATACGAGTCTTTCCACTTTCCAGCGTTTCTCATTGTTTAGAACGTGGTAAAATGCTTAATGACACAATACAGGAGGTTTCCTTCCTCCGGGCAACACAGTGCTGGATTGAGTTCAACTATATAACAAGGTTGCACATGACCCCGCTCACAACAACCTGGCAGTCAAGGGGACAACGGAGCCCGGGGCCAGCTGGGAGGGTGCGACGCAAGGAAATGATTAGAGAGACTGCGTGACTAGCTTTTCAGACAGCGCAAGTCAAACAATCTATTTGTTCCGGGAGAACGAGTGCAGACTGCTGCTGGGTCACATCAACCCAGGAGCAGGCAGAGCGTAATTAAAGGCAGCGCTCCCACCACAGAGGAAAGACATAAATCTGCTCTCACATGCTCATCTGATCTCAGAGACCTCTCTATGCTCGATGCTCATAAACACACGGAGGAGTAGGAGGCTGATGACTCACAGCGGAGACATGGAAAGGGGGAGGAAGATGGAGAGATATGTTGCTGAACTATTGTCCTCATGTCTTATTGAATAGCAGTTACTTTGTGGCGGCACATGAAACTGCAGACGTACAAACAGACCTTATATATACAATATATCCATTAAATCAGAGGTCGGCAACTAAGGACTATTTTTTGTTATTTTGTTTTTTTAATAATCAATTAATCATTTTGTCCACTACTGCCCAGGAAGTGGGGAAAGACTAAAAATTACATTCGACTAGAGCCAGGAGAACTGCTTTAAATCCCTTGTTTTCTCCGACCAACAGTCAAACACTTAATTTATTAGATTTAGAATGATATGAATCAAAGAAAAAGCAGCAATTCATCACATTGAGAGCTTGGGAACATAACGTTTTGGCCTTTTTGCTTTATGGATAAGCTGCAGCAAATGGTAGTCATTTCTTTGGCAAAAATTACCAAAAATGTTGTTTTGAGCAATTTCACATTTGGAGATATCCTGCTTTTTTTGTATATCATATTAAACTGAATATCTTTATCTTTTGGACTGACAAAACAAGATATTTAAAGACACCCCCTTGGACTTTAAGATACTGGAGATTTATATTGTTCACTATTTTGTGACTTTTTATAATCTAAACGATTTATATAGGAAGTAAACAAGGAACATAATCGTTAGTTGCAACCTAAATAGCAACTGTTAACCAATTATCAGAATACCTTTCCGTGTTGTGCCAATAGGCAAATCGTTTTTTTCAACTAGCTGAAGCACTAGTTTTAGGTGAGTCCACAAGATAAGATTTTTACCAACGGCATTACACTGGAGTGGATATCGTAATTCGTAAGGAATAGTAGGTTAAATAAGCACAATGATAAGCTCTTTGAAATCCATTACACTGAGCCAGGTCTCTGGTAGCCGTTGCCGACTGAGGTGTCCAGCCTGCAGCGCATCACTAGTTTTGGGGGGAGGTCCGGGTGCTCGGTGGGCCTTGAAGTGTCGTTGGGCTCCAGTGTGGACAGACTTTGGACGGATCCAGAGCAGCTCCTGTGGCCTTGAGGGAGACAAACAACAAATATCAAGTACATGACACAAAGACACTAACGTTTAATAATTAAACAGCTCACATACTGCACAGAGCAACTGAAATGAGTGATTCAAATACAATTGTCCCACTGCTGTTTAAATAATGCTTAAGTCAAGAAGGGGTGTTGTCAGTGTTTGAAAGTATTAAGTCCTAGAGGAATAACTTATGACGATATAAGTATTTGCTGTATAGATTAGTCTTGGAAATGACAGTTTTGAGGAGGTTGTTTTCCACTTCATCACTGCAAGGGAAACAAAATCTATAAACTACTGTCAGGCAAGCTTAAAGGTCCCCTATTATACTGTTTTTCATCAATATATTATAGGTCTCAGATATATACAAATCATGTCTCTGAAGTGTTTGCCTCGAAATACCAAACAGATCATTGTAGCATCCCATAATCCCCTCTGTTTCAGCTCTGTTTCAAAAGTGCTGATTCTCTGTCTGTTACTTTAGATGAAAATAAGGAGCCACTCCCCACGCCCCTCAGAGATATTTGGTTACAAATAACACAATGGTGCTCTAGGAGGAGATTCAGGTGATAAGGTGGGGGGGGGGGGGTTACCTTGGTTGGTTATTGGCTAATGGTTACACAAGCCAACAAATCGTTGTGACCAGGGCCGTCCCTGGCCAACTTGAGGCGCCACGCAAAGTTATATGATGAGGCCCTCTGTTTCGCGAGCGTCGACATAAGTGCATAGGTGCGGCTCAGTTGAGGCTCCCTCCGCAAGATGAGGCCCCTTCCGCAAGATGAGGCCCCTTCCGCGAGGTGAGGCCCCCTCCGCGAGGTGAGGCCCCCTCCGCAAGGTGAGGCCCCACACAATCTGTGTGATCGGGCTGTAGGGAGGGACGGCCCTGGTTGTGACATCATAAAGAGGCCAACATCTGATCAGCTCATTTTCAGACAGGTTTTTATATAAATGGATCAGGACAAAAAGTGAGCTAATCTTTTTTCCTGAAACTTTCAGAATCTCTTAACACAGAGGGGACACATGTTTATGTATAAAAGACATGGAAAAGTGGATTTTGCATAATAGGTGACCTTTAAACTGTGATCACCTGATGGCCGTCCTACCTTCAGCGATATGCAGTGATTTCAGAGAGGGGCCGGCAGAGCGGTTCAGCAGGGCTGGCTTGAGGTCAATGCGGCAGTGCGGGGCTTTTTTGGGAGCAGGGGACAGCCTGGGTGCGATGCTGATGGAGGACAGGCTGAGAGCGTCCTCTGACTCTCCGTCTGTCCGCCCCCCCTCCTCCCTGGAACTGGACTCGGGGCTGCTGACCCACATGGCGCTCTTGGGGCCGTTAGAGAGCAGCGATGGCGTTCTGCGCAGGTCCAGCTGAGACTTGTCTTTGGCCTGAGCCGAGGAAGCGGTCTTGGAGGAGCTGTTCTGCTCCGAGGAGTGAGAGGACAAAGACTCCATGCTGCCCATGGGGGTGCTGCTTGGACTGCTGCTGAAAGTGTCACCTATGCAGGGGCCAGAGAAGAGGCCCACACAGCCATCATTAAAACCTACTAAGCCAGGAATTCATTGTGGATATGTTATGGCTGATAAGAAAATAGATGATATATTATATCTTTAAAGTATTTTACAAGGAAAGACTGTTTGAAAATGCTGCTTTCAGCATCTTAAAGGTCCCCTATTATACTGTTTTTCATATAAGTCTCAGATATATAGAAAACATGTCTCTGAAATGTTTGGCTCGAAATACCAAACAGATCATTGTAGCATTCCATAAACCCCTCTGTTTCAGCCCTGTTTCAAAAGTGCTGATTCTCTGTCTGTTACTTTAGATGAAAATAAGGTTAAAAATAACACAATGGTGCTCTGGGAGGAGATTCAGGTGATAAGGTGGGCGGGTGTTGGTGATTGGCTAATGGTTACAGAAGCCAAAACATCGTTATGACATCACAAAGTGGCCAAAATGTGAATTTAGTATTTGAAAACCCAGCTTAAATGAGGGGCATCTTTCATAAATGTGTGTCCGCAGGTGTGTGAGCAATAATACAGGCTACCAGTTAGGAAATAACGGTGTGATGACCTGTGGTGGAAACCATTGCTTTGAGACTCACTTTCTGCATCTGCCAGGCACAGTGTCGGGGTGTAGAGGCTGCGGGGCTTCCGGGGCCCCGTGGACAGACAGATGGCCCGGCTCCTGCGAGGGCCCGGCCGGCTCTGGGGCTGGGGCAGGGGCACGTTGGGGTCCGGAGGCTGGTGGAAGATCTGGAGGTCCAGAAGGAACACTGATTAGTTAGTGAACTACACAATATGTGTCTTCTTTACTAATGAGGACTGGTACTGCATTTGATTTTGAAGATTGTGACCAAAATTTTTATTCTCTTTCTACTCAGTATCGATAAGAATGGAGTAAAGGTGTTTGTACAGGAAGAGTAAGAGCAGGGTTTTGCAATAAAATACTTTTACAGCAATATTCTTAAAGATTTCCAATTAAGAAAACTTTTATTTTGAGTAACTATCTATTGCTAAATGTATAGGGCCCAATGATCAAAGTATTTCCAGTGTATGAATTGGGTTTCTGTGGAGACATTCACGGAAAAGAATGTGGTATTAAGACAACCAGAACAAATTTCACACTGCTAGAGCGTCAAATAAAAGGATTTGCCTGCTGAAACATGAGTCGACTTTATAATGAAGCTAACACTCACCGTTATCACTACCGCTACAAGACAACGTTCATTTTCAACAGTTGTTTAAAAGCGGTTTAAAATAGTGCAGGGGAGTAATGGAAAGTCAGTAGCAGTCATAGTGGGAGCCGTCAGATGAAGAGCTGCAGGCGACAGGCTTCACACCTTCAACTTCTCATGTGGTAACCACCTCCTCTCACTGCTCGCAGACTCATGCTGCGTGGAGCATTAAGTCAGATCACCGGTTCTCACAGCATGATGGAAACAGGCCAGTTATTGCCTGACCTCTTTGTTAGAATGACAATGTTGGCTGCACAAAGTATTCTGGGAACAGTATTCAACCACATTTAGTGTCAGGTGAAACCAACTAGGACTGCAACTTTAAAGGTCAACTATTATGCAAAATCCACTTTTTCATGTATTTTATTCATACATTTGTCTCCCCTCTGCGTTAAGAGATTCCGAAAGTTTCCGAAAAAAGACCCCCTCTCTTTTTGTCCTGACCCATTTATATAGAAACCTGTCTGAAAATGAGCTGATCAGATTGTGGCCACTTTATGATGTCATAACGTTTTTTTGGCTTGTGTAACCATTAGCCAATAACCAACCAAGCTAACCCCCGCCCACCTTATCACCTGAATCTCCTCCTAGAGCACCATTGTGTTCTTTTTAACCAAATCTCTCTCAGAGGGGCGTGGGGAGTGGCTCCTTATTTTCATCTAAAGTAACAGACACAGAATCAGCACTTTTGAAACAGGGCTGAAACAGAGGGGATTATGGGATGCTACATTGCACGATCTGTTTGGTATTTCGAGCCAAATACTTCAGAGACATGTTTTGTATATATCTGAGACCTATAATATATTGATGACAAACAGTATAATAGAGGACCTTTAAAGTAAGATGTTCAAGAAATTGGATAAATGATGCAGGTAAAACTTCAAGTATACTTTAAATTTACAGCAAAACAATGACTCGCCTTGTTGAAGTTCTCGATAAGTATTTCCATCACAATGTTCTGAAACTTGATGTTCATCATGGCGGCCACGGTTTCCTCTTGGGAGCGCATCAGGGTGGGCCCAAAGATGACACCCAGGTTAGAAACCGTCATCAGGTTGAACTGGCTTTGAGCGGAAACTCTGCAGGTGGAGGTACATGTGCGTTAATAAGGGTAAGATGCTGTTCTCTACTGATAGTTAACCTTGTGGTAAGGGGATGTACTTTACAAGCTACAAACTGTTTTAGACCTGTGAAGACAATTTAATCAGTCTCAGCCATTTGTATCTTCTCTCAAAGGGCTGCAGTGTAACTGATTCATTACAGGAATACGTACGTGACGAGGTGTTTTATTAGCAGCTCCAGCATTTCCTTGTTCCTCTCGGGCAGTTTATGAACCAAAGCATGGACGGCACACACCCTGTAGTTCTGGTCATCTGACTCTGAGGAGAGGCAAATGGATATTAAATGACCAATAGCCTCATGTACCAACAGAAAAACATGACGATTAGGTCACATCATTGACTTTTAGAATGGTGACAATAAAGATCTTATTGGCGTGACTGTGGTCAGGGTAACAGAACATTATAATGTCGTAAATATGATGAAAATAGTCCTGTTAACCTCGATGCAGCTATGTATCCATTTTAACAATAGATTTGATCGCATAGAGCTGGAATTTTATGAATTGACATTCAACTTGAGACACTTTATGCAGAGGTGAAAAAAAGTAGTTGAGTGGAGATTAAACCAATTTAACTTATTAATTTAACATGACACAAGGGCTATATGATGCACAGGGCATGTAATTATTTCCAGAGACGGTTTAATTGGTTCAATCTTTGCTCATTTGGTTTCCCAACCTCAGGGCCTGCATGTAAGCCCTGGTGGGTACATTAATACACTTGAAATGCAGTTCAGTTCAAACTTAATTCCCTTTAAAAAAGTTATATACACATATTTAATATGCAAGGAAAATACACTTGGTTAATATATATTTAAAATCTTCATATTTTCTAATTAAAGTGGGATATCTCACAATTCATCATTTTCCTTTCCTTGATGTATAACAGCACAGTATGTACATTCCTCATTAGCAGTGTTGGATAAGATACAATAATCCTTCATTAGGCCCACAGCAGGGAAGTCAAGAAAGTAAAACAGAAAAACAGTACAAAGTACAAACACATAGCAAATAATACAACAACATATATTGCACAGAATATTGATTTGAAATGATTATTTCATTATTATTACCATATGAATGCATGTCTTTAAATTGAGCAAAGAATATCTCTTCATGTATAATAATACAATGATAAACGGTAAAACACATAGCATCATAACCGACAATTGAAGTAAATTTTCACAACTTACTGACAGCCAAGATAAAGTCTTTGTGGAGCTTGAAGGTCATTAGAGGCTCGCAGAGACACCTGGTGAATAAAGAGAAGAGTTGACATTTATTTCCCTGAGTGACACGGGTCTTTTGAATGCAGCCCCCTTCCTTTGTGAGTCGCAGCAAAGAATGAATGATTAACAACAGGGAGGTTTCAAAGAGGCATTATGGAGATAATGATGATTCCTGCAGCCGGTGGGGCGCGCTGACCTCAGGTAGTTCTTCAGGCCGCTGGTGATCGTTTTGTTGTCCCACGTCTCTGGATCCAGCTCCATATCAACAGGTGCCTTGGGTGCTATTGGAAACACATTTTTTTTTATTGTTTATTAGCATCATAACAAGTAAGCTTTGAACTCTGTGACATGCTGACAGCAGTGCGTTGTGAAGCAGAAATCAAGCTTGAGAGAGTATTTAAAAAAATCATTCTGACATTTCCTGTTCAATGTAGGATTCAAACAGGATTACCTTGGCCTCATCTAATAAGGTATTGACAGAGTGTTATGAGGCCGATGGCTGTTACAGTGTCACACCACCAGGAGGACCTCTTCCCTCACTCTGCAGTCACATTACGTTTGACTAAGCTCTCCATTCAACTTGTGGTCGGACATAGGCTGTTCATAAACCAAGCTAAATAAAGAATAATTGGTCAAATAAAAAAAATTAAACTGTTGTCAATTGTGTTAGTTTTGCTACATGGCTTGTGAGTATCATTTACAGTGGTGTTATGTAACTAAGTACATTTACTCAAGTACATTATTTAAGTAAATAATTGAGGTACTTGTATTATAACTTGAGTATGTTCACATTTTGCTAGTTTATACTTTTACTCCACTACATTTTGGAGGCAAATGTACTTTTTACTACACTACATTTATATTACATGTTTAGTTACTAGTTACTTTGCAAATGTAGACAATCAATACAATATATAAATCACCTACTATTGATGAACACACAAATGTAGCAATAATTATAATTAAATAATTGATTATGATATAAAATATGAAAATATTTTGTGCTTAAAATGGCTATTTTGCAGAACGAGTACTTTTACTTTTGGTACTTCAAGTATTTTGAATGCTAATATGTATTACTTAAGTGTCATTTTGAATGCAGGACTTTTACTTGTAACTGAGTATTTTAAACTGCAGTACTGCTACTTTTACTTAAGTTAATAATCTAAGTATTTATTCCATCTTTGATCGTTTAATTCTTTCTGTACAGACATAGAATGACTAAACAGAGAAAGACATTTTAAATCAAAGCTTGACGAATACTTATAACAGATGTCAGCTGCAATTCTCTTATTTTAGGGGCTACTTACAAAACACTGTTGTCATCAGCTTCTGCACTTTGGAGTTGACCCCTCCAATCCTATACAGTCCCATTGTATTTATTCCTGTATGGCAGAGGGTAAATTAAAGGATTGGGGAAAAAAGGAAAGATTCTATGTTTAGTTAAGGCTTAAGAGGCAGTATAATGTGTTATGTCAACCGAAGAATGAAACACATTGTTATTCATAATCACAGTCAGGCTGCACTTATGTCATTTGACGGATTAAAGCTGAGAGATTGAAATGCCTCACCTCTATCCTCCACCAGGTCAATGCATTTCCTTACGAAGTTAAAGCCCGCCTCATTAAGAAACGCTGCAATACAACATGAGAATCGAGTTGACACGTCAATTACCTCCTGGGTTAACCACGCAACACACAGGAATATCATGCTCTCCTCTCTGCTTGTCCTCTGACTAATAAGATACAGCCGTGTGCTGGAAGGCCCTGCTATGTCAGCTGAGTGGGTGTATGTCAAGTAATTGTGTTAATGAACAGAGATAGCCATAGGTAACAAAGCATGTGTTAGACATGTATGTGTTTGGGATGTTATTACAAGTCTTGGCAAGCTAAATGTATGCATTTTGATGATGAATTGGAAAAATAACACACTTACTCTCTTCCTTTTTGCTTAATATGGCAGGCAGGTTGTAGATCTAGAGACATTTCAAGCACATCATTATTACATTAAGGGGAAACTGAACAAAATCTCAGAGAGAAAATAATGATGTCAAAGGGTTTTATTTTCCCCAGTTGTCCTTTGCTTTAAGTGGACTCTCCTATTTTTAGCAAGTGGATGGTGAGGTCATGGTTTCTTAAAAACAAACAAAAAAGACTGCCTTAACCCACCAGAAGAGGGTGCCAGTGGCAAATAATTCACATTTGGTATTGATTTCCTTTAGAGAAACAAACAAATAAAACCCCCCAATCCTGGACCAAACAGCAGGCAGGCTAAAATGAATATTTGAAAGACAAACAGGCAGTTCCTCACCGGCTCCTTGCCATCCATGGCCTCCAGCCACAATCTTCTGTTGGATTCTGACTGTGCCTGCAGTGTCATCACGCCATGCCTGGAAAGATTTCAGAGAAAAGCTGCTCTCAGTCTGATCCCATTGCCTTGGGGCCCCCTGGACAGACCTTGTTTACATTGGCTGAGACCACTATAAAAGGACTTGTGTGACTAAAATAGCTCATGTGCAAATGCTTGACTTTAAACTGTGCCCTCGGTTGGCTCGGTGCATCACATTCCACTCCCAATTAAAATGCTACATGTGCTTGATATTAGAGTGATTTGTTCGTTTTTTTTTGCACCCAACATGCTACTGATTATCTGAGTCTACTTTAGTGTCTTATATCTCTCCTCAAGTGCTACATACAGTATAGCGCTGAAACTTCTCTGAGTGTTATCTCACAGGATGTAGTAACCTAACTTTAACAATATCTGGCAAAGCCCACCCAGTAGTGATGGTTAGTATCGGCATGGAGCCATGTCAAGTTGAATGTGATGCAATTAACAGGTTATATTAACTGAATTACCAAAAGACGCCCACATTTTTAATGTTACTTCTATTGATATACTACCATGTGGATGGTTTGGGATTTATTTGACCAAGTTCGGATGCATATCTCTAAAACAATGGAGGTGGAAGGAATTTCATTTGAATGATCATACTTGTATTTTGAGTTTACACGATTCAATAAAAGAAAAACAAAATAACACAAAGAAGTTCGACTTGAAAACTAGGCAGCTTTTAGCAAACATAATGATCAGGTGCATGTTACTGCGTTGGCTATTTCTTCTGTCAAATGTTTTCAGTGTACTGTCAAATGAGAAAGTGAGCTCCAGCGAGTGGGCGATGTTTGGCATGAGTGTTTCAACTTTACTTTAATTTTACAGCTAAACAGTACGTCAAGAGATTCGTATTTTAAGTCATTTGAGGTGAGAAAATAGGCAATGCAGTAACAGAATCTTGATTCATCATTGATTGATTGATATAACAGATGATTATAATCAGTGTTGCCTAGTCTGACAGTTCAATGCGAGTTCATGATCAGTAATTTCATTTTTATTTCGTTATTGTAGATGCCCTAGAGAGGTACAGTTTAACAGGAAGTATTTCATGTTATCTATCTTACGCACTACTGTCAGCAGGATATAGTAAAAGTTTGAGCAAATATGAAAAAAAAAGTTTTTTTTTTATCAAATTGACCAAGTCCCCCTCCTGAAAAATCCAAGATATGTGGATTATCCGGAATACTGTGGATACTCTTTCTAGAAAGACATGTTGCTGGGGAATTTATTAAATAACTTTATTTTCATTACAATGAGCTAGTCAATTAAATTGTATTCATTGGTCTAATAAAATAAAACCATTGGCGTGGCTGAATACAACTTGATTAACTTACGTGAACCCTTTAAAAATGAGATTGTGAGATTGTTGGCCTGGATCTGGCGGGGCTATAGGTGTAACAGCATGTTTATTATAATGAGGTTGAATGGATGAGCTTGAAGCTGACTGGAGCTTGGCCCACATTGTCCTTGTGGTTGGAACAATCACCTTGGGGGCATGGCCGTTTATGATAAATGAGTTGTCCTGCAAATAAACTGCAGTTATTGTCCATGCTCAGCAACACTCGCCAAGGGTGAGCCATGCTGGTGCTGCGCAACAATAATGCACGGGGATGAGCTAGCACCATAATCCTGAAGAACACACCACAATAATGAGCTTATATCGAGCTCTCGTTACGTCTGACTTGATCAATTCCGCCACTGCTCATCAGTGGAAAGCCAACTATAACATGTTAGATCCCTTTCCTATTCCCCAGTACATCAATAAATACAAATTAGTTATAAATATTCCCATACAGCCACATTAATTAAAATGTTTAAAAAGAGGCAAAATGATCAATTGATTCTCAGAATGACATAAATCAATGTAATATCTGAGTAATTGCAGTGAAGTGGAAATCATTTATGAATGCGTTTGTGTCCTGAAGCCCATATTGACCAAGCGATTTTGTGAAGTGCTCAGAAGGCAGCAGTTTTTCATTAGAAGGTTTGGATTTGAGTGAATGATGATATTAGCAGCACACATGCAGCAAATGCAACTGCTCTGAAAAAAGGGCAGCACTGTTCAGTTCACATACCGGACTTTACAGAAAAACTGAAGTGGCCTGAAAAGAGTTCCACGATAGATGTCATTTCTACATCGACACGAACACAGAGAAAAGACGGAATGGGTTAAAAAAAAAAAGGAGTAAATATTGAAGTCGTGGACACATACAACAAACAAAGATCTTGGGAGGGAGAGGACTTGAGGAACATGCAGGAGACAAACAGAGCTGAAAACATCTGGTAAACAGGGACTCTTTGATGTTAATCAGAGCTGAACGCCTCTTGAAGTGCTGAGTACTCCCAGGATAATGCAGGTTAATTGCCAGTATCAGTTGGCTGGCACAAAATGCATGAGAACAAATAAATCCCAAATGCGCTTGCTTAATCTTCATTTTGGTTAATCAAACAGTCTGTTTATCACCACTGTTTTCATGTTGGTCAATCTGCTATGCTAGCAAAAAATGAATGCAGCCTTACATTTCTCTTACTGTTAACTTACACATTATAAAAACCAAAGCAATTGCAGGGTAGCTATTATTATTATTACTACCAGAAGCTAGAATATGATACAGTTTCACCTAAGGTTAATTCAGCTTAAATTGAACAGATCATACCATGCTTATCTTTGCATATTCAATTTGTTCTAATCATTTTCTCCTAATCCACTGTTAACTAACTAACCATGGAAAAGAAATGTTGACATGCTTGAGGTGATGGTACTAGTGTTAAAGATCATGTTTTCAGTCAAGGTAAGTTGTAAGACATTTTTGGAAACATAGATGATTCAGATCACAGACCTCTCCACCACTTCGATATCAAAGCAGAAGCGCTTATCGATGGAGTCCGTTTTCCTCCGAATGCAGGACTTGAGCTTAAACATCTCAGGCTGGTTCACGACCATACCATTCTAAAAATAAACAAACAAGACATTATTAAATACAAATTAAAGGGAAACATGACAGAAATTCAAATACTTTCCGTTTAAGTTTATATAAGTAAAAACACATGAATCGTCCTATCGGTTCATCTAAAAACCTATAGGGCGGTGGCAGGAGGTTGATCTAATACACAAAATAAAAAAATGTTTATAACTTTATTATTGGATCTATATAAAGTCTCATGAAGCTTTTACAAATCTTTATAAGCAAATGCTTGTAAATGTAATGAATACGTTCAAGACACAATTTCTCTCTGTTAAAATGTTATTTTCATTCCTTCCCCTCTCTTGTTATTTGTGAATGTCGTTATCCTTGAAGCATTTTTGTCTGCTTTAAGTTAACAAGCCTTTCGATTTCTGTTCTCAAGTTGCAGTCCTGTCATCTTTTTTCCCCCATCTGGGTTGAGTCTTATAAGGCTCAAGGGAGTTCTTTGTTTCATCCACACAGATTGTACTAGCTTTTCTTTCTTCTGTTATCTGTATGTGTAACTAAGATGAACAGAAAAAATAAAGTAAGCTAAAATAAACTGTATTGAGCTACCTGTTTCCCGCCGGATTTATTTTCATTGTTGCTCATGCTGAAGTTCTTGCTGCTTTTCTCATACGTGCAGTAGTGACGAGTCCAAGTGCATCCCAGGGGACCTGAGACAGACACATGACCAACATATGACTTCTGGTAAGACTTCTGAAAATCAATGTGCAATTAAAGTGTGATAAATCAAATGTTTATCACTGCAGATCAAATCTACCAGTGAGTAAACCCCCCTTTACTTGAGAGCACATCAAAGTGAAACGGTAAACAGGATGAATTATGAGCTCTGTGTGAGAGAAGCCTGGGAAAACTCGAGACATGTTTATGGTGATGGATGTAAAACCATGCACTTATAAGTGGGGTGGGGGTGGGGGGGGGTTAGCTTTGGTGGGAGTCTAGTTAGAAAGACTCAGGTTGAACAATACTCTGTTTATCCTTTATTGTTCTCCCATGTCTTAATTATTTTTTAGCTATCTATTATTTTACTCAATGTGAATTTGCTGTTTTCCTGCTATTTGGGACTTTGTGTATTTTTATTGTATTTATTATTTCATCTATTTTTATTATTATTATTATTTGTATTTGTATTTTTGAATTTTTTCCTATTTACTGTGACCATGTTGTTCTGTACTTTGTTTAATGTGCTGAAAGTACAATAATAACTAAAAAGATTTTGAAAAAAAAAGAAAGAAAGACTCACGTTTCTCCTGGACGTACAGGAAGCCTTCCATCGTCCACTGGCCGGGGGGTTTATAGTCCTGATCTGCAGACCTTATCCTCTTCATCAGCTTCTCCACTTCCTGCTTAGTGCTCACAAAGTTGTTTCTTGTCTGCGCAGAAAACAGAGGATTGGATTATAATTGCATTAACAGAGGAAGTCTTGTGTAACTGTTTTCCCCCCTGCTATTTCTCATCTCATACTGTATAGCTTCATTTTGTCTACGTCAGGCTGAAACGAATAGAGGAAAAACGTCAAACGTCTGACAAATGCTTTACATTTGTGCAATGACGCGAGAACACCTGGGGAAAAGAACACATTGGCAAACTTTATGGAAATAAGACAGCATCTAATTCAAAAACACTACATTTGTATTGCAGGGATACACTTGAGGTGATGCAAATTAGGACAGAGAGCCAGTTCTTAATGCTTCCAGGAATTCTCTTTTTGGATTTTAAAAAGGTCAGGATGAGGCTGTTTCTTAGATACTACAAGAGCGGTGCTGAGACAGCTTCACCTTCAGCAGCTCCTATTAGAGCCCTCTGCATCTGAGGACATGGAGAGAGGGTTACCGAGTGGAAATTGTCAGGGCAATTGCCCTGACATTTCGGGTCAGAGAGAAATTTGAGCCCTGAGGCTGCAAGTGGTGAGGTCATGGCGATGGAAGGAGAGGGCATGGCGGCAGCTGGAGTTTTACTCCCAATTTTTGACACACTAGCATTAAATGGCCAGCAGTAACCGCCCGCTATACAACACTCGAAAAATATTGATCCTCCCTGCAGCAAAGAATCTCATTTAATCACACAGCTATCCATTTGTAAAAACTCTGCTTGTTATATGGGGGTATGATAAGCTGCAGAATCTGATTACGTGGCTGGTTGCCTTTGTGTACCACCCTGGAGCTGCTAGGACTTACATTCTGTAGGTTGAACTGGAGCTGTTGTTTGTACGGCTCAAACTCGTGAGCCAGCTCGTATCCTTCATGGTAGAACGTAAACAGACCCTGAAGAAAGGCCAGGAGCTGGAAAGGGAACAATAACAGGGGGTGATTTACTTAGTAAATGTAGAGCTTCAGTGCTAATTCAAGTGAGAAATGCCATTTTAAAAAGCAACATTGCGACATAAAATGTTCCATTTTGAACACTAAAAACGCTGATAATCACTATTATCGCACATTCAGAATCTCTTTAACATCAGGAATCCAGTCCATTCTATTTTTCCAACATGGTTTGAATTATGATACTGTAAAAACGACATCATTTGCTTTAATTCTGTGCTTTCAATCACATTTTCAGATAAATGTTACATTGATATCTACTTTTCTTTTAAAATACTAATAATGATGTTCATACTGCATTGCCAGTCAAAAATGAATTAACTTCTTTTTAAACATCTATAAATCCAACCAATATAAATATTTCTCGTTGCACTGAATATTGCCCAAAAAAAACTTTTTTTGAAGATTCTTACTCTTTACGACTGACAGATATTGATGTAATTTTCCGCACAAAACCCCCCAACTACCTGGGGCCGGCAGATTTACATTTCTGGCTGTAGCTCTGGGTGAGCTGCCAGTGGGTGTAAACAAAATAACATTCACTTTGCTCCCATCTCACATTTCCAGACATTTAACACCTTAACTTTTACGCTAAAGATGTTAGAATTGACTCCATAAATCTGTTAGGTGGGGGTTTTTATACAGGCTTTTCACAACAATCACTTCATCTCATTTAACGCACTACCTTCCACAAATGGATTGACTTCCATCACATAGAATTTGCGATAAAGATGACCAATGAGTTGTATACACAACATATAATTATACCTGTGAGAGATGTATCATTGTGCGTGTCTTTAAGAGACGACAGACTCTTAAAGACACGCACAATGATACATCTTTCAAAGCTACTTCTATTAGCAGTAAATACAGTCTGTGCTTTTTTTAATTAGATGCCACTTAAACTAAGCTTTTAACAACATATTAAGTAAAGCAAAGCAATTACAGCATCTTAAATGTGCATTAACTGAGCACAGAAATATGTAAAACTGATTCTTACCGGCTCGACAAACTCAAATTTCTTCTTCTCTTGGACTTCTTGGATTTTGAAAACATACTCAAGGGACGCATCGTAGAAGAGTTGTCTTTCCTTATCAATCTGCGTGTCAGCCTGAGAAATAGCAAACAAACCAGGGTCAGTGGCGTAACAAAGGCGTGGGTCAAACTGGCAGAGCACTGTGTGGACAGAGAGTTAATGCCTGCATGCACACCTAGGAGAAGGGTGTGCAAGAGTGGTGCACAAACAACAGCTTTATTTTTAGGAGACACTGAGCCATAAAACCGCATTATGCAAAGACATGTTGAGAGGATCAGAACATTTGCTTTGGTTTTACCTCCTGCAGATATGATTCCTTCTTCTTGGATGATAAGTTGAGGTGTCTCTCAAGCGTGGAGTAGTATTTCTCTGTTTCCTTATCGAATTTCTTTTTCCCCTCCTGAAAGGATCCACAAAACACATACAAGGCTTAAACATTACCACAAATGTCTCATGTATTCCTGATGTGGCTGTGTGTGTGTGTTGGAACTGCCACTAGGGGGAGGTCTGACTACGTTTTCACATGCCGCTTGGCCCATGTCATTCAAGATTCTTGTCAATAGATTATTACAGTTCATATAAGGGGCACATGACTGTTAAATGACGAGTAGACAATGTCGGCATGGTCAATAAGAACCATTCATTATCAAGAGAGCCATACACGCTATAATTCTAACAGCGCCCCAGCCAGGGACACAAGTCCACTGGAAAATAAACAGTGTTCATCATCAGTAGGATAATGCATTTGGCAGTGTCACACACAGGACTGGCTGGATGCCGTTAGCATTTTCCTTCCTTGTTATGCTCCACCTACGAAGACAAGTCAAGCTATGTAGTCACGAGTCCCAGGATTCAGACAGGGTGTCCCAGAAGGCTGCGATGAAGGAACAGGAAATGGGCTTTTCATGCCAGATGCCCATCTATAAAAGCATATGGACTAAGAGATTGAACATTTTCTCCCCCTGACCGAAAAAAAAGATCCACTTTGCAGGCTTTAATCAAACTCTGCCCATGCAAACAGAACCTGACTGTGCGAGGGCATTCGAGTGTCTCATCTGCAAGTCTGACCTCTAAACCAAGCTTTGCCCATTTAATGCCCGTCCCGCTATGCAAACACTCATGCAGGGGCGAGTGGAGAGACATAATAAAAGAGGGGGTGGGGGAAAGTGTGAGGAAACGGCCAATGTAACCAGATCCTCCTTGTTTGTTTTCATTCCCATGGCCCTGAAATTTAGCAAGTCTAATCTAGCTACTGATATGACCTAGAACAGTGTTCTGCCTTAGCGCCCTCCCCCCCCCCCCCCCCCCCAGTTAAACACAGCGGAGGAATTCACCAGGAGACACTGTAACCCTCCTACATAACTTTTACAAATACAGCACAAAAATCAATAGATAATTTCATGTAGTAGCATCTGATTTCCATTTCTCTGGTCATGTCTGCCCCATGGTTGATCTTGTCAGTAGCGCGGAGAAAATAAAAAAATCAATTCTGTGCACCGTGTGCCCACTATTCAGAAACAAAAAAAGGTAAAGTAAAACAGATGTGTGATTAAATATGATATCATGTTGACAGGAATTACATTTCCCTGCAGGGTCGGGTGTTTTTGTTTTTCAGATAACAAAAAGGGGGCTGACTGTCTGCCATTGTGACTACTGTTGACATTATTTTGTGCGCACGCATGCAACTAAAGCCCTGGGGAAAATACCACTAAACACACACACACACACACACACACACACTGGGGATCACATTCAATTATGAGCTTCAGGTTTAGCTGAGCCCCGCAGTCACAGCAGGAATCTCTCTGCACTGCTGACCAGTGTGCCAAAAAACTCCTCGCAAAGAAAAACACCTCCACAGTTTGTCTGGACTAACTCTTTCACACGTCCAAAGCAAAGAGCTGGGGAGTGACTCAGAGCTGCAGAGAATCTGTGAGGCAGAGCCAGCCTGATTAAGTCACCCAAAGTGTCCTGCTTTGTTTTGATCCAGGCAGAACGTGTACAAACTGGCACTACCGTAATGATAGCCCAGCAGAACACCAGGTGTTTGTTGGTTTGTCCATGTGGTGAAAGCATCTCCCCCCCCTGCCCCCCAGATCTGTTTGTGTAATCAGGGTGAAATACAAACAATTTAAATAGCAAAGACTCTCCGAGAGAAGGAGGGAGCATTGCAGGCGAAGGCTTTGAAGTCCTACACGGGTAGCAGAGGACATAGGTGTGGAGAGATATAAACACTGAAGAACACATGACAGGGGCGTTTCTGACAAACTAATGCCAGCGCCCCCCCTGTGTAATCAGCTGGCTGGCAATGGATGAAGCCCAAGTACTTCCCAACACTCTGCAGTGCACAAACACACATGGACCTACCACTTGGGAGATTTCCTCATCTGATTGCTTTGTTCGCACTCATGAATAAATCAGATGCAGGATGAGAAATTCTGATGCGGCTTTCCTCTGTAGCAGAATCTTTCACGGGCGAATCTCATGTTGACGTTAAGAGCACTTTGATGCCAGCTGTAGTATGTGTGCGTTTGCTAATTGCTAATGGAGCGTTGCAGGGAGGAAAATGATGGGAAAAGCGGCAGGCAGCCTTTCAACTGGTCATCAGGTGTTCTCAGCGTGCTAAAGAAGAACGGGTGCTGGGAGCAGACGGGGGCCATATTTGGAGGGTGGCCGTACATCCGCAGTTTTGACACTGGCCCTAACGAGCCTCGGGGCCATTATTTCTCAGCCTCTCATTGCCATGGTAACAGATGTAAGCAGTGAGGTAGGTTGAATGTGTGAGGAAGGAACCCTGGTTATCACACCTTCCTCATTTCCTTCCAACACGATGGCATAAAATAAACATCAATGGCTAGAGAGGTGTCACGTGCAGCACCAGAAGTTCATTTAAAATGAATTCTCTGGGCAGGGACATAAAAGGGAGAGCTCCACATCCTATCTCTATAAGCTCATTAGAGAAAACTAATTGGAGCAGGGGTCCAGAATGGCGATTAAATAGCAATAGCTGCTTTTTTTTTTTTGTAATGCTCCACCACACATGAGAGGGTCTCGTTTCCACGGGGGTGGCTGAGCGAACGCAAGGATTTCAGCTGGAATTTCTTTGCTGCAAAGCCAGAAAATGTCTCCCTGCCAACCTGAAATCGCACTTCCTGAGGAGACATCACAGGCAGCAAGAAGTTGGCCAATTAACACGAAATAATTACAAACAGATGCTTCTAAAGAGTTGAAAACAAATACCCAGACTTCTAAAAATATTGTTTCTAGTGTGTATTAGGGCTGTCCCGATTACCATTTTTCGGGCTCCGGATATTCTGTAGTAATCAGCAGCGAATATTCGAATATTCGGCCCGCGCGGGGGGGTGCGTAGTAATCAGCAGCGAACCGTTTCAACACGTGTATTTCGGTTTATTCACGGCATTCATTTTGTTATTCTACAGTATTGTTGTTTTATAGTTATTTGTTAATGTATATAACCCAATTTGTGTTCTTTGAAATTGAAAAGGATATTGCATTGTGTTTGTTACTTTCGTTGCAGTTGTATATGTCTTAAGTGTAATTTGGCTTGGCTTCCTATTTCGTATGGACATGCTTTTATTTTGAAGGAGAGTTAGCGCTGTGACAGGAAGTTGTTGTTGCTATGGAAACAACGTGACGGAGATTAACGGAGAAAAAGTCATATCTACATATAAAGACGGAGAAAGTAAATGATAACGTTTATGGTTAAGTGTTAGCACATCCCGAAGAGGCACAAGCTCTTACGTTGATATTGGAGTTTTCAATAAATTCCAAAAAAAAAAAGAAGAAGAATATCCGAATAACGAAATTGAAACCCGAATAGTACTCCAACGAACGAATATTCGGATATTCGGGTACAGCCCTAGTGTGTATGTGGCAACTGCAAAGCTTTCATCTAAAACACATTTATACCATTTAGTGCCCATTCTCTCGCTGATGACATTATTCTAAAGTAATACAAATATAAGTAAAAAAAAGCTCCATATAGCCTAGTATGTGAAGATTGAACAAAGAAATGGCCTTTGAATCTGATAGGGTAAGAAGCTGGTATCTACATTCTCATAAACCTTCAAAAGCTTTTTTATTGTAATGGTTTCAAACAGTCCTCTGGCAGGCTTTAGGAATATAGCTCCGTTCAATCCTATAGGGATCCCTTAGGCTTCTCCATCTTAAAGGGAAACTATGCACATTATCACAGGTTTTACATGTCACTCCTATGGTAAAAGGCAGTCAATAATATTAATAACATGAACAACACTAGAGCGATCAAATTTGTGATGTCATTAAGTTATACATCTGGAGCTGATCCATAGACCATGAACAGGGAAATATGCAGCCAGGGGAGTGCGCCAAGTATATAGTAATAGTTTGTGAAAACACAACAACAGAAGTTAATCTGGGTATAAAAAAGAAAAGGAAAGTCGTGTGGGTCCACAACATTATTCATCGTCTATGGAGGAGAATTTACACATCCCAAGACTTACTTGTCTGGCTTTGAGAAAGAGTAGCTCATGTTCACAAATACCGATTGAACGTGTCTAGGCCTTGGAAATAACTTAAAGAGGACCTATTATGCTTTTGGGGTTTTATCTTTCCTGTAGTGCTTTATACAGGTTTTTGCGCATGTAAATAATCTGCAAAGACTCAAATCCCAAAGTTCCCTCCAGAGGGAGTTTCTCTCCCTAACATCCCCCCCTGCCTGAAACGCCTCCATTGGACTCCATTGGATCACAATAGAGTCGGCCAGCTAACCAATCAGAGCAGACTGGGCTCTGGTTTCAGACAGTATGATAAAAAATAAAGCACTTTTTGAACATTAAAGCATGTCACAGTAGAGGCACAAAATACAATTATGAAACGTGAAGATTTGCATAATAGTGCCCCTTTAATATAGGTGGTGTTCCCCTTTAAGATCTACTTGTTCTTTCCACATCACGGGCTACATCATGTGTGGGAAAATACCTTTTGAATCATCAGGAAGTTTGGAACTCCTTGTTAAGATGATACACAAATGGTAATTTGTTTTGGACACTGGTCGGGGATGACTAAGGAGCTCTCTCACACTGCCCTCATTATGTGCGAGGCAACAGGAAGTTTTTTTTAATAACAACATTGAGGCCATCTTCAAATAACTCTATGTTTATAACAAGGTTATTGAAGAGTTTGTTTTCTTTAATTATGCATTTAATATCAATGTCCATTCTAATAGTTGCTGTGTCTTTGTGAACCTCTCATCTTTATCAATGACGTTACTCTTTTCTCAACAATTCAGCTTTCTTTAACCCAAAGCCAGAGAAGATGGTCTGGAAATGTTCACCACAAAAAGGGAATGATGTGAAACAGTCCTGTGTTCAGTGTCACTTTTGGCGCCAGAAAACAGTGAATACACTGCAAGGAAATACAATAAGACTACAAACACTTATGTCAGCTCATCCATCAAAATGAAGTCATTGTTAAATTGCGGTGTATAGCGGATACTGTCCTTTAGATAAAAGGGAATTGTATTACAACTTTCCGCGAAATCCATGAATACCCTTTTAAAACTGCCAACATATACTCCTGACTTATACTTTTAGGGCCTTTAGTTAATTCTGTATGTTGTCGCTGTTTGAATATAAGCTAATTTAATGCATATTGCTTTTGCAAGAATCCGAAATGGGATGGCTGCCGCCTTCAAACAGGTAAGAGACCGACCTCTCAAGGTCTACTTTGACTGGCTCGTGAAATGCTAGTGATCAGGAGAAAAAAGTCATTACTTTCTGAAAGATTGTTTTTAATGGTGTTTCTGCTTTATTGGGTAGGGCACAGAGGAATATGATGGGACAGACAAGATAATAATGAAAGGAAATGTACTTAATTTCCATCATCCTATTCATGCATTTTGTTGTTTTGCAGCATAAAGTAACAGTCATCCCCACGGCTGTCACCTTAACTTCCTTTTCTCTCACTGTTATTGGGCGAAGTGTTTTTGAAGCCTATTGTTTTTCTTGTCTTATTGCAGTGTGTATTTCCTTGCTACATCAACCATTTTCTCACAATCTGACAAAGTTTATTATGCTAAATGTTCTGCAAATCAACAGGACATCAATTACATATTAAATCATCTGGTGTTTAAAGTACTGCTGGGATAACTGTGCAGAACTGTGGTCACATCTTACTATACATAAACCGTGTCAATTAAAGTCACTATGTGTACGTTTCTCTTTTTGGCACCATCTGTTGGTACCGTTGGAAATTAACTTCCCGAAGGATGTTGTAAACCGATAACACTTTTCCATCAGCACTATACACTTCCACTGGAAATGAAACCTTTGCTCAGCCCTAATTTCCAATGGTTTCTTTAGCACAACATCCCCAGGTAAGCAAACTAAAACAATGTATACTGTATACGGTTTATTTCTATGATTGAAGTTTTAGTGCAGCCCACAGCTGGCGAGCATATTTCCCAACCACTTAAATTGATCCCTATCCTCTGCAGCGTCTTGGTTAGCATCTGGGATTTCATAGCATGAATGCATATGTCATTTCTGCCTCTGGAGACTCAAACTAGTAGAGAATCCTCTGATGTCTGTGCACCCCTTGTAGGATGAGGACAGCTCAAATTATCTTGACTCTAATCTGGGTCTGTTTGCACTAGTTCCTCACACTCAGCAAGTGAAGGACCCCTAGGGTGCTCCCACATTAAGGACCCTTGAATGGAACAACATTTTGTCAGGAATGCCAAAAGTTAGACCCCCCCTGGTAATTCCTTGTCCCCAAGGACTTTTTAAATTGTCAGGCCTTCAGGAACCTGACAACCACTAAACAAACACATATAATGGGGACCAAGCTTTAGGCAGTTTTACTCCAAAAGTTTACGTGAAAAATATACATGCATAGCAATCAGAGGAGCAGGACTACGTGAAAGTTCAGCCACAAGGATGAGATCTAAGATACAGGAAATTCATTCAGAGCTGACTGTGTTGATGCAGTGACAGCAAAGAGTAAAGTACAATGAAACCAACACAGATTTCGGTCCTTATTTTAGTTCAGTTCTTGGCCTTTGAAGTTAACTTTCAGATCACAAAAATGTATCTGGAACTGAGAAAAAGGGTCTTAGAAAAATGTCAGTTCTACATCCCGGTTTTGCAGCAAGCGCACAAGGTACGTGCAGTGAAAATGCATGATTGTTTGAATTCTTGTGGCTTTCTTGATGTGTATTTGTTTATGCTGTACAAAGTTGTAGGGTTTTATTCCTAAACATTTGTTTCAGCATTTGTGTGAAGCAGACTGTGCCAAATACATCCCGTAGTGCTGCATTCAATCTGCTGGTGTGTTATGGCCATGAAAGTGTTGCGCTTGTGCGTAAGGAGCTGATACACTGGTACGCAACCTCCATGGGATTACTCGCATTATTCCCAAATAAGGCAGGAGCTCCCAGTTTGTCCATCTGGCGTTCCGAAGCGCAGTAACTGGAAGGGTCAGACGGCCTGCAGATCTCTCCAGATTCTCGGAACAGTGGAAAGTTGCTCAGCCACTCGTGATGTCTGCCTTTTATCTCACTCTAGTTGGGCTAATGTTTAGCGGGGGATGGGCCATAGGAGGAGAGAGCCATTAGGAGGAAGTGGTCGGAGGAAATAAGAGGTGGTGGGAGTGACGGGGGCTGTGGCTTTTAAGAAACCATTTTATAAACATAGAGAGTCTGTGCAATAACTCTGAGAACTCTGATGGGGGGGACAGTGAGAGAAAGAGATGGCAGCAATATGTGCTTTTTCATTATGGTAGGTACATGCGGTGGCTGAGACATGTAGCGACAATGGTTATTTAATCTGGGCGGTAAAAAAGGAGAGTGATGGATGTTCACACCTCAGCACTGAGAAGAGAAATAGTTCCTTTACTTTGCGGCTTGCACTACTAAAAAGCAGTAAAATGGTTACTTTTGCAGACCAGTGACTGTCAAGTCATGTAAAATAAATCAAGATGGGTGAGACTTTGAGTTAGGGATTCCCCTTATGAGGTTTAGGGCTGAAGATGTGCAAATGATTCACAGAGGCCAGTGCAGAGCTAGCAGTGGACTGAGGGACACAGCGGGGGCTCTCTGTAAGGGCCCGACTTCTACTGGAGTATCCATGTGTGATCTCATCAAGAGAGAGACCACAAACAAGTGGCTACACTTTCATTTTATGCCTTTGCGTTGGCCAGGAATGAAAGCATGGCTTGTGGCAACAAGCCCACACTGGTTTTTGCAGGCAACTTCAACAGCATATCCACAGTGGAACCAGGGTGCCTCCAGGCGACATGTGCAGAAGCCCACTGTTATCAATCCTCTATGACCAATAGGATAGAAGGAATGCATTACATGTAACAGGTCTACAGTAATCAGATTACAACAATGGTTAATGCCATACAGTATATTAGATACTCAAGGGTTACAGTAATCAGATCATAAATGCATTATAACATTTTGATAATACAGAAGTAGCTCTGAAGGGTGAACAGCACTCGTTCATGTTGCGTAACACTATTTGTAAGTAAATAAGTACAATTATGTGTTAAATACATCGGTTTAATTAATGTGGTTTCAAAATTTGATGTCTTCAATGTTGTTTTTAAATAACACCCACAGCACAGTTTGAGAATATCTGCCAGCAGATAATTGTTTAGTTAAAAGTGCCATATTCAACTTAACATTAGGCAAGAAAAAATAAATAACTGAAGATCTTTTCACTCACAAGTCCTAATATAATTTAATATCACATAGCCACCGGATGTCTTTGTTTAGACCCCTATCAGTCTAATTAAGACACTCTTCTAGGTGTCACATCTTCTTTTTTAATTAGTGATTTGCATACTGTAGGGGAGATGAAGGGGGTGAAGACGAGAGGCAAGTGTGGTACAACATCTTCCACTGTTCAGTTGCTAATTGCGCATGTAGGTGGGCTCTTACCTTCGCAGCACCGATTTGCTCCTTCCGGAATTTTTCCAAGGGTGTAATCAACACATCATCTGCATTCTGAATCTGAGATGAAAAACATAGAAAAACAGAGAGACAGACATACGTCAGTCAGACAAAACGATGTGATCTGACTTTATGTAACCTTCTGAATAACTCAAAACGACTATTAGACGGGAAGAATATCACAAAAAGATTTTAATGTAGCAGTCATTCAGTTTTATTATAATGTTCTAGCTTTATAAATGTGCCGGAAAGCGGAAATTATAGCACAGAGAATGATCAAGTCAAATGCAGTTGCATGGAGTCCAAACACAAGTGGAGGATGGAGCAATCACATTCATTAATATCTCTTAAGCCTGTGACAATGAACAATGTGTTACTGTGAGGTACCCAAAATTAGCACAGCAGAGATAAGAGATAGAGCACTCAACAATGGTTCACTAGGTAGAAGAAAATTGAGCCTTTTTATGAGAGCTGTGAAGCACCAGCATTGTCAAACCTCGCTGAAATATGACACCGCACGGCAGAGGAGGGAGCTTTACAACTTCAGCATGCAATGAATGTAAATGTTTGAGGTGTGTCTCTGTATATTGGTGACCTCTCCTGCGCCATGACTGGAGTAAAAAGGTCTCTCGCGGAGCCTCTCCCTTCTCATTCGAGACAGGAACAGATTAGGTGAGATATATTGCACCAATTACAGTCTACGGACGACCCTTGCGAGCGAGCGTTTCGGAAAGGTGCCATTAAGGTGCTCCTGAATTTCCCCAAGATGGGCTTTCATCTACCGAGATCAGATGACATCAGAATGGTGGGGCTGCTCTACAGGAGGTACCGTCACAAATGACATGGCTATAAGGTTGATTTAAGGTGTTATTCTGTGCGGTGAGTGTGTTCGATAAACTAAGGGCTGGGGTCTATAATGCATCTATGATACCAGCTCTAATTTAGAGGTGTCATCAGCCCAGATGGTCTATCAGCTTCCGAATACAGTGCACTGAACACGTACAGTTTCAGGATGGAGTTTTGGTTTGGAGCCATTAATCACGGTGCATTCTCATTGGCCCAAAATAACCCTGTCAGCTCGAGCACCCAACCGGAACGAGTGACTTCAAATTGGGAGGCTTCAATCTCTCTGTGCCTGAAATGTTTCCATTTATATGTTGTGTTGTGAGTGTGTACATCTGTAGCTTTGTTGTAATATTGCACTGTAATTACACAGTGTTATTTGTGAACCATCAACTATACACGTCTCAAACTCATATCCATGTTAATTATAATAATAATACATTTTATTTACCCTTGCGAGCATAGACATAGGTACTTTAAATGAGGTACTCAAAGACACTTTACATGTACAGGTAACATACATAAAAAAACACTTTAAACATAAACAAACTAAATCATATAATATGTTCACATCCAGTGTTGGGGGTGACTGTAATAGTAAGAAGAATGTTGTGCTTAGTAACTGTAATAACTTATCACTACATTATCTTGTTACTTGCAATACTTTAAGGTTTTCAACTATCTGCGTATTGGGAGGACAGAAAAACAAATCAAACTTCCTTTTTCACTCGCGCTACACTTGCTAGTTCATGAATAAGGAGACGGAGCAAAAATATCAGAGTCGTATAGCAGAGATAAACAGGTTTGTCGCAGTGTACATTGTGGAGGTAATGTTGCCCATTTGGATGGTGGAATCGCCATCTTTCTGAAACATACTGAGCAAGATACAGGTAACGAGCGGCCTGCCGCCATCAGACAGCACCAGTGTTTTGCCGCGATGGAAACTGAGGTAAAGAAAACATGGCTGATGTTCAAATAAAGAGCAGGAAACACAGGTCTGTTTATAGTGTTGCCCTTATTAGATTAAGAATTTTGTCAGAGTAGTCCAAAAGTAATGTAACTAGTGTAACTAATTACTTTCAGCAGTGGGTAATTTAGTCAAGTAAGGCATTACTTTTTTTGAGTAACGACCCCAACACTGTTCACGTCGTTGTTACACCACAGTATATTATGGTTATTCGTGTTCTAATGCTGTTGCTTGTACGTAATCTACACTACAGTGAGCTCTTAACTGACATTTTTAGTGTAAAGAAAAGTATGGCATTCATTTAGCAAAAGGTAGGTTACATGCAATGGACAATATTGTCTTTTATCACCATTTTGATGTTACTTTAAAGTATAAATATGTTCAGTTAGAAGTTGCTCACAAAATAATACAAAGTCAAGGGAAATTGTGCTGAAACTATAAATTGATAAGCTTAATTTGGATAATTGTCATCTAGTAGAAATAAAATATAATTGTAATATATTGTATCAGGGTTCCTGCAGGTTTCACCAACTCAAATGTAAGACTTTTTAAGACCTTTTTAAGACCACTTTGAATATAATTTAAGACCTATTTCACAGCAAGAAAGTATGAAGGAAAATTGCTATGAAAGAAGAAATACGTCCCATAATCACTTTCAAAGTAAATGTGTTCACGTTCAACATAAGAATGATGACTGAACATAACAATGTGTGTTTGTGTGTGTGTGTGTGTTTGTGTGTGTGTGTGTGTGTGTGTGTGTGTGTGTGTGTGTGTGTGTCTGTATGTATAAGCAGTCTGTGATTTTGACAGATTAGAACAAACTCAGAACAGCGCAAAAGTTTCCCCGCAGCGACGCTCCGATGTTATGCCGTGTTCTGCATGCCCTCCAAAAATGAAATGATATTGTTTCCAAACCTAACTTTGCCGTCCAAATCATTGAAATGTCTGGGAGTTTTTGCTTTACGCTGTGCGTGCTCCCGGCGCAACGGTTCACGAGCGTGCTCTCGCTAGCTGAAGCTTGGTTGCTAGGTTACTAGCTGGGTGTTCTCAGATAAGGGGCCGGGGGGATGCAAAGTTAGTGATGACTGGTTCCATGTTGATTCATTTCAATACAAATTGTTGGGGGAACTGAAAGGCTATTACCGTACCGGTTACTTTGCAGCCCGGACATTTCGACCAAAACACATTTAGACGTGATCGCAACACAGAAGTACCTTTCAAATCCGATCATTTTTAGGACCTTTTAAATCATATTTAAGACCTTTCTAATTTTTTTGATCATATTTAAGACTTTTTAAGGCCTTAAATTCTGATTATCAAATGTAAGACTTTTTAAGACCCCGCGGGAACCCTGTGTATGTATGTTTCATATGGCTGTGAATGTTTAAACTATTTTATTGACTGTTGGTCACACTATTTACTTTTGGTACCTCTGACCATTATACTGAAGTATTAGACTAATGGAAAAAATAACAATTACATCAAATTACAACAATCATGAAACGTTCAAGTTACATCCCTATGGTAGAAATAAGCAGACTGTTATGCCCTTGATTACACACACTACAATATACTATTGTAATTTAAGATAAAGTAGTCACTTTTGAAACCATTTTGACCTTTTAAGGGGTGTATACTGTATACTGTCATGAAACAAGAACCTTTTTAAATAAAAAAGAAGATATGGGAAAATATAAAGACAATTTGTTGTCATTGGAAGCCACCAAGTGTACCAATGATTGAAGGTTTCAGTATAAATAGTTGTTTTGCATTTGAATGTATGTAGAAATCACGGGAAAAGCAAATGGAAGAGAGTGCTCCTGTAAGATAAACCAAGGCAATTTGGATACAAGTAGTGACACTCCATTAGGTACGTACACTAGAGGACATTTGACGGGCATCAAATCTAGCGGTTATAATCCCGCAGTCATATCGCAGCCATCATGTTATCTACTGTGTCAACAGCGAGAATTATGCCACTCTGCCAGGGCGATAATGTAATTTCCTCTGTCTTATCTCCCATTCCTTTAGTCTAATTGAGCTTGCAGTATTACCGTGCTGCAAACGTGGATTTTGTAATACCATAATGTCCTTTTTCTTTTTCAGCTCAATGGGGACAATTTAATATTCAGCGCTATAAACTTTGAGTTTATGGTCTTATATTCACAACTAAATTAACACCTGAAACCTGACTGTGTACAATATGTGGATGTTTTATGATGACAGTCAGAAACCTATTATCAATTGTTAATTAAAAAATACTTGACAGAGGAGTACTGTTACTGGTAATCTGCACACACAATATCCAAATCAATGCAGAATATAGACAAAGAATATAATTAGCATGTGAAGATTCTTCATCACTTTTGATTATCAATAATCCCATTCAGATATTTGTAAGAGGGCAACTTATTCAAGACTCAATGGATTTACTTTCAAACTGGCATTATGCCAAAATGCCCTCAGCAACAGCCTCTCTAAACAGGATTAAATCCATATGAGGGAGCACAGTGTAATGCTTGAAAGGATGCAATAGCGCTAAGCAATTTCATTACCAGATAGGGGGAGGAATGTCAATGTGCCATATTTCCCCAGCGCCGGCTTTATAGTCCAAATATCAGACGGATCAGAAGTGTTGCTCCGAGGTTCATTTGCAGAGACAAATCAGATGGACACCAACGCCACACCAACTTAAATAGTAGAAAATGTACCCATTTATATGTTCCTTGGATATATTTAGACTTTGTTTCAATATGTATATCTACTCTCTATAGTTTGGAAACTCTGCCTCATGTATATGTGCCCATAACCAACACATTCATATGTTTTCCAACATTTACAATGCACAATTAATTTTTTACCGTGTGCATTTAGAAGCATAACTCACAGTGAAGTCTACAGACAACAATCGCCCAGGTAAGCTCTTGTTAGACCCTAGAACTACATTTGGGACCAAACCTCTTCGTTGTTAGATCTATTGAAATAGCTTTAAGTGCATAAACATCTCAGGTTGTATTTTATTAATTCCTGAGGATTGGTTTTTGTAATTCTGTTCTTATATGCCCTATACTGTAGGTTATAATAATTGTAGCATTGACTTTGAATTTCCCTGTCTTATTGCAATTCAGCATGCAAGTCTATAACTGGGCAGTAAATAACTTTGATAGGCTTTTTTGCCCGTTTCTTTTTGACAATGTCCTCACAGCGAAAAGCCAGCTTAATGCACCTAAAGCCCTGTTTCTTCACCGCAAATCAACTGAATCTCTGTGATACGCACAAACACAGACACAGACACACACACACACAAACACACACACACACACACACACACACACACACACACACACACACACACACACAAAACAGTCCTGCTACTTTTTTTACTGGTTGAGGAGGCATCATAAAAGCCTGCTCGCATGCTGCATTTAAATGAACAAGACCTTCTTTTTTTATTGTGGTTCAGCAATTTCAGTCTTGTATACAATATCCAGGCAAAGCGAGAGTTCTGGAAAAGGGCACCTGGGCTTTGACAAGCATATGTTTTATTGACTGTGTTTAAATCTGCCAACTATGACAATGTATTAAGGTCAGAAAGGTGAGACTATTGTTAAGACTCACCTAATTGTGACTTACATGGACCAACGCTGTTATGATTGCAATAAATGCCATTATTTTGTAGCCAACCTTGCACAACCGTGTTTACGAGACATTAATAGAAACAGCCATCTCATCAAGAAGGCATTTGGCCTGCGATGATTTGTTTCAATGTCTGCTGTTTGTAGAGGACTGTGATGAGGAGTCAAGTGGTGAAAAAACAAAAATGTAGCGTCTGCAGAGACAATCAGACTTTCTCAAAGTTTAACAAGCTCTTTTAGAACAGTAGAAACACAGACAATTGCCGGTCATGTGGTTTTATCCATTGGTTTTTAATTATTCATGATACTGAGAGACCATAAGGACTTCTCCAGGTTATAAATATTTATTTATTGATTATGCATACTGACAGTGGCCTTCATTCTTTGGAGTGATTACATTCTTCTATTAGGTTCTAAGTTCAGATGTCCTGTGTGACTGATAGACTAAAGGATTTGACAGTGAAATGACGCTGATTGGAATGTATAATTGTGTCAATTTATTAATATCCAGCAATGACAGAGAGTGTAGGCGAGGAATGTTAATAAGGGCTGCTGGTAGAGCTTCTGAGTGGAACAGGGAACGGATGTGCTCTCCTTACATGTTAGACATACACTTCTTTGTCTCCAGTCATATTACCGCTGATGATAGTCAGCAGCATCAAATAACAATATCAGCATCTCACGCACCAATAATCAC
This sequence comes from Dissostichus eleginoides, assembly GCA_031216635.1. Classification (NCBI taxonomy): domain Eukaryota; kingdom Metazoa; phylum Chordata; class Actinopteri; order Perciformes; family Nototheniidae; genus Dissostichus; species Dissostichus eleginoides. Next base: position 11,617,088 of record CM062268.1, on the reverse strand, counting down.
AACGACAGCATCAGCAACCAAAAGGAATTAGCCTAAATCATTAAAGTAGGTGAGAGCAAAGCCCCCACAACCTAATTAATGTGTTAAATGCATAATAAACATTATTGCCCTCATCATGGTGACAGACGTCCCATTTAATGCTGACGGTGTGACCTTTATCAAAAGAGGGAGTGCTATAGCTGTGTGTTTCACTCCCTTCAGTCTGCAGATTGTTGTGGGGGGAGCTCTGTGTGTGTTTCTGTGTGTGTTTCTGTGTGTGTATGTGTGGTAACAATCTCATTGCAGAGCTAAATCTTTATCTGGTGCAGCACTGGCACCTGCAGCAAGCTGAAAAGTCATCCTCCCCTCACTTTTATGAGCTCTGAAATCAAAACAAACCCTCTGCAGAGTCGCAGACCAGTGTGGGTGAAGATGTGACACATTTGTCCTACTCATTTCATTTGAGAGTAAGCTTTTAAGCAAGGATATGAAGCAGCCGCTGGGATGGAGACAGGAGCTGGTTTGTGGGTCCTGTGAGGATTTTCTGTTGTTTGTTTAAACTACAGTTTGGCTGCTTTTTATATATTATAATGCCTTTTGATACCAGAGCGTGAGGCTGGTGGAGAGCAGTTGTCTGTTTGTTTATCTGTGGGTATTTAGATGCTTTTTCAAATGAAGGGGTTGGTACACAGAGAAGCAATCGCTAGTAATTTAACGGATTTAAGGGATAACTCTACAAACCCAATGGTTTTTCATTTTTCGGGGATAAGTTGACCCTGATAACTTTGGATCACAAAACGCCCCACTTATACAGGACTTGTTTTAATATATTCTGAAAAAATAAGCCTCAAATTAGAGCTACACCCATTAGTTTAAGTGCTAGATAAATGGACAGATAAACATACTAAATAATTGCCCACTATCTAAGACATTAGATTAATCATTATTTATTTTTCATGCAAAAATGTTAAGAAATGCTGTGTTTTCAGGCTTTGGATAACTGGGGAAAACACTTTTAGTGACTTGAAACACATCACATTAAATACGTACTCAGCTGGGCTAAAAGGCAGAAACTTAAAAATAGTAATATTATTAACTTATAATGCGTGTCAAAAGAGGACTCTTTGCTGGGGAAGGGGGGGAGGTTATGTGGAGAGAGCTATTGCAAAAGTACTGCTTTCCCCACACTGCAGTCCCACTGCACTTACAACACCACCCAACTGCCATCATAAAAAATTCAATGGGATCCTAAAAAATTTGGCTAGCTGTCAGTAAGTTAGTAAAGCTGCCAGGCGGAGTTCACTGAGTACTCTGATTGAGTGAGATAATTTGTCTGGCAAAGTCACACAGCTATTTAAGTAGCATATTTCAAATTAATTAATGTATGCCTAGTGAACAAGTTGATATATGGGAACATAAAAATGCTGCTTTCTGCTGAATCCATTCTCTCCTTAGCAAGGATGAATGACAGGAAATGCATCATGTCAGCAAACAGCTCTTCTAAAAGGCCTTCTTTGCTCTCCACACTTTCCAAGACTGTTTACATCAGAAAAGAAAAAGGCTTTCCATCAGAGAAATCTGTGATACTGCTACACTAAAGTGACACAGAAGCAGAGCAGCGAGAGGAAAGGGAATCACTGCAGTGCAGCATGAACGGTGACATTCATCAGCTCTATCAGGTTTGCTCTCTAGAATCGCCATCACGTGATCCTGAGATCCACCTCGGAATGCACTGAGTCAATACGTCTCGTTTTGTTGAACTAACTCGAGTTTGCCGGAAAATCTGCAGGATGGAAGGAGTTTCGATATTTGCCTGAGGTGCTGATCTTTTTCGACATATTCTATGTTGAATAAAAACAAAGTGAGAATTAAACATAAATTAGATTGAGATACACGAAGATAGGATAAATAGATAACGACCTGTTTTCTCTACTTCACACTGAGCTGCTATTAGAGCAAACTCAGGACCTAAAATTGGAATAACAAACCCTGAATACGACTCCTTGGATCGTATTACATGTACAGAAAACATCTGTTTCTTTGGTCTAAAAAACATTAAGTCAATATTAATGTATTGAAATAATTAATTTTAGTTCAAATCTTACATGCAAGCCAGGATTTATTTTCTCTGTAGTCGTAGTTTATTTAAAGGTCCCTTGTCATGCTTTTCCGGTTATTACCCGTCCCCTTGTGTGTTATGAAGCTTTTTATGCATGTAAACGGTCTGCAGAGTCACAAACCCTCAAAGTACACCCTGTAGCGAGTAAAACTCTAACACAGAAAATACCTGTCTATGCTGCCCCAGAACGCCTCGTTGGAGATTTCTCTTTGTCTTCCTGGGTACAGTGACGTATTTGGGTATAGTGACGTAACGTAACATAACGGCTCTGCGGATTGGTCCAAATGGATCAATCCGCGGAGCCATTACGTTAAGTCCGCGGAGCCGTTACGTTAAGTAAAGGCAGGAGTGTGACACACACACACTCAATCTTTTCTCAGCTGCAGCTCCGCGGATTTCTCAGCCTGAGACGGCGGGATGCAGCGAGGCTGTGAGTCTGTGTGTGAGCACACACACAAACTCCCAGCCAGGCTGCGGGTGTGTGTGTGCTCGGGCTGGTTTCGGGCTGGGTTTCGCTGTGTCTCGCTGTCTCGCAGACGGCCACTGGGCTCACAGGGAGGGGGGGGCAGGAGCTCCAACAAGCCGTTTAGGACAGAGAGTGAATACACATACTATACAGAGATGCTGTAAGAGAAACCAATGTGAGTTTGGAAAATTGCACAATATAAATCTATTTTAGTAGACCTCAACAATGGAATTATGATCAGTAGAAATGGCCATGACATGGGACCTTTAAAGTATACTGTCAGTGGAAGGAAAAGCTGATTCCGGGAACGTTTTTGACTTCTAGTGCATCTATGTGTGTGGACCATAATGATTTACACACTGATATCTTGGCTCGAACTAACTGAGTTTCATTTTAGCTATGTGGTGGATAGCACAAAGGAATTGATACTGTCCGTTTCAAATACTTCTCTGACTTTCATTAAACAAGCCACCATGGAGGTTGCTGCTAACAAAGGCCACCTTTATTCACACTGTTGTTTCAGGGTCAGCGGGACATTCCTCAGTTCACAGGCCTGCCCACAGAGCCCAGTTACTGTACTGTTAAATCCTGAGAACCAGCAGCAGCGAACGCCTCGCCACAGACAGAGACACACTTTATACCATTTCAGTGGCATAGACAAATTATGTATAATTAAACATTTATAAAAGGCTGTCGAAGAAAATGTAAACCAAAGGAAAACCTTTAACATAAATGCAAAGCGGTGAAGCAAATCAGCACTTATGGGAATTTAAGAGTGTTTGCTGTTTATCGCATAGAGGAGCAGGAAAAGGGAAATTACAAGTTGTATTTTGCACATATTACTGAGAGGGTGCTAGAGCTTGTTGATATTGTCCACGTTTTGGGAGATAACTCTAAACAACAGATAGTATTCATGCTTATTTTCAAATTCAAAACTAATGAGATACGTACAAAAATACGTCTAAATGTAATCTAAATAGTTATTAAGCTCCCCATTAAGAGTAGGTTTAAGACTTTCCTTTTTGTCAAAGCTTGTAGTTAGAGCTGGCTCAGGCTTGCCTTGAACCAGCCTCTAGTTATAGGCTTAGATTATCTGGGGACTTCCAATTTGTATCTCTCTTCTCTTACCCCTCTTTTTCTCTCTCTGTGTGATTTCTTGTCCCAAAAATGCATTACTAACTGAGCATCCAGGGTGTCAGTCCAGTAGTTTTTGTGTCTTTTACCTGGCAGGTCGCTAGCATTTATAATTATTCACAGCTAAAGGTCACCTATTATGCAAAATCCACTTTTTCATGTAAACATGTGTCCCTCCCCTCTGTGTAAAGAGATTCTGAAAGTTTCAGGAAAAAATATTCGCTCAGCTTCTATCCTGATCCATTTATATAAAAACCTGTCTGAAAATGAGCTGATCAGATTTTGGCCACTTTATGATTTCATAACGATTTTTTGGCTTGTGTAACCATTAGCCAATAACCAACCACACAGCAAATTTCTGGAGTAAAATAATTGGTAGTTAGACAAAAAAGTGTGAAAGGGTTAGATTTTGGGAGTTTATTTCGAATTTAGACTACCGTTTGAGTTAAGGGATACTCTTGGGCGGAGTAATATTTCGGGGTTCATTCACTGGGTGTTCAGGAACGTGACACAACACTACCCTGGTGTGTATTCACAACTTCTCTGCTGCCGCGACCACGAGGCTTCACTTTGACTCCGTCCCGAGGAAGGTAAGTCCTGTTTTACATCTCAAACTATATTTTCTGTCATTGTAAAGTTAATGTGTTTATTTTCGCTAAAACGAACTTAGCAAGTTTAACTAGCTGCTGAATTGAATGCCGTTGAACATGGACATGATTTAGGCTAATGCAAATGAACTTTATAGTAGTCATATCTGTTTCTTTTGTGTTAGCTTAAAGTTTAGTTTGTTGTTCTTTCAACACCGAAAATGCCTTTTCCTTTGCATTAAACGTTAGACTGAACGGCTACGACGGTACCGGACGAGTCCCGCGAGCTACATTGAGGGAATGTGGACGAGGTGACGTACTTTCCCGGACATTTGTGTTGAGGTAACAGCTGGGTGTGATTCACATTTTTATGTTGTGTCAGAGAGTTGTATTATTTAATTTGCCAGTATTGATTGTTTAATGGAATTTGTCCTTTCCATTTGTTCTTTGTACATGTCTGTATATGTTCTGTAATGCAATGTTTTGTACACTGAACCCGTTTGTCTAATGTTTGCACTTAATGCACTGAGTTTATGCAGCTTGAGGATTTCAACACTCGAATGTAAATTGAATGTTCGCTGTAACATGTTTACACTGTTTGTAAAAGCAACAGCACTTTATAAAATGTCCATCAACAATGGATTTTAAGTGTTTTCAAATAAAAGAAACACATTTGTATGAATCAATACGTTGTTTGTAGTCATTTTTATTGATTTTTATTTTAACTCCATGAGTGTTGAATATACACCCTTTCAAGTGTTAACTATTAACACTATTATAGAGTTCACATTAAAATTAACTCTAAAGTGGTAGTTGTATTTAACTGTACTTGGGAGTAGTTTTTGACTCCCACAAGTGTTCAGGTTTAACTCCTGAAAAGGGTTAAAGATTAACTCCGAGAAAAGAGTAACTTTAACTCTGCCGTTGAGTTTATTCGATGGTCTCACATGTACACTCAAATGTAGTTGATTTTAACTCTGAGGGAGTTTATTCAAAAGGCCAGAATTTGCTGTGCAAGGTAACACCCCCCCACCTTATCACCTGAATCTCCTCCTAGAGCACCATTGTGGTTTTTTTAAACCACAAATATCTCGCAGAGGGGGGCGTGGGGAGTGGCTCCTTATTTTCCTCTAAAGCAGTGGTCACCAACCTTTTTAAGCCCAAGATCCCCGACCTCGGCCTTGGTGAAATGCGAGATCTACTTATTGCAATCGAGTGAAAAAGACAGCCGAGACAGTACTTCCAATTTGAGGCCTTTTGTGTAGGCTATTTGCATCTGAATTACATCGAATCATTTGGTGCAACTCCCAATTTGATTAAACCAAAAACACAACATAACTAACATGTCAAAAAGGATAAATATATATATTTACATCATACAAATCATTTTAAGTTTCATTCATTCCTTCATTACAATCCTAAATATAAATGTATGTAGCTTATTTTCCATTTGTTTGAGTGAATGAGTACATTATTTTGTTGACAGCAACAACAACAAAGAAAAAAACAACATCTTGCAGTGAGCAGATAACATAAAGTGCCATTTAACTCTTAGGCTTATCCACTGAAGCTTCATGCAAGTGCTACATTTAGCACTAACATTAAAGCTAGTTATTTTTTACACAATTCTTACAAATTCTAAATTCTAACAACATTCTTTATCCGTGCATAGACCATTGGTGCGTTCACACCGGACGCGATGCGATTTTTGGGGGCGGCGCGATTACATGTAAAGTCAATGCAAAGACGCGGACAGACACGGTTGATGCGAATGACGCGTTCGCACGGTAGCCAATCAGCGGTGAGGATCTCAGCCTGCCGTCACTGACATGGAATCAGAAAACCAAAACAGCAGCCGTTAGCGGTTAGCACACAGCTCCTCATATCTGTTCAGAAACTGGACAAAAGTTAAACATGTACAAACCACAGACTGTCTGTGTCATGGCGAATACAGTCGCTGTTGTATCTGTGTCTCTATCATGTTGTTGTGAGTTTGGACAGAGCAGCTACAACGTTAGTTTAGCCTGATCGATCCGATCTCCATTCAGAAAACACGCATTTTAAAAGGTTTTCGCCTGCCGTCTTGTCTGCACACTTGTCAAAGCATTAATTCATGTTTCTTACTAACCGGTATCAGTATGTAGTTATTCCGGCATCATTTTGAAACGTGTATTACAATTAAATCACGGTAAAATATGTTCATTTTGTTGTAGTTGGTATCTACCATAAGTGCAGTGAGTTCAAAAATATGCAGCATCACTTGAAGTCAGTCTATTATTTTCGGGAGCGACAAGGAATGTCTCAAAGATACGTCAATCAAGTGGCACCTGCTAACGGGGTGGTGGATGATAGGCTTACATCTAAAAACTTTATTAAAAAAAAAACATTATTATTTTTTTTTTTGACTTTTCTTTCATTTGTTACTTTTTTTTTTTTTAACGGTGCGCATTCTACCCGCACCACACTGGTTGGTGACCACTGATCTAAAGTAAAAGACAGAGAATCAGCACTTTTGAAACCGGGCTGAAACAGAGGGGATTATGGGATGCTATAATGCACAATCTGTCTGGTATTTGGAGGCAAACACTTCAGAGACATGCTTTGTATATAACTGAGAACTATAATATATTGATGAAAAACAGTATAATAGGGGACCTTTCAAATACATTTCATTAAAATTAAAATGCAATTAAATGTCATTGTTCATACTGTATTTCAAATATAATATTGTATGAGTTGGGATATAAAAATGCTATCCCTGATTGTTATCTCGTTCAATAAAAAACAACAACAGCAACACCATGAAAACAACATCTGTTTTCCACCACAGCCATAAAAGGCTCCCTCTCGGGGGGATAGGACCATCACTCTGAAAGCCTCGACACCAGGGCACTGACCCTCCACTCCTAAATGCCCTCCACACTCAGCAGCGCTGAACCTGCTCAAGCCATGCAGAACTTGAATCACTTTCACTCTTTTTATGCAGCTCAAAGGTTTATCAGCAGGGGAATTATAGCAGAATCTTTTTTTTTTGTAAGATAGAATTGGATATGTCTTCCTGAGGAATAGCACAATTGGGGAGATGCTAAGCCAATCACAAAGTGCACAAGCAAAAGATTTTAGGCCTGACCACCCGCCAAGCCGGACAGACAACAAAGGCTTCATGCTTGACAAGGCCAACAGAAATTGGGCTACTGGTAGGAATCCATCCCATGCAGCAGAGGCACCTTAGATACTCTGCTAGTTAAAATTCCACAGAGGTCAGGAGGCTCCATCTGAAAAATACAGGTTTCCTCTCAGTCTGCTCTGACATGTCTGGGCTTCAGTGACTCCTATCAGTCTGTGTCCTTCTATTTTTAGGTCCTAGATTCGTCCAGATGTGAAATGGGAGTGAGGGGGAATCTGGCGTTCATTTTAGAATCTCTCTGTGTGAGCCTGACAACTTTATTGTTTTAACTATGTGCAGCTTCCACTGCCTCAGCTGGCTTCTGTTATATATATTAGCAGTTACAAACCGAAAACATAGAAACAACATCTGGGAGACAATGCAGCTTAAATAAAGCAGAAATCAAGTCTCAACTCATGTACTCCATAGTATTTCATGTTTTGCGGTTGTATAATTCCCTCGTTAAGATAGATTTCATACATCAGCTGAACATGTGTTGATTTAGGATGTGTTAATTGAGTTTTACTTTCAAATAAAAAAAGAACGAGAATAAAACCTTCTGGTAATCTTCATTATCCTGCCATTCTCCCCGAACCAGATGCTCACCCTATTACCCTTTCTCCACAGAATATAGGATGTATATGTGGGTTTTTCAAACACGGGGAAACGTGAGAACATTAGGCAAGAGATTGTTTTCTCATTGCCAATAGACGAGGTTTGCTTTTCTAAATGTTGTACGATTGGATTTATTTAGTTTCCATCGAGTTTGAACAAAGTGATAAATTACTGTTTCTGTCAATGGGGTCTGTCAGCTTAACAGAGAGCAGGGTTTTGTATAAACCGGGTAACATGGGTGCTGCGCCCTCTTACCAAAATGCCGTCTTACTTTAACATTTTTAAGTGATGCCAGGAAACAATATTTCTGTTCGTAAAAACCGGCATAACTACTCCAAAAATATGAAAGTCGTGTCAAATAGACCGTCAGACAGCATAGAGAGCTTTGATTTTACGGAGCTCTGACGTCGCGTTGTTGTTCACGTCTGCAGCGCCATCTTGAATACGGGCGTCATGTTCTCGCGAGAATTTATATATATCTATAAAAGCTCAGCGCCCGGCCACTATATTTTTCTAGAAAAACCCCCGGAGAGCATAGTAAAAGTATGTTTTGTGTGTTAATATATTATGATTATCCAAATCCCTGTTGATTTGTATTACTATACGCTATTGTAAAACACATCAGATAGCCTCGCATAGGGTTGGGAACCGAAACTCGGTTCCAGATGAGAACCGATAAGGAAATGCCGGGTACCCATACAAAATACACAATTTCGGTTCTGCTTAACGGTTCCTAAACGCGGTAGACTAACCCTTTAATATTGCAAAGAAAGCCTACATATCTGCACGGATCTGTAAGGACCTGTAGTAACGTGACGACGTCACGCATCAACGGAACAGCAGCGTGTGATTTGATTTGTTTAGATACCCAGCAGCATGCACGGCTCGGGCTCAGTCACCTCATAACACCAAATATGGATTGCGGTAAACGCTCAAAAGTGTGGCTCCACTACACACAAAAAGAGAAAGGCAAGGCAAAGTGCAATGCCGGTGGCAAGCTAATAGCTTGTTCGTCAGGTTGCACTTCTAATTTAAGCAAACATTTAAGACAGCACGGCATCGAGATAAAATAATGTACAGTCTTTAATGGTTTGCGGTCTCCGAGCCCGAGTATGGCATCAATAGCCAGCACTAGCACCCCGGACCCGCCGCTTGCATGTCCAGAAGTGCCAGGTACAGCTAGCCGCGACACACAGTTCTCTTTGGCATTAAAAGGAAAGCTGACCAGAGAAAAAACGGAGGAGTTTCACAGAGCGGTAACAGCATTTGTTGTCAAAGCAAAGGGCTACATCCCTTCTCAGTTGTCGAAGCTCCATCATTTAGGTATGCAAGGTTAAAGAAAAGTGTGATGATAGTAGGGTACTTGTACAGTAGAAGCCAGGTACTGTTATAAAACGTATGTCAGTAGGTTTCCTGCTGCTACCTCAGTTGAAATAAAGCACAGCTATTGTGTATTTTTTTTATTTATAAAAATGTCAGTTAAAAGCTTGAAAAAATAAAGATATGTTTGCTATCTAAACATTTGACTGCTTTCTTTTACAATTTTGGAATCGAAACGGGGAATCGATAATAACCGGAATTGATAAGCAGAATCGGAATCGGAATCAATCAATTTCAAACCATACCCATCCCTAGCCTCGCACCAGAAAAGGGGCAAAAATATAACGTGACATGATCCGATCACTCCCAATCACAGCTTCAGTCAATGACCCTATTTAAAAAAAAAAAATGTTTTAGGTGGAGTGCAGTTACGATGGTTACTTCTTTTTTATTTATGTCACCTTTTAAATCTCTTTTTTTCATCTCAAACTAGAGTTAGTGAAGGTTGTTACAAATGAAAGACAAAAAATCGACTTTAATGAGATTTATTTTGTGTCCATTGAGTTTGAATACAGTGAAAAATGACTGTGTCAGTCTGGCGGCTTTGAGGAGAGGATAGTAAACATATGTAAAATGTAGGTTGTGTGTTAGGGATTTATGATTGTCTAAATCCCTGTTGATTTACTTGATTATACATAAACTTCAACATCCTTCACATATTATCTAACCAGAAAAGGGGCACAGTTATAGCTTGTCATGATCCCATCACTCCCGATCAGAGCATTAGTCAAAAACCCAGACTACTGAACACTCATCTGTCCTGGGAATTAATGCCAATTGTAACCTTTCTTACAATAGACAAAAAAAGAAAATGGATGTGGCTGCAAGTGGGTTCTCATGTGACAGTTAACAATTTATCCAAAAATTAAAATTCAGTGTAAAAAAAAAAGAAAAAAGCTTTCCGTCTTTTCTACGTGAGACTGAACAATATTTGAGCTACTGACAGACAGCTGAGTGTATTAGCTTGACACCTCCCTCCCTGACAATCACACGTACCTCAGCTCTACATTATTGTTAGAATGCTGTCATTTCTGATTTTGTATCACTGTAGCTCAGTATGAGACACAAAGTCTGCAGTTTGGAAATGCCATAATATGCTACTCTGACAGCTGTCAGAAACCAGCATACACAGGAGGGAAAATGGAATTCACTGTAGAACTACAATTAAATAAACGTCAAATGGTAAAAAAAAACAATATAAGTGTCACCATAAATGTTCCTGTGTAACTTCTCTTTTCTTTGTTGTGAGCTTAACTGCATTTTGTATCTAAAGTAATGACTAGTGTGTTGGCATGGCGGGCTGTTAGTGAAACACATAATTGCAAGTCATGAAAGAGAAAGTTATTTTCAAACATCGTTCTATATTATTTTATTCCTCATGGGGTGTAAACGATTTGTTTGTTGCCATCAACATATCTTTTATAGTAAAAATGTATTATTTAACAGCTGTAGTGCAATTTATCAGTTATATTTTTGATAGTATATTATGGGCCATTAAGGGCTATTATCCCGGCATAGGTCTCGTTTATATGTGGTGCAACCGGGTTTTAATGACAGTGTAGCAGAATATGCTCACAATGGGTTTATGACTACTTTATGAGAACTAATGCACTCCGATTTGCATTTATTTTACAAAAGGGCATAATTAAAAGACAAATCGAACATTATTTACTTTATGAGAGAATTTACCAACTCTCCCGAGTTGCTGCTGGTTACACTTGGGGCCATTTTTAACTTGGAACTTACTCTAACACATCCTTAATATCACATATGGAGCTAGAAAAGTAAAACAATATATGATAACAACCTCAAATGTGCCCCAAAATGCTAACATGAAATGGGCCTACAACTAAAAAATGAATGCTTAAAGCCGCAGAGGATTACTGCAATACAATAAAAAAAGATATATTCCCAAATAGTGCAGGTTAGAAATGTATATGAATATGTAGGGATTCATTTACATCGTATTAAATCCATACAATGAGAGAAAAAAATCATGGGACCTTACTCAATGATCATGATTTAAACAAGCTGTTTATCTCAGTTCTTGGATATGTCATTAAAAGGTATGTGGACTGTAGTTATGAAGGTTGCTGTGTTTGTATAGCTCAGTGCTTGTATTTGTTATTGTCCTGCACATACTTAAACCATGCAGTCTATGAGTAAACTCAATAAGTACATGTATGTTTTAATATGAATCCAGTAAATGCTCTGGGTCAGTATGGATTCAACCCTGAAGCATACAAAGTGCTGCTTTTCCAATGTATTACAACTACTGAATTATTACAACCTGATGTTCAATACATTTCCAAGAACTACCACAGGAAACTGTGATCTAAGCTTAAGCCCATTACAGACATTCTGAAAGAATAATAACAGACCTGGATAATAAACCATATAATCGAAAGATTTTCCGCTGTTGGGCTAACTTAGCTAAATCAGCAGTAGTGCACCTTTTCTTGTTTTTAAACTCTCTTTTTTCATCTTGAATCAGCAACAGGACAAAGCAGGACATCTGGAGAAAGTTCCTAATGTCCAGTTTGATGGAAGCTGAAAATGGCTATGGTGGGGATATGGACAATTAATGCAGTTTTATGAGTCTGTGTATTTGGCCTTGTCTACATTAAAGAGATCCTTTAATTATTTATGATGGAGCTCGATTTATGCCGAGATCGCACTGTTGTGAAACTGTAAATTAAATTGAAACAGATATGCTTGATGAAAGCCATGGTCCTGGCAAGCATATTTAATAATCACTGAACTTGCTATACACTGATTGTTTCTATAAAAAAAAAAGGCTTGAAAATGAGCTCTACAGAGCGTCTATAGAGTATTTTAAAGCAATATCAATCCAAGCATAACACCCCAAGTGAGGTGAGTCATAAGCAGTTAACAGTTCATGTATAAGAGCACAAAAGAAAAAAAAGTTGCTGTCACTTCAAAGTAAGCACCAGTATAAGCTCCTTGGAAACCATATAAAAAGTTATTTACTTTCATTTCAGTGGGATTTAAAAGAAAGGATGTTTAAAACTGACATAAGTTACATTGCTGACACTTGATCTCAAGAGATTAAAAATATGTGAAAGTAGAGAATAAGCTTTACATTTTGTGTCACCAACATTACAATCAACCAAAAGCTCAAAGTGCAGGGATCATAGCCATGTTCCGTATTCCTGTGATCTGACGAGTGAGAAGTCTGCCAGGTAAAGAGAAAAGAGATGATGCAAAGAGGAGGCCTGTCAAGCAAGACGAGGGAGAAACAGTATGATGAAGGGCGCTTGTGCTATGAATAGTTGTAGATTACTTATCAAATCTTTCAGTTGAATAAAACTATAGGTTACTAACGTAACCCCAGTTCTCAGAGTAACATGAAATGAGATGTCTCACTATGGGATGCGCCTCAACGCGTATGCATCAGAAGCATCAATCTCATTACGCCAATCCTGATTGGCTGGTGATCTTGACGACTACGTCAGGGAATCCACCCACCCTTTAAGTATCTTGCGCTACGTCGCAGCGTCATTCAAAATAAGCACCTCTTCTCGCTTCGCCTCAGCAAGAAGGGCCGTCTGGTAGGGGTGCAACAACTAATCGACTTAATCGATTAAAATCGATGACCAAATTAGTTGCCAACTAATTCAGTCGTCGATTCGTTGGTGACGTCATCACGTGTGTTTCACAGGCAGTTCAGCTCCAACGTTATCGTTTTTTTTATCGGTACAGGAGACATTTAAAAAAGATATGTCATATGTATTATTGCTACATAAACATTATATCGCAGTCTTAGTGTCGCCAACTCCGTTTATAATATGCAATAAGACTAAAAAATGCGTCTATGATGTATTTTCGATCTTTCCAATCCAGACGAGGGATCTCTCTCCCCCGTCTGTGTGCGAGGGGGCGGGGCAGTTCACACACACGCAGCTGCTACATGCAGCAACACACACACGGAGGAGATGGCGGAGAGAACGCGCTCCGAGGTGTGGTTAAACTTTACCCGTCTCGATATGGACAATGCTCGTTACCAAAAGTGCAATAAGAGTTTAGCATGTAAGGGCGGTAACACGAGCAATTTGTCGAAACATTTAGCAAAAGTGCACCACATCCAGACGGAGAAATGCACCGACTGTCTTTCTAGTAGTTCTGTAGCCCCATCCACGAGTAACGTTTCCACGTCAGGTGTTATGTATGCTAGCAGCAAGACACGGAGTTAACTCAATTATACAAACATGGTTAATGATTAGAGGTAACTGAGTTATTTAGTTTGTTAAAGTTTCAGCTATTCTGTTTACAGTTCTGTCATCACATTATTTAATACGGTTTGTTAAAACATTGTTGTTTCTTTTGATGTGAAATATTATGTATTTAATTTAAATAAAAAGCTATGTTAATTTTATTCACAATTTGTTTAGTTAGTTTACCTAATTTTGTTCTTCCAAAAGAACCGATGAGAGTACCGTTAAAAGACCGGATCGATAAGCGGTATCGATCAAAGTAGTAGTACAGTTAAAACCTTAACGATCCGAATAATCGATTAATCGTTTCATTAATCGATAGATTAATCGATTATCAAATTAGTCGTTTGTTGCAGCCCTAGTAACTTCATGTTACTCTGAGAACTGGGGTTACGTTAGTAACCTATAGTTCTCATTCATAACACTCCGTTCGATGTCTCACTATGGGATATTGAGACTCCCGTATTGCTAGACATGCTTATCTCGAAAATCACCAAAACAAAACAGTACTTAACAGGTAGAACCCTGTCCCAACACGGGGCCCAGCACTGCACGGGCCACACTTGGAGCAGAGACATCTAGTCTGTAAAAGCGGACAAAAGTGAGCGGTGAAGACCAGCTCGCCGCTGCACAAATGTCCTGGATGGAAACACCCTTGAACAAAGCCCAGGATGTTGCCAGTCCACGAGTAGAATGAGCACGCAGGCCCATTGGTGCCTGCAAACCCTGACTCGTATAAGCCAGAGCTATCGCTTCCACAATCCAGTGGGAGAGCCGTTGCCTGGTAACGGGCTTGCCCTTATGAGGGTTAGCCCAGGATACAAAGAGTTGGTCATTGCATCGAAACTCTTTTGACCTGTCCATATAGGTGCGCAAAGCACGAACTGGGCACAGCAAATTCGGCCGCTGTTCTTCAGAGGAACATAGCGGTGAAGGAAATGCCTCAAGGTCAATGGGGGTGCATGAGCCAACCACCTTGGGCACAAAGGCAGGGTTGGGCTTCAGCAACACTCTCGTTTGCCCCGGGGCAAACTGAGTGCATGAAGGATGTACAGAGAGCGCGTGAATGTCACTGACTCGCTTGGCAGATGCCAGAGCCAGTAACAACACTGTCTTTAGTGACAGGTGTTTTATGTCAGCTTCTTCCAGGGGTTCAAATGGAGGTCGAGTGAGCCCATCTAAAACCACTGCCAAGTCCCACAGGGGCACCAGTGACCTGGAAACGGGGAGGAGCCTGCGAGCCCCTTTCATAAAACGGCAGACCAAGGGATGTTGGCTAGCCGTCTTTCCCTCAAAGCCCACATGGCATGCGGCAATAGCAGCCAGGTACACTTTAATCGTAGAGAAAGCTCTGTGTTTATCAATCAGGTCCTGTAGAAATGATAGAATCACACCGACAGGACATTGAAAAGAGATGTGTCCCTTTTGAAGGCACCACTCCTCAAACACCCTCCACTTACAGTCATAGAGAGACCTGGTGGAGGAAGCCCTTGCACTCTGAATAGTGTTTATCACCTTCTGAGGAAGCCCCACTGTACTCAAATTATACCACTCACGGGCCAGGCCCATAGTGCCAGCGCTCTGGGTGTGGGTGAAAAATCGTCCCCCCCGCCTGAGATAGTATGTCCCTGCGTAACGGGAGCTGCCACGGCTGCCCGCACAGCAGCTGATATATCTCCGCCAGCCAGTACATTGCAGGCCAGTGCGGAGCTTAGGATCAGTGTGTGGCGATGTTTCTCACTCTGGCCAGAGTTGGGGTATTAGAGCCAGGGGTGGGAACGCGTACAGAAGGACCGGAGGCCAAACGTGTGCGAGCGCGTCCACGCCTAACGGTGCGTTTAGATCGCGCATTGAAAAGAACAGCTGACATTGAGCATTTTCTTTTGACGCGAACAGATCTACCGCGGCCCGGCCGTAACGCACCCACAGCTGACTCACAATTGTTGGATGTAGAGTCCAGTCTGCATATAGTGGTGCACCTCTGGACAGCAGATCTGCCCCGAGGTTCATCACTCCCGGTACGTGCGTTGCTCTCAGAGAGAGGAGACGTCCGCAGCTCCATAAATCAGTTTGCGTGCCAGCATGTGTAACTGGAGAGAACGCAAACCCCCTTGACGGTTTATATACGATATTGTGGTCGTGTTGTCTGTCCTCACGAGGACATGATGTCCTTTGAGAAAAGGCAGAAAGCGTTTAGGGTGAGAAACACCGCTAAAGCTCCAGATAATTTATGTGTGACCGTTGGAGATCTCTGCTCCAGAGACCCCTCACAGGTCGACCTTCGTATATACCCCCCCAGCCCGTCAGACATGCGTCTGTGGTGACCACTTTCCGCGATAGGACAGCACCCATAGGTACGCCCCGTACTAGAAAAGTCGGGTGCAGCCAGTGGCGCAGTGCCATTACGCATTCCACAGTGACCATCACTCTCCGCGCGCCATGACGCACGGGGTCCAGTCTGAGGGCAGCTACCCAGCGCTGAAACTCCCTCATGTGTAAGCGGCCCAGTCGTACCACCAGGATGGCTGACGCCATGAGCCCCAGTAACCGCAGACATGATCTGAAGAGAACATATTTGCGTGGCTGGAAATGAGCGAGGCAAGCCCTGAAGGCTTTCACTCTCTCTGCTGACAGGCGGGCTGTAAAGGGCACCGAATTTAGACGTAAGCCCAGGAAGAGTACAGTCTGGGCTGGGGACAACATGCTCTTTTCTGTGTTTATTACGAAACCCAGGTCGAGCAGGTGTTTCACGAGGGTATTCGTCTGCGTAATAGCCTCCTGCTCCGACTGTGCAAGAAGGAGCCAGTCGTCTAAATAGGTTGCCAGGCGAATGCCCTGTTGCCTTAACGGGGCTATTGCTGCCTCCGTACATCGTACAAACACCCGTGGGCTGAGAGACAGACCGAAGGGAAGCACTTGTACTCGTAACAGACACCCTGAAAAGCGAACCTCAGATATTTCCTGTGTGGATAATATATTGGGATGTGAAAATACGCGTCTTTCAGGTCGATTGATGTGAACCAATCGTCCTGACGTACGAGACGCAGCAGAGATGTGTGAGTGAGCATTCGGAATTTGTATTTTCTGAGATACTTGTTCAGAGCCCTTAAATCTAGGATAGGGCGAATTCCGTTCCCTCCCCGTTTGGGAACGAGGAAGTATTTGGAATAGAAGCCGCTCTGACTCTGTTCGGAGGGTATTATGGATTTGGCTTTCTTTTCTAGTAGCGAGAGAATCTCCTGCTCTAGAATATGAGCCGACGCTCCCCGGGCTTGTGAATGCACAATGCCCGAGAAGTGAGGGGGGGTGACAGCGAATTGGAGTCTGTAGCCCCGTGATATCGTTTTTGAAAACCCAAGCAGAGCTTGTGAGCACCTTCCACCTTTCGCTTCTCAGAGCGAGTGGAGATGTGGACACTTCCCTGTTGTTTGCTCTCTGTGTCTTTATTGGTTATTGGTGTCTTCACAGACTCGGTTACCGTCCGCATTCTGAGAGAGGCAACAGCCACTCTCAGAAGTGGAGCAGTCACCTGACTGTTTATTGTTTTTATTGTTTTTCTTTTCATTATTTTTGACTGCGCCCTTGGCTTTAAGCCTGGAAACGACAGTGGAAAATGTTTTATTAGAAAACAAGGACATGTGTTTGTGTGACTTGAACGAGCAGCAGAACCTGCTGTCTTTGACGTGAAGTCTATCTCCCTCATGGCGCGAACTTAAGGATGACGTTCTGACATCACTCGAGGCGGCGGGAAGATGGGGGCGTGGTTGCACCCCGGAAACACATGAGCATTGAACACGTGTGGAACATGCTCTGGGGCTGGAAAACAGGGAACTTCCAGCTCTTTCACCGAGGAGAGTAGGGAAGGCTGTCAGGCTGCTCTCTCTTCTTTTTCCTCACCTGATGGCCGAAGGTCTGGGCCGGCTGTGCCTGTGCGGCTGCTGCCGGAACCG
Organism: Dissostichus eleginoides; assembly: GCA_031216635.1. NCBI lineage: Eukaryota > Metazoa > Chordata > Actinopteri > Perciformes > Nototheniidae > Dissostichus > Dissostichus eleginoides. The sequence goes on along the minus strand of CM062268.1, from coordinate 11,599,457 downwards.
GGGACTTGACGTCCCCGGACGTGAGACAGCCTGAGTGAGGGTCTGTCGCAGGGCCGTTGGAGGCGGCGGCTGGACCATTCGGGGAAGACAAAGCTGGAGAGCCTCATCCTCCTTCTTTTTGGCCTCACACTGCTGCTGCATTGAAGCCAGAGCGGTGCCAAATATGCCCTCGGGGACAATTGGCATGTCCAAGACGTCCTCTTTTTCCCGGTCCGGAAGGTTCGTCAGGTTAAGCCACCTGGCTCTCTCCTGCACCACCATCATCCCCAGCGATTTGCCCGTGGCTTGGACTGCACAGCGCTGCACACGGAGGCAAATGTCCGTGATCGCTGTGATTTCGTCCCACACGGCAGGCTCAGGTTTGTTCGTCATGTCCTCACAGAGCTCCGCCTGGTAAGCGGTCAGCATTGACGAGACATTGAGCGCCCTGACGGACAAAGCTGCCGCTTTGTAAGCCCGTTCGGTCATTGCTGACTGGAAACGGTCTGCTTTTGTCGGCAGCGTGGGGTTCCTGCTAGGTGCAGAAGACAGCCGCGGTTGGAGGTGGGCTGCCACAAGCGGCTCCATAGGCGGCATGCGGAGCAAGCCGAGCTTCTCCATGCCCTCAAAGTCCAAAGAGGAGGCTCCCTGGATTGGGGCCTTGCTGCTGAAAGGGCGGTCTCTCCACGAGACAGACACCTCGTCCAGCAGCTCTGGAAAGACTGGGAGAAGTTGCCTCGTCATCCTCGCGGCTTGGAGCAAGTTCTTCCCCTCATAGCGAGATCTGGAGGTCTCCTTGGCTAATTCAGGCCACAGCCGGCCCAGACCTTCGTCTTGGTCTGAGTCGGATAAGAGGAACTCAGAGGTATCCTCTTCATCTTCCTCCACGTAATCCAGCTCCAGGACATCCTCCGCGGGTGGAACCACGGTGAGGTCCAGTTGGGAGCCCCAGCTTGTCACAGCGCGGGGCTCCATTCCCGCGGCTGCCGCCGCCGTTGAGCCCCAGCTTGACACAGCGCGGGGCTCAACTCCCGCGGCGGTCGCCACCATGCCTCGATTGCCGGCCGGCAAATCAACAGGCATGAAGGGGTCTTGTCCCGACAGGCTAGCTTGGCGCGCTAGCCGTCGGCGGAGGCTCTTGGTGGTGAAGTGTCCGCATGAACCGGGGGCGTCGATAGCCTTCTGGGCATGTTCCAGCCCAAGGCAGGACGAGCAGACCTGGTGTGAGTCCGTGCTCGAAATCTTGAACCCGCAGCCGCAGAGTCGAGCCTCCGAGCCTCCGTCTCCTCTGGTGTGAGGGAGAGAAGGGTCCATCTTCGCTCGCCGGGGTGTCGACGTGGAGGGACAAACCAGTAACAGGTATGTTACCGTTTGAAAAAACCAAAACCTTACCGTTATTTAGGAATAAAAAACGGCGGGGCAGATTTTAGTATTAACTGGTGTGTTAATAAATCAAATCTTGTGCGAATCAAAAGTAGCCGGCAAGCGTCCGGCGACCGAAGGTAAGCTTGTGGTTCAGTCTGTGGACAGTTAAGCTAGCCCGGCTACTGATATTTTTGAGATGTGCTCCGAAGCGAGAAGAGGTGTTTGAATGACGCTGCGACGTAGCGCAAGCTACTTACAGTAAAGGGTGGGTGGATTCCCTGACGTAGTCGTCAAGATCACCAGCCAATCAGGATTGGCGTAATGAGATTGATGCTTCTGATGCATACGCGTTGAGGTGCATCCCATAGTGAGACATCGAACGGAGTGTTATGAATGAGAACACTGCATCCTGTAGCCTCTCAGACTAGTCATAGCCGTTTGATTTATTACATTTATTTCCGTCACTTTGCAATCATGCATGTTGATAAAAACTTTTCTTCCTACACTCAGTGGTGGTGCTATTTTTTATGTGTTATCAGTTCAGCCGTGTCTCTGCTTGTTGATTTGTTTGTGTTCCCTTTTGTGATAAGAAAAAACCTAGACTAAGATGCAATTGTGTAATATCTGTATTTTCTATCATTAGTGCACACAAATGCTGTTAACAGCTGAAAGACAGTTTCCAATTTAGATTTTTGACCACATACATATACACTGTATGCATTCATCTTTGTGACATGAACTCATAAAAAGAGGTTGAATGGAAACGGTGTAACTCATTGTTTAATGCTCATCTTTGACAGCCATCAGATGACCATCACCACACCAGAAAGAGTGACTCACCCCGTATGCCAGAGTCTGCACCACACACAGTGAGAACCCATCAGCCCTGTGGCACACCAAGTTTATTGGCCAGTATGTCACATCCTGTTTCTATCCTTCCTAGAGAACACATTTTTAAGCTCTGCATACTTTCTAATTTAGCCGAATACAGCTAGTTCAGCTCGTCACTGGTGTTGGACAGTGTGTATCATCTGTAGTAATTAAATAATTGACAAGGATCAGAATTTTACAAGTAAAAAATATTGCTCTACAGGCCACATTAATTTATAATGCTTATGAATTTATGCACTGTGCCTTTATGCTTGTCAAATTGATTAGGATGACAGGGTATTCCATAAAGCTACATGGGCTGCAGAGGGGTGACCCGTAACTTCAAAGGGCAACTCTTTCCATCATAAAATCTAGTGCGCTTTCAATGTCCGGAGCCAAATGCTTCATATTAGGTCTCACACATTTGATTACTTATATTTATAACTGGTTGCTGGACTTCCTCACAGAGAGACCACAAGCTGTACGGGTCAACAACAACACCTCAAACACCCTCATACTGAGTACGGGGGCCCCCCAAGGATGTGTGCTCAGCCCCCTTCTCTTCACTCTGCTGACCCACGACTGCAAACCCAACTTCAGCTCCAACCACATCGTGAAGTTTGCAGACGACACCACTGTGGTGGGTCTCATCAGCCACAACGATGAGACTAACTACAGGAAGGAAGTGAACCAGCTGGCCCTGTGGTGCCAAAATAACAACCTCTTCCTCAACCTGGAGAAAACAAAGGAGATAGTTGTTGACTTCAGGAGATCCCACCGCCGACCCCCTCTCCCCCTGACCATCAACGGCGCTGCTGTGAAGCAGGTGACCAGCACCACATTTCTTGGTGTGACCATCACTGATGACCTCACCTGGAATAACAACACCACCGCACTAGCGAAGAAAGCCCAGCAGCGCCTATACTTCATCCGGAAGCTCAAGCGAGCCGGAGCATCACCCCCCATCGTGCTGTCTTTTTACCGAGGCGCCACCGAGAGCATCCTCAGCAGCTGTATCACGCTGTGGTTTGGAAGCTGCACCGCCTCCAACCGCAAGAGCCTGCAGCGCATTGTGAACTCTGCCCAGAGGATCATCGGTGCCTTACTCCCATCACTACAGGACATATATAACACCCGCCTCACCCGCAAAGCACTCAGCATTGCGGGTGACTCCACCCACCCCTCCAACAGCCTCTTCAGCCTCCTGCCTTCAGGAAGAAGGTTCCTCAGCCTCAGCTCAGGCACCAACAGGCTGGGCAACAGCTTCCTCCACCAGGCGGTCAGGATGCTGAACTCTCTCCCCCTTTTAGCTGGACTCAAGGTGAAACGACTTTCTGCAACATGGCTGACATTAGAAGTATATATATTTGTTATTGTTTTCTATGTGTAACTGCATTTTAGAACCAGATATGAAACCTGTATATCCACATTTTACTGCCCCTTGATTTAGGTTTTTGCCGCAAATTGCAACAATTGTCAAATATTTTAGGACAGTCAATCGCACAATAACTCTTTCCCATTTCATACATGATTTTTGTGACTTGCACCAATGGTGACAACACGTGCATAGCCTCTATAGCTCTGTATTCAGTGATTCTGTATTGAAGCAGCTACTTCTGTCAACCTATTAAACCGAGGTACACTATATATTAATCTACCTACGCTGTAAAATGTATTATCTCTTCGATTTACACATGGCATCTATTGCACGTCTGTCCGTCCTGGGAGAGGGATCCCTCCTCTGTTGCTCTCCCCGAGGTTTCTCCCATTTTTCCCTTTAAACTGTGGGTTTTTCTCCGGAAGTTTTTCCTTGTACGATGTGAGGGTCTAAGGACAGAGGGTGTCGTTTTTCTCATACTGATATTCTGCACAAACTGTGCTGTTGTATTTGCTGTAAAGTGTCTTTACTGTGTAGGGTATTTTTTATTATATGTACAGCACTTTGGCTCGACCAAAAATCGTTTGAAAATGTGCTATATAAATAAAACTTGATTTGATTTGATTGCAGAGTGTGTCAAAGTCTTCTCCCTCACTCACCTATTTTCTGCATTAGCATTTCTCAGTCACCTTATGGCACATTTCCACTACAGCGCGGAGCGTGGTTTAAGCGTGCCGTGCCAAACCCGGTCCGTTTTTGGTTGCGTTTCCACTAGGGGTAGTCCCGGCTAACGGGTACATTTTCACATTTTTTCTGGCTCTCCAAAATCCAGGTTCTTTCCAGGCCAACATCCGGGCTGAATATGCTAGAACTAGTGAGAGAATCGCTGGGAAGGGGGCTACAACTACAACAAAATGAATATATTTTACCGTGATTTAATTGTAATACACGTTTCAAAATGATGCCGAAGTAACAACATACTGATATTGGTTAGTAAAAACCATGAATTAATGCTTTGACAAGTCGGCAGGCGAAAAACCTTTTAAAATGTGTGTTTTCTGAATGGAGATCGGCTAAGCTAACGCTGTATATGCTCCGACCGTCCACACTCACAACAACGGCCTATACAGACATAAATAAACCAGCGACTGTATTCGCCATGACACAGACAGTCTATGGTTTGTACTTGTTTAACTTTTGTCTAGTTTCTGAACAGATATGAGGAGCTGTGAGCTCTGAGTGCTAACAGCTAACGGCTGATGTTGGTATTCTGTGGTTCGCATTGAAGATGACGTCACGGCTCCGCCTACACTGCGTTACTATAGTTTCTGCCCCAGCTACTAAACTGTAATGGAAATGCAGCATAAAGTGAGTCTGGCCTACCAAGGCCTAACTATACCGTACTAAGCATGGTACTAAGCCGTGCAAGGCCCTGCAGTGGAAATGCGCCATTTCACCTGGTAGTCACACCCTGTTTCTCTTTCACACTCTGTTACACCCATTAGCTCCACTAGTATATAGGCCCCCTTCACTCTCACCTCAGTGCCAGATCGTACTTCGCAGCATGCAGTTCTTTCCAGCATTACATCCCAGATTGCTCTCCCGGTTTCGACCTTGCCTGTCTCTGACCAGCCTGCTTCGCCTGTTTCCTGACCCTGCCTGTACCCGGACTATTCTGCCTCGCCTGCTCCCTGACCCTGCCTGTACCTGCGTCTCCCGTCTGGCCTACTCCTGGAACCCTCGCCTGTCCCCGACCAGCCCTTTGCCTACTGTCTGCCGGTTTGTCTTACACCAGAACCTTTCTGTGGAAACTAGTTATAATAAAGCTGGTTGCCGACTTTCCCTGGTCTCCCGTGTGTTGCATTTTGGTTCTCAGCTCGTTCGTGACAGAGTGTGAGAGCTGAAGAATTATCTTGAAACTTTGATTGTTTGTCCTTTGAGTGTTAGCCCTTCACCTGTTTGTCCTTTATTTGTTTGTCCTAAAAAGCACTATATGTGATCCCCAAACTAAATATTTTCAATATCTAAAACTCACCCCCTTAAACTGAAAATAGCGGCTGTAAAAAACAGCTCCTTCAAGGGAAACGGAGAGCAAATGAAAATGTCTGAGGTAGTTACAAAACCTATGGCTGCAAACCTGCAGCTGATCTTATTTGCATATCAGACTTGGTAAATCAAATGCACAGCTGAAGTATGTGGACTAAGGTAATTCCTGCCTTGAGGCACCTTTCAGTACCACCCTATATAATGTCTACTGTTACAAAGTAACTGGTGCAGGGCCAGGTTTTTTCACACAAACTGAGCAGCACTGTGATAAAGCTAAGAAAGCTATGCTATGAAGCCGGTAAACCAAATTACACAGAAATAAAGGGAAATAAATACAAAGCATATCACAATATGAATAAAGTACAAGACATTCCTTGTTCCGCTGTAATGTGTATATTCTGTACCTGTTCTTTCTTTCAGTTCCTAATACTGCGATTTTGTAGCACTGAAACGTTTTGTGGTAATTCCAACCTTGGTGAACTTTAATAGAACACTTCTGTTGTTTCGACAGCTGAATAAGTTGACTGACTGGTGTACAGAGAAAGCATGATAATTCACTCTTCCTATATACATCTGTTTCAGGGCAAAATTGGGAGGTAGGTAACAAGATGTCTCTACTTCATCAGAACAAACCAATTTGTGTCCAAACGGTGTTTCTCATAGAGTGTTAAAGCCAGACAAGCATGTGTTCTTCCCTTGTTTTATATAATCTACAAAATCAAATGACAAAATTGCTTTCTTACCAAGCGCCTTCTTTCTTCTTCAACCGTGGTCAACAGCTGGGAGAACTCTTTGAAAGACTGGGCTGTAACACAAAGAAATAAAACAGCACATCAAACGTGAAACACTGCATGTTAGGTCAATAAATGCATCAACGTATGTATGATACATCCCGCATAATATGTTCACCATTACGCACGGACCCAGTGACCCACCGGGTTGTTATATTCAGATGATAAAAGAATATATATTTTTACACAGTGGCTGAGTCGTTAAACATCAGATGTTCCTGGCACCCCACAAGCAGTGTAGCATGGTGCTAAAATGTTTATTTGCAATGCAGCTTCAGAGCTTTCAGTGCACCACATTTTAGAACCTAATAAAAATCATGCAGCTGTCCAATTTAAAACCAAGACTTGCAGTAAAAAACAATACTTCAATTGAACGGAGCCCACTGATTGCTTCCTTTTATTTTCTTCCCCTGTTAGGCTTTACAATATGCTGTCACAATGTAGGAGTGACTTATGTGGTGGAGATATGTTCACGCCATCTGGGCTATACTTCAGTAGCTCATAATACATTCTGCAGGCTCGGGTGAATTCAGCACAATACATTGGATCTCATCTGCCAGAGAATTGTGCCTTGTAGCTTCACAGCTTAATTAAACAGAGGGACAGATACAGTTTGGCCTCTGTTGGTCAGCCCCAGTGTCACCCTGTGTCCAGCCATTTAGCTGCGGTCGAGCTACCCTGCTTGCCAACACGGTAACATCATTATCAGCCGCGACGGCTTGGCATGGGGAGCCATGCATCATCTAAGACACTTTGGTCCATTTACACACCAAAGCTTTTAAAAGACCAGCGAGCAATGATTTTGTGCCAGTGATCCTGCAGGCAGGCTGGCCTCCTATTAACGCCACTGGCTCCTTTATCAACAGCACAAACCTCTCAGGGGGTAAAGGGCACAGCTGGAGCCGTTGATGGGACAGATTAGACTCTGAAGAAAGGAAATAGGAGTCAACGTGAGGTTACAGCTTGCATATCATTCATTGGTAAATGGAGGAGAAGCAATGGACCTCATGAATCATTGAAGGAAATGAAATTGACTTCCTCAATTGTAGACGCATAAGGAGGATTATATGAAAATAAGGTGTGACATTGTACACTTTTGTCTGTATATTTAATAGAACATTTTCTTACAATAACAAAATGTTCTTATATCCAATGTCATGGTTTAAATGGTGTCTTGCTGCTTGATTTTTTACTTTTTAAATCTGGATCTCGCCCTCTTCTTACTTGAACAGCTAGTGGAGACTAAAGGATTGACCTTCTGAGAGAAGGGCATGTTACTTTTCGGAAAAATCTAAATTTCTATAGCTACATCAATCTTTTGGCCCCATTGATTCATGGATAACTGGCGCGGAATGTGAATGTCACTGCAGGAAGTCTTAGAGTAAAATCAATAAAAGGTCAGGTGAACCCGTCTGGCATCGCGTACAGGATCTCGATGTGTTGTAGGGAAGTTGGGAGCATCAAAGTGAACTATACCGATACTGCATCAAGATCGTGGCTGGCATTCACACAAGGGTCTAGCTATGTCAGTCAGAAAACTCAGTGTCATTGATGACTAGATTGATTTCAACAAGCTGTTTCATTTTTTTCCGCTCACATAGTAATCATGGCCTTTTCTCTCCGAGATGGTGGGTGAACACCGTAGTGTAACTCAGAGTATGAGAACATCTTTTATCTTTCAGAAAATATTGAACACTTAATTGCTTGCCCCATAATTGGACTCAGTGTGTTATTTTGTATGAAAGCATTGAGTTTGTGTTATGGATGAATGGAATTTTGTTGTAGAAAATGACATGGTGTTTAGTGTAATCTGAATTGATCAATAATATGTTCAATGTCCTGTTATTTCTGCCAAATCTGCATCCATAGTCCACTGTACTCAAGTGAATGTACTACTGTCTGATTACACAGTCAATAAAATGCTTCCCAACAGATGATCATGGCTCTCAATTGAGCCACGGCCAAGCCACTGGCTTTCATTGTGCCAGTGGTTTGCACTGTAAATACTGAGCAGGTCCAGCTACATAACAGGTGGGCAGCTAAAATAACCACTGTTCAACCTGAGATCAACACTTCTTTTGATTGAGGGCCAGGGAGAGAATGCATTGTCATAAATTAAAATGTGCTTGACGCTAATGAGGCTTGGAGTTGGGTGTGGAATGTTCAACAAGCATAATTGTTCTGTTGCATCCCTGCCTATCAAATAGCCGCTTTCGCTTTGGGAGAAAAAAAAGGAAAGGCGGACTTTCATTACGCATTCAGATGAACATTACAGCCTTATGTACGAGAGGTCTATTCCAGTCTAGCCCTCACAGATGGACAGTAATTCTGCATTCTCCAGCGCCACTGAGCAAAGGACTCAAGCTGCGGATAATGAGCAGTGCGAAAAAAGAAGAGGAAAAAGAGGCCAGACTGGGAGTCCTGCCCATTAGAGCCAAAGAGCCCCCATGCGCAGCTGTTTTCATATTCCTGTTGGAGGCAAGGAGGTTCACACCTCCATTAATCTCTGACACTGATCACAATTAGTCCCCTTGATCTTTTGTAGACTTGAAAAGATACAGGGAAAGCATCATAAGCAAATCAATAGCATTAATTAGACATGCATCGCAGACAACTTTAAGATCTATACTCAAAGCCAAATCCCATTCCAAGAAGTTGCAGAGTATGCTTATTTTTGTCTAAGAAAAGCTCCCAATGACTCTGAGAAAGCTTTTCCTTTTTCCAATGGATCCTTTCACTGACATAACATTGCTCAAGTAGTATAACATCAGAACTTTAGCAATATAGGAAAAACACACAACTCTTATATTGACAGCACTACAGCATATGATAACCAAGGATCTCCCATCAGAATCCATTGGGAAATGTGAGATAAGGTTCTGATTGAGGTGAAAATCCGACTAATTGGCAAAGCAAGAGAGAAATCTGCAGGCCAAAATGAACTCACCAATGTTCACCTCGTCATCTGTCTCCGCATCACCAATGCACTCAAACTGGAACTCTTGCAGGGACAGGGAGAACTTCAGGACAGCAACAGAGAGATCTGTAAAAACACAAGTTTTGAGCATTCAAATTAAACGTTCATAAATGAATCAATGAATACGTGAAACAAAAGCAGCAGGGTAATTATAAAGAGAGCTTAACATATCCAAGTGCAACTACAGCAGCAAAATAGTGACATATATGACTATTGCTTGACTCCTTGAGGGCGCGGTGGAGCAAAACAATGCACTTATATTATCTGCTGACTGTCCAATTCCATGCCCCTGACCTTTATAGCTTAGCAGTTCTGTGAGTGAAAGTAATATGTGTGATGATGATGTTTTCACTTGCCAATTCATCATAATACCGCGATCTGTCCAGAGAAATTAAGCCCAACTGAGATGCCTAACCTTTGGGTCAAAGTGATATTGCACACAGAGTTAAAATAAAAAAATGTCCCCTTTGGATACTCTCACTCTTAGATATAAATGATTAATGATTATTGCATTCCAGGAGTTTACGTGTGATAAAGTGTAATTCTACTATTCTTAGAAAAATGTGTCACTTTAGGTAATAACGCTTTCCAGTGACTCCCCCCCTTTAATCAAACATTAACCGGTGAGGCAAGTGGAACATTTCTACAGTCTCAGAAACATTTTCCAATTGTACATTTGCAATTTACTGTTGACTTTGAATAACACTAGATACTTAAATAATGCTATTCGACATTCCAACCATTTTTCCTTCTATTTGGTATGTTGAATAGCTCTAAATACTACAGTACCCAAGAGCCTTAGCAATCATAATTGAGGAGGAGAAGAAGAAGAAGATGCAAATCAGTCCAAGCATATTCACCAAGCTTCAATATGGCAATCAGGAACCAATCATTGTACTATAGTTGATGAACTGATCAAAATGCAAATGTGGGTCAGAACAATAATTAATTAAAAATAACAACCAAATCCGGGACTTGAACCAATAACCTCTGGTTCCCAAGCCAAGTCCTTATGTGTACCGAGCTCCTGCCAACAAAGCTTTTTCTCTGCTTTCATCCTGTCGTTAGATCCTTGGGAATTCTTAGTTGACTTCTCCTATAAAGTTTATATGCAAACCTCTCACTTATCAGAGGCAGAATGGGACAAGGGCTTATTATTTATTTTGGTGATGATTCAACCGGAGAGTTACAAGTCTATTCAAGAGATAGAGAAGCTTTGACAGCCTCTCACCTAACACTGTCAATGAAAACAAAAAAACAGATGACTTGTCATTTCCTAAGGCCTGCCACCCAAACATCGACCTCTCATTTCACCTCAAATCATCAACAGACTGAAGAAAAACATCAGGACCATGACCTGCACTCACCATTCCTTTCAGCTTCAAAACTGTAATTGCTCTGACAAAAATGTTTTGATTCAGTTTTTCGTCCACAAATGTGCTTTTCTCTTTTTAATATACCGTAGTTGTAATTCTAATTGACTCAGTGGGAACCTTATTCAAGTTTATGTGGTGTATCAAAAACGTAAAACTCCCCAATTAGCCAACATCGAAGCAATTGCTTAACAACACATTTTTAGGTTTTAACAGTTCTCCTGACGTAACAGCATGTATTAGCTCAACAAAATGTATCTATATTTTCAGGCAAATAGCTGGTTATCTTTTTTAGTTATTGAACATCTTCGTATAATGGTATTCATTTTGAGTTATGATTGTAATATAGTTTCTAACAAGTGCAATACAAGAAAAATAAACCCTTCTCTTAGTGAGTAAAATAGAAAGATTGTATCCATGAAAAACTCTGTAGTGCATGAATCACTTCGATTTTATTTCATCTTCTATTATGCAACTGATTTCAATTTGTTTCATACCTCAGTTACATAAAGGTAAGTGTGTGGGTCTGCCGTGTTAGCACTGTGAGTTTACTCTTGCTGAGGGGAAGGGAACCTATGCTCACAAGTGCTCCAAAGAGTGGGATGAAGCTTGAGCACGTAATGGAAGCTTTTACATTTTTTTATAATTCAGCCGAATTTATAATTAAAGGCAAAAATGGAGATTCTAAAATACTCTGACATTCTAGTTGTCAGCCCACACAGTTTGAATGTACACATTTTTCTCATATCCATTGTTGACAGCGACTCACTAATTGCTTCTCTCCTTCTTTCTTCTCTCACCGACAATTATGTCATCACTTCAAAGAACTGTGAACTTAAAAACACTTGCCAGGAAAGTAAGAAAATACTCACACTAATATACTTTGCACAGACGCTCAAACGTGCTTGAAGACTTGTCAATTATGGCACATGAGAAATGGAGGTTGAGGTTGTACTGCAGTTTTAATGCTTTGCAGGGTTTGTAGCTGTAATTACATTAGACATCTAGGGATGGGAATTTGAAAACAAATGTATGTTCGAATATTCGACCCCCAAAAAAACGGTTAACCGATTAACCGAAATGTAAATATCCTATAAATAAAATAAAAAATGTGGGAAAAAAATGTACAAAAAAAATAAATAATAATAATTTAGAAAATTAAATACATGTTCAAATAAGTATAGAAACCAAGTCGAATTTGTCAAATGTATTGAACTGGTGATCACAGTTTGAACAGTTGACAGCTATAGGCCTACAGCTTTCATGCTTAAAACATAACTTGGTTTTTAAATGAAAGAGGGATCATACACGAACAACATAACGGGTTAGGGTAACGTAACCCTATTACAACAGAGATCAACAACCTATAACAGGGCCGATGCACAGAATGCAGCTATTCAATACTCATTCTTGTTTAAGAATATGAGCATGTCTACTCAGGGGAGAGGCGGGTGCGGAGACGATTCATAATCAGGCCAGCTGTAGAGAAGACCCTCTCAGCTGGAATTTGGGCATAAGATGAGGTTTGAGTCTGCGTGATCTGCGTGTAGGGAGGGGCAGCAGCCATATCATTAGCTAGAACTAGCTAGATCTGATGGATTTGGACATAAACGCGAGTGAAGTATAACCGGACGCGAGAGAGAGAGATCAGCACCTGCAGCTCTGCCCGCTGTGAAGGACCGGTGAGCGGAGAAAAACACACCTTTAGACTTAACACACTTAGCTATGGCACTGTCGTATACATTGAATTATTCCATTTGATAATATGTAATCAACTTAGGCACCCCTCCCAAAAAAAAAAGAAAAAAAAGAAATTACAATAAAAATATTCATAACTCATATTCTCATACCTGAATAATTTTGAATATTCGAATATTCGATTAATCGTTCCCATCCTTAACAGTTACACATGCTTTTTATACTGTATTTAATTTATATCTTGGCATTTTACATTCAAGACTTTGCTTAAGCTCGTTACAAAGGATCCAATTCATAATCATATTTATAACGGCAACAACATTAAAAGTATAAATTGTGACTGTCAAAATAAAAGCATTAGCAGTTACAAACCAAACGTCACACATTTCAATGGATTCTCAAAGACTTAATTGAATTGATTATCTTTCTCAACTATAATAATTACAATGAATACAAGTTTTCACTACAACTTGTCTCTCTGAGGTAACTGAAAATCCCTAAAGGATATTGTGTTGAAACCTATACTGCTCCCACTGTGACAACAATAGTTTATCTAACAGGCCTCCCGAAGAACAAACCAGCCTTAAAAGCCCCAAAAAAAATCAATGCTCTCATCTCCACAGGAACATAAATTGCTTGCAAAGCCTGATAAAAAAGAATCCTGCGAGATTTCTCAGAAACTTTTTTCTTTATCTAAGAGTAAGCGTTGTTATATTGTATTTCTGTGTATCTTAGTTATTGGTAGGAACGGAATAACAATACTTTTACTCGATGAGACCGCAGGTTGAAAGGCCCTTAAAGACTTCTACACTGTATTGAATGAGCATGTCTGACCACTTGTAAATGTTGCTGAGTCTGCCCTGAGTGCCACTGAGTGGAACTTTTCCAGCAGATATATTGTGCCATTGATGTGGGTCCATCATTCCTGCTTTGACTCAAAAGCTGCTGATTTCAAAATCAATATCTTGCTACAGTTGTCTGGATATGCTCGCAGGCCCATCAATAATAGATGATCTTTTAGCTCTGAGGTTCGGACAGGCCTGGCTTAAAAAAACAAAGCTGTGTTTCCATCAACTGAATGCATTGTTTCCTTACAGCCTCCAAAAACCAAGGAAATAAATCAATCTTAATCCAAAGTATTGCTACTTATTGCCAACTGAATACTGTATGTCTGTGGAACAGAGTATCTCCAATTGCCCCTTACTAAAAGTTCTTATTGAGTTTCAGGATTTTGTTGTTAACTTATTCTTTAATAAGATAGTCTTTGATTTAAATCAAATGATTTTGAATGAGTAAATGAGGAACATCGTAAATAGCTGCTTCGCAGAGACAACATTTAACGTTTTGAAATGTGTCTCTTTTTGTTAAAAGAACATTTTGTATAACATACAAAAGTAAGTTACCCAAAATTACGTTGGTCTTAGTACTAAAACAATAATAGAGGCCTGAGTGCAACATGAGTATTAATATATTTGTTCACATTTTTCGTAGTCTTGAAGAAGAGACACATTTTTTATCATGGTATCTTGGCAAATGATTTGCTTGCTATCATCAATACGTTCTCCATGATGGCACATAAGTATGTTCTGCTTCTGTCCTTGGTGGTAAATACTGAGCACATTATCATTTTAACAAAGGAAAATTATGATAATTTTAGAAATTTTCATTAGCATTTCACAGGTACCATTGGGGATGACAGCACTGCTGCATCAAAAGGTCAGGGGAGATGTGGTTGAAACAGATGCTGGAGCACCAGCTGGCCCAGAAATGTGACTACAAATACTACATTGCCCACGAGCTTTGGCTAGCTACTAACTCCTCCTACTCAGTATATTAAGGGAACTGATGAAGAGCATCGAAAGTGACATGTGGTGTCAGTATCAAACATTATCAAATTGTAACGTCAAAACATTAACAATAACTTTTCGGCCCTAATTTAAATACTTCAATATTTGAAGTAAGAGAGAAAATAGAGCTTTAAGGGTACACCTTTTGGAATGTAAATTCAAATTGAAACAGTGCATCATGTGTGAGTGAATCTTGAACATATCTAGTATACATTAAGATGTTTTCTAAAAAGAAAGTGTAATAACTTTAGAAGTCCATATGTTGATTTGTCCTCAGCAGGAACGTATAGAAGACTTATTTGAACATCTATTTGAACATCTCTACTCTGAATAAATGATATGATATATGATAGCAAACACTAGAAGAGCAGAGTTGTAGAGGTTGCCTCCATGATGAGGCTTTCTAGGTATATGTATGTATGTTTTTTTCTTTCTTTTGTTTTACTTTTATTGTCATTACATAGTACAGGTACTAGTAACGAAACGGTTTCTCTGCATTTTACCCATCCTAGTGTTAGGAGCAGTGTATGTGTACATTGAGGTTTGAGTCTCTACTATACCTCAATGTGAACATACAGTGTGCTAAATATTTAACATATTTGTATAAGGGCAATGCTCATCAAAAGGACCTGGCCTAACAATGTTGAGTTTATTTTCTATGTATATGCATTATTTAATAAGTGGGTAATCATCACAAATGATTTTGGCCCTTTGCTCATTAGTGGATTCTACAGAAAATATTACTAAAGCAGTTACAAATAAACCAACTCAGTTGAAGTGATCACAAGACCAAGCAGCAAAGACTAATGGAAAAGGAAAGAGTGTAAAGGAAGATAAATGAACAGCTTAAATGTTTTTACCTTAGGCAAGCAGTACAGGGATGATCAGTGTGACACATTCCAGGTTGGAAACAATGCAGGGACAGTCCCTCTGCTCCCATGCTGATTTATCAGTTTAAATGTGAAAGTCTACTGTTGGCAATCTGCATCCAAATAGTCAAGTATACTGTTGAATTAAATGTTTGTTTTATCAGTTTTTACACACAAATCAAATTACAGTGAATGACAAGGTCAGTCTACAAATACATTAAAAATAGAATATCTCACTTTCATGGTGCTCTGTGCAGACATGCCTTGCTGTTTCATGCCATGTTTGTTACAATGATTAGAGTAAATAACACCTCATCGATGATATTGATGCAAAGCAGGGTTGTACTGACGCAGGCCAGATAAGCTTTGTAAAGAAAAGCAGAAAGTAAGGAATAAAAGACAGATAGAAGAGGCACCTTTATTGGGTGTAGTATATGAGTAGAGCCTTCATGGTTCCCCTGATATTTCATCTTACTTTTCTACATCTCTTCTGACAGAGTTAAGCATTTGGTGGATTCCACTTTGAGTATCTGTGGTGGAAAAGAGCTGCTCTGTTCAGGGGAGAGATACAATGGAAGAACTCTGATAAGGTCTAAAAACGTTATTTACTACATGAAGTAAGAAAAGAAAGAGCTATTTCAGCACGAGTAACAGAGGTAAAAAGACAAAAAGAACACACAACCTATTGTAAGTGTTGACTCAAAAATGATTAATACCGTCACCTTAAATAGTGCCTTCTAATCTGTTATTGTACCTTGCTTGGATGTCATTTTCCTGACACAGTGGCCATGCACAATGTTTCTGCATGGTGTAAGCAGGTTCTAATCAATGAGTAGAGCGCGGACCACCCAGCCAACATGACTGCAGAGAGCAGAGTGTGTGAGGTGTGTGTGAGGCCTATGGCTGTCACTCACCGCTCAGCAGATCCCCCTGGGTACACCCTTTATCTCGTCTCCAGGGCAACCACATACTACCAAATTCCATCTGCTGACAACCGCTGACAAAACACAGACAACACTGCAGGAAAGTCTGTGGTTTGCTCGCTAACAGCTGGAGTGAAAGGCTTTTTTTCAGTAGCCGTTATATGAATTATTATTTAAGGGCATGCATACATTATGCACAGGTAATTCGATTTGCACAGTTTGACTTCCGCAAGCCTTGTACGTGCAGTTCTGAGGTTTAAGTGTCATTAAGCCAAAAATGTCTTCTCATTTCTGCAGGAATACTGGCATGTAATGAATTATTTAGACATTGCCTTGTTCTAAATGTACTTAACCAAATAGTAGTTATAATGCAGTGTGGTACTTTATTCGTATGTGGTATTATTCATAATAGCTAAAACAACACCTTGAGGCTTTAAATATTCAAAACAATAGAAAACAAGTTATTGTTTTACTCGGCAGGACATCATTAAAACTTTATTATCTGAGGAAAGCATTCCAAATACAAAGGTGTTCCAATTAGCACCATTTGTCTTTTAATAGCTTCATTTTTCACTGTAACGTGAGAAAATGCCTCCAAGGATACCAAGACAATCCAAGCCAAAATGCAAGGGCATGGTCACAAAAACTGATAAACAAATAATATACATCATCTCAATGCCAAAAGAAGACTGTAATAACAAAGAGTGGGCATAAAGCTCGAGAAAAAACAAAGAGTGATAGGGAAAATGTAGAAATGGTAACTTCAAAGTCCTTCTTAACAATGTTATCTTGTATACAGACAGACATTTTGGCTGCACAAGTGCAAGTGTATAAAAAAAAAGTATTTCAAAAATGTCTGTAGACTGGCACATGCTGAGGCATGCAGTGTACTTCACTTTCTCTCTGCTGCTGTTTATGTGACTGACATATTCATCACAACACTAATTACAAAGCAGAATCCTTAGCCGCTTTCACACCAAGTACTTTGCTGTACTTAGTGCCCAGCACTTAGTGCCCAGCACTTAGTTCCCCCATGGAACTAAGTACAGATCGCGTTCACACCGGAATAAGTTCCCTGAGGGAAGATTACGCTGACGTCACTTCTTCTTCTTCTGCTTTGGGTTTACTGGCAGGCCGCAAACCACTTCACGGCGTATACTGCCAGCCGAAGTCCCCGGCCGGAAGTCCCCGGAGTTGGGGACTGGCTTCCGTAGAAGCTGTTGGGACTCCCAGCAGCTTCTACTGAAGCCTTCCGAGTAAATCGCCAGAACGCCGATACCTCCTCATCACTCCACCGCTCCCATGTTTTTTTTTGTTTTGCTATAAGTTATTCTCTCTCCGTTGGTGCGCGGGGCTAATGCTAATGCTAATAATGCTTATGCCAGCAAATACAATGGCGGCTTCACAAAACCTTTCAGAGTTTTACGGGGCCTGGTTTGCAATTCGCCCAGCCAATCAGAAATTGGTACTTTTTTCTCCCCAGGCTAGTACCACCTCTCTAGCAGGCACTAAACATGGGGGTAAAAGTTCTCTGAACTAAGTTCTCTTTTTGGTTTGAACGCAAAATTCCAGGCACTATCGGAACTAAACGGGAAAAGTACGGGTAAAAGTACTCCGGTGTGAAAGCGCCTCTTGTTGAGCTCTCACACCTACGAACAATCTTAAGGGTTTTAATGAAGTGCTTTAACACAAATTAGAGCAGAAAAGCTTTTCAAACCTCGAGACACGGCATAAATGTTTCCCATTAAAAAGCAACAATCTGCGCCATAAAGAATTCATCTTGGGCTTTTGTTAAATTGCTACACTTTTGCAAGTCTCCTCAAACGACTCAGAAAGCAACAAAAGCAAAGGCTCACTGGAACAATGCTCTTCTTTTGTAGAGACGGTTCCACTGTGTGTGCCTGCGCATTAACATCCAAGTGAAAAACACCAGCTACTTTATCTTGTCAGTGAGACACTGCTGATTTCAGATGAGAAGGTCTTCAAAGGGGAACGCCTCCATGCGCCCATCTTAAGGAGAGACGGGGAGATCGCTTTGATGCAACAGTAGGGTGCAGCGGGCCCCTTTGATTCTATTTGGAGGGATTGTAATAGGGGAGCAGCCCTTCAGGTAAGGCCTCTTCCACCTGCTTGCTATTATGTTTGCCTGTCAGTCGCCCAGCGGGGGAGGGAGAAGTGCCAACAGACGGGCCCTCGCACCCCCAGAGCATACCGAACATTTCCCACCGCCAACCTCTGCCTGAAACAAAGCCTTATCTAATAACTGCACACTTGCTGCCGAAGAAGCAGGCAGCAACTCAGAAGTTGCCAAACCTGTGAACTAATTCTTAAGGGACAGAAAACTTTCAATATGGGCTGAAAAAGACATGAAAAGAAGAGATTACAGAACAAAGTCTCTGTGGTGCAGAGATACAGCCTATTTACTGTATATTTGACTATTAAAGTGCTTGTTGGTGATGCTATTGAAACATCTTTCACACCACTGATTCACAAAGAAAGGAAGTTAGGGGTGGTGTAGCAACATGTTAGGGATTAAGACTTGGTATTTCCTAGAGGGATGACACATTTGAGCAAAATGCAGTATGATTCTGTTATTTTAATAGAACAAACATACTGTAAATGTGTAGTCTATAATTACTTTTTAATAGCTCTTGTATGTGTGCTGACTATTGTATACTTAATTAGATAACAGTAATTATTGCCTAGGGGGATTCTACATTTTAAACCCACCTTTACCAGCAGCATACACTTCTGCATTGTATTTGTCTTTCTACATGATCAAAAGAGGGATGTCTATGTCCTTATGATGTTAATCACAGGTCTAGGTGCTATATACATATTGCCTTGAGCAAAGATACAGAAGACCCGAAAAAAATGACCAATCAGAGCAGACCTGAGCGTTTTATTCAGCGGTTCTTAAAGGTCCCATGTCATGGCCATTTCTACTGATCATAATTCCATTGTTGAGGTATACTAAAATAGATTTATATTGTGCAATTTTCCAAACTCACATTGGTTTCTCATACAGCATCTCTGTATAGTATGTGTATTCACTCTCTGTCCTAAACGGCTTGTTGGAGCTCCTGCCCCCCCCTCCCTGTGAGCCCAGTGGCCGTCTGCGAGACAGCGAGACACAGCGAAACCCAGCCCGAAACACACACACACCCGCAGCCTGGCTGGGAGTTTGTGTGTGTGCCCAGGCTGAGTTCCGCGGTGTCTCGCTGTCTCGCCGACCCCACACCAGTGAGCCAGCTCACACTGTCCGCGCCCGAGCCTCGCAACGTCCGCCGAGTGTGTGTGTGAGGAAGTCAGCGGATTGGTCCAAACGTAACGGCTCCGTGGACGTAACGTAACGTCACTATACCCAAATATGTCACTATACCCAAGAAGTAAACAATGGAAAAAGAGAAATCTCCAACGAGGCGTTCTGGGGCAGCATAGACAGGTCTTTTCTGTGTTAGAGTTTTACTCGCTACAGGGTGTACTTTGAGGGTTTGTGACTCTGCAGACCGTTTACATGCAGAAAAAGCTACATAACACACAAGGGGACGGGTAATAACCAGAAAAGCATGACATGGGACCTTTAAAGAGACAGGCGCTAAAACAGAACGTCTCTGACAGAGGGTGAATTCAGGTGTATTCAGACAGACAGCAGAGCAAAATATTGATTTATAAACATTAAACATGTTAAAATGTTCTAGTTAAAACCCAAAATAAAAGTATGAATTTGAGAAATAGTATAATATGAAATCAATATAACTATATATATTGAAGAAATACTGTAAGACTACACTGACTCCAGCTCTTTGATATGAGGCTGATGCAATGCTACAGCCTATTCTTAAGCTCCAAAGAAAAAGATCAAAGTTATTAGCCCTGCAATTCTGCTGGAATGATAAAAGTCAGGCAGGTCAGCCTCCACCATTTATCACCAAGTCTACACTCTTTAGACCGAGCACTGAGATATTCTTTTAGAAGACACAGACAACACATCTGACACAACTTCTGAGAGAGATGCACTGGCCTCTGGAAGAAAAAGAAGAAGCACTCAGAACTAATAAGCAGCATATCTCATTGTAGTGATAGTTGCAAGTAGGAATTGTAGTTTTCACAAATAGGATTTGACAAAACATTTATTTTGCGAGAGGCCTTCTTGCTCTTATGAGGCAGGCCCAATTAGCAAAGAACACGCTTCAAAGTTCTTTAAGACAATTCAAAATGAAAAGACGTTAGCAAAACTAATTAAAAACCTATTATGCAAACACTTTCTGATAAAACTTGGCAACCCATGGGGCCAGGCGCTGGAGACTTTTTAATGCGCCATCCAAACTCTGAGTTTAACGTCTGCGTTGGCAGGGCGACATGCACATTTCCCATCTTTTACCACACAATCTCTTGGTTCCTCACAAGAATGTATATCGCATAATGTTCGCGAGCCAAGTCAACATGAGTTGTGTTAACACGGAGTCTACACAAATCACGTGTTTAACTTAGGAAATTGCAATACATTGGGACTTTGTCCTAGCTTTTATTTTTATCTTATTAAACTAACATTGTTTTTTTGGAAACACAGCACTTGGATCAAAGAGGCACTTCTTAATAGTGAATTCTGAATATTGTGACGAACGAATCACCTTCTCCTTTTCAGTCTGAAGAAGAAACAAAAGCACCAGCGCACAATGCCAGGCATCTGTAAATATTAGAATGGTGTGCTGGGTGTGTGACTATCACTTTGACTGACAGAAACAACAGAGTACTTCAGAACAGACTTCACATCTGGAGTCTAACACATTTTCCGGCAGAGTCTGAGGGTATGCAGCTTTTAGGAGAGCAATGTCTCTAATCCTTTTATCAAAATCTGTCCTCAAAAACACCAGAGTCCCTTGCAGTGCTGCATGAGCCCTGCTTACCGCTTCACTTGGCTTCATTACTAAACAAGTCACATAATGTACTCCTCTATTTCATCTCCATTACATTGGTTCAGATTCATCAATGTCCTCAAAGCAGCAATACATTATAAATGGTATGATCCTGCATCACACAGTCCGACAGACGTGCGCATACAAATTCACATATATGCACACCCACGCACCGAAACAAAATGATGTCCAGCCAAATGCTATCTGAGGGAGGATGGGGGATGGGCGACGGTTATACAAGCATGTTTACAGGACATTTCCTGTGGCTGTGCCTAGGGAGCATCATCTGTCCTCAGACAAACAAACATTCAAGAGTTCCCAAAGCAGAGCCATTTTTCTTTTTACAAAAAGTCCACACGTCATATCTTCCTCTATTAAAGTTGCAGTCACTAATTATAGCGATATCAAGTTGCATAAATACCTCAAAATTATGCAGGCACAGTTGGGGCAAGCAAAGATGCAATTTTATAGACTTGCTAAATACTGTAGTTTATCATTTTTTCGTAATAACACTCCATGCGTGTCAACCATTCATTACTGCGTATAGCAGGGAGGAAGCATCACTCTAGCTGATGTACAGGCGTGGTCCTGGGCTGGTGGCAGAGACTCAGTCAGCTAACATAATAATGGGCTGTCTTCTAGTTCAAACTGAGCTAATCTGGCTGCATTCTTTAGTTTAAAGCTTATGAAAATGAAATGTTTGCTTGGATTTATGAATCTTGTTAAAGAAGCAATATATTGCAGTTTTTAAAAACTGTGAAGACTGAACAGAAAATAAACTTCTAAAATGTGCAATAAAACTTCAAGTGGAAATTGGTCACTTTGTAACTTTTCCCCTAAAGAGTTTCCAAGAGGCATTATTGTTGGTGCCACTGTCAGAAAACTAGACCTCTTTTCAGTTTTTTCAGCGCAACAAACAGCATAGGACCCACTCCTTTTTTCCAATGAAACTGCACAAAGGAGACTTTGATAACACTCATTCTGTCTGTTGGTTTTAATATTAACAAGATGGAGCTACAGCCATCAGCTATTGCACAAAACAACCTTAGAACACCAAATAAATCATATCTCAGTTATTTGATAAAGCCACAGGCGTAGTATTAATACATAGGCTGGTTTTGTCCCTTGCTGATCTAGCTAAGTAGAATGAAGGTTTCCTCTTTGTCTGCTCCGTCAACGGGGCTCTTTTCGACGGTTAACATTAGCAAGCCAACAGTATGTTACAGGGACATTATGACATGACAGAAGTATTCAAGTGGCTGTTGGAAGATAGTGATGTAGCAAGATAAACACTCCTTCATATTTTTTTTGGGAGCTGGCCAGACCATCCACAGATGAAAGCCTAATGAATATTGGATTTACAGTACATGACAGGTGGGAAGAAAAATAGACTGTAAATGGAATGCCCATGGTGCTCTGTGTGTGTTTGATGTAAGTGATCAAATGTGATGAGGTGCTCTGATATACAGTACAACTATGATGGATGATGTGCAAGAGAAAATGTATTCCTCTGCCATATCCAATATTTAGTAAATATGCCAAAACTTGCATGTTCAAATTGTTTTTTTCCCCGTTTAATCAATGGTAACTTATGCAATTACTGGCTAACATGAACCATGGGCATTTTCGACTGCTGGCTGTAGCTTCCTATTTATCCTACAGACATGATAATGCATTTAGGTCAAAGTATAAATAACCACACTTTCCAGGATCTTAAACTATTAATGGAAACACTACTACATTTGCTTGATTGAATTATTGTGGCAGGACTTTATGATTAGTTTTTTTGAATTTTTCCTAAAACTGAAAATCAGGGTGGATATATCAGTTAATTAACATGAGTGTACCAAGTGACATTCTGGGCACAATTGTTACACACATCGTCTCACCATTTGATTGTTACCAGATATATTTCAAGTAAACAACATTTGACTTCAGTGAGGCCTGGCTACTTGCCTTTGAGTGCTTTGTAGACAAACCAACCTACCACATCTAAAATGCATCATTATTGGCCTTGTATCTGTGGTTTCGCCCAGCCCATTCACAAAGAGATAATTAGTACATGTAGTGTATTCAATTACTGCAGTCAAGCGGAGGGATTAATAAGAGTCAGCAGTTGTTATTTACACCAGGTGTGAACAGTCAATGCAAGCCAGAGCTAGTAAGGCTAAGCTATTTACAGCATCTGCAGATAGATGCTACTCACACCTGGAACGAATTATCCATATGACCAAATTCAAAATGTAATAGGATTTGGGAAGGTTAAACCAGGATCCTCATCATGACCAATAATACATTCATTACAATCGAGATATGTCTCAGAATGCAATGGTTTTCATTACCATGTTAACATAGAAGAGACAAAATTAACATTGCATATTATGTATATATATATATAGATCAAGAGCAGCTATTCCCCCAAACCAAGTCTGATCCTACCTTCCTTTACTACTTCATTATTTGAGCCAGAGTAAGTTGTGTAGCTACACACGCATTAGAAACTGCAACAGCTTCAGTAATGTGTGTGTCCAACCATTTTACAAGTGATGTATTAACATGAAAGTCAACCTTGGCTTAACGGGCCTCATTCACAGAGACAGCACATGTGAAGACAGATGAATTATGGTTTACTATTCAAGTTTGAAACATGAGATGATTACTATTAAAAAAAAGGCTCCATTAAAAGTCTTCTAGTAATGTCACCACTGATGGCAGGTCATAAAGGGTCATAAACCTTCGTAGCGTCCTAAGTTAAAGACCATCAATAACTTACTTCCTGCGCTCTCACTCCTCCCCTGACTGAAACTGGGCTTTCCAGTTAAAGGACTGTTTGACACAAATATAAAAAAAGACAAACACAAGTCGAGATTGCTTCCTGAATCTGGTTGAGTTGTCTGTGATTTTGAATATGTCAAGAGACCGGACACATACGAAAGGGGGGATGGAATCTAACAGAATCTCAACTTGAGAGTTGTTCTACATCCATAAATAAAAAAGCATTCAAAGTCATAACTCATACCCCACTGTCTTATATGCATATTACAACCTGGATTGTTAAGGTCTTATTTGGTATTAAGCGCCCTGGACCTTTGACATGCTGCTACGAGTATACCTTCCATGAATAAACCATTTAGCAGGGTGTTCCTGTCACCTGCAGCAACCTGCCCACTGACAGAACAGCTTTCCAGCAAAAAGGTAAGAAATAGGTTTGGCCTTCAGCTGACCTCAGACATAGTAGACCTTTAGTCTCATTAGAACATGCCATACAGTAGCTATCCCAAATGTCGCTTTGGTTAACCATTGCGGTTTAGGTAACAGCTTTGGTCTGTAGTTTTTTTGTGTGTGTTATCCATCTCTTCATCATGCTTTAGAATAACATTACTGTCCCACTTAATAAAATAACTAACAGCGTTTATTAACAGAAAGAAAAGTTTTTTTTTTACAAACAAGATTAGTGCTCACTAAACAAAATAAAGGCCTATCTTGGCATACTATGGTATACACTTGATCATGCCTGAATATTTCTGGCACATAAACTAAATTTGGTGCGCACACACTCTCAAATACATACACATATTCATAATTTCAAGAAATTTCAATATTGCAGCTCTAAGCCACGTAAATATTTCCATGCAAGTATTTTAGGAGTTGATGATTGCTTCGTTCACAAGAGCATATGAAGTGTGTAGGAATGGTGATGAAAGCATGAAAAGTATGATGCTTCTTCACAGTTAAAGGTTGACAGGGACATGCTTAACCGTGAAAAAAAAACATGATTGTGTTGATTGATGGGTTAGTGATTGCAGTAGCATTACTGCTGTGGCCTTCCTCATCGAAGCCATCTAGTTTACATATTTATTAGGCATATATATTTCTAATCTTTCTCCATTTCACAGACACACTTCTGACGTGCACGGACCAGACAGCCATTGCCCCTGGGATACAGCAGAACAGGAAGTTCCCTTTAATTTATAGTTGAATTTCAGAGGACACTGACCCATGACAAAGTGCTTGCATCCTCATACAGCTCTCACTCAAACACTTTTCACTCACTTCTCATAGGTGACTTTAAAAACCTTTTGAAAGCATTATTGGACAGAAACTCTATCTCTGCACTAATCATTTCCAAATGTCTGGCTGTGGCTTTATAATACATTATGAGAGCAGTACAAAACCATTCACACCATTGATAGTTTTGTATAGATAAGCCTATCAGCATGCATGCATGGATGAAGACAAAAAGAGAAACAAATGTCTTGAATTGACAACAACCTCTGAAAAAACTATTATGTGTACTCGTGGTAAATTACAGATATGATTCCATCAGTAATAGCCAGAAAATGTTTCCCAGTGGTACTACTCAGTAACTTAGAACCTAAATAGATGTATTCAAGTACTGTACTTAAGTACAATCTTGAGGTAATTGTACTTTACTTGAGAATTTCCATTTTGTGCAACTTTGTACTTACTTCACTACAATTCAGCACTGAATCGTGTATTTTTACTCCACTACATTTATTTAATACATTTAGTTACTAGGCAGATTTGGATTAATGATGGGAAATATAACTCTTAAATAAGACTTTAGTTAGTCCTGGAGTAAATTCACAAGCTACCCTGCAGTATACAAAGTCATTCAAACTAGCTGCACCTTTACCAAAACATATTATTCTGAAATGAGCCGATCTGAAAATGGAGTACTTTTACTTTTGGTACTTTTAAGTATAGTGTTGATGCCAATACTTTTCTAATTTTACTTTTTGATTGCAGGACTTTTAATTGTAACAGAGTAATCCTACACTCTTTTACTTTTACTTAAGAACACGATCAAAGTACTTTTCCACCTCTGCCGGTGGCTCAGCTTCATGGAGAAGATCCCATTCAGACACAGACACAGTAACTTAAAGACGCTGCAATGAATGCATCCTGTAATTACAAGTCTCCTGTGGCTTTCAGGTATCTACTGTTATACAACATTATTTCATGACCCATGGGAGGGATAAATGGCGTGTTGGGCTACTTACTCTTTAGCGCATTGATGAGCATATTCCCATCCTTTATGAGATCTTTGATGAATTTATTAGTCCGCTCCAGCTCTATTTCATGGCATTTCAGACGCTCTCTGAAGTCAGGACTGTCCAGGAAAGAGTCACTGAACTCCAAAGTGGGGAGTCCCATTGTAGCTCAACGACAAAAAGTTGCCTTTCAAACTTAACTTAGCGATTAAAAGTGTTTGCTTTGCATCACGTAGCTCCGCTGAGATACAGCCGTCTCCAAACTCCCCCCAAAAAGTTGTCCTGCTCCGCTATGTTCCTAACTTCCGCTTTGGTTTTCTCAGGGGTTTTTCGGTTACCTATCGTAAAAAATTGTTTTTGTCTGACTCCTACTGGTTAAGTTTAGGATAGTTTAAACCGTTTCTGTACACCAGTAGTCGGTCTCTAATTCAACGTTTGGGGACTAAATCGTATACGTCACACTGCAAAGTAAATTACCGTATAAAAGGTGCCTTTCACTTAAGTTAAAGCGAAATAATAAAACATATATCCATAAACAGTGTCTATAACAACAGTGTACTATTAGTTACACATTGGTATTATTTTATTGTAGTCCCAAATTAAAGCAGGTTAGTTTTTCGGTTTTCTAAGCTACATTTGACCCCCAACCCAACTTCTCTACTTATGGGTTTAACCAAATAACTAAAATAAATACAATAAGGAAATATATTACCAGGATGTAGAAGAGTGACTGCCCCAGGAGGTGAGTCATTCTACAAAAATGGTGGAAGTACTGTCACTTACTTTTGCAGACACCAAAATACATGACGTTGACCTAATACTCACATTCATATGTTGAATAAATAGAGATTGTCTTTGCAATGGTACTAAATAAATACATTTAAAAAAATGTTTATTAATAAATTGCAATTTATTTAAAATGCCAAGTTCAAGGAACTGCCTTGTCACTTTGATCATACATGGAAGTGGAGCCTATAGTTTTCATTTAAAAGATTTATTTTTCAATAAATAAATCTCAGTCACATTTACATAACATTACATACATTAAATATAACACTGAAATGGTAAACGCAAATTATTAATAATAATATCAAATAAATATCAGTCACCCAAAATTACGTCATTGGTGTTACTGCTACACAAAACGCTTTTATTTTTGAAATAATGTACTGTCTCTGAAGAGCTTCCTGTAACACGAGATCCTTTGAGGCAGTGCATTGGACAAAGACATAGGGTAAGTCAGATACTTCTTACTTTGTTTGTTAAAGATGTAATTTTATCTTCGAATTTTACGTGCAGCTTTTAAGTCTTTCATTAGTGTTACTCATTTCATAGCCCTAGGGGTGAAAATTTGAACGGGAAAATGTATTGCATTGAAGAGTTAAACAATTTGAATATTGACTGAAGCCATAATGTGGTCTGACACATGGCAGCCATTTTGTTAAAATGGTAGTGTTTTCTCCAAATTGTCACTGGTTTTACCGTCACTGGTGTTACTCTTCTTCCTGGTAACACGTAACACAAGTGACGTTCCTATATAAATAAGCTTTGTATAATGTATACAAATAATAAAAATACTTTAAGCTCTACTTGTTGTGGATTCATCAAGTTAAGAGTTAGTTATTGCTATTTAACAGGTTTTTAGATGTGTAAGAAGGAATATATTTCAGCAGATTTGTATCACCCAGATTCCACCTTTTCTGTAGAATGACCCAGATATGTTCTTAAAGCAGAAAAAGCACAGCTGTTATCTCCTTTATTTAACCAGGTAAAAAAGCACAGCTGTTAATGAAATTAATGATTAGCTTCTTTGATTTCAGGTTGAATGGAAAAGAGCACTCGTTTGTAACACCTGTGAAAGTCGTATGTCTACTGTGAGAAAGGCCTGTTGAATTTGAGTTCAGTTTCCTTTCAAAAATAGAAAATAACCCCACAAAACCATGGGATAACTTAAGAAAGCACATAATTAATGTATTACAAAATAGTAGCCACAATGCCCGAAGAACGGTTTATTTTGCCTTGGGCCACCTTTGAATCAAGTTCCAGATGTGCTGGTGCCCATGTGTTCCTTACACAGATTTGATGAATCTTAAAAATAAATATACAGGCCTATTAAAAAGGCTAATCAACAATTGTGTGGCAAACATCTACTTCAAATCCAAACATTACAAGACAAACGGCTAAATCCTGCTGTTTCACATAATCACTATAAATATGTTTGAACACAGAATAATGATCATTATTACGCACTGCTACAATTAAACACTAATATTTGTTTGCTATATTAAACTTTAATTATTTTTCAACTTATTATGGCAGCCTCTGAGCTGTGACTCGTGGAGATTTTTGGTTAAATGATGCCAGCGGGCTTACTTTTTAAAGTAATGAACTGTTTGCTGTGCAGAAATGATGGGTTGACAATGCATCATACTGGAATTACTGAGGTTTAGAAGAGTGGGATCCGAATTAATACCTTGGTAAATGGAAGTAATTAAACTAGAGCCTAATTGGAGTCAGAGGAATTTGTCAAATTCCCTTCATGCAACAGGGGAAGGATGGTGATAATGATGTCACACTCTAAATCAGGATTTTGGTCGGCATGAGGAACAGGCCTGCCTCCAGTGGCAAGTCTCTTTTAAGGACTCATTCTACTTATGGTGCTTCGGAGCATCGGGGGGGCTGAGAAGAGGCTTTATCTTTGAGCAAAGTGCAAAAACAATCTCCATGGAGAGGCGGATGTTGCAGCTTTTGCTACAACCAATACACACAAATAAAAGTGCATACATAATTCAATGCTTTGCTACCAAGAGCAGACCATAAGCTCTGAGAGTGGGGTTGGGCTTTTGCTCAGTGTCATTTGGAAGCTATCCTTGTAGCGTTTTTCCTCAATAACTAACTACCAACCTTTCCCAAATAGATGCCTGCTTTGACTGTAGCAGGGAGATAAATCACTGGAGACAGATAACCTTCCTGAGCAGCGTCATGTGGCTGCAGCCGACTCTTTAGTGTGTGCTGCATCATATTCCAGCAAGTAGTCCTATGGTGAAAAACAGATATTAAATTATTTATGTATATTTTTATTCTTATATCAATGTACTGTACTCATGAACTACATGACAATGTTCCTGGATGCTTTGTCTGACCAGCTACGAATTATTTAAGTAGTATACTATGAATATTTTGCCGAGCTTTACAAGCATATACTGCTGCACTAAGGGGACCACCATGACATTATAAAACCGCCAAAACATGGGGGCTTAAAAGGTTGCTTCCTAAGTGTGCAATGACTGAATGAGACAGGTCTACAGTTTCAAAATGATGGATGTCCAATTTAGAATACATTACAGAAATATGACATTTCCTAAGATGTGAGTCAGGGCACTAGCTGTGATTGTCCAAATGTAAGAGATCCTTATTGAATCCTACACAAAAGATTGGGTCTGAAAAAAACATAATAGTGTTAAAATGTCAAATTAGGTCTCTGGATAATTTACAGGCAAAATAACCACAATCACAACCTATTTCATCTTGCTTTTTAAACAGTCTTAACATTCTCTAAAAAGGGACTACATTCTTCATGGTCGATCATAACTTATTGCATGTCAAGTTATCGCATGAGTAAATACAAATTTGTAATGCAAGCAATACTGGTTGAAATGTCAAGTTTTTTTCTCACCATCGAAATGCTTATAAAGATACTTTTACACTGACTTCTTACTGTATAAGAATGACAGTTTTGTCTAACTGAAGGCTGTTGTGTACACAGTAGGGATGTGCATCTCCATCACTGAGGCGATGCGATGCGCATCTCGATACGTTGCCAACGATACGATACATTAACGATACATTTGAAACACCGGGCGATGCGATACGATACGATTCACCCGTTGCGATACGATTTGATTCAACATTATGCGATTCGGGGCGATACGATGTGATTCAACACGATGCAAAATAATGATACTTCAATATGGTACGACAGAGGATTTTGGTTTTATTCCTTATATGCAGCAAATCATAAATTAACAAAAAAGTGCTTTACATATTTGGTTCTCTCTACTAGTACTGCGCATCCCATCGTGCTGTTTCTTTTTTACCTTAAAAAACTCTCCAGAGTGGGCTACAGTACAATTGTATAACACCTCACAGTTAAACAATTTAAGGATGCATTGCCCATGATTAACAATGTGCAAATAACAACTACCATAGTGCAATGCCCATACAACTGCCAGCCTGATGTGCTTAACACTCATTCATAGGCTAACTCACCAGTGAGCAGAAAGCAGTGGTTTCTATATGAACAATAAAAAATACAAATAACCTTTCACAAACAGGTCTTTCATAACTGCTTACAGTAAGGAAGACATTTAAACTATTATTGGCAGTCACAGGCTGTTAAACTAAACACCACTCTCTCTGACATAACACCTCACTGAGTGATTTAACTCATATGTCTAACTTTCAGGTTTTTCTTTTCAGCCGCAGACGCCATGCCTCTTTATGTGCGTCGCTAAGTTCCTCGTACTACTTGTGTACTTTAAAGCGGCACGGCATCGTTTACAATTTGCGAGCCATTTTTCAAGTTGACCGTCTTTCTTGAAAAATCCGAAGTGTTGCCAAACGTTTGATTTGTAGGTATTTTTCGGTGCGCAGTGTTTCTCTTTCTCCTCGACTTCCATGTGTGTTGATAACTGAGACTCTCGGCCTCCGTAGTGCGAAGCTAAGATCAAAGATCGTCTCTGCTGAGTGCTGACAGGATGAGAGGATATTATATGAATGAATCGTTTTTTTACCGATGCAAAGACGCTAAAATCGATGCATCGCGAGTTCAACCCAAACTGTAGCCGATGTGCACTCTTTCAACCGGTGCACTCGCATCTTGAACGTTTATGCCGGTGCACCGATGCGAATCGGTGAATCTTAACATCCCTAGTACACAGTGAAGATTCCCATTTCAATACAAGATAAAAGTTAAAGGGGAAAAGTCCATACTGTACTACACTGGGAAAAAAAATCTAAATATAGTTAACATAACATCTGAATAAATGAAATTCATGCGTTAAAAATGTTTTTATAAATATGCTGTGGCTATGTAAAACACAACAAAGTGTACCTCCTAACAGTACTTAACACCCAGTCATACAAAATAATAGATAGATCTCCTGATTTTGATAATTAAATGGATCATTTTGCATTTGATGGCTCAAACATCCAGAAAAATCAGTTTGGATCAACAAGCCATGAGCAAGTGTTTATCGTGCATTTTGTGCAATTCTGTTGTGTGTTTATTGTGCAATTGCTGGAATGAATAAACAAATATATCGTAAAAATTGTTTTTAATTATTATTGTTTATTTCAAGAACTCAAGAAAATGAGAAAAACAGTAGCTATAGGAGTCTATTGGGTTGCTTCAGCTTATCTTCTCACACTTCTCATAATTACCCTAAATGCCTCAGTTGTGGCAGAAATGAGTGAAATGGCTGTGGGGAGGACGTGGAAAAGGAACATCGGCTGGCCTCTGGCTGCACCTGAGGAGTCAGCCACAACGGCTGCATTGTTGTCTTTACATACATTAACTAACAGTGATGAAATCTTAAGTCTTCTAATGAAACTGAATGAGAAACCCTAGGTGATTTATTGAGAGCCATTAACACCCATTGTGGTCACCACTGAAATCATATTAAACTCATACATGACAAAGCTTTGCCTGGGGATATGCAATTTCTACTGCTGTTTTAATGCCATTTGCAATACACATTCGGTTGGCTTTGACCGTGGGAAAAGCAATGGTTCAGTGATCAGGTCATTCTCAGTAAAAATTTGCAATAAAGCTAAATATGCAATGTGCATTCTGGCTGTATGTGTATGAATTATGGAGAAAAGTAGGCTAACATACTGCCTTAACAACACACCAGTTGAGTCTTGTGGACAAGTGGTTAGCTGTATGAAGCATGGCTAATTGCAATCTAAGAAAGCTGCCTGTAGAGTCTTTAAGAGAATGTTGGTTTAATTAAGATAATACGCAAAAGAAAACTGTGTCCCTGGGCTCCTTTCTCATAAAAACACATTCATATTAGTCATGCGGACATGGGTCTTCTGAGGAGTAGCGCAGATGTCTTTCTCTTTGACTGCACCTATGGAGACAAGCAAGAACCATAAAGAGACATGCTGGGAATACAAAAAACACATACAGTACACAGGCTCCAACCACGCAGGCTTTTTACACAACACTAAGTGAATGAGACATCTTTCACATATCGTACATGTGGGGGTGGGAAATTAGATATGAGACACACACTTCCCACGTCCGCAGTCCCGTTTTCACTGCATTAAAAAGGGCCACTCTGGCTTCGCCTGATGGAGCATCCGCAACTCAAAAAGAGCTTGGATTTCACAAGAGATATCAATAATCCATGCAAAATAAGCATCGATTACCTCTGCCATGAGTTATGCGCAAGTCAGGCAGCTCCTGATTAGATTTCCTTTGTTATCACTGCATCACACAGTGGGGCAGTCGGTGCATGAGAGGAGATGTCTGGTCTCCTGATGGTGGGGGTAGGCGGGGGGGCTGATGGTTCCCAACATGCCCTAGTCAATTTCAGCTTTTTTGCCATCATTCTGCGGAAGCAGCCCTCGGGGGTGCAGTTTGTTAAACTGACACAGCGAGCAGAGAAATGTAATACATTAGTGGAAACCCTGTTGCTCTCAGTTAATTGCTGTGTGCACTCTGCAGTCCTGAACTAGGTTATTGGGTGAAAGATGATGACTGTGAGATGGACTACGAGAAAAAAGTACGTTTTCTTCTCGATGCACAGCTCTCAATTTCCCAATCTCAAAGTGCAGTGATGATAGAGTTTAAGATGTCATGCATGACATCTGTATTACCAGCCGGGCGTACAGAAGAATGCATTTCATATTCAGTACAACCCTAGATGCAAAGTCTGGGACAACAGTAGAAATAACTGAATTTAAAGCAATAGTGTTTTGATAATTATGCATTCGAGACGGATGCATCAATAAAAAAAAGGCAGGATTAGATAACTAGACTTCTGTTGATGGCAATTACCTCTAAATAATATGAGCTGTTTTCCCCAATTAACAATTGACACTACCGTGCATGCTCTTCATTTGAATCAGGTATTAAGGTAATTGCACAATTTCCGGGTGGCACTCGGCTTAGTTCCAGAGGAGAGCTTTTGAGAACAAGACCTGTCACTGTTTTCACAGCTCATGATTAATGACCCTAATTTAGAAGGTTTTTTTTAATGCAATCATGCTCTGACATTTCCTATCAGATGAGTCCTTCCTCATTCTTTCCGTTGTTTACCTCCTGACAGTGCAATCTGCCAAAGTGGCAAGTGGCTGGCTCTCGTTTATGACTCCCATGTCCAGATGACGTTTGAGCCGTTATGCGCGATTAGCTCCTCTTGACACAAAGAGGCATCTCTAAAGCATGTGAGCATCCACAGGGATTTCATTTATTGCCTTTCACTGCACAGTTAAAATTGGGATAGTAAGCTTTTTATTTTGCTTGAAATGCCACAGCTGCATACGAGTTGAGTCTGGTGTCAGGTAAAGGACACATCCTTTAGAAAGTGCTTGGAGGTAGAGAGCAAACGCAATCCAGCACACATGAAAGTCTGTGCATCTGTATCTTTTGACTTACAAATCTTTTCAGCGCACATAAGAGGGGTTGTCCTCAGGTGCAAAGCGGTTTTATGTTGTTCCTCATTGACCTTCATACCTGTCCAGGTGGACCACAGGCACACATTTAAGTCTGGATGATAAATTGCAAGAGAAGCTCAACCAGCTTTGTAAGCAAAGCAACTTTCACTTTAATTTAGAGCAGCATAAAAAAGAAAAGGCTCTCAACTGCAGAGCGCCGCTGTCAACCCAAATGAACTACTGTTTGCCACCTTCATTTTTGGCCCTGCATCATGAGGATGTTTTGGTACACCAGGCATTGCTCTGAATGTGAAAATCTAAAACTGAAACAGAAAGTAGTGCTGCTTCTGATTCCTTTTAACAAAAGTCTTTAATTCAGTTTGAACTCAAAGAAGAATATTTCACAACTGATACATCATTCAAAAATGGATAATTCACTTCTATGGTTCAAAAAAAGATTGAATCTACCCTTCTCTAAAAACACAAGTACAATTCTATATTTCTATAATTCTTTAATTCAAGAAAAGGAAAAGCTAAATTGATATTCATTTTATGTTTACTTTTGTGTACTAAATGTGACTAACTTAATGGTTTCCTGACAGTATAATAGCCGTTTTTGCTGCTGTCCAACTCAATGAACATGCTGGTTAATTCGTTTTTTTGAGAACCAAAGACCAGTTGCATGCAATAAGTGGGTATAATGTGTTGACCGACTCATTTTAACCATCTGGGAGTTGATAGAAAGGATCCAGTCCGTAGCCTCGTCCAAACAGAAAACAACAGATTGCATGTAAAACTCACTCATGCTCTCTGGCAGCTTATTCCATCTGGCCACCATGCTTTTGACCAGACATCCTTTTGAGTGCCATTTTGGTTGGAAATGATGCCATATTTTTTATTTTCTTCACATCAAATACTGGTTTTTAGTGTTGTCATGATGAGAGAAGTTGAAAAAAACGATTCTGTCAATTGTTTTTCCCCGACAAAGACAGTGCCCTGCATCATTTTATTTCACATAAGCAAGAATAACATGAAGCTGAAATTAACTTAAACTATATATTAGATTATGCTTTTCTTGGTTTGAGTGAAAAACAGTATCAGATTTGCAGTTTTTCATTGTTTTACAGTTACCTTGTCATTCTAATCTTAACGGTAATACTGTAAGCTATTCATTCATAATAAAATGTATATTTCTGGCTTAAATCTATCTATTTTGGCAGAGACAAAAATATATCTAACTTATTGCTACGTTAGAAATCATGGGTGTTCACATACACCCTTAAAATATGTTGTGTTCAAAGGCCCAAGTCCTGTACAATACGACTGCCGAACAAGGCTTTTGTGATTGGTTTATTAGTATTCCTCAAGCAGACCTGAAAAAGCTGTTGAGAAGCTCTTGATCAGATGAATCAGTATTAATGGTTTTCATCAGAGAGAGAATTACACAGGTCCTCCAATGCCTCAGACTGTTTCTTAGGGACACTGAATTATAATTTTACATTCTTCAAAAAGTTTTCCAATCATCTTCCCCTCTCATGGTTGCGTTTAAAGCCCATTAGGATTTAAATCACCTTAAGTTTCCCTATCTTCAACAGTATATTTCTTCTGCTGACAGTAAGAAAAGGGTCCAACGAGATTAACTTCCACAGAAAACACCAAAGGTGAAATCAAGCAAACAATTCTCCCGTGATCAAAATTGCACAACAGTGATGATGTTAGTTCCCAGAGGAAAAAAAGGTGGTATTATGTTTCCCAGGGAAGCAATACAAGCACATAAAGTAAGTAAAACGTTACATGTGGTAGAACTAGGTGGCTGCTAAAACTTTGACGGGCAATGTTATTTTATAAGAAACTTCTACTGTTATCTCATAGAAATAAACTTTTAAACATTTTTCAGACATATTTTGTTTAAATGTGGGCAATTCATTGTAGGTATAAGTCACATTCAGAAGCTGGCACAAAGGCAATCTTTGGCCATTGGTGATGAAACAAAAAGTACTCTGCAGCTCAAGCTCAGACTGGAGCTCATCTGTTATTGGGTCTATTTCATGTCTGAAAAATCAGCGAGTTAAGAAAAGCTCCCTCAGAAGAGATCAGTTATTTTAGGAGAAGGAATGTGCTTTGCAAGAAAGGCTTATACCCACATAACATCCAATGTTCAAAGCACATAAGTACATGCCTCCAATGCTAGTGATTGACTGATAAAGGCTTTGTTTGCTCTTTGCAGGATCCCTATAGTTTGAGCCAGGTAATTGAAAAGGAAAAAATAAATATTTGTGTGGGTCACACCTAAAAATGAGTCCACACAACTAAACTCAGATGGTGGCTTTCTGTTACATTAGGTAGGCCTCTTCTATGCTTATAATTCTATCAAATTAATTTAAAGCTGGATTGTGGAACCCTAAGATATTAATGAACCTCCGTTACAATCAAGACCTTGTCAAATGAGTTTGCACCATGCCGATTAATCTTATCGCCGCCAGGGAAAGCTCTCAGAGTATATCAGGATTATGTTGTCTGTAGCAACTTTCATGCGCTGATGCACTGAAAGTGATGTGTTTAACATCGACCAGCCAAAGCTGAGTGTGGCAGAAAGGGGGGAGACCATAGTGATGAAGCAGCAACTGTATGGTGGGAGCTATCACATAAAAAAGAAAAGTAACAAAAGGAAACCTGGCTTTCAGATGATTCAATTTGAGAAGCAATCCCTGGTCTGAAAAGTAAAGCCAATAGGAACGTGCCATAAACTTGCATTCTCTCAAATATCCAGCAAGGGAAAATTCAAGCCGTTACAAAAATGACAACATTTTATAAAAGTCTATGAAAGAATGACTTCTCACATGTTTGTTTTTTTCGATTTTTAAACCTTTCACAGTCTGTTTTATTAGTTTATAACACGTTTATTGTGTCATTTAGGCTACCAAGACATGTCTTGTTCATCGTTTGGTTATACATTGCTTCACCCTCTTTTGTAATTTCTTCCAAAAACAAAGATGGCAATAGCCAGAATCCCAAACTTGAGGCTTGGTATCATCATGGTGACTACGATTATGTTTTAAAAAAATGCAGTATAAGCTCAGTCACAAAAAGGAAATAATTGACAATTTAAATAAAAACCGGGTGACAATTTTTCTCATTGAAAAAGGTTGAAAGAAGAAACGAGACCATGGGCTGACACAGGTGTTACACTACTGTCTCTCTACACTTTTGGATATATCAGATAGATATACCTGATATTGTGACTGAAGATGAGGTGATTTCATACGTCATAATTGCGTCAACATTGTTTGTGTAATAACCGTCACTTCCAGAAGGGGGTGACAAAAAAGTTCCGCAATGCAGGTTTAAGAGTTTCACAGTCCATCAGAGTGCGGCATCGGATATCATCTGACAGGTGAAATGCTGCCACACAGCAGAAAGAGAGGCTAAATCCTGAGCCTTGGCACAGATGAGAGACAACAAATCCATATCACTACCAGCCTCATCAGCAGTTACATAATCCTGAATGGGCTCAATAGACCGATGCCTCACAGACCATGGACCATAGCGCATCACCACTGTGTCTTACCTTAAGATGTTTTGAAATGAGATCCAGAAACAAGGACCTCAGCTGAAAAAGGTAGATACACTTTCCAAGAGGTAGATCAACTGATAACATCATCAATTTTTTTTAAAGTCTGGAATTGCATAACTATATTTCGGCATTACTTTTAATCTTACCAACATTGAGGTCATTTCTACAGAATTGTGGCCAAATGTCAATCGCAGGTGAATGGCACATTTCTCACAGGAATTTCATTGAGTTGATTGCTTTAAAGACAACATTACTCATGATGTGGATGAACTAAAATATTCCGTAGCTGTAGCACAGGTAAAGATGAGCCATAATGTCTGCGAACTGATTCAGTAATGTCAGTGACCCAACAATATGAAATCGCAAGACTGCTAACATTTGCCACCATAAGATCCTACCAGACTAAGAAAGGCTGTGGCTCCTGAGTTTATTGAATTGTGCAAGGGGGCATGTCATTGCTCATTGGTTCAAGCTTATGATATGTCTGTTTTCTTTTGGTACAGCTTAACATACTGCTGAGGCTGAATAGGAGACATTTGAGGTAAGCTAGAAATAAAGACCTCCTGAAGGCACTTATTAAAGTTAGAATTAATACAAATGGTCATTCGGTTTGTTATGATTTATGTCTGTACTACATTTAAATAAAATAAATGGGAACATACATATATGGGAAACAAGCCGTGAATTGAACCAGAGTTCTGAATGGAGAGGAAGACCAATCCAATTTCAATTAGGTTAATGTAAAATGAGATGCTTGAACGTAAAGATGCATAATGTCCCCCAAAACAACATGAAAAATAAATAATTTAAAAGTTCATGGTTGACATTACTGCACAAGCAGATTTGAGGTGTTGTGAAATGACCATTATTCATTCTCTACATTTGATAGCAAATGGTGCCATACTGTTTTATGGCATCATTTATCACTTTAAGTAAACCCACTGTGTAATATCAGTAGAGACAAGCAGTCGTAACAACCCCTGAATTTATAGTCATATAGTCGTGATTTGGTACATTAGTTAAATCTGTTTGGCATTCAAGCAGCATAACTTTAGTTAACTAGGCATAGTGACATATGGACCCAGCCATTCCTCAATGTACCACACACACATTTTCCCAAAATGGACAAACAAGAGCACATTTTTCATAGCAGCCTTCACAGTGCAGCAAATGCTTCACACAAATGTCAAGTTTTTATTTTCCCCTGCAAAACATGAAAACCTCCGAGCACAAGTCCAAGTGCCGGCCGAGGTCAGGAATAATGACAGTCTTGAGTGTCTATAAAGACAGCTTCAGAACTGTGATCCATCTCTTCACCAGAATGTCCTTACACAAGCATAAAGGTGGTAAATAAGCAATGGGGAGTGGAGACTGCAGTTGACAGAAGTTCAATAGACCAAGGTCAGGGCATTTAACAGACAAAGACAAAAGGCTTATCTAGCCACATTTCGTTTGCCTCACCTCACCAGTAATGCCAGTCAAACCAAATGAGTGACAGCTTCAACTTTAAAGATTTATTCTAATCTAAAAGGTTGTGTTCAGCTCGCCAAGTCGGCTGTTGTTAAGGGCCGAGGCTTTATAAGCAAAACGATGCCCAACACAATTAAGGCAACCTCTCAAATATTTAAATATGGTTTAGTGCACCGAGAACAGCTTTACATAGCATCTGGGATCAACAGTTTCTGTTAGCATGAGAAATACCTCACGTTCATGCATTCCTTATATTATACCTTTTATTGAAAACAAATTATACTGCTAGCTTTTGAGTGTCATGTGATTTGATGTACAGCATTGCCAAAACATCTCACGTTGTTAATTTTGTGGTAATGTCAGAGAGGAAAATAAATATATATTATTTTAATTCTCAGGTGTGACACATACCTCTGTTAATTTATTGCAGAAACAAAAGCAGTTCATATGAAAAATACATTTAACCCTTATGTATGTCATGATGTATGGTTACTTACAACAGATGCTGTATAATGCCAATTCTTTGAGTAACAATCTTTAATACTGGATGTTGAAGATTATGAAATAATAAATTATACTTTGATTATTGATACATTCAATGAAAATGTTCAACATTCGAAACTGACAGAGACAGGGCATATTTAGGAAAAAAGGAAGAAATTGTAATTGACGCTTAACATACATTTTAAATGCTTTGACAAACATTTCTTCTTGATCAGGGTTTATGTTGTTTCTTTAGTTAAAAAGTAATAGATGTAGCATCTTGGTGCTAAACTGTGACCATAATACATTTTGAGATATGTTTACATAAGAAAAGAGACATTCTGTTATACAGCCAACAATAGAGCAATATGAAAACCGAGACAGAGAGGACGATGTAGAAAGGTTCCCAGTCCAGATTCAATCCTAGCACACTGAAAGTTGGCACATTTGGACCCTTGAGCCAATGTAGAGCATGTTCCTTGTTATATGCCCACTAAATGACTAAATATTTTATATGATTCTCCTGTTTGCTGTGGAAATAGTCCTACAGCTCTTCATTCCTTTTCTTGGATTTTAGAACTCCACACGATGTTGCTTACATTTTCTATGAACCTCTCTGCGTTTATTTATGATCCTAGTAAAAGTTATAAATAGCTGGCGAGCACAGGATTCATCCGTTGGCACAGGGTTCATTAGTATGCACGGCATGAGTGATAAGCCAAGTATGGATTTCAACAGGACCCAGTGGAAATGCTAAAGCATGTTATAACATTATGGTATAATTGCAAAGTTGCTTCACAGTTTTTTTTAGTAATGCCATAAGCTGTGTGTGTTCAGAGACATCTTGCCTGTGTAATTGTCTGGAGTGAAAGCAAGTGAGATAATCAAGCCTGCAGTAAGGACTCTGACATCCCCTGCCTGAAGATGCATTGTCATTTAAATATTATTACCTGCATCTACATATGTATGTGTTGCCACTGTGATGTTACCCGTTGGTCTGTAGACTCAAGTTTTTGAAGCTTTTGAGGATTGGCATTGTGGGCGTCGCCATCTTGGTTTATTTTAAGGTGATCAAAATGTTACAATTAACTTTCAGGATAGTTAAACTGCCAAAACTGTAAAAGCGTTACAGATCTAAGCTAAAAACACAGACATTACCCAAAGCCAACAACACTGTGTGGTAGTGACCTTTCAATCATATGGTAGCCACGCCTTAAACTTTAAGGCGTGGCTACCATGTGATTGAAAGGTCACTACCACAATAAAAACAATTTAAGGCTTAAAGCGTTATGCAGCTTTGTCTTCTTTTTATTTTTCTTGAAATAGGATCATTTATAATTTTTTTTAAAAAAAAACATTATAATGTATTCAAGAATACTTTAAACTAGCAACCGAGACAATACAATTATTAGAGAAATGTGAATTAGGAATGACTCAAATTAGGGTAGCCTATGCTTATTTTCTCATAGAGTTCTATACGATCTGACATCTTCTTGCAATCAGTGGAGTCCCCTTGGCATTTAGAAATAATTCAAGTTCAAGGCATTTGCCACATTGGCTTCCCTTTGCACAACACAGTCTCACTTCCTGAACATCCAGGAGCGACACTGGTCAGGGTCCTATGGCGTGCAGTTGTGACGCGCCGAGTCTCCTTCAGCTTCATAAACGGACGCAAAGAGCTTTCAACTGATTGCAATGTATTCCCATCGGCGGTGGTATTTGACGCTCAGGGAAGCACCGCATCGGTCCATGTCGGCGGCACTTAAAGGCAATGTGAGCGTCCATTCCCATTGGATAACGGAGGATTTTACACCCGGAAGTAAGTATTCTCTTTACTGTCGATTGATTTTACAGTGATATCTGCACTACTCATCAACTCAAAAACACCAGATTATCCTTGTTAATTACACAACATTGATTGGTTTAAATTGTGTACAATGCTTTTGTATTTTTCCCCTTCGATTCGGAGAAACAAATATTTTTTTGGAGTTTAGGATGGCAGAAGACACTACACTACCCAGAATCCTCAGCTTTCGTTTGGGACTACAACATGTGCTTTGCTTCACAAACCCCGTGATTAGTCCTCAAGCTCTGTGATTGGATGTTGGAGTGGCAGTGCGCGAAGTTTACACGGAGCGTCAAACAGCACTTTGAAATGGAATGAATCCCATCGACGGCCACTAACCAAAACAGGAATCGAACGTGTCCTCCCCCCCCCCCCCCCCCCTTAGGTCACAGGCTCCTCCAACAGTGCAACACAATAAAACAGATACACAGAAAAAATAGTGCAAGTAAATACAAAAAGAAAAATAGTAAAATAGTCAAAAGTGAAATATAGAGTCTATATACAAGTGATTGGAATATGATGTATTTGACAAATAATTTCTAAGTAGCAGCCAGATGAATGTTATGGATGTTGTTTCAAAGTTCAGGTGTTTAATAGTCTTATGGCCTGTGGGATGAAGCTGTCCCTGAGTCTGGTGGTTTTAGTCCTGATGCTGCAGTACCGCCTGCCAGACGGCAGCAGACAGAACAGTTTGTGGCTGGGGTGATGGGGGTCTTTTATAATCCTGAGGGCTTTCTTTAAGGTTAACCTGGTATTTTTACTCCACTACATTTATTTTAGTTACTTTACAGATTTGGATTAATGATGTGAAATATAAACAACCCTTAAATCAGACTTTAGTTACACCTGAGTAAAATTCAGTGAAGGTGATTGTCAAGTGCAAACAATCAGGCGAGATATTTGATAGTTGGTGCTTGAGAAGACAAAAAATGTATCTGCAGATCCCTATAAAGCATATTCATTACTCGTTATTCTCTAATCGTTCATCAAAAACTGTATATAATGGCTATTTTGCACATCCCTTTCAAGATTTTCAAAGGTTTATTGACATATCATATACACAACTACGGTGTAGTTATGCAATGATGACAAACTTGGGTCATAGGTTCCTCAACAAGACATCTATCAATATGTGTGTACCTCCACCATTAAACTGTCATATTCTGCACATTTCTTATTCTATCTACATACATCTTATAAGAGTATAATAAATATGTATAATATCGGTTAAAATAAGTGCTTCAACATAGTTAACATTGCAGGAAAGTTGATTGTCAAGTCCCAAAACAAACCATGCAATATATTAAACGTTAAGTACTTTGTCAGGCTTAATATTTATCAGATACCCCCAAAGCTTTTTGTACATATTTAAAAGAAGACCTTAACCTAAAGTATTATTTAATGTTTAAATAAAGCCTAATTAGTTTGTCTGTTTTGCACATCCTCCTATTAATATCTTTGTACATCCGGCACTAAACTGTTTTATTCTAGATATCATTTACAGTATCTTCTTGATATTTTCTATTCTATATTTCTATCATTGACCTTCTACTTTCCTCCTATTTTATACGTACTCTTAATATTTAAATGTTTTCATAAAATATAACACATTCAAAAGTGCTTTACAAAAATGAAAAAGGCATTTTAAACAGTCATTAAAAAGCAACACAATCTACCTGCATTGCAATGACTCTAAACGGTAATAACGTGCTTTAACCAGTAGGTGGTTTGGGTTAAAAACTGTCAAGTTTACAGTGTTAACAAAATAAAATATACTGCTGTTTCCGGTTTAGTTTACGACGGATATATTTTGTTATTGTTTTGATATTTGTAACACAAAAGCGATGGAAAAAACCCACAGCAACACAGAAAAGATGGTCTTAACATGACCCAGCGGTCTAGTAGTTAATAAAAAATAATATCAAAACAAAATATTACTACTAACTTTATTGTGAAATTAAAACAGAACGGTAAAAGAATAGTTTCCGGTCTATTCTGAGGCCCGATCTCTGTAGATAAATAAAGAACTACGACAGATGTGTAATATTTAATGCAGCCGAACCATTTATTACAATGCATTCATGTGATGACTTTCAAAGAGTAAAGCAAGCACTGCTGAATAAAGTATGATTTTATCTTTTACGAAACGTTTTTTTTCATATGGAATGCAGTTGGAGGTCAACCAATCACAGAGCTTGAGGACTAATCACGGGGTTTGTGAAGCAAAGCACATGTTGTAGTCCCAAACGATAGCTGAGGATTCTGGGTAGTGTAGTGTCTTCTGCCATCCTAAACTCCGAAAAAATATTTGTTTCTCCGAATCGAAGGGGAAAAATACAAAAGCATTGTACACAATTTAAACCAATCAATGTTGTGTAATTAACAAGGATAATCTGGTGTTTTTGAGTTGATGAGTAGTGCAGATATCACTGTAAAATCAATCGACAGTAAAGAGAATACTTACTTCCGGGTGTAAAATCCTCCGTTATCCAATGGGAATGGACGCTCACATTGCCTTTAAATGCCGCCGACATGGACCGATGCGGTGCTTCCCTGAGCGTCAAATACCGCCGCCGATGGGAATACATTGCAATCAGTTGAAAGCTCTTTGCGTCCGTTTATGAAGCTGAAGGAGACTCGGCGCGTCACAACTGCACGCCATAGGACCCTGACCAAGCGTCGC
The DNA here is from genome assembly GCA_031216635.1 of Dissostichus eleginoides. Classification (NCBI taxonomy): domain Eukaryota; kingdom Metazoa; phylum Chordata; class Actinopteri; order Perciformes; family Nototheniidae; genus Dissostichus; species Dissostichus eleginoides. The sequence goes on along the minus strand of CM062268.1, from coordinate 11,555,686 downwards.
TCCTGGACGTTCAGGGAGTGAGACTTTGTTGTGCAGAGCCAGAGGTGCTGCTTGAGTCTGCCCTCTCTGACCTCCATGTTGCTCTAATGTGCCTCCCTTATAGGCAATAGTTTTCTGTGAAAAAAATATTTGAAGCCAAAAAACTTTGTAGAAATATAGCTGTCACAGCTGCCTGTACAAAATGACTCATAAACATAGAAGCATTCATGCCAAAGGATCAAGGCATTGCGCAGACTCCGGTGGGAGACCACTTGATCTGCGGCTTACATGCACAAACTGCCGTTTCAGTGAGATTGAAAAACTACAGGGCTACATGTCATTGTTGTCACAAACGGCCAGATCTGAGGCTTCTAGTGGTCTGCCATTGTTTGAGCAACCACAAAGACAGCTTTTGTGTGGAAATGTTAAACTGAGATTAGCTGCAGCAGCCTAGCTGGCTACATGAAGCCTCAGAAGAGCGTGCTGAAATCATACAGTTGCTCCGATGGCATGGAAAGCCCTGTAACACAAACAATTAAAACAAACTGTACAGCTGCTACGTAAGGAACCCAAAGGAAATCTCGAAAGATTATCCACCAATTGCACAATTTAAGACATCCAATAGGATTTTCAGTAAACCATATTACATGATTTTGTGCCAGACGGCAACACAGTAAACATATGAGTGGCTATATGGATTTTAGTGGTTTTAATCTTGTAGGAGAAATGGCTGTCTTGATAACCAGTACATTTCAAGCAAAATCTCCATTTTATTCATAACCCCCAGGATCATCAACATAGGTTGAAAAATGCCACGTTATAGCGGCACTTTATTACAGTCATCTATCAGTACATGAGGTTGACGTTGGCGCTGTCATGCAGTGCCTTTACAATAATTTCAATTGTTCTGCAGTATCAAATCATTTAGATTTTACTGACATAAAAAGGAATATCCATAAATCACTTTTTTTTGTGCAGTCAAATTGTTTTCCCCAAACCCTGATAAGAGTTATTGGTTGTTAAAATGGATAAATGGTCTTAACAATATGCTTATCTTCTCATGTGCAGCATCAAACATGTGTGCATGGCCATTTTAAAATGAGAGGCATCTCATTTACTGTGAGGAGTTTGCATGCTGTGATGTGTGAAGACGATAGCTGCGACAGCACCCACTATTATTTGGTGATTTATTGTAATTCTCTCAGTATGGGCATCTGCTTTGTTTTCAGATCTTTTCTTTCCAGCTCCCTGTGGCTCTTTGCTGTCGTGTATTTTTGCCTACGCTTTGTCACAACCATAAAAGAGCTGTCTTACATGCGGATTTGTCTCGGAGACAACGTTAATCAAGAAGGCCTCGCCTCAGTAAAGACCTTGATGTCCAGTCCACCTGAACAGACAGAACCGCCATCTGTGGCCAATCACAGCCCGTTTGTAGTGCATTTTGAAAATTAATTTGGCTTTTTTTCCTCTGCACTGGGAAATGGATCCGACTAATCTGCCATCCAGGGAAACATGTTCCGCAAATCTGACATTCTGGTCTGAATGAAGGGTAAAGTGCAGCGCTCTTGAGAGCAATTTCCTTATTTGAGCTTTAAAGGTCCCATGTCATGGCCATTTCTACTGATCATAATTCCATTGTTGAGGTATACTAAAATAGATTTATATTGTGCAATTTTCCAAACACACATTGGTTTCTCATACAGCATCTCTGTATAGTATGTGTATTCACTCTCTGTCCTAAACGGCTTGTTGGAGCTCCTGCCCCCCCCCCTCCCTGTGAGCCCAGTGGTCGTCTGCGAGACAGCGAGACACAGTGAAAACCAGCCCCAAACCAGCCCGAGCACACACACACCCGCAGCCTGGCTGGGAGTTTGTGTGTGTGCTCACACACAGACTCACAGCCTCGCCGCGTCCCGCCGTCTCAGGCTGAGAAATCGGCGGAGCTGCAGCTGAGAAAAGATTGAGTGTGCGTGTGTGAGGATTGGTCCAAATGGAACAATCCGCGGACTTAACGTAACGGCTCCGCGGACCCGTTATGTTACGTTACGTCACTATACCCAAATACGTCACTGTACCCAGGAAGAAAAAGAGAAATCTCCAACGAGGCGTTCTGGGCAGCATAGACAGGTCTTTTCTGTGTTAGAGTTTTACTCGCTACAGGGTGTACTTTGAGGGTTTGTGACTGCAGACCGTTTACATGCATAAAAAGCTACATAACACACAAGGGGACGGGTAATAACCAGAAAAGCATGACATGGGACCTTTAAGTCAATAAGGTCAACCATAGGACATTAATCAGCAGAGTTGGAAAAAAAAGAGAAAATCTCTATGTTTCAATACAAAGCGAAGTGGCTCTGCTCAACCCGTGAGCGTAAACCTAGATTTCTACCCTACAGCTCATTAAATCTGAATTTAATTTATTTTCAGTCACCCGTGTTGCAGATCTGTATTCACCTCGGGTGATAAACCTCTTCTGGCTACCAATTAAGGGGAAACATTTACATGCACAGCCCAATTTAAATGCACCACCATCAGAGTAGACATGCTCAATCACCTCCAAGTCTGTCTCATTTATCATAGTCTTAGCGGCAATCTCCCTGATATTGATTCTGCAGCACGTGTGTGTGTGTGTGTATACCTGTTTTTCTCTCTAAAGTCTGGGAAGACATTGCAGCTGGACTGCAGCAACCTTGGGTTGGTGTTGGGCTGTGATGCTGTGTGACTGTCATACAGGGAAAGCGTACCAACAGCATCGTGTGCAAGACATGAGCAGTGATTGATTTAAGCCTTGAGCATATTGGCAGTCTGTAAGGTATCGACGCCGGCATTGATTCTACAAGTATCATTGTTGTATCCGCCCTTCAGGTGTTGGTTGCCTGCAGGGCATTTGAGATGTACACCAACATGACCTGCTGTAGCCAACTAGTAAATTGGGAAGACTAGCCCCTGGTCATAAAAATAATGAAGTTTGCATTTAGAAAGGTTGGTTCATCAAAATTAAATGTTTTCTTTCGCTCACTTACCCCTAGTTTTGAGACTTCAGTGTATGAACCTTCTGCTGCCAACACAATACAGTGGAGAATATTGTATTGGTGCCTCTGTGAGCATTGGAAAATTACATTTGAGAAACTCAACATCAATATATCTTTCCAGATATTTGACCTCACTATAATCTGTTTAAATGACTACTTATACGGTGCAAAGAAGATGCAGTGAAAAGTGTTCACAACTCAAGGTCAAACAGTCTTTGGATGCCATTGTTGTTGGAAAGACACGTTGAGGTTGTGTATTTCCATATGGTGATCACTATCAACAAGTTTTTAACTCGCAGTAAATTGGAGTAAAAGTTTTAGACAGATATCTCCCAAAAAATACACATTAACTGAAAACTGCAACTTAAAATAGTAATTAAAAAGAGCCGATAGACAATATGCACTCTAGAGATGAGAAGGATTATTTTTTTCTTTGCAATTTGTTTGCTTTAACCTTTAAACTACTTATTAATTGATGATAATGTACATCGTTAATCAATGACAATGATTAAATGTGCGGCGTCTTAAAAACAACATTTTATATTAAACAACGCTCAATGAAAATAAGCAACATAATCAGTTCACAACTTGGATATTTCACTAAGTATATGTGAGAACATATCAACAAATGACCTTTTAACACTTATTTGAACAACAATCTGCCAATGTGTTAAAGGTCCCATGTCATGGCCATTTATACTGATCATATTTCCATTGTTGAGGTCTACTAATAGATTTACATTGTGCAATTTTCCAAAATCACATTGGTTTCTCTTACAGCATCTTTGTATAGTATGTGTATTCACTCTCTGTCCTAAACGGCTTGTTGGAGCTCCTGCCCCCCCCTCCCTGTGAGCCCAGTGTGCTCTGATTGGTCGGGACGTTGCAGGCTCGTTGCTGCAAGTTGCTGCGAGGAGCGGACAGGTCTCCGGGTCGGCGATACAGCGAGACACAGCGAAACTCATCCTGAGCACACACAAACACTCACAGCCGAAGTAAAAACAATAAGTGTGGCTTGATATTGAGTAAGAAAAAGGTTTATAACGCTGTGAGAATGGGTCTGCGGAGAGCATTTCTCCGCGATCCCAACTCGTCTATTACCAGCGTTCAGGGAGCTCTATGCAAGTCAATGGGGACTCCCTGTTAGTTAGCCAAGGGATCCTGGTGTGTGAGGTGCTCCGTGGATTGGTCCATTTGGGCCAATCCGGTCATTTGTCGTTGATTTGGGTGTTCACACGTCACAGAACCCAGGAAGCAAACAATGGAAAATGAGAAATCTCCAACGAGGCGTTCTGGGGCAGCATAGACAGGTCTTTTCTGTGTTAGAGTTGTACTCGCTACAGGGTGTACTTTGAGGGTTTTTGACTCTGCAGACCGTTTACTTTACATGCATAAAAACCTTCATAACACACAAGGGGACGGGTAATAACTGGAAAAGCATGACATGGGCCCTTTAAACACTTTAATTAGTTATTCACCTGTGTAAAGCATGTTTCACACAATAACATATCGTGGAGAGTGAGTTCCCTAATGCTTTCAGCTTGGCTAATTATTTCTTCCATTTAAAGATAAAAACTGAATATTTATGTTTATGCATAAAGTCCTTTCTCTCATTCTTCTTATGGTAAATGTTTCTATCTTGATAGCATTTACTGACTTTCTGAATAAGATAATTTCATTAGCTCATTCATCTCTTTACAATAAATGCTAGCTCAAGGAATCTAAGGCACTAATTTAAATCACTCTGAATGGAGTGAATAGACGCTGTTGTTGTTCCTTCTGTTTTTTAACCGAGATCAGTCTTGATGAATGCTGTATACATTCAATGTCAGATAATACATGTTGATTTCATGCATCATGAAACAAAGAATGCTTCACTAATAAATACTTATTTGAAATGCTCTTTTGGTAAAATCCTTACAAAAACACTTGAGCATTCAAAGTCAGAATTAAAGTCAGACATTTGCTATTTTCGTAGACGAGAATTGCAATGGCACAGCTGTTGTTAATTCGAACATTGCGATTTAAATCTACAATCAAGCACATTTCAGTGCTAAAATAAGAGAACAATTATGCATAGTTGCCAGTGTGAACGGCTTCAACCTTTAGTCATAGAAATTATCAGTCTGAAATGGGCAAATATGGGGCTGTCTGATAATCCAGCCAATTTAAACTTGGAGAAGAACAGCAAAAATGAGCAGGAAGACGAGCAGAGTGCAGCCTCTGTACTGTTTTATTACTTAGTTTCACTTTAAAGGAACCCTCACAATTGCCTCAACTGATCCAGGTTTAACTGTGGCCTGCCACCCAGGGAATCTTTAAATCAGGTAATATGTCAGCCCCATGAAAGGTTCGCTGCACCTGGCTTTACTGTAAAGTAGGCAATGAAGCTGTAAAAGGCCAAGCAATGAACTGGATGCTCCCTTGCACAGCCAGGTTCCACACTACGGATAAACCCAGCACTTACCATTCTCTCCTCTATCCATGGTAAAAGGAGGATGGGGGCTGCAGGAAGGTCTTAGTGACAGGTCAACAGTTCAATCCAGTAAGAAACCACTGCATTAAAAGGAACTGATGAGACTTTTATTCATCGGAAACTAAAAGCACATGCTTTTTATCATGTTTTTAATTATTGTTTTATTATTGTACTCCCATTGTGTTATTTAATATTGTAGTTATTGCCTGTACAGCACTTTGGTCAACTGAAGGTTGTTTTAAATGTGCTATATAAATAAATAAAGATTGAGATTGAAATAATGAATAAAACATTGGGTATTACCTTCAGTTCCTCTTATTAAGATTTAAAAAAACTGAATATATCGAAGCTAAAGGAAACTTCAACCCTGGATTGTTTCAATATAATGTATAGATAACAAGAAACCTCTAAGAAATGCTTCTAGCTCTGGTAACCTGCATCATATATAGCTGCACAAGATCGCAGTCCACCCGGCAAGTACTTATTCTGTTTTGAGACGGGTTAGTCCTCCACACAACCTAGAAACTGTTAGATGTGACCATTGTGCAGGCCCTTTGCATTCCCACCATCCATTTTGGTGACAAAATGTCAAAAGTCATGCATGTGACATTCTGGTGATTTCGTTGTTTTTTCTCCATCTTGCATTGTGTAAATAATGGAAAGGTTAGCTTTAAGAAAAAACAAAGATGATATCTGAGCTTTGAACAAAAAACTGCAATTAAACAACCTCAGCTCTTAAACTGTGCTATCCTAAGTCTCAGGGTGGCAATGCTGGCCCGTCTGGCAGTTCAACACTTTGGTCCAGACATATTGGATGAACTATAAAATTTGATACAGATATTAATACACCTCAGTGGATTAATCTTTATGACATTTAATTTAACGTCTTCGAGTTGCCCAATATTTTAAGGTGCCCTGTGGAGTTTTCTTGTAACTATTCGTTTCTACATTCACTGTTGCTCACCACAACTCATTGTGTGTATCCTTGAGGTCAAACAAATTAGCTGAATACATTTTCTTCCTCATTAAACATTTCCCAAGACAGTTTTTCAACATATACATTCTTGTAAGGTTTAAATCCATGTCTTTTACTTCACTGACATTGTTGGCAGATGATTACATTTCTTGATTAACTAAAACGGTAACTATTTCAAACAGCTCCATAGTGCTACTTGAGGCTACTTCTCATTTCATTACATAATTAATTTTCTGGACAACGTTACCATTTTAATGGCAGGTTGTAATGCCAGAGTGCCAGTCAGGTAGGGGCCTGTCCATTTTCAAAGAAAGCTTTACAACAGAGATAAACAACCCCACAATAAAACATTCTAACCACCATCAGAGCAATCTGACTTCAGAAGCAACAAAGCACACAGCATACACACAATTGAAACCTTTCTCGAGCCATGAATAGTATACAAGAACAAGTTTAGTTTCCCAAAATTGGTTGGATTAAAGTCTCAGAAGTCAAGGATTTGCAATAATTTACAGAAAAAAAACATTTCCCTCCCATCACTGGAGTAGTTAGCTTACCTAAAATAGCCAGTTGTTGAAGTTCAGTTAGCTCCATGTGATAGATTTATCTCTGTTTAATAGAGGTTGGGTGATTTGGTTGGACATGATATTTACCTCTTTGGGGCCTGAAAACTACAACATGTGGACGTTAGCTTGCCAAGGTAAGTCAAGCTACTGGATGGCTAATAGTCCCTGAACATGTTGGACCTTCTGCCAGGTGGGTGAGAAGTGTGAACAAGGCCTACTGGGCAGGCATATTGAAGTGGGCGTGTCTTAACAAAGCAAGTTCCTTAAAGTGGTAGATCCCCTCAATTTATCTGTAAGACAAAATGTTACAATTTGGCAAGCTAACATGCTAAATAATAAAGCATTGAGTGAACATGTTAGCATTTTAGTTGAATGTAATTTGCTATGGGCTGTACTGTTTATTGTACATTAGCTCTTCACTGCTTACTGTCTGTGTAACCAACATTGGTATGCTACTCTTCATCCACATAGCCCCATAGACTAGCGTCACAATCAGGTTCAAAATGTTGATCTACTGAAGCACTACTAAGCCATTTTTTTGCACTGTAAGGCTTCCATCAGGAATTAGGTAACCCCTTGACATTTTCTCAGGTGCCACCGTTGAGTGAAATATTGGTCACATTCATAGTGTACTGCATGGTAGAATACTGACTGAACGTTACTGTTGACTGGGGAGATTATAAATTCTTGGCAGAGGTCTTCACTGACCTGACTGCTTTCCTGCATTGACCTTTCAATCTTCTTATGCAGCCTTCTTCTTCCTATATGCATCTCACTTAGATTATCCCTAGATTTACAACTCCATCCCATTACATTTCCTCACACAATGAGTCTGGAGGAAAGAAGCTTGGATCTTCTAATTGAATCACCAGCTTTAGCAATCTGCAGGGCTTTGGCTGCATTCCAAGATATGTGAAAATGAATCACCGTATGTGACCTCACTTCTGAAAAGAGTTGTATCTGCAGTGAAACATTTTGACATTTTCTTGAATATCACGACAACCCTACCATTTTTATATTTGTGGAAATACTTTATAGTTTGGGTATAACTTAGCTTTAAAATAACTTTCTAATAGAATTCCCTTTTTGGTTGAGACTATGTTAATGTATTTTATATCTCAATAGAAATAGAGCTTTGTGGAAATAAAGCTGGAAATAAAGCTGTACAATGCAAGTTAGTTATAGTTACAAAAAAACACAAGGCCTGAACCTCTAGGGGTGAAAAGTTTAATCAATAGCATTCGTCTTTTCTTCATCTCAGATTTTCCTTAAATACGCCTCCCTAATGAGGCCTCTCAGCGGGGCACCTTTACTTTTAAATTCTTATGAGGGAGGGTTCATTGTATAACAAATTATCTTGTGTTTCTGAAGAAGTTTCCCTCTAATAGCACACCATCTGCTATCACTCAGGCGCAGTGGCGAGCCGTCAGGGCCCTCTAGGCCATCTCTGAGGGCCTAAGATATTCTAAAAAATAATATTTGAAAACATTAAAACATATTTTTTTTGTTATATTTTTCCTTAGTTTTACCAAAATAACTTGATTTAATTGTATTTAAAATAACATTTCCAAAGAAATAAATCATTCGAATCTGCCTGTTCAGTTTCTGTTTGAATGTGAAGGGTTAAATTAAAGAAGCTCCTTGAGCCGTCTCTGCGAGTTACTGTGAAGATAGGAGCTGATTGGTGGTCCTGCTGTAAATTCACAGAGGGCCAGCTACAGTGGGTGTTTCTCAATGTCAAGGAAGGATGCTCCAGAGCCACTATTTCAAGGATGCTACGTCATCGAGTCCCGCCGAAGGACTGTTCCAATGTCCAATTCTACCGAGCCCGGCGTCCTTCGTAGCGAGAAATTTCGAGGCTGCACATGTGTATCCTCCGCGGTCTTAAAATCCCCACAATGCTTTGTGCACGGACCAATTTGCAAATCTTTGGCGGAAATCGCGCTCCATTTAAGGCGGGGCCTCGCATATGACGCACACCTGCACACCTGCACACCTGTTAGCCTGTTCCACCATTCTTCGTTTTCCGAGGCTAGGAAAGATTCTTGCCTCACTTCTGAAGGAAGTGACTCGGAAGACATGTCCTACCAAGGAAGCGTCCTCGACATTGAGAAACACCCAGTAACTCAACGAGAGAGTAATGTCAAATGGTAGTACAATTGATCAATCATATCTTCCCTCTAAATGGGTGGGCTTTATTTTCGCGGATTTTATGACAAGTTCCGCCCGCTGTGAAGTTTATGCATGTGTGTTATAGTGGTGCAGTGACGCGTCCTAAAACCCGGAAGTAAGCTGCGCATGGGTTCCCTCGACCAAAAAGCAATGGGATTTCGGAAAATATCTCGAAATAAGGTCTGTGGAAAACGAACCTGTTAGATAAATGCACGTTTTGTTCAGCCGGATAATATCCACGTCTACCCTACTTTTATAATTTTCGAATCATGAATCTAATCGATAGATTTATGATCGATAGATTTATGATTAGCATAAGTTCGTTCATGATGGCTCATGTCAGTGATAGTGATGACATCGTTACGAAATTATTAACCGAGTCATTTTCAAGATTGAGTTACAATGATAAACTGGAGTGGCAAAGGATCAGCTGCATGACCCGCCATCAAGTGCTTCATCCAAAAGGTCAGGAGGATGGACTTTGTGTTTAAGTGATTTGATCATCAAAGGTAGGCCATAGTAATTTTCAATGTGGGCCGCCGTGCCGACTTAATTCATTTTTAATTGTTACTTGGCTGTGGGTGCCCTGTCATGATAGGTGTTTATATAAATTCTGTTGTTTTGTGTGGTAGAGGGTCGCTGTCATTGATGCGTTTTGCACCCCGGGCTGTTGTTTTGATATTCCGCTGAAGTATACGCTGTGACGTAATACTCTTCTTTTTTTTTTTTTTCGAGGGAAGGGGGGGTCAGAGGGCCTAGCTATAAAAGTCACGGCTCGCCACTGCTCAGGCGACAATTTGTTTATTAAAAACATTAAACCAAGTTCTGCAACTTATGTATGTTTGGTTCAGCTTTTAACAGTGTTTGTTTGATTAAGACTGTGTTCCTGGCTCTAATAAAACCATCCTTGCATGTAAATGTACTTTAGCATCTTATTACAACCAAATATGATATATCTTTTTCTTTCAAATGAATCAAATAGGGTTGCAAGGCGATAAGCCATTGTTTTGTTTTTGTCGTTTTTTCAGCCAACTTGACAGTCATTGTTATTTTAACAAAGTCACAGTGAACTATTGACCAAGGTATTGGCTGGACCGTCCAACTAACTGATATCATTGTCTGGGAACCAGTGGAGCAAAAAGGGAGCATGACAGTCTGATGAATACATTGTGGATGGTTCAATGAGGATACTTTGAACAAACAAAAAAAGGCATTTCTTTTATGTCCTGCAAAGCTCAACAGCACAACACATTGTGCTCTGTGACTTCCTGACAGTACAGATGGTTTTAGAGGTCAAAAGACAAGTTCAATTATAACTTCAATAATTACTGGACTGGTGCAATACAATACTGAATGTTGACTCTCCCCGCAAAGCTGCTCCTTTAATCCCTCTGTTCACAGTCTTCAGCAGAACATGGCACACTTCCCTAATTCTCATTCTCTGCCATCTCCACCACTGCCGGGCGGGGACCAATGGGCTGAAAATCCAAACATCACAGGAACATCCGACGGAACACAAAAATAAGCTGTTATATTTTTACATTTAACAGAAAACATAGAATGTTTTGTTTCACAGCTAATACAGGAAATAACTCAGATGATATATCATTTTTACAGCTTAGAAATCTCATCTGGGGAATGTTTCATTACCAGAGAAGGTTCCACATCACACACGCTTTTAATTAATTCAATAAGACTATTAACCATACATACATTGGTAGAAATATATGAATTGAGAACAGTTAATTAAAGCGTATTGAGAATATTATAGACAAAATTGAATTAGGGTGAAACCATTATTAGGGTTTTAATTAACCAGTGAGTGGTCCTAACAAAAGAGACATTTCTTAAAACCTGTTAGACCCCAAGCCTGTTTTTCAGATTTCAGGCTCGAAAATGACATTTCTAGAACAAATGACCATAACTACACTTCTAAAAGGGGTAAATTAATAATCTTTTTCTCAAAGTAATGATAAACCTTTGAGTTGGATGTAGAAAAGTCAGAATCAATATAGATGTTTTTTATTTTAAAGAAAATTCAGATTGAACATGGTAAAAAACTGTAAATTATAGTGTCCGTCCGAAAATTATTTTTTGCTTATAGTGAAAACTACCCTTGGATGATGGGTTAGTAGACTAAAAGCTTTAGGAATCCAAAGTACAACATATAATAAGTACCCTGTATCAAGATTGATGCAAAACAAGTGACATTTGACATTTTTAGAGAGATTTAGCAAAAAAAACCCACTTCTGGGGTCATTTGGGTGGATTTTCCATATCTCTGGCCCCCCTGGTCGATTTTGATGATTGACATCTCTTGCTAACCGTCAGAGCCAATGGAATCGAGGGAAAGTTCCACATACACACACAGGTTACCAAATAAGGAGTGATAGTGACGTGTAGAAAAACCGGAAGCTGCGCTAGCCTCTGGTGGCTACCATTAGTAGCTCATTTTGATTCTCCGTTTTTTGCATAAAAATAGTTTTATGGATTATCAATAATTTTTTCAAAGTGACAGATACATTGGATGAACCTATGGATTAACCTTCAGCTGCGTTTTTTCTCGTTTTAATGCCATTGAACACGACTTTTGATCAGAATAACAGCTAAGGTGAGCATATCTCCGTTTTTTGCTACCTAAAGCTACGTTGTGTATTGTCTGTATTTGCTTCCCCTGTCACGAGTTCTGATCGCTCAGTGATGATCCTTATATTTCTATAATCTGTGGAATCTCAGGATGTTAGCTAAAGTTGTTTGTGCAGATCCAATAAGTATATCGATCGGTATAGCTAGAGTTCTGTGCTAACGGCCTTAAGATTTTTTTGCCCGTGGCTAATTCACAGGCTCAGTGTTAGCTTTGAGGGTTTTTTTGAAAAAAAAAGATCAACTAGCTGAGTTTCTTTCCGTTACATAGATATGAAACATTCATAGTTTATTAAATCTTAAGAAGCCCTGAGACACTTTTGCTTGCAGATGTTGTGATTTCGGCCCCTTCGGCGGGTCCGTGGGGCTAAAGAGGAAGAGCTGGAGCATACAGACACACACCAATAATGCACCTCAATCTTCTAGAAAAACGTTTTGACTCCAATACCCTTTATATGGTCAACAAATCGCTGGCTACATCTCAATAGTTTCCTTAACAGTATTAACTGTTGAATAATTTAAAACCTATTATACATTTTGGTAAATGCAACTCAGTTGGTGTGCAAAACATTTTCAAATGCAAAACTGAAAATGACTCACTGTCTGATGCTACAGTTTACCTCCAACTGAAGCCGCAGCGCCTGTTGGAGGGCTCTAGTTCTTCTGGCAATTCCAGGATGAGTATTAAACTGTGACCCGCCTTAAAAGCAAAGTCACGGCTCAGCACTCAATCACAGAGCGAATCCTTCAACAACAATACCAGTGAAACAATTTAAAACTTGACTTTGTAAGTTTTAAAAGGCTAAAGAACACTTATAAATGGATGTAGTATGCTTGCTGGGATATCATATTACCATGTTTTTCCATTTGGTGTAGGAACCACAGGACAGACACTTGACATACCATGTTTTATACCATCTCTCTCGATATGTAATTACAAAATATAATATTTATTGCAACTACATTCGATAATAAATTAAGGGCGTGTACAGTTGTCCTTCAACTTGCAATCCCTGCTGTCCTTAGAGCTAGCCTTCGTCCTGCTGTCCTCCAGAGTGTCCTTGGAGCAGATATGATGAATCCCTCAGCTTCAGGGTTGCTATTAGAATATGTGTTGCCAACACTATCTAGGATAGAGATTTATTACATTCAAGTGTAGTGACACTCCTTAAGCCAAAAGCTTAGATTCTCTGACTCTTTCCCCTTCGAAAACACAGGTTAATGTGAAACACAGACAGACAGTCAGTAAAACACAGAATATTTCAATGCTAATAGTTACTTCTTCCACAAATGTGTAGTTATTTTAAGTAGGGTAAAACTGACACGTTGTTGATCGTAAGCAGAATACATCAGATTCTAAATTAGAGCCAAGAAAATAATTGACAGATTAACCAACAAACTATTGTTGTTTCCAGCCCCACTAAAAAGGATCTAAAATAATATTAGAGATAACTAAAATGTACAGTATATCCCAGCACACACACACACACACACACACACACACACACACACACACACACACACACACACACACACACACACACACACACACACACACACACACACACACACACACACACACACACACACACACACACACACACACTCTGACATTAACCTAGGGGGAGTTCATATTTTAATTGCTGACACTATAGCTTCTGGCTCTCTGAACCAACTAGGTCCCCTTGCAGGATACATAATCCATTATCATAAATCAGATGCGCCAACAGACAGGTGGGCATGAATACTTAAAGGTCGGTACATTAGCACTTGTGTGGAGGTATGTGTTTGAGCCGACGTCATTGAACAGGCTAAAAGCACTGCAAACTCCTCCATCCACATTAAACAGCTTAGTGCTTTGCACTACAGACGGATATGATGTACAAGTTAGAAAGAGGAGAACACGCTTACCATCCTCCCCCTCTGAACGTATTCAAAACAGAGAGGTATGAAAAAAGAGGAGTATCCATGGGACAGACACTGCTCGTAGCAATTTGTGTCCTCTAGTTTTGCCATGTGGTCACATCTCTTGTGGTTGAGCTACTACCCTTGTCTGAGCCTGAGCAGGTGAGCCAGGTCTCTCAGAGTGCAGAGAGCTGGAGGCAGAGCGAGCAAAAGGTCTGCCCAAGCATGCGGCTTTCAGGACTACAGTTCTTCATTCTAACATTAATTACACTTGAGGCACATTCATTTGGATTTCTGCCCAGTGAGAGATAAGCTTTTACTGCAGACAAGCAAGAGAGTAGCCTGAGAGAAGGGGGAGATACTCTTGATGCAGTGGTTCTTTTATCACAGAAAGTTATGTGGCCTTTAATGCCACGTTTGTGGAATTCAATCGAGCTATACTTTATATAACATTTAGATAAAGCTTCTCAAAGTGTAGAACTGTCTGATGGACCAGATATAAACAATTCCAGGTGAAATATAGAAGTAGTGTGGCATAGTAAGTTTCTATGTAGGAATATATTGTATGTGCATTAGTGCTGAGGTTGATCTGTCAATAAGTTGATCAATAAATTATATTATCCATAAATCATTTGCTATTTATCGAGCAACATTTTACAAATATTGTCTGTTCCCACCTTAAAGCCCAGTTACCAAAGAACCCAGACTGCTCTGATTGGCTTGCGACAGAAAATTGCAAAGGCAGTTCTCAGGCTGTTGGTAGAGAAACTCAGAATGAAGGTGATAATTTTAATGAGCATGTATATGACATGGAAGGGAAGGTGAGGAGAGTCTTCTGACCGAGGCAGCCCACAAAACTCTGACTGGGTCGTCTTATTTCATAGTTAGTGGGCTTGTAGGCACCTAAGATAACCAAATGTATCTATACCAGCACTGGACAAGGGAGTTTTTTGTAATATATACCATTTCAAGATGTCCCCACGGGCTTTAAAATGTGTATGAAGACTCGGTTCATTGACCAATAAGGTGAATAATTATTATTGTTGTCAGATATATATCTTTTCTCAGGGTAGAAAATACAAACAACCATTTAAAAAATATACATCACATTTATTTGTACTGACACCAAGAGTCCGTACAGAGTTGTCTTTCTCTTTTGATGTGTTCAAGCACTACAGGTATGAACCTGTTTCCTACCTCCATACATCCAACTGTATCACCAAGCATTGCTTTATCACTACCAAAAAACAGAGTTGACATAGCTGACACATACCACTGTGTTTTTCTCTAAAGGTAACACAATGTACAAAAGCAAGTCTCGAAATAGTAAGATTCTTGGTTCCATAAAAAACGTTCTTTCCTCCTCAATGAGTGAATAAGAAAACAATGCACTTATCTCTACTGAGCTTCTGCTGCATTGCTTGTTAGGCAGCCAAGGGGTAAATTGATGCAAATAAGTAATGAAAAGAAACAGGCCGGCTGATCCCTGTATTACTACCACAGCAGCTTTCGAGGAATTGTTCATGCTCTGTAGAGCCCCAGATCTGTAGGAGCCGTCTGGAATTGGTTAGATGCCATTCAATGAGAGGAACACATGATGTCAAAGTAAAGGATTGAACAAATCTTTCCACACACTGTACACTACAGTACAACACTATCGTGATGCTGGAAAGAACTGTGCAAATTAAATGTCCAGGGCCTCAGAAGAAACAGGAAACTTAAAAAGGTTCAACTCTGGAGAGCTGTATGATAACTGGCAGACTCAACCCCCTTTGGCAGGCCTCGGGCCCTGTGGGATGGGTAAGGCCAAAGCGAGCAGGCAGTCAGAGGGAACGAGGGAGCAGAGGACTGGTGGCTCCCTCCATGAACATGAGGTTGGCACAGTGGCCTCACCAGGAAGCTAAAGGCACCAGAAGAACCAGGAGCAGGGCTGTCCATGTTAGGCTCTGTGGCATGCAGTGCACCGAGCACTGGTTGCTTTTTGCTCGAACACCTAAGAGAAGGGAGGGGAACAGTCAATATAGATGAAAGGAGAGACCCTTTACAAAAACGCTGGAACTGCATCCATGTTTAATGCTATATATTTTCACAAAGAGCTGCAACACAGACTATAACACTCCTTGTTGTTAACCACCAACTATGTGCAATATGTGCAATATATATATATATGCCGTTAATAACTGTGCAATATATACCTGGCTGCTAAATCCTCAGAACTGTTACAGGATGTGTTTTTTGTAAATTGTGTAACTTTTTTTTATTATAATATTTTGCATGCTTCTTAGGTAACATTAAGCTGTCTTTGGCTCTTTTCTGCTGTAACAATGTACATTTCCCCTCTGTGGGACACATACAGGTATTCTGATTCTGGGGAGAAATATGCTTTTTTTTGCAAAAGAAAAAAAGACAGTGAGCATTGCCCTGTAAAGCTGGCTCGTAAAGTCACAAGCAGGACTGACTTTCTCTTGGTCCTGTTGCTTGAAAGTTAATTGGCTGTGCAAGATTAGAAGGGTTGGTGTGGGCGATGTAATTAAAACGGTATTAGCCAAGGAAAACTTGGCTGGCACAACAGCTGTGGCGACTCAATTAGGGGCAGAACATAAGATCGCTACAAAAAGAAAACAGGCTGCATATAGATGGATATCAGAAGTCATCTAATTGAGTATGTGCCTGAGAGGCAACTGAATAGCTTCGGCTTACCGGATGAGGTGACTATTCGAACTTGGGAGCTGACCGCCCCCTCTCCCCCTTCGCTGAGGGCGCGCACCTCAATGATATAGGTCCCTCCCTCGGGCAGTGAGAGCATGGTGGAAGGGTTGATGGTTCTGGTCACCTGGTTGTGGCCTTTGCCCTCCTGTTTAAGTAACACCTGCAGGACACGTACACAAAGCCAATTGAGGTTTACATTTATTATTGTTCATCTATAATGAGATATTTAAGCCACAATGAGTAGTATGTGTAGGATTTTTCCTACGAGAGGCCCACTAAAAGAGTGTGTCTGTATCTGCAGAGCCCTTTGCCTGTATTTTCTTTTCCTGTTTCACTTTGCTGTGTTCGGGACGTTTCTGGGCAATTCCCTGCCCATTCCTCTGACTGTTCTCCCTGGGGCTCTGTTCTGCCCTGGCTGACACTGTAATTGGTGTAGTCTGAGACGGAAGCTCAGGAAGCTCTGCTAAATTCTCCTGTCTGAACAAAAATACTATGCCCATTAGCTAGCTAAACTGAAGATGGCTAAATTGGCTTGCTTGTGTTGCTGAGGTGAAAGGAGAAGCCATCTTCTAATGTTCTGTTAACAGACAAATCATACGAATTGTACATTTACAAACTTTTTTTTACTTTTAAAGGGTCTCAATATGGATTAAGAGCAAAGCTGTGATTGAAGGATTGCCTCCACACTGCTTTTTACATGGTTGAAGGCTGAGCCTGCAGCAGCAGCTAACCTTGCTAGCAGTTAACATTGCTAACAGATGAACAGTGCCATTAACGGCAACAGTGCTGACCTGGGGGGGAACTGGAGAGTGGGCGTAACATTTCAGCGGAAACTTCTGTAGGAGCACAGTGTGGAGAGGTGGCCATTAGCTTGCCAGTGGGACATACACACAGGGACTCACGTGCACTAGAACGCACACCAGCAGGCTACGTCTGGGAGTTTGAATCAGGATGACTTTAATTTACATTTACTCTGTCTTAACATATACCACATTTTGGTTTTCTACTCTTTTAATACTGTGAATGCCGTATATGTAACCTTTAAACAGTAAAAGTAACAGTAAGATGGGCAAAACATGTTCTAGTGCCTAGGTTAATTATCTGCAAAGAGTTGGGATGAGCAACATTTTTGGTTCTTTAAAGACAAATTCAAATAAATTCATTTAGCTGACGCTTTTATCCAAAGCGACTTACAATTACCAATTACAGGGACATTCTCCCTGGAGTAACTAAGTGCCTTACTGAAGGGCACACTAGTGGTGGTGTTCCTGGCAGGATTTTAACTCACAACCTTCCGATCTTCAGCCCACCTCACTATCCATTAGACCAGTGGTTCCCAAACTTTTTGTGCCCAAGGCACACCAAAGGACAAGTAAAAATCTCAAGGCACACCTATTGTGCAAAATAGCCCTTATAACACGTGTTATCACTCATATCATGTCAAATATCTGTAAATGTGCATAATTATTTACTAATGCCAAATAAAATGTGACAAAGACAACTATATTACTCATGAAATATTTATTAACGAAATATTTCAGAAATTAATTTGAAACTTTATCAAATTAGGCTTCATCAAAGCAGCAACACACTAAATTTAAACCAGACAGGTCACAAAATAAAAAATGAGGCAAAGGAAACTCAGCAGAAATTCAGCACAGAGAACTGTCAATGCAAGGAAGCTGCACTGTCCATGGTCCTGAACTACAAATTATAAATGTAACATTTCAGCAATCGGCATTGAAACATGTGCTATTGTAAATATTTTGCTGACTTACAAATGAGTGAGATACATGTGCCTGTCGGGGCGCGCAGATTTTTTTAATCCTTGGTGGCACTGAGGAGAGGGCCACTCGCAAGTCCTGTTCAACAGAGAGCCGTGACCTCCTGTTGTTCTTCATGTAAACCAGAGTAGAGAACGCCAACTCACACAGGTAGGTAGTGGGAAAAAGAAGAAGTTGCTCAATCGCGTGGTGGGAGATGCTTGGGTACTCCGATGCAGAAGCCAACCAAAACTGATCCAGTGGGAGCTCACTAAATTTGAGTTTCAGTGTGCGGTCCACACGGAGCTCTGCGCACTCCTCTCTCTCTTTCATAGTGAGCTTTTCTGTTGAGGATTCCTGGTGGAATGGGTCTCGGATCCAGTCATAGTCCTCGATGTCAGCCACACGTGGAAAATAGCGCTAAACCTCTCTTTTAAGGTCTGAAGGTGTTCGGCATATACAGCGCGCTCCCTAGCTGCCTGCGGCGCAGCTGATGCCAGCGGGAACATGTCCATGGAGCCCTGTTCCAAAGCCTCGCGCCACAGGATAAGTTTGCCCATAAACCCCCGAATCTTGTCTGTGGATGATAAAATGTTTTCATTCCTGCCCTGAAGCTTGGCGTTTAACTCGTTGAGATGCCCAAATATGTCTGCGAGGTAAGCCAGCCTGGCGCACCACCTCATCCGCGAGCTTGTCTTTATGTGGGACAGCGTGTTCACGTGAAAACTCCAAAAGCTCTTCCCGAAGCTCAAAAAGACGGGATAGGACTTTCCCCCGTGAC
This sequence comes from Dissostichus eleginoides, assembly GCA_031216635.1. Lineage (NCBI taxonomy): Eukaryota > Metazoa > Chordata > Actinopteri > Perciformes > Nototheniidae > Dissostichus > Dissostichus eleginoides. The sequence goes on along the minus strand of CM062268.1, from coordinate 11,536,684 downwards.
AGCCAACGTACCTCTGTGTGGAGGATCAGGCTTTGGTCGGCTCCCATCTCGGCGCACAGCTGGGAGAAGAGGCGAGATTTCAGGGGCCTTGATTTGATGTAATTCACCATCTGCACAGCCTGATTCAGCACCTCAGTCAACTCCGGGGGCATGGTTTTGGCAACTAATGCCTCTCGATTTGTCACGATATGTGGGTTTTGTGCTCTCACCTTAGCAATAAATCCTTTCACTCTCCCCGTCATGCTTGCCGCAGCATCTGTGCAAAGACTGACGCACATATTCCAGGTCAGACTGTTCTCTTTTAAATAGTTATTAGTTACCCTGAATATTTCTTCTCCCGTAGTATGGCTTTCCATTTCTTTGCAGAAGAAAAACGTCTCTTTGATAGAGTCAGCATCAACATATCTGACGTTTGCCAGAAGTGGGGCAGCCCCACTTATGTCAGTAGATTCGTTTATTTGTAGGGAAAATCTGCCGCTCGCCTGCAGTTTCTCTGTCAAATGTTGCTCAATGTCTTCTGACATGTCGTCGATTCTTCTTTTGATTGTATTATCAGACGACGGCACTTTGGATAGCTCATTTGCGGCATCTGGACCCAGCATGACACCTGCAATTTTTTTGCAAGCGGGGAGGATGAGTGTCTCCGCTATTGTGTGAGGTTTCTTCTGCTTTGCAATGAGCTCCGCTAGCATGTAACTAGCCTCCATTGCCTTTTCAGACACTTTCACACAATCCAACAAACGGTCTTGCTGCCTCTGGTTCAGATCCCGCGCTCTTTTGAAGTAGGCCAAGTTTCTCTGAACATGGAAGGGATGTTTGGTTTCCAAGTGCCTCTTCAGCTTGCTTGGAACCATGTTCGCATTAGCTAACTTCTCCCGACAGACGACGCACTCGGGCTGAGGATTGTTGACATCCCCGGTCCAACTGAAGCCATAAGACAGGTAACTTTCATGATACTGTCTGCTGACAGTTTTTTTTGTCTAATGATTAGACCACCACTATTCCACCAGTTAAAATGTCCAATCACTGAACTCAATATTGTTATATTTATTATTTGCATGCATAGATGTTTACTGATAACGGCAAGCTGGAGATACGGTTACACTTCAGATTGGCCTTGAAATATATTAAGCAGTTTAAATCGATTCACTCTTTGCAATATTAGATAACTCTTATATCCATTGTGTGATATTTTGTTTCCAACTGTGAGGATGAAAGGTTCTAAATTTGCAACAGTTCAGATATACGATTCTCACCACCTGAAATAACCATGGGTGGAGTACAATTCAGAGCTTAACAGTAAAAGCATGTAGAAGCATAACTTCTAAAACATTTTTAAAATAATCCTGCCTTTCTATTGATAGTGGTGAAAATACTTCTGGAACTATTTGCTTGATCCAAAATCTAAAGTTTTTTGCATGAATGTTTATGTATGTCTTGATGTTAAGAAATGAACTTGATCATTACCATGTACCCGATGACATCAGATTCATTGTCCTTTGCCTTCACTGGATCCCAGTTTAAAGTCACGTTGTTGCCCTCTTGAATCCACATGAGGTTGGTTGGAGGCTGAGCAGGAGCTAAGAAAGGAACGCACACTCAATTCAAACAGACTTTTAAACAGAGTTTCAACCAACTAGGTCAATTACTAGGGGATTTAGAGCAAACTAACAGGTATAGTTTCTATTCCATATATAGTATAGCATGATTAGTGTCAGTGGTGCACTCACGGGCTCTCCTGGTGTTGACAGTGACAGCAGCGGTGGCAGGACCCTCGCCGATGCTGTTGAAGGCTTTTACCGTGATGAGATACAGACTGTTGCCCTCTAGTCCTGTCAAGACCATGGAGGTTTCGTTTTTCAAAGTTCTTTGTTTTTTCCCCAAGTCCTCCTGCTCCATGTCTTTCCAGTAGCTGAGCTGTAAACATAAATTATTGATATTATAATTTTGTAATATTATTAAACCAGGAAATCCAATTGAGAGGCAGGATGTATTTTTCAAAGAAGAACTAGCCAAGACAGGCAGTGGAATTGACCGAAACACATAGCTACAGACAGAAAAACTCAAATAGGCAAAAATGTAAAGGAACAAAAAATCAATTATATACTGCTTCCAAATTTCAACTCATGCTCAAATGTATAGACGTAAAATAAAAATTATAAACTGCATGTATATTTAAACATGTGCACAACTTCCCCCGAGCACACAATTTACAAGCACCTCATATCCTCTTGGTCTTCCAGGGCCAGGATTGGGCGGTTTCCACGTGACCCTAATTTCCGATGAAGAAAAGCTGTAAGCTTTCACATCAGATGGTGCTTCCCTTGGCTCTGTGAAACCAGTACAAATGGTAATATTAATATAATTCTAAAAAACATCTTCTCTGTTCATGTAAAAACAATGCAACAACAAATGTTAACTCACCCCCCTCTGCGGAACGGATGATGACCTCTTTGCTGAACGGCCCATCTCCTTTATTGTTGTAAACTCCGACCTTCACTTCAAATGGGGTAAGGGGAGGGAAGGTCTCGTCTCTATATTTGTACGTTGTAGAGTCGGCTGAAGTCACCATCCTCTCCTTCCATCCTCTAGTTCCGTTGGCACGAAATGCAACGATATACCCAAAGCCTTCACCGTTTTGGAATTCCTCAGATATAGGCTGAACATTTCAAAAAGAAAGAAATAATCATCCAAACGTGTCTTTCACTGAGATTAATTCCAAACCTGGCTTTCTATAATAGCATTTGCAACAGTACTGTACAGCTGAAGGTGCATTATCTTCACATTTTATCATTTAAATAGCCTCTGTACAAGGAATTGAACAAAACACAGAATTCCGTCTGCCAGTGTTAATAAAGATGCAGTCAGTCTTGAGAATCATATTTGGCACAGTTGTACCCATTATGTTGCTATTTATCTCCCATGTCTGAGGGTTTTGGGACACAGGTTTTGTCTGCTGGCTTCAATGCTCATCTGTAGTTTTCCTGAAGTAGTGAAACGGGGAGCTGTCTTCCACAGCTGGTCCGTGCTTAATCAAATCAAGTGCCAATTCATTAAATGAGCTCAAATTTAATTAAAATATGAGCTGCAGGGAAAATTTTTGGCTAAATTTAATAAATGACAAACACCTGTACACCTGTTTTTGGCAACAAAAACCTCGGCACGTTGTTATGTGTTGATTTGAATAAGCTTCAAAGTAATATTGTCCCCGTAAGGCTGCCACAAATTAGCTATCGAGTCTACAGAGGTGGATGGAGATGGAGTTGTTCACATTTCATTCAATAATGACCAATCACCATGACTGCCTAATTACGGGGATGATCAGTGAAAAATGAATTAGCTTCCATCAAAGTTATTATCAGAGCTTGCAATGCTCTTAAGGACATGCCAAGAAATATGGGTCTTTAAAAAAAGCATGTACAAATGAGCTAGTTAAGTCCAGAAACACTCGAGGGGTTAGGAATTGTGATAGTCATAGATAAGTATGGACACAGCGTGATAACTGAGGTAAGTCTTGTGATGGATATAGCCAGGCCTGCTGGGCTCAGTGACAATGACTGTGGGGGCATCAGTAATGGTTGTTCCAATGGCTCCCCGAGAAAAAGCAGTCTCTCATCGTTGACTGTAATGAGACGGCTGAATGAAGCTGCAGAGACTGTTTAGTCATTCATCCTGCTTAATAACACTGCCCACCATGGCCGTCCAGGCTCTGACAACTCTCCATAGATGATTGGAGAGGCAGAACTGCCATGCACTCGCGTGCCTCGACTGCCAAAAAGGGCTAACATTCCTGCTCCGTCTCCTCTAATATCCATCTCAATTGATCACTGACAAAGTCCTGATTTATTTCCAAGAGCATTTAGCTGAAACCAAAAGAAATAGGGCAAAGCTAAAACGACTTAAAATGGCAAGAAGAGGACACTGCATTTAAATCTCCACATTGTCCTGATGCACTTGAAAACTGACAGACTTATTGGTTGGTGACCAATTATTCTGCCCTATAACGGGGAAATGAAAAACGATAATTTTTCTCTACAGTGCTCTTCAGAAGAGATTTGATCAGCAAAAATGCTTTAAAAAACAAACGAGCAGAATAAATATTGCTCACACTCAGCTTTATGCTGAGGCATTTGTTGAAGAAACAAATTGTAGCACTCGTGGCGGGTTGCATCTGAAATGCAACAGACACTGTATGCAACTTCCTGAGTCTCATCAAGAGAATCATCAAATACATGGCATTTATTTTGTATTTACTCAAATTTATGCATGGCTTGAAAGGACTCTTTGACTGGGTTGTCAAGCACCAATCATGGTGTAACTTTAGGTTTATTCTTCTAACATGGAGTCCTGCATTTATTTATGAGGAGGTTGAAATTGTGTTTTACTAGCTCCTTTAATGACACTCCTTATATCATACAACTCTCATTTAAAAACAGGAAATGGTGTACCACCAAACACCCTCTCTGGAATGGACATTATCCCCCATAATGTGCCACTGAGGGGCAATTCCCCTCATGTGAAGGTTATCTTCCCAGTGGCAGTTGGGCTCCCATACTTAATAACTACAAGAATAACTGTCAGTTGCCTCCACATCTGTTCACTGCTCCCCTGTTAATATATCCTTCAACTGATCTCAATTGCAAATTCTCGGCGTCGCTCATAGCAATTCTGTACATGCTGTGCCCTGAACCTGGCTTAGAGCCAAGCCGTCCACTTGGAAACCGTTCACAGTAATATCCTCTTTACTTGGTAAAGAGAGTTATTATGTTTTTAACAACCATCGTCAAGATTGAAATTACAACAGTTATTCATAAACATCCCTGGGTTCATTTGGAATGACTCAGGGATTCAAGGTTAATCATCGTTCTGCCTCTCTGGTGGGGCCGAATTTGAAATTCACAACATCTTAATCACTGGCTGTGTTTTAATACATGGACCAGATGGCCTTCTTCAAGCTTTGTCAGCAAATTCTTCAATGGTGAACAGGTTTGGCCCTCAAACTCAGACGTACAACTGAGGTTTCGTAGGTTTGAAATTGTATCTGTTTTTGTTGTATCTGTTCGCATTACCTCTACTTGTTGACATTATTTGCTGCTGCCACTACTTTATTTCCCTTGGGACCAATATAATAATAATAATAATAATAATAATAATACATGGGATTTTTATGGCGCTTTTCCTAATGCTCAAAGACGCTTAAATCTCTTTCTCATAGAAGCATTTCTTCTTTCCAATAACAACTTCAACCTCTGATCTTGTGGAAAACATCCTGCCCTACTGGCCCAAAGCCTCCTTTCCAACGCAAAAGGATCAAACTCTTGAATATTGAATTACATTTCAGTGAATTCGAGTCAAAGGAATGATGATGTAGAATACTGCAGCAGATGGGTTTTCCATCTCAAATGGAAAAAAGGTCACCCTGCCCTAATGATGCGCACTGACCTGAGCTCACAAGATCTTCTGTTCTAATATCATCAAGCTGTGAAGGCTAAAAGCTCCACCTCTGTATTATCCCTCTGGATATAATGTGCATCTATCTCGCCTTTCTCCACCAGAAGGGTCATGGCTTCGTGGGAGTCACATCATATACACCTGCGTTATTGTACCTTTGTTTCTACAGCTGTGGTGCTGACCTGTTGTCTGCTGAAAAGGACTAGTGATAACGCTACAGTATGAAACAACTGTGTGTGTACTCTCTTTATAAGCTGAGTCTATGCTTTTACAAATTTAGAACAATCATTCAGCAACACATAAAGACAGGGAACGCTGACTGAAGTCAAATTCAGTCACAGAATTCACTGCTTTTATCAGACTGAAGCATATATCTCAACACCAAGCTGTGCTAAATGCAACAATTAATTAATATTTCCTTAGGAACAAGACTGCTGGAAATTATTTATGAAAATGTTGTTAATATAAACATATCAGTTTATTATTGGCAGCTAAGTTTGGTTTTCTTAGAATATTTAATGCTGGTGACAAGAAAATTATATTTAATTATATTGATATAATTAGATAGATATAAATAAAACAATCCCAGATTAATAACACGATCGATTTCTATTTGGAATATTATTTTTTTTATATTTTGTAGCCGAAAAATACTATTTAAATCTATTAATTTATTTTCATTTAAGTAAATGCATTGTTAATGGTTCTGCGTTTCAATGAGTTGCTATTTACCCTGACCAAAGATCTGAATCACTAAAGATAATTGGCTAATTATATGACAGTGAGTTTAATTTTCCTTTTTTTTGCTTATGATTTATTATATTGTTAGGTTCATATTGTGTTATTGTTTACATTTATCTCTGTCCAAACTGTCATCACATTATCCTTTTACATCTTTTTGAATATAATTGATGTGATTTATATATCCCAGTCTGTCAGTATTGCGCTTAACCAGCTCTCAGGAGATGCTTTTAAATCAGGGGTGGGGAACCTTCTTCCTCTCAAGGGCCATTTCAATTTTTTCAACATCCTCCGAAGGCCGTACAAATTATTGACCTCTGCTTAAAAATACTAAAATCACAGCCCATTCATTTCGCCTTTCTTTCATGCTGTGCAAAGAAAAAGCAACCTCTTAATCCAGATATCTTACCAGGACTCGCGCATGCATGCACGGTTGTGGCATGACCACCAAAACAGAAATATATGGACACAAGATGTGTGCAATTTAGTTTCCTATCCATGTTTTTAAAATGATGAAATGAAAAGCATCAATCTGGTGCACTTTGAGAGCAACATTAGGAGATCTATGGATACATCTCTCAACACCCATATGAAACAGAACTGTAAGCAGATTTCTTTTTCTTTATGGATATTTTACAAATCACTCCCCTTTCAAACTGTATTCTTGTTTATTAATAACAACTTTTTTTTACTGTCATATAGTATTTTATACCTGTTTACTTAATTCTCTTATTTTTTTATAACTATAATGATCATATAAAGATGTGCCTTTACCTCACTGGTTATAGAAAAGCTTCCTATATTCGTTAGCATAGCTAGCTAACCAGATGCTAATAACAACAAAGTTATTGACTGTATGATCAGTATGACAGATGAACAGATCGCCACTGGGCTTTCAACTAAAGACACAGCCACGCAAAAACTGCGGCATGTACGGCTCCTTATGGGTACTGACATTTCTGAAATTCCGGAGCCGTGTTCTGGTGCTCTCCGTCAGAACTGCACCCCTGTCAGACGAGACATATACCACGTGATGACACATTAGGCTCGTGTTGTGTGCAAGGAACCTGACCTTGGCCAGGAAAAACAGGCACTCGCTTGTCTAATTATTTTGCGGTCTAGATTTCTTTTTTGCGTGTGTTTATAAATTACCTCGAGGGCTGTATCAAATTGTCTCGCGGGCCTTATACGGCCCGGGGGCCGGAGGTTCCCCACCCCTGTTTTAAATGAACTGTAACTCTGTGTGGCCAGAGCTAGTCTTAGTGAATTGGACTCTTTTTGTAATGAGGCTCATTTACATATAGATGTTGTGCCAAAATATGCACATTACAGAGTTAAATACAAAAGTAGCACAGGAGCACACAGATGGCATTTTGCTAGCAGTACAGTTAGGTTGCATTGATAATTACCTAATTTCTTTTTGTCTAATTTCTGCAAGTTAAATTGACACAAAAGCCATGCAATCCTTTTATCAATTTGTTTATAAAAGGCAATGTGAAATATTGAATCTAGCTAGAAATAGTCAGAGCTCAGATGATGCCAGTCTCCTGTGCTCTGTTCTGCTCTTTAAAAACTCCACAGAATCCCTCAATACATCCATCTTCCTACCTTTAAGAACATCTCCAGACTCTTGTCATCATTTTTTCACTTCAGTGTCTGAAACTTCTCTATATGTTTTAATTAGATCCCACTTTGATGGTTCTGGGAATAGGACAGCATCAAACGCAGGTCCCCAGCACACACGGAGCGAAACAGAAGCTACTCATCAAATCTCACCTCAAGTGAATGCAACTGACTGTAAACGAATGCAATCATCTGTATATCTTAAAATCATTAAACCGTTTCCTTCAAGCTTTAGAACCACAAGGACTAGCGTCATCCATCAACCATGCTTTATACCCCTTATTGTCTGACAAGTATTCCCAGGCAACACAAAATGAAGGTTTTTAATGAATTCACAATGCTGTAGCAACCACTGCGTGATTATTAAGTCAAATTCACATGCAGGATTATTACTTAGTGACAGGTAAATTCCCAAGGGAATGTTATTTTCAGCACGAATGTTTAAATATAACATTGTTTTCACAAGTGGATTGTGACACTGATTCTCGTGAAGGGTTCAGAATTGTTCTTATCAGTGGGAGTTGACAGTTTTCCTTAACATACACATTTATCCTCATGTGTTTAATCAGGGGGTCTGTAACTTTCTCAAGTTGAATGATGAATGTTCACACCCTGTATTTTTTTCTCTCTGCCATATTCAATCATTAAAAAAATCCTATACATATTGTCATTATTTTCTTTTTATGCCAAGGATTTCACTGCTAGTTTTAGAGAGTCACTCGCAGGAAAGGTTGACAAACACCATCTCACAGGATCACCATGGTAATTCGATGAAAATAAACTCATAAATCACACAATGGAAAATCAGCATTTATGTTTATTATGTTCTGCATGTATTATTTTACCTTAAATTCAGTATGGGTATTATTAACATCACTGCGAAGCTACTGCGCTACTTTAAGGGCGGCTGAATGTATTTGTTTCAGAGAGTGTGAACTATACTGTACAATGATTTTGTTGAGCCCAAGGTTAAAGGTCTGAGGGGACTCATGCTGTATCAATAAAATATAACTTAAATAAATAAATACATGTTAAACTCTGTCTAATTGTTTATCCAGGTAATTCAAGGTGTTCCCTTTCTTGTAGTGTGTTCTATTGTTTTTTGTGCATGGATGCATAGTCTTTTGATTAATTCATACTGACATCACTATGTGACACCCCCATTTTCAACACTCATGCTTCTATTGGCTAGCGCTCCAACACATTGTACGTGATAGGCTAAGAGGCGGTACATCTCTAAGCAGTTGACCAATAACAACAGAGCCGTCCAGCTAACCAATCAGAGCAGACTGGGCTCTGGTTTCAGACAGAGGGTGAAAAGAGGTGCTGCGGCACAGGCAGAATGAGAAAAATAAAGACCTTTTATAAACATTAAAGCATGTTATCATGTCACAGTAGGGGAACAAAATACAAATATGAAACCTTAACATTAGCATAATAGGGCCCCTTTAAGTCAAACTTATTTTTCTTGTCTGTCTCATTACCTGTGGATTACTAAAAGCAACTGATTCCTGAGCATCTCATGTGAAAACTGGTAACATCTTTAGTTGGGGTCATAACATTGTGCTGCCATCTGTTGACATAATGCAACTCATTGACATTCAAGACAGGTTTACTATGAGCAAGCATCTTCGGCACTCCAAATGTGGATCCTATCTATTGAATGGAATGGCCCAGATTTCTGCATTTTATTTAAATGACACACATTTTTTAAATCATTCTAAATTATACTGGACACTTTAGTGCACTCTTACTAATGAAAAATATAATTGTAATTCCATTATAATTAGTGCACGACCTTTGGCAGTTTCTGCATCAGTTTCTTTACAAACCGAGAGAATGTTCTGTAAAGTAATATCATGACTTGAGTTTGCTTAACTGAAACACCAGACCCACTGTGACATTTGCCTTTTTTGGACATATGTTGTTACGCTTGTGCTGCAGAGGGAGTTTGGCAGAGGACCTTACCTCCCACGAGATGACCAGTTCGTGCCTGCGGCCGTTCCCTCCGCTGACGTTCGATGGTGCCACTTTCGGGACTGTGTGAGGCAGAAAGGTTAACAATGCATCACTGACCCAACACCACAAAACTCACTCCAACACTTTTTGAAATAAAGAAAAGATGAATTGGACTGAGGGAAATAGTCTTCTCTCTTTTTGTATGTACATATATACTATACACACTTTCTATTTTTGGAATGGTTGCAACAAAGAGTCAAGCATGAGCAGCTTGATTATCAATTTGTTTTAAAAGGTTACAAAATATAGTTCCACAAATTCAAAAACTAAGATATGCTTATTTAAAAAATAAAATCAGAAAAGGTTTAACTATTAAATAATGATCCAAGAAATTATAATGAGTATTTTTAAGAAGTTTAATCTTCAGCCTTCACCTTTTTCGTTCACTAATTCAGTTTTTGTTCCTTTTTTGTATTGTTATTTAGGACCAATTGTCAATTAGGACCACATTAAATTGTTCTGCTAATTGAAAACACACAACAAAAATGTTTTCATTCATCATTATAATTTAACAAATTAATTATTTTTAGTCAGCCAATCCAAACTGAAAAATAAAATGTTTTCATGATGTGCTTAGAAAACATTGCTCAAGTAAACAAAACCAGTTTCAGAAAACATCAAAAACTCAGTGATTGTTTGGTGTTTGCGCCTGCAGTAAAATACCTGTCAAATTGAAAGTGATGGCAGGTTTCGGTGGCGTGTGTGAGTTTTTCTCTCTTTCGCTTGATCACAGAACATGACTTTAAGGACGAATAACCACAACCGTGTGCAGATACAGTAATTAGTCTGTTAATTATGCTGAGTAGATGGGACAGATTAAATAAGCCATTTCCAAATGACCACTGACCTTTGTAATTATCGTGTTTTATAGACGAGGAATGAGCAGTTAGTGAAGCGGCTCGCCTGATCAAGACTGTCTCAGTTATTTTTCTGCTCACCATAAATAATGCACTTGCGGTTTCCACGCCTCAGGGCATTAAAAGGATGCTTAGACAAAAACACTACACTTGTTGAAATGCATGCACCTTATTTTCAACCCTTTTGCCCAATTAAAATGGAGAATTAACAATGGGAATACAACATGGCTAGGAGGTGTCATGTTGGGGCACCACTGGCTCTAGCTACAATAAATCATCAGCTCTCATTATACATCTTTCTGGACTGTTGGTGATTGCTATTGTCTGTCATAATGTGAATATAATGCAGTGCATAACAAGTATTGTATAGGCTGAGGGAATGTACCTGCTTCCTTAGACCTGACTCCTCTCGAAGGTGCACTGGGATCTCCGGTCCCAATGGCATTGCTGGCCACCACCCTGAACTCATACTCTACCCATGGGTTGAGCTCCACTGCCATGGCTGACTCCATGTCTCCTGTCACTGGGTCTGGGTCTGAACACAAGAGTGTCACATGTGTATTTATTTAACCAGGACCAGCACCACATCACAGTTCCTGTTCTTCAGTAGAGCCATTCCCTGAAAGACTTTACAGCTTTAAGGGTGTCCGAGATTGTTCTGATCCATATTGAGTAAACAGGGTTCGAATCATAGACGTTTAAATACAAAGTCTGCAGCATGGCAATTATGGTTAACAAACAGGCGAGGCAATCAGTCAAACTTAATTTTGTGTTAGGCCTGATCATTTGAAAGTTATGTGCTATAATGCCAAGGCAGTCTCCTGACCTGAATAACAGGCAGGTTTTTAACTGAAAACGATTATACAAGATGAATATGATGACTTCATATGATTACTTTAACGTGACATATCATACAAAAACTCACTTTCTTAGTTATTGTTCACATACGTTTGGGAATATGGAATCTTTTCAACCCAGAAACTGTGAAATATGTCAACAGACTAGTTATTGTTGGTGGGCTGCCTCAGATCAGAAAACATGGTGGGATTCAACAAGCTGTTCAATGTCCCACCTGGTCTCATTAGAATATAATAGAGCTACCAGTAAAATTGGGGGGTTAAAGAGACAGGCACTAAAATTAACCATTTCAGAAACATGTAGACATGTCGTAATAAAATCCCAGAAGCCAAGTATAAACATAAAAATGATCCCTGTCCCTTTCAGACTATGACACATTGGTGAATTACCTTCTGTTCCCTTAAACTGGGGGATAATTCCTACGCCTGTGTGTAAAAGCTGTGAGTTAGCCTTAAAGCCATTTTTTTCATTTTAAATCCAATAAGCTGGAGAACCACCAAAACACAAAAAAACATTGTCTTGGTTCTTAAAAACTGCAAAGTATTAAAGCTTCCCTACAGACTGTGACTTGCCTTTTTTTTTTCACAAGGTGGTGACTACGGTATACACAATTTACTGGAAACCTTGGCATAGGATGTTGTTTTGGTGTCTAAATATCAGCTTACTCGCAGCTTTAGAGCACATTATAGTACAACTCATTACTTCATAGAGGGAAGCTGATTTCCACCAATTTCCACAGAGGACTTATATAGCTATGTAATTGTAAATCCCATCCTGAGATTGAAAGAAAGTTGATTTATGAATGTACTTTGAACAGAATAACAAGCAGGTAACAAAACTAATCTAGTTTCTTCAGGGCTCCCATAATCACGCTTTGTCAATATTGATCCCGCAGCAAAAAACAAACATTGACTGAAAGCATATCCGTGTCACAAATGAACCAGAGGTCTCTGTATGCTAAAGCAACATGCATGACGCTGAGGAGCTTACACTCTTATCATCCAAAGCAGCTCACAATGAGACTACTCTGTCAAGCAAGCTGCTCTTCAAACATGAGCTGATAACTCTGTTTGAGAGGAGTGGGAGCGAAAAGCCAATCCCCCCCTTTATACTAATCTTAACAACTTCAACCCTGACAATACATCACAGAGCCCTAATTGTGCTTCATCAAATTAAATGTAGTTGAACAGACATGATGTGAGAGGAGTGTATACAAAGTATGATTTATATATCTGTGGGGATGAATCATTATCACACCTTAAACTCTGCCATCACACGGCATATTAAGATGGATTACACACAATGCTTAGCAAGCCTTCATCCTTTAACGCTAAGTGATTGTAATTGATAGTTTTTCTCTCAAAGTGACAGAAAAAATAAGCACATTTTAGCAGTAAATCTTTAATAAAATAAGTATTATAATCCATGCCTAAAGGGTTCATTTCCCACTCACACTAAAAAAAAGTTGACGCACTGACTTTTGATATTGTCTCAAAGAACTTTTGCTAATCTCTACTGAACAACAGCCAAGTTCAACCACAAGACGGCATCTTCTTAAACAGGCATTTGAGAGAAAAAAAACGTCTTTATCACGATTTGGCACAGTGGAGTGTCAGACACTTGATGCAATTTCCCATAAAGCTCAGTATATGAGGGTAAACGGTAAGGTCATTTAATTCAATTATTAAAACTCCACGTTCAGTTTTTACATGTTGAACAATCTTAACTTTTGAGGAAGATTTCAGACTGACCATCTGCATCGTATGCCACAGTCAGTATAAAATGCAGATTTCCAGTGGAATTAGAGAATAGCTTACAGGCTTACTCATTCATTTTTATTCAGCTGATTGACTATTTTGGTAGTTTAATCCTGTAAATGTAAAACAGTTATGTTCCAGCTGAATATTTCATAACACTAGATGTAAAAAAAAACACACAAAATCATTTTGTTCTCAAATGACTTCTCTGCAGTAGCGTTTCTATCCATCTGCATTTCCTTGTGTTGAACACTAAACACATATATTAATGCAGCAAATAGTCATTATAGTAATTGTCTGAATATCGATTTGAAAACCTTTAAGATACAAATGTCCCTTGCCACCAGAGATTTACAATTATTTATTTTAAATCCTTGCTTAATCAGGATCCCCGTACATGACTTTAAGCCGTATTAAAGCCTTTGTGTATGGCGCCACATTAACCTCACAGATCTAGAGGCTGCTATTTGCTCCTTATTGATTACCTGTTTGGACAGTTTGCCAGCCTAATGAAAATGGGCTGCGGGCCTGTATATTATAGGTGCTGATAGGGCTGTGGTTGTCCAGGCCACGAGTCCAGGACAGGGTGGCCGTGGTGTCGGTGATCTCCTCCACTATCACCACTCCAGGGGGGCCGGGAGGGCCTGGAGGAAAGAGAGTGAGGAGACAGATTAAATTACAGCTTTCAACTGCTACACCACAAATGTTTCAGGATTGTCGAGACACAGGGGGATAAAATGATCACTGCTGCTGTTTGAATCAATTCTAAGCCGGTCCATATTGAGATGTATTAATCATGCATTGTTGCCATTAGACACACTAATGGATGCAACCCTGCAAGCATTAAGAAGGATGTGCAGCTGTGTGTATATGCTGACAACATTAATTCTCTGCTGTAATCTGTGCACAAACAAACAGCAGACATGAACATACTAAACTGAGGCTGGATTTGTGTCGGACACAGATCTGCTGCCAAGGATTTCGTGCCGAGTCAGGAATATTGAAGCTTTCGGTTTTGGGGTTTTCGAAGGCTGTTTACCAATCCCTCTGAGCATGACTGAGTGTTGGACCTTCATGTGTTTTAATACAGCTGAACATATGTTTACCTCTTCAGAAGTAAATGTAATCTGCAAATGCAGGAAACAACTAAGGACTCAAGGGGGAACACTGTAAATGAAAAGGTGGCAGCTGGTGCGCTCAATGAAAAGTAATGTACTGTGTCCCCAAAAAGTGCCCATTAGAAGGTTGCACTGAAAGGAGCATTTGCATTCCCGGACATTAAGATTCATTTTGTGTCACTATTCAATTCAAATTCAATTAAATTCAAAGGCTTAAATGTCATATGCACAGTAGCTACAGTGTAGAAATGGCAATGAAAATCCTTAGTCCCAAGCTCCTCCAACACTTTAGGTAAAGCAGCCTTTCTTTAGAGTTTCAAAACAACCATGGCGTATCTCCTGCCCTCTATTAGGAGCTTTATGTTTAATGACATTAATTACAAACAACCAGACATTACACATCAAACCCAGAATACATATATCAATATTTTATGGATACGATATATTAAATAACTTTTCAAAAATAAAAGATATTACGGGAAAATCTAATCAACAACTCTCACATCACAGTTAATTTAAATCAATATTTATATTACAGAGTCTTATTTAATCATAAGGTGGAGACACTTCAGGTGATTAGGGTAACAGTTTATTCCAATAGATATAACTATGAATTATAAACCCCCCCGGTTGATTACTTAAATACCTTTTCTTGCATCTGAATATGGGCTAAAGCCAGGTTCAAAATTGTTAAATTATGTTAACTAATACAGAGATTAACAGAGGGAATTTTGGGATATTTATGTTTATCAATGTCAACAGCCATGCTTATAATGAATTTAATATTATATAAATGATGCTATGAATGATATATGAACAAACCCCTATGGATAATCCTTCAGAATATACTGTAGATGGAATTAAATGTATTTGTTTATGTGTAAAAAATTGTGTTTATGTGATTCTTACTCATTAGAGAAAACAGACTTTAAGAAACATTGACATACCCTTCCATACAGGGGAAAAGGGCTAGGAAAAAATTGCCATGACATTTCTCCACTTGATGACTCACAATATTAGTTTTTGTATTACACGTTTTCTGAAATGCTATGTTTAAAAATGCAACTAAAGCATTATCTTAGGCTGCAGCCACACCAGGACGATAACGGAAACGCACCAAAATCGTTATCAAAAAAGTCTTCCGTCCACACGCAATAGGCACCAGAAACGTGTCCGTCCACACGAGACAGCTCGAACCGCTGGAGACGCTGTATTACATATGCCGGGCCTGTAAGTGGCGCTGTACTTCTGCCACAAAATACACCAAAAGCAGCGAAGAAGACTTCTCGCGCATGCATGGTTGCCATGGTTGCCCTTCTGTTTATTCTCCGCGCTGGATTTAGCAGCAGAGGTGGGGTTTTGCCGGTCAACATGTCCGTTAAAGTTTAAATCTTCCGGACGAAATTAGAAAAGTGCCGGTCAAAGGTCTTCTTTGTTATTTATTGAGCTTTAAAACAAACGAATAACGACTCTATATAATAATATAAGAATAATACACGGAGGACGGAGCCTCTCTTTTCCTCCCCCTCTTCTGACAGCCCGTCAGTATCCGTGGTCTCATGCAGCTGGCTGATCCAGTAATGAGTGACCCGACAGTAAAAATAAACATATTTATAACTACTTTAGGTAGTGTGAGAGGTAATTCAAATAGCTAAGGGTGATGATCTAACTTGAAGTGTGTGTTTTGTTCCGCTCATCGCTCCATCACAGCGGGCGGAGCTGCAGGTTATCATGCAGAGCTGCGTGTCTCCTCTCCTGTCCGATTAGACTTCACTCGCGTTTATGTCCATATCGATCAAATCTAGCTGGAAGCTCCTGCTGGGTGCACTGTCCTGCGAGATACCGGGACCTGGCTCGAAACACTGGGGCTATTGCGTCATCGTTAGCAGGAAATGATCGTTATAGGGTGTAATCACGGAGCCCCCCAGAGCGTTTCGTCCGCAGATCTACCCACCTTGGGACCCGTTATCGTTATCGTTTTCTGCGTTTCCATGTCGGCCTTGTGTGGCCGAACCGTCTATCTGATAGAGAACTGTAGCAGATACGACCGTTATCGTCCTCGTGGCTGCAGCCTTATTCTTACTTTTGGTCTCTTGAGAGTAGACTAATCTGCATATGGAAAAAATAAAGTGTCGTAAAAAAACAACCATAATGTGTGTTTGGATGTTATCTTTTCACTAGTTTGAAAAAATTATGTAACACTGTGTGAAAAAGCATGTGTTGCCCATAGTATCACTGTTTCTGCTAAAGCACCAAAAAAAAGAAGACATTAACACATTTCCAGGCCTGACACCTCAAAAGACATTTGTAAACAGTATGTGACGTCATAGCCTCAAAAAATTACAGAATCTGTGTGCATGATAACTGTTTCATCACATTATCAGCAACAATCAGAAACAGCCACAGAATCTGATCGCTAACCATTTTAGCCATTCATCTGTTTAACAGCACATACTAAACTTGTTCATGCGGACAGACCGTCTGTCAGCCTTACTCACAGTGACTATAACAAATTAATCAAGATCAGAAGGTTAAAAAGGGGGCAATAACGTGGAAAAAGTGCTGCCCAATTGTCTCCATCAAGAGCAAATGTTTAATGTCTGATGTCATTAGAAAACTTCCCAAAGCAGCGGCACAAATTGGAGCCAATTTGCTAGATTCACAGTGTTGTGTCCATTTCCACTGGACTAAGCTTGCCAAGAATAACTCAGTAAGAGAATAAATGTTATTTTCCGTTTAGTGGTTCAGTTTAAAGAGGGCAGAGAGTCACTGCCTGCACGAAAGAGTGAACAAGACGTCACATAGTACTGTCCTACCAACACATGACAAGCTCACCTCGCACAAGGAGTTCAGACTCTGTAAACACAGAGTCTGCGCTGGTCTGGGCCCGACACCCATACTTCCCAGCATGCTTCAACAAAATGCTCCTGATCATCAGGTCCACTGTGGACGACTGCTGCAATCGGAAGGAATAGAATACAAACAAGTTAGGTATTAAGCAAGCCTAAACATACTTGACAAAAAGAAGTGTGATGCCTTTACATCTTGTAGAGGCTCATGAAGCTTGAGAGATTCCTGTTTAATTCAGGTGCTCGCTTGCTACATTCTTCAGCTACTCCTATTTTCTCTGTTGAAATGAGAATCGCCTAAGGCAAGGCTGGGAATAATTCAAGGTCTACAGGCAGCTGTTTAGCAAGAAACCTGATTAAAATTACACACCATGGATCAGCCAGGAATCTGTTGTGTAAAGGATTGTCACTGCAAATACTTTCTCTCCAGAGCATTGGTAGTAGCAGAGGACGCACAGGACAGATGTGATTTTAACATCCACTGAAGGAATAGTGACATAAAGAGGACTCCCTGCTCTCTGGTACATTTGTTTTCAACTTCATTTTATGGTTTGTGTGTCCAATAGATTCTGTATTATGGAGATTGGAAATGTTTCTTTGTACAAATATAAGTGTAAATTACGCTTGTTTAACCCTGTAAGGCCCCCAGTTGTTATTTTACAACATCACTTTAAGCTATCCAAAAAAGTCAGTAAATGTTTTGTTTTTTTAAAGACTACATTTACATAGTCAAAAGGTCCTTTTGTACTGGAAATGTACTTTTCAAAATGATACATCTTAAAATAAAAAATAAATCCATAGGACTAAACTCAACATTTTCAGTTTAGCCTACACTAATCGATATGTCCACACTGAAAAAACTGATCAATTACTTTAATTAAATGTATTATATCAACAGATTTCACAACTGTATTAGGTTAGTTTAAAGCAATCATATTAAGATTAAATCCAATATATTAGGTTTAACTTAATATTATTGCTTTCAACTAACCTAATACAGTAGTGTGACATTTGTTGACATAATAGATTTAATCAAAGTCAACGTTTCAGTTTTTTCAGTGCAGTTAATAATATGGTAAACCACAGAAAAAGAAAAACTCTAACAATAGAAAGGGTCCAGGAAAAGGAAGATGTGAAATGGCAAGGTATCAATGAAGCCCTGATATTGGAGGATGTCAAAGGTTAAATGCCTTTTTGTTTGGGAGGATTTATTGTTTTGCTCAGCTGGGAAAATATATGCGACATCTTCCTCAGAGGATCCTTGACCTTGTGTCCTCTGACCTTTTCCTGACGACTGAAGTCAGAAAGAACAACGGAAACAATCACACTCACAGACTTGCAATTCAGGAGGCGCCTGACTATTGTTGGTAGAGTTTGTGAATGGATTCATTAGCATGTTTTACAAAGCCATGATTTGATTAACAGAAGCATGCTGAAGTTTCAATATTAGCCTAATTGTCCTTATTATATTCCTTTCTATTTGTCATTCAAAACCACTTATGAGTGTGTTTGAAGCCGTAATACTTTTCAAAGCAAGTATGAGTCTCTATTTGTGGTTTCATTTTTCCCAAAAAGATACAATTGCAATTCAAAGCAATATATGTTATTATACATAATTATGTTACTGATCACAAATGAAATTTTTTTCAACACTTAACCCTCCTGTCGTGTTCGGGTCAAATCTGACCGATTTACTACTTTCATCAATCATAAATATTGTGTTTTACATGTGATTGCTTCAAGGCCCTAAGATATTCTCCACAGTAGGTATATGAACATGTGCAATTGCTGATTAACGGTTGTATCAATTGCAAGCATTTCCAAAGAGTAAAGTTGTGTTATTTGTATGCAGACTGAGGAGACTGGGTTGGATCACCACTTTCATAGAATTGTAGTGGTTTAGTCTTCTTAACACCTATGATGTTCCCAGTCAAAAATGAGGGGTTAACCCTCAATTATGTTCATCAATCAGATAGTACACACCCACAAATCAACAAAATGTTAATTTTGGAATACCTCTTCAGTGTATGTACCTTTTCCGTGTATGTACATTTTCAGTGTATGTACATTCACTGAAGTTATTCACATAAACCAGTAGTCTGAGACATTGTTGACAGCTTAAAGGGGTGTTAAATACAATTTGGTGATGATTAATGGTTTTTGTGTTAATGTAATAGCAGTTAAAACAGACCGGTCAAATTTGACCGGGAACACCAGAGTAAGGGGGGAGAAATGAACACAACAGGACGGTTATCAGATGAACAAAAAAAGACAGATAGACATGTACATAGATAGGTACATAACCAATATAATACATTTACTCATAGTCTTACTTTTGCTCTTACTCGTGCTCTTACTGTTTGGATGTATTCGAAGTGGTTAACGTCCTGTTGAAAGTTGATGGGCCTCTGGTTGAAGAACCACTGGAAAGCCACATCCAGCGAGGTGTCATGGGCGGCCTTGCAGCTCAGCACCACGCTCTCCCCCACAGTCACTTCCACTCGGATCGGGCTAAGCTCCACACGCATGGCCTCTGGAAGCACAAAGCTGCTACACTGTCACCTCAGGCTAACCAGAAGCTATAGCGCCAAGCAGCTGCGTTTCACTGTGACATCACCGCCAGAGCAGTCACGATTGGGCCAACCACAGCTTGAGCGTCACCTTTGTCAAACAAATATCCTGCTTGGCTTTGATCTGGAGTGTGGTGTGCAGTGCATCTATGAGACTCAGGCCTTTACGCTGTGAAAGTGTGTCCTTGTAATATGATTCTTGAATGTGAGAGGGCTTGGTTCACGGTTGAGCAAGCACAATACATTTCCTGGCACCCGAGTGAAGGTAAGGGGGGGGGAAATGACATTGGGGACTGTTTACTGGTGGCTGACTTGTGCTAATTTGGCAGAAAATAAAGGCCCCCAGGGCATCACTTACCTTTTACCCACAATACGGCAGTCATCTCCGCCGAGCCCAGCTCATTCTCGGCCCGGCACACATAGTTCCCCTCATCTGCTCGGCTGGAGTTAACAATTCTCAGAGTATTGTTCCGTAGCAACATAATCCTGTGAGAAAGGACACAAAAATCAATACTGGTATGAAAAACAAATTCAGGTATGATGAGTTGTTCGACACGTTTAGGCATGAGGTTTTATGCCTTTGGTCGTGTTGGGTTACAGGAATAGAAATATTTACTTGGGATGAGATAAAACTGCTCAGACATCCTTGAAATTATCATCCACTAGAGATTGCAGTGGAAAATATAAAACAAAATAGTGTTTACAGCTAGCCAATTATTATCACTGAATTGAAGGACAGAAAAAGCATTTGACAGTAGGTTGTTTGTGTAAATAAACACTTAGAGGACTGAAGGATGTGTGAAGGATGTGAAGTGATTGTATTTAACCTTCAACAAGAGAGACGGAAATAAACCCTTTCCACTTAGAATCAATCAACCATTGGAATATGTTAATGGATCTGATTTGCAGATACCACTAAGTAGCCCTATCTTGAACATGATTAAACACTGATTCTACTAAAGATACATATAAAGGTAATGGGGACACATGTTCAGAAAAAAAAAAGTGACACCAAAGCAATGTTTGGAACAAAGAAACTCAGTATTCTTCTGACTTTCAATTTGGGTCCAATGATGCACTATATCTGATCTTATGCCTTTGAAAGAGCACAATGGGCTTCTATTAGAGTAATTACAGTATCATTTAAAATCCATTAAAGGACAGTTTCAGAGCATAATTTGTGGAGAGCACTACACAAGTTGAAATAAAATAGATGTTTTGATTATTTGTCCCACTGCATTCAAATTTCTATACATTTATCATTTGTTCCATATTTATCACACACACTGTTTATGAACCCACCCGACAGATCATAAGTATTCCTGCATTCAGTGCATCTGAAGCTGTCAACCCCAGAAGTGGATATCATTGAGATTCCCCCAGGGAAAAAACAAGTGCAATAGAGAGAAAAAACAACACCACACCTGCATTCATAACATAAGTAGCCTCTTATGCAACTTAAGGACAAAAGCAACGCTGTATAAACATGTCGCTCAGATTTGTAAATAACATATGATAGCTTTAGAGGAAAAGCATACATATATATGTATAGCATAGTGAAGTGAAGTGTCCTGTGCAAGCACTTTTTATTATTGTGGTACGTATGTATATCACATTTAAATGATGCCTTCCATACCGAGGTGGTAATGCATATTTTAAAAAGTATTTGTTTTTAATAGCATATCGATTTTATTCAAAAGCAAACAGTCAAAATGATGGAGCTGTTATGAAGTCTTTTTATTCTACTTCATATTGTTTGGCATTTATATTTACTGCAGTAAGCCGTTTCATCATGGACAAGGTGATTGAAATTAGCAGAGAGAAACTCACAAAGGCGTGGCAACATCTCGCCACACATTCAGACAATTCAGAAGCAATCTGCAGCCAGGAGACATTTTTCAAATTGAGAAGGTAATTCACATTCAACAAGGACACCGAGGCAGAAAGGACACGAAGTGACTGTTGGGCATACAGAATATGCACCAGAAATGTTCCATTCAACCTTAGGATATTTCAAGGGAACATCAGAAGATCACACCATGATGGGGCGAGTTTCTGATATGAAGCCAAGCAGACTGCATTTTTCACATAAAAAAAATCAGCAGCACATTTTTAAACAACTTCTCAGTGTTTATACAAATGGCCAAATCATGCACTCTCTGACTGTTACACAAAGAGTCCGTGGGTTTTGACTGAGTCTGCCACATTTTCTCAAACTAATGGGATTAATACTTTCTGTTTAAGAGACAAAAGCCCTGAACATTAGCGGAAATCCATGTTAATTACAAACCTTCATTAAGTCAGCACAGCTGTCAATGCCAGATAAACGTGAAGCTGTTTCGATTCCTCCCCCGCTCTTCTAAGAACAGAACGTCTCTCCATCCATAAACTCTTTACTTTATTATGGGTAGTGGCAGAAAATCCTTGCAGGAGTCACCCTGGCCAAGACCTAAGAAGGTTGTTCGTTTCACCTTTTTCAGATACAAATCACCCTTTCACAAGGTTGATCTCCAGATGAGCGTTGACCCCTTAACCATTGTGTGATCCAGTTCATTAACGCACTGTACAGAATCACCTTTAAGATGTGTCAAACATTCTGTTCTGGTATAAATTAACACAGCCGCGATGACATTTCGTACACATTTCGAGGAAACTAGACCACATACGGTTTGTATACAATGCCAGCACCTAATAGTGAATGATGAATTACTCTGAGGGGAAAAAATGAACTACTTTGCCAATAACGTCTGTGAACAATTTTCTGCTCTCTTAAGACACCACTTTATCAGAAGTCAGATGAAAACAAGATCAAGGTGTTTTTCGGACAGGTATGACTCTCCCCGCGGTGCACGCCAAAACCACTGAAAAATAGATTTGCCAGAGTTTGAAAAATACCTCAAAGGCTTTTTATCAGATCGAGACAAGCCAGGGTCATTACTCACCATTTAGGGGCAACACACTCACAGACTCATCCACATCCATCAGTTTCACTGTAGCCAGGTTTTTTATAGAGAACAGACACCCAAAATTAGTGATGAGGACCACTTTTCTTTAAAGGAAGATTCAATTGCACCAACCTTTGAAATGACCAACTACTCCTTTTTTCAATTTGGCCTGAAGTTAAGTCGCTGGCTCTTTGAAGGACACTCACAGATCTGATTATCAACTGGCTTTTTGCTGCGAGACTGTGGAACAGACAGCTGAATCTTCTCTACCTCAGAACTCGGGACGCTCAGCAGTGACTGAGTATTTCAGTGGTGTCGCTCAGTTTGATTGATGGACCCTCGCCCCGCTAAGCCCCCTCTAGGAGCGACGGAGAGATGTTTCTCATAAAAGATGATGCATCAAACTGCGTGTGAATTCCAAATGCAATTGTACGGTCTAAATTGTCAGCATCCATGAGAAGGAGGGGGGGCTGTGGATGTGTCTCCAGAGCTTTCCTGTACCTAAGGTGTTTTATTCTAGTAGTGACACTTAATTTTGGTTACAGTAATGAAACTGTGATGTGTTACAACAAGACATGAGGGGCGAGAGCCGTAATGATAACACTTGAAGTTACGCAGTGGAACTATGATGAAAAACTATCTTTTTGGAGAGACAAACTTTTCATGACTTCATACATATTTTACAGGGCAATTAACTTTCTCATATAAC
The DNA here is from genome assembly GCA_031216635.1 of Dissostichus eleginoides. Classification (NCBI taxonomy): domain Eukaryota; kingdom Metazoa; phylum Chordata; class Actinopteri; order Perciformes; family Nototheniidae; genus Dissostichus; species Dissostichus eleginoides. The sequence continues at coordinate 11,513,187 of CM062268.1, read as the reverse complement.
GTTCTTTTCTCTAAACTGTGCAGAAGAACAAAAAAAAGTAAACTATTTAAAACAGAGCTCTGGTTAATATATATGACACAGCCTATCCCGATGAATTAAATTTTTAGGGTGTCTTCACATAGAATATTGCTATTGTGAATGCCCATAAAAAGCATTAAGCAGATCATTACTATAGAGATATTACATGGAGGGACATTTTCTAGTTTTTATTTAATTTCTTAAGATCACAAAACATTGCCAGTACAGAGGCTTGGATTTAATGATGTGTTGTGCATTTATAAAGATTGTATCACGTTTTAAATATATCTGGTTATATTAACCACAGCAGACAGTGTTACAAGTGAATGACACATGTCAGATATTAAAGTTCAGCCATAAATTGGCATTAATATTGATCTGTTGGAGCTATACATGTTGCTTTAATAAAAACAACACTATTTTTGAATATGCAGTATGTTACCATGAACTCAGTATGTATTGTTTTTAACATTTTGAGCTGTAAATTAAGGTTGAGCTATGGTTTGGTTTGAGGTCATACGTCTGTGCTGAGGTAAACAGAACACTGGCTCCAGGGTTTCTGCAGGTTTCAAGTAAATTTTAAGACCTTTTCAAGATCATATAGGATGAAATCGTTTATATTTTATTACTATATTTAACCATTCATACTGGCAGAGGCATAAAGAAAAATGAGTTGCCACCGAATGAAACTAAGCCTAACAGTTATGGTGCAGTATGAAGTTCAAACATTCATTGACATGTAGCAATCTAAGTTGGCTAATCTAATTTCTAAAGCACAAAGCAGTCACCATGGAGATGGTGACTGGTGGGAGTGGTGACTGGTGGGAAATTATCCATTGTGTGTCAGTTCTCCGGCCGAGCAAAAAATGAATTCTGACAACCCTCTCTTTATTATTTAAAGTTAACACAACGGTGGAGGATTCTTTTTTAAGAACTATCAAATTGTATGAGAGAACATTTTAGACCGTTTTAGGCTTCAATTTCAGACAATTTGATTTAATTTTCAAGGACTTGCAGAAACGCTTGGTATCCCCTGCCAGCTTTGCTGTTTAAATGGAGAATTGTTCCTACATGGATCAATAGCACAATGCATTTTTATTAGATCATATAAAAAAGAATTATAACTAACACACACTGACACACACAGCTACTACAGTGTCACACAATGCTTCTTAAGAGTTGCTGTACCTTCTGCTTTGCTGTATCCTCCGGTCTCCTCTCTTCCATGTTATCCGTGGTTTGGGCGATGCTTTGGGTTTACATTCTAGCAATATATCTTTTCCAAGTGTAGCAATGACCCGCACAGGATTATGGACAAAGACGGGAGCCAATGCTGTGAAAGACAAACACAACAAATGTGTTGTTTACATTTAAAGAGAAAGACAGAAAATAATAAAGTCATATCAGCACACACAGAGATGTATTATTTCCAAGTTTGGCTCTTGTCATAACAAGCATGGTTAATTAAATGTTTTAATAAGTTAAGATACAGTATGATGATAGGAATTATGTTCAGTAATTTCTTTGTAAGATATGTAATATCATGTATGTATTTGTTTTAAATCTATCTAGCGTTGTTGACAACCAGTAAATGCGCTATATAAATTATGTATTTTTATATTATTTGTTATTTAAAAAAAATTAAATACTAAGACAAGCTGCTTTGTAAAAATGTGAGAAGCTGTTTTCAGCACAGTGCTAATTGCACTGTATGATCGTGCTCAACGGAAAAAAAACAATGGCAAGTAACACATGAACACAACCTGAATAACTTCAGTTTCTGTGAGTTTGTCTTAAATATAGTTTTAATTAATTGCGAGGCTGCTAAAATCTAATATATGTTTCAACATACTTGTCGCACCTCTTCAACTGTGGCATTTCAAAGTAATTATTTCAAAAATGCTAGAGGGTTTTAACTGACACATCATGACTCATACAGCTGCTTGATCAAAATGCTAATTTGTTTTAAAGTAATAACCCGATTTTCAATGTGAATAATTACAAAGCATTCTTTTATACAAACAATGGCTAAACATGCTTTCAATATACTGTATAATGTGGTATACTTGGTCTTATCTCTGTGCTAATTCAGTACCCATTACAAATCTATTGTGCCACCTAATTACTAAAAAGCTGTCATAATGTTAATGATGACAAGCTGTGATGATTTGTACTGCTTTATGTTTTTAACCCACATTTAACCAGGCCACTTGAGTGAATAATAAATACATATTTATTTATTTATTTTAATATTCACAGCTAGCTCGAGAGAATAAATTAGGCACTAATGGTCTAAATAAGGCTTCAGGCACTTAAGTTGATGTGGTAGCGGTATACAGCTGTATTACACATCAAGGCCATTCACAGGCTGCGAGGCTCTGTCAACTGTGATTATTCTAATCCCGAATGATGCTTTAAAGGTGACATTATTTGCAATGACAATTCAATCCCATGTGTAGCTACAGGCTGACCCTGCTCCCTGAAACATTTGTGTCTTTGAGGCTGAGTAGTTGCCTGAGTGGCAGAGGTCCCTCTAGACACGGAGAGCAGCAGAAAACAGAGCAGTTGCTTTGAGTATTTGTTTTAATCAAAATAAGAGCAGGCCTGCAGCTGGTGGCAGCAGTGCCCTTATTGCTTCACCCGCCACCCTCCCAGAAGAGCTGGATCTGGGACACGATCACAGGCATGAGGGCAGCCGTTGCCCCCGCCTGGCCTCCAGTGATCGCTCATCTGGAGGCTGGTATTAGCCATGTAATCTGTCCTGATAGTGTTTGCTTGTGGACATCTCCGCAGAGCACAGGTCACTTGGAAGACATGCCTTGGGGGCATAGTTATGAAAACATTCATCACCAGCTACCAAATACCATCATTGTGACAGTGACTCAAAGGAAGGCAAAAGCACTTCCTCGTCAGGTCAAATAAAACTTAATAAAAATCCAAACTTCTCACTCGTGTAGATCACACCGAGAAGACTTAAAAGTGGCTGTTTTAAAATGAATCCAATCTAATGTTTTAAGAGACAAACAATTTATAGATTTTTCACACAAAAAAAAACTTTGTCCATTTGCAATAAGATTTTCAAAATGCCAAAGATTCCCCTTCAAAAAAGGGCATGCCACACAGACAGTAAATCAAACTGTCCCTCTGGGAAATATGAAAGGGGAATGGGTGTCACCAGACGTATCCCGGTATAGAAGATGACAGGGAGAAAATAGTGCATCAGCACAGAACATTGGACAGTCGGTTATGTTTTCAGCCTGGAGCCATACATGTGCGTCTAAAGAGCACAGTTCCCTTGGCTTTTAGTGCCCGAACATTTTCAAGTACATGTGACTCCTGTTCTGCTGTTCTAAAAATAAATAATATATATATATATTAGGGATGGGCAAAATTATTATCGCATATTAACGCATTAATTAATTAACGGCTACAATTATTTTATTGCGCATTAACAGTTTTCTTTATTATTATTTTGAAAGTCTGCTGCTCACTGGCTATGAATACACATACAGACAAACCATGGGTCACAGGGTGAACATGTTGATCAGTATTGGCTTAGGATGGGCGTCATCACACGTCTCAACCAATGAGAGCATTTTGGGTGGGCCTAAGATTGCTGGCCAGAAAAATGGAGAAAGGAACCAAACTCTTACATGGACAATTTAGATATCTTCCAGAGATGATAGAACCAAAGTTATTTGTAACCACTGCAAAGTAGAATTGTCCTATCACTGGACTCTGAGGGTAACTTGTTTTATAACAAACGACATAACACGTTAATGCCCTAGCAGTGGAAAATAGCTTTGGTTTTATATTTGATGTGATACATTAATTCATGTTTTAGTTGAGATTTACAAGACATTGTTTAACTGCTACTGTGTAAAGGGAATACTGCTGTTAAAAGCACCTATTTGTTCAATGTGTTTGCAAACCAAATGATATTGCACTTTTGTTCATATATAGCAGTACTTAAAATAAAAGTGCGGCATACACTACTTTTGAATTAATTATAGAATGTTGCGCATAACAATGCGATTAATCGCAGAAAATCATGCGATTAATTGTGATTCAAAAGGTTAATCTTTGCCCAGCACCTATATATTATTTTCTTTGTATTTCTTTGTTGAACAAATAAAATACATGAATCTCCAGATTTTAGCTTTAAGCTTTCCCATCTGCAGTCCCTCGGCAATTTCACACATAACAATCAACAAACCCTAAAAACATTACTTAGTGTCCATCACACTAACAGTTATAAAACAGATGAAAGTAGAGATCAAATAGCAAACACTGGCTAATAACTACCTATTGAAAGTCATGCCTAAAGTAGAGGTTTGTTTTTTCTAAGTAATTGTGATGGAGGCTGTGCTTTGATGACAAACGATAAAGCGGAGATAAGACTCTAATGGAGTCATTAAACTCCATCAAAGAATCCATTGATGTCTCTCCTCGATTGTTTGCTCCCATTAGTATAAATCTATATCTACAAGTCATTGCTTTTCGTTCGCCTCAGATATAACCAAGAACTGTTCCAGACTCTCCTCGACTTGATATGTGCAGGCACCTCATTGAATATAACCATGAGAGTCCTTCTTTTATTCATGCCGTCCCCTGTCTGGGTTAAATCAGGGACCATTGATTGGCAATCAGCACATCTCACAGTTCAGCGTTCCACACTTGCATTTCAATCTCCCTCACCTATCATCCGGCACCTTATTCAGATGCCAATACTCAGTCTGCAGTTCTTATCAATGGAGAGTATCAAGAATGTAATGTCCTTGGCATCATAACAATAACACACAATATGATTTAAATGTCCTTTTTGGACGAATATAAAGAATAAACAGAATGTGAAATTACCTAAAATCTTGAGTTCAGCATTAGAGTTGATGGACCCGTATTTATTTCCCGCAACACACTGGTACATTCCCGAGTCCGTCTGCTGCACTCTGTGAATGGTCAGTTCGCCATTCACTATTTCCATACGACCCTGTAACAAGAGAAAAGCATCAGAGAACATCATATCTAAATATAGACTTAAAGTGATAATGCTGCATATAGTGGGCATGTAGTTCCATCAGGTACAATCAACAAAAGGAGAGGGTAGTGTGTATTAGGGAACGTACCTGGGATGTCAAGGGCAAACCATTCCGCAGCCAGTGATAGGTGGGCCGGGGCCTCCCCATGGCCTTGCACTCCCATTGGAGCTTCTCTCCACTATCCATCTGGGTATCATTAATCATTCTGACCCACTGAGGGACGGCTTACAGATAGAAAAAAAGAAGAAGATTTAGAATAAGTAATATATCCTTGAAACACACACAAGGCACCTGGACTTGGAGGAGAAAAACAGCCACAAATACACTGCCAAGAGGTTGTGTTTGAGACAGTCGACACAAGGCAAGGCAAGGCAAGGCAATTTTATTTATATAGCACCTTTCAGCACGCGACAATTCAAATTGCTTTACAAAATAAAAACAAAAGACATTTAAGAATAAATACAGCATAAACACATTATTAAATGGCATTTAAAAACAGGCATAAAAAAGCAAAGATAATCAAATAAATAAATAAACACAGCAGGTACAGAATACATGAATAAAAGGCATACTGCAGTGTGAGTACGAACAGCTCAATTAAAAGCAGCAGCAAAGAGATATGTTTTTAGTCTGGATTTGAAAATGGGAAGTGTTTCAGCGGACGTACATGATTCGGGAAGTTTGTTCCAGATTGTCGGGGCATAATAGCTAAACGCTGCTTTTCCATGTTTAGTTCTTATTCTTGGAACAGAGAGCAGACCCGACCCAGAAGACCTGAGACTCCTGGATGCTTCATAGTGATGGAGGAGGTCGTCTATATACCTCGGTCCTAAGCCATTTAGTGATTTAAAAACTAGCAATAGTATTTTAAAATCAATGATTCGGTCGACTGGAAGCCAGTGTAAAGACTTCAGAACCGGAGTGATGTGATCCACTCTTTTAGTGTTTGTGAGGACTCGAGCAGCAGCGTTCTGAATCAGCTGCAGCTTTCTGATGGATTTTTTTGTGAGCCCTGTGAATACACTATTGCAGTAGTCGAGTCTACTGAAGATGAAAGCATGGACAAGCTTTTCTAAGTCCTGTTGTGACATTAGTTTTTTAATCCTAGATATGTTCTTCAGGTGATAGTATGCAGACTTAATAACTGTTGTAATGTGACTGTTAAAATTCAGGTCTGAGTCCATCACTACACCTAGATTTCTAGCTTTATGAGTTACTTTGTAGTCTGCCGACTGAAGCTCTGCGATTACTTTTAATCGGTCCTTCTTTGCTCCAAAAACAATGATCTCAGTTTTTTCTTTGTTCAATTGGAGAAAGTTCTGAGTCATCCAGTCAGTGATGTGCTCAATGCACTTGCTCAGTGTTCTATAGTAGTCTCCCGGTGTAATTTTAAAATAAATCTGGGTGTCGTCTGCATAGATGTGATAGCTTAGATCACTGTTTTTAATAATTTGAGCCAGTGGTAGCATATAGATATTAAAAAGCAAAGGTCCTAAGATGGAGCCTTGAGGAACCCCGCATGACATATTTGTCAGGGTTGATTTTTGCCTATTGAGACAAAGTTTTGTCTGTCCTTTAAGTAGGAACTAAACCAATTTAGAGCTGTTGCTGAAACTCCCACCCAGTTTTCTAGACTAGCAATATGTTGTGGTCAACAGTATCAAAGGCAGCGCTGAGATCTAATAATACTAACACTGATATTCTGCCACTGTCTGTGTTTAAATGGATGTCATTTAAGACCTTAACAAGAGCAGTCTCAGTGCTGTGGTTTGGTCGAAAGCCTGACACAATATGAAAGGCCCCACCAACTCTCCTACAAAAGGAGTAAACCATGCAGACTTTATAGGTATTTATTGTAATTAGTATAAAGTTGCTTTGTTGAATGCTAGATTCTGATTGGTCAATTTGGACATTTGGCGGTCTGCTCTTCTTCTTTTTTTACGTTAGACCGCTACTAAGGAAAGCAGAACGTTGCTAAGAATACTTTGATCGAGGGATTATGAGCAGACATTTTTTGAAAAATCATTCATTTCTATATCTTTGAAGAGCATGAAACATTAAATTCATGACAGCTGAACTGTTGGCATTAAAGAAAAGAAAAATAGAACAAGGATAAGAAAACTGCGTGAGAGAAGGAAGGAGGTTGGGTGATAGAGAAATCAGTAGAAGAAGACAGACAGGAAGTAAACACTCGAGGGAACACAGTATGGGCTCTGGCAGAGTGTAAAGACTGGTCAATGCAAAATGTTTAAGATGCAACAATGCTATTGCAGCAGTTCCAAACACTTTGTTGTTACTTCGCAGTAAAACATAAACATTTCTCTGTGGAAGCTAAGACATTCTTTTTAAATAAATAACATGTTTAAATCAATATCTTGTGTCAAATGATTGATCTTTTCAGTGAGTAGCCATGTAAAATGCCAGATAATATGGAGGTCATTGTAGTGAAAAGGAACACTGTGAGAGTGATCAGGACCCCCACCGGCTCACTGCATATTATCCTCTACTGAGCCTCTTTTGTGTTGTTTTATTGTGTCTTCTTTAAAGGTCCCATGTCATGGCCATTTCTACTGATCATAATTCCATTGTTGAGGTATACTAAAATAGATTTATATTGTCACATTGGTTTCTCATACAGCATCTCTGTAAAGTATGTGTATTCACCGGTATTCACTCTCTGTCCTAAACGGCTTGTTGGAGATCCGGCCCCCCCCTCCCTGTGAGCCCAGTGTGCTCTGAATGCGGAGAGCATTTCTCCGCGATCCCAACTCGTCTATTACCAACCAGGGAGCTATATGCAGGTCAATGGGGACTCCCTGTTAGTTGAACATTTACGCTAAAGGTCCTGGTGTGTGAGGAGCTCTGCGGATTGGTCCATTTTGGTTCCGGGAACCGCATGACGTCACGCGGTTCCCGGAAGAAACAAATGGAAAAAGAGAAATCTCCAACGAGGCGTTCTGGGGCAGCATAGACAGGTATTTTCTGTGTTAGAGTTTTACTCGCTACAGGGTGTACTTTGAGGGTTTGTGACTTTGCAGACCGTTTACATGCAGAAAAAGCTACATAACACACAAGGGGACGGGTAATAACCAGAAAAGCATGACATGGGACCTTTAAGTCTTTTTGGGTTGATAGTGTGTCTCTTAGTATTTTTTTCCGTCTCTTTTCAAGTGTCTTTTGTATCTTTCTGGTAATTACAGTATGTGAGCCTTGAGGAAATCATGTGCCCCTTTGTGGTAAATGTGTATCTCAATGTAGTGCTCGTGCTATTTTTGTGTTCATTTTTTCCCCTCTCTTTGGCAAGGCAAGGCAAGTTCATGTATATAGAACCTTTTAACAAAAGGCAATTCAAAGTGCTTTACAAAAAATGAAAACCATTAAGAGCATTAAGATATAGTGCAGGCGAATCCAGTTATAAAATGGCATTCAGAAACATTTCAAAACAATCATTAAAAGTATTACAAAAAATAAAACAAGCTAATACAGTGTAATCCAGGTATAAAAAAAAGAAAAATAATTACAGTGCAATTTTAGAAATGAATTGTTTGGATTAAATTGAAAGCAGCGGCAAAAAGAAAAGTCTTTAGCCCTACTGTAATAATTATAAATAATATTATGTACCTTTGAGGTTATTGTGTGTCAGTTTGTAGTCATTTTGTGTGTCTTTGTAGTTGTTTTATGTCCGCAGTAGTTTTATGTCTCCATAGTTGTTTTGAGTGTATTTTTAAATATGTATGTTTCTTTGTGTTTATTATGAGTCTCTTTTTGTTGGTAGGTGTCTCTTTAATTGACATTAAGAGACACCAAGGCCAATGGCTCTGCGTCTGTCAGGCCTGGTAAATAATACATCCATGAAAGTATACATTTATTGCAGTTGTAATCCTTTAGTAGCAAAGTCCCAAAAGAAGCAATAGTTTAAGCCTCGGTTTTATCTGATGCCTTTTCATATTGCATATTTGTTTTAGTTGTTCTTTATAAAAAAAAATCCTTGAATCCTCTCTAGGCAAAATAACTTTTGCACTGCATCTAACAGATTTACCTTATATACAACACATGAATCCAGTAATAAGGCGTCTCCTTTTCATTTCCTCTGTTCTGGATTTAGACCTTGAAGAACTGAGTGAAATGCCCAACCTTTTGGCTCACAGCCAGACATCAAATAAAGGTGCTGAAAGGTGTTAAGTGGTGTGGAGAACTAAACATCAAGGGCTGGTGTTAAGTATACTTTATACGGCAGTAAAAACAACAAGCACCACATACCACACAAATGCTTTTTGAGAGGAGCAACACATGCAATATATTTGATCACATTTTCTTATTTTCTTCCTGATATTAATAGAACATTCCCAAACAAGGCATACATCATGAGGTTGTTTTTCACTTCCTGTATCAAAAACGGATACAAGCTACATACTGTGATGTTCAGATTATTTAAAATATGCAATGTTTTGCTACCGCACATTTAAAATGTACTAAAATAGTTTAAAGAAATACCTGGCAGCAGAGAACAAAAGCCCCTCTCCAAATTGGATATGTTTTGCTACCAAATATTTGAGTATAATGATCATTAATGAGGAATTGTTTGTTCATTTGTATTTTCGTATCTGTATACACTCTCTCTACGATACTGCTTTTATTGTTGAGCTGTATTTAATGTTTAACTGACTATGTATGGTACTTATTGTCACTGTAGTTATTAGAGACATTAGAAGTTGTCTTGTTGTTAATTTATTTATATATTGCCCATCGATTAAGATACGATTTTAGTTTTGACATATTATATTTTTTCCACTTTTCCCCTTGTCTCTGTTTTTTTATGTTGCTATTATGCTGAGATAGGTTTTTAGACATTTCTTTTTTCATGGGATTGAACAGCTTTTTATTGGTAATGACTTAAGGGAGGTGGGGCAGGCTGTTATGGGAAATAAATTGAGGCATTCTCACTTATGCTCCAAAATACATGTTGCTGAGTTTTTGTATATATAGGATATTTTTCAAAGCCCACACACATTGGACACTACAGTACTGCCTTATGGGCATTTATTAAATAAAGAAAGAAAGAAAAGATCCAGGGCGACGTTTGTTAGACACGTGAGCTTGTTCTTTTTTCTTCTCCCTCTGAATGGCTAATCCATGCCATAGAAAAACTCAGCAACTGTGTTTCCCGGGGAACCCTTAACCTTCTTTTCTTTTCCTTTTTTTCCCTCCACTTCACCTTCTGCAAAGACTCAGTCACAATTCAAGATCTGAGCAGCGTGCTGTATAGGCTGCTTGTACTTTCTTTTCATCTTGTAGTCTCTTTCCATCTACTGGGGCCTATGCTGCATATGGTTGCACATTTTTCCCTTCCAGTACATTTACACAAATATAACATTTATAAGAACCTTTTACCCGGGGAAGGATCATTTTTGCGGTCTTGTGTAGGTGAAGAAATGTTAATCCCTAACCCAAGCCTTTTTCCTCTCTTATTTTAATCTCCTTTACCATATACTTTTTGCTCCGTGTTTTCACGTTCAAATAAGGCACTTACAAATGCATACGGGGACATCAATTGTTGTATTTTGTGAAGTGAATCTGTAATAGCAGTAATACCAAAAAAAATGGTTTTATAAATGTTTGTATAAATTATTAAAATATCACATGCAACCAGAACTAAACAACCAATTTATAAAGACTGAATGTGAACGATGTTTCCAGATATTAATACAAACATCTTTCTGTATCCAATGATATATATTGCATTGTGGTGTGTTTACAGTGTGTGTAGAAAGGAGGAAACCCCACCACTGAGCTGCTTCTCCTGCAGGAACATGCCAAGCACGTTCTTTGCTATTCTTTGCATACGGCGCCTTTGGTAGATTGTGTTTGTGTGGTTTGATTGAATGGTTATGGTCAAGGTCTTGATCACAATGCGAGTTGAAGCTTCCAGAGGACCTGTGTAAATTACATTCAGCGTGAGGCTGCTACAAATTAGCTCCCTATTCTCCTTGTGATTTCAACAGAATGGAGGGAGCCAAGAAGTGCAGGGCCTTGGCTGTGTGTCCCACCGAGGCTCAGGCAGTCCATTATCTACCATGGTGTGCAAAGGCAGTAACTCAGCACACTTTATAAATTGTAAGGTGGTTAGAAAACTAAAAACTGTTCTTTAAGGGAATTCTCTCCTGAATTTAAAATCTTATAATTGTACAAAACTCAATGTTTTTAATTGATAAGCTTATACTTTGTAATATTAATAATTTAAATGTCTACTTTAACATGAGGAAAATACAATATAAGTGGATTGGTCAAGATTTTTTGGTCCGAATTATTGATAATCCAAATCTTTAATGATTTTATTGTTAATGTATCATTTAATTTAAAGAAATGAGTCTAATCTGTTAACTAAAAAAAAACGAAGAAAATACAGAGAACAACACTCTATTAAAACAACTTGTAGAGAGGTAGTTCAGATCATTTTGAACATTTCAAGAAAAAAAACACCCGTCAGCTTGAAAAATATCGACCCAAACTCAAAGAAACAGCTCATTGGTTGATGTGATGAACACTTGTTAATGGAGTATCTGCCAGAAATTGAATCTTGACAACTCAGCAGCTTGAATGACACAGCTTATGTCAAATTGCTACTTTACACTGCTCTATTCAGACCAATATTCTAGAAAACAACACTTGCTCTTGTAAGATGTCTGATGGCTAATGGAAAGTAAAAGACGACTCACTGTAGACCTGTAGATGTCCTTTGAATGCAGTGCCTCCTCTTGGATTCTCAGCTTTACATTCGTAGGTTCCCGAGTCCTCCAGTTGAATGTTGGGAATCTCCAGCACAGCCTGGGACTTCCGGAGTCTGGCTTTTTTTGGGATGTTGCCATTAATCTTCCTCCATGTGATTGTTGGCACAGGACTGTGAGGAAAGAAGAGTGGAAATATAAAGTCAACGCTACAGAGTCATAAAGGAAGTATTTACACACAGTAGGATGTGAACTGCAATGATTGTATTATAATAGATCAATATAAACATTGTGATGAATCCGTCATCTCTCAATGACATTGAAACAATAATTAAACTAATAGTTAATGTACCCTCATCTTAATGCAATTTCCTATAGATTCCCTATGTTTACATTCTCTCTAGTCTGCATCTATGTGAGAATATAACAAAGGAAAAATAAAGGAAAACAAATTGCACCTCAGTCCTTTTCTTATATTGGTTGTGTGAGCTATTATAGACTTAACTCAAGTTTAATGCTAACCTAATATCATTTCCAGACATGCCTGTGGCCTTTTGGATATTGTTGTCGATATTGTCACATTTTATCTTTATGATTATTTGAAAAAAATAACCATCCGGATATTCAATAATGAAATTACTATACTATAATAACATCTAACTGTAACATACTACGCCAATGACCTAGTTTCCATAAGTCCTTCATTTGTAATTACGTGTTGACACGTCATGATGAGTATTTAAGTGTGAATCACTAACCTTTTGACCACTTGTGATATATTTACTATACCAAATGACCTACACATTAGACCCCGGGGTTTCAGAGGGACAGGGACAAGATTCAAATCAGGCCATTAACTGCCAACAAGGTTTTTATGATTAGTGTTCAGGGAATGTCATTCATTCCTGTTTATTCATGGGTTGCCCTATAGATCCGTATGATAGATGACTTGCACGCGCGGAGACAGAACGTCTGACTAGGCGCTCAGTATCGGTAGTGCTCTTGTATGACAACTAGATTTGACAGGTGTCTGAAAGATGGAAATGTGACACCATACAAACCTCCATTGAACCCATCAATCATTTAGCCAAGATGGAAATGTTACATCCCAGAGCTTTTTTATCTGCTCTAAATTCACAAGGACATTGAAGAGCTCTTGGCTCCAGTGCGCTGAAATAAGGATTCAGAGTGTGTTTTGTATTGTACTCAGTGTTACTTCACACACACACATTCTTTCACATTAGGCAGGAGTTTTGTGTCAACATTTTTTTGTAGACTTATTTTGTTTTTTTTAATAGCCAGCTCATTACTGTAATGCATGCATTTAAGGTGTCCTGACATCACTTACACTTTTAAAAGGGATTTCTTCAGTTATCAGAGCCTCGCATTTCTGCACATGGATTTAGGGATAAAGTGTGATCACTAAAATACTATGTCTTGATCCAAAGTTTGACAAGTAAAGCAAGTGGTCATTTAATACACTTGATAATGACAATATATGATGCCCTATTCAAAAATAAAAAGGCTGCCCCATGTCAGTCACTATTTGGTCAGTTTGGTCTCTGTCGGCTAACATCTCTTTAGTAAATAAGTCATTTTTTTATTGTTAAACTCATGCTGAATGACTCATTTCTAAGAAAAATAATGAGCACATCTCTGGTAAACATTGCATAATTATTTGAGGAGATCTGTTGATTAAATAAATGTATCAATTATTCATATTTGTGTTAGAGTGCTTGACGACGAATAACAGCTCTAAAATATGTATACGGAATTGTCACTTGACTTGGAACTTATGTAACATGAATTCTAGTCATACATCAATCTATTCGAATAATGTAGGAAAAGTAAGTCGCTGTCATCAATGGCCAAATCCAAACATGTTCTATTTATATAGCCTAATATCAGAAATTACCAATTAGCCTCAGGGGGCTTTACAAATATGTTACATCATACAGACTAGTATCTCCTCGTCTGCAGTACAGAAAGCTATACATTTTAAAAGGGTGGTGAATCAACAGCACACATCGTCCCATACAGGTTTGTTACCAGGGGCAACATGTGGGGCCTGAGGTGAAATCAAATATCTGTTTTTTTTTTTTTTTTTAACATGGGTCCATTTGTTAGTACTTGGCATTTTCATCCCAATATGCCTGTGGGCTGTAGGAACAACATAAGCACATGCTAACAATAGACAAAAAAAGATTGAATAAGCGCTCATGAATACGGCATGCAGTTGTGTCGAAGCCCTTCCTTAACATTACTGATGGAGAAATGTGAGGGAGACCTTTGGACGAGCCAGAGAACAGAGCAAATATATAGAAACCTCCAGGGGCTGGAACATGAGGGTGAATCTTCCTGAGTCCGTGGTCGGATTTCTCTTTGGAGGCTGAATAATGAGCGCCTGTACGTGTCCACAGGACTGGGGGCGGGCAGGAGGGAATAAGCTTGCTCTCAGATACAGAAACTCTGCCTGTCAATGTCTTCCATATGAATCTGTGGGCAGTAACTCCACAACTACGAAGCTGATGTCCGTTTTATCAGAGGTGTACAAATTGAGTTTTTCCTACTCGTTAAATGTGTTACACACTGGAGTTTATGTAAGGTGTTATCGTTTTCCATTCAACAAAGTGCCCATAGGCAGGCTCTGTAGATTACATCTTAATTAGAATTCCACACAATTGCTGCACCCTCATCTGGACTTGTTCTATTTAAAGGAAGGGTCCACTCATTAGATAATTAATAAAAACTTCAGTATTTAGTGAAACATTATGTTTAAACCATACCCTGAAGAAATCAGCGATATTCCCCGGTAAATAATGATTTTATAGCTCTTTTTTATCAAAACCTGTATATTCCGTCAGGCAGCTGCCATTTTGGCCATTTTCAGTAGTCACATGATCCAAAAAACTAGGTTGTGACGTCATCTATGCGTTCACTTTGTAAACACAGGAACAGCTCGTTCGACGAAAACATGGCGGAGTATTTGAGTTCGGACTCGTCAGCCGAGGAAGAAGTTTTGAGCAATGTGCAGAGATTGGATGGGGGAATTCAGCCATATAGGTTCGAGCCAAGTGGCCAGAACCGTCAGGAATCTAGTGACGATGAGGATGAACAGCACGGTGATCTTGCTGGAGACGATCCTTTTACTCGTGCAATTGATTTCGGGGGGCGAGTAGGGAGACCTGTACATGAATGGTGTACTTGCAGTCGGTGTGTAGCCATGGACAATCCTCTGATGAACATATGTTGTCATGAGCTTGAAGAGCTTGAAAATAAACTGGTCACAGACGACTTGGATTGCATATGTTTACACAGGGAATTCGGCACTGTGGTGTTAGAAGAAGCTGTATTGAGAACAGCACTGGTTGCCATGAAGGATGTGAAACGCACCTCTTTGGTTGAACCAATAAATGAAAGGTGGGTAAATTTGACGGGTACAGCCCTTTCTTCTTAGCATTATATACTTTACAATTAAAATTAACATATGCACAATATTTTTAAATTGTAGTGCCGATTGTCAAGCATGTCAAAAATACAATGCCAAAAGAAAAGGCCTGATGATGATGATGATGATGATGAAAATCAATCGTGAATATTAAATAAGAAAAGCGTTCATTTCAGGCCAAACATCTTATTTGTTTAATTCATCATTAAAAAGTAATAATTTCATACATATTTCCTTAGATATACCGATATTTCACAGTGTAAATAATATACATATATTGCTACCACAGATTAATTATTATGGTGGCATGATGTTGACATTGACTATGAAATTAAATGTATTAACCAAAACACGAGGACGTGTATCAGGCAACATAAATCACTAAAGAGATATATACAGCCAAAAAAATCTGAATAAATATATACATGAAGTGGACATTTTTCTCAATGAACAGGTGAAAACAATCAAAATGCCCTAGAAGCACTCAGCTAGCTGTGAGTATTTTGACAGAACTGAGACTGGCTGTTAAAAAGTCAAAATGAAACTTAGCTTATCTTGAAATATAATTTGTGATAGGAACACCTGTTCATTACGATAAAAAATATATCCTATTTGCAACAAAATACAATGAGGCATATCTCAATGGAATTGTGAGAACAATGGAGAGTAACTAGAGTAAACAACATGGACGAAGCACATACGTCATTTTGTCCAAACGAATAGTTCACGTCACGTCCGGTAAAATAAGTCATGTGACTCGTCAAAATGGCGCCGCCCACAGGGTTGATGTTAATTCGGTAATTAATCAGCTTAAAATCACTGATAACGTCATCAGATTAAAAAAAAAAAAAAAAGACTGGCAGAGACTGGTCTGTTTTATCGTATGATAATTATTTAAAAATGCGTGTCATGAGCATTGCCTCCCTTTAAAGGTCGAAAATTAAATCCAATACCAAACTTTAGTGGAGAACTGGTTTGCTTCAGATTATTAAGATATAGATATTATTCCACCAATTAGCTAATTTTCAGAAATCTTAAGGTTTTGGTCCCTCCATCAAATTCAATTTTTAGGAGAGAATCTACTTAAAACACAAGGCAAGTTTGTACTTGTATGATCTTTCAAAGACATTAACAAGAGATTAAAATGTATTTTCATTAACAGGCTCTTTCTGCTGCTGCTGACAATGTGGTCTTTGTGGCCCTGTATAGTTCAAAGAGGGATGTAACTGCAAGGGTTTCAAGAGTCTGATTCCCTTTCTGAAACTAAAAGTATATCCACCACTCTAGGGCAATTTGGATGAAAGCACCCACCACATGTCACATATTATATTTTAAGTGAAATTGAGTGGGCGAATGTGTAATACATCAAAAGTGAAATGCCTTTTGAACTACATACTCCAATTTCCCATAAAACAAATGCAGCTTACAGCACAGCACTTTCCAGAGTATCCTGTAAGTCAGACAACAAAGTTTTGAATTGAATTTGTTTTGTTTGAAAAACTATAATAATATCATCATCTTAAAATGGCTGGCTAGCTGTTTCACATCAGCTGACCACATGTTTTCAATAGCTAATACACACATTACAAAGGTAATTTGAAACACAAGCAACGCCGTTCTTGGCAATTATAGAAAATCATTAAAGAGAATCCACTTTTACAAACCTACAGAATCATGAATAAAAATAGGTCTTGCAGAAAATACTAGAGACTACAACATTACATAGTGACTAGCGAAAGCATTGGACTATTTTTTACTGCAATCCCTTTCATTGTTATTGTCCCATTGTTCTCCATGCCCTTGACTGTGGCCTACAAAGTACTGTAACTGGTAAATATCACGCCAGGCAATCATATCATGGAGCTTCTGCATGCACACACAAAGAACTCCTCTGCCCTTTCTTAGATAGTGGTGCCATCATAAATATTGAACAACAGGAGAACAAAACCCATTTTAACTTCATTTTCATGGCTATTTAGAGCCCGGCGTTTCTTAATAGGTGCATTGATAAATCATTCATCTCTTTGTGAAGGGGTAAGTGACTGCTATCACTGTCTGACTGAAAGCATTGACTTCATTGAAGAAAGCACAGAGCAAGGACTGGCTCTGTCTGGGTGTTCAAAAAGCATCCAAAAAACGCTTGCTTAGCTTGATAGGGAAAACAAAAACGGTGCAAGATTATAATGCAGTGTCTATATATTTAGGAAATGACTTACCATAATGTGTATGCTTAATTGAAATCAAAGAAAACAATTATCAGGCCCTTAGTCATCTGTAGATTAGAGACTGTTTGCACTTAAGATATGAGTCAGCAATGAATAATTCATGTTGACTAATAATTACAAACAACATGGAGTGGGGATGACACGTGATTTTGTTCCTCAAGTAAACATATTTCTTGTTATGTGACACACAACTTCAACCTTGCTTCGGAGAAAATAAACATATTTATTTCAATTTGAAAGGAGACAGTTTGTTAAATATAGAGCCTGCAATGCTAAGTTTAGTAACTGTGGCAAGTGGATTGAAGTCTCTGTGTGTGTTTTCCCTCCTGGCAGACAACTATTACCAATTTCATCTTTTCCAAAGATGTAACCTTGGCTTTCTACTTTCATGAAAGACTCTGAAAGCACCCAGGATACACAGATACATTTGGGCTCTCAATTATAAGAACACATGGGTCCCTAAGGCTGAATTCCCTATTCAGTCCCCCTCCCCTCCTCCATGCACTAACATGCAATCTAACAGCCGAGCTACGATGCTGCACTTGTCTACACTCACTTAACATCCCGCCTGAAGACAAGATATGCCTGCTTCCCTTTCAGGTAATGGAATAATGTAATTTAAAGAAGAGGGAAAACACACGAGGATCTGAAGGATCTCTCAGCAACAGAGCGGGCTGTGGTTTACTGTTGCTGGTGATTAGTATGATGCCGCAGTAATAAACAACTACCTATGTTTGTGAAATGTAGCCTTGTTTACTTACTTCCCCAGAGCGAAGCACTCCAGTCTGACAGTGAGTCCTTTGGCAGCCAGAACAGATGTTGGAAAATGCACCTCAATTTTGGGCTCATATTCGCCCATGACACCTGGAAAAGGTTAAGAAAGAGGAATTGCAGACATTAGAACCAGGCAGATTGAAACGGCTACTTATCCCCCAACCCCCACCGCCTATTTCCCATCATGTTGGTCCTTTCTTGCAGTGTGGTGCACATAGCCGGGGCTCAGTGATTTCAAAATAATACGGAGGCTCTCTTACTATTGCCTCTGTACCTGTTTTATGAGAAAGTAAGCAACTCTTATAGAAAAAAGAATGAAGCAGCAGATCAAAATATCTTGAGGATTCCAGGCCTTTCAGAGGCCAATTGTTCTTTGAATGACGCAGCATGTCACTGGACATAATGAACACCATCTGGAGTATGTAACTACCCACATTTAGTTCATACTCTGACTATTAATAGCATTAGTAATTTTGGTTTACGTCAAATACAGAG
This sequence comes from Dissostichus eleginoides, assembly GCA_031216635.1. NCBI lineage: Eukaryota > Metazoa > Chordata > Actinopteri > Perciformes > Nototheniidae > Dissostichus > Dissostichus eleginoides. The sequence goes on along the minus strand of CM062268.1, from coordinate 11,494,463 downwards.
CGACTGAATAATCATACAGAGAAGCATGTTGGAATAAAGCATGTACTGTACATGACATTTGAATATAGGTATTGCAATATTACATACAAGTGTTTCTCTAATGCTTTAGTCAAAACTGCTCCACTAATTGAAAATCTGCAATCGCTTGTGAGAAACTCTAGGAATCAACCTACCATAATACCATACAGTATTTAGGCTGTCCAACAACATTTTCTCTGGCCTCACCCATCTCCTGAACAGTGAATATAACTTATTACCATTAAATCGGAGGAACATTGGGTGGCTGTGGCTCAGTGGGTAGTGTGCTGGACTTCGAATCAGGGGATAGCAAGTTCGAGTCCCACTGCAGTCAGCATGTCATTGTGTCCCTGGGCAAGACACTTCACCCCAAATTGCTCCTGTGGGGATTGTCCACAGTACTGAATGTATGTAAGTCGCTTTGGATAAAAGCGTCTAACAAATGACATGTAATGTAATGTAATGGAACAGGGTCCCACGATTTAATAAGGTTGGACTGAAGCACTCCTTTCAGTCAATCCCAAAATTAAAGTTAAATCCCAGGTCAAATGTCCGTTGGAGGGTCTTGAACATGTTGTCTTCTGTGATGGTAATGTTATGTTAAATGTTTGTTTCCTTGTATCGTGTATTAATATTTGTACTTGTTACAAATGGAGCTGCTGTGATGCAAGAAAAATATAAACGTTTTCTAGTATCGTATTGTTTAGTTAGAGCTGGTTAATAGGGTCAACATCTTTGCTGTAGGCCATTTTTTAAAGCCTGTTTTTGTATACACCATGGCAAATAAAACAGTACTGAAAATCCACACAAAGGTTTCAAGTGAAATTATCGGTGTGTGTCACAATATCTCATTAATTAAATAATATATTTTATCACAATATGATACAGTTGAATGAGGATGAATTATCATGTTGAATTGTTGCAAAGCACTTTGTAGTCAAATCAGTTAGAAATGCAGTCATGTCAGCCATAGTCTGTGTAGCTAAGACATGGTGGATAAACAAGCCTCATAAACAAACCATAAGGATGTTGAACTAACAAACATTTCCCCAGACAACAGGGAAAAGGAGTGTATTGTCCTCATAAATGAGTGAGTCACTCCACAGTTCCCAAACACATTGAGAAGGACACAAGTGATAACGTGTTATCAGTGTTGCTTAGCGCCACTATGACTAACACCTCGGCTCTAAGTCACAGCTAGAGGACACGTTTTCTTTGTTTATTCTACTGTATGTTGAGGCGGCTATTAATATCCATTTGCAACAACGATAAGTCAGATGGCATTGAGCTAATTTGAAGTAACAAAAGAAAACACCGTCATCTGGGATGTAATTACTACTATCGCTCTTATTAAATTGGAGTTTGCCTTATGAATATTACATGAGCATTTTACTCTTTACAGAGGCATTTTAAATGTACACACCATTATTGCATGTGAGCACGACTGGTGAACAAACTGCTAACCCCAGCACCTTCCTGAATTCACAACAAAACATATCAGAGCATTAGCAGTGCCCGACACATGCACCGAAACGCACATGATCAGCAAGACAAATGACCAGCATGACATTTGAGAAACTATAATTACTGCCCCTACGTGTACCTGCCACCTTTTATGTGACAGCAGGAAAGAAGGAGTGGGAGTATTGAGTTGTGGCCCACTCTGTATGGGAAAAGAGTTTTATGATATTTGTTCCAAATAACTTTTCAATTTCAATCTCATTCTCAACATTTATAGCTCCAAAGAAGCCCTTCCCATATAATGAATTTGCAATATTTCGAAGGCTCATGCCATAGTATATTCAATATCATATTCAGTGTCAGTGGCTGGACCTGACAGGATTGAAATAAATATTGCCATGGCCTGCTGAGCTAAAACATTAACAGCACATTTTATGTTCCAGTATAATTTATTAATCACATGGAAATTACATTTGTATATTGCTTTGTTGTTCTGCAAAGTGATCAAAACAGAGTAAAATGCCTTTTTTTTTAAGATTTCCTGCGGCAGCAAGGTTATAGAATGGGAAAAGTTTGTTTTTATGAGTCTCTGAAATAGTCTCAGGCCATTTTCTGAGACGCAGATAACTTTTGAAACCTTTTAAGAAAGCTGTTTTTGAAAAATGTTGACTTGCTTTTCATTATTCATAATAAATGCAATCATTCTCTTTTATATAATGAGGGTGAACTTAAATGAACCTGAATTCTTAACCGGTTTTAATATGAGTTGGTGTTTTAATTATGCTTATTTCAATTTCAACGTCCACATGCACATGCTGTATCTCTATGATTGTCTTTGTGAAGCCTATCGTTGTCTATATGTATATATAGAACTTTGTTTATCTGTGTGAGTAAATAATTACGGAATTATCTTTGTTTACTTTATCCTGCAACAGGATGACTAACTGGAGGGCTACTTCTGTATAAGCTATGCTTTCTGCCCTCCCGCTTCTACACATTTGTGTTTGTTTTTTGGATGTGCAAACTGTCTAATTGTGAAATAGTGGAATAAATAAAAAAAGATATAAAAAAAGCACTTTGTTTGCTTTTCAAAATGCTTTGTACAGTATTTGAAAAAACAACAACTGTGTCGTGCTGTCATTTCTTCAGAACAGTGGTGTGTACCGCAATCGGAAACTGAAGGAGTGCTAATACACAAACATACCGTTTACTGCATAATGTTCCTTTAACTAATACAATCAGATCTCCCTGTCCAAGAGTAGACTTGTAATGGGTAAATAACAACATTGTTTTAATTTCTCCATCTCCATACATTTGAATTGGTGCAGCCTGTTCCTGGACAGCTGGACTGGTTTCCTCTTTGTAATTGGATTGTCACGGCCATGTTGATGTACTCAATGGGGCCCTAAATGCAGAGATCCTCCATCTGCACGGCAACAGCAATGCAGCCATGTTTCATACCAGGAACATGATTCACATTACACAGAATGTTGTGATAAACCAGTCAATCTCTAATAATGTGATTTTTTTTTGTATTGATTTTTGTTGATTCGATTTGTGATGATTAGATTCCTTGGGGTTAATCTAGGTAACATGTCGTGTTTGGAGTTGCTGGATCTTTTCAATGCACACAATCCATTAAGCCGTTCTTTACCATAACAGTTTTGTATTCACAGCTGGTGCTCTGAGGATAGCAGAGTGTGAACACTCAGGGTAAAGGACAATGAGATGTTTTGATTACAACACTAAGAATATGTTGGTGAGTAAATAATCATGCTGACATCCAATATGGCTATGGGCCTATTTCTTCAATAACAATTTATAGTGTAGTACTGAAAACATGCCCATATGGAGATGACATGTGTCTGCAAATATTATGTTCCACTGATTTCTCTGTCGGTGTGGAGAGAGAAAATATCTCATGACAACAATAAAACTACGAGTACTGCAGTCCAATTGGAAGCTTAACCATTTATCTGTGTGTGTACCAACAAGGAGCAAAACCCACCTGCATGTTTTTGCCAAAATCAATGAGATATATTCACACACACAATGAATTAAGAATTGTAGTCATAGAGGGATAATTCATATTGTTTACTTCCTCAAAAACAGTCCTTATGTAACTCGGATTTAGTGGTGTTTACTCTATGTATTAAATGACCTGTCAATCAAATTGTGAATGACAGCAGTTTTATTTCATTTACAGTGTTCAAAATCTTCTATGATGATATGGTTTAATGTAATGTCTCTATAACTATACACATCTGAAAATAGCATGCCTGATTATATAAATATTAATTTAGTACACTAAGCCTTTTTTGTATCCTATGTCAATTAAATGGAATGCAAAATGAATATGACACCCTAAATCAAATTATAGAGAATAAATTAATATATATTTTCAGTTATACATTTTAGATGGCGTAAATATCTCTATATATTCCATCACTTTATTATTCCATTAACAGATTATAAATATCGTATTGCATTATCCCAAAGAACCTAATTAAGTTTGCATTCAAATATTTGTTTAATAAACAATTGCCAGCAAAAGCATTGTCTCTTCTTAACAGTCTTATAATGAGTCAGAAATAGTGACCATTTTATAATCATATATTAAAAAATAGCGTGGAAACATAATGTTAACAGTGAAAACCACTCCTGAAGGATTCAACTCTACCAGCCGTTTTATTCCTTTAATTAAAAGATCATTATTTGAACCGATGGATGATAGAAAATATCTGATTATTTATGCAATTTCATACACAGCAATTTCATTTCATTTTTTCTGATTCAGAGCCATTTCAAAGTCACTGATATCCACAGGAATATTATGCACCTCCTTCTATCCACCCAAAGCAGATAAATCAAAGGGAGCGTGTTGCTGAGATGAATTGTATATCTGCTTTAAAACAGTGCATTAGCGCAGAGTTCGGTGCGTAGCTCCACTCAGCTCAAGGTGGATTGTGAATTGACGATCAATGGCTTCCAACAGGGCATAATGGAGCCCAGATGCTTCTTTTGATTAAGAGAGTCAGGGTTGGAGCTGACAGTGGTGAGACGCACACACATCCAGCTTGAACTGTCTGCTGTGTAATAATCACTCACTTTTACTGAGGAACAGATTGCAGATTGTCTGATTGGTCGGACTCCAAAGTCTGAGGGGTGCACAGTGCAGGACCATTTTGAGTGCTGTGAGGTGTGCCAATGCAATTTTCAGCATTTTAGACCCAACATAGAAGCCTGCTGAACATCATGAGATTTGCAGACGCCAAGGCATTTTCTGGCATAGTGGACCTACAGCTGTAGAGATTTGATTTGGCCCTGTTGTGATGCAGGTGAGTGTGGCGTCCTTCAGCCCAAGCATCATGGCCACATTATGGATGGGAAACCAAATATGTATGCTGTAAGTTCTTGTTCCATCACTTATCGTTGAAAAAATGAACAGAAAACAAATTTTTGTTAGCTATTAACAACATTAAAATGCTGATAGCAGACGGACCACATGCTGTTCTGACTGTATTGCATCCCAGTTCATGAGAGACGCAAACCAATTTAGCACGGTTATGTGGTCAGTATTATGTGTGTCTCTGAGGGCCATTTCATACAAGGTTATGCAAATACAGAGTGGGAATCGTGCTAGGAGGGATGTAATCCTTATGAGGTGAATGTGTGTTGCGGCATTTGGAACAAACCTGGTTCCAGAGGCCCTTTCACAGCTTCACTGGGGATGTAATCTCAGTGGCTCTTTGAAACCTTGACAATGACAGGCACCTGTGTGATGTGATGGACGTTTCTCTGTGTAGTCAGATGTAAGAGAGCCTGTAGGTGGAATCCACACCTGAATCCGACAAACAGCTCCACGGCATGGCTCCTGAGAGGCTAGTATAAAAGAGCGAAATCCCATCCACAGCAAGGGCCATTGATTCAGTTAATTTTATGCCGGAAAATGATTTCCCTGACGGGCAGTTTCGCCAAAGCACATTGTGAGCGAAGAAGGCTCCCCACACTAATGTTAAAGCATTGCTCACTATGTATTTACCGTGTGTATGGAATTCATAACGTCCTCCACTAACATGAGGCTCAGCGAAGACCGTCCCACGTTTATAAATCTGAATCTTTTTTTTTATCCAAATGCATTCTAACACAATAAAATGCACCAGCCGAATACAAAATATGCTTTTAGATTTTCATCTGCGCTAAACAAGTTTAGAGGGAGGAAGCATTGTAATAGATCTAAAACAAATCATACTTTTAAATAAAAAGAAAGAGGAGTGCGGCATTTTCCGCGTGGATTATCCAATATAATCCATTAGATTTGTCCGCCTAGGGCATTTATACAAATCAGGGCCCATGGTGTGTGAGAGGTGCAATAAATCTGAGAGCCTCACCGTCGGTTTTCAGTGTTAGAGGCGTTGGAGGGCTCAGAACCCTGGCATTCGTCACCGTGTTCCTCACCAGACAGATGTAACTTCCCACATCAGAGGGTTGCACCTTTGAGATGTACAGGTTTCCCGTGTCCTGGGAGATGAAGCGCCGACTGTCCTCAGCAACAAACGAGGGGAACTCATTAATTACCCAGCTATAGATGATCTCTGTAAAAGAAAGTGGAGAACGTATGGATTAGAAATGAAAAATAACCTATCTTTGTGGTTATATTAAGTGTTTTCATAGTCTTCTATGCATTTAATTATTTTGCATATAATCTCTAGTGACTTTAGAAAATGCAATAATACACCTTTCATGGCATCTAAGATCACCTGACCCCACATAGGTCAGTAGTTTGAGGTAAGGTTATTATTTCATAGACTCTTCTTTACAATTGTACTGCTTTTATTAAGCAGTGGAGTCGCTCCCTGATGAATAATAAAGTGTGAGGAATGCAAGAGTGAACTCTGAACTTGAGCAGTCAGAGATCAAAAGTAGTCAAACTAGTCCGTCCTTGAGGATTTAATAAGAGGTGGAAAATACATTTAATGCAGAATATTACATGCATTGTATAGCATTCTACTTTAACTGGCAAAAAAATCAGATTGATCTAGCATGTTGAATATTGCCATGTTATGAAGTATAGTTAGGGTTTTTCACATCCATTAAAGTAGAATACACTATATTGAATTTAACTGCAAAACACTATGAACATTTTTAGAAGCTGATAATTCAGCAAAGCCATGTTTATCAATGCTCGAAATGTATGAATAATCATTAAAATAAGTAATGAGTATGGGATTTGCAAAGGATCAGCTTTTCTTCAGCATGACATGAGTGCTAGTCTACAAAGTCAAGGAAACCAATAAAGAGGTCCCTGAAGGTGAAAAAAAACAATTATACAGGGCTTTAATGAGCCTGGTATTTGCAGCTCAGTTATCTAATGAATGGATGTACCATTGAATAGGTAAAACTGGCATAATAACTGAGATTCAGGGTGAAATGATTTCAGTAAGCAGCAAAAATAAAATGTTATTGCTGATCCATAGGCAGCACAGATGTGCTTATGTTTTTGCCTTACAATGCTTGCTGCTACACACATTAAGTTGTTTGAAAAAAATGTGGGTTAGCAGAAAGATGGCTATTAAAAAAAAGAGCCAGAAATCGTTGGTTAAAGGTGGGGTAGGTAATTTTGGAGAAACCAGCTCGAGTGCGCTAGAATTTGAAAATACACAGCCGGAGAAAATCTGCCACTTCCTTACAGAGCCCCTCCTCCAACATACACGACATGACCTATGAGGGCACGAGATAAGTTTGTGCACAGATGGAAGGCTGACAGGCAGGTAGGCCATCCAGTTATTTTAGCCGGGCCGGCTAAAATGATTGGTCGTGCTTTTTACAGTACTACGGCTTCCACAGATGACATTTTTTTATGGATTTTTTGTCAAAGCACTTAAGATATTCATTGCTATCGGGATGTTAAGAGCATTCCATGGAATATAACAAAAAGTGTATCTCGAGCCGGTTTGTCAAACTTACCTACCCCACCTTTAAGTGGTTAAGTGACCCTGAATAGGATATAAGTGGGTAATTAAATAGATGGATGGATCAATGCAATATGATGAAGATAGTGTAGACTTTCTGTATTATTTTCCGTCTGTTCTGCAAAGTCCTACACAGCCACATCCATCATTTTATATATAAAAAAATACTCTTAAAGTCAGGAACAAGTTAATCTGTTCAATATTTTACAATATTTTACAATATTTTACAGTTTGACGGTATCTCTTCTTTAGATAACAATGTCTATTCTCAATTATAACTAACTGATGTTTCAAAGATGCTCTGAACAGGTTAATGCTGTGTTTAATGAGGGCTCAAAGTCAGTGAGAGAGAGAGAGAGAGAGAGAGAGAAAGAGAGAGAGAGATAGATAGAGAAGAGAGAGATGAGAGAAGAGAGAGAAGAGAGAGAGAGAGAGAGAGAGAGAGAGAGAGAAAGAGAGAGAGAGAGAGAGAGAAGAGAGAGAGAGAGAGAGAGAGAGAGAGAGAGAGAGAGAGAGAGAGAGAGAGAGAGAGAGAGAGAGAGAGAGAGAGAGTTGCATAAGAACTGGTAAAATAGCAGGGTTTCCCACACATAGACTTTACTTGGGCGGGCCGCCCAGGTATATTAACGGCCGCCAAAGTATAATTCGCGAGCCATTTAGGTTTTAATTTTTTTAATCCGTCTGCGAGCACGACGGCATCTGCAATCCCTCGCTTTACCCCTCGCTATCGCGTGCAGGGTCTGCTTTATGCGCTCCGCACCCTGCTGCGAGGCATACAGTGACATACCCCCCCCCGTTCATAAAGTCAAGTACCCCTCAACAGGTCCGGTTTATTTCATTTTAAGGATGCGCACCAAGCAACATCTCCAGGTGCTCCTTTGAGAACCAGGGCAAAAAAGTTATGTGCACCCCTGACTATATAGGATGTTGTGAACGTAAATAGTCTGTAAAGGCTGGAATCCTAAAGTTCCCTCAGGAGGGAGTTTGTCTCTCACACACTTCCCCCTTCTTGAAAGCAAAACATGCAAACATGTCACAGTAGAGGCACAAAATGCAATCATGAAAGCTGAAAATGAGCATAATAGAACCCTTCAATCTAATGAGAGGTAAGCAGGGATTGAGGCGTACAGTTGTAACTAAAACAGATAATGTTAAAATATAGTATATAGAATAATAAATGATTTTTGGGGAGAATAACAATTATCAATGACACCAGGCGCCCAATAGTTTTTATTGAAACTACTTTAGTGTCATAAAAGTAAAATACTATTTACCAAAGACACATAAAAAGTGATTACGAGCATTCGAAGCCATGAAATAGAAAATATTACACTGTTCACATCCCAGTGATTCCACATTATTTTCACTCATGAGACCTATCTAATTTAAGTGGCATTTTAATGTCTTTGAATCCTCCCACAACCAATTGTACCCAAACATTGTTTAACGCTCCCTCTACAATGTGAATTTCCATTGTGACACGGTCGGACTCACCAACGCATTCATCACACCGGCAAATGTTATGGCTGTGGCATTTTATTTAAATCATTTGTTTGCTGTTGGAGATCATTTTTCATTTTCATGTCAACCACGCTGAACAAATACATTATAATAGTACCTGTTTTGTGTATTATAATATTTATACATGAGAAATAATAGGTAACAAAATAAAACCCTCACACCCTGTTGAGCATGCCTGCCATTTATCAATATGCATTACGTAAATATTCTACATACTGCATATGTCAAACCTGAACAAACACTGTGACTTTCTGAGTGTAGTATGATTACTTAGGCCACTGTTTGACAGGATAAATGTAACCAGCACTAACACATTTGTATAGCTTTGATTGAGGAACCATTTAAACTGGTAAAATATGAACACTTATTTCTTAACAACCATGTTAGCCAAGGTTGCCTTGTCAAGTACTTTGGATTTTCCTGCTTTTAAACCTGAAATGCTTTTTATTCATCGAAAAACCACACTTTAAGAGGAATAGGAAAGCTTCAGTACCCTTTGATAGCAATTTTATTCTGGGACTCATTACAGTCAGTTTCTCACACTAGACTTTATATATTGAGGTCATTTCATGATATGATGTTGAATCGTATGATTCCTAAATGCAATTTTAGCAGTTGAATGATTATTTATATAACATATTCTGTATTGATCCAGTCCCACAATCTAATCCCAGCAAGGTAACATGAGGGTCTTACAGTATGTAATTGACCCGTGGTCAATTTTATAGCATACAGCAGCAAGACTGTAACAAACCTTAAATGACAGAAAATCATTATTTCCATTATACAGATCTCACTCCATAACATAATATATATATATGTATATATATATATATATATATATATATATATATATATAAATAACATAATCATCTGCAGTGTTCGATTCCAATTTTATGTCAATCACATTTCCAACCTTGAAATGTCGGTAAAAAGCATGTACTGTATGTACTGTGGGTTGACCTTTTGTTTAGTGTGAAAAACTGCATCCACTGTGAGCCAAAGCAACACCTGTGGTGGGATGGATGAAGAACTTTAAGGATGAGAACCATCTGTACTTCATTTTAATCCATCAATCATGAATCATTAATCTTTATTCATCACATATATTGGTCAGTGAGTTTAAGGTTGAAAGCATGTTTTAAAAAAAGCATCCAGAAAGCAGGGCTGGAGAGCTGTTGGCAAACATTCCAGCGGGTGCAGTGCAGCGGTACGAGCTGATGCAAACAGAAAGCCTGGATGATTCATGGCGCACATAAGAGCCCACATTAGAGGACAACTGCAGAGTGGGATATTCTAGATATACCATTAAACAGTGATGCACTATGCTTTGTCTATGTGAAATAATTGGCTGTGCAACATTCTTTTCATTTCTAATGATCCAGAACATTTGATCTCAGAGAATCCATGCCCTGGCTGTGTTGTCGCCATAACTCTGTTTTGGCCATAACTCTCATTTGAACGACATGGATGAATACAAAAAGAGCAACATGAAAATGAAATGCTAAATTATCAATAAGGGACCCAGATAATTCAAATCATTGCTCCTTGTTGATATTGAAATTGGGATGAATGGGTTTATGGACAAAGGCAGTGAAGAGAAAAAGCATGTGTTTTTCTTCTGGCTGGGACTGAAGGTCAACCTCTTACCTGGTGAATGAGGAGGAGGGGTACACATGAGGACCACCCCTTGGCCTTCACGCACAGAAACGCCACCTCTGGTTTTCCCACTGAAAGCCCCGAGATCTGGAACAGAACACAAAGACAATATTTTTCAGCAAAAATATATCACAGTTATGACATATGGTAAATGATCGAACACAGAACCGGTTCTTGAATTGCCTTTACATGTGCAACAACCTAACGACATCAGTTAGTCTCGGACTGGTGCAATGACAGGGAGACAAAGGTATGATAAAAAGCTTCAATTCACAGCGCAAGTTGTCTAATATATATGTAATGAATGTAATGTGAGGCGCTTTTAGCATCTGGAAATGCGCTAAATAAATATAATGAATTATTATTATTATTAAATATTAAAGGAATCGATAAAAACATTTGTATACAAAAATTGCTCCCATCCCTAAACATAGGGAAACAGCCGATAACATATACAATTTGAGTTGGTAAAGATGATGTTTCCCTTTTTTTGATTTAGAGAAGCTGTGTACTAAATAAAAAGGGACTTTTATGCTTTTGGAATTACGTATTCATTTCATCTTATTTATTAATTTCCTTTTCCCTTTAATTTGTTTTGTATACTCTTCCAACAAATAACATTTTGCATTCTTTATTTTATCTTGTTCATTTTGTGACTTCACATGAATGCGTTTTTTTATGCGTAGACAAAAGATGTGCTGACGTATCAGTGTTGGCTCAATAAAGAATATTGGAAACATTTTGAGTTGCTGGCACACAGAAATAGCTTTTGTCTTCCATCTGATTCCCGATGGCAGTCCCTCAGGCTTGGTCACGTTCTCCCACACAGATGGTTGTGTACGCTGCTTGTAGCGCTCCTGATCAACATTGTCCATTCAGAACATACCAAGAGACAATAGAGAAGCTTGGGCAGGCATGAGAGAACCAGGAAACGCTTCATATGGTTCAAATGATCATTAGTGATCTGTTCTTCTTTGAACTGGTGTCTAAGTGGAAAAAAGGAGTTTGAAATTATCAAATTTGATCATTGAATTCATGCTCTGGACACCAGATTTACTTTACTTAACCAAACATCTTTAATGGTTTCATTTTTGAATGTACTATTGTGACAGATTTAGTTTTCAACTTGTGTCTTTATCTGTGGAAGTAGGACAAAGCATGTTTAATCTGAAATCCCAGAGCTGCAGCCTTTTAGACCCTGATACTGCCTGTTTCATTTCTAATTGAAGCAATGCCAAAGTGTGGAAATGAAGCGACAAGCTGCTGACCCAGGGCGGGTCTCTGTGTCTCCACCACTTTAATATTATCACTTTGAGAGGCAGTGTTTACCACAACCCTGGAACAGTAGGATAATTATGCCTCCGAGCAACTTGTGAAACCTGCATTTTTTACTTAATTTATTTAGGCCTATTTTATGAGAATAATGGTTTGTATTATTTATCTACAAATGTACGACACCTTCAATTTCCTGTTAACGTGTGTTTTTCTTCCAAAAAATCAGTGTGTCGTTTTTGTAGACAGATAATGTAACTTAGAAAAAGAAATTCTAATTGAGAAGAAAAAAAGCACACGATAATTACGCTACTAAACTAAAGTTTAATTTAAAACCATTAAAAAAAGAATAACCTTAACCTTGTCAAAGAAAGAGTGGAAGACGAGTAAATATTTCATGTGGTTCAATTGTTCAATGCACTCCCTCAGTAGACTCAACCAGGAGAGTAGCCTGTCATACAATCTGGATTTGAAGCCTTCACTCCACACAAGAAATCAATCCGCCATGCCGACCACTTCCTGCACTTGAGCGAAGGAATATCCAACACTGAACAGACAGATTATTAGCACTGGAGAGAGTACAATGCTAAAACACCACACAAAGCTAACATTCCTGTAATGCAAATGACTGTAGAGACCGATTCATTTAAATGTAACTTTGATTGATTGAACCTTTTATCTTAAATTGATTTACCACAGATTGGACTGTCAATGCAATGTTAGCTGCCTCCAATCAAACAGGGGGGGTGTACCGTATTGTAATGCGTTTCAATATTGGACCTTGACAGCTTGGCCTGCTTCCTTGTGATACTCAATCCCATCATCTTGGCCCATTTGCTGTGTGTGTCTAGTGCTGATGTATTTGTGCTAACAACCTGCCACCAGAGTATAGGGATGGAGAGCCGCTGATTGTGGCCGTGTTCACTATTGATTCGCCAGCAGCTGTCAACACCCTGTCTTTCTGTGTCAGTGTGGCTACCATCTGCATCATATATTCCCTTTTTTATTTGCAGATCAATTACTGCATATTTTATTTTATAATTTGTAATTGTATTTATTACATATATTTTATGATCATTTTATGATCATTTAATTTAATTTATATACTTGCAATTTATGTGTTGTAAATTATTTGTTCTCTCTCATTGAGAATTGTGTAGTCATATGGAAATATGCGAAAGTCAAGTCAATATTTCTCTATGTGAATACTGTGATTATCATACTCTGTTATTGAAGATGTAAATAAATGCAGTTCAAATAATGAGCAGATGAATGATCTCTGTGCTGTTGCTTGAATGCGTAAACAGACAAAAGTTGGGCTTAATTGATTTTTCAGCTATTTATAAAGGACTGAAATGAATGACTGGGTAAATAAGTGAGTAAATAACACAAAGACAGATACACCAGCTGTCTAAGGACTATTGTTTTTACATCAAACTGTAATTAGTGACCTACAACACGGCTGTTGTACTTGGCAGCTACCAGATGTGAGTGTGTGTGTTTCAGCAGATATTCCTCCACTTCAATTACTCAGTCAGGCTACATATAGTGGACATATTAGTCTTCATAGAAGGCTTGCCTAATTCAAATCATACTGAATGTCATTTTCATCTTAATGCATTTCCAGATTTCACTCTGTATAGCCAACTGCTGTAGCAAGATAACAACTCTACCTACAGTATAGTACATCCATAATAATTTACAACCAGAAAATAGGGGAGGATCTTTCTTGGGAAACATCTCTAGGCACAATATTTTTTTTTTTTATCACATTCTACATTTATGGCAGCAGCAACGCTGGTTGTTTGGGATAAATAAGTCATGGTTAGTATGCAGTAACAGCCAACAAAACACAAACAAAAATACCTATAAGGTAACAAATATAAATATATATAAGCCTACAATGATGCTTGATAGTCAAGTGAATATTCAAATGTAGAAGGACAACAGCAAAAGTAACTGTAAAATAAACGCCAAGCAGATCTATCCAAGCTTTCTTATTTTAATATCATCAATTAAAAAAAGGTATATGTTTGAGAACCAGGAGATGAGGGATTCTGACCTAGCATTACCTTTGCAAACTACAGTTATGTAAGTGAGTCAATATTAATGATTTTTTTTTAATCATTTGGGAACCCTGTCATCTTCGCCAACCTGTATAGCCAACTCCGCATAAATGTTTAAAAGCCGGACATGCCGTGATGAAATTTGCAGCGAGTACAGGAGCATGTGTTCAATGCAAATGAGTTATATCAAGATCAGAATGAATTCAATCAATGGGCATTTAGAGATCAGCGGAACATTTTAAAAGGATGTGTTTGTGAGTGTGTCTGTGTGTGTGAGAGAAAGTGTGCGTCTCCCAATGCTCAAGTCAAAGCATCCCATTAATTCCATTACGACTGTACCGCTCGGAGTGGCTCGATACATGAACCTCAGCCAGACACACATCTACAGAGAGGGAACTTTTTTGGGAGGAAGATCAGAGGCCTCCTTTCTGCCTGCTGTCTTCAAAGTCATGCCTGAAAAACAGCCCAAGTGTGAGTTCAGATTCTTAGACATTTCTAAACAAAGAGAGAAAAAAAACCTCCTACTGAAACATCTTTGGAGTAAAGAACAGAACCAATGGGTGGAATACAGAGAGACTTGTCTGAACCTTTCTTACTCCTGCCGGTCCTCTCTCTGCAGGTCTGTGCCCGTCTCTTCCTCCTGTTTCCCTGTGTATCCCTTGTGTCTTCCATGTCCCAGGTTAACCTTTCTGTACGTGTATATATCTGCTAACATTGACCCTGCCTGCCAACACATCCGGATACATTAGCTCATCAATCCTTTCTTTGCCAGGTTGTTGTTCGAGGATCATCTCGAGATTTGGTATCTACAAAGATTCCTCTCCTTGTTGTTAACCATATCAGTGCTTGTTTGTGAACTCCAGGATCCTGTTGCAAGTCTACATGTCGAGTATTTCTTTCATGCTTCCCTGCATAACGATAAAATCAAGCAGCAGCCTCCAAGTTTACACATTTGAGTGAAGCAAATGCAAAAGTGCCCCACACTTGCATTCTCTCTAACATCCAACAGGGGATCTGGTTGCAAACCAAAGTCTAATTGTATTGAAGTCTATGGGAAAATGTGCTACTTCTAACTTGTTTATTGCCTCAGTAAATATTTCCCTGATGAATATATTGTCTAATTCGCTAGTTTTACAACTTCTTTACTAAAGCATGAGGTCCATTCTGTATATCATGGTCCAAATAAGTAAAATAGACGATAAAGTATCATGTGCTCAAAGGTATGGCTACTTTGTGACTCTAAACATGGTGCTCCCTGTGTTTTAATATTACAACTTTAACATTTCACTGTGCATTTCAGTTCATGGAAGTTAATCCTAACCTTTTGTTTGCCTAAAAAATCTTGTTCCACTTTTCAGATATACGTTGTTCTATCCTCTGGTTGGCATTAAAAGGGGACGACCAAAACGCCAAACTCGATGCTTCAAAACCGCACTCAAAACGTCAAGATGACTACGTCGCTTCTTAATTAAGTCTATGTTGAAACTTCTCTTGCATCTTACTGTGTGTTCTGTGCTTGTGTCAACCTACAAACAAACCTGCACTGCTCACCGCGC
The DNA here is from genome assembly GCA_031216635.1 of Dissostichus eleginoides. Classification (NCBI taxonomy): domain Eukaryota; kingdom Metazoa; phylum Chordata; class Actinopteri; order Perciformes; family Nototheniidae; genus Dissostichus; species Dissostichus eleginoides. The sequence goes on along the minus strand of CM062268.1, from coordinate 11,478,938 downwards.
TCCAACAGATGGTCACATATGAAACCTATTTGAACTTCTCTGCACTGGCTTCACTTTATGTTTAGAACTATATTTAAACTGTTTGTGTACAGCATGGACCTTTTGCATACAAACATCACTCTTAAAAAGCTTTGAAATAATCTCCTTTAAGGCTTGTAGACTATTTTGATAAGCAGCCAACAATCCATCTGCTCTGTCATTCAGGTAGCATGTTGTATTTTCTTTTTGTCTCTATTTTTTTATGTTTTAAGTTTTGTCTGAAGTTTGTTCTCTGGTATTTTTTAACTGGTGTTGTATCTTTGTATTATATATTTCCTTCTAGATTTTATTTCTTTGACTTTGAAACACTTTTTGACTGGTGCCTGTGAAGCGTGCTATATTAATACATGTTGACTGCTAGCATGAAATGGGGCTGTTTTCTGTTCGACAGCTTGTCTTTTCAACCCCAGAGGGTGTGCTGCAGCAGGATGACTACAACCAGTGTTGAAAAGAAATTCAAGGCAACCTAAACTAAACAAAACCAAAAATGTTTTCCTTCAGATTAGGTTCAACTAAGACAAATTCAACATAAAACCTCAAACATGTCTTATAAACAAACACAATAAATGTGATTAACCCTTAAATGGGTTCAGTATCCTGGGGGATACATTCAGTCAGTTATGGTGTAATATTGGTGTTATATTTGTGTAATAATAGTGTAATTTAGGTACAATATAGGTGTATGAGGGTTTTAATAATGGTGTAAAAGGGGTATAATAACAGCATAATAACGGTTTACGTGTTACATTGGTCTTTTATGGGTCTAATAATACTTAATCTGGGTGTAAAATAAGGGTGTCATAATGGTATAACATGGGTGAGGGGATGGTGATAAAATATTGGTGCATTAGAGAAAAATGGCAATCAATTATGTTTCCAATATGTATATGTGATACTCCATTTAAGGATTAATATAATATATAATCTTAAACACCGAGACAAAATCTTAAACTATTCACTAATATATATAACTTACTAGTAATATACTCAATATTCAACAAGAAAAATGCACACAAGCCAAACAAATCAAAACAAAATGTGTAACGTTGCTGCCTTCTTGGCCAGGTCAGCATTGTAAATGAGATTTTATCTCAATGCTTTTTTATCTGGTTAAATAAAGGTTAAAAACAAAAAAATAAAAATATCTCACATTCAGGTAAATTGGCTAAAACTATAATATTCAACATATTAAGCTGTATATTTTTGGGCAGAATCCATCCTGAAACATGCATAATGTTTATTTCATAACTCTACAAATAAGCATGTCATATAGAAAATATGAATTTGATACGTAATGTTCCCAAAATAAAAATCAAGTTACAAGGAGCCTGCTGACTCCTTGAACATATAATAATATTTCTATCTAATGTATTAACAATACAAAGGCATACAATTACTTTAAAAAGGAGAGAATTGCCCATGTGAATCCAAACAAGATAAAGCAGTCCACACCTGTGTCAATGCATGAAAATGTGCAGTGCCAACGAGAAAAGGGAGGAAAAAGTTGAGCTCCACGCTGGGTGATAAATGCCCAACATTTGTTATGCTGAAAGAGAGAGGGAAGCTTCTGCATCCAAATGTGTGCTGCAGGGCACCTCTCTTTGTTTCTGCGGCTAGCCTTTTGAAGGGTAGCCTGAGAGTGAGACTATTACACATTGATGAAGTTGAATATTTGTACCACACGAGGCTGAAGAAAGTGTCACACAGATGTGTCTTTCCCACAAGTAATAGCCAATTATAGGGAAATACATTTGGTCATGGAATGAAATTACTCCACAGGTTTTCTGAATAGAGCTAAGGGACGTTTAAGAGGCAACTAGTGAGCGCTGATGTTAAGTTTATTGAACGATATATGTTTTTTTTAATGGAAATAATGTGAATTAAATGTATAAACTTGCACATTTTCTGTAAAACCTGATACAAAACATCAGAATTTGCATTTTTGAGGGATAGAAGCCATAATATACAGATCAGAAATGATTATATTTCCACTGATACACATCTTTTATTTCGTAAATTTGTATCTCTTTTACATATGGTATTTAAACTATAACCCCAAATATAACAAATTATGATTTATTTTTTACCAGTAAGAGGAGACTATGGTGCTCTATTACACAGAGAATCTGGTCCTTCACATCTCAACAGTTGGTGAGATGCTGCTGACACATTAGTATGAGATGTTTATTCAGTTAGTGCTATTTAGGGCTGTGGCTACACAATTATTCTGTGCCGCAGTTCATGGAAATGATATGTTTTAGCTACAGAGAGGAATATTAATGATATCATTTTATAGCAGATTATCTGAGATGTCTGCTGTCCTACCTTGGACCTGTGTGTGCTGCAACTCTTCACAAAACAACCTGTCATTCCCTCAATGAAAGGATACTGACTGGTCTGTCTGTCATTAGAACTAGAAAATCCAATTTTTGTGGAAAGGTGGGCTGGGTGAAGCTGATGTGTGACAAACAAGTGGCCATCATCTCAGTTGACACACCTACCAATCAACCAACATGACCCCAAACACACCCTCTGCCAAAGCCTTCATAAGCTTAGACCAAGATTCTGCCTGGCCGATTTAGAAGAATTACCTGTAGAGTCCACATTTACTAGAGGCGAATATTGTTTTGGAGTAAACAGAGAAAAAATAAATGATTTGGATTTGAAAAAGGTGGTTTTGATAACGCTAATATATTCAGCTTTCTTTGGAACAAGGATCAGGCAGCCATTACAGGTGCTGCATCTTAATGTGCCAGACTAAAGGCCTTCACACACCGGGGGCGTGATGAAAAAACAACACAAAATTGCGAAATACTCACCTGTGAATACTGCCGTCACCTTGGTCTAACAGATAAAGAAGTGGAAAGAAACTACAGGATTGTAAACTTCATCAAGTGAAATGCACAGTAAATAAGGTGCATTGGAATTGTTACCATAAAACATATCCCCACTTTGAAACTGGTGGATGATATAGTGTGAAGCAAATGTACAGTATTTATGCAAAACTAAAAATATCTGCCTGTGTCACAGCTTGATGTTTAAACTGATAAATGAGTGTCTATGTGTTATTGCTCATTTCCAGGCTCCAAGTCAAATGATCAGAAAAAAAGGCTAATCTCATTTTTTTGCATACAAATGTGACAACTTGAGTAGAGAGAGGGGGAGGAAGGGATCTGGATAGTTGAGAGAACAGATAAGAGTAAATGTTGAGGTACAGCTTCTGTCCCTCAGAAACTAGCATCACTTTTTTATATTTTGAAGCGTGTGTCCTAGCATTACCATCTGGACGTTTCTGCTGCCAAGTGCCAACGCAGTCTTGCTTATATTTAATTTAACTCTTCCTCTGATTTGTTTTCATCATGCAACTTTGTGAAGGAAAATAAACTAAGACCAAAAAACAACAACTTTTGTTGTGTTAGCCTGAAGAGAAAAGTGCTTTTATAAAGCAGAAATCCATTTCCTTTTTTTCTCTTCACATTTTCAGCTTTTCCAGCCATTTTTTTTCTAAGTAATTCCTGTAATGGTCCCCATAACAACACATGAGACCACGTCCTTTACTTTTACAACATTTCAAGGAGTGCACACATTATGCTCCCTGAAGACATACCAACAAGGCAATTATGTTCATTGCTCTAGAGGAAACATTACAGAAAACCAACATTGCATTTCCCTCTGAGCACAGTAACCCTGGTCTCTGTGTGTGTGCCGCCTTAGCCTGTGATGATGTTTTGGAGTTAGGCCAGAGAATTACTCGGGGAAGAAATGTGCTTTTTGCCCTCATTTACCATTGAGACATGGCCTTTGAGGGCACATACCCTGTTAGCAGTGCAACCCAACAGTATCAGATTGAGCCAAGTGTTTATTTACGCTTGAAACCAAAGAGGTTTATTTTAACTCAGAGAGACAAAGAGCTTTCAGGTGATTTTTTGTTTTATATGAGAGCCATATACTTCAACCCCCTGACAAAAAAAAAAACATACACTATTCCAACATAGGGAGGCGTGTGGCGCAGTGGATAGAGCCTTGGTGTTGGGATCAGGGGGTCACAGGTTCAAACCCCACTGCAGTCAGCATGTCGTTGTCTCCCTGGGCAAGACACTTCACCCCAAATTGCTGCTGTGGGGATTGCCCACATATTGAGTATGTAAGTCGCTTTGGATAAAAGCGTCTAACAAGTAACATGTAACGTAATGGACGCGGGGCTACACGCTTCTGTACAGAGAACGATATATTATTAGATTGTAGCAATGTTTGAATGAATAAATAGAGAGTCTACTCACATGCAAACTGCAGAAGAGCTTCTCGACCCAGGACGTTCCCGAAGCTGTTCTCTGCTTTACACTGGTACCTCCCATTGTCCGTGATCTCACTGGCATTGGTAATAATTAAGTTTCCATCAATAAAGCTGTAGCGATAGTCTGTCTCTGCATCCAATGCTGTCCCATTGATGTACCAGCTGGAAAACATAACAAGAATAGGATCTTTACATATGTGAGTAATGCTGTGCTAATGAGCTGCATTGGAACAAGAATAATCAGGACTGAGACAGATATATGTCACACCTGTATGTGGGCGGTGGATTCCCCCGTGCTTCACAGTGCATCATCACTTTCTTTTCATCAGAATCCAAAGGAAAGATAACATCGCCAGGCTCATGGATAAAAACTGGCCCAAACTCTTCACTTTCTATGAAGAAAAAGAGAGGTAAAGACAGGGATGATTGCAATTATCACAACATGATTGCCGCTCAGTTTTAAACATCCAATTACATGTCTATTATTCCCCAGTTTGGTTAGTGCAAGTGCATATTTCAAACCAACCTCTGTTATCGGTAACAAGAGAAGAGGCTCAATGGTGAGATACAATTATTAACAACAATAAGACCTTAACCATAGGCAGCATTAAAGCAGCAGAGACCTGTTTTCTGACAAGTAATGACACTTTTGTGATTTATTCTATAACTGGTTGGAGGTTGTTTGGATATAATGTCAGTCAGCCTCTCTCTCCCAGCCAGTTACTTTTGGTTTGACCATTCTTACTTTCTCTGGCCCTTTTCCCATTCCTGCTTGGTGACACTTAGAGAAATAGTGAAGCAAGACTGAGAAACAAAAAGTGAAAGAAAAACATAATGGTGGAGCTGAAAATCTAAGATAGAAGAGGTATAAGTCCCTTGAGGCTGAGGCAGCCAAATGTTTGAAAAATAACTAATTATTCATGCTGCGCTGTTGCAAGTAAATGCCCACAGCCTAGTGAGTCTGAAGGCAATGGCAGCAGAGAGGTGGGGGGAGAGGGAGAGCACGGCCCAGTGAGCCAATACCAGGTCAACTGGTGGTGCACTCAAGAAACAGAAGGGATAAGACCGGCAAGGTTTGGGTTTGGCTAGCAGATTCATCTTGTGTCTCATTTGGAAACATTTGTTTTAATCTTTTAACATTTCATGACGTCCATGCCCTCAGAAATGTCACTTTTTATGAACCTACCAAAAAGCCATCGTGATACAGCTAGCTTTTAAAATGTTGAACTTATTGTTATGCATGAATGCTGATGATTATGGACGAGTTAGTCCAAACAAATGACAGCATTTCCTTACACAATAAAAAGACAAACAACATAAAACATTGGAAGTGTGTTCTTAAACCATTTAATTGCCATTGCAAATAACAGTAATGGTATAATATATACTATTACATGGCAAATTAAATTATATAATATATATATATATATATATGTATACGTTTATAACGGTAGGACGGTCTTGACCAAAAAGTCCAAGGCTGTTCCTATTTGTTAGACATGATCCATGTTTGGGAATGTCACATACAAGATACAAAAGTATCTTAAGCCTAACGGTGTCATTCGGTAACTGTAACATCTTCTGGGCTGACTGTTGTTTGCCTTGAGGTGCCAAGTAATGAGCCAACAATGCTAATAACACGAGTCCTAACACTCTGTGTTCCAGCTTTGAAGTAGTATTTCTTGGCCAGGTTTGATAGTGAAAACATCTGCCATATGTGGCTTGTATCCCACTATAAACTTGCCTATGACCCAGATTCACAGTGTATTACATATGTTCAAACAGTGGTATAAACCCAAGTGAGTGGTAACATTAATAAGGGATTTATTTTTCATCTAAAGAGTAAAAGAGTTATTGCCACCATACTACTGAAAATATGTTTGTTTTGTATTTGTCAGGAAGGGAATGTTACAGTAATCCAATCTTCTCTTTGTGTCAGTGCTGCAACATTGTTTGCTATCCTCCTAACATTCTGTGGCACACTTCTATTTGTATTACTAGCTCTACAGGCAAAATTGCAAGACAAAAATAAGCCTGTGGTAAAAATTGCCTCCATTTGGGACTCAGAGATTGGTCAATTCTTGGAATTTTCTGTACGTGGCTCTTATCCTTGGGCATTATTATTGTGTTTCTCATAGCGTCTATATCATAGCATAGTGCAGGTATTTCAAAAGTACACAAACTTTAATTCAAGGCACAGGATGCAATCCGTTATCAATTGTGCTATATATACAGTGTGCAAAGGAAGTGCTGACATGCTGACACTTATGTTTGTGGCTGGAAGGGTGTGTTGGCCTGGGAGCACAAATGGAAACAGTGTGATACATTACCAGGAGTTGCTACTAACCATGGCCATAAAAAGTGAAGAGAAACATGCACACTAGAATCAGATAACCCTCATCAAATAGGCTTTAATGGCATACAAATGGAGGGAGGGTTCTACATAAATCAATTCCTTTTTTACACTGGTATGTCATACATCATTGTTGTCAGAATTGTAAATATATAATTGAAAGACACCATACAATATCATTATGGAAAAAATAAAAGTGACAAGATTCTACGGTCCAATAGTTTAGATTACACAGGAAAGTAGTTCCAAGGCCTGATTAATACTTAACGTAAAAAAAAAATAAACATTTACAAATTAGATTACATTGGTTACTTCCTAGCAATAAATTGGGTTGCTAATATGTGTTACAGAATAATGTGATACAATTATTATAAAACGTTTATTATTGGTATATGTTTTTGCTGCAGGATGCCATTTAAAGCTGGCTTATATAATATAATATTGTTGAAGTGATATAAAGACCTACATTACAGCTATGAGTACACCTAAGCCAGGGGTCTGCAACCTTTTTGACCAAAAGAGCCATTTTGCCCCCTTTTCCAACGATTTGTTTTGTCTGGAGCCGCAAAACATATTTGATTGCTTATAAAGTTGTATTTATTGTTTTATCATAGACAAAAACTACAGTTTTTTTGCATTTATTATGTATTACATTATAAAACTGTTAACCTCTAATAAGAAACAAAGAACTCTTATAAGGAGAATAAAAAAAAATACACAGGCCTACTTTAAAATAAATTAAACACAGCACTTGGTGAGTCCTCTGCACATTTGAAGGAAAACAAATACAATTAAAATAAAAAATATCTGCACCCTAAAAAGAGTTTACTGATTGAATTATGACTGAAGATCGTCAGCTGTCTTCCTCTTCCGTTTTTTTCCTCGATACGCAGCACCTTCAACAACTTCTCTCTACATATCAAACATACCGGTAAACCAGCATCGTTTGCTTGAAAGCATATAACTTTGTCCACGCAGAATTAAATCCTGTGTTCCTCCGATACTTTTATTTTCTTTGATGTATCCATAGTTCGCTCATGGAGCCGGGGGTCAGGTTATTCACCTGCAAGAAAAGGCGCTGGTGCGGGACCGTAGCAGGATGTGACGCATATTTTAGTTGACCCAATTAAAACCGTTTTGTTTTTTATTTATGTGTCACAGTATCACCTCAAAATACAAGATACGAAACATTTTCAACCATGCAACAACAATTAAATAGTCCTACAAATACTTCTATTTAATTTCCTTCTTATTTATGTCTAAACTCAAGGGAGCCAGAGCAGAGGGCTTAAGGGCCGCAGGTTGCCGACCCCTGACCTAAGCCATGAAGTTTCCTGATCTAAGGTGCTCTTGTTGGTGATTTAAAGTGGTTTCATGTAGGATTCAAACTCTCCTCGACACAAATGCGCCCACACATCGATATGCTTGCCGCTCCAGTATTTTCTGCTTCACAGTCCCTGTTGCAATTTCTTCTGCTCCTTTAGAGTGCTTTTACTCTTTGATGTAGATGTTAACACACAAGTGATGGACTATATGGTATATTGCTCCTCGGATTTTCTGATTCTACTAGACAGCTGAATCTTGTGTATTTCGGAATAATTATTTCACTGTAAGATAATTAAGTTATGAAGAATATAAGCCAAGTAAACAGACAGTAAAATATGTGGAGGTCTTAGTGATAGCACTATGCAGTAGCTGCATTTCTGGCAGTATGTGCATGCTGTTTGTTTTCAAAGACGTCATCATATTATTAAGCATTTACGCTTCAATGGTATTTCTTTGGGAATTAATATCATCAGTCTTTAGTAGTTCTCACTATTTAGGAATAATATGATGACGGAAAAATAATCATGTGTTTGTTTTTTTTCTCAGGGTATGTACATCTTACCAACCCTTTTGCATCAATGAACTGCTCGACTGGGAAATAAAAGGCTTTGAAATAAGATTGGAGGAAATGAACCGATATTAAGTTGTAACACTTGCTGTGCAGATAAACAAAAGCAATTCAGTGCTTGTATGGTTTCTAAGTGCTGAAATATAGCACTCCATTTTTGTGTTCATCTCTCTATCTATTCATACTGTTTTCAACAATTCAAGAATGCTCCACCTGACACCAATTAGCATGTTGAGTGGGGTGGGCTATGATGTATGATGAAATGATTTCATCTTCAAACGAAATACTAGGGGTTCAGTTTAAACAAAGAACAAGTAAAGGTGCCACCGTGGCCCAGCAGAGGATCACCAATGCAGATAACAAGTGTCTGCTGATGTCTGTGGGTCAAAGACTGCAGGCAGTCATTAACTGCTAATAATTATATATCATTAAATACGTGGACTTTCAGTTCCACTCTGTCCTATATTTTCCCATTGATTATTTCAATAAAATTGGGGGTTGTTGCATAAAAAAGGGCAAACATTCCTATAACGTTTTTTCAAATCATTATTCTCTACTTTTTGTATTACTTTTTTAAATTTATTTTCATAGGTGAACCAAATCTAAATTAGTAAATAAACTGCAGAGAGACATGAAAAAAGCTATGGCTTTTGATTCAGCTGAAAAATAAAACTAACTGTTTTGGTTTTCCTTTTCATCAAAGGAGGTGTTTATACATGTAAATGTATGTGGCTGACAACGTTATTTTTATTTTCTGCTAATATTTGAAGCTGTATCCACCTACAATATATCTTTTAACATTTGAAAACATTAAAGAGTCAGATGAAAGAGTCATATATCGGTGCTTAAGGAAATATGGTCTGTGTGTGTTTGTGTGTGTGTACAAACTACAAACACATCACTTAACTTCAAGTGCCATGGCCATCTGTCAGTCACAGAACCCAAAAAAGCAATATTCCCTTTAAGCCGCCAAAGGTGTATTACTTTTTGGCATCCATTTCATCCACCGAACATCAATCCAGTGCTATGGTATAATGCTCTTGTCACCACTGACAATGGAGAGACATTACTCTCACCTTGGTCATAGAGACGTAAGTCGTTTGATGGCTACGTAATGATAATGATGTCAGAAAGATAGGAAGACTGGGGTAGGGGCAAAAAGCTAGAAAATATGGAAAGTCATAAACTCCAGAGAGAAAAATAAAACAATTTCATTCCTTAATTCTTCCTGTTTTAATTGTGATCAACCCATAACTCTCAATGTGTCCTGCCAATTCAGGAGCTACTTCAGATTTCCATTAATGAAGCACTTGGCGTGATTAATCGTATATTAAATTATCAACATGTCATTATATCCTCTAGAATTATTCATACTGTAAGTCAGGATGTGAGCAAGTGACCCAGGTAGATTTATGACAGTGTGATTCCACGCTTCGATATTAAATCTTCCCTTTTGACAAAGATATCCATCATATCTATAGTTTCTGTACTGACAGGAACACGGAGAGAGCTGGATATTGCCATGATCCCACCTCAATTTCACAGAGGGCATGACCCTGGCCACTGCAGACCATGCACGGTGATGATGGATAGATGAGATTCATTTCCAGACCAATCCAAACAGACAGGAAGCCTGCACACATGAAGTGAGCAGAGTGTTGGTAGAGATAGCCGAGTGCCATAACACCAATCATGTTTGGAGTGTGTATCTTCCCCAACTATGGAGTATCCTCTCTTTTACTTTGGTTCATTTTGGCACGTCGGAACAATGTCATCTGAACTCAAGTAACACATTCTGTTCGCACTATCTGAAAATTCCATTACCAGAAAAAGAAATGGGGGACTTCCACTTTTGGTATAGGACGAGGCACATGTTGACATTTCAGATAGCAATAACTTTTAACAAAATAACGGATAATTATACTCAGCTTCCTCTTCCCCGCTTTCTTACCTAATGAACACTACAGTTGGCAAATTATACCTTCATTATCCTTGGCTGAAGATGTAAATTAAAAGAAAGTTTACAAATGTCAGTATTAGTCATCTATTTGTGAGGTTATTCAACTTTTATGCGAAGTACTTGTAAGTGTAAACTTTAACAAACCCCAAAAACTTTAATATTTTGGTTCAGAGAAGAGCAAACAAACAGGAGGTTTGCCCGCACCATTAGCTTTACCTTCACTTCTGTAGTTCTCCTGAGAGCTGAGCAGACTCAGGGCTGACAGGGGATGACTGGAGAAAGCAGGCCAGTCAGGAGTCCCCAGCCCACCACCTTGGTACTGTCGAGGTCTGCTGCGAGAGCCCAGCACTGACGAGCTGTCGGCTTTCATTCGTAATACTGCTGCATATGATATAGGCCGTGCTGCAACAGCTCTCGCAAGGTCTGGAGGAAAATAAGAAACACAGTGCCGAGATAGATCAAATATTCTGTGATTTCGGTATTGTTTGTCATCCTGGGAGAGTGATCCCTTCCTCAGTGCTTTTTTTTTTTAAATGTCATGCATCAAAACTGAAGGACTAGTAACAGAGGGATTCATATTCTAAACAGATAGCCATTTGAGTAAGATTGGTTTACTTGTCAAATGTGACAAGAATTTGGTCAAAGAATTATGTCTTGGAAAAGTGTCTTAAATGAATCTTCAAAAAGAAAATAAATTGTTCTGCCAATAACTCTGTATTTGATAGTACTCTTAACCATCCGGTTTCCCTTGCTACTATATAAAAAATAGTTTGCAAAAAATAGTTCACTACATGCGGGGATCTTGCTGAACAGAAACAAAGAGTAGAGACAGCAGGATAAGGAGGTGTCACAATTCAGAGACAGCTAGGCTGAAAAACCTAAAATCATTTCCTACAGTCTGCTGAAAAAGCACATACTGTTGAAAAAGTATCTGTGATGTCAAGGATTTCTGAATAAATATCTACATCCAGGCAAAAAGGTGAACATTTGAAGCTTTAAAGCCTTGTTGAGTCTATAATAATTCCTTTCATAAGCCTGAGATCCATTTGACGGAGCAAGCATTCCAGATGAACACAAAGACACCTGTTTAAAATAATTTAAATGATCAATAAATACCTCAAATAGTGAATACTTTTTTTTTTTCATTTCTATAACAATGCTTGGAGTATTTTCCCTTTGGCTTCAAAACAGTCAGTCTTTTTCTGGAGCATCTACAGTAACATATAGTCACCATTAGAGGTATTCCTTAGGTAGAAACATACACATCTTACAAGACACTCTGAAAACCACTGTCATCAAAGCCTCAAATTGAACAAAATGGTGTAACAGGCTGAGCGAGAAACTGCATCCTTTAAAGCACGAGTCACCGGAGGTTCACAAATATCCTCTCTGAAATGTAAACTACACTTGAGGCTGTCACTGCAGATTTCAGTCACTGTATTCTTCTACTACTCACTTTTGAGGTATTCAATCCACTTTAAGTAGGCTAATGTGCCACTGTGTTGTCTTTTATGATACTATAAATGTAACAACTCAAGATTACACGCACAATTAGTCCAGCCGTGACAGCTGATCATCAGTACGTATTTTCCAAAAGCGGCTGTGCAATACAGCTGAAAGAAAAAGCTAAAAACCACTGCTGATATGGAACTAATTCTGCTTAAACAAAATGCAAAACACTAGAAGCTGGAAGCCCAGCAAGAGTCTAATCAGAGTCCTGCAAAGGCGCGGTGTGAGTGTGTTTGCACAACATGATAAAGTGCTATAAAAGAACTGAACAAAACTGAGAAATAATGATGTGCCCTTGGGGAGTTGTCAGCAGCTAAAGTACTCCTATCTACACATGGGGAGCAGGCAATTACTGTATTGCATTATGGGGAGAAGCAGAATATGGAACAACGTTCGAAATTAAAGGTATTGTGAGTTTGAAAATTGATAAGCAAAGCAATTAGTAGTTGGTTGGCCCTCAGTTTAATCATTTATCTTGCTGAGAATCATCTGGATTGAGGAGTCGACTATTTTCCTGCTACCTACCATGGTTGACTAAACAAAAAAAATATGGCTACAGCTTTTCTAGAACGTTTTTTATAATCAGTAATTGCCTTTTTTTTGTTGCTACTGTTTTCCTTTTGAATATGTTATTATTTATTTCTGTAAATTCTTGTTTACATTACATTAGTTGTTAAAATGTGTGTACCTATTTCTGTTTTTCCATCTTTTCTTTGCAATGTAAAGGCTCCTGAGCATTAGAATGTTGATTCACTGCATGGTTTTAGGCAGTTCGGTTTAACCGGTTTTGCCCCCTACCTTCTATTTAGGTCAATTTGTGTAGGATGTTTGAAAAAGAACATCAATTATAAAAACAGTAGTGTAAGGAAATGACAAATCCTAAGAAAAATCACAATCACAATTGTATCTTTACAATTCATGCCTGACACACAGTCTTATTAGAATGGTAGTCCCTGTCTAGCGGCCTGTCTGCCCGTCTGCCTGACTGTCTTTCAATTGTCTGAAAACTGTTCATCTGATCGATTACACACATGGCGGGGTGGGTTGCTCAGAAACCAGTCAAAGTTGTTTGGATGAGCAGTTCTCGAGAAAGCTGCAATCAGCAATACCAGAGGCCAGGCGATCGGCACGCTCCCAAGAGACACTCTTTAAAGGTGCACTGTATTCCAAAATTCAACCAAAATGTCAGTTGGAAACATCTTTTGTCTCTGCAGTGGAATCCTAAGCAGCAGAAAAAGGGGAGGTAACACGGTTATTGATTTAACGTAATAGGCATTTATTTTTGTTGAACAATGTTAACTGCTGAAGTTTGGTTATGTGCATAATCCAAAAAAAGGAATAAAAAAATCATGGTAAATTAATGATTCATTCTTAGCTATGTATTGTCCCCTATCGTTTGACTAACTCTTCAACAGGCTGTCATGCACATTTGGATTGAGGGGCTTTACCACATCCCACTACTCATCCCATTTCTCACACTAAATATGCGAGAAGCAGCAGGGTAGTGGTGCACATGTACAGTATAGATGTCATACAGAACAACAGAGCAGTGATGACATGTAACAGAGTGTGTTCAAATAAATGTATCCTGTTATAAGATGACAGCTGCACTGACTTTATTCATTTAAAATACAGTCAGGGCAAAAAGTCTCATTTGGTTTTTGTAATTGAATCATTGCACCCTGAATAAGGGCCAAATGAATACTTTAAGAATCCGAGCCCTAAGAAACATTGGACAAGGGAAAGTAAATTAAAGAAAATGCTGGTTCTTTTTCATACAGAATTACAGTTTCTACATTATGTTGGTTGCTTACGGTTTTATGTACATTCAACTCATGAGGGAATCTTGAAGAAAAAAAGAACTTGAAATAGCTTTGGCCTTTTATTCCATGTTGTGGATAAATAATAAATACAATGACATTCTTCCGGTCTATTATTTTATGAGTCTTTGCTTATACTTCATACAGGTTATTCTGTAAACATAAGCTTATACATTTTGCATATTGTGCAAATCATAAAAGGTCCTTTTCCTTTATTCCAGGAAAACAACATTCAAAGGCTTGGGCTAAACCCTGACACATACAGCCTGCTGAAAAAAGAAAAGTCTCTTTTATTTGTTTGACTACTGAAGCCAACAGGCACTTGCTCTTGTCAGCTGTCACCTTCATCTGATAAAAGCAATGAACCTTGCAGATCCCGCTGATCCCTATCTTTCAGCGGGTGCACAATCAGAAACACTCATTGTTGTTGAAAGGGCTGCACCTGCCGCGCTTTAGGGAACTCTAGAGCAATGCCATCGGTGATCATCTCAGGTCTTAACACCAGCCTTCACGATAACATCACCAAAGGAGACAAGGGCCATTTTATACTTGAACAAAGAACAAAAAGCCAACCAATCCTGTTCCTTTGTCTTTATCATGTTACAATGTGTGTTTACTCAAATGGAGATGACCGTTTGATACAGAAATTCAGCGATAAACAAAGTCATGACCAACTGAGGAGACTTATATGTGCAAAGACGAGGGACATCTGAACTAACAGCAGAGGTGAAGGTGAGGCTAAAGGAAGATGACATGTTTTAAGCAGACGTAGGGGAGACCTGGGGGAACAGTGAGAAACTCATCTACGTGTGTTAGGTCATTGGGTTGGCACAGCTCGGGAGACAATGTGCGAGTCTCTGGCTTTTTCTCCAGCCAATGGAAGACCGTAGAGGGAAGAAATTCATTAGAATAACATACAGTAAGTAGGTGAGACGCTCATGGGGACTCAAGTAGATGGACATGATTATCCATATCCTGTGAGATTAATGGAGACCTTCACAGGGAGATTATATTGACTGAAGCTGATTATGCTTGAGACCATTTATTCAGCGGAATATCATTACCGATAGAACAATCCATACATCATATGCAACCTCAGCTCACATCACAGTTGACTACTTACTAAAACCCTGTCTCTTTTTCCTGATCAGAGGTTTAAAATTGAGATTGCATGAGCTGCTTCAACCTTGCCAGAGTTAAGATAGAGACACACTGGAGTTATATGATGTATGCTATAATGTAGCGCTGCAACTACCCATTATTTTCATTATCGTTTATCAGCCCATTATTTTCCTGATTGATGGTTTGGTCTAAAAATGTCAGAAAATAGTAAAAAAATATGTTTCTCAGAATTCGAAGTGGTGTTTTAAAGTGACGTGTTTAATCCAAATGTATTCAGTTTAGTTTGATATAAAACGGAGAAAATATGGAAATCTCTATATTTGATAGGATAAAAAAACATTTACAGACATCTTTGCATGAAAAATGACTAGCAGCAATTAAAACCACATGTTCTTATTATCAAAAAAGTAACCGGTTATTTGTCTGTCATTCAATTTGACAACTAATCGTTGCAGCTCTAGTATTATGTTGTCATGTCTCTTAATGGGAAGTATAGAAATACCCCAGCTTGTTTTGTCACCTATTGTTTTAATGTAATGCCAATAGCTGATATTCAACATAATTCTGCAGTTACATGAAGCAACATTGGATGTCACACATTTATTTTAATATAAAATATTAATCAATTGACGACAAATGTTTGTTGTTGCCTTCTCGCTGTGTGGCTGTTGATATCAAGACTTTGGCGTCAGTAGTACACAGGCTTACTTTATGTAATCGTGTACAATGAAATGCCAAACTCAAAATCGCCAGGTAACATTATAGTGTTGATCACCGAACACACCAGAGAGGCTTTACAGCCAAGACTTGAATATTGAGCCCTACTTCTCATCCTTACAGATATCAACAGTGTTTCTTCATTTCGATTTCTGGGCTCAAGTTGTGAGTTGAGAGGCGGTCGCCACTCCTCCTGCCAGTTGGAGAAAATCCATTCGTCCCTGGTGGTGGGACCCAAAAATAGATCCCAAAGTTTGTGTACACACAAAAATAAAAAAACCTGCAGAGTTGCAACTGCTTATCATCCTTTTAGGCATTGATTATATGTTGTGTGGGTTAGTAGGCTGTTGGGCCTTTGGGAACTGCAGTTAACCTCTTCGCTTGAGAGCAACTTTTAACAAAGCTCTGGATTTTAATGTGTATTTATCAAGGAATACAATCACAGAAATATATTCAGTGCATGGTCCAGCTCTGTGTAGTGCATGCAAATCCTCCTCCATTTCCCTATACGCAACCATATTTCTAGTGCGCGACTCTTTTGCCCTTGGTGAAAATGACTTCATGCATCACATTCCCTGCAACACACTTTTAATATTGAGATACCTCAGAGTTAGCTGAGAAGCAGTTGAATTACCATTCCACACTTAACACTCCGAGCTACATTGTATTTCAATCAGAGGCGGACTGGGGGGAGGAAAGAAATGGCCCCAGACATCTTTCCTGCCCAGCCCACTTTAACATGAGAGAAATCAAATTGTGCTGCCTCTCTGCGACTGCGTGATTTAAATATCATGAAATTAATAAGGAATGGCCAGTTGAGGCAGGTAGAGAGGAAAATGAAATAGAACTGGATAGCTATTGTCTCTAATAAATCAATCAAATTAAGCACAATATGTTAGGGTTGCGGAAAAGGTAGGACCCAAATGCAGAATACCAAAAAACGTAAAACGGTCTATGAACCAAAAGCGAGCTTTATTTCAAAAGCTGGAGAACAAAACATGGCATGAAAACTCACAGGTAACACAAGGTAGCATGGAGGGAGACAGGAAGACAAACAATGAACCGACAGGGGAACACAGGGAAAGACAAGACTAAATACAGGAAGGGGTAATCACGAGACGAGAAACAGCCGGGCAGGGGAGGAGAAACACAAGGGCAACAGGTGAACACAATCAGACAATCAGACACCAGGGAAACTAACGACAGGGAGGAACACACAGGGAGAAGGACCAGACAAGAGACAGGGAGAACAGAACAATCAAAACAAACCCCAAAACCTAACACACAAAACCCAAATCGTGACAAGGGACGGATTCCAGACGTCCCTACATAAAGTCCATATTTCCAAAAGGGTGGGTGGAGGGGGTCCGGAGGACGGGTTTGGGCTGACAGCCCGGAGGCACGGCAGAGGACCAGAAAGGGGTCTCGGGCGGACGGCCCGGGGGCAAGGCAGAGTTCAAGGAGGGTACCTCGGGCGGACGGCCCGGGGGCAAGGCAGAGTTCGAGGACGGGGACTCGGGCGGACGGCCCGGGGGCAAGGCAGAGTTCGATGAATGGGACTCGGGCGGACGGCCCGGGGGCAAGGCAGAGGAACAGGAGGTGGTCTCGGGCGGACGGCCCGGGGGCAAGGCAGAGGAACAGGAGGTGGTCTCGGGCGGACGGCCCGGGGGCAAGGCAGAGGAACAGGAGGTGGTCTCGGGCGGACGGCCCGGGGGCAAGGCAGAGGAACAGGAGGTGGTCTCGGGCGGACGGCCCGGGGGCAAGGCAGAGGAACCGGAGGTGGTCTCGGGCGGACGGCCCGGGGGCAAGGCAGAGGAACAGGAGGTGGTCTCGGGCGGACGGCCCGGGAGCAAGGCAGAGGACCAGGAAAGAGTCTCGGGCGGACGGCCCGATGGCAAAGCAGAGGCAGAGAAGCGGCTAAGGCCGCGGTGGGCATAGTCAGGGAGCCGGGCACAAGGAAGGACCGGGTTCGTGGCCGACTGGACCACTGGCGGAATAGGAACCAGCGTTGTCCGGGCAGGACCCCTGGACGGGACATGGGCTGGTGTCAGTAGGACCCCGGATGGAGCAAGAGCTGGTGTCGACGGGACCTCCAACATGACAGAACATCGTGTTGGCAGGAACGCCGGCGGAGCAGGTGTCGGCGGGACCCCCAACAGGACAGGATCAGGTGTTGGCAGGAATCCGGTGGAACCCCCAACGAAACAGGACATTGAGTTGGCAGGACCCTCAGCGGAACCCCCAACGACACAGGACAAGGAGTTGGCAGGACCCCCAACGATACTGGACGTGGAGTCGGCAGGACCCTCAGCGGAACCCCCGACGCCACAGGACATGGAGTTGGCAGGACCCCCGGCAGAAGAGTCGGCGGGACCCCAACGGACAGGACATGGAGTTGGCAGGACCCCCGGCAGAACAGTAGTCAGCGGGACCCCCAACAGAACAGGACATGGAGTTGGCAGGACCCCCAACGATACTGGACGTGGAGTCGGCAGGACCCTCAGCGGAACCCCCGATGCCACAGGACATGGAGTTGGCAGGACCCCCAGCAGAACAGTAGTCGGCGGGACCTCCAACGGCACAGGACATAGGGTTGGCAGGACCCCCGGCAGAAGAGTAGTCGGCGGGACCCCCAACGGGACAGGACATGGAGTTGGCAGGACCCCCGGCAGAACAGTAGTCGGGGACCCCCAACAGAACAGGACATGGAGTTGGCAGGACCTCCGACGAAACAGGTGTCGGCTGGACCCCCAACGGCACAGGACATAGAGTTGGCAGGACCCCCAACGGAAGAGTAGTCGGCGGGACCTCCCACAGCACAGGACATAGGGTTGGCAGGACCCCCGGCAGAAGAGTAGTCGGCGGGACCTCCAACGGCACAGGACATAGGGTTGGCAGGACCCCCGGCAGAAGAGTAGTCGGCGGGACCTCCAACGGCACAGGACATAGGGTTGGCAGGACCCCCGGCAGAAGAGTAGTCGGCGGGACCCCCAACGGGACGGACATGGAGTTAGCAGGACCCCTAGCGGAACCTCCAACGGACCAGGACATTGGGTAGGGACTTGAGAGGGGACTCGAGAGGTGACTTGAAAGGGGACTTGAGACGGAACTCGAGAGGAAACTCGAGAGGAGACTTGAGAGGTGACTTGAGAGGTAACTCGAGAGGTGACTCGAGACGGAACTCGAGAGGGAACTCGAGAGGAGACCCGAGAGGTGACTTGAGAGGGAACTCGAGAGGTGACTTGAAAGGGGACTCGAGAGGGAACTCGAGAGGTGACTTGAGAGGGGACTCGAGAAGGGACTTGAGAAGGGACTTGAGAAGGGACTTGAGAGGGAACTCGAGAGGGAACTCGAGAGGTGACTTGAAAGGGGACTCGAGAGGGAACTTGAGAGGTGACTTGAGAGGGGACTCGAGAAGGGACTTGAGAAGGGACTTGGAAAGGGACTCGAGAGAGGGCTTGAGAGGGGACTCGAGAGGGGACTCGAGAGAGGGCTTGAGAGGGGACTCGAGAGGGAACCTGAGAGGGAACTCGAGAGGTGACTCGAGAGGGCTTGAGAGGTGACTTGAGAGGGGACTCGAGAGGGAACTTGAGAGGTAACTCGAGAGGGGACTCGAGAAGGGGACTGGAGAAGGGACTTGGAAAGGGACTCGAGAGGGGGCTTGAGAGGAGACTTGAGAAGGGACTTGGAAAGGGACTCGAGAGGGGGCTTGAGAGGAGACTTGAGAAGGGACTTGGAAAGGGACTTGAGAGGGGACTGAGAGAGGGACTTGAGAGGGACTCGAGAGGGGATTTGAGAGGAGACTTGAGAGGGGACTGGAGAAGGGACTTGGAAAGGGACTCGAGAGGGGACTTGAGAGGAGACTTGAGAGGGGACTCGAGAAGGGACTTGGAAAGGGACTCGAGAGGGGACTTGAGAGGAGACTTGAGAGGGGACTCGAGAAGGGAGGAAAGACTGAGAGGGGACTTGAGAGGAGACTTGAGAGGGACTTGAGTCGGCCGGTATGCCGACAGGACACGAGGGGTTGGCGTCGGCCGGAGAGCCAACAGGAGACGAGGAGCTGGAGTCGGCCGGTACGCCGCCAGGAGACGAGGTGCTGGAGTCGGCCGGTACGCCGATAGGACATGGGGAGCTGGCGTCGGCCGGAGAGCCAACAGGTGACGAGGAGCCGGAGTCGGGACCATGGCCGCTGGGTCCGGCACTTGAGCCGGATCCATGGCTGGTGGGGCCGGAACCTTGGCTGCTGGGGCCAGGACTGAGGCTGGAACCATGGCTGGGTGGGCCGGTTCTGGGGCCGGAACCATGGCCGCTGGGGCCGAAACTGGGGCCGGAACCATGGCTGCTGGGGCCGAACTGGGGCCGGAACCATGGCTGCTGGGGCCAGAACTGGGGCCGGAACCATGGCTGCTGGGGCCAGAACTGGGGCCGGAACCATGGCTGCTGGGGCCGGAACTAGGGCCGGAACCATGGCTGCTGGGGCCAGAACTGGGGCCAGAACTGGGGCCGGAACCATGGCTGCCGGGGCCAGTACTGGAGCCCAAAGCATGGCTTCTGGGGCTCGGGCTGCTAGCCTGGACTTGCGACTCCTTCTTTTAGGAGCTTTTTGGAGGCTCCGTGGACCTCCAAAAGCCAGACGAGTACCCGCGAACGGCTCCTGGACAGGATCAGGAAATGGGGCCGGAACTATGGCTGCTGGGGCTGGTACTGGAATCCTGGCCTTGCATCTTCCAGTAACCTTCCGGAGGATCCGCGGACCTCCCAAGACCAGGTCATACCCCAGGAAAGGGTTAGAGGCTTGAGACAAGTTTTCAGGACTCCTCGTAAAGAGTTGTAGCCACTCAGGCAACCAGCTCCTGAGCCAGGGCTGGCAAGCAACCTCCTGGCGTGCCTCCTTCAACGCAGCCTCTCTTCCCCGTCTAGATGAGGCGTCACACCAGGTGTAAAAATGTACTCCAGCGAGTACCCAAGACATTCCGCCTGTAGAGCAAAGCGATCGGCATCTGCTGAGTCCAAATGTGGTCGGTTCATTCTGTTAGGGTTGCGGAAAAGGTAGGACCCAAATGCAGAATACCAAAAAACGTAAAAAGGTCTATGAACCAAAAGCGAGCTTTATTTCAAAAGCTGGAAAACAAAACATGGCATGAAAACTCACAGGTAACACAAGGTAGCATGGAGGGAGACAGGAAGACAAACAATGAACCGACAGGGGAACACAGGGAAAGACAAGACTAAATACAGGAAGGGGTAATCACGAGACGAGAAACAGCCGGGCAGGGGAGGAGAAACACAAGGGCAACAGGTGAACACAATCAGACAATCAGACACACCAGGGAAACTAACGACAGGGAGGAAAACACAGGGAGAAGGACTAGACAAGAGACAGGGAGAAAGAACATCAAAACAAACCCCAAAACCTAACACACAAACCCAAATCGTGACACAATATCACACATTTACCTCAGGACGACTTACAATATGTACATCATACAACACCCTTAGACACTTGCAGCGGATAGAAAAACTCCCCAATGTTCTTCAAAGTGAGCATTTTGCAGAATATTCAGAGAAGAGCAGGTCAATAATCAGTTTCACAAGCCATCATTCCAGAAGTATCATAACAGACAAAGCCTGCATTACGCCCCTGGGAGAGGCTGCTCATGGCTCCTGCTGATATTATTGAAACCAGTTTGAAGTGCGGCACTCTCACTAAAATGTGACACATTTCTGACAGTTGTGATCTGTAAAAGCGTACTCAGCTCAAAGCGCTGTTTTGACTCAAGTGGAAAAAGCACAACTTTTATAGATTTTTCTTCTTACCCATGGTCCAACATTAGAAATTATTTTTGGCTAAAGTAAATAACACTCCCTAGAAATCAGAATCCATTGACTCAACATTGTGGTTTTGTTTCACATTAAAAAAAACTGTATTTTCATGATGATGCAGACGAAATGTGAAACACTAATTTGACGGATGTGTTCTGTAATATTGATAAGGCGGTGCTCCGCTGTTAATGGGAGCATAGATGATGATGATTACCGGAAATACAAGTTTCTTCAGGAGATCTGATAAAGGTCCACTAAGAGTCATCTGTCTAATATAACAGGAAGTAGTTAAGAGATGTCATTGCTTGGGTTAAGTGAACAAATGCCAAAGGAGGATAAAGATGAATGGTGTGTATTTTATTGTTGTTCTATGTCTATTACATTGTATTGTCTTCAATGTTTTATTTCCTGGATATTGTGACCATAAATCATTGCACCAGAATAATATTATTGTTACCAACAGTTCAGGAGTGAACATTTATTGGTTTAATTAAAACTCACATCCAGTTTGTCTCAGACACTTGGTCTCCAGGAAATGCATATATTCTTATCTTTGATGGCTGAAGTGACAGTTCTGAGGACAAAAGTAGACATTGTCACGTATTTAACTCTACATGAGTTTCAAATGTAAGGGTAGAAAAAGAAAAAGTTATATAAGAAAAAGCCAATTACATTGCAAAGCAGCAGACATCAGGAGTCAATATGACAGGAGTGGGCTGAGATACCTTTAATGAACAGACAGAGCATATAGTGTCAAATTGATGCATCCAAGGTACCACAGAACCAAATCCTAAGTACACAAATAATCAATGGATGGAATGAACTCAACTGAAACAAATTATCTGCAAAAGCTACCAAGACTCTGTTTATTAACTTTATAAAGCACTTAAAGTGTTGATACACAGAAATCCTCCAATGCTTTTTTATAGGTTCAATGAACTTTGAGAGTTTATTAGAAATACTAAACTATTTGCATGATGTTTCAAACTTTATGAAACAATTAGAAGAGTTCTGCAGTACTGTAATTACCATCAGTACTTTACAGTGATTGTGTAAGTCTGTCAAATGTGATATTGTTACACTTAGCAGAGGAATTAATTTTTTCTTTTAATGTATTTGACAGTATATGAGTCATTCTTCAGTCTGATTGACTAGGACTGACTGGATGTTTTTCCACATAAAAGGTATAAAAACCATTTAAGTCCATTTTGAACTCCTTAATGCTGAAACAAAAACAAAGAAAATATGTGTTTCTTATATTTCTTTATACTTGAGACTATAAGATGGTGGCTGCACACAGATGGTGACATGTCAATCAGAGAAAAGCAGTCATTGCTTCCCCTTGAGGAATTCCATTTTAGACAACTTTGGCTGCATCTCAGGTTACTTATTTTCCATTTCCTCGCTCCTCGGTCCTCTGTATCACCGGAAGTAGATTTTTCTGCGCCATCTTGAGTAGCGTCCCATTGCCCTTATTTGTGCCGGAGGACCGAGGATCGAGGATCGAGGATCGAGGAGCGATAACGGAGGAGCGATAATCGAGGAACCACCAGACCATCCTCCGGTGAAATCCTCAGCCACTCGCCCCGCCCCCTTACTGTGTATCGCTCACTGATTGGACGATGCAACGCATGCACTGATCTGATGCTTCTTGACATGAGAGCAGTTTGTGTAGAAAACACATGAAAGTCACGGGAGTCACTTCTCAGTTTAAACAGTGTTTTGTTTCAATTAATGTATAATTTTGTTAAAGATATGTGATATATCTGAACAACAAAGTGGACAATCCAATGAATGTTAATCTAACTGGGTTTTGATAGATAAAATATCTCTTTTTCTTCTCTCAATAATTTTCATTCTTTGTGCACTCAAATCAAATTAATCAAACTATTGTTCGTTTATACATTTTAAGAATGGCGTTTATCTTTTTTGAGAATGAGTTGCTTTATTTATTTGGGTCTACAACAGATGATACAAATGTTTATGTCAGTAAATGTGTACTAACAGATGCGGGGGTATTTGTGAATAAAATGGGGACAGAGCTGCTCAGACGATCAGCTGTGCGGTGTCATCACAAACGGACGTCGCTTCATGTGACGCTCCGGAGGAAAGGACGTCCCATTGCTCTTCAAACTCATTTCCCTGCTTCTTCTCCCTTCTCGTGGTTTCCTTGCGTCTCTCCATGCTTCCCTGGTGGGAGAGACTAAGATGCAAGGAAAAGACGCAAGTGAGGGACGCAAGGATTCAAGTTAAGAGAAGTGAGATGAAGCCTATGTCTTGATCTGCTTAAAGGACCGCCCAGGATCTAGGAGTTAAATTGTCAGTATACTGCAGTGACGTGCAGTGAGGTTCATGGCTGGTGAGGCACTGACTCTTTCAGAGTCAGATTTATTTAGTATTTAGTCAAATATTATATTTTGACCTTAATCGAAATATTCGGATATTTTCAAAAGCTTTTTTAGTCTGATGCTTCGATTCATTTTAAACAGACCGTTCAACAAAAGGATACCCAAAATCTAAATATTGGATTGTTCTTTCTTAGTAAGATCCCATTTTCATTACAATTGTGGTCTTACCTTGACTTGAAGATGAAGTCCATGCAATCCTTCTGGACAACAATCTCTATTACTTTTTTGTAAAAGTCCTCTTTATCTTCCTCTAGTTTCAAAAGTCTAGTTTGTTGTTTGCGTCTACCGTCTCTGAGTAGAATAACAGTAGCAACAAGAACCTGTGGGCTCACGTGCGCCCCCTTCAGTGCGGCAGAGGTTATGGCTGCCTCCCCTGGTGCTTTTTTCATTGCCGTTGTATGATGAGACCAGCGAGCCTAAATAATATCATATATACGTGAAATAAGTTATTTAGAGACTATGGATGGCGAGGATAAATGTAATAAAGGGATCTACAAACATTACATTTGTGACCTACAGTGAGATGGTAACAGGCATGCGCTTAGGGCCCGCGCTCCAGCCAGTTTCTGTGGGGTGACGCATTCTGAGGTGAGGCAGAGCTCATCTGTGCCTCACCTTACCACACAGTAACTGGCTGGAGCGCGCTCACAAAATAAGTGCCCGTGCAAAATTAGTGCCCGCGCTCCTGCCAGTTACTGTGGGCTTACGTGAGGCAGAGCTCGTCCCTGCCTCACTTCTCATCGCACCGATGTAGTTGTAGCGGAGCTCTGCAAATTTGTCGATTTTGACTATAAAAAGCGATTGGAATCATACAGAAATCACACTTACAACACAGATCAGTGGAGACATTTTATTATTATTACTAATTAGTTTTTCTTTAGTTGTTTTTCCATTACATTGGAGTATGACAGGTGAGGCTCTGCCTCCCCTGCCTCCCCTGACTGCACGTCGCTGGTATACTGTGGTTTACCAGAAGAAACATCAAAGGTCTTTGTTCCATTCTCGTTGGAGGCCATTATCGTAGCTATAAGCGGTAATTGCATAGTGTCTTTAAAGAATGCAAATGTAATTATTAGATAATTACTTTAAATGTTCTAATATCAAACACACTGTTATGTTCTCTGCCGTATCTTTGGAGCCAGATGGTCCTTGTAAGTAGGGGTGACAAAAGAAATATGACATTGGAGAATAATACAAAATGATGGACATTTAAGACTCTTGTTTTGTCATTATAGTCCATTTTCTGTGAAGATTAAAAATATCCTTATGTAGCCTCCCCATTTCTCCTGCACAACACTCATTTCTTGAATCAATTTCACAAAGTCCTTTGGGAGGCAACATTTACACAACGAAAAAATGCTCACGATTATACAGCTACGTTCTAAGTGCTTATCCAAACAAAACCGCAGGCCTGTGATCCCTTTAGAGTACATGTAGAAAAGAATATATACAAATTACAACATGCAGCATTGTATGCCAAATTGGCTTATCACTGGCAGCCCTCATACAAGTGTTTTACTTTATAAAAGCCTAACACAGCTCCTTATCCTGGAACAAAGATGTGTCACTGTGAAAAACAATGTTCTTTGCATTGTTGATTTTATACATTGCATTATTAGCCTGTCTATGCAGGACGATTTCAATTACTATGACCCAATGGTCCAAGCCGTAACACTGTACAACAAGTTAGGTATGTGAATAAAAACATTTATTTACACTGTCTTGAATATAAAACACCATGAATCAAAGAGAGGACACTAATAATAGGAATAACTTATTTGTGGTTCTTGAGAAAACAAATATTACCTTTCGAAATGCCAATGAAATGACAAAGACATGGATGGAAATGAATCACTGTAGTATACACAATATGGTTTATCCCTTCCAAACAGTCCTATAGAAAAACAATAGTTGTCTTACACAATGACAGCTTCATCAAAGGTAGTGACTGAAAGAGCAGCAGTGTGACATTGTTTGAGATTCCACAGAACCGGGGTTACAATGAATAACCTTAGTTCTAGTACCTCATACTGACTTTGCCCTTTAAAAGACTTTAGGGAGCTATTAATGGTGCCAATGTGATGCTTGCCATGACAACAACACTAAAACAGCAGGCTAAAAAACCTGTTGCAGTGTCACCTTTCAAAATATGGCAACGTTAAGTATGGTAGCGCGGGACCTTGTTAACCTCTTTTTATTTTGCCCTTCCAAAGTGTCATTCCGAACATATATTAAAAAATTAAAGTCGATCTAGTCTAGTAATGTTCACATTATTTTAAGAATCTAAGCGTCCCCGTAGACTTTAACGTTGCTTCTATTTAATAGTATGGTTTAATGAGCAGACCAGCTGAGTGTTTGAAACCCAGAATCAAAGCTCAGAGAGCCACAGAGTACAGGAACCTCGTCTGGTGGGTTGAAAGAACCATTAAAAAGTACAGAATCCATTAGAATGGCAAACACATGATCTAGACTGACCAGGAGAGACACTTGATCTGGAACTTCAAATAGTGCATTCACTGCTAATCGCACCAGAACATATATTTAAACAGAGAACTCAGTGGATGAAGCAGAGCCCTGTCGTGTTGAGGTTTCGATATATACCGGGCACTAATGGAGAATATTTTCCTATTTATCAAGCAGTATGTGTCAGGCTTATCAGCCCTGCTATTCAACTGATGTTATGCAAGTACTGTAGGGAGGTCTGTGGCCTTGTCACTGGCTGATGCTTTTTCTAAGAGATGTTTACAGCCACCATAGATATTTTCTGTAAAGGTATGTAAACCCTGTCAAATACCTGAGACTCAGACGCCTAAAAGAAAGGGAATGCTCAACGAGCCATGGCATCTTCACTTCTAATCATGCAATAGTCCTCATTTCACAGATGTGGATTCCTCCTCTTCAAGAGTGAAAAGACACAAGACACTTCTCACATGCATACATAATGATCTCCCAGCTGTGTCACATGCACGGGTGTCATGTTATTACAGTAGATTTCACTGTGCTCTGTCAATTTCTTCTAATATCCGTGCTTTTAGAAGGAATATTCCGTACAACCATTATATCTCAACGTCTCTCAACACTGCCTTTTGAATTTCTTACCTGAAAGGCCACTGATGATTGACAGGAGGAGAATTGGTTTCCATGGTGACCCCATACTTATTGAAGTGGGTCCCTACTGCAAGAATGTTAGCAGGTCTGCCTCTTCATTAAAGCTGTGCCTACAAACAGGGAAAAACACAAAACATCAATGGTAAGGAGGAGATACCTCTTGTTAGCACATACACCCAGAAGCACACTCCCTCACCCTAATCTCATTAAATGACATGTTTTAGTTTGGATCAATACATGTGGGTTATAAAGGTGATCCTGAATAGAGTGCCACAGTGACGCGTCCTAAAACCCGGAAGTAAGTTAGAATTTTACCACTTCCGATTCATTCGCCAAAAAGCAGTGCAATTTCTCCATAGGATTTTGGAAAATAGCTGGAAATAAGGTCTGTGGTTGACACACATTTAAGAGACGGATCACGTTTTGTTCTACGACATTAAATACATCAGCAGTGACCCCACTGGTGATTTTTGAAGAGTTCACGTGTCTGAAAAACGATGGTTGTTACCAAGTGGCTGAATAGGACTACAGAAGTTGTCGAGGCCGTTTTACGTCATTACACCGAACACGTAAACACTCCCGCTAAGTTTGTTTTGCCCTGTTCTGCTTGAAAGCAAGTACCTGCCTCCTGCAAACTGTTAAAACAAACAGTTGAACGTTGAAGCAGCGACCCTGCTGTAGTTCGTTTATAGCATAACATTAGCAATTTGCTTATGGCGACTAGATTTATGATTAGAAAATTATAAAAGTAGGGTAGACATGTGGATGTTATCCGGCTGAACAAAACGTGATCCGTCTCTTAAATGTGTGTCAACCACAGACCTTATTTCCAGCTATTTTCCAAAATCCTATGGAGAAATTGCATTGCATTTTTGTCGAAGGAACCGGAAGGAGTTTACTTCCGGGTTTTAGGACGCGTCACTGTGGCACTCTATGGAACAGTGGTTTTTATTACCTCTGAAATAATTTACAAATCAAAAAGAGAGGCCTGTGAAGTCACCAGAGGCAGTGTGTTTTCTGTTATTCTTAGAACATAGTGTAAATGGGTCAACGGCATTATTCAAAATATATATATTTTTAAATTGAACATGGTCCATGGTGCTTTCCCGAACTCTACCTGCAGTATTCTCAAATACATCATAACGATTGTTAAATAGAGTATTATCGCATATTTCATAGAATCAGATACATTATGTAATACACAGCCCTAGCAAGGCTCTGCAATGAGTTGTTGAACATTTTATCAACAACCATAAATTCAAAATTTCTGTGTAATGTCTGAATATATGTTATACACACAAACCTACTGCAAGTGTTCCGTTTTACACACATGCTCTGCTTTATATGATTATGCACTTCAAAGCAAGTAATACGTGAAACGGTAGATGAAATACATGACAATCACAAACACCACACACTTATTACAAGCACAAGCCTTTTTGTGTTTGTGGTTCTAAGTGGTACATTTATGCTCAGTATTAATATATTTTGTAAATAGCAAAATAGTCCATAGTCTGATAGCAAATGAGTTGCTGCTGCTGAGAATAAATGACACTGAACAAACATTACGCAGACCTTTTTCTTAATAAAATATATTCCTTCAATTGATAAAAAAGAATCTATACAAACCATATGAGGAGCTTCTATATAACAGACTACCTGAGTGAGTTATTATCTGTATCAAGAGAAACTGAGCATGTTCCCACTCTCATACATAAAGTCATCCATTGTTTCATTTTTTAAAGGTTGTCCTTTTTTTTTACCTTTGGTTGGGTTCATTTTACATTATTAGTTTTGCTATATTTATCTGCATTAATAAACTGTGCACCCTGAGTTAGAATAATAATCCATGCACACACCATGACAACACCAGCTGCTTGTGCAGTGACAGGGATGGCTTAATATATGTTGACAGTCACTTTACCTGACCTATAAACTGTCCACTGCCCATACACAATCATCCCATTGCCTTCTCTGTACCACTCACTTTAGGATTCTGCTGTTTGGATTTCACAACCTCCATGAAAATAAAATATATATACAGTATATATATTAAATGTCTGTAAAAAAACAACTAGATATTGCTACTGGTGGACACTAATCATACAAACACCAAGTCAAAGTTGTATTAATAATTTGTATGAGTTTTTTTGAAAATCACACAAAAATCAGTCTGGGAAAACTTGGCAAGTATCTGGGTAATAAAAAAAGAGTCTGGCCTAAGTCTACTGCTTTTACTGCGTATCAGGCAGCATTTATTTCATGACATAAAGTCATTTTTTATTGAGAAGTGCTATTTATTAAGCTTTGATTTGGGCAAGTTCAATCATTATTTTGGTGTGTTTAGATATATAATATGCCTTACTCTGCTTACATGCCATATATTATTTATTTTCATCTTTATAAGCAAATAGCTTGATGTAGAAGATCCGTAAGTGTCCCTCCTGTGTACTGAACTGAGAATAAAAAAAAAAAATTAAATCACACATTAATGCTACACTGTCATGCAATCCAAATAAAAGGCTATGTCCTAAAGCTGAAGTTTTAATGATATTTTTAGTGCTATAATCCTCAATATTACCCATATAAATTCACCATCAAAACATGAACACAGCAAAAAACACTGATATTCAGGCAAAACATGTAGTGATGGATGCAATTCTGTCTGCAAACAATGCTAATGGAATACTTTGTTGGTGTGTATAAAGGGAGTGAGACCAGCTGACCTGGCTATCCTCATTCAGCTCCATTCATCTCCACACAAAGAGCTGTATTTCTCCATTTATCTTATATTTATAGTCAACATGGTTGAAAGTGTGCTCTCTTTCTTCCTCCCTTCTTCCTAACAGGCTCTCTCATCTTCATTTAACTTGTCGTCGGTCTCATTAATACAGTGGCCCAGACAGCTCTGTGGGTTGAGGGAAGCATGTCCACATCCAGCAGGAGTCGTCTCTCATTAATCCTTCATGCCTCCTTGTCTTTGCCTCACCTCATTTGCTCCTTATCCTCCCAGAATGCACCAGCAGTAAAACTTGTGGATTACACAATTAGTCACTTAGCAATTAGGCTATTTGCTTACGAGAAACAGAAAGAAACAAAGAGAGAAACAGGAGAGAGATAAACACACATCATTATGTCCCTCCTTGTGATATGAGCTGTTTGGGGTGCCATATGTTATCTGCTACTGTTCTCTGTAAGTCTTTTCTCTGCAGTTGAAAACATGTTAACAGACTTTGTGTCGGTCCCTTTCTTTCTCACCAATACAAATAATTAAGCTGAAGGTCTACTGTCTAGACGACTAAGTCTGCACATGCTGGCTCCTTTTCAGAGAAAGTTCTTACCTCTTTAAACCTCAAGCTGACCTTTTAATTACACAGAAGCATAGAAAAAATATTCCATAACTGTTTGATAGTACATGAGCAGAACCCCTACAGTACATACAATAAAATACTCAAGTCACCTTCCAGAAAAGAAAGCTTTCTCTGTCTTTTCTTTTGAGCACTTCAGTCTATATTTGGCTGCAAAGGTCAGCTAGTTGTTAAACTAACCGCAGGGAACCTGTTTTTAGGGAACTTCTAAATCAGCGCTCAGTTGGAAACTGCGCTCAATAGAAACATCTTTTCAAACACCTCCTCTGTTTTATCATCTCTGGCAAGCAGTGTCTTTTTGCATAACACAAGACAATGTTCTTTCAACAACACGTTCTAAAACTGAAAATGATGCAGGTTCGGCTTGGTTCAATTTAAAAAGTAAAACATTTAAAATTAAATGACCTCATATCGGTCCAACATTTGTGGACCTTTTGGAATAAAATTCTTCCAGTGGAGAGAATTTGTTTACAATTTAGTCAATGTCCTATATATCAGCATATTATATCAACAATGCACGTCGTGAACATCCATTATCCATTAGTCGGACAGTATGATAGTGTAAATGGCATATATTGTTTATTGGTTTAGAAAAAAAGCAATTAAGGAAATAATACGCTTCAGATGAGTAGTACTGGTATTGCAGGAATGGTATCAGTATCAAAAGATATTCAAGATACCCTTACTTTACGGACGGTAGAGACAAATACATACAATACATCATACGCAACACAGCACAAGATCCATATCTACTGCACACCATGAATCATAAAAAGATGAAGAAAAGACGATCTGTTTCTATTAGAGCTAACTGACCTTTCGCCTTCGTTGGAACATCCAAACTCAACATCTAAAGCATGTAGAGGGCCTGGAAGAGAAGTAATTACCTTTGGGATGACCCTAACTTCATAAAAGTGACAAAAGTCATCTGAATTAGTATTAAATGTGAGCTTCTCCTCTTTGACTGTGCCCAAACACTTGTATTGCTGCACTGAGTCCACTGGCTCACACAGGGTGCAGGGGAGGGGTCCTTCTCCCAAAATCAATAAACGTCTCTTTGGTGTTCGCCACATTTATTTGGATGAAAGACTGCTGACCCCAGTTAACAAATTGATCAAGGATTTGCCATAAAGTTAATCCACATCCTGCAGAATACTCAGAGAGTCTTTAGCATGCATGCCCACATGTTGATGGATGATTGCTCTGACACTCATTTATATAAAAGTTGTATAAGAGAACAGCCCTGTGCGGATTTACTGAACAGGGTTGCATTAACCCGGACCCTGAGATAGATTTGTTTGTTAAGATGTCAGTGCCAACATTTTGTGCTTAAATCCATATTAAAATGAGGTTATAGCCTTTGTGCAAGAACATGTGACCAAACACAATTAAAGCAGAAGAAAAAGTCAATGAAAAGCAATCCTGCGTGATTTCCCTGCAGTTCCCTTCGAAAAAGATGATTAGATAATATTTGTATTTGCAAATCTACAAAATACAGTGTATTGTAACACAAAGTATAAGACATGATAATGTTGACAGAATATGTATTACCTTGAAAATAATACTTATTTAGTGAGCTAGGACTTACAGTGACCGAGGTTCAGTTAGTGAATCTCTTTTGTCTATTGTCAAGTATTTCAAGAGAACAAGGGTCCCTGGTGTGTATCACATAAAGTTGGTGTGCACTCAGACAATGTAAAGTTCACCCTCCTTCACTGCTCAGTGCCTCGCAGAACTCTGCCAGACGTGTCCTCTGTGCTCTCAGCTTTCACTTTCCAGTCAAACGTATACTTTATACGTCGGAGAAGTTTAAAAGAGACATCCTACTGTATGCAGAGCAACGTCCTTTGAGCAGCACTGTTCCATTGTTGAGGAAACTGACAACCTTTGACTAAAAAGCACATTTTGGGGATATTTCATATAGTATCTGACAATAACAATACAACACAACTGATAAACTGTAAAATGAAATGATTTTTTGTTTTTTTAAGTTGTCATACACCCCTTAAAATCAAAAACCTCTTCTATCTTCTAATTCCACCAACTATTGGACAAATGAATCTAATTTGAATATCCTTTTCAATATATATCATGTTGCCACTCTTACTGTTTTACAAATGCACACTGTTTAGCAGACTCAAATGGGTGGAATCAAGCATCCTAGAGATTACTTTCATGTTGGTGTCTGAAACAGGGCTCTTCTTTTTGGTCTTTCATGTAGTGAACTACTTTTTTCCCAGGTGTGTGTGTATAGATGTATATATGCTATACACACGGGGGCAGTGGAGCTGGATTGTGCCACCCTTCAGTCCAGGCGATCATAGCCCAGCCAGATGGTTATTAATGAGGCAGTGTGCAGAGAGCAGCAAGGTGCACTGACAGCTCCGAGTGGGATGCCTCCACTTAATCTCATGTCCATGTTTCCACTGGGCTTGTTAAACATTGTACAAATTTAGACATGGTTAGCCAAACCAGGTAAACATCGGCTGATATGAAAAGCTGTACCTCATCAGCCACTCGCAGCAGTATTATTGTGTAATTTCAAGACATGCATGACAGCCACACACTGTAGACATGTGCGTCTGACAGCTTTGTAAAAATGTATGACTGAAATCACTGCAGTGTGAGCCTATTTTGACAAAACCTGGTGTAGTATGTGTGTCATGATTTCCAGCAGTGACATTTTGTGTTATTCTGAGGGAATTATGGATTATTCAACAACTGGTTTCTCGATTCATGGTTAGGCACAAACATGTCATGGATCTAACCTTTTTACTTTTCCCCAGAGGTATAGGAACAACAGAGGTTGAGTCATAGAGGCAGGCGTGGGCCGGGTTGACAAATCTAATACCCAGATAGACCAAGATCCTGATTATAATTATACTGTAGTTTTCACACCGCCTCGTCCTACCCCGTCACCAATTCCAATTAGCATACATCTTGTGCGGGCAAAGTAAGTCTAACTAATGATGACATATGCTGTAGAGTACAGCACTGCCACTTGTTACTGAAAACATGCGCGCACACATGCACCTGCACACAGTATTAAAACTTCAGCAAAAAACGAATCAAGTTGACAAAAACGGTCGAAATAAATTGCCCTTGTGATTTTAGCGATTTTCCTTGATGAGCTTTTATTTAATTGTTTTGTATTATCAGCAGTTTTTTGCACAAATGGCACTGAATGAATGAACTGAATGTAAAATACATAAAGTGAATTCAATGATAAAAAAAAAGAAGCATGATGTTGGCTGTTGGTTCTTCCGATCGTTTGATTGGAAGCACTTTCACCCAATGTGCTTGCACTAATTACAATAATAAGTGGTAGTTGTGATTACAGTGGTGATAATGATAGTAATAGCGTAGCTTTTAGCCTTCTGTAAAGCTACAAATAGCAGGCTCACAAGTACATATAAGCAAACATCTGCTTTTCCCTCTATAACCATTCAAAGAAAAAAAAACATCTCTTTAAGAGAGAAGAGAAGTGATTGAATGACACTTTACTACTCTCTACTTTCATCCTATATCATTGATTTGTGGATATTGTGACATGAACACTTGAGGACTTCTTCAATATAACAGATATTTTCTTTCATTTTTTTTTTTCAATCACTAATTGCATTTCTTGCTACTAATGGGAATATCAGATTTACTTTTGGTGTATCTATTACATTGTGATGTGGTACATCATTGAAAATGTGTTAGTATTGTTTACACAATAACGTACAATACGATACAACAGTCTGTATTCTAGGTGGACACAGAAGCAGCACATGCCACTACAGCAGGGTTCATTTAAAGAGCCGCCCTCAAGCCTCACTTGACCTACTTCCAAAAACTTGATTTTACAGTGACACTTTAGCCTCGACAATACAGGGTCTCTGTCCTCTTCCACACATATTTTCATCTGTAAATGTTAAGACAAATGTACAGGTCATCGTGTACAAACAGGATCCGGAGTCAATTTGTTTTACTCTTCTTGTCTCCATTAACAGACGCAGCAAGGGTAAAGCACACAAGGTTATGTCAGTCGGATGAAGGCTAGACATGTTGTATTAAATGTTGAAAATGGTGATGATTACAAGTTATTACCACAGACAACATGTAGTTTCTCTGCGATACAATTTATAAAGTATTGGGATTGTTTGGTGTGGTTTGGTGGGGGTTTATTGTTATTACATTGTAAAAGCCTTGGTACAAGTCTGACATTGAATGAATATTAAACAAGTATAATTTGAAATACATTTCAGAAGCACTTGCGCTGCACAACTAAATTATCCGTTTTAAGTGTCCAATCTACAATCTACTTTTTCAAAGGTCTCCTTCTTTTTGTCTTTCAGCCTATGAAAGCTACTTAGCTCTTTAGAATGAGTCTTGTTACACACTCTGGAGGTTTTAATCCGAATGCAAGAGGGTGAAGTTAAAACATGGTAATACGGGGATTACTCTCACCACAGTTTCACGCCTTTGACCAAAACAAGCTTTCTGTTAAATGAACACATTTTCCAGATAACTAATAGCAGGGACCAGGTCCAGGAGGGGGTAATGATTAATGTTTTTTTTTTTTTTTTTGTATAAATTGGACTTTCAATTCTGTGCAGGGAAAGTGTAAGTGTAACTTAAATTGAGCTCTTTCTTTGGCACATAGCGAAACAATTGAGATAACATCGGTGCCAGATTAAAAATAGCATCAAAGCTATAGCAGTGCATGTCTTTAAGGCAGGTTGTGGAGCGTTTGTCCCACTATCAGCCCCCTCAGTTGGTCAAGTTCCCACTCCTTCACCTGTCACTCATCTTGATGAGCTGTCTGCTTGAAAATAGCATGTAGCCTGTGGGTGAGATAAACATCACATATACAGCCATCAAAGGTGTTGTATAGGCAGGTGTTGAATGCAGTTCATCTGCAGCAATGTTAACGTTAATATTGT
The DNA here is from genome assembly GCA_031216635.1 of Dissostichus eleginoides. Classification (NCBI taxonomy): domain Eukaryota; kingdom Metazoa; phylum Chordata; class Actinopteri; order Perciformes; family Nototheniidae; genus Dissostichus; species Dissostichus eleginoides. Next base: position 11,443,595 of record CM062268.1, on the reverse strand, counting down.
TTTAGAACAAGTCCTGTCTGCTGCATATTTACATATTCTGCTCTCTCTTTTGAGCATTGTCCCTAACTGTGTCCACCAGATTGAGCCCATATCAGACACACCTCCAGGAAATGAAACGCAACTAAATCATTGAAAAGCCAATTTCAGGCAAACAGTGGCAGGTAAAATTAATTTGTTGCATTATTTATTTGTGGAAAATGCTTTCAAATTTAAAGTATTTCATAGATTATAAACGTTTTCACATAATCTCAACATTCTGATTAGGTCTGACTAGGGTCCGCCTTAAAAATCTCAAATCCACTACATCTATTGGATGTGCTATCCGAGAAGGAATACCTCGATATACGCTGATACTTTCAAGTTAAGTTATTCTTCATATGTTATTAGTACAAGGCTGCCGTCTCGGAGACCCAACTCTTCAGATGAATTATTAGCAAGCATATGGACCAGGAAGGCCGGTGGGAGACCTGCATTAATGTAAAAGAGAATTTCCTGCAAATGCCTTGTACAGTAAACCAAGCAGCATAACTGAATATGGGAATGACTCATTAAACATTTAATGTCATGTTCACATGTTGCTATTCTTAGAACTAGTTATTTATGTGAATGAGAATCCGGTTTTTTTTTAAGGGGGAAAAAGGAGAAGCAGCTTGTGGTAAAGTTGTAAAGCAATGTACAGTAATACATTGGTTAGTATGTGCTCCGGAAAAGAAATGGTTTGTATTTGAATATAGAGTAAAGTGGCACTAATAATGACTTTTAAAGCATGTGGGAATATGATAGTAAGTGCTGGATTTTTGGAGCATTTAACACTTATACACGTTCATGTGTTAACCATATGCAAAGGAAGAAATGTAAATTGTGCAAAAAAAAAGTGCAAATAATAAGTGTTGTTTTTTTCAATGGAGATTACTGATCAAAAGGAAGAACTATATAAGTTGAGAATATTGCAAAATAGTTTACTAAAATTACTGCAAATGGTGATGCATGGTGAAATCATCAAAGCAAGGTGTCAAAAAGAGTAGCACGAATCAAATACTTTTGTTTAATGCGTCCTCTGATATGGATAACAAAACAAATCTCTTTTTGGTGTGAGGCAATCCAGAGGCAATCAGGAGGATGCATCATGCACGCGTTTATGAAACAGAAACTAAGATGAAACAGTTCTACAGGTAACCAGTTTATTCAATTACCCCACTAAACATCTTGGGGCTATTCAGGACCACACTGGACCGGCTTCCAGACAATTTAAATGATTACCAGTAAGACATATCTTCTGTTTTTAACAAGAATATTGCAAATATATTTTAAACGCTTACTATATTGCCCAGCCCTGGGGATGTTATTGACGAAGAAAAACAAAGCAGGACTGTCTGGATATCCCTGTGTGTGTGTGTGTGTGTGTGTGTGTGTGTGTGTGTGTGTGTGTGTGGCAAAGAATCACAGTCATTCAGTACCCAGGTAAAAAAGCATGTCAGACAAAAAGAAACCCTGCTCAGTGAAATAAAACCTCAAAACATGGGTTTAAATAAATAACCTACAAGAACACTAAAGAACTGTCAGATGGATTAAGCTTCTGAATTAACCTCTTTAAAATTGACTTAATATAGATGACCAATATACACATTCCTGAATAAGATCAACAGGCAGTCAGACTATAACACAAGACCGTGGATGTTTGTGTCGCAATGTCGTTCAGTTTTAGAACTCCAACACCCCTCCCTACTTTTTATGGATCCATGAACTATACGAGCCAGAACATATCTACAAGCTATATTGGCAGACGACATTTATCAACACAAAGAGACTTTCAAACATCGATGAATGAGTGTCCTAAAATGACTTTCAGCTATGGATCATAAAGCGGCTGTTGCTGATTATTAATATCCTTATCTGCATTTCATTTACCGACTACTGAAATACGCATAAACCTTTCAAACATGTTGCTATATTGCCTCCACAGATAAATAAACTGAATATGGACAGACTGTCCTTGAAAAGCAGAGTCACACTGTGTTGGTGATGTCATCCGACATATCAGGACAGATCCTGGAGCTTTCGCAGACAGTGAATAATGACACAACTCCCGGGAAGCCATGACAGCACCCATGGAGAGTTTTCTGGGACACAGGGACATTCTCTGAATCACCGCTGAAAGCCCTACATTCACATAAAACTCATTTGGATGCAATATTTAAAAAGGAGAATCCTCTGAGCCCCCAGCATCATTCATTAATTCAGTCTCACTGGATAAGCTCCAAAAAGGTCACCTGATGACTTAATGAGTCAATCCTTGATGTTCAAATATACAGCATTTGTTTCTAGATACTGAATATTCTGTTCAAAGTATTCTAAATAGCATTATGTAATTTCAGTTTAAAATGGCTTTTTTCTTCAAGAATAATACTAGTGACATCAATAAACCTTAACAAGTATAAGGGGAATTTGAAGGCTGCTTTTCAACAATCATTTACGCCCATATTCAGTCTCATTTACAGTCTGACTCTGATTAGAATGATATAACGCTGTGGCATCCGGTCTAAAAAGAACAACATGAATAGTACTGATCAGTGTTATTGTATCTGATAAGCTTTACAGGAATACATGAATGGAACAATAGGGTCTATCAGCATCCCCAGGAGATAGGACATATTCCACTTGGAAGCATAACAATTCTTCATTAAGTTTAAAGACAGGCCTTTGTAACAACGTTCAGCCCAGCTCCAGGGACGGTGTGTGTTGAAATTGAGTCATTGATGGTTATCCAAATGGTTAATGAAATTCTAATTGGGGTAAACACTTAGTTATTTATTTGGTCTTTGGGAAGTATGTCATGTAATACACATCAGTACTACATCCTAAAGCCTCAGTGAGCTGCTTTCAATTGGTGTAATCGTGTATCTGCTCACTGCTGCTTTTGGTGCTTAACCAGCCGTTCAGCTGGAAAGGATGTCTAGAAGTTTGTGTCAAATCGTGCCCCAAAACCCCGTAAATTGGAGTGAACGTGTAAACTGGATGATTGCATCTGCTGTTTGTAACGCACACAATTACGGCTATATTTTCTTTTTTGCAATAAGTCATAACAGAAAGAAAACCACAAAACTTCAGCCCTGAAAAATGTTCCTCATACACCCTCAGACCATTTGGTGTGTATTAGTGCAGATCCACAGCCATCTCCTACACAGACAGGAGAGACAACTGTGTTCTGCCCACGCCTCACTGGTACACACTCGCAGAGAAAGGCTAGTGTGGATAATAATTCAGTATAACAAAATTGATTTTCATGATTGAATGTTCAGAAACAGTTTCCTATTCATTATTTGAACAGTGTTTGCATCTCTAGCTCCTTCATTGCAAGCGACATCCTAGAAAAAAGACTACTGACCCGATTTTGACAAAACTTGCCAGAGTGAAGTGTTAAGAACCAGCATTTCACAACATTACAATGATTTGCCTAAAGGGCCCCTGAGCAAAAAAAGGAAATAATATCTCCCATCTTCTTTGACATAGGCCTACCATCATTTGTAGAAATCATGAGAAACGTCCCATACTGACAAAAGTGATTGTGTTATTCCACATTTTAGAAACAAAGTGGATGTTGCCATTATTTCCAGTTGACAGCTTGTTTTTTGTCAACAAAGCAGCTCTGTGTATTATGTTAGAGGGATATCACCAAATAACGTCATAATCATTTAGAATCACCCTTTGTTCACATTGAGCTAAGTGAATACATGGCCTCTTAAAAAGGGAGAATGAAGATCCTGTGATCACTGATAACACTCTCCTGCTACCTTCAATAGATCTTGAAATAAAAGGTATGATTTATTCACTGCAGACAAAGCCATTTTGTACAGTGCCCTGTCCTGACTTCAGTAAGACTCCCGACGCACAATTATCTTTTCTCCCCGTTTTGTTCATCCTGTCTACTGGCTAGTGTAGCTGTCTCAGGTCTCTCGCTACCACTTTTCACCCCTCAATGGTTTTAATTGTCCTGATGACCTCAATCAAAAGGCAATTACCAAAGAGAGGAGCAGCACAGGCAATTATTGTGTTCAACATGAGATAGAGCACACCTGAATGGAGCTAGCACCTTCACAGTGGTAAAATTACACGTGCAGCCTGTGGCGGCTGGCGTGATGAAGAAGTGAGCGTGACGTATGTGCCTGAAAAGCTTGTGTCCTTAGAGAAGATAGAATAGGAAAACACACTGACACTTCAAAGCGCCATGATCAAGGTGCTACTGTTTGAAGTGGCACACATACAAGAAGTTATGTGGAAGAATTCAGGGCAAGCAGAGATGAGTTTGAAAATAGGTTAAGAGGGACTGTGATTTTTCACTCTCTTATTAAGTAACTGAAACTAATTTTTCTCAGAATTTGGAACTTCTCTGGACATTGCCTCACAGTCCGCAAAATTATCGATTGAGAAAATTGTCATTGCACTAAAGAATGAGGCGTAGTTCATAAACCTAACTCATTGTAAAATGCATTGTCTGAGGTTGTTTAAATCCATCATTGTTTCAGGAATCAATGAAGGGATGCAGACTGAGGCTGCTCAAATGACTGTCATTTCCTGGAACGAGGGAGGAGGAAGCCACACAAGTGATCATCATCTCTGCAGCTGTTGGGGATTATCGGATGGGGAAACTGTTATTTGTTGCTTGCATAAAGAAATGGCCAAATCCATGCCACAAAAAATGACAAATTCAGATGCTTTTGGAAAAGTTGGTTTATTTAAAAAAGTTTAACTTTACACAATGGCATACCATAGTTTCACATTTGACACATTTTTAAACGTTACATTTTTTTCACTCGCCTCCCTGTTGTAAACAATGGAATATATTGTGAAAAACTGGGATGCAGATTCATCTTAATGTAAGATTTGCTGCAGGGTCCACCTAGGGAATTACACTGACCTGAGGGAGAGACAGAGGGAGAGCACACACCATCACGAAGACTTTGATGTGTTGAACATTGGCACAAAATAATGAACCTAGCAATTTTTCCATGGCTGATAAATCCAAGTCTTCAGAAACATAAGGAAAGGTAAGCAGATTTACCCTGTTTTAAGTACTGTCAACACATATATACATGCATGTTAATAATATAATAGCCGTTAATAACTGTGCAATATATACCTGGCTGCTAGATCTTCAGAACTGTTACAGGATGTGTATTTTTTTTTTTTTATCTTTAATATTCTTTTTATGCATGCTTCTTAGTTAACATTGAGCTGTCTTTGGCTCTTTTCTGCTGTAACAAATGTAAATTGCTCCTCTGTGGGACGAATAAAGGTATTCTGATTCTGCTTCTGATGTTTGAGTTTAGTTAAGGCTATTTTGCCAAATCTACAATATCATTCATGATCCAAATTTGCCAAATTGAGCAAAAATAATGCCACAATATATTAAAGCAATTTAGCACCAAAGCAGGCAGCAGCATTCTAACTTTCTAGAGAAATGTCTGACACTCACGTGCAATTAAATAAAAAACAAAGCTAATTTTAAAATAGAATATAAAATGTTTTCAAAAATAACACTAGAACTATTCTTTTTCTCTACTCTAAGTGCTTTTACAAAATCCTGAAACGGATCAATACGCCTTTGAGGAAAAGTTTCTTTGGAACACTGTGTCTGAGTCACGCTGGTTCACCCAACCCACTCCATTTTATTGTGGCAGGGCAACATTGTGCACTTTCCTCAGCTATCTTCTCTTTAAAAGCAAGCACTAGATAACAACATTCCCAACAAAAACCAAGTCTTGCTCTTTTATTGTGTAGAGATCAGTCATTAAAGGAAATATGTGCTGCTGTAGTTTAACAAATTCGACCAACTGGTGAGCAGTCATAGAATCTCCTGAAGAAAAACAAGTTATTCTGTTCAAGATTGACAAACAAGATTATGTTCTGCCAGTATTTTCTTGTAAAATTGAAAGGCATAGAATTGCTTTCTTTCACTAAGGAATATATAGTATTTACCTCAGTTTACACAGAGCATACCAGATATCAGCCATGATTTTTATCTGACACAATTTAAGTTAAGAAAGCTAAAGTTGTATTAAATTAAATAATATTTCAAAAAATGCAGACATCGCATGACATTAATCAAACTGAAAATGTGTAAAATATCTTGAGACTTTCTGATACAATTTAATATCTTCCCAAAACTGATTCCAATACCTGAAAAGCTGTACATTTCAAACCCTATACGGACATTTCGCTAGCTTTGGATAACATCAACCTCTCTGATAGATGATGCATTTACTCCGAGTGAGCCATCTCGCATCTGTGTCATCTTTGATGAGTGATGGACGAGCCCAGTAGCTATAGGTCAGGTAGTTCAGATAGGTTAGAAAGTTATTGTGTTGCCTCTGTGTAACATAAACCACCTGATACATCAAATCAAATCAAGTTTTATTTATAAAGCACATTCAAAACCGATTTTTGGTCGAGCCAAAGTGCTGTACACGCATGTAATAAAAACACATTACTACAATCACAATAAAAGACAATAAATTACAACAGATATATAAAAAAACACAGGGTGTCAGGTGTCATACTCCGCTCTGACTAGAAGGCCAGGGAGAAGAAGTGTGTCTTTAGTGAGGATTTAAAAACCCCTAGTGTCTCGGCCGACCTCACATGGAGGTGTTCCAGAGCCTGGGGCCAGCTGCTGCGAAGGCTCGGTGACCTCGGGTTTTGAGCCTGGTCTTGGGCACTATCAGCAGCAGCTGGTCAGCAGACCTTAAAGCTCTGGCTGGGGTGTAGCGATGGAGGAGTTCGGCTATATAAGCCGGAGCCAGCCCATTTAGGGCTTTAAAAACAAATAAAAGGATTTTAAAATCAATTCGGAACCGAATTGGAAGCCATTTTTAGTGAGGCCAGAATTGGGGTGATGTGGTCATGCTTTTTGTGGCCAGTCAGAAGACGTGCAGCTGCGTTTTGCACTAGCTGCAGGCGTTTAATTGAGGCCTGGTCCATACCCACATACAGAGCATTGCAATAGTCCAGTCTCGAGGTAACAAAAGCATTAATGACCCTTTCTAGGTCTTTAAAAGATAAATACGACTTGGTTTTGGCCAATAGTCTTATTTAAAAAAAGCAGGATTTGACTACGGTGCTGACCTGCTTGTCGAATTTAAAAGTGCTAGTGAAGGTCACTCCAAGGTTCAAAGATGACCTCAGTCTTGCTCTCGTTGAGGTTAAGGACATTTTGGCTCAGCCAGGATTTGATCTCTATCAAGCAGTCCATCAACTGCTGTAGTGAGTGTTTGACATTTGCTTTGAGAGGCAGATAGATCTGTACATCGTCAGCGTAGCAGTGGAAGGGAATATTGTGTTTAGTGAGAATTGAACCTAGGGGCAGTGTGTACAGTAAAAAGAGGATGGGGCCCAGGATAGAGCCTTGGGGAACCCCACAGGTAAGAGGGGCTTTGGCAGAGGAGAAGGCACCTAGCTGCACTGAGAAGCTAAGGTCTGTCAGGTAGGACCTGAACCATGCAAGGGCAGAGCCTGTGATGTCTGCGGACTGTTCAAGCCGTGACAACAGGATGCTATGATCTACAGCAGGGGCCGCGTGCCAATGGTGGCACGCGGCACCGTAACCAGTGGCACACTGGGAATAAGTGGAATAAGTGTGCAAAATATTTAAATTTTATTTTCGGATCCTGAACGAGACCGCCGCCAGAGCCGTCTCCCCGTTACCTGCCATGCACGCAACGCAGCCCCGCTCTCTTTAACTCAAGGTGACTTTCTGCCGCTTTCCTCCGTAGTGCAGTGCTGATCGTTTCACCACAGAGGAAAGCACTTCACAAATTGCAGTACCCATAAGGAGCTGTACAAATGCTGCAGTTTTTGCGTGGCTGTGTCTTAGTTGAAAGCCCAGTGGCGATCTGCTCATCTCTCATCGAAATAACATGCTACACAGGGGCGGACTGGCCATGTGTGTTCTGGAGAATCACAGAACGGAGGATCGTCCTTATTATTATGCCATTTAAACCAATTATTTAAATGTGTTTGTTAAATTCGGCATCATGTAAGTTAGGGATGCTCCGATCGATTGGCCGCCGATCGATATCGGCCGATACTCACTCTCTGCCGATCGATCGGTACTCTAAAAATGCCGATCGCGAGAGCCGATCGCATGACGTAAAATACATGACACTTTTCTCTGTGCGCTGCAAAACAAGCTCGCCAAAATGGCTTCACCAGTCTGGCAGTATTTTAAGGTGTCCGAAAATGACAATAAAATAGCGGTATGCAACGTGTGTGAAGCAGAAATCCTGCAGCTCCACCCGCTGTGACGGACCGGTGAGCGGAGCGAAACACACACTAAGAGTTAGACCTAACACACTTAGCTATTTTATCTACCTCTGGAACAAGCTAAACTAGTTATAAATATATTTATTCTTCACTGTCGGGTCACTCATTACTGGATCAGTGAGCTTCATGAGATACTGACAGGCTGTCAGGAGAGAGAGAGAGAGAGGGAGAGAGGAAAAGAGAGCGCTTCCGCTCATTTCTCCCGTGTTATTATCCAAAGTTAATGTAAACTTGAATAATGTACTTCATTTGAATGTAATAATTATGTTGGTTGTTGTTTGTGGAAGCCAGTGAATGAGCCCCATTAACTGAGTTTTAAACATCACTTTAAATGGAAGATCCCCATAGGCCCCGCCCACTCGATCGGATCGGCCCCAAAATTGGCGATCGGAGCATCCCTAAAGTAAGTTGCGCTGACAGGTCTGCACACTGCTTCCCCGCAGCGAGGCTCCCCCCGCCCTCCTGTTGACAGTTCACGAGCGTCGAGATCTTCACCCCCCCCCCCCGTTGATAATTCACGATCGTTGGCACGCTGATAAAATATATATTTTTTAATGGCACTTCATATCAAAAAGGTTGCCGACCCCTGGTCTACAGTGTCAAAGGCAGCTGTCAGGTCTAACAGCACCAGGACAGCTGGGCTACCTGAGTCGGCGGCTAGGAGCAGATCATTAAAAACTCTTAAAAGGGCTGTTTCAGTACTGTGCATAGGTTTGAAGCCAGACTGAAACTTTTCATGGATTCCATGCATGGTTAAGAAAGACTGCAGCTGGGCGTAGACTACTCGCTCCAGGGCTTTAGATAAAAAAGGTAGCTGGGAGATGGGCCTAAAATTTGCGAGAATGGAGGGGTCGAGATTTTTCTTTTTAAGTAGTGGCTTGACCACGGCATGTTTGAAGGCAGCTGGGACACATCCTGAGCTAAGAGAGGTGTTTATAAGCAATAAAATACTTGCTCCAACTGATTCGAAAACATCTCTGAGAAGGCGAGAGGGAATGCTGTCTGAGGTGCAGTTTGTCGGCCGCAGGTGCTTGACTACATCCGAGAGAGAAGAGAGGGATACAGGCTCAAAGTGGTCGAGGACAGCAGGGCACAGAAAAGGAGCAGGATCTGGGGTAGCATTAGTGTGGGCTAGCCTAAGTGCAGATACTTTTTCAATAAAACATTTAAGAAACTTATCACAGAGAGTAGTCGATGGCACAATAGAAGAAACATCACAGGGATTAATAATAGAGTTGAGGACATTAAAAAGAACCTGAGGTTTATGGCTGTTTTTGGAGATTAACAGAGAAATGTGCTCTGTTTTGGCTGCTTTGACTGCCGTCTGGTAGTCGGAAAGGCAAGCATGAAGGATTTCTAGGGAGACATGGAGTTTATCCTTTTTCCATTTTCTCTCTGCACGCCTGCAGGTGCGTCTGAGAGCACGAGTACAGTCATTGAGCCACAGCTCTGAGAGAACTTTGGTGCGTCTAAGCGTAAAAGGAGCAACAGAATCCAGTATTAGGGTACATGTCGAGTCAAACATGGAGATAAGCTCATCAGCACTAAAAGCACAGATACATGACCTCATTAGCACTGTAACTTTTTATTCATGTATTTTTTTTTCTTTTAATGTTTATTTTTTATCTTTGCTTGTTAATGACTGTTTTTAAATGCCTTTTTCTGAATGTCTTTCATTTTTGTAAAGCACCTTGAATTGCCTTGTGTTGAAAGGTGCTATATCAATAAACTTGCCTTGCCTTGCCTTGCCTTGCCTCATAACGCCATATCAGTTTGGTGCAACTCCCCAATACTCATTCCAGGTTTAGCCTGTATCCGAGTCATTACTGATCCTGGTAGTGAAAAAAAAAGAAAGAAGAACTTTCTAAATAATTAACAACACTAGTGCTGTAAAACTGTATGAGATATAGTCGTGCTAGAAGCATAGTGAGGGGAAAGAAAAAAAGGCAATTTTTGTTCCGGGAGCGACATTAAAAATAATGTCGCTCCCATCGCTTATGAGAGGATAAATTAAGCTGTTGTCCTGGACAGAGACACCTCTCCTATCTTTGATGGTATAAGTAGTATTAGTAGTAGTAGTAGTAGTAGTAGTAGTATTAGGGTGTGCATTCACACCTAATAGTCCGTTTTCTGGAGCGCACCAGACGACAGTTTGTTACATTGTTTCATTTTTCAGAAGGTTCGGTTTGCGTTCACACTGGCAAAAACTCAAATGGACTATAAACTTTAAACACAAGTCATGTGACCGGAAATGCTGTTCAACAATTGGTCAGACATGAAGTGGGTAAAAACCACAGGTAAACACGGAATTTTGAAGGAAACAGATTTTGAACACCCCCGCGTTTTTATGGACCTTCTCCAACAGTTGAGAAATGTTCTCCTCTGCCCAGATATCCAGGAGGCATCTGTGTTCCTCATAGCTCCACGTTTGTCCCCTGCCGCTCATTTTTCCACCAGTTGCACAACAGGAAATGACGCGCAAATACTACGCTTCCTTTGTTTTGGTGCGGACTGCGTTCACACCAGCAATGAACCGCTCCAGAGTTCGCAAGCAAGCATTCCGAGACCACCTATTTTAGCGGACCAGAGTCCGGTTGTTTAGTTCACTTAAGAGGTCTCGGATTGTGTTCACACCAAACCAAATGAACCGCACCAAGCGGCTAAACGCACCAGGGTTCGATTCAACCGGACTATAAACGGCTGGTGTGAACGCACCCTAGTAGTAGTGCCCAAAAGGAGCTCAGAATCGTGTTGCCCTCCCTACAATTCACTAATCACTCATCATTTAATCTGATATTAATTATTTTCACTATAAAAGTATTCAACAAAACTGTGAAAGAAGGCAAAGAGAAGCATAGTGTGAGCCAGGTGAACAAATGCAGCCAACAGGAACATTTCTCACAGAAGTCAGAGATGTTGTTAAGAGCAAGCAAGTGGTGAGCATGAGTCCAGCTGAAATGGCCTTACTTTCTTTTGAGATGTAATTTGAGGTAGGAAGATTATTTTTACGAGATTCGCCATCTGTGACTAAAAAGTAAAAGCAGATTGTGAAGTGGCAAGTGCTCCGAGAGACCTTCAGTGCCTTCAATGACACGTGTTTACCTCCAGCTACAGCCTGATTACCCACACCTGAGCCTAATGGAGGAGACAGCATTAGTTTGGTTCATTGGATCAAATGAGCAGCTGGTGAGTCCTTTTAGGAATTCTCAATTAGGTTGCTCTTTGATCATTTATTGATATTTGTTCATCGTTGCATTTAATAGATTTTTTCAACATAATTTCTGGCCATTCATTTGATTAACTTCTTTACAAGATCACACCGGCATTTAATCCTCCTTACAACTCTCAAGGAAACTTGTTGAAAATGAGCAGCAACACACGGAACATTTTTCAAATAAAGCAGTGTAACATTAGTTTGGCCTTTTAAACACATGTATGATAAACTGCTGAATTCCATTTATTTTTCACTTTCAAGGTTAATCTCTATTCATTTCAAACCTTTGAATAAAAACAAACAATGACAACTCTCTCTTTTATAAGAAATGTAGTATTTTGACCTAAGTATGGTAATGAATTGACTCTTACACTATCCCAATGCAGTGTGTGTTAGCCTCACACAGTAACACTGAGAACATACACAAGATTACATATAACCTTACCATTGGGTTTAAATCAAACATTTTATTCAACTATAAATCAGAATATGATCTAAACCAAAACAATTGTTCGCAGTAATACAAAAAAAAAGGAAGTTTCCAAGTCAAATTGAGAATCTTTAAAATGTCGTCATTGTTGACACCCTGTTTAACAAAGATCTACAGTCTGTGTGCATGCTCACCCACCTGAGTCAAAACCATTCCCCAGGGAGGATGCACCGCTCGCGCTTCTTTTGTTTGTCAGCGCTACCTCCCACATATCAGAGTGGTGTATCCTCCTGGGGGATTTTTGAACATGTCATATTTACTAGTTTCAGGAAGATGAACAAAATGCTTTCTTTCTTGTTTAACTCCAATAGTAGTGATAAAGCTTTAGCTTCAGTGCTAAAATAAAAGCTGGAAATATATAACACCTATCAAAGTTTAGATTGAAGTAACTGTGCAATTCTTTCTTTGACTCTAAAAAGGTATGTAAACAAATAAAATGAAAAAGATTTAATAGCACACTCGCAGAGAGCAGCATGTGGGCAAAGTACTGTTAAATAACATAAGTGGAAGAAAACTGCATGAAAGCAGGTGCGTGCCTTAACTAGCATATAATAGTTGTTGGAGTTAATGCCTGACCCACGGTGAAGTAAGTATTCCGTAAATAGACACCATGAGCACTTCTTCTATCTACTTCACAGTCAATTCCAGGCCCATTCCTCACAACGAATGCACGGCTATGCTATTACTTGTTCTCAACATCGGCTGCTACATCTCATTCTGGGTGGGCAAATATTGGAGAGAAAGTATTGCTTATATTTAACATGTGCCAGGTCACCAAAGAATGTCCCCTAATACTATCCATATAGATGAAAAGGTAATGGGACCGCTGACCCTTTTTTACAAGTAAAATCATTCTGCACATAAGAAACTGCTGTACAAATCAGGGACTATATGACTTAGATCAGCCCACTCAGCTGTTTGGAGCTCTTTGACAGTCAAAGGGCAGCACCTGACTGTGGAGAGAAACGGCTCACACAGCAGTAGGCTCACAGAGATGAAACCTGTCCAGAACAAACGATGTCACATTACATTTCATGTTGAATTATGAATGTATTCATTAATAATAAGCACGTCAGCTGGTAAAAGTGTGTTGTCTCTAAAACACTCGAGCCATAGATAATCCACGATGGCCCAGAGGCACCTGATTTCAGACTATCTGCTCGGTGTGTTAATACTTTAAACGTTGACTGAACTTCAGTTAAGCTTTAGTTTTTCATTCCAAGTTTCCTATCAGTTTGTGTGTGTGTGGGGGGGGTAAACAGGTCATGCAATGTGGGGAATTAACTGGCTCTAAAATGGCTTGCAGGGCTACATCTGCTCATGCTCAATACATGTGTAGATCATGCAATGTAGCCTGATATGAATTAAATGTAGAAGTTATAATTATTTAAATTAAACACATTCACAGTATGATACATACGTCTGCTAAAGGGCAGAATCCCTCAAAGCATTATGCTACTTCAAGGTTTTGGACAGTGTATTTCCTTGGATAATGTATTGTTGATTAAGGATGGACAATATGTCAATCTTATATCAATGTCATACTGTAGTCTGGTACTAGATGGGTCTTAGATTTAGAATATGGAAATATCCAATAATGAAAGACCCTAAAGAAAAGTGTTGAGACCCAGGCTGCATGTTGAGCGATTTCTTTTTTTTTCATAGATTATCTATCTCATTCAAGACTGTTAGGCTAACGGACATTTTTAGCAAATATAACAAAAAGTTGTTTAAATACAAATGATAAACTTCCAAAGGCTACATTGATAGCGATGTGGTTTTCTGATTTACCAGATCTCCTTTTGTAAATATTATATGAAAGCATCAACATTCAAGCTTTCAATTTTGCTGTATTATTGATATTGAGGTATTTGGTAAAATAAATGATGGTATTTGATTTTCTCTATATTGCCCAGCTCCAATACAGAGAGTGGCATATACAAACACACACACACTAATCAACCCGTCAACTCAAATATCACTGTGTAATATACAGTATCTCTAGGTTGGAGATATGTTATTATTACTGTTGCCTAGGAATCCCCACAAACATGAATACAAACGCATCGTATAGGTCATATTTACATAGGGTATCCAAACAGAATCCAGTGTTTCCCACAGATCTGAAATATACTTGGGGGGGTTGGTAGCGGGGGGGGGGGGGGTTTGAGGTGACGTGCCTTTGTGACGTGCACAACATTAACCATTAACATTAACCTTTCTGTTGGTCGCTTGTTAGCAGACACTTCACGCGATGGCAGAGCGAACAGGTACAGGCAGGGCCCATAGTGATAGCCCTATAGTTCAAATCTACTACCCACAAATAAACATATGGACATGGGTTACTATTTAAAAAAAAATGGTAAATGTATTTAGGAACCTATCCATGTGAGGTGAGGTGGGGGTGGACCTCAAATCCTCTAGGGGGGTCCGGGGCATGCTCCCCCGGTAAGATTTTTTTTAAAGTTTGGAGTTAAATGCATCAATCTGGTGCACTTTGAGGGGAAAATAAAGAGACTAGATCTATGGGAACACCTATATGAAACAGAACTGTATACATTTCAATAATCATAAAATCATGGCCATAACCAATAACTATCCAATATGAAAAAAACACTGAAACATGTTTATTTATTTATTTTTGGTTCATTTATAGTTGTGAGTGTGCCTGGGATCCTGAATCAGCCTCTCCCTCCTCTCCCTCCTGCTCCTCTTTGAGGCAGCAGCAAAGACTAGTTTTAGCTCTCAACAAGTTTTAAAAGTGTATCTGACCTTTTTTCACCTAGTTAACTTTTTTATTTTGTATTCATGCATATTTCACTAATCACTACCCCCTCAAATGGAAATATGTGTTTACATAAATGGTGACCAAACCGTTTGAGACCCACTGAGAACTTAGACTAACCACTGAGAACTTACCCCTAGATTCCACCGGGAGCGTCTGCGCTGCGTTACGGCTACGCCACGCCACGCTGCGGCGTTTTTAGCGATCGCGGCCACTCTAGTCAATGGGTGCTATTCCACCAGACCCGCTGCGCCACGCTGCGCCGCGGCTTGAAGCGTCCCAGAGAAGCGCCTCGGCGCAAGGAATTTCTAAAATATAGGATGAATCCTATTTTTGACGCGGCGCAGCGCGGCGCAGCCGTAGCGCAGGCAGGAAGTGGAACGTTCATCCGGCCCAGGCCCATCCCCCAAATAAATGTCCAGGAAATATGCCCAAATCAACAACAACTGCGAGCCTGCACACACGACGCTCCGCTTCCGCAACGTTTTGAAACGCGCCCGGTGGGTTATGACGCAGGAGGAGGTCGCAGCGTGGCGTGGCGTAGCCGTAACGCAGCGCAGACGCTCCCGGTGGAATCTAGGGGTTAGACTAAGTTAACTATCTAAACACTAAGAGAGTCCTTAACCTCACCTGAGCTGAGGTTATCCCGAGCTTGAATGACACACAGAGACCAATCAAGGGCTTTGATTTATGATCTGTATGACAGTGGCCATGTCAGCAGGCCACATCATGTAGACAGCCAGTCACCCTGTGTGAGGCAGGACACTTAACAGGCCAGGCCATCGGGAAACCCCCGGTCCTCCCGATGGCCAGTCCGGGACTGGGTACAGGAGGCGTAGAGCGAGGGATCATTGTCCACAAGTTAATCGATCGCAGATGGCGTCGTGGTCGCGGACGAATAAAAAAAAAAAAAAAAAAAAGAATTATAAAAAAAAAAAAAAAATAATTAAAAAAAACGGAAAAAAAAAACAAAAACGAAATGGGTCGCGAAATATACTTGGGCGGCCGTTAATATACCTGGGCGGCCCACCCAAGTAAAGTCTATGTGTGGGAAACACTGGAATCCAAAGATTGGCCATCGTAGGCTGCTGCACACACACTCCAGTTTTGAGCACCTGAAGCGTAGCGCTTGAGTTTTTGCCTAAATGCCGAACACAGGTCTGCGTGTCACACTAGCATTGTGTGAGCTCTGTTGGAAATCGAGATTTAATTTAGCAGTTAATACACCCACTTGTGCATGAATGTTACACTGTTAACATTCAAAGTGACAGGCATTCTTAAACTGAATTCATCTAAATCCAAGCAACTACAGGGATGTTCGGTTCTGCAAAGAGTATGGACTGGCATTAACTGGATGTAACTGGTTTATTTATTTACAAAACTAAGAATCAGAATCAGAAACGGGTTTATTACCAGGTAGGTTCATACGTACGAGGAATTTGACTTATCATTTTTTTTTTTTTTTTTAAAAGAACAGATAGCGAACTGTATTAAGAACACTGTAAAATAATGATAGTAAGATAGCAATAAAATAAAGCAGTCATTTACTTATTTAAGATAAGAAGATGTAGGAAAAACAGGAAGGATAGCTACAGTAGCTAAGATGCAAAGCTAAATGGCTAGGTCTCAGACTACAAATATGAAAAGTATAGCTATCAATGCCTTCACGCCCAACATAGCTTTTCAACATAGCTTTTCTTGTAACATGAAGAAGGTGAAGAGCTCGACGCTCGTGAACTGTCAACAGGAGGGCGGGGGGAGCCTCGCTGCGGGGAAGCAGTGTGTGGACCAGTCAGCGCAACTTACATTAGGGATGCTCCGATCGCCAATTTTGGGGCCGATCCGATCAAGTGGGCGGGGCCTATGGGGATCTTCCATTTAAAGTGATGTTTAAAACTCAGTTAATGGGGCTCATTCACTGGCGCTTCCACAAACAACAACCAACATAATTATTACATTCAAATGAAGTACATTATTCAAGTTTATATTAACTTTGGATAATAACACGGGAGAAATGAGCGGAAGCGCTCTCTTTTCCTCTCCCCCTCTCTCTCTCTCTCCCTCTCTCCTGACAGCCTGTCAGTATCT
Organism: Dissostichus eleginoides; assembly: GCA_031216635.1. Classification (NCBI taxonomy): domain Eukaryota; kingdom Metazoa; phylum Chordata; class Actinopteri; order Perciformes; family Nototheniidae; genus Dissostichus; species Dissostichus eleginoides. The sequence goes on along the minus strand of CM062268.1, from coordinate 11,426,699 downwards.
CATGCAGCTCACTGATCCAGTAATGAGTGACCCGACAGTGAAGAATAAATATATGTATAACTAGTTTAACTTGTTCCAGAGGTAGATCAAATAGCTAAGTGTGTGAGGTCTAACTCTTGTGTGTTTTGCTCCGCTCACCGGTCCGTCACAGCGGGTGGAGCTGCAGGATTTCTGCTTCACACACTTTGCATACCGCTATTTTATTTTCTTCTTCGGACACCTTAAAATACTGCCAGACTGGTGAAGCCATTTTGGCAAGCTTGTTTTGCCGCGCACAGAGAAAAGTGTCATGTATTTTACGTCATGCGATCGGCTCTCGCGATCGACATTTTTAGAGGGCACTGATCGATCGGCAGAGAGTGAGTATCGGCCGATATCGATCGGCGGCCAATCGATCGGAGCATCCCTAACTTACATGATGCCGAATTTAACAAACACATTTAAATAATTGGTTTGAACGGCATAATAATAAGGACGATCCTCCGTTTTGTGATTCTCCAGAACACACATGGCCAGTCCGCCCCTGTGTAGCATGTTATTTCGATGAGAGATGAGCAGATCGCCACTGGGCTTTCAACTAAGACACAGCCACGCAGAAACTGCAGCATTTGTACAGCTCCTTATGGGTACTGCAATTTGTGAAGTGCTTTCCTCTGTGGTGAAACGATCAGCACTGCACTACGGAGGAAAGCGGCAGAAAGTCGCCTTGAGTTAAAGAGAGCGAGGCTGTGTTGCGTGCATGGCAGGTAACGGGGAGACGCGCTCTGGCGGCGGTCTCGTTCAGGATCCGAAAATAACATTTAAATTGAAGTAAGCTGCGCTCGGGTTCCCTCGACAACAAATGGGATTTCTCCATAGGGTTTTGGAAAATAGCTCGAATAAGGTCTGTGGAAAACGAACCTGTTTGATAAATGCACGTTTTGTTCAGCCGGATAATATCCACATGTCTACCCTACTTTTATAATTTTCGAATCATAAATCTAATCGATAGATTTATGATCGATAGATTTATGATTAGCATAAGTTCGTTCATGATGGCTCGTGATAGTGATGACATCGTTCAGAATTATTAACAGAGTCATTTTCAAGATTGAGTTACAATGATAAACTGGAGTGGCAAAGGATCAGCTGCATGATCCGCCATCAAGTGCTTCCTCCAAAAGGACAGGAGGATGGACTTTGTGTTTAAGTGATTTAATCATCAAAGGTAGGCCTGAGTCATTTTCAATGTGGGCCGCCGTGCCGATTTAATTCATTTTTAATTGTTACTTGGCTGTGGTCGCCCTGTCATGATAGGTGTTTATATAAATCGTGTTGTTTTGTGTGGTAGAGGGTCGCTGTCATTGATGCGTTTTGCACCCCGGACCGCTGTTTTGATATTCCGCTGAAGTATATGCTGTGACGTAATACTCTTCTTTTTTTTTCGAGGGAAGGGGTGGGGGTCAGAGGGCCTAGGTATAACAGTCACGGCTCGCCACTGATATCACGTATATATAGCCATTTATAGATTTTCCCTCTTGGTTGCTTTTAGAGTTTTCTCTCATCTTATCTGAATTGAACATGTTTCCTTCTGTACTGTTCAATGTTATTTACTCCTACTGTGTCAGCCTTTTCCAAAATCCATAAAACAATGCAATAGCGGAGGAGCAAACTGAGATATCCCCTGATGATATACTGAAGGCAAAGAGAACAGATGGTCCTTTAAGATTCCTTGCTGTGATGGTACAATCGCGGTGAATTAGCCTAACATGCTTTTTAGTCCTGAATGTGTTATATTTTGAAAGATGTTGATACCTGGCAGAATGCAGACAACTAAGGTAAGAAGCAGAGGTGAGCACTGAGTGGCAGGTTGGAAGGGGAAACCATCTATTAGATTAAAAGCAAAGGTTGTGTCTAAAATAGCCATCGTTTGACCTGATTTTCACGGCTTAAATCAAAAGGGCACACATTGCTATGATAACTAAAGCATAAAGGTTTTCAAGAATGCTTTGACATAGAAATGTGATAGTGTTGTGACAGAGATCAGCAATGTTAACGTGCGGTCACTTTAAGAGTCAGGGCTGAAAAATGGAGCACAACAGCCAGTGAAATGTAGATGTGAGTTCCATGTTGCACATTCATCCGCAGCACAATTCTGTACAGTCCCATGGCACATTGGTGGGAGTGATAAATAGATCTAATTAATTCTCAATTTATTTGAATGTGATCTCCACTGTCTGGCTCCCTAGGTGATCAAGTGCCTTCATTTCATCTGTGGAGAATACAGTGAGGCTGCTCGCTGGTTTACATGAACAACTGATTTGGGGAGAGACATTTGACATACTTTGTTTAAATCATTGATTATTGTAATGAACAACTTATCAGTATATGTTAAGGTAAGTGTGATTATGATGCACACATGTAAATACATCTTTATCCTAAACTCTAAGATGCAAAAACAGGGCTCACCCATTCAAACTGCATTGGACCTAAACATTAGGCCATTACATTAGAGCGAAACAAACACAACATAATCAACTTAAATGAAATGTAACTCTTCTTCTGGATGTATTTACAACAAAAGCTCATTTCAAATCACATAAAAACCAAAGAATGAAGAAAAAAACAAAATGTAAGACATGTTATCAGTTAAGAAACTTAACTGGACCTTTAACCCACTAGAACACAACTATAATGCATTAAGACATAAAAAGGCTCCATAAAATGACTCTTCTCTCCATACTTTAAATGTGTTGGTTACTGCTACTGAAACATTAGAATGAAGTCCATAAAGAAGGAGTAGAAGGAGACATGAGCCCGATAGTCCTACCCATATTTTAAGCTAAGCAATGCGTCCATTGACGAAAAAATATTAATAAATTAAGTATTTGGTTTTAAACTGCTTTGAAACTGAATTTGTTTGGGTATCTGACTGAGAGAACAAGACATGTTAAGTCCTAACCTTGGACCTGGAAACTTCATCAAAAAAGTCATCTGTCAAATAATCGTAAACCTAAACGTAATGAAAATAATTGTAAGTTGCAGTCCTGCTGATCTTTAGTACAGGCCTGTATCATGCCATAAACTACCTTGCAATGTTGTTACTGTGCCTTTATTTTCCCCTTGTCTATACAAATGAATATGGCATATAGTATATTATATACGTTTCACGAGGAAGCAAATGCACTTGGCACATTTGTTAGACCTTAAGGATACACATAATGTTTTTTGCCTGGTAACACTGAACGTAAACTTGTGTTTGCTTACAAAAACTCCATAGGGCATCTTAAACATTCGACTCTCGCCACTCCTAAGTCTAGCTTTTCCAGACTTATTCACATTTTATATTCATATCATTTTGTGAAATACATGTAAAGCACAGTCACACATCTGAACCATACAGTAAGTGCTATGGAAAAGGGTTAACCACGATTGATGCCAATTTGTCTCTAATAGGATAACACATACAAAATAAAAGAGAGGGGTCCAAACCATTCGAGACCTCAACATGAATGTTCTTCTCTTCAAATTCTAAAACTAACTATACTGCATCTAACACATATCTGTTCCAGACCACCATACTCATCTGTGCAGCAGATGTTTTAAGAAGCTGATTTATTACAAACCTCCAGTTGACTAATGGGAAGCTGCTTATCAAAGGCTCAGATGAGAATTTAGTAAGTCAGCTGAATCATTTAAAATCTGCAATGCTGAGGTACATTTTTGAAATGGGCTTGAATGTATTGTCTTTTCTGCTGCCAGCAATTTCATGCCGACATCCCTTGCTGTCACGTCTCCCATTAATCTCCCATTAAGTTAACTATTACATATATTGATCTTCCGGACTGCAGGAAAATGAGACAATTCAGTAGCCTCTCACCCATTGGTCACAGGATGCTTATCTTATCGTTTTAATAAGAGACAATCATTTTGAGAGACGTTACAAGGAAGGTCGAGCTTTGACTTGTGAATTAAAATGTCAACATCATGAATAAATGACTATGCATATTGAAATAATGGCAGAGCTATCATGAAATGCAGGTGACTGCACAAACCAGCGTTGTATACTGATACTATTATGTTTTTCCCTGCAGCCATGATGCTATGCACAGCAGACTGACAGAAGGAGCTGTGTGAAGCCAAACATCAGCACTCCCGACACAATACTAGCTTTGACTAAAAGCTCCATAGAGCAGCTTTCTTTTCTTTATTTCCTGTAAAATCCATCAGTGATTCTATCTTATCTCAATGCCTAATGAAGCTTTACATCATCCTAATATCTGGGGGCCATTTTACCGGTTTTAAGTCCTCAATTTGTATAAGGAATGCATTCTGTATACTGATGTATTCCTGATGCCATTTTCTGCTAAACATTGCCAGCTCACATTAAGTTGGTGATTCACTTTTTGTAGAGTCAATGTATCAGATCAAGATTTTCATCAGAAAGTCTACGGTAGAAAACATGAAATCAATCACTATCCATTCATGGCATAACAGAATGATATTGAGGAAATGATTCTCCCTCAGTTTGGTAGAATAAATCCAGTGTTTGTCACAAGGCGATGAACTGCACAGGCACAGCTAAGCATAGCAGCTCATTCTGACAGATACCACCGTACACATTTCATCTCTCGGGAGAAAGGAGGCATGAAAGTGGAACGTAGCAACTCATCATGAGCCTGCAGGATGCACGGCTTAGTGCTGTAAGAAAGGTGACCCTAAAACACTCCTTCTGTTAATGTACGATGCCGCAGTCCTGCTTTCTTTTCAAAAATGCCCACTGGGTCACAAGAGACGTCACTGTGCATCATCACCATGAGTTAGTGAACACTAAGAAGGCCTCGACTAAAAACACATCTGAGAAGTACTGAACCACATTTTGACTTCGGGCTGGTGACTTTTTATGGATTCCAAAAAGGTTTGGAAAGATGTGATATTATTAAAAAAGAAGGTTTTTAACAGTCTGTCACGTCTTTCTCATCACTTGTTTCCACGCGTTCAATCTAACAGGAACATATAACACACAGATGTTGTTAGGTGTTAAGGCGTGTGAGAATCGATTCCAATACAAACACATAAACGATGAAACAAAACAAAATGTAAGATCCAGTTAATTATAGAGAACATAATCTGCAAGGACAATGCAAGCTCTTTGTTTAAGGACATGCCTTTACAAGAGGCTAAGAAGCAATTTCACGTTAATGAGCTAGCAATGAGGATTGTTAAACAACACGGCCTAAGGACAATTTCATTAGGGTTAAAGATCAAATTGTAAAAAGGTAATTATACATAATCGGGTATGATAGCAAATGTTACGTGCAAATTCATTGATCTCTCGAAGTGCCTTTGATTTCTGTCGACACTGCTGATGCTGGCCCGGAGTTACTCTATGCCTTTGGAGGTCCCACTTATTAAGATACCACAGACATCGAGAGAGACTTGTTAAGGAATGGTTTGGGCTCCAATACATTTTAAGTGGGCTAAAAAAAACACACAAAACATAATCTTTTGGGGAATCAATGCCTTGTCTAAGCCTTAGACTCTAAGGTAATGAGAAGCAGATATGAATGCAGAGTACAATAGAGACTGACTTATTCACAAAAATATTTTAAAATATTAAAAATATTTGCGAATATGCAAAGATAAGGGGACAGAAATGTAACTAAAGATCCTGCATAAGCCTTGCATGTTATTTGTCTTCTTTCGCAGCCCTTTTTATCCTATTTACCGTCTGCTAAATGTAGTTTTGTTTACTGACGCAACAATAATAAAAAATCATGCCATTTGAGGAATCGTCATTTTCGACTTTCTTGAACCTCAAGGTCAAAAGTACGCGAGTAATTTCAGCTAATCTTTCATTTTGTACTATCAGCATGATGCAGATATGGCCTCAGGCCCCGCATTTGACTGCATTTAACTCCCATGAAACCGCATTGCCCGTTTTCTACACCTTCAACTCACTAATCTGTCTACAGCATGAGATTGTTAGACGTAGGGAAGATAAAAAATCAAAGAGTGTTGTGCTTCATCATGGCCCTGGAAGATAAGGCCCTTTACTGTCACATAAAATCAGGAGCTGCCTACTGAAAAACACTCCATCCCCCGGCTCTACCCCACCATCACTATCATCACTACTCTCTCAGTCCTACCATCTCCACTAATACTCGGTGCTCACTTCACTGACAAACTATTTCCAGAGACAAATCAAATCTACAACCACCTATTACAACACATGAGTAACGTGACTGTGGCAGAAATATTTTGTGCAAATGGAGCCACTGTTCAGATTTAGAGATATAAGATAATTTGTTGTCCATATAACTGCCAAATCGTAACAAATACGGGCCACGTATTTTTAATCAGTGCTGTGCATGCTTTCCTTTTTTTATATATGACAATTGCTTTGTACCATACATGTAATTAATAACCTTTAACATTTTTACAAGCACCATTGGGGGCAGTGGCGCAGAGGACGCCTGCAGGTATCTTTAGATGACTTATGCTAAGTTAACACAATGAGGACAGAACAAAGACAAACAGATAAAGTGGCCGCATAATTAACCAACCTGAGGCTATGGGATACATTAGCTAACAAAAACAAGTTTTTTCAGCCTTTTAGATTAGCTGCTTAGTACCGAAGTAGTGGGAAACTGCAAAGAAAAATAAGAGAGAAAGGACACACGCTGATGCTGTCATGTCACTCATCTTAATTAGATTACTGCTTAACATATGTACACATTTGTCATGGTGCTAAGATGTATTGTACAATCAGCTGGCTGCATCATAAGAGCCGGATCACACTTACAAAAACAGCAAAAGGATGAAGATGTTGGCAGGAGTTGTTTTCCTTGTGAAGGATGGAAAACTGTAATCAAATTAACAGTGCTTCTTTTTGAAGATGAGTGTGACAACACCAGAGTGACTTAAGATTGACGGTTTGACTCATCGGACATCAAATCCCAGTCATTCATAACAGTGACAAGTGGAGGAGGGTGCGGAAAGTCAGTGTTTCGTACGCAGATGCTTCCAAGCAATTATATAAATTAAGTTGTCAGATGGGTCCTGGGGGACGTTTGTCTTCCAGACTCTGCGAAACCAGCGGGCCTGCCTAACAAACAAAGTGCTGGATAGGAAGGCAGCCAAGGCAGGGTCAGCCACTGTCAACATTAACAACTTTTCCTAAGAAGAATGTCTTTAATCTAACAAACATGTGTCATCTCAATTCTTACCAGGCAACGATGCTCAGATCCTACATTCTTAGTCACTGTTTTTGTCTTTGAGACTAAAATCACACCCTTGCATTCACTGGACACAGCAAACATGGTGTTTACTGATTTCAGGATGCCCAGCAATTTTCCTCACAGTTCCTAGCTTCACTTTCATCAACGTATAGGAATAAACCGAAAGTGCTGTTTACTGACTCTGTGTTCTTCATACAGCCTGTGCTGTGTGCGTCACTGTCTGTGAACATATTTGTTGTCCTCTTGCATACAAATATATATATAACGTTTTTTCTCTTATTTTCCTTCATATATCAAAAAGGTACTTATTTTGTAGCTACCTATTGGTTTCTGGCATTACTTCTGCTATTTCTTTCTTATTTCTTTATGAATGGTGCGGAGCTCTATTAACAAGATAAGAAAAGAAAGAAAAAATAGTTCTTTTATCTGCAAATTGTTTTACCAACGCGATTTAAATTTGAGTTAAAAAAAACACAAATACAATTAAATCTAATGTAGATTCTTAGGTGTAATCAAGTAGTTATAAATTGGATTATCAACTTTGGGGGGTTTTTCCTTTTTTTTTTTCAGAGAGATTTAGTAAATGCTGCTACATGGGGTCCATGTGTATGAACAACAGACAACTGTGGTGTGTTCAAATGGGATCTCCATTTTCCCTCTATTAGACTCAGATTTGTCAGTGAAAACAGGACTCCCTTGGGTGCCATTGTCTTGGTGAGACCGTTTCTATATCTAGCCTGTCTCTTGTCAGTGCTGGTATGCATTTTTCTCAAGTGTCCCAAGGGCCTCCACCAGAGTTGTCATTTCCAATTAGCCATACTCTAAACCCATGCTGTTGGCCCATGTCAATAATGATTTCATTTAAGAAGATTGGACAGCTGTAACTTCCAGACATTTTCTATTCCCATCAAGGTTAGCCAATCTACTCATTTGCATTTCATATCACACCTGCCCCAAAGTGGATGTACAAACATTTGAAAGCATGTATTGCAAGCAAATAACTCATTTATATCCGATAAGGATAGGGGTAACCTCTAATTTGTGCCAAGAGAAACAAGCACAGCTGTTCACTTCCTCCATCAATTCCCCTGATATGCAGGTGAAGCTACTTTTGATTGGGACCTTGCCTGGCGACTTTAACTATACGTCTCATGGTGAGATGGACCATTTTCAGATGATCCCAGGAAATTAAAGTCAGCGGTGAAAGGGGGTTAATATGAAAATAGTTTAAGCACATTAAGTCTCATGAAATATATATCTAGATTAACATTATGGAAAATGATGGCCCATTTAAAATCACAAGCATGCCTTCAAGTAAGGCTTCCATCATTAAGTCTTAATGGATGCTGCACTGTGCAACACTAACAGGAAACATTGGCAGTCTGAGACGTAGGTTACATGACTTTAAAGATGACGTACTTAATCAAAGTTTTTTACAGTGCCCCCCGCTACAGTGAAACCATTTACTACTTGGTGTCAACAAAAAAAAAAGACCTGACAAAAAGTTAAGAGCGCTGTGTGTGTAAGAAAACAAAAAGGAAAAATGTTTTGCTGATCCGGCTAGAATTTTCTTTACATTGGAGTGAAATTGAAAATTGAATGCGTACATGTAGCAAACCATATAGTACAACTACAGTACAGTATGTGACATAACAGTCGAATATAGATGTGCTCCACTGGCAGTCTTTCAAAGGATGTGAATGGAATTGTGCTTGAAGCAAAAAAGACTAGTAGGCTTCTTTCCTCTGTGCATATCCCACTCTCACTTCTACACACACACCGTATAGTATAAAGTGTAAGTCAACACCATGACCTGCCATATACGTCACAAGATATTTTGAGCATCTCAATTCCTAAAATAGCAAAAACGAAATCTGTAAAAATTATTATTACATTGTTTTACCTTCCTTTTTATTTTTCATTTAGTTTTCTTGTGAAATGTCAGCCTCTAAGCCACATGTTGGTTTCTATCGGTCCTGTTTTGTGATAATGTTTATATCAGTGAGATTTCCATCAGCAATGTTTCCAAAGCACCACTATAGTTGAGCATAATTTGTGTCAAATTCTATAGCGAAGCATACACAAATTACTTTCTGTATTTTTAGAAACATAAACTAGTCCAAAGGTTCATGGTTTAAATCTTCAGGAGTCTTGCATATTGTAGTGACATACTTAATGGCTTTGAATTAGTAACTGGCCTTAAAATAGTACAATGTTTCTTAGTGCCTCTGAGTGGACCTGTTTTAAAAGAGACGCAAAAGCAGCAGGGGGATTTACTGACAGCAGACACACTTTTAAAGGTTGAATTTTCCTCTGGCAGACTCTGCTCTATCTGCCACCATTCGGCTAATTGCTGTCATGGAAAAATAAATTCACACAAACTTAAAAAATAAAAGAATCATAGATAATATTCCTAAATTAATAATGGCTTAATAATACGCCTCGCATCATCCAAACACAGCCCTGAAAAAGCCAAATTAAGAAGATCAAACAAGAGCCTGCAAGCCCCCGAGCCACAATGCACAACCCCACTGTCACCAGCACATTCAGATGATAGCATTATACTAAACATTCAACCGCAGCAAGCTGCAAAATTTGAGTTTGGGAGATTAGCATATCTCTGATTAGATCATTCCTGTTGGTCTACTTGTGTGGTAAGTGGTGTGTTAGATGTTCCTGCTCTGCTAACCCAAAGATGCACTCCCAAAAAAAACTAAAAAAGACCTGCCTCTGACCTAGCAGGCAAGCTTTTTTTCTTACACAAATACATATTGCCCATGGATCTCTTTGAGTTCCTATCAAAAGCAGCTAGACCTCAACCCCACTTCAGTGTAAATACATTTCAAAGTGTCTCTTTTCAAGGCTGCTGTGGGCTCAGTGCAGGAATCTTATTATTTGTGCTGAAACCTGTGATTATTTTCCCAAGGCATAATAAACTGCAAATATGTTTTCATTTAACACTTGGTGATGGGCATCTTGACATAAAAGCTCCATCAGCCACATGCGTACTTTTGACCCCAGTCACTTTTTAGGAAAAAGCAGAAGTTATTGAAACTACATGAAGACAAGAGCCAGACTGAAGAACATAGGGTTGTCAGTCAAACACTTCAAACACGTCATAAATAGATAAACGATACCATACAAACTATTCAGATGTGTATCAGGAGGTATTATTAGGATCATCATCACCAGCAATGCCAGGAGAACTTGTCTCTCTGAACAACCTGCGTTCACTCACACAGCTGTGGCTCAATTACAATATATAGACAAAAAAGGAAACACGAAAGTAAAATACTTTACTCACGGAAATAAAAAAAAGTCGTTCCCTTCTTCTATGTTTTTATTTTCTCTCCCAGGTGATCCGAGCTGCGGGGACCACGGTAGTGTCTCTCCCTCCCGACCCAAACGGCGGAATGGCAGCGGTATTAACAGTATCAAGTCCGGGTCCTCGTCTCTGTCGCTCTATCTGGCTAGCCAGCGTAAACAGTACATCCTCAAGTAAAAAAATTGCAATACAAAGACATTGTTTCTTTCGGTGACCAGCTCGTCCCCCCTCGAGCGAAACCAAACCGTTCCCTTCCACTTCAGGGAGCTTTCCGTCGGAGCTGTGCGTCGTGGTACACGGAGCTTTGGTTTGGTCTCTCCTCAGTCAGCCTCCACCGCTGCAGCCGGCTGACGCTCTCCCTGCAGCGCAGCATCCCGTCTCACTGCTAAGGGGAAAAAAGGTGGCCCTTAGTTAGTTATGAGGAGTGGCATCGCGCCACTTTCTGCCACTGCGTAACATCAGGGTTATCTTTTTTCTAAATGTGTCTGTTTTTATTTTCGAGTTGTTGCAGATGAACATTGAAAAGTTGGTTAAATTCGAGTAAACATAAAACAGACGATGTTACCTGTGCCGTGTGCAAAAAGGGGCGGGAATGTGTTTCCCCTACAGGTTCAGTCAATAAGGCTGATTTTGGCTAATTTAATAAATTAAACACATTTTAACTGGTTAGCTAAATGAAATACATGGGCAGTTATACATTACTACTAGCCTGCGTATAGCAGTAGCAGTTGATGAATTTTAAACGTTAGCTATAGATAAAGTAGGCCTAGTTATAGTTAGTTGTTTTAACAAGCCATGGCCCATGGGCCCCTAAGCCCCTAAGGGTTCAGGGGGGCTCTGAGCCTGACCCTTTGCGTAAAGTCCGTAGTTCTCACTTTCCACTTCTTCTTATCTTCTCATATATTATTGTGGGATACAGGTGAATGTATTCCTAATTATTGTAGTTATGAACAGTGCATATTTATACATCTCTGCCTTTATGACAAGTGGCCCTCCAGTGGTCACAGTTCGGGGCAACCTTTCTCTTGGTTTTAAAAATAGGAAATGTATACTATACTATGTATACCATTGTGTCTGACCAATGGGTAGAGTACAGTGGTCTATTAGTTCCAGTGCCAAACTATGTGTGTGTTGTAATTTGTGTTTGCTTGTTGAATGCAGTTGTATTTACTCACTGTGACCACAGGAAGGCAGGAATTCACCACCACAATATTTAAGCATTTATTCTAGCTTTGCTGCATTACGTCTTTTTTAACAATGTTTGCGAACAAATGTGTACATTATTAACAGCAATACTTTTTACATTAAGAGTATGACTATTTACAGAATATAAATATTCAGTGTTATTTCCCCAATATCTGTGTTATGCTTAAGGAGAGTGGCGATCTAAGTGCTAGCATGCCAATGTCTTTCTTCTAGTTAACTTTGATTCTGGCAGCTTGGTTAATTTAGTGTTGGCATGATACTTTACAATTGCTGCACTGATGCTGTTTTGATGGCCGTCAACACTCATAAGACTTAGCCTATTAGCTGTATACATCAATGGTAATTCGGCTATCATTACAATATGGAGATGCTTGATAGAGCTAGGCATAATGTCCTTCTTATCATCATGGCAGACACAGTAGCACAATAATACTTCTCTAATACATGTATGATACTTTCATTGAAAACATCCAAATGGCGACCATCAAGTTATCAAACATTCTGAACGGATAGAGAGGTAGTGTGACCACTGGAACATTGTGTGACAATGTGACCTTTCTCCAACCATCATGTCTTGGTTTATTATCAAATTATCTTTACAAGTCAGCTGTTGACCACTAACTCACTTTTATGAGGTGGCAAGTAGGGGTTTAATTCCTTGTCCGAGGATTTTTGACAGGACAAGGAAATATTGATTGTCACAATTGGCTGTAAATCCATGGATGCCTCCCTAATCAATAGGCCACTTTACTATCCCATTGAGCTTCAAAATCAGATTGGGAGTGTTCTTCGATGGAAAGGACTTTTGTCAAAAGCTTGAGACGTTTTGGTCATTTCTTTTTTGTCTTTGTTGTTCCATGTGTTGCCTACGTATTTAATTATTTGTTTGTTTTTGAAGCAGTTCTCTCGGCGTGAATCTCTATGTGCTTATTCAACCTTATATTAATTTAGAGACTTGTACAAGAGGAACAATGAGTCATTCTAAAGAGAAGGTTGAATATAAAGGTGAAGCAACAGATTTGGATTTGGTTAAATATAGATGCTTGTTAAGAAAAAACAGTTCTTACTCTTTTAAACGGTTGGACACTGAAAAAACTGACATGTTGACTTTAATTAAATGTACAATGTCTACAAATGTCACTAAACTGTATTAGGTTAGTTGAAAGCAATAATATTAAGTTGATAATATTTGCCTTAATATTATTGCTTTCAACTGTCCTAATAGCGTTATGTGATATCCGTTGATTTAATTAAATTCAACATTTCCGTTTTGTCAGTGTTTTCATCTCAGGACTTTAAACCTTTCAAAATGTCTTTTAACTACATGAAAGTTCATTGTAAAATTTAATTTGCCTTGTGCAGCATTCCTTCTCCTCTCAATGTGGGTCCCGATAAAACAAAATGTTAATGGCCAAAAACTAAATGATGACAGCCAAAATGCCAAACTCAGGTATTGTAAAGCTGTGACTGTCAACTTCCTTAATCCAGTTGATTCTCCTAAACAATCCAAATTAGTCCAAATTGTCAAATTGATCAATCAGAGAAACTTTACTGACATGGAAAAGGCAGGTATTCAGATACCAGGAAACAGGCAGAGGTTCAGACAAGCAGGAATAAGGAATTAATTATGTTGATCTTAGCGTATCTTGCAAATGACTAATGGAATTGGGCCCGTACCGAGGCAATCAAGGAAAAGGGAAACAGGTGAGATGGACAGGGGCAGGTCAGGTGGCAGAACTGGCGGAAAAGGGTATTCAAAGGAGTGGTTGAAATGACAAGTTATGGAAATAAAACACACATTGCAGGATTGGAAACAAAGGAATACAAAATTCAATATTTGTTATTATTGAATTTGATCTCCAGCATTTATATACAATCAAAAAGTGTATGCGTTTCATGCATCAGCTTTCTTAAAAAAACATTGATGGTACTAGACTGGAGAGTATAGATTAGTTCCTTTTGTTTCATGTATCAGTTACACAGCTCATATTGCCACCCTCTGCTGTGAGTATTTGACTGACAATATGGAGCTAACAGCCTATCTCTATTCCTCATCATTAATTAAACAACCCATGACTGAGTGCTCTTCCTATTGCACAATTGATCCAATCCAGTGCTTGTAGCTCTTATCAGCTCTTAGATGGCATCTTTTTTAAAAGCAGTATCTTGAGGGTCCTTTTTGCAGCAGTGCTTGTTGGCATCAATACTGTTTGGAGAGCTTGGCTCAAAGTATGGTGCAATTTATTTCAGCAGACAGGAATAATATTTTGCACATCTGTTACCTTAAGCGTAGTATATTTTAGCTCTACCTCCCAGCGCTGAATGTTGTTTTTGATTCAAGGATATGATGAATTCAATTTGTTTTGTACTATTAAACTTCAAGGCAGTAAACTGTTCACTGTTATTCTATCAAAACAATGAATATATACTATACAATTATTCTAATGTGATTGTGTCCATCCAGTGGGGCAGTCCTCTTCTTATCGATGCAAACATGGCAAAAAAGGACATGAAGCAGAAATTACAAGCAGTCAAACTACTAATAACCAACCTCAATCATCAACATATGCTGTTCTGTCTAAAACACTATATGTTTTGCATCTAGAGTAATATTTTTGGGATGTGGTACATTTATAGATTTACAATGTGGAAGGGAACAACAGTCTTTGCACATCCAGGGACCAGATTTAGTGCATTGATTTGTTGTTGTAAATGATTTGTCTTGTTATTCTACACCTACTGAGCAAATAAGATAAAGAGAGGTGTAATTAAACTAAAGATAAACCAGAATCATGCCCCCTTAAATCCACATGTTAAAAGCACCACTAATCACATAAATGTGTTAACCAGGCAACAGGAACAAGAGGGCAAGCCTGCTCACACATCAAAGTCCACTGCAGCATCAACACAGTCTCACTCCCTGAACGTCCAGGAGCGACGCTTGGTCAGGGTCCTATGGCGTGCAGTTGTGAGTCTCTTTCAGCTTCATAAACGGACGCAAAGATTTTCAACTGATTGCAATGTATTCCCATCGGCGGCGGTATTTGACGCTCAGGGAAGCACCGCATCGGTCCATGTCGGCGGCACTTAAAGGCAATGTGAGCGTCCATTCCCATTGGATAACGGAGGATTTTACACCCGGAAGTAAGTATTCTCTTTACTGTCGATTGATTTTACAGTGATATCTGCACTACTCATCAACTCAAAAACACCAGATTATCCTTGTTATTTTTCCCCTTCGATTCGGAGAAACAAATATTTTTTCGGAGTTTAGGATGGCAGAAGACACTACACTACCTACTACTACATCGCGCACTACTTCGCGCACTGCCACTCCAACATCCAATCACAGAGCTTGAGGACTAATCACGGGGTTTGTGAAGCAAAGCACATGTTGTAGTCCCAAACGAAAGCTGAGGATTCTGGGTAGTGTAGTGTCTTCTGCCATCCTAAACTCCGAAAAAATATTTGTTTCTCCGAATCGAAGGGGAAAAATACAAAAGCATTGTACACAATTTAAACCAATCAATGTTGTGTAATTAACAAGGATAATCTGGTGTTTTTGAGTTGATGAGTAGTGCAGATATCACTGTAAAATCAATCGACAGTAAAGAGAATACTTACTTCTGGGTGTAAAATCCTCCGTTATCCAATGGGAATGGACGCTCACATTGCCTTTAAGTGCCGCCGACATGGACCGATGCGGTGCTTCCCTGAGCGTCAAATACCGCCGCCGATGGGAATACATTGCAATCAGTTGAAAGCTCTTTGCGTCCGTTTATGAAGCTGAAGGAGATTCGGCGCGTCACAACTGCACGCCATAGGACCCTGACCAGGTGTCGCTCCTGGACGTTCAGGGAGTGAGACTGTGTTGGCAGCATCGCTCTTTCTTCAGATGCAAATCAGCCATACTGCCTGTGAGAACACACCAACTTTGGTTTTGTTTGGAACATAAAAGCTTAAAAGACTAACACCTGAGAGATTGAGATATTTGAAGCAAACGTTACCATCGAAACTACATGGTCTTTAGAAGTTGCTGTAACTTATTTGGAATTAGTTGTTGTAGCATCGGGCTGAAAAAACAACTTAAACGTGTTAGAAATACAATGTTAGTTCTAATTAGAGTAAGTGACGGATTCAGCCAACCTTTACAAAGCTCCAATGCTGATTTTACACAATTGGATTTTCTCTTTCTCCTCCCGAACAATGTTGAGAGATTGCAACTTGTAACCATCCGCAAGCACATAACTTCTGATGTATAATTACAGCTAAGTATTATAATATGTAGGAAAAGCTTCCATTTTCTCTGTTATAGTGAAGTGATGTCTACTGTTCCATTGATGCTAAATACAAACTGTCCTAGGAGATGCAAAATGGCATGTTGGCGGTCTCATATAATTACAGAGGTGGTGCTTTGTAGCAAGGCATTTATTAGAAATGAGGGCATGACAAGCGTTGACAGACACGTGTTGAAAAAAGTGCTCTCGGAACTTATCCAAACTTTTTTTGAGGTTGGCGGTTTAAATTGACAGCTGCTCACAGAACCATGACATGTATCAGAAACAAATGTCCTCCTTGTCCCCAACACAAAACATTATCTAAATTAATGATGGAGAAAAAGAACAAACTTGTTCAGCTGGACTTGAATAGTGTAGATTTTGATCCCTGAATAGCACAGTATAATGATTAAAATTGTCCTTTATAATTAAGATGCAAGTTCAACTAACTGTGTTAACGGCATTCAGTCCTTTGAGTTGTAGCGCTGTCTTATAGGAATCAACAGCATGTCTGAGACACCTGTCTGATCACAGCGCCTGGCAGAACCTGCTTTTTACATAATCTTCCTTCACTCATGCTGTCTCTTTCTCTCCCAGTATGTGGGAATGAACACTTTTCAATACTAACTATGCAAGTATCTGACATCTGCGGTTTTGCAAGGTGCTGTGTGATGTTGCAGCTGACTGAATCCTAATTCTGCAAGAAAAAGGCTAAGGAGATGGCAATCCTCAGCATTTGGGCAAACACAGCACTATCCGTGAACAAAACGTCATAATTTATCTCACTACACACCGTTGCTGTGTTGCGCTACATTGCTCTTTACTTCACTACTGCACACACTGCTGCACCAACTTCTGATTCAAGACAGTGTCATTTTTGGTACAATCTAATGAAAATGCTGTTTATAAAGGATATTTCTAAAATGCTAGAGCTGCTTGAGTTGCTTATTAGCCAAGTTTAAGTCTTGCATCTGTCTGGCTTTCACAGTGTCCAGCCATGTAAGCGCCTGGAGAACGTCAAGGTATACTAGTACAGATGGTGAGTCACATTTACATGCTTAGCAAATTCAAGCAATTTATATTTATGGCTCAGCAGATGCTGACTAGATAGAGGTGGTAAATTATAATTTGGTTGGTAGACTGATTCTTTTCATTATTGGTAACGCCAACATCTGCCGGGTATGCATGTGGCTGCATGAATTCTCATTGAAGGAGAAAAGTTTTAAAGTCTATTAAAATAAAGTGTTAAAGAAAAGAAGAAAAAGAAGAAAAGAAAAACGGTAATCAGAGCACAGTTTGGAGCTTCTCACGGTGTTGAAGACATGTGTAAAGTACATATATTATTGTACAAAAGAAAAGGGATTATTTTCATCAGTAAACTCTAGTAGAAGTTAAGTAGGGTAAGGGTACCATTATTTTGAAAGCCCATTTCTCCAATTCCACCGAGCATGTGTATATTTTTGCCAATATTGAAAGTACAGTAAAACATTACCAGTTCCTGATATAGTGTATAAGTTCCTTATTGACCTTTGGATCAAAACAGTCTCAAATCAAAGTCCACATACTAACTTTTTGTGGGCATCAAACTGCATCTCACAGTTTTCTTGATTAAATGGGACCCCCTGGAGTTACATCGCTGGGATATTTAAAGATCTAGGGATTACTACAAACCATCAATAAGATATCTGCTGAAACGCCTCATAGTCAGATTGGACTAGGGAGCTGTGTTGGAGCACCAGACTGTCCATTCTTAGGTCCCACAATGACGGCTGAAAACTCAAGTGGAACTTGAGAAAAATATTATTCTCTAACATAAAACAGTATATTCATGTTAAGAGAGTTTTTCTCTCAGCATGACTGAACACAGTATATATCTAACTGTGGTGGTTGGATCACTCCTAATGAGAAGACACAGCAGGAACGAGTCAGATTACGTTTTTAAGCAGCTTTTCCTGTTACTCACACTTTATCAGTTTACAAACAACATTGTACCTTGTTTCTATTATTTACCAAGTGACTGAACTACAGCCAAAAACTACAAAGACAAGATTATTTTAAATGTTAGGATACATTATAAATAGTTTCTTAGTAAATCAACTCAATTATATGCATCAAATGAATAAAACTTCTGTCCTAAACCTCACACTAATATTATTCTTCGGGTTATCAGGTTCTTAGTAAAAAACAGACAAAGCATAAGCATTTCACAAGGCTCTCTGACAGACATAACCTACTTAAAAAACGAAATATTAGAGAAAGAAAAATAAATATACGTATTATATATATAATGCAAAAACATAAATCATCCATTATCAAAATGACCATATTTAAAGTCAACAGGTTTGCTTCTTCATTTCGACTCACTGTAAAAGAGCTTTGTAGGCTGATTCAGCCAAGTCAGCTCTTTTTTTACTTCTTTTTTTTATAAATGGGACATTACTTTTGTTGTTATGGTTCACTCTCACCTATCTCATCGTGTTGCTTTTATCCACAGCAGGCAGCTTATTTTAAGTGGAAAAAACTCTACCAAGATGCAGGCAGCAGTTAGCAACTTGCTGGTAAAAAATACTGGAGCATTTGGCAGCTCATGAGAATTATCACAGGAGTTGGTAGAGACCAAAACAGAATTAAGGGAGATTATTGGACTTGAACTCACCAGGAGCACAACAAATACTCCAAATAAATGCTAATGTTATTAAAAAGAATGTAAATGTGTGCACCATATCAACCTAAAAGGTACTATTTCAGTGCTATGTATCTGAGCAAATATAAGTAAATACTTTAGAAGGATCTTGATATCTCTTGTAGTATAAATGCATTATAGCCACAGAATCAAAGAATACAACGTCTCATGTTCATGTCAAAAAGGAGATAACACCCCACCCTGTGCGGCTTTCTCTCCTCACTAAAGTGTTGTCGAAGTTATCCAGCTGCCTCAGAGACCGCTAGATCAACCTGCAGAGAGTGAGAGATTGTCTGCCGTCTCCCAGCAGAAATACAGAATGCATTTGTCAGTGCTTGTGCCAGCAGAACGCTTGTGTCTCAAATCGCCCCCATCAGAATCATCTAGTGCAGATAGTCACTCTGGTACTGTCTCCGCTGCTGAAATAACACACTGCGACTCCATTCAGCTGTGATTGGAAATAACAATCATAATTACAACATTGTAATCATATCCCTCAGCAATGACTGTCACCAGAGAAATGCCATTATTCCAATGTCATAACAAATCAGCTGGTTTGAAGAACAGGAACCCAAAAAAGGAAAGGGAGAGGAGGTTGGACGCTATAATTGGAAAGGTTCAGTACCATATGTATAATGTCATTTCAAAGCAGTTCGGATAAAGCCTTGTCCAAATCCCTTCGGTTGCATCTGAAATTGCGTACATAATGCCAAAGTAGGTGGGAAATATATTTGTCTTGGGTTTTTGTCTGCATCTCAGAGGCATCTTCCTCAATCTATTCACTCTGCTATAGCCATTCACATCCCCACCATTCAATGTTTCTGAGTCAATTTAGGAAAAAAATAACATCTATACAGGAATGAGGTTGGGGCGTTAGAGGATGCTGCCATTCACCCTCTGTCTCTACTCTTTGTGAGAGGATTCCTCATCTCTCATGTGGCGGCCCATTTGTCCTGGAGTAATTCATTACCTGTTCACTCAGTAGTGACAACACCTCAATTCCATCTGGCTCCCCGTCTCATGGGGCCCTACTAGCCCCAGAATAATAAGGACAACCTCCAGGAAACATATTTGCTCACCTATTACCTCTGTAACTATGTAATGATTGATTCCTTGTTGGATTATCCATGTGTCACAGAATAGCCAAGAGCCTCTTTAATGAGAGAGGCACCGCTCACTACACCTGTGACTCCATTCCAAAACGCAGATGATAAACCGAGCGTATGCCAAAGAATATGTGGCAGCCTTTGTCGAAAGTCAAGTGATAGGCAGTGTTTCACAGAGACGAGTATATTATAAGTCAAGCTGTCTCAGCACCGTTTTTGAGAACTGAAGGCAAAGCGAAATTGGTTCTGTGCCGAGAGCCTGAACAATGAAAATGGTGTCCCCACAGACAACATATTCCACTTGGCAACCAATGAAAAAACTGACCGATTTATCCCAGGGGGGAAGGAAAAACACGCAAACAAGGACAATAATTGCTGCTTTGAAAACACTTTTCCTCATCCAAATAGAGCTGTTTTTCTTCAAATGTATTCATTCAGTTTTACTTGCGCTGCATGCAATTTTACACAAAATTACATGGATTGGTTCAAAAGAGGAAAAACTGAAGCCATAATGTTTCTATTATGCAAGATCAATAATAGCAGCACAGCAGCACAAACCCAAGGACACATTGATATTAGGGTTGCAGCAGTGCCATTGCCCAATTGATGGAGCCACCTCATGAGTTGTGATGCAATGCAACCACCCACTGCAGGCTGCACCCACCCTGCGTATCACTTCAGAGGCCAGCAGCTGTGCCTGACAGCTGGACACATGTTGTTCTCCTTTCCCTGCAGGAAGCTCTGCAAAGGCGTTCTGTGTCCTAGAGCTACGCTTTGAATCCATGCTTGATCACAGCAATATCTCTGTCCCAGAGCTGTGAAAACAAATTACAGCAAAAGGCAAGATGCTTGGTGCCGATCACTTCACATTTAGCTAACACTTCAGCCATGCATCTGATGCTTTCATCTATCGAGATTTCCAGCGGATATACGAGTGGAATAAGCTCCTGATCACCAATATGCAAATAATGATTTCAGATAAGAAGGGTTAGAAGCACCAGGGAATCTTTCAAGTAAACATCGAGCCACATTTCTATCGGATTGTCCTACAGTATCTATGGATCTATCTGCTGTTATCATGGTTTAGTTGTGGTCTACAAGGCATCATTAGTATTTGAATTTCCCCCTCCAGCCCCACCAGGGATGCAAACTCATCAGGTATGAAAAAGGTGACAAGGATCCGACCCCCACGGAATATCGGCTTTAAAATTAGGAATAACAGAGGGTTTTAGCAGTCAGAACAACTAAAGCTGCAGTGGTAATAATAACAGAAACGCCAAAGAGTCACATCTAATAGAAATATATAAATGCATTTATTTTAATTGTGTAGCAGTCAGTTTATAATTTTGGCAGCACTGTTGAGCATATTGAAAATGTATGTTCATGCCTCTGTGCAAGGCTTAGTCTTTATTTCTATATAGCCAGTGGTGTAAAGTAACTAAGTTCATAAACTCAAGTACTATACTTGGGTACAATTTTGAGATACTTGTACTTTACTTGAGTATTTCAATGTTTTGCTACTGTGTACTTCTACTCCACTACAGTTCAGAGGTAAATGGTGTACTTTTACTCCACTACATGTATTTAATACCTTTAGTTACTTTACAGATCTGGATGAATGATGTGAAATATAATCAAGTCTTAAATCAGACTTTAGTTCCACCTGGAGTAAATTCACAAGCTACCCTGCAGTATACAAACTAAAGTCATTGAAACTCGCTGCACCTTTACCAGCTTTGATAACACTTACTAATGATCAATAATTATAAAACATATATATATTTCTGAAATGGACCAGTCTGCACAATCAATACTTTTACTTTTGGTACTTTAAGTATATTTTGATGATAATACTTTTCTACGAGTAACATTTTGAATGCAGGACTTTTACTGTAACAGAGTATTCCTACACTCTGGTACTTCTACTTTTACTGAAGCACAAGACCTGAGTACTTCTACTTTTACTCAAGTACAAGATCTGAGTACTTCTACTTTTACTGAAGAACAAGATCTGAGAACTTGTACTTTTACTCAAGTACAAGATCTGAGTACTTCTACTTTTACTCAAGTACAAGATATGAGTAGGCCTACTTCTACTTTTACTCAAGTACAAGATCTGAGTACTTCTACTTTTACTGAAGAACAAGATCTGAGAACTTGTACTTTTACTCAAGTACAAGATATGAGTAGGCCTACTTCTACTTTTACTCAAGTACAAGATCTGAGTACTTCTACTTTTACTCAAGTACAAGATCTGAGTACTTCTACTTTTACTCAAGTACCAGATCTGAGTACTTCTACTATTGCTCAAGTACAAGATCTGAGTACTTCTACTTTTACTCAAGTACAAGATATGAGTACTTCTACTTTTACTCAAGTACAAGATCTGAGTACTTCTACTTTTACGTCTAGAACAAGATCTGAGTACTTCTACTACCTCTGTTTATAGCCTATGAAAAAACTATTAGAAAACGAAGGCTAAAGCTAACGTTAGCAGATAGTGACAATGTATGCTAGTTAGCTAGCTCAACGATTCCTTAAATAATATTGCGAAAGAAAACCTTTTCACTGCACATCACGCTCTGCCGCTCCGACAGGGAGATCTGCTCTGAACACCTGAACTGTTCTAACAGCTGTTCACCAGCGGTCCAGTCTGTGCCACAGTGACTCCGCACAGTTACTATTAACGAACGCACCCGTAGGTAATGTAGCTGCTGAAGTTAGACCCTCATCGGGGAGCAGCAGAGCTGACAGACAGGAAGACTTGAGCACACAGCTCACGCTTCATTATCAGTGGCGAGCCGTCAGGGCCCTCTAGGGCCCTTCACAGAGGGCCCGCTATAGTAACTCAACGAGAGAGTAATGTCAAATGACAGTACAATTGACCAATCATATCTTCCCTCTAAATGGGTGGAAAAAAAGCAATAAGGTCTGTGGAAAACGAACCTGTTAGATAAATGCACGTTTTGTTCAGCCGGATAATATCCACATGTCTACCCTACTTTTATAATTTTCGAATCATAAATCTAATCGATAGATTTATGATCGATAGATTTATGATTAGCATAAGTTCGTTCATGATGGCTGACGTCAGTGATAGTGATGACATCGTTGCAAAATTATTAACCGAGTCATTTTCAAGATTGAGTTACAATGATAAACTGGAGTGGCAAAGGATCAGCTGCATGACCCGCCATCAAGTACTTCATCCAAAAGGACAGGAGGATGGACTTTGTGTTTAAGTGATTTGATCATCAAAGGTAGGCCTAAGTCATTTTCAATGTGGGCCGCCGTGCCGATTTAATTCATTTCTAATTGTTACTTAAACAATGTGGGTGCCCTGTCATGATAGGTGTTTATATAAATGGTGTTGTTTTGTGTGGTAGAGGGTCGCTGTCATTGATGCGTTTTGCACCCCGGGCCGTTGTTTTGATATTCCGCTGAAGTATACGCTGTGACGTAATAACTCTTCTTTTTTTTCAAGGGAAGGGGGGGGGGGGGGGGGTCAAAGGGCTTAGGTATAAAAGTCACGGCTCGCCACTGTTCATTATAATATATTAAAAAATAACACCATGCGCGTCATGATGGCACATAACAGCTCGCGGCCGGAGATTATTCCGGGTCCCAGACCCCCCCCCATACCCCAAACATATTTGTATTGCAGATCTACACGAATCACACAAACAACCTATTTTGGATGCAAAACGACGAATTTCGCCGAAAGGTGACAAGTTTGCACCCCTGCCCACGTTCCTCTGTCTTTTGCTCTTAGGATCATGCGTCTGGGATCGGTTCCAGCTCGGCTAAAATTGATTAATAGTGGCTTTAATTCCACAGAATGCTGACTGCGGACCCAGCAACTGTGTGTCTTGAAACATGCTCCTTCCAGTCTCATCATCAAGATGTGTGTTTTGGAGAAGTTAATGAATAAGGCATTAGGAGGTGACTATGATTGATGCGTTCGAAACAAACAAGCTGCTGCCTGAATCAGTGTGGAGGCCAGACAAACTGCAGGTAAACCAACTGCAGAATTATCAGACAGGGCATTCATTCAACAATATGCGCATTGTTTTTCTGATTAAAGACTGTTTATATCCTAGAAAAAGTTAGCTGTGCCATTCTTGAAAGCACTTCCTGTCTGCAATGAAAAAGTGGGTAACACCATACTGCATAATAAAAAGGGCAAAGAATAATTTACACATTATTAGTACTTAATACTCATTATTTCAGTTGCTGCCCAAACAGCACAGATCCATATGTTACTAGTAAATGGTGAATGTCCTGTAATTCCATTGCACCTTAAATCTGGAATCAGCATTTTTTAACACATGCCAAGAAAGCAACACATCCTCTGATTTGTTGAAGGACTCATCCCAAGGCATCATGGCATATCTCTCGCCCTCATAAGCTTCCGCTATCTGTTAGTAAAAAACTCCTTTAGACCCAGGTATATGGATATATTATCACATAAGACAATGTGATAGGTGTCCAAGGCAATTTAAGTTTATAGGGTGACTCATTCCTGATATCTCCTAAAATAGTAATAAGAGTACTTTGATCTCACAGATCTTTGGGATTGGGGAAAGGTATCAAGTATTTTCAAGTCAAAAGGCTAAAGTACAAGTGAGGCTGGAAGTCATTTGTGTTATGCAAGTCCAAGTCGAGACAGTTTGCCTAGCAAGTAGCAGGACACAAATCTTGTGTCAGTATACTCTTGCATGTACGAGAACAAGGTTTGTATTCAATGTCACTCTGCATGATTTGCTATTGCGTTTTTCAATTGAAAATACACTTTGGTGATTTATAATACCCACTACACTGAAGGGGATTTGAAACCCTTTTAGAAACATGTCTTATAGCAATGCAAACTCAACACTCTGTCCTCCCCAGGCAATAATAGAGCAGCACAAGGTAATAAGCTGTACTAAAGACAAGAATTCACGCAGAGACAAGCTGTTGAAATAGCTCTAAGTTGCATTACCACCAAGCCCATCAGCGAAACAACTTCAAATGGATAACTGCTGTGTAAACCATAAACTCATATTATTCTGCCCTGGTCTTTAAAGTGCCTTTTAGGGTGTGCATGTTGTGAAGGGGAGCAAAGCTGTCATTACAGATGACTATGTGAAAGCTGCATTATGTAGGCTGAACATAAGGACTGTAAAGGTTGCTGGTTACAAACCCCACACAAATTCCTCCAACACAAACCACAGAGGTATTGTTTGAAATGGTTCCCTAGAGCCCTAAATTGCTAATATCAGCCCTGACTATGGTTGTACTGGGCAGCCTTCAGATGTAACTGTGTGGGGCCAGTTGAGTGTGAAATAAGCACTGCAGAAAAAGTGCTTGCATGTTCACAAAACATTTTCACAAGAAAGCTATAGGAGGCATTGAGATGAATTTTATCTTCAATTTTTATCTCTTAAACAAAAGACTGTTAAAAAAATGTATATGCTCCTGGACTTTGTACTTAAAAAAAGCCCTTAAGGGGACCATGCTTTAATGTTCAAAAAGGTCTTTATTGTACTCATACTGCCTGTGCTGCAGCACCTCTTTTCACACTCCAAATCTGCTCTGATTGGCTAGCTGGCTGGCTTTGTTGTGATTGGTCTACCTTTTTGAAATGTACCGCCCCTTAGCCTCACAAACAATAAATTGGAGCTCTAGCCAATAGAAGCGCGAGTGTGACGTAGCGATGTCACTATGTCGTTAAAGTAAACAAAGGACTACAACCGATATATTTTGCTGCTAACTGTCAGAGATGATGCATTCACATGCTTCTAGGATGGTCCTATTTTCTTATATGGGATGTGTTGTATTTTCAACAGTGTGTTTAAACAATTATTGATGGCTGTTTTAATGAATTTTTAAGATTTGGGAACTCATTTATCTGCCATTATCCTGACGTCACGTGAATGCAGGACAAAGTCCCATCTTATAATGTTAACCAAGGCGTAACTTTAGGTGTGTATTCGCCCAACAAATACATTTGATCCTAATTGTTAGCGGTAATCCTCTTCGGCTCATGCTACACCCTTTTAACAAGTTTCCTGAAAATAAAGTCAATAGTTCTTTCTGAAGCAGGTTAAGGTCAGTTGCAGTAAAAGCAGAATAACTCAGAGTTCGAATGTCTGCCTGACAATATCAGACCCAAACAGTGGACTTGATTAAGGGTTCCTCCGATTATTGAGCAGCTCCTGATCCTTCCTTAACACCTTACATGTTATTGTTCAGCTTCCCTCTCTTCTGCTCAACAAGCAACCTTTACTCTTGTCCTCCTGCCATGGAAACCTTCTTTATGGGCCTCAAAGGGAATTATTCACAGTCTCCTCAGGGCTCTGACAAGGTCGTGGGCTTTCTGTCTCCCTTCTCTTTGGCTTCTGTTCTGAACCGTAATTGATTAGGTTAAGCAGCGAGAGAGGGAAGGTCACGCCTGCAGCGGCTGATCTGGAGCACTCGACAGCACGCATGGCCACAGACACATGCTCTCCATCACGGGGAGACAACTGGTGTGGACAGGATGAACCACACCTTAGAAATGGATCTCTGACAATAAGATCCATTTATTTGCAGCTTTGGATCTTACACGCTTAAAACAAAAAATTGGATTCATATAAGTTTGATCTGCTGTTTTATCCTTTCATAATGAAGATTTTCAGTCATAAAAAATGCTAACATATTCATTTTGGCTTCAGGAGATTGTCAAAGAGAGAATCCAGTCACACAATAGTGCACTGAAGAAATCTCCAAATACATTTTAACAAGAATATTGTTTCTGCTATGGAGACGGAATTAAAGGGGAAGCTGTGCTCAATTTGTGCAGCCCGGGTGGCACTAAATCAACTCGGCTTCATTAGTCAGGCTAGAATTGTTCTTGAAGGACATAAAACCCACAAAATTGGGAGGCGGGCACAGTGGGTACAGTAAAAGCCAGGCGAAGATCTGAATGTTTTTTCCTGCTACTGAATCAGTCACCCAACGCAGCAAATCTCGAAGCAGCAGCTGCTGGCCCAGGTTGATGCTATTCGGACGGATATATCAAAGAGTGACAATGCTGTCTGTGAGAGCTTCGCAGGCACACAACTGGAGAATTCAGTCTTCAAATACAAAAGAAAATCCTCGCCCTCAAAAATATGTGTTTATTGTCACCTGAGGATGTCCGCTAGAGTTTTAAGGGAAAATATGGAGAATCACGGAGATAGGAAGATTTTTACCAACACGTAGTGATGGCCAAAATAAAATTAGTTTTATGCTAACCAGGGGGGTTGATCCTGGGGAGAAATTGCATTTCCTCTCCACCCCTTATGCCTCGTCTAGCAGATAAAAAACAACTCAAGCTTGTTGTAAAGGTAAATAAAGGATGAGAAGGGTCTCGGCCCACTGGTTGCTTGACATACCTCTTTTTTCTTTCTGAATAGTCAAGAGGAGTAAAGCCATGTTATTTCCTACGGTGCCGGTGTTAGACATATACAGCCTGACGTTATTTACCAAATACAGTGTTACAAAGACGTTTTGCAAGTCCTTTACAGTTTAGAATTGCAAATTGAAAGTAGACAGAAGATTGATTGATTCAGAAGCATTTCGATTTTCCCAAAAAAAAAAACATTTAAATGGTCGGTTCACGGAAATCACAAAATGTAACCACAGATTTACTGAGAGACTCGTAGCATTATGTGGCCATGCAGATATTTCTAGTTTATGAAAAACCTGCCTCAGAGAGTTCAGCCTTCACCGCATTAGAATAATATTAATAATAATAATAATAATAACTTGAATTTATATAGCGCCTTTCATAACCTCAAGGTCGAATGACAATGAATGGAATTTATTTCATGTTGCTCATAGACTTGAAAAGAATCATAAAAGAAAAAAATGTCAGTCTAGATTATTGAAACTGTCTGTACTTCAAAGAAAATATATTTTTTTAAGTTTAAATTGAGGAGAAGCTACTTCTAGTTTTTGGGTGGAAATTAAATGATACGGAAGGCATGTAAAATTCCCCTAAATGCAGATATTTAACTCTAGGGTATCATTTAAATTATTCAAGTCATCTGAATGCTGCTGCTGTTTTTAATTTACTCCGACTGAACAGGAATCATTGTGACTCTGAGTCAAGATGTATGAAATACAGTATGAACAGCTGCATGTGAATGAGCAGCAGGGCTGTGTTATCCCTATGCGGAGAGGAGCTTGGAGAGAGGCAGGCCAGAGCGATGATGAGTCCATCCCTGGCGAATAAATTGGGGTTGACTTTGTGAGGGCCTTGAAGGAAGGGAAAGGGAATGGAATGAGAATGTGCTGTTGCTGTGCTGCAGGATAATATTCATGGGAGATGAGAAGTAATGTTAATGTTAGGTGAGATGAAACCTTTCTAAGGGTGAAGGGCAAATGACCCCAGCCAGTGGCATCGCCGTGGAAGAAGAGGAAGATCGTATTCAAACAGCATCGTCAAACTGAGTTGACAACCCCATTTTCATCAGTGACCCAAGAGGCAAGAACAACAAGTGTGCGGGACTTTGCTTCATTGCATAGTGTTGTGTTTTCTAGTTGCAAAAGATAAGCGTGAAAATTATGAACTAGAGAATGTATCCCAGTGTTATGATAATCCTGGAGAAATGTCTCTCCTTTTTCTCCTTGACAGCATATCTAAAGGCCGTGCAATCTTCTTCTTTTTTTTCTTATTAAAGGGCAAAGCCTGGTTTGAATATTCATAAGCAGCTCGTTCTGTAAACCTCTGTGTTCGAATGCATTAATAAAACACAAAATGTTTTTTTTAATGAATGCAGCAGTAAAAATGCAATAAAAGTGTATGCCTTTCTGAAGGAGGTCATTAAGATTTGAGAGAATAATAAATCCTTTTAGAGAAATAGCTCTCTGAATGTAGCTGTGAAGTTAAGCAATTCAATTATTTAGACCTCCCGCAGAGAGAAATGGTGCTAATTAGCATCAGACTACTTCAGCGTGATGAGATGAGCCAGTATCACACAGGTGCAATTGTCACTTTGTTTTTTTTTTGTAATAATGAATTAGCTGACATTTGTTTCAAGGGCTTGTTACTTGTTGTAACAGGAACCGAAAGCTGCTCTCTGAAAGGCAACAAATGTCACTTGTATATTCCTTATCTCTACGGAGCTACATTCTCAATTGGAATGACACAATTCAGTTTGAACCCAATCATTTAATTACGACACAAGACCAAAGAGTGAAACAAATTAGCTGACAAACATAGCCTTCCGTTAATGAATTTGGAATTAAAACGCTATTTGATGGGTTATGACAGGAGTTATTCGTCCGCACATATCTGGCTCTGCCATATTTCCGAACCTAGCGTGTTGAGAGTAATCCTGTCATGGTGCGTTTCTGGGTATAGGAGTGTGACAGTAAAGCAGGGAGGAAGGGGGTAGAGGGGGTTACTGAAAGTGTCTGAGCACACAGCTTGTTACCCAGACATGAGGATGAGTGGCCGGCTACACGGAGAGGAAGAGATGCTCCCTACCGGGGAGTGAAGGCAGCGTGCGCAGGGAAAGCATGATAAATGAGGGGGGAAAGCTGCAGGAGGCCATAAATCAATATCTCCTCTTCCCTCCTCTCTTTTAAGGTGGATACTCCCATACACATCTTCTTGTCCTGTCTTATTTTAAAGATGATGGAGGAACCCCCTGAACGCTAACACAGTGATGTCCCTGAACCTAACCTCTTGGCGGCAGTTAGCCATTGCACTCCCTAAATAGCTCTTCCTGTACAATATCACAGCTTTTCAGCAAACTAAACAAATGAAGTCACCCTCAGGGGGGCCTTATAAGACTGAGTGCTACCACTAAATGCATTGGTCTGACTCAATGAATGATTCATCAAATGCTTTGTAGCTCATTTTAGAGCTGTTGTGTCTCCTGAGCCAAGACTTCCGAAACATTAATCCCATCCCTGTTAAGTGTTCTTCTTTACAGCAGCATATTGCTGAATAAATACACTGTGTGCAACACCTTATGTTAATATTTCATACAACATTACACTGTATATACATTTTCATTGAGAGATGCTACTTCAGAATGAAAATGAGCATGTGTACATGTTACACAGGGTAGCTTTAATTATATTTTACTGAACATTTAGAGAGCTAGTTATATTCTAAATTATCAACCGTCTCATATTTATCCTATTTCTATATTCTCCAACTTGATGCAGAAAAACATTTTTTTTTTAAAGACTTTAAAAACATTTCCTGTTTATCCCATAATCAAATAAGAGGCAAACAAAAATGAAATGTATAAAAAAAGTATTTCCTGGTTATCCCATATAGCACCCATTTTGGGGTAGCACCCTGTCAATCAAAATCAAACTCACCCTAAAGCAGGGATCACCAACTACATTTGTCCAAGGGCCTAAATTTATCCAATAGACACTTTCGCGGGCCAGCGATTTTTATATATAGCCCAGAATTTTGAAGTTGTTGACGGGGGGGGGGGTGCTAGTGGAGCACGCTCAGGTACTGCGGAGCGCATAAAGCTTAGCAGACTCTTCACGCTAACGAAGGATCACTTCTAGGCTACTGTCCCGCAGCTGCTGCCTCTCTGTTGGACTCTGGTACTGCACAGTACTCACGACACATTGTAAAAAGAAAAATGAGTGGGGGGGCGAACGCACTAACCACTCCGCCAACGCCACAGTAACCCCCGTCGTGCGGGCCGGATGAGAATGTCTGGCGGGCCGGATGTGGCCCGCGGGCCGCCAGTTGATGGTCGCTGCCCTAAAGCATACACCACTTTATCCTCTATTTTACTCTAAATGGGACCATCATTTACAAAATGATCATCATGATATATGCTACATTACTTTAAACTATTGATTGAGAAAATTAACTCATAGGAAAATGTTTACAGAGGTAGTTCATAGATTGATAAACAGGGTGATTTTCTCGTAGACTTCTATACAACTGGCACAGGTTTTGCTGGGGTGTCCTATTTCATTTGTTCATTAGTTCTTAATGCACTTCTAAAAAAAAAAGTTCTGTCAACATGTATTGTCATGAACTAATGTTCGTGTTAGGCTTCAGCAACAAGGGAGTCAAATAGTTGATATGATTAGATTGGTTACAATCCATCTAATAGATATTCAACATCCTTTACATTATCTTTAAAAAGGTAAAAAAGGTAAATACAAGGTTATAAAAGAATAAGTTGAATCTGAAAGATGTCATATACTTGATGTATATATCAAAGCAAACCAGGCTATATCCATCTGTGTTTAATCTGGCTGTTGTAAAGAGTGGCACAGAAAAGGTTAACATAAATGTGCAGAAGAGCCTGATTGATTGACAGCTCATGAAAGGAGGTAACGCTCCAGTGTGCATCCTGTTTTCTGACCAGGAGCAGCATACTAAGCTTCTGTGGTGACAGAAAATACTAATAAAAAGTCAATATCCCCTCAGTTAAATGGAATCATTCGGACCATTTCAAACGAATGGATGCCCTTTTGTACTTATTGTGCAATAGACACACACCCAAGTAATTATAGTTCAGTAAAAAATAATTTAGTACTGCAAAAGTGTTACACAAAAGGTAGAAGCTCAGATACAGCTGGCTCTAATCAAACTATATATGTTCTTTTCATTATGGTGACGGTGCTTGATTTAAATACAAAACAAACGTTCTCTCTAAAGACATTTGTCCAGGCCAGCCTCCTCCATCTGCTTTGGTGCCTCCATTATTGACTTGTGTGTATCAGGACTTCAGGAGTATCGAGCAAACAGAGTGGCCTGCAGAGAGCGGTCTCTCATCCTTCTCAGGCTCTTTCTTCCCTTGACAGCATCAACGGGCAAATATTTGAGTTGAGATATGTTCCAAATTACCATAGGACCTAAATGTGTTGCCCAGCTCTTTTTTGGAGCTAAGATTGAGCTCAAACATTCAAGCATCACCGACACAATTTTAATTTACGACTACTACCAGCCACAATGTATTCAATTGATTGATTCCGTGTATTTTTAAATGTGTTATTGTCTCTTTATCCGCACGTAAATTCTCACTTGACAGCGTGCCCGGTATTTGGAACGCCATGTGCAGTCTGTGTGACTGATGTGTCAATAACGTGCGACAAGTTCTTGTTTTTTTACTCACAGCGTAGGTTGTTACGCTGCATACATAATCATCAGAGCAAAACAAATTTGTACTAGACCTGTTGTACACACAATCCAACTCTCAGTTGATAGTCATCTCACTGAAGCTCAAAAGGGACAAAAATAAAAGTTTGAGCCGGCTCGGGAGAAGAGAGTTAACGAAGCGAGAAAAAACATACCCAAGGTTAGAAATGTTAATGAAGCCCAAGGTTGTTCAGGGAAGAGAAGTTTACGTTCTGACAAGGCTTAATAAGTTATTAATAAAAATTTGAAATGAAAAATAACTTGACAAAAACAAGCACTCCTCAGTGGGTGCTAAAACATCAGAGACATGTCGGCAGTAAGTTGAGGATATTATAAAAAAAGAAAATCACAGAACAACTCATTCAATCTTCAATCCTTTTGGGGAACAAAGTGCTTTCTTAGAAATAAACAACATTCACTAACAGAAATAGCTTTTCACTCGACTGTTAAAAGCATGTCTTTGATATTTGTAGGCCAGACTGTTTTTATCTCAATATCGAGATTAAGCTGAGGGAAGAAAGAAAGGAATAGAAACGCAGAACAGCAGGAGGTTTACTTGCGGTTCACAGCAATCAATACCAGTATCAGTGGGCTACTTCCAGCTGCTGACCGACATCAAAGACACTGGCTGAAGGGGGCTTCTAGGCTCACGCAATGCAAATTGTCCAGTGAACAGAGCAGGAAATCAAGTGTGAGAACTCGGTGTGTATGTGTGAATCCAGGAATACACCATACTTTAATATTTTCCTCCATGTTTGTCTTTTTCTTTTTTTGGGTGAGTGGATTCTTTGGGAGTTGAGCAAAAGTTGGATATCTGTTTTTTCGCCCCAACTGACTGACTAAATCTAAAGCTTGTGGCGGCTTGCAGATTATTTTCGGCATTAAAACCTGCAGCTCTGAGGATAAGTCTTCACATTCACAGAAGGCACACCTTTCCTTTCTCCCGTAAAGAAAGCCATAGCTCAGAGAATTGCACAATGCATCTCACTAATGCTTCTTTCGGATTGTCAATCAGTTTTATGTGCTACAGAATCCAACACTCCTCTAATTGCATCTAAGATCTGTTTGGCAAACAGTGCTGAACCACCCACTTCCACTCCACTGAACAAGAAAATAGGGCCTCAGTTATGTTTGCATGGGAGGATAAATCTGCCACTCCTTGGAAAACATCACACCTCTATTGGACTGCGAATGTTGTCACACATGCGCTTATAAAAAGAGCATATAGTGATAAATAACTATCAAAAGGAGCTGTTAGCTGGAACCACCACTGTCATAATAATCACCTTATGTTAATGACAATTATTTATTTGTGCTCATGCCACTGTAAAAGAAGGGAGCCTATTTTGTGGCCAGAATTGAGTTGTCAAAACAAGAATAATATTTAAGCCTGTGCAAAGCATAAAGGCTATATGGCATACGTTACGACTTCAATAAAGCATGACTCAAACAGGAGGGCATAACCAATAAAACTCCAGACTGGGCCAAAAGTAATGATGTATTATATAGTAAAATCATCTGAGTGGGCAAGGAAGCCAAAAATAATGGAGATTAAGGTGTTTTATTAAACTGAGAACCTTCCAAGCACTAAATAAAAAGGTGTAGAGAGAGCAGAGTGACTTCACATAACCAAACAAAGCCAAGAAAAAATTAATTGTTCCTGAATAACGCATAATTTAACACGCTTTTAGCATGAAGCAAAAAATGTGCCATTTCATCATCTTCACAGGAGGTATGACATTTGTATACTGACAATCAGAGATGGGGTCGTTACTAAAAAAAAGTAATATATTACATATTACTTTAAAAAAAAGTAATGTATTACACTACTTCGTTACTCTCTACATAAAGTAACTCGTTACTTTACTCGTTACTTTACTCGCAGGGCCGGCCCGCCCCCTCCCTACAGGCAGATCACGCAGACTGCGGCGCACCTACAGTGTAAGCGCGCCACAGTTTTGCCTCTGCGAGACTCCACTTGCACCCCCAATTACTATTGCAATAAGGAAGACATAACACAAGTCTTTCTTTTTATATGCTCTTTAATAAAATAGGCTACCAGCCTACCACAACAAGCTAACAGTCTGTGAAACGTAAAGAGCATTTCAAGAGAAAAACTGTAATAACGGAACAAGTGGGCCATATCAATGTGACACTGGCAAAATAAACAAATACTTTACAAATAAATAGCCTGTATAAAACAAAATAAGAGGTTGGCCTTGATAACACATTAAATACACAAATATTGATTGCCTCAACACAAAAAAAAAGGCCTATCAGCATTAAATAGCCTAAAGGCTAATGAAAAAGAACACAACCTAAAGCATGAGCTTCATTAATTGAACAGTAAGCTAAAAGATATACAATATAGCCTTTTAACATCATTAACAACAATCAAAAGCAAAAATAGGCCAAAGTGGCATTGGCTGTGAACATAGGCCTATTACCACACTCCCTCTCGTGATCTCAGACTGAACACATCACACTTATTTCATGTGTTTGTCACTGAAGCAGTGGTTATACCGCATTAGGAGGAGTCTCTCAAATAGTTTATCGGATAACCGATTTCTTCTTGGTGTTAGCACAAGACTGCCTAGGCTGAAAAGCCTCTCCACTGGCGCACTCGATGGGGTAGCGGTGTTGTATTTCAGGAAGATGCGCTTTATATTAGGGAAACGGCTCAAGACTGCCAGCTCTAACCCCGACTTAAAATAGTCAATGACTTCTGTCTCAGAGTTTAAGGAAGCTGGATCTCCCTCCATCTCATCGAAGGCAAAGAATGAATGTTTTCCTATCTGATCATGGCTGTCCTCTGTCTCCTGCTATCTGTATTTTGCGCAGTATATCTCTGAACGATGGTGATTCCACTGTGCAAATGGGCAACATTTCCTCTACTATGAAGGATGCTACAAGCCTGTCCATCTCTGCTTTGGTTACCGGTCCTCCAAATTCTAATTTTTGCTGCTTCGGAGTCGGCGGCGGCGCACTCACAACATCCTCACTCTGGGTTCGGGGGTCCTTAGCTATTAGCTTCACCTTAGCATGTGTTCTTTGCAGGTGTTTGTTGAGGTTTGACGTGGTGTTTACAGCAGTGGATAACAGCTTCTGGCCTGGACACAGTTTGCACCTCACGTCACATTCCTGTCTATTCTTCGGACGAACTCAAAATAATGGGCATACCTCCACCCCTCGAAAGTTATCGCTGACTCAGCCATGTTTATGCAGCACTGCAGGTGGAGATGTGGACGCGCAAGTCGCGCAGATTACATACATATAAACCTGCGGCGGAAACCCCTCTTGTCTGTCAGTGTGATTATGACTGATTTTATAAAAGTAACGAAGTAACGCGTGTCGGGGCAATGTTAGTAACTGTAGTGTGATTACTGAATTATAAAAGTAACGCGTTACACTACTCCGTTACCGACAAAAGTAATATTATAACAGTAACGCGTTACTTTGTAACGCGTTACTGTAATAATATTACTTTTGTTACAGTAACAATAATATTACAATAATATTACTTTTGTTACACCCAACTCTGCTGACAATAACATTTCTTATGATTTGTTGAAGCGGGTGAATTAGCTACATACAATATGAACATATAACCAGCTGAATTAGAACATGTTTTGACCTCGCCTTGACTATCCCTATGTTTATGTTTGGTTCTGAAGAATCTCCACTTGATAAGACCTTCAACTTATCCTCATTTTCTTTCTTTGTCTTTAATTATAATCAACAACAACTGTTGGGAATAACAAAGCTATAAAGAAGAGAAGAAAAAGATTATAAAGCTAAAATTAACTGCAACAAATATAGAACATTATTTGAATTTCATAATTGACTGATTACAATATCTGGGCAACATATGGATGAAAGAATGGTCTTTTTTGAGTTGCAACATACTTGCCATAATAAAAAGTACAAAAATAAATTCAAAAATGTAATATGTTTATAAATGGACAATGTGAACATGTTTACTAGTATGACTTTAATTTATTCATTTATATATTCAAGTAACATTTTCCATTAAAATGTCTTCATGTTGTTAAATTATCTGTTGGTTTCATCTTACAGGCCTGCATATTTTCTTTTGTCTGAGTAAAACTTTTAATGTAAATTCAGTACCTGGAATGAATCTATTACACTTTGAACATAACAATAAATCATACCTTCAGTAATATAATAAAAAAAATGTTTGCGTCAAAGCGTTCTGCAATAAAACATGTTTTCCACTTATTCTGAATTCCCTGATTTGCTGTGAAATTATGCGAACTGTTTAAACATCCAATTTTGGTTGCTACTGTAAGATTAACAGTTTAAATGGATTCTTAATATTATGTTGCATCCTCAAAGCTCATGTTCTACACTGCTGCATCAAATGGGCTCTCTGATTCAAAGTCCATAAACTATGCAGGCTCCCTAGTGTTGCAAGTCCTTTTTTTAGAAGAGAATGAATCATGCTGGACTCCCGCTATCTCAATATTGCAATTAAAAAGGCAAATGCATGTTTATACAAACCAATAATGGCAAACAAAAACAGAATCAAATGTAATAACACAAGCTGTCACATTCATCACAACTTGGTTATTGTGCCGTTTTTCCATAATTTTCTTAATTTTTTTGCCAGGAAAATAAATGACCAGTACCTATTGAATTTTTTTTTAAATGCTGTTGAAACTAATTAAACATTTGTGGGTTTACAAAAAGTAAAAAGAACAAATAAATCTAATAAAGTTTTCCTGTTCCTATTTTCACGTATTTACAATATTACCTGACAAAGTGGTCATTTCTTAGACTTGTGTTAAATTTAAAATGCATTTAAGAAGTTGTGTCAGAGAAACAAAAAAATGGTATCTGCTGTATACATGTTTTACTTTCAAGCTTTTGTAGCGTTCCTTATATGCTAATGAGAAAGTATTCTAACGAATGCAGCGGTGGCCATAACATGTAGCACCTAACATTCATGGTCCACAGGGGATACATCTTAGCTATCTTGGGCTGGTCATCTTGCCATAGGGCCAGCACTTTAGTTCATGACATAATACATAATTCTATAGACTTTGGCCAAACTGTCATAGAGCTAAATGCTAACATCAGCAAGCAAACACATTCACAACGCAAATGCTAACACTCTGATGCTAAGTAGATGTAGGCTAGTGCTTGAACAGGTATAAGATTAGCATTTTCTAAACACAAAGTACAAACGGATACAATTACCTTATATTTGTCTAAAAGGTAACTAAGTTCCTTAATCATTCAAATATTTCATCCAAGCTTTTTTTTTATTATGAAGTCTTCAGATGTTGATATGTTACACAGGAAAAGTTAGAGGTTCATCAAGTTCCTTAGCAATGCTCCTAGCATCGCTGAACATTCAGTGGTCCATAGAGCTGATGCAATGGTTCATGCAAACAAACCTTTAGGCTTTCACACCTTTCCACTTCACCGTCAGAAGCTGAACAGGCAGCAAAGATTGGCCCAGCAGCAGAAAATGGCAGGTCTGTGTGGGTGTTACTTTTGAAACCTATTACCATGCTATCTTCTCTTTTCTTGGATAGGAAAGGGAGCTATATTTCTCGCAGAAGAATAATGTATGGAGACTTTTCTGGATGGACATGTAAGGAGGGCCTGATGAAGTCTCACCTAACATCTGAGTGCATGAAGTGCTGCAAAGTCTTTACTTGCTGAAAGTTGCCTGCTGAAAGTTTCCTGCTTTAAGCCCCGGCCACACGAGGACGATAACAGTCGTATCTGCTACAGTTCACTATCAGATAGACGGTTCGGCCACACGAGGCCGACATGGAAACGCAGAAAACAATAACGATAATGATAACGGGTCCCACGGTGGGTAGATCTGCAAACGAAACGCTCTGGGGGGGGCAAACGGCTCCGTGTGTACGCCTATACGATCATTTCCTGACAACGTTGAAGCAATAGCCCCACCTCTCCCCACGTCTCCTGCTCAGAGATCAGCTGCTGGGCTCTCAGAAGAGGGGGAGGAAAAGAGAGGCTCAGTTTTTTATTATTATATAGATTCGTTATCAATTTGTTTTAAAGCTCAATAAATAACAAAGAAGACCTTTGACCGGAACTTTTCTAATTTTGTCCGGAAGATTTAAACTTTAACGGACATGTTGACCGGCGAAAAAAAATCTAACTGAAACTCTGCCGCACGGTCCCCTCGTCCCTTGGAAGAGGCGGAGAGGTGGGTGTTTTTCATCTGCTGGTGGACTACCGGAGAGATTTACAGCAGGAGCAAACGCTTGCCTCGGGGAGGGAGAAAAAGAGCCAGAGCGTCCACAGCGGAGAATAAACAGAAGGGCAACCATGGCAACCATGCACAGGAAGTCTTCTTCGCTGCTTTTGTGGCAGGAGTACAGCGCCACTTACAGGCCTGGCATATGTACTACAGCGTCTCCAGCGCTTTCGAGCGATCTCGTGTTAACGGACACGTTTCTGGTGCCTGCTGCGTGTGGACGGAAGACTTTTTTGATAACGATTGCGGTCCGTTTGCGTTATCGTCCTTGTGTGGCCGGGGCTTTAGTCCCTATGGTCCCTCCCACACCCGATCATAGACCAGAATGATGCCACATCACCTTCAGCTAAAACATTGGCCAAGCCAACAAAAAAGAAAACGAATGAAGTGATTATATCCATGTTTGTACTCTTACCTGTCTTTGCTTGTGCAAATGTAAAACTGCAAACAAATAAGTAATATTGCAGGAGACAAATGAGGTTGGTCCGCAGGCTAGCTTCAACATATCATTCCCAGAACTGCATGGACATTAAACTTTACTATTCCAGGAGAATTGCATAACACTAATAATCATAGACCGTTAAAAGTTGGTAAGAGCCTAAGATCCACAGCAAAAAAACAATTCCACAGTGTGTTAGCCCAGCTTTGTTCATAAAAAACTACAAATAGATTTTGACCTTCAAAAATGGCCCCATCTGTCTGGCACCTGTGTCAGAGAGAAAACTAGTTAATGTCAGTCATCTGCAACACTGAATTATTCTCAATTGTACCAATTGTCGGACTAGGCTGAATTGTGATCAGCTGTCATAGTCACGTGGCTTTATGGAGGGTGAGTGTTATTGTTTGCATATTCAGGGCTAAAAATATAGGATTGTCAGGAGTTTTCTTTTAAGTTTATTGTGTGTTATAATGAACTACGGTGTTGGAGTAGGTGGATGTTAGCACTATCATTTACATGGGTTCAAGTTCAATCAATTAACATCAAATGTTATAAAGCCACAACTATGCTATGATGTACTAAAATAAAATGCCCTCTCATATTCATGAATGTAGCATTGTGTGCTCGAGACAAGTTTTTGCACCTAATATGCTAATTAAATATGCTTTACTATTTAGTCTTGTTATGTACTTGTGAGGAAGATCAGCATCCATGTCATGATGCAAATTGAAAGGGAAAAACAAAAGCAAAGTCAAGTTGCTGTTTTAGCGTTTGAAAGGAAAAAGTGAATCAACTCCCCCCAAAAATGTTTTTTTCATGAAGCCTATGTTTCTGTTAGGAGGCCTATGAATAAATGTATACTAAAACCACAGCTGCATGTGGCTCACTCTGTAATGGGAAAGCACATTATCCAAAAACCTTTGGACCATGCTTGCCTTTTCCCTTTCCCCATTGGATTTCAGATTGAGATACCCAAATATTCACTCCTGCTCTATCCATTAGTCTGCAGTGGATTGCTTACATCTGACATCTCAATCAAAAGTGGAGATATTGCCTAGAAAGACGAGTGGAACAGATGCTCGGGGCACGTCAGCAAATCCCTGGTTAAACAGTGATCACTCATAACATAACATCACAGTTTTTTTAAGTCACTAGCGGCAAATGTAGCTTGAAATTGCAATGTCTTTCTTCCCCAATGGAACAACTGTTTGAAAACCAGCAACCGTGAAAGTAGACACAGACATATTATCCTGCAATGATTGACGGGCTACATGTCATATTATTGTTTCCATGTTTCAACAAAATGTAGAGGTCACTTTTTATGAGTAACAAAGATTTATTCCCCAATAGGAAATGGCCAAGGAGTCCTCAGTAAATTTTGTGGTTTGATTGCACAATTTTTCAAAAACATTCACATTGAAAAGATATCCGGAGGACTTTGATGGTTAGGCCAGGGGTCAAGCAACAATTTAATACATTTTTTGGTGGAGTTCAGTTTTCTTTTTAAATAATTAATTTAAAAACATTTTTTAAATAAACTTCAACAATAAAAGACATGCAGATTTATATTTTTCAATATATCTTAGAAAAATAACAAGTTTTACAGATAAGTTAGCAGTTCTGTGAGGCGGTACTGATACAGCAGCCGAGTGAAATGCCAACGTCAGAACATGACAATGCTAACATACAGATTTTCATCAAGTAATTTACCATACTATTAAGTCCATCGTGTTATGCTTAAATTACATGTTCAGGTATTTCACTCCAAGATGCAAATGTCAAACTCATGGTGGCCCTAGTATTTTATCAGATAGTTGAAGACAATTTATGAAAGTGTGAAACCTGTTTAGAAAAATTCCAATAATAAATGCATTCAAGTTATTTCTGCTGCTGAGGAGCACACTACACTGAAAGGACAGTCAGTATGCAATTGTAAATCAATAAGCATAGTGGATGTATAGTACAATTACCCAATTTATTACAATTTGAGGTATTTGATTCCCCCTTTCTGCTACTTTTTACAAATCAAGTAAAACATTTACTTAACCACATGATAAACTCAGTGATGTTGAAGATCAAAATTAATATTTGAATGCAAAAAATAAAATATAATTATATAATGTATTAAGCTACTTAGCAGCTACTGTATTATGTGATTAAAAGTAGCTCGACCTTTTCCTGCTTCAACATTAAAGTTACACACACAATGTATCAATAATTATAATCCAATAATATAATTTATATTATTATAAAATGTGGCGTCATTGTACTATATCTGAACTATGATACATGTATTTGATCCACTGACACTACTTCTATTGATATGTTGTAACATCATCATGCACAGATCAGATGAGTAACAGCTTCATATTGGGCAAAGCAGCATATAGATTTATTGACTTTAAATACACACCTGATTGCACATGCTTGGGATCTCTGTGAAAATACAGGCATAGAATTGGTTTGATGTAAACACCGAGGTCTAGACATGCATCCTTCTAAAAGTTATTTAAACCCCGGGAGGACTTTCAAGAGCACTGGAGGAGCATATGCTGCCCACAGCATGTATATTGATGAGCCCCATCAA
Organism: Dissostichus eleginoides; assembly: GCA_031216635.1. Classification (NCBI taxonomy): domain Eukaryota; kingdom Metazoa; phylum Chordata; class Actinopteri; order Perciformes; family Nototheniidae; genus Dissostichus; species Dissostichus eleginoides. Next base: position 11,385,458 of record CM062268.1, on the reverse strand, counting down.
AGCCATCAATAACTATAATGGTCATCCAGACATTTATGTCACAGTTACTGGGATGAGGAATGAGGCTTTTAAGAGGGCAACCACTGACTTTAAAAAAAACAAGTCCTGTTGTGTTTTCATGATTTCGTTATCAAATACCAAATGAGGGCCAGAGACAACAGTAATAGGCTTTTGAAAATAACAGCAATTTTGTGAAAAAGTCATTTAATGTGTAAACTTAGAGATATTTTCCTCACAGGCAGAGATGTAATACAGTTAGCAACAGCAGCGCTTCTGATTGCAGACCTTCTGACTCGAGGCTTTCCAGTGTTAATGCAACAAAATAACCTGATTGGAAAGATTTCAGTCATTCTTCAGGAAAGTAAAGATAGAAATATGATGTTTAATCATGTAATATGTTTGCATTTAAAAACTAAAATCAGCCAAACTGCATATCAGGGCTTGCCTTTTAGCTCTCCAGTTGCCTCTCATTAAAAATAATTCAAATTTGTATAATCTTTGATCATATATTTATGCACTTAAAGCTTCAGATTTGCATTTTTTAATATATGGATTTCTGAATAAAATGTTCATTCCCCCAAACTCTTTTTTTTTGTATTAAAGTGTAATCCATATATTGTACATCACAATCATTTTGAAATTAATTTGTAATATGTTCAACCCAATATTTATTTGCAACTACTCATTCATTTTACCAAGTCACTTCTTACATTTACAGTAATATGCACTTCTCTCTATTCTGGCTATGAGATAATTCATGTGAATATCAGAGTATTCAGAAGTACATGAATATTGATAAAGTCAAGAAACCAAAATGAACATTCTCATCGATTAGTCTTTGAAAATTCTGTTGAATAAAACATGGTATTTAAAATGTGATATATGGATGAAAAAGGTTTGTTAATTACAAACTGCAAGTCAGTTTAACATCAGACACATTCAGTTTTAGCAGATTCATTACTTTTAACTAGGGCGTTAATAACGCGTTAACGCAAAAAAAAAATGAACGCCACTAATTATTTTAACGCGATTAACGCATGTTTATTTTTTGTCCTCGGCCGCCCCGTAGTTTCAGAGCGCATCGAGTTTAAAATACCATCTACAAGCTGATGCTTGCGGCAGACCACACTGCCACGCTCACCGGCAGGCCCGGACTGGCCATCGGGAGGACCGGGAGGGTGTGTGTATGTGTGGCGCGAGCGAGAGAGAGAGAACTCGCACACCTTACGTGTATTGTTGTTGTTAGCATCTGGTGCTAGCTAACTGCGCTAACGGATATAAGGAGCTGTTTCAATGAAAACAGAGGAGCGACATTTCGCCGACAAATGCGCTGAGCACTTGACTTTATGCAGGTAGCCAGACAGTGGGACATTGTACGAAGAGTCAGCACACTCAGCACGGATAGTGCGCGCAACATGATTGCAGCGTCCAGTCCAGCACACACACACACACACACACACACACACACACACACACACACACACACACACACACACACACACACACACACACACACACACACACACACCACACACACACACACACACAACACACACACACACACACACACACACACACACACACACACTTTGTATTGTATTATTGTATTGTATGAGAGGTTCCAGGTTGAATTGAGGCGAATATTTGTAATGTTCAAATGATAATAAACAAACATTTGCATAAAGCATATTTGTCCACTCATATGTTGATAAGAATATTAAAAACTTGAAAAATATCCCTCTAAGGTACATTTAGAACAGATAAAAAATGTGCGATTAATTTGCGATTAATCGCGATTAACTATGGACAATCATGCGATTAATCGCGATTAAATATTTTTAATCGACTGACAGCCCTACTTTTAACACATGTTGAATCTTACAGATTTTTCCAATCAAACTGTACTTTTCTTTTTAAAATGATACAAACTTTAGAAACTAAATTTAATTTGTATCATTATCATCCATCATAGTTATTTTAAAACATTATGCCTATGAACTGTGAAATATACTAAACTTTGTTTTCTCTTTGCCATGTTGCCATGTTTTTTTAAAACATAAAAAAAAAAAATGGTTTGAGTTTGTTGAAAGACCCACAGAAAGTTGCTATCAGAAACAATACCTGACGTGTTTTGGACGTAATCCCGTCTTTGTTTACATTAGCAAGCCTCGCTAACACTCAGAGCTAACCTGTACTGGAGAGCACATGTGTTTAAAAAGCAGGAAATAAAAAAAGGAACTCACCTTGGGATAAACCGGCAAGAGAAAAAACATTTGAGCTCCATACTGTTTCAGAAATAATCCTTGATGTGGTTTAGAACAGGATGGCGTTTTATCACAGCAGAATTTAACTTTATCTCCGGTAGAATTCTGATCAGGCATTAGCTCCTCTTTTTTTTTTTTTCAAGCTCGGAACCCAAAATCCGCGTTTCTCTGGCCGTTTCTCAATGTCGAGTATACCTGCTGCAGAGCCACTATATCAAGTATACTACGTCATCGAGTGGCGCCGAATGCTGGGCATTTAACATGCATTTAAACAGTCCTTCGGCGCCACTCGATGACTTGAAATAGTGGCTCTGCAGCAGGTATACTCGACATTGAGAAACGGCCTCTAACAGGGCTGCAAAAGAGGGGTATGAGCAGTATGAGGCATGGCTACAATGGGTGATCTGTTTGGTATTTTAAGCAAAAAACTTCACAGACATGTTTTGTATAGGTATGGCCCTACAATATAGTTTTCCAATATAGCATAATAGGTCCACTTTAATGATTAATGTCAATTGCATGATCTCCGAGGCTCATAACAGCAATACAGCACAGAGGGATGCTTTCATTTAGATTTAAATACACAAAAAAGGGATTTTTTTAACAATAGAGGCAATACCAATGAGGGTTGTCATTTTTCCCTATGCCACAGAGAATTTATCCGGTACAGACCTGTCAGATTTTGCCCACCATGCCTCAGTGCTGGGAGCTGGAAACCTGGAGCTAGTCAAAAGGTGTAAACATGAAGAGATTCAATGCATTTCTCTTTACCTTTTGTTCTGGGCTGTCTCCAAGCTGAGAGCGTTTTAGATTTTAGATGAGATAGAAGGTGTTTTTCAGAGGTCAGGTTGTCAGCCAAACACCAGAAGTGTGTCAGTGGAGTACTGCCAGGTTAACAGACAGATATGAGCTCATGTTAGCTCCTGTTAGCTGTTAGCTACACAATAGAACACAAAGCTTACTCCCAACTGCCAGTTCTATAACAAAGCAAAACTGCTTCTTCATTTGCTGCTGCTTTCTCATAGCCTGTTTCAGGATGTGAGCGTGGTACAACTCTGAACAATACATGTGAGCATATGTATCCAAGCCCCTAAGCCTGTAGCACACATCAGCAGATAGCTAAACACTCTGAAGTACTGTAAAGTCTGAAGTAAAATCTGAAGTAGCACTAGGGTATGATATATTGCTTTAGCAATGCCAATGACATAACACGCATGGGCAATTGGGACTGTTAACTTTACAACATTGAAATCTATACTTCCTTTTATTCATTTTTTCATAATGTACAGCACAGAACAAATATTGCAATGAGTTAGATTTCACTATAGTGCAGTTGTAAGTGTCAATGCTCACTTGTGTGTCCATTTATCAAAGACAGTGTTTAAATGTGATGCATCTGTTTGTAGTAAAAGTATTAGTAGTGACACATTTAACAATAAAAATTGGCTATAACATTCATGAAATGTAATGAATATTACTGTATAGAATTTTACATACATGAACTATACTACTCACCAACTAAGAGTTTCCATGACAGGCCGATGGAACAGGATGAAACGAGATATTCAACAATGTTGTTCCCTGGCTTGCTTGACAGGAAAATGGCTGCAAACATTTGAATTGATCATGTGACTCAGAACAACCAATTAGATTTCAAAGTTCCTAAAAAACAGTCTGCATTTGAATAAATATTCTAGAAGAGGGGCTATAAACAGAACAAAATGGAACAAACTGAATTATTCTACAATTTGTATTTTAGTGGATGTTATCAGGTTGAAGTCGTATTTATCCTTACTTGATTCAAGCTGACTAATGGAAATTTAAGTTGCACCCATGTTATCATTTTAGAATTTCTCTGCTCTGTAATGTTTGTGCCGATTTCATTTAGGAGTGCAAAAAATGATCTCCAAATTTAAATAAAATGACACAAATTAAAAGAACATGTATTTCAAAGGGAGAGTTACTTTTATTTTCATCCTTTCAGCTGTTATTTCAATATCAGATGTTTTGATTTTTTGTCTTGTTTGTCTCTTATTTTCTTTGAGAGATAATTATGTATTTTAACTTATATTATATTTCCAAGCTGAATGCAGAACATAGTCAAAACAGTTAATATATATTCACACGTGATATATAATTATACTGCAGTGGCCTTTACAAATATAGACATTACAATTTTAAAAAAGTATTCTGCTTGGATGTAAAATGTGAGATGTTTTTCAATCAATTCATGACATTATTTCCACATATAAAAGAGCTTTCTAAAACACATGGTTTATTCAGTGTTGCAGAAAATGCCTCCGTCTATTGCCCTTACAAAAGTCCCACCTTTCCAAATTACCTCATTACCTCATTACTTCAGTAAATAATATTGTGTTCACATTACCGGGTAGGTCAATTACATTTAAATTGTAATGTGCAGAGAGTCTTATGTGGGGGACATTGAGGACAACATATTGGGGACAGTGAGGACAACATGGCTCCTTACATCTAACTTTTAGTAAAACAAAAAAGAAGAGACAGTTATGCCGATTGCACACAGCTGAAACCTGAACTGAAAATCATTATATCAATCAATCAATCAATCAAAATCCCAGGGGGAAATTAGGTTGCATGACAGTTGCACCATTGTGAAAAAATACACACATATTTATGGCACAGCGTCTGAGGCAGGACATACCCAGCAGCATATAGGGACATCTGAAGACTCAGGCTCATGGTGAAGACATAATATAGACTCAGGCTAATGGTGAAGACATAATATAGACTCAGGCTAATGGTGAAGACATGGTGAAGTTCTCGATGCAATCTTTGTCAGCCCAAACAGTCCGGAAGCAATCGATGGAAATTGTTGTCAGATAGTATATCCTGGTGCAGCGTATTTCAGTAAAGCACATTAAACTACAGTCCAGATATGCTGTCTAACTCCTGGCTAACGCCATCAGCTTGGCCATTATTAGCCAGTGATCTTACATTGCCTATGATGAGAGGAGATAGAAACGGCATATATCTTCCTTTCTCCATAAATGTGGACCAAGCTCCTTCAACGTCTCTTCAGTTTACCCTGCATTCTCTGTGTTCTTCTACAGATTTCAGTGGGGACAGCGGTTTCACCAATCACAATGCTAGCCAGCTTTAGCGCGATTAGATTCTCCCTGGTGTAAAAATGTCAACATTTAGCAATGATGCACTAGCATGTTCAATCATAGAGGGGAGAGAGAGACTTACACCTAATCCTCGAAGTACACCAGTGCTTCCCTTAAATAATAATTGCATGCCCAAAGCTTTGGTTACAGTAGGTGTTTGGAGCTCTGATTAGGACACCGTTGGGTTTTCCTGTCTACAGCCCATCATACACAGCATGGAGTGCCTCTGGCAAAGAGTAGACAGTGACCTGCAGTGACAGCAGTGGTCCAACATAGAGTAGATAAGACTCTCAAACCCTGATTTTCATCATCCCATTGATCATATGAGTCAGACTCTAAGGCCGCGGGCTATATCCGGCCCCTCGGAAATGTTGATCCATCCTGCATATCAATTTGCGTACTCAATACATTTGCCTCAAATTGTTGTACCAGAAGATGAAGTGATGAACTAGCATGAAAGAAGATATGTCAGGTGTTTGGAAGTAAGCCCATCTTTGTGGCTAAAGACCATGCCAGCATTAATATGTCATATTTACATCTGTGAAATACATGTGAGTTAAGCTTGACTGCAAAGTTTATTTCATTTTTTAGGGTTTTATGATTATTACAGACGATTGCATGCCGTAATGATGTCAAATAAACAATTTGATGTTACTTTTTTAAGGGTTTAAGGTAGACTAATCTGTATGCAGGAAGGCTATTTGGGGAATGGAACAATATGATATAAATAAAAGCATGTCAATAAACAATTTGTCCCCCTTGATGGGATTCTCATTTCCTAGTTTGGCTTTTGTTGAAATTGAATTTGACACACCTGCTTTAGAGGTTAAGGAGAGAGCTTTTTCTCCCAAATCCTCTCCTCTCTTCTGATGTGATTGTTCCTGTTGCTATAAATAAACTCCACTTCTGAGACCTTAAACTGACTCAGTCTGTCTTTGTACTCGGGACACCAGAGATGAAAGCATCTTGAGAATCTTTTATTCCTTTTCTTGTTTGTGGTCTGAAGCTTAGCTAACACAATAGGTGTTCTTAGGACAATCCCACATGTCATCAGCACAGTCTGAACTGTGAGCACCACAGGGCTACAGCAAGGGAAGCTGGTTGGCTACCTTGCCGAATAAGAGACACGGCAAACCCAGCCCAATGGAAGATAATCTGCAGCCATCAGGGAGGTCTGCGCTAGTGAATTGAATTAGCTGTTTGGTAATAAAAAGCTGTCACTGTGATTGGTGGGTTTGGCTGGCATTCTTGACTTTTGTAAAGAAAATTGATGAGAAGATACATTAATTGAAAAAACGAATCAATATTATTCTGTTTAACTTTAAAGTATTGAAAATAAAGATGAATATTCATAACAATAATTGACGTAGTTGCATCTAAAACCTCCAGGTTTACCTAATTCTGAATCTGAATGGAAAGATGGTGGAAGATGATAATAGCTTTGTCTTTGGCTAGTTTTCAGTCGTTCTCATTAAAATATGTGCCGAAAATATTGTCTTATTGTCAAAGTGTCTATTTAATAAACCTTTTCTGCAGGGTTTGGACATTTCTCATACGGTTTTCCAGCACAAAGTAAGGTTGCAATTGCATAAATCATGTCACAAGTTCAGAATTTGATAAATGTTCATAGGTGCGAGTCAAAACTTTTAGTAAACACCTGCAAGAAAGTTTGATTTTACAAAGCTAATGAGCAAAATAATTAGCAAGATGTAATAGAATGTTTTCATTAGTCAGTCAGCAAGGGACAAAGTAGAGGTTTTGGGATAAGTGCCGCAGGTCATTTAATTCCTCCCCGCTGAAGGTTTTAAGTGTAAAAATCTCAAGCCATGTCTTCTCTAATGAACACTGGACCATGCAGTGATATAAGTATATTTGATATTGCAAGTGGAATGTACATTTATGCTGCAATGCCGTGGCTCTGCAAACAGGCAGAATATAAATATTATTATCGTTCATAAAGATTAAAGTCTGAACTTCTCTTTTCCATTGAGATAAAACGTTTCACTTTTACACACAAACAGCCCAGGGATGTTGTGATTACATCAACTGGCATTTCTCTGCATGCTCTTTGTTGTTCATGCATATTGTAGATATAGGAGAAACATTTGATGGCTCCAACAAGACATCAAAAAAGTCACTGGAATCAGTACACTGAAGACTGGAAATGTTTTGAATCGTTTCTATTTTTAGTGGCTAAGGCTTCCGATCAGACTGTTATTGTCCAGTGGAACATGAATGATCTCTTTCTCCAGAGCACAGTTTAACCTCATTTGGCATTTGGCCTGAATGACATACAGTCAGTGTAATGAAACAGAAGCTTTGGGCATGTGAGGATGTTTGTGCCTGTTCTTGTGTGCATATTTTTGCATCTTTGTACATCATCAAGCCTCTCTGAGTATGTGCATGTGCATGTGCATGTGCCTGCATAGGGTTTAGCCTTAGGTCAGGCTGGGCTGTATGCCAGCAACATCTGCAGGGGTCTTGTGAGAGTGTTGAATGGCGAGGCAGCTGAAGATACCTGATCAGTGTGATGGATGCCCGTGAGCCTGGTGCACACACCGACATGCACACCTGCCGCCTGTGCCCCACTTATTGAATCCATGAATCAATTTAATGAGTGGAGGACGGGGTCAGGACTTCAATAAACACCCCACCAAGCTTTCAGATTTTATGTCTGCCCGATGAATGATGCTGTATGTTCAACAAATGGCCATCGCAAAAAACACTTACTCTGTAAAGTGCAAATGGGTTTTGAAGCAATCACCATGTACAGTACATGCGATTTGCTGGATTAGTTTCACAACTCGTGCATATGCATTTCCCGCAACTGCAAATTAATTCAAACTAAGAGTTGAGTATAATTCAGCTGTGTGCCTGTGTGCGTCTGAGTGTGTGTGGTGGTGTGAGAGAGTGAGACTTTAGAAAGAGAATCAGACATCTTCCATTGGTAATCAATACTGCATCAGTGACCTGAGCGTTTGCTCTGTGATTCATCCCATTTAGAGCCACAGGGTTGGCTGTCTGATGGAGACAACTCCATGATTTCCCTCTGGATTTAGCCATGGTAAATCCCACTCGCTTTACTTGGCCACTTCTACATCTACATAGTTAGTGATTCCTAATGCCATTATCCTGCAGAAAACGTCCCTAAAACCTTTTTTGTAAGTCGAACAGCTAGACAAGCTTTAGAATTGGTGCATCCTTTTTGTGTTTGGATTAATCTTCCAGCGCAATATCAGAAAAGTAAATCACTGTCCACCATCTGATATTCATATGTTGGGTTTATAAACACCCTCACCTGATTTAAACACGAACGGGTCTAATCACAAGGTCAACAGGAGCGCCCAGGACGCAGGACAAAGGACGAATGGTTGCTATTTAGATGTCTGTGGTAGCGGCATCCCAGTAGGGAATGCATTTTTCTTCATCCACTGGGGACGCAGGGGCTAATGGAGCATGAGAGTGGCAGTTCCCCCGGAGTTGTGTAGCTGAGTCACGGCCCCGTTTGGTGAGGAGCTGCAGGCAGCAGTTGTGTGAGACTGAGACCAAGAGGGCATGCTGTGAGAGTCTGGCCCAATTCAGGGGTAAACATCAGTGGCAGTAATTGGAGAACAACACAGCAGGGAATGTCATACATTCCTGATCCGAGAAGTCGACAATATCCTGACTCTGGACTTTTGGAGTTGAAAAGCACTGATTGTCTGTGTGCCATAGGTCTTTTCAGTCCTTGTGTGGAATGTCCTTTGCTCCCCATGATACATATTTAGCATTTATTTTATAAGTGAAGATTGCATCCATTAAATGAGCACACAACTCACAGAGATTGTCTTCGGACCGAGATGCCTACGGAGTATGGTGCAGGGGTTGTACATGTTAATACAGATGTAAATTAGAAGCTTGTTTGCGGCTAACACCCCAAGCTGTTGGTGTCCATCACTTTTTCTCTAATTCAGTGGAGCTCCAGTAAAGCTATCAGTCCTGTATTCGTAATTAGATTGAATCAATATCATTAGTCATCCATTACAGGTGTTTAAAGATGTCCTTTTAAATACGACCATCTGTCCTTGTGTTCTTCCTTTTGCATTAGCTCTTTGTGTTACACGTGTAAAGGCAGCACAGGGAGCTGTGTAACAATTAGGTAACATGGACACATTTCAAATGTAACACAATCCTATAAGATACCTCTCAATGCTGCCTTTGTGAAGCTCATAATGTTTTTTCGTTGAGGCTCTTTCACAGAGATATGGCTACTTTATGGTAATTCCTAAAGCATAGATTGTGCTGTTATCATGTTTCTTTGTTATGCCAATGAGCTGCGGGTGTGAGACGGAATGACAAAAATCGCATGTGCATAACCATTGCATATAGAGTAGAACAGGCACAAAAATGTTGCAAACATACATAATCTACATGTGTGGATCCGGTTTGATAACAAAACGACATGAATTATACACAGACACACACACAGGTGTTTTACTAAACTTGCTGGGAAAGTACAAGGTTAGCGATGGGAGCGACAGCCTGTGGTTCCGCTGAGGTCTCTTATCAGTGTCTGCTCCTTATCACTCAGCCACACAGCAGCAGAAACACACAGAGACTATTTTAGCTTCACCACATGACAAGAAATTATCTACATCAATGTGTGTTGCATGACATTCTGCTGTGTTGTTTTTTTGTGCTTGGATACCAGATAAAATTATTTACAGACAAGCAAAGACAAAATAAAAGACTCAGAAAAATTGTCTCCAACAATGTATTTGTTCTTCCTTCTGGCCATCAAATACACTATTGTACTGTCAATTTTCATTCAGTTGTCATAGCCCTATGATCATGATGGGATTTGTGGTCCAAATATTGCAAAACCCACGCAATCTCAAAACTTGACATTTGACATTTGTGTTAACCTAAAAAAATGAAAAGTCTTTAAACATAGCCTACTATGTGCTTGTATGTTAATATTACAAACATTACATATTACATTTGCTGAAGTTTATAATTGGAGATGATAGAAATATAGGTTTTGCAGTCTCCCTGTATTGACTTAAAGACAAGTACAAACATTTCCATTGGTGAGGAATGCTGTGGTATATAGAACATACAGTACTTGCTAAATAACGTATGTGCGGAGAAAATACAAAAATTATACAAACACAACATTTCCTCCATATTTGTTATCTGAGTGCCAGTGCAGCTTCATGCTCTCCTGACATTTGTATGGCAGAAAACTGTCAAACTGAGACAGATGCCAAGCTAAAGATAAAAAATGTGGAACACACACACACACACACACACACACACACACACACACACACACCACACACACACACACACACACACACACACACACACACACACACATACACAAACACACACACACACACACACACACACACACACAAACAAACTCGGCACACTGGACATCACAGGCAGTCAAAAAATGAAGCATGCATGTTGAGGTTTGCCAAGGACCCTGTGTAGAGTTACACATGAGACCATGTGTCTGTTCATTTGAAAAGGTGAATGTGAATGCACATTATACATAATGTATAATATATAATTTTAAAAAAAGTTCCTCCTGCAGGGACAAGACAGAGTTGAAAAATGACTTCGGCGCACTTTCTCTTATTTTACTTGTCCACAACAAGCTTTTTTACTACCTTCATGAATTTTATATGATCTGTCATTTATTACGGCTGTATATTAGGCGTGAAATGACTCCCCCGACATTGTGCCCCCCTTTCTCTTAGCCCCCGACATTACAAAAGCAAGTGGAGTGAAATGTCTCATTTACAATTTTTTAGATTTTGTCATTCTTTAGCATATTCTCCATTAATGATGCAAAATAACACGGAGTGCACTGCCCTGCGGGGGGAACCTATACAGACTTCATTACAAGGTACTTTTAATTAGTCTTTGTAATTAAAAACTGAATATCGGGTGCAGAAAGGCTAAGCTAAATTGATATGCCCATAAACATGTGCATGTTCATTGGTGAGCAAACCATCTCATTTTTACTCAGTGGGGTCCGACAAGAGGCTTAAGAGTTGAACTGCAGAGGGATTTAAAGGAAAGCGTGTATGACACCCTCTTAATTAAATGGCAGGAAGGAGGCAGGCTGTATAATTAGAAAGTGAGAGCTAGGTGTGAATTTGGGTAGTTACCATTTCTCTACTATTTTCGAGCCAACCATATGCTACAATATGTCGACTATAAGGGGTTCACAGTATAATACTCACCCAAAGGCATACTATAAAGTGTCAATGGATAATAGCTGTGTGAGGTAATATGCAGTGTCAGGTTAAACAGACTTGAGTACCCTAGGAGGAGAGAGAGGGTTTTATAGTTTTAATGAGTTATATAGAACATTTCACTTTATTTTAAGTAATTTGCAAAAATAAAAAAACAATAATACACTCTGGAACATGTTCCGAGGAAAAGAAGAAGCTCTTGTAAAGAAATTATGTTTCATTGGAAACAATATAATGAAACAACAACATTTAAAAAAGAATAAATTATCATGATTTGAGAACGCATTTTACTTTTGCTTTTTAACGCTGCCTGTGTTAGATTTCTGTAATTCAATGGCTGGCAATGGATTTTAAAATTCCCAAACACATTCACATGATTCATGTAGCACTTACAGGCACACACACGGTATGTAGTGTACACATGATCATATACAATGCAACCAAATGTACTGCACAAGTCCTGCGCTAAACTGAGGGGATGAACACTCACTTAAAACCTTTTCTGTCGGAATTTAGGGGTTCTGTTATAGACAGGAATGACCAAGTCCTACATACGACAAGAAGGGCAAAGTTATAAGCCACCTGAGCATTAGCTCTATAGCCCCCTGAGCAAAATTAATATTATGCTTAAGCTTTATATTTTATTCTGTTCAACAAATAATTGTAACTACTATTTGCTGAAGCTCAAATATAGTATACATAATATAGAACAACATACCTACAGCACACTCATATCAACAACATAAAACAGTTATGATTTTAACCTGTATTATCGTAGGGGCCCTGTAGAAAATATATTTCTGTTTTAATTGAATTCATTTGTGTTTATATGAACCAAATAATGCAATCTGTTCTTAGAACACAATTCTTTGGTTACTTGGTTTAAAAGTTTAAACCCATGCATTTGGTGACCACTTTGAGCTGATACATGTTCATTTCCATTGTGCATTTTCATAGCAATCTGAGCTTATTTATAGGCCTTTGCTGGGCTGGGCTGTGTAATAAACACAGTACCAACACAGTTTCTCTGGTCTTTTGAAATTCAGCAGTTTCACATATTTCTCCACTGTATGTCCTCCCAATGGTTTTGTTTTATTAATATGTTTTGCCAGGTATAATAAACCAGGCTTTATATGGAAATCCCAAAATGGGAAGAGGAATAACAATAAGCATTGGGTGAGATTTACGGCAGCTCTGCAGGTGTTAGGATGCACTCTGTGCCTGGTGTGTTGGTAAAGGCAGGCAACACTTCACTATAAAACTTGAAGCCAGCGATATTTTATTAGTCCTGCTGTGTGCTGATAGCTTTTGAAGACCTCGAATATTAATCAAGTTTGACTCTTTTTTCCTCTTCCATCTAAAGCTGCCCAGTCACATCTCAGAACATTAAATTAGAGTTAAATGACATGGAGCTCGCATGAATCATTAACCCCTAGCCTTAGAATTGCTCAAATCCAAGCACCAAAGCTGTAATTAGCCTTTTCTGGAGCTGCCACGTTGCATAAGAGCTCAGGCTGAGTGTTTAAATTAATTTAGATTATATGTTCTGCTAAACATCTGACTTTGCAATCTGTTAGTACATTGTGAAAAGGAGTGTTTTAAAGTGTAGGAATATATTTGTAAATTCAGGATTAGTTTAGGAAGCAAGTTAGCTAACCGGGGTTGAGCGGTTAGCTTGTTCAAAGCTAACAAAGGCAGCCTACCCACCAGCAACATCTTGTTAGAAATTGACTTTTTTAAGTGGTAAGTAAACCGAAAACGTAAAAAAAGCAGAACTCAGTCGTAGCTGTAAACGGCAATAGACTGAATAAGGCTAGCTTTCCCCCTGTTTTTATCCCTGTCTTCATGCTAAGCTAACTATCGTCGGAGTGTAGCTTTGTATATAATGGATGTATATGATAGTGGTATCTATGTTCTCATCTATTTCTCTGCCAGAAAATCAACAAGCAAAGTGTCAAACAGTTATTTTCAAATGTGCAGATCTGAAACACTACATACCAATACCAAAAAGGAAAATAGACAAATGTAAACTTTAAATGACATTACTGGATCAGTCTATGGCCTTTTAGTCTGGTTATCACCAGAAGCAATGGAGTGAACATACAGTATGGTTATTGTAAATGCTCCACAATATTTGAAGCATGATTACAACTGAATTTGTCTAATTTAATCACTACACTGGTCTCTCTGTCTTGATGAAATATGCGCTGATTGCAGAGCCTATAGAGAGCGCCCCTGATAAGCCTTTTATTGTAATGTGAGCCAAGTGACAACAAAAAGTTGCATGAAGTAATCCAGATGCAGATTCGAGCACATTTTAACTCGCATAGAAAATCTGTGAGCGGGATGACAGTTCAGCCAGCCCTAATTTAAATGAGTGTAATTATATAAAGGTAGTTAGACTGGATCAACACCCCATTATGTTTCACAGCACCCTATTTTTGCAAGTGAATGAAAGTGATGGCATGAATCACAATCAACACAAAGTGACAGGTGTGAAACTTTTATATTGCAGATTCAAATCAGTGCCATGCATTGATGATAATGAGTTACTTTAGTTATGAAATTAAACAACTGCTGCTGTATTTTGTGTTATGATGACTGGATGATGATTTGATAAAAAGAGGCAGTTATTTGGGCCGTATCCATAAATGCAAATCCAAGATTCAAGCAATCCAGATTCCGATGTTCAACCAAAACATCATTTGAGGCAGAGACATTTCCTTTTAGCTAATAAACAGTAAACAAACTACCTCAATTCAGTTCAAACTGGGACATATTGAAATGCACAGGCTTGAGATTAATTTAAATAACCCTGTTACAAAATCAACATTTTTGAAAAACATCATCAAATAATACCTGTTTTGATCTTACACTGTAACCACACATTATTAAACTGAATTTCATGAATTTTAACTGACCGAGAAATGATGCTGGGGTTTTTGAAAGTGTGTGACTGACATCTAGTGGAGGATATGAATCATGAATGAGCCAATGGCATAACATGGCATGTATAGCATGTTTACATAAAAGGGCTTTATTAACCTTGTTTAGACCAGTGGTTCTCAACTGGTCAGGCCGCGGACCCACTTTTTCCTTTGTCAATAAATCGCGACCCGAAATTTTGAACCACTCAAATCTATTCAACAAAAAATCGTGCTGTAATATATACGCTTTTCAGCATACAATATTCATTAAAGTGAAGTACAGGGCATATATCCCTCATAGGCTATCCCTTTACAGAACTAAAGTATGCTTTTAAAAAGGTTTAATGAGATGATGGAATCAAAGCTGAACTGTATAACATAAAAAGGCACACACGCTGAAAACCCAACCCCAGCAGCGGGTCTGGGGGGATTCTCCCCAAGGAGATTTTTAGAAATACTAACATATAAACTACGCATTCTGGTACGCTCTGAGAAGAAAATAAATAAATCTATTGCTACCCGACATATTAATAATATTTTATGCCATTGTTTGTTTTTCGCTTTGTTCTGACAGCTGAACTTGCTGCTCCACACAGAGAGAAGAGCAAAGAGGAGATAGTCTGTGTGAATTACTTTAAATTGTGGGTAAGGGTAGATAGCTCCCATTGTTCTGTGACCTGTCAATCATCAAACCGGGGGTCATATTTCATTATGTGTTACCCATGGATTTATAAAGAGTAGTTCTACCGCAAAGTTATTCTCCGTGGGGACTTCCGGCAACCATCTTGATTCTGATTGGCCAGAAGACTCGAAAAAACATCAGCAAAGATGTTTTATTGAGAAGATGATCACTACGTGACAGGAGTTTTCAAAACCGTTTATGGTCTCCGGTACTTCCAGTCCAACGCCTACTGCATGCACAGCGTTAGAAAATCGGGCCTTCAAAATTAAAGTTTGACTTTTTTTTCTTCTCTCACACATCTGCGACCCACTCGAAATGGGTCCGCGACCCACTTTTGGGTCGCGACCCACCAGTTGAGAACCACTGGTTTAGACAACTAATATTTTGAATTATGTTGGAAGGAAATGTAAACACATGCAATCACTGGTTGTGGAAAATAAAAGTTTGACAGCAGTGTATAAACGGACGATGTGCTGATGATGTTTTTGGACAAACGGTAGTTGAAGTGTTGAGCATGTGGATTAGTGGTTATTATCACCACCCTCTCACAGTGAAGCAGAGGTGGAGGCTGTAACTCGACCTTGCCTCTTAATGGCTGTGGGACAATGGTGCCCCATCCCCTTGGCTGTCTGCCCCTCTGTTGTGTCTATTTATAACGTCCAGACACAGTGCAGGGGTTATCAGGGGTGCCAGTAAACACAAGAGGACAGGCAGAGAGGAGCAAAGGGTGAGACAGTTCATTGTTATTGTTCAACTTATTCATTTGTTTATGTACTAAAATTAAGATCTATTTGTGTTTTTTTGTATGGTGTTCAGTTTTCTGGTTGGGTTTCTTTTACATGTTAAATTATACTATGCATTTGATTTCTACATGTCAGAACACATATTTATACATACACTTCATTAAAAGATGATTCATAGTGCTGTATAACAAAACAGTTGCATGTTCTCTAACAGGCTTGAAACTCTTCTCAGAGGACCATTGTGTATATAAGCCACAATGGTGAGTGCATTTTTTATTTGTCATCAGAAATGAATGTATATTATAAATAGTCATTATCCTAATAATTGAAACTGTTTAACGTTTTTTAAGCCTTAATATAAACCTAGAATTGTCACCTTCTATGCTATTTCTCTCTGCAGGTGAAGAGCAAAACAATAACAGTGGATTATCATAGGCATTGTGACAAGTGCTATGATGTCCACTGTCAATTCCCGGTGCTGATCTGTGTCTCATGCAAGGTCATCAAGTGTCGTAAAAACTGTAGTGCAACCTTCCATATTTGCAAGGAAGAGGAGCACAAACTCCTATGTCCAAATGAGATGGTCCCCTGCCTCAATGTTAACTATGGCTGTCCTCTTACCATGCTGCGCCACAGGCTTGCCAAACACCTGGAGGTCTGTCCTGCCAGCGTGGTCTGCTGCTCTCAGGAGTGGAACCGCTGGCCTGTTTCAGAAAATGATCTAGCCTTCTATAGAAATGTTTCAGAAAACCATCAAACTGAGAGGAACCTTGATGTTGCTATGGCTCTCAGGGACCAAGAGCTGCTGTTTCGATCCATCAAAATGAAGAACGTTTTTCCTGAGTTGATGGAGGAGGATGGTGCTGCTGGGATCAACAGTCCTGCAGGTGAAGCTACGTGCTCTTTAGATGGAGGTGCTTTCCAGGAAAATGGCTGCACAAGGATGGAGGAAGAACTGAGACAAGAGGAGTTGGATGCTTTGGCAAAGAGCAGAGATGTGGATGGTATTCAGAACTACAGCTCTTGGGAGAAAGTATTCAACAAGGAGGAGGGGGGATGCAAGCAAACTATAAAAACCTGAAAAAGAAGGAAGGAAAGGGAAATGCAAAGGAAGAGCATGAATCCTCAAACTGTCAGGGGAAGACAAGAGACTCACAACCGCGCCAAGAAAATGCATCTGCCTCTCAAACCATGGATGGTGTAGCTGGCTTTGCGCCATGGGAAGACAGGGTCCTTGAAAGGTTAGGTAGAGAAGTCAACATTGCCGAATATAATAGGTATCTGGTGGAAAATGGGGCAATGTTGATCAACTTTGGTCAACTCCCTGCTTGCACCCCGAGAGAAAATGATTTTGTTTATGGGAAATTGGAGCCCATTGAGGTTAAAACCGTCCGCACATTTAAGGTTCCTACCAGCTATCGGGCAAAGCGTAATTATCTGAGGGACTCCAGACAGAAGGTGAAGATGAATGTCGGTGTTGACACAGCAGATTTAGGCGTGTCAGTCGAGGATCTGCCAAAGTGTGACGAGATTAGCGCCACACTCCTGCACTCCCTGGAAAAGGAACTGAAAGGACATTTAATCTCAGAGAGTGCAGGGAGGGACGGTTTTTACGTAGATATAGGAACACAAACGTACAACTTTGCCTCTTCCCCCTTTAAACATGATGCAACGTTAGCTGATGTTGTCGCAGACAAACCTCATGGTCTCTGTGTACAAGTCGAATCAGAATCTGTCACCAGAAGACACAACAAAGCAAGTTCAGCCTTCAGCTACATGTGTGGCCACTTTTTTCGCCGTGATGAATACAGCTCTCACTTTAGGAATGTGCACTCCGACATACAGGCCTCAATAAGTGGTTGGTTCCAACAACGCTGCCCCCTAGCATACCTAGGCTGCACTTTCACCCAGACCAGGTTTCACCCCGCTGGTCTTCAAGCTACGGTTAAATTCTGTCAAGATGTCAGCGCCTTTGTCCTCCAGCCAGATGTCCCCTCATTGCTTTGTGAAGATGGGAAAACCTTCAGCCCTCAGAGAAATGCTTCACATAATCAGGATCCCCTGAGCAGCCTGCCCCTGGAGATCCTTCAGCACATTGCTTGTTACCTTGACAGTTTTACATTATCTCAGCTGTCCCAGGTCTCCCATCTGATGAGAGGGGTGTGTGCCACATTGTTGCAGGAGAGGGGGATGGTCTCCCTTAAGTGGAAGAAAAAGATATATTCCCATGGGGGAAGCTCCTGGAAATGCCGAAAGAAAGCAAGTACCCTTAAGATTCCTTTTTTCTTTTCTTTTCTGAAATGCACTACTTTGGACTTCTCGCTGAAACCAATCAGTCTTTCCTTAAATTGAACTGCGGATGATTTATATAGCGTTGTCTTAATATAAGATGTTGGGGGTTAGGGTTAGGGTGAGGGTTAGGGTATATGGCCACACATGTGACGGCTATATCGCCATACTTTGAGTGCTACCAGTCCTATATATCTCATATATAACTTTGATCTAAAACTTGTACAATGGTAATGGAAAGTTAGCAGGAGGCCAAACTTTAATATCAGTTCCCCTTTAGTATCTGGCACTGTGCTATTTACTGTCCTGACAGCTGCTGCATTGTAAACACTCTCCAGACTCTCCATAGTCCTCTCTAACAATATTACAAACTGACTCACAGCCGTGTTGGCAACAATTAATGGCTTTCCACTGAAGCAGCCACTGGAGAGTCGCTACGATTGTCTGTGTCCTTATCATAAACCAGCTGCATGTGGGGTCAGGCACCGTGGGGAAGTGTTTCGGAAAAATTAATTTTATTTTCTTGGGTCCAAGCAATGTTTTAGCAACAAGACAGGTGAGCTAAATTATTATTAAGCTTTGCAATGCGTGGTATTTTCTACAGCTCAAATATCAAACAAATGAACAGCAGCTCTATAGGGGGTACGTATATGTTTATGTCGATGTTTGCATTACACCTGAGCTAGACTTTATACCCCATGGCTTAGGCCTCAAGTCCACAGGGACGCCTGGTGGTCTCGCGGTCTGAGCCTTGAGGACGCCCCCAGCTGATTATCTAAATCCCATCTGGAATTATGAGTGCTTACTGTATCAGGATGAGACTTTAAATTCTTTAGACTCATGACTACTGGACAGTTAAATACATCAAGTCTTTATATATTGAAGGAAATTGGGTCACACTAAACAACAGCCAAAATATGTAAAAACATCTGTTTTTAAACTCAAGTACACACATGCATAAAGGCACACAACGCATCTGTGCTAGTCTGAAGTGTTTTAGCCAAATTGCTTGTGTTTTGGAAGTAGTAAACTACTGAACGAATGAGACTTGGAATATATTCCGAGAGATTATAGATGGAGGTTTTGATCGATCATACTATTAATAAACACTCCCTAAATGTTGTCAAACTATTTCTTTTCTCAAAGAATTCCAAGTGTCATGGCTGGATTGTCTTATATAGATGGTCACTTTGTGATTGAAGTACTTCTAAATGAAATAATTATTCCAGTCTGAACTATTTGGCAACTCGGAAAACATATCAAAACAACACAGCACATTTGACTGCTCTTTCAAATATTACATGTACCAGTTTGGATTGGATAAAAAATTTTTCTTGCATACAATTTGAGTTTTTTCTCACAGTTCCAAACCAAAGAGCCTTAATATAGGCCCTAAAGTTACGCTTAACCAAACCAATTCATCTTTTGCTCACTGGCTACCTTTGCACAATTTTTCTTTATAATCTGTATAGTAGTCTTTTATCGAGCTAACAACAAAAAACCTACATATGTAGTGAAAATAATACCCTATCTACTTGAGGTAATGAAGGATAAATATAGTAGAAATGCTTACGTGTGTATTTTCACATTGACTCTCTGTAGCGCAGTAATCGGGGAACAAACAGTGTGCCGATGATATCAGCCATGTGGAATGGCCGAGGCTGGCTGCCAGTAAACACAATGCTGCCATCAGATGTGATCATTCATGGAAACAAGATGTTGATGATACTCTGTTGGCAACAGCTGGGTATTTGCTCCCCAAATGAAGGGCATCATTTGTATATATTTGCAATACATGGTAACACAAATAACATCATGTCTATGTGATAAAAATACTCCGAGATTAAGATTCCAAAGGTATTGAAATAAATGTTGTCTCATGGCCATTGCTGCTGAACAGTTGATATATGCTTTGACAGCTGCCTCCTACACTAACTCCAGCTCTGTCTCTCTGTTTTACAGGTTTGGGAGTTTAGCTCTCTGTTTTCCTCGGTGGACAGATGGAGCTTCAGCAACAATCCCTCCATGTCAGTCACCTGAAAACCTGCACCTTTTACCAGAGAGAGGAGCACACTGAGCCGGTGGCTTTAGTCTGCCTGGAGAGGTCAGCGACAAGCACAGAGAAGCAAAGCATAAAAGATAATGCTATAGTCCCATAGCTCAGTGGGCGGACCACAACACGAGTGATGCCGCGTTTAGAATCACTCAGCTGTGTTACTTGTCCTCCAAATATACAGCTACTGTAGAGCAACAAAAGGGAATGCTGTGCTGCAGTGTGCTTGAGCCCTGCAGACATAAACTGAACTGTATTGCAAATAATTCATTTGGGCATGGACTGAATTTCTGAGGATTTTGATGTGATTTACTTAACCTCTAAATCATTGTGCATGTAAGTAGGACAAATTGTTTAATATCTATTCATCCAGTGTTTTTACGCCTAAATGAAACCTCTGAAGACACTTATTTCAAATTTTTTGAGAGATGTTTGGCATCCTGAGTGGACTGATGTTGTTTGTTCCATCCTATTTCAGTCTTGTGTAGAAAGCATTGTTTGAAAGACACAGGGGAGCTCTTGTTGACTGTTGACAAGACTGACATCTGCTGGAGAGACGCAGAGGTGCATCCTCTGTTAGGATCATTGACACATGACACATCATAAAACAGGCTTGGTATCTGAATGCTTAACACAAAATCACATGTCCTCTATATCATATTTAATGAGGCACATCATCACATGGGCTGTGATGAGGACACTGACAACTTTGTTTCTAATTTTGACTGTCTTTTAAGTAAAATGAGAATGTGACCCTGACATTAATAATTATGACTTGCAGTTGGCCTCATTTCTTTTCAGCAGCATACAGATAGTGGAATAAAAAAGAAATATAAACTGTAAGATATTCTTTTATTAATCAAAAAAGGTGTACACCAAACACATTGTCTCCAATTACTACAGAGTCCCAGACACTTGAGGGTTTCGTAGTTTGTCAATCACCTCTGAAAGCATTTTGTTGCACAGGGCTGCATAGGGATTGAGAACCACAGCCTGTTGTCGAGCAAACTCACTTCCAAGTGCAGCCGCTTTTTCGAAATCTGCCCTGGCTTTATCATTCTGGCAGTCCAACCGACGTAGGAGGCCTCTCTGCACCAGCGCCTGGCAGGACGTCCGTCCAGTGCTGCCGCTCAGAGAGATGGCTCGTTCCAGGTCCCCCAGGGCTCCTGAGAGGAGAGGAGGGCACTGTGAGGCACACACACATCTCCACTGTTGATCCCCAAAACGTAACATCTTACAGACTGCTCTCATTCTGGGTCTGCTGCAATATTCATTCTGAATCTAGATGAATTTGTTTTGAATTACTTTAAGTATTGTTAGTATGTAGTCAGATAAGGCAAGGCAAGGCAATAAGGCAAGATTATTTACATAGCACCTTTCAACACAAGGCAATTCAAAGTGTTTTACAAAAATGAAAGACATTAAGAGCATTAAGAAACATATTATAAAAGGGCATTTAAAAACACTCATTTTAAAGCAAAGATAATAAAACATGAATAACAAAGGTACATGAATAAAAAGTGCAGTGTGAGATACACACATCGGAAATGTTTAGGTCTGACTCTAAATCAGAATTTTTTAGCAAAAATAGTTTTCTTTGACCTCACTTTCTTTCTACTTTCTTTTTTAACATATCCTTTAGTTATTTCAAGTGTTTCATGCTAAACGAACCCCCCTTTGGAGAATTCTAATCTGCAACCCAATATTCAGAAAACTCAACGGATCCTGGGTTGATTTGTGTAGCATATACAATTAATTTGCTCCCAGACATTCATGTGGCTTACTAGTTTTGGACCCCATCTGTAGTCAAAAAGTCACCACTTAAGGTCCTTTCAGTATTTTTACTAATCACTTAAGCATACAATAGTGACTTTTGACTTTCTGTTTGATAGGAGCGTCCTCCTACCTAAGGTTAGTTTACGGGCACAACCTCACAAAACCTGCATTTGGGGACTTTAACCCCAATACACGTAAGATAAGACAGTGTATCTACGGCCATTTTCAAATTATCATTCTAAATTCACTATGATTCACATTAATCGAAAAAAACAAATGTAATTTCAATACATGTACAACAAAGTGACCTTTTTTGATAAATACTAGTCAAATAATATTAATTATATAACACTAAATTGCTACTGTGTGTTTTGCATCAGTGATTCCGCCAATGCTCAGTTTATATCGCAGGTTTTGCATATTATTGTAAGTGACATGTAGGTGTTTTGTTGGGAATATTCAGAAAATCTTGTTAGTCAGCATGAACAACACCTGGCACCAGGTTGCAGGCAAATTGAAAAGCATCACCTACAATTTCAATTTTAGAAACAGATGATGCAAGTCAAAATGTTAATTCTCCAGGGAGTGAGTGTAAAAACACCACATTCATCATCACAGGTGCCAAATATGTCAAATAATGCAATACATATAAATGGCAGGGGTGAGAAGTGATTATAACCGTTACATTTGTCAGTGGTATGATATAATAATATAATAGTAAGTCTTTGCTTGACTTGAGTGTCAATGGGATCAGAATATATAACAATGATCTCATAGGCAGGAATTGGGTGAAACTAAGTGAGCAAACTAAGGGAGGTGAATCAAGATTATTATTTTATCCTATTGACAATAAAGAATTGAGCATTTACAGTAACTTCAGACTACAATAAAAACGTAATAACATCTGTCCTTAGGCATTTTTATTTTTATTTCTTTAACCAAATTACAAAAATGTTGCTTAATGTGTGACCTTTTTTTGAACAAAAATGAAATAACTAACTTAATATATTTTCAATCCAGTCACTGAAACCCAGAGATGGCAAAAGTAAACACATATTTTATTCAACTAGAAGTACAGATACTCGTGTTTAAAAAATACTCTGGTAAAAGTAGAAGTAGCCTACTGACTATACTTCTTTACTCAAGTAAAAGTAAAGAAGTATGGGCTTAAGTACCCATAACTACCAACTGTTTTATATAGTAACTGACCTCCCTTTATATTAATAGAACAATAATGTCATTGTTAGCAAATTAATGTTTCGATGCTGAACAATGGCAAAATTACAACGTTTTTATTGATCCCTCTTCTAATGAAGGATACACGAATCGTGTTAAAATCAATAGGCACGCAATGACTCTAAATAATAATGATCACGCCACCAAACACAGATAAAAACTAAAGTAACTAACCTGTTTTGAAAATGTAAGAAGTAGAAAGTGCAGGTACTTGTGTTAAAAATGTAAGAAGTAAAAGTAAAAAGTCGTCAGAAAAATAAGTAGGCTAGTGGAGTACAGTACTGATACCAGAACAATTTACTTAACCCTTGTGTTGTGTTCAAAAGCTGTTACCGTTCATGGTGTTCGCGGGTCAATTTTGACCCATGATTTATCTCAGTCCAAAACACAAAAACAAAATGACTATCATCCAATATTGTTTTAACTACATCATAACTAACTTATTATGCATTCATAACCGTACAATCCTGTTGTAATTTAATGTTATGGCCCAAAACACATTACACCACATATTGCACACGTGCATATGTGTGTTCAGGTTCAAGTGTTAGTGTACATATTCTTTGAGAAAGGTTGAGTTCCCGTGGGGGGAGGGGGGCAGAGGGAGGGGAGACCAGGTGCATGTTGCGAAAAATTATTGTTACAGTTGATGAAGGGGGTGGGGCTGGGGCGTCTAAAGTCAAAGATGAATCTTGATTGGGCCAAATTTGACCTCGAGTCACCCAAAACAATTCTGCTGGGTCTCCCCAGACCCGAACACCAAATTATACACTTTTTTTTTAGAGACCTTCAGACTTGGCAAAAATTGTCAAAATCTGTTTTGTAGTGTTTATATAGCTGTTGTGAAGGATATCATGAAGCCTTGTTCCGATAAAAAAAAACTAGTGCGTAGTTATTATATCATTTTAACTTGAAACGGGTCACGGGAGACCCGAACACAACATAAGGGTTAGGTACAGTAACAAAGTATTTTTACTCCACTACTTCCCACCTCTTCTGAAACCTCCTATAAAGGGCTCTGAGATGCCTGGGGATGCCCACTTTCCCCTTGTGAAACCCTCTGGTTCAGACGATATGACAAACAGCATGTAGAAAATAACATAACACAAGGAAAACTCAGGGCCTCTGCAGTAGCTAGCACTGTTGAAAAAGTGCATCAGATAGACACAGCTCTGAAATAATGTCACGCTTTCCTCAAACTCAACAGTGTGATATGTCGGTGCACTGCGGTGACTGAGGAAAGAAATATTATTGAGTGTGTGGCATGTACCTGCTGTGTTCCCCAGCAGCCGCAGGGCCTGGGCCCGGTTGTTGTAGGCTGAGGCTCGCTGAGGCAGGATCTGGATTGCCTGGCTGAACTCTTGAAGTGCAGCTTGCAAATCCCCAGTCTCTGCAGCAGAGACACCCCGCATCTCCAACTCTTTGACTTGCTTCAGCAACTCTGTGTCAAAGCCACTGTCTGGCAGAGGGAGATAAACAGGTTAAAAAAGCACTCAAACTCAATTGACAGGCACCGTGGCAAGGAGAACACAGAAACGTCACCAAGAACTCAACTTGGATTAAAATGTCATGGTTTTTTTCTAGTCACAGAATCGAATGTGTTCAAATAAATTCAATATGCAATGAAATGATAAACATAAAAAGGTGCGACATGATATGTGTAGACACATCAAGTCAGAAGCTCACGCTTACCATCATCAATTAATTCCTCCTCTTGGTTCAGGCCGGGGACGTCTCCTAAGGGGCTGGTGGGGCTGAATATAGCCTGGAGTACAGCTCTGTCATGTGCCGAGGCCATCTTTCTTTTGTATGTGAAGAAAACAAAGACAGAAATCAAGACAACTGAATTACAGCTGGGAGGAGAATTCTTCCTCCCCTAACTTCAGCCATTTCCACCAGCCAATCAAAGAAGGGGGCGGAAGAAGAGGTGGACTTTGAGCTTTGCCTTCACTGAGTACATCTGTATTTGGTTAAGTCAAAAATGCAGATCAGGCCGGCACGCTGCAGAGCTGCTGTTACACTGGGGGAAAAAGGCCTCAGAGATATTCTGAAGATCTGCCAGTGCATACTCATGAAAACCTTTTTTAGCATGTTTTTCAAACCTTATTGGATTTATCAAATACCTTGTTTAAAAAAGATGCCCGGAGTTCCTGTACAGTCAAAGCAGGTTATATGGACAGAAAGCATACATTTATGAGAAAATCAGTAACTGTTACAGGATCTCTCATGCAAAGCCCTGGCTAATTTTGATTTAGGAGTGGTTAAAGCATGGGAAGAGGTATTTCCCTGCTCTCCAAGGAGTACCAGGAACACAAAATCTCTGGTTGATTTTTTACCAACCCAGCAGTAACCAGCTCCACAAAGGCCTGACTGCAATTACCAACGCCACCAATACTTTTTCGTTTCAGTAGTTTAGTAGTTGCTTTATTGTGTTTGTTGCTGTGGTTCATTGTTATGACGTTTTGCTTATCAAGGGGATTTTCTCGGTCTGATCTGAACAGCCCAAGCAAGTGTGCAAACCCACAAGGGGTCAACAAGTGACTTAGGAGTTTCATCATTCTAGTGGTG
Source organism: Dissostichus eleginoides (assembly GCA_031216635.1). Lineage (NCBI taxonomy): Eukaryota > Metazoa > Chordata > Actinopteri > Perciformes > Nototheniidae > Dissostichus > Dissostichus eleginoides. The sequence continues at coordinate 11,359,526 of CM062268.1, read as the reverse complement.
GGTTTCCATTAAAAAAGTATGTCAATAAACAACATCCTAGCCCCAACTGTTTGTAATAATAATAATCAAGTGCAACCCTCAGATAGCCAGGAGCAGACTTTGTGAGCCCAGACTGTCCCAGGCAACCATTACAAAGCTAACTGTCATAGTTGGGTAGTTGAACGTTTTCCCAGTATCAAACTAATACATGCTGCTTTGGTTGTGAAAGTCAAACTATGTTATCTACAATACTAAGACCACATGTACAAAAATATCTTCATACATTTTGTTACTTCCTATCTGGAACATAAGCCAGCATGGCAGCTCCATCACACAGATCAATCTGGAGTGGTGGAGCTCTCTGGAACAGGCTACGTATGTATGGATGAACAATTTCCTCATATTCACTGGAAAGCTACAGTGAATGGAGCAATTAATCAGTTTCAGTCTGATAATCAGCAACAGGAATCCAATATCGTTTAAAATCCTTAACAATGGGGAACCATTACTGAGCAAGTTCAGGATGCAACTTGTGATTGCAGCCTTTCAGAGTAAGGCTGACACATCTGACACATCAGACCGCTAAGGAACACTATACATTCTACCACTGAGCTGTTGCATTGTGACCTCCAGAGCAATCAAACTTTCCCAAGGGAATTGTCCATTTGCTCATCATCACCAGTATTTTTACAGCGCTGGCATCAGAGTATAACAGCTCTGTAACTATATTCTGTAATGGGAGATATCACCACGAAATATTATGGCTAAAATCCTGCCTTCTTGCTGACTTGAAGGTTAATGCATTTTGAAGACTTAGTATGGAAAAATCTCCTCTCATTTAGTATTTGATGGTGTCTTGTGTCTACAGTCAAATTAGAACTAAGCTCCTATATTCAAATATATGGTGCAAAAAACATTATACTTGCCTAAAAAAATACAATAAATCAAATAAGACTGATAGGTTTTTAATTGTATAGATATACAAATGTCAAAGGAAATGGTTACATAAAGATATGAATTGAATTATTACTACAGCATGTGCAGTGTCTCTGATGTTTCTTCTGTCTGTGAAGTACCAGATAGCTCTATCTCTCCGGGTTCAAAACATTATTCAAATGAAACTGTCTGAGGAGTAAAAATCTACTTTTGGTTCAACTGTTCACATTTAATACTGAGAGTTCTCAAATAGATACTGCCTTTGCTGAAGAAGTTACAAGCCAAAACAGCACAATGCACCAAAATGACGTGTGATACTAGTCCAGATGTATGTAAATATACAGATTTTTTTCTACAGTCTTTGGGGGGCACTTTTGCGTGGTAACCTTGCTCAGACTACCATATGTTACTAGTCATGAGGAATAGTATATAGAAATTAGGATTTACAACCATAATCTGCCGAATGGCTCAAAAATGTATTCTGAAAGTAAAAGAGAGAGGACAGGAAAAGCATCACCAAATCAACAGAAAATCAGTGTTTACAACAAATGAGTTAAGTTACAATGGTGAAAATAAGCAATTTGGTTATTGTGGGATCTCCACAGCAACAGACACGGGTATGGATGCCAAAAAATAACTGTTACTAAAAGAAGTGTTGCCTCATGTAACCAATGGAAGATAACAGCACCAACAGGGAAAATCTGAGAGCAGCCAAAGTAAGTGATAAGATGACAGGTAAGATTGCTAGAAAAAAGTACAATTGAACATAGAAACAGAATGGCTTGTCATAGTTCTCATTGGCTTAGGAAGTAACAGCAAGTATCTCCAACAAAGTGTGTAAGTGAGTCACAGAGATGAAAACGGTTCCAGCTCAAAGCCTTTTCCAGTTGTGTCCAATTACTGTCAGCAGTGATCTGGAACAAGAAAGAGCTCATGGAGGTATGTGTTTTTGAGAACTTTAAAAGGATAGCAGGCGGAACAAAAAGTTTGTTAAGAAAATGGTCTCAAGTTGTTAAAGATTTTGATTTTTTACTTTTGCAAAATGTAATTTTTTGTGCAGTTGGTTTTAGTTCACAGAGGATTTGGTTCAGTTGGTACTTTGTTTAAGTTGCAGCCTTAGTGTTTTATTGAACATGGTATAAAGTTAACGTCATGTACTTTTTCTAAAATAGTTTCAGGCCTGTAGGGCATATGCTTCAGTTACAGATAAAATGCATTATACATTGCCATTTCGTTCTTTGTAATGCCGACAGTGGAGATGTGACTGATTCCTGGATGAAGGCCTGTGTGTATTTTGTTTTTAATACCCAGCTACAGTTTTGAGTCAGTCATTTTTAGATATTGTATGCAAAGGTGTATATGCACTCTCGCACTCTTTTATGTGGCTAGTTGCCTTTCAAATGCAAACAGGGTCAGATGATGGAGTGGGTGAGAAATAGATGTGACGGCATATGTTTACATTGCATTTTTAAAAGAGAGTTACAATATGTACTCACATAAGCCTTTCAAAAAAGCTTAAGGCAAGGGAAATGTTTTGGGTGTGAAGTGCAAAGTACATTTTCTAAATGCAAATTGATGTTGGATAATGGATCATGGATAATTGACTTTGTATTCTAAGGTGTTCAACAAGGGCAAACAAAGTACAACGTCCCAAAACACTTCCATTAGGAGAAACGCGTTGCACTTACAGAAACGATGGAAACATAAAAACACCATAGTGCCAAAACACATGCAAATGAAGTTGGTGGACCAACCCGGTCCTAGTTCTTGTCCTCTCAACCGTTTGTTTGTGCCTCGGGTTTTGAGGGCTGAGGTGCTTCAGTGGGCTCACAGCTCCAGACTTTCCTGCCACCCTGGGATTCGACGTACTAGAGGGATGGTCCTGCAACGGTTCTGGTGGGCCACGCTGGAGGCTGACACCCGGGAGTTTGTGAACGCCTGTCCTGCGTGCAATCGGCACAAACCCTCTCACCAAGCGCCAGCTGGTCTCCTTCATCCATTACCTGTCCCACGTCGCCCTTGGTCACATATTTCTTTGGACTTTGTAACTGGTCTACCACCGTCCCACGGACATACTGCCATCTTGACGGTGGTGGATCGGTTTAGTAAGATGGCTCATTTCGTACCCCTGCCTGGATTTCGGATCCCGTCAGCTAAGGAGAAGGCAGAACTTATTCTTCTCCACGTTTTTCGCCTTCACGGACTGGCGACTGATGTGGTTTCCGACCGGGGCCCCCAGTTCACCTCTGTGTTTTGGAGGGAGTTTTGTGAACTGATCGGGGCGACGGTCAGTCTCACCTCCGGTTTCCACCCACAGGCTAATGGCCAGACCGAACGGAAGAATCAGGAGATGGAGACCACTCTCCGCTGCATGGTTTCCGATCATCCAACGACCTGGTCAAAACAACTCCTGTGGGTGGAGTATGCCCACAACACCCTCATCAGTTCCGCTACTGGTCTTTCCTCCTTTCAGTGTGCATACGGTTTTCAACCCCCATTGTTCTCTGCATTAGAGAAAGAGGTCACCTGTCCGTCTGTCCATGCTTTCATCAGACGTTGTCGGAGGACTTCAGTCTGCTAACCGGTACGCCACATCAGCGAACCGCCGACGCCCCAAGGCACCTGTGTACCTGGTAGGCCAGAGGGTGTGGCTTTCCACTCAGAACATTCCCCTTCGGGTAGAGTCTAAGAAGTTAGCGCCCAGGTTTATTGGACCCTTCGAGATTGTCAAGGTTATTAACCCTGCAGCGGTTCGACTGAGTTTGCCCCGGAACATGAAGATCCATCCCACCTTCCACATCTCTAGGATTAAACCTGTCCGGGAGAGTCCTATGATTCCCGCCGCTCCTCCACCACCACCCCCTAGGATGATCGATGGGGGCCCCTACCTACACCCTTCGTCGTCTACTCTGTTCCCGTCGCAGAGGAAGAGGGGTTCAATATCTGGTGGACTGGGAGGGCTATGGTCCTGAGGAGAGGCAGTGGATTCCTGCTCGTCACATCCTCAACCCTCAACTCATCCGAGACTTCCACCTGCGATACCCGGAGCAGCCTTCTAGGACCCACGCTCAACCAGGCGTTAAGCCAGGGGTACTCGTCCGCTACAGACCAGGGGCTTCGTCGAGGAGGAGGGGAGGCGTCATCAGTCGAGGAGGACGAGGATTTCCAGGAGGGGGAGGCCGAGAGAGCATTTTCAGATGAGTACAAACCTTTCCCATACCCACACCTTCCACCCTGTGTCTGTAGGTTTTTTGTTGATTTATTTAATTGTTTAATTATTTTTTCTCAGTTTTGGGGTTAGTTGTCTATTTTTTATTTTTCTCGTAGAATTTTCTTAGACGTCAGGAGCCGTCCATTAAGGGGGGGGTTCTGTCACGTCTGCTTTCTCACTCACCTATTTTCTGCATTAACATTCCTTAGTCACCTGGTAGCACACCCCTCTCTCTCTCACTCTGTTACACCCATCAGCTCCAGTAGTATATAGGCCCACTTCACTTTCACCTCAATGCCAGATCGTACTTTGCAGCATGCCAGTCTTTCCCGCATTACCTTCCAGATTGCTCTCCCGGTTTTGACCCTGCCTGTCCCTGACCAGCCTGCCTCGCCTGTTTCCTGACCCTGCCTGTACCCGGACTATTCTGCCTCGCCTGTTCCCTGACCCGGTCTGTACCTGCGAATCCCGTCTTGCTTACTCCTGGAACCCTCGCCTGTCCCCGACCAGCCCATTGCCTACTATCTGCCGTTTTGTTTCCTACCAGACAATTGCCTGTAATAAAGCTGGTTACCGACTATCCCTGGTTTCCTGTGTGTTGCATTTTGGTTCTCAGCTCGTTTGTGACAGCCCTCCAGCTTGCTCCATGCACGTAGCAGTGAGTGTACCTGACTCTCATGTAACTCTGATAAGTTAGGACACCTAGAGCTACTGTGTCTGCTCGTTTAATGTTTCATACAAGCCGGATGCCCACAGTCCGATTGTTCAGCTTTGAGAAGCATTTGTTGAAGAAACCATGAAGATTGTACCTGTTGAAAGGCCTTCCACCCGCCCGCCGTGGTGTTCAGAATTGGCAGCTTTGAAGCACACCTATCCTTCAAAAGGATCCCCGCTGGGTTCAAGCAGGGTAAGTGAGCTGCTTCTGCTGATATATTGTGAGTTAATATGTTGTGCAGTTTTTAAGTTTGCAGCTAATTTCGGCTATTGCTGCTCCAACGTTGCTTGCTAGCTGTTTGCATTTGCCTGTTTGAGCTTACTGTTTGACAGTGTGCAGAAGACACTATAGTGTTTTTGTGTGAAGTGGTATATGGTCATGTTTGTTTATGTTGTGTGCTCTAAAATGGTTTTGCATCTCATGTCCCTGCTGGTTGCTGCCTTTTGGTTTTAATGATGTTCTGTTCCGTGCAAATGTTTTGTTTGTTAGGTTTGTGAATGTTTTTTAAGTGCTGCGCATGCTTTGTCAAGTTGGTGAAGATGTGCGCATTTGCATGTGTTTTGGTGTTTACATAATCTTTCCCAATGTAAGTGTTTTGAGCCGCTGAAGCTACTTTTTTAGTATTCTCATGAACAAAACACTTTCAAAATTGCTTAGTTTAAGCTAACAGTAACAGCTTCATTTTCTGTCTGTTTTAATCTTAATTTAATCATTAAAGTATTTTTTTCAATTGGCATATTCATTTCTTGCATCATAAGATTTTAAAAAAAAGTGGCCCACATCCTCACATTATTGGGTAAAACTGAAAGATATTCCATTTACATTTATCTCAAAAAATGGCAATTGAAAACAGCAGGATATGTGAATGTGTCACTTAAGAGACACATTTTGCAAGAATATTATACGTTTAATGATATTTGCTAGAGCTAGACTAATGCTACTGGTTCCAAGTGTCTAATTAAAAATGCTACTGCTGTACTACTGTACCTTGGTAACCTATGGTAAAACAAACACTTAATTTAACTGTGGGGCAAAAAAATCTGATCTGGACAAATTACTACAAGGTTTTTAAAAGGCACAAACCTTATTTGCCTGGATGATAAAAGTCCAGGAGGATTAAAAAAAGATCTTCATGCTTGATGTGCAGAGAGAGGTTTTCTTTTTTACCACTTGAGAGAGCTCTTGCTGCTTTTATTTCTGCTGGATCTCCAGTTCCTCCCTCACCAAGTCAGCACACACAGTTTGATCCTGCAGGACTCCTATTTTCTGCAGGGTAATAAGAGTTAAAGAGTGAGGGCTAGGCTATCATGTTCATGGTCACTCAGTTAGCAGGAGATTTTCTGCCGAGGCAAAGTTTGTCCCCCATGGCCTCCCCTATAGTGCAAAAGTGGAGAAGCAATTGTGTGAGGATTATCAGTCTCCTATTACTGCAAATGTCACTGCATCAGCACCACTCAACGTGATTATGTCAATAGGGAAACACATTGGCAGTGTTTACTGACTCCAAAGCAAGAGCTGAGAGAGTGGAGCTGCACTTGCCGCAGGCCAAAAGGGAAATTAACAGATAATCAAGAAACACTGACCCTCAATGGTAGTACTGCTGTAAAACCTAATACAAACAAATAGCAGTGAGCACATCCTTATTTCCTCTAAGCAATTACAAAGACAACAGATAGATAAAATCCGACTGCAACAGCAGTGTATAAGTAATGAAGCAAGATTCACTTAGGTACTTATAGTAAATGGGACAACATTTCTGCTCATTAACCAACAATGGACATTTCTTTAGGGTCTTAAATCTCGTGATGGACTCTTCTAAACACACCAAAGAGAATTTCTTATCTCTACCCTTTAAATTAGCAACACAATCGAAATACCAAAAAATTATGCAATTATCTATTATTTCTTTCTTTTCGCCGTCTCTTTTCTGGATCTCCCGGTGCTTCACAGCTTGGTAAAGAAACGGACTTGGATATCATAATAACCCTGAGAGGCTTTAGCTTTGCTTCACTTCTGTCTGAATCTGACATCAAAGCTCCTGCTCCTAATCCCCCTGCCCTGTGGAGGTAGACAGGGGCCTGTGTGTCGATACCTGGCCTGTAATGATGACGAATAAGTACTATACCGGGCTATGCGGGGGCACTCTGAGCTGGATTAAAACAATGTAATCCGCTCTTTGGAGAGAGTGGGAATAACCACGGAGGTGCCAGAGGTTAGGCAAACAAACACTAAACAGTGCCCATTTTTTGTGGAAATCTTTAGCAACACCCAGCACACTCACTTCTTCCTGCTTCTCTTCATAGACATGTGGGGGAAATGTTCATCCGGTTGGCTTTATGAACAGCTAATATTGGCTGGCTACCCACTTCTAGGCTGTAACATTAGTCATATTGTAATCTACAGCTTGTAAAAAAAAACAGAATAGCAATACAGTATCAAATAAATGGATATGTTGGGGAATTGTCTACAGTAGTGCCATGTCCACTGCCTCCAGTTTTGCCCCCAAATCTTGGTTACAGTATGTCTTATATATTACGTATTTTATGACATTTTTTGATTTTTGAAACAAGTTTTACGGCGCTCTCTGTGAAGGAATGTAGAAATGCATCGTTTGGTTTATGGTTCAGTCAAGCTGAATGTGGCAAGGCTGCCAGGTGCCACTGATGTCTCTTGACATCTCTTGACAAATCTCAGAGCAGTTTTCTACTTGATTGTTTTGTTGTTGCAGTTTGGTTTCTCAGTTTAAACTGCACTGAGTGAGAATATAGTTTTAACTTAGAAGTAAAATAATGTTATTTAAATATATTTGAACCTATACCAGATCCTAGGTTGTATTGGTTATAGAGCAGCAATTGTCTTGCAAAGGAAGCCATTCATGTGTAAAGTAGTCCCTCATGTAGTAATGATGCATGAGATTTAGGGTTTATTTATTTATTGTAGCCAGCTGTCTGTGGTCAATGTCACATCAATCCGAGAGGACTGTCACAAATATATATATATTTTTGTAAAAACATGTATTAAATCATCCCAAGTGTTATTTATAATATGAAATAGGCCAGTGTCAAATTAATTGGCTGTCTGTTATATAATTATTGTCTGATCTACAGTTGTTGAAATGCATTGATAAACAGATATCTACAACAAATTGATAAAAAGAGAAAAACAAATATGGTATAATACTTTTGATAAAAGAGCTTACACAGCACTGCCTTCTTCAGGCTGAAATACATGACATTTGGCACACATGCAATTCAAGAAAAATATCAAACTAAAACACTTATCCGAGGGAATTTGTTGTGCAGCAGCTGCAATACAAAATCTTTAGCATATACATTGCCAATCCTTATTCAAGGCATATGTTTGATTTTTATTTAAAAACAGAATTGTAGCCTTTCCATGATTTATAGGTCACTTTTAAACCATCAAAAGCAATTTATACCTGCCTTAAAACGATCAAAGAGCGGTTGTTCTTCAAGCACTGTAATTTAAAGACATTATAACATCTTGTATAACAAGATATAAAACAATGTGTTTTGAGCTGCTTTGCCTCAACACAAAATGTGAATCGGCCACATTCTGCAAGCTTACACACACTCGATCACTCACTCACTCTTCCAACCAACCGTCCATAAAACCATGATTGCATCAACCGAAGCACCGAGTGGAAACAAATAAAACCGAATAGCAATTTTAGGATTTGGGATATCTGGACATGTAACTGTAATGCTTTCCCAAAGTAATGTGGTGGAGCGTAGCCGGAACTGTCATAACGAAGCATGGAAGATTTATTGTTTACCTGGGCAACAACAGATGGATTTAAGTGGAGCAGGCTGCTTTGTTAAAGGTGTTGTGCCACCTCTCACTGGCGGGTAGAAAACAACACCACAAACTTTGGAACAAAACTTAAACTTGTGATTTCCCCAGGCTGATGTACTTTTCGGGCCTGCTGGGAATGTTTTGCAGATGTTGAAATTTGATTCAGGGTTCGGGAGGCTGTGTTCTTATTTACAATCAATCTAGTGTTACCATGTTAAAGGTGCAATCTATAATCTGAATATATAACAACCTCGCATCTTCTCAAATTGAAACATTTTTAAAAACGACTGATAGCTGCTCAATCCCAAATAACTGTTATTTACAGACAAACGCAGAAAATGTTGGGGGAGGTTTTCTGTCCACGTTTAAGGGCAAATTGGTAAAATGACATATTGCTGATATTAACAAATATATGTTTTATGTATAAGCCTCTGATTTAAATGTATAGATGGCACTCAACTAGAGAAAATACAAATGTAAACATAGTGTTGCACTAAATCCCCAGCAGCTTGGTGCACATACTGTATGCAGACGCAGAATTTACACTTGAATTAAAAGTCAACAATTCACTTTAAGTCAAACACATTTCACATTTCTATAAAGTTATTTACAGATGTCTTTCAAATGTTAGAAAAGCAATCATTTTCAGGCAAACACGGCCAAAGCAACAACTGTTCCAACAACAGCACGGCTGAGTCATCGACCGTCTTCAAAATCGGACCACACAGCTAAGCCAACACCATTGTGTAAAATCCTACCGCTGGGGAAGCTTTTGAGTACTTCCCCTGTGGTGCAATAATGCAGCACCTGCATGCATTACAGTCTGCTGCAGCTAACACTGCATGAAAAGGAGCTGCAATGCTTCCTGACCAAGCCATAAGTAGCTCAAAGCCAAACAAATGCTAAATGCAATAACTGGAGACCAAAGATATGCCACCTTTTTGATTTTTTTCCAAAGGCCACTGCCCTCCATAAACCAGTGAGGGATGAAATACCCAGAGTGCTTGGCTTTAGCTTCCTCTGAGTATCGTATAGGAGTGTGTTGAGCTCAGTAGCAGCACTGTCTTTGGCAACACTTACCCTATGTGGAACCTGCAGGGATTATACAATATATCATAGTTAGAGGCGGTGTCTCAAAGAGGAAACTCAATATAATTTGTCCCGAAAGAATATGGAAAAAATGATAAATGAACAGAAAATGCACATATTCACTCTGTCTAAATCTGGCAACAACGCTGCTTTAGCTCAATGTTCTTGCTGTAATATGTAATATATTTGTATGCCATATTATCTGTTGTATTTCAGGTATGTTTCTTGCATTGAGCACTTAGATAAAATAGCAGCCGCATCCTATTTAAGAGGAAAATTCTTTTTTTTTGGTATTGAATTTATGAAGGTATTATCCCCATTCCCATCGCATTGACAGTGCAGACACATACAGCTATTCAATCAATGTTATTCGTCTGCTCATCTGACAGCTCTGTCTGAGTAAGAGTCTCCAACTGTGCTCCAAGGACTAGCTGACGTTTTGGATGGTATTCAGGGTATCTTTTTTAGAAAGACTAGCATTTGCTGGTGCAGAACTCCAGGCACACTGAAATAAATAGTGGCAGTTCAAACAGCTATAGTTCAATAGAGGATTCTGTAATCCGTGGTTATTTGCATGGATTCAGCAACAGTGCAGGTGCTCATAATTGTGTCTGCATCAAAGAGTTATCAGATAAATATTCAAATACAAACAGCAATTATTATGCACACCATGTCCTCTCATACCTGAACCAACACTTATAGAAAATAAATAAATATTTGTATATTTTTCCTGGAAAGCTCGCATCCACCTACCATCACATTTCTCATGCATTTTTTAGAGTCAACTGTTCTCATGCCAAGATGCACTCGAAAAAGCCTATCTGGTCTTCGTGGGAATCCATCTGCATGTCTTTAAAGTCTTCTATTAGAAAGTCAAATGAGCACAAGCATATCCCTGGGGATCGTTTACCTACATTGGATGGAAAATAAGAATGTTATGGTGGAGTAGACATTACACTGCGGCTGCAAAGTAGAATGAATAGCCTTGGTCCAAAGCTTATTTAACACTTGATGTCATGCGGCTACATCATTTGTGCGGGCGGGATAACTCATTTGGAAAATGAAAAGTCCCTTGGAGTGATGTGTGAGATCTAATCGGCCGCAATATTGTATGGTTTGTAGATTGCTTCTTGTCAGCCACTTCAGTGGGTCCAAAAATGGTAGGTTAATGTGTCAGACTGGATTGTCTGAAGGGCCAAGTGTGGCTGTATTGGAGTCTGAAATTTGTTTTTGAAGAAACTTCTCATTACAAAGATATATTGTTCACTCTCTATATGGAAAATGTAGAAAGAAGGTGTGAAACAGATGATAGTCACAGCTGTTCACCACCCAGGCTACCTGATGCAACACAAACAGACAACAAGCATATTTGTTGTTGCAGTTTTGCATATTGACCAAAGGATGGAGCCCAAAGACAGAGCTTTCCAGGCCTGCAGCTCGTCAATTCAAGTTATTCAGTCTGTGAGGATATTACATGGAGTCTGAATAAAACATGATGTATTTTGTGCCTTGAGCAATATAACAACATCAAGACGTAATTTCATCCCTGTCTGCCCAAAGTCCCATTTGATTATAATTTTTTGTTTCCTTTAAGCCTTCAACTTTTTCTTACTAAGAACGATGTTAGATTGTCTTGTAATAATATAAAGATCCAGGGCATGTTCTATTAGTATTGGTCAACAAGGTATTAATAGAAGCAGAAAGGAAAAACGTTTAGGAGACATTTGCTCGTCTCTTCCTTCGGTGACTCATCACATTTCTGTCTGGAAGCAGCAGTGTTTTCATGTGGCTCAGGTCTTTCTGGAGCTGTCCTCCCACTCACAGCTCCCATGTAAATACAATTGTTTATTATGAGCTAGTTCCAGCTAAAGGTTGAAGGCACTGACCTCAGTCCAGCTCTAATTAATCAACAGAGCGGTGCGGCGTCCCACACCATTAACCTTACAGGAGTGAGAGGTTCATAAATGGCACAGGCCAGACCTATGAGAAGAAACCCTGGGCTGCTGGGGTTTTCTGTTGAACTGTTACGTCAAGCACTAATCAATATCACAAATTGAATACATACTGTATTAGTAGAGATCCAGCAATGTATTCCCTTTTCAACAAGTCACTTTGCCGGTTGCTGCTTGTCAGTATGCAGGTAAAGCATACAATATGCAGTATGATAATAATGCTGCATGGAAAAGTACTTGAGACTAGAAATTGAAACCGTTAACATATAGAAAAGCACTTACTGAGGTAATAAATCTACTGAGAAGTTACACATTTTATCATAGACTTTTATATAATATGACCACTTTGCAACCCTAATTGTTGGCCATTTGAAAGAACACTGCAATTTGCATTGGCTTCACTTTTCAGCCCCGAGGTTGCCACTTTGTTAAAACCGCCCACAATGATTATGGTGGATGTCCTTTCTAAAATCAGTACACAGCAGATAGACATGGACATGTTGGTATTGGAAGACTTTTTAAAACCCTGGAATTCTTTAACATACCGCATAAATGTTTTTCTTATTCTTGTTTAACCAAAAACTGCATGGTAACGGTATGGTTAAAGTTGTGTTGACAAAAAACGCATAGAATAATTGCCTCATTGTGAAAGTAACATATCCCAGTTTCTTGCAAGACAGTCAAAAATGCTATGTATACAAATACCACTCCAACCTTGACACCCTTATATTTTTACTTTGTAACATTGAAGATTCTCTACTTTCTGCTTTGGCACTCAATTTTGGCATTGTTCATTGCTTAGAGTGTAAATAGTGTAATTTTCCAATACTGATCTAACAATGTGGGGTTCTATCACCAATCTGAGAGGTCTTACCCAAAATCCCAACATAGGAGAGACATCATTGCCATGTACACAACACATGTCTAGCTTTCAATTGGCCATTACCATCATCTTTAACCAAACAAGTATCTGGTAGTGTCTTTGTTTAGTCGATCGGGGTGTATATCAACAACATGTTCATATGAGTCATTTGGGAACACCCTCACAAACTATTTATTTCATCCAGGCGACAGATTTTTTTTCTGATTGAATCACATTCATTATCAAGGATGACTTGACTCTGTTATAATTAGATGCACACCAAGCTGGAATGATAAGTTGATCTTGTATTATCTTCATCTTTCAAGCAGACAATAAGGTCAAAAGTATTGCCATGTTCAGCGCCTCAAATTATGAGATGTCCTACTTTAATTTTGTTAAGCTTTTTTGACTGGTTGATAAAAATATCTGGATATGGCCAAGGACTCTAACCATGGATATTTCTTTCTGTATTTGTTAAACTAATAATTGTATAATTGGCTGATTAATCATAAAAATGGATACAAAATAAAGTATTGTTTGTTACAGTTGTATATGTGAACACTTTGAAAGCTTAGAACTGCCATTGAGCAGCCCCACCATTAGAGTTTGAGGCCCATTTTTCTTTCTCTTCAACACCTGCGCAGCACTTACGGAAAAATGGGAGACAATTTCACTTTGCAATCTGCTTTTGAATTCAAAACATAGTCCTTCCAGTCAAAAGTTTCTACTTTTAAAAGGTCAGAAAATCTCTGGGAGCAAGAGCCATCTGTTTCACAGTTGTCTCGTGTACTCTGTTTGGGGATGTGAAGAAAGAGAAAATACAACTTGCCATGTGCAAAGCAGAGAAAAGTACACTGTAAAAAATACTGAGCCGAAATTCAGTCAAGCATCAGCTCGTGCTCTACTTCACTTTTTGATGAGAAAATATGGCATTTACTATATGGCAATGCATGCTTATCTGTTTGTTGCTAATTAGATTTTTGTTCATGGAAACACTGTTTATGTATCAAGTAGTAATTTGTTCTTTGTTGTCTATCAAAGTTTATAGAAGGTGAATGTGGGAGCAGAGAGTTAGTTCTCTTGGAGATTCTCAAATATAAATCTGACAACAGATGTTTAACAGGAAAACGGTTTGCTTAATATCTTTGTACACACTTGTACAAAACTATGTAAATATAAAAACACAAATGTGCCAAAACTCCCAGCTGAGACCGGAGTGCTTGTTGTCGTTCAGGGACTAAAAAGTTGGTCAACTGTCACTCTCGCAGAGTTAGTCTGTTTCATAATTTTATAAAGTGTTTTGTATGTATATTTGAGATTGACTATGTTAGCTACGTTAGCTAGCTAGCTAGCTAGCTAGCTTACAGCAGATGCAATATTATCGGAAGGAATCCTGTGATCACATAGTTAAAATAAGCCAATAATAGCCAATTCATATAAGGGTAATTTCTAGGAAGAGTGACAGTTGGCCCCCTAGGTAAAAAACACTGAAGATGTTGAATGACGATGTAAATGTTTCTTAATTTTAATGCGTTTTTAGCACATTTGTGTTTTTTTTATTTGCATAGTTTTTGCAACAACAGCGCGTTTCTCCTAATGAAAGTCTTGTGGGCCGCAGCGTGTTTGCATCTGATGGCCACTGTAACTGTTTTAATGTATACATGAGTTATGTCTGTTGTTTATGTTTTGAGATGCGAGTTACATTTGCAATTAAGTACGTGTTCAAAAAGGACAAATCTGCCTGTCATAGATTGTCTCAGCATGTTGGCAATATCGCTGGTGTGAGGAGATAATCTCTGATGCTCTCCTGCTCGGCTGAGTGTCAGGTTTCATCTGTTAGATATGTCATATATTGTGACAGGAGGTAATATCCTGGGACTAATTCATTCTTGTCTTAAGAGAAATTACATTTCTTGTCTACCCGTTGCACACTCCATAGTAAATACTCAATAGTAAAGACGTTGCATTGGCTGACCGGTGTGAGAAATGAAGTGTTGTTCTCTGTAAATCCGCCTTAGCCATGTAGCAATTATTCCAGTCTAACAAAAAAAAAACCTCAAAGGGATACTTTGAATAAAATATGAGGCTCTTTCTCTGAGCGACTGCAAGCTGGGGCTGATGGCAAAACAGGTAAACGCGTGAATAAATGGATGTCACTTTTATAAATGTATCAGACGGTGAAATCAATTATAATTGATCCCCCATTTATGAAACTTGGCAGGGACATTTATTAAGCCTCTAAGGGTTTGGGGGTTTGATTAAATGGGCTGAGCAGCTGGTCATGTCAAAACAACACTTTGTTTTGTAAAGTGCTTTAATAGTGTGTCACAGAAACATTTATTTGCCAGTTGTGTCTTGTCAGTTTTTCGACAGGTGTTTTCTCCGCCGGGTTGAAAATCACTGTTGGCATTCTTCACCTTCTGCGGTGACATCCTGTATCAGCTAATTACGGGGAAAATACACGTGTTAATTGCTTTTTAAATATAAGTCACAAAGCGCCCACACATTGTACATGTGCACGTTTTGAAATTGTGAAACCTCTTGATGTTTGTTCCAAAATTGTAACCGCAATCTATTAGCATCTGTATTTTTTTCAGCTATTGTACTGTGGCTTGTTCCTGTCACATGGATGTCATACTGTTTATGCAAGTCAAAAACTAAGCCAATCAGAAATCCCTTATTATTACTGAGCCATCCATATATTATTTTGTTAGAAGCATTATTTATCGTAGATGTTTTTAAGCCTGATACTGTATTTTGTTTCCCTGACTTTTATAGACATATAATCCAGATAAACAATGGATTTGCTTTTAGTGGCAATAGATTTGCATTAGTGCATTACTTTGCACTTAAATCCCACACACACACACACACACACACACACACACACACACACACACACACACACACACACACACACACACACACACACACACACCGAATACCTACAATTCAATTTAAGTAATCAGATTTATTTTCACCAAAGACAATGCTATTTCCGCCAGAAGCCAATGCTGGGACCTTTCATCAACATCCTGACACAATCACAAGTCAGATGTCTAATTTACATTTGGCCACACGCCACTAGGCTAATTAAGGATTTAAATCCGCTTGGAAGGTGAACACAAATCAATAGTTCTTCTCTTTGGACACTTTGGTGGAGTCATCAGTTGGAAAGTTTAGAGGAAGTTTGTTTAAGATGTCTGAAATCTACAGTATAGGGTTTCTCTATTTGTTTTTGCTTTGCCTTCCCCTGTCAGCGTACATGTTCATTCTGGGGTGCAATAGAAAGAGGTGTAACACATTTCCACGCTCTTTCACTTAAATCGTTGCTGTATGTATTATGCAATGACAATCTCTCTGTAATTATGGCATCACTGGCTGCGACAGGAAAAATGTCAGATGCAGACTTGTAAATTAAAGCTAAATGTAGGTGGCAGTATTCTTCCATTCATTAATGAATTCATTTTTTCAATTTGCATCTTTCTGTTTCAACTGAAGTCTAATTTCATGCCATTGTAATTGTTGATTACGGTGGACGACAGGTGCAAACACAACAGCCCAAAAACATTTCCATTAGGAGGAATGCTCTGCAGTTTCAAAAACAAATCAAGTTTAGAAAAACAAATGTGCCAAAACACGTTCAAATGAAGGAACATATTCACCACATGCGCAGCATTTAGGAAACATTCACCAACTTGACATTCATGTACGAGACCCGCTGCATAAATGAAACGCTGCAACAACAACACAAAATGCTGCAAGAAGCTCAAAACACAACGACAACCAGGGGACAAAGTGTTGATGCTGGGGATTATAAAGTTAGCCAACTTTCACTGCTGTTGGAAGGTTTCCTAAAATGTATGTTTTTATTGCTTATTTTAACAAACCGATCTCATGATTCCTTCCAATATTACAGCCAACTTACAGCGTTTCATTTATACAGTGCTTTTAGCATGTTTCGTCAAGTTGTGAATGTTTTATAAATGCAGCGCATGTGTAGTCAAGCTGGTGAAGATGTTTTCTTCAATTGTATGTTTGGTCAGATTTGTGTTTTTATATTTGATTCGATTTTTTTATTTAAAATGTTAACTTTATTTAACCAGGATGGGTCTCATTGAGATTAAAAATATCTTTTTCAAGAGAGTGCTGGCCCAAGATAGGTAACAGCACAGTTACAGACAATTTTAAAACACACAATCAATTGTCAAGCTTTTCTAAGCTTCTGCGCCTTTCTCCCAGTGGAAATTAGGGCTGAACGATTAATCGATTTTAAATCGAAATCGCGATTTTAAATGATGCGATTATCAAATCGCAAAGCGATTTTTTTTAACATTTTTTTTATTTTTAACATTTTTTTTAAAACTTTTTTTTTGTTCTTCTTGTGTGTCAGTCATCCACACCAATCAGAAGTGCTGTGCTCCACATGTACCAGCCATTGTAACCAATCAGAAGTGGCCCATGATAGAAGGTGATTGACAGATTGATCCAATCAACTGCCAAGTATTTTTGAAAGTGCCTGCCCTTTCCAAATGGCTTCCAATGGAGCGTTCCTAGATGGTTTGGTGAAACAAATCATCTGAGTCCGGTTAGTAATGCTCCATCACATGTTTTACATCTATTACAGGGTGAATCTTAAACTCAAGCTTGACTTTAAAGCAACCCAACGGAAGTTTCATGTAAGTTTAGTTCTTTCACACGTAGCTCATGCTACGGGGGTGCTAGAGACGGGAGCATGTTGATGCGACCTTCCTAGCCGGAGATATGGCCGCATTTTACAATAAACTTCCGTTGGGTCGCTTAAAAACAAATATCGCAAATCGAATCGCAATCGCAATATTTGTCCGAAAAATCGCAATTAGATTTTTTCCCAAAATCGTGCAGCCCTAGTGGAAATGTGTTGGCAGTTGAAGTGAGTTTGCACATGTTGGCCACCGTAGTTGAGTAAAAATAAATAAGGAAAAGCTGTGGACGCAGAACATTAGCATCATAAGGACAAAAGCACCTTGACAACAGGTAGAGAAAACATCCCTGATTATACAGACGTACAATATTGTAGGGAAAGTATACATTTTTTTGTACCTAGACAGAGCCTTAGCCTGAAAGCCTTCCATGCTGTTGTGCAGAGCTCTGCTACCTGGTCATTACATGTCGAGTATGTGTCTATCAGTTAGTATGAAGGTTAATGGATTTCATATTGTGGCCCTCTCACCTGGGAATCGTCTCACTTCAGCTCCCCTCTCAGATATAGCTTTAGTTTCATCTGTTTGCCCTTTTAGACTCCAAGAGCAGGCTGGCATTTTATTTGTTCTCTGCACTGCATTTAGAACCAAGACGCTGTGAGTGGGATCAGCGCGGCCTCAGCAGCAGGAGTTACCGCATCGATTTGGATCACGGTGAAGTTGTGCCCCGGCTTTGCACCAAAATAACCATGAGGGGTGTGATATACTGTATGTGTACCTCAACCTCCACACAGACAAATGTAGCCTGTAATGCTAAATACAAATTGAGAATTACAATATTTCATACACGATAGAGTATAGAATGAATTCGTTTTTGTTTTTATTCACAAATACATCTGGAATTCTCAGTTGAATTACATGCATTGTTGCAAATACTCAAACAATGTGAAAGTAACGCTTTAATTAATAAATACAAAATAGAGGATGAATGCTTATTTTTTTAAAGAGGCCCTTTAATGCCTTTTGCTATATATAGGTATTTGTGCCTGTAAATGGTCTACAAAGGCTAAAATCCCAAAGTTCCCCCCGCTTAATATGCTTTGATTGGTCTTCTTTGTTTACTTCCCTTACATAGTGACATTTCTACGTAATACTCGTGCTTCTATTGGCTAGTGCTCCAACACATTGTGGGTGATTAGCTAAGGGGCGGGACATCTCTAAGCGGTTGACCAATCACAACCGAGCAAGCCAGCTAGCCAATCAGAGCAGACTGGGCTCTGGTTTCAGACAGAGGGGGAAAAGAGGAGCTGCAGCCCAGGCAGTATGATAAAAAATAAATACCTTTTTGAACATTAAAGCACGTAAAACGGTCACAGTAGAATCAAAATACAATATTTATATACATTATATACAATAATGAACCTGAAAATGACCATATGTCCTTTTAAAGATGTTAACATATTCTTATGCTGTGTTCAAAATAAATAAAGAATTGTAGTCTCGTCACTACAGTAAGATTGATCTTGTTTCCTGCTTTGGATTTGATCCCAGTGGATGATTCCAAATGATAAGGCCTAATAAATGGTTGAGTTGTTATTGATTCTTGAAAGTTGCATTTTTTGTAGTTGAACAAAAAGCACTGTCTATGTTTGCTTCATTACTTGACTCTATTAGATCCCCTAACAGTATATTATTCTCACTGCAGGACACTCTACAAACCTTTGAAGTATGACAACAACGAACAAATCAAATATATCTTTATGATATATTAAGTGTCAGTCTTTCATTGTGACAAATAAATATTACCATATTTTTGTAAACTACATCAGTTTCTTTGCAGTCACTTGAACAAAATCGACTTGGGTTCCCCTCCAGTAACTTTATTTGCAATAAACTCTTTGTGTGACTTTCTGAGATAATGGCACTGTTTAAATAAAGTACAAATATCTTGACAGTTGAGCCAGTGTGGATAAAAACCTGCCAAATATTTAAGTTGATTGTCTGGTCTTCAACCTCTGCTTCAGTTTATCAGTACGAATCTGAAGAGATAAGAGCAATCAGCAAGACAATTAGGAAATATGTCAGTGTTTACCTACTGACTTCACAAAAGGTTTTTTTTGTTTTGTTACAGTAGCCAAATTACTACTGCCTGTAAATAATGTAAATGTTCCTTGTTTCTGGCATAATGTTCTTGCACTTGATGTTAAAAGTGACAGTCGCAGCTGTGGGCTTGTCTGATCACAGCCTCATGCCAAATATACTTTCAAACCATGATTACTAGCAGCCGGGGCGGAAAAAACACTCATGTGAGCCTCCAAGGTGATCCTGTTAGTAAAATGAACTTTAAAAAATGTCAACAACCTGCTAGTAGAATCGCTGCAAAGCCACCACCACTGACAGCTCCAGCGTAATTAGATATCACCCATACAATCCTTTCACCAAATGTAATAGGAGCTGGAAACTGTTTGTTCATACCTGGCTTGATTTGTTAAAATAACTTCCCCAAATAATGAAGTAATATATCAAATAAGAAACACAGTAAAGTAGCTAATTTAGGCTGTTTACTATACATATGACTTAAGTGTCATAAAAGGCTAGCAGTGGGGGAAACCTTTTAATAAATTGTGCGAATAAACTCTGTTTACTGTGGCTTTTTAAATGAAGGTCTATTGAGTTAATTATCTAATACCGTAATGGTTCCTCTGGGTTAAAACCTGACTAGCTACACAGCAAATACTTCAGTACATATGTTTATGATATTTCCATAGGTTGACCTAAACTAAACTTATTTTGGTACCACTTTACAATAAGACTACCCTTATAAAGGATTCATAAAGGGTTTATAATTAGGTTATTAATTAGGTTGTAAACACTTTATTAATCATTAAGATCCATTTATAAACCAGTTCTAACATAGTTTCCATACGTCAACACAGGCTCAGTATTTGGCAAGATGACTAAGCCTTATATTGGCTACTTAGCGAGAATCAACTCAGTGAGCAACAGATACCAAGGATGCTGGCTGATGAAGAAGACGAAGTAAGCTAGGTAGCCAATATACAGTAAGGCTTAGTCATCTTGCCAAATAGTGAGCCCACATTTATCTGTACTGCTAAGTCTTATATTGGCTACCTAGCTTACTTCGTCTTCTTCATCAGCGAGCATCCTTGGTATCTGTTGTTCACTGAGTTGATTCTCCCCCTTCCATCTGGATGTTTCTTGGCATCTCTTATGACCATTTATTTATGAGTTACTAACATTTATAACTGCCAAAAGGGAGCCTTATTGTAAAGTGTGAAACAAATCACCATTTATTAATGAGTTACTACCATTTATAATAAGGCCTAGCAGTACAGATAAATGTGGGCTCACTATTTGGCAAGCAACCGGTCACAGTTGCCCTGTTTATCTCATGTCTTATAAAAGCTTATTAATGATTTATAAAGTGTTCACAACCTAATTAATGCATGAATTACAAACTATTCGTAAACCCTTTATAAGGGTAGTCTTATTGTAAAGTGGTACCCTATAGGTTCAAGGTCAGGTTACCTCTCATTATTACCTTACCTCATTGTTTCACTACATACGTACCAGCCACACTGAATGCCTGCCCTACACATTGTAAAATGATGGTAATTATCCTTAAGGGAAATATAAATATAAATCCTTTCATATTGACCGTGAAACCCTCAGTGAGATAGCAGAACATTTCCTTTATCCAGCTCTCCTCAACATACTTTCTATTGAAATTGTTTGGCTTTTTTTACATCATTACTGTAACTGGAGTGCACAGAAAAGTATTGATCTCATTTTCACAACAGCATCGGTGCAAAGTACAACATAACCTGAGCAGAGATATTGTAGAATCCTGCAGGAGATAAGTCTTGTTGTTATCTGAGTCCCCTTTAAAACTCAAAACCGAAACAGACTTCACATGGGCTTTAATAGCCGAAAACATTACACTCAAGGTCAAAATTCTAAGATGTTTCTCTTTTTTTTTTCAGATTGATTCATTTTTACAAAAAGAGGCTAGCTGAGGCAGGTGGAGTAAATGTTACCTTGAAAAGATCAAAAACCTTAAATAGGCTCCACCAAAAACATAGCATTTATTAAATCACTTGGACTATGTGGGTCTCTCCGTGGCACAAACACTAAATGTAGCATTTTATTGGGGCTTGCATGTGACATTCTCATCTGTGGCCTCCTGTAGGGTTATATAACTCAAACATCCCTGCAGCCAGTGAGACAGAAAATGTCGTCTTCAGTTCACTGAGGCATACCAGCCCCTGACAACCATTACCGTGGCCCCTTGCTTCCTCTACATTGTGAGCATGAATACATTTCAATGACTCCCTCATGCTCAATCTTTCATGACAGGGATGTGTGTGAAATCTTAAGCCAGCATCCCCACCTATAGTGTAGTGCCAGGTGCACAGCTCGCATGCAGCCGCATCAGGACACTAAGCTGACTGGCAGAGGAAGAGGCATTTCATCTTTTACACACGCTCGCAGCTTTCTTCACTTATATCCTGCAAGATTGTTTGAAAGGAATAACGGGTCTTTTGTGAGGAATTTTCAAAAACAAGCAGAGGATAAAGCCTTGCAATGAGAAATTCAGGAGTTGGGGATTGGGTTGAGGGCACATTTATAGGATGATTTTGCACGTAGTATAATTTTTGGGGGTTTTAATGGTCAGATAAGAGTGAAATGTTCCTGTAAAGAACAGAATCAGATTCCAAGCGCTTGTTATTCCGCTGTGCAGAATCAATTGTAATGCTGTCTATTGCCACATGGACGCTGCCAGCACTGAATATGCAGGAAAGAGTGGAGGCTAATGATGCTTGCCAATGGGGGCTTGAGTTGATATTATAACAGATTGCACTTCAGTCAGGGTCTAGCCAGTGGGAAAAAGGAGCAGCTTCTTTACTCATGTAGAAAATTGCAGGCACAAAGAGGAGAGGTAAACGTCATGGATGGGAGAGAGTTGTTTACACTCTAAGGGGAATTTTACACTTCAAAGGATTAACTGTGTCTCAGTTTTGACAGTGAAAGATAAAGGTTATTTGAAATAATTTTTTCCCCCTTTTTATAGTTTCCAATCCATGCAGTCATTAGTGGCCCTGTTATTATTCTGGTATAGTTGTATATATTTTTTTCGTACAGCTTATCAGAGGGCTCTTTTGATACATTTGAAAATTTGAACAATAGAGTCCTCATCTGTGACTGTTAACTTTCCCTCTTAGTGCTCGCATACTGCTGTGCTGTAAGGCACATCAAATGGACAATGTGGGGTTTCTTATAAAAAAAAAAGACAAATGTGGAGGAAAGAGTTTTGGGATATACAGTTGCTGCCTGCATGAATGAAGGATGTTTCAGTGGCTGACAAGAACAAATCAAAAGGATCTAGATTTATTATCAGAATTATACATAAGCATAATACATTTCTGTTAAAGAAAAGTTGAATACAGCACTTTTCCTCTGATGCAAGAGACAGTCACATGTAACTTTGGCCAGAAGGGACTACACTCAGCCAATTTATTTCAAATACTGGACTAGTAATTCATCAAAACATTACACAAATCAAACAAATGTAGGAGGTATCATCTGTCACAAAGATGAATT
Source organism: Dissostichus eleginoides (assembly GCA_031216635.1). Taxonomy (NCBI): domain Eukaryota; kingdom Metazoa; phylum Chordata; class Actinopteri; order Perciformes; family Nototheniidae; genus Dissostichus; species Dissostichus eleginoides. Next base: position 11,336,662 of record CM062268.1, on the reverse strand, counting down.
TGCCTCAAACGGATGAAGTCTGCCAGCTCCAGGGCTGGAGTCACTTGGCTCGCGGACAAAATATACTCTTGGAATAATTATGACTCTCCTCTGAAAGTTTTTACGCTTTGTATTCAAACCACTCTCCTCTGAGAAACTGTGTGCAGTTGCAAATTGTTACCTGGATGATTCGTCAAATAAGTTATCACTTCCCTTCTTTTGATGTGTAGCGTGTGGTCGTCTTTCTGTGAGAGCACTCTTCAGATCTCACTTTCAAAAATGTCCATCTGAGCTAATAAGATGAAAAGTGGTTGGAGGCACAGCTAGCATAAACACCCTATTCGCTGAGATTAAAGCCACTGTTGAATGATGAAAGTGCACGCATAGACGTTTTGCTAATTTTCATCTATTTCTTTCTCAGCATTGTCAGCCCCCATCTTTAGGATTGTGTTGGTGTGGCGAATTTCAGAGTTTTGATAAAGTGTGGTGGAGTAGAGACGGTTGCTAGATCTGCATAAATACTTATACTTTCATCTAAAAGTTAAATAAAGGCTGCATGTGTACTGAGCTAATTGAGTTTTATGTCAGGGTGCTCCAGGTGTGTGTCGATGGCTGAGGCTTTCGTGTTTCACTATTGCTAATCTAGTGTGCAATTGCAAAAGCACTCTCCTTCCCCACAGGGATCTGTCAAGTTCTGACCTCTTTGTGTGTTTGACCACTTACATCGATTTCCACTGTGTTCTGCTAAAATGTACACGCCAAACTTAATCTTTTTCCCCACACTGTATTTTCTTTTTGTCTTAAATCGTATATATTTGACATAACAGATGGAGGTAGAGAGTAATGACCATGTTACAGTTCTGTGTTTCCTGAGTGCCTACAAGATCACTTTTATCTGGCACTCTTTTTGTCCTTGAGCAATATCCTTGTGAGGCAATAAAACATCCAGGTACACCTGAGAGAAGTAAAGAGGGAAAAAGAAATTGCTTTGTGCTCAGTGGGCCATATGCAGGGAAGAAAAAAAAGCTCATCGCTGCTGCATCTTGGTAATATGTGTTTACATATACATCCTCTCATCTGTGAGGGTCAATCCTCTCAACAAATAGAACAGCTCATAAATGTCTCTAAAGCATATCCTCCATAATGCTGCTATACACAAAGGATCATGTTGTTAAATTGAACTAAAGATTGAATTGAATTCTTCCCCTTGCAAATGACCCTTCTATGCAATATGTAACATATTTACAGTTTATAACATTAAAAAAATCAGCCGACAATAATAACTGATTATTATATAGCACTTTTTACATTACTCAAAGATGCTTAGTATATTGTAACATTATCAACAGAATGTGAAAAAGTTAGTGTAGACATTATATCAAAGATGTCAATTGTGTTGCATAGTTTGAAAGAGCATGCTAACAAAGTAGCTGTCTTGTCTTGTAATACTACTTGGTTCCTTGAGAGGCAATAGTGAGTCAATAGCATCTGGTGCGACATCAGTCCAATTTAAGAGGTTGAGCAGCCCTGAAAGCTTGTCAACAATCTCCCAGGAAAGAAATATGTTTATGTTGCCCAAACATACACTGTCCAGGTCAGTCATGTGATACCATTATCACAAAACACATTCAAACTTACATTCGGTAGGATACGTGTAGAATAGGTAAATAAACTTCAAAGAATGAATACTTAAAAAGCTCATATTTGAGACATTTGGTCCTAAAAGTTGTAAATTGCACCAATAACCAAATGCAGAGGTATTTTTGTGCTGCCTTCCTGTGAATGAGCCAAGGCCGAGTGGGTAGGCGCGGTTAAAGAAAATGATAGTTAGCTTAATCAATGGACACCTATTTGAGAAAGACCTAAAAATCCAGGTATGTATTCCTTTATTATACAGCTTCTGGATAATGGCTCTTTAAACACAAGTATGACTGAAACTCTTGGCAAGCGTCCTTTATCACTATTTACATGCCCGCTCAACCACGTTCGGGCAGCAAGGGGAGAAGTGAAACAAGTGTAAATACGGACTCAGCCTTCCATAGTTGGAGACAGTTCTTGGCTAGTAAAGAGATGAGGTTCTATGCTGAATTAATGTTTTCAGACTGGTCAGTTACATCTAGCGGGAGTAAGACAAACGATTATCTGGTTAAATTAAAGGCAGTTGGACTCCACAGTAATCCTTGCAATTAACCAAAGAACCAGGGGCCCTTAAACATTGACATGTGGCCAGGAATAAAAATCCTCTTGTTGCTCTGTTCCAACATTGTTCAGGCTGGATTAGCTACTGACTTAGATGGAGCACTTTTCCTAGTAATATATATTCCTATACTTCAATTGTTCCTGTGTCTCTAATGCCTCATGTATGTCATTATCATCACATCTAATCAGTATAGAGTGTGTGACATTAGATTGTAATTAGGCCCCTTTTTTGTGTGGCTTCGAAATGTCAGTGATAACAGAGAACATGGAGAAGGCAGCTTCTCCATGTTCTCTACTAATTGTGATGTGAACATACTGTTGTGTGTTCCCCACAGAGGTATTCAGTTCACTCGTAGGACTGTACACTCATAGGAAGAGCTGGAGTGGAGCTGCCCACGCTCGGTAAACCAAAGAGGAAAGAAAGAGGTAAAGAATAAACATGTTTGCAGTAAGTCTTTCAAAGGGACTTCAGCATGGAGGGACCAGAAGAAGACACCAGCAGCTCTCTGGAGTGCTTTGTCATAGAAAAAGACCCGCAACAATGGAAAAGTGTAGAAAAGTCAGCAGAAAGCCTACACATCTTCCGGCGCAGACTGAAAACTCATCTCTTTCGACTCCACTTCGAGCGATAGAATTACTATCAAAGCACTTATATACTAACAAAGGACTGGCTTATCTAAAGCCAGTTGAGTAGCACTTGAAATTTTTTAGCTCTATGAAACCTGATGTACTTATATGATTCTGTTTTCTTCAAGTTTGTATCTTCTTGGTCTAATGCACTTATTGTAAGTCGCTTTGGATAAAAGCGTCAGCTAAATGCAATGTAATGTAATGTGTAAAATACTTAAAGAGGTCATGGCTCAGCCAAGCTGATACATGGCTCTAAATTTCACATTAGAACATGTTTAGAAAGTTTTAATCTGAACCGTTATCCATGTCGAATACAAATAATAGCACAGGTTATCTGAGCTGCCAGGACACAAATTGTCAGAAATGTGTTAGAATGGGAGGGAAAAATGTCAAGGTTGACAAACTGTTCAAGCGGAGATATTTGAGGAAAATACTGATTAACAAAAATTGACCAAGAAAAGGGGCCCTTTAATGCTAATTTTGTAGGTTCATATTTGTATTCTGTGCCTCTACTGTGACATGTTTCCATGCTTTAATGTTCAAAAAGGTCTTTATTTTTCTCATACTGCCTGTGCTGCAGCACCTCTTTTCACCCTCTGTCTGAAACCAGAGCCCAGTCTGCTCTGATTGGTTAGCTGGCTGGCTCTGTTGTGAATGGTCAACCGCTTAGAGATGTCCCGCCCCTAAGCTTATTACATAAAATGTGTTGGAGCGCTAGCCAATAGAAGCGCAAGGGTTACATAGTGATGTCACTATGTCACAGAGGTTATCAGAGGGCTATAATCGAATCATTTCAGGCCAGGGGGAGTGTGTGTGAGAGAAACTCCCTCTGGAGGGTACTTTGGGATTTTAACCTTTATAGAACATCAACATGCACAACGACCTATCACAATACTGGAAAGAGGAAAATCATATGGGTCCCTTAAAGCGCTTAAAGAATGCTAGGTGTGATGCTACTAATATTGTATTGTTTTAAACTTCAGTTGTTAAAAGGATGCTGTTAAAGCTGAGGTAGGCACTTTTTTTGGCAGCATTGGGCAACCTTTCAAGTATAAGCATCATTTTATAAATGTTAGCTCACAGCTGTAAATGATATGAGCGTAACAGAAATCTTCACCCGATTAGCTTAAGGTAATAGTACTGTCATTGAACTGTAGACACTGAAATAGTCTTTGAAATATCTTGTTAACCAATGCAATGTGTTAAATAAGAAAATATTCTCATCTCTTTGGACCCTGCTGTGATTTCCACCTGAAAGGGATAAACGGAGGAAGCAGAACAAGATTAATGCAACTGTACTGTTTTTATATGAGATGGGGAATACATTTATTTCACTTTTGGGATTCTTCCATATCAGCATACAGTAAATAGATTTTTAGGATGGAGGTGTTCATTTTAATATCCCAGGCCATTTGTATCCATGAAAGCAAGAGCTGCTCATCAGCATTTTCCAAATTGTATAAGCTTCTGTGAGACTATGGAGAGGAGCTGCTCACACTCTGCATAACACCTTCTAAAGCTGGAAATGTTCTAGATGACATCCTTGATCTTTTCCAGTTCTTTTTAAACAAGCAGCAGCTGACCCAGGAGCATTTTAAAGAATACAAACTGGAAAAACAAATGCTGTGTGCCATCTTCATTTTCCCTTTATCCTTTTACTGTGAGCTCACAGACACAGCTTGTTTAAAATGACTAACAGATGTCTGCTTTTAAAAAGTATTTGAATTTTCTATGTTAAAGGGTTCCTATTATGCAAATTTACAGGGTTACATAATAACATGTTGTTACTCTACTATGACATGTGTACTGTACATGCTTTCATGTTCAAAAAGCTCTTTATTTGTCTCATACTGCCTGTGCTGCAGCACCTCTTTTCACCCTCTGTCTGAAACCAGAGCCCAGTCTGCTCTGGTTGGTTAGCTGGCCGGCTCGGTTAGGATTGTTCAACCACTAAGAGATATCCCGCCCCTTTTACTATCACGTGCGATGTGTTAGAGTGCTAGCCAATAGAAGCACGAGTGTCACATGGTGATGTCACTATGTTGCGGAGGTTATCAAGGGAATATAATCGAATCATTTCAGGCCAGGGGGGAGTGTGTGTGAGAGAAACTCCCTCTGGAGGGAACTTTGGGATTTACATGCACAAAAACCTATATAACACACTAGAGCAGGGGTGTCCAACTCAATTTCATCGCGGGCAACATTAGCATAATGGTTGCACTCAAAGGGCCGGTTGTAACTTTATGACTTTATAAATATACTATATATATATATTATATATAGAAAATAATGTTGTATATTACATTATTGCTTCTGCATTGGATTATTATCAGATAGGGTAATAAATTCATTATTAACTACGTCTGAAAGTAGAGTCTAGGGCAAGTAATTGCAAGTCTCTTCAGTGCACATATCACAAAATGAGATGCATTGTGGGACATGCAGTTTATGGGCACTGTGCTTCTGTAAAGCAGCATGTAACCGTATCATAAACGTATTATATAATTTGCAAGCTCTTGCGGGCCAAATAAAATGGAGTCTTGACGTTTGACACCCCTGCACTACGGGGAAGGGAAACCCCAAAAAGCATTAAAGGGCCCCTTTAACAAGATACGCATGCATCTTAACCTTTTTATTTATTAAATAAAGCTCTACATTCTTTAAGCATTTGCAACAATGAATGTATTCAACTGACAATTCCAGATATGAATTTGAATAAGAAAAAATACATACTATACTAGGAAATAATGTAATCTTCTACACGTCTGTAAATAGCTTTTGAGTGTGATGAGCACAATCTTTGTGTGATGGATATAACAAGCCGCAATTAGAGGAAGACACCTCCTGCCAATGTGCAGCTCCTGTCAGCTTTCACAGTCAATAAGTTTACCATTTGAATAGACTACGTTGCTTATATAATCAGGAAATGTACTATGCTTTTTCTGCTCAGATGTTAGCATTTAGCTGAGTTTACTGAATTCAAACCAAATGCATTATGTGGTTTTCACTGGAGGAATAATTTGAGTCTGCCTTCTCGTTCTGTCGCCTTTGTTGGAGTTTTGCACTTCAGCATAAATGATTTAAAATGAGCTTTTAGGCTTCATGCATTTGATGTAGATTTCAGGTGCTTTTAATGATTAGAATATAACGCTGGCAGAAAGCTGCACATAAGGCAAGCCGTGTTAATGAGAAACAGTTTTAGCTATGGCACATTTGGACATCTTTTTTGAGTTTCCACTGTTATTTGCAGCTCAGCAGGCTGCGTTTCCCTCACAGTCTTTTAAGGATGAATGTTTTCCATTACACCCATTGTGCATTGCTTATCCGCAGGAAGCCACTCGTGGGTCTGAATAGTACTGACCCGTAATACCAGAACCTTTCATCATGGAATTTCTTTATGAATCTTTCATTGAGATGAAACGATATTTCAATGTCACACCATACAGTTTGATAGTGAGGAGCGAATGGGAGTGTGGATGCTGTATGAATGAATAGTCATCAAACTTTTCAAATGCTATATTTAGTAAGGCGTACTCGGCACAGGAACACGCTGTTTTACTGGCACACAAAAAGGCTATTATTACTATCATAGATAGTCCTTTGTGTGAAGATCCAAGGGTATTTTACTCCCAGTGCTCTTGAGCATTAGTTATTTGTCATAAACTATGTATTATGTAACTATGTTCTTCACCAACGCTGAGTTCTTTTAAGTCGAGGCTAAAAACATTACTTTTTAGAGCTGCTTACCCAGAAGCCTTTTAACTTGTTTTAGCACCAACCGTATTTACAATGTCGTTTTTTAACTATTTTGTATCTCATTAATGCATTGTTTTTATGAGTCTGTTATTCCATTATGTTTATTTATTGTGTTCCTCTCTGTTGTCTTACCATTGAGTGTTAATGATCATGTAAAGCACTTTGAATTGCCTCTGCGTCTGAAATGTGCTATATAAATAAACGTACCTTACTCTTTTTCAGTCTTATACTGTTTGTCTTTATGATTTAAGATACTAAGTACATTTACAGGAATATTTATTGGTATTATATTAAAAAAGAACATGCCAGTAAGCCTCAAAAGTTAGATATATGATTAACAAAATGTACTAATGATTATTAAATATCCTTACCTCTATTGAATCGTATTGAATATTTAGTTGCATTATATTCCTTGTGTTTCAACCAATAGCAAAATTGTTAAAACGTACCTTATTTTTGCAAACTTGCAGGATCAAATTATGAATTTGAAAGGGGAATAATTGTATTTCTTTTTAATCCCTCTTCTCTTAAAAAATGAATTGCTGTATTTTCCTTTATAGGTATTTATGTGTTACCTATACGGTATTATTGCTTAGTTCATTTTATATTTATATGTGTTCTCATTTATGTATGCAACTGTAACTATGTTGAAAGTTGCTATATAAATAAAGTTTGTTATTATTTATTACTATTATTATTACCAATGAACACTCCACCTCTATTTAAGTTTGGGTGAGAACAACCACACACACAAAACTGAATTTGCAGTGTGAAGGCCTCAAGCACATTAATTGGAAATCAGCATAATCGGATACAGTCCATTAATGTGACATGATTCATGCTGCTCTGCATTTTGGACCGCAGGAATTCTTTTTATATCAGACATATCAAATATCGAAAAATGCAAATTCATGCTAGCAGTTTTGCCAAATGCTGTGAATGAGAAAAAATACTGGAGGACAGGGATTCTGTTCATCCTTAATCTATTTTTGTTAGTTTTTAGTTGTTTCTCCTGCTGTTGAGATGCGCCATATTTCATATAACTATTTTGTTCGTTATATGAAGGTGCAGTATGGCACAACCATTCTTTTTGAATGATTAGAAACACAAGCACATGCATTATGTTGTGCAGGGATCGGAAATGTATTTCCCTTTTCAATTATTAAGAAACCAACTAAGATTTCATTTCTAACCTTGATATTTTAATGACTCAGCAGTTAATAACTTATATGTTGCATTTGGAACCATGGTAAAGAAAGACCCATAATGGAATTGTGTAAAGGGCAGCCTCTGTTTATAGGTCTTTATGTATGTATAATAAACCTTTTGTAGGTCTTAAAGGGAACTGTAAGCATGTGGTTTGAGCTACACCATGGCAGCACACTGTCAGGCAGATAACAGATTGAACCCAAATGCAGAACACAAAGCACTGAGATAGGGAGTGGTTGCAAACAGGTTTATTTAGAATACTTAAAAGGTAGAAGCAGAGGGGTTGAGCAGAGCCAGGCAGGGTGAGTCTACGGGGGTGGGGGGATACTTCGTCCTGAGTGTGGTCCAGGTGAAGTGGCAGGAATCCAGAGAGTTTTCCAGGAGGGGTTGGAGGCAGGATGACTGCAGAAACAGGAAACAGGAATTAGAAACTTGGAAAAACAAATGGAGTATCAATAAACAGGCAAAAACGTGACCAACTCGCTGTGAAGCAGAATCTACGATCTGACGGCTTGGTGGAGTTAAAGCCCACTATATAAAGCCCAGCTGATTGAGATTGACAACACCAGATCCCACTCCTGCAATCAAGCACAGACACACAAACAGACACAGGGGGGGGGAGAGAGATTCCTTGCTAGGAAGGAGCAGAGGGACTAACACACATAGTGGTTCTTTTCAGTAGATAAAGTTTAATGTTTAGTCTGATATGAATTCCTTCAAATCAAAACTAAAAGGCTAAATCCAACTGTTGCCTGGCGTGATTATTTCAGACTGTTTTGTCATCTCTTCTGCCTCTCACGTCCGTTTGCTATCCTCTGGTATAAAGTGATCACAGAGCAGACTGGCTGGTAAACATAAACATGCTGTGTGCAGTTCACTGACTGAGGATTTTTGGATATTCATGTTGAATTCCTCCAACAGTGTTTCCTGGTGCCATTTAGATCCTGAAAGGTTGCCTATAGTGCAGCTTTATGTCAAGGTTTAAATTGGCCCCTTAGGAAAAGAATGAAATGGGCTGAACTCAAATATGCTATTAAACAAATGTGCTTGTATGAAAACATAAAATGGCATTTTCAAATCTGTATGCCTCATTTTTGAGTGGAGAACGCACTTTGCAGAGACCATTTGGCCTACAGGCACAAGTGACAGAACATCCATTACATATTCATTTGTGTTTACTCAGGTTTCCGGGTCGCATAAACACAGGGAGACATGACATAACGCAAAACAAAGAGAGATGAGGAGAAGCTTTTGCCACCACGTACTATAAGCCAGTCACATCAACACATTTATGTAAATACTTAAACCCTTTACTCAGATGGGATTATGGTAGTTATCATCCTTTCAAAAGCACATTTAGTACGGCTCTGAACATTCTGTGCTGCGATTCAACATGAACTTTTGTCTTTATATCTTTGGCTCATTTTCTGAAGCAGTCTTTTCACTCTCTTGACTGTAACTGTCACACCAGTTTACAACTTGATCACATATCTGCAAAAGGTTGAAGAGCTAGTTATTGCTCTGGTAAATTGGCCACTAAAATGAAAAGTTGTTATGACATAATGTGAACAGATTGGTCCATGTGTTTATATGTTTTGCAGTGGACACTAGACATTTTCTTTATATAAAAGTATTGGTTTTGTTCTACTTTTTCTTGAGTCTGTCTGCTTACTGGACTGAACACAAATCTCAGTTTAGTCTAGCTGTAGGCTATTGTGAACACACTGGGCTTTAGAGATTCCCATTTGAACTGAACCTAAAAGTTTAATGGGAAAGTCCATATTGCAATACTGTACTTTTCAGAAAGAATATTCACATTTGTATGTTTAAAACATTTTTTCTGTAACAATGTGTTCAATGTAAACACAAAATTCACCTCTGACCTTTTAACGTTAAGTCATATAACAAAAATGTTTGTCACGGATTTATTTTATTTTATTCAATGCCAAAAACTACGAAAAAGAAGACCAACAATAAAGGACAGCAGGATTCAAGTAAAGAAAAAAAAACATGTCTTAAAAAAAATAACAATAATGATAATTGTATCTCCCCAGAGTACATCAAATCATGATATTTATGGAATATACATGTATCTCTTACATATTAATATTACAATTGATTATTTTGGATTTGATGTTTCAAAGATTTCAAAAATATTTGGAAGTTTTACATTTTCACTGAGTCAACTGTAAAAGATTATTGTGTGAATTGTAGATAATCCTACTTACTGTTTTGCACACTCGCAACGTGCAATTTGGTTAAGTTAATGAGAAATTAAAAACTATTGTGAGCCACAAACTCAGTATTCAGAGATTTTAACTTATTGTTTTGATAAAGTCATTCTAATTCACTAATTGATCCTAAGCGAATGAGAAAGACTAAGTTAAAAGACATCACGTTCACCCTCACTACTGACTCTCTCGAGGTTGTAAAAGGCCCAACAAAGGCTGAAACCACTGAGCGAACTCTCCTGGCGAGTAATGCGACACGTTATCTGATCAGTGGGATGCAGAATATATTTTGTCGGTTCTGCCTCATCACTCTCATCTCTCTCATTGTTGTGGCTGCAGAACCAGATTAGATTGTCCTCTGATGAATTCTTAGGAGATACCACCTCACCCGGTAGCGCTTTACACAGAATTACAAATATGGCGAGGCAGCTTTTGACAGGGCACCAGTGTGGCTAGCGATGTGCACCCAAGTGATACAAAATACAGCGAGATAGTAAATCACTGGCCCTGGCTCCGGGGCTGAGAGCACCGGTGGCAGTCACACCGTCGGGATGAGGCACTGTATTGGCAGTGAACTGAGGATGTGTTTGAAGTGATGAATAGTGGAAGCCTAACACACAACACATCTGGGCACATTCTGTCTCGCTTACTATACAGCCAGGGTTTGTTTTGCTGCATAAAACTGATTCATCTTCTCAGCCCAGAAGCAAAGCCCTTGTGTTTTCTTCCCATCCCGTGTTTCTGCTCACAGTCTGAACCTTTTCAGATTTGAAAATATTGCGTGTAGAAATTGCAGTCCTTTTTAGATGTGACAGTTGGAATGATTCTTAAGTGATGCCTTGAACACATATTGGCATACCTTACCATTCTTGGCACAATCCATGTTTGTAATGTACCATTTACTAAAACATTAAACAATCAAGAGGCACAACAAGAAGGTGCTTATAGTCGTACGCTGCCAAACCGTGTTTCACTGTAACATTGCAGAAGAATCACCTGCAACTTTTGTGATTGAATTATGCCAAAACAAGTAAGGAAGTTTAGGTAACTATGTTTTTGTCGGGGTAGAGCTGAGACATGGTGACAATGATTAGTAACAGCTTGCATGCCTGAAGCCATAAAGTGAAAGTTGTACAGGCTTTTTAAAGTTATCCACTTATTCCTTGGTGTTCTCCTGTCTTTTTTACAAAGGTAAAGCAGCCAAATTGTTAAAGCTGCCCAACACAGTCCAGAACGACTACTACAGAACAACTTTCCCGAAGCTAATTCCAAACCCTAAAATAAGAAAACAATCCTCAAAGATTGTTTTGAGTTTTTTAGTATCGTGGCTTCACCACAGGGAGAAGAATATTGAAGCTATACATGAAAAAAGCCCACATCTAATATCAATATGTGAGAGTCAGAGTTTGTGCTCCTTGCTCTCTCTGTGTGCGTCTTTGAAGAAATAAGAGGGAATATAAAAAAGTACATTTCGCACACCTTGTCACAAGGGATTAAAGAGTATTGGAACATGATACACAAATATGACAAACTTGCGATAACAGTGACAGAATGGAATTGGAAATGTTGTACCGAGTTTAGAAAATTCCTTTAATATCACATCCAATACCCACGCTGCTGTCAATGTGATATGTTCAGTTGTTAGCTCTGCCCTAATTCCTTTTTGGAAATGAGGTATTGTTGTAATTTCCTGCTTTCCATTCGTATATCTCTGTCTTCATCTCATCACCACGCCATATTTGATGACATGCAGCTATATCAGGTCATCTTCTGTGTATCAGACGCAATCACACAAAACAATGAGGATGTGTTTTGTTCTTTCTTCGTCCCCGACTTTCATTACATTTATAATTTATCTGATTCAGTGAATTATTAATATGATTGTTCAGTATATTCTTAATGATGGTAAAAGTTTATCATCTGCATAAGGAAAAAAATGGATGCTGACCTAGTTATTTACTAAATAGGGCATAAAATAAGTCCACGGTGATTAACATAATATAAAATATATATATATATAAATATTCTGCTTATTTTTAACGGGATGATGGATTGTTTTCCTGGTTATTATTTTACCTGCCATATGGCTGTCACTTAGGAATTAATTAAGTTCATTTATATCTAAGGTAAGGTGGCTCTACTCAAAATTAATAAATTGAAATCAATCCGCCCGCTGTTCTCATTTCACTACGCTTTACCATACTTCCTGGTCTACCCTAGGTTCTGTCTGTGTAAACACATTTACATATCGTTTTTGTTTTAAGGTTACACACACAAGCAGCATTCCAGCCTTAGTGATGGTTTCATTCACTCTGCTGCACAATGCCCTGGGGGGTGATGGAGAAAACATGTTTTCCACATATTCATCCTTTTTACTCAACTATGTGGAGATGTGCAAGTGTATTAGTGTATGATCTGATCTATTTCAGGGATATGACTGTCAGCAATCAGATAATACAAATATTAAATGCGGTTTCTCTCTTTATTCCTTTCTGATTTGAAAAATAACACTGCCCACATAGGGCATGTGTGAAGGGTGCACATTATCTTTCGACTCTGCAGTCTGCTCTCTTGGCTGCCTCATCAAACAATGCCATTATCCCAGATCAGCATGTGCTACATGGGTAGATAAGAACTTGTAAATTATACAGCAGTTATAGTTTTGCAAGAGGCGGACAGTAAATTCTTCCCAGCAGCCACATTAAATCAGCCCCTCTCAACAGAAAGGTGTCTCCTTTGGTTTGAACTCATCTGTGCAGTGTGGTGCCTCATCTCCCTTTTAAAATACCTCTCACTTGTCCTCTGTGGAGGTTTGCGATGTCCTGCAGCACACATTACTAAACAGTGGAGTGCATGGATGGACTCCTTTGGAGATCCAAATTCTAATTATGTAAATGAACTCGACTTTATTTTAAGATTGAATGCTGATAGTGAACTTTCAATTTTTTGGTAAAACTTGATTCAGCTCGCCTCGAAGGTCAGCCTCTTTTTTCATTAAATGTCCGGCCTTGAGGTATTGCCGACAAAGTATAATCACTGTTCTGCATTAATATGCTGATGAAATCCTGGGTTCCAGACACAGACGCGGCTTTTCATCCTTGCCATCCTGCCCCCACATTTCCCATCAAATATTCAACATCAAATATGCACGAGCATCATCATCAATGCAGTTTGGGCACACTGTACCTGCTACAGGGTTACTTCCCGACATCACACGGAGGATCGGGCATCCTGACTGCCCATTTAAGCATGAAGGGACAGCTCTCGTGGCTACGCCTTACTGCAGACATCATCTACAATCTGTTTGAATCGCGGCTGTGTTATGCATTCTAAATGCAAGGAAACACACCCCCCTTTGACACCCCCCGCTGAAAATTCCGTATAATGTCCTTCTATTTTAAATAAGGAAGCGAAAAGCTCTCTGCAGCTGGAACTACCGGCATTTAGGATAATAGCTGTAGTTAATGACATAATTGCCCTGGTATAGTGGTAACCAGTTCAGGCTGTTCTCGCTTAATGTTTGTATTTAAACCTGAAGTAATGCAATGTAATTTGTGTACTTCCGACCTCCAGCATCCATTAGCAAGTATTATAAGTAATTGTGATCCAGGTTAAGTAAAGAGTGACAAAGTGGCATAGTGCAGGAGTTCAGGGCGGATTGGTTGACACCGAAATTACTGGATTTTTACCAAGGAGGGTGCTGCTCTCATCCTGTGTGATTTTTTGTCACTTAACTCCTAAAGTAATGCCACTAGTAATTTCATCCAAACATTAGTTATTTGTCAAGTTACTGTGGTGCATCAATTTCAACCCAAACCACAATATTTTCCTATATTTTTGTTTTCTTAAACTGACTCTTTCCTGTTAAGCCAAATAAAAACTGTTTAAATGGGACAAGCGGAAATTGACATGTGAGAGCGCACAACATTAGGAATCTTTTTTTGTAAGATATCAAACAAACATTGACCTGTAAGGTGTCTGTTGTCCTAAAAACGTTTCAGCTTGTAACAATGCATTGCATTAAGTTTGCATGAAAACTCTCTGTGGACATCCTGCAGTGATGCTGATGCAGACAGAACGAGTGCATCACACCTCGCAGCATCACTGTCAGTCCCATAATCACAGTAAAGAATGTCCTCTCCGCTATCATTGCTCGGAAAAACTGTGTGAAGAAATGTCAACACAAAGAGCACTTACTGGTCATCTGCATGAATATTTGAAAAACATATTTTACATGCAGCATAAAAACATGTATTTTTCCCTTTTTTAAATGGGCAAAATGTGAATAGCATGATAAATAAAGCCCTGAGGTGATGCCCTTTTCCTATTATAATATTTATATTATAATATTTATATTATAATATTTAGCCAAATCACCAGTTTGAAGTTGAATAATGCTGGACACAGTTACAGGCTTCAGTAAACCCTGAGATCCGTCGTTCACAAACTCACTGTACACACAGATCTCTGAGCAGTGATAACTGTCATTCTGAAGGTCAAGATTCTCAATAGCCTGTCTTCAGAATGTGAGATAGCCAAGGTATGAAGAGATGGAGATAGAATGAGAAAAAATGATTATAGTGGAATCTGGCATTTTCTGGATAAATGCACTTTGGCACTCAGAGACTGATTGTGAGTGACACTCTATGACCAGTCTGATCCTTTCTGAGCATCTGTGCCGTCAGAGGCAGCGAGGGGATGTGGTTGATCTCGGTGTGTTATCATGTGGATGTTATTCTGTTGCTGAATAACTTACAGCTAGAAGATTATATTCGACAACATTGTACAGAGAGAATAAGTAATGTTGGCGTTTCCTCCTTTTGCAGCGGAGGTCTGTCAGGTGATTTCACGTACCCATGGCAGCCATATTTGAGGTTCTTAGCTCTCAGCTTCAGTGGTTTTTAACAGCTGATTGTGTGCCCAAACAAAGCAGCTGTTGTCTAAATGAAATGAATCCATTAGACATGGGGAAATTGATTTGCCACTAATACAATTGATTGATTTTGTGTTAGTTGATGACTGCTTGTTTGCTTGCAAGTCATATTGCAAAATCCATGACTCAGTCTTAACCCTTCTGACTTTCACATCAGATTATAAAGGCTTCTAACACTCCAGGTAAGGTCAAAACCTTTGCTGTGAAAGGAAAAGTAACAATATAGAGATCAATTTCTTTTTTTCCAAAATTGTCAAGAAATTGGTTGTCTCAAGAAACATAGTCGGTGTGAAAGGAACACATTTCAATGTTGATATTTTTGCAATGTTATGGGTCATGTCATTGGTCAAGTATGCTGTTGACCCCTTTGGCAATGAAGAAGTGAAAACTCCAGCAACACTGAAGTACACAGAACAGCACATGGGACAACTTTATTTTAAAACTGACTTGTTTTGGCTTGTGGCCTTCATCGGGGTCATGACTTTTGCCGAAACAAGAACTTTTGGAAGCTCTATGGACTGATTTACTGATGGCAAACATACTGAGCATAACAAGTTTTTCCTCATTATTCTGTGTGTTTCTCTGTGAAAGAGAAAGAAAGATTGGCTCAAGGGAGGAAAACGAGTTAGTAGGGATAGCATCTTACATTAGCATGTGCTAAATAGCTCGTCAGCCAGCTTTCAGAAAAACATGTTTTTGAACTTCATTTGTCATGTTCTTTAATGAAAACACTCCTTTTGGGTCCTGGTTGAATAAAAGAGGATGTCCGCAAGTGGTTTAATTATTTTAGCTTAATTCTAGTGGAACCACACACACACACACACACACACACACACACACACACACACACACACACACACACACACACACACACACACACACACACACACACACACACACACACACACACACACGCGCACGCACACTAATACTTTATAAAGTACATTTAAACTTTCTTTAAAATTCTAAAAGCATAAGTGCACAGCTTCCAGAAAAGATAAGAAATGACACTATGGTGCACATACAGATTGAATATAAACACCATGTCACCATGGCACTAGCTGTCTTTCATCTTTCAGCAGCAAATAAAAAGATGACACCACTTTTTCTCACTGCCTTTTTTCTTTTATTGGACAGTTTTCTGGTGGACCTCCATGATGTTGTCAGTTAAGGCTACCTGGAGATTTATAAGGCAGTAACGCAACCTCCATATATAAAAAAAAAGCACATGAGCATGGTAAACCGAGGACATCATTTAGTTTAACTATCTGCAACATTTTGTTTGAGAAAGAAAAAGTAATTGTGAAGTGTCTGAATAAATGACCCATCTTGCTCATCAGAGAAACATAAATGGCCGCTGCGGCTTCATTGTGGTCTGGGGAGATGACATGTTTGATACTGTGATCTGATTGGAGTGCACATGATCTGCGAGCATTGTCTGCTGCAAGAAACAAAGGTTTTCTGTGGCTGAGGGAAGCAGTTAGGCTGCTTTTGTTCTCTGTGCGGCTGTTCGCTTGACCTAAGTCAGGATGACATGTTCACCTATATCTTCAGTACCTATTTCTGGATGACTGTAACTTACTCTGACATTGCTAGGGGCAGCACTTCCTCCATATAACTCACAATACAACGTCTCACTGATATATTTTGGATGTTATTTATCACAGGCAAAACATTAAAAAAACATTTAAGAGGTGTAAAATGGGACCAAATGTGTTTTGGACCAATAGCTCAAAATATAATAGGTTTAAACATCACACCTGGATTTTTTTAATGCTTTAAACTGCTTAGAAATTAGTTCATTTTGTTCACATTCAGCAGCAGTTGGACTGTATTAAATTAAATCAGTCAGAACCTTTTTTTTTTTGCTTTGTGAAGCCTTGTTTGTAGATATGTACAAGTGCTCTTAAAGAATATGAATAGTACAGGTCTAAGTGAAGGATTACTAGCTCGACACATCTCAATACACAATGTTTTCATATATTGAGACTAGAAAATCATCATCATCATTCAGTCCTAGAGAAAGCTTTACTTCTGCATTTTAAGTAGGAATAAATTGCCAGAAATGTTGAAACCAATCTGCAAATCAATAAACATCTTTAAGAAACATACCAAAAGCCGCAGTGAAGAGTGGATTGTTGGAGCTGTACATACTTCAGTCATTGTGCTGTTTAGTGAATCATCTGGAAATATGAAGTGTGTCTTTGCTACTCTAAGAAGGCCTTGGGGCATCTGCGGTCAGGCAAAGCGAGGAAATAAGGGAGTCAACTTGAAACTCATTTTAATCAAACTTTTCTCCCCACACATAATAGGCTACATTTTGCTATCTAGTCCATCAGGATAATCACCTTTGGTTTTCTCGTGATGCAATCAGTTTGACTCTGTATAAAAATGTAAATCGCCTAACGCAGCACAAAGAAGTCTCTCAGAAGTGTGATAGAGAAGGAGGGTTCTGGCAGCAAGCCCATTTTGAATAAAATATGCTTGAAGATTAAAACCAGTTTTTGTCATTTAAAGGGGAAACAGGGCAGAATTTCAATCATCAAAGGTGCTCTTATGAATAGCAGTGTGGTTTGCTTTGGATTGGAGGTTTTTTTTTTCAGCCGCTGAGGCAAATTAGGCAGATGCAGATAACATTCATCAAAGGCAGTCACTTATACTCAAGACTGTGTTGCAGTGTTGCCTGCCACACCGCCAGCAGCATCCAGAACTATTTTATTTCTTCATGTTCTCCATCTCATCACTGTGAGAAAAGCTTGGAAATGTTGCCAATCAAGGTAGTTCAAACATATTCTCAGTCAATAAACCTGCCTTTAACGGTGAGCAAAGCAAACACAATTTCAGGGTTGTGAATCTCCCAGCCTGTTGTCTAATATTGACTCAATTGTGGGAATAAAGGGATAGAAGCAAATTGTCGAATCAGGTTTCTTACCCCTGTGATGGAGACTAAAAGCAAACAAAACACATTCTCTCGTTAGTATTTAGCTGCGCTTCTGTGTTCAGAGTATTGGCTGCTTTTCCTAGCTCAAACCTGTAGCGACTGGCTGGATGGAGTCGGATCCTGAGCACAGCTGAGAGCTCTGTTCTATTTATAATGCACAGGGCACTCGCCTGTCC
Source organism: Dissostichus eleginoides (assembly GCA_031216635.1). NCBI lineage: Eukaryota > Metazoa > Chordata > Actinopteri > Perciformes > Nototheniidae > Dissostichus > Dissostichus eleginoides. The sequence continues at coordinate 11,318,608 of CM062268.1, read as the reverse complement.
TCATGAATAAACCTTACTGGGATGAATGCTTCCCACTGGGACTACAAAATGGAAGCGAATGGGAGGGTAATATCCGTACTTTCATCACACTGAGGCAGAATACATCAACAACCTCAGCAAATAGGAAAGAAATTAATAGATCCACTCACAAGTGATGATATTGTCAGGTTTTATACCTTAGTGATAATATATCCTTGCTTAATGTTAAGAGTGTTTTTTTTCCTGGGGGGCGTGTCATGAAAAAGCACAACATTATTATGTAAAGAGATCATAGACTTACAATGCATTATTTTGTTATGCATCAACTAAAACAGAAGAATCCAAAAGTAAAATGTAGTAGTGATAGCCAAGAAAAATACTAGCTGCTGTAAAGTGGGTTAGGAGTCATTGCTAGTTTTGTAATGCTTCTTAGCTGAACAGTGTTGTGTGTAATAATGGCTTGTCAACCAAAAATACATGGATTGTATGGTTCCGATCAATGCCTCTCAAATAATGAATAACTATTAAATATTTATCTAGCCTACTTGTAGAGCTTAGAATAGTTAGCTAATGTTGGATTGAAGCACCCTTCAGTGGTTGAAGGTTCGAGCCCGCTCCGCGCCGTTCGTTTGATGAGTGGTCTGCTATAAAAAGGAAGGGCTCAGACACAGAGATATGAGGTTTAACAATAAGCTGATTTAATGGTAAAAACAACAGTACAATATAACGAAGTACTTCGGGCCTTGGTTCTTACTACCGTGCGATGTACGTATCAGACAGTCAGACAGCACAGAGGCCCCGAGTGTACAGAATTCATAATATTTATGCCCACAAACGGAGAAGTGTGGGAGGAGTTGTGTCGGTTGCTCCTCCCTAGGTGTTCATCCATTGGTGGACTCACTCCTGGGCGAATCAGAGTGAGTCAGCCATTGACGAGGTCTAAACAGCGAATCAGAGTGAGTCAGCCATAGCCGTGGGAAGTTTGGATCTCCTGCGCCGCCGATCAGTCCCAGGTCATCTTTTATGGCAGCCATAAAATAAACAATTCTGGGTTGAACGGGGGTGAGGTACCAATCCTTATCTTCGTTTATCCTCAGCACCTGGCCGTACCACTCCGCATCCCAATCTTTCTCTCAGTACAATCTCTGCATAGACTCAATGGTGTCAGTTTTATTACCTTTCTCCTGCAACACCCCCATGCTCCTATCCGGCCCATTAAAAAACCCGGGGGGGGGCGACTGGATCCTCTACATTCCTAAGTCAACGCACACACAATTGACCACATCAAACAAAACAAAATAAGAACACTTGGTCTAGTTTCATAAGTATACATTTTACACAGACAAAGTTATAATTATTGAAACAGGTTATAATTATTGAAACAGGTTATATAGGTTATACAGGTTACTTTAATCCCCCTTTTGATCTCACCTCAAGAGATCAATTCACACAAAGCATTCGAAACATAACCACTGTCATTCTTTTCTACTGCGTCTGTCCCCCAACATTATACAAATCCATCAGAACCTGGGATTTAGAGTACTTTAAACCTTCGGGAACTGCCCACCATAACAACCTCTTATGACAGTGGAGGGAGACCAAAGTATATTAAAACTGCGTCCTTGTCTGCTGAGTCATCATGCTGTCCTCTCCTTCCGATGCATAAGCCAACAAGGGCATTTGGTACGGAGGGACAGCTTTTCCTTCAATGGTGGAACTGATGAATCTCACACACAATGAGCGGATACAAGGCACACAACAACAACCACATGTTACTAAAATGGCAATAAAAGTAGCTATAGAAATCAAAAGAGACATTATTAAACCTTTCCATTGACCAAACATGTCTGTAAACCATTCCTCCAAGGGGTTGTGTATCCATGATTGTTCATGCATAGTTATGGATAGTGTGCGAAGGCCTTCTAAAGCCTTTGTGACAGAACCGTCCGGAGCCGTATTGTTTGGAATGAAAGTACAACACATATCACCAAACATTGAACACACACCTCCTTTCTCAGCTAACAGCATGTCAAGGGCCATTCTATTCTGAACTGCCATAAGGGAAGTCGGCCCCAGCTGTTCAGCGAGTCCTTCTACAGCGTCCCTAGTGAGATTAGCTAAACGGAGCACATTGTAATGTACATAGTTGATCCTGTCTACATTCTTGTTAGGGGTGATGGGGAAGATAGCTGCGAGGAAGGGAATGTTCTCAAAACCTGAGGCAACTTGATCAGCGAGTTTATACTCATTGGGAACACCCCGTGGCACCCCTATGGAGTCCATGTAAGTGGGAGAGTTGGCAGATAAATCAAAGGGGCCTGGGGCGTAGCGCTTGGACAACACGTGTCCCCTACGTCGAGTGACTAGGTTGATGTTGAGGGAGGCTTTTGGATCCGTGTGCACCAGTTTTTCGCCTTGTAACATTAGGGGTGCATGGAGGCGCACCACAGCACACAACCCCACAGATAGTTCGGGGATACGGGTGAACAGGCGGTGGCCCCCACAATAATAGTAGAGACCACCCCTGGCCCAATGTCCTATACTAGTACCAGACACGGTGTGGTTACACCAATCCGCAGAGATATTTCCTAGGTCAAAACGCGGAGATTTTTGGACCATGGTGAAACATGTGTACCCACCGGCGCCTCTGTTAGGCGTGAATGGGCCTGTCCTAGTACCATTGTCAATTGGAGGGAAAACCTTGGCCAGGGTGGTGCAGTTAGGAGGACTAGCCATCTTGGTCAGTTGTAACATACAGTTGTAACCCCAGGTATCTGTGGAAAACAGGGGCGCAGGGTCAGTGACTAATTGCGGGCGGGCTGTAGCACAGGCTAGGCAATCCCCTGCCATTTGTTCTTGGGCTGTTCGGACAACCCATTTTAGCCATAAATTGTCATCTATGTATCCTGTGGCCATTTGGATGATGTCTAGAGGTTGAAGTTGGCTATAATCCCCCGTACATTTATCCGTACATGTGACTTTAGACAAGTATTTAACCTTAGATGCTCCATGACGACGGTTTTGCTCTCTCTTTGGTATAACTTTAATTTCAAAGAGGCCTTGTGGCGAACCCTTTCCTGCATGTACCGCAAGGACATAAAGTCCAGCGTCGGAGAGCACGACCTTCTTTAGCGTTATGAGCACCGGATTACAAAACCTGGCGGAGCACGGGACGTCTGGGTTTCTCCTGACCACGTTCATTCTATATTTGAGGGATCTAACAATTGCCGCTGATCGGTAAGATGGCGTGTATCCCCAGTCATCAGGACCCGAATTTGCTAGGACACCGGACCAGGACTCGCAGGCACAACCGTAGGTGTATGTGACGGACAGATAGGGGTCGCCTTTGGCAAATGCACTGCCTCTGTAAGTGTAAGGATCGCCTTTGACCCTATCTGTGACGCTTCTGTTACATACCGCAGGGGCTAAGCAAACGTATTTGGCTAGGTAGGAATATGTCCTGTCGAGGTTTCTGCAGGGGGCAATTTTGCACAGGTCGATTTGTATTATTCCATCACTACCTGCTTGGAAAGTGAAGGTTTGTTTAGGAGGCATTTTGGTAACTTTTACCTCATATTTGGCCCGTTTGACCCTAGTTACGGACTCCTCTGGCGGGGGAATGGAGTCTGGGTGGTCAATGGAATCAGTCAAAACAAAAATAACGGTAACGGTGATGATCGTGACCAGGGACATCCCTAGCAACCATCTCCAACTCCCATACATGGTTAGTATGTTATTTTCAATGTAACACAACAACAAGGGTTATTTCTGTTATTAATAATAGGAGATTTACTAGGACGCAAGGAATTAACACTCAATCAAATAATAAGGCTATTCGCGAATAGGCCATATAACTAAGGATGGTGTTCAAGATACAAACAGTGTCCCAAGTAAACCACGATTCCCACTAGCAGAGTACACCAACAAACAATAAGGAAGTGTAATCCACAGTCTGTCATTATTGAGTACCTTTAATCAGTGGTCCGTGTTATTGTAATTAGGTTCTTCTGAACACAATGCTAAAATCTCCTAAGGAGATTCTTTAAAACAAGGGTGTAAAATAGTACCCTGTAATGGTAAATACTGTGCTCCCGGAACCTGTTAAATATAAGGTTCAGTAAAACCTGTTAAATAGAAGGTCTGGTGAGTGGGGAGACTTTCACTGCCCTTTAACTATAGGGCTAACCTCTCGTTATATATAACCTACTACTCTTATTAGAAAGACACAATGCTAAAATCTCCTAAGGAGATTCTTTAAAACAAGGGTGTAAAATAGTACCCTGTAATGGTAAATGCTGTGCTCCCGGAACCTGTTAAATATAAGGTTCAGTAAAACCTGTTAAATAGAAGGTCTGGTGAGTGGGGAGACTTTCACTGCCCTTTAACTATAGGGCTAACCTCTCGTTATATATAACCTACTACTCTTATTAGAAAGAGGCCCTATAGGTGGGCATAAAAATGCTGCTACTTATTGGAAAGTGCCCCTAAAGGTGGGAGTAAAAAAGTCGGGTCCTATATGGAGTCGTGTGTTTCAGGGGGCGGGGTCCCGTAGACTCGTGTCCGCCTCCTCGCCGGCCGTAATCTCCTTTCCAAGATCGCCTGTTGTTACCTCTGTGTCTTTGTCCCTGTCATCTGTTGTGTGGGTCGTTGCTTCTGCTGGGCTGTCGTCGTCAGATGTGTCGTTCTCTCGTCCTGCTGCAGCGATGTCAGTTCTGATGTCGTCTAACGTCCTTGCTGGAGGTTTTCCAACGGCGCACTGGCTCCAATGATACCACGTTTCCCCCTTTCCTTCGAGGCGAACTGCATGTGATGTCCTCTGAGTCACTCTGTGCGGGCCGGTGAACCTTGGGTTGAGCCACTTCGGACGGATGACCTTCAGCCAGATGAATTCTGCGGTGTTAGCCTCGTGCTTCTCCGGTCCCCCTTTGGCGTCAGCAACCTGGGTGGAGAAATCTGATACCAAGCCCTTAAGTTGCTGGTAGTATGGTTTGCTATCCATCTCTTCTACTTCTTTCCCTACTGCTAATGCTCCAGGTCCAGGAAACTGGTGACCATGTGTTAGCTCAAAAGGAGAGAAGCCTGTGCCTCTGTTTACAGAACTGCGAAGGGACAATAGGGCCAAAGGTAGTGCGTCTAACCAGTTCATGCCTGTGGCATCACAGGCCTTACTGACCTTCTGTTTGATACTCTGATTCATTCTTTCTACCTTTCCCTCAGACTGTGGATGATACACTGATCCAAAGTTGTGTCTGAGTCCAAGGGACTTCTCAACTGTCTGCAAATGATGATTCTTGAAATGGCTGCCATTATCTGACCTCACCCTTCTGGGGAACCCATGTAGGGGGATGTAATGAGTGATAAGAAACTTGATCACTGAGTCTGCATCTTCCCTGCGACATGGTATGGCCTCTGGCCATCCTGTATATGCATCTACCACCACTAGGAGATACCTGAACCCTCTAACCTTATCAATCATATCTGTGTAGTCAATGATGATTTGTTCTCCGGCCATTTTAGGTAAAGGAAACTTTCCCTGGTGAGGCTTCACTGTTGCTCTGATGTTGTGGGTGAGGCAGATTACACATTCTTCCAAATGGTTCGCTATCATGTCAGGTAAGTATGGGTGCTACCAATGCGTGAGATGTCTGTCCATTTGAGTTTTACCACAATGAGTGGGGCCATGCGCTTCTTTTAGCATGGATCTTATCCACTCTGGGGGTAGAACTGGTCTACCGTCTGGAGAGTACCAAATTCCTTCTTTGTTTGTAGCCCCCCTTTCCACCATATGTTTTCTCTTGTGGGGAACCTGCCTCCTGTGCTACCTTGAGAGTGTCATCAGTGACTGCTGGGAGTAACTCTGGTGCTTTGGTAACCAACATCTGGAAATGTGGTAAGTACCCTGCTTTGTCTTTGGCTGCTCTGTCTGCTGCATTGTTTCCCCAAGCTAAGAAGTTATCAGCTTTGTTATGGCCTTTACATTTTAGCAATGCTAATTTGCTTGGTAACATTACTGCTTCCGCTAGCTTTTTGATGTCTTTTTCATGTTTAATGGGAACATTGGTTGAAGTTACAAATCCTGCTCTCATCCACTGGCGCATTTCAACATGAATTATTCCATGGACATAAGCTGAGTCTGTGTAGATGTTAACTTCCTTTCCATCTGATAGTTCTAACGCTGCAGGGACTCCTCTTATTTCTGCCAACTGTGCTGAGACTTTCCCTGTTACCCTTTCAGCTGCTCTTTCTTCAAACTCTCTTATGCCTGTCTGACTTACCACTGCATAGGCTGCCTGGAGCCCATGGATGGGGTGCCTAAAGCAGCAACCATCTGTGAATAAGTTTTCTGCGTCTGGGATTGGTTCCTCCCTGAGATCCACTCTCAACTTTACATCCTGTATGACCTTGTCCTCACATCGGTGTGGTTCTCCACTGCCCATGTTGTCTGCGCTATTCACGCCCTCATGTGAATAGGTTATGTGTGCTTCTGTCAAAGTTTTCTCAAGTCTTGTCTGTCTGGTGGATGACATGGTGAATGCGCTGGAGTTAACAAATGAGACAATGCTGTGTGTTGTCAAAACTGTCAATGGGTGCTGCATCACGATGTGTGAAATTTTGTTTAAAATCCGAGCTGTTCCTGCTGCATGTCGTGTGCATGGAGGTTCTCTGTTTTCCACTCTATCCAGTGTTATGCTAATGTGCATCAGTATTGACCTACATCCCCCCTTTTTCTGAAATAGGATTCTGTTTACGGTATTCTCATTCTCAGAAATGTCAAGGAAGAAAGGCAACATGTATGATGCAGAAGCCAGTGCTGTTACCTGGGACATGGATTGTTTCAGAGAGATGAATGCTGATTCTGCTGTCTGAGTCCAGTCAAGTGTTGCTGTCAAGTTTCTGATACCTTTGTCGTTGATCAGAGCTCTGAGCTCTGCAGTCCTTGGTTGTACTCAGGTATGTAATGTCGGCTGTAGCCTGTCAGGCCCAGAAAAGATAACATGTCTTTTACAGTCTTAGGTTTCGGGTGGTTCAAAATGAGCTCCTGGTGTGATGCTGACATGCCTGTAGCCAGGGGCGCGGGAAGGGGGTGCTGAGGGCGCTGCAGCACCCCCTAGCGGCAGGCAGGCGGTGCGGAGCTCCCCTGTCAGGAAATTTATTTTATTTTTATTTTATATATATGTATTTAATTTCATTGTGCCTGAGATTATATTTTATATTATATGTTATTATTCAAATGATAATTTAAAACTATATAATAAATAATGTTGCTTCAGGGAAGAAAAATAAAACAGATGTGGAAAAAAAGTTTTTTGTTAGTTTTTAGTTGGCTACTTTTAACGTGACGCAAGTAACTGACATGGCGCAAAAACGTATCTCGGAATTTTTTCTCTCTAAAAACGCTAAATCTGCAAAATCATGTGCATAATCTGTATACTGGTCAATATCATGTTTGTGGTATTTTAATTATTATTTTATGGTTATTGCTGCTGCAGCCGTGCATAATCTGTGTAATATGCAGTGGCAGCGCCAGGGTATGGCTGGGGTAGGCTACAGCCATACCAAGAAATGGCTTAGCCCCACCATGAAAAATGATGTTAAAGTAAGCAAAATAAAGTCCGCCAACTCGCGCGGAGTAAATTGCACAGACAGCAGTTAGTAAGATTGATTTCAGCAGCCACTTGTCTGGAAATACCGAAGACTAGAAACGGTTTTGAAATCTTTTGTCACGTAGTGATCGTCTTCTCAATAAAACATCTTTGATAATGTCTTCTGGCCAATCAGAATCACGATAACGGCGTGGTGTTGCTGCAGGAAGCCCCGACGGAGAATACTTTTGCGGTAGTACATCTCTATATACATCGATACAACATTACGTGTTGATAGAAATCAACACGTAATGAAATAAGACCCCACGGTTTGATGATTGATAGGTGTGTGGGCTGTCTTTCATTTTGACACACAGAACAATGGGGGCTATCCACCCTTATCCAAAATGTAAAGTAATTCACACAGCCTCTTCCCTCTTCTCTCTGTGAGGAGCAGCAGGTTCAGCTTTCAGAACAAAGTAACAAAAAACAAAAATGGCATTCATTTTTTTAAATGTGTAGTAATAGATTTATTTATTTTTCTTCAAGAGAGTAACAGAATGTGTATTTTATGTTAGTATTTCAAAAAATCTCCTGGGGGAGAATCCCCCCAGACCCCCCTGCAGGGGTTGGGTTTTCAGCATGTCAACTCTTTCACCTGTGGGGAAATTGCAGGATTGGCTCCAGGTCACCCTTTTTATTTACTACAAGACACATGTGCCTTTTTATTTCATACAGTTCAATTTGGATTGAGACAGGGAAATAATCTAAACCTCACACGTGGCGTTTCACTGTCAATGGGGGCGATATAGCGTGTATGTAATTACATTGCAAATACTGACTTGAGCCCCACCACTGTATGGGTTAGCCCTACCATAGATTACCCAACAAAAATACTCTGGAGCCGCCACTGGTAATATGTAGCCAATAAATTCCACATTGTTGGTAAAATAATATTTTACATCTTTGTAGTGTGTGTGCTAGTGCATTTGTGCATGCTCTGTGCCTTTAATAGTGTTCACTGGAGTCCATTGTTATGCTGTGTGTGTGTGTGGTTTTGCCACCCCCCCCCCCATTGGTGCGTAATTAGCACATCAGACAGCACCTCAGCACCCCCACCCAAATTACCTTCCCGCGCCTCTGCCTGTACCTGCCGGAGAGATGAGCCTGCCCAAAAATGCAACCTCCTTGCGGGTACACTGCAGTTTCTTTTTGGATACCTTGAACCCTGTTGTGTGCAGGCGCACCAGTAAATTAGAGTGGCTTCCAGACAAGAGGCTGCTGAAGGGGCTGCAATAAGCAAGTCATCCACATATTGTATCAAAACCACTCCCTCTGGTAATGAAACCCCGTTCAACTGTTCCCTCAAAACTTTGTTGAAAATTCCTGGGGATAAACTGAATCCCTGAGGAAGTCTGGTGTACTGCAATCTCTCTTTGTCAATGGTAAATGAGAAAATCGTCTCATTTCCTCTGCCAATGGAATGCAGAAGAAAGCATTTGCAAGATCAATACATGTAAACCACATGTGCTCTGGAGTAATGTTGCAAATGGCTGTGTAGGGATTTGGAACTGGTATCAAAGGAGTAGTAGTGATAGCGTTGATAGCTCTAAGATCATGTGCCATTCTGTAGTCCCCATTGGGCTTTGTACTGGTAAAATAGGTGTGTTCCAATCACTGTGGGAGGTTTCCAAAACGCCTGCCTTCTTAAGACCTTCCACTGCCTGGGTCAACCCTTCTCGAGCCAACGATTTTAACGGGTACTGAGAGAGATGAACCGGAAGTTCCGTATCAACAGTGAAGGTAATTGGAGCAGCTTTTGAACAAAAACCCACGTCATGAGAGTCGCTTGACCACAAGTCCGGAGGGAGGTCACGTATCATGTCTGCTGTAAACGGATGATCTGTTTTCTCCCTACCATGATGTCTGTCTACCTCGTGCCTTTCCATAAAGATGCATTCCTGTGTCTGAATCTTAAGTGCATAGGCGCTGTGTGAAGGAGAGAAGGTAAGTGATGCTATCTGTGTGGGCTCCCAGTCCTCGACCTCTAACAGTGCTTTGACCATGGGACCCAGTTCTTTGGCTTCGTAACCTTTCCTAATGGCTAGGGAAATGTGTGGGGTGGCTTCAGAAGACATACGGTACCAACATTGTTGTTCGTCAGTTAGATCAATTGCTGCAGCTACCCCTGCTTGGCCAATATATAACTTTACTGCATCTACCTCCCACTTAGCCATTGCTACCTCTGCATCAAAGGCATAGGCGTAGGTTTGGTCATCCTGTCTATCATAGTACAGAGTAAGATGGGGAGGGTCAGGAGGAGGGCCGTAAGGGCGGAGGAGATTGATCCAGGGCTTCCACTGTTGAAAGATAGAAAAAAGTCCGTGGTTCTCCTGTGGCCGGTCTAGCAGGCCCCAGTATATAGTTGCATACTGGGTAGCCTCTGCGGCTGTAGACTGGGATATCATCATCTGGGAGCCTGTTCTGATTGTGGACAATGAACAGTTCAACTTAGTACCATCGGGAAATGAAATGATGAGACCATCAGGGGAACAGAGGATAGAGGCATTGGCTTTGATCAAAACGTCTCTGCCCATGAGGTTGGCCGGACTTTGGGGTGCAAGGATGTACTGATGGAAAAAGACCTGGCCTGCTATCTTAGTGGTCAGCGGTGTTGAGAGCGGTACATGTTCTATATGTCCCGAAAACCCCATGACTGCGACAGTATCATCTGAACTGGATTTGTCGAATTTAGGAGTTGATAGTAGAATATCGAGCCCCAGAATCGACCAAAAACGGCAGTGAAATCTGCTTAACAGTCATGTTCATGTAAGGATCCGCCAGGCCCGTACATTCTGGGTTCCCTGGGCCCCCTCATTGTGGGTAATACCCCTTCTCCGGATCATACTGCACGTACTGTCCACCAGGGATCGCCACTGCGTTCGGAGCCATATGTCCATTCTGAGCTTGACCCTGTTGTGCTACCCCATGGTTCTGCTGGTAATACTGCATGTCTTTTCTGGTTCCTTGTCCGCCACTTTGTCCCCCTTGTCCCCTTGTCCCTTTCCTCTTTGTGGTGGTGGTGCGCCATGCGGGCACTCCCTCCACCAATGGTCAGACTGACCACACGTGAAGCACACCCTCTGGGCTGTTGGTCCTTGGAACCCCCTTCTGGGAGCTCCCCTACCCCCACCACCCCTCTGTGTCTGCGTAGCAGGATTAAAGACATACGGAGCCATATTGTAAGCAGGAGCCGGAGGCGGATACACCCCAGGGAAAGGCCAGAACGGAGCCGGCTGTTGGGCCGGGGCCACGGGGGCTTTCGGCACATCACTATCTGAGCGGACAACAAGCTGTTTGGCACTTTTCTTCTCGGTCTGTATTGCCTTACGGGCTAATTCTAGCTGTGTGCGGAGGAGCTGGACTCTTAACTCTTCCTCCTCTGTCTTTGTCTTGGTAAGTACCTTATTGTATTTACCCATGTGGTGGGCCAAGTGCCTTTCCCACGTCTGTGTAGGCAGATGGTCTGCCTCTGGATTGTCTTCCATAAGAGCCTTAATCTCTGCTGGAACTGCAGCAAGAATTGCTTTGCGGAACATCTGTTTGTGTTGATCATTATTGTCTGGACTACAATCAGTGGCTGTAGTGTACTGCTCCCTGGATCTGAGCAACATGGTTGCTGCAGCCTCTCCAGGAGTGAATGTGAATGCTAGCGACCCATACCCGCCCCCTGTTTGTGGGAAATGCTCTCTCATGGCGGTGCTCAATTGGCTGTGTATGTTGTTCGTGATGATGGGAAGATCGTCCCGATACTTTCCTGTTCCCACCCTAGCTTCAACTCGCTGAACTTCATACGCACTTGTCTGCTGGGCTAAAATTCGCCTGAAATCCCCAATGCAGATACTCTGCCCTGTTGTGATATCAGCAAACTTCCTCATCCAATTTCTCCCTCCCTCCGTAGGTAGGGGCATTCTGTCAACCAGTGCATGAATGTCACCCATAGTGAACGGGTGGTATGTCGACCCTCCAGTTGGGAGAGCGACTAGTGGCAAGTCAAAACAACCTGTTCGTCAGGATTCTTGTCACATTGTCTCTGGCTACGTCTTACCATCTGAGGTAATTTAGCTACTGTCTCTTGGTCAGCTTCTGAAATCCGTCCTGTCATGGTTATAATCTGAACTCTGTTCTTTTTACGTCTACAGTTCGGTTCTGCTTCCTTAGTCAGTGCAGACAAATACTGTTCATCGTCGTCTGTCTTCGCCTGAGTCCGAACTGTCCAAGTCATCGTCCTGGTCAATATATTCTCTCTCAGAAGAGGCTCGTTGCGCTATTGGAGCATGTCTAATCTGTGTGGATCTCTCTGCAAATGGTTCTCCATTTAAACTACCGCTTCTCCGTGGTGAGAGGCTAGGGGAGGTTTCTCTGGACATAGTATGCGCTCTGTGTCTATCCTTTTTGTGTGGTTTGCGTCCCCTATGTTCTGTGTCTGAGTCATGGGCCTTATGCCTAGTCCCATTTTTTCTCTCATGTCTGTCCTTTCTTTCACACTCAATCTCACCCTGTTCTCTCTCTCTGAGTGCTATTTCTTCCCTCCACACTCGCTCTTCGTAAGCATCCTTTCGTTCATTTTCTTCCTTATCATTTATGTCTATGATTGCTATCAATTCAGCTACCGTAGGTTCCTCATTGGTACCTGTCTTCGGAGTCAACAATGTCCTCAGTCTAATCACTCGTTCTTCGAGAAGTTTGGCATTTGTAACTGATGGGGTGTTGCTCTCTTTAGCTGCTAGCTGATGAGGAGTAGTTATGGTGGTATGCACCATTTTTATTCTGATTCTGTAGGTTTCCCACTGTCTGACGTTGTGTGTTAACTGAGCTACAGCTATCCCTTCTCCTGGGAATAGAGGTGAGTCTGTGGGAACAGAGAGACATTTCCTGTCATTCTGAAATTCCCTCCCCTTCTGACCTCCTTTTCTAGTTCTGATTCAGAAGATGCGTCTGTAGACAGCATCTGAAGGTTTGTCATGGGAGGGGAACTGGGTGAGGGGGGGTTAGAGGTGGAGGGAAGCGTATAGGGAGGGGGTCGGGTCTTAAAGGGGTTGTATAAATCTGGATAGAGGAGGGGACCGCCCTCTGGGATGTCTGGGAGGGGCCCACCATATGGCTTCTCCTTCCTGACTGGCTCTATCACTTCTGTGGGAGGGGCTGGTGCAGGACTGGGTGGGGCTGCTATGGCGGGCAGATTTTTGGCGGGAGTTTTGCTCAGAGAGCAGGTTACTGCCACTCCATTCATAACTAAGCTGCGTTATGGCCTATTCTCCTTAGCTTGTCAACTAGCTCCCTTTCTTTGTTAAGTTTAGAAGCCCTGATAAAACCTGCCTTCTGCTTGTTGAGAGTTTCTAATTTCCGAACCAACTGTCGCTCGTATGTATTGAGTGCTGTGGCTAGGAGACTTATTGCCTCGTCACCCTCTACTCTATTCTCTGCGATCATCTGATCGTGTAAGAAACGGAGATCCCTGCTCGCCTTTTTATGATCTCCGGGCTTAAGTCCGCTAAGTATCAATCTCTCTGCTTGTCCCCACTGTTCCCTTAAACTCCCCGGAACAGGGACTCCTAATTCTCTCTCTTCACGTTCAAATTCTCCTTCCATTTTGACTTCGTTCGTATCTGCTTCTCCTAAAGGTTTTAGTTTTTTATAAAAAACCAGATATTCTGCGTACTATAATTTACTAATTATTGTAGTTTTATTCCCACAGGTATACAGTCTGATAGTTTTCGTGCGAGGTGTATTTCAACCAGTTACGGAGACTGCCAAAGAGCGCTTCTCCTAACGGTTTTAGTTTCTTATAAAAACACCAGATATCTGCGTACTATAATTTACTAATTATTGTAGTTTTATTCCCACAGGTATACAGTCTGATAGTTTTCGTGCGAGGTGTATTTCAACCAGTTACGGAGACTGCCAAAGAGCGCTCTCCTAACGGTTTTAGTTTCTTATAAAAAACCAGATATCTGCGTACTATAATTTACTAATTATTGTAGTTTTATTCCCACAGGTATACAGTCTGATAGTTTTCGGCGAGGTGTATTTCAACCAGTTACGGAGACTGCAAAGAGCGCTTCTCCTACGAGGATGCGGCCCAAGGCATGGAGTCGAAACCCAGTCTACAATAACCTTTGATCGTCACGTATATGCTATCAGATACAAATAAGATTCTACAATACTTTCAGGGACGGTCCTTTCAAATTGATGTTGAAAATATTATAATATACAACCACAGTTAATCACACTCAAAATAAATACATCTAACGTAACCCCAGATCCGTCTAAGGGTTGCCTGTGTACGTCAGTCGATGAGCCCCAACCCCAGAATTCGTCTAAGAATTACTGTGTGTGTCACCTTATTTCTCAGAGTATTTCAGCTGGACTTCCTTTACCAAATTTAAAACCACTGAAATCTCGGACGACGATTGCAGCTGGGATTCCTTTACCAATTTACAACCACAGAAATCTCGTTACACAGTTTTTATATTCCCCGTACAGTCTAGTTGACTTTTATAGTGCGATGTTTATTTCAACAGATGGAGAGACTTCCAGAGGCGCTTCTACACCCCTTTCGGCGATGTGGCTTTTGGCAAGGAGTCGAAACCCAGTCTACAGAATCTCTTTATTGTCACGTTTAGTCTTCTAGATTAACCCCACAGAAAGAGTTTGCGAGATCCGGTCATTTCAAATTGATTTTGAAAGTTGCTTTTCTCCTCTTGAAATACCCCACATATAACACAACTGCAGCTCCTCTTTGAGACTGGAAAGTGTTATTCTGTAGTACTGTTTTTTCTACCGTAAGACTAAAACACTGAAAATGCCGCTGACAACTCTAACATTTTGTAGTATAGCCAATCACAGATTTTGATAATAACAGGTATCTGCTCACCTTTCAGTTGTGGGGCGCCCTGGTTTAGTTGTCAGAGGTATTTGAGGTGTCTTCCCTGGACCGTTCGTCCGCTGGCTGCCGGTGTTCCTTCTATGAGACCCTACTCATCACGTCGGTTGGTCACCAAATTGTTGGATTGAAGCACCCTTCAGTGGTTGAGGGTTCGAGCCCGCTCCGCGCCGTTCGTTTGATGAGTGGTCTGCTATAAAAAGGAAGGGCTCAGACACAGAGATATGAGGTTTAACAATAAGCTGATTTAATGGTAGAAACAACAGTACAATATAACGAAGTACTTTGGGCCTTGGTTCTTACTACCGTGCGATGTATGTATCAGACAGTCAGACAGAACAGAGGCCCTGAGTGTACAGAATTCATAATATTTATGCCCACAAACGGAGAGGTGTGGGAGGAGTTGTGTCGGTTGCTCCTCCCTAGGTGTTCATCCATTGGTGGACTCACTCCTGGGCGAATCAGAGTGAGTCAGCCATTGACGAGGTCTAAACAGCGAATCTGAGTGAGTCAGCCATAGGCGTGGGAAGTTTGGATCTCCTGCGCCGCCGATCAGTCCCAGGTCATCTTTTATGGCAGCCATAAAATAAACAATTCTGGGTTGAACAGGGGTGAGGTACCAATCCTTATCTTCGTTTATCCTCAGCACCTGGCCGTACCACTCCGCATCCCAATCTTTCTCTCAGTACAATCTCTGCATAGACTCAATGGTGTCAGTTTTATTACCTTTCTCCTGCAACCCCCCCCCCATGCTCCTATCCGGCCCATTAAAAAACCCGGGGGGGGGTGACTGGATCCTCTACATTCCTAAATCAACGCACACACAATTGTCCACATCAAACAAAAAAAAATAAGAACACTTGGTCTAGTTTCATAAGTATACATTTTACACAGACAAAGTTATAATTATTGAAACAGGTTATAATTATTGAAACAGGTTATATAGGTTATACAGGTTACTTTACTAAAACAAATGAATAACAGTTTTTAGCTAAAATAATAAAATATTGGTTTGAAATAGTATGCTAAAAACTATGGATAGCCAGTTTGAAATGGTTAACTTAAAGGTGGGGTAGGTAATTTTGGAGAAACCAGCTCGAGTGCGCTAGAATTTGAAAATACACAGCCGGAAAAATCTGCCACTTCCTTACAGAGCCCCTCCTCCAACACACACGAACGTGCACATGACCAATGAGGGCACGAGATAAGTTTGTGCACAGATGGAAGGCTGACAGGCAGGTAGGCCATCCAGTTATTTTAGCCGGGCCGGCTAAAATGATTGGTCGTGCTTTTTACAGTACTACGGCTTCCACAGATGACATTTTTTCATGGATTTTTTGTCAAAGCACTTAAGATATTCATTGCTATCGGAATGTTAAGAGCATTCCATGGAATATAACAAAAAGTGTATCTCGAGCCGGTTTCTCAAAATTACCTACCCCACCTTTAATGGAGACATATCCTTATTTTCAGGTTCACACTATTATTCTTATTGATGTATTTTTTAGTTTTTAGAATATTTCAAAAACACATTTAGTGCCTGTCTCTTTAAGCCCCTCCTCCAGAAAACCTGTCAGCTTTGATTGGCTCCCATGATAAAGATGGTTCACCTTTGTAAAGGTAGCTCTCAGATCAGGGGGGATATAGTCTATAAGCCTGCCTAAACGTTGAGCCAAAACTGAACAGTTTATTGGATCCCACTCCAGAGACCCAAATGTACGTGCACTGAAAAAGTTTTCTTACCGTTTTTGTATTATGCCCCCTTTAAAGTAGTTGGTTAAATAGTTGAAATGTAAAGTTTCAGAATGAAAACAAACCTGACCAACCTTAACATGGACATTCAGATATATATATATAAAAAAAAGAAAAGACAGATTCAACAGTATTCACTTTTGCATAAAAGTGTTAAAGGGCCCCTATCATACTTTCCCTTTTCTTGAATGTGTTGTATAGGTTTTTGTGCCTGTGGTCTGTACAGTTAAAATACAATAATGAAACATATGCATAATTTGGCCCCCTTTTACATCTACTTCATTATTATTTTACAGAATATTTGGTGAAGAACAACTTGAACTTACCCGACAGGGCTGTGAGGAACACCAGACAAAAAAGTTTGGAACCACAGATTTTAAAGTATGAATAATTTAAAGCATTGCACTCAGTGTGGAGGCATTTTGTGTGTTAGAGTTCTTGGCTTTTTGACCTTAAGAGTGACTCTTTGCTGTATACTTTGTTCTATACAATTGTACTGCTGAGGATTGAGTGCAAGCAACGAGACACTGTTATGTGTTGTTTGTGATGAGGAACAAGCTCAGTGACCTCTAGATAGCAGCGTAGCAGAAAAGCATGCTCGCAGCATGATTCAGGAGGAAATTGTGACTTTAGCGATGGACTGAATATCCTGTTGTTGAATTGTAGGATATGTGTGTTTCTTAGACAAAGAAAGTGTTCACCCTCACATGCACCCAGCATCCTGCCTAAATTACCCCGCATGCCTTATCTTTGAAAAATACTCTACAATAAATTACCAGGCTGGCTTCAAAATGTACTTTGAAAACAACAGAAAAGTGCAGAATGATTGGTTGATACAATGCTGCTTGTTGTTTGGACAAAGGAAATGTCATATTTCACACACACATGACCTCTTTTTCATATTTAAAACCACAACGGCAGCCCCAATTTACTTTTTAATTCCCATCTCCGGCAAAGAACAAAACAGGAGGCTGACTTTGTAAACAACTGTCTCAGTTTTTTCCATCTCGGTGCTTTGATGTGACCCTAAGGTGATGCCGATAGGATTGACAACACGCTCCTGCAGGGCTTTCGGATTTGGAATAAATCACAGAGACAGTCCCTACCCTCTCGCTGAGGTGCTCCTGGACATTAATATATCTTCCATATAGCTCACTGCCCCAGTCACTCCGTTCAGATGAGAAAAACGACAAGGTGCCTTGGGGGAAATAAATTGCATGCATGCAATTTACTAATACATGGGAGAAATAACACCTCATAAATGTCGGTAGGTAAGCGGGAGAAAGTGTAGATTTGACAGCTATTAATTTATTCTCAGCAACTCGCTGCTTTTAAATACAGAATGAAGGCGCGAGACATCACACACCTAAATCGAGGTTTATCGTATCAAAACTGTAACAAATGAGAGACACATAAAATGGAGAGAGGAGACGTTTGATATCATACTTTTACATCAGAGAGATCACAAATTGTAAAAGCACATAATAAGGTCAATGATAGGTGAAGCTCACACTGCGTTTCTCACATTGTCTGAAAGGAAGATAACCAGCAGTTATTATTTGATATCATTTTTTAATGTGGTTCTGCTGACTTAAAACAGCTGAACAAATTCAAACATAAGCACCTCAAGCTCCTCATGTGATGTGGTTCTTCAGAAATAACCCTGAAATCTGTTGTCAATTTAGTTGTCATGCATAGGGAAAATTAACCTTTAATTTTTCTGTGTCTTATGTTTGATTAGGTTTTGCCAGAAACGGTCGCAGCAAGGGATTGAATATTGCTTTACACCCACATTAATGCAAAATCGGTTGGCAGATTATCCTATGGCTGCATCGCATCTTATTTCACGGGTAAATAAAGGATCAAGAACACATTAGAGACTACTCTTGTATTTAATCAAGTTACAGCTGAACACTATTTGCCTGACATGACATAATAAAGCATTTCATTTCAAGTGGTTAAGCATTTATGCCATAAATCACATGACCTCTCAAAATATCTCTGCCTTTTACATATTTTATGCCTCCTGCCTAATTTAAAAGAAGGAATTAGAGCATAAAATTACTTAGCTGTGTATGGGGGAGGAGCAGTGGACACACACATGACATTAAGCGTTACCCGTTTCCTCACCCCGAGCTGATGCCTACAAACGAGATGTTTCTTTTATTGCTGATGAAAATGGTTCATTTAAAGCCTCCTTGACATTGTGGAAGTCCGGTTTTCTTGAGGCAGATGTGGCAGTTTCCTTTCATGTGTTAACTTATTCAGCAGCAACAGATTCAAACGTTGGGGGATGAAGGATTACATGTTGCAGAATTACAATAACGTGATTAATTCAGATGTAATCTGTTGCCAAAAAAGGATAGATCACAGTCATTGTGGAATATCAAATTCATTTGGAGATCATTTTAAATGCAGAAATTGAATTTTTAATTATACGTCTGTGAACACAAACAACGTTGTTCATGCTACACTTGTAATAAATTGTATTACGTTTTCCATCATATCTCAAATTTAAACTGACAACAAGTTGACCCGGAAGTGACAGAAATCAAATGATATGCTGATTTGAGTTGTCCTCTGAATTATGTATATCAATTGAAATAGACTGCACAGACTCAAGTCAGATTAACTGCATCTGTGAGTCATTTTTAACATAGATTATTTTCATTCTTCCACACGCAATTAACAAAGAAATATGAAACCAACCATTAAAAACCAGGCTGCCTTTGAAAAATAGATTTGATAAATAGATAAAATGAGTTGCACCAATGTTTCTTTGGCTGAAATAATGTGTTTACCGGCATCCACAAATCAGATTGTTACTACACAAATTTCGTGGCCAAAATAATTTGCGATAACATTTGTCAAGATATTTAGAATATTTGAAATCTAATAAAAGAGCTATATGTCAAAATAACTTAAAACTTTGTACGTGGAGAGATATTTGGTCAAATGTAGGAACCCACAAAAAGAAGTCAAAAACGTTATTTAAAGGTCCCATGACATGGCCATTTCTACTGATCATAATTCCAGTGTTGAGGTCTACTAGAATAGATTTACATTGTTCAATGTTCCAAACTCACATTGGTTTCTCATAGAGCATCTCTGTATAGTATGTGTATTCACTCTCTGTCCTAAACGGCTTGTTGGAGCTCCTGCCCCCCCCCCCCTCCCTCCCTGTGAGCCCAGTGTGCTCTGATTGGTCAGCTCGCCCACTCTGTTCTGATGAGTCCACCACCGTTACAGCGGAACATCAGTGATTATGTGTTACAATGGCGTTAGTTAGCAACCAGAACATGACACCAGTAATGACAAACAGATGAGAATGCTGCGTGGGGTCTGGGTGCCGTGTTGGCGGGACGTTGCGGGGCTCGCAGCTGCGAGGAGCGGACAGTGTGAGATGGGTTTGCACCTACAGTGTAAGCGCGCCACACTTTCGCCGCTGCGAGGCTCCACTAGCACCCCCCCCCCCAGCGTGTCACAGTTTTGCCGCTGAGAGAGTGTGTGTGTGTGAGGAGCTCCACGGATTGGACCATTTGGACCAATGGGTCCATTTGGGTATGGTCACGTCACTGTACCCAGGAAGAACAAGAGAAATCTCCAACGAGGCGTTCTGGGGCAGCATAGAAAGGTCTTTTCTGTGTTAGAGTTTTACTCGCTACAGGGTGTACTTTGAGGGTTTGTGACTTTGCAGACCGTTTACATGCATAAAAACCTTCATAACACACAAGGGGACGGGTAATAACCGGAAAAGCATGACATGGGACCTTTAAAGACTAACTTTTCACCAGCAGATGCATACTCCTCTGAGTCACAGTGCAGCGAACGACTCTCATGTTTAATTTTGTTTATTGTGCCCTTTGTTTCATTTAAAGTAAATGAATAACACTCCTTTGTGTGTGGTGCGTGGGGGAGGATGACAAACCAAGAACAGAAATAAATATACATTATTTAAGAGAGGCTGAATCATTTACAGGACATATCAACTGTGAAATATTTTATTTTTGTAACATTACGGTTACTACTCTACACTGCACCAATATAACATGCTGGGTCTCAGTTGAAACTAAGAGAAAAAACATATTCGGGAGTGACCCCTCTGGCTTGAGAGAAAATATTATCTAACAGTTGACCAAGGATGAGTAGCCTGGAGTATCCTGAGAGCATTGCTTGTATAAAAATATATATATCTATGACGCAGCCCACATTTAGATCGGGACTCAACTCCTGATAACAAGCAGCATTGTGTCTGCATCATTTCATTCACAGTATAAATAGCGATCTCAATGGGAGCAACATGTCGATGTGTTAAAAATACCACACAGGTGATAAAGGTAACAAAGGGAAGAGTGTTTCCCCAAGCTGTGCCAGTGACAAAACAGCCAACCTAATTATTTTTGCTCTAAATAAAGGATTGTGATTTGATGTGGCTTGTCAGTTCATTGCAAATTAAATATTGTTGTGTTTTTTAACCCTTATTCAACCAGACAAGTTAAATGAGGACGCTTCCCTTTTCAGTGCAAGGCCTGCTGGGGGAAAAGCAGAAGGGAATGCATTTGCACAGAAAGACCCACCGAGAAACACATATATATTTAACCACACGCACATACAGTATACACACAGCTTACAATAAAAGCCTCATATTCCCAATGACAGGTTACACTTTGCTCCGTGATTTGCTGTAGCCCTGTAATCTTAATCTCTCTCTTGCAGATATATATAATGTCTGGACACGAGACGCGACTGAAGCTGTGTACATGAGGAAACCCGCCTATCTTCTACCTCTTGTAAAGAAAACACAGGTTCAGTTCACTTCATATAGAGCTATTTGCATCCACCGACACACACATGCTCCCAAGCAGGGTAGTATGTACGTTGAACCATTTATATGTTAAAAAGTAGAGCAAATGGCATCGACCTCCGCAAGAGGAGTCACTTCTCAGCCTCCAGAGGTTCCAAAGACCAATCTCACAGCAGCATAACAGGATGTAAAACATGCATGAGTAGCTCGTAGCATCATGGGGAGCCAGCCTTGACATCTCTTATATAATGCTAATGCAACTGTGGGATATAACCGGGCTTTTGCTGTCTCATGGCGACTCCACCGCAGCTTTTTTCACAGGAAATATTCCATTTCCATGTTATTCCGCCTCATCTGGAATTATTATTTTACTATCCTTCTTTTTTTCTCGCATAAATAAAATGAACGACCTGTGTGCCACAAATAGACTTAAATGCACTGCCTTGCTCCCAAAAGATTCATATGGTGCTCATTGCTCAGTCAGTCATTTCAAATGTGGAAAATTCATTACACACGCATCATTGATTTTAAGCTGCATTTGCATTGTGTGGAGCCTAAGGTGTTGACTGTGTTGGAGAAAAAACTGTTTCTATTAGCAAACAAAACTCAAGCTAAAGCAGACAATGAGCACTTTGTTTTGTAGCTTTTATGATAATATCTTTTTTCTTAGTTAATACAAGCAGGAGAAGATTAATAAAGATGACATTTCACACCATAGAGGCTTTGATTTTCTCAGGCCAGCTTGTTGAAGATTGATTGGTTTAATTCCAGATCTGGAGCACGACTGGCACAACAATTATAATGTTAAGACTTTTGAAGAACCGTCACACAATGTGTCAGTTTCACTAATCAGGTTTTATTTGGTCTTTTTTCGAGCACTGCAGTGTTTGTTTTGGTGCATGCACTGCTGGATCAACACTGTCAGGTTGTGGGATTTAATGCAGTCGTTAAGAAGTCAAATGTGGCACAGCCTACAGCTGCACCCCTCAACCTGTCTGGCAACAAACCTCCAAACTTAAAGTGACAGACAGCTCTTTGGTGCAATGGAATGAATAAAGCCTTTACCTGGAAAAACTAAATTGCATCACAACCAGATGCAACACCAAATCTGGGCTATAGTGGAGGGGCTCCCTCCCAACACAGACTATAAAACCCCTTGTTGTTAAATACCAACTATGTGCAATATGTGCAATATATATATATATATATATATATATATATATATATATATATATATATGCCGTAATAACTGTGCAATATATACCTGGCTGCTATATCTTCAGAACTGTTACAGGATGTGTATTTTGTAAATTGTGTAATCTTTTTACTAATTTTTATATATTTGTTTATCTTTAATATTTTGTGTATGCATGCTTCTTAGTTAACATTAAGCTGTCATTGACTCTTTTCTGCTGTAACAAATATAAATGTCCCCTCTGTAGGACAAATAAAGTTATTCTGATTCTGAACTTCGTACTACTTTCTGGGCCCTTTCTTGTATCACAACCATCCGCCGTAATTTAATCTCATCAACACATCTGTGAAGTTTCCTTCCGATGGTGTAATCTATACCAGCGTTGTTGTCGCGGGTCCTTAAGTTTCCGTGAATTTAACAAGAAAAAAACGTTCATTACCAAGATGTGACACACAATTAAAAGTGTGTATTTTACGAGGCTTCCCACTTTTGAAACTGTGCCTGTTTGTAGCATCACATTAATCAACGCCTGGTATTTAGATTAAAAGTTGGTGTTTTTAAACTTTAAATCGCAATTTGCTAAAACTTCTGCTCTCTGATCAGCTGCTCAATACAGAACAGGAAGGAGGCTTAAATCATGGTGGTTGAAGTGTTATTATTTTCATGATTGACCCTCTGTTAGTGCTCTCCATTCTTGCATCAATTTAAGTCTCATTTCCTGATTGCATCCACATAAGATTTATTTGCATTTTGTTTACAGCAGGCATGGACAATTTGACTCCAGTGACCATGACATTGCCTCTCTGCAGGTTGGTGTAGTAGTGAGTTGGGAGACTATCCTAAAAATGTGCTAAAGTAACCGGCAACCTCCTAAAGTGCCCTTGAGCAAGACACTGCAACAGCTCCAGGCTCACTGCAGGAACAACACTGTGACCTCTGTGGAAAAACTATTCCTCATTCAGGAATATGTGGTCTCATGCATCTAGGAAAAAAAATAAATAGAAATGATTGGAACTGAGCTCAACTCATGGGAAATAATGTTCCTTACGTAAGAGAAAGGTTTTCAGTTAAAATGAGGAGATTGCCCTTGGTGGTGGCAATGATTAGTCTAAGTGCTAATCAATGTCAGCCATAATTACTGAATGTTGCAATGTCTTTTGCTTTGTGGCTTGATAAACTGTTTTCCTATCTTGCCCCACTCCCATCACATTTTATTTTGTGTGTTGCTGGAGGACATAAAAACTGGGCTGTTCCTTACCACAGGGAGAGGCCGGTCTCCAGGGAGAGTTAGCAACAGGCAGACGTGATTATCCTCCATCTGTTCAATTAACTGTCAGCTTTCTCAGAAATGAATGAAAAGGCTGCAAATATAAAGTACATTGATAAAGTCAGAAGACAAATTGAAACAGTGGCCTCATGCATTTAAAAGTGTGAAAAATGAAAATGGACATACAAAATGCAAACGGGGAAAGGAAAAGAAAGAATGGATTTAGCTAATTTCCCGAGAAGAGCCTCACAAAATATGCATAATATCGATATCTCGCCTCTCTGACAAGCGATAAGGATAATGAGCTTTTCTTCCTCCTCTGCCGGGTTCAAGGAAAATCACATTCTCTATGTTACAGATGTAAGTCTCATTATCTGACCTGAGTTTCTTCACTTCAATTCCCACAGTCTTTGCTCACTAAGCGCATCAGGCTGATTAAAGAACTTTTCTAGGAGACTAAGCCCGTTTTATGCGTGGGTCCAGCGTTATCACACCACAGCCCTGTGCTCTGGCAGTCAAACAGATAGTGTATCCCAAAGCTGGCTTTAACTCAGACAGCAGCTCATCACCTTCCTCCACTCCTCAGGTTTCCTCTTCTTCAAACAGAAATACACACACACACACACACACACACACACACACACACACACACACACACACACACACACACACACACACAAACACACACACACACACACACACACACACACACACTGACACACAGATACAGTATACACCCATCAAAGCATCCATGCAGTGAAATGCACAACACGTTTGCAAAGCTATACCAAACTGATTCACACAGCAGCTCTCGGGATGTCTGGTTTGCTTGTATTTCCACTCATATGTTTAAATATTTTCTCAAGAGGGGCAATAAATGGGTTTGTGCTGAAACCATAATAAATGTATCTCCATTCTGCAGACAGATAAGACATTTTCATAAGAAATTTGAATCAAATAATAACAACGCATTTGTCAAACTAAATTGCAAAATATTCGATGGTTCAAGTTTTTCAAATATGAGCAATTGCTGCTTTTATCCCTTGAATATTAAAGAAAAAGGGAATCTTTGTAAGACCATTTTAATTTGTGTCCAAGCCAATGAAAATAATCATGAATTAAAAAACAATTAATACAAAGATTATTCCATTTATAAGGTTAGGAATGTTTTTCCTCAGACAAACATTTTGAGGATGTTAATATTCTTGCAGTCAAAAAATGATATGTATTAGGATATTTCTGACGCAATTATCCAATTACAAGCGATTTTCAAAAGAAAATGACTTTCAAAGGCTCTGACATTTTAATGAAGACAACTCTCTGCTACTGGGCTTGAAATGAATGCAACAATTACACTTTGCAGGCAGTACACAACGGGACTGTAGTTATGTAACTGAACGATGACACGTGAAAATTACTACAAAGCAAGCACCCTTAAGGAAACTTTAAATATATATTTTATGTTTGTTGTTGTCATAGAAACATAGCCAAATAGCCAGTCACACAAGGCTGCCAGACGCTGATGGTCTGAGGCTCTTTTTGACGTTAAGCCGACCTGACAGTTTTTTCACTGTCCCCATGGAAGTAGGAAGAAGCCATCACACTGGCTCGATCAAACCGGATCTCCAACACTATTTCACCCAGGAACACTGTCCTCTTTGGAAGACAGAGACACATTTGCATAATGACCTTTCCAACGACAGAGGCCGCTGCAAGAGGATGTGTGTGATGTTTTGGATAACTACATTAAAGTATTAACCTCACTTTGGTGTTAAAAAACATTTGTTAAAATACACATTCTTATGAAACAAAATAGTTTTGCTAATATAGTGTTCATAACTTCACAAGAAATCTATAGATTTTTTTGTTTGGTGTATTTGTAATAGCAAAAATTCAAATTTTGCACTGGTTTGTCTAAAAATGTTGTGTATAACAAACGTTAAAAGACATACTTACTTAAGAGATTGATCCTCATTGGACTATTGTGTGTATAAATAAAGGATGAAATGCATACATCACAGACACATAGACTACAACTTGTAAAAGGTGCCTTGGGAGTATCTATTTAAGGCTTGACTATGTTTTGTATTTGATGAATAAATGCTCGAAAGATGATAAATGCAGCTATTGTTCATCTTCCCCACAAGGACTTCATTCCATCAATAGACAGAGTGATGTTTGTTTTAAGCAAAATCACTAAGTGCCCTATTATCATTCCAACTAGAGCAGTGCCCATGCAAAGCAGTTGAAGACAGGCATAATTCTTGGTCTGTGTTAATGCTGCTCTTCTCAAGAACAGCTCATACAAATAACTTCATATTCGACCATGGGCTTCCTCCAGTCCTGTGCAATTCCCCTGACATGACATAGTTGCATCACACTAGTCTTGGTTACTCACAGTCAGAAACAGAGATGAAATACACTCTGGTTCAGGGGGAAAACACACACACGAGTCACAGTTACTTACTTTACAGTCAGAAACAGCAGTGAAACACACCCAGTGAAAGTACTGATCAGGGCAAAACTTACACAATTTGAGTTGCATTGGCAGAGTGGTATTGTCCCTTAGGTTAACCGCTCCATGCTCGTTAATTTCAGGACAGCAAAGAAGAGTTCAGTTAGTGAATCGAACATCCATGTAGCGTTAGTGTTCCAACATCCATTTAACAAGAAGGTCCTGCATCAAGGTAAAAGTTGATACAGGTTGAATATTGAGCTTGATGTACCCTTTTGGCCTGACCAAGCACAGGTGTTGTTAATCACATTGACGATGGTGCCATTCGATTAAGAGTAGCAACCCATGTCAGTGAGTGAGCATGCACAGTAATAGAGCCCTGGTACTGGCTCACCTAAATGGAATGCAGCCATCGTTAATGTTATTAATTTCACTATTACATTGAATTCAACAAAACGGTAACCTATACCCATAAAGTTTGTAGTGGATCTGATGAATGTTTTCCGATATATCAAAGCACGGACGGACGAACAGACAGGCAGTTAGTAAGGTTTTTAGACAGCCATCTCTGCATCTGTGTACTTTTTAAATGTTGCAGTTGCATATTCTGTTTATCAGGAATATCAAAACGGCGTTTTATTTCTTTCTGTTTGGAAGGAGACATGGTGAATTAATCATTTGTGTGCAGATTGGTGGGACAGGCTTGGCTTCAGCTGGAGCTGTCTGGGCTATGTAGGGGGAGAAGTGGACAGAAGTGTAACAACATTGGCCCTTTTTGGAATGTATTATCTCTTCGATTTACACACGGCATCTATTGCACGTCTGTCCGTCCTGGGAGAGGGATCCCTCCTCTCTTGCTCTCCCTGAGGTTTCTCCCATTTTCCCCTTTAAACTGTGGGGTTTTTCTCTGGAAGTTTTTCCTTGTACGATGTGAGGGTCTAAGGACAGAGGGTGTTGTATTGTCATACTGATATTCTGTACAAACTGTGAAGTCCACTGAGACAAATGTAACATTTGTGATATTGGGCTATATAAATAAACATTGATTGATTGATTGATTTTTAAGGAATTAATCACAAC
Source organism: Dissostichus eleginoides (assembly GCA_031216635.1). NCBI lineage: Eukaryota > Metazoa > Chordata > Actinopteri > Perciformes > Nototheniidae > Dissostichus > Dissostichus eleginoides. Next base: position 11,291,547 of record CM062268.1, on the reverse strand, counting down.
AACGAAGTTATAAATCAATATTGTGATAAAAGTCTAGATTCGTCTTGTTTTAAAGGCTGCAATATAGTGATATTATTTTCTGACCTTACCAGACTGCTCTAGCTGTTTTAACATTTTTCTTTACCCACTAAAGGTTTGTTGTAGCCACCTTATTGATCATTATTCAACATAACATTATTGTTTAAATATATTACGTGAGCACCAATGGTCAACCGTATCGCTGCAATATGGATTTCGTAAAAATATTGTGATATTTGATTTTTTCCATATGCCAGGGCGCTAACTTTGAACTCTGATAATACAATTATACCAAATACTTCCATTAATCATTTTTAGCGCCTCTCTCTAAATGCAAATGAATGTTTACATAGAGATAAGCTATCTGAAATAGCAATTATAGCTAACTATGAATTGATCCCTGCTGTTAATTCACATTGTACATTCTGTGTGAGGTTGACTTTCCCTGTAGTTATGCTGTCTTCTAAGAGCTGAAAAATGTAATGCGATGGCTGGTTATCCCATGGACAATTATGAGGACTATTGTGAGTCTGTTCAATTGTTTCAACGATGGGATGCTTCGTCAGTCATTCTGTCCATAGATGCAAGCCCTAACCTGTAGAAGCTGTATTTGTATTGGCTGCCAGATTGAGTCAGCCTCGGGGTTGAAGACTGAGCACCAGCGTCCCGATCATCACCAGCTTGTACGCCATTTCTAGGTGGTTGGAAGCCCGGGGGGACGTGCAGGGAGCAGCAGGGGGTCTTGCCTCACTTCCTCTCTCCATATATGTCAGACACATGCAGAAAATATGCCTCCAGTGTTGGATCAGTCAGGGGAAGCCCCAGCACTCTCCTCATCTGGCTTTGGGGATCATAGAACATGAGTTAAAACATGTAAGCACCACTTTTTGTGCAGCCATGATAAATATTTAGAGTGAACATTGAAAGGATTGCAGTGATAGCTGAGTTTTGTCAACTGGCCCTCAGCGCCCATCACGTCCCAAAAGTGGCCCTTGAACCACGCTTTTGATTATCATAGATACAGGATGTTACAAGTCAACATCCATTCCTTTCTATTGTATTTTTCAGTAGATTTTCGTTAGATCAGCAACATTCACATGCTGAGAAAAATTGGTTGTAATCAGTTTCAGCATCCTGAGGTCTTATCAGCTCTGGCAGTCCCCTTTTATATTTTTTACTCTATAGCTATCTCCGTATTCTTAAATGTTGCTACCTCTGCTAAAAAAACTACTTTTTCCCAACAACTTCATACTGGTTGTTACCGGGAGGTGAATGCTGATAACCCCATGGCATGCTCAGAGGGTATTATTCAAACTCACGCAGGCACACAGGCTTTAGAGATTGGCTGGTGGACTGTTGGTGTTTCAAACAAAAACCAACATGACAGGATCATTTTTTCTGATTGAGGTTGTGGATTTATTAATCTGTGGCTGTTGACTGGGTTTTATTTTGTTGTCAGATGACTTATATTCCTGCCGCAGGCCTGCTCCCTTTGAATCAGATTGCACCTTATCAGAAGGAACAGACTGCGCCGTGCTATCTTAAGATACTGCGGCAGGCTGAGCTCTCGATCCAACACGCCGCTCGATAGGCACATTAGCCACATCATTATTGCAGGCCCAGTGACACTGCTGCTACTTTGAGGTAACCCCCTGTTGTCGGGCTTGCTAAATATCTAATTGAAAACCAGATGTTTCTCTCACATAAGCATTAAAGAGGATTGATCTGGAGCTGATGCCTTGCCCCCACTGTGATAATACCAACATAAACAAGTCCTCCAGATACAAACAGATTGCCATCTCTATCTCTCTCAAACAGAATGTTTCTCTTCATCTTGTACGAAACAAAATGTTACACCTATTTGTAATACATCCTTCTGAGGTTTTACAACAGCAGAGAAATGATAATCCTATAAGTCCCATGACTTATTTTACTAATGCTTCAGCCATGATTAAATATTATATTGAAAATTTCTGCTGCCCACGGCTAGAATTTATTCAGACAGAGTAATTTTATCCTGTGTGCACCTTCAAAATGGTCCCTTGTGATGAGCCCTGCAGTGTCACTGCCCACCCATTTGCTGATAGCCCACTGGTCACTCACCAACTCTCTCATTTTCTCTCTGCAGGCTTTTGAAGCCCAAGACTGAAATTAAAGATCTCCAGATATACTCCTTTCTTGCAGCTCTGGGTTCTTCTTTCCTCTTCTTGCTCAGCAATTTAGCTCCTCAGACGCACAGTGACTTTTTTTTGAAAAGGTAGGTAACTTAAATGCTATTATTTATTGAGCTGCATAATCTATGAATCTATGAATAATACATTCATTTATTTTAGTCTTTCACAAGACAATAAAAGCAGATGAATTAAGCAAATGTAGAAACAAAAAGAACATCAAACAACATATCAATCACAGTATAATAGTAAAATGGTAAAGTGATGAGAACAAATGTATACACAAATATGTGTATAAACATAGCATACACATAATACATAAATGTACTGATACATCACCACACAAACCGTATATAAATCAACATATAGAAAGATGGATAACCTTGGGAACATGTACAAATGCTATCGAAAAGCTTTTGTAAAATAATCTGCATTACTTGATGCTAGTGTTTGTTTGTTTTTGCTTGAATTCCCATTCATTCATTGAATTCATCCTTTTCTCCCTATTTTCAATAAAAATAACGCAATTGCAATCATAGCTTTGCTTTGTGAATGTTGCTCTTTATAACAAATAACTATATAATGTGGTCATGTGTAATTAAGTGCAGTGTCTATTGCATTTCAATGGTTTAAATGGTGATATGTTCTTTTTGGTCAAATATCCATTTTTTTAAATACAATAATCATAAGGCAGGCAAAACATCATTTCAAATTTAAAGGGGGCCTATATGATAATGTCAGGTTTCATATTTATATTTGCTTAGCTGGCCGGCTCTGCTGTGATTGATCCGGTACAATGTGTTTGACTGCTAGCCAATAGAAGTGCAGGGTATTACATAGTGTTGAAACTATGTAACAAAAGCAAAACAAAGGAGTACAATTGAGGCGTTTCCCGCATGGGGGGATTGTGTTGGAGAGAATTTTTGCTTTTGCAGACCATTTACATGCACACAAACCTATAAAACAAACTACTGGAAAGGGAAAACCCCCAAAAGCATAAAATAGCCTCTTTAACTTATCATAGCTAAAACTAGGAGATCATTAACAGAAGCTAACAAGTCCAGGAAGGAGCAGTCAGGGTCAGAGCGGGCGGATCAGATAAACAGACTAACACATTAATAAATGACTATGTGCCGAGCTGACAGTAACACACAAGAGGATCTGGCAGGGACTAAGTGAAAGTGAACTGCTGAGGGGGTAATGAGGGAATGAGTAGCAGGTGAGGGGTATGAGCAGATTGCAAGTGTCGAAAAGAAGCCTGATATTAAATGACTGGATAGTTAAAGCTAAGGCAAACGCAGATGATAGCAAACTAAAAGTGGGTAGAATCCATGACAAGCAGAGAGAAAAAAAGTGACATATTCCTAAAACTTTTTTCATGTGGTGAGATTGTAGCCGCCAACTACAGATAATAATCCCACTCAAATGACAGAATAAAATATATCTCCTGCCTGCAGTGCATTTCCTGAGAGCTTAACATAACAGCTATTGATTGCATTTGGGTGCACATCTGATGGCTTTTATAATTGTTAATATTGATGGCACTGCAGAATAATACAATGAAATTTGCAAGAACACAAGCAGGGAAATGACTTTCTGTCTGCAGCCATGCTGTTAAAAGCATTAAAGTGTATTCATGGAGTGCAGACATGTCTGTCTACCTTATTACGAGAATAAATCAGCAGACCATAAAACAGTCAAATCATGTCCTTCCCTTACATCCAACACCGAATGATTCACCTTTTCCTACTCTGATAATATTATCCTAGTAAAATGAGACAAATGAAAGGAAATTGTATTTTTGCCTTGATGAGCAGCTATGGGAAATGCATCTTATGTAAAGTGCAATCCGTAACAGTCAGGAACAAAGAGTCCTCTCATGTAATTCATTTATAAATTGGAAGCTTTTAAATGACTGCACATCTCTTCATCTCGTTTAAATCGGTAAATACATTACACAATCCTGTACCATGCTAACACATATTGGCACTACTGTTTTCAGGTACTATGCACCTTTTACATGGAATGAACAGCAAACGTTCCCCAAAGTATGGTATTCCATTCAACATGAAGATTCTATGTTTAATTCCTTATTTATTTTGTAGTTGTGTTTCTGTTTTGATGATTGTGTTCTTGTGCATGTGTCTTGCTCTTTAAAATCGTTACACTGGTTTACTGCTGCTGGTTTATAAAGCACTGAATGGTTTGGGGCCCAAACACATATTTGATCTTCTGCTTCATTATGGACCCTCCAGAACCTTCAGGTGTTCTGGCTCAGGTCTGCTTTCTGTCCTTAGAGTCAGAACTAAAGAAGTAGCAATCAGTTATCACGCTCAATATATCTGGAACAAAGTACCGGAAAACTGCTGGTCCTTTTATAATGTGTTTCTGCTGCACTATATCTTAATGCTCTTAATGTTTTTCATTTTTTGTATAGCACTTTGAAAAATGCCTTGTGTTGAAAGATGCTTTTTAAATAAAAATATGCCTTGCCTCTGAGGTCTTTTCGAAAAACAGATCTTAATCTGAAATAGAATGCCTGAATAAATAATCATCAAATAAAATAAATCATATGAGCAGACTTTGAACACATAGTGCGCAATGTGACATCTGTTATCTGATCTCTACTACATTTTGGAGCATTGTGTTGACCAGCTTAAAAATAAAGTCTCATACTTTGTTCTTACTTTGAACCGCCAGCCTATTTAATACTTTTTCTTTGTTTGTTTTTGCAGTCTGGCCTTTTGTGTCACCCCTTCCAGATAAATATATGCTAATAACCCGTATGGTAAATAAATCATGAAATATAAATAGAAGTTAATAGGCACCAGCGAAAAGCATGTGTCTCTCTGAAAACACTTTTAATGATGTATTCCTTTGAAATAAAGAAATAAAATCACCCGCCTCGGGCAATAGTCTGGAGTAGCCTGAGCATGATTGCAGAAAGCTTTTCAAAATGTCCAATCTAGGTTTTTGTACATTTACTTTGCATTCATTTACATTGTCCAAAGAGGAACAAGATGTTTTTTAAATCCATTTCTTTTTCTGTCATCACCCAATTTCTGTTTGTTTGTCTGTTTGGATTATTTGCAGTCAAAAGCACAGACATGGCAATCTGTAATAAGTATGGGAGTAAACAAACCCCCTTATTGCAATAATTGATATTTGTTGCTTACAAACAGCACATTGGGGGTGCAGCAATCTGGAAACATTCACTCAACAAGGGGTTTGATTTAATGATCGTGTCGTAGTTGACACAGCAGATGATAGACAATATTATTATAAACAAGCAATTTGGTTAATGCTGAGTCATCAAGCATCCCAACTGAAGGATTGAGACTTGTACAGTACCACAGTGGCAGAGCAGCTGTGTCACCTTCAGGTGTCCTACCCAGTCAGACAGAAGGATATTTTCTTCCCCGTTATTACTCTGTGAAATCGCTGAATTATGTTAACAACATTGAGGAAGTTCTTTCCACATTGCTTTTTGACCTTGTAGATATTTGCATCAACTCTACCCACTAGAGGTGTGGTTTGTGGGCGTAGCTGATTTTAAATATTCCTGTGGTGTCTGAAGCCAAGGTAATGGACAGTCTTTACTTTCTACAAGGCGTCCCTGGGTTGTTTTCCAGCATGCTGAATCCTTGTATAGTCCTAGGAAGGATTTCAATTATATTAGGCATTTTATCAGACTTTACAGGCTTGCCACTTTTTCTGCAAATGTGTGAAGCACATGTGCTTAAACCCTGACTTTGAATGCTGACACAAAGCTGGATTCAATCCATTCTCCATTCAGCAATCAATTCAGCAAAATGGATATTCTTTGAAATTCAAAACAGTGAAAAGCTTTTGGCATGACAACTGTTATACGGAACCAGGAGATATCTGAGAGAGTACTGAACCATTAGCAAATGAGGCAGTTTCTATTTACAATTTGAATTGATTGGATTGAAAGCAAATCAACCCCGGCTGGCACATGTGGACATCAGTGACAGTAACCTGCCTTCCACAGCTTAAGAAGGAACAGCTATTCTAAACCACCTCTATTTTTAGCCCTGATGAGTGAAATAAATATGGCTTAATGCCATCACGAAGGTACTGTGATTATGAAACCTTGAGTGATTTAGGGGTGGCTGATAGCACCCTCTGAATAATAATTCATTTTTCATGTGGGGATATGTAGTTGCTTCTGTATGACAGTGGAGACATCCACATTTTTAACAAGGCAGCCAGTCAAACTGGAGACTGCCTTGGTAGGCTATAGGATGTCAAAGTGGCTTGAAAATGAGCCCGTTGATAGATAGTTAAAACCATGTAACTTAGCAAGTGCTGCCATGCATGTAATCCATCTCATTATCCTCAGAGCAGAGATTTTATCCTGCTGTCGCTGCAAAAGCGCCTCCTTGCTGAGATGTAGCGGTTGGATCCACAGTTTGCAAAGATTGCAATCATAACACTTCGGCACATTTCAACTAGAGCTGAGAGTAGCAAAAAGTCAAGGATGAATGGATGAGTGTAGCTTTGAATATTGGATAATATAGCAATCTGAAAAGAGTAAATGTGTGTCTAGAAATTGACACATTTTAAACAAGTTATAATTAGGTTTTGGATACTAGATGAAGCTCTAAATTCAGAAAATCATAAGAAACATTTTAATTCCCATTACATTCATGTGAGAGTATGTCTTTTTTATTTATTTATTTTATTTTGAATAAGGAGCATTTACAAGTATACAAGACAAATAACAAAATATACATGGAGACAAAAAAAGAAAACAAAAACTGTGTGTGTGTGTGTGTGTGTGTGTGTGTGTGTGTGTGTGTGTGTGTGTGTCTGGGGATTGGACAAAAAGAGAGTAATTAATGACAAAAGTATAATTAAAATGAAATGAGTAACAATATAATAGTCATATATCATAGGAAGGGGGGGCATATAAATAGTAGCATGACCTTAAAGAAATAGAAAGGGGTGGTGGGTGAAATCGGACTGAGGATTATTAATTACATTTTTCAATAAATGGGTTCCAGATTGCATCAATATCATTGGTTTGTTTTTTTATGCCGGCAGATAATTTTTCCATTGAAATGTATTCTATAAGCAGGTTTTTCCAAATTGTGATATTGCTTTTGTGTCGTGATTTCCAATTCATGAGTATAGTTTTTTTTGCAATGATTAGGGACAGAATTCTACTTGATGTAATGTTGATGTTCACATTGGAAATGTCTCCTAGTAAACAAAGGGATGAAAGAAGAGGGATGTGGCAGTCCAGCAAAAGAGAGAGGTTGTCGGTGATGTTATGCCAGAATTACTTAACTGGAAACGGGAAAAGTACGGGTAAAAGTATGAGGACAGATGTCAGAATCTACAAAACCCATTTTAAACATAATTTCCCCGGTGTAGTGCACTCTGTGAATAATCTTATATTGTATGAGGTGCATGTTGGTGTTGGTTGATATGGAGAAGATGTTTCTGCAGATTTGAGACCAGAAGTCGGCGTTCGGGGTGATCTGTAGATCTTTTTCCCATTTATTTGAGGGGATGGACATTGTTAAGTCTGCAGAATAAATAAATTAATATATTTTTGAAAGCAGTTTTGTTCTTGATTTGATTTGGAATATTTCTGAGGGGGGATAAGAGTTCAAAGTCTTGCTGTTAACTTTGGTTTGAATGAATGATTTGAGTTGTAAATATTCTAAATATTGATGTTCCCTGATGCCATACTTCTGGACCAAATCAGAAAATGGATTAACTTGTGTTCATGAAATATATGTTTGAGGTGTGTGATGCCTTTGGCGATCCATGATTTGAAATGTAAAGGTATTCTGTTTATTAGAAAGTCAGGATTGTTCCAGATGAGAGTGTGTCCGGTGGGTGAAATTGTGTTGTTAGTTAATTTGTTACATTTCCACCAGGCTGTCAGAGTTGTGGCTATTGCAGGGTTTTTGAAGCATGGATGACGTATGATGGAGCGGCTTATGAACGGTAAGTCTGTAATATGAATATCTTTGCATTATGTTTGTTCAATGTCTAACCAGGAGGTGTCGGAATTATTAGGATTAGTCCATTTGTAAATGTATTGTAGTTGCTGGGCAATGAAGTAATGCAGAACATTTGGTGCTTCTAAGCCACCTTGACTCTTGCGTTTTTGAATAGTAGATAGTTTGATTCTAGGTGTTTTGTTTTTCCAGTAACATTTTGAGATGGCAGAGTCTATATATTTGAACTAAGTGGGTGGGGGTTTAATAGGGATCATTGAGAATAGGTAATTTATCATTGGGAGTATGGTCATTTTGACAGTTGCAATTCTGCCTAAAAGGGATATTGGGAGATTCATCCAACGTTGAAGGTTGTCTTCTATTGTTTTGAGAAGTGGGGTGAAGTCCAGATTTACTAATTCTGTCAGTCTGGGGGAAATGTTGATTCCTAAATAAGTAAAATTACCAGTACGCAGAAAAGAAGGCGGTGTGTGGACTGCCATCACAGCTATCAGATGAGAGTGGAAGAAGGGTTGATTTAGACCAGTTAATAGTATAATCGGATAATTTTGGGATTATCCGATGGGATTTTGTAAATATAGTATAATGTCATCGGCATAAAGGCTAATATTGTGGTGTATATTATTTGTTTGTATTCCTGTGATGTTAATGTGTTGACGGATAGCTGCAGCAAGTGGTTCAATGAATTTAGCAAATAGTGATGGAGAGAGTGGACATCCTTGCCTAGTACCCCTGTGTAAAGTGAAGCATTGTGATATCAGTCCATTGGTGGTGATTGTGGCCATCCGTGAAGTGTACAAGATCTTGACCCATTGAATAAAAGACTCACCGAAACCGAATTGTTTTAGTGCTGCAAATAAAAAAAAACAGTTTCCCTTGTCAAAGGCTTTTCCTGCATCTAATGATAAAATGGCTGTCGGTGAGTTCGTATTAGATGTGTAATGGATTATGTTAAAAAGTCTGCGTAGGTTATTGGAAGAGTGTCTTCCTTTAATAAAGCCTGTTTGGTCTGAGTGAATAAGAAATGGGATTACTGTTTCAATGCGACTTGCTAATGCTTTACTGATCATTTTTGTATCTGTATTGATCAGAGATAGGGGGCGATAGCTTGATGGGGAGGTGGGATCTTTATCAGGTTTCAATAATAAAGAGATAGTAGCAGTATTCATGGTATCAGGAAGTTTAGAATTTTGTTTGATTTCTACTGTTAATCAAGTGTTTATAGAACTCAGCAGGGAAGCCATCAGGACCTGGTGATTTTTTGTTAGGCATGGGTTTGAGTGCATTATAGAATTCGGTGATTGTAAATGGTTGTTCAAGTGTTTTTATTTGGTCATCCTTTAGTCTTGGTAACTCCATATTGTTTAGGAATGTTTCAATGTCTTCCTTGCTTGGGTTATTTGTTGTAGAAAATAAGTTACTGTCGAAATCTTTGAACGTTTTATTTAATTATTCAGGTGCCTGAATGGTTTTCCCTGCTGCGTTCACAATTGTTGAAACAGTTGTTTTTTCTTGGTTTCGTTTGATTTGGTTTGCTAGGTATTTTCCAGATTTGTTACTGTGTCATGTGAGAGTATGTCAAGATATTGCTGATGAGCCAAGGAAAAAAAACCTCTGTCTGTTAATTCACCTTTCTGCAATAGCTCTATCTTTGTTTAACAGCACATACTCACGTATTAGTGGCAGCTAGCTAGACAACATAGATACATTGTATTCCTAATTACATAAATGTGGCAATGCAGTACGCTGTGAGTTGTTTTTTCACCCATTTGCCAGCTTCCTAGTTAACTTGTCTAGTGTAGTAAGTGAGTAACAGGATGTGACTACTTTATTAGAGTTTGATTTCCTCTTTAAATTGAGAACTGGCATTTTTCTAAATGTTCCCTGAAGGAAATAATTAGCCAAAGTATGTCTCTCACGTTCACACATACACACACACATTGCATACACTCATACAACCACACGCACAACAACATCATCCTCCCCTGTCTTGTAAGTGAAACACAGGATTCATAATAAAAAAACAGTATACCTTTTCTGCTCTGTATACATAATTTGCAATGCTGTAAGCTACAGCATGTCATCTTTATTGCTTTGGTTAGCCATCATTTTTGGGTTTAAAAACAAAAAAACACAACCGCACTGAATTATGGAAGCATATAACATTAGGCTTGACAGAGAAAAATCACTAGGCTTTCTTGCAGTAACAAGGTATTTTGTTAGGATTAGGAAATATTTTCTCTACATGACTAAATCTGTTTCCATTCTTATAGAAAAGGATCTATGTTTTTTCAAATAATTTGTTCTCAGTGTTAAGCACCTATTTGGATCCTTGTCTTACCCTATGAAACATCAGTGATTATCTTTAACCCCATTATACAGTTCAATCTACTGAATATCAATCACTTTGGCATGCCTTAAGTTAAACAAAAGTATAACATTATTTTTGTTAAAAAACTAAATACAGGGAAATTACACGTTTTTTGTATTGTTTTTAAGTATTTCTATAAGTTGATTTGTTTTGTGGAGAAGGAGAATCTACAGCATATGGGAGACCAGATGCCATTTAAACAACTTCAGATCAGCTACAATTGTGCCTTGGAAGCTGCTAAGTAATAAAACCTAATTTTTTTCTGCAATACTGTTTGGTAGCACATTGTGAGTCACTATATCTTATTAAAAAAATTACGCTCCGGTAACCCCAAATTCCTAATTTCAACAATCAATAGGCTTTTAAAGCCTCCAACTACATATCAACATCCAAGATTTTTTAAACTTTTTTATCGTCAAAACTTGCAGAAATTAATATATTGATAGCAGCGTGTAGGCTTCGTTCATGTCCCTGCTCCCATTGATTTCCGTTGAGATCTGGTGGACTATCCAGTTTCAATAAAGTTATTTTTAACTACATCTCTAAACTGAATTTCACAATGAGGGCCATTACCCCTGGATCCTGTTGCTACTTCACGAAGGGGGAAATTGTATAGATTTAGAGGACCTCTGCAACTACAAACCTATATCCATCTTCCCTTCCTGGCAAAAATGTTAGGATGCACAATTTCTGGGCAGCTCAGGTATCCCTCGACACGCTCAGTCATTTCATCCTACTCAATGTTCTGGACATATCAGGAACTGCACTGAGGCGGTTTATATCGAACCTGAAGGTTATGTGTTGGGCCCACTTGTTTTCTGTATCAACTGAAATGTTTTTTATCCCCATTGTCTTAAATGTATATTAAGCAAACAACTTCAAACTATTAACAATACTCCAGTATCTCAATTGTCTTGAGTATGAAAACTTAGTGTCATGTTTAACATCCATGTCTTGTCTTTATTATATATAACTCCATTGCAAAAATTAGGAGCCTTCTTGTCACCACCTAATGGTGAAAAGTTGGCTAATGCCCTTGTTGCCTCGAAATGTTATTACTGGAAGGCTTTGTTCTTCATTCTTCCATCAACTAGTAGACGTCCCTATGTTCCAAACTTTTTTGCCCATATTCTCAAACATGTCCAACCAAATACAAATAAAGTGTACCACCAACCTTACACTGGTTTCTGTTCTCTTCCGCCTTTGGAACAAAATCATAACACCGTCATACAAAGTTGTTCACCACTCTGCACTCTATTATCTCTGTGACCCTTTTCATACTCACACTACCACCCACATTGCTGAAGACATTATTCACCAACAATGCTGCAATCTGAAAACTACAGACGATGGATCCCCAACTGTGCTCTGCATGAAGAGCTCGGGAATGCACTCTGTCTCCTTAGTGTTAAATAACTTCTTAAAACACACCTTTTAAAACATGTTCTTAGCAGCACTTGCTTTTAAGCATAATATTTGTTTGTGTATCACTGTCTCTACCTACATTGTTGTGTGCTTTTAAGCTTAGTGTTCTCATTTTGTAATGTGCTTCATGCCTAATTTCATTGTTTGTGCTTTTGTGCATGATGTTTTTTGTTTTTTATATCCTGTCTGGTGCTGGGGTCTAAAAACTCGATTTTTGAACAAAACGTATGAATATTAATTATTGTTAATTTTCTGATATTGGACAGGTCAAAGAATTCCGTTAAATATGCTACATTAAACATAACACATAGAATATATGATACATTTCATGTGTCAGAGAGCCCAGTCCAGATGTTTTCATTTGCATTTTCCTCCTTTTGAAGTGCAGAATGTGGGCAGAGGTCAGGTATCAAATGTATGTATATTTAAAATACCATATCATTGTCCGCACTAGATACCTCATAAACCATTTATCTTTGGCCACAGAGGTATTTTACCTCCAATTTGTCCAACACTGAGGCACCAGAGGTGAGAGGGGTACCAATGACTTGTCATATATCTTTTCTGGGATTTTCTTAGGACCCACTGACAGTTAAACTCTTTATACTTTCTCCTTTTTTATTTCGGTGATTTTAAGGCACTTGGTGCTACACTTGGTGCCAATGCCAGAAAACCAACAGATTTGATTGGTCTCTGGAGAAAAAAATAATGCTTTGAAGAAATCAGCTGCCTCAACCATTGCAGTATTGGATTTTCTTTTCTCGATGATGTGTGTTTCAGGGTCCATGACTGTGTCACCAATGGTATTTCCAGTTGAGTCCTTTTTTGTTAGCATTTCTTTTATTTTATATTCATTGTCTGTACGGGTGGCAGTGGCCCCCCCACTTTACAGCCCTGCCCCACATTTCCGCAGCGGCGGAATCCGCGGAACACTGTACATCCCGTTTCAAGAATTCCCCTCTACTCTAAAGTCGCATCTAAAAAGAACGCGATCTGATCTAGCTGTGTATATTTTGTTATTTTTGCAAATTGAGGGGATGATAAGACAATCTCATTAGCTACAGGCAGCGACAGAGGCTCATATATTGCATTAGGTAAAATAAAGCAAGCACACATAACAGGAAGAATTACATTTTAATCCAATCAAAGAGGACATTGTCACACCATTCAAATGTATCCATGTACATTACAACCAATAAAAAAGCTTAGATTTGTTTCTTTGTTACGTTGTTCTGTGTCAGCCTTGATATCGCAAACATGTCAGAAGAACCAGCGCATAATTAAATAAAATACAGTCAAGCAAAACTGAACTTCAACAACTTCAATGTCACTCCCTGACATCCACAACTCCGGAGCCTGGCCCTTCAACCCTAGAACCAGCGCAGCCAGATGAACCCCAAAGCAGCAGCTCTGTGACCGCTGAGACTGTCAAAACCGCCGGCATCATTGAACCGAAACAGGCTGGTTCCGACTGCGTGGAGGTTTGTTGTCGGGACATTGAGACGGGTAAAGCTGCACAGCTAATTATGGAAAAAAAGGAGACCTCTAGATCGTTTGGGCAAAGAGAAAGGTACTTCAATGCAGAATGGTACAAAAACAGAGAGTGGTTAATTATTTGCAAAACCACTAAACGAGCCTTCTGTGAAATATGCAGATTTGCTGCTGTCAAACGGCTTGTAACTTTCTCCAAATGTGGAGATGACAGCTTTGTAAATTCCGGACTTAATAACTGGAAAAAGTGCCCAAGCCTCTGGACAGCCACGAAAAGTCTAATTTTCACAGAGTGTGTTCAAAAAAAGTGCATAAGTACATAAATTAATGTCGTCTTCTTCTGTTTGTATAAATACAGGCAACGTAGTTATGCAGCGCCCCCACTGCCAGTAAATGGAACTACTACAAGGAACCCTGTTAATTATGTGCAGTTATTTCACGACTTTTATTATATACACCTTGAAAAAGTTACCGAGGTCCGGACCTCAGTGACCTCAATGGTGGATACGGCCATGCCTATAGCCAGAGGTGGAGTGATTACCACTCGGCTAGTGCCTGTAGATTTAGCATTTCTTTGACCATCACATACACACGCACTCTTTGGCGCCCCCACTTCCGAAATGAATCCGGCGCTGCTGACGGGTGGCAGTATCACTCATAGGGCTTTCACACCAACGCGATTCCCGTTCTAGCTCCGTGCTAGAGCTTTTCTGGTTCGGAACCGGTTTTTCTTTTCAGCCCCTGTTTTGTTCACACCGCCCAGAGTCCAACTGGTGCTGCCGCTGCTGCGTCATGACGTCACCGTTTACATCGCTGATTTTCTCCCCAACGGCGTTACGGCGCTCACTACAACCAGAGCCGTATAATATATATATGGCTCTCTATATGGCGCTGACTACAACAACAACGGGGGACTGCATCGGGTCGATGATCATGTTGCTTTTAATCATACGAAGCCAGATTAAATTAAATAACGACTTCTCCAACCTTATACTTTTCTCCGCCGTGGTTTATTGTTTATTAATGTGTTTCAGAGGCATTTACCGACCGCTGCAGTGCTGCTCTTCCACCGGAGATTATTCTCCCGTTATCTCCGGGTTAGCTCACACCGCTTACCGTTACGCCGCTGTAAAGTATTCACTGTCTGACTGTCACACAAGCAGCTGATACATATCCCCAATTCCCCATAAGTGAATGTGTTTCAGTATGAATTGACGCTGTTTGGCATCACAACGCTGTTATTAAAGTTTCTCTGGTATAAAATGGGTGATGTTAGCATAGCAACCGAAGCTAAACTGACTATCTTGACTACTTGTTGTTGCTATCCTATTGTGGCATAAGCCGTTTTCTACAGGCACATTTTACCGGCGTATTTTTCATTATGATTCTACTTGTGATAGTCGGACATGACAACCTGTGCAGCCCATGTATTGATTCTATCCGATAGCTGCTATAATACAAAACAAAACGTCTGCCTGCTCTCCACAATGATCAATAACAGCGAACGGATGGTCAAATAAACAGAATCACACGAAGCCTGGTTAGTGTTGCCTGACTTTATAAAGTGTGTTTTTTTTTTTATAAGTGTGTGGTTGCGTTCTAGTCACTTTGCTCAGCGCTACTGCTTGTTACAACTTTTATTTGCCGTACTCGCCTTTAACTGTTAGCTCAGGTTAATCTCGCCCCCCTCCGACGTAAGCGTGACGTAAGCGGTTCTTGCTTCTAGACCGACACTTTTTTGGTGCTTGAAACGAACCGGATTCCGGAGCTTAGAGGAGGCTCCGCTGCGGTGTGAACGGGAAAAACCGGTGCTTTTCAGGCTCTAGCTCCGAACCGGCCCTGGAACCGCGTTGGTGTGAAAGCCCCATCAGTTAGAATCATAGTCTGGTTTCGGTTGGAGCTACGGACCTTAACATTGTTATTCCTGTAATAGTACTTAAATCTAGAAATCATATATGATAAAGTCTTTAAAATGTGACTTTAAAATTAACCGTTTGCTAATCCTCAATAAGTGTTTGCCTTTCAGAAAAGAAGACATTACCAGTCTATGTTTTGTGGATGAAACAATTACCATCCATTGCATCAAGTCAATACATTTGAGTGGTTTGCAACCATATAATTGCAATGTAACAAATTATTAGGCGAATGAGGTAAATAAGCCTATAATTGCAATGTAACAAATTATTATGCGAATGAGGTAAATCAGCCTAGCAGGGATGTATTGTGTGTTAATTCAAGATGTGAATATGAGCATTATGCTTTATAAAATATGTACAATGTGAAGTAAGAATATAATTTGTTCCAACATTGTCAGATATTTACGGTGGCCCTGAAGTGCAAAACACCACAGCATTTCAGAAAACACAACAGCATTTCAGAAAACACCACAGCATTTCAGAAAACACCACAGCATTTCAGAAAACACAACAGCATTTCACAAAACGCCGCAGCATTTCACAAAACGCCACAGCATTTCAGAAAACGCCGCAGCATTTCAGAAAACACCACAGCATTTCAGAAAACACCACAGCATTTCACAAAACACAACAGCATTTCAGAAAACGCCGCAGCATTTCAGAAAACACCACAGCATTTCAGAAAACACCGCAGCATTTCAGAAAACACCGCAGCATTTCAGAAAACACCGCAGCATTTCACAAAACACCACAGCATTTCACATTGGACGGAAAGGGTATTCCTTTAGGGAGAACACTTCTTGTTTGTGATTGGACAGAGCCAGCCAGAGAAGCACTGCTGTGATTGGTTGTTTTTGCTGCCAGTCAAGAAATGACGCTTCGTGATTGGTCAGCACCCGACAGCGCAATATGTCCCAACACATCAGCTGTTAGCTGTTAGCACACACTCAGAGCTCACAGCTCCTCATATCTGTTCAGAAACTGGACAAAAGTTAAACATGTACAAAACACAGACTGTCTATGTCATGGCGAATACAGTCGCTGCTTTATTTATGTCTGTATGGCGTTGTTGTGAGTGTGGACGGAGCAGCTACAGGTTAGTTTAGCCTGATCGATCCGATTCCATTCAGAAAACACGCATTTTAAAAGCTTTTCGCCTGCCGTCTTATCTGCACACTTGTCAAAGCATTAATTCATGGTTTTTACTAACCGGTATCAGTATGTAGTTACTTCGGCATCACTTTGAAACGTGTATTACAATTAAATCACGGTCAAATATGTTCATTTTGTTGTAGTTGGTATCTCCCATAGGATTTACATAGAGATACGCCCCGCCCCCTCTTCAGCGCATCTTGTTTGAATAACAGGAGCAGGAGCAGGAGCGGCTGTCACAGCTGACAGCTGCGGTGAAACTCGAGCGATTAGAGCGATGCGAATATTGGGTAGTCTACCGTAGTATTTACATGGAGATAAGTCCCTTAAAAACCATGAATTAATAAAGCATTAATTCATCGGAATCGGATCGATCAGGCTAAACTAACCTGTAGCTGCTCCGTCCACACTCACAACGTCATACAGACGTAAATAAAGCGGCGACTGTATTCGCCATGACATAGACAGTCTGTGTTTTGTACATGTTTAACTTTTGTCCAGTTTCTGAACAGATATGAGGAGCTGTGAGCTCTGAGTGTGTGCTAACAGCTAACGGCTGATGTGTTGGGACATGTTGCGCTGTCGGGTGGTGACCAATCATGAAGTGTCATTTCTTGACTGGCAGCAAAAACAACCAATCACAGCAGTGCTTCTCTGGCTGGCTCCGTCCAATCACAAACAAGAAGTGTTCTCCCTAAAGGAATACCCTTTCCGTCCAATGTGAAATGCTGTGGTGTTTTCTGAAATGCTGCGGCGTTTTGTGAAATGCTGTGGCGTTTTCTGAAATGCTGCGGTGTTTTCTGAAATGCTGCGGTGTTTTGTGAAATGCTGCGGCGTTTTGTGAAATGCTGCGGCGTTTTGTGAAATGCTGTGGTGTTTTCTGAAATGCTGTTGTGTTTTGTGAAATGCTGTGGTGTTTTCTGAAATGCTGCAGCGTTTTGTGAAATGCTGTGGTGTTTTGCACTTCAGGGCCACCGTAGGTATTATATACAGTAACATTGAAGATCTATTTCAGTTCAAAACAAACACAGTTTCTGAGGACACAGATTTCTCTGTCACTGTTCATTCATGCAAGGGGAAGTAATAGTTTGGATCAAAAGAGTTGTCTGCTCTCCAGGGAGGAAGACTTGGGTCTGGCCCAATGCAGATGTCATGCTACTCTGGACTGCTAAATCCTTGATTGCGTTTTGCTCATCAGCACTTTGCCAAACTACTGCCATTCTTTTTCTGCTCAATATTGACAGCTCATATTAGGTCACCAAAACCACAGATGCCATGTTTTATATTTAAGTCAGTTTTTGCATCACTGACAGAGGTGATGACAGAATGTGCAACTTAAGCAAATTAGGCTCACACCCTGTGCAACAGCAGTTATTGATATATGTTATGATGTAACTTAATGTAGTCGTTTTTCTACATGGTTTGTGTTTATAAAATGTGCCTTTTGAGTTTCATGAGATCGATATGAATTCAATTGTAATTTTGTTCCTATGTATCAAGTGTGAATCGGATTGGAGAACATTGTGTATGTCCAAAAAATATCACATGCTATCTGTGATCATTTTCACAGGTAGGACTGAAGTCTGATTTGACTGAATAGTCTACTTGTCTTTTTGCTGTGGAAACTAAAAGTGACTACATATAAGTGCTTCTATATCTCTTAATTAATGCACTAGTAATACTATCATCAGCAAAATATCAGTAACTTTTCTCTCTGCAGTAAAATGCAGCATCACCGTTTATTCGTAAGTGATGTGTTAATCAGTGAAACCCCTCATCTGTTACTTTCATTTATTTAGCCATCGGTACTTTTTTTATGCATCTACAAAATGACTATGCAGAACAGTTCCTACATCTCCACAGTGGCTCTGTCCCGGCCTTGAGCACTGGCAAAAGCTAGGAGTATATCAAATGTTATCAGCTAGCCTGTAAATCAATCATAACCCCAGACACTCAATAAAGAGGGCATCAGAGATAATGCGCCAAAGGCAAGGGGCAAATGAGTTGTTTTAGCCATTATGTGTCACAGGAAGGGGATGGAAGCTTTTTGTGACAATATTTAGTGTCAAAAAACTTCAAACCCTTAGTGTGTGAAACCACTGCTGATCAATGGGCTCCTGCAACTGGATTGCTACTTGTTAAGTGCCTTGCTCAAGGGTACATTTAAGGCAGTTGTCTTTAAAGGAGTGAATTTCCCTTCCTCCCAAATTGCCCAAATCTCAAATCAGATTGAGACTACTACCTCATTGCTGCGGCGCTTACCTTTAAAGCTTTTTTAAGTGATTATCTTCTCAAAGGTAAATACGTAGTATAACATCGAAATTGTAGATTCATACTGTGTATTTTATTCATAATCCTGGATACTCATGCTACCTTATGGGATACCCACCCATGAATGTCTCTTTTTCCATGTTTGCCTGTTTCAGCTGCACACTACATAGCACATTCAGTTAACACGATTCCATTTGGCTAAAACCACCACTTTGGGATAAGCATGCAGAATTTCAAGTAGCAGTGGTTTCATTTTTCTTCGCAGTTTTTTATCTGGCAAAATGTGAAGTCTTACAGCTTATCTTTATGCTCCCAGTTCGGCTGCTCTACTCTGGTTTTATTGTGTTTAACAGGATTGTAGGCATTTTTATTAACCACACATCCTTCACTTAGATAGAGTATGTCTCATGTGGTATTCCACTTTACACAGCATGATTTATGTTGCCGTGCCCCAATCACTATACTGACCCTAATAACCAATTGGCCCGGCGCAGTGCTCATTTTGTCATGTCAGGTAATTTCTCTTGTTGTTCAGCAGATAATTCCGTGGTCCTGATAGTAAATTACAGCCAAAGACAAGATTTTGACCACGTGCGAGCAAGCAAGATGGTCTTGGCATGCTGTAATTATCTGAACTATTGTCCACAAGAGGGAAGTGTTATCACATTCATCCTCCCATTCATTACAGGCAGTACCTGCAAAGGACTGATCCTGTTTGGTTGTTTCTGGAGAAATGGATGAACTAGCTTGGGAGTGAGGATGAAGGAAGGAAGGAAGGATGGAAATAGGGGGGTTGGTTACTGTTTGTCAACTCCATCTCCCATGCACATGCATACACATATAAATAATTTAAAAAGTAAGAACATTCCCTCCAAAAGCACCATCCAGTTATTATTCCCCTATTTTTAATTGACAACGTTACTTCACTATGAGAACATGTAAGGATGGATCATATTTTAGCTTTCAGTGCCCCACCCTGACATGCTTGTCAGACTTGTGGTTCACATGAGGTCTGGGGTGCTGCAGGGGTCATACAGGGTATCCCTGATGTTTCTTTGCATATGAAAAATACAACACTTTCTTACTTTATGAAGTAATGTAAAGGTTATGGCATAATAATTGGCACATGTAGGTGTTTTATTTCGAGGATATGCTTCTCTTTGTCTCTGTTTGCCGATGACATTTAAATTTCATAATTTAATATTTTGCATATGTTGCCACTTGGGATAAAATGAGGGAAACTGTCTGACATAATAAACAAACAAGTTAATTATTTCTTTGATACTTTTAACTTCAAGATCAGTCAGTAATGGGGTTTAGGCTTATTCCTTAAGGAATTTGCTTCAGTCACGACTCTCCTAGTTTTGGTTTTGAATCTCGTTTCCCTTCAGTCTCACTGAATTTCAGGATTTAGTCATGAACCGTATTTCACAATGCATTATTTCACTTCTGCATGACTGTACACGCTGCTGTTGTCCTGTTCCCACATTTCCACCCCGTACCTTCGATGGATCTATTTTAATCCTCCTATAATAGTTTTTCCATTTGCGCACAATGTTATCACCTTCTGTTACAGATGGAGTCATTTTGACCTGCTAGAAAAGTTGGAGATTCACTTATTTAGGGGGGCTACCAAGGCTGATGTGTTTCTTTCAGACGATGCATTTGCTTTTTTCGCAGTACAATCCAGGCTCCTCCCTTGCACAACGTCACCCGATCCCGATCTCTCCCAAAGCGTCAGCGATAGTCAGGAACACACTGTAGTGGCACATCAGCGGGGCGGTGCGCATAGCAGGATAAAGCTACACTGTATTTCATCCACATAAAAAAAACGATTGAGGAAAGGGGGGTACATCCCACCATTTTCCAGAGTTACAACAACTTCACCGGCCTGCTGTGTCTGATCACTCCGGCTGTCCGTGTCTGTAGACAACCGGGAACTTAAGGAACTAAAACAGGGTCGGTGCCAGCAGAATATCTGTTAGGTGCTCTGTCAATATCAAACAGGGAAGACCGAGGAGACATTTCCCCAGAGGAACTCTTCCAAGTGTTGGAAACTTCCCAGCGCAGCATCGATCGAGGACCTCCCGCCCACTTTACCTCTGATCCACAATCCTGGAAGGAGAGAGAGAGTCCTGCAGCCGCCGCAGTGGATGGAGCAACAAAGGCTAGAGCTAGATGGTTAAACTGCTTTGAACACTCAACACAAGACTCCATCACCTTATCGCCAAATCTGCAGCTGTAATTGGATCTCATTTTTTGGGAGATCCGGCCAGGTTCCACTTACTGCAAACTCTGCTCCAGCCAACAAAAAAAAAGGAAGTCGCCGCAGACGTGAAATTGATGCTTTGGTACGGAGAAGCGCAACACCGATCCTCCAGTTTTGCGAAAGTCTCATACTGATCAGTGAGGGACTAGTTCGAGCCGTAGTGGGATTTGCAGAAGTTGCATGCTTGGTCTTTGTCGTCTCGAGTGAGCCTCATTCACCCACTCTCGGCTTATCAGACCGGATCCGGATAGTTGAGGTGCCATGGCGATGTGTGTGGGGATGTGGATACTCCTGCTAGCCCTGCACGTCCAAGGTAAGCCGCAGAATTTAAACAGGGAATCATTCGAGACATATGTGCATTATTATACCATCCCCTCCCTGCTTCTCAGTGTGTGTGTGTGTGTGTGTGTATGCGCGCGCGTGCATGTGCATGAATGGGTGGATCGATGTAATGTGGGAACAGTGGGAAAATAAATGAGAGAAAATTGGAAAGTGTGCAGATTGAAAGCCACTCAAAAAAGGGCTGCAGAATACTTATTTGGCTGCAATACAATGAAGTAACCCCGGTAGCAGGCAGATGGCGATATGTGCGAACCGTGTACTCTCCAAGTTTTCCAATATCTTATTGTGATGGCAAGTCAGAGTGCTTATGGATGATAATTGAAACTTGTGGCCTGTTATCATATGTTCTTCTCTCTCAGATCTATACTCCAAACTATTACAATTTAAGTTGATGATGTCCAATTAATTCATGTGAGAAACTGAGAATCAAATCCTAAGGCCTTTGCTGTTTGTTTTTAAATTCAATCTTGATATTGTCTGTGACTCATAATGTGGTGACATTTGTCTTTCCAGTTCTCTACTTTGTACTGAATACATAATAGATTATAGCAGACGGAGAGAGATGGAGTGTGTGTCTTTTGGGGGCGCAGGATGAGGTGTTGAGGGAAACACTGGTGGTTGATAAATGGAGTGATAATTTGACATTGATCATCCTGACATTAAAGCTTCCTCAAGTGGGCCTAATTATTTAAACACATGCTCAGGAGGAGTATTTGACTTTTATCGGAAGAATAGCCTTTATTCTTGTTAAATTTGACACCCTTCTAATTGGAAAACACAACAAGCCAACAGTAAAACATCATGTATACGCCCAACTATGTGGGTGTGTGTTGTTTGTCATCCATTATCCAGAGGCGTTTAAAGGCTTACTCTAAAGTTTACTCGTTTGTTTACATCATGGACAAGTCTGGCGCCTCTATTTTAAGAAAGGAATGGAAGAGGGTCAAGTGTGGTCAAGAAATGTTTTGTATGTCACTGATGTCCTCATTTTCTCTGACAGGCTGCAGCTTGTACATGTTAACTCAATCTTACATATTGGTGATTTTTTTTCTAGTCGAAAAACAGTTTTCTAGGGCAAATGTTTTTCGTCACATCTCGGTTGTTTTGTTCCCCAACTCTTATGAGCCGGAGAACAAACCAAGATGTTAACCTTGTTCGCAGCGAGGCTCCTTGTGGCGTCATGTGTTTAAGACCGATTGATCAAAAGCCCTGTCTGATTTACATTGAGATGATCCCTTTGCTTGTGGAGAAGATCAGGATTAACTGGTTCCCTTGGGATTCATAGTGGAAATCTTTTGAAGCTGTTCAATCAAGGGAGTGGAAAAATATTTCGAAAATTGCTCTTAAAGCGTCCTGGAAATGTCTTATTTGAGCAAAGCAGGAGGTGTTTTTTAAGCCTAATTAGACATTGCATGAATAACTTTGCTCTTCTTTTTTTTTATGGCTGAGGGTTATTTCAAACCAAAAGGACTGCACAATTCATGCTTTCAGACATCTTCTTTAAGGGAAGGGCTTGGAAAAGGGTTTTATTGCAGCATTTGGTTTGGACCAATTTTTTTTGTGATGCAAAAACAAGAATCTGGTCTTTCACCCTGAGGTTAAAGGGCGTTGCCATAAATGCCCACCGTCTTTGATGGCCTAATTGATATACAGCATGTTCCAGACTCTTCCCTCATTACAAATGCACAAACAAGTGGTAAAATGGCACTAACAAATGGAAGTAGCAACACAACCCTGTTGCAGCTATCCATCAGGGAAATCCATTTGTGCTTGTCGTGGCAATAACCATTCGTAGAAAACATAAGAGTGCCAAATTCATAAACAGAAAATATTCCAAGCTTCTCGCCAAATAGATTATCAAATAAAGGGAACGTTGAGAATAATGGATCTGTGAATAGTAACAGCCGCTCTGCTTTCTTACATTAGCACTCGGCCTCCCCAGTTCTCCAGTCTGATATTTAATTGAGTGCGAATTGAGTTTGCAACCAGGTGGTTGTTTATGGCATGGCTCCATCCTGGGGTCCTGGTGCTGTGCGAGCACATATAGATATCACTCTCAGCGGTGGGATGAAGAGATTTTCCAGCTCTAATTCCTAATTTTAGTTGGATTAAACATTTGGGAAATGAATGCTGAATGGTGGAGAGCATTAACTTTGAATGTAGTCTGTTCTTCAGGAAGGGAAATTATGCAGTTGTGTATTATAATCTTTGTAATGACTTGGCAGGCGTAACTCATTCGCCTGGAGACCCCTGTTGTTCAGTTCTGTCAGTCACTCAATGCAGTCTCTCATATGGGTTTTTTACAACACAGCTGCATTATCTTTTGTGTCTGTGTTTATTTGATTCTTTAGGGTTAATTGCGCAGCTAACTGCCTGAATTCTATGCACAAGCTTGTCACTGTAAGCCTGACGCACATGAGTTCATTTTGACTTATGACAACCGGCATTCACATGGTGTGCTGCCCCAGTGTGTATTTAGCAGCACTGAAGTCTACCTTTTTGTATGAAATGTCACGTACTTCGCCAACATTGATTGATTGAACAGTCAGGGGGTCTGAGCACAATGGTTGGCATGTTCATAAATAGTCCTGAAATAGATGTTTGATGTTGAACATTGAAACAGGCAGGAAAATGTTTCCTCGGATTGGGCATCTTTTGAAGAAAAACTGTAATTGTCGGTCCATGGCATTTCACATTTCCTTTGGATGACAGTTGTGATATAGTGAAATAGGAGGAATCCCACAGTCACTGTGGGATTGTTGGGCCTTGATGGTTTGAGTATGAATGCAAATTGCTCTGATCCTCGTGCCTTTGGGGAGTCTCCCTTTGGTCCCTGATGGATGGGAGAGAGAGCTCCCGAGTCCTGGGAGACTAGCTTGAGGGGAGCTGACAGGAGATTAAGCTTCGCCTTCGCCGTAGAAACTAATGGAGGTACTTGGCCACTAAAACTTCATCTCTTTGAGCATTTAGCTCATTGTGGTTCTGCTGTCAGCTCTTTAGCAAATCCTCCCCCAAACACTGCATGAAATGTCTCTGCGAAGTGAAGTGGCTCTTTTTTTTGGAAGTTGCCCTTCATTATTTTCACTGATTTCTTTGGCAACATTTTTAAATGAGCTACGTTTTGTTCTTCTACGGTTGATCCAAAAGACACATTTTCAACTCTCTTCGTATGTTCACCATCGTCATTTTAAGCCCCTTTGGTCTCTGCATAAAGGCTGCGTATTACAAAAAAGATTAATAAAACATGAAAATAAGCACTGAACCTAAATAATGGAAAGGTTATGACAAAATGGAGTGTTCTCTGCGTGAATAAGACTGCACAAATACTATTCAATGAATGTTAAATAAAATTCACCTCTGATTGTTTTGAGTTTAAAGTTTATATACTGGATTTTTGTCATGATAGGAAATGTAATGCATGTGCCAAGGCCTCGAGTGAGGTGCTTACATGTCTCTGTGTTGATGAAATAGTTTGGATCTCTGAATACAAACTATTTTAGGGGATATGAACAGATAGTCAAATATCAAGTATTGTTTGTCCCAGACATTGGCTGTCTAGGGTTACATGATATCTTGTTTTGTCAGAACATGCAGTTCAGTATCATATGTTTCCATTGGGTTGTTATTTTGGCGTACAGTGTCTGTTAGGTATCCTCTCCTTCTCCTCTGCTTTCTTCACACTACACAGTCACCATGTTGGATCAGGATGGAAAACACGTTTATCAGGAAGCGGCAGCTGCAATTTTCTGCTTTTAAATCCCTGAAATTTGTCTCTGTTTCAAGTCGAAACGCAGGATCAGCTAAGTAAGGAAAAAGGAAATCAATAACAGGGCTCATATCTCGCCATGAGCTTTTCTGATTTGGCATTAATCTGTCGGGTCGGTTTCTTTCTATTTAGCCGACCCTTGTCAAGGGATTAAATGGTTAAATTCTTGTTCTGCTCTTGAGAATGAGAATGTCATAGACTGAATACACCTTGTTCGGTATTTTCCTTGCAGTTTGTCAGATAGCTGTTCCAACATTGGAGGATAGGTTTATTATGGTTCCTGAGTCAATGTAAATCTCCCTTGAAGAAAAAGTAAATAATCTCACATGTCGGAGGGATTCTGACAGTCTGCACTGTTTCCATGTGACTGCGTCTTGGCTCGCCAATAGCTTTTTGAGTTTCTTTGCACTATTCCTCCCCTGGAGCTCCGTTACTATAGTTTCTACTTGCATAAGTCATATCAGATAAAGGCATATCATAATTATTTCTTTACAGGAACTGCATACATATCTGTGTCTTCCCGAGCCGTTATGCTGCTTTTTTAATGCATCATTTAGACGTTTTTAGGCATGTCGTCTTGTATTTTCTGCTTCACCGGTTTAAAATAAGAAATCTTTTGGGAATAGCATGCTTTGTGTCTGGGTTTACAACTGGGGTATTTAGTCACGGTTGGATCTGGGATTGAGAGACTGAATAATTCCTTGTCTCTTCAAAGGGAGTTTGCCTTTAAAATAAAGCAGATCTGATCAGTGCAGCTCCCACCCCCCTGTGTGACTGCCTGAACAAGTCAATTTACAACAGGCAGCTGGGCTGATGGGCATCTATAAAACAGTAAAGGAGTCCTGAACTTTTCTGTGAACCACAAACTGAGGATGGTGGTGGAAAATGTATCCTATGATGTAGAAATAAAGTAGGTAGGTAGCCACATTTTGATCCAATACCAATGCTACAGAACCACCTTTAAGCAGGTTCAAACGTATATTGTATTCCTGTCACCTTATTGGCTTAATTCCTGTTACATTGGCTGCTCCTCTCTTGCGGCTCTACCTTGTGAACCAGTTGACATGGATTCGTTTTAAAAACTTGATGGACTAGTCCAAGCTGTTGCCATGTTTTCTGACTCAGTTGAATTTTGTGCTGACTTGTGCAGCCTTTTGACAAGAGCTGGCCTGCATCTGCCTCTTACTGTCCTGGGTCGGAATCATTTATCAGCTGCCAGAGGTATTGGGCCAATAAAGGCCTTGAATTAAACATTTAATGGCGGTTTCTTCCTGACAACATTGTCGATCTGATGTTCTTTGCCACTTTTATATAGATAAATGTTATCAAAGTATAATACAGTTTCGAAAGGCAATAAAGTATTTAAATATTTTTTTTATTGTCAGTTTATCTTGAGATTTCTGGAACCTTTGACACTCGACTGCTGAATAAACAGCTTTCCCATACTGTAAAATAAACTTCTGCTGAAATTTCTGACTTTGTGACCGATCTAAGAAGGCATTCTAAACTGCCTCCAACCGAGAACTTCCGTGCCGCCTTCACAAAACATATCTGCCTGTCAATCCCATTACATGCCTTCCAGCACACCCACATGCCATCCAACGATAGATATCCTCCAGGGTGAGGCTTAAATGGAATATTAGCTTGCAGAACACATTTGAATGAAAATATCGAGCATTTCTATAATTTAGCAGCGGTTTCAATCTTCTGTTGCGGAAATGTTCAGAATCAAAGTCTTATCAGAATTTCCGT
The DNA here is from genome assembly GCA_031216635.1 of Dissostichus eleginoides. Taxonomy (NCBI): domain Eukaryota; kingdom Metazoa; phylum Chordata; class Actinopteri; order Perciformes; family Nototheniidae; genus Dissostichus; species Dissostichus eleginoides. Next base: position 11,264,607 of record CM062268.1, on the reverse strand, counting down.
CACTGTTACAGAGCACCCGGGGTTTCGCGAGGCTCAGGGCTGATTTCCTGGCAGAACTTTACATTTTTCCCCTTTTACTTTATACCAACTTGGGTGAATCCCCCAGCATCCCCCTCCCGCTCTATCTCTCCTCTCCCCTTCCCTCCTTCTCCTGTCTCCTTGCTCTACCTTTGAGGACGCTGAGAGTCGGCTTGCTTAGCACTTGATACAAAGGGGGGTTTGTTTCATGAAATGTTTCCCTTTTTAATGAGTGATGGTGTTCACTCTTTTAATATTCCGCACTGATATCTCTCCGGGAGCTGACTCTGCTTCAAAGCAACAGCGTGGTTGTAAATGGGAGTAGGAGAAGGGGGGGTTGGCTGCAACAGAGGTGGTGTGGGTGATATAAAGGGGAGGGGGGGTGCTTGGAAAACACAAACACAGGTTTATTTATTCTCTCTGACATATAGCTAAGCTTCCCATGTGCTGCAGCTTGGTGCAAAGCTCCTTAGTGCCCTCATTCTGTGCAGACAGACGAGCAAAAGATGACTGATAGCAGGTCAGCTCGTTGTCTGTCATATTCTGCTCTGTGTGCGTCTTTCATTCATGCCTGCTCCTTTCGCCCGCTGCGATCGACTTTAAAGATAATTGCTCAATTCAAAGGGATCTCAATTGCTCAGGTGTAAACATTTCAGAGAATATTTCAGCCATTATATGTCACTCCACATGTGCCACAGCTGACACCATAGTTTCCCGGTGCTTGTATTATACTGAGATTGAGGTCAACCAAAAGGAGTGGTAGAAATTCTCAATTTTTCACAGTGTTTGTTAGTGCACATGGTTCAACTCTGCTGTGAAAGGGATGCATATGAACAGAGATCGACTGAGGTTTGGCATTGATCCTTTCCGTTTTGTTTGTGGCGTCTATTGCCAAAGCAACTAATGTAGTCTGCTATTGATTCCCGAGTTTCAAGCCTGGCTGAATTTGATTTCAATGTTGCATTGTTTTCAGAAAATTAGCTGTTCCAAATGGCCTTCACCTCCTTCCTGTATGCACAGTTTGAAAAAGTTGGACGAGTGAGTAATGAAACTACTAGTCCCACCTCTTTGCGGGGAAAGGGTTTCTGTTTATCCTATTTATCTCGAGCTGTAACACACTGAGTCTGCGTCAGCACTGCCCCTATTTGAACTATTGACTAATATGCTACAAGCAGAGCTTTAGGGTATGGTTGTGCTGCGCTTAAACTACATTGACTCCTCTAAATGCAGTGCACTTATCACATATACACTATCCTATATGTCAGGAAAAAGAAAGAAACAAGGAGAACATGCATTAATTTCACATAGAGAGTGCTCCTGCAGCATCCCTAATGCATTTTATCAGTGACAGGCAACGTCATGACCACCTGCTGCGGTACCAGTCTGACCTTTACAGTCCTTTTTATATTCTAGACCCAGTCCAATGTACGGTCCAAATGTGTATTTATAATATGTAAAATAAATTAGTATAACGTCAGCTGAAATATATTGTTTTCTTATGAACAACTGCAACGTTATGTCAAATTAATTGCAATATTGATGTGACTAAGGCAGGATATGTTACAGGATAGAAGGAGTTGGATTAACGTTGGTATCCAAGATGAGATAATAGTATATTTTGGATTGCAAACCATAACACATTTATTTAAAATTACAAAAATTAGAAAATTAGAAAATACAGGTCATGATGACACCAGTATTTGATAGTATTGCAGTTTATGTTAATTTGCAACGGTTTTGCATGAACCCAATTTCCTAGTGTTCTTTAAAGTACCAGACAGAATGATCCAACTTTCCAGAATTACAAAATGTTCAGTATTAAACATTGTATTATCTCCCTGTCATTGCAGCTCAAATTGTAGGTGTAGGGTTAGGGTTAGTGTTGCAATTATTACATTACATGTTACTTGTTAGACGCTTTTATCCAAAGCGACTTACATACTCAATACTGTGGGCAATCCCCACAGGAGCAATTTGGGGTGAAGTGTCTTGCCCAGGGACACAACGACATGCTGACTGCAGTGGGTTTTGAACCTGTGACACCCTGATCCCAACACCAACGCACTAGTCCACTGCGCCACAGCCTCCCAATTATAATAAAAATGTATGCTATATTAACATCAGAAAAACAAAAAACCTTTGCTTAAGGTTATGGAATGACCTGACGTGGCATTGATGTTTTGTCGGTGTTACTTTTTAATATAAATACAAAAGTTGCCTATAAATGTCCAGCGTACCCCACCCATCTCTCTCCTCCTCGCTTCTTTGTGTTTCTTGCTGCTGAATAACTTTGCCAGGGGTTTCCACATGGGAGCTCCCACTCTGGCAGCACACGTCCTGCTTGGGCTGCGGGTCTGCAAGGGGAATTAACCAGTCAGGAATCTGGAAAGGGCTTTGATACCAGTAAAGGAATCACGCAGGGCCATTTGTAGTTCAAAGCATTTGTCAGTTGAGGCACGAAGATGCCAAATGTCACATCAGGCCAGAGAAACAGAAGGTTGGAGGGTCAAGGGTCCCCCCCTCTCACGCCCACATGTCAAGCATGTGAGTTACACCATTTATACGATAATAAGTTATGCAGATATAAGTGGCAACAAGAACACCCACTCACTGACCCTGCACCCACGTACTGTAGCTCAGACTCTCACCCAACGAGTGTGAAAAGTAAAGTTTCCTGCCTTTATTGATGTATCTGAGTAAAAGATCTCCTGCTTAAACCATATGTTCTCGGAGAATGGTAATATTTATCTGGAAACGGGAACTGGCATCTGTTCCCGGCACTGTGTATCTTCTTTGTCAGCATTAGAAAACTCAAAATAGAAGGTAAAGAGGTACAAATGTTGGAATGAGAAACTTGATATACAGTCTGTTTAATACCGCAGCAAAACCCTTAAAATACTTTCCCTCTTCTGGCCAGCAGACTCGTACACCTCAGGATGCCAAGTTTCAAATGGTTCTGCAGAATGGATTTAAGGATCCTACTTTCCTTCCTAAGTCGTGGAAGAACATTTGCAAGGGGAAAGTAACAGACTAAATGTAAAGAGGAAATGGATATTTACATGTAGACCATGAGGGGGGATGGGAGTTTGCAGAGTGTCATGCTGAATGAGGCTATGTTCTTGGGGTGGGGGGGCTTGTAGTTTGCCTTCAACTAGTGTTCTTGGCACTGAAGTTCTATTTAGGCACATTGGGTCTGGTTGCTAGAAGAAAAGACTTGTGCAAATAAGAGTTCTTTCAATTCTTTCCAGCTCATTAGGCCTTTTTTCTTCTCCTATGCGGGAAGCCGGTGGACCCCCCTACACCAATTTATATTCTCCATTAAAGCTATCTTCAAACAAGCGCGTTGCCGGTTGCATAATTGAAGAATATTATGAAACATAAAACAGTAAATTAAATTAAAAGCTCCGTAATGTGGGAAAGATCATATTGTCCTCGGAATTAGTTTAATTAAAGCTTTCTTGATTTAAGTAATGAGTGATTCAGAAGCTCAATCCGATCTTTCAAAGCAATGGGGTTCAAGTCAACATTAAATTGAAGTTCCTTTTTCAATAGACTGCTCAGTATGGGATAATAGTAGTGGCAAATGAATCTGATTGGATTTGCCCTTCATCGCCAGGGATGTTTCAACCCTGCTGATGGTGAAATGTTGGTGAAGCTAAAAGAAAAAAGAAGAAGCAATTCCTTCCAGATTGAGTGGCACTCCAGTGGAAGTAATTCCAAATAACAGGGGGCTGACTCTGTATGTCGTTATATGGGATTTGAAGAGTTAATCCTATTGATTGGTGGTGGGATTTGCCAATGTAATTCTGGGGGGAAGTTATTCTGACTTCTCACTATGGAAGAGATTCATTGTGTGAGTTTCGAGGGCAATCCCCTGTCGCCCTAACCCCTCTTTTCATTCCCACACGGCTGACGCTTGGTTACTGGCGTGGGGTGGGTATTTGTTTTTGCTCCGAAGACTCTGGAAAGAGTTCACTGAGCCATGAACACACGTGTGTGTATGTGCGTGCATTGCAGAGTGCACACATGCATATGTCTTTGCGCAGGCCCAAGGCAGAGGCAGCTTCACGTTGCCTGCCCTGCTCCCCCCCTGATCCTGACCCACTTTCTTTCCCCCCGCTCCACGCTCCCTCTTTAATTGCCGCGCGGCACACTGAGGCCATCTGCTCGACTGAGGCCCGTCGCCATGGAGATGCAGGGAGGCTTTTCGGATTTGCTCTGGACTGACCAACAGGGAAATAGAGGTCAGGGAATGGGGGTAGGGTGTGGGACAGTCATCGGGGCACCAGAACTGTCTGACAGAGACTCATCTGACAGTACAAAAGTACAACTGTATTATTAAAATGAAGCAGTCAAATTAAGATTTTCTTAGGACTTAAAAAAACATATTGTTATCGGGCAAAATCAGCTTTTCAGGAAGTGTGATCCAATGGATTAAATGGCATGAGAAGTCTCCTAAAATGCAGGGGCTTAAAATATTAGATTTAAGCCTGACACCAATTTGAGTTATAATGTCCTAAACATAAAACATGAACTTCTTCACATACAATTGTATTACTAAGAGTCGAGAGGGCGAAACAAACTTTACTGAGTACTGCAAATTACATTTTCATTCAATTTTGCCGTGTTAAGATTACTGTGTTGTCTCAGTCAGATGTGTATTTAGCATCGTCTCATCTGCCTGATTCGATCATACTGAGCTGTGTTCCTTCATCCTTGTGAGTGTCTTTGTATGTGTTGATGCCCGTGCTTATTTCCTTCCCAATGACACGCCTCAGTGATGAAGCATTTGTGCTGTGTTTCCAATTAACACTCAGGCGTTTTTCAGAGCCGTGTCTGCACGGCTAGGCCGCCTCTTTCTCCTTCGACTGTCAGCTGCACTTGCATCAAGCCCGCTTCGCTGTGTGTTGTTTCAACATTCAGATATTCCATGCCTGTTCCACAGGATCATTTGGCCAAATAGCTAAATGTGGCCTTTTATTCCAGGAGAATGTTTTACTTAAATGGCTCTAATGGAGTCGTGGTATTGACCTCTGGCACATGCACAGTGTCGAGCTTTGGGAGAAACTCTTTATATTTACTCCTCTTTTAAAGGTCAATATTGGTAGCTGTCATTTCTGAAGTGCCATTTATAGGTCAATAGCTCATTAGTATTCGGCAGAGTCAAATGCAGCTGCTGTCTTGTCTAAAACCAATTCCACTTTCAAGTTCAGAGCAAAGCCACAGGATTCAGTTACACTGATCCAGGGCACCGATATGATTAATATCACTTGGAAAATCTGGGCTTATAATACTCCAAAACTGTAACTAATGATTATTTCCCCAATGTTCCATTATAGCTAAATTGGCTGATCTTCCATTATATATTTATTTAGCTATAAAACTGAAAGAAATAATGAAAACTCCAAATTGGAAACACCATTTTTGGTATTTCTTCATGATCACCCAATGTGTTAATTGTCAGTTCATTTTCAGTGCTTAATTTTAAATAAATTGACACATTGCTTCATCACTATAACATGAAGTATGTTACAGGAATTTCTGTTGCTGCAGGAGAGCTTTAGTTAGTGCTAATCTCACCAGTAATGCGTGTTTGTCTGTCGTGACAGACAAGCTATGGAGGCAAGTGTACGCCCCCTCCATGAAATTCTACTTCATGGTGGTGTCTGAGTTAGTGTGTTTCTACCAGATTGCTCAACAAGAGTCAGACCTCCTACGAAGGCTGTCAGAATCCACAGACTTTGAAGTCCTCACTATCTGCATAGATGCCTCACTCACACCTCTGACAGCTTATTTTGCTCCTCCATCACCTGGCAGTGACAGAGTAACACAGGAGGCTGTGACAGCGGGAAAGGTAGCTCTGTCAATTTAAACCCCAGCGAAGGCTTGATCTCTGAGGTGCCCGAATGTACAGTCGAACAAGACAATGTGCCTGTAATTGGACCAGTTCTTTTTCAGCAGTGTGAAAAGATAGAGACACCGTCAGTCAGCCTAATCCTCTCCAGTCAAGGTCACAATGTTGAGCGCTAAATGTGTTGTATTTGCTTCCATGCCCTTTGTCCTATCACAGCTTATCCAGCTGCTGCTGTGCAGGGTTGGGGTGGGAACGTGTGCGCTCTGCACCGTAGATTATCTGCTTTGAGAGATTAATCAAATCGTATGATGTTATGCTATGAAAGAGTGACCGAGTAAAGTTTCCTCCAACCAGTCTTGACCACATTTGCCCCTTAAGCTGCGTTGAATGTCGCTGTGTTCGTCTGCTCGAGGGAAATAGATTATAGCATGACATGGACTCTTGCAATGATGAGAAATAAACTGTCTTTCCAAAGGATTATGTCATGGCCGAGCACCGTGGATGGACCTAGTTAGTTGGAGTGTTTTTCATAGTCCTTGTTGTGCCAAACTCCTGATTGCAGCTTGAATGGAGGCCACGCTAAAGGAGGACTCTAATTACTCTCCTGAAGTGCACATGCTGACTACGCAGTGGTGTCTTTTTGATTTGCTTAACAAGGGTCTGTTTCCTGCTCGGTCCTCATTTGAACTGAGCTTATGGTATCATCCAACAGTGGACTCTATACTCTGCAGCCAAGGCTGTTTATGCTCAGGATGCATAATACTAAAAAGATTTGTATTCCCTCTTTATAGACAGCAAGGGGAAGAAAGGTTATTCACAATTCACCAGAATGTCATCCCCTCCACCACTCAGCAGAATATTTATCTATTTCCCCCCCTCGATGCCATTTTGGTCTGCAAAATCCCTGGAGTGAAAAAATGCATTAAGCCACTCACTGTATTTACTTGTGTTGGATTGATGCTGATGTGTGAGGGCAAGCCAGAGGATGGAGGATGGGAAATTGATCATCAGGGAAGGACTGTCAGGGGAATTTTGACATCCACAACTGCTTTTCACGCTTTGAGCTTGGAGAACCCATCAAGCAGAACCTCCATGCCATCTGAGAATACATCTACTTACCAAATAGATTAAGATGTTGCTGTTTATTCAGTCATACACACTTCAGTGTTGATTGTATGGAATAATTAACTCCCTCCCGGTTATTATAGTAAACCCAAGCAATTATACCTGGTTACTGAGCCCTGGTACACTTGTTAGTCGTGTCTCCTCTTGCTTGTGAGAAGTGCCAAAATTGTCATGCAGAGTGACAATCTTTTCTCGAAAAGTATTTATTTGTGAAATAATTGGATGGATTGCAAACGTATAGTACCTCTAGGAGTGGAGTGTATGGAATTGATTTGGAAACACACAGACAAAATAAACAAAGAAACCCCACAATTCAGCCGTATTGGCTCCAGTCATATACACATCCTAATGGTTTGCAGCAGTAGCATTTGCCGGCATAGAAGATTTTCATAATTCCACTGCAATATATCAACTCCAAATCAACAGAACATTGACGTTTGGCTTGTTTCGTTCAAGGATAAAGATCAACATTTCTCGGTGAGTAGCACAATTACAATCGCCACAAGATACAAATAATCATGATAATCATAGGAGGAGGAAATATATAGTTACAGCTGGCTCTATGGATGGCCACATTGTATTATTGAAGGAAATTAGGCTGAAGACTAGTATTACCTTAGACGTGTGAAAAGTGATGGGTGGATTATTTTTTTACTCTTATCAAAGAGCGCTTTACAAAATACTCAATTGCTCATTGTGGAGTATGGGAATGGCGCATTTGCAAGGTAATCCCTGGAGCAGAGGTCTGGTTTATTTAACATTAACACAAAGAGCGTTTCAAAACTAAGCACAGCTAAGAGTCTGTATTCTGCAAAATACAGTTTGAATAATGAATGATATCCTTTTAAAATTCCCTGCGAGATAAACAAAAGCCAGGAATGAAAGGCTTATCTGTGTGCCTTTTGAGGTCTGCCTTCCCACACACCTTGAAGAGAGTTCTCATCTGACAAATCTTTTTTATCCTCATTTTTTTATTTTAAAAGGCCTGCATGCATTTAAGAGGCGAGCCAATGAAAACTACCATTAAAGGCTGCGTTATATTTTGAATTAAGGCATTTCAAGGTTGGGTAGGAGGATCTCCCAGGAATGAAAAAGCCCTTTGTGCTGCATGTGTAGACTCATTTGTTTAGCTCATCTAGATGCAGACAGTACTGATTTTCACGCGGTAGATGAGAAATTAGACTTTACGAGGGGATTATAGGCATTACTGTTGCATGATGATACAAGTTTGTTTGAATGCACATAATTGTTGATTATTTCTCAATGTTTGCGGGAGTCTAAAACTTGCTCCCACAGGTTTGATGCCTGGATATTCAGGCTTTAATTTGGCAAGTCATTATTGTAGGTGAAATTGTGTTCTCAGATGAATTCCCTGGTTCAACAATCGTTTAACAACAAAAAAAAGAGAAATGCTGAGACTGAATTGGGTACACATTTTGATGCAGTCACTTTTAAAGTTAGGACGTTAGGAGATGACATCCTGCACTAGTTAGTTCAGAGGATTAATTACATTTTCCCAATTAATATTCTTGACTGGTTATGTCTTTCAGATTATTCACCACCATGACTTAAACCTTAGATGTATCATTACTATTTATAGGAGATTGTCAGGAGCTGTCAGCTTCCTGTGAATCAACAAGGTTCCAAAACTCAGGAGCCGGTTGATGTGCAATAAATCAAAGAGTGATCTAGGAAAAAAATCCCACCCAGATGAAAAAAAAACATCCATTTAGAAATGTGTAACCTTCCTGCAGAGATACTTACTCTGTGATTTATAAGCACAGGGAGGTTGGCTCCTCCTCTTTCTATTATATGTTTTAAGTATTGGGGGAAATGAATGTCTAAAAGACTGAATGAGCTCAGGCAGCATGGCCGCAACTCATGCATCACAATGGAGTGTGTGTGCAAGCTTTTTTTCTCATGCGTAGTCCCCCCCCCGCACACACACACAGAGCGCTGAGGTACTACTATACAATCCAGTCCCCCAGAGCTTGCTTGCATGTGTGGAAGTATTTTTAGTAACATGCACATACAGCGCTCCATGTTTCCAACGCGATGTGTCAGGACGGCATCATGTTAAGGATTCAGTCAGATGGTCCTTAACGTTCGCCCAGAGCTCTGCAGAAGGGATGTGTTTGTACCCAGCGCTGGAGGCGGGTCACGTGCTGACCTCATTGTGTGCACGAGTAAGTGCACTCTGCAACATCAGTGCGCAGCTCCCTTCCACATAATGAGAAAAGCGACTTATTTCTTATAGCTAATAGATTGATTTGCCTGCCACGAATATCCTAGACGTTTTTTTAAGAAGTCGGTGAGAGGCAGGAGTGAAAAATGAAAATGGACCTCTTCTCTGTAATATATAATTTTTTCATCCCTAGAAAGGAACAGACACGCTGTATTACTCTTCGCCTCACCACTCCCAACCATCCCTCTCAGAGAGCTACAGTAGTGCTGCCCGGCTATGGAAAAGCACTTTGCAATGGGAAAAACACATTGGTCCTTCGTAAACACAGATGTTAATGTCTTATTTACAGGTTGCACCCACCACGGTTGACATGTTGGCACAGATGTCTCCCCGCCTACTTTGAAACAACACAGGCAAAGGTGATCCTAGACAGGCAGATCCATCTTCCGCCCTATCTCAGTGTTTTGGCCTAACGGAAGTCCCATATTCTCCTTCCTGGTCCTTTAAAGATTGCAGCTGGCCTGCTTTCTTCACCGGTACATTAACTCCTGCAGCCTGCGTTGCTTCACTGTAGCAGATGCAGCCAGAAGAAAACAAAGCTGGCAGGCCAGGGGGTTAATCACACTCATCTTGAGGTCTGGCACGTTGTTGCCAGGTGTGTCACACTCAAAGTACACTTGGCTTTTCCTTTTGTTGCTGCTCTTTGACCTCTGCCTTTGACACCAAGTGCAGTATGTTTTTGTGGGCATGTAAAAAAAAAACAGGATCTATTCAAGATGGATTTTGTTACAGCCCGTATGTCAAGTTTACATGCAAGTCCTGCAAAATGGGCAGGAAGTGAGTCAAGAGAAGTTGTTTTGGAAGAAAAATTATACTGTTGAAAAGTTAACACATACACTGGTCACAAAACACTCGGATATTTCGTCTCTGGATTTGACTGAAGATCATCAAATGGGCCCCCCTATAATTCTAAACTCCGAGGGCCCAGTTGTGAAACAACAAAATACCGCAGTAACTGAATTGTATTGTAAGACGATTGACAAAACACCTTGAATTTGTTTCAGATATGCTTCTTATTACTTTGTGGAAACAGTTGCAGTTCTTTTTTGGGATAATGTTTTCTATTACAACTTTATCTGACATTTGATTTCACATAGTGTACCAGCATGTGTCCATCTTAGATTGTTATACAATACACCAGGGCTGTCTACATACACAAATATTTCTCCCTTCTCATTCACTGATTTGTGACATTCATATTGTATCTCAGAAAGTATTTCTTGTGACAGATTGTATATGAGTAAGGCCTGAGGGATACATCAATTTGCCAGTGAGATTTTCTATCCATATCCACTCTCGGCAGCATATTTACTTTGTTTGCAAATTTAACCAGCAGGGAACAGACTTATTTCTTCAAAAAATGAATCGTAAACAACTACTTCTGGCATATTCAAGTCATTTGAGAATGAGATTGATACCTAGTAGGGAACATCAAGGTTGTCTTGTGGCCTTGTATTGTCACAACACAAAATGCGGAATGTTCCGAGCGGGCGATGCCGCAGTTAAATTGTTGTTAAATCTGTTACACGCTTATCTTTCCTCTCAGTTCCCAGTGATGCATGTGTGTGGTAAAATGCCAATTCGCTAATTTGAATGCCTGTCCTAAGACACAGCTGCCTACTTAGATAGCTAATGGCTGTGTTTTGTGCTGCAGCGTAGTGAGCCGAGTGTGGCGCCATGGCATTTGTTCTGACCGCCCAAGGCCTGGTCTGTCATGGTGTATCAGGCCAGCCAGTGGCCATGACTCACACATGAACCCCTGTGGGTGCTGACGCTCACAGAGAGAAGACACAGGAGTTTAATGTTCAGCGCCCGGAAATACATTTGTCGTATTTTGGGCAAGGGGAGGAGGGGGTGTCAGGGCAGTGCTGATGCGGAGGTGTTGGTGAATATTTTCGTATCACAACAGCCGGTCCTGCACAGGTTTTTTCCAGAGAGTTATAGGTGCTCTTGTTTTCTCCGGGCATCCCAATCTCCAGAACCATCATGATGTTCCTCTGCATTTGGCAGAATTCCCTCTCTGAGCAAACATCATGTCCAGCTCTGCTCTCTTTGGCATCTGCTTCCTTGGATTTTATGTGGATTTAGCTAATGTGTTTAGGCATTGGCCTTTTCTTTGTCTGCTCAGTCAGTACTGTTCATAATAAACCTCCATCTCTCTTGATTATTTTTAACAAATGTTCTGCTATTGCTAATTATACTGCATCTCTTCTGTCCTTTGTCTGTGAAGTGGAATTCAGCACAACAAGTATAAAAGTTTCACAACCTGCCTGGCTTTTGTATTTTACAATCTAAAGATAGAGAACTGCAGAGAAATATTTAAACACATTTCCTCTGATAATTACTTAAACCTGGGCCTCTGAGACGATCGCTGATATTGTTCCTGTTTTCATTCCCTTTGCCTGCTTTTCTGCTTCCTCTGATGGCTTCATCTCACACACTTGACGTATTTTCAGAATCATATCCATCAATTGCGGCCCCCTGTTCACTGACAAAAACAGTGGCCGTTGTATAACATCATCTATCATCCCGGGGCTTTTGTTCAGCATCCTGTCTCATACGGGGGCTAGCAGCCAGTGTGAGGGTGGCATTCTATTTGACAGGCCAGTGCAGATGCTAAATGACAGTGACACAAAGAGGGGGCCCACCACGCAGGTCCTGACAGGGCTGTTTTCCATAGAGATGAGGCTTGACTTGACTTAAAGGCCCAACCCAAAATCAGATTACTGCACCGCTCTTGACACCTCTTTGGCCTGGTTTTGATATTTGTAATTTCCCTCGATAGGAAACACTTTTCATGTGACTTCTGAATGTCAGATTAAACGTTTCTTTGAAGCTCACACTGATTTCTTCCTCTTTGTGTCTCTTGAAAAATGTTATTCATCAAGAGCACTTATGATGGAAATGGGTTAATAGAAATGTCATATCAGCTTTAATGGAGTCACCTTTTGTTTTGTTTTGAAAATTGGACATAAACCATTAACTTGACACCATTACACTGCAACGTATCCAACATGTAACATCAACTGTGTGTCCTGTTGAAGTGTCCTGGAGCTAGAAACTCAACCATTGTCTGTTTTCTTGGTGACCCTGGATTAGAGCGTTTGCCTCAAGAGTAAATGTAATGGTAATATTCATTATGGTGTTTCGGTTTACCTTGTATCCATTCTCTCTGACGCCTTGCAGGAGAACTGCTGCTCCGGAACCTATTGTTTAACTGAGAATATAAAACACATACATATCTGCAGTAACATCTAGTGTTAGGATTTGGATACATAGATTTGTTTTACCACTGTATTCAGATTACACAGTCTTGCCATTTTCAAAGTTGTCTTTCTTGCTTAGGTGTGTCGTGCTGGTTTTGGATTCACATTAGCTTTGTTTGTACTTGTGCAGTTACTGTATCAGCCGAGGGCTGTAATCTTGCTGGATTAGTGCTTTTTAAAGCTTTGTTGTCTCCTTAAATGCCATGTCATGTGACATTGGCTTCTATTTCTCCAAAATATAATGCAAAATGTTTACATTTGGATGTCTGTCGAATGCTAATGAAGAACAGGTTGTTTTGCACGATCAAAAATGTACAAATGTACCATCACAATGTGTTGCAAATATTTATCCAGCACCAGAAAGAGAATCATTACATTAATGGGCTCATTTCAAAGCTCTTTCTAGGCAACTTTGATGTCCAGTCAGACTCATTGTGTGGCATCCATTAGAGAAAAGCAAAGCTTGCCTTGATTGGCCTCCTAGTGAAATATATGGAATATAAATGCAGGGTATTTATAGATCTGAGGGGTCCCTGTGAGGATGTGCTGCTTTGAACCTGACAGTGATGAGAACACAGATACAAGCAGAGGACACGCAGTGTTACACATGTGACTGATTGTCCACCTGGAACAAACACGTTGATACTTGCGTAACACTCATTGACGGTTGTTACTCATGTTTGTGTTTTCTGTGGTGGTTCTTCAGGGCTGAAGTCACTTTGTGTGTTGCATCTAAGTTCAATCCAGGGATTATCTAAATATAAAAGATACTACACTGCAAGACGTTTTGGAAATGTTCTCAAGAACATCCACCCTTGTTGGAAAGATAGTATCAGTAAAGCCTTGATGAAGATATGAGCTGAGTTCTGGGAAGCATTACGTAATATACAACCTTTATTTACTTAAAGCAAGATCCAAATAGAGGAATAACAACATCACCAATACCTTGTGTTTTCTCTGGAACTTTCCCTCTTCACCTTTCCAGCAGCACACAACTAAAAACAAGAATTGAGACACCTGAAATGTTGGATCTTTAACTTAAACATCTTCAACAGAACCATGGTTAAAATAAATTGGGAGAATGCTGTGTTTAAACTGCTTTGCCCTTTATTTTGTGGCCTTGCTTGCAACTAAGGGATTGGTCTTGTATTTTTCCAAGAGTTGAACTAGCCTTGAATGAAAGGGGGCTAAAATGATTGAGGCAATTGTCCACCTGTTTAGTCCCTGAGTAACCACTTTTATGACCTAGAGAGCCAACAAGCTTTTGTTAGGGAGTAGCACTGAGCTTTTCAAGCTGGATTTCCAAACAGACAATGCATAGACACTGATGGTTTATGAAGCCGTCATTATCTAAATGGTTAAAGGGACACCGTGAAGGTGAGGGGTCTGCTTTCACAGAACATGTTGTTTTAGCTCAGCACAGAAAGAAAGACACCTTTTACTTGGTTTTGAATGGTGGAATATCAGACTTCTTTGTCTTTTTTTCTCTGAAGAGGAAATCAAAAGCTTCCTGCCCTTTTTAACAGCAGTATTTCAGACTCTTTGGGTATGACACCACATTCTCCTTTTAAAGTGTACTTCACACTTGCCATTAAGAACATATATGGATTTAGTGTGTAGCCTTGCGATTCGCCTTGAAAATAAAATAAGCCTCAGTAGAACTGCCAAAAATTCCTAATGTCTGCTTTAGCTTTTCGTAGCTTGAGCGCCTGACATTTGCTCCAGCATTAGCCATTTCTGTGTGGACTATGGAGATAATGCACCCAGAGAGTTGGATGCTACAGGTCCTGCCTTGATGTGCACTTTCTATAGAAATGTTGCGAAACTAAACTAAACGCTGTTCATATCCTGCTTACTACAGGGTAGGCTGACTCATCACAATGAGGGCTCAGTTTTCTCCTCCGGGTAGACATTAACTATTCTTTGTACGTCCAGCCTTCTGTCGTTTATTTATAGTTATAACCCGAGGAGACTCTGTCAGAAGTCCAGCTTTGTGTCAGTCTGCATCACCCGATCCTTTAATGTAACAGCATCCCTCACTACTCCACGCCATTCTTTGCTGTAGAGCTGAAATTCCACCCTGCTTTCTCTCTTGGGGCTTTCACATCAACGCGGTTCCAGGGCCGGTTCGGAGCTAGAGCCTGAAGAGCCCCGGTTTTTCCTGTTCACACCGCAGCGGAGCCTCCTCTAAGCTCCGGAATCCGGTTTGTTTCAAGCACCAAAATGTTTTCGGTCTAGAAACAAGAACCGCATACGTCACGCTTACGTCGGAGGGGGGCGAGATTAACCTGAGCTAACAGTTAAAGGCGAGTACGGCAAATATAAGTTGTAACAAGCAGTAGTGCTGAGCAAAGTGACTAGAATGCAACCACACACTTATAAAAAAAAACACACTTTATAAAGTCAGGCAACACTAACCAGGCTTCGTGTGATTCTGTTTATTTGACCATCCGTTCGCTGTTATTGATCATTGTGGAGAGCAGGCAGACGTTTTGTTTTGTATTATATCAGCTATCGGATGGAATCAATACATGGGCTGCACAGGTTGTCATGTCCGACTATCACAAGTAGAATCATAATGAAAAATACGCCGGTAAAATGTGCCTGTAGAAAACAGCTTATGCCACAATAGGATAGCAACAACAAGTAGTCAAGATAGTCAGTTTAGCTTCGGTTGCTATGCTAACATCACCCATTTTATACCAGAGAAACTTTAATAACAGCGTTGTGATGCCAAACAGCGTCAATTCATACTGAAACACATTCACTTATGGGGAACTGGGGATATGTATCAGCTGCTTGTGTGACAGTCAGACAGTGAATACTTTACAGCGGCAGCTGCCGTGTGAGCTAACCAGGAGCTAACGGAGAATAAACTCCGGTGGAAGAGCAGCACTGCAGCGGTCAGTAAATGCCGCTGAAACACATTAATAAACAATGAACCACGGCACTCTGGAGAAAAGTATAAGGTTGGAGAAGTCGTTATTTAATTTAATCTGGCTTCGTATGATTAAAAGCAACACGATCATCGACCCGACGCAGTCCCTCATTGTTGTTGTTGTAGTGAGCGCCGTAACGCCGTTGGGGAGAAAATCAGCGACGTAAACGGTGATGTCATGACGCAGCAGCGGCAGCACCAGTCGGGCTCCAGACGGTGTGAACAAAATGGGGGCTGAAAAGAAAAACCGGTTCCGAACCAGAAAAGCTCTAGCACGGAGCTAGAACGCGTTGGTGTGAAAGGGGCATCTGAGGGCTCACTGCTGCGATCACTTTTTTTTTACATGCCACTGCACAGTTGTGTTTGAAGAACAAAACTAACAGCGATGACATAACAATCTTTTGATATAATACCATAAAGCTTGTTTTTTTGTTTTCAGGAAATAAGGATTTGGAAAATGTCAGTTGTAGCACTCTAATAGGCGACAGGTGAGAAGCGTCTGAAAAGCCTGCTGCAGAATGCAAGCTGTTTCCTGTGAAAGCTTCATCTGTGAAACCATATTCTCCAAGGGCTCAAAGTCTGCCCAGGGATCACTGGGACCGTGTAAGATTACATGTCTGCTGGCAGGAAGCAGCAGATAGGTGAAAAATAATTGGCTTCGTCACCATCCGCCCTTACACCTCCCCTCCCCCTTTTACTCCGTGCCGTGACGGCAAACAGAGTGACATGGCGAGGCAAGAGGAGCCCAACCTCCCAACACCACCTGAGCTGCGAGTGCAGTCTGCACCGATGCTGCTGTGGCATATAATAGAGGGAAGAGAGGGAACCCTTCTGCCCCTCTCTGATTGGGTGTAAAATAGGTTGCAGACCTAGTTTCATGCAATTAGTGGAGGGATGCCAGACACTAATGAAACACAGAAGTGTTGGCAAAGCATTATGATGAGATTGTTGGGGCACAGGAACTACAAAAAAAAAAGAAGACTTTCCCAAAGGAAGGGTAGCACTGTACAGTATTTGAAACAATAAACTGGAATGGACGTGGGGGAAATTATCCACACACAGCAGGCTTCTTGGTCCGGGGCTTATTAAGGAGGGGCATTGTGGGAAAGTGAGGCTGCTCAGTATAACATGATAACTATTATTGAAGTGTTGCAGATGGTTGGGCGCAGGGGAGCACTCTTGTGGGAAAACAATAGTGAATAGGAATTGCTGTAATAATTAAGCTCTGATTTGTGTTGACGGTGTTGATGCTTTAGCAAGACGCTCGGCCAAATCTGATTGGTGACGGCAGAGAGGAGGAGACCTTTTGTGTTGACACAAAGCCTCTCAGAGGTGGAGGGGGGCTGAACATCGCAACTTAGGGATTTATTACGGCTGCTTTAAATGTCAAATTTTGAATATGAAGACTGCAAAAATGGCCATGCATAAGAAAGGCTGTATGCTAACGCTGTACTTCAGACAGGAGTCTTAACAAGATCTGGCGGGTTTCCAAGTCGTGTAAAATTAGTGCTGGAACAGTCATGTGCAAGTAATTTGGCTTGTTTATGTACTTTAGCATTAACAAGGCACCCTATTGAGTCGGTAGAGCAGTCACGTTGGTATGTGTTTCAGTTCACTTTTAGTTGAATTTAAAATAATAAAACAAGAGCGGCAACTAATTCTCAATTCATTTATTGATTAATCCATCAACAGTTTTTGTGTTAAGTGGATTAATAGTTTGTCCATAAAATGCCTTGCCTTTGATATGTTTTGTTTGTTGAGTCAACAGTCAAACGATCAAATATAT
Organism: Dissostichus eleginoides; assembly: GCA_031216635.1. Classification (NCBI taxonomy): domain Eukaryota; kingdom Metazoa; phylum Chordata; class Actinopteri; order Perciformes; family Nototheniidae; genus Dissostichus; species Dissostichus eleginoides. Next base: position 11,247,375 of record CM062268.1, on the reverse strand, counting down.
TCAGTTTCCAGTGATGACATTTAAAAAGGAAAGAGCTAGATCCACCAAATTTTTCCATGTTTGCTTTGCTTCAAGGATACATTGATTTGCAATATTTTTTCAGCCCTAACCTAAACCTCAAAATAAGGACAGGGATTTCAGAGAGCTGATAGAAAGCCATGTTTCAGTGTGATTGTGAAAAGTGATATTCGTCCGTAAGGTTGATACATTCTCAAATCTCCGATGTTTTATTCATGTCATGTCTATTAACATGGAGTCGTGCAATGAGCAGGCGTTGCAGAAAAAAAGGTGCAGCATGGGGCAGAAGTGTAACTCTGCTAGTTCAGCAGTACTTGGATAGAGGTATGAGCCTTGGTTGGCTCAGAGCGGGGGTCTCTCTGTTAGCGAACCAATTAGAAGACACAAACCATCACCGTCACGTAAAGCCAGCAAATATAAATTGGGAAATGTCTGTAAGTGTAGCAGATGCTCCGAGTTACAGGGGACTTTAATGTCACCCCCCCCCCCCCTCACTCTGCAGCTATAGGGAGATCTGAACAATATCTCGGCAGTCTCTTGAGTATTCTTCTTCCATTTTTTTTTCTTTGTTTGCACTTCCCCCTTAAGAATGCTGTGCTGCCAAAGTGTCACTGTGGGTTTTAAATAAATGATCACGATATGCACTTATCAGATGACAACTCTGCATTCTCTGCACAAGCCACACTCCTCTCCTGGAAGTTCAGGTTTGAGCTGTGACAGGAAGGACAAGTCCCAGCCTGCACCAACAACGCCAAACCAACCGTCTCTGTCGAAACAATTACTCATAATACCCGGGGCTCAGCCCACTGAATAGGGCTCTTGTTTAGCTGTTGCCATGTAAATATCCCTCACATGAATCACTCTCGATACTCCTGGACCTGTACTCTACACAGACCATAACGTCTGTTCACTGTCAGCGAATAGATAGTGAAGGTAATATCCAACTAAACTGTCACCTTGAAGACCCTAAAAATAACTCATAGTAAATCCATTTGCTCTTGAAAAAAAGGAAATGGATGCAGGAGTGAAGGAAGGCAAAGGTCCCTTCATAGTAAGGCTCTATTCTTGAATGTGCTGTTTATTCCCCAGAGGCACAGTGTCCTTGTAAAGATGTTGGGATTTAATGTGTGGTTAGAGCTTTAGCTTTTCTGACACGCTGCTCGTAATGGACAGTGGCAGTGGATGGGCTGTCAATGCTTGAAGCTTGTTTGCACAAAGCAGAGACTGAGGCGTGTTCGCCTGGCAGCGGCGAGCACTGGGGTTTTCAAGCGTCTCATATTGGCCATGTTCCTGGTTAGTGAAATGTGTAGAAATTATACGTGATTCTGGCCAGAGAGTAAGCTGCGGCAGAGGCGGCCACACCCGGCTCACCCACACGTCTGCGACAAACCGGAAAAAAAAAAGAAGGAAAAGAGAATCATGGGTGACATCAGCTGTGTACCAAGCTGTTTAACCGGTCTGTGGATGGGAGTCGTAATCTAGAAAAGCCGTTAAACTCACCCTCAGGTGGTTTGGACTGGTGTGTGTAAATGTGTACATTTGTTAAAGAGGGAGTGTTTTTTCCATTAGGGATTTGTTTGAGTTTGGGAGCGTGTTGACTGCGTTATTTAGACACTATGAATGCTGAGGATTAGTCTGGTCAAGTTTGCACAAGTGGACCCGGCCATTGCTAAATATGGGTCAAATTCTTAGTATTATGCAGGGGTAGTGATACATCTGTGTTTCATGTCATGCTTGGAAGCAAGTGCTTTGAATAGAAAGCCTAAAGTATTTTCTTAGGATAATCCCAGGTGGATAAGAGAACACAAAAGAGGATTTTGCGAAACAAAAATGTCCTAACAAGTCAAGCTTTTTCTCTGTTTTTCTTAAAAATGTGATTGACATGTGCAAATTTCAGTGACTTCATGTATTTATGTGGGTAAAACCTGCTTCCACTTGCATACAGGCAGTGAGCCGCTGCAGAAGTGACAGTGAGTGTACCCTAGAGGTCTAAAATGTGCTCACTTTCAACCAAATTTAGCAGAGTTTAAACCTGGATGTCAACACTTCTTTTGACCTGCCAATCATCACGGATTTCTGGGTTTCCTCTCATACTCCCATCTGAGTCGCCGGCTTCCACAGCTGCGACATGCAGCTTTGATTAAACAAGAAACATTACCCATTTACCCTATTTAAGAAGAACTACAATTATTATTTTATATGTCCTACATGCTGTCTGACACCAATAACAACAATGTTTTTTTCTCAGCTTACAGGGCTGTGTCAATGCCAGGTTGACTGCTGTGAGTGTGAACAAACATGTCTTAATATGGGAGGAGGAGCAGGATCAGGGCCAACAGATTCTTTAATAGAACTGTTAAAGTAGAGCTAAAGACACATTAATTCACTCTCATTATACCTAGTTTCACTGCTGATATGTTTACCTAAAACAAATATTACGTAAATGTGAAAACACAATGCGTTTCCTTCCAGTTTAAAGGGCATTCGGGTCAGTAAACACTTTTATTTATCTAGTATTGTATTACTGTTATTAATTATTTGACTTCTGTCAAACAGAAAAATGAGTCATCCTCAAAGAAATGTTTAAAATAAACTATCTCAGAACTCCAACGCTTACTGGCAATTTCACTTTCAAATAATGTGGCTTTTGAAAGCAGGATCAGTTATATTACCTCACCATTCTGGAATATTATAATTTCACACTACAGACCATGAAACAGCCTTATCTCACCAACCAGCCCTCGGGTCTGCTGAGGTGTTCACTGCTCTCTCCTGTCTCGTTCATAGTCCAATTATTATAAAAAACTTTACATTTACTGACCCTCATTTACATTTGATGTATCATATTTTCTATACTATGTGTCCTGGGTTCCTGCTCTATAGTCTTTTTCTCCGTCAACTAGCCAACAGTGTATTGCTTTATTGACCTAAACTAAACCAAAGGCTACCTCGCCTCTGAGTTATTGAACAAGGAGAAGATATAAAAAGAGTTCACATGCCTCCTTTGTTGTGGTCTTTTTGTTGTTCACACATTTTATCCGACAACGTTTCCAAACAGCCTGCCCACAATAAAATAAAATAGTTTTATGAATATTGTTATCCTGTGGGCTGCTTACTCATCTTTTTACACCCACGTTAAACATCGGTATTTCTTCTCAATGGCACATCTGCTAACTGCATCTGTGAAGCGCGAGCCAAGGCTTGAAACCAGGTGTGCCACCAAACAAGACCCGAGTATTACACTGAGACTCCTTAATTCATATATTTTGTATAGGATTTATGTTATCTTTTCCTTTCAAACTCCAGCAAAGACAGCCTTTTCAAATAGCATGACAAAAGCTTGTCAGATGTCAGTTTTTTGCATTTCTTCCTTATTAATAAAACAGGTGCATCCTTTTATTTTCATTTCATTTAATCGTTTATTTGGCAGGGACAATGCACAGTAATGAACACTTAAAACATTCAAATGTGTCAAGCGTAACAGTGCCAGATTTAGCTTTGAGCTAATTTCCATCCGCAGTCCCTCACATAAAACATTTAAGAAAATTACATTTACTTTCTTATTTGTATGCAAAAGCACTCTGCACCATATTTTTCTAGATGCAAGTAAAGGCAACACAAAGAGACTTTTGAGATCCATATTAGCCACTATAAAAACAGTTTGAAGCTTAGAGGTATGTTACAGTGAACGGTAAAGGGAATACATATTTGTCTTTGCATTACATAAGTGTTCCCTCGCCATATTGTTCTTAACAAACATTGAAAACATCCTCAAAGACATACCCAGAGTCCCACGTATATGGCTGTGACTACAGATTGTATTTACAATCAACAACACCTCCAGTCCTGACACGTTGCTAGTTCTTTCAACAATGATCTCCATAGAGAGCCCACATTTACTCAACATAGAAGTATAAACAGCAAATATTGCTGGAATAAGGTTCTCACTTCATACTCTGCTTAGACATATTGAAGTGTCCTTCGCTTAGTAATTGTTAATATGTGCATAGAAATGAATGGATTTAAGTATATTTTGAAATATAATGTGGCACATTTCAGAATAATTGCATGCACACTACAATATAAACTTACATTTTGCTTGATGGCCCTTCAATGTGCTTTTAATTAGCTTAATTCAATCATTCAGCTGTGTTCTCACCATGGCCTATAAATAAGCCACATTTTGATTCAGCTATTCCTAAAGATATTTTCTGCTGCTTTGGTTCCATAATGCAGTTCTAAGCTGTGCACTGATGCTCATATGAAAATGTGATGCACTACACGCTTAGTTCTCGCTCATCGCATCGCTGGGGCAAAACAAGCCCATCCCTCTCTCACTGATCTGGCAACCCAGCTGTTTCCCTGCTCTCCGTCCTCTACATCCTGGTTCCACTTTCCCTTTTCTCCATGTCGCTTTAAATGTGGGGAAAAAAAAAGCAATAATCTAGACTTAGTTGAGCCTCTTCGACATTGGTGGGGTACTTCCTTCTAGATTTCAAAAGAGGCCAGTAAGAAGCTTTTGTGTCCTCTTCATGAAAAATTCAGTAACCTTGACTGACCTTTGGTATGTCAGGAAGTGCAGGAGCAGAACAACATGGATTCTGGGTGCTTTTAAGAACTACCCAGGGGAAACTGCAGCACTGTCCTAAAATGCACTCAGTGCGAAGCTTGGTCTTTTTTGTTTCATGTTAAGCATTGATTTCAAGAGGCAAAATAGAATGGAATAAATGCATTTCTTCCTTATATGGTCTGAAACTATATTATATCCTTCTTAAACCAACAGTACGTTTCCTATAAGGATGATCCTCTATGAAAGATATTGTCGACTAACTCTCATACAATTTTGTTGACTGATCAATACGTTTATTTAATTGAATAATTTGTCTTTATGGTCTGATTGACTAGGATTTATTTAATCAATTTGGCTTTTTTCATGCTGGTTAATTATTTCCAAGAAACATATGAGCACATCTCAGGTAAACACACACTTTAAAGTAGTGCTATTGCACAGTTATTTGTGGAGAAACACGGTTTTGTCAATGTCAATTAAATCCGGATGCATGGGTGTAAGTCGCCTCAGAATTTCCTTATTCAAGGACAGCCGGTCCTACTATCCCTCTCATTCCACTCTGCCAAACACAGATTCTTTCATCAGGAACTTCTCTGTTTACAGAGTGGGCGTCGCAAAAGTGCAGTATCTTGCTAAACACATAAAGCGAGACAAAGGAGACACAGCGAATAGAAGCGCTGCCTGATAAAATGAATCTCCGAGGAATGAAAGTGCTCATTTCGGTCTTTCTTATCCCGCCGTTTGTCTATTTTTGTGTATCCCCTTGTCTTTCTTGCAAATCTCCTCTGCCTTCTTTCTTTGTGCTAGTACTGTATGATACAGTCGAAGGATTCCTCGTACCCTTAGATGTGACATTGTTTTGGATGTGTGAATGAAAAATTAAAACAAAGATTTTCTTCTCTGTCAGTTATTGGGTTTTTCAACTGTTGGAGAAGGCCTTTTATTTTTATTTCTCTGTTTCTGGATCTCCTGTCAGCGCTCCTCACAGGGTCTGCTACTTGACTCAGGACATATATTCAGTGTAAACATGTCAGAGTAAAAGCTCAGGGTGATAGCCTGAGCAAGGTCAAACAAGGACAGTGTTGCCTCAAGGAGAGGACACACACACAAACCGTAATATTGCTGAACTGCTATTTTATTCATGCTGTGGGTTGAGCACATTGAATAATTTGCCAAGATGAACTATAATGCATCCCCCGCCCGTTGTTTGTATTCATTAGAGGCCCCGTGTTTAGAAGCATTCCATTTCGGGTCAATTAATTCTAAATAGAGTTGGACCTTATTTTCCCAACTTTAATCCATCCTGAAGTTGTTTGAATCTAAATGACTCTTTTACCGAATCATGAAATGCATGTAAAAATTCCACTAATTTCAGAATGATGTGCAAAACACTGGGAAGTATTTCCTGTAATCCATAATCTTGAAAAGTCTGCATTAATGTGGCGTTTTTTTTTCCGTAAGCAGCTGGTTCAAGGGCATCTCTGCTAGATCTTTGAAGACGAACTACAACAGCTCTCCAGGAAAGAATAGAAAGAATAATCAGTTATTGGCATACTGTTATGATAAGGAAGAAATATGGACAAATGTTAAAGGCATTAACCAAATGACAGCAACATGTCTGATTACTTAAACCGTCAGCATGGCCAAAATAGAAATGTCAGCTCAGTCTGTGTCAAATTGTTGCCTCAGATGCATCGTGAGTGCCAAGCGCTGTATTGACAAGTATTGAGCTAAACAGAGCCCATTGCTGCAACTGCATGTCCTAAATTGACTTGTTAAACTGCTCGAGTCCTCCTCCTCGAAAAAGTCATCCGACTTGGCTCACTAACTCAGGATCCCCATCACTTAGGGACACACCAAGGCCCAGTTGATTAAAAGGCCATAATTCTTTTTGACATTGTAATCATCAGTATAGCATTCCAATACGAAACACTTTCATACTTTATGAGCGGGGATATCATTATATTCTTGCCAGTTCATTTATCTCTCTTGGCATTTGGAGACTGTAGAAAATGTAGATGCAGGTATAAGCTGCTTTTCATTAAAGCAACCATTTTTTTTATTTTGCATAATTACTTTTTTATATTCAGTAGCCTTCAACAACATATTACATTTCTATGTGTATTTTATTTTCACTTGGATTTTCTAGTTTTAAGTAGGCAGTGTTTCTTTCCATTGGCAGCTAAACATTTCGTATATATCCAACGCCAACAGTCAAGGAAAAAATAAAATAGGACATTGTTGTGTTTTCCAGCAATGAGTAAAAATGCAACTCACAGCTGCTATGATTTACAATACTGCACAATAATTGTGATATTTATGGATATCAGATGAAAGTGATTTTTGCATCAATTTCCAGCCAGCTGGACCAGACCTGTGCAGACTTTTATTACACACTTATTGCTCAAGTCCGGGAAAATACATTGACAATTTATGAACAGGAAGGTGCTACTCCATCTCCATGTATTAAAGCCACAAGTGACACTTATAGGGTAATGGTAAAGGATTAAATGTAGTGTTTCAGTAGTTCAAGAGTCATAAAGTCAGCAAATTGACTACAAAACATCACTTTAATTGCAATATTTGTCTAAAGTTGGCTACTATTGCAACCAGAAAGCACTGGTCTAACCAGAAAAAGTGAGTTTGTACCACTTTTGTAAAAGCAGCTTACCTAACAATTTTGTAATTTTTATTTCAGTCGAAACAAATTGAAATGTATTTATTTCAACATTAACAGATTAATTTAATCTACAACCTCTCTACCATTATCACACAAATGAACAGGCTCCTCTTTTTGTACGCAGATAGCAGCCGTCCAGCTGTTATCCAATTATACCGCCATCTACCCTCGGGCTAATAAAACTTTTTAATTCTCTTATGGTGCCTCATTTTGTAATTGGTTTATGTATTGAAACCAACAAACAGTGCACATCTAGACTAGTAATCCCCTGACAGCCACACATGCTGAGTTTGCTAAATTAGCTCTTAACAAATAAACAACAACAACTTCAGAAAAAGTTTTAGGTAACCTCTCTTTTTAGTTAGATGTAGGAAACCATTAGAGACCTGCCGAGTATTTGGAGAGGAGTGCGGTTACTCTGAGGGATGAATTGCTTAGCTGGAAGAACGATTATACAGTAAAACAGTAGATTGCAACATAATTGTGTTACTTGGTGCTTTCCCTACCACAACCTACCATCACAGAGAAATGATTACTTCTCTTTGTTTTGAAGTGAAAAAAGCGATAATGTTAGTTATTTGCCTTTCTTTCATTTTACGACATAAATGCTTGTGCCTTTCAGTCAGTTGTACGCTGAATGTGTGAAATGTTTGAAATTTGACTTCTTTGAGATTGGGAATGGATCTACTGTTTGGAGCTGATCCCAGTGGTTGGCTTTTTACCTGGCTTGTTAGATTGCAATAATAACACAGTGGTTGTCAAAAAGATATTGGATGTACTGTAACTACTAGGTGTGTTATCCCTATAAAAAGTTAAAAGCAAAAACAATAAAGTGAGAAGGTTGCGTACAGTTTACTTTTCAAGAAGCAGTGGTTCGAAATGTGTTCTCCGTGCCGTAACATGTACAAGAATGCATCTTGTGGGAATTCATCGCAGCACTTTAAGAGGCCTCTTTGTTTGAAAAGCATGCAGAGGTTTTGGCTCTCCCACTATGGGGTTTTGTCGAGCTCCCTGCTAAAATGTACAACGGCCTCACTGATTGCTATTGTAGCAGCCGCTCCATGACCTCTGGCAGGTCGAGCATTTACAGTGCTGCTGGATTCCTTTTCAGCAAAAGTTAAGGAGATCTTGAAAGTATAGTGACTTGTTTCTGACTTGCTGAGAGCTGAAAAAGCGGCACAAAATAAGAACCTCTCTAGCACACAGGAACACCTTTTCAGTTGTGTAGAGAGAATAGCCACCAAAAGAAAACAGTTTAAGGCTACTCTTGGTTTGAAAGTCAAGATAAATTGGCTTATAAGTGATGGGAATGGTTTGAAAAGTATAGCAATCTCTTCACACAAATTCACTCACAACCTTTATTAGATTTGACTCGTGACGCAAGTTCCCAGGTAGTTCAAGCGGTCCGTTTTCCTGCAATCACAGGACTGACTCATTCTGAGTTGTGTAAGGTAATGCATGTCGGGGCAGGTTTGTGACGTTGTTTACGCTCTTCTTCTTGTATCACCAGCAGCTGGCTGTACAACCGGCGACTCTTACATCCTGACAGTGTGGATCTTTCAGGTGTTCAGCGGAGTGTGTCAGCCGAGCCAGCTGATACGAAGGTTGAGAGCCATCAGCAGAGTTTAACAATGTTTCACACTCCTGCTTTGACTGGCCTGCCTTCTGGAAAAAATAAAAAAAAAACACAAACAACCTTGGAGTTGTGTCCCGTCACAGTTCATCAGCCAAGCAAAGGCAAGCCGGCTGAGCTGTGGGAAAGATAGGGTGCGTCACCTCGGCCTGTCGGGGCCTGCTCACCCTGCAGGGGAGTGGCAGCACATTAACAAAAGGAGCCTCCTGCAACGCAGAGCGAAGGGTCTGTCCTTCACGTAATAAGCCAAGGCGTAGGACACAGACCTGGCTGCCCTGCTAACAAACTGCATTCCCGTGCTAAATATTATTCTCGATGTGGCCCTTTCTGCTTGGCTAGTCTCAGGGAGAGCGGGCGAGCTTTGTCATGTGGCATTCTTCTAACTAGGTCACAACAAGTTTCATTTTAGTGCAGCCAAGCGAGATCTGCTCGTAGCTAGAAAATTGATATATAAATATTAAACAGTTTTTTTCGTCTCTTCCAACAATAACAGGATTAAAAGAAAATGGGACGAGACATTTGTATTCATAAAGTAAAGTGCATTTCAAAACTATAGCAAAATTATGCTGTGCATAATAATTGATAACTGTTTGGGGAATAGGAATTCAACACACTGTTAATTGCTGCTCAGCATCCATGTTCCCACCTCTCAGGAAACAAATGTCTTTGATCATTGCTGGAATACATAAAGAAGTGCACTTAAATCTAAATGCATCTGCTATTAATGCTAGTTTGTTGGTTAATCCCCCTTTGTTAGAAACAATAAGCTGACATTTTAATAACCTGCTATTGTAATGAAGTCTCACAGTAACTCCATTGTCAAAAAATGGTTTATAGATATGCATTTTTAATATATATTTTTTTGTTTTTGTTGCTAGAAATGCAAGCCTCACCTCAGCAGCAACCATTTAGATACAACATTAGCCTTCATTCTGTTACATCCATCCACAAAAATGGTATCATCCTAGCGACAACATTAGCATGATACATATGAACAGTGTCGCTGGGAGAGGCGACTGATTAGTATAAAGCATTCTAGCTTGATAAAACATTGGGATAAAAAAAGAAAAAGTATTTATTGTCTCTGCCCTGCACCAACACATAGCCTCTAGCCTCTGCATCTCCATGGACACCAACACATCTATTATGTATGAAGGGTCGGATGTGTCACTACAGCTTGTGAGCATGCGTTGCAGCCAAGCAGGAACAGATAAAAGCAGCTTTAAGAAATCCTTCAGCCTTCATCATTCACCCATTTATTGGATTGTATTCCAAGGCAGTGACAGTGTGTGATGGGTTCACTTATATTTTTACTGCTGTGAAAGGTTTTTATTTTATCACCATCCGTTGTGTAAAATATTTCTTTATTTCTATTAACTTTCCTCCTTGCTGTTTTAGCTTGGAATAGCAGAGCGACACGTCTTTCAGTTGTTTTACTGTAGTAGCCTTTATAGCTATCCAAACTGTCATAATAGCTCAAGTGGACCCAGAGATAAAATGATTAATGTGAATATTTGCCTTGTTTTCTTTTGTGCTCTAAACCTATCCATCATTCTGAAATGAGTAGTAGCTGTAATTAGCACCCTGATATGCATGACAGATTAACGCACAACACAGTGTAACATTATACATAACTTTAAACAAGAACAAACCAAGGATTATGCCTACATGGAATACCTCAGCTCACTGCCCTTTATTTTACTCTGGCCTGCTTTGTCAAGCCTCATTCCAGCATCCATTCACAACATTTATATGTATATTGCAGCAACTTGCACAAATGCAGTTTTGTCAATTGTCAAGACACTTTGTGCTCAAATGTTTTCTACCAGCTCGGTGAGGCTGGGATTGCAGGTGAGTCAGTTTGGGAGCACAGGGTACACTTGCAATCTGTGAAGGGCACAGAGAAGATGAGATATTTTCAGCCAAGATACTGTCATTTGTAGGCAACAGATATGTGCACTAGTGCTGAACACACTGGCATTTATAATCCTGGTGGCAGTAAGTGCTCCCTGGGTGGCTATAAACTTACCCAGGCTGCAGGGGAAAGGTGTGATCCTTAACTCATGACAAATTATTGTTGCTTCTATTCTTCCAATTGTCACTATAGGAGACAATAATTAAAGGTAATGCTACAAATAATAGTGTACAGGGTATTACAAGTAACAAAAAAAACATAGTAGACACAAAAATGATTTTACAGCTTTATGTTCTTGTAAACTTCACTTTTATCATTTTGCAAAATGTCAAAACTTCAGAACTGGTAAAGACAGAATGATTCATGTTTATCCATTATATAACATGTTGTTCAAAAAGCTTTATATTTGGCAAAAAATATACAGAATTATTGTTTGAATCAGTAAATATATGTAGAAAACCATTAACAATCTTACTTTACATTCAATGTAATGTTGACGCTACCTGTTTGAGTACTATTTCAGTACGTAAATAAGCCAAACTCGTCCTTTAATGTCCTTAAAACAGATCCCACACATTCAATTAGAGTATTACCACGCTTCAGGACACTGCACCACATCTTCACTCCTGTCCTTTCTGACCTTGTTTGAAACCAACTCCTGTGAATAACAAGAAAAAATGCATACATGGGAAGGGACCAAGGAGGAGCTGCAAATGGAGATGAGATTTAGCACCTCAACAACACTTCACCTTTTTCCTCCTGCAAACCCACCTTCACACTTACTTAAAACCACGGCTGGAGAAGTGTGAACTCGCTTCTTTCACCATACGCTTGTGCTACATCGGCTTTAAATATCGACATTTGAAATAAGTGGAATATTGAAAAAATAAAAAATAAATGAAAAAGTATATAAATAACCCCAAACTGCTTTATAGTCTATCTTTTGAAGCAAACACTGAAGTGTTTAAATTCAATCTAAATGCATGATTGAGAATTTACCTATCAATCTTTTGCAGTCATTACTGAAACGATGAGCATGATATTATGACATGTATTGTAAGAGTAATGATGTCCTTCTGTTGTTTTGATAATGCTTGATGTGCAAACCATGTTAGTCTGCTACTTGATTTTCAGAAACAAGATTACAAACCATATTACGTGACAAAAGCTGCAACACAATGCACCTCTGTGTTTAGCCACCGAATCATATCAAGATAGACCTGCTAGGTGACTGTATGGAGGAGGGATCCAGAAACTGCCGAAACTGGAAACACTCTGGAGATGAGAGTATTGATGAGTGGTTTGTGGGACACGCTTCGAGATACCTTTTGGTGAAAGTCAACCATCCCTTAAAGTCCTAAGCCATGGTATTAGGTATCATTTTATAGATTATTGTGGGATTCAATGTTAAAAGAAGAAAATGTTCTCCTCTGTGAAGCTATGAGTGGAAAGCCTACCATGGGGGATGAAATTGGAAAGGTATAGGAGCAGGTATCTTTATTCTCTATCATCCAAGCTCGGGCTGAAGTAAATTGAAATGTCCATTTCTGGATTATTTCTCCAAAGAGCATGACCAGCTGTTGCGGTTTCTGAGACCTTCCATTTTTTTTTTTTTTTAAAGATTACAGCAAGAGAGAGGGAAAGAAAACGTGGCAGAGGCACAATAAACTCTGTGATTCGAGTAACTTATTTGGAGAGACTTCAAGTGAACTTCAAATATCTCTTTAATGATCTGTAATCCTTTGGCAAATCCCTTTGGGCAGCCGGGCTTTCAAAGTTATTTTTACCAGGATGTGGAAATCCATGATGAAATTAAGTCTGAAGCTGGATAAAGAATACATTCTGTGTGCTTGTCTCTCTACATTTTATTCCGCTATTTTTTACGCCCTTAGAGTACAAACATATAGTCATCCCCTCCTGAGAAAAACACTTTCCCTTTTTTGATATGGCGACAAGCAGAAGGAAGTAAAAAGAGGAAGAGCCAGGTGAAAGGTTCTTTGCAAGCCAAAGTAGCGCTGTCAGAAAAAAGAAAAAGTAAACCTTGGGTCTTAATGGAGTCATTGATCGTGCGCCAATGGAGGACACACCCAGTGGGGGACTGGCTCACAGCGAGGAGACAGGTGTTCGCTCGATATCTGTCCCACTTCTTTGACCTTAAAGCTTTTAATCAGCTCTGCCAGGGAGCTTGTCAATCCTGTCAAACAATGAGCAGCCCACAGTATAGACACAGTAAGGGAGGACAACTTGAGGGTAAGAGCTCCGAATAATACTCCTGCAGCCCTGAGCAAAAAAAAAAGCCTTACATGCAGTGTACGGCGATTTTGTTTGGGCTCCCAATGGACAGACCCCGGTGTCAGCTACAGCGGGAGTCTAACCCATGTCAGCAGATTTCAAAGGCTATTAATGTCAATGTGAGTGATTTTATGTGGGATATAAGTGTTTTGGGGGCTACAAAAAGCTTTGGGTGGACTCCCAGATAAACACTGTTTTTCCATTGGTACAGTGAGTGACATGGATTTCAATACAGCGTAATTGAGTTGTTGAATCACCCTGTGTGACTGCCTACTTCACTTTCCCTGGTTCTGATCAATAGTAATACACTATTAGTATTTGTCAGCTATACTTTATTTCTTCGTTTTATCAAAGCCCTCCGTACTCCCATGCTCATTTCACTGCATCCTTCTGCATTACGAGGCCGAATTGGCACGTTGTGAAGTTTAACTACAGCATATCTTTCTTAACACAGAGGGTAATTACGGCTCTGGCGTGATTGCAGTTAATAGCGCAAGCTGTCAACAGAGCAGTCACAGAGTCACAATTTGACCACACTGAAATTACATTGAACCGCGTAATTATCTGCAGTCACTGGCAGTTCTCTTAAATATTGTTCATTTGTACTGGATGCTTCTTAGTATTACGTTTCAAACTTAAAATCTCAAGTGATTGTTGATCCCACTGCTTAGAGTCTGGGTTCAGTTTATTCAACGCTTAATATGTGGCTCAACGCATTCAATCCCAATCCTTGATTTTCAAGAGCAGCAGCAACACTTAAAAAAAAAAAAAGCTCTGAGTTCTTTTCCTGACTTTTTTTGTATGCCCCAAACCCACAGCCCACCCAGTGCTCCAGCGTTTTTTAGATGAAACTGAGAGATACCCAGAGTGATTTTGTGATCACCACCCCCATTCTTTCTCTTTACAGTTGCATTTTAGATGGGCCTGTCTTATTTTTGTAGGTACATCTTTGAAAAATACACCAGATCTCTATGTCAATACACATTGTTAGGCATCCACCGACCAGAGGAGACTTGTAACTCACACCACCCGACTCGGCTTCCAGGCTGTTCCTTTCTGCTTGATGTGGCTTTGTGGTTCTTTACTTATGTCTCCATGCCAGTTGCTTTTCTCTTGAAAGGCCAGTTTCAAAATGTGCAGACCTTTAAGTGCTTTTATTCTTTTAAAGCTTTCCATCCAAAATAATGTCACATATGAAGAATGAAAGGCCCAGATGCCAGAAAAAAAAGGGTCCTGAAAATTGGCTCCCCTGATGTTCTTGTTAAGTCTTAAAAAGTAGCTCCATTCACCAATATTGCTCATTCTTTCCATGCTGTAACATAGGCATACAAGATAAATGGGCAAGGTGTCAGAATGACATATAAGCTGGGGTTCAAGATATATCATAATATCCCACATGCATGTACTGGAAGATGCCGTATGGAAACATACGGAGCTGTGAGAAAGTACTGTGTGTATATAGTGAGGCTATGGGACGTGTGGGAAAGACAATACTGCATCACAGCTGGAAAGCACATGCAGCAGAATATGAACATGGTCCTGAGATGTGGTGAGCATTCCAACGGTTATATGTATGTGGAACATGGAGCCTTACTCGCCTTGGAAAGATAGGCTGTGGTCGTGGTTTAGGAAATGGTTCAGTCCGGGTCTCGGAGTTCTGCCGAGAACCGCTGGATTTCATAGAGGTTTATGATCAAAACACACATGAAAAAGGGGAATTTGGCAAAGGCCAGAAGCCAATTTCTGCTTAAACGTTGCGTGTTCAGCCATCCCTACCACATGTTGGCATCAATCAATGTTGTTTTGTTTACATGTCATACTTGCTGTTGATGCTTCTACTGTAACTTTTGTGTCACATTTTACACAGCTTTAGAGTCAAGGTTACAGAGAAACTCAGGGCAAAATGATCCTGAACCAAAATCCTGGCGACCGTGCAGATTCCCCATTTTAACTGAAGCAAGGAATGACTGTTAAATATGCACATGCATTACCAAGGTGAAACATGATTTACATAACAAGATAAGATAACATGTCCAGGGATAGAATAAATGTACCATATCTAACTTTATCAGTAACTGTGCACATTCGTCCTCTGGTGGTGAAACCAGGATACTAATCCATGCCTAAATGATGTGACTGCAGGGCAAAAATCATAATCGTGTTTATTTGTACTTAATTCCTTCAACGCGTGTATATACATGACCGGTTTGTCACAGTATTAGGTAGATGCTACTGGTGAGTTGATTTTATAGCTTTCAGTTGCATGAGATATTGTTGCATGTGATACCGGGGCTGGTAATCCGCTAAAGATCCGCTATTGTGACAACACTTGTTTGTAGGAAATGCACGGCATTTGTCAGAGTCCCATGGTGATCATGAGTCAGACACATACTAAGTGTGCTTGTTAATTGATAGCAGACTGGGGCTCCTGCCCACTGCCCACTCCAGCTGGAGTGTGAATTCCCTCTCCTATATGTTAATGGTCTCGCTGTATAAATGGCCTGCGCCGGCAATGCTCGGGAAGAATAGCTTGGTGCAACACGGAAACAAGCAGAGCCGTGTGCACATTGCCCCTGCTGTCCTGTTTAGGTCCCAACCACGATTAAAAATGCACTTGATGACAGCCAGTTCTTTTATTTTGTTCCCTTGTGTCTTTAAAAATGTATGATATGCACAGCATTCGTTTCTTTCAAGACATCTTTGGAGCCCGTTCCAATCTAACGCAGAGTGTAAATGTCACATATCACAAGTGGCTCTAATCAAATATTGATTGTATGTTCTCTTTTTCTTGGTTTAATAAACCTATGGTCATGCAACAACGCTTCTCCCTATACTTATACCGGACCTATTAACCCCCCCCCCCAGGCTTCCCTCTGCATGCCTGTATGATATTAGCTGGCCTTTGTCAAAAGAGGCAGAAAAACTCCAGTAAAGGTCGACACAGGTCGGATGCAAAAAATGATATTCTATGCTTTCACTGAGAGTTTCGAAAGGTCATCTTTATGGGGTGTATGGATTCCCACCAATTTCCACTGAGCATGCAGAATCTCTCCACCCCATTTCTCCTTATGATTGATCGTCCCATTTCAGCCTCGTCTGATTTCTGAAATCTCAATGTTTTATAATGTATCCAACACAGTGCTTGGCATGATCACATGGAAGTATTCAGTGTTTGTACTCCATGCAAGACTTATCTTTACTTGTGGACAATGGAACAGATGGTGTGAGAGAAGGATTTGTCATGCATGGTTGTCCAGGGCCAGACTCTTTCTCAGCACTTTTTGGCAGCATTTTATATGCATTTCATGCTGTATTTGCTGAGTGCTTAACAGAGGTATAGGGTGCTTCTGTGGTGCTGGCTCGGACTGATCCAGCCCCGTCCTATACATCCCAATCCAAAAGCATTCTTATAGATAATCCTGTGTGCTGCATTGTCCAGTGCATATTCAGGAAGAATGTTTGTGGTTTGTAGTTTGATAAGCGGCATTAATAGTGACTCATGCATGCAAAGTAGGCAAACAGCAGGGATGAGGGGTTGCGACAAATGATTATTTTTATCACCAATTATTCTGTCACTTCCTTTTTCTGCAATTTTTTTAATCTGTGAAATGTCAGAAAAAAGTAGAAAATGTTCACAGGGACCAAGAGGATGGATTCAAACTGCATTTTCCCCAAATAACAGTCAAAAACCAAAAGACATGAAAGGGTTTAAAAAGCCATAAATCGTCTCACTGTGGTGGTGGGCCAAAAAAAAATTCTGACATTTTTGCTTCATATGTGTTTTAAACCAACGATAGACATTTAAAAATAGATGTTTGATTTATTTGTATTTTTTGGCCATTGATTATCACAGCAGATTTGAGATTACGTAAACTCATCAGTTTAATTTGTTTAACATTTCAAACTCAAAGAGATCTTTTTCAGGTAGTCACAAAATAAAAAAAGGTGTGCATCTAAACTTAATATACATGGTTTGTTGGTCCTTTCAGGTGACATGTCAGATGAGCTTACGGGAACCTTTATGTCAAACTAATGTAGATCAATATTCATTTTCATTGTACTAAACCATTAAGGAGACTTTCATTCAGATCCTCTCTGACCTTTCCCAAGAGAGTTGCATAACATACAAGCATCATGAGGAGCTTGTGTTATTGTAGCCGACTGTTTAAAAGAAATGTGGACATAGCCTCAGTGTCACCCTGCGTTAATACGGATATTTCCGAGGGAGGTGTGTCGCATACAGCATCGTCTCTCCTCCACTTTAATATCCTGAGTGCTATAATCTGCTCACAACGTCTGACCCACTGCGCGTCACTCACTGCTTACCCTCCCCCGTAACTCCCCAAAATCCTCTACATCACATTTATCTAACCCCACCCCAGCCCTCAACTCATCCGTTCTTTTCGAGCCAATACCTGCAGCCGCCGGGGCTCTAGCTGTCTGAGACCATAATGCATCACTTTGCAGCGTGCCTGCCCCTGTGGCCCCCTTTTTATTTATTGATCAGCTCTCTCCTATTAAGATGTCCAACAGCTGCCCTGGTTTGAAAGCCCAGGAAAACTTTTGCATTATTGAAAAATAACCAGGGCGCATCACGGTGCGCACTGAGCCCATTCTGTGGAGGAGATGCTCTGTTGACTAATTGTCTGGGCGGTGAAAGTGCTCCCCAGTGTCTTGGCTTCAGATCTGTCTCATAAAGCATGTTATTATCTAGCTGTTATTGCTCTCGCACCACAACATCTCATTTCTGATCCCACACTTTGACGTTGGCAGTACCTGGATTTGTTCCCTGTTTTGCCCCTCTTTTAGTTTAGTGCAAGGCTTACAGTTATTCATTTACCAGACAGGGGAACTCCCCCCCCCCCCCCCCCACACTGTTAACTTGTACCCGGGGCCTTTTGTTTACTGACAGTTGCTTGCTATCTGGTATCAGGGGGTGATGTCATCTCACCATTTGGTCAGGTAACGTCAGTGTTGTTTATTTTATGTCGTACAACCGAAACTGTGGTGGCCTTGTTTGGTTAAGCTGCAGGAGGAGGGAGGAGGGTCAGAGCTCTCTGATTCTGTGTTTACACTCGATACGTGCCATACTCTCTCCCTCTCCCTTTCCCTCACCCTCTCCTAGGGCAAAATCCTTTTTTTATTTTTGGCCCAGCTTTATTTGTCATTGCCGCAGTCAAAGACAACTAAAATCCCAGATTTCTTCTATCATATTTCCTAATAGACCAGAATAAAAACCATTAATTACAGGAAATCCACAGGCAATGTTACCCACACTGTATGTGTTAAATAAAAAACATGATAGGAAGCTGATACCAAAAAAAAGAAGCCTCTGTGCCATCTTTGTTTGGTGAAATAGTCTGATAACAAAATGGAGGTGCGTCGTTTCCCTGTGTTTCTTTCATGGATGAATCATGATTATGCTGATATAAGATGAGAAGCTCCGTTGTAGGCGAACTGATGGATCCCCCTGACATTTGAAATGCCTTAGAGCTGCTGGAGGGGCTCACGTGTGTGGGCTTGTGCTTCTTAAACTCGCTCTGCCTCAGAAAACTATGGATGCATCTACGTTAGGTGAGAATTGGTGCGCACAGTTGACTGGCCCATGCTACGCACCGCTAACCTGGTAGTTGTAATTTTCCAACCCATGTGGAAAACGCACGACTACTGTGCCACGGAGCTCGCTCATTACGCTCCTTTCTACCCCAAAACAAACGGCCGATGGGAATAGTTCAAATGAAATGAACAGCGCCTTTCATAGAGCAATCCCCAGATTGGGAAGTTGCCTAGCATAATAAATATTCCCGATAATCATTAACATTTACAGCTCAGCAGATGTTACAGTGTGCTCAATGAACGAGTGTGTTGTATAAAAGACTATTTTAAATTTGAACCAGATAGTGGAAAATTAGGAACAGGTCTACTAACCATCTGTTCCCGTTTCGCTTGCCTCTGCAGTCAAATGTTTGCTTGGGAGGAAGAGGGTAAAGAGAGCTGGTTTGGCAGGTACACCATTGTTTACCCAAGAGACCCAGCTGATGCATCATCAAACAGTGTCTGAGTGTAGATTATAACAAATTGTCTGCCACATACTGCTCCATCTCAGAGAGCTGAATGGCCACGCTCAACAAAGAGCAGCACAGAACACGGCTGCTGCTGCTAAATGAAGTATCGTATCTGGTGTATTAAAGCCTCCATCAGAGGGAGATAGCTAGCAGTTATCCTGGATAGTAACACCATCGTTTATTGTATAAAGCATTTGAAAAGCACTCTGTTGATAACGACAACAAATTGCCACTGGTTGATCTCCAAAATACTGACATAAAAAAGAGTAAAAACGTTCCTCCCTGGGAATAAACAAGCAGCTAATGGATGTTTGTTGTGTGTGTATGAGACAGAAGATTTGGACTCCCCCCTTTGAACACCCCCATGTGTGGTCATGATTATGAATAGGGGAACACAGAGGCCTGTACCATCGCCTGGGAACTAGGACTACGTTAAACAGTCATTATCAAGTGGCTCAAGCCAATGTAAGTAACAATAGTTAGGTAACAATGGATAACCAAAGCATATCAAGCTTGAGGGAATGATGTGTATTGTTGTGATGGGCTTTAAATATGCATTTGGTAAGATGTTTACACCAAAATATGCTTGATGTTCCAGCTTGAATCACAAAGTGGAGCTGCAGTAGCATCTATACAAACAGAGATGTCATAGATTTGACCTATTTGCCTGAGTTAAATATAAGTGTTGGGGTCGAACAGAAGCAGAACATCTTCCCTTTCTACTGGAAGACCAAAGTTAGCTCTCAGCGAGGTGAAAATGGAAAGCTCTTCGCTCTCTCCGCTCCTAAAAGCCCCTGAGAAGCCAACATTTACGTCCAAGAAGGGTGCAGTTTAATGACATCACAGTTCACTTTCTTCTGGGTTTGAAGTTTTCAAACTTCAAACGGGGACGACTCGCTGCCATTTGGGACTGACAGTGTTCCAAGTTGCTCGCTGCAGCTTTAAATAGACGACATTAATGAGTGCCTCTTCTAAAATATGCATTGAGTCCTATTTAATCTTTGCCTTCTCACATTGAAGTGGCTAGAGGTGATTATTCTGAACTTTACTTGACTGAGGCACAAATGGATTTCTCTTGGATGAGCTTGTCCCGAGTAATGCTAAATGAGCCAATCATTGTCTTTTGAAATATTGTTGGTCGCGGGCCAGTTCAGCTCAAGAAAAAAAAGGAACAATAGTGTTACATATCCATTACGGGATGAGCTGCCAAGTAGCAGTTGTTTTATGGGAAAGAAGCTTCCTAGGCTTTAGGGGAGGCACCCTGGTATTCAATTTAGGGCTTTAAAGTGATGTTATTGTTTTACATGTAAAGCAAGCCCTAGTTTAACATTGTACTGAAGAATATATGGGATTAAAGGGATGGATGAATGCAGTGTTTTCGGTGTTGAAAGTTTAATTTGATTTGTTTCTCTCTCTGCTGCAGACACGATAAGCAAATATAAAATGTCAATGTCATGTTCCTCATCCATTTTTGATATGTTACAGAATCATTTAATCTGTTATTCACTTACTGTGTTGTTTTCCCTTGCGGGTAATACAATCTATGATTGATTTATTCCGCCCTTAGCTCTTTTAATCATCTTTGCAGTGAAGTTTCCAATGCAGGTTTATATTTTGTGGTGCATTGTCCACACACCAAACGCAGCACATTTGACTGAAGGCTGTTATTTAGTGCATGACATTGTCCACAATGCCATATGCAAACAACACAAAGCATATTTTATTTCCTTTCTGCCACATCTTATTACAGTTGAATGTTGTGTGAACGGCTCTGTGCCTCGGCCACGGGAGCCTCGTCCTATCAGAGGGCCAGACACTGCAGCAGCTGTTTTAATAGAACCCCTTATGTCTCCCTTGATCCAAGTCAGCTCACCTGGTGTGAATCAAGCCACTTGGCCATACTTTGTTTGTTTGTGTGTCCTATTGCCTTTCTTCCAGAAATAGGACTCCTCTTTCTCTCAAGTCTCAAGGCAATGTCTAGCCCCAGGTGTATTAAAGCATGACTGCCCCCCCTCTTGTCAGGGTTAGAACAAAGCAGCAGCAGCACAAGCGACAAAGCCCGCCAGCCCCAGCCCCTCAGCACACCTACAAATCTCCCTAATGCTCCGCCTTCCTCTCTGGCTGTTTTGCATCTGACTATTTTTCCTTCTCTTCTCTCTGTTTCTGCATCACTGGCTCTCACAGCCCCTCAAAGAATCTACCTTATTGCATGTATGTGGCTCTGCCCTTCTATGGCTTTGCCGCTCTGTGGTGTAGTCTGTAATTACAGCTTTATTCTGTGAGCTCAGCCAAGGACTCCTTGGTTCTTGAGTGAAAGGGGTCCCTGTGGGCGCCTGGGGTCCTTCACGGAGGGGATTTAGGCTCTGTGGCTGTGTAATTATGCCTATTCCTCTGGTTTCCATTTGCCTGAGCTGCTGTTTATTTGGTTCAATCTGAGTGGGGAGCATCTGACTCAAAGGAGGAAGGGCAGAGGAAAGGAAGGAGGGAGGGAGAACGGGAGGGGCTGGAGCTTTTCACAAAGCCAGCCCTATTGTTTGAGCATTCAAGTGGGTGAGGTCTGGCCAGGTACATATTTATGAGGTTTTACGATCCCCTCCCACCCCCACTTCTATCCAACTCAAGATTAAACTTTAACTAGTGTCGCCGCACAGTAAATTGTGTTTGCTATTTCAACAAATATCACAGTACAGCTGCCACGACTGGTAATCTAAGCTGTGATAAAATAGACGGAAGAATTGCCCTGCGGTGCACGAGGACACAGGTGTTCCTCAAGGTACACATGACAAGGTTGCCAGTCCTCCCTGTCAAACTGTATTAGTAAATCAATCTGTCATCGTCAAATGCCCCCCAAGTTTAAATCTCTATAGAGAGGGTCTTGCTGATGTGGTCCGAAGGAAATGAAAGATGATGTGAACTCAGTAACTTCAAAAGGTTGTCACTTTGTTTTTTTTATATCATTTGATGTAGGCAGTGAAGGCTGTGCTTGAGTGGAGGCTTTAACTGTGTGTAGAAATGCCCTTTCTCTCGTAATGCTCTGCTTTTGAGAGTCGTGCACCTTGCCGTGAAAGATTGAAAGAAATACATTGTTCAACTGTACTTAATAATATAGTTTTTATAGGAAACATTTTCATTACAAACGCTGCCGCTGCTTAGAAAGTTTGACAGCCTTCACGTACTCCCCCCCCCCCCACATGTCTGCTTAAGATTCATGTAAAGTTGAAGAAAGACTACATCTGATACTGCATTCTGTGGGTGTACACATAAATGGATCCCTCTCCTGTATTCTTACACATTTTAAAGCCCCCTGTGGAAGGTTTATCTCTGAACACAGCGATTATCCATCATTGTGATGCAGTTACTCAGCGTTAAAGAGCCTCTCTGTTTGTGAGCCATGTGTGTAGGTCCCAGTCCTCCACTTGAGGCCACAACATATTTTCTCCCTGTTTATGACTTTATTCACTGTTGGCTTTATGAGTCCAGTGTGATGAACGGAGGAATGTCTGTCTTTCTTCCTGTGGGTCCTAGTCTATCCATAGGAGATAATTATAGTGGTGACTGGTTGTAAATAAAAGCCTAGCCAAGGGTTGTCCTACCTGGGAATGAGACATCATCAGCCCTCACTTGGAAAGAAACATAAATCAGAGGCTGAGGTAAAAAAGATGTGAGGAAGACAACAGGATGCTGCAGTCCAATGACAAATCTGTTCAGATTGCTATCATTTAAGACCCTGACCCATGGGCCAGGTGTGACTGGAAGTTGTTTTTCTGCAGACTCAGAATAAAGGAACAACAAAGGGCAAGAAATGTTTTTTGTCAATATTCATTTTAATGGTCATACTAATCAATATTAAAAGAAAAACATAGAAAACAACAGATCCTCAATTTTGAGAGGCTAAAAGTAGCAAATGTTTAGTATATTTGCTTAACAGATAACAAAGAATGATCATCATCATTTTATATTCTGTCAATTAGTGAATCACTAGATAAAGGCAGGCAGATTGAAAGGGACAGCTAATGCCAGCATGTACACACACAATGCATCAAGACATAAAGCCAAGGGGCATGAGAAACAGAGGTTTACTCTAGAGCAGGGGTGGGGAACCTCCGGCCTCCGGGCCGTATACGGACCGCGAGACCATTTGGTACGGCCCTCGAGGTAATTTATAAACACACGCAAAAAAGAAAAAAATTAAAGAAATATAGACCGCAAAATAATTAAACAAGCGAGTGCCTGTTTTTCCTGGCCAAGGTCAGGGTCCTTGAACACAACACGAGCCTAACGTGTCATCACGTGGTGCTGACGGAGAGCACCGGAACGCCGCTCCGGCACAGAAATTGCAGTACCCATAAGGAGCTGTACAAATGCCGCAGTTTTTGCGTGGCTGTGTCTTTAGTTTAAAGCCCAGTGGCGATCTGTTCATCTGACATACTGATCATACAGTCAATAACTTTGTTGTTATTAGCATCTGGTTAGCTAGCTATGCTAACGAATATTAGAAGCTTTTTCTACAACCAGTGAGGTAAAGGCACATCTTTATATGATCATTATAGTTTAAAAAAAATAAGAGAATAAAGTAAACAGGTATAAAATACTATATGACAGTAAAAAAAAGTTGTTATTAATAAACAAGAATACAGTTTGAAAGGGGAGTGATTTGTAAAATATCCATAAAGAAAAAGAAATCTGCTTCCAGTTCTGTTTCATATGGGTGTTGAGAGATGTATCCATAGATCTCCTAATGTTGCTCTCAAAGTGCACCAGATTGATGCTTTTAACTTCAACATTTAAAAAAAAATCTTCCCGGGGGAGCATGCCCCCGGTCCCCCCTAGAGGAGGTTAGGTCCCCCCCCCCCCCAGTTAAATCATGTTCACATGAATAGGAAACTAAATACATTTGCACACATCTTGTATCCATATCTTTCTGTTTTGGTGGTCATGCCACAACCGTGCACGTGCATGCATGCGTGAGTCATGGTAAAATATCTGGATTAAGAGGTTGCTTTTTCTTTGCACAGCATGAAAGAAAGGCGAAATGAATGGGCTGTGATTTTAGTATTTTTAAGCAGAAGTCAATAATTTGTACGGCCCTCGGAGGATGTTGAAAAAATTGAAATGGCCCTTGAGAGGAAAAGGTTCCCCACCCCTGCTCTAGAGTTTAGTTAAAGGTCAAGATATGCATAAAGACTAAACAACAGGCGGGATTAAAGAAGGTCCATCCTTGCTAATTGACCCTTTTTTCTACCAAACTCCCTACAGGCTCGGATAGCTGGGGAGAGGGGCATAATTGCTAGGTTTTTTTTATATGTAGCTAAAGTGTGTGTTCTCATTGTTTTGAGTGCTTACTCTTGCATTGTTTCTTTAATAGCAGCTCCAGGCACTCATTTAAGTATTTTTGAGTTAAAATTACAATGGGCTAGCCAGGGTTTTGCGGGGTAGGTGGCAGGGCGTCGCGGGGTAGGTGGCAGGGCTCCAACTCACTGCCCTTGTACTCATTCATTACGGATGCATTGGTTCTCTCTCGGTCCTTCCATCTCATCAGAAACAGTACCCCATGGACAAAGACAGGGTTGAAAGAAGTGCCCATTATGTTAATAACCCCCTGAGTTTTTACATGCAACTCCATGTACCAACCCTTTACAATGATGTACAGGGTGCAGACGTTGCTTTTGTAGCATACTGGGGATTGTGTGGCTCAATCCATGAGTTTGACTGTGCGTGCATGTACTACCTAGGAGGCTGAATTGACTCCTTGGCTTTCAGTGCATGTACTTGCTATTGACTAGAGTGCTCTGCTTGGTCTTGGACACTTGTTAATCGTAATTAAATGTTGTTCTCTTTCTTTTACTTCTAGCTGGCGACGGGCAGATGGTGCAGATGGACTCCAGTAAGTCTGGCTTTGTGGGATCACAAGTTGAACTGCGCTGCATCTTCATCAACAGTAACCCTCCCGTCAAGATCTCTCAAGTCACCTGGCAGAAGTTCCTCAACGGCACCAAACAGAACGTGGCCATAGCCAACCCGGCCCTCGGCGTGTCAGTCCTGCCGCCCTTTAAGGAGCGCGTTACCTTCAAGCAGGCGGCCGTTCGCCACCGCACGCCCTCGCTGGAGGACACCACCATCGTGTTCTCCAGCCTGCAGCTGTCTGATGAAGCTGCCTACATCTGCGAGTACACCACGTTTCCAGCAGGAAACAGAGAGAACATGGTCAATCTCACTGTATTTGGTAAGAAATTGTGTTGAATGTGTTACAATAATAGCAGTTACCTGAAAGGCAAAACTGGCAGGAAAATGTATTTTAGAGAAGAACAATGCCTCCTTCAAGGGTGGACATGTTTACCCTGTTCATGAGAAGAGACCGTGTTAATATTCCAATACCCTACCAGTGGTGTTCCCATGATTTAAACGCTTTCGTATGGTTTGCTACAACTTCCCATTTCGTTGAAGCAAGTTGGCAAGTTTTGTTTTAACAAAAGATATCAAAAGTCCCCCTGCATAGATTTGAAGCTTATTCATCTAATCTCAGTTCTTCTTTAGCTAGATTGCATTTGTCTTCATTGACACAATAGTTGCACATTCAGCACAGGTTTTTGAATGTGCGTTTGTGGGCGAATATAAATGCCTGCGTTATCAAACAAAGAAGTTACAAACTGTTTGAATAGCATGTTTTTCCAAAAGAGGGGATAAGAAAACCACCATTTTCAGCCTTCTGATGATGATATTTTGTTAGTATGCTTTTTTGTGTTATTTAGCTTGAGAAGTAGGAGAATTGTCTCAATGACTAACTTAATTAAGAATGTTTGCCACCTAACATCTTTAAAAATGATCAAAATTTGTAGCTGCACTGTTTTCAGTAAAAAAACTCAAATGTAACCACATTCAATACCACAACCTTTTAATGTTGGTAACCAGGGTTTTTATGTGCTTAGTCAGCAATTAGTAATTGTAAAGCTTCCACATGAGGAAAACACATTTGGGAAGTGAAAGACAGATATCATCACATTTCAAGCCAAAAAAGAGAAGAAAAAACAGGTTGTGCACCCTAGCCTCAGTTATGGAGTTATTTCCTTGAAATTCTTATTGTTGGCGTGATAAGAAGTCAGAGGGATATAAAAGCTGTCACCTAAATTTGGTTTATCTTCGACTTGAGGCACAATAAGACATTTTTTCCAAATCAGATAACACAGGGTCGAACTAACTTCTTCCCTTATAGTGAAAGCCAAAAAGAAAACACTTTCACAGCTCTGCTCTTCAGTGTGATATCGCCACAGGCAGTGTTGTAAAGTAGGTTGAGTTTCTTTGGAAAAACTAAAAACCAGATGTTCTGGAGCTGCTGCTAAAATCAAGTTGTTTACAGTTAATACCATTGCCACCCAACACGTCTCTATCCGTTGAGGACCTTGTTGTGTATACATGTTCATTGTTGGGGTGTCATTTAACACCAGTCCCAGATTGGCTCGTGTGGCTTTTATAAAATAGGATACCGCTGAAGAGAGCAGTCAATAAAAATGGCAGTTGAGACGGAAATCAATAAGGCCACTTCAGAGTGTGTCATTTGGTTTGAATAATCTCATCTAGTGGGAAACAAAGGAGCGTCTGGGAATTAGTTTACTTTGGCAAGAGGCAGCTTTGAAAAGGTTGTACACTGACTTTGATTAGGGTTCTAATTAGAAATTAAGTGTTGCTGTGTTTTCCATTAAATCCCAGTAAAAGAAAAAGCACTTGGCTTAAGTAGTCCCTGTTGCCGGGGCTTCTTGTCAGCTCTGAGTCCCCGTTTTGTGTCACTGAGCCTCCCAGGTCTTTTTAGGCTTCTGTGGCTCAGTGAATGTGAGGAACCTGTGTGTTGATAACCAACCGGCAGCGTTCAAAGAGGCCTCTTCATGGCTTATCTTTTCAGTTGTGCATTCGCTCAAGCTCAAGCCTGCCTTTTGATGTACCAAGAGTATATTGCTAATTGGCAACTCACAAAGGATTTCAAATTGGATGATTGTGCATTTCGGTAGGAAAGTGGGTTCTGCATCTGTGAGAGCTTTGACAACTGCTTCGGCTTTGAGAAGGCAAGAGGCAAAACATTGCTGTTTAGATTTACAACACTGTTTTCATCCCTCATTCCCTTAGTTAGTTTTACTCTGAGTTCAGAAGGCTGATAGTAGACAACATTAGACACTTTAATGAGATGGAAACTGAAGGAAAAAGCACAACATTTCTGTTTAATGAGCTTGACTTCAATTCATTTTGATTGTTTAATCCTTTTCTTCTCGATAGCCCGGCCTACGACACGTATGACCCTGACAACCCCCACGATTGTGGCCAGGTCCACGAAGCGCAAGATGACTGTCGCCACTTGTATATCGGCCAATGGGAAGCCCCCAAGTGTGATCAAATGGGACACCAGGTTGAAGGGTGAAGCCACTTTCCAGGAGACTCGCAACCAAAATGGCACTGTGACAGTGAGGAGCAACTACGTGGTGGTGCCGAGCCGCGAGACCCACAAACAGAAGCTGACGTGTATCGTGACGTACCGGAGTGAAAGGATCACAGAGAGCGTGGTGCTCAACGTGCAGTGTAAGAATCTGCTCTTTTAAAACTGCCCTATTGAGAATGTTTTAGGTTTGTTTTTTACAGATTTAAAAAAAAAAAATGTCCTTCAAATGAGCAGGTTGGTTATCTTCACCTGGATTTAATGTTCTTATGAAATTATGTTTTTGGTTTCCTGCTGTGTAAACCGCTCACCATTGTTTACAGTAAACAAGGCCCTCTTGCAAAACACAGCTCAGACCCTTTTCCAGTTAGACAAGTCAAGAAAACAAATAAACATGTGCTGCTAAGTATGCAGTACTAAGAACATGTTTGGATACTTTTTATATACGTTTTACAAAAAGATTTCCCCTTTTTTTTCCTAATTATTCACACAATAAAATGTAAAAATGATTAAGAAAAAGAATGGAACAATTGTTGTGTTGACATTTTGGAGGACTTTTATATGAAAAGTCATTCTCCTATGCACCACAGGTTAGAATATTCTGTTATCCTTTTATAAGTATTTACCTCTAAGTACAGCACTGCAAAGTAAAACGTTTTTTTTGTGTGTGGGGAAATTGTTTAAAAGTGTAAACACTAGTTAAGTTGCTGTGACAGTGGTGCAATGATGCAACAGTGTTTTGGGATTATGTTGTAAGGTGCTGACCTGACTGTGGTGTGCCTTTCTTGCAGATGAACCCGAGGTGACGATCGAGGGCTTTGATGCAAACTGGTACCTGAACCGTCCGAATGTTCAGCTGACCTGCAAGGCCGAGGCTAACCCCCCTGTCACCATCTACCAGTGGAAACTGTGAGTCTCACTAAACCCTAACAAAACCCCTTAAGGCTTAGAAATCAAGACAGCATTGCTACGAGTTGTTTCACTCACAATAAAATAAAGTGTTTATGTGGAGTGCTTAGAAAGGCAATTTTATAGAATGGCCTAGTCGAATGTAGTCTGCTCTTTTCCGACATTTGTTTCAAGGCAAATATAGATATACATACAAGAAAGTAATCTCTAAAGATAAAAACACTCCAGAAATGTTTCCCCGTTTTATTGTTTTAAAATGTGTAATGAAGATAAGCCTTTCAACCTGAGGCAGAGCACAGTGGTCCTATTACGTCTGCAACACACACCCCTATCTGCCTGATGGTCACAGATACTGGAAGATGAATGGGAGCAGAACTCGCTTTGCTTCGCTTTTTAGGTTTTGCTTTGAAGTGTGAGGACCAGCATGCAGGTAGAGGGCTAAGAAAGCGTAATTGTTAATGCATTTGTGCTCATGAGGGCAGCGGTTTGTCCCTGACACACAGAGAAGAGGGCTGAAACTGAAAACCGGAGTATGAGCCATGGATTAGGCCGGCATTCCGCAGGGCTGACATCAGTGTTTTTGCCTGACTGTGAATACATGAGCAAGAAGAGATGCAAACATGTTTTCAAGGCCTCTGGGAATCTGCCAGAGGCCCCGGGTTTGATCTGTTTTTAGTAATTGCATGAAAGTCGGTCACGCAGAAATTGTGTAGTTTACATATGAGGACCGACACATGGAAGGAATACATCCAAAATGTAGATTTGTTACACCATCATTGACCATGATCAAACACCATGATTGGTTTTGGTTGTAGGTGCACAGTTAAATGTTAAGTTAATGCAGCTTTTTGGATACAAAGCAACTATTGTGAGTGTGTCACGGTTTAAAATGAATGTTTTATATGGTAAAATTGAGAGATAAATGTAGCAATTTGTCGTGTAATTGCTCCGTGAACGCCCGGTTGAGAAATATGTCACTGGACTTGAGTGGATGTGGATTAATAGACCATTGTGCCCTCATTGTATCTACTCTACAGCCCACTGTTGGATTTTAATGAGGCATGGGGAGTTTTTTTTCTCCCTTATGCATAGATTCAGCTCTCGGGCAGACACACTGATACACACAGCAGCTAAAGAAGACGACAAGATAGGGAAGCTCTGACCTGCTCCGGGTATTTTTTCCCTTTATCAGAGGCAAAGGGAGATTTAAGGAGATAGGGGAGGCTAGCGAAGGAATAGGAGGAAGCTGAAGAGATGTGATCTAGAAAGACGAGGGCACTGTGCTGACAGATAGGAGGGGACGGCCATTGCTGCACTGAAAATGAGATGCCAAATCTGTTGTGAAGGTTCCCCTGGGCTCCTGTGTGGAGGTCAGCACAAGGCTGTGACAGAAGGATCCGGAGCAGGCTGGCAGGATTGCGTCACACTACACCACAAAAACACACACGAGAGGTGTAGCCAAATCTAATATATACTAATACTAATGTATCTGTGAGGAGGCCCACATTATTTTTACTGCAAAATGAAATGTAAATATGATTTATCTTGTTGAATAGATAATAATAAAGGTTAAAGGTTTATTTATTTTGTAATTCATTGGGTTCATATGGCAGCTATTTGTTTTTCTGTTTCCACACTTGCTTTGTTTCCCTGCATTGTGTGAAGAAAAAAAACAAATCTGAGAATCTTTGATTTCTTTGTTTTTTAAATAGAACAATGCCAGGGCTATTTCTCTAAATGGGTTAATTGGGAGCTGCACAGAACTAACGGAGACTCTACAAAACAAAGGACACACCCTATTTGAACTTTATTGTTTTGTTTTTTAAATGTTTGCTTGTAGGGCATTCTTCACTCACCACGCTCATTTATTGAGTCTGTTTCAAGTGCATACATCAGTTTCCAGTGTGCCTAAAGAATACTAAGTAGGGGTAGTGTTGTTTATCGTCAAAAATAACTCTATTACTTGTGTGCTAGGATTTCTTTTTTTTTTCTTTTTTTCCTGAAAAGCCATATTCACACACACACACACACACACACACACAGACACATGGGGCTTTATAAATAAGAAAGCAGTGTTATTCTTATCACTGCGTTTTGCGGTGTGATTACTTCTAACTCCACTCTAATTAGCTGGCTTACTTATCTCCATTGTAAAAATGTGATTCTATTATTCATGTCGATTAAAGGCCACAGTAAGGGAACTGTTGGTGCGATTCACCAATGGCTGTGGATAAAACGCACAGATCACTTAATATCCCTTTTAAGGCAAGTTTATTGCCCCTTTTATTTACCATAAGCAATTAGTAAGTATTGCTAATGCTTTCTTAGTCTCATCAAAGACAATGAAACCGCACGCTCGACACGAATACAAAAACACATTTAGGCTAATTAAACGGATGTATGTTTGATTAAAGACGTCCTTTATCGCTACTTGTTTGTTCCATGTCCAGAAAGTATTAACTTTTTCTCTTTGAAGAAGATTTTAATTTCCTGTAATCAGGCCTCTGTTTCCAATGTAAACAATCTTATTTTGAGACCTATGAACTAGATTAAACAGACTATGAATAACAAGAGCATTTTAATTGTAGGCATTTAAGCATACACAGACTGTTTTATTTTCAGTATTGAAGTTCAAAGCCACCTCCACACAATGCGGGTTTTAGTAGCATGGCGGGATGATGAATGGACTGTCCTTGATACTCACACACACACATTCAGATGTCTTCGTACAAATTCTCAGGTCGCCGCAGAATCTGTGGTGAATAGCATTTAGCCACCTTTCCCATTCTGCAACAAATCAATTGGACTTTGCAAGACTCAGCATTCGATACAGGCTCACAAGGTAACTGATCATTGAATCGTGGCACACTGTACTGTGGGTTGTTTGCAGCTCTCTTGTACAATGTCGCCAAGGTGGCCAATGAAAAACAGCTCCACCACAGCTCTTTCTATTACCCTTTTGTTCCCAGCTATGGACACTTTATCATTGAAAAATGTAACACTTCATATGAAGGTCATATCTGTAAAGAAGTTTAGCAAGCCTCATTCACATTTTAATGCATATATAGGGCTAATTCAAATGATGTATATAATCATTCATGAATATGTACATTATGACACGATTTATATACTATAAAAAGTGGCTGACATATTATATTGTAAGTTCAGCATTCATTGTGCTTCATATGCTTTTTTTACGATTTAAATATTATATACCCTCTCTTATTATGTCTACCACTTTAAATACTGATGAATATGCTTGCAATGCATTCCTGAAGACATGACATTTCTTATAATATATTAAAAAAAAAAATCTCCAAGCTTTTCATACTAACTTGCCTAGAAAATCTGCTCGATAGTCAGAATTTAACCAAATATGGATAGGCCGTTTCTAAGTGACATTTTATTACCATGTCACTGAAGAGCCTTGTTGAAAGCCTGTTTAGTGCAGCTCAAGTGCTTGATGTGTGGCCTTTGTTAGCATGAGACCTTATTTAGTTTCCTCTCTTATATTACATTTAATTTTTTTTCTCTGGCTGTAATCAATAGAGCTTTACATATACAAAGTGTAGGGTGTAACCTCTTTTGCAGAATCCTTAAAAAAACAGCGTCACCCACACCCAGCATCCCCACACAGTCACAGCTATCTGATACTATCACTGTCTGTAGCTCCACTTGAGTAGGATCCATTCACAGCAGCTGATGAAGCTCATCAGGGGAAGCTAACAGGAAACGTCTTATTGTCGCACAATTTGATACCTTTTTTCAAGCCTCCGGGCGCCACAAAAAGGGTCCAGATAATAGAAAGGAGGTTTAGTTAGGTCGTGATCCCTGACCTCAGAGTGTGCTGACCTGATCAAAGGACATGAGCAAGCCTGAACGCGGGAGAGAAAGTGAACCATGAAGACAAATACCTCAGGCAGGGAGACGGGCTCCACTTCTCATTGACAGCCCAGCATTTGGTAGATTCTACATTTATCGCTTGATCAGCTGCCTCTCTTGACAGGCCCCCTGAGTCTTCAATCCAGCCATGTGAGCGGTGCCGTAGTTGAGCAAAGAAGCCCCCGTCCTCCACCCCCCACCCTTCCTCCTCCCACTGTCTGTTTTGTATTCCACCTGCCAAGAAAGCCTGTGTCCTCAGGCATCAACTATGTCTTGCCTGTTTGGACCTGCTGGGATTCCCTGTCCTCATAATTTTGTTTGGACTTGATGGATGATGGCTGAAATATAGCGCTGTCAAATATTTCTGGTATTTATCTTACCCTCGCACACACATCCAGGTTTGTTTGCACTAGAGACTGTATTTTTCATGCGCCTTGAATTGCTTTTGCTGCTCCTAGGGGAGGTTTTTTTTTTTTTTTTATAGCAGGGCCTGGTGTAATTCTGCCTTTTTATAGTGTCAGTATTACCGCCTCTTTCTCTCCCCACAGCTTGAACGGCTCCCTGCCCAGTAATGTGGAGATCAAGAACAACACCCTGTTCTTCAAGGGACCTGTGACCTACGACCTGGCCGGCACCTACGTCTGCGACGCGACCAACGGCATCGGGACTCGAACTGGCATTGTGGACGTCAACATCACAGGTAGGTTGATACAAGCGCTCGCTTCCGTTCTCTGTCTCTTAATTAACTCCGGCATGGCTTGCGTCAATACAGTACCCTGCTAAAGAGAACCATCAAACCCCCTATTCAGGCAAACATTCACACACACATGATGGAAGATGATAGTCTGTGGTTTCTCGATGCTACTCCCACCTGGCCTGGCTGTGTGGCCCCCCCACTGCACTGTGAGGAAGGTGAGATGAGCTTAAAAAAAAGCCTCTGTGTTTGTGTATCATCGCTACTCACACACACTGTGAGAACACAACAGCCGCCCCCTCTCATCCTGCCCTGTTACGCACCCAGGCGCATGTGTGGGAGCGATATAAAGCAGGTCTATTATCAGCGCCTAAAATAACATCAAGGAATATGGGGGTTTGAGGTGAAGGTACTGTATTGATCATAGTTTGCTCGCATCACGCTCCCATTTCTCCGAACAGCCCGTGCCTCTTTTGTAGTGGAGCTCTGCCTTCGTTCTTTTGTCTCTTCTGTCTTCTGGGGGAAAAAAAATGCTGAACAAAACTGATTCAGTTCCCGTGCCTTCCACATAATCGCTGGCACACACGCACATTGTTTCCTCTGGGTTTTCGTCCATAGGAGACATATTTTGCACTAAAAGCCCTTGCTATACCAGATTTCATTATATGAACTGTTAATGTGGGAATCTTTTTCTATTGCTAGCAGCTGTGTGTGTGGTATTGGGAGACTGTGACAGTTTTGCTCTGGTCGGACTGGAAGGACTTTTTTCCCTTCACTCTTTGTTCTACTTGTTTTCTGGGAAGCGGGGGTGTTCTAACTTGCATTGCTTTGCATGTTGACTCATGTTGTGTCTGTGGGAACGCTGGGCTTGGTGTGAAGTGAACAGCTGTGCCTTACAGTATCATTGGATACCTTTTTTTTTTTTTCCTGTTTCCTCTTTTTCACTGTTATTCTCTACTGCTTAGGGGTAAAGCTAGGAGGAGAAAGCAGCTCTGTATGGTGTGATGTCATTACCTGTGTTGTGAGAAGTTGTCAAAGGAGAATGAATAGCCCCATACTTATCAAGCAGGAAAGTGAGGAAGTAATCTACAGTCTGGAAATCACCCAGCACCAGCTTGTGTTGAGTAATTGTGTTCCAAAGACATTGTACTCTTTGATACAGTATCCCTTTAGAGTAGGCAAAAACAAAGGCACCAAAGTAATTTTCTATTTCTGCTTTTTCATTGATTGCTTAAATTAACAAACCACACTGGCTTTTTCCCTGTGGTCTTTCTGTTTATTCTCCTCATTTATGTGTTTAATTGTATTAAGTGAATGCGGTGAATAGCGCGTGGGTGCATCATTTGAGCACATTCAATTTCAATTTGAATGTATACATATGTAAAGCCAAGCAAAGGTTTGCAGGGTGTTGAGCAGGTTAAAGGAAATGTAATGCTTGAATTTGAAGCCGTGAAAAAACTCTTGCTCTCAGCGGGAGCTAGCTTTTACTCCCTGCTACTCTGCATGTTTACCGTAATTAAAACACTTAGTTATTACATGTCATCTAGAGACCTAGTATTATGTCAAAGAAAGGTTTTTAAATTTTTCCTTGAGCTAAAAGGACTCAATCTTTGATATCTTGAGATTTACTAGATATGTAGGTGTTGTCATTTCCGGGTCTCCTGTGTGTCTTTGCTGCTGCATGTTTGTCTTGCTTATAGCTTAATTTAGTCGATCTTTTTTAAACTCTTGGTCACAGCAGTTACTTCACGTTGTACATCTAATCACAGGTGCAGTTCAAGAACTCATAATCCTCCTTCTATTAACGACGCAGTCTTTTGGCTTTGCTAATGATAGCTACCATAGCTTGATAGCTAACGATGATAGCTAATGATAGCTCTCCTCCCTCCCTATGATGCTATCTCCTGATTTCCCCCTTTTTTCGTGTCACACAGAACGATTTTAAAAGCAATGTACTTCTATAGGTAGTGTGTTTCATGCCTGCAACACGTCTTTTTGTCCGGTCGGGTCTTGGAAAACCGGAAGCTGTGTGGTTCATAAAAACATGTTCTTTATATATACAGTCTATGGTTCTTACTCAATATCAAGCCACGATTATTGTTTTTATTTTTAAATCGTATAATGTCGGACTTTTTTTGCCGTCTGTGAGGGAAAGAAATGGGGCTCAGAGCCTTTTAATCTTTTTTTCCTTCTAATTTGTTATTATTTTCTAAATAACACACTGTTATTAACTCAACAATAACATACAATTATCCTTGTTTTTATTTATTTGTTTAATTCCATAATCTCGGGCTTTTTTGCGATCCGTCAGGAACTGAATTTCAAAATAAAATAACCGGAAACAGATACACAGCCACTGAACTGATTACCCAAGATCCTCAGCTATGGTTTAAGCTCGGTGATTGGACTGTTTTGCCGCAATGCACGTTGGGATATGGTGTTTATGCGATATGAAATCCGAAAAACATTTTTAAAAAAAAAGAAAATAATACTTTATTCCGAGTGTGCTTGCTTTTCTCTTTGAAAGTCATCACATAACGGCATTGTAATACACGGTTCGGCTGCATTAAATATTAAACATCTGCCGTAGTTATTTATTTATAGAGCCCTGATTAGAAGACTTCTAGACAAACTGGAAGAACTGCCACGGAAACTGAATACGTGACGTGGATCATAAATATATCAGCAATTAAACAACATCTTCAATTTCTCTTCACACAATACGTCTCCTTGCAGTATCAACATTAATTCGGCTGACTTTTATATTTGATCCAATTCGTAGATAGGTTATATTTACACCATAACGGTGCACAGCTGATATAAAAGGACTTGTAGTTTTTAAAGATATTACTGATTTTCTTTGAATATAAGAATGTAAATACTGAGTTGAAAGAATAGTCAGGGGTTTTGGGTGATGGGAGACACATCTATGGATTCAGAATTTCAATAGCTTACCATTAAATGACGGATATACCTTTCTGTCTGTGATGTTTTACAAATCAGATATTAATGTGTAGAAGTAAAACATGTGAAATAATATAGCAATATCCTGTAAAATTATGTGAAAACATGAATAAAACTACACATCTTCAGATGTTATACATACATAAATGTCCTACACTAATAATACAAAGTTATTATAGCTGTGTGTACCTTGTGTGCACCGCCTAGTGGTTAAAGCACACATTATTGAATTATTGTTTTAATGTGTTATATTTGATGAAAATAATATTAAGAGTAAATACTTTCATAGGGGGAAAGTAGAAGGTCAATGATAGAAATATAAAAAATCAAGAAGATACTGTAAGTGATCTCTACAATAAAACAGTTTAGTGCCGGATGTACAAAGATATTAATAGGAGGATGTGCAAAACAGACAAACTAATTAACCTTTATTTAAACATTAAAGAATACTTTAGGTTAAGGTCTTCTTTTAAATAAGAAAAAAGCTTTGGGGGTATCTACAGATAAATATTAAGCCTAACAAAGTACTGTCTAATATATTGCTTTCCTGCAATCTCTCTTAAGTATGTTGAAGCACTTATTTTAACTGATATTATACATATGAATTATACTCTTATGTATGTAGATAGTATAAGAAATGTGCAGAATATGACAGTTTAATGGTGGAGGTATACACACATATTGATAGATGTCTTGTCATGCACTGTTGAGGAACCTGCGACCCAAGTTTTTCATTCATTGCATAACTGCAACGTAGTTGTGTATATGATATGTCAATAACCCTTAGAAAATCTTGAAATCTTGAAAGGGTTGTGCAAAATAGCCATTATATACAGTCTTTAATTAACTATTAGTAGAGAATAAAATAGAGAGAATTAATATCACATTAAATCTTTCCCACTCTAATTAAAAGAGCACTGCAGAGCACTGACACTTACCATGCTGTGCTGAAATCTTTCAAATGTAGCCTAAAAACCTTTGCTTTAAAATAAAACATCTCTCTGTATAACAAACTGGCTGGATGCTAGCTGCAAGTGGGATTCTATGTTGTTAAATTGGCAAAAGTCGAGATTTTTTTAGAGAACATCCCCTAAAGGTCCCATACAAGCCTTAAAAAAATATATGTTTGCCAATTCCCATAGTAACAGTGACAAGTCAAAGGGAGAGGAGCCACCCTCGTAAAACACAGTTCAGAGCTCCAACATGGCACCCAGTCAAATCGCTGGTCACAAACAGCTAGAGTAAACTGTCAAACATTAGTATGGTTAAGGTTACAGAGTGCAGAAGCAGCATGTTCAAACAGGGGCCGAGCTGTCCCTGCGTCTCATGCAGGTCCAACATGGATACATTACAGTGGGACGGCGCTTGTGATCTCTGCTGATATTGTGAAATGCTAGCCCGTCTTGAGCAAGCTTGTCAGCATAATCTCCCGCACTATCAAAGAACTTCATTACGTTTCAAGGATGTAAGAAATGTTCCTTTTTAGAATACATTTCTGTGAATGTAATGGCAGACACTGCATCCGTTATGAAGACATAAAAGAGTCTTAGAGGTGAACTTGAGGGTGGGCACGGCGTTTCCTTCTAATTCTTTTTGAAGTCTTCTATGCAGTCTTGGCATTGGCTGAGCTTAATGACCCGGTGGTGGAGTTAAAGAAGTATGCTGATGCTTCATTAACTTCAAAGAGCATCTTTGTGCCTCCCTACAGCCTGAGACAGGCCTGGCTGAACGTGGCAGGTGAGAGAGCCCACTGCTGGCTGCTGTTCAAGGCTGCACCATGGGGGCCTCAGTAATGCTAGCTAAGTGTTCTCCCTTCGCAGAAAGGGAAGGTGACCAAGCCGTTAGCTGCAGGACATGCTCAGCAGAGCGACCAGAGCGGAACATTTCTAGACTAGTGCCAAACATGAGTATTTCATTTCCTTGTTATAGCACATTGCAATGTTTTTGGACTAAGAGGCCATCCAGAGTGTTTCTACCGTCAATAAATCTTCGCTAAACCGTATCTGAGCAATGACAACATCTATCAAGCACTTTATGCCACTATCACACAGTGTTGTCACTATAGAGACCTAGATGTATCCAAATGCACTACTACTAGCTGTATAATGCATGGGATTGGCAGAAAAGCTTTTTATTTTCATTTTGAAGTTGATTTTTAGATTGACACGGCAATATACACCTGCCAGGGAGGCAACCGCATGCTTCCAGTGTCACAAAGATAAAATATCCGTGATAACTTGTTTGTATCACAGAAAAGCTATTTCCTCACAGTTGGAAACAGCACTGATGGAGCACTTAAAGAAGGCACATTTTAATCAAGCTCCTCAGTTTTCACGGACAGATTTGTGGGAGCCGCATAACTGTCACCTCGGCAGATAGCGGGGCCACGGAGCACCTTGTTTCAATTAGTTTGGGGATAGTGTTTGCGGTGGAAATGGCATTGCCTACGGTGAGGCACATGGGCGAAGACGGCTTCTCCAAGGACATGTGTTCTGCAGATATGGTGTCGCTTGTCTGAATCTAATGAGCCACTCTCCTGTTTTAATCAATCCTCGCTCTCAGGTAAAAAAGAGGTGAAAGAGAAAAAAGAAGAGCGGGAGGCGATCTATGGCGAGAGAGAAGAGCTTGATCGAAAGGGCCTGTTCTTAGCAAACACCTCTCTCATTCATATTCAGTTCAGAACTCTCCCGAGGGATGGTTGACAAATCGTCAGGTCTGATTAATCAGCGAATTACTAACAGGCATCAGAGGCCATGTTAAAAAATTGAGATGATTAAACAGCCTCACAATGAAAGATATTTTTGACGATTGATTCTTAGCAGCTTTTCAACCCGCCTGATAGGAAAACATTTAAATATTGCAGCTGACAAAGCCGCAGGAAAAGAGCTGAATAATGCAGTTTAACCTCAAAGATCCTCCCCAACTTAAGAGACTCAAATCAGTTTTTCATTAAGATAATCAGCTTTCCCACCATCACACTCGAAACAATTCCAAGCTGCCATCTTTTCCAGCTCATAATGATGAATGGCGGTTTTGTCAGGATGGCCTTGCAATTATGTAATTATCACCCCTGAGAAAGAGGATGTGTGTTTCTTTTCTCTCAACAGCAATGTGACTTGTGGGAACATTCCTCTCAGTGGAGCAGCACATTGACCGCAGAATTAATTTGTTTACTCACTTGAATAATCTTTTGAACTTGATAAGATATTTTTTAACCTTGCCTATCGCACACAACAGCGCTAATCTTTGCGAGTTGGGGCCGGAGTGAGTCAAAGACAATGCATAATTCTCGCCACATTAGCAGGATCAGCTGTGAAGGATAATATCAAATCAGCTCGGGGTCAGCCAGTATGTGATCCTTTCAGCCATTCCACTTACCGCCCAGCAGCGCTAAGTTTCATCCCCTTTTGTCGAGGCTGTGGTGCAGAGTTGCTTTAGAGAGCAGAGGTGCAGTCAGCTTTGCTATAGGGCTTTACCACTCGGGTTAAGCTGGATGGAGTGAGAGCATTCTCATCAATTTAGCTGGAAAGTGTGAGGATGGATCCTTCTGTAAGCACCGGTGCCGAGATCTGTTCACGCTTGCATGAACCTGTGTTAGAAAATGAAGTTGAGAGGGACCACACAGTGAAAATGAAATGAATAAAGCATAGGCAGTCCAATGGATTTATAAATAAATAACTAGATCCATGTGACAGAAGGACATGCTTCAGTGGATCGGATTTTTGGGGGAGAATTTAGATTCCAGAAATCGACTCCAAAGCAAACAGGAACTAGAATTGTTGTAAAGGTGTGAGTATGTAAAGGTCAGTGTTAAAGACAGTGAGACACAGTGGTAGTGAAATGTTTTAACTTAAAAAGTGGCTGGAGAAATCACAAGACATGTCAAGGGCCACGATCTGACCACACGGTTGAGATGCCAAATCAATTCTGAAGCACCCTTCTGTAGTTCGAGGTTTTAACTAGTTCAGAGTTTAATAATCAACATTCTTCAATAGATAGACTAAACAGCTGAGGACACTGAATCACAGTTGTTGTCGCTTATGGCTCGGGGTCATCTACACCCCGAGAAGGATGTGTTCCAGGTGTCCCACAACAATAACTATCTCTGACCGAGAGTTGCCCGGTCATAAACTGGTAACAACAAAATGCTAGGCAGCCCCTCCTTAAGGGCGATAGCGGCTGCCTGTTGGGGCATCTGCGTCAGAGGGCGAAGCAGGACATGCAGGGCAAATTATTCCTTGACACACAAATTATTCCTTGACAACGTATTTACCAATTTCACTTGAATTTCTTTTTGGCTCCACATTACCAGTTTGAGCAAAAAAGGCCTTTGCATAGAACATTAGCTCTCTCTGTACAATGTTTCCAAATGCTTGCCACCAGTTTGTCAGGAAAGCAAGTTCTTGGCAGCAACAAAAGGAGCTTTCACAGCATCAATTTAATTTACAGAGCAGGAGATGTTATTCTTGAAATGACAGTTGATGTTGTTACTTTGGGAGAGAACATGTAGCAGCTTGAACTGGATGCATAACACATATTTTGTTATTGTGATATTATACTTAGCTACAGTTAGACATTTGTTGACATCAAGTTTCAAGGCTTTTATTGTCATGTGCACAGCTAAAGTGTAGTTATGACAATGAAAGCGGCCGGAGCTACCCCCTGCGGCTGTTAGCGTCCCGGCGGCGGAGTCCGGCGTTATAACTGGAGATCAAGGAATGCAGCGAAACGCGGACTTGGTTCGCCTGCAGCCCGCTGTTGTATTAGCTAAATAAATTATGTTGAACAAGGCTTTTTAAGCTGAACATCGCCACAATTGTTCTGCTATGTATCAGTACTTATTTTATTAACGTGTGAATGACAAGCATTAAGAATAACAAAAAATAGCTAATTCTCTTGCAGATTGTCTCGTTTGATTATGAATGTAACGTTTATATAGTGGAACTACACTGTTTTATCAAAACCAAAGTGCCACGCAGTTACTTGGTGCATGTATTTCATGTTGGCTTAGCTTCTTAGCTTGAGCTAGCTCTGGAACTTCCAGCTCGGTGGCAGCAGGTCCCGCCTCGGCTCCGCCTCTTTACCCTTATTTGGATCAGGCTGGAGCAGGCGGGAGTTAGACTCTGACGTCACTGTCGAGACGCTAGTGGCCGACTCCGCCTACTAAGGGCTTCTCGGCTACTCTGCAGAATCCTATGGGAGATGTCACGGACCCGTGTCTCAATTCAGGGGCTGCACCCTTCGGAGTACGCAGCCTACTCGGTCCACGGAGGACCCAGCCCACGTAGACCGGGTAGGCTGGACCGAGCGGCCTACGAAATGAGACGGTCTAGCCTACGGAGCGCTTCGTATTTACGTCACGTGATACGCGCTGTTCTGTTGCGCTGGTCCAGCAGCCTGCTAGCAAATTAGCTTACAAGCTAACTCAGCTGAAAAGGATTCAGAAACTTTACTTTAACGATTTTTCGGAGATCACCGATGGCGATGAAATAAAGAGGACCATGGGCAGGTAAATAAGATGAAGCTGTCCCTTTAGCCCCCAGTAATGTTACATTAGTAGTAGTACAAGTACATTATATATAGCTGATGTAATTTAATCCTATTATTTCATATTTAAAATAAGTCTTAATTTTTCTGTACTAATAAAACAATATGTTTTTTAAATCAACAAAAGCATGTTGTATAGATTGATTCTTAACAATATTAGTGTTCTAATCTTAATAGCTGTGATTATAACAGTTTATATTCTCCTTCTTCCCCTAAACCAGCCCAGATGATGTCCCACTGACCCCAGATCAGCACCTCCAGGTCCAGCAGCACCGTGACCCCTGCTCTGCTGAAATACACAATTAAACATTTTCTATGACCTACTTTTTGTATTAATAAAATTAAACTGAACTTAAGACAGTTGAATGACCTAGAGATATCCTATTATTCCACTGCTTATGTACACATGTTGGAAATAATGGTTAAAACCTCAGTAAATGAAATAAACAATGCGTTGAACAATTACTATTTTAATTTGATTTTGTATTTTCATCTAATCACAAAGTAGTAAGAATATATCCATCCTCTCTCTGCAGCTTCATGTCTTCTATTATTATAACTTTCATCATTGAGACAGAGGAAATCAATCATGTACTTTAAAATCCCCAGCAGTAAAACAAATATCAGAAAAAGTGTGTTTATCGAGTTGTTTATTTGTATTATATGTGCAGCAAGTATATAGAAGCAGCTGTTTGGGGAATCAGACAGACTCAGGCTATAATCGTTAAATATCTATTAAAGAAAGGACACATACAAAATGAAATTCTGAAACTAAGACACAAGTCTGTAGGACGGCAGTAAGCAGAGGTCTGGGTGGAGGATGGAGGCTCTGTCCTGATGATCCGCTGGGGTTAAGGTCTCTACACACCAATCTGAGACCAAAGAACGCGTACCGAAGGCGTCCCGACTTTTACGTCAGCTACGTCGGGCTTCGTTGGCTTCGTCGGATAAAGCCGCCCGCCTACGAACACACCGCAAATACTTCAGCCGACAAGTGGCAATAACTCTCCTTACCAGCAGGCGGCGGTAGTGTGTATTCGTCATTCAAAAGAGGCAACAACCGGAAGACAGACTGCCTTTTATACACCGAGAGAAGAAGAACAGACTTAGTTATATAAGCAGTTGATCAGTTGGTCTTCACTTTCTTCATTCCATGCCGTCATGATAAAAAAGAAACTCTTGCGTCCGGGTGAGATGAAAATGAGGAAGATTAGCCGTCTGTGTGTGCCTTCTTATCGTTTGTTTTGGTCCCTCACTTCCGCTTCACTTCTGATGCACTGATTCGCTAAGCTGAACAGCCAATCAGAGTGATTGATTTGTCCCGACGTTCTTTGGCCTCCCGCGGCCGATTCAACATGTTGAATCGGCGGCGGGAGGAGGCGGGAGGGTTGAAAATGTGCCGTAAAGAGACGACACACCAACCTGAGTAGTGCGACGCGAATGCCCGACTGCCTCTGACGGCTTCGGACGGCCTCTGACTCCCAAAGTCGGGCCGGTGTGTAGAGGCCTTTAGGGGTCCTTCTCCAGCACCTCGGGGGGTCCAGGTGGATGGAGGCTCTGTCCTGATGAACCGCTGTGCACTTTTCAGATTAGGGGTCCTTCTCCAGCTGATCCATTTCTCCAGAATTGTCCTAATTACAGAGAAAAACAAGAGAGAAAGAAAAAAGTGAATTAATCATATTAAACACAGGGTTGCAAAAGTATTATGGCAAAATGTAACTCTAAGCATTTCAGACAAACAATCCCTGAAGGATTATTTAAAATGGTGTACTGTTTTGGTTTGAAAAAGACTAAAGAGAAGACAGTCACACGTGCATCCCTTTGACAGCACGGCACACACTAACATCAAGCTAAAGGCTGCTGTCTATTTGTGATTTGTCTTATTATTATGGGATTAGGATAAATTAAATAAACTTTAACCTAAATAAAAGATGATCAAATCTGGTGGAAATATTGAAAATAGGCTCTTTTTTCTTAGCCGTACCTCAAAGCAGCACGAGCTGAATACAAAGGTTGTAATGTTGTCCCAAAGTTTAATAAACAGCAAAACAGAGAAATAAATAAAGCAAACAGCAGCTACACGTCAGGGTAGCATTTTATAAATCCCACCGTACTGTAGGCTATACACGTCTAAATGTTTTCACTTTGGTCTATTTATGTAATATAAATATAACTTATCTATAACTGAGCCAAGATCTCTGTATGACTTTAGTAAACTACTGAATTGAATATAAAATAAGGTTAAACAGTGCAGTACGTCCAGCTAGCTAGTTAGCGTCACTAACGTCACGTATTTAACCGTATTATTTAACGAAAATGTACGTTTTAATGCCCCTTGTGTTTGACGTGTGTGACGTTAGTTAATTTAAAGTAAGTTAAAACCCAATACTCACATTTATTAGTGATTCCTCCGCTTGCTGCTGCTTTTAAATCCACTCTGCTGGGGAGACCGGAAGCCATTTAATTTGAAAAAAACTCACTCT
Organism: Dissostichus eleginoides; assembly: GCA_031216635.1. Classification (NCBI taxonomy): domain Eukaryota; kingdom Metazoa; phylum Chordata; class Actinopteri; order Perciformes; family Nototheniidae; genus Dissostichus; species Dissostichus eleginoides. The sequence goes on along the minus strand of CM062268.1, from coordinate 11,203,304 downwards.
TCCCTGCGCGCATTGCACCCTGGGATATGGTAGACCGCGGAGTGTACATCAGATGTATCCTTCAAATTGGCGAAATGTAGGCCGCATTTGTGGGCCGCATTCGGAGGAGCCTCGTCTTTTTTTTGAATTGGGACACCCTTCTTTCGGCGGAAGTGACGTATGCGGCCTACAAATGCAGCCTCCGAAGGGCGCAGCCCCTGAATTGAGACACGGCACTTATGGCGCGTTTCCACTACAGCGCGGAGCCCGGCCTCGCTCGGCCTCGCTCGGCCTCGTTAGGCCTTGTTAGGACCAGCTCACTTGATGGCGCGTTTCCATTACAGTTTAGGAACTGGGGCAGTAACTATAGTAACGCAGTGTAGGCGGAGCAATCGGCTTTTTGTCGGGCGGAGTCACGCTGCTTAAAACTGCCGTGACGACTTATTTGTTAGAAGTGAGCTTTAGAACAGATAGGGACACAACGCTTTCAAGCAAATAACAGAGCGTTAGAAAAAACGTACCATGCAGAGACTCCAGTAACGCCGTTGCAGAGTCCAGGCCTCCATCCCTCCCAACGCTAGCCGGTCTATGGCCGTAAATGGTGTCCATTAGCTCAAACCACTTCCAGTTTTTCCTACTGGCACCACTCCTGTTGTTATTATCTTTGACCAAGCGATATTCACTCTTCATCTTTTTGAGTTTTTCCCTACACTGCACGACAGTCCTCGAGTAGCCGCTTGTGGACATCTGTGTAGAGACCTCCTGAAATACTTTAATATTGCGAGTTGTCCCGTCGAGCTCCCGCTGGATCTTATCATCTGCAATGTAATGTAGGAACGTCGTCACTTCCTCGACCAACCACGGCGTGCTTTTCTTTTCCATTTTAGCTCCTCTGTTGACAAAAATGTTGTTTATAAAAATGCTGCAAGCTTCGCTATATATATATGCGACGCTAGGGATTATCTCGCGCGCCGATTGTGACGATTCTCTCTGACCAATCAGCAGTCGAGAGTGTTGACGTCACAACTCAGCCTGGTTGTTCCTGGCCCTAGAACCACGATTTTATGAGGCCAGAAAAACTGTGAATTAGGACCCGCCGGCCGGTACTAGACCAAGTGGAAACGCAACCAAAGTCGGGCCGCTGACGTCACAGCCCTCTTAAACCGGGCTCCGCGCTGTAGTGGAAACGCGCCATTAGGTTCACACCGGAATAAGTCCCTGAGGGCGGATTAGGCAAATGAAGCCGCTGACGTCACTTCTTCTTCTTCTGCTTTGGGTTTACTGGCAGGCCGCAAACAACTTCACGGCGTATACTGCCACCCGAAGTCCCCGGCCCGGAAGTCCCCGGAGTTGCGGACAGTAAATCGCCAGAAACGCCGACACCTCCTCATCTCCACCGCTCCCATGTTTTCTTTTGTGTTGCCATACGTTAGTCTCTCTCCGTTTGTGCACTGGGCTAATGCTAATAATGCTAATGCGAGGAAAATAAAATGGCGGCTTCACAACACTTTTTTGGAGTTTTACGGGGCGTGGTTTGCAATCCGCCCAGCCAATCAGAAATGGGAACCTTTTTCTCCCATGAAAGTACCTGCTCTCTAGCAGGGACTGAAAAGGGGGTGAAAAGGTTCTCATGAACTAAATTCTAGTTCCGCATTTTTTTGGTGTGAAGTTGTGAACGCACATTTTCGGAACTATAGCCTACTGGGAAAGGTACTCCGGTGTGAAAGCGCCTATTGATATATGAGTTGCAAACAGATTAATGTTATGTATGTTCTTTCAAAAGTTCAGGTGTTTAACATTCTTATGGCCTGTGGGACATGGTGTATATGAAATATATGGGCTTACAAGATAATTCCCTAAAAATACACTCTGGTTCCTTCTAATTTCTAAGTAAATGAGCAGCGGTGAAATTGATGGTTTGAATTGGACACATTCTGGAAAAAAATCTACAAAACAGTTGTGCCCTTCAAGCCAACCCTATTGAATTATACCCTATACTTACAATTGATTCTTCACCAATCTTGGAACCCAGAGGCAAGGGGCTATATCTTGAGATTTTTAGCAGATATCCAGGTCAATAATTACTTTCCTTTGGGCTGCTGATTGTTTCAATTCCAATAGGAGCATTTGATGCAAGAACGGAGTTGGATTTGAGAGACAATAAAGTATACAACTTGCTTGTTTGATTAGCCAGTTGACAGCTAATATTACGCTAGTCAGATAATATCCTATGGCTGCTGGGATTGCATTTTTGCCAATAATGTCTGCCCTTTTTTCCCCCAAACTGACTGTTAACCTGCCTTCAACAGAAGCCTGCCAAAATGCAATTGGTCAATAGTACTTGGCATAGGCGGCGCGTGAGGCTCAGGTTTGGGAAGGCTAAATAACTTTTTTTACCTGACGCTGCCCGCCTCCGGCGTCTATAGAAAAGAGATCAAGTCAGTGAAAGCACCGCCTGCTGACCATTCAGAGTTCAGTGTGTGGAGTTTACATCTATCAGGTCATATTACAGGATAAAGGAAATACAGTTTAAACTGCCGTATGCAGAGAAGACGCCAACGTGTCGCACTTATCATTCATATCACATCATCAATCAGATCATCGATCATATAATATCATAATATATCATATATTTCCTTATCTGAGTCAGCTTCTCGAGCCGTATCTGGCCGTGCAACACTTACATTGTCACATACTGTATGCAGAAGTGTTATTTTAAGCAACACATTAAGTTGACGAAACACTCAACTCAAATGTAATTAAAGTCAGATCCACTCGTGTCTTAGATGGGGCAGTGATATCATAAACCTGTTGTACGCTTTCAAACACTCGGTAGTTTATTTATTTTTTAACCAGTTGTTCTATATTCACCTTGCAGGTGCAACTATGTGGCTTGTATCCTGGATTATATGTTTAAGTCATGGATGTTTAAAGTTCATATTTGTCTAATATTAGTTTACTTTTTATTAATGAAGTATGACGCTGCGCTGTCAGTACACTTGTCCCTGTTTGTGATTGGTCAAATGTTTCTAACCCCACCCCTTTCACGTGAACGCGCTCTCAGCTGGAGAGAGAAACCCTGGCTTGATTTACCGAGTTGATAACCAGCGTCGTAGGACCGCTTAGCGAGATCTCGTTTGTTAGGGTTAGTTAAGATAAGTCAAACATATCCAGGGTATGTTGAACTGGCTTCGTAGAACAGGGCACAGATGGCTGCATAGCAGCGCTAATGTCAAAGACACAAACATTATATTTTTATTTTACCAGGATGCGACAAAAATATTTGGGAAGGCTTAGCCTTCCCTAGCCTACAGTACCCGCCGCCCCTGGTACTTGGACATCAACCAGAAACCAGAATGCTTAAAGTGCCGAAATGGTGTCCCCTTGCCTCAAATATATACATTTTCTAAAGTTTAGTTCCTAACTGTCTTGTTTCAACAAAAAATAAACTTTGAGGATAAGGCGGTACATTTTCATGATTTTTGAAGAGAGACTCTGTGACAAGAAGTCTACCGTTGTAATACTCTAAGCTTCATCTGGTCCACCGGGGCTTCCAAACACCAAAAGCAATACAAAACGGCAGTTAGTGGCTTTAAAAAGAAACTAGCAAACTGTAAATAACATTGGTTGTTGATGGCATGGTTCACTTTTATCAGCTGCGAAACAGACTTGTAGCTCTGTCTGTCACCGTGACCAAGGTGATTGCTTTGCGTGATAAAACTCGTGAAACCGCGACGGGAACATCCTTGAATAAAACAAGTATCGCACCATATATTACTGACATCTAACAGCAGAGCTGCTCCACACAGCCATTTGTCTCCTTTCTTTCCTCTGACAGAGACAAGAGACATTATGATGTCAGCTCTGCACAGGCTCCTCCAGCAATGTGAAATTTGTTTGTCTTCGCCTGTCATGGTGGAGTCTGTCTCAATTGCTGCTATAGCTGGAGCACATTGCAGTGTCGCTTTCGTGCATTATTCATAGATTCAAAGGCCACACGCATATATCTTGTATATCATTGCACCCTCACTTCAAGTACATGCATGCTGGCAGTTGAGGAGCTCATCCAGTGTCTCGGTCCAATGCTCTTAATACTAACTTCTCATCACCCTTGAACCATCTGATCCAGCATCTACAAACCAAGATGGATTTCAGGTCTGCAGGCTGATAGAGGGACTGCGTAGCCCCCGACATCCTCTCTACAGGAGGGACTGCTTTCTGCTCAGATCCTGCCAAGAATACACCTCATTATCCAAATTAGACATTAGCAAGAGCCGCTCCCGTGCTTGCGCACTATAGGCCGCCCCATAAAGCCTCCGCTGTGTTTTGCTCGGTCAGTGAGAGCACTGAGGGGGAAGATATTGTGGCTGCAGCTCATTTTGCATAAAATGGAGGAGGGGGATGCTTACTGGGGGCCATGATTTTTTTGTTGAGGAGAAGAGATAGCCCGGCTGTGAGAGTGAAATGGAAATGTCACAAGGGGAGAGCATGGGAGAGCAGAGCAGCTGAGATCGTAGTGATTTATCTTAACATTTGTTTCTGCATGGCTTGCTGTTTCTGCTCTCCGGAGGATATGCAGAGGAGAGGGATGTGGCAGACAGATGCAGCAGGGGGATTGGCTAGGACCCTTCGGCCCAGCTCTGCTTCTCTTCCTCCTCCCTCTTCCCTCCTCCCTCCTCCCTCCTCCGATTCCTCACCGTCCACCCATGTGGTGTTGGATCTGTCACGCCTCCCTGACAGCCTGATGAAGTAGGTCAGACGCTGTCCCAGGGTCTGACCACTGGCTCCAGAGCTGCTGTGTGGTGATTCACTCATTACACACACAGCTCCAAAATAACAACAAGGAGATTGAAAAAAAACGACAAGGAAAAAACCAACAGAGGGTGGTGCAGGGAACAAACATGGCCCCGACCTCAGCTGGCTTAACGCGTTCTAACATGCAGATTTGTTTACTGCATGTTTGATGACCCAATAAGGTGTCCTTACAATACTTAGCACTGAAGCCACATAAAGGCTAGCAGGGAAATATAGAGATGGATTCATAATGGTGCCTTTTCTGCAAACATGTTTCTTAAAAGAGCATTGGTGTTTAATTGTTTTAATATTCATTGCTCATTAAAAGCTCATTTGTGTTGAGTGTTTGTTAGGATAAAATGACAATATGAATGTGCACCAGAAAGGGCACAAACATACTTTCTTAAAGGAAACAAGTATGTTTCAGTATTTTCAGCCACAGTAGCGGTGTTGAATATATTTGTTTGTCATCTTAGTCATGCTTCTTGTAGATGACTTTTTAGTTTATTTCAACTATAAACTACCGAAAGGGTAACGCAAACATTGTCAAAGTTGGGAATCCTTAGTCACCAAATAAATAAAAAAGTCAGAGATTGCTGCTTCTGCTTTAAAGCGATGAAAACATGAAGCGTTTCCTGTTTCTCTGACTGGACTGTTCTGCAAGTCGTTGCATGTTCACAACCCACCAAAGATGATGTCACGAGCATTTTGATGCATGTTATCTCCTTCAGCACATCCCATGCCTGTTATCCTTTGACTGGTTTGTGGGGTATCAAATTTGAATTACTAATCTGAAGTTGTTATGGCATTTACCTTCCTGTGAGGCAAGCTCATGCCTATCAGTGATAGCAAAAAGCAAAAATATATATGTACAAATGGGAATAAATGGCAGATATTGGAAGGCGGGTGTGTGACGGGGTGAAAAAGAGCTTTGCCTTGTCCTCTGCTTCCCGGCAGCATATTCAATTCTTGTCAGTGATGAGCTTTTATTCGTTGTGGCAGCATTACATTTCCATGACTTCACAATCACTGGCAAATTCAGACAGGGGAGTAATGAGGATCGTTGAATCCACTGAATAAATGCGTCTTCCCCGTTTGTCCCCTTCCTTCCTCACTCATTACGCCATTCTTTATTTGCCGTTGTCACTCCCCCGCCTCTCAGAGGCACTCGCTCCATCTTCCTTTTTCCTCCTTGTTGCCACTCATCAAACTCTTAGAGTAGCCCTCTGTTTTCTTTTCATCTTCTGTTGTCTGCGGCGTGTTCCTCATTTAGTCGTATTTAAACGCCACTCCCTGAGCCGCCCTTTGAAATCCTCTCCCATTCTCTCAGTCTCTCTGTCATAACACCTTGTCCGAGTGATTGCTCTAAGACTCAGGAATGTTTGTACCTGTCTAGTACTCCTTTTCTTCATGTGCAGACATGACTGGAGCACACCCAGGAACAGTACCTGCAGGACAGAGTTGAGATACTATTTCTCTCCATTTTAAAGCCCCCTATGAACAGTGTGCTGCTGGCTTGTTTTGTGCTCTATCCTACATTAGAATTACAAAACCTTGCTCTGAATGTATGTTGTTTTCTGAAGCCACAAATCTGGCAAGAACCAGAGTGTGCATCATTTTGTTTACCATTTGTTTCTCTTAAAGACTCCCTCCTGTTTTACACAAATGAGTCAGAGTGAGAGCACTTATCGGATTGCATAGGAAACAGATTTTGTCAATGAAAATGGTCCGGGGTTGTAAATCATCCACTCGATCAAGTTAAATGTGAGTGTTCAAAATAGTATGATTAATGCAAGACAAAACAGCATGGTTGCAGCACCTAAACGGCCGCAGTATTTCATGTTGTTCATTACCTGTATACATCTATCATGCTTTTGGATTGAATTATAGCCTTTCATAGCACATCCTGGCATCTATTAATCTCAATAGTACATTTTAGTCGTAGCAACTCAAGGTTACCCCCCTATCTGCGTTTTTTCAGTGTGATAGACACTGCCTTTTGTTGCCTGGAACAGTATCAGGGCTGCTGTTGTGCTGCTTTGAGGTATTTTTTATCTACGTGTTGGCAGGTGTTGCCTGGAGCGATGGCGTGCTGGTGGAACGCCTCTTCCCTCCTACGTACCCCAACCATTTCAAAATGTGTTATATTATTAGCGTTTCTGTAACGTTCGCACCATAGCTACTTTTATTTCACATTCTCATAGTATGTACATAGTAACAAAGGCACAGCGCTGGTGAAATTGATAAATACTTCCTTATCTTCTCTCATACAAGGCCAAGGAGGCTGAATGGGAGGTTGCTATGTGACCTTGCGGATGGATAAGTACATAGCAGAATTGAGCTGGATAACGCAGTGAGAACAGGCACTCTTCTTCGCCAATACACCTCTTTGAGTTGCAAAACAAAATCAGCATGTTCCTTCACTGCACTGAAGTGGTCTGATGAGCGCTTTGTGGCGTTTCTTAGCTTCTTTCTTCTGCTTTTCAAGTACCTCCAATACAGAGGTAGAGCCACCTGAACATTCTATCCTCCATTATATTCCTTTAGCAACACGTCTTAATGGCTCCATTTCTAAATTCCTGCATCTTCCAGACCTCCTTAGAGGTGGATGAGATGGCCAAAGAGTCATAAAAATACCTGTATGTTTACATCTGCTTTTATGTCTGTATTTTGTATGGACTATAATCCATTCTTATTAGCTTTGACATGCACATTCTTTGAAATATGGGTGTCAGGAGGTGCTGTCACCTGATCCTTTATAGAAATGGAGGTGATGGGGAGCACCTTTGAAGGCTCACTGCATCTTCTTTTACTGCCTCTGTTCTGTAGTTTTTATGATCCCGCCTTCTGTTTCGCACCTCTAAGTAGTCAATTTCGAGGCAACTATAGAAATGTAAAGACAGGGAGCTGCCTAATTACCGATGAGAGGGAAGACATAGCCTAGCATTAGAAGGCAGTTGCTGGTAGAGGAGAGGATTATGGGAGAATGTTTTTTTCTCTTTGTCATCCTCTAGATTTTCACCCCGTCTTTGAGCTTGCTGGAAGGATGTGTTCTCGAGCAGGGGTGACCTGGCCCTGCTCTCTCATTCATGTGTGTAATGAAGGCCTCTGTCTGAATAATCCCATTAGGTAGTGAGATTAAAACCTGAGCTGATATTTGAGACTGTGCCCGGCACCGCTTTAGAAATTGGAGAGCTTTGCTGCCGGCCCTGGCGGAGAGGGGGCCGAGGAAGAGCAACCGAGGAGAGTGTCTGTGTTCGGGAGGTCGTCGCTCCTTTGGACTGATAGGGTGCCATTGTAATTAAAGGAGAGGGGACGGCTCCAAAGCTTCTCTCATCTTCGCCCAAGTCCATCCCTTTCTTCCAGAGTTATGCAGAGATTAATCTTTTCCACTTAAAAGCAGTTCTAATTGAGTATAATGGTTTTGATCTAACCAATAAGGGCAATCATTTAAAAAATCATTCTCTGCTTATAAGGGAATTTGTCTTTTTGGTTTTGCTTGATGAGTAGCAGAGGTTTTCAGATCGGCTGGTTGTTTTTGCCGTAATGCTCTGATTCGACTATATATGACTTCCTGCAAGGCAGCAGAGAGAATTTTATATCTCTAAGGAACGTTTAAGATTGCTCAACACAAACCTTTCATTTTGCATCACTTATGATTAGTTTCCAATCCCAGAAAGACATTTCCACATCACCGAACCATAATTGACTATATTAAACAGTTTCTTGTTTAGGGCCATACTGAGAAACCGTGCTGTCTGACGTTTGTTTCCTTTACATATTGACATCTTCGTAAATCATTTGTGCAGTTTAGGAATGGGAAGATGATCGATGCGTTTAAGAATCAATGATTCTTATCTTTAAGAAACTTAATTGATAAGCAACTTACAGAAATAGGCTAAAAACCTGGATAATGCTACGGATGAAAATAAATCCTACACAAAATTGTCTCAAGTGGAACGCTGTATAGCTCAGTTGGTTGAGCTGGCGGTCCATGTACTGTGGCTTGGTTGCCAGGCAATGGACCCCGGTCTGAATCCGGCTCGGGGCCATTTGTTTCATCCCCTCAGTCTACCCGTTTTAAGCCTCTCTCTACAATGAAGGCACTGGTTGCCCAAAAAAAAGGAAAATGTGTCAAACATTTTTGTGTGATTGGTAAAAAAACACAATATACGCTATTCCTTTTTGAATTGGCACATTTTTATACTAAAAAAGCTGCTTGCCTACCAACTGTAACAGGAATAATTAGGATATTTTTTGTATGAACTTGCTATTCTTTCAGAAATGCTGAACAAATGTTTTTGAAGTGTTTCTTTGTTCAGGTTACATTTTGTCTTAGATTTGCAGTTGTATGTTTATATTATTTCAATCGCTTTTTTAAATATAGAAACTCCATAATCTTAAACACACACTTATACTCACACATGAATACTTTTACTTAGATTTAATGCCATACGTTTCCATATAGCGTATATCAAATTGTATAAGAACACGAATACAGTATACACGTTTTCTTAGATGTGTTACATTTTAGGGTGTGACATGATGTTTATTAATGTAAATGTAAGTCATGGTGGATCAAGAATGAACATGATGTCTTTGTCAGACAAATCTGCCTCCTGAGAATTGCAGAACCTGTTTGATCTGATCCAGCTTTTTTTCATCTGATGAACAGAGATAATATATATGCTTACTAGATTATGTGTCATAACAGGATGCTAATACATCGGTACAACAGAAGGCAAAAATAGCATCATGGCAGTAAATCTCCTCTTTATCTCATCTGACTGTGTCATGCCTTGTTGCATACCAAGTCTGTAGTTTGCCCTGCGTGAGCTGGGCTCTCATTTCTTCCTCGCTGTTTCCATCTCCTTTGTCTTCAGTCCTCTCCCACACCATTTCTTCAGTATCTTCTTTTTGTTGTATCTTTTCCAGCTCACTGTTGAGGACTTGAAGTTAAATGTGCCTGTGCTTTGCAGGTTTAGACAAGCGCTACCTGTGCACCTTGAGGCTTTGATCACGTTTCATAAAGACGTCTTTTTTATCTGTGCTTCAAAGAGCACTGCATTTTTATATTTTTTAAGTGAAGATGCGTATGTAAGGGACATAGCTTTCAGCGCTTTGATTCACTGTAAGCTACAGCTGTGCTTGTTGTGAGCGTTGTTCCCTTCCCGTGAGGAGGCTCTAAAATGGTGGAATGAATGTAATGTTTCAGTTCAGCTCCAGATATGGTATGACGCTGGCAGTTCTGAATTTAAAACAATGTCTCTTTTTGAATTTGCAAGGCTGAATTTTAGCTGTTACTCTCTTGCATCTTGGGTATTGTTTGTCTCTTGCAGGCAATTATTCATAGTCACTCTGTTGTCTTTATAAGAGCACGTCTTTGACTCATTTGATACTTTTCTCTTTACTGAATAATGTATATTTTTCTGTGCTGTCTGCTCTGCTGCCTGACTGCAGGAGCTTCATGTTTATCAGCTCTCTTGATGCATCATGGCTGTGTATGCTTGGCTACTAATAATCATCTCTGCAAGTGTTCTTCCATTTCATTACTGCTACAGTGATGATGAAGATAATTATATGTCATGATGCACTCTTTCATGCTGGACTGTACTACAATATATCATTCTATGTACGACTAACCAACTAAGCTGAATGTATTAACTAAAGACTTGTGAATTAATCCTCAGTTGTTTTATAAAATGTTTTCATTTTCTTCCACCTTCAAAGAGAAGAGAAGAAACTATGGTTGATGCATGTTGACAAACTTCATTCACTTTTATCTCTTCCGTTGTTTACTCTCTGTTGAACTGGCTCTTTATTTCATCTCTCACACTGCATGTGCCTGTTACTGACGGAGCCTTGCCACATTCGGTGAGGCCTCCTTTTGGATTGGGGGGTTTGGGGGGTTGTCGTGGCGCCGGGGGTCCTTCCTTTTCCCTTTGCTTTTCCGTCCTTGTCTCCCTTACTTCATAAAAAAAAAATCTGCACCTGCACAAATGCACCTCCTCCCACCAGAGCACTGACACACTCCCTTCCATCTGTCTTTTCCTACCCAGAATTCCCTAACAACCCGCCAACCAGGCTCCCTGACGTCACGACGAGCCAGCACAATGCAGGCGCCGCCATCGGGGGCGCTGTGGGGGGAGTCGCCCTGTTGGGGGTGGCAGCCATACTGCTCTTCGTATTCCTGCGCCGCCGCCAGCGCACCTTCAAAGGAGACTACAGCACCAAGAAACACGTGTTCGGTAACGGGTACAGCAAGGCCGGCGGTCTGCCCGCACACCCTCCGATCCCCAAGAACCTCCAGTACCCGGACGACTCAGACGACGAGAAGAAACCCGCCCAGATCAGCGGCCCCGCTGGGTTTGAGGCGAGCGTGCCCGATTTTGACCCAGAGCAAGAGGACCTGAAGAGGCCCTATTTCACTGTGGACGAAGGGGAGAGCCGAGATTATGATGAGCGGACTCTGAATTTCCAGTATGATCGTGAACCTGAGATAGCCGATGATATGATCTCTCAAACCGACGGCTCTGTCATTTCTAAGAAAGAGTGGTATGTTTAGTGGCATGCTACAACCAAACCCTTTGGTCCCCCTCACCTGCATTCCACTGCACCCTTCACCTCCATCACCACCCCACCCTCCCATTTGTCAAGCTGCCCCCTACACAGCTCACTATCCTCAACCTAGTACCCCCCCCCTCCCCCTTGACTCGCCCCCCCCCCCCCTCCCTATCAGACCCCATCCAAACTAATCGCAATTAGAAAATCAAGCGTCTATTTAAAGTGCTAGCAAAATATCAACTTCTCAACATGACAGCATTGGTATCAGTTCCATCAGGTGAATGGGCAAAGAGTACAAACTAAGGTATGTAAACGGACTTCAGTACGAGTCCAGACAGGTGATTGGTTGATTAATACTGGTGTAATATTCTTTTTGTGTATTTTTCCATGTTATAAATGTATTACATGTATAAAAAGAGACTGCAGGTTGAGGTTTTGCTGAGCACACTTGTGAAAGTCCTACACTGGATGTGCGGATTTATTTCTGTTTTTTTATTGCCATTGCCGTTTTTGTTATTTTTATAAAGTCTTTTTGTATGATTTTTCAGTGAGCAGAGATATGAGAGTTAAATGTTCGACATAATTACAGGTGGAGTTCTATGTGTTTGTAATTGTGTGTTCAAATGTTTCAGAGAAAAACAAAAAAAACGCCATAAAGCACCTGTGTCATTTCTGTTTCTCACTGGGGTTAGCGTCCATGAAACTCATTTTTGTACAGCATTTACAGCAGATGTGTTATGTGCTGTATTCCAAAGACATGCTTGGTATTTCTTTCTCCCCCCTGTGTGTATAGGCTTGGTTTAACTTAACTGAGAGGGAGTCGGCCTACTGAGCCATGTGGCAGATACAAATTGAGTATTTTCAATAATTTTCCCCTTAAATTTCAATAACGCTAAGAACGTTTCCACATCAGTGAATAAGAGTACAGCAGAGAAGGGCTGCAAAAATGTCTACTTTTCATTGGTGCATCACAACCACGTCCAAATAAGGTTTGGTGAGTCTCAGAGTCATAAAAAAACCTTCAATAATGCTCTGAAATATCATGATTGTCACTTGACTTTAACAGGTTGACGAGCTCTTGATCTTACCACTATAATGAAATGTCTGTTTTTTTTTCTATGTTGAGTTGTCATAATTGTGTTGTTCTAACCCTTCTTTTATCAAATGGATGTCAGAGAAACGTGTCTGAGGAATTTCCCAAATAACGACTCTGCCTCTCCTTATAATATGTGACTGTGTGCTGAAATAATTGGCTTAAGCCCTTACACCAACAGCATTTTCTATAAGGAGATGTCCATGGACACAAAGGACACGGATAGGAGAGAAATGTCAACAGATGCTTACATTTGTGACTTTGAAAGAACATTTATCATGTAAAGGGAATTGAAAAATGAATGGTGGCCATGCTGGAGTATAAAAAGTCACCTGCTGCTTTCATTGGGTTTATTTTCCATCTGTTTATTTTTTTTCTTTCTAAAATGAAATTCTGTATGGGGGATTTTAAAGGAATGAATGGTTGTCCTTTTCTTAATCATCTGAATCTGCCAATAGGGCTGTCAGAAGGCGTTATAGGCTGTATCTGGCTTTTTTAAAATCACTGTTAATAAGTGCCAGTGGATGGATGGAGTGCAAAATGCATTTCCTTGGAACAAAAAAAAAGTTAAATGTGAAATATCCGATAAAACCGATGCAAAGGATTAAATCGGTGGATATGCGCATCACATCTGACTCGCTCTGAACAATATAAATACGTTATTAAGCCGTATTTTATGCATGTTTTGTGTTGGAGTGGATGTGCGTACGTTTTAAATTTCGTTTCGGTATAAGTCCAGTGTGTTTGTCCTCATTCGCAGCTCGAAAGACGGCACTTTGTCAGTGCTGTCGTTAACAACAAAGGTATGGGCACACAGTACCCAGGAACAATATTGCAGTTAAACACTAAAAAGTATATAAATATATATATATAAATAAAGATGAAAAAAGAACATCTCCCTGGGAGATAAAAAGGTCTTATCAAAAGCCTGTTGATTTCAGTTAAGATTCATTTTCTACTGCCTTATTTTTGTTTGGTGTATCCACTAGAGATTGAGAACATACATGGTGGCTTGCAGGTTTTAGCAAGAGAAAACTAAACAACAGCAGCGTCTGGGTTGCTACTTTCAAAGTGCAAAAGCAAATCCCAATTATATTGCTTTTATTTTATCGTTCACTTGATAAAAGGTGAACGGCTCTGCTGAAACTTCTTCTTTTTAATTCTACAGACATATCACAGCATAATAGACACACAACGTTTTTATCTTTTTGTGCATTCAGTGCCTATCAAAGACAGGAGACAGATGCTGCTCCAGCGTTTTAAGTTATTCATGCAGAAGAATAACATAAAGAGTAATATTGAAATATGACACAGACTGCAAACCTCTTAAAATCAGACAAATGATCGTTCTTAACTTGCAGTGAATTGTAGTTAGTATAGTGGGGATGTTATTCCCCCCGAGCTCCAATTTGATACTAACAATGTGTCTTGATCTCAAAATCAATTAATCTCTTAGAAGCCGTTTTAACGTTTAATGATTGCTTCACGGTGACACAGCACTTTTTCTCTCTTATCAATAAAGACCCTAAAGAGATCAAACTTTGTCACATATCGCTGACTTTTCAAAGCACAAAAATTGAAACATGAAATCTAGTGAAAAAAGATTGAAATCCAATTTTAAAAAGCAACTTTGGCCCCAAGTAGAGATCAGACCAACTCCTTTTAAAGCACAACTTTAGGGTTTAATTTCACCTTTTTTCTGCATCCATTAGAAAGCCACTGCCACACTTGCTTCTAAAATGGTAGAGAAAGAAAAACAATTTGGAGTGGACATTCTGTATACTGGTAGATGTTAACATTGTCTTCATGTTGTCAGGGTGTTATGAGTTTCTATTTTGTAATACTGACTGTAACTTCATTCCATCCTAATCTACTTTTTGTATTCAGTATGTTCAACATTCCACTGTAAATATTGTACATACGGTTGAGATTATAGTTGGGATTTATTTAGGGACAACTGCGTAGGGACCCTGTCATGTAAAATATACCTATTTTGACTGCAAACATAGAGACTTGGTGATGGATAGATGAAGTCGATGGATAGCTTATTTCCAAAGTCCAACCCTAGAAACGCTCCTCCGGTACGTTTTTTTAAAAATGCCACTAGCAGCTTCACTGTCATACAAAAGGGGTGACGCATACAGTTTGTCGATTTAATGTTATTGAAAGAAAATCAGAAGAGAGAAGGTGTCTGTATGCAGCCATGTGAATGTATATTTCTGAGGGTGTTACAAATATGAAAAAAAAAAATCTATTGTTCAATTGTGATGACCCAGTGAAGTAACTTGTATTTGTTTTAAGCATTAAATGAGTTCAATAGTCAACAATATTCTGTCCAAGTTCGCTGATTGGATAGATGTACCGAATATGGTTCACATCTGCAACACATTTATTATCCCTGTGTATTGATTTTGGTAATTGCAGCTCTTGTATCCCTGTCACCTCATGCAGGTGCTTATTTGGATTTATTTGTCAGCGAAATCACCTTCTGTGAGCCTTAAGTGTAAAACATAAAAAGGTTTGTTCTTCAAATAAATGTTCCTCTGGTTTTACAATTCAACACATTGTGAGGCCAATATATAAACCCATATGTCGCTCTGCTCCTATCCAGCTATGAGACAGAGTCACAGTGGTGTATTCCACTTTCATTGCTCTTCCAGTTTTCAGAATCAAAATCAACTTGGGATGCATCCACGCTACCCTCCATTGTTTGCTCTAGTTTTAAAGCCTGAGTGTGAGACTAATCAAATCATTTTAAAAAAGCCAATACAATCAGTCATGGTTAGGAAATGTCCTTAATTCAGACACAATTTCTTAAAGCTGTTGACAAAACTGCTTTTGTCACAGAAAAGGTCAGTAGTGTAGTATCACGATGATCATTTTAGTCAGGCTAATACATTAATATAAAAAAGGATGCATATAATCTAAAGCAAAATGTCTCCAGTGGTTATAACTGTACCTTTTAAGTGTTTTCCCTTTTAATTGGAGAGCAAAAACTGCCAGGCAGATGTTGGTATTGAGTTCAGCGCTTAATGAAGCTGCAATGATATGATGAGAGAGGCTCAGTGTAGAGCCAGACAGATCTGTCTCTGACTGTGGGACTCAAGTGCAGACATCTGCACCGTGCACATTAAGAACAGCCCAGAGTTTGCAGCTGCTGCCATCCATTTGCTAAAAGAGCCCTTTGTAGCCCAAGGGGCTTTGATGGCACATAGGCTTTTAACATGCATGGCCATCAGTTTCCCCCCCCCCTCCCGACAGAGCTGCGTGTGGAATTTTACATTTCCTCTATCAAAGTACTCTTAAGATGAAATATGGCTGGATTTTTGTTTTAAAATATGTTTCTCATGGGCCGTAAATTCAAAAGCGAATGTGTAATAGCACCTCATAGTGATGCTACTCCATTCAGCACAGCGTAACTTCACAGAATACTAACTACAGCTGGCCGTATTAAAGGAAGTGGAGACAAGTGAAAAGTGATACGGCTGTGCCTGCCGTGATTTTGTGTGTAGCTCACATGTTTGGATTATACTTCTTAAACTTTATGGTGCTCATAATTTCAGACCAGCATTGAATTTGAAGCCGAACAGTAGTTCTGACAAAGCAGCCCCAGTTCCTTCACACTTTTTGGTGAAACACATTAGCATTCAATTTTCTTTAAGCAGTCAGTTTGATTTATAAGCCACAATAACTCTCTAAACTTGGAAAGAAAGATTGGTAGCTTACGTTGCAAGATACTATTGGCTTCTGTGAACCGTTGAGCTGCCGATAAGCTAAGAAGTGGAGAAAAATATATCAATATGAAAGACTTTAGGAAAGCCAGTACCACAAGTCGTTAAACTACAGTGATTAAATGGTTAATTCATATTTTGTATATGCGTTAGCAATTTCTTCAGGCTGGATACAGGAGGGAAGTTTTACATATTGATCAGTAAGTTGGCTTTTTGCTGCACTTTGTTGCTTTGAGGCCAGTTTGTAAACATCTCTAAATACTGATATAAGACATCTGATCTCTTCACAGGACTGCTGTTTCAATTCAAGACTCATATTCAGTGGACTCATCTGTGTAAGCAACATGAAATGTTCTCTCAGTTGTTGTCACAAGAGACACAGCCTGCAGAAACATGCATATGTAATGTAAAAATACCCATGATGTGTTAATGCATAATTATTTCTTGGATCATCATTGTTCATGGCTTCTAGAAATATGTTGGGTTTTGCTCTTTCTATCTGTTTTCAATGTGTACAGTCACATGAAGTTGTCCATAATAAAGATGTATTACTGTAAATGACACTATTACTCTTGTGTGTACAATTCTCAAAGGTCCAATGGCAGAAATGTCAAATGTACACTTCGCCATGGTAACGTTACAGTAATACACAGCCTTCAGCCTTTGAAAGTATGAAGATTTCATCAGCTACACCATTAGGAAAACGTTTCAAAGGTTTCATAATGACATTGTATTTAAGTGGTCTCAAAGGCTCATGTACTGAAGATATGTTGAAAGATAAAATATATACTTAAGGGATATGATAAACGCTAATGTGCTCTAAAGTGTCTTGTTAAATGACAAGATTGTATTGTATTTTGACACAACTGTCATGTGTCACAAGTTATAAGTCAAAACCTACTAAAAGTACTTTTATAGTTAGGTTTTCAGCCACTGCTGGACATTTTATCTGTATGTCACATGACACTTAATTTCTTAGCCGAGTGACTCGTCCTTTTACTTGGAAAAGGTATTGTCAGCTATTCCATACTGCTACAGTACTTTGTTACTAATCTTGACGTTACTCCAGAAAAAACTGTAGCTCCGTGATAATGATCAGTGTTTGCCCACTTATGTTCCCCCTCACTTGCGGTATTTTCTTCGGTTGTCTGATCAAAGATGTCCTGAAACTACATTTTCTACATTTCAACTTGTTTTTTCTTTTTATTCATGCCTTCTCAGATTTTGTCTCTCAGTTAACAACTAGCGCGACTGAAGTTGACACATGTTTCACTTGGAGCGCCACCCGAAACCCAAGACACATAATTAGGGAAAATATTCCTGCCATGACCAAACCAGTAAAATATACAGAAACTCACATTTACAATTATCCCTTTAGTCTCATAACTGGGCTGTTTTTGCTCGGTTATGTTGCAGCTGACTGAATGTTCAAACACCAGTATGGATGAGTAGATCACAAGTGTTGTTGAAACACTGCGCTGACACCTGGCTGTGTTGTTGACATGATGATATCTCATTAGTTATTTGCCATCCATGTAGGCCTTTTTCAATGCCTGGGTTTATGCTTTACAACAGTCTGTGAGTACAGCTGTGTACACTTGATACTTTAGCCTGAGAAATGTAATGTATTAAACATCACCTATTATGCAAAATCCACTTTTCCATGTCTTTTATACATAAACATGTGTCCCCTCTGCGTTAAGAGATTCTGAAAGTTTCAGGAAAAAAGATTCGCTCACTTTTTGTCCTGAATCCATTTATATAAAAACCTGTCTGAAAATGAGCTGATCAGATTTTGGCCACTTTATGATGTCATAACGATTTTTTGGCTTGTGTAACCATTAGCTAATAACCAACCAAGCTAACCCCCCCCCCCCCCCCCACCTTATCACCTGAATCTCCTCCTAGAGCACCATTGTGTTCTTTTTAACCAAATATCTCTGAGGGGCGTGGGGAGTGGCACCTTATTTTTCATCTAAAGTAACAGAAAGAGAATCAGCACTTTTGAAACAGGGCTGAAACAGAGGGGATTATGGGATGCTACAATGCATGATCTGTTTGGTATTTCGAGCCAAACACTTCAGAGACATGTTTTGTATATATCTGAGAACTATAATATATTGATGAAAAACAGTATAATAGGGGACCTTTAAATGATACACACAAGGCATTTGGCTTCTCTATCACACTTTTTATTTGGATTGTTTATCCATCAGCCTGTCCATTTATCTGTCGGTTCCATTCTCGTGTCTGTGATATCTCAGAAATCCTATGAATTTCTCCAAATGTCGCACACACATCATGGACTGAAGGATAAACCTGTTACATTATGAAGGACACTGTGACCTCACATCTGTCAAATTATTGCGAAAGGGATTCTTCAGGAACCTCTTGCAGGAACTTAACCCAGGTCCAATAAATGTTTCACCCCTAAAGTCTCCACAGTGATGCACCATCCTTGGGATCTTAAAATAAAGAGCACAGTCCGCTTTTATATCACTCCAGAGAAAAGAAGAACTGAATCAAAGGCGGTAAAAAAAAAAGATCTTCAGTGTTTAGATGATAATCCGGTGGGCATTATGGCTGCAGGCAACTTTGGAAAAACCAACAGGGGTAAGATAGATTTTAAAAGTATCCAAACAGAAAAAGTCCAGAGTTCTCCAGAGTCATTCCCCCGAAACATATGACTACTAGCTGACTACGGCTGGAGCGTTGGAGAAGGAAAACAGCACATCTTAGTAGTATTCTAAGAAGTATTCAACTACCCTTATGTCCCCTTCAAGTGTAAAGAAAACAGATTATCCAAAATAACATGGCAATTGTTAGTACTAATTGCTGTTGACCTAGCATGGTAGTATTGGAAAATTGTATTGACCTAGCCTTGTGGAAGACTCGGGTCATGCGCAAAGATTGCCAAATGATACGGTAGGACAGGCTTATTATAGTCCTGACACAGCCTCAGGGTCCAGGATGTATTGATTGCTTTTGGGGCGTAAAGGGATTTATCGAAAAATGGTAAAAACAAAACAAAAAAATTCAACCCTAGCTTTAACCTTGACAATACATTACGCTCTCTCTTTTTGGGTTGTAGCCAGTAACCAACACCATATTAATCAACCTTAGCTGATTTCAAAACCATATACAGCTATACATGTCAACAAAAACATCATGTCACAATGTATTTTTTTCTTCAGTAGGACTTTACCTAAAATAAATAAATCAGACTGACATTTCATCACAAATCGTATGGAACATGTAAGATGATTAATTTGAGTCAAACAGCATTTATATACATCACATATTGCTCATATTTTTGCATCATAGGATAAAAGCAATATAAATAAAGAGTTTAGTAAGATAAACAAAGATCTATACACTGCTTTTCTCTTCTGTCAAAACTGAGCACGTACTAAATGATTTGTTACTTGCTTCATCAAATAGTCATAAAGCACAAATCTAAAACCCACCAGACTCTATTGATCATCTACAAAATAAAAGTAAGTTGTTTGTAGAGAGAATCTCAAAATGATTTGTTCCCACACAAGGTTTTTATGTTGTGTATCGACTTGTCCTGACCCACAGTTATTTTTTATTATTTTAACACTTTAGAGGCCTCTCTCTGCATTTAAATGTGATACGATCATGCAGTTCAGTAGTTATCCATTTAGTTTTCCATTCTGCAAAATAGTTTCTGAAATTGTTTGCTCAGTTTCGCCTTTGATACCTGATCGATTAGGCATGCAGTTTGCACCCCACTCATAGACAAAACAAGGCAATTCTATTTCCAGAAAATGTGAAATTATAATGAATTGGCAATTATTGGATTAACCCAGGATCAATCCGCTGAAATTATTATTGGCTTATTATTTTGTAAATGAGACGGCTCATAAACAAAGGGCCCCGATCCCATGAATAAATTTGGTGGCATCTTGAGGGATCCCTGCAGTATGGCATTGCTGTGGGGACACACACACACACCAGCCCCTGCTTTCACACCCTCCCATTTTCAGAGCCGGTCATGGCATGAGCAGCTCTGCTATCCAGCTGCGCATTAGCGTTCTCCAATTAAACTCAGCCATCCCAGAGCAGAACGAAAGCTCTAAACCCTCTGGTGAGAAAAGTGCTGACAACCCTCATCTACAAAGTCCTGCTGGGAATACTGTGTCCCTGCGACCATTTACCCAGCGTCAAATAAGTTGTGTGTGTGAGTATGTCTGTGTGTGGGTGTAGGAGGGGCAGAGTTAGTGTGCATACCCTTCATCCGTTTGTTGACCGATGCTTTTTCAGCACTGAGCCCGAGTGACCTTAGACACACAATAACTTTTAATGAAACTAAAATCACACATTTATGATTCCAGTGAGAACAGTGTGGAGGAATTTGAGATATTTGCCGTGCATATTTGTGGTGAAGATCTGCTGAAAATTGTTTGTCGAAGGCAAAGTCCTGTCTTGTCACAAAATTAAAACCTCTTTGATTATGAATTCCCTCCGGGAGCGGGATGATGAAAGAGATTATAACTGACATTATCCCTGAGATCCTCAATTACACAGGCACTGGGCGTGGCCCCAAGAACAGAAAGATAGATTTCAAGGACATGATTTATAACGAGCACATGATGTGAATGCATATACAGTCACAATGTTCATCCTGTGCCCTCTTTAGAACAGCTACAGATTGTTGTTTCATAAAAAAATTACATACTAATATATTACATGTCATTTGTTAGACACTTTTATCCAAAGCGACTTACATACATTCAGTACTGTGGACAATCCCCGGAGCAATTTGGGGTGAAGTGTCTTGCCCAGGGACACAACAACATGCTGACTGTAGTGGGACTCGAACTCACTACCCCCTGATTCGAAGTCCAGCACTCTATCCACTGAGCCACAGCCGCCCCTTACATATAATACATATAATACAATTAATTATATCAAATATACTCTTCTTGTTTTGGTCGGGTTTACTGTTTGCATGTTGTCTGTTTTCTCTGAGTTTTACTTCAAAACACTATTTATGAACATAAAGCTGTGCTAGAAATAAAAAACCTTCCTAGTACATCGACATTTTAATTAAAGTATATGAATATTGATCAATATTCATATATGACTAAACATGTTTACAGGCTGATACATCTTTAATGCAAGGCTCCACAGTGCTTAATGAGGTTTCCACAGATTTGTGAAAGTATGAGGTGTAAGTATAAAAAGCTTTTATTATATTTTAGAAATAACATATATTTAGGTAAATGTGACTTTAAAATGTGACGTTTGACTGCCTTTCTTCAAATGATATCCCATGAGTCATCGTGCATCTGGGTATGTAGGAAGCTTACCATTTCTACTTTCCAGCAATACCTAAACATATTGTAAACTGAAGATTTTTTTTGTTATCTTCCATTGAACGTTTTTGTAACTTCGCCACAGGGCTGAACCTGGTGGCTGGGTTTGTCGGACTTAATGAAGCAAGCACACAAATGTTTTAAATTTAGCTTCCTTGTTTCCTGTGCTGATTTATTACATTTGCCTGAGCATTAGTTTTACATTTACATATATTAACAGTTCTCATTTAACAATTGTTAGACTGAAATATGAAGTTACCTTTACTGTTTAATACTATTGGCCATATTTTTAGATAAAAGACTGATTTCAGTGTGATGCAGTTTGGAAAGAGGATTTTTAGACATATGAACATGGTTTTCACCACCAGGAGTGCAATTGTTCTCATACGCATAGCTTTTTGGAAAATTCATTATTGCCATTTTCTAAATAAAACCCATATGGCACTGTTGTTACACCCATATTACACATTAAAACCCCTATTAAAGCCTTATTATACCAATATTACACCCATATTGCACCGTAATTACACTGTTACACCCATTGTACAAATGGACACAGTCTGTCAAATGACTGTATCCCCAAGGATACAGAAACCCTTTAAGGTGTTAAATAATTTAATAAGAAATTGATATTTGTTTTATTCAACAAAAGGAACAACTGTATATACAAGGTTTCTTTGCAATCTGTATTGACATGTTTCTATAGGACTTATACCATCCTAAAGCCACATTAGCCAGTGTCCTTGGTGATCATCATGCATGAATCTGCTGCTCTCACTGGGAGAGAAAATGCATCACAGGGTCAAATCTCCCTCAGCATCATTATGTCAGTGGAAATAAAAAGGTTTATGGTCCTCAATTTAGCTTGCCAATAAATGAACCTTCACCTGTTAGGAATCACCATCTGTAAGGAGAGCTCTCCCGTTGTGACGATGTGAGTTCCCACGCCTGACAAATGGGACAAAGGGGTTAAATTAAGAAACAACTGTCCCCCCCTCCCCCAACCCTCGCTTCTCTGACTATTGACTCTCACAGCTTTATCAGTGTACATTAGTGTCAGTGCCAGTCTACATTTAGACTAACAGTGCCAGAGGAGGCAGCCCATCAGCACATACAGGCATGTCTGTCGTCATACACAGCCAATGATCCTTTGTCACAAACAATTCTCATCAGCGGAGCCACCAGGCCGAGGCTGTGAGACTGTCCTCTGCTCAAAACAAATAATATTAAAGGCTAGTGTATAAATTCAAACTGTAAAGCTGCATAGGCAGGATACTTTATCCCAAATACACCTATATTATTGGTCAAATTCATGAAAAAGTCTCCCTAATTGAGTTAACGCCCAAATTAAAGTGGACGTTGGGAAGACAGGACACGCCATTGCGAGATTCATAAAAACCAAAAGTCTAAAACAAAAAATATAAATGATCTACTTAAAGGTTGATTTTTGCGTCATTGACACTTGTTGTTACAATGGACACTTTTGAGGTCTGAAAAATGCTCATAATCACCTTTGGCAGATACTATTTCACACTCCAGGTTACAGTCACTAAAAGGTATGAGCTGTGGCAATTACATTATACATTTGATTAGTTGTTAAAAGAGCAGACATTTATACTTCAACAATTGGAAATTAGACAGAGATGTGAAGACATTGGAGAAAAATAAGCCTTGGGATATGATTATACGCCATGAGGGACACACAGGTAGCTGCAGCAGCGGCAGTCTTAACAACTCAATTATTTTGGGGCACCAGAGGTCATCAGAGAATATTTAATAGAGTCCAAAGTTCTACATCTTACACTGCTTCACTTCTCCGGGAATGTGTAGATGTCGACTTATGGGCTTTGACCCCCAAACTCCGGTCTTTGAAGGTTTTTGCATTAGTGCTAACTTGAATAAATCTCCTAAATCAGCCACAAATGCAGATGCAGAGCCAGCCATTGATTATATTACAGCCTTATTTGCAACTCCATCTTTGAACAGCTGATCCATGCAAAAATGCAAACAAACTAACTTATCCTCAAAACACAGCCAGTCGGGACTAATTCCCCTGAAGTCTTATGGCCGGTTGCCATGACGAGTCACAACCAATTAGCGGTCACAGGAGGATTGGCTTTCTGCAGCAGCAGGTTTCAGTACCCGGGCCTGAGGTCAGTCACCGAGCTAACATCATGCTGAAGTTGCTATGTGCCCTGAATGACAATGCTATTTAATGCTACATCTGAGAAGGTAAGCCTGTCGAATGGATCTGTTTCAGATATAAGGTGCATTGCTATGTTTACAAAAAAAGCGATCTTGTCCTTATTTACAAAAAGGATACAGAAATAACTAATTTCACAATTTTCTGTTTCGCCGACTCGAATGTTTTAGGTTGGGTAGGGTTGAGGCAACAAAAGGCACAGGGTTAGTTAAAAGAAACCAATGTTGACTAATTTATATGAAGAGGTACATGAACTGTGTCATGTACTCAGTTAAAAGAGAAACCATAAATGTTAATGAATGGCTTTACAAGTGATACACCACCCTGTGATGGTGACTTATTACTTATGAAACACAGCATCGTACACACATAGGTGTTTCCAAATGTCTCTCAGCATTCAATCAAACAAACGCTCCCAGTGCTCTTTCAATGTTTCTAGGTTTAGCGTTACTCATTGCGAGGGAGGAAGAAGATAGAGGTCAAACACATATTGTATCTACCTGGTAAATTTGCTTCACAAAACGAGCTTTTCCGTCTTTATGTGAGCTTTCATCAGACCGACAAGGCCAAAAACAAGCTTTCTATTCAATATTCACAGGTGGCCTTTTTCTGAACAGTTTAATATTTTTAACACAAAGCACGTTCCTAGGAATCAATTGAAAAAAGAAGCTTTCGTTTAAAAATGTGTTAGTGGTCATGGGCCCTTTAATCTATTAAATATTTCCCCTCGTGTTGTAGTTGAGAATGCCATAAAATCACTACGTAATGTACTGTGCCATGAATTTCTGTCATTTCTTTTGAAAATGGTATGATACTTTAACCGTATGCCAAACTTCATCATCCATGTTGCAGTTGTTTTGCTACTGTAACCATTTGGTTAATGGAGGAAGTAAACATGATTACCAGGCACATACTGTACTATAGAGATCAAATATTTGCTTTCTGCCTGATGTAGATTCAAACATATTTGATTTAATTTGCCAATCAAAGTTGTAAAGCATTAACATAATTATCATTAATACTCAATGACTGATGACATGTTTATTTATGTGTTCCTCCCTGACATCGATGAAGGCGTACAAGCGGATGATCACTGGGCCTTTTTATCTGAAGAGCTTTGTCATCTTGTTTTGCTGAGAAGTTGGCAGCAGCCGAGCCTTCAGAGGAATTCCTGATTACTTTTACATCTTGTTGATCTCTGTTCATTACTTGAATTGTGCATATTGCGGCGGTTGCGTTGTATTAGCCACACTCTGTGTACTCAATCATTAAATTGCTTTTAGTGCTATTGTTGCTTTGCCATTACATGACTCTTAGGGTTTGAATTGCCATAAAGTCGACTCATTTAAATCTGTAAGTAGTTTGTCCAACACTTTCTGCAAGACTTGTTTTCCAACAGTTTTATTGTTTACATCTGTGACATGGCATTCAGCTTAAGGTTTTACATGCAGTCATTAGCATAGCGAGTCAGTACAATACTTGTTGGTCACCTACACATCTGCCTTGGGGCTTGGTGATATATCACACAGTGAGGAATGACTCAAGCTGCATGAATGGGAATCGATGCAAAGACTTCCTGTCATGAAGCATCTTGTTGAAAGGAAATATGATACACGAGTTGATTTAACAGGTTTCCTTTCTTCTAATGAAAAGCCTTGTGTGGTAAAAGCTTCCTGTTTGAATGGAAGGTATTTAGCAACGGCATGAGGATACCTGGCTGAATTCTTCTGGAGTAACTTTCCCTAATGGGCCACTTGACAAGAAAATACACAGAAAAATGTCCACTTTAAACCCCAATGTAAACATTTCCACACATTCCAACACATTCAGGTTGTTTCACATCATTGCCAACTGTGTCAGAAAATTAACTAATCCTTGTTCTAATATAGTGAATGTGGTATTCTCGAAAAGAAAATAACTACGTCAGCTAACGCAACATTGTATGAAATGTGCCATACAAATACATTTGCCTTGACTTGACTTTTAGTGTGCACATGTTTAAGCATGTACCTTTTCAATGAATGAATATTTTCCTGAGTGACCCTGGGGCCAAGCACATGTGCTCACGCTACTGAAAAATGTGTAAGTACAGCCCCAACAAATCCCATCTATCAGCTGGCTGCAGTGCAAAAGAAGTACCACACACAACTCACATGGCCTTGATTTTTTTTTCATGTGAAAATCACAGATGACTGATCACCAAGGCGACCGCTCACAGTGTTTTTACTGGGGGGCTGCTATTACACATCATGGCTATTACAGAATATGTACACAAAGAGTTTGGATAAAACATAAACAAAGATGATGGAAGTAATACAGTTTATATAAAATGATCCCTCTGATTCTATAAATCGTTCTAATAATTTATTAAATTATCTCCGTATTTTGCAGAAATAATATAAAATAGCATTCTGTATAGTGTCATAACTGAACCTCCTACCATCTCCAACATGGTTTGATCAAACACATTAAAATAATAGTTCATCATGGTGGATGAATATGCTGATTTTTAGAGAATAGTTAATGTATGTCTTCTAATCTTCTAATTGAACTCCATGAAAGTAAGCCGCTATTTCCAGAGCTGTCGTAGTATTCCCTTAAACTGTTTTTTTTCTCTCCCTAAACAACTAGATATGGTCAAAGAATGATTTCACACTGACATATATTAGATAAACAGGAGAAAACAGGGAGAAGTTGTCTATATTGCAAATTCCAGTAAATAGAGAAAAACATTTGAGTTCAATAAGCGTTATTCACTCCCCCCAGGCACAGAAACGAACACGACTTTACAGTAACACAACGCTGCATCAGCTGTACACCATACACCAGATCCTGATACATAAAAACTATACCCTCTAGTGCAGCAATAAACATGGTGTTGTGGGATGTTAAGAAAAGGAGTTCAGTTACATTTATTGTTGTTAAATGGAGTTTCAGCACTTGGGAGTGTTGTTATAGAACAAAACATGGGGCAATGTTGTTGTTTTTCTTTTTAGCGCTGATTAAATTGCTATATCTGATTCAATGCTTGTATGTTGTAGCACAGAAAAAACAGGGAAAATGATATTGGTTTCCTACCTTGCTATTGAACGATACATGAAACCAGTGTTGTAGTAATAGTGCTTTTTTGTGTGGGTGTGGGTGTGCTTTGAACATTGCGAAAGTTCTTGAATTGAAGATCCTGCTTGGTAACTTTATTTGTGCTGGAATTATTCAGACGACAAATGACATTTATAAGATTTCCAGATGACCACGGATAGGCAAGTTATTGTAGGACTCACACTGAAATCCCTGCGTTTTTGCAACATCATCAACGTCCCTCAGCTGTGCTGATTGACAGAAGTCAAACCCATCCTTAGTCCTGTGTACACAGTCGTGTTATTCTACCAAGTAGCTTCACCTTAGAGGGTTTTGCCTTTCAGCCACCAGAAGGCCAATTGACTTAAGTAAAGAGCTGTCAAATATCACCAGTACCAGGATGACAAACATGACAGCAAAACTGCATTGGCAGCAGACAATGAAGACAAATATAATTACATTTCAAATGTTAGAAGACCCAGAGTAATGTATTTATTAATTTGTGAAGGTTGTATAGAGGCATATTGTCAGACATTTGACTACCTGAACAGAGAGAAGCTAATTCAGTACTCGACACTTTCTAACAGAAATAAAAACCATGCTGCTCTATTCAGTTTTAAAATAATGATAGCACAAACTTCAGTGACAGCTCATGAACAGAGCTGCAGGGCAGGCTGAAAATACCTGCAGGGCTCACAAAGAGACGCTTCACGAGAGAAGAGAACCAAAACAACTGGATACAAAGAAATGAAAAGACAGGAATAAAGAGCATTCACACACACGCACACACACACACACACACACACACACACACACACACATACACACACAGGTCTTAGGTATGATTTAAATTGCACATTTCCTATTCAATGTGGTAAACTATTCTGTTTTTCTTTTTTTATAAGACTATGCAATTTGGTCCTTTGGCTTTTGAAGTTGATTTAATCTTGGCATCTTCTCAGGAAACTGACATCTGTCTCCGAAGTGGCAAGAGGAAATTGCAAGCAAAGGGGGACTTCAAACTGGCAGACAATTGCGTGTCATGATGATCTAAAAAAATATATATATATCAAAAGTATCAAAGAAATACCCACATTTTTTCTTTTTTTCTTTTCATTAAATGTGTTGGCTGCTGATGCCACAAAACAACATTGCTTTTTTGTCTAATATAAATGTACAATATTAAGGTACAGAGCCTAATTAAGAGAAATGTTGTGCAATTGAATCAACATATCATAAACCTCTATTCTTCCAGGTTATATTTATTAAAAACCCTTTTAAACCTTGAAAATATCTTTACATTACTTAGAGGAACTGAATATGAGAACACATGTTGTACTACTTGTGTGAAAAGTCCATGGTTTTCACTAATAACCTTGTGAATTAAGTTTTCTAACAAACAAACATCTCAAGGTATCATTTACATAGAAACACTAACAAATATGTCTACATTTTGAGAATTCAAAGCTCTTCTGTACTTCTGTATCTAAGGGCCGACTCCATAACCGTCTGAAACATTCTTTTATGACCAAATTACGAAATGACTATCTGACCCATGTAATGCGCATCATGTTGAAAATAGTTTCACAGTCATATTCGATTGCATATTTTTGTAACATTTACTCATGTTACTGTGTCCACATTCTTTAATTACATGCTGTTTTTAATACGAATGACGAAGATTTATACCGCAGCAGATGTGCCTATTTAAGTGACGACAACTTCATTGTAGAGGAGCTTGATATGATTTTGCGTACCTCATAATTAAGTGCCTGTTCATCCATCAGGTGACGTCTCTTATGTTTGCGGGGCTGAGCTGCAGTTCGTGTTGTAGCAGCCCTCTCATGTCATCTATTTTCAGGCCAGAATGAATCAGCCTCTCCTCCCTTTTTTGTTCATTTTGACACCCGACAAAACTCATCGCCTCCAAGGGAATTGGAGTAGAGGGTCTTGTTTTGTTCTGGCAGTTCTTTCAGGAATGGCCATCAATCAGGTGATCTATTGTGTTAGTGAGGGACCTTTCTCTATTGAATTCATCACTTGCTCCAAAAAGCAGATGCTACAAAGGTATTGAAAGTTTGCAGGGTACATTATAATCTGATGTGAAAGAGCCAGACTGAAAGTCAGGGGGGCAGTGCCTCATAATGATTTCACTGCCAGTTTATATGTCAGGACGAAGTGACCCCATTGGACGGCGCCTTGGGTCCCAAAGAATTTGTATTACATTGATATTCACTCATGATTATCCTCCACACACCATGTTCTGGTACACTGGTCCCCACAAAACAAAAGGAGCAGCTTGGAGTATTTGGCATTTTCCAGTAATGGAAAATAAAGATTGTGATGAAGCACCGCAATGAAATAATACAAAAAAAAAATCTACTTTTATAATTGCTTCTGTTTAATCTGCCTGACATTGATGTTTTTCAATAGGTTTGTTTCATGACAGATTGTCATGAAACAATAGGTTTGTTTCATGACAGATTGTTGAAAAATAAACAATGTTTTTTCCATGAACAAACCAAATATTGAGAGATTTGGTAGAATGTCAGCAGGCTTGAACAAATAGTGAAAACAGAAGACAGGAGTTGCTTTGGATTTGTCCATTTGCCTCCAGCTGATCGATGAGAAGGACTGTGGTGAGCTATAGTGAACTGATTTACTTGTTGTTTCAAAGAGTGCAGAGAAACTGGGAAAAGGAGTACTTTATAAGGCTTAATTTGCTGGCATTGTCAGTCAATGCCTGTGTTCTTCAGGCTGCCCAGACCAAGGATAAACAAAGCTCTGTTTAGAGAGCCATGGATGGAGGGGAACCAGAAACAAAACAAAGATCTTGGTGAAACTAACTGCGTGCAGCTTTTCTGCAGATGAGGTCTTTGGGAACAATGTATGTTTGTTTGGGGTTAAGACAGAAATATGATATTATTCTGACAGGCCTTTAGGTTACCGATTCCAAAACCCATTTCTCTACCACAGTAATGACAAAGCAAGTTTCACAGCATCTCTCAGCACCACTTCAGGACTCAGCCGTGCAAGAGCTGCATTTTTAGACATCTCTTAGGGATTTGTTTATCACTAAAACTTGCAAAAGCCCACAGCAAAAACAACTACATTTTCTTTGTGCCAAACACATAGAATAAACCTATTTTCAACACTCTACCGTAGCAGCTGTTTTTCTTGCAACTATATGCTCAATCTTGTCTTGAGAGATGGTTCATTTTCATGTTCCCAGAGTTTATAGTCGTTACACAATGTCCTCATTTGCAAGTTTGTTTTTAAAAGAGATGTTTCAATATCATGGCCCTTGGGATGCCAGTGACAAACACTCCAAATAGCACTTCAGAAAAAATATTGTAAACAGCTTTTAAGCATGGTGAATTAATCACCTTTATCACATACAGGTATTGATTCTTCACTCTGCATTTTTCTTCCAGACATTTGTTGATCAACTATATGCTCATCTCTTTTACAGGTTTCCTTTGTATTTAAAATTCTATTCAGGTTCTCTGTCTTGTGGTTTTCACACTGCACTGTAATTATCCCCTGCCCTGATAATAAAGGCAGCCTGTGTCTCCACCGGTGCCGTGGTGCTTGTTAGGCTGACATTCAATTCTGGTTCAGGCTCAGTATATCTTAGACAATTGGGTGTAGCTTTCAATTGTCACTGTGTGAAAGTTGAAACAATAATTTGGGCTTCCCACCTTCTGCCAGCCCGGACCAACATGGCTCCCACACAGTGTCTGCTCTAAGGGCTGCTGTGGAACCGTTTTGTCAGCTGTGTGGTGTAGGAGTGGGTAATGACATGCTTTTACAGATGTCTCTAATGAGTCATGACAGGCAAACATTGGAATCCAACCGTGGCTATTAATTTCACCCGGTATGCTTGATTTGAATAGTTGTACCCATGCATATGGTAACCGGTTTTTCATTTTAAAATATGAAATAAAATGTGGTTGGAAATGCACCTATAAAACAGATCCTACTGTATTTCCTTCACAGGCATTGTTTTAATGTGAAATAAAATGTGCAACTTTACAGCTATAATGTTGATATTCTGCAGATCCCTTCAAACATTCATGATAGTGTTTTGCAAAATGAATATATTTTTGACTAGATTTTGAGAAATATACTTGTTTACTTTCTGCCAGATAATTGGAGGGCCAGCCTCATATGTATGAAGTTACAGCCATCAACTGGTTAGCCTAGCTTAGCACAAAGACAAAAAACAGGGACATTTTTTTCTGTCTTTCTAATTTCTTGATTTTTTAAATATATAAATAAGAAATGTGTAAAAAGACACAATTTGCAATTTTAGGGTAATTATTTGTTGCACTATATTAATGCACTTAAAAATTCAACGAGGAATATTTTGTTCTAGAATTTGTTAGACTATTAGTAATACATTTGCCAGTCAATTAAGGTATACAGTATTAAGGCAGAAAGAGAAATGTGTTTTTGGGCGTGATTGACAGGTGTTTCAGTCTATGACAATCAGCTGCTTACTCATCTCACTTACTCAAATGTACGCTTCCCTCTCCTTTCCTTTGTCTTAATATGGACTTTTCTGTTGCTTCAGTGACTGCCAAGATATCAATGGTGGGTCAAATTGATCATTCAAAACATTTCTTCATCAAGTCCGAGACACCCCTTCCATGCTTTTCTGTAGTTTAGTTGAAACACTTAAGGTCTTAAAAGACGAAGATTGGTTGCCACCATTACGCCGTTCTCTTTGAATCCAGAGTGAGATTAAGGGAAAGGTTCTCCTCTGAGAGTTGTGCGATAAAGAGTTCGTCCCTCCCGATGGCCTCGAGAGGCTCTGAAGAAATGATTAGGTTCATGTGCCACTCAATTATCTGTTCCCTTAAAGCCATCTCTTTGACGATGCAATTATACAGGGTGAATGTGAATGAGAATGATGGACGCTGTGATGTGGGGCTGGCCACTGGTGGAGCTTTAAATTTGGTCAGCTTAATAGATCGCACATGTCTTGGCAATGTTTGTACATTCATTCACAAGACCAGAGTCATATTCTTTACGGAAAAAAATGGGGGGGGGGGGGGAGCAAAAGGGGCAGCATGCAGAGGGAATGACGTTACTCTTTCCCATCTGTTCAATTAATTTTGCCATGAAAAGTGCCCTGAATGCTTTTTATAAACTTTCAGTGTTTTTCTGCCACCTTCTTCTGATTTTCTGCCACTGACCAAAAACAAGTTGGACACCGTTGTTTCTCCTGTTAAAAGATCATCATGATGGTGTTGTTATGGCCGGGCCCCTGGGTTTTTATGGACAGGTTTAACTGTATGCTCCCTGCCGCACCGGATCATGTTACTACTGTTCCCCCACTGAATCTCCCTCAGGCCCAGCTGCCTGGCAAAGCATTCATGATTAAATGTGAGACACGAGCCGTCCTGCCAAGAGAAAGCTGGAGGAGGGGTTTCTAGCTTAGGAAGACCACAGTTTGGAATTTCTTCACTGTTTGTCATACACACGGAGAAAAATGAAAGCAGATGTAGAAGCAGAGGGAGGGG
The DNA here is from genome assembly GCA_031216635.1 of Dissostichus eleginoides. Lineage (NCBI taxonomy): Eukaryota > Metazoa > Chordata > Actinopteri > Perciformes > Nototheniidae > Dissostichus > Dissostichus eleginoides. The sequence goes on along the minus strand of CM062268.1, from coordinate 11,170,992 downwards.
GGAGAGAAAGGGATAGAGGGAATCATCAAAGACAAGAGGTCTCTCAGGCAATAGATACTGTAGGAATACATTTAGAGCAATATTTGCAAAGCAGTATGTGCTGTATAGAAAACAGCAAGCCAAGAGGGGGTTTAATTATACAAAATTCTCATGAGGCATACAAATATCACTGGCTATACTAAGCCACAGTGGGTGGAGATAAATAACCACACATTTTTTCTGGCTAACATGCTAAGATACATTAAAGGTCCACTAATATTATAATTATAGTAGCGGGAAAAAGGGGAACAGTTTTTTATATTAGCAATGAATGAAATGACTGTGTGTGTATGAGGTTTGCATGCATTATGATCCCACAAATAATTGTTTGTCAATGATGCAACTCTTTAGAACTCTTTAACCCCTTTTGGCTCACTGCTTATGTCCTGGCGCTTTCACACACCTTTTTTTTCCAGAACTAGCTACACCACCTTCTTAGAAAGAGTTAGCGCTTTAAGCTAGCTAGTGAAAAGAGTTGAACATGTAGCGGCTAGAAACACATATATTTATTAAGGCTGACTTTTTTATCAACCGCAAACAAATAGTCAGTTAATTTCCCCAGCAGCTAAACAATGAATACTTAGCTTATACAGTCTATGATAATTAGGGAACATTAAACTGTACTGTGGCAATGTGTCTGGGATGTTCAAGGTAGCTAATTAGCATCCTGGCCGAAAGATAGTGTTGTTCTACATCAAGATAAATGTATAACTAAGAAACAGCTAAGCTAACGAACAATACCTGTAAGTGCCTGAAGGCTGGAGCTGACTGTAGGACAAATTGGTTTCGCCTGTTAAGATTTCCGACTAGTCAGTCAGTCACTGTTTATTTGGTAACATTTGGTTTCCTTTTTCTGCATCAACCAACCACACATTCAGAGATGCATTGATCAAAACGTTTACTACATTCACTGATTCCTACTCATGTTGTTCTGTTCACACTATTTAGGTTGCTTTGAAAGTAGGGTAGGAGAAGTTCACAGCAGCTTCATCTCAGTTCAACACAGTCTCACGGCATTTCGTGTTATAGTCACGAAGTTAATCTATTGATTCGTGTTCACTAACACGATTTCCCCATTTCTTTCGTGTGACACAGCATGATTTTAAAAGCAATGTAAATAATAACAAATTAGAAGGAAAAAGAGATTTAAAAAAATACAGATTTCAGTATTCTGACACAGAACGATTTTAGAAGCAATGTATTTATATTGGTAGTATGTTTCATGCCTGCACCAAATAATAACAAATTAGAAGGAAAAAAAGATTTAAAAAAATACAGATTTCAGTATTCTGAGGCTCTTTGCCCCATTTATTTTCCTCGCGGACGGCAAAAAAACTCCGACATTATACGATTTAAAATAAAAGGGTTAGGGTTAGGCTTAGGGTTAGATATTGAGTAAGAAAATGTTTTTATGAACCACACAGCTTCTGGTCTTCCAAGACCCGACTGGACAAAAAGACGTGGTGCAGGCACGAAACATACTACCAATAGAAATACATTGCTTTTAAAATCGTGTTGGTGAACACGAATCAATAGATTAAATTGATTTTACTATAACACGAAATGCCGTGAGACTGGGTTGCTCAGTTAGCACAAATCAGATGCAGCTGTTTTGGCTCATTCACTGTGTGTCAACATGCAGGGATTGAAAACATTTAATTTGATAAGAAGTATGAAGTCACATGTAAAGGGACATCCCAGGGTCAATCACTTCTCCAAATAAAATACAGTTAAGTAAGAATGTTAAGACTGGAGAAATTGTGGAGGGACAACAATGATACATCTTACATTTTTTGACACCCCCATTATTTTATGAAATGTCCAATGTGCATTAAGGCACAGGTCTTAATCTAGGGTAAACATACACTAAAAAAACAATATGTATGACCATCTAAAAACTAGAAGACAATTGTAGGAAAACAGTGTGCAAACAATAATACAATATGATTTTAGCCTACAAACTCACACTAATCGTACTAGGAGAAACCAACCAATAATACAAAACATTATTCTCTTCTTGTGTTGCCGCTGTGCACATATTACTTGTCTGATAACCTTGCTTTGTTTTGACATATGTTGAAGTATTGTCTCATGATGATGAGTTTTATTTTCCGTTAACTGATTGGGAGGCACTCTGTTTACCATTTGTCACAGTCCATTGACAGTGGTTTCTGAATTAATGTCGCTCTCACATATTGTGATGGGGGGGAAAGGGCCATTAAAACATCCGTAGCCCAAAGGCTTAAAGTAATATTAAGGTTGCCTGTGGGAATCATTGATTCATCTTCAACTATGCTAACCTTTAATGCAATTGGGGATTATTCTCAGCCTCTAGTATACAAACATTAATCTCATGTCCAGGTCACAGTCACAGGTTGGATTGGTCACACATTATATGTTTTAATCCAATATGCCAGGTCAGGAAGAACAATAGGTGCCTTGTGAATTATAATCTATGGACTGTATAAATGATTGGAAGATCTGCTAATACTTTGAATGTTGTTGATTTTATCTTTTCCTTTTGCTCTGTTAAATAACTGCTGGTCTGAACTTCAGGTTTGATGTTCTATTTTGGGAATAACAAGCTTGTTTTTATATTATTTGCTATACCTTTTGTGTGGAGGTCTTTGTCCCTTGCAATCTTTCAGGATTTTGTTTTGAGGACATAATTACACATTGAGCATTGAGTCCTGTGTTTTTGTCACCTGTTCTCAAAACATGTATTGTTTCTACGAAAGCATGAGAACAAAGAGTAAAAGATAATTAAACAATTGTTTGGGTAAATTAGATTTTTTTCTGTTTTTCCTTGTAGGTGGCAAAATCTGATGTCACTGTTGTCAAGAGAGGGTGGAAGAGAAAGACTAAGAGGATTGTGAGAGAGACAAAGAGAGACAAAGATAGAACAAGCCATGGTGTCTGATTGAGGTGTTTGATCCAGGTCATGCTGCGGTCTAATCATGGGCGCTGTGGATAGCCACTGTCGGTCGGTGTTTTTTATAAAGGAAAGATGGTTGTGCAGGTCTACTTCTCTCGGACGTAATTCAATTGGAAAATAGATGAGTTCTGTTGGTAATTTGGAGATAACCTGTGCAGTGGCCGAGCTTAAAAGAAAGATAAGAAACGACACGGGAATGAAGACAAGAAAACGAGACCATTTTTCAGCCTGCCATGGCTAAATTAAACTTTTCCCTGTCCTCCTCAAACTTTAATTAAAACACACACTTGCATGCACACAGGTTCACAAAGCCATGCTCACACGGTCCCACATCCCACAAGATAATCCAACAGGAGCAATCAAGTAGTTTAAAAGAGATCAGTAGAAAGTGAGCGGTGAGCCTAACTGGAACACAGTGAAGCTTCTCTATCTGTCCCTCTGTTGTTAAGATTAATCAGCGCTGTACACTCCCAAAGCCAATGGTCCTTTGAGTCGTAAAACATTGAGTTGTAATGAGGTTGTGTACGTTCATCCTAAACACAAACACTTCTCATTATTTCTTTCCAAGAAGATAGTGATGGGTATTTGTGTTGGTTTAATGTTATATTTGTTGATTAAGGCTGCTAATCCAATACAATGAAAGATAGTAGAAGCTTTAAATAGATACTGTATCACCTCCAAGGTTCTTTGTGACTTTCCATCAGCCTAAACTAGACTGTTGAAAATAACATATGCCCTGGTGAGCATACAGTTATGTCAGTGTGACTGTTAAATCTGAGGTTTGACAGCTTTGTTTCTTTGGAAAAAGAGTCAAGGTGCATTTACGTGCATTAGAAAAGTTTGATTTTTTTATTTCCAACAATACCAAACATGTTATTGTAGAAATGATCCCTGATCTTTTGGACAAAACTTGCTCTTATATTTATGACTGTAATATTTGATTTAAACTTTATAATTAACATACATCTTACTACTTATAAAAGACCACATTCAATCACCACCTCTTGTTACTGCATCACAGGGGTCCATCAGGCTCAAGTGGAACTGCCGCCAGTGTATTGTGAGTAACACCACATCCACATTTTGATTGGGTTTAAATAGTCTGTTATTAGTGCAAAATGTGGAGAGGCATTGTAGTCAATATTATATTTTGACCTGTTAAACCTGGTGAAAAGGCATTGAAGGAAGTCATACTAACATGGAGGAGAAGTTTCAACATCAAGACTGAATGGATCACCTGTGCATCTGGTGTTTGAATCAAGATTCCCACTAGGGTCCTTGTTCCCAATCCTCTTTGGAATGACACTGTTGTAGCTCCACTGAAACTCAACAAATGATACATTTAAATGGCGCAGAAAACCTCCACATGGTAGCACTTTGTGGATGGGAGCATTTAGCGACATGTCTCCAAAGCAGTTCTCCTGATTCCCACATGATTACGAGTGAAAGACCCACTTCTCTCTCAGTGTAGTGTGATGGTTGGTGGCGACACCTCGATCTGCAATTAATACAGTTTCGAGGCATAACAAGTTGGAAACATGTGCAAGGCCAGACAGACAAAGTATAGGGCTCTTCACTCTGTGTGAGCTCTGTCTGCAGTCTCTGAGGTGTTTCACTGCATGAAATTCAATAATTTATTCGGTCTCAAATAAGACTCACCATTGTTTTCAACTGTCCCACACTCTGACAATGTTGTAATTTAAAATGCGGCATGCATTTCTAAGCCAGACAGTCACAAAACATACAGCCTCCTCTAAACGTGCTTATTCAAGTGACATATTTTTCAATCTGCAAAAGCAGGAGAAAGAAGAAAAACCTTATTTTTATTTCCTTCAAATGAAATACGAAGCTGTGATGTGAAGAATAATCACACGTCTAAATCTCGATTCAGTTTTGATGGACTACTCTGAACTGCTCCACTGCTGTCAAGGTAGGGTTAAGGTTAGCTCTGTTTGCTTTGGATTTCGAGAGGAACTGTGTGTGTGTTTCCTGGGCTCTTGGCGAATAATAAAGTATGTTTTTACTGCGTGATATTGACATTTTTTCTCTCTTTTTCTTTTGCCACATTTGAGCTCTTTCCAAAAGTAACAAACTGAGCCCAAAGGAGCCAAGTGTTTAATGTTTTAAACTGGTAGCTATTCAGTGTCTCTTACAATGGAAAATATTAGTTTTTTCTTTACTCTGTGTGTTTGTTTGGGCACATTTTTTCAAATTTGTATCCAAACAAGGACAAATCAATCTTCTATAATGCACTCAAATGTCTCCTCTGCTGGAAGTGGCTCCAGTGATTTGCAAAGAAACTGTATTTTTCTTTGTCTGCACTGATTTCTTTTCCAAAGACTTGCAAAACTTTAATTTCTTTGGAGGGTTTTTTCCTCCCAATGCTCTTTCTTCTCACAGATATCCCACCACAGATCATTTTCAGGGACCGCAGCAGAGTCTTGAGATTCCCCTGCAGTATTTAGCGGTGGAAGTAAGTAGCTTCAGCAGCCCGATGAAATGCCTTTGAAACTCTGGTGTCTGTCTAAGCGGTGTGTGCCTGAAGTGGCGCTGCATTCGGCTGGGGTGAGGGGGTGATGGTATGCGTGCAGAATCTCAATAGTCACCCCTGTTACTTGGTCTGAAGCAGATCTAAGTTCAGCCAGCTCCTGTGAGTGAGAAGAGAGATTGTTCTCTTGTCTTTCATGACGAGGACATACCTTCTCCTTTTAACTTTAAATCATCAGCCAGACTTCAGAGGGCAGGTCAGGTTTACATAAGCCCTCTGCTTTTTTAAGTATGTCAGTGGAAAATATGCATAGCATACCATTCCATATGGTACATCAGAGTGAAGTGGAAAGAACATTCTTAAAACACTCAGCTTTTTGGACAAATGTTACTTTTATAAATACCATTTTGATTCCAATATGAATACACAGGGACTGGAATTCTCTGTTGAGATTGCTCAAACATTTCTTTGGCTGACCTTCGTGGCAGTAATCTCAAATAGCTCACTATTTCGTTAACTGTAATAGCCTTAAAATTGCTGTTTGAGGTGATGGGTCGTATTTGTCCCAGTGGTCATTTTTTGCTGCTTCAGCACAGTTCTAAATGACTGCAAGCGGCTCTGCTCGAGTATAATAACCTGCCAAAGGCACTTCTGTTCCCTTTCTCAAATCAGTGATTCCAGCTCCATGTGGGGATTTGATTCTTGAAACAAAAACAGATTGGCGACACAAATTCTTAACAGTGGAGGTAATTCTGCAGAATCCCCCTGTGTGAATGTATTTCCACCTGGAAAATTCAGCATGCTCTCATACTGTGTTATTCTCTCTGCATTCCTCCTCTGTGGCAGGGATGCTGGGATAAAAGCATTTAATCTATCCATCGATTGCTCCCTCCACCATGAGTGCTGCATCATGTTTTGACTCAAGTGTTTGCCTGAAATCTCAAGCACTGTGGAGACAGCCAATTGTAGAGTTCTTATAGCAATGTGGCTTTCCATAAACCACAATGCACTGCACATTAGTGCCAGTCTCTGGCATCTGCATTCCACTCAAGCAGCATGGAGGCTGTGCCCACCAGCGTGATAGTTCTGGCTCACATACAGACATTATAGCCACTCTATACATCTACAGGTCTATATGAGTGTGGACTATTTTCAAACCTCTTCACCAGAGGAGAAGAAGGTTTATTTTTGAACAGTATGTGAGCATGAGGATGTCTCCCCTACAGATGCAAACAGGAAACTCCAACACGTTATGTCATCGAACAGCCTGGGGTGATTCACCAACAGTGAGGAACATGTAGATTTTATTGGCAGAGAGCACATTTTTAGTCTCTCTTTTCCTGTATCTCACACAGAGATGAATAATGTGTTTTACTCATGAATTATGAAATCATTCTCTTTTATGAAAATCTAGTTAGGAACCTTTTTTTGTCTCGTTGTGATTGATATTTAGTTTTGAAAAACAACATGACTCACATAATGGATCATTTTAATCAGGTGATAAGTGTGAAATTAGGAGTTTTTGTTATTGCTAAGGCATTATATATTATATAGCCATACCTCCAACAAAAAGAGACTTAGATATGAGCGTTCCCCTGGAAATAAGATGTACATTTTGGTGAATGTCTGACAATTGGACAATATGCTTTTTTTTTACCTGCATTTCAATTTTTTTGAATCTATCTTTAGTTGTTCGTAGATGAGAAGGAATTGTTACTAATTCATATTTGTATATATATATATATATATATACGAGCAGGCATGCTTTTAAGAAGTATGTTAACAAACAATCTTTTGCTATTATTTTTGTCTCTGTTTTGTAGTCAGCATACAGATATGACAACGAACAAAACAACTAATCTATTTTCCAATCCATTTCATGGGCTTCTGGACAAAGAGAAAAGGCAACAATTCTCATGGCTGTTGATGTCTTAATTGTACCTTTTAAGCTCTTATCATGACTCTAAAGCAGTATGACACAGATATTTACTAAAGCCACTACAATGTGAGTATCGGCAAGATAAGTTATCTGTGCAAATGAAACCAGTAGATGTGAGATAGCTGATAAATGGATCTAAATGACACCTATACTCCTGTTGTTGAGAGTGCAACCTATTTACACTATTTTGAATCGCAATTGAGATAGGCTTCTGAACAGATAATGTGAATTTAGAACAAAATAAATAAGGACAGTGTGAAGTAAGGTTCCGCATAGTACAACGTCATAAATATGTTAAGATTACTGTGGACTTGTGAATCATCCAAGTAAATGTGCCTGTGGCCATCATTTGTTGTGCTGTTTCCAGAGCCTTTATCAGTCTTTGTTAAGATGTTACTTTTGTTCCTAAATTGGAGACAGGACATCAAAGAGGACATCATTTCAGAGAACACGATTACATGCCAATTATCTTTTTGTTTTCAAATATTTTGCTATTTTAGATTTTAAAGTAACTTGGAAAGGTAGCATTCTGCCATGTTGGAGGGTTTGTTTGTTTTCTGTGGTCTCTGCTCTACCTGATGAGGACAGACGAGATGGTTATCTCTCAGATGGTCCTCTTTGAGATGGTCATCTCCAGAGTCTTCTTCCAAGGAGCTTTGTCTGTTTTGTGTTATTTTCCCTATAAGTAGGAAGAGGTCATGGCCCAAGGACAGGTTTTGTTGGTAAGTTGCATGTTGTCTAAACACAAGTCAGTACAGGAGTTCTCCTTGGATGCCATTAAGTAACATTTTGAGTTTTACGTCTCTTTCCGAAGCCTGACTTAGGTTGCTTTTCTTAAAGCAGGTACATTATTTAATATTGCATTTTCAAATGAAAAAGTGTACAGAATAGCAGTCATTAACAACTCATCAAATATCTACCGTTTGTACATGACAGATCCAAAATAAAAGCAGACACAGGAGAGAGTGCTAACTTACTTATGTTATAATATATCACGTTATTACAGTTGTATTAGGAAACAAAGTTGATTTATAAGAGATCCCTATTTGTCATCAAACGTTTAACATATTGTTGACATGCTTGTGAACAATACAAAAAATTGTATTTTTCTCAAAGCTTGTTTAATAGTTTTTATATATCCAATCACATTTTGTATTATCTCAGGGTGCAACCACATGGCTACAGTGACTATAAGCACATCATAAAGGTAATTACATTTGTCTTACACTGAAAAGGTCCAACCTTGGAGAAAGAGCAAGGCTTCCTGTGTGGAATTTCACATGACTGAACATGGAAATTATGTAGATGCAATCTCACCATGTTACGAAAGGAAATGTGATACTATTCTTAATGAAGCTGTGTTACAAACACACTAATAAAAAACAATGAAAAGGTAAAAAGTGCAGCTGATGATAGACATCCTGAAACATAGATATGGTAGAGGGGAGTACAAATGAATATTAGAGAGCAAATTCACATTCTTGTGCTTAAATCGAGCAGATTGCCGGTGTGTATAAAAGAATCAATGATAATTTTCCAAAGATAACACAAGCAATCCAGTGTAGGAATCAAATATATTTATTTCAGTCTAATACTTACCCCCAGGGAGGTTATTTGAGTACATATGTGTGTGTATGGTGCTTGGAGATGACACACTTGCTTAGCAGCGGGGGCAGTACAAGGGGGTGGCCTTTGGAATGGGATCTGCAGACTCAACAGCCCAAGTGTTGCTAAATTGAAAACCTGCTCTCGAACATATCCAGACTGACTGGGTCTGTTACTCAGTCAGCTTTTAACCAGGCAAAGGAAATTACAGCCGTGACCTTGTGGGGCCTGCCAGAGAGAGACACTGAGAAGTAATTTTGCTTACACGGGAAAGAAGGTAGCAGAGGGAGGACGAGGTGGAGAAGAGGGTACAGATTGTATAAGCACTGCGGTTCTCTAGTTTAGAGCAGTGAGCAGCCATTAAATCAACATTCAACGCATAGAGGAGTTCAGCTGGGGCATGAAAGGGCTCCAGAGCGAGAGAATGCTTGCTAAGCAGACTGGGAGCCCTATCACAAACGCTGCACAGCCAGCTCTTTTTATGGGTCCAAGGCTAGTTTTAAGATTAGTGGTGATGCACAGCAAAGGAAACTGCATCAGAGTTACCGTACACTTTAAATCATAGAACAGAAAGAAAAAAACCTATTGGACAAGCCACTGAAATTATACAGGTTCATATTTTTTTCTAATTAAAGTGTTGCAGTTAACAGGCCAGTGGGCAAAATGGATGGAAAGTTATGTAGCTTTTAAAGTAAGCTATTACATCTTGACAGCAGCTACCGGCTTCCTGAAGTTAATAAATGAGTGCAATTCACTTCCTGGAGCGACGTTGCGGCTTATTCCCCCATTAAGAGGCACTGGCCAACCCATTCCAATCATTCTTTAATTACAACTGTTGTTATTTAGGCTGTCACAGGAGGTAATACCTCATGACAGCATCAGGATCAGCTTGGCAGCCTGCAATCTAATATTCATTGACGGGGGCTTTGGTGCTGCTCGGCTTCACCCACCCCGCCAGACTCAGCGGTGCGCCAAACACTTCCAGCTGATGCCTGTGTGGTCACATGGAGACCTGCAGCTTGCCCTGCTGACGTTGAGGGTTGTCTGTTTAATCATGAAAACATGCAAAGTGTTTTTTTTCTTGCTGATCACTTTACCAGATTGCCTTAACGTACCATTGAGTCACAAAATGTTTACACAGAAACAGGAGAGGCTATAAAGTGAAACAGAATGGCTCAGCAGGCATTTATTCAACCATGCAGAGACATCCATCCATTAGTGTAAAATGCGGTCCTTAACAGGCAGAAGATGTCTGAGAAATGCAGGAAATTATGAAAAATGACAAATATGATAATAAAAAAACTATTATTCTGTGGCCTCAGGTGTTTCTCATGTTGGCCCAGCAGGTCCAAAACAGTTAAGTTCACAATGAGCTTAGTTTCCTCTTAATAAACAAATCCCATGTGTTTACAATTTGTGTTTAATGAAGTGCTGCCCTCGGTGGAGTGATACAGAACAGCAATAACACACCAACAAAACCCTCCTGCCCCCATCGCCCCCGGCCCCCTGTCTCATTTTGACACATGGGGTGCACAGTCAGACCATCAGTGTGTATCTAGGTAAAATGGGATGCAGACCTCTCCAGAGGGTAAACTACTGTGGAAAAGAGGATGACATCAGGAACCCCAGCTCCCAAGGGAGACAGCTCTGGAAACATTGAACTTTAACAAGATTACCAACTTGGGGAGGGGGTGGAAGAAGGAGACAAAACAGCATGTGCTGCATAGAGTTGGCAGCATGCAATACAGATTTATGAACTCCATTAAACCACATTTATTTTCTTTATAGGGGCCTGCAGCATTTACCCAATGTGGAAAAAGGGTAGACAAAAATTCTCCTCCAGATAAATGACTAACAGCCTGAGCATTTCCACATAAGGTAGCTGTATAACTCATGAATAGAGAGATAAAAGCAACCAGACACCTTGACTGTGACACTCTGCTGGTCAACCAGCGACTTGTGTAAGCCGAGCAACAAAAAGCAGCCACTGTGGTCTTTGGAACAGGTGGCCATCTCAGACTGGCACTGGTGGTTTGGAGCTGGCGTGGGTTGGTAGCCAGACTCTCAATCTGTCCACTTGAAAACTCCCCGGTATTGCTGGAAAGTATTACAGACCCTGTGGAGGAGATAGCAATTACAATTTCTGATGGGAGAGGGGAAGAGCGCCAGGAGCCCTATCCATTCTTGGAATACGATCAGACTTATGACTGGAACCGTTTTTACAAAGCGCCACTACATAAATGTCCTCTTAATATCATCAGTGTGGTGCCTTATAGCTTTCAATATACTTCCTTTTTCACTGTCATTTAGTCACATTGCCAGGGGAGACTGTACATTTAAAGACGTCATTAAGCTGTGAATTGTCTTGCCAGTGTTTGATGAACCACACCGGGGCTCAGCAGGTACATGGCAAGGATCTGATGTTAAAAACCTGCTTCCATTTAAAGCCCGCATTGCTGTATTCTGTGACAGATTGCATTTGGAGTGGGCATAGCGTGCTCCAGCTGGAGACTGCTCACCCTTGGCCTCTCACCTGAACTCTTCCTGCTCTGGTATGTGTGACTAACATGTTCTTTTGGGAGAATGGTAACACTAGAGCCCACATGTTTTGGCTATTGAGTGGTCTACAGCTGGCACTTAAGATTAAACAGTTTTAAAAAAAATTGGATGGTCTGGAAGCTGAATACTGTGCCACTCTGCATTTAGGTCACATTTCTCCAAAAAGGGCCATAAGCAGCAGTGAGGAAGTAATCAATTTTCCGGCCACAGCTTCAGTTGATCGGTTGCTTTTGCACCATCAAATTGTTGCCAGATCTTCCCTAAGTAGTGACTGCACCCTGTTGGGAGCCCACATATGAATCTGTAAGCTCTGCCCTGAGGAATGAATAAGTAATAATCACATGCAAAGCAGTTATTCACTGTGTCCCACGAACCCCATGTGACCTCCGACTGGCAGAACGTCTGAGCTCTGCAGTTAACAGAATAACTCGCTGGGTAGAAGTCGCACCCAGCCAATGGTGTCTGCTTGATGGATTGTCAGGGAAATTTGATTCTCCGTGGGCTACCAGCCGCCATAAACGTAATGCCACTAAAACCCATCAGAGCTGACAGAGGACCGTGTGCGGGTCCATGACTGTACTCTATGTTTGGATACTCTTTGCAGCAGAGAAAAACAAACAATAACTCGTACATCTGGTACGCCTCGATGAAGTAGATGTGACAAGACTGAAGATTGCCGCCACCTTAGAAGGAACTGCAGCCACAAAAAGCCAAGGTCAAGTCTGTCGACTCAAATGTGCCACAGCGGTGGACCGATGGCACAGAGAGAGCCACTGCATGGATGGGTGCATTACACTTATTGAAAATCAATAGCAATCTTTCAGTGGCAGCCACAAGACATATTTGAACAACAACCTTTACTCAATAGAGTCAGATTTTCTATGCAGGTTTTCCATTGCTGAGAAATCAAAGGAGGTCAAAGGGTATTATACTTTAGAGGTACTCAATAGTATCATTGTGTTTCTTAATTTTGGGACACCAATGAGCTCCTGCATGACCTCGGGGGCTATTTGTCTTCAGGTCGATTGTATGTTCCTGTGCCCACTAGTGGTCCACATGGATAGCGTTCAGAAGCAATACCACTATGTATAAATACTTCTGCATTTTAATATGTTTTTGTGAGGAATGCATAGGAAGGCTATTTACAGCTAAATCTACTAAAGTATCAAAAGTAAAACATTTATTATTTTTTAGCATTAGGCTATTTCTTCTAAAATATGGTGTAGTAGAAGAAGATAATAGAGGTAATATTGGGCCTGGTAATTGACATGACTGTATTGTATTGCAAAAGCACTTTATTTATATGTTGTATTTCTTCAGATTTCATTTACCTGTAATTTTCTGATATGTTACTGTGCAATGCCAATTTTAATATTTAGTTGGTGAAGTTATAATTATATGAGTAAAGATCCCACAGGCACAGAGGGCAGCTCAGGGGTCCTTTGGGTGCAACGCAAAGAGGTAAACGCAACTCGTTTTATGATTTTATTTAAAACGTGTGCACATCTGACTGTCCCTTTTAGAGTTGACATTAACTTTCCCATACAATAGTCTAAATATTTAAAACAAACTGCAGTTTCTGCTTTTGTGACTAGAAAAGCAATATTCCCTATGCAACTGGAAATATTCCATGGAGAAGATCATTCTCTCTTTTAACATTACAGCTGTGGTATTTAATTATAGACAAGTAATGCAGTTAGTTCATGGACAGATTTTCCTTTTCATGTGATCAGCATGGTGTTTAAATATCTTTTGTTGCCTGATGCGATGGAGGTGTAGATGATGACAGTGCTCGTGTTGGTACTGGCACTGTTGATGGTTGTGAAAGCAGGAAGCAGAGACATGCTGTAACTCAATCCCTGTGCCTATTACTTTTGGCAATCCACAGTTTATTCTAAGACAAGGACAAAGCCCTCTTCATGTAGTACTGCCTATTGTGTGAAGTGTTGGGGAATTTCCAAATAACTGCTTTGACAACACTAAGACACAGGCATCAGAGAATATAACACAACATACATTTGAGTCTTTTCTAAAGATTACACAGTACACACAGACATTGAGCACAATCCAAAGTGAGGCATAAATATTTGTCCATGACTCATTTGACTGTCATGCTCGCCAGATCACCTTATTTTTCCTCAACTGTTGTGGCATCTGGACTGCACTCCGAATACTTTTCTAAAACTCCTTCAACAGCTCCCGTCCTTAAGTGGTTCAGCAGGATCCCGGAGTTCATATCCATCATAGAAAAAACTCAAAGATTATTTCTTGCATCAACACTCAATGTTTTGTTGGTTTTGATGTGAAACTTGTATTCAGTAGCATTGAGCTTTGTAGTTCTACCACCATGTTTCTGAATCCTCAGCAATTCATGTTCTTGAAAAAACAGGCACTGCAGTAATTGAATCATCAGGCACCCGTTATCTGCTACAGTTGTACTATCTAACTTTGGCTAATTGAATTTGAAGGTGTTGTTGGCTGCACATACTGTAGAAGGGCTTAACTTCTGCAGAGGGTAGCTCTCGCTTTTGTGATAAAACTATTCCAGCTCAGCATTATCTTACACAGTGTGGGAGTTAATGGTGCATTTTGCTACGCCATCCACACTAGCGAGAGTAACACTTGTGCTTAACCATTTTGCCAAAACTGGGCATACATGTGAAGATTGGTGATGATTGGGATGCTTTTAATATAAAACTGCTGTACTGAAAATGAAAGCTTTAATATTTGATGATTAGGAAGAAGACAAAGCACTTAGGCTGCATGTCCGATGGCTCACCCTACCTTACGTGATCGGAGGTGACAGTCTAAATCCTGTGTGCAGAGTGCCTAAGGCTCCACAACACGGAAATTGCATTCTGATCCAGGCCACTCCTCTGTGTGTTAGTGTTATACAACAGACTATTGTGTCTGGCATTTGCATTAGGGCCATGAAATGCTGCCCACTGGCTTTCACTGGCGAGATGATACAACAGTAGGAGTTCTAGCTTATCTGTTGCTGTGCTACAAGATCACATTTACGCTCGCTCTTCAAAGCTATACTCCCCGGCCCTTTTGAAGGAGTGTATTTGCTTACAGGAAAACCTATTTAATTTCTTTTGGTGTGTAGATTTGACACCATGTGAAGCTTAAGTAGCCGCAAACAGAAAATTAAAGCAGCAGCAACTGCAGCGTGACAAGACAACCTGATGGACAAGATATATGTGCCTGTGAGGCAACGGGTGTTGGGTACAAAGTGCTGCAATGTGCTTGCTATTGTGTGGCCGTATGTGAAGTAGTCCTCTGTGTATCCATCATTATGGGCAGTGAATCAAGCAAGCAGGCAGGGGCTGTTGAGAAGAGGTCCCCCGGGAGCGAGGCCTTGTCCTGTCACTACCGGGAGGGACGGCCAGATAATAATGGAGACATCATGAGGGCAGGAGATAGGCTTTCCTTTTCAAAGTAGAATATGGGGAGGATTTCCAGTGTCCCATCACAACAGACCCACAGCCATTGATTGGTCCCTGGCCTGTCTTAAATGAAGACAGCTTTAACTGCTTTTGTCGAAGAAAACAGATGCCAGGGCTGTTTGCTTCAGAAAAAAAATGTATTGTGCTTCTGAAGAAAAAATATTGTCCTTTTTTAGTAATACCTGACATCAGTTGAGACACAAAATGAATTGTGCTTCTCCCATCTTATAAAGGAGGATTCATTGTCTAAAATAAATGAAGAAAAAAGTGTTGGCATCAAATAACCAGTCTTGCTTCAGATGTTTTATTTTGCGCTGGTCACAGATTGCTTTTAACAGTCTCTCCAAAAGCTCTTAGAGATACATTCAGACAGGCTCTCAAAGGCATTTCTAAAGAGCTCTCAAAGACATTTGCAAAAAATTGAGCTTGATGATGAGCCTATGCAACTCTTCAAAATAGGTTACAAATACAATAACGATTTAATCTAATATTGTCACTACTATCCCTCCGCCTTTTAAAAAGAAAAGCTGTGGTTGTCATGGTCCTGGGATTTCTATTGATAGTTTGTTTTCTGTTTTTGTTTTGAAGTCTCCCTCCTCTTGTGTGTTGTCTTGTTTTACTTCCTTTTTTTGTTTTTTACTGCCATTGTTTATTTCCCGCCTGGTGAATCGTCTGCCCCGCCCTAATTAGTTTCACCTGCTACTCGTCAGGTCTGCTGACACCTGTCCCTTGTTATCTCCCTCCTGTTTGTGTGAGCTTAGTCTCTGCACTGTCCTTTGTCAGTTTGTCTTTGTTGGTTAGCTGCTGTATTGGGTTTTGTCGCCCATTCCCTGCCAGCTGTACAGTACCTGCCTGCCTTTTACCTGTACCTTTTCTTTCAATATTGTACTTGTTGGATCTAAGCCTGTATTTTGGCCTTGCCTGTGCAGCTTAAAGGTGGGGTAGGTAATTTTGGAGAAACCAGCTCGAGTGCGCTAGAATTTGAAAATACACAGCCGGAAAAAATCTGCCACTTCCTTACAGAGCCCCTCCTTCAACACACACGAACGCGCACATGACCAATGAGAGCACGAGGTAGGCCATCCAGTTATTTAGCCGGGCCGGCTAAAATGATTGGTCGTGCTTTTTACAGCGCTACGGCTTCCACAGATGAATTTTCTTTATGTATTTATTGTCAAAGCATTTAATATATTCATTGCTATCGGGATGTTAAGAGCATTCCATGGAATATAACAAAAAGTGTTTCTGAAATAAATTACGTACCCCACCTTTAAACAGCCTCAACATTGTTTTTATCAACACAGTGATTACTAGAGTATTGAGCAGAGTTTGAAATCCTCTTTTTTTCTCAGGAAGCCTTCAAACTGAGTGAAATGACCCAGAAGTATCTTAGTGGCAGCCATAACAGCTTTAGCAATTTTCAAAATGATAAGGAAAGTCCTTCAGTACTACATTTGTTACCTCCTTTAACATAGGCTACAGTGAAGCAAAATACCTTGCAGTAGCAACATTTAAAGTGACACACTAATCAGCTGTTGATAACCGCTGCCCACACCTCCTTCTTAGCCACCTGGACAAGAATCCTAACTTGAATTATACAGCATTTAGGGTTTAACTGTAGCTTATCCGTTGTATGTCTTATGTATAAAGTGACAATCTTAGCATCATTGAACACCTCATGATGATTGAATCAAGATGAAGGAAAAGTGGTTATGAAAAGACATGATGTGAAATATTTGTTTTGCATGTCACCGTAGCCACAGCCTAACTCCTTACTCCTAGCAGCCGACACGCTGTCCTATTTCTCTCCCTTTGACTGTTCTATCCCATAACGGCAATAAACGGAAGAACAGCAAAAACATGATCTGAAAGGTTTAGTGGGTTTGACCATCATGTCATTTGAGCTGAACTTTTGGAGATTTTTCTTTTACTTTGGAAACCACAAACATTTTTATATTGTGCATTCATTACCCTACGTTGGGAAGGACCTTCAAATATAACAGCTGATGCTCTTAAGAGTGCATTTGGGTTCGCTGTCAAATCCATGCCAATATAGGCTCCTTTTGAACAGTCGATGGAGTGCACATTAGAAATACAGCAGCAGCTGCTAAGTTACCGCAACTGTGTGGTATGCATGCAGTGCCAGGCCGAGTAGGACAATGGTTTAATCTGAAATGCATCTCTGGAAAAAGGATTTGGACGTGTTTTATGACAGAGAGCCTCAAGCCTAAGAAATACCGTGACAAATGACTTGTATTAAAGTGCTTCTTCTAAAATACTCTATTGTGTTTTTATTCTTCTTGGATATATTGCTGCGGTTATTTTAGATTATTCTTTTGACGATTGCTGAAGTATGTTCATATGCCATCTTTGTCGACAATGAGTGCCATTGAGATGTAACATTAGTTTTTCTTTGTTCTCACTGCTGTGGGCTTCTTTTTTCTCCAAAATTGAACCTAGCAGCGTCACTGACTCAAACAGCACCTATTCTAACACAGTTTTTTCTCCTCTTGTCTGCAGCAAAGCCGATGCCGCAGGGTCCCCCAGGTGGTGTTATTGGGATCCTTGGAGGTGTCGTTGCCATTGGACTCATCGCCGGCGTGGCTGTTACTGTTTTCATGGTCCATCGGCGGCAGCAGAAGACCCGCACTGAGACAGATAATGACCTGTGAGTACTGAGCCTCTGCCAGGGAACATTGCAGGGGGCTGGACAGGTGGTAAGATTAGGTTTGCACTCTTGTCAGCCCGAAAGAGAAAAACGCTTTGAAAGGGGAAAAAAAAAACTATTTTCGTGGAGAATTAATGTGTTCTAAGACAGAAGATCACACTGCAAACCTGTCGCTGCCTGCTTGTCGTTTATTCTGAGAGCTGATGAAGATAATCTTGTGGTTTAAAAAAGAACGCTTATTTTCGTTTACTCGGTCTATGATTATCATTGAAGCGGCATTTATTAAGTAGTTGCTTGATTATAATGGGGGCTGTGGTGAGCCCATTTCCCATTAAAACACTATTGTCAAAATCAGGACTGATTGCAGGAGCGTGGGGAATGCCTCACCTCTCTTGGATAGTTTGGATATCATCAGGATGTTGACAAGATTTGTATAGAGATTCATGGAGTATGTCATGTTCAGAGGTTAGGCTGTTTGTTATTTGGAGAAGCAGGTGTGGAATTAGTCGTGGATCACAGATTGAATGATTGGGTTTGTTAATGTGCTACCCTTAAATCAGTTGTTGTTTAGAATGATATCATGATGCAAATATGAATTCAATATGCATCTCTCTCTATAAAATCCGACACTGATTTTTCCTGCAAATTGCGGCTACATTGTTTGTAGTTCATTTTTAATTTAATTCAGAGTGTGATTTTTGGAATAAAAAGGACTTATCTCTCAGAATAATTTAAGCCATTTAGACTGGTGTTAAAGATAGACGTTTAGGACCCTGTATTGTTCTGACGTTAGTTACTTCTGCCGCCCTCCTCCAGCCAACCTGGTAATTTTGTTCTGCCTGCAAACCAGAGGCCATGACAATTCTGAACATTGCCAGCTGCTGCCCACACACAGAGGGGGAAACAGAAGTTGCAGAGGATGCAGCTGAGCGAACGACAAGCGACAGACCTTTATGAAATCTACAATATCTCCATGCGTAATTCCAAAGGTGATAAGAGCCTCAGCCATCTGTTAAGGAGCGATTGTAAGAAATCTGGTTTCAACAAAGAAGGAAGCAGGCATCCGAGTTGCATATTGCTAATTGCCTTTGTCTAAAACACCTGGTTGCCAAGGTTTCCATGATGCTCTTGGCTATATAGTGGATACAAAAAAAAAAATACATCCCCATGGGAATGATGCTGCTATGTGCAGTGGTTGGCTATCTTCCTCTCTGGGAATATTACCAAAACAACTGAGGTTGGGGGTGTGCAGAATCTGGCTGAGGGTGCACATGAGCCTTTAATCAAGTAGCATGATGAGATTACAGTGCTTATTTTAGAGATCCCCCCTCCTAAATCTTGTAATTGATTTGATATTCAAAGCCTTGATGCTAACATCAAGCTTTGACGAGCTTTGACGTTCTCTGCCAGATTTTTGGCCACCGGCTCCTCCTGCTGCACTTTTAGGCGCTCTGCGACCGCCAGAGAGCCAGATAGCACGCTGCTCCTACCTCTCAGGAATGCTTTTTCAGACAAATGAAGCACACAGACTCTAACCTCTCCCATTGCTTTCTGTCTCTTCCTCCCTCCCTGCTAACCTATCTTTCTTTCTCACTCTGATGCCAAAGTAACTGCTCTCTGTTTCCCACTCCCCTCCCTCAGCATTGCTGTTGCTGCTGTTGCTGATAGTTGTGTGACACAGGCTCCAGAGAAGCCAGAGTCCCCCACAAGGAAAGTAGAGGCACCTGACCCCAGTCTATCCCCCGCTGAACCCTGTCCTCCTGGATCCTCTATTCTGTTGCCTGCATGTAATGGTGGCCTGCAAGTGACATACTTGAGCACACCATTGTGAGCGCCGAAAGCAGAATAACGTTCATCGACACAATACTTTTACTAGTCATCACACCAGACTTGGCATCCAAAAAAACCTTCTTTTTTTCTTTTGGTAACACATTGAGACGTTTGAAGTGAAATTAAAGATCTCTATTTGGTTTGCGAAAAAAAAGAAAAGAAACTCCAGCTCGTTAAACAACAATGAGCGAAAATTAAACTGGCTGAAAAAAGAGTGCAAAGATAAATCAAACTTAATTAAAAGTCTTAAGATTAAATATCAAGCTCCACTTAGAGTTTATCAGATCGGGCGAGCATGGACAAAACAGAGCACTTTTCTGACGAGATTGAACATGCATATCAAATTGTTAATCAGAGAGAAATCTGTAAGCTTATAAAGGCTTTGTTTAACATAAGCTTAAACTCACTGATATATCTTTTGTTTAGAGAACACATTGTGCGATCTCCCTCCCCCGCTTCTTACTCTTTTCCTCCTTCTGTCTGCATGCTTGTTGTCAAATATGCATGACAGCAGTTCGAGTTGTGTCAGTGCTGTGTAACTGTTGTTATTGTTTCCGACTTGTAGCTCAGCATGTTAATGTAGTGACATGTGATTCAGATCTTTAACTGTCCAGGTGAAATATTTCTGCCTGTTTTCTTGTGGTTTGCCATGAAACATGTTCTGTGTCTTATGAAGAAACTGTTTACTTTTTCTTGAAATGTCTGATGATGTGAATGCAGATGAGAATGTGCAGGGTTTGATTTGACGTAGAAAAAAACCACTGGAAGAGATTCATAGTTTTATATGAGTGTCTGATGTCAGGGTAAAGGGGAAGCATTTAGCCAGACTGTTTAATTCCGCATGTTGATGAGCCGTTAATCAAGCTTGGGCATTTGATAACATGCCTGACTGCACCACCAGTCACGCCTCTGTTTGCCCTCACAAAGCAGCACATGATGTGACTCAAAATTGGTCAATCCTAATAAATCACTGGCCCTTCAGAGGCTGCACTGGCACAATAGTCAACTGATTATCAAAATAGATGGGCATTGTCAAAAGCGATGTTCTCAGAATAATATGTTCATCGTTCTGTCTTTTGCCCAAGCGTGATGTATGACCTCCAAAATGCCGAAAAGCACTGCCAAACGTGGCGGCGTTCCTCGGCAAAACAAATTCAGTCCCTCGTGCTGCTGACATGCCGCTGCTGTTGACACAGTTGCAAATGCTCCCTAGTATAAATCACTTTGATGCCAACTTCCTGGCCATATTTACTACAATATCTGAAAAAATCACATGCAGATTGTTAAAAAGGATGATGAAATATGAGCTGGATGTAACTGTCGCCAAACAACTCTGTTTCCTCAAAGCAGGAGCAAATCATTCCACCTTAGGGGCTGGAAATGTTTTTTCCGGGACTGAAATGTAGCACCATTGTGATTTTGGAAGACACTTGAAGTTATTGATAGACTAAGTCAAGAAAAAGTGATGTAGAAGTTATAAAAAAAAGATTTTCTAAACACTATTTGAAAGATGACACTGGGAAAGTGGTTTGCAGAGATATTACTTGTACTTGTGTACCCTTTGATTTATAAACCGGTCACCAGTGCTGTTCATCTTTGCTGTGTGGAGACATTAAAAAATGTGATAACTCATTGTTGGACATCTTCTAGCTTTAAGCTGTAACCAAAATAGGATTGTCTTTTTATGTCTTTCTGAGTCATTCAAAATGGACTTCCTGTACTGGGTGTGCATTTGATTAATTTCCTGTTTGAGTAATGATGGTGCTTGGTTTCTCTGTACAGAATGTTATACATGCAGTGCAACTGTCTATAACAAATACCTTTTTATTTTGTTGTATAGCAGTGTATGTAATCTAGTATAAATGCCTGAGGTTTGGAAACTGGCCGTGTGTGTATAATTGTAAAGTTAAATGTTCTCAAAACCTTCCAGCAACAGAAATAATTTTTTTGATAAACTTGTCAAAGAACAAAAACAGAAGTGATTTTGTTTTATTCTTGTTTTGTTCTTCTCTTGTGAGAGGGTAATTGTGTCCGCCTTTTTGAAAGATCCGAGCGAGACAAAGCATGAAAGTAATTGCCTCCTAAAGATCAAATCACATTTATCCCGTCTTGCAATTAAAAGTATCATTAGCATTTAAATTGCCAAATAAGATTGTGATCAACAGAAATCAATGAGTGCACCGAGGATCAGCTCAAACACTTCACATTGTTTTCCACAATCTGGGCTGTGGTGGTCGTACGGCGGCTCTTTAATCCAAACGCTACTGGGGATGCGACACTTCAATTTCTCTCACGTGGAGAGGACAGCAACTGCTTCCTAACTCGCGCATTGAGGTGCGTCTTACCTCTGATTATCTGTAACAAGAAAAAGAATGCCTCATTGCAACATTTTCTAATACAAAGGTCCCTTTTTTTCTGTGAATGCATTGTAAAAGTCATTTTCTTTGCCGTAAATCTTCCCTCAGAGATTACTCTTATCAGTTTAAGGATTAGTTGTGTTTCTCCTTGCTATCCCCCTTAAATCTTGCCTTAAGCTGCCCTGAGCCTTTCGTAGCCAACAGAGCGAGGAGGAGCGAGGTCTTCAAGATGGATGTCTGAGTAGGAAACAGTACAAACCTGAATGTAGCTTATGGTTCCTTGCTCGGTGCTATCTGCTCCCCACGGGCTTGTGGTGCTTGTCAGCTTTCATTAGTGTCCGGGTCTCTCACAAAGCCAACGCCCACATGGTGCCTGCCTCACATTCAGCTCCGAGGAAGTCTGTGTGTAATCGCACAGCTGACATGCACATGAGGTGGTCAAGCTGATATAAACATCGTGCTGCATCTGACTATTGACGGAATAAGTTGGATTGTAATGCATTACTGGGGTTGAGTGTAGGCCCACTGAATATCTAAGTCACATGGCACCATTATGACAGAAACAACCTTGATAAATATTTAATGATACACAACCTATGAATCCTTACTTTAAATCGTACTTTCTCTTCATTTTGGTTGACGCCATCTTGTAAACATCTTTTTAATTCCCAATGGCAATTACAGCCAGTGGAAAGGTTACATCTCAGTATTGTACAGTTGTACGCTCAGAAACTCAGGCTGCTATTAATCAACAACATTCACAAGAAGCAAGAAGAAAGGGAAGAAGAAATATATAAATTAAGATCAAAGGGTAATCTTATTTAGCTTGAAAGCAAGCTGTGAATGGGAAAGAAGTAATTTAATTATTTAGCTGGCATGAAGAAAAATGCATTCACCTGCGAAGCAAACATTTCCTTGCTGACTCATTCATTCATTAGTTTGTCACAGGCATATACGTTTATTCTGTACAGCTTCATCCTCTTGCACATAAAGCTCATTCGGTGACCAAATGCTACATGTCATGCTATGATATCAACATAAAGAAGGGAAAAAAGTAAACTCAAAGAAGTCCACATCCGAACAAAAGTCACAAACATTTTGAGAGCTTTGTCAATGGACATTATTTCCAACAAGGCTTCACGAACATCCTGACAACCTTTTTTTTTTTATGTTAAAACATTTTCTGGACATTCCTTGCTTCTCTTTGTTTAAGTATAACGCTGGGGTATTACAACTCTGGTACTTTTTTCATGATTTCATTCACCCTTCAGCAATAGGTCTAACCTTGTTCAGTATACAGACTGACTTCCTGGTTCAGTTTCAACCTACTGTGCTTTTTATTCTTGTCAGTAACTAAGATTTAATTTAAATTATTAATTGTCTTCACACAAGATTTTAGATGTACTTTGGTAGGATTGCAGGATGACATATTTTAGAAGGCCAATTTGGAAGGAAGCATTTCCCTGGTCATCTGGACAAAAAAAAGGAATTTCTTCACATAAAATAAACTCACTGCCAATCACAAGTGTATGATGCTTTCAAATTGTGTCAAGCATTACCAAAACACATCATAAAACACATAGATTTTAAAGCAAGGGAACCAGATGTGCAAGTATTATAACTCATTTCCATGTTTTCGAGCTCGTTCCTGCAGCACTCTTCAAAAGCACTTGTACATTGTTCTTGCATAAGCAAATATCAGAAATCACTTTGGGGAGTTAAACATTTTCATCACAAAAGGGAACTGTAAGGACACTTAGAGCGCAGACCTCCACCACGGCAGTGAAAAATAATGCATATACCGTACCCGTGACTTGGATCCTCTCCAAAAATGTTATGAGTTCATCATTTGCCCATGGTACACCCTTTCACCAAGTTTATTTAAATCAGGCTGGTAGATCTTTTGTGAACTTGCTGAAAAACCAACCAACTGACAAACAAATCTTGAAAACATAACCAACTTGGCTGAGGCAATGATGGGCCAAACTGAGAATGAGGGGCCGCGTTTGAATTAACTGGAGTTATCCTTTCGAAACACTCAAAGCTGTCAGAAAAGAAAAGAAAAGAAAGGAGCCTCTCGTCGCTGGAAAAACTATTTGCTGCTGGAGATCACACAGCGTCGGGAGCATTTCTGAAAACCAAATATTTCATTATTGGAAAGACATTCATCCCTTTTTTTTAAGTTCAATTAACACTAGTGTTTGTACCTGCCAGTGTAAGATGGTCAAGCACATCAATGTCCTTTATACTCAAAGAAACTGAATATTTGAATGATAAGTACTTCACAGTAAATTGGGGCACAGCTTTGATGCCTGAACACACACATTGTACTTACACTGCATGTTTGTCTTGGAATATGAGCACAAAGCCATACTGTATGTGTATACGCTGTGCACATACGGCACTTCATTAAACACTGAGGGTACTTTTCGCTCTGTTTTCCTGCAATTGTGAACCAGTAGTGACAGTGTATACACTGGCTGTCTCCTGGGGGCTGCCGTTTGTGCGCAATGTTATTTCAAATGGAGCTGAATTCAATGAAGAAAGGGGAGCTCTGACGGAGAGAAAGTGGATGCTGCTGGGTGGAAGTCATGAGACGAGGGAGCTTCTTCATGTTTGGTCAGATTAAATAAACCTGCTATGCATATGGGTCCCCAACACACTACCTATTTGAACAGGCTCCTTCAAATGATGTGCAATGAAACACAATCATCGGAGGTCCTATGGGATTACATGTAAGAAATGCATCAGGATCTGAATGCCAACGCTTCATCATACATAAGTGTGGTTCATCCTATGAAGATATTCAACTTATTCTTCCTGAAACGCTAAGAATTTCGAGAAGATGATGCTGCAAATATCCTTTTTAAATAAAATGAGTTCAATTGTGTGTCAGGATTCAGTGTCACTGTGTGCACAGGACAGACAGAGGCTGGAAATTACTTTTTGTCTTATACATTTCTTGAAAGCAAATGACGTTGTCGGCTGTCACAGCTTTTTGTCAACGTTCTCACCTTTATCGGAATCCAGTCAATCACAAGCGACGGATTACTTTATAATGAGGCGCTGCTGTACCTGTGGAAAAATTCCACAAGATTCATTATCTGTCTCAGAGAATGGATGCTACTTCGCTGAAGGCTCTGTGATGGAAAAAGTGTATTGTAGATTGTGCTGCCTTTCTGTGTGTGTTTGCCTTGCCTCTGTGCTGCAGGCAGGCTGAAGAGGGTGCCACATGAATCTGGCAGCGGCACGGCAGCCCTGTCTAGAGACAAGGTGATACGGACTGGAAATAATGAGCGTGAAAGAAAGAGTTAAGAGGTGCACTCATGCACACATTTTCTGCACATTAAAACGCCACCTTGGCCTTGTGGAAAGGTCATGTTATACAATAAGGGTGTGAACCAGTGCGAATGGGAGGCGGGAGGAGCACGAGATAATGCACGTAGGTACACAGCTCAGTGTCTGTGCTCCTCTTCATTATCTTTGATCACTCCTGATATCATGTCAGAAAACGGCAGATGACATCTGACTGCCAGCGTGTTTGAGGGAAGGGGTTTTCTTTGTAACGATTTGGTAGCAACAACCCCTCTGATTCCTTGTCTGAAATAATTATCCGTATGCTCTTCAAACAAGTTCAACATCAAGCTTTCAATTACTGCTGTCTTTCCTGCTCACAATTTAATTTCCCTATTTATGATCATATCCATGACTGTGTGCCGGGGCGGCCTTTATCTCCGGTGAAATCTTCATAGTTGATTTGAAGAACATAGTGGTGTTCTGTTCTGGAAATGGCGTCATGTAAATGGGTACAGGTGTTCACTTGTTCTTTCCCAGGTGTGTCAACAGAAGGGAGGGGGGGGGGGGGGTGCGCCTCGGGATTAAGGGGATATTAGTGCCAGGGACACAGAGAAAAGGTGGAGAGCTGCCTGCTGAGCTCTCTGAGTCACAGCTCGTGTCAAAGCAATAGTCGCTGCACAGCAGGCAGGCAGGCAGGTTGTTTGTCCGCGAGGTACTCTTGAAGAGGCTCAATCCACCCTGAAGACTTGACTCACACATGCCCTTCTCCCTGCCCCCCTATACTCCCTCCATCCCTATCTCCTCACCTCAGTGTCCAATTACAGCCCACTCTCATTAGCACAGTGTCTCTCCAGCGAGAGCCTTTGAAAGGGCAGGGGGAATGGCTGCCGCCGCAACAAAGCCACCAACTCGAGATCTATCAAACCCAAGGAATGAGTGAAAAAGGCAAGTGCAGGCAGGACTTCTCATTATAGAGTGCTGTAGAAGGTGAGGGACGTAAAGGTGGCGATCCCTTACTGTGCCGAGTGTCATGTTATCTTTTCACTCTCTTAACAGGACCGACCTCCCACCCGCCCACAAACCAGCCCCTCCTCCTCCCAAAAAGAAGAATAGCGACATGAAGGGACACCTGAAATCTGATGACATCCAGGTAAGGGCCTCCCACTCCTCCTCTTTTTAATCTGTGGCCCTTCATGGCTTATCTGAGTAACATGTTGCTGATTTAAACTGAAATATCTATCAAAAGAAATTCCAAAAAAACAAAACACTGCTTTAATAATACATATAATAGAACTCTGTCTTTATATGTTCTTCTTGAAAAGTGATTTCACTCTATATCACCTCATGGTGGGTGTTAGGGCATTTATCAGAATCTGGTGAAATGTGAGATTAATCAAAGTTAGGCTATTTTACTCATGTTATACAGTATTCATCATCATTTCACAAAGCTGTCCGACTGTTTCTCGTCCCTCTTTTCCTGACTGGCGCTTGTCACAGAGTTCCTCCAACAATCCATGTTCCAGCACTATTAGCTCAGAGTGCTTGAATATCTAAATATAGAAATGATTTCTTCTCCAAGTGAAGCCAGTAGTGTAATTACCAATCTGACGCTAATTAATTTCCCCCTTAATAAGTAAAGTAATGGTAAGTGGGTCAACTTTGACACGGAAATACTGACCTCAAACTGCAGCATACAGTACATATTAAATAGTACCTTGTTGTTTGTGCCGGGAAGTTTTTTATTTCTGGATATAACTCATTATCATAGTCAGCGTATGTGTGCCTCATTGCGAACATGCAGAATCTATCTGATATAAAACATGAAACCTTAAATGAGTGGTATAGATGAAGTACCTCTCAAGTCTGATGAAGTGCCTCATCAGCGTTTGTTTGTTTTTTTTCACCCTGAGATGTTTTTTTTCTATATATTTTTATTTCATTATAGTGTACAATAATCGATGCCATTTAATTTACATTGTAGTATCACAGTACACTCCCCACTCCCTCACACACACACACACACACACAGGCAAAACCAAACCAAAAAATGCTTATCAAGATAACTTAAACAACAGAGCCATGAAAAGAAACATAGAAAGGAAAAGAAAGAAAAACATCAAAGTAAAACAAACAAATAATTATACAATACAGCGACAATGTAGACAATGACAACACCACAACTATTATTTCCGGCCGTCAGGACTAATCGCCACATAATGCACCATTCCATCACTGGTCATATCTCAGATATATTCCTACGGTGGCCGGCAGGTGCAAATGCGGAACAACGTCCAAAAACACACAATACTCCAGGCCTCTAGGGGGCGCGTTACGTGGAACAGATTGATGTCTGACCAGACATAGAGAGAACGAACGAGAGTGATGGAAATTGAATCCGGAGGAAAGAAAGTTGATCGAAGTGGACAAAGTCGATATATAAGAAGGTACGTTTTGTTTTGTTGTTATACAAAGAGCGTCATATGTACGCAGCTAGCGTTAGCGTGCCTACAGTAACTACTACACCAGCTGAGGAGAGGAGAGCTTCACGTGAAGAGAAGATAAAGTGAGGGAAGAACATTGTTAAAAGAGATGACGAATGGAGTGCAGGTAAATAACACGGGCCATAGTGAGTAAAAATGTGAAGAGACACTACTCTGTTTAGAATGATGCTTATGCATACACTAGTTATCAGGATGAAGGACAAGTTTTTTCATTGTCTGTTTATGTGAAATATGTAGAAGCCATCATTAAATTGTAGACCAATGCATGATTAAATACACAAAACAGCTTATATTATACATTAATAATTGTGTATTAGTTCTATCTTTATAGAGAAAATTATACATTTAGAATCAGATTGTGAGACAGTGAGCGGCTGGGAAAGTCACACCGCCATGGGGCACAAACAGTTGCTATGACATGATGTTTTCTTCGCATTCTCAGGCATTCCATAAGGAGGGTCAGGAACTCACGCTTGGGACCACCAGTGTCCACTCCATCCTCAGTTTGTCCCTCATCATCAGTGAACTTAACTGACATCTCATGAGGGGTCGAATGAGGCACCTTTGAAGCCGTGGATCGCTCCATCCCACACATTGGCTCTATTAATATTGAACCTGCTGCAAGATGTATTTGTTATTTTTGCAGAGAGTTCTGCAACAATGTCCTCCGCAGTCAGGTATTCTGTGCTGGAAAGACACACTGATGTATTGTAATATTAAATGATGAAGCTAGTAATAAGATTTACAGTATAGAATAGAACAATTAAGTGGTAATAGTAACAATTAATACCTTTCCTCTGCAGTTTGCTCCATTTTGTCTTCTGGCTCAGACTGGCTATCAATAATGATAGGTGCATACACATTTGTGTAGTTGCTGCAGTGAGAAGACAGTTGAATAATTACTTTCAAATACATGCATATATTATGATAATATATGCATGACAGTCGTATTTACAAAAGGATGTCGATCCTCTTCCTGTTTTTTTAATACATTGGCTTCTAAACTGACAACAGCACTGTTGTCATACTCCTGCACAATCCTTGTAAACATTTGAAATGCATGCAAGAAACAATATCTGAGCTTTGAAAAATATTTGTGGGTGTTTTTTGTATCGTCTTCACTAAGATGTAAGATGTTGTGGGTGTCATTTGGAAATGTATAAAAGTATACTTTTTCTGCTTCCTGGCAATGTTACCCACTGTGATTGGAGGCTATACAAACAAACAAATGTACAAATAAAGATACACACCAAACAACTGTGTCACGATGCAACTGTCAACATCATTTACCTATAGAAGTGTTCTGACCCGGGGCAGATTGGACCTCTTCCTGGAATGGGGTTGGTGCTCCATTCTATTTTTACCCAGGAAATAAGTGCAGTTGATCTAATGGCAGTGTCAATAGCACACAAAGGTTATTGACTTCATGTTCACAAATTCAAACCTACATGGTATAATTACATTTTTAATTAGTCTTACCGATCAGACGCTGGTTGTGGGTGCCTGAGAGGTCTGATAAAGGTAAACAAAACATATATTCAAACTACTGTACTGTTAAAACATTCTGCTTCTTGTGGCATACAATAATATGTTGACAATGTTTTATTTTACCCTGGCAAACTGTTGTCCATTCTGGGAGTGCTCACTCTTTGAACATTTGGAATGTCCCACACCTGCATACACACAAATGAGAGACTGAAATAAAATAAATTCACTTTAATTAAGAATAAATGCCACGATAAATCCAAACTGACCAAGGTACATTATATTGTTGACCGTCCTTTAACTCTCACATTAGGATTTACATTGGGGCACAATAAACCAACTCCTCTCTGCACCTATAATATATCTATATGATATCAAGAGTTACATTTAGGTGCACAATGCTGTCTCTTGACTTGCAAGCTCTTTTACCAAACAAGCTAACGCTAGCTGGGTAAATATGACGCTCTTTGTATCAAAACAAAACAAAACGTACCTTCTTATATATCGACTTTGTCCACTTCGATCAACTTTGTTTCCTCCGGCTTCAATTTCATCACTCTCGTTCGTTCTCTTTATGTCTGGTCAGACATCAATCTGTTCCACGTAACGCGCCCCCTAGAGGCCTGGAGCACTGTGTGTTTTTGCGTTTGTATGTGTTTTTGACTTTGCAGCGTTTTTTCTGTTGCGTTTATTTTCGGGGTTTGTGTGTTGTATTTAGTTTGCATCATTTCTGTAAATGCAGCGTTTTGTGTTGTTTTGTTTTTCAGGGTTTGTTTGTTTTTCATTTCATTATTTGCAGCTGTTTCCTGCTTATGTGTTCGTTTTTGGCCGTTGTTCCGCGTTTGCACCTGCCGGCCACCGTCATTTTCCAAGTGAGAAAACAATGGCAACCACAGAGCTTGATAAATAGATAGAGATATGTTTTTAAAGTAATTCGAATGAACCGTTTTTATTATTAGTCAGAGACAAACTGATTGTCAACATCGAGTGGATTAGTGAGGAGAATCTACTGAAAACTATTTTCTCAGATCAGTGATCTGGGGCGAAGAGGCAAGACACTCCAACACGGCAAAGACGTGTTCAATCCTCAGCAATGCTTCTGCTTCAGTGTACAGACAGACAGGCAGAGGTTAGTGCTGTATAGCATTAACAGCACACATGTTACACCCTCCTCAAATGGTAGAAAATCTTCTCATAATTATATAAATACGTCATGTGCTCACAGCTGGGGAAACATTTAAACGTATTGTGTTGAAAAAGCTCTGGAAGCAAGGAAATAAAAACCTATTAAAATAACACATGTCATTATAAAGTTACAGTAGGTCGCCTTTGCATGGCTGGCATATTACATTATATCTCGTAAATATAAAATATGTTGTCTTGGATTGCAACAAAGTAATAGTGTATAGTTTATAATGTTAAAATGTAACCTGTAGCATGGGGTTGGGACAGTGCAGTGTATGTGTCTTAAAAGAAACACATGGATCTCTTAAGTGAATTAAAGCTGCAGTTCACCTCTTATAATGTATCAATTCATTCTTAGTCACATCTATAGTTTTCATTGGAGCAACGCAATGTATTATGTGTGTTTACGAGTGTAGTTGTGAGGCAAAATGAATGCATTATAATTCCCTACTGCACACATAATTCACTATAGATGTTGTCTTAAAGTCTCAAAGCTTCAAGTGTTATTTATATCTTCATATCGCATTATAATCCGTACTATACATAATAAAAGTATTCCATGGAATAACTGGTTTGCTCCAACCTTACCCAGCATGCTGTGGTTTTTAATCATTTCAGAAAAGAGGAAAGTACAAGATGTTCTCATCAGACTTTTGGTACAGTACACCATTGTGAATTTTCTAAAACCTTTAGTCAAGGACTGTGGCACGGAATAATTGTCCATTTCAAATTGGGCAGATAAAAAATAATTATTAGAATGTGAATAATTGAAGATTCATCTAATCGCAGAGTTTGCTTGCCTTGATCAGCCCTGCTGAGATTTTAAATTCAACTTTGCTCTTTATAGCTCCAAGGTCGAACTCCTGGACGTCTGGGCACAGAAGGGAAAGTGCTTTGCTTTGTAAGGAGCAGGGTACCTAATGCTACCTTCACTGGAGATTAGTGGACATGAGGTTGTATTAGACACTCGATTAATTGTGTTTACATCTGTGGATGTTGTTGCTTTAAAATGCTGCACATTCAGCAAGCTTAAATCTGGCAAAGTAAGAGTAAGCAAAATAAAGAAATATCACAGAAGGTTCCTGATGCACATGAATGAGCAATTATCACTGATGCATTAACAATAAGCATCTCTGTTATACAAGTAGGCATGTGCAGAGCAACATTTTATATATTAACTGACCAAAGGTTTTTTAGTATGAAGGTCAGGACACATCTGACTCCTTCTTTTTAAGAGAACATCTAAAATAAAACTTAAAATCATAAACCTAAAATCAGTGTTTTGGTCTCATCTTTCTTCCATCAGATAGATAATTCCCTGCCCAAAACATGTCAATCATCTTCACGAGCTGCTTCTACAAATCACTTTGAGATTTGTTCTTGTTGTTGTTTAGGATGTTATTAAGATGATTTGTGAACTCAATTGCCAGGTCTTCCATTTGTACTATCTCTGAAGAACACATAACAAGTTACCACACCAGGTTTGACTGTAGTCTTTCATGACAAATCGTTATTTCAAAATAATGAATATTGAGTGGTTTGAAATGAAATCACAGCAAGTATAAATCATTTGTTAAAGGAAATGACTAATAGTGTTATCTCTCTGGCTGCTCGCCCCAGATCTCAGTCCAAAGCAGCCTGAACATCAATGAAAACACCATTTTATTTGGTTTACAAATACAGATCCAAACAGTCAGGTAAATCATGCTATTGATTATGGACCTGTAAACGTTTGATATCACAGCATTATTTCATTATTAGGTTGCTAGGTGACTCGGATGGCCTGAAGAAATTGGCAGCATCATGGTTTCATCATGGCACAATGCACAGAGCAAAGCTGGCAACACAGCCAAAGTATCAACATCTGCGCTCGCTACATCACAACACTCAGTGTAAGCTGCAGTGAAAAGAACTCCGAGAGCCAAACAGATGACATCCAGGAGGCCAATGTCTTTATGGTCCCACAAATGTTTCCTCTAGCTAATTGTATATTAAATTCAATGCTCAGCACAGCGTCGCTCAGCTCTAACACTCTTTGTCTTTTGGATGTGAGATAAATAGAAATGCTCACCCCAACCAAGTGCTGGTGACTGAAATTCAACAGCTATTTTATCGAAGTGTAAGAAAAATGGGCACCAAACAACAACGGGCAGCCATTCTGATCCCTTATATCCCTTAACAGTGTGGAGAGGAGATGCATTGTTCTGACATCTATTATATGAAACTCACATTTATAACGTTGATGACTTCATTGTTCAAGGATGACTTTGAATTATTTGAAATCACTTTTATTTCTTTTCATTGTGCAATATGAACACAAAGATTACGTTCATTTGCCATTTAAAAATTAATGAATTCCTTCATGTGGTGAAAGGTCTGTAGAGAGTGTTGCGAACAACCCTACCTTAAGAACCATTAAAAGGCACTCAGCTTTCAGCGGCATCAAACTTTGCATTGTGATTATGACAGAGTTTGACAGATCAATTATGAGCACGCTGGAAAACTATGTGAAGCACTTCACCGCCCCAAAGTGCTTCATTCTTTGATACATTGCTTCTATTATGCCATACAAAACCTAATAGTTCCCCCATTAAAAATTCAAAATTAGAACAGTAAAAAAAACTATGAGACATGTTTACAAAAAATGTGCAATAACCTTTTCATTGTTAACTATTCAAATACAGTTTTCATATCTTATCAATTTGTTACATTCTCTGTGTTTTTGTAAAGTTGACCTAAAGCGGTATATTTTTTGCTTTATATTCACAAATGGACATTTTAAAGTAAAAGTTAAGACCTCATGTAATATTTATAAACACCAGATTTTTTTTGTTTCGTGCAGAAGGCATGTTGGGAGTGGTCAGAAAATCCGCTCGCTTCCCACATTGATCATCCTTTGTCATCCGTTTATTTAAAGAAAAACTGAGAAAAAAGTAGACAAAAACCTCCAACTTCTAACCGAAGGTTCTTAGCCATACGGCAGGGGTGCCCAATACGTCGATCGCGATCGACTGGTCGATCGCAAAGGTAGTGTGGGTAGATCGCATGGCATTAAAAAAAAAAAAAAAAAAAAAAACTTTTCTTTAAAGTTAGCCTATCATCCATCCTTACTATGACATTTGCCACTTGATTTCCGTACAGGTAAGCCAGTCTGAGTTGTAATGTGCCATACAGGTTCATGCAGTTATGAGGGGGCCTCACCTGAGGGGGGCCTCACCTCCTCATGCGGCGCAATTAGTGTAAGCGCGCCACAGTTTAGGCACAGATTGGGCAGGGTAGATCTTTTGGGCTTGGTCATTTTAAAAGTAGCTCCCAAGCTGAAAAAGTGTGGGCACCCCTGCCATATGGTGTATAATGTGCATCATGTTTACCTTGTACCATGCGGTTGAAAATGGTTTGTCCTCCCACCCATAGTGACCACCTGTTAACCTGTCCTTAAATACAGTGCCAAAACCACGTCACTATAATTCATTGATAGTCAGCATCACCCAAAACCATAATAAACCTCAACACAGGGAAATCCCAGAAAACGTCTACATATAAAATAACAGAAGAAAATATCCATCATATTTCGTTATAACTCTAAATAAGTAAAAATATCTTCCTCCGTGCACATACTGCACATTTGACAGATTACATTATTTTTCACTTTTAAGAATAACTTTTCAGAGTCCCTGCAGTCCAGTTTTAAAACTTCAAACACTGAGAACATATTCCTCTGAAATATGAAAAAACTAAGGCACAATTAAAGAGCTTGAAGAAAAGCTCCATACAAACGCGCCTTTGCTGCTGAGTGAGTCCACATTTCAACATTTCAGTTCAGAGACATCCAACCATTAAAAGAGACCTGCAAAGTAAACTGGGATTTTACGTCAAGACAGGACCTCGAGTTTGTGATGATGTTGAAATTGTTAATATTTTATGTTTCTTTTAGTGGGATATTATTTCACACATGAACATAAAGGTGGTTTCAAGGAGCTTCATCCGTATACTAACAGCCTGTGATTGCCTTGCTGTAATGAATCTGCAATGCTCTGTGTTGTTATCATGTCTCCTTCCTGTATGATTTAAAGTCCCTGCACTATTTCCTCCTGCACTGCCGGCTCATGCGTCTTTACATTCCTGCTCCACTATTTCCAAAGTTTGCATCATACCTTTTCTGTGATATGGAAGTTGTTCGTTTGACAAAATAACTTTGATTGTGCGTGTAGAGTTCAGCCGAGCGGCTAAAGTTCAAACTGTTGTCAAGCTTGTCAGATTTCACATCTTGTTCCTGCTCATTAGCGATGGAAAACCAAATGGGGGCAAATTAAGTCAAAACTCAGTTTAGGTAGCAGTTTAATGAAGGGCTAGAAATGAAGGGTTAACCGGGGGTGAGGGCTCTGAAGCGGCTCCAGTATAAACTGGTCGACCTGCCTGCTTTGAGGACTTCTGGAGCTCATTACGATGCTTGCTGAGCTCTCGGTGTTTCCTGTAGGTGGTTCATCTGGACAAGGATGAGGAAATGCAGAAGCTCCCTCTCCAGCCTCCTTATTACGACATGGCGCCCTCTGAGTCGACCCCCTTCACTGATAAGCTGGTGAGTAGTGATGCCACGAGCGTGTTCAAAGGAGCTTCTCTATGAAGAGGTCAGCCACAGTCGCAGCCTGCGGCCAGATGTAATTTCCTGGTGCAACTTTCTTACTTGAGAACAGATTTACAATTGCAATACAACCTGAATGTCACTGAGAGTCTTACATGTAGCTACTTTCAGAGCTTTGACCGAGCTCCATATGTCATCTTTAATATCTGAACTCGGGCCAGCTGTCCCCCTCTCTCCCTGTGTTAGTGTGAGGACTGTTTCACACTCTGACCCTGACACTCATCCCCACTCTGCCCTGTGCTCCCCCCCCCTGCACCTTCTCTAATCCCTCGTAATGACTTGTGTGTTTTCATGGCAACCGTGTGCAGATGATTGCAGGGTGATGCTCGACAGTGTATCCTCGCCCCCTGAGTGTTAACTGTTGACTATGAAGTGTTTGCCGTCTTGTGTCAGATGCTGCTGCTTACTGCGACGAGCCTCCCTCAGTGGCGCAGATGCTTTAGTGTTTTTTGCAGGGCTTTATTTGCTTTGGCTGGAGTCTCAGCTTTGAGATAAAGACAATAAAGAACCTAATTTGGGCTCTTAGGGAATGTGTTTGCATGTGTAAGCCTGTGTGTGTTGCTGTGTCAACGCTTGCTGTGACAGATATATCATACAGTATTAACCTGCTTTAAATGAGTAGCACCACCTGCAATGTGAAGGTAAGTTGTCATGTTGTCTGAGAACATCTCTGCTATATATGGAAAATAATAGGGACCATAGAGATCATTTGCAGAAATTGATTAATGTTACATGTGGGTGTTACTCTGGATTGCAGCATTTGCTATCAAGCTGTAAATACTGAAGTCTCTTGATCAGTTTAGTGAAATGAACTTATCTTTTAGCAGACAATCAGGGTAGACTTGATGTTATATATGTTCTTATTATCAACACATTCTAAAACAAGGCTGATCCTACTAACAAGTATGGTAATTTTCGATAGATATCATACAAACCTTTGATTATTCATCCCACGTTAGAAAACGTGACCAATAACTGCTTCTTTCAGTTACATTACTGAATCTTTCGGTAGGATTTGTTGATAAAAAGAAAATACCTGATACCTACGTACTATGTAATAAATACTTTAAATGTATCCATCTCATTTTCCCATGGCTGTTATTGAAACGTTACATGAGAACAAACTATCAGAGGAGTCAACATTATAAGATATTTAACTTAAAAGGCAGATTGGCCACTCGGTTTTTTGAGTTACATTTACAATTTTGTATGTGTTTTTATCTGGATTGCTGGTATGTTGAATAACGTTTGGCTTGATTTACATTTCTGTGTTAAGTGGAAGTTACTTTTCTTTAATATCAAAGTGATGCACTTAACTCTGGCTAAACCTTATCATAAACATCACCCAAATGTTCCATAACGGTTGTGCTTTACTGGTGCTCTTGATGACCTGAATGCTTCCTGTTTTCATTTATTAGCCAAGCCATATGTCAGCCATGCTTTTTTTTTAGGAACCCTTCTTTGCATTTATAGTGTGCTTTTTTTTACATGACTCATCTTGTCTCAAACAATTTTTCAGGAATAACTCAATTACTAGAACTATCTTCTCCCAGACCAATCAAATTAGATGTTCTGCTCAGTAATTCAGGATCATCTTTAACTCTATGCTCAACGGAACCAGATGTTTAATTTAGATATTCCTTTGAGTTGGACACAAACTGTGTAGATTTCATCTCAAGATGTAATTCCCATCTGATAACATCCCACTTAAATGGAAGTTTAACACTGCTCTTAAGATGAAAAGGGTATCAGGGAGGTTTTCAAAACACTATTTGTGAGAGACAGGCATTGACTGCCGAGCGCCGACTGTTACTAATGATGATTCTCTAGGGGCAAAACACTATCTGCCAATTTTGAATGCGATGTGGCTGTAATTTTCCCCCTGATTGCACTCTGGTCATGACAACTATTCCACATATTTAAATATCCAGCGAGCGCAGGGTCTGAGAGCTGGGGGAATATGTGACGGTTGAGAGATTGCACAGTAGATTTTAAATTATTAACACGAAATTCCGTTAAAGCTTCAATCTTTTCTGTGTAATTCATTCTCAGATAGAAATAAGGTACATTATTGCAATGGGGGGCAGGCAGGCAAACAGGTGTCATTCCTTTGCATTTCCTCCCTCACTATCCGTCCTGAGAGGGTTGTTAGATACAGGAGGGCTGAAACCTCTGCTTTGCATTTACACAGCCACATAACTCCTCTGTATCGCTCCATTGGTTTTATCACCAGGAACAAGCAGACACACCAACAAAGAGCCCCTAACTTTCTTATGCTTTTTTTATTTTGACTCTCAGAATAGAAGAATAAAACAAAGCAGTACATTATCGTGTTTTACGCCTCGAAATGTTGCCAGTTGTATTGGAACATTTGTCTGTTATAGTTTAACTCCTGACATTATTCATCGCTTATTCTTGTTTGTTGGTTTTATAAACATCAGTGCATTCTGACTGCCATTTGTAATCCTCTGTGCTGAAAGAGAAAGCACTTTGTTTTGCCTTTCATAAAACAACATGTCAGTCCATCAACACGTTAACATCCGTCTGCAGTCAGTTTATTCCGAATAAATTAACCGGGAACACATTTTTAGTTCTGTGACTGTTACGAACTCATACTCAGGATAATAGGACCCAATTGCAATGACCCAGGAGACAGAGGTAAAGTACTTGTAAGATACTTTATTTTCAGTAGGTGAACAAAAACAAACACTATCAAATCTCAAAATGAGATGACATATGGTACGAAAGAAAAACGCTCACGTAGTGAGGAACAAAATCTTCATAGTATCAAGGAGAGCATAGATCTGACCTAGGCATGAGACAAGACGAACTGACAATGAACACTGGGAGACTGGGGAATTTAAACACACGACAACAAGACACAGGTGGAAACAATCAGGGGCGGGGCTGGTGCTGGTGAGCACGGGAGACACACAAGAGGTGGATAATCAGGAAGCCTGGAATGACAGGTAATGATGAGTGACAAAACAAACATAAAACAACATGAAAATGAAACTCTCTTAACATTTCTGTCGGTGCACAACAGTGACTAAATCAATAATCATGACCTGCTTAAAGGAAACCCAAGCCGTGTTGATTTAATGTTGTCCTGATACCTTGTTGTTAGGGATGCACGATATATATTGACTGATAAATGACCTGTCGATAATAAGACATATACTGTATATCATAATTTATCATTCCATAATGAAATTATAGTTTGTAATACAAAGCCGAATTGCTCTTATAGACTTACAACAAGCAGCATTTACACATTCCGGTATGGTAGTCAGAGGCAGACATCTTTAAAGATGGTTTGCAATCCGCAAACAATGAGAAGAAGAAGAGATACAAAAACAAGTCCAGCAACCTGACTAGAGAGAGACGCCCATTATGTTCAGTTTCAGGGGAAGACAACGAGGTCTCAATTTCCAATACAAGTGTTCTTTTTTTTTAATACTTTTATTTATCTACTTATTTTGTTAAAAGATACACTTGTGTTTACATAGAGTAGGTAATCACAACAAATAGACAACAAAAAGAAATGAACTAAAACATTGAATTAAGAGCTTTTTTGATGTACATTACCGACATTTTAATCAAAATGTAAAAAGTAGCAACTGTTCCTCTTGTTTTTTTTCTGTTAAACATTGTGATTTTGATTTATTTGGTTGGACAAATAAATCATCCATCTTTGCTCGCTTCACATAACCCTTTCCTACCCTGACGTGTGCACGAACTACAGGTTATTTTTAGAATACAAAAGTTTATATTATCAGTATCAGACCAGATAAAGCATACAATTATCCAATTGGTTAAACAAATCCATATTGTGCATCCAATCTTGTTATTTATTTTATTCATTGACTTGAGTAAACACATTCCCTATTACAATATATTTCTATGCTTGTCTTGTCAGTGATTTTTGACCCCATGCCTTTGATTCTCCTTCCAAGAGCAGAACAAAACAATCTGAGAAGTATTCTTTTGGAATTAGATAAACCGGGCTGAAAGCTGTCATTGTCATTTATTGATCCCCCATTAAGGACATTTACTCAATCATTCACATGGCCAATTGCTCATCGAGTCAATCATTCGGCCGATCATTGGTGTCTGCACTGTGGTCACATGCTGGTAGAATGAAGGTCTTTGTCTCCGTTAACACGCACAATGATATTCCAGTTTCAGAGCAACCTTTCCATGAATGTGCAGCTGACGGGTTGTATAAATAGCTCCATGTGCTGCTCAGTAACTGTGGTTACAGCCAGGACACATACATGACTGTCTTGTATGGACATGCGTTGACCATAATCCAAGCATTAGTTGCAACACATGCAAATTTTATTTGTTTAGTAGCGATTGTTTTTGTTTGAATCCGTTTCATGCCCATCAACTCTGAGTAGTGCACGATTTCGGAGAAACGCACACAAGCAACAGAATTGTAAAAACAAATTTGAATAAACACAGTGTAATTGAATAGAAACGTCAATAAACACTTGTATTGGGCTATTTTCTGAATCTTAAAGATAGAACAATGTCATTACATGCATGCAAACACAGTCCTTGCTCATTCCTAACCTTTTTTCCTCTATTCATTTCTGTCTGAATGTTTTGTTTTTCTTTGCATCATCTGTGCAACATCTCCATTTTCTCCTCAACCTGTCACATTCCCTCTGACATTTTATTTATGTTCCCTGCTTTCACATTTGCCTTCCTCTCTAACACCGCTGCTCACAAACTCAAAATGTCCCCATGGCCGTCAGATCTTGAGCATTTTTTTCTCTCTCATCTGTCTGACTGCCACTCTCTCCTTCTATCTCTCAGCCAGTCTGTCAATCTGCCTTTCTCAAACTCTCTTCTCTCTCTCTCTCTCATATTTTTGGCTGCCTCACTCCTCACACGCCTCTCGCCTCTCTTGTCTCCAGAACTCTGGCCACAAGGACTGTGATGTCCAGTATGCGGAGCTGGATACCGCAGCTTTGGCCTCCTCTCCCAGCCCACGAAGCTCTGCTCACACTGGCCCTGGGGACCTTGTCGAGTATGCAACCATCCAGCCTAGCTCACACTAGCGCATGCCATTATAGGCCTTTCCCCTCAGACTCTGGCCTCAAGGTACACAGACTGATGCACTCCTTCCCCTCTTTCATCCCCCTCTCACGTGCACTAACCCCCCATTTATTTGCTCCACGTGGTTCCCTTGTCTATCTTCCTCTTGAGTCCTGGCCGTCTTTTTGATTCTCCCCTCGCAGCTCTGCAGAGAGTTTGATTGAGGCAGAGGTTTTTCAGGTTATTATTGCTACAGAAAATAGCACTTGAGGCAGAGGCGTTCACTTCTTTGGAACCACAGATACACGATGAAGCCTAAATCTAATCACACAAGCAATCAAAAAGATCAGCCATATAAGTGCTTTAAGAAAATGTCATGTAAAATATGACACACTGGCAAAATGAAAATATTTAAAACATTTATTTATTTTTTCACTCAGTTTGCATGAATCTTGATCATAGAGAGATTTAGAGATAGTGTCTGCAACGTAAACAGTCCCTGCTATTATCTACATTGTGGGCGATTTAGCTGCATGAGTCTTTTGCATACACATCTTTGAAGAATTTTCTTTTCACACAATTGCACTAAAACAGATCTTTAAAATGTTCTTGAGTAATGCTGATTTTTATCAAAAATGACGGTGGAAAACATTGAAAGTATCTCATGAATGAATAAATAAAAAC
This sequence comes from Dissostichus eleginoides, assembly GCA_031216635.1. Lineage (NCBI taxonomy): Eukaryota > Metazoa > Chordata > Actinopteri > Perciformes > Nototheniidae > Dissostichus > Dissostichus eleginoides. The sequence continues at coordinate 11,130,283 of CM062268.1, read as the reverse complement.
CCTCACAGTCGCAAACAAAATGTGTTTCTCAAGTGATTATGCCACACTTGAGAATCCTGATTGGTGGCAAGCTCTCATTCACATGTTTGCCACTCTAATATCTCCTCTGAACTCGACAGGAGGGAAATCCTTCCATTACACATAAATGCAGTTCATTATAGACAAATAGCAAAGGGGTATATAATGGGCCCTAAATCGCCTTGTTGCTAAAATGGTTGGACTGGTTCCTATGGCAATTTCCAATAGGACGGAAATTGTTCTTGATGCAATTGTTAAGACCTGCTGCGATGTGTTATTGAAATACTGAAGCCGCAATGATGTTCTAATAGAAGCAATGTCCTCAAGGGAGTAAATATAGATGTAAAATATATTATTGCATATAAACGCTTAATCCATAACTGATAGTTGCAGTTGTTTGTAATTTAAAAAAAGATGCAATTGTAAAACACCACACTATAAAGAGAGAAAATATTCTTATTTTTCCTCTGGAAAGTTTTAAGACTTTGAGCAGAATTGAGAGCTATAACCAATTAACTTGTTGGCAGCCCTATTAGTGTTGCAGATAATTGAATATACCAGGGAAATCTTCCGAAAAGTTGATACAAGTACTACAATTGGCACATAAACCCCTTGAGGTTACTCATTTGAAAAAGCCTGTTTACAAAAAAATCCAAGATTGTGGCAATTCTAAAGATGTCCACCAGTAATGGCTTGAAATGTTCTTTTTTTGCCAGAAAATCACATTGACTCTTCCTATAACAATGATTTTGGTGTAAAATCATACATGTTAGACGAGGTAGAAACCAAATTTAGACGTCAGAAGCTTCTTTTATACCATGTCTAAACCATGGAATCGAAAATAATCTGCATATTGAAACGAATATTAGAGGCAGCACAGCCAGGGCATACCGGTGACATCACGGTGTTCAGTGATGACTAACTAGTTTTGCTAACAAAGAAGACTACACTGTAAAAAAATACAAGTTGACTCAACTTAAAATAATTTGTAACCTTGTTGCCTTAAAATTTTGATTAGGGCCAGGAAAGTATCTCAAGTAATTTCAACTTACAATTAAGTTTAGCCAGGAAAGGATATCAAGTAATTTCAATTTACAATTAAGTTTAGCCAGGAAAGGATATCAAGTCATTTCAACTCTCAATTACGTTTCCCCAACTTAAAAAAGCAAGTTCACATGATTCTAAATAAAGCAAGTAAACCATTCGGTGAACTTCTTTTTTTTAGTCAAATTAACAAACAATACTATAGTATTGTTTGTTGTTTGTTTGTAGCCTTTATTTAACCAGGCGAAAGCCCCTTGAGATCAAAAGATCTCTTTTTCAAGGGTGACCTGCAGACCTGCAGACCTGCAGATATTACTATCAGTGTGGTTTTTAGTGTCGCAAATGCTTTCTAATAAGCCCTATATTTTAACATTGTGTGTTAAAAATGACACAAAAATCTCTGAAGAAGTTATTAAATATACATTTGACTTTCCCATATTTAATTATCACATATAATGCAATACCAAAATCAACTGAATTGATCCAAGGGTTACAATTCTGTGTTAAAATACTGTTTTTATCGGCTGAAAATGATGGCCATCTTGGAAAATGGTCGCAATTTTGGAAATTCAAGAGCCCCAGAGGGATGAACATGGACTTTTTAGATACATTGTTACAGCTTTCTGCAGCACTATATATGGTAACAGGACAGTCGGTCTGAATTGTGCACAGTCCACCGAAATCATCGGCTGTAATGACAGCAAACATGTTTATCAACCCAGCAACTATTTTTTGCTTTACACAAAAAGAAGCAACAGAGACAACTAATAGTGAGTCCCCCTCTCTGGACAAAGAGCCATGGTTGCCAGGAGACAGTCTGTGTCCTCCTTAATCACTTTTAATGATTCCCTTCGTGATGATTAGTTGACCCAATGTGACAATTATGATGAATAAGCCATTTCTCAATGAACCATTATCGACCTACACATAGCTGTCGGTGTAATTAAAGATTCCTTGATGTTCATGATGAATAGTTATGACATGGTTGTTGTCAGAAAGCTCCTATGTTAGCTATTCAGCGCATCAACAGCACAACAAACCAGAAAAACACCACAGAAAATATGTTTCAGTCAGCCAAGGCACATCGTTTATTTTTAGAATGTAGAGTAACATTTCAATGAATTGTTCCCTGCTACTACACATCAGTAAATGGGGAGTGAAAACAATACACTTCCCATATCTACGTATATGGCAAATGTGTACACAAAAAAAAGGGAAAATAGGATTTGCTCAAAAATGGCTTATTTATTATGTTTAAAAACGCATCAGACAGACATCAAACATCTATAATGTAAAACACTATAAAGCAATATTATTACGCGATTGTTCATCTGCAGAAAATCTCATGAACGTCAATTCCTCAGTGAAGTGTAGTCAACTGCCTGGACCAGCTTGCAGACTTCCCTTTATATTGCCTTTTTCAACAATTATTTTATTGAAATAATTGAGTATTTAAAAGTCCCATGTCATGGTCATTTCTACTGATCATAATTCCATTGTTGAGGTCTACTAGAATAGATTTACATTGTGCAATTTTCCAAACTCACATTGGTTTCTCATACAGCATCTCTGTATAGTATGTGTATTCATTCTCTGTCCTAAACGGCTTGTTGGAGCTCCTGCCCCCCCCCTCCCTGTGAGCCCAGTGTGCTCTGATTGGTCAGCTCGCCCACTCTGTTCTGATGAGTCCACCACCGTTACAGCGGAACATCAGTGATATGTGTTACAATGGCGTTAGCAACCAGAACATGACACCAGTAAGGACAAACAGATGAGAATGCTGCGTGGGGTCTGGGTGCCGTGTTGGCGGGACGTTGCGTGGCTCGCTGCTGCGAGGAGCGGACAGTGTGAGCTGGGTTCATTTCCTGCTTGCTGCGTGGGGTCTGCGAGACAGCGAGACATCGCGAATGGACGTGGGAAGGGGGGGATGCTGAGGGGGCTGCAGCACCCCCTTCTGCGAGGCTCCACTGCTTTTTTGTAGCCTGTTTGTCTATAGATTTATTTTAGCTTCCATAGGAGTCAAATAATTACGATGTTGAGTAATGAATAGACAAACAAGGGTCCTTATATAACCCTAACTCTGCCTAGCAAATTAGCAGATTTAAATATTGTTGTAAACATAGCTTCAATACAAAACAATGTGCACAAACAGTCCATATTATCACGCCACACTTTGGCAGCCGCAAGTTAGAGAAAGCTCCTAAAAGTCTTCCGAGAATATTCAAAGTAAAACATAGCTTTCTATCTTTGGGTCTTTTTTTTAAAACGGCACACATTATCTTTAGTGGAGAAAAGAAGAACATTGTTTTAAGACATCATTGTGTTTTTAGGACACCATACATTTGGTAAAAGTGAATAACAACAAGCAATACTATCTATGTTATCTATATAACTGGAAGAACATTTCAATAGTTATATTATAATGTCTTTCAAAAATAGACAGAAGGAACAAGGCATTTATATTATAGTGCACTGTAAATCTACATAAAAACATATGTATGATAAACATTTCTTCTTCTTTTCTACTGTAAATACGTTTACCACCCTGAGAAAGGGACAGAAAGAATGTTTGAAATCTGATCTGAAAACATGATCAACCAACAGATTACACAGAGAAGTTCTGAGAAAACAATGTATACATGTTGATTTTGTTCAGTCAGCAGCTCTGTGATTGATGGTGTGCTGTAGCAGCAGGAGTTCCAGCATAAAGCCCTGGTGAGAATCGCCTGTTGACACTGCCTGTTTGTTAAAAGGCATTAAGCTTTGTTTTCACTGGCTCAAGTCACGACATTACACCAGTCAATGAAATCTTTGTTTGCTGAGCCAAACACTGAACCACTGGCTCATATCCAGGGTGACTCAATGATTTATTATTTTATTCACCTCTGGTCAGTGACTTAAAGGTAATCAGTGAAATAAATCAGCCAACTGTTAATCATAGCCTGCTTCTATTTATCCAGCATCCATTTGCTTTGACAGAGTTATTAAATTATCAGATATGAGAACTTATTTGGGCCGAACTTCTCCAATGTTAGGCTATCTATTCAACATACTGCTGCTTAGAAATGAGTTCAAGGTGAGCCAGATTTCATTTAGATTAACCCTCAGTTTCAAATGTATGCATGTGAGAACTACTTCATCTTGTCCTCTTTCGCTTTAAATGTCTACAAAGTCAGACATAAATCCCCAGAAAGTAAGAGGAAGTCTGACCTGACAGAAAGAGAAACAGTGGCAAAAGTGGCCTACACTCAGTTCTGTAATGGCAGTAAGCAATTTAGCAAAAGAGTAGAAAAGCCAAAGGTACTGCTGCGTTTACAACAAAATAACTTCTCCAAATCACACGAAGATAAGCACCTGTTGCCTTATGTTGTTGGCCGTTTGAATAATCGTTGAATTTTCATAAAACCATTTTGAATCTGCTGTCTTCTCTGTTCCCGCTGTGTAAGCAGCTGGGAAAGCTGAGTGGACGATGTTTGCAGAGTGTTGTATGACTAAACACTACGCCTGAAGACAGACAGAAGGTCTGTCTTCAGGCGTAGTGTTTAGCACTGTTATTAAAGTGAAATCTATTTTGGGTAGACTTTTTTCTCTTTTTACTCTCACATATCTTTCATTTCCTGTTACAGTTCTTTGTATTTTCGGGTAGAAACAAGACTTGGATAGAACACCAGATGCTGTCTTTGATAGACTTTTTGTTGTGTTTGAGCGGACGAGAGATCTTAACATATGAGGAAAAGTGACAATTAGGCAAGATGAGATATCATACATTTGCAAAACAGTGTCCAAGTGGAACTAAATTAACATCATGAATGCACATTTTGACCAAAGGAAGTTAAGTAAGAAGTACATTTGATTCCTTTTAACATATCTTTTGATGATATATGGGAAGATGTGACTTGTTACTGACATCACAGGCAATCATCTAACCAACAAGTCAATAATTGTTCAACTACATGTTGGAATAAGTAACACATAGGCTGCAATGGTGACCAATGGCGTAATATAACTAAGCAGCTTCCTATGAATAGTGCAACAAAGCAAAACACAGTATTTTGCTACAGGTCTCTTTGCTTAAATAATGCCTACGTGTTGAGAAATGTAAAAGACAACAAAGGTAAATGTATGGATATACAGTAGATACCACTTCTGCCTTTCCAGTTGGTTTCTTAAATGATATACTAACAGAAGGGTGATAATTTAACATTAAATAACTGCCATGGTCCATCATTTGTCAACAATAAAGGTTGCTGTATTGAAATACATTTTGTTGGTGTCATGACAACGAAAGTTACATTAAAAGACATATAGGAACTGACGTTTAGCAATGTCCATCTAATAAAGTAAAAGATTACACAAGGGAAACCCAAGTTAAACTAAAAACATGACAACGCACAATATTAGTTCATCCTGTGAAGAGAGAGCCGCATATTTGCTCCAGATGTTAGTGAGCTTCTCTCTGTCAGCAGACGTCACATCTGTGTCTGTGTAGTGTTAAACAAAAGGAAGAATAATAATGTTAGAGCTGTAGAGTGAGCAGTGGATGTTTTCAATCAGCGTCTGTCGTCACTTCAGTTCATATTTACTTTCAGAGAGTTCTGGTGGGATCAGTCAGGGCTTTTAGCTGTTCCATCTACTTGTGCAAGACTATTTTAACAATCTCTCTTCCTTACAATATTTTAAACATCCAGAAAGCCAGAGCACTCCTCTCTTAACCTACTTTTTGTATAGAGTAAAAAGATGTGTATAACTTTACATTACATTCCTGCCTTGTGCTTCTTTCATGTATTAAGTCTAACAAAATATCATTTTTCTTCTTACATTAATGACTCTCTACGCATTAGATGTACCTTTTAAAGTAAGTATGCTGGGTTTTCAGATAGACCATTATTCTAAATCACTGAGATCCTTGGACCGCTGCCCAGAGTTTGATGATTAAAGTGTGGAAATGTGTGGAAAAAGACACATTCAGCTTGACCTCTGCTGTACATCACCCTAAGGTAAAAAGCCTTCAGTCATAAAAAAACGTTTTACTGTCAACAAAGATTTTAGGTCAAACTCCAGCAGTTGGCCCACAAGCATATGGAGGCATCCAACTTAAATGATATTCCTCAAAAAAGCAAGTTTTAAGATGTCTTTCTATGCGTACAAAAAGATGACAAAGAGGCTGAACTTTCCTCAAATTACAGACGGGCCAGGGACGAGGTTGGAGAAATGTAAAGCCCCACTGTGTTGGATTTGAAAAGGTCCAACTTTGCTGCCCTCAGTGTTAGAATGAACAAAGATTGCTTAAAGCAATTCAGAAATATTTTTTTATTCTGACAGCTGGCTGTATGTGAGTTTTGTTTATCGTAAGAAAACTACTGTGCATGGTGAGCTGTTCTCACATACACTTAAACCTGAATGTGGGTGTGCTGTCAGTAAAAGATATTGAGCTTGCAGCCGTTATAGAAATATTTGATACTCAAACTCCACTGTGCCTTCTAGAATTGTTTACATGTGTACTTATAGAAGTAGCCCACCTGATAAACTCATTGTACCCACATACCTTTGATACATTTAGCATATAATAATACAATGGGCTGTTAATTAATTTAGGATGAAGTGTAATACCTGTATTATAAATTCAACAAACAGGAAAAACACGTTATTTGTTCTGTTGGCTCTATGTCTGTCTATACAATGATAATTGCAATATTGATATCACTGCAGGGATTATCCTTTTTATTCATTGTGGAATAAAACAATAAAAAAAAAAACATAAACCTTGTATAAACTTGGTTCACAATGAACTTTGTAAAGGTATGGTAAGACATTAAGGGAAACACAAATGAGTTAAGTTACATTTCCAATACTAAGGTTAATTGTCAACTTATTACTTATAATTGTATATAATTAATAAATAACAATAACAATTACTACGTGTTAAACTAGCACATCCAAAGCTTGTTTGAAAAAGTTGACACATTACACTCATAAAACCACAAAATGGTTCCACTGCCGTTTTGTAACAATTAAAAAAAAATATAATGAATTCAGCTGTGAACTTTAAAGTATACTTGTTTTCTCTTGTAAAAGCCAGACGACCCGTTAACAGCCTCTTTGCTAAGTTAAACCAACCAGATGCTGGCTCAAGCTTCAATTAACAGACACATACACTCTGCAAGTAAAGAAGCATATTTGCCAACATTTCAAACTGTTTTTTTAAATAAGCAAACCGGTTTAGATTTTTTAAATAACCAAACTTGATAGGCCTACTTGATATTCAGTGGTCCATGTCTCACAGGTAGGGTTGGATTTATTTTCAAATTGAAGCCATACCTTTAACATTGTGGCAAACCTTTATCTGAAGCAGTTTGTTTAAGTTTCAGGTTCAAATGTATTCTGACAAACCTGTACGCCAGTGACAGTCTCCTCAGGCTGTTGGTTTTATTTATTTTGAAACCACCAAGGTCTTCTTAACAAGCAAATAAATGAAAAACAAACTAGAAAGTTCTTTCTTCAGCTTGAGCTTTCCTTGACCTGAAGCAAATAAGCTTCCCTGACTCTGCTGTCTCCTGCATGTGTGTCAGGAGAGGTTTACTTGCATGTCAGCCGCTGTGAAAACGCCTTCACACACCATCACCTTTTGTCTCGCTGAGATCCGCTGTGCTTATTTAACCATTCATCCCTCACCATGTCACCTGAACTTTGAGTATTTTCTGTATCGCCCAAAGTGCATGCTATAGGTACATTTCAGCATTTTTGTATGCAGAATTAAATCTTTTTTATGGTTTTGTTTCCCCGTCAAAACATTTCAGAGTTGGGATAATCGGTAAAGATACTAACTACTAGTTAATTCCATTTTCACTAATCAAAGTCACTATATTCATGTTTTACACATCATGTTAAGTAACCTACACTGCCACAAAGGCAATCTTTTTTCTGTCCCTTTTGTGGTGACTCATTAAAAGGAATGAGCAGGGAGCATTGTGGGTAGCAGCATCAATACAAATGTAATTGCAAAATTGAGTTTCAAACTTTAATCTTTACCCTCCCCAAACCCATGTTGGTGCCTCATTGTATTTCAGTAGTAAAGGCAACTACTTTTTAATTCAAATGTGACCACCACATTGTCACCCTCAAGTGGGATGAATGAATGCCTTTTATTTTGGTGATTACATCTATGTAGCCATTTGAGTGTGTTGTAAACTCAAAATCAAACACGTTTTTGCATTCCTCATCCAGTGCCAGACCCTGATTAAAAACGTGCACAGCTCGCTACGAATGATGACAAATAAATACATGAACCTGCACTTTTCGATAGAATAGTTGACCAACTCAAAACTCCAAGTCACAGCTGGGTAACCGTGATTCTGAGTTTCCATAAGGTCACCAGCATGATAACTGACATCCCAGGATACCCAGCTCCAATGAAGAACTATAGGCCATTATAAACTTGGAAGTAGCACTAGAAGCATTGTGATTTGATTTCGAATACATAATGAGTCAGACAATAAATGCTTCAAACGACAGCAGAATAATGGCTGCAGTTGTTTTTTGGTTAAATTTGATATTGGCAAGAAAGAAAACAAGTGCATTTGACAAAGTCTGGGCTTTGAAAGCACCTCTCAACTTCTGTCTGGCTGTTTTATATCCAATCAAGGAAGGATACTTAGAACAAGGCCTTCTTTTATGAAATCATGGAAACCACTTAAAGGAGCGCTGCAGCTGTTTTACTTGTCTTGAGGAGTCACACTCATACTGTAAAACTGTTGGAAAATGTTTTCTGTGGCTCTGGAGTGAGAAATCACCCCAATGATGTCGTCATGGTCATTTTGGATTGGGCCAGTGACTGATATTTTTCAGAAAGACTCTGTTACAAACTTGGTGTTTGGTGTACATGGTCAATTGCCAGCCAGAGAATATCAAATTAAATATGCTATTGACTTGCTTCATGGGAATTGTACGATCCAGTGTGTTTGGAGCATAGTACATTATAGCACCTTAAAGTCCGTTGGCATTATTGTAGTTGTATAAGCCAAAGTGAATGTAATCCTTTAAACACGTTTAGTTTTTTGAATTTTCATAATTATGACTTCAGTTGTTATAACGTACAATTTCAAATCCAGAATGAGAAGGCTGATTTTATACTGTACATCAGGGCTCTCCAACACGTCGATCGCGAGCTACCGGTAGCTCGCGGGCAGCTTTTCAGTAGCTCGCCGCTCGATTATCGATTATAGCGAAGTAAGGTTGCTTATTGATTTTTCGGCCGCGGCTGGACAATAAAGTTTTTTTATTTTAGAATTGTTTCTGTCACACGAATATCAAATTGGTCGGTGACGCAGAGATCAAGGAACAGATGTGACAGCGGCACAGCGGCACCACACACGTAGCAGTCTGCTTTCTCCACCAACACCAGTCCAGAACCAACAGCAGAATGACCCGCTCTGAATCAGGCCCTGTCGCTGCGGCTCAGAGACAAACAGGGAGGGATTTGTGTTTTTTGAAAAACACTCGTTGTCGTCACGTCAGGTTTTTGGTGGATTTAATTAAGTCTTGGATAGCAGAGTATGAATGTCCTCTTGCTATTTTCAGTTGATAAATACTTGTGTAAAGTTTGTGAAGGCAGGAGGAAAGCTTCCGCGATCACCGTCCTCTCTGTTCCTCCAAACCCCGCCCCCTCCCTGAAAATAATGAGTGACAGGCTGATAGTGACCCGATAGAAACTTTATTATTCACTTAATCACTGATTGAGATATGATGAAGCTAACCTAATCTCATACATTCATGGGATTTATGTAACAGTAAGACAGAGAATGTAAGTGTGCACCCACATGCACTATTTTTGTTTTTATATGCTGTTGTAAATACTCCTGTTGTCTGCTGTGTTCAGACTCAAGTCATGTTAGTGATGCCACATTAAGGACCTTCAGTGTCCTTTTTTTAACAGAAGACCGTAGCTAGAAGCTGCAGCTAGACTGCAGAAGCATTAGCTTTTTGTTTTTGAGGATGGAACAACTTCACACACAGATATAGGGAGGCTAGACCTATACAATTGATTTATTATGGTTTATAATTTAATGTCAAGACGAAGAAGAAGAAGAAAAAGATGGCTGAACTGTTCAGTCTCAATCCTGTGGAGATCTCCAAAATAATGTTCAGCTTAAGTCTCAGCAAAACTCACAACATTTCTGGAGCCTTGTAGACCCAGAAAACTATAAGAACATTCACCAAGCAGCACTGAAAATGTCTGCTTTATTTGGTTCTGTTCTACATACCTTTGTGAAGCAGCTTTTTCTGACATGAATGAAATCTAAATACAGAACAAGACCGACTGAGGAACATTTAAATGACTCTATTAGAGTGAACCTAAGTGGGTACACTCCAGCATACACCTGTTGGACTCCATGCAGTGCCATTCATCTCACTAACTGTGAAAACGAGGGAATGCAATTATTTTACACATGTGCCATAAGATGCTTGTCAGGTAGTGATTAAGGACATTTTTGTGAATTTTCAGTGATGTACTTACTATGTGGGCCATAATAATATGTGAGACATTTTCGTTTTCTTGGACCTTGATGTGAAGTTAAGATTTTTGATAAGCTTTAGGTATTGCAATTTCACACATGTACAAAAGTATAGCTTAATTCAACTGATGAGTGCCATGTGAATAAATGTAAGCGATGTGATGCAAGTAGCTCTTGGCCACTTTCATTTTTTCAAAGTAGCTCTCAGATGAAGAAAGGTTGGAGACCCCTGCTGTACATGATAACTGCCCGAAGCATCCAAACCGAACAACTCCACTATTTTCTGTTAAAAGGCTTACTCATATCCGGGTTTTAGGACACACACTTCTCTTTTTGTTTTGTGTGCTCGAGTCAGTGCAGCTCTATTCTTAGTTCTCTGGACTGAGGGTAGACTGCTGCTACAATGACTCATTAGTGCATCCCTTGTACCAAGTGGTTTCAAACGACAGGACGTCAGTTAGCATGCTATTTTCAGTATATATCTCCGCGACACAATATTTAAACCTGTTTTGCAAAACGCCAACACAGTAACGTCTTCAATTTCTGCTAATAATCAAATTTCATTAAAGAAAAATTCTATAATACAAATTCTGTCCATATCTTTCACATCATACCTTTAAGGTTTATGTTTTAAGATAAAATAATTATGTAAAAAAATATGTAGTTTGTTTATATATTGGAAGCATTATTAAAGACACAATTCTGAAGGTGAGATTAAATTAAATATATATTGATTTTTAATATATATATATTTAATATATTTGGAGGCCCATTTCATTTCCTGGACAAGTGCAAAGGGTGATGGAGGATTATTTAAACCACGGGTGCGCCTGAATCTGCTTAAGGGTGGCACGCTCCTTCGGGTTCACTGCCAAGCACATTTTCATTACATCCTGGCAGTCTGAGAGAGAAGAAGAAAGTTAATAAACAACGTTAGGTTAGGGTGAAACATGCAATGATCTAATGACCATGTGAGGAAAAAACTTTGAGCACTATAAGAACCAAAACTCAGGTACTGTATTGACAGGGCATCATCTTACCTTGGGACAGCTCCTGGTTGAGTTCAATTTCCTCGCAAAGGTACTCGGAGGTGATGAACTGTTTGTCTCCATCCAGAAGCTCAAACAGGACCGCGCCCAGTTGCCAGACTGTGGTTGGGCCTGCCTTGTATTTCCCCTTAATGAAGAGCTCTGGAGGAGCGTAGGCAGAGGTTCCTACAATACATAGACAAAGGGTGAGGAGAAGATTTAGATAAGTCATCATCCAGATCAACAGCTGAATTCAGGACGAGAGCAGAAGCCAAACGTCGTACCAGAGAATGAGCTGAAAGGCGTTTTCCTCACACGGCAGCCACAACCAAAATCTATGATCCTCACTCGGGGTTCATCGGATCGAGTCTCAATCAGAATGTTCTCTGTTTTGATGTCCCGATGAAAGACTCCGACAGAGAGCATTTGAATGGATGCTTCCACCAGCTGCTTCATGATGTTCTGGTTAAGAAATTCAGAGACACAGTAGGTTAGCACAGCTTGAAGGGAACACTGTAAACTGAGACAGTAATATATACCGCTCAGCTTAAGTACCTTAGCCTGGTCCTCGCTCAGGGCACCACCGTTTTCATTAAGGTGGTTCCAAAGGTCCACAGAGGAAACTGGTCTCTCCATGATGAGAAGAACCTCCTCATCAAAACTGTACCAGTCAAGTAAAGAGACGGCAGCGGATTTCCCAACTGACCCTGGTCCATCTCCAGCTCTCAACATGAGGAGCACCTCCTTGGGGATCATGTAAATCTTCCCATTTAGGATCTGAAATACACAACATTCAAGTCAGGAATCGTTCCCGTTGAAAACTGGTTTGAAGTTGTCTAATTACTTGGAATGAATGCTCCACTGCAACTAACAAGAACGTTCAACATTGACTTCAAACCACTCACCGTTGGTTGAGTCTCCACATCAGCTTTGGGGATGTGTTTGATTGCAACCTATGGGACAGAGTTACCAGTACTTTGGTTAGTGCAGGAAGGAATGACTGATGGGAAAATATGTATGGCAAACTTACTTGAAAATGATCCGTTCTCCTTTTCCCAGCATAAACCGAACCAAAGCCTCCTTTTCCAAGCAACCCAAGCTGCTCGTACTTGGTCTCAAAATTGGCTACACACACAAATACAAACATGGAATTATGTCTTGATACATGACGATAACATATAACTTTAACCCATCGTGTAAACTGAAGTCGGGCGCTTTAGTAAAAGGCAGTTGTTGTTGTTACCCTGGTGGTTGGTTTAATCTTTATTGAATGTTCCATAACATTGTTTAACGTGTTCCAAAAAAGTTTAAAAACGCATCATATTTAGTGATGAGTTTACACCATCTAGCTTACCTCTGATGGTGTTGACGAATTGGGGCGTGCTCCCATTGTGTTGTTGGGAGGTTGAAGAGCTGCTGGGACTGAGGGAGACTTCAGAGCCGATCTCACTTTCCTTGTATCGGGAGTCTGTGATGCTGGCAGCTGCTCAGCACTGGCCCTCTCAAACTCTTCTCCACTACCACCTTGGTGGGTTTACCAGAGTTAGAGTCAGTGTTTCTACCCTTCTGCCTTTTGTTGGGGATCACTACTCTACTGCTGGCCTTTCTCTTGGTCCCATGGACCTCAACAGGTTTGCTGGCACCACGCCTTTTTGTGGATGACTTTGAGGGTTTTTCGCTGACTTTTCTCTTTTTGGCTTTAACCCTATAGTCTTCCCGAAGGCAGTTTTTGGTTTTAGTCCTGTCGCCATTGCTCTCTACAAAGATAAAAACCTGGTTAACGTCAACTTGTTTGTAGAGAGTGGATAATTACACGTGTTTTCCCCCTACAACATCTGCATATGGCAACTACTGTAATGTTAAGGTGAACTAAGCAAACGTGAACATTTATTCAAGTATAAAATATGCAGTGCATCAAAGCAGGTTTTATAAACTCACCAAAATCACTCTCTGAGTCAAGAGTTTTTAACCTCTTGGGCCTCATTTTGTTACTGCAAACTTGCTTAAAACTAATATTCTGCTGTGAATACTGAGAAGTTGTGTGTTTCTCTACTGATCTGCTGTGTGTGAGTGCTGGTAGAACTCTGGGTGTTCTGAGGCCATGTGTTGGCCGGGTTCCGTCATCACCACGACAATACATTCTGAATTCTACTGAGAATTCTACTGTTTTTTCTGTCACTTTGGCAGAAGAGAATCAATATTAAAACGCAACATTGACTCATTTTTGGTGACCGTGTAATCAAACAATTGGGACCAGCAATCATCCAAGAAAGCTTAGTTTAATTACAGATGTTGAGCCTTAAACTGTAATGTTCTGTGTTTTGTTTTTGTTTTTAATATATTTTATTGAGCATTAAAAGTACAAAATATACAATTACAGACTAAGAAAGGGACAGAAACATAATGCTAGATGGCCCTCTTTTAACCTGGGTAGATCGTGGAGGCAGTATCTGCTGCAGACCTAACCTGCTCTGGACCATTATGTACAGAGCCGGCCTGCTCTAAGCAAAGGTCACGGAGGGGGAAATATAAACCCAAATTCTATTTTCCAATCAGCCCAAATTTCCCAAAATGATTTTATTTTCTCTTCATCTATGTAACCAATAATAAAATCAAAACGTTGATGAAACATGTCAACTAATATCTTAGAAGGCTTTATGAAACATACACACTCACAAACAGGCAAATATGCCTAATTTATACACTTCCATTTTACAAAAATGTTTTGCCATTTAGCAAATATGCCATAATGGTAGATGTTTTGGAATAATAACCAACTCCTCTCACCACTGCAGATCCACGTTACCAAAACTCCAGCTGGCCTAAACCAGTTTACGCCACCATCTGTATTTGCGCCTCCCCTGTTCATGAAATAGGGCCCTCAGTGAGTGTAAGGAGATAGTGGCCAGATATGCACATATGGCATATTTAATACCACAGCTGGTTTCTAATGACTGGGCTGCTACTCTACTGTAAAATATAAAAAGTGTTTTATAAATCTGGCATTTTCTTACTATCTGACAACTTAACACAGTTGTTATCACAAGAAAGGCCAAAACAATATTGTTTGAAGAACTCAGTATTACAAAAAATGAATGAGTAATTCAATCCATCTGGCATCCAGTTGGCTAAGCATAGAGAAATATATACATATCTTTTAAAATAGATAAAAAAAATTAAAAAAAGATACTTCTGGATTGTGAAAAATTGTTTCAAATGTGTGTTTAGTAAACCACTCCGACTGTACTGTGTGCACTGTAACGTATGATGCAATGACGCCTCATGTTGGGTTCAGTCAGTCAGATGAAGGCCACCCTGTGAACTTGAAGTGTTGTTTTCTGCTTTTGTCCCTCCCCCCCCTCACAGGACTCTGGAAGGCGTCCAGAAGAGGTGTTGAACCCGGCTGAATACATGAGCTACCAGCGCGTCTGCAACATGGAACCCTACTCCGAGTCTCAGCCCGCTCCGGCCTGCCCTCCTTCCACGTTCCTGCCTCAGCACCCCTACGTGCAGCCACCACCCAACGAGCCCACGTACTCCAACACGAGCTTCACCGCCCCCGGCCCTCGAGCTCCATTCACGTTCCCCAAGGAGCAATCCGTGTGACAAGCCACGCCAAGCTTTGCTCTGCAAGAGGCAACATGATAGTGCCACAAAGGCTTCATGGAAAACAAAGCTCTGTTAACGGATTTGCATCCATTTCCACCCTTCTTCTGTTTGTTCCATAAGCTTATAACAAGTCCCTCCCGCCCTTCCTCCCCTTACCCCTAGCCATGATGGAAATGTGTGGCTCTGAACCCCTGTGTATTCTGCACTGCTTGTTCCACTGAGGCTGTCTGTAGGACCCCCCTCACCTTGTGATGTTAGCATAGCCTACACAAACTACCCTCTTCCTCCACCCTTCACCAGTGACCACTCATCCTGTTTGTTTGTGTCCGCCACCTCCCTATTTTTGCTCTTTTTTGCCAATTGTCTGAACCGTGTACAGGGTATGCAATTGTATCACTCAAGATTTTTTTCTTGCTTTTGTTTTTTGATTTTTTTACATTCCCAACCGTGGTAGTGACCTTTTTTAGCACCCTGCTTCTTTTGTTTGCTTTCTCTTTGTCTGTCAATCATATGCTTGCTTCGTTGAAAGTGATATACTGTAATGTATGTGTGATTGGGTGTGTTCTGGTGAACAAAAAAAAGAATGCTATTTGATTTGTAAAGCTAATAATCAATCTATAATGACATGGTCCACCCCTTTAATGATAGTTAGTGACAGGGTTGCTACGTGAAGATGTTAATTGGCAGTCTCTCAACTGAATCCGTCATTACTTTTAATAATGGCTTACTGTAGCTGTAATTGAAATTGACTTGTTATTTTGGACTATTAGAAGGTAAAGTTATCCTCATTCGCTACCAAAAAAACTAAGGGCTTGAGATCCAACAGTATCTACTTTCTTCTATTTCTCCATGTTTTATTATCCATCCTACCAGTTTATTATTATTATTATTATTATTATTATATATAATCTAATAGTAGTTGCCAAAGACATATAGATTAATTGCGTTATTGTCCATCTGCTTTCATGCCAGTTTACATTTAAACTACCTTGTTTGATGGGAAATAGTTTAATATTGGCAATGTGCTACACTTTCCCAGTTTACATCATTGCTTGCCATATGCTGTATTTTCCATATCTGTATGTGAAATGTTGAGTTTCTCATGGTGGTTGGTTTGAGGTCCATTGCATTGTGGGTCCTTGTGTTTGTCATCAACCAACAGGAGTTGTTCTTTATGCAGGTGCAATAGGTGAAGACAATCACATACTTGGGTTGTCCTTGAAAAAAGAAATAGATACATAAGTTCTGAAAGGGAACTTTTTTTCAAGGACAGCCCACACATTTAACATATTTAAAATAGGTCTTGATTTGTACTAATATAGCGTGAAGAGTTTCAAATCGGTCTAAAGAAAAGCTTGCTACTGTATTTTTTTATAGAATGCTTAGTTATATATACGATAGCACTCCATTTATTTTCTGAGTCCATTTTACACTGTGACTGTTCATTGGAACCATACATAAGCTAATGTGCTTGACGAGCCAATTTCAGGATACTGCCTCCTACACACACGGGCCCTTTAGACACAGCAAATTTGCATAAACTGAAAGTTCAAATTGTTTGCCATGTCATATGTATGTTTAGAAAAAAAAATAAAGTAAAGAAAATACTTGTGTTTGTGCTCAATGTGTTGAAAAAAAAATCCCTGAGGTGTTGAAGGTAATTTAGTGTTTACTCATATGGTGGTTAATGGGATAGAGTACAAATTGTGAGACTTTCTCCTGTGCTCACATTGTTTTTTTTGCAATGGCTCGATTTGTGTGCTAGCATTTAGTTTAAGCAGCGGACTCTTGTTCAAACCGCTGAAGGAGTTTGATATTGCTGTACCTGCTGTGTGAAAAAACACTGAAACACTACTTTGTCTTTTTGTGACACATTTATTATTCACAGGATCTTCCTTTTCATTTTAAGTATTATGATTATTATACTTTTTTTATTATTATAATATGTGTAAATGCTACTACATGGTGCAACATATGCTTAAAATTGCATTTACATGTACTTTATTTCACTGTCAAATCCTAGTTTGAATGTCCTGAACATAATTGCCATGTTTGTTTTCACCCTTGTTGTTTTGTGTTTTGTAAGACTGTAACATTTAGTTTTTATTTTTTTAAACATATACATATATAGCCCCACAGCACATTTCTTTTGACATGTATTGTACATTTGTGGAAGATTAATACCTGCATAATTATTAGAGTTATTCGCTCTTCTTGTTGCTGAAATAATGAAAAGATGTGAAACAATTTAACCTGTTATTTTTTATTTGAGTAATGTTTGATGTAAATATTAAAAAATGTATCGGATGTGTGGAAAAAACAAACAAGTTTAACAGTTTACCATTAAACTTCACAAACTACCCATATTAGAGTTGTTGTAATTCTATTTAATCTCATTTCAATATTTTTAAACTGCATTCATTACTCTCTTTTTAGGCCACTGGGGGGCAGCAGAACAAGCACAGAATACATTCAAATATCATCTAAAAAGTTCATTTGGCTAACATGTTAGCAGATGTTAATAACGGATGAGTATTTACACCACGATGTATAGAGAGAACTTGTTACAGCGTCCGAGGCTGGGCATCGTTCATGAGAGTTCGTCTCATGAACGAGGCCGAGGCCTTTTACTCATAGAACATGCGCAATTGAGTATTCTTCAAGCCCCGCCTCCAATCACCCGCTATTGTGTCAGTCATTGAATAGAGAAGAAAAGGAAAATAACTTTGAATTTGGCTTTTAGTACATAACTCTGAGACCTTAATGATTCAAATAATGGCCATAAAAGTGTTCGTACTGGATAGTAAATGATATGCTGATTTACGTTTCTTTCCCAATTTAAGTCAATGGGAAAAAGTCTGACGTCACGGACAACTGGAGTGTAGTAACACTGTTTGGCCAATACAGCCATTCCTAATTCTGCTTCAATGGCCGGCACACTTCCTGGGGGCTTGATTAACATTGGGGTAATTTCTAGAGGATGAATGTAGGTGCATCATGTCTTTGTTTTTCTGCTGTTTTGAAGCTTTATCCAAGATTTTTCTTTATAACTGTTGCCTACAAGTGTGACCATAACTCTAAAATATAGGTTAAGAAAGTCAGTAGAACTAAAGCACCAACACATTTTACTACTTAGTCGTAACAATGTTTTTTACATTACGACTAAGTAGTAAAATGTGTTAGTGCTTTAGTGTGTTTAACTGATCACATTACACCATTGTCTTATAATGTGATACCTTGAAGTTGTTGTGGTTCACACATTACGCGTTTAATCATAGACGGGATTCTCAAGATATTTATTAGACAAAACACTTGGGAAAATTGCTGTGGGAAAAGACGCAAACCTCTGCGGGAGACAGGCGTAGAGTGGGTAATACATCTCTAGAGTGTAATGAAATGTATTCAAGTATTGCTATAATGAATTGTGGAAATTTGTATGTTACCACCATAATATATGCACCCGCCAAAGTTAGCTACTTGCTGCATTCACTTAACTATAAATGAGATATCTCTATATCTTATCCATGCCATTTAGAGAACTCCAGCTGTGTATTCAGCAGTGTTTTTTGGCCAAAGCCAGAGGAGGTCTAGTCTGGCTGCCAGAGAGTAGCTACAGCAAGCCCCCAGGAGCTGTCTGACCTGCATGTTGAAGACTTCATGCCCACAAATATGTTGTGCCATAAACAACCCACTGCAAAGCTACTTTAAATTCCTTTCCTAAATCCTTAACTGACATTTTGTCAGAAATGTGTTTCCTGGGTGAATAATTGAATAGCATTTAACTTTTTATGAACCATTTTGAAATACTTTCAGTTATTTCCTTAGGTGTCATTAACACAAGGGACACTTGGGGGTTTCCAAACCACTTTTAGATGTGTTTAGTTTTGGCCCCGTCAGTTATGGAAAGCATATTTTGTTTAGAATTAGGCTAACGTTGCTGAGTTAAAGGCTATTTTACTCAGTGGTGGCGCCAGGCCATCCTGGGGGTGCTGAAGCACCCCCCAAGATGGCCATAGCACCCCCTAAGCACCCCCAAGAAATGTATGTCTTTTTTTTTTTATGTGTGAAACTCATAATTTGAAAAAGGATTGATTCGAAAATAATATGCTACAGTACAGTACAAGTAGCATACTTCTGGGTCTCTGTGTTTCATTCAAGCTCTGCTCTGTGTGTGTGTGGCACGAGCCATTTTGTTTGCATGCGCGAGCGAGCGCGCACCGGTACCGGAGATCGTTGTGGTTAGCATCTGGTGCTAGCTACGCTAACGGATATAAGGAGCTTTTTCAACAACAAGGTGGAGGGAGAACTCTCTCCTGTCAAACTGAGAGTCTCAGATAACCTCAGGTGAAGTAAAGGACTCTCTCAGTGTTTAGAGTTAACTTTAGTCTCAGTGGGTCTCAAAACGGTTTGGTCACGATTAATGTAAATAAGTATTTCTGAGGCACACCTTTATATGATCATTATAGGTATACAACAGTTAAGAAATATTATATGACAGTAAAACAAGAATACAGTATAAAAGGGGAGATTTGTAAAATATCCATAAAGAAATAGAAAATTGGTTTACAGTTCTGTTTCATATGGGTGTTGAGAGATGTATCCATAGATCTCTTAATGTTGCTCTCAAAGTGCACCAGATTGATACATTTAATTTCAATATATAAAAATAAATCCTACCGGGGGAGCATGCCCCCGGACCCCCCTAGAAGATGTTAGGTCCACCCCCCACTTGTAAAAAAAATTGCCCTTTACACCTACATGCCGTGAGCTGATTATCGAGCCTTCATTGTAACAGTCGCGGGTACACTGTGTATGTGCGTGTGGGGAGTTTTGCAGTAGAAAATTCCACTGTAGCGCCCGGTAGATCAATGGGAAACCCTAAATGTTTGAGGACCCTCTATGAAACGTCAAACTACCCCACAGCACCCCCAAAAGAAAATATCTGGCACCGCCAATGATTTTACTCTGCCTCAGATTCCTCCCACTCCTCTTTTCCACCAGTGTTTATCATATGTCTTCTATTCACCTATTACCTCCCTGGATCTTTCTCATGCTGTCCATCAGCATCTGCAGTTAAACGTTACTGCTGCTGATTCTGGTGGGAAATCATTTCAAAGGTTTAGCCCAGGACCTTATGTATAAACTAATAATAAGCCTACAACAAGTTCAGGAAAGGTGTTTTTGTTTATTTACAATACATGTAGTCAGCAAATATTGTACTGTATTACATTTCAGTCAGGAGATACTTGTTTTGATTTAACAATATATATTTATGGCCAAGAATACACAGATGAATGTAATGGTGTCAGGGGACTAGACACTGGTGGTGGCATGAAGGGATTGATGGAGGTCGGTGTGAAGAGGAGGGATTTAAGTTTGAAGTGGACCCTGGATTTGGGTAAGGGAATTTAGAAGGGGTGGAGGGGGGCTGCGTCGGGTCACCTGCTATGACAGCTGACAGGAGTGGAGAGAGCAGATTTAAAGGTTAGACGATGCGCTATGATTGGCTTGTGGGAACAGAGACGAACTGATGGGGAGTGAACGTAGATAGATGGAAATAAGTAAATGACAAGATATAAAGACGGTCTTCCTTATTGAACTTGCGCTGAGCTTCATTAGTTGGACTGGTTGGCTAGATAACTGGCTGAAATACATAATAAAATATTTTAAGATAATTTTCATCTAACATGAATGTACCTAGCAATGTTATTCTTTCAGTTCTGTCTATTTACCATATCTTAGGGCAGTGAGATGTGATATGTGATAATGACTATTACTGCAGTCAACCCAGCAATGCTGTTTATGCTATTCTACATATTTATTTTATTTTCAATTTCATAGTTGCCTTGACTATGGCTTTTTTATGCGCCAGTATGCAATTTTGTACCAAACCTGCGTAATTATACACTTACACTATAAATATCTTATTTTCAACTCAAACCATTCCCCCCTTGCATCTTAATTGTCTCAAATCTCATGTTGAAGACCATTTCAACCTTTGGTTATTTGTTTGCCTGTGTTCCTATTGAATTATCTAGTATTATTTTGTGCATGAATAATATGACATTTGCTATGTTGGTGGGAAGCACCACCATATTTGTATATGCTGTATAATAGCTGGACTCACAAATGTTAGCTCCATCCTACAATTTGACTCAGGATGGTGTCCCTGTTTCCCTGCAGGGAATCTCAGTGATCCTTCAGGCCCCACTGAGTATTTTCACAATCATTTACTATTCTTTGAAAGTTGCAAACCTACTATTACAGTAAAACTGTACACAATGTTGTTGTATAAGGGAAAAGTGTGGTTTTATAAAATGCAGCCTTCAGGGAGGCTGAAGGAAATATGTTCAAAGAGTCAAACTCTGGGGGATGCTTATCTTACAGATATTGTAAAGATAATATATAGCCATGAGTTATCAGTGCTGAGGCAGTTTTATCATTCAGGCGGAATTTAGAGTCAGTGAGTCAGCAGAAGAGATCTGTAAGTCACACCTACACAGAAAATCAAAAACTGAACTGAATGATGCTGGTGGTAACTTTTAAAAACAGTTTTAGTTCACATAGGTCCCAAACGCATTTCCACACTATGTTGAATAATGTTGATCAGTTTATTTAGACAGCTCAGCATATTAACAGAAGAATGAGACCACTGAACAAAGAAGAGTTTTTCTTAATTGTCAGAGCAAAACAACATCTGTATTAAAGGAGATTGTTGCAAAATCTCCATTGGTTTAATACAGAATGCTCATAGGCATTTCCAAGAGCAAGAGAGAAAGATTTATAAATGAATGAGTGCCTAAAAGAGACTGACTGAATTTCCCTCAGCTTTGTCTGCCTTAAAAAACTATAAAAAAATCACACCTTTATGTTTTTCTTCATGGTTTGACACTAGGTTGGTTAGGTTTAGGTACAGAAATGGCTTGGGCAGGGTCAGGAAACAATCATAGTTTGGGTTGGATTGATTTTGTTAATATT
The DNA here is from genome assembly GCA_031216635.1 of Dissostichus eleginoides. Taxonomy (NCBI): domain Eukaryota; kingdom Metazoa; phylum Chordata; class Actinopteri; order Perciformes; family Nototheniidae; genus Dissostichus; species Dissostichus eleginoides. The sequence goes on along the minus strand of CM062268.1, from coordinate 11,108,094 downwards.
TAAGTTTTTATAATGATAAGAATGACAAACACATGGTTAAGGTTATGAAACAACCGTGGTCACGTGTTGAAATCAGAAACAAACAGCAGTCTGCAGTGTAAAAATCTGACTTTTTGTTGATAACTGATTTCTACAACTCTTCACCCTTATTTCTACAAATAGTATTAGTAAATATGATAAGAAAATACAAGGATGAGAGCTTCACAACAACATGTGAAAACACTGTCTTTATATGGTACTTTAAAGCCTGATGTGGTAATTGAATGAAGGTCTCTGTTAGGTATGCAATTTTCATATTTTTGCATATCTGGATAAAAAACTTTATTTTTGTAATGTCACCTTCAAATCCAGTTAAACTTTAATAATGGGTTTTTGCAGAATTGTCAGCTCATAGCTCCCGCAGAGTTTACACAAGGTGGCTGAGATTGGAGTGATTGGACTTCAGAGTGCAGAGGAAGAACAGATGAGGGACACAGGAAGAGTTAAGGTGACAATTTCATCTGATCTGAGTGCGGTCGGAAGTTTTTTTCCTTCACAGTCCTCTCTGTTTCTTTTTCAGGTCCAAACGCGAGCAGCCGTTGCAGAAAAATGGACGGAACTGAAGAAAATCTCCTATTATTCCTCTTCAAGATTCAGCATGACATTTTAATCGTGTAGATTGTACAAATAAACCACTACAGCAGCCCATTTGGCATTACAGGTAATAGAAAATGACAGAAAATACTATATAAAAAATGTAACACTCATACTTAAGCTGTTATAATAAAGTGCCGATTCCTATTTGCAATAAAAACAAAACAAAAGAACTGCTTCATCCCAGATGATAAAAGATGATAATGAGATACTTGTTTAAATTAACATAAACATCCAGAGCTTTTAGCTGCCACTGTTATTCAGAATGACCTGCAGTACAATGAGTTTAAGGAGTAAATTAGCTTAAAATGTCTCCAACATCACAGGAAGCAAAGAATAAGGTGGGTTAAAGGTCACAGTCATACTGATAATAGAGGTGACAAAGTATTACTGTGATCATGAATAATCGTTTGTTGTCCCGCTTTCACACTCTCACACACAATAACACACACACATAGCTTTAACCTTTTGAAGTGCAATGTATGAAAATTACTTTCTGGCACGCAGCACCCTTCCCTCTCCCTTATCTCTAACTGGGTTTTTGTTTATCTGCCTCCTCACCGTTGCACTCCATTTATCAGCCTGCTCTGGCATTCCTGTTAAAGCCTCCCCGTGGCTTGTCTCTCGGACAATGATGGACAGAGGTGGTCATAGAAAGTGTCCACATGGCTGAGACCAGAGCACTGTCCTGGGGCTCTGGCAGTGGCCTTGAAGGCTTATCATCTCTCCACAGAAGTGCTCCTTCATGCTTTTGATCTCGTGTAAATTAGTTTCTCAGGCTTTTTCAGTTTTTTCCTCCCCGCCCATGTCTGAGAAAATCCAGTGGCGCAGGGTATGATCAGAACCTTGTGAGAGAGTAATTTCGGCACTCTTGTCTGGGGCTGTGGCAGTGATTGACAATCTTAAGGGAGGTAGTTCATAAGATGGAAAAAAATGGCAGGACAACTTAGAAGGTAACAACAGTGGACAGGAAGATAATTAATTCACATACAAGGAGCAGCTAAATAAAGATTTAAGCAAATACATTCTACATAAAAACAAAGATATGTTACACAAAATACAAGCTATAATAGGTGAAGAAGGCATACAATGTGTTTTTTTGAGAAATAGCATAGGGCATTCAGACTTTACACTACAAAAGCAAAAAATAACAATGTAATGATATAAAGTAAATTTGACTTAACAGAGAATAATAACACCAAGCAACAGTAAGTGTGTTCATATGATAAAAGGCTGAGCTGTTGGTCTTTTAAAAAGCTATTTTCATGATTTGAAACAGTTCCCCATTTCACAAAGCACTTGTCCATCTTTGAGGAACAAACAATTATGTGTGTATGCAGAACAAATCAGACATTCATTATGTGTAGTACTTTGAATCCTTCAAAAAAAAGTGAAGGAGTTTTATCTTTTTTAGAGTTAAAGGTGGGGTAGGTAAGTTTGAGAAACCGGCTCGAGATACACTTTTTTTTATATTCCATGGAATGCTCTTAACATCCCGATAGCAATGAATATCTTAAGTGCTTTGACAAAAAATCCATAAAAAAATGTCATCTGTGGAAGCCGTAGCGCTGTAAAAAGCACGACCAATCATTTTAGCCGGCCCGGCTAAAATAACTGGATGGCCTACCTGCCTGTCTGCCTTCCATCTGTGCACAAACTTATCTCGTGCCCTCATTGGTCATGTGCGCGTTCGTGTGTGTTGGAGGAGGGGCTCTGGAAGGAAGTGGCAGATTTTTTCTGGCTGTGTATTTTCAAATTCTAGCGCACTCGAGCTGGTTTCTCCAAAATTACCTACCCCACCTTTAAGTTAGAGCAAATAATGATGAAAAAAGGCCTTTTGATAAAACATGAATTCATTATTTTTCTTTCAAACATCTTCAGCAACAATTGTAAGATGTATGTTGTAAATCGCTGTTATGTTGTAAAACAAAAAACATTTTTCAAATCAAGTAAAGACTTGACCAAGTTTTATTCTGTAAAAATAAGTATTTTTCATATTTGTCAGTAGGATCAATACCAAATAAACAAAAATGGTGTCTTGTATTAAATCACATTCAGGGCACATGAATACTTATTTATTTACTTTGCTTCTCTGCTGCCTTCGCGTGCAGAGAAGCCACACAATCAACATTTGTTATTTACCATAAAAAGCTGTCTTGTGTTTTAACAAGCATGTGATTAAGTAATTAACAGCAAATAGGAGAGAAATAATTGCTTTATATTGAGATAATGCAATTATAGTAAGAAGTAGCCTATTAATAATGCAATCATCTCATGAAACGCTACACATGATACAACATTAGCTGCTGTTAATAACAAAAGCATTAGTATTGGTATTGATGATGATGTAATGGTTTTAATTGGTTAAAAACGACTATATATTATTATATTGACATAATTCAAAGTGTTTCGTCAATATGGGAGAGTGGGGTAAGATGTGCCGATTTTGACTTATGTTGTGCTCCAGGCCATACAAATGAAGATAGAAGTCAAAGAACAACAGCAACCTTTATTTCAGGATGTCTTCTGTCAATAAAATGATAATAATGCATGTGTGTGTGTTGGAGGGGAGACTTATTTAAACAGGCTGTGAGGATGGTCCCAGCCGATGTAATACATTATTTACTTATAGTTCTTCCTGTCCATTGGGACCTTTAGTCTGCGACCTGATGGCAGCAGCTGGTATGCTGGAATGAAATGTCTCCGCTGCTATCATATCGGAAGGAATCATGCAATTATATTCTTAAAATAAGCCAATAAAACGTACACAGTTTCCAGGGACAGTGCATGGGCAAATGTTGTAATCCCCGAACGTCAACACGGTCCCAGCTGTGTGCATCACTTTGAAGTGTCCTCGAACCCGTTGTGTTTTGGGCCTCATGCGACTTTTTTTAATTTGCAGTCATTTGGATCTGCAGCATTTGTTAATGAAGCGCTTTAAGAAAACGCTGCGCCTCTTTTCACAGGTTGGTGAATGTTTCTAAATGCTGCACATGCGTTGTCAAGTTGGGGAAGTATATTAATTTGCATGTTATTTGTGTTTTTATCATTGCACTGTTTTTGAAACTTCAGTGCATTTCTCCTAATGTAAGTGTAAGGTTGTTGTGATGCGTTTGCCCTGGTCGGCCACCATACAAGACAAAGATAAATCACACGTGGCATAGCTATATAGGCTAATTCTTCCAATCAAAACAAGCACACATCATGAGCTAATTGCAACACAATTTGGACTACATGTTGATACACATGCTCTCCATATATTGGTAGGGGAAAATAAGAAAAACTGAAATGATTGACAGACTGACATGATTACCTCTAAGCGATTGGTAATTGTCAGTGACCAGAGGAGATAATCAAATCCATTACTGTCTGTGGCTGATGAAAAGCAGACATTTTCCAAAATTCTTCAGCATTGTGAGCCTCATTGTGTTTTCTTCCACAGGCAAAATGATTTTGTGTGAACCTCTGGAGCAATTTTAATTTCACCAAGATGAATCCTTGCTGCACTGACGTGAAAAATAAACTGGATATTCTGCTCCTGAGCTTCCTCCCTCCGGGCCAACAAATGTTATATCCTATTCACGATTTGGCTTGTCATATTATATCAATTGCCAGAAAAGAGGACCACTTCCAAATAATATGAATCTGTTTGCAAAACTTGAGTCACAGCGACAATATACTTCAGCCAAAGTCTGCAGACCAGAGCTGCTCTCCCCACAGTAAGTGATTAAAAAAAGGAAAAGAGATTTTCTATAGGGATTGGGCATGATGTATAGGAGGGGGGATAATGCTTATTGGTCTTGGCCACTGTGAGGAAACGGCCCATCTCCCTCTGCTGAGGAGTGTCACATGGAATTTGTTTCCATTTGTGCAAGGCAGCAAATCAGTCAATTTCATCTCTGTTCCCCTTTTCTCTTCTATGCATCCCAATGAGCTTAACACGGTATTAAAATATGGCAGAGGGCTGATGAGAAAAAATGAGCATAATGCCCATCTGGGGCTGCAGCTTCCACCGCCTGTCCCTGTTTGCCGCATCCAGAGACCAGCTGCATCGATTCTGACTGCTAAGGTTTTTAGTAAAAGCAGAAACACATTTACAGTACGATGCATTAACGGTCCACACACACACGAACACACACACACACACACACACACACCACACACCACATGCACGCACACATGCACACACACACGCATGCAAACACACACACACACACACACACACAGAGCATAACAGATTCATTTAATATGCCTGTTTGAGGGGTCAAGTGTTCAAAGGAAATTGCCTCGTCTAACTTATTGGAGAATGTAATGAGATGGAATTGTTTATGCATCCGCTAAACACTTGTCACAATTGATGCTTTTCCCCCCTCCATATCTCCAATGTATAACAGCAGTTGGGAAATCATTTTAGGTATCTTTAATATGTTCCTGGTCACTACCGTGTGTGACAGAGAGCTCTTTAAAGCCTGTACACACACTCTGTGACTGGAGCCTGGCAGTGTAATTGGTCACAGACATGTTGCAGGTGTGCTGATAAATCCGATACAGCATTGCAGGGCTTAGCTTCGCTCATCGCTATGCCACCTTGTGTGATAACCAGGGAGCTTGTTAGCAAGCCGAGAGACAGGAGGTTGACAAAAAAGCAGATTCGTGTTCTATATCACACATACAATTGGTCTTCAATATCCTGTATTTTTTTTGGGGGGGGGGGCGGGATTACGACTATGCCAAAGCAGCCAGCAGATATATTAGTTATTGGGAACCTAATTGTGCTCATTTTCAGGTTCATAAATGTAATTTGTGTCTCTACTGTGACATGTGTACATTCTCTAATGTTGAAAAAAGTTTTTATTTTTTCACATTCAATGTATCGGAGTGCTAGCCAATAGAAGTGCAAGTGTTACAGAGTGATGTCACTATGTTAAGGAAGTAAACAAAGAACCCCAAAAAGCATAATAGGGCCCCTTAAAATCAATATTTTGAGGTTCTCATATAGGTACAGTGGATGTTCATGGCCACCTTGTGGCTGTCTCAAAGTGTTTACACTGAAATCTTACATGATTGTATTCATATTACTAAGAGGAATCTTGATACCCTCACTGTTGCCTTAACCTGATCTAACCTTAAAAGAAAAGTTTGACCATTTTAAAAGGAAAGTATGTCTTCTTGTGTTGGCAAATGTGCAAAAACTGAATAAAGCTTTTTGTGGCCTCAGAGAGCGCTGTAAGAGTCTGATGAATTGCCTTAGGAGACGTCACGTGACTTGAGTGTGTGTAAGAAAGAAATGAGCTCACCAGACCTGTAGCTCACTCCTCATCCCTGCTTCAGGCTAGCAGCTCAAGGCTACATTAGCTGATACTAGCATAACAAAGCCACATCTTGATAGGAAAACAAAATTGTAAAATGGGTGTCTCAATTGTATGCTAGTCCTATGCTGAATCATAGAGCACCGCTGATCGTAGTGGCATCATAAGTGGCAGATCAGAAATTGCTAACATGAATCAGTGAAACAGTCGGCTGCAAAAATGCTCATATACAAGATAATTGCAGTGTATAAAATTAATATAAGAGAATTTTAAAGAGTCTTGTTATTGTTATGTTTAATTCAACAGCCTAAGCTCAGGATGTGTGAATGTGTGTATGCTTCTCACAGTGGCGAACCGTCAGGGCCTTCAAGGTATTCAGAGAATACCCTGGAACACTCAGATAAAACAAACAAAAAATCGATTTAATTATATAAATAAAATGTAATAAAATGTATATAAAATGAATAAATGAGAATGGTATCTGTGTTGTTGATCTGTATGTATCTATATGGGTGTGTGTGTCTACAGAAGGTCCAGTTGTGATAGACACGGTTCGCCAAAGGCTTCTCACCATATCACTCTTCCCTGTTTGTTTGTCAAAGTAACAGTGTGCCCCAACTTGTCCTGAGACGTGAGCAACTGTATCAGTAACGGCAACCGGGAGTAGTATAGAGAGTGGTTGGGGAGTGGGAGAAGTCTGGGATTCACGAGCATTCATAGGTTTGAAAAGTTTACCAGACACCACACAGATTCATTCTAAAAATATTTGTAAGTGAGTTTTAGCATTACTAATCTTCGAGGATTGGTATTACTAGAGTCTTTACATATCTATGAATAGAGTTGTTGAATCCGCCCTACAGTTATTTCCAAAAGCTTTAGTTTGCGGTGTTGTTTTATCAGATTGCAAACTATTCAACATGTGTTTCTGCTTTCTTTTAACTTTACAGATTTATTTGAACAAGCCATCTGTCTATTTTAGCAGCTCGAGACAATTGGGAATTCAGTTTATGAGTATACATTTGCCTTTTTTCTTTGTCTTTGTCATGCAAAAGCTATTGTACTCACAAAGCTATTGACTAACCGCTTTGAGCGGTTAGTCAATAGCTTCACCTCCTCCCTCCCTGACTCTTTGGACCCCCTGCAGTTTGCCTACAGAGCAAACAGGTCCACAGACGACGCCATAGCCCACACCATCCACACTGCCCTCTCACACCTGGACCAGAGGAACACATATGTGAGAATGCTGTTCATTGATTACAGTTCAGCATTCAATACCATTGTGCCCTCCAAGCTGGCCGTCAAGCTCAGAGACCTCGGGCTCAACAGCGCCCTCTGTGACTGGATCCTGAACTTCCTGACGGGCAAACCCCAGGCAGTGCGGGTGGGAAACATCACATCCTCCACCCTGATCCCCAACACCGGTGCCCCTCAAGGCTGCCTGCTCAGCCCTCTCCTCTACTCCCTGTTCACTCACGACTGCATGGCCACACACAGCTCCAACACCATCGGGGAAGTTTGGGGAAGACGGCGTACAGAGAGGAGGTCGCAAAACGGACATCTTGGTGCCAGGATAACAACCTCCATCTCAACGTCAGCAAAACAAAGGAGCTGATTGTGGATTACAGGAAGCAGCAGGGAGAGGGACACGCCCCCATCACCATCAATGGGACTACGGTGGAGAGAGTCAGCAGCTTCAGGTTCCTTGGGGTCCACATCACTGAGGACCTGACATGGACTCTTCACACCACCACCATCACCAAGAAAGCTCGACAGCGGCTCTTCTTCCTCCGCAGGCTGAGGAGGTTCAAAATGGATTCCAGGATACTCTGCAACTTCTACAGGTGCACCATAGAGAGTATCCTGACTGGCTGCATCACGGCCTGGTACGGCAGCTGCACCGCCCTTAATCGTAAGGCTTTACAGAGGGTGGTGAAAACTGCACAGAACATCACCAGGACGGAGCTGCCATCCATGGAGGACCTTTACTGCCAGCGGCTCAGGAATAAATCCCTTTATAAAAGACCCCCATCACCCCAGCCACAAACTGTTCAGTCTGCTGCCGTCTGGCAGGCGTTACCGCAGCATCCGGACAAGAACAACCAGATTCAGAGACAGCTTCATCCCGCAGGCAATAAGACTGTTAAACAACTAAACTGCTGAAACAATTTCATAACATTCATCTGCTACTTAATATTTATTTATCTATTATCTAATATATAATTTGTATAACAACTTGTATAGACTCGTATTGCCCTTTTCCACTTTTTTTTTCTCTCACTTTTTTTAGAACTATTTTTCTTTTTTGTATTACTTTTAATATAATATACTTTAATATTGTTTTAATATTGTCTGCTTATCTATATTATTGTGTTGCATTGTTGGAGAAGCCTGTGACCTAAGATTTTCAACGACATAATTACTCTGTAGCTATGTTAGTTTGACAATAAAGAACCTTGAACCTTGAAAACTTGCTTTGTTCTAGTGTCATACTGTAATTAGTATCACTGAAGTCTGTGTTACCCAAATGTCTGTAACACAGATATCATGAAGACAAAGCAAATTAGAGATGAGGAAAAGAGGAGCAGAGCAGCGCGTTACATAAATGTGACACTGAGGATTTGTTCCAGGAGACTTCACCCAATCCAATCAACTGGGCTTTTCTGGATGAGTTCTCAAGCGATTCTTGCATCTCTCCGGAGAAAGCACTCACCTTAATATGTCCTTTAGTAATGAGGGAAGGAGCTTTTTTATGTTGCTAGTATAAAAATCGGAAATATTCTCTAGTTTTTACAGCCATTACAGACCGAACAGCAATTCTGACTAGAGAATGCAAATCCTGAAGAAATTGCTAGTGGGAATGCTTTATGCTGAAAAGCTGACGCTAAACTGCTATGCTGGAATGTAATGTGTAAGAAGAAAGTGAAGAATTTAGATTGAAATGATACATGAACACTGGGGGCTTGAATGTGTGATGAGAGAAGAAAAGAAAGTAAAAAGGCTTGGAAAAGCAGCAGAATATTTGAACTGCAAACTTTGAACTAACTTGATGGTGAATGATCTGTCGCCATGCCAACGGCATTTGATGACATCCCATAATATGCTTAGATGCGTTGATGGCTGCATCGTTACCAAACCTGTGAAGTTTTGGGCCGTTTGGATCATTTTCACTGAAGTTATGAGAAAACCGCCACCGTTTTATGGCGAGGGATGCGTTTCCATGGAAACGGCATATGGTGAGATGTCAGATTTGACGTAGAGCTGTTGAGGCATTGAGAGGTGATATACAAGTGAAGATTGTGGGACAACCGGACCGTGTCCATTGGAGTTACAGCGACATCGTGTTTTATGGCGAGGGATGCGTTTCCATGGAAACGGCATATGATGACACCCCATAATTGACGTAGAGCTGTGTTAACCATTATCTGAAGTCTGCTGCTCTGAGCATGTCAGTTGGAGTTATGACATCATCGTGTTCCATGACACAGGTGTTTATATTTGAGCTAACGACGTGTCCAGAGATCAAAGGTTTCCATGGTGATCAGTGAGAGGAGAGCATTTTCATTGTTCTGAATGAGAGATAAACCTCTTACATGTGAACGTTTTGTTGAAGAACCGTAACAGATATCGGTGAAATTTCAAAGCGTGAAGCATGTCAAGGAACTTGAGCATCTGAAGTGTACTTTTTGTGTACTTTCGGGTTAATAATGTGGCCTTTTTGGCAGATTAACTAAAGGTGTGCGGCTGCTGTGGTGGGGAAATATGAGGCTGAACTTACAATGGGGTTTAATGGAGACATGTTGAAGGTTTTTGTCACTTCATGCCCTCAAGAGGCATTTTGTTTAATTATTTTTGCTTAAGTTTTTTAATTTTTCAAGCTACGAGATGTTTTCCTAAGTTTCTCATGAGAAATTATGTCTCAGGAATGTAGGGTTTGGGAATTATGGCAGGTTTAAAAGAAAATATGAAGGCAAAATTAAATCTGTCCTCCACTCTAGCTGTGACATCACACACTCTAAAGACTCTGAAGAAGGCCTCTTTACCTGGGTCTGAACAATGTTTAATATCTCTAAAAGTATAAATCAGATTTAAAAGTTGTGTTACACTAATAATGTCAGAAAGATGTGTAACATTTTAAAGTTGGAATGAGGTTTCTGAGTGAAAGTGTGAAGGAGCAGTTAGCAGTTGAAGTTGCATGAAGATTGTTCAAGTCTGAAGAGTTTCTCAATTGACTTCCATGTTAAAAATGTGATGAATTATGGGATGTATCTCTGGAATTATGAAAGTTATGAATGAGAAAAGTAATATCCATCGATTCCCGACCGAGCTGAACGTTTTGATGTTTGAACTGAGTTTCTGCGATGTGGAATGTGGGAGAAGAAGAGGTGCAAAAAAACCCGGCGGAATAATAAAGAATTTTGTGCGTAGCATAACAGATAGTTGGAATGTTGTATCAGCATTCCCACTAAATAACCTACAGTAGAGTGAACATACTAGAACCAAAACCAGGGATTGACATTAAATATTTAGAAATTCACATATTTTCTTGTCAAACACTTGTATTTACATAACATAGAGTGGGAAGCTTCCCCATTATGTAGGAATTATATAAAATAATTCAAATAAATGTGGTAAAGGCTCAAATTTGTTGAAAAACACATTTGTAACAGGTTTATTAATTGACCAAAAAATATGAACAGTTGGAAGATTGAAAATGGGATTATTATTAGGATTATTTGTAGGTCATTGAAAAGTAGAATCATTTAGAAAGATGTGAACATTGAAGTTTCTATTTTAGAAAAGCTGACACTGTAGTGCAGGCATCCTCAAAGTCCTGGACAACTGTCTCTGGACTCTGAGCAAATTATACTTTTCATATGTATTATCTGTATTATCTGTATTATCTGTGTTATCTGCGAGACATCGCCACAACGCAACGAGTCAAAATTCTCCGCTATGTCCACTGCAAACAGTGCTCTGCATGTCCGACTGTTCCAATGTCTGTGTGTGTCTATCAACGCATTGGTCCAATCACATTCAGCATCCCGTCAGCGTTTTTGTCCCCCACCAACAGTCTGCGAATCAGAGGCAGAGTAGGGCGGGTCTTCGCGGAATGCGGGTGGGGAAAAATGCGTGTCTCGTCTCTCCCCAGCTGCCACCCCAGTTGGCAGCTTTGTTTTGAAAGAAAAGTTGTGGCTCATCGGACATTTATGAGAGAAAGTCTCTAATGTCCGAGTGCAAGTGAATGCAGCACAAGACCCACGTCTTGTAACCCCGGCCCTGGCGCGAGCGTGGAAATATGATTGGCGGCGATTTAATTTGAACGGGACGGTGCAAAACGAGAAGCATTCGGACCCAAGTACTGAAGGAATGAGGTATTTGCGGTCTACAATAACAGAGAAGAGACTGTCAAGTTTGGCTGTACTCAGCATTGAATCAAAACGCACTAAAGCTGTTGATCTTAATCAGTTTGTGAGGCGTTTCGCTGAACAAAATGGTAATCGCCGCATTCAGCTGTAATAGACATGTCAACTTGATGCTCTGCTCACGGATGAGCATAAAAACGGTTAAGATGATGACCTTACGTGTGTAAATATATTTTTTTCTCTGTGGGGGTCTGCCCCCAAAAAACAGTTTTAAGTCCTGAGAAAGTCAAATAAGACGGTGTGTAAAACTACACTGCCCAGCCAAAAAAAAGTAACCACTTTGATTTAACTAGGCCAGTAGGTAAGGACTTCCACTGGATAATAACTGAAGTATAAAGAATGCATGACATGACTGAAGTGTTTGAAGGCAAACAAAAAGAGGAAATAACAGGTCAAATCAAGCAAATCCCCCTCTCAGATTCCACAGCAACCAGAAGAACATAAATACTGGCTGGTGATTTGATTAATCAGCTTTGTGATGGAATAAAAAATGCACAGTGCATTTCCTTAGCTGTGGATGAGTCTACTGACACCACTGACAATGCTCAGTTGCTGGTGTTTGTGAGTTTTTATGATGAGGCAAAGGGGGAGTTTGTTGAAGATGTGTTGGGCCTGACGAACCTCAGTGGACACACAAGGGGGCAAGACATTTATAAAGCAATAATGGGAATGCTGAATGAAAGAGGGTGCAGCTGCCTTTATTCATAACTGTGCAGCTCTTACACTGCGACTCTGAGGGATCAAGCACAGACACAATAACAATGAAAACTGCTGCATACAGATTATTTTTGTTTTTGCAACCTCGTGTTAAGAATCTTGTTGCAATTGTTTGAATGACCGTAATAAACGGACCTTTGTCTTATTGAAAAATGTCTTTGGACCTTTAAGATTTGTATTTGAGTACCCCTGCTGTAGTGCATCGCTGGTTTTAAAAGTGATTTATAAGAGTCATGTTTAAAGATGTGCAATACTTAAAACGTTTATAAAGATCCTCTGAGTGTGTGTCATTAGTTAGCTGATAAAATGTTAGGGATAAATACCTTGACATATTGACTACAAGAGCTTGAATCAAACAAGCAACCTTGTATTTGAAAGATTAACTCACATAGCAACAGTCGCACCTGGTATATAAGTGGTGTGGCTGAGTACTTTAAAGGGTTCATGAATAGAGGGGACTTGAATGTGAAATAAGAACAAGAAAATAAAAGTCTAAATACATGAAAAAGCAGCAGAATATTTGAACTGAAAACTTTAAAACTAAAAGCATACGTCACCAATAATGTCTAAAATATGTGGAACATGTTGAAGTCAGTATGAAGTCTCCATCAGACGGAAAAGAATAGGCTGAGACAGTCTGTTAAACTCCAGTGACCACGTCATTAGTCTGCTGCTCTAATTATGTCAATTGGAGTTATGACATCATCGTGTTCCATGACACAGGTGTTTATATTTGAGCTAACGACGTGTCCAGAGATCAAAGGTTTCCATGGTGATCAGTGAGAGGAGAGCATTTTTATTGTTCTGAATGAGAGATAAACCTCTTACATGTGAACGTTTTGTTGAAGAACCGTAACAGATATCGGTGAAATTTCAAAGCGTGAAGCATGTCAAGGAACTTGAGCATCTGAAGTGTACTTTTTGTGTACTTTCGGGTTAATAATGTGGCCTTTTGGCAGATGAACTAAAGGTGTGCGGCTGCTGTGGTGGGGAAAGGTGAGGCTGAACTTACAATGGGGTTTAATGGAGACATGTTGAAAGTTTTTGTCACTTCATGCCCTCAAGAGGCATTTTGTTTAATTATTTTGCTTAATTTATTTTAATTTTTCAAGCTACGAGATGTTTTCCTAAGTTTCTCATGAGAAATGATGTCTCAGGAATGTAGGGTTTGGGAATTATGGCAGGTTTAAAAGAAAATATGAAGGCAAAATTAAATCTGTCCTCCACTCTAGCTGTGACATCACGCACTCTAAAATCTGAAGAAGGCCTCTTTACCACGGTCTGAACAATGTTTAATATCTCTAAAAGTATAAATCAGATTTAAAAGTTGTGTTAGAAGAATAATGTCAGAAAGATGTGTAACATTTTAAAGTTGGAATGAGGTTTCTGAGTGAAAGTATGAAGGAGCAGTTAGCAGTTGAAGAAGGAGCAGTTAGCAGTTCAGAATCAGAATCAGAATACCTTTATTAGTGCCACAGAGGGGACATTTGCATCATTACAGCAGGAAAGAGCCACAGACAGCTTAATGTTACATAATAAAAAAAGGTACTAAGTTATGATATAATGCAAAATATAATAAAAAAATAAAAGTAAAAAAACAAAACTTTTCAAAATACAAATCCTGTAACAGTTCTTAGGATTTAGCAGCCAGGTATATATTACACAGTTATTAATGGCATATGTATATAATGTATATATTGCACATATAGCACATATTGCACATAGTTTGATGGTATTTAACAGCAGCAAGTTACACAATTTACAAAATACAAAATGCAAAAAACACACCTTAACGGTTCTAAGGATTTAGCAGCCAGGTATAAATTACACAGTTATTAACGGCATATATATATTGCACATATAGCACATATTGCACATAGTTGATTGGTATTTAGCAGCAAGGGGTGATATAGTCTGTGTTGTGGTGTGTGTAGGGGAGTTGAAGTTGCATGAAGATTGTTCAAGTCTGAAGAGTTTCTCCATTGACTTCCATGTTAAAAATGTGATGAATTATGGGATGTATCTCTGGAATTATGAAAGTTATGAATGATAAAAGTAATAGCCATCGATTCCCGACCGAGCTGAACGTTTTGATGTTTGAACAGAGTTTCTGCGATGTTCAATGCGGGAGAAGAAGAGGCGCAAAATAACCCGGCGGAATAATAAAGAATTTCGTGCGTAGCATAACAGATAGTTGGAATACTGTATCAGCATTCCCACTAAATTAAAGTAGGAGAGAGGTGGTGTTTAATGTCATGGGTCATATTATTGTTAATTCTTAGATATTTTCATTTTTAGATTAGTTGGCTGTGTGTATAGCTTCTTGCAGAGATCTTTATATTATTGCATGTCTTGGCAAACAAAGCTTAAAGGGGCCTTTAATGCTTTTTCATGTGTGTTTTATAGGTTTTTATGCATGTAAATGGTCTGCAATGGCTAAAAACTCCCACTCCCCCCCCTTCCCATCCCCCTGCCTGTAACACCTTGAATGTAGTCCATTTATTGTTCCGCGACACGGTGACATTTATTGGCTAGTTCTCCACATTGTACGTGGTAGGCTAAGGTTAAGCCCCATAGCCCCTACAGGCTTTTTTCAGGGAAGAAACTCAGCTAACTGACGATATGAACCATTTTTACCGAAACAAAACACAACTCTAACGCCAAGCGTCTGAATTAGCACTAAGCGAAAGAGTGCTAACGCACTTAGCACATAACTCGCGGTAGAAATATTTTATACTTCATCGGGATCTGCACAAACAAGATACCATATGAAAGCTGAGATTCCACAGATTCCAGTGGTATAAGTATCATCACTGTGCGACCAAAAGGGCAGCGAAGGCAATCAAAGACAACACACAACTTCACTTTACGGGGCCAAAATGGCAAATACGTCTTACCTTTGCTGTTTTCTGATCAAAAGTTATGTTCAATGGCAATAAACGTATATAAACGTTGTGAAGGTTAATCCAATGTCCCTGTGTCAGTTTGAAATGATTACTGATAATCCATCATAACATTTATGGCAATACATTACATTATTACATTACATTACATGTTAGACGCTTTTATCCAAAGCGACTTACATACTCAATACTGTGGACAATCCCCACAGGAGCAATTTGGGGTGAAGTGTCTTGCCCAGGGGCACAACGACATGCTGACTGCAGTGGGGTTTGAACCTGTGACCCCCTGATCCCAACACCAAGGCGCTATCCACTGCGCCACACGCCTCCCGCAATAAGAGTTTTTTCATATATAGCTGCTAGAGAGCTACGAGAGTGTATGAGAGCTTCCGGTTTTGGGCATGCTGGCTGCGCATCACTCTCATTCGCCATTGGTGATGTTTAGATGGATTTAGGAACTCCCTCTCGATTCTATTGGCTCTAACGGTTCAAAAGTGGTGTCAATCATCAAAATCGACCGATGGGTTCCAGAGATATGGCAAATACACCCAAATGACCCCAGAGGTGGATTTTTTTTTCTAAACCTCTCTAAAAAGGTCAAATGTCACTTGTTTTGCATCAATATTGATACAGGGTACTTATGTTATAGTTTGGATTCCTAAAGCTTTTAGTCCTTCTATCCCATCATTCAAGGGTGGTTTTCACTATAAGTAATGTGTTTTTTTTGGACGGAAACTATAATTAAAAATGTTTTACTTTGTTCAATCTAAATGTACTTTAAAATAAAAACATCTATATTGATTCTGACTTTTCTACATCCAACTCACAGGTTTATCATTGCTTTGAGAAAAAAGATTATTAATTTACCCCTTTTAGAAGTGAAGATAATAGTCATTTGTTCTGGGAATGTCATTTTCGAGCCTGAGACCTGAAAAACAGGCTTGGGGCTTAACAGGCTAAGGGGCGGGACATTTTATAAGCCATTGACTAATCAGCGTGGGCGAGATAACCAATCAGAGCAGACTGGGCTCTGGTTTCAGACAGAGGGTGAAAAGAGGTGCTGCAGCAAAGGCAGTATGATAAAAATAAAACACTTTTTGAACAATAAAGCATGTCAACATGTCACAGTAGAGGCATACAATGAAATTATTATTTGAACCTAAGAAAGAAAAATGAGCATAAAAGGGTCCCTAGGTTCCCTGAGGAGTTGGTAGAGACCAGAGAGCGGCTGTGTAAATAAAGTAAATTCAAATAATAGGCCCACTTTAAATTCCAGACATGGACATTTGGTGCAGATATTTCACAAGATATGTTGTGTAATTCTGAGGGAAAACAACACATGAGAAATAAGAAGCTCTGAGTGTCTGTTTCTGTGAAACTGTTGCTATGATCCAAATAAGACTGAAAGTCAGTCTTGATGTGTGTTCTAAAATAAAAATAATTCTTCTTATATAGAAGGAAGTGAACACAATCACTTCTCAATGTAATACAACATGCAGTCTTGCACAGTAACCTAGTATCTGCCTTTGTCTAATACTTCAACCCACTGTATATCAGATTGCATTTACCAATATTGTACATTTATTTTTATTCACTCTATTTTCTATGTGAAAAAAAGGGACTATGAATAAAAATAGAGCAATTTATTAATTATTAATCTTATGGTGCATCATGACATTTTTTCAATCATGATATGCTAATAATAAGACTGCCAATTTGTAGTGCTATACGCTGGTAAGGTAGAAGAAAAGAAAAGAAATTAAATGAATGACATATACCGCAAAATGTTTTCTGTACAGCATTGTTAGACTTTGAAATTGAATTGCACCCGTAAGTGTTTATCAGAAAACTTGATCGATTGAGGGCTTTTTATTCCTTTTTATTCCAGCTGTATTCAGATTATTCTCCTTATTAGAGGGCCTTTTGGGTTTCTTCTTTCCAGTCGTATGTAATTTAGGTTTTTGTGCATGTAAATGGTCTGCAAAAGGCTAAAAAATGTCCCTCCAGAGGGAGTTTCTCTCCCACACACTCCCCTAAAACATAACTATAACATAGTGACATAACTATCTAACACTCGCGCTTCTATTGGCTAGCACACAAACACATTGTACCTGATAGGCTAAGGGGCGGGACATCTTTAAGTGGTTGACCAATCACAACAGAGCCGGCCAGTTAACTAATGAGAGCAGACTGGGCTCTGGTTTCAGACAGAGGGTGAAAAGAGGTGCTGCAGCACAGGCAGTATGAGAACAATAAAGCGCATTTTGAACATGAAAGCATGTTAGCATGTCACAGTAGAGGCACAAAATACAAATATGAACCTGAAAAATAGCATAACAGGGCCCCTTTAAGACTTATTCAAGGTTCTATCTTTGCATTCATATCTATATGTCTATATGTATGTATGTCTGTCTGTCTATGGATTGTTAACTATTTTGGTGATTTTGAAAATGAATGGTCGATTTTACAATGAAGATTTCACAACAGTTTAGGTATACTGACTCACCGAAGGCAATGTGGATAATAGGCACATTTATTAATGCATGTGTCATGAATCACTCACTGTGACCTTACATTTCTTCTCCGAGAACTATCATTAATAGAAATACTGAAAAGACACACAGCATTATATCACCCTTCACCTGACCTGCTTTTTGAAAAGCCGTAATTGACAAGTTCCTTAGAATGTCCTTTTTTTGTTTTATTCTTAGAGCTGCTATCACCATAGCACTATATTTCAATTAACTTATCTCAGACCCAGTGAAAACATGCTCATAAAAGGGATGACTGTTTCATTATATTGAATAAAAAGTACTATTACCTAACTGCAGACAATTACCACGACCAAAACATTGTCACAGTGCATTTCTCTCTACACCCTATATCATTTGATTTAATGGTCATCGGACTTTGGATTGTCATTTTTTTATTCAGCTGCTTATTAACCGTATAAGGTGATATTGCCTTGGCTTGAGGTGAGGATGGTACATGAGCAGCTACTTCCTGGAGGTAAGCCTAACTTCTAACTGCAAAGTTTACTTCTCACAGACGAGATAGAAAATCAAGATCTTGGATAAGAAATGCTGATCTGTCTGATAGTAGCTCTTATAAAAGCTACCATCTAGGTACCCTTAAGTAAAGTGCCAGTCTTTATGTTTGACAAGTGGAGCTCATCAGGAGAAGAAAGGTTAGATATAGAGAAGCCGAGTAGCTGAAATGAAGGTTGTTTGAAGTAATAGTTGGACATTTTGGGGAAAAAAGTAATATTTGTTTACCACTTTGAACCTCCCCTTGTATTGCTACAGCCAGCAGGCCCAGGATTACAACATAAATACTGATAAACAGGGCGAAATCTAGTCATAACTAACGGGATAAAGTTATAATCCGTCAGTTTAAGAAGTGCTGGTAGCTGGATTTTGGCAAATTGCGATAGAGCCATGCAATTTGTTCCTCCCAGTTTTCCCTAAGCTAAGATATCCACAAGCTGAACAATGGATACGAAAAAGATTGTTACATTGATAAGGATCATAGACACAAGAATTGGCCTCCACTTTTTGCATTTCTGCCATCACAATCTTGTTTTTTGGAACTGTAAGTGTCAAAAGAGGGTGGAGCTTAGTGCACATGAATGCTGAACAAGATATTTTTTGTCACGCAAGGTGTTGAACTTTGTGAAGGTTTAAAGGTCTTCTATTATACTATTTTTAGGCATGTATTATGTCTCAGACAAAATGTTTTGCTCAAAATACCAAACAGATCACCCATTCTAGCCATGCCTCATACCCATCTATTTCAGCCCTGTTAGAGAAGGGCTGATTCTGGGTCCGTAGCTTTAAAAAAAGAGAAGTGCATTTTGCATAATAGGGGACCTTTAAAGAAAGTCGAAAACACAATAAGTACATAAACCAGACAACACTGACACACTTTATCCTCTATTTTAACCTAGAACCAATATACAACTTCACGTCATGCTGCATTAAGGATGACTCAAAACTGGTGGGACCATTCGTCTGGAACATATTAACTGAAGTAATCAATCAAATGAGAAGTACGTTTCTTAGACTTCTGTACAATTGGCTTCCATTTGATAAAAGTGGCTGGATATTCGAAATAATGCAGGTTTAAGGCACTTTTCTAATTTGTAAATTACACAAACGTGTAAAGAGATGCTGTACAAACTGCTCTACAAACACTTAACACTGAATAGTATAAGCTAGTAAATGTAACAGATTTTTATGTTGTGAAATAACTAAAAGGACTTTATCTATACAGTATGTGTCTTTAAAGTAATGGCTCACCAACAGTGGAACAACATTGACATGGTGATTTTTGAGCTGCATATCTCTAAGGAAGTGTTTTCATGCAGATCATCCATTGGTCCATCCCTCCTGTAAAGAAGAAACCAGACCATCTTGAATGTAATGCTGTTAAAGTAGCAAAGGCTCTGGTTAATAGATAAGGGGTCAGCCAGCCCAACCTGCGCTGGTCCAGGGTCAGCCCAGGTCCGTTAGAGGGGGGGACACTGATAATGTTCTGATAACAAATGGGCCTTTACTGAGTAACAAGCTTGGTCAAATACAGGAAGGTAGTGTGACTGAGGATGCAGCATCGGAAAAAAACAAAGGCATAACATATATATATGCACTTTCCACCATATATATTACACTCTATATTCAACATGAGAATGGCTTTGATGAGTTAATGTATGCACAACAACAATGTGGTGTTGAATTTAAAAAGATGGAGGTCAGGGGCATTAACTCAACAGGTCCCAATGGTAGGATAGAGCTCTGTGTGAGGAAATCAGCTTTTTAGAGGCAGTAATATTTTATTGCTGCAACATAAGGTGTTGGATCATTTCACTAGCAGCCGGTGCTCCACAGCAGCTGCAGCTGGTAACAGATATTGCCAGAAAAATTGGAACGACAAACATGTAAGCTATGGTGAGACATGCAATAACACGAGATTCCTGCACATTTTCATTAAAACCTTTTTTTATTTTAAACTCTACAGATTGTAACTATAATCAGCATGTTTTGTGACAGGATATGACTGTTCAAACGTTATTATGCAATTAACTATTTGGAAAAACAATACCATTATAATAATATGGACAATAAAACTAACCATATGATAAATGCAACAGCATTATGAGTAATCATAACCTACTTAAATGTATTCTGCAACATATTCAGACATATTTTATTCATCAGTGAACCCTCAAATTACATGTAAACATATTTGTATTGACTGTTCTTCCACATATTGCACAGTGTGTAAAGCAACAAGGATAATTCTACATTAAATATAAACCTGTGTAGAGGAATAATAAGGTGACAGCCAACTGGCATATACAAGACTGTGAGTGTGCGCATCATTTGAAACCTTCTGATGCGTTCTTTGTGGATGACATCTTGACAAAGAGCCCCTGACAGCCTCTCCCTTTAGTTGGACTGCTCCACAGGAGTCTTTTTGAAACTTAATTCATCACGAGCCAGATTAATCAAGTTAATAAATGAGCCAATTATCCCAGTGCGATCCCATTACTAACTTATGGTAGCTGACAGCTAACTTCAGAGTGATGGACAAGCGGCTACAAGGAGTTATTTCGTGAATTTCAAGCAACCCTGTTCATAATAAGTGTTCAGTGAGCGGAAGCATACAGCTCCAGTCACACAATATGATTCTGTCAAAGTTTCTCCAAACTTTTTAAGCTCAGCGCCATCAGTGTCACAGCAAGTGGGAAGATAACGGTGAAGAAGAAGCTTTCAAGTAATTTAAACTTTAAAATGTTAAATGTTCAGCAGTGTACAGAATAGCATAACTTTAGGATAAGTTTTGACCATTAGAGTTGACCTTGTGAGAATTGTGAGACTGCATACTATTGTGTCCATGAATTTAATTACTTCATTAGTACATCATTGGAAAATATGTTTTGAATATATAATAATTGTTCTGCTACCATATCACACATCCCCATGTACATGCATTGCAATAATAGTTTTTGTATTATTTACCTGCGTAGGCTTACCCTGAATAGTTTTCCCATATTTATATTTTCCCATAAAGGTTTTGCTTTTTCACTCCTTACAAGTTCTAACCCTGAAAACAGTGACACCCCAGATAACTAATGTCAGTTAGCTCACCTCCTGTGCTGTTACCTTTCTCATTATTCCTGACTTGTGCCTGTGGCAGTCTCTCCTCCCGGCCACATATACAAAAAAAGTCCAATCTGAAAAAGACAAGAATATCTGTAAGACTTTACATCACTTGTGTGATGTAAAGCAGCAGAACGTCAAAATCAATATAATCAACGTCTTTTCAAAATTCCTCTCAGTCATTTGTGCCCATAGAATTACATTTCACACTCACAAAGCCAGCAACACTGGCAGACCCTTTCAGCTGATGGCTCACAGGAAAAAGCAAGCTCAAAGCAGCGTTTCCAGTTTTTCCAGGAAATCTAAATACTGGCAGCTCAAAAAGACACCAGAAGTTATCACCTGATGTTAGACTGCAATACTATTATAACTATTATCGTGCTTATTTTAAATGCAGAATAGGAATGAAATTGGACAGGAGATTGAGCTGATTAGAATTTAGAAATAATAAATGTATGTTAGAAAGTGAGAAATATGTGCTCAAACGTTAAAGCACAAAGCACTCATTGGAACAAAGCCGAAGCACATTTTGTCCTTTTAAGGCCCACATTTTTGTGTTTTTAAATAGTTTTAATATAGAAGCAGGGATTCAACATACAGCCAGAGTGTCCATGTGGGCCCTAACAATAGCGTGTGGGCCTCAAATTGCATACTTTATTGTCCATGTCTCCTGAAGGCATAGAAGTAGACATGGACGATTTCACGCCTGTGGCACTCAACTCCATCCTCTGCATATGAAAGAGAGGATGGAGACTGGGAAGCTCTCCAGTATAGTGAGGAGAGTCTGGACTGAATCCAGTTGCCTACAAGGACAGTCAGAGAGCAGAACATGCCTAACATTTCTGGTTGCAGTGGCTAGGCATCACATGACAAAGTGTTGGTCTGTAAGCATAAATTAAGCTGAAACTGGCTACAATATGAAATGGCATATTATCCTGAACTTTTGTCAGTTACCACTTCATTTAAATTCATTAAATTCAACTGTAATCAATAGCAATTCGACCAGATTCATAATAATTGTCGCAAAGTATTCTCTAACTCATGTTGGCAAACTATTTCACGCTGGATCCATTTAAATAACCCCCAATTGTCTTGTGAGATGCAGGTCCATGCTGTGATAATATGATTATTGTCACATGTGTCTCTACATTTTTAAGTATTACCTGAGATGACATATAATCTACTAAATCCCAGAAATCTATCCAATGTATAGCCAGCGTTGATAGAAACATTCACAAAAGGGGATAACAAGGGCTTTGGGTTGTGTGTTGATGAAAGAAACAGTAGATAATTCATATCATTAGAATACTAAGGCACAGTTTACTGTATACAGTTCATGTTTTCTTTTGGTTTATTGGATAATGCACCATATAGCTCCCCGAGGCTTTACGTAGTCACAGCAAGGCCTTGGGCTAAATGCTGTCAGCATTCTTCGAGGCTTGCACTCACAATGCTAACATGCTGAAGAAGTGTTTACCTTATTAACCATGTTAGCTGTGTGTGCTTGTATGCTGACATTACAGTCAAGATCGATTCCAATGTCATCGTTTTTGAGGTATTTGGTCATAAAACAAGTTAAGTTAGGACATCACCGAAGTTACACAACTTGAACATGGATGTGTGAACCAAATGTCACGGGGATCAATCCAGTTGCTGTTAAAATACATTTGACCAAAACCACAACATTTAACTCATGCTAGAAGTAGTCAGTAGTAGTCAGGGAGACACCCAAATCAGTTTGATTCTTCCACTGGGGACCATGAATACTTATACTAAATATTATGATAGTCCTTACATTAGTTGTTTAGATATTTCAGTCTGGACCCAAGTGATATATCAAACCAAACAACCAACCAATAATGCTGCTAGTTTATCTACAAATGGCAACATGTCTATTTATCATAAAATGATCATTAATTGTCTTACTAGTATATTCTGGATATACAGTATTTCTCTTGTCAACATATCGAATAGATAATAGATGTCATTCCAATGGCGCATGACTCTAGTGTTGAAATCCTCTTGGCAGCTCGCTGGCCTCCACGAGCACTCCACCTGTGTCAACCCTGCTTTTTGATCTCTGTAAAGGAATTCATCCATATTGTGTGTCTGTGTATGTTTGATCCAGGAACTTCACTCCCTGTGGAAGGACACATTCCCTCATGCAGCATGGCCAGTATACACAAGGTGACAGGTCATCCTGTATGTTCCTGTAGAATAAATAATTCATGGTAGGAAGTCTCTTGGTTCAGGCCTGCGTAGTCCCTCTGTGTCTGCATTAGTGTCAGTATCTATTGGCAACAAAGGAAATGAAACAATTTCAACAAGCCTCTTGTTGCATTTCATGGTAGCCTGCAATTACCTTTGCCCACGGAGCTGCAAATGAAACACAATTGACTGGTTACTGTTGACTTAATGAGGGTTATTGTGTGTCCAGAAATAAAAGCATATGTGTGGGAATGCATTGTTTTTTTATTTAGAGAATCAGAGAAAGCACACTTTTTTATTTAAGTTTTACTTTATGCAAGTTAAATTAACTGTATTAGTATGGAACCATCACACATTGTTCTTCCTGCAGGAACATCATGGAAGTAATTGATATTGTTTAGCCTCACGTCCAAACATTGCAGATCCTCACAGATATATAAAGGCCATTCCTGTGCATACGACAGCTATAATCTCACTTAATGCACTTAATAAAGCCTGTGACACAAACAGAAGAGATTATTTTGTGGCCCAAATCCAGAGCCGACGGATCTCAGCGTTAGTCCAAACTTAAATGCCATTGCGGTTTCCACAGCAAGTCGACTACACTAAATCATCTCAAATGTACAAACGGATAAATGCATTTTTTAAGCCTTTTCAAAAAGCTGGACACATAATAGCTCATTTTGACTCAGCAGTCTGTGGTCACATCGGCTGTGCAGGCCAGACAAATGTAGCCCTTAGAGACTTCTGTTTTCACTCCTCAGCTGTTATCAGCTGTTCCAGTGATGTTGGTCAAAGCGCTTCATATTTTCTATCCTTTAAGGAGATTCTGCAATGTATCAGTGTATTCCAGCCATTAAGTCAGTGCAGACCCCTCAATAAGATGCTTGTCAAGTATGTCTTCTTTTAGTTTACCTCCTCCTCACTCTCTTTTTTTCTGTGGTGGCTTGTAAGCAAACAGCACGGAACTATGAGTCAGGTTAATGTACTTCATTAGAGGTTCAGTTTTTTATGTCTGGCTTAATTTAACAGGCCGGAAAGCCTTGGGACAATTCTCCTGACATTTTAAGAATACAAGGCCTGGCATAGGAGACTGGTGTTTATATGAAACCATGGAGAGAAGGAGAGGAGGGGACAGGAGAGACTACAGCTAATTCTGCCTTTTAATGGTTGTTTAGAGCCTAAGGAGACAGGATGCAGACAGACCCAGGAAGCACACAGCTGGAGTGAGGGGGCTGTGCTGGTAGTGGTGCTGTTTGGGGGGGGGGGGCATTGCAAGGTAATACGCTACCAGGAAGGGGGGGGGGGTGGAATTGACAGCAGCAGTCATTCAAACAGAGCTCCCTTTTGGTTTACTCATTTTCACTAAACACGCTTCCAGAAATCCACTACATTTAAGATGGACGTATAGTGTACAGAAATGAATAATTTATGAAAAGGAACACTATTATTTATCATACTGAATGTAGTACATATATAAGAAAAGGCAAAGGATAAGGCAATATGAATATTAGATTATAAAGGGCACGTTATTCTACAATTTATGCAACGTAAAACTGAAGCTGTAAAGATCATTCATGATTACAAAGATGTCTTCGTGTAATATTGGGATTAATCAACTAATTTTGTCAAATATGGATCCTGAGTGACATAAGGGCAGTGACATTATCATATGAGCTTCTGTATTCCACAGTCTGTGCCTCTGGGTTTTTTCATTATTAATACAAATGAAATAGAGTCATTGCAGCTGTGAAAAATGTGCACTAAAGAGCTGTCAATGCTGCATTTTCTTCTAATGATTGTAGTTACCCGTAGGCATCCGGAGTGGACGGACACAGCAGAATGATGGGTACAGTCAATAAAGAAAAGGTCGTCTTAACAAATGGACAAACCTGGCTGGGTAAAGACACAAGAAGGGATAATTAAATGGCTTACACACGGTGCTATTCTACAAAGGAGCACCTGCTCATTATTTCAAGTAAAGGCTAAGGTTATTATACTTCAATGTCTTCCAGAATGACCACCTTGCTATAAGGGCCAATTTCTAATGATGTGTTGGATGTTTTTTTTTACTAAAATCTCCATCAGTTTTCATTCTAGAATCTGAATTAGTGTTTACTCAATATGGACGAAACATACATACCATCAGTGTATACGGTTATAAACATTGAGTATGAATAAAGTCATACAACGAATCCATTAGGAGATTATTTTATGGGATTGCAGAGTTCGGAATCTGTACACAATGTTTTATAAATGTCCTTTTTCCAGGTTATATTATCCGTGATCGTGAATAAAATAGCCTATTATTCTTTGTTTATGCTAACAACATGTTAGCCCTTTTACCCCCTGTAGCACTTTATGCAGTTCAACCTATTTTCTCAAGTTGATGTACTTTCTTGTTATGTTTGGGTTCTAGTGTTTGAATGTTATATTGTAAATCGCTTTGGACTAGGATAAATAATATAAATTAATGTTATGTCAAGGTTTTTGGCTTGCTGAACTTTGGTATCTGCTTTGTATATTATTTAAATTTAATTTCATAATCTGAGAATGTGGGCCTCCCCTCAGGCAACATAAAGAAGCACCCCCTCCCCCCTTTAGCAAACTTGCTTGGTTTCGGCTAATTTCTTGATGACTATGAGATTATGATTATGTTATCTGATCACGCAGAACTTAAAAATTGAGGAAATATAGACTAATATCTGAAGTAACTAAAATATGCAATTTGTTTACACAAAATACATAAATAAGCTCTTTCCTCTGTTTTTTTTACTTTCTGACATTGGAAAATGTTTTGGAAGAAATTAGAGTAAAAATGTTGAAACTTTACTTCTGAACTATCTCCCTGTTAAAACCTGTTAAGCCCCATGTCCCCGCGGGCGGGGGCAAAAAACAACAATTTTCACGAAACTGTGTCTCAGGGCTTCTTAACATTTAACAACCTATTAATGTGTCATACCCACTTAACGGGAAGAAACTCAGCTAACTGACGATATGAACCATTTTTACCGAAACAAAACAAAACTCTAATGCCGTGCCTATGAATTAGCCCTGAGCGAAAAAATGCTAACGCACTTAGCACAGAACTCACGGTAGAAATACTTTATTACTTATCGGATCTGCACAAACAAGATATCAGATTAAAGCTGAGATTCCAAATTCTAGAGCAGGGATGGGCAAATGGCGGCCCGGGGGCCACATGCAGCCCCCACCTCCTCTTTTTGCGGCCCTCAGATTAATTTATAAACAACGTAATTAATAAAAAAAAATTGAAAACATAAAAAATATTTTTATTTTTTTACTTGTAGTACTGATACCGTCCACTAGACTCCTAGTTACGTCGCGAACTGCGTACATGATTTCGTTCGGCAGCCAAATACCGCGAAATAATCTGTGACGCGTGTGTATTGTGTGTGTTTCCCAGGAAACACTCACAAGAAACACCGGCTGTTGTTATGCCTGCTGTGACGTTAAGTTGCCGCTTGTAATTAAGCCTTTACAAGCTTAAAATGTGCAATTATCATCTGAATTTGGCAAAACAAGTTTAATATTCTAAAAACCAAGACTTTGTTTATTTGAAATCAGATGAAAACAAACTATCACGGACCCTGCCGTGTTATCTATGATTACTATATGCTTTTCATTCATAATTTCAGCGGGAGGGAGTGGAAACGGCGCTGAGGAACAGCAGAGTGCGGGTTGACAGGTGTCTGTGTTGACATTCCCCTTATTGTGCGTCAGCAGAGACAGGCTACAAGTGTCTTAGGTAGGTTCAAGTTAGACAACTAATGTCTGGGTTAGTGTTCATGACTTCATGTTTATGTCATCTTAATGGTTAATCTTAATGCACACACATTTTCCGTGCTTTCCAATCGTTTAAAATAGTTTTATTCCACTGTTAAATAACCTGTTCAATACAAACATGCCACTTGTAAAAATTAAATAACATTTCTGTGAACTGATATTTGTTTAGTGAGCTTATTAGAGGATGTTCCCTGAAAGATTGTAAAATGTCAATGAAGATGTCAGACTTAATTTGTTAATAATTACATACAATACATGGAATTTGTGTGTGTGTGTGTTCCAAGTGAATCTGCGGCCCCCTGGTGGCCATTACATACATTATGTGGCCCCCACCACCATCCAAGTTGCCCATCCCTGTTCTAGAGGTATAAGTATCATCACTGTGAGACCAAAACTCGCGGCAGCTCAGGCAAACCCAGACAACACACAGCGTAGCTTTACTGAGCCAAAATGGCAAATATGTCTTACCTTTGCTGTTTTTCTGATCAAAAGTTGTGTTCAATGGCATTAAAACGAGAAAAACGCTGCTGAAGGTTAATCCAATGTGTCTGTGTCACTTTGAAATGATTACTGATAATCCATCATTCCACTTTTGTCAAAAACTGAGATTTCATATTAGCTGCTATTAGAGCTACAACCCAGCTTCCGGGTTTTGGACGGACACTATAATTTACATTTTTTTACTATGTTCAATCTGAATTTACTTTAAAATTAAAAAAATCTATATTGATTCTGACTTTTCTACATCCAACTCACAGGTTTATCATTGCTTTGAGAAAAAAGATTATTAATTTATTCCTTTTAGAAGTGAAGATATAGTCATTTGTTCTGGGAATGTTTTTCGAGCCTGAGACCTGAAAAACAGGCTTGGGGCTTAAAGGTACAGTAGGGTAGGTAAGAATGGAGAAACCAGTTCGAGTGCGCTAGAATTTGAAAGTATGAAGCCGAAAAAAATCTGCCCCTTCCTTCAGACTTCCTTACAGAGCCCCTCCTCCAACACACACGAACGCACACATGACCAATGAGGGCACGAGATAAGTTTGTGCACGAGATGGAAGGCTGACAGGCAGGTAGTCCATCCAATTATCTGAACCTGGCCGGCTCAGATAATTGGTCGTGCTTTTTACAGCGCCACGGCTTCCACAGATGAAATATTTGTATATATTTATTGTCAAAGCATTTAATGTATTCATTGCTATCGGGATGTTAAGAGCATTCCATGGAATATAACGAAAAGTGTTTCTGAATTGAATTACCTACCCTACCTTTAAACTTTCAAGGGGAAATTCCTAAATCCATCTAAACATTTCCATTGAGGAGTGAGAGTGATGCGCACGCAGTTTGCCCAAAACCTTAAGCTGGGTTGTAGCTCTAATAGCAGCTAATATGAAATCTCCGTTTTTGACAAAAATGGAATGATGGATTATCAGTAATCATTTAAAAGTGACATAGACACATTGGATTAACCTTCAGCAGCGTTTTTCGCGTTTTAATGCCATTGAACACAACTTTTGATCAGAAAAACAGCAAAGGTAAGACATATTTGCCGTTTTGGCTCAGTAAACCTAGGATGTGTGTTGTCTGGGTTTGCCTAAACTGCCGCGAGTTTTGTGAGTTCTGTGCTAAGTGCGTTCACATTTTTTCGCTCAGGGCTAATTCAGAGGCTTGGTATTACCCTTGTGTTTGTTTAGCTAAAAATGGTTCATATCGTCAGTTAGCTGAGTTTCTTCCCGTTAAGTGGGTATGACACATTAATAGGTTGTTAAATGTTAAGAAGCCCTGCTGAGACACAGTTTCGTGAAAAAAAAGCCTGTAGCCCCCGGGGGCTTAACAGGTTTAACCACAGTTTTATACATGTAAGCTTTTCTGTTGATTAATAATGTAACATTGTTCCACTTCCATTTACCGAGCCTTCTCTGAAACCGTTTGGAGACCCCTTGGGGAGAACTGCCACTCATTTAAAACCTCTGATCAAAATGAATATAATGTAATCTTCATAATGTCATCTGATTCTATTAGTCTCATTGTTTGAGCTTGTAGAGTTAAAGTGAACTAATTGTGATGAAGCAAGTCTTGTAACCTTGCAGATCTTTTTCTACAGCAGACATTTTGTTGGAGCAATAAAAGCACAGGTTAAAACCACATTTTGTTAACAATGGCTCAGTTCCATTATGTTTTCCAGTAAGATATAAGATGTAAGGAAACATGGACAATATGCTATTTTTCCCAGCAGCCAATCTCATTTTTAATGGCATGGTAAATGCTGGTGCAATTAATTACATAATATACAGCATTTGTTCCATTTTTGTGGGCCATGCCCCTAAAGTATTGTACATTTTGGTTCATCGGGATGGCTATTCCTCACTAAATAGAAAGGACCAGGATGATTTATTTTAATTTTTACAATTACACCGTTGTTTACGCTGCTATGACGGCTGCTGTGAAAAAACCTTGTCTAAATGGAAATGAAACTTGTGCTTTCCCTCTTTTGACATCCTGAAATGTCTGCTGTGAAATTAGTCTATTGAGATGATGATTGTATCATATTGTAATGTATCATTGTACTAAACAAAGCTTAATGTAGGCCTGTTTACAGCTACACAGTGCTGCCACACACAAGCCTGACCAGTGAGAGGGAAGCTAAGGATAACTTGGCAATATACCAATAATGTTACACTGGAAGAAGTGAAACTAAAGCATAGCTCCCTTAGGGAAATGTTGGTTTGGTTAGCTCAGTGGTTCTCAAACTTTTTCTGTCAGGCCCCCCCTTTGGAGAAAAAAAAAAGTCGGGCCCCCCCAACACAAATAGTCAGGCTCAGTGGCGGCGCCAGAGATTTATTTTGGGGGTGCTGTGGGGTAGCTTGACGTTTCATAGAGGGTGCTCAAACATTTAGGGTTTCCCATTAATGTACCGGTCAGAGGGAATGTACTACTGCAACACTCCCCACGCAAATACACAGTGTGACAGTTACAATGAAGGCTCAAGGCATATAGGTGTAAGCAGGGGTAAAGTGCTATTTTTATAGGTGGTGTGTGGACCTCACATAGGGGGTCCGGGGGCAGCTCCCCCGGGAAGATTTATTTTTAAATATTGAAGTTAAAAGCATCAATCTGGTGCACTTTGAGAGCAAAATGAAGAGATCTATGGATACCTCTCTCAACACCCATATGAAGCAGAACTGTAAATAGATTTACTTTTTCTTTATGGATATTTTACTAATCACCCTTTTAAACTTTATTCTTTTTTTACTGTCATATAGTATTTCATACCTGTTTTTCATGTATTCTTATTGTTTTATAACTATAATGATCATATAAACGTGTGCCTCGGAAATAATTGTTTACATTAATGGTGACCAAAACGTTTGAGACCCACTGAGATAACTTAGACTAAAGTTAACTATCTAAACACTGAGAGAGTCCTTTAGTTCACTGAGCCTCTCAGTCTGACAGGAGAGGACTCTCCTCCACTTTGTTGTTGAAAAAACTCCTTATATCCGTTAGCGTAGCTCGCTAGCACCAGAAGCTAACAACAACGATCTCCGGTACCGGTGCGCTCTTTCTCTCTCTCGCTCGTGCACGCACACAAAATGGCTTGTTCCAGACACACACAGAGCCGAGCTTTAAAGAAAAACAGACGTAATAGTACTGTACTGTATCATATTATTTTCGAATCAATCATTTTTCAAATTATGATTTTTCTTTTCTTTTTTAATCTTTTTTTTTTTTTTAATAACCATTTTCCTCCTGGTCTCTCGCGCCCCCCCTGTCATGCCTCGGTGCCCCCCAGGGGGGGAGCGCCCCCCACTTTGGGAACCACTTTCAGAAGCTACTAAGAAAAAGTAGTGACATTGAAAAAGTCAAAAAAGTTTGACAACCGTATCAAATCAAACACAATACAATACAAAAATGGCACATGCCAGCAGAAAATATCACTCAATTGAGTTTATTTAATTTAATTTGAAGTACAATGGCCGAAAAACAATTCCATTAAGAGAAAGGTGCTGCAGTTTCGGAGGCGATGCAAATAAAAAACACAATTGTGCCAAAACACATGCAAATGAACTAAACAGCGGCACTTCTTGTAAACACTGCACATGGATTGTCAAGTCGGCGAATGTTTTTCCAAAAGCTGCAGTTGTTCAAGTGAGCGAATATATTTCTTCATCTGCATGTGTTTTGGCATATTTGTGTTTATATTTTGGATCCTTTTTGAAGGTGCAGTGCGTTTCCCCTAATGGAAGTATTACGGAGTGATGTAATTTTGAGATCGTAGTCTATAGCTGTACTGTTTGTGTGATATGTAAGTGGATATGTAGAGGGGCAGCAGTCCAAGCATAGCGGTATAGATGAGTTTGTACCAGTGCAGTGATCTGCGCATTGATAATGATGTCCAGTTGACTAAAGAGTACAGTGTGCAATGGTGTGTGAGGGGTTTACAGTTGGTTATGAACCTCAGAGCCCCATGGTAGACAGCGTCCAGCAGATGAAGGGAGTGAGCTGAGGCGTTCATGTACACAACATCCCCGTAATCCAAGAACGGAAAAAAAGTGGCAGCTACAAGCCGTTTCCTAGCACTTGTGGAGAAGCAGGCCTTATTTCTAAAAAAGGATCCCAGTTTTAATTTCAATTTCCTTAAGAGATTGTCAATATGTGGTTTGAAGCGGAGATTTTCATCTATAGTGATGCCTAAGTATCTGTAGGTGTTAACAGCTTCAATGGGGTTATGCTGTGCAGACATGATGCAGGGAAGAACAGTTGGTAACTTTTTCTTATTGGAAAACAACATGATATATCTCGCCTGATTGTTGGCACTTGACAATCACCTTCCCTGAATTTTACTCAGGTGTAACTAAAGTCTGATTTAAGGGTTGTTTATATTTCACATCATTAATCAGAATATGCAAAGTAACTAAAATAAATGTAGTGGAGTGAAAATACCAGGTTAACCTCTGAATTGTAGTGGAGTAGAATTACAAAGTAACAATGAGCTGTCATGTGGGTATATATTAATGCTGCCCATTATGGACACAAGCAATTGTCACCCATTTATTAATTATATGTTTTAAATTTTGCGAAACACAATAGCCAGCATGTGTAGTCCCAAACGATAGCTGGGGATTATGGGTAGTGTAGTGTCTTCGGCCATCCTAAACTCCGAAATGTTTTTCGGATTTCATATCGCATTAACACCATATCCAAATGTGCATTGCGGCTAAAACATCCAATCACCGAGCTTAAACCATAGCTGAGGATCTTGGGTAATCAGTTCAGTGGCTGTGTATCGCAATGATGCTCGAAATGTCCCATATAGGCCGACGTCTGTTTCCGGTTATTTTTATTTTGAAATTCAGTTCCTGACGGACGCCAACAAAGCCCTAGATTATGGAATTAAACAAATAATAAAAACAAGGATAATTGTGTGCTACTGTTGAGTAAATAACAGTGAGTTATTTAGAAAATAATAACAAATTAGAAGGAAAAAAAGAAAAAAAAATACAGATTTCAGTATTCTGAGGCTCTGTGCCCCATTTCTTTTCCTCACAGACGGCAAAAAAAGTCCGACATTATACGATTTAAAATAAAAACAATAATCGTGGCTTGATATTGAGTAAGAACATGTTTTTATTAACCCCACAGCTTCCGGTCTTCCAAGATCCGACCGGACAAAAAGATGTGTTGCAGGCACGAAACAGGGGGTTACGTATTGTAACCCTAGTTATATAAGCACAGGCGGAGCCCTCGACTTTTGGCCGAAGTCAAGGCAAGTAGCAATGCTGTCTTCCATGACAGTGCTTTCAGGGAGGAGAGCTCCAGAGGCTCAAATGGTTCTGTGACCAGAGCCTCGAGCACCAACGGCAGGTCCCACTGTGGGGCGGAGGCGTGTCCTACTGTGCGCCGCCTCCTGACCCCCTGCAAAAACCGCGCCATAAGCGGCTGACTGAAGGCTGACCTGCCTCCAAATCCCTCATGGCAGGACGAAATGGCTGCTGCATACACCTTAATTGTGGAATGAGCCAGCCCCCTGTCCACCAGTATCTGTAAGTAGTGGTCGACAGGGTGAATCCCAGCGTGCATGACAGAGGCTCTAGACTCCTTCCTTCACACCATCGCCGGAATCCCGCCCACTTCGGCCTGTAACAGGCTGTGGTGGATTCTGCTCTTGCTGCTTGGATAGTCTGAATAACGTTGTCAGACAGCCCCACCTGTCTCAGCCTGTCCTCTCAGGAGCCAAGCCTGGAGAGGTTGGCCCAGAGTGGGTAACGCCCCTATTGCACCTGCTTCCTGAGACAGCGCTCCCCAGACCTGAGGAATAGCCCAGGGCTGGCCCACCATCATCTGTGTTACCTCCGCGTACCACGGCGCCAGGCGGCGACCTGGCGCCACTAGGATGACTGGTAGATGTTCCCGCCTCACCCTCTCCAGGAGGGGGGGGATAAGGTGCAGCGGTGGAAAGGCGTAAAGCAGCTTTCTTGGCCATGCTCGTGTGCAAATGCGTCCACCCCCAAGGGCGGATTGTCCCACCGGGCCAGGGAGAACCACAGGGCACAGTGGCTGTTGCGCCGATTGGCGAACAGGTCCACCTCTGCCCTTCCGAACTGAGTCCAGACCTGCTTCAACACCTCCGGGTGAAGCCTCCACTCGTCTGGCAGGGGTCCGCCTCTTGACATGAGGTCGGCCCCCCTGTTCTCCCGTCCCGGGATGTGCAGGGCCCTTAGAGACAACACAATCTGTGAAGCCCACAACCACAGGTTCTCTGCTGCGGTCAACAAGGCTATGGAGCGGACTCCGCCCTGCCTGTTGATGTACGCCACTGTGGTGCGGTTGTCGCTCCTCACTAGCACATGTTTGCCCTGTATTAAGGGTTTGAAGTGCTGTAGGACCACATCACTGCTTGCAGCTCCAGGAGGTTGCTGTGCCGAGCCTCTGTCAGAGGCCAGCAACCACCTACAGCTCTCTCTAGGCACGTCCCCCCCCATCCTGTCACTGAAGCGTCTGTGAAGACTGTGATATAGGAGGTCACTTGCCCCAGTGGAGCTCCCCTCCGCAGATTCTCTGGGGACCCCCAGAATCGGAGGTTGCTCTCTACTGAGGGGGGGATGGTCACCAGACGTCGTTTGTGTCTTGAGATCTAAACGAAGGCCGGTAAACCACCTCTGCATGCGACGTGCATGCAGCAGTCCGAGTGGCACTACGGAGTGAGCAGCCGTCATGAGACCCAAAGTCTGCATGATGATCAAGCTGTCACCGTCGCCCCCTGACGCAGCCTGCAGACTGCCCGCAGTAGGGATGCCTGTCTGCTTTCTGTCAGGGTGGCACGTAGTCTGCCTGCATCGAGCACCACCCCCAGATATTCTACCTGCTGGTGAGGTATGGGGGAGCTCTTCTTCCAATTGACCGCAACTTATTTTTCAACCCAACTTGGTTAGGTGTAGGATCAATTGGGCTGTGTGAAACATTGCCCATTCCCTGGACCTGGCCATGACTATGAGGTCGTCCAGATAAAAGAACACCCTCATGCCATGGTCCCGCAGCGGTTGCAGCGCCGTGGCTGAACCCTAACCGCGGCCACTCTCACGGGGGCCGCGCCTCATAATGGGTGTCCAATTAACATCGTATGAAAACGGCCTTGCCGATCTCAACGAGACATTATGGGAAAATGTGGAATTGTGGAGAGAGATGACTCTTACTCTGGGATAAATGCAATCGTTTTTACTAAATGCATTTTTCACACACACATCACTCTAGAACTAGGGTTACTATCATAGGCGGCGTGTGAGGCTCAGGTTTGGGAAGGCTAAATAACTTTTTTTTACCTGGCGCTGCCCGCCTCCGGCATCTATAGAAAAGAGATCAACTCAGTCAAAGCACCGCCTGCGGACCAATCAGAGCTCAGTGTGCGGAGTTTAAATCTATCAAGTCATATTACAGCAGTGTTTCTCAAACTTGTTCATACCAAGGACCACTTAACCAATAAAAAAACACTCGCGGACCACCTAACTCCACAAATGTCCAAAAAGACATCGTTTTTCTAGAACAGATTACAAATCGCCTGAAAATGGTACAAACAAGTGGCAACATGTGTGATGAAGGTGATGCGCTGGGCTATATCATGCAATCGAAACTTAAGCTCGCTCCATTTTGGAGATATTCCCGCGAGAGTGCGGGAAACTTAAATAAATACATTTATTTCAAATGTGAAATTGTACCAATATACTCACGGACCACTAGGGGGCGCTCACGGACCACCAGTGGTGGTCCGCAGACCACACTTTGAGAAGCACTGTAAAAAACAGTTTAAACTGCCGTAGCCTATGCAGAGAAGACGCCGACGTGTCGCACTTATCATTCATATCACATCATCAATCAGATCATCGATCATATAATATCACAATATTTCCTTATCTGAGTCAGCTTCTCGAGCCGTATCTGGCCGTGCAACACTTACATTGTCACATATACTGTATGCAGAAGTATTATTTTAAGCAACACATTAAATTGACTCAAATGTAATTAAAGTCAGATCCACTCGTGTCTTAGATGGGGCAGTGATATCATAAAACTGTTGTAACCATTCAAACACTCTGTAGTTTATTTCTTTTTTAACCAGTTGTTCTATATTCACCTTGCAGGTGCAACTATGTGGCTTCTATCCTGGATTATATGTTTAAGTCATGGATGTTTAAAGTTCATATTTGTCTAATATTAGTTTACTTTTCATTAATGAAGTATGACGCTGCGCTGTCAGTACACTTGTCCCTGTTTGTGATTGGTCAAATGTAGCTAACCCCGCCCCTTTCACGTGAACGCGCTCTCAGCTGGAGAGAGAAACCCTGGCTTGATTTACCGAGTTGATAACCAGCGTCGTAGGACCGCTTAGCGAGATCTCGCTTGATAGGGTTAGTTAAGATAACTCAAACATATCCAGGGTCTGTTGAACTGGCTTCGTAGTACAGGGCACAGGTGGCTGCATAGCAGCGCTAATGTCAGAGACACAAATATTATACATTATATTTTTTATTTTACCAGGATGCAGTGACACAAATATTTGGGAAGGCTTAGCCTTCCCTAGCCTACAGTACCCGCCGCCCCTGGTTACTATACGTAACCCACCGTTCTTGCAACAGGGCCTCTTTTCGACTTTCTGTTGAAAGGAAACCTATCTCCTCCCAGGATGATAGATTTGCCGATCTATTGCCCCTGAATGGATGAGGGACGCTGCAAAGCTGGAGTGAGTAACCCAGTCTCAGTGTACTGCCCCTCGACTCTGTCAGTACACAGCTGGGCTTCCATTCCCCACAAAACTGTGTTCAGGGGACATGCCAGCAGCTGTGGAGCCACAGCTAAGAAGCTGTAGCACACTCTGGTGGCCTACACCGCTGCCAAACCTTCCCTCAAAGGGAGTTTTGGCATGGGGGCTGACAGAGAAAAGGGCCGATTTTTTACTGAGGTCCTTGAACGCACCGCGGCACGCTCCCGTGGGGTCGGGGTTCTGTCCTAATGCCGTCTCTTTGAAACGGACATTATGGTGAGAAGTGGAAATGTGGAGAGAGATGACTCTTACTCTGGGATAAATACAATCGTTTTAACTGAATGCATTTCTCCTCTTGAACCCGCACAGTTTTAAAAAGCTTGATTTCGTTCCCCAAACGTATTCTGTGAAGACCCACCCCTACTCTGATTGGTAGGTTTCAGCACGAGGAGTGAGGTGGGGTGGGTCTTAACGGAATACGCGAGAGAGAGAAGTCATAACAAGTGGTACAGGACAGGTAGACGACGTGTTTTTCGGATGGAAAATGAGCCAAACGCGAAAACGCAGCAGCATTTGGATGCACTTCAACCAAAACCCAGGCAGTGATAAAGTGCACCATTTGTAAAGGCAAAATATCCTTTAAAGCAGGGTCAACAACTAATCTCCATCGCCACTTAAAAACACAGTATCTAATATTAAGAGTTGCGTGAATTTCATTCAAGGCAAGGCAACTTTATTGACTTAACACATACAGAGGGTAAATTCAAAGTAGTACATTCACTGA
The DNA here is from genome assembly GCA_031216635.1 of Dissostichus eleginoides. NCBI lineage: Eukaryota > Metazoa > Chordata > Actinopteri > Perciformes > Nototheniidae > Dissostichus > Dissostichus eleginoides. Next base: position 11,070,899 of record CM062268.1, on the reverse strand, counting down.
CATGAATGACATGGATATGGCGCCACCTTGTGTCATGTTTACAATGCAGATTATTGACATTAGGTCTGGCAATACAGTCAATCATTATCCTGGTGATTATTTCGCAGATAAACCTAGTAACCCCGCCCCCTTTAAAAAAAACGGCTCTTTTGAACGGCTCTTTGAAAGGAACGGAGCCATAAGATCCGGCTCCCTTCAAAGAGCCATAATTCCCATCACTAGTAGGCTCGCCCCGATTGGCCGGCTACGTTTACTTAACTCAGTAGGTGAAAGCACGCACAGCATGATAGAGAGTAGTACCCATAGAGTCCAGTAGAGGGCGGAGCCTGTGTGAGATATAACATACTACCAAAAGAAATACATTGCTTTTAAAATCGTTCTGTGTGACACGAAAAAAAGGGGAAAATCGTGTTGGTGAACACGAATCAATAGATTAAATGTCGTGACTATAACACGAAATGCCGTGAGACTGGGTTGACCTGTCAGCCACCATACCCTTTCCACAGTTCTAAAAAAAACTGCTTAAAAACCTTTTACTTTTATGGAAATAAAAATAGTAGTCCCAGGGGGCAATAGGGTTCATCACAGAGAAGCAATTACAAAATAATTTTCTTTGATGGTTCAAAACAGTGTTGTAGTTTGTTTCAGTGGTTAAACAGACATCCCTCCGGCTTGCTCCGTGCACGTCGCAGTGAGTGTACCCGACAAGCCGGAAGTCTACAGTCCGATTGTTTAGCTTTGAGAAGCATCTTTGGAGGAAACCATGAAGTTCGCACCTGTTTAAAGGCCTTCCACCTTCGCACCGTGGAGTTTACTTTTGAGAGTTTGGAAGCAAAACAATCCTCCAAAACTCCCGCTGGGATAAACTTCAGCAAGGGTTGGGAGGGTTACTTTGTAAATGTGATCAGTTACTGAATACATGGCTCTGAAAGTAATCCAAATACAGTTACAGTTACGTGTCTTAAAAAAGTAACGTATTCAGATTACTTTTAGATTACTTTTGGATTACTTTCTTTTAACATCACAGATGGGTAGCCTATGTTTTGGTGTACAGGAGACACAAAAAGCAAAAGGAAACTGAACGTGTTTTTACTGTTTTAATGGCTTATCAAGAGCACAACTGAAACATAACATCTGAAACGATGTAACAACATAATAAACTTTTTGGGGATGCAGCTTGGGATGTGAGGAGTGAGGGACATGGCTTAGAACGGGCGTGTCGCCTTCTGTCCTGCCAGTGTTGGCAGGACACGAATTAAAATGAAAACAAAAATAAACAAAAATAAAACATTTGATCTCAGGTTTCGGGTGTCAATTTCACTCTACTGCCACAAGGTACACTGGACCGTGATATTCTTCCCATGGTCTTGTTTAAATTCGAAGTGATGTCGATATCGCCACGATTTAAACGCAGACTTTTGTTCCTCCATGTTTCGTTGTTATTGTTTCACTGAGCGGACCCGCACATTTTTTTCAAACGCTCCCTTTTTTGGTCCATCTGCGGCGGTAATAGGTTTTGTGCGCTGTGATGATTCGGCTGTACCTTTAGTAATGAATATTAAATGTTGTGAGGAAATCTGTCCACCAATAATTCCAATAAGTAATCCAAAATGTATTCACTTCAGGTTTACGAAAGTAACTGTAATCAGATTACTCGTTTTTCAAATGTAACGCGAGCTGAATACAGTTACTTGATTTTTGTATTCTGATTACGTAACGCCGTTACATGTATTCCGTTACAACCCAACCCTGGGTACGTGAGCTGCTTCTGCTAATATTTATTGTGAGTTATTATGTTTTTTTATGTTTTAGGAGGTTTGCAGCTACTACGTATCCGCTGCCAGTAGTCTACACTGTTGTTTTTGTGTTAAGTGGTAATTAATATATGGTCATGTTTAAATGTTGTTCTGCATTCAATTGGTTTTGCATCACATATCCCTGCTGGTTGCTGCCTTTTGGTTTAATGATGTTCTGTAGTTCACTGTAACACAGGCGTGTACTGGTTGCTGTTGGCTTGTACAAAGTCCATTCACATACCAGTAATTATTTCCCTGTTATATTGATTTTATGGAAAACTCAACCTGACTTCTGTGAAAGCTTGCTTTATTATGCTTCACACTATTCAGACACTGCTGGGCTCCCCTGCACACCATGAGTTCTGCTCCTGCCATGATTCTTCTGTTTTTAAATGTGTGTAAATATCTTCTGCATAGCTGACACGTCTTAGCCTGCTGCTCTGCATCGCATTTGTATTTATCTCAATTCACTGGACAGCAGATTTATTGTAATGGTCAGAGGTGCTTTACTTGGAAACGGCAGATGATACTTGCCAACACATAGCCTAGAATTTGCTTAAAGGTCCCATGTCATGCTTTTCCGGTTATTACCCGCCCCTTGTGTGTTATGAAGGTTTTTATGCATGTAAACGGTCTACAAAGTTACAAACCCTCAAAGTACACCCTGTAGCGAGTAAAACTCTAACACAGAAAAGACCTGTCTATGCTGCCCCAGAACGCCTCGTTGGAGATTTCTCTTTTTCTTGCTGGGTCCAGTGACGTGACCATACCCAAATGGACCCATTGGTCCAAATGGACCAATCCGTGGGGCTCCTCACACACACACACACTCTCTCAGCGGCGAAACTGTGCCTCGCTGGGGGGGGGAGTGCTAGTGGAGCCTCGCAGCGGCAAAACTGTGGCGCGCTTACACTGTAGGTGCGCCGCGTTTGGGGGTGCACGTGCTAGTGGAGCCTCGCAGATGGGGGTGCTGCAGCCCCCTTATCCCCCCCCCCCCTTCCCGCGTCCATTCGCGATGTCTCGCAGACCCCATCCAGCAAGCAGGAAATGAACCCAGCTCACACTGTCCGCTCCTCGCAGCAGCAAGCCGTGCAATGTCCCGCCAACACGGCACCCAGACCCCACGCAGCATTCTCATCTGTTTGTCCTTGCTGGTGTCATTTTCTGGTTGCTAACGCCATTGTAACACATAATCACTGATGTTCCGCTGTAACGGTGGTCGACTCATCAGAACAGAGTGGGCGAGCTGGAGGGAACTTTGGGATTTTAACCTTGACTAAAACTCCTATAACACACTACAGTAAAGGGAAATTAAAAATATTCGCTCTACACAGCGGTAGGCTTTTCAAGAACAAGGTCATTACATTAATATTTACTTTTGAATATGTATATTCAAAAGTGTCTAGCAGTGTCATTTACTATGTTCCTTAGATGTTAATAATAGTAACCCTTCTTTTAGACACAGTAAGTACTACACACTTATTTACATACATTACACCTTTAATTAAATTACTTGTGGTTATACGTGGCCAACACCATCAACTATTTTCATTTTTGGCACTTATATGAGGAGAAATTAATCTGTGAATGTTCAAGCCCACAGGGTTTTCTGCTAAATAACCTATGATAGGCTATATTTTAGCAATGGGGCAGAGACAGATCCCAAATAAATATTTCACACCTATAAATAATTCTATTTTGTTTCGTCTCCCTGTGAGGAGCTGGTGCTACCTGCTTTGCAAGCATGGCAGGCCTCAGTCACATAACCTGAATACGGGGTGCGACACATGCGACTTCATCTCCAGTTTAGAGTGCAAAGTCAACGAGAAGAGAGACAACGTATTCTGCAGTAAAACAATGGAATATATATTACCCTGGGGGCGTTCTCTGATGTTTATCATTTTGCTTCAGTTTCCATAATGTGACCATTATAGTAGTTCATCATTACGAAAAAGTAACTTGAATGTGAAGAAATTCACCTCCTATAAAGCTTATAAACATAGAAATCCTATTTTCCTTGCTGTTCCTGAATTAATTAGGCTAGGTGATGCATTATTGAGAAAGGCAGGAACTATGTATAAGATTAGGGTGTTGTATAATATTCTGTTCACCAGTTAGAGTTTTGTTGTATACTGCAGCATATGTATAAGCTATTCATGGGCAATGTTTTTGGCATGCCTCAGGGTGTCACACTGGTCCCGCTATGCCTCTGTGGTGTATGATACTAATGAGGCAGTTTGTGAAAATTAGGACCAATATTCACTCATGTTGGTGTGCACAGAGTGTGTTCCAATTAATGTGTCTTACCTCTAGCTAGAGCAGTTAAACGTTCTACTTACTTCTTCTAAAGAAGTGGAAGAAAGGGAAAATAAAATGGTCTCTTTTGTTTGTTTAAAGTCAAGTGTTGGAAATTGTGACAAGTACAAAGTGGACATTTTCTACTCACCAACAAATTATAACCTACTTGCCGTCTCACAGCAAGGATGACAATATCAATGGTAAATTACCAACAGCAAAAGTAACAAGATAAATAGCAACATGACGATAATAACTATAATAAAGATGAAGACCCCACAAACAATGATAGCATTAACAACACCAACAACAATCCTCAAAACAATGCCATGCACACTGACAAAAGCGTTACAAATGTAAATTGCCGTGAAATCTACAATGAATTGGAGAGGGCGACTGCCAGAGCATAATGCTTCAGATAGCTTGTTGAAATGTGTTCCATTTCACAACTCTCCACTCTGTCTTATGTGTGTAGTTTTGTTTTAAGTTTGTGAAATTGAATTGAATACACGACTAGGGCAGCAGACGACAGGCAAAGGCAGATGAGATAGCCTTATGGCCGTCGACAACAACATCTGATGATTGCTGAAGATCCGGAGTGTAAATCGGGGCTCTAAAGTAGCAGAATAACAAAGGGATATGAGAAGAGTGTGAAATGGTACTTTATTTGAGAGGTTGCTAGTGATTTGGCGGTAAATAAGTGCAAAGGACTGTCAGGGTGATGAAGTGAATCCTCGATGGTGTTCACCAATAGCTAAGCCGCGGAGAAAGAACAAACTGAGGCCATAATGACAACAGCTACAATTATAAAAAAGAATGATGTTCAATTATTTAACCACAAATCACTTCACATGTCACTTAATTACAACAAATAAAATCAGAGAGGAAATGAGATTGCATTGCAGGTCTCCTTTGAAAAAGAGATCTATGATCTCAAGGGACCAATCTGGTTGAATAAAGGTTTGAAATGAAATAAGATCAAATACAAGCAGGTTGGTTAAATATAACAGAGCAGAAAAAAGGTAATGAATTATGAAATGTATTCAGCCGCAGGCCGGTTATTCTGAGGTCGAGAAGCAAAGCGAATTATACGGTTTAAATCAACAGAAACCTGCCCAAGACAATCAGTCAGTCTCTGTTGGAATAACAGGATTACATTTCCTAAAACCGTGCATGCCACAACTTCAAAATGTATCAGAAAAATAGTTCTGAGAGATTCTCCAAATGAGCAAATACTCTAACTGAGATCAATCATGGCTGATATCATACTGGATATATTCTCGTGAGATTTTTACACAACTCGGACAGCATAGATGTGTTTTTTATTAGACCGATGCAACAAATGGCGCACATTTCAAAGGTTTTCTAGTATATTTTAAAAGAAAAACGAAATACATTTCAAATAATATCCTTATAGCCATTGTGTGTGTAGATTATCAGTGGCATTGCACTTCTGCATTGTTTATGACACAATATCTGTGTGTAATGAACCTTGTGAAATTATATAATTCAATGTCTCGCTGCAAAGAAACCTCTCAAGTAACACTGTTTTGTTGTTATTGTAAACATCATCGAAATGTTGGCGTAACAAACATGCTACTCCCACCACGATGATGGTGAATCATGGCACGCATCATGGGAAAAAAGCAGCACTGCTTCTACAGTCCTCCTGTTTTTGTTTTTTTAAGCTTTGATTTCCGTTTGACTCGAGGTTCTTTATGTGAAGACTCTCAGCCTGGGATGAAAGAGAATATAGCTTTGTAATATGCGAAAAAGTGGATTACACCTGGAAAGTAATGTCTTCTGAATGATGAGGGTTAATCTGCAACAGAGCAGATGATATCTTGCTTATCATTCCTCTAATCAAACGGCTTTCTGTAGATATGAGAAGACATTGAAGTGATGTCATTCTCAGCATCAGTTGAAAAACAAATGATCACTCATTTGCAGATGGCACAGTTAATAGCACTCACCCCCGAACAGCCAACGCACTGGATTTATGACCTTTCTCTTTTATTCTGCACTAATTTCAGTTCAGAAAGGAGTCTCTATCTGAACAAATAACAGCAGGTGTGTAAGAAGACAGGAGTGAAATGCCAGCAATAGCTCTCGTAAAAATAACTCTTATTGTCTAGTTAATTACAATAGCTGTGCTACAAACTTCAGAGCTGAACCTATATTTAACTTAGTTGATGCCTTTATTACGGCAGGCAATAATGAGATGCAATGGGTCTCCGACACAACAGGCAGTAAATGCTGCCTGTCATCAATCTGGGATCTGGGTAATGCAGTTGGGCGGTGGAGCAGAAAACCATCAAGTTTACTTCAACTTGTCACTAATCCCTAAAACTGTACGAGCTATACTGTAGGTGATTTGTTTTCCTTTTTGAGTCTAATCGCTCAAAAAATATACTTTTTTGCCTTTTAGTTTATATGTTAATTTGCATTAAAGAAATGATTTGGTTACAAGGCATACAAAACAAAACAAACATTTAAGTACATACAAAAACTAAATAACAATCCACAAATCAGAAAGAGAAGAAAGAAAAAGAGAAAAGAAAGAATAGGAGGAAAACAACACCAATTAGTCACAATGTACAACCAGTGTGCATTGTGATAGACTAATTGGTGTTTTTTTTATATAAAAAATTATATTTTCATATCCTCGCTGTCCTAGCTGTTCAACGTTTCTCTCAGTTATAACCCCCTCATACTGTACGCTAAAGGTATTCTTAACTGCAGATTGCACAAGTTAAATATCTGATCGCTTTCATCTTAATCTATCACATAGTCTGGCTTTAAATACTGCCGTCAAAAACAGCTGCATTTTTGGACAAATACAAAATAAATGGTTGTGTATAAGCTATTTTTTATATTTTACATTGCAATGTTGAAAAGAAAGCTGGGCTATATGTTGCATGAGGATCTGCAATCTATATTTATATGACTTTAAAAAGAAAGAAGACGTGGTGTCACATGTATACTTATTTAGACTTAATGAGATGCATTTGGGATGCTGTTAAGCCTGCTTTTCAACTAGCTGATACTTGAGATGCACATTCAAGAGCTACTTATTGATAAAGTGTTTGTATACGTCTATCACCGCACACCAAAGAACGTGCTTATTTTCAATTTGTATTTCATTTCAATTTCCAGTGTGATATCAGCGCTTATTGAGTTGTTTGATCATAAAGAATAACTCAAATTGGAGCTTCAACAGTTAGTCTATTAATCCAGTGAATTGTCTGAAAATAATCACAAACTATTTTGATAATAGATTTAAAATGAATCTTCTTGAAAAAATTCAGATTTTCTATACCATTCTCTGTTTTAATTTGGATTCATCTTAATAATACAAATAATATTAATCATTCATTGTATTCATCAAACGCTTTATAAGGTACTCGAAGACACTTTAAAGATATTCGAAATATAAATACATTTAAATCGAGCTAATACAAACTTTAATGACATAACACTAAACACATATGGCATTAAAATCAGTCTGAAAAGGTGAGTTTTAGTCAGTGTCCTGAAGGTGGGGAGGTCAGTGCCGTTATGGGATGGACGATACAACATCATATCTTTATTTTTTGGAAAGACAAAACATTTTGAAGACATCGTTGAACTTGGATGTTTTATAGACCAAACCATTCATTGATTAAGAAATGGTTAGACAGGAGTTGGCCAATCTGTTTAAAAAGCTTCAAAAAAAGAGTGATTAAATACATATTCAAGTCATTTTCCAGTTAATTGTGTTACTCCACAGTGCTGTGAGTTGTGTAACAAGATGTGTGGTTAGTTATGAGGTTCTTTGTGACAGCTGAGGGTCACAAGGAATTGAAAAAGCTCTGATAAGCGTCGTGGGAAATGAGCAATGAACCTGCAGAGGAAATTAAAAATTAAGTGGCTCCTATATGCTGTGCCAAAACTCCCAACATCACGGAGAGCACCGCTGATATTCAAGGTGATTTTATCGCGGCTAAATAGACTGTAAATTTGAATGTTAATCACCAAGGCCTCTTGACATAAAGCATTTCTCAAAAGCAACGTTGAGGTTATCACACAATCCTAAATCAACGTTCCTGAGAGCAGACTACTGAAGGAGCTGTCCTTGGTGCTGAAATCCTGTGTGCAACCTCCTGGCATTTTCATACAAGCACATAACCATGTATAACAACGTGTTGGAGAAATGTAATTCAACATTTTTGAAAGAATATCTTTATGAAAACACCTTTTTGAATGTTGAGATTCAATTAAATAGTTGCTAGCTCTCGGTGAACACATGGCTTTTAGAAAAAAAAGGTGGTTTTCAAATAAATATTTAGACATTGTAAACATTTTTATATTTCTATTCCCTGTCATGTGCAATATGATAAATAAATAAAAGATAAAAAGATTGACTGATATTGTTAGTAGCCAATAGAGTACTTACTGTATACAGTGGAGCTGAAGTTTGATCCATTAGTTCATTCAAAATGAGACCCTCAGACTGGGGCTGTGTGCTATGACAAAAAACTCATATCACGGTATTTATACATTTTTCAATGATTGGAAATGTATTTACATTTATAGGTTTTGGCCCAACAAAAAAAAACACCTGATCAGTGGTGTCCCTCATGAGTGTTACTGTATGTGGTGAAGGAATCAGAATGCATGACACAACTGCAACATTTAAACCATTTGAACTTACCACATGACAACTAACAACAAAAGCACTGTTTGAAAAATACAAACAAATCCCCCTTCCCTGAAACTGCAGAATGCATATTTAAATACTTATTTAATGATTTATCATTGACCTTCAAACTTAGGTTCAGAATAAACAAATAAAGCGCAACTTAACAACTTTAATAAACCTTGCTTCAAGCCAAGGTAGACTACACAGACAATATTCAAGTATTTAAACAAATAAAACTATTGCAGCCTGGCTGGCACTGCACTATTATCCCGTAGTCACTTTAACACACGTTTAACACATTAACATCCAAAATGGCTGCAATATGAACATCATAAAGGCACTCTACGCTTGGCGCTGTACCCCAGCATGCATTTGGGGACTCGTTTCACATGCTGTATAAAGTTCACGGTATTCGGTATGAAGCGGAATACTGCACTATACCTCAAACACATCATCAGTAGTTTATGTGACCTCAAATATTTTATGTTGATAGGGAACTCAATCTAATCAACAATCGGAGAACGAAACACATTCAGTTTATTTAAAGGTCTCCTATCATGCAAAATGCACTTTTTGATGTCTTTTATACATAAATATGTGTCCCCGGGTGTCAGGGAACTCACAAAGTGTCAGAAAACGAAACCCTCTCTCTTTTCCTCCGTACCCAAATCTCTAGAAACGGGGGTACAACTGGGCTGATCCAGATTAGCTGCCGATATGACGTAATATCAGAAATGTGGGCTGGCTTGACACCCACGGCCCAATCAGAAAGGGTGCTATCAGAAACAATGTGCGACGTGTTTTGGAAGTAGTATGGTCTTTGTTTACATTAGCAAGCATCGCTAACACTCAGAGCTAACCTGTACTGGAGAGAGTATCCGTAAAAAAGCAGGATATGTCGTTTTGAATATGATATGGCGTTTAATCACAGCAGCATTTAGCTGAGTATCTGGGTAGAATCCTCCTGCATTGGTCCCCCTCCTCTTTTTTTAAAGCTACGGACCCAGAATCAGCACTTTAGTAACAGGGCTGAAATAGAGGGGTAAAGAGGCATGGCTAGAATGGGTGATCCGTTTGGTATTTTGAGCAAAACACTTCATAGACATGTTTTTATATATTTGTATATATCGGAGACCTATACTATATGCCTACAAATAGTATAATAGGAGACTTTTAAATCTTATTTAAAAACAATGTTGGTGAGGAATCAGCTCAACTCTTACTATGGCACTGTGCAACCCCTGCCTGTCTGTACTGCCATACCTGTTGCTATCTTTTTGCTATGTATATATATGTTTGGTTTTATTGTTTTTTATAAGCATTTTCCAGTAATATGAAACTTCTTTGATGCATGTTTTTACTGATTGTATTTACTTGTTATGATAAATTACATTTGTTTGTAGGGTGACTTTCAACATCTGTCTAGGGACTACAGATGAAAAATGGCCTCTTGGTTAACTCTGGCACTTTTACAGAAATGTTTATTAATGTGCACTGTTAAATAAATAAACAAATACATTTAAAGTATTAGAGTATTACAATTGTTCGTAGTTGTCATCGTCCGACTTCACAAGCTAATGTGATGAGTCTCATCAGCCGCACAATGGAAAATGCAGTGCAGATTAAGCAATAACTGTCTGTAAAAGAGATAGAATGGATCTTGTGAGCAGTGAACCTGTTGAAGAAGATCACAAAGCATGAAAGAACTATTGCACCTATAAAAGAATATTACCTTACTCCATCGCTCTGAAATGACCACATTATAGGCTTCATTCTCCTGTGATGAAACACAAGAATAAAAGACCAGCTGCTGTACCGCACTGATATTTCAGATAGGTTTAATAAAATGTTTTGAGTTATATGATCCCATTTAATAAAATGTGCAGCTAGTTGCTAACTTTTTCTGTCTGTTGTTTAGTGTTTTAGCAGGTAGTGTACAGAAGGGCTTTTAGAGCTTTTTCACTGCAGACAGCTGCCTGATACGAAAGCAAAATTATAAGAGAGCGTGAATCAAGACATTAAAGCTGTGGGCCGTTAAACTGACAAAGTGAGCCGGAGGACGGTGTAAAGCCTCGTAGAGCTGAGGGGAACCGAGGGGGCGGATCATATTTATTAGAAGCCATTTATTTGTCGTCATTATATATGAGAAAAAAAGTGTTCTGCAAAGTATTAGATTGTTTTGGTATGTGACTGAAACCCAGGTGATGTTTAGGGAAACTTGGCATCAAAACACTTTTTGGCAATACTTAGCCCTAGCCTTCATGTAAGTATGGGAGTGGGTTATGCCAAATCCGTTTGAAAGTGGACCGAATACTGTCTGACAAATTACTTTTAAAATACTTTATATGGTCTCATGATTTAAACAAATAGCCATAAACTAACCATAGAGATACTTGTTTAACTAAATATAAAAAATTCAAAAGTCCTTGAGGTTTAGTTCCTATTAGATTACTCATAATTTGTTGTTACTTTAAATGCTAAAGCTAAATGTGAACTGCTGTGATATTACAAATGTGCACATTCCTTGAACCATTTTGCACTTTTCGGCACAGCTTTTCTGATTTAGACATATTGTGCATAGTTTTATATCATATTTCTGTCTTGTAAATATTATAATAATTGTATTGTATTGTCATTTTTTATGACAATACAATACAATTATTATAATAATATAATAATTCTATATTTATCGGTCTTGCTGTTTGTACTATTTGTATTCATGTCCTCTCTATTTTGCTGTACACCAATACGATGAAGCAAATTTCTTGCAATGGAAAATCACTTGGCAATAGACTGGATTCTGAGTCTAATGCAGGATCAAAAGCGTATTTATTACCTGATGTTAAACATTCCCGGACATTATAACATATTGTGTATTATGTGTACTAACACAGTTGTCCTGTGAGGTTCACTGGTTTTCCTCATTTACAGTCAGGGGAGAGGCAGTCAAATCAGTTACAACAAGATAAAACACAAAGATTAAACGAGGATGAAAAAGAAGCTACAGATTGATCCAGAGTGGTTTGTCAGGTGTTGAACTAGAGCATCGATCTTTAAATTGTTGAAGGTTGCACCTAACCCTCCTGTTGTCTTCGGGTCAAATCTGACCGATTTACTACACACACACACACACACACCCCCCCCCCCTCTAGGGGTAGAGGAAAACAACATACACCAGTATGGAATTGGTATAATTATAAGTATTTATTTATATATAATAGTGGTAACAAAATAATAAAGGCACGCAGCCTGGCACAAACAAAGGGCCACAATACTGATTGACAACCACCAACAGAAAGAGAACTCCAAAAGAGAGTCTAAGGATTATACAAAGTATTGAATAGTACACAAAAAGGGAAACAAAAACCTCACTTTTAACGTGGTATTAATAACTGAAAAGGCTGTAGGAAACACAGCTGCTACTAATCGACAGGCGCTAACAGCTAAGCTACCCTGGATACTACTTGCACACAGGGGCGGACTGGCCATTGGGAATACCGGGAGTTTTCCCGGTGGGCCGGTACCGAAGTGGACCGGTCGGACAATTCACTAGCACCCCCCGTTGACAATTGACTAACGGTACCGAGTTGGGCCGGTCGAGATTCCCGGGCTGATTTGTAGTCCCAGTCCGCCCCTGCTTGCACAATTACACTACAATATCTCTCTAAACACAGAAGCACTAGTTTAACACGCTGGCAAACAGTATAGCTCTAACACAGAAGGCACTAATTCGTCAAGCAATCGAGTAAACACAATAAGAGACTAGAGGAGTCTGTTCCACATCAGAGCCTCCCGAATGATCACAGTCCACGCCTTTGTAATCCTCCCCCGGAAGGTGTGCGCCGGATGTGTGCTGGGATTGGAGAACGTTGATCCAATCACCTCTTCGGAGGCGAGGGCGGGACAGCCAATGACATCAAGGGAACCGCACAGCTCATTTGCATAAACACAGACAGAGTTAATAGGACCGGGGAGGCGGCGGCCGTAACACACACACACACACACACACACACACACACACACTCTAGATGTGTGTCCCCCCTTATGTGCCCAATCCCCCCATGTGAATCACACCTGGCAATCACAAACACACACACACACACAGAACAATTTGATACATTTCCCGCTCTTATGTGCCCATCCCCCACATGGATCACACCTGGCACATGCAATACATGTTCAGTGTCTATTCTTTGTATATTTACTGCAGTTTTTCATGTATACCAGTAGTCTGATACAATATTTACAGTTTTGAAAGGGTGTTAAATGAAATTTGGTGATGATTAATGGTTTTTGTGTTAATGTAATAGCAGTTAAAACAGGACCGGTCAAATTTGACCACGAACACCAAAGTAAGGGGGGGGACGAAGACAATAGGAGGGTTTTAAGGGAAGAGCAGACTTTCGGTACAGATCAGTTGAAGTACTTCCCCAGTTCTATACTCCTATAGTGTTTTGAATGACAGTCTGTCTGCGGTCCCCTCACTCTGAGTGCTGTCCACCTTTTGTCTACTTTAGCCAGCCGATGTGTTGAAATTGTTGACAATTGCTTTCCTGTCTGCTTGGCTGAATGCAATGATTAGTGGATTCATTATATTGTCATGCTCTGATGCTCTTTTGCTCCCCATCTGCTAGCACACAAGTGTTTTACTGACAACTTCACAGCCCTCATTGGCACTCTTAAACGCCGCCAAGATGTGCTGTAAAGGGAAATGTGGAGGGAATGACGATTAAGATTTTCGTAAGAGGAAATCCCAAACAAACATGAAGGCATTTCACTCTGCATTTAAAAAAAAAAAAAAAAAAAAAAAAAAAAAAACGTGTGCAAACAAACCACAAAAAACAACACAATTAAGAAAAAGAGAAAATTATAGACAGGCTTCCCTTATAAGGACTGTAGTGTTTGTGAATAGATGATTGTAGCAAGGCCTACGCTCTTCATCTCGCCCCGTGGATCATTTGCTGTCTCTTCAAAACTCTTACAGTAGCTGTTGTTCACACCCACCTCCACTCCCACTGCCTTCTTTCCTCCACTCACTCTCTCTTCGATTACAGCTGCGTGAAGCTCGTGAAGCTCGTGAAGCTTTTTCTGGCAAGCGCAAATCCAATTTCTGGTGACTAATCTGCATTTTATTTTTCCTCATCCTCCTCTCACTGAACATTTGTTGGACAGAGATGGAATTAGCGCAGGCAGAGGACACAGCTGCAAATGTTTAACCTTGCTTGCAGGTCCTATTGTTATGATGAGAGTTTTATATTAGTTGTATTTGAAAAATAAGATAGGTCTTGTGGCAATTATGTACTATACTGTGGTTGCATTGTTCATTTGGCATAGCTTTTATACAGTGGTAATATCCATCCATTAATGGACATAATGGAATAAAATAAAAAAACATTTTTTTTTAAAGGGGCCCTTTTAAACTCATTTTCAGTTTTCATATTTGTATTGTATGCCTCTACTGTGACATGTTTCCATGCTATAACATTCAAAAATATCTTTATTTTTCTCATACTGCCTGTGCTGCAGCACCTCTTTTCACCCTCTGTCTGAAACCAGAGCCCAGTCTGCTCTGATTGGTTAGCTGGCCGGCTCGTGATTGGTCAACTGCTTAGAGATGTATCGCCCCTTAGACTATCACGTACAATGTGTTGGAACGCCATCCAATAGAAGCAGGAGTGTTACATACTGTAGTGATGTCATTATGTTACAGAAGTAAAGAAAGGAGTCCAATTGAGGCTTTGCAGGCGGGCGGAAGTGTGATTTTAGCCTTTGCAGACCATTTACATGCACCAAAAACCTATATAACAAACTACAGGAAATGGAACCCCCCCCCCCAAGAAAAAGCATAATATGGCCTCTTTAAAGAGATTTCATAATGAATCCTGCATGCACCTTTATTATAATCAAATGAAAAAGTGCTGCATTGGCCTGACCGTGCACTTTACTGCTGGCTGAGCGGCTGTTCTTCCCGGTGCTGGTGCTGTGATAACATATGTACGGGCTAAAGAAATTCAATTGTTGAGAATCATTGTCAGCCGAGTTTGGGGCCACAGCTTTTACTCATGATTTATTACAGAAGCGCTGCCACATTTGCCAATAGGAAAACACATTCAGTGGAGTCATGGGGATATACAGAGATGGATGAGAGAAAAAATTGAACAATATTTCTCCTGAGCTTACCTAACGTTCCCGCAAGCCGTCTCTTATTTGTGATCAGGAAAGGGAAACCAACTACACTTTGATTGAGTCAAGATTTGTGTGCTTTATTTGTTTGGGTTTGTTTATTTTCACGGTAATATTTCAAGTACCTTTGTGAATTCTTCCTTTTTCTTTCTTTTTTTGAAAGATATTATTGCTCTCATATTACAGCTGTATCTGCTGCCAGTTCTGCTGCAGATACTGGACGGTCCCTTCCTGTGCCACTCTGAAAGGAAATACTTCCTCTGTTGTCCGGAGTGATTCCTCTTATTCCTCGTGGTTTATCACTGCACCAAAAGTGTTCTTGTTACATCTGTCCGGCTCTGTATCATCCTTCCTCTTGTGGCCGTGTGTGATGTTTTGTGTGTATTTTGTAGAGCTGCATCTAAACTCAGATACAGATAACAATCTGCAGAAGTCACACACCATCGGACTTCCTCCTGACAAAAGGTTATAAATGAGTTTTTTACAGTGTTGTTGCTTCTGTTCTCTTATGAAATCATATAAAGTGAGCTAGTATGAAAGTAGGGGGTCCACTCTTTGACCGCAACGATCAATACCGGTCTGTAATAGTCTCTTTTTGTATTTTTCAAAGTCAGGGCTATGGTGATTCTAGCATTGTGGAAACTAGGCTTGCCATGGCAGTCCATTTAAGTGTTTAGATCTACAGTACACTGAATACATTTTCCACCACCCCCACTCTAACTTTGCTTTTTTCAGAAACAAAACTAATTTAGGTCATTTTTACATATCAGCTCTTGTGTTCATCAAATTAATATGTCTAATTCGTACTGCAGCAGAGTTGCAGCCAGTGATATTTCACGAGACAATGGGGAATTTAATTTATTGGAATTTGTTGTCCATGCAAAAAGCTAAAGCACCTATTTGGCAATATTAAGTTGTGTTTTAAACCCAATGCACATGGAGGACTAGGATAAATAATGAGGAGAGGACATACACATAGCTGAACAAGGTTGAAGATCAAAGTAAGCACTCTACAGATATTCAACAACATAAAATATGTAGCGTCATCTGTTACAATGTTCATGTTTATCAACCTGTGGTAAAATGTCCTCACTCCAAGATCTCGAGAAGAAGAACCCACAGTGTGTTTGATCTGCATCATAATTACTGGAAAGTATTTCATTTCATTGGATGCAGATTTTGCCTATACATGCCCTCTAATAATTTCCTATAAATGTTTCTGTACCATGTTGCTATAACATTACATTACATGTCACTTGTTAGACGCTTTTATCCAAAGCGACTTACATACTCAATACTGTGGGCAATCCCCACAGGAGCAATTTGGGGTGAAGTGTCTTGCCCAGGGACACAACGACATGCTGACTGCAGTGGGGTTTGAACCTGTGCTCCCCTGATCCGAACACCAACGCACAACCCACTGCACCACACGCCTATAACAGTGATAATAAGCCCCATTCAAGAGTCTTTAAACCTGCTGAGGAACGACTTGTCATCTCATTTAAATCTTTGACCTCTCAATTCAAAATCAGCTACAAAAGAAGCAGGGCGGCAGATATTACTCGGTTAAGGTGCATTGTATGCGGTGTGTAATTGTAAATAGAAAAATTGCCATATTTTCCACATGTAGCTCGAGGAATAAACTGTTATAAATATGTAAAGGTGTCCTTTTGTGTTGATGAAGTCAAACAGCAGTTTGTTTGGATAAACAAACAAATATAACACACTGGCAGTGAAAGTCAACATGACTGACAAACAAAACCTCCAGCTTGATATTCAAGGACAAATCCGGTTCGATAAGGGCGCACTGTCACAGTGAGCCACACGCATTATCAGGGTGGATCATCATGATTGAAATAGATCTAGTCAACGTGTTATATACGTATAGATTGACCTCTTTAAAAGAGATAAAACCAAATATTTGTGTCTCATGTTATCTCATATATTGTGTCCTCATCAGAGGAGAGAATAAGGATTCACTGCTTGGGTTGGATTCTGAGTTAAACGCTGTATGTCATCTGCAGTGTGTCTAATACATTCATTATCCACAGATGGATTCTTCATTGAAAAGGTGAAGATATTCTTATTGTCAATACATATATTCACCGGAAGAAAGCTTTTATTTGATTTTAAGTATATCTCTAAGTGAAAATAAAGTATAAAAGGAATAATAACTACTTTATTCATGAAGCACGTTTAATGCAAAATGCAACCCAAAGTGCTTTACAGAGTAATATAAGATGCATCAAAAGAATGACAATGAGTAAAAATATAAGTAAAATAAGTACAAAACATCATTATAAACATGTTATAAAAACAAAACAGAAAAGAGTTAGATCACAAAAGAATAGAACATGAACAATGATACCACCAAGAGTACCCCCCTTTGAAAGACAAATAGGTAGATTATTGTATGCAAGTAATTAAAAAAAAGGAAACAAATACAATTGTGTGATTTCTCAGTTTGCTTGAATGGGATTTCTTATTCGTATTAGTGCAATATTCAAGTTATGAAATTATTGATATGGATAACTACTTTAAACTGCCCTGCTAAGTCCCCACTATGCAGAGTGGCAGCACTCATATGGAAATGTGACATTTGCTTTGTTTCCCACCATCTAATGAGCCAGTTAACATTCAGTTGTTCACCCTAATTGACTCTTATGCTAACTGGATGGAGGCACAGGACTCCAAATAATTACTCTCTTTATGAGCCAATGTCTAATGAATTTAAGTGGCATATTTACCAGTTGGCTGCCCTGGGTGGAAATGATAGAATGAAATAATTCAGAGTAGTATAAATAACTTAATATATTGCTGTGTGTGTAGACTGAGGACTTAGTAAACACATAGACAGTTGCTTTCAGCTCTCAAGTGCCAGTGGTTTTGAAAATATACTTCTACAATTGCCCTCGGTTTAAATAATGAGGCGTGTCATCACATCACAAGATCGAAACGTTTTCAAGGCTGAGTTTCGATATAAATAAGAAGTGTCATGATGAAGTTCCCAACAGCTTTGCAAAGAATAAAGTTAGAATGGACCTTGAGATTTCACGACCTTGACTGAGACAAGTGTTTTCATATTTGTTTTATAGTTGTAGCTGTTCTCTGCCTTATTTTTTCTGTTTTTAACACGTATTGCAGTTTGACAGTTTTGCATTAAAATGCTGGGGAGCACAAGTCCACCATCATGTCTCATCTCTACAGAACTTTAGTTTACGTGTACATGCTTTTATTTCAAGGTCTAGCAGTTTGACTATTCCCAATACGAATGTAAGAACTTCAATAAATTCCAGCTATTAATATCAATTAGCTTTTTTGTGTAACTAGATGTTCATCAAGCTATTATAATGAGATGGCCGGGGCTTGGTTTTTCAAATCTGTAGATATGTAGTAGCACTTGGTGGCCGTGGCCATTATTTGACGACAGGCCCTGAGGGAATACGATACAGATGAACAGAGTCTTTTGGGTTGTTTTCCATGGATGACTTTATCAAAACTTTTATTACAGAAAGAAATTGGATTTCACAAAACTGATTGTTGAAAACCCAATAAAAACCCATGTCCATTCACATTGATAAGAACATTTCATAATTATGCTCTCATATTATATAACGGCAAAGCCTGCTTTTATCTGGCTGCTGCTAATTACTGTACAGTTTTTGATTCAATACGTCTTCTGAGACATGAAGTTGCTCTTCACCTGGAAATAAGACTGTATAATCATAGGTGTTTTTCTTATTATGCTGTGACATCTTCCTCATTTCATACTGAGGAGTCAAGGTCTCCTCTCCTGGATTTAATTTACAACGTTGCTCTCAGCACAGCCATTAGCACCAGTCTTCCTGACTTAAATAGGGTAGCTCCATGGAGGTTCACTCCCATGCAGCCATTAAGCCTCAGGTAACTAAAAGGAAGACTAAGTTTGACACATAGCAGTGCAGTGCAGCTGACTTGTATTTCAGGAATTAATAACTTGGAGCCAACGCATGAGAGGCTTTTTCAGTTTAACTGAGCGTTTATAATCTACAGAATGTCAAAATAAATGCGACTCTCCGTCAGTGGAGACTTTTTTCACCTTAGATTTATGAAATTATTAAGTAGGAATAGTTTTACTTGAAGACATATTTGTACCACATACCATAACATTTAGAACATGTTGGCATCAGTTATTTACACATTCCAGCAGTGAAGGCGCTACATTATCAATCATTTGGAGTCGTTGTAAATTTCTTGTTGAAATCAAGTCCATTATTCACTCTATTTTACCTCCGTTTTGGTCCCTACCACCTCCTTAATGGGGCCGTATAATGCTAATTTTCAAGTTTCATAACTGCATTTCGTTCCTCTGCTATTGTGTGGGAAAAAGCTCTTTATTTTTCTCATACTGCCTGTACTGCAGCACCTCTTTTCACCCTGTTTGAAACCAGAGCCCAGTCAGCTCTGATTGGTTAGCTGGGTGGATCTGTTCTGATTAGTCAACCATTTGAAATGTTTCAGTCTGGCTTCAAACCTATGCACAGTACTGAAACAGCCCTTTTAAGAGTTTTTAATGATCTGCTCTTAGCCGCCGACTCAGGTAGCCCAGCTGTCCTGGTGCTGTTAGACCTGACAGCTGCCTTTGACACTGTGGACCATAGCATCCTGTTGTCACGGCTTGAACAGTCCGCAGGCATCACAGGCTCTGCCCTTGCATGGTTCAGGTCCTACCTGACAGACCGTAGCTTCTCAGTGCAGCTAGGTGCCTTCTCCTCTGCTAAAGCCCCTCTTACCTGTGGGGTTCCCCAAGGCTCTATCCTGGGCCCCATCCTCTTTTTACTGTACATACTGCCCCTAGGTACAATTCTCACTAAACACAATATTCCCTTCCACTGCTACGCCGACGATGTACAGATCTATCTGCCTCTCAAAGCAAATGTCAAACACTCACTACAGCAGTTGATGGACTGCTTGATAGAGATCAAATCCTGGCTGAGCCAAAATGTCCTTAACCTCAACGAGGGCAAGACAGAGGTCATCTTTTTTGGACCCCAACCTCCAGCCTCTCCGGTTGATATTATGGGCTCTCTCAATGAAAACATCCTCCCCTCTGTCATGAACCTTGGAGTGACCTTCAGTAGCACTTTTAAATTTGACAAGCAGGTCAGCACCGTAGTCAAATCCTGCTTTTTTTTAAATAAGACTATTGGCCAAAACCAAGTCGTATTTATCTTTTAAAGACCTAGAAAGGGTTATTAATGCCTTTGTAACCTCAAGACTGGACTATTGCAACGCTCTGTCTGTGGGTATGGACCAGGCCTCAATTAGACGCCTGCAGCTAGTCCAAAACGCAGCTGCACATCTTCTGACTGGCCACAAAAAGCGTGACCACATCACCCCCAATTCTGGCCTCACTAAAAATCGCTTTTAAATGTGCTATATAAATAAAACTTGATTTGATTTGATTTTAGAGATGTCCCGCCCCTTAGCCTATCACACAAAACATGTTTGAGAACTAGCCAATAGAAGCGTGAATGTAAAATAGTGACGTCACTATGATATTGAAGTAAACAGAGGAGTCCAATGGAGGCGTTTGGTGGTGAGCAGGTTTGGTCACATATTTTTAGTTTTGTATCTGAATGTAAAACTAAAGACACATATTAGAGGATTTAAGGACACAGAGATATCACCCTTCAGTAACAGAGTTAACATCTTATCACCTGTGACAGATCTCTGCTGAAGTGTCCCTGAGCAAGACAAATATGATGTTCCAGGCTCAGGGAGACTGTTATGTTTCTATGGCTGTTGAAAAGATGAATTTTCCCATGGAGGGTCCATGAACTACCAGGAAAAACAATCCATTTAAAGGAAAAGTAGAACATTCAGCAAATGTCCTCTCTGTGCAGTACAAGGCACATTCACAAATGCAGAAACACTATGCATCCTTAATAATGTTATTTTGTTTATAATGCAAAATACATCTTAATCTGCATTATTTAACTGTGCTGTAATTGCTTAATAAAAGTACAAAATATGCATGATCTCTCTTTTTTCTTACCAAAGAAACACTTCTCTAATTGCATATTTCCTCAAAAGTTAAAGAAGTAACTTTATCAAAGAGAGTAAAATCTAGTATATTGCCTTTGATAGACTGTATTAGACTATAAATAATATGCTTTAAAGTAAGGTATATAACTTCAATCAGGTGGACACACAGTAATTAAAACATTACTTGTGTAAAACCTGCTTACCCCCCTGGCCAGCCCACTCAGGCGAAGTACTCATCAGAACAGGTCCCATGAATATCACAAGTATCCGTGCTGGGGCATCTGAGCGTGCATCCTGCACATTTGGCAGTGCTGAGGTGATTACATTGTGGATGAGCTTCTTTAAGCATATCAGAGCATCCCATAAAGGCTCAGCAGAATGTCGAACACCAAGTTGCTCCTTATGGTGCTCCTTACTCCCAGCCTGCATCAGTGCAGTGGAGACGGACAGCAGGTTATTATCTGCTGTGAGGTCTCCGCATGCTAATGACTCCAACGGTCCTTCATCAGGACAGCTTCACCCCTCAATGTGGAGTATCATCAAGTAAAGGTTAATACTGCTCCGTTAAGGAGTTAATATATGCAGCAACACAAAGTCCTGTGGTGGAAATGATTATTGTGAATATGTTCACATCCAATGCTGCACTGAAGTAAAAAACACACTATCTTGTTCTTGTATTTATAATCCTAAAAGCGTTTATATTTTCTGCTAAAGGTGAGGGGAAATTATATAATCTATTACACTTGAATCATCCAACTGGAATGCATTGGTTATATTGAACTCCTTAAAAGTTTCTGAGGACATTGATTCTTTACCTTCATTACTGGGGTACTTGGAGCATGCATATATTCGTTTATTATCACCTAACAAAGATTTCTGCTGAGACCAATAGGACATTTTTTTGCAGATCATTTTTCATAAACCAAGGTATTGTTCAAATTAAATTATTGAACTGATGGTGACTGAACTGAGTTTAATGGGAATCCACAAATGTCATGGTAGTGCTACAAGAAAAGTCAGAGAAATCAACAAAGTCATCACTCTACAAGAGCTTTTCTTTCTTTCATTGTACATGTATAATGACATTAAACTATTCTATTCTGCAGCCCTTGAGGACAAATAGTAATTTCTTTGGAATATCTTCTGTAACAAAACAATGTACTTCCAATTTAACGAGCCATCCAAAAGAAGTGTGTAAGACTAAATATCACGGTACAAATCCCATTACAACCTGTAATAATAATAACAAAGTCTTGAGGTTGAGTTTAAGATCCATCAGCCTGAAAAGATAAATCCCTCTGATATATGTCTGCCCACCAGAAGGGTAACAGATGCAAAGTTGTGTGTTGACAAAAAAAGCAGCAAGGTTAGCAGTTGCTTTTCATCTAACAGCTGACACTGCAAGTACATTAGGGTACTTGCATTAAGGCGCTGTGTAAACTCATCAACCCTACCCCCCCCCCCCCCCCCCCCCCCCATTGCTGATGCTCCCTACAGGCTCCACAGCTACTGCTCCCACAATTTGATTATTAATCAAGATAGTATATCAAGTAAACATAGGTATCTGTTTTTTGGAAAAAGAGTATCTATCACTTGCAGGTATGAAGGCATATGTTCATGAAGAATAATTGGGTATTGGTTTTGTGGGAAAAGTTTAAGGGGCCCTATTTATGCTAATTTTCAGTTTTCATAATTGTATTTTGGCTTTCATTTTTGTAAAGCACTTTGAATGGCCTTGTGTTGAACGGTGCTATAAATAAACTTGCCTTGCCTCTACTGTTACATTGTTTAATGTTCAAAAAGGTCTTTGTTTTTCTCATACTGCCTGTGCTGCAGCACCTCTTTTCACCCTCTGTCTGAAACCAGAGCCCAGTCTGCTCTGATTGGTTAGCTTGACGGCTCTGTTGTGATTGGTCAACTGCTAAGAGATGTCCTGCCCCTTAACCTATCAAGTATAATGTGATGGAACGCTAGCCAAGAGAAGCACAAGTGTTACATAGTGACTTCACTATGTTCAGGAAGTAAACAAAGTAGTCCAAAGGAGGTGTTTCAGGCTGGTGGTGAGTGTTTGGGAACTTTGCAATTTTAGCCTTTGCAGACCATTTACACAAAAACCTAGGTAATAGAAAGCCCCCAAAAGCACTGCTCCTTTAAGGGTCTGGAGTAGGGTTGCACAATTAGAAGAAAAAATAATCTAACTGTTATTATTCTGGACTGATATTGTGATATATTTCACAGACTGAAGGGGGAAAAAAACATTGTTTTTCTCATTTTCATAAAAAACTAATTCAAGGTACCATGGTGTGGTTTGTTTTTCAAAGATTTGTACCAAACTACACTCTTGTTTTAAGATTAGATGTGTCCTATTATGTAGAACACATTTTTTAGGCCAATATATCTCTGAAACACCTCAATACTTGATTCAGAATGATTTTTCTGAGATTTGGATATTGCACTATTGCTATTTTGTGATAAAAATCCAATCTGTTCAATCTATCGCCATAGTCTGGAACATCATCAAATGCCCATGGGGAACATGTATTTCTTGCCAGAATGGTCGAGTTTTTAGCGGCAGAAAGGTCAGCACCTACTGAAGTAATCATGGAGTCATTGGTATTTATTAACAACTCTATCAACTCCCTCGAGATATATTACTGCTATTTTGTGCTATGGAGTGTTAAAAAGCTCACTTATTGCCCCTGTAAGGCAGAGCGATAGTGAAAGGTGGAACCGGCGGCATTCAGCGATGGAGGCGAAGCTTCTGCAGCAGCCAGGCTTCCTCCCTCTCCTAATTACTCAGAGGACCTGTCCAGGACTCCATGTCAGCGCTGACCTCACACTGATGTCATTTGACCCTCGCCCCACGCGAGGCGGTCTCTGGTGTCACTGCCAGTCAAAAAGAGGTCAATGCATCCCACCTTAATAGTCTTCAGTTCAGAACATCTCCAAGTGACCATGAATAATCCCCATCATTCTTCTGACAGACATGCCGCAGCACAGAGGATCCTTAGGGTGTATTCTGCTGTAAAGCTCTTTCTGTGCTCCATGTTGACAGTAATGAGTGCTTCGTAGTGATGACAAGACTTATTTCTTCACTCAGCCCTGACACCTTTTTAATGGAGCAGATAATGATTATTGCCATTATTGATTATTCCATCAAAGTCCAGTGGTGAGGCAGCCAAGATATGTGTTAAATTTCATTATTTTTACTTTGAATTTTACAACATAAACATTTACATTAAAACCATTTAATGGCGTAATAAAGATCCTGCTGCTGAATATAAAATTATACAGCATAGTGTCATGATATCTATTTGCCTCGTACGTATTAATGCAATACACGTTTGGCTCGTGATTTCGTCTTGAAATAACAACTGTCGGAGCAGGCAATACAAAGATGTATCCTTGTAAATACAGCTCAAAGAAATACTTATACATCTCAGCACTCTGAACAGTGTGAGATGAACAAACCTAAGATGGCCAAAATAACTAAATTCAGGCTGTGCAGTGAAAGCTCCTTGGCTTATGGCTCTTCATGCAGATAGGACGCTTGCCATGCTGTCCACGTCTGCAGAAAGGCAAGCTGGAGACAATACCCTCTTCAGAAAAATAGATGCTCTAATAAAATTACCTGCATGATAACTTATTCCATTCCTTATGATTGAAAAATTGTGAATATGTGTGTTTTTGTTTTTTTTTGTCAATTTATTGAACATGTCAGAAAAAACTTTTCTGGTCCTACCCCCTCTAGCATACATTTTCCTTATAAATAAGATATTAGGTCATCGTCATCAGCGACATGTTTGTCTTGTTAATTTTTTTGTAATTTTGTTTTTTTACAAAACAATCAGAAAGAAATTGCTTTTACAATTACAAGAAATAACAAATGGGATTTTACAGGTCCTGTTCATAACCATTAATGATTTGGCTCCTAAATAATACTTTCAGTTTAGATAGACTTGTACAATATTTCAGTGCATCAGTAGTTATTCCACGGACTAACACCTTTTGATGAGATGCAATGAAGTTTGGCATTTGTTCGTACGGGGGTTTTTTTGAAAATGCAGTTTCCTCTCAACATGTGCATGCTTTCTCTCCATGTGAAAAGTCCCTGGATATTATGAGGTAATTGTTGATTTGCGGCTTTGAACATAATTTGAATAGTTTTATAGTCAACCAGGTCTTGTAGTTTTAGTGTTTTTAGTTTGATAAATAATTTATTTGTTGGTTCTCTGTACGTAGTTTTATGTATAACTCGTATGGCTCTTTTTTGCAGGATGAAGATAGGATGTGTATTTGTTTTATATGTGTTCCCCCAAACGTCCACACAATACATCATGTATGGAAGTATGAAGGAGCAGTACAGCATAAACAAGGAAGCTTGATTAATTAGGTATTTGGCTTTATTCAGAATTGCTATTGATTTGGATATTTTGGCTTTGATATAGCTTATATGTGGTTTCCAACTTAATTTATTGTCTATGATTACTCCAAGGAATTTTATTTCCGATACTCTTTCTAATTGGACGCCATTTATAGTGTTTTTTTCTCTGTATTGGTCGATCGATTCCCAAATATTATGAGTTTGGTTTTGCTTGCGTTCAATGTTAATTTATTTTGGTCAAACCAGATCTTCATCCTGCTCAGTTCCTTTTCCATTGTGACCAATAGCTGTTCTAAATTGTCCCCACAGCAGAGTAGACTTGTGTCGTCTGCAAAAAGAATGGTTTTAATAGTTTTTGATACTTCACATATATTGTTAATATACAGAATAAATAGTAATGGCCCCAAGACAGAGCCCTGAGGCACCCCACATGTAACCTGCAGTAGTTGTGATTTATGGCTTTGTAGTTCAACATACTGTTCCCTGTTATGTAGGTAGCTGGATAGCCATGATAGTGCAACACCTCTAATGCCATATCTCTAGTTTTTTTATTAATAATTCATGGTCAACCGTGTCAAATGCTTTTTTAAGGTCCAGAAATATCCCTATTGCATATTCTTTCTTTTCTATTGCCTTAGTAATGTGTTCCATACATTCTATAACTGCAAATGATGTGGTTCTGTTTGCTCTGAAACCATATTGTTGTTCATAGAGTATGTTATGTTTGGTGATGAAGTCATTTAGTCTTGTATAGTAGATTTTTTCCAGTATTTTAGAAAACTGTGAGAGCAATGAAATTGGTCTATAGTTTGACAGTACATGTTTATCTCCAGATTTATGTATTGGTATGACTTTAGCAGTTTTCATTTTATTTGGAAATACACCGGTTTGTATTGACTGATTACAGATGTGAGTTAGTGGTTTGGCTATACATTCAATAATGTTTTTAACTGTATACATGTCAATATCATGACAGTCTGTAGACCTTTTACTCTTAAGTTTTTTAACTGTGTCAATAATTTCATTTTCATCAGTCCCTCTTAAGAATATAGTTTCCTTCACATATATATCTTTACTTTCTACACCTTCACTACTACCAGTATTTGGAATTTTTGGAGAAGAAGTCGAGAGATTTCTTAATCTCCTCCACTTCGTCAGGGAGGTTTGCACTTTTCTTGGGTGCCATTTTTAAATCCCCTTTTCAGTTTTACTCTTTTGTTAAGTTTATTTTAGATATCTGTCAGGTTTTGAGGCAGTTACCTCTCAGGTTTTGTAGCAGCACTCAATTCCGTGTGTGCACTCACTTCCGTGTTCACATCATTCCTATGTTGGCCTATCTCTGGTTTTGAGATTAAGTGAGTTGGAATAGTTGTATTTGTTTTGTTAATTGAAAAAAAATCTATAATTATTTTGTGTTGGGAGTAGGGCATGCAGGATCGCAAAGATTATCTTCACTTTGGAGGGGTACCATGGGCTAAAAAGGTTTGGGAACCACTGTGGCCATAAGACCAACCATAAGATGTCTGGAAAATAGTGTGACCTCAAAATTCCATCTTGAAATTACAATCTAAAACCCAAAGAAATGCACTTTGACGTTTATTTCAACCGTTAGCTGCATGTCTTCACATTTGAGCAGCTCGAAATATTGAGGTTTGAGATTTTTGCTCGATAAATGACTTGTGCTTTTGAAGATGACTGTTGACGATGCATCGACAATAATGGTTTCAATAAATTAAGCCTTTTTCTGATGTTTAGTGTCTGGACAACAGGAGATTGTTGGTGTCAGTGTCATTACTGGAAATAATCGTTTAGTTTAGTGGTGACGCCTTGGTAAAGCATCCAGGAGGCAGGACAACAACTCTTTCATTGCATTTCTCTGATGAATTCTGTATCGGCCTTTACCGTCAGGAGTCAGCTAACTAAGTGCCATCGACGTGTAAATTACCTTTCTTCTTCGCACCCTAATATTTGTACAGCCACAATAGAAACATTATTGACATTCCCACTTGATAGCTTTGAATTCTTTCTAAAATGAGTGCCTTTATTCACAATTGGCTTCTGGTTGGCATTCTACTGATCAGCCATTTGTGTTCTCACATAAAGCTTCTCGTCTGAAAACAGCTTAAATGTTTCATAACTCATTCAGTAAGTAGACACTTTAATAAAAAAAAATATATAATACCTTAACATGACTTCTACTCACTGTATTAACCCTGCTAATCAACTACTAAAATGCTGTGTATCTGGCTTGAAAGATGTGTGCGATTGAATCTCAGGAGTGGACTTTTGAAACTGTGCATTGGGTATTTTGTTAGATTTCAAGCTCTTGGATCCCAAACTCTCTGCTGTCAACTTATACACACACAATAGTTAAAACCTTCAGATAAAAGAAACATCAAAATGATCTGAAGTTTAGGAAACAATTTGTGTTTTGTACATTTCCCTTTGAGCATTTATGCCTTTGAAGAGCTTTGGGCATAAACAGAAGCAAACATTTAAGGATGTTTTAGATGGTTCCGTTGAATGGATTGAACTGTACACTGCCCTCTGAAGAGCCGCTTTGATTGCCTGTTAGGTTGGATGAGTATAAAATAGAATATATTCCAAACTTTTGAGCCCCTTTCTTGCTGTCAGTGAGCCTTGCTTACCAAGGGCTTTCCAATGAAAGGCATGATTTCTCCCTGTGCTGTCCCTTAAGAATACTTACCTGAGTTTTAATGAATAATCAAAGACTGCAGGGGGATTTCTGCTCCTTGAAGCCACCTCACAAGTTTAGAGTCAGTGTAATACTGAATGCATAATGAAGGGCGTATGAGGGTCTGATGGTATCAGGAGCCTAAGCATCATTTGCTGCCTCATTTACTTTCCTGTCTCTCCCAGAGCTATTGTCTGATTCAATCTTTGAAAAACCTAAATTTAGATATATATACCTCTCGGTTTGATCCACACGATGTGACTTCTGTGTCTTTGTTATTGCAGTGGAGCATGCTAGAGATTAATGGCTCTTTTCCAGACAGTTATTGTTGTGTGTAGGATCTGAGTCCCAGATAAATGTGGAAAGGCTGATGAACTCAGTGATAGGTTTCTTTTGGAATGTGGGCTGCTTCAGTTTGGAGGCGTGTACCAATTTAAGTGTGAGCTGTAAAGAATGGCTCTCCCTTTTTTGGATAAATATAAACTCTATTGCCGTTGAATAGAAACTATTACATTCCCCTTATTACATAATTGTTTTGTTAAATACGGAATAATTTTAGAAACATCGGCAATGAAGACACTGAGATAATACATGAAACAACATAAATGTCATGTTTCATCCAAAATCCATGGGGATCTCTCAAACATAACTACTGTCTATGATTTCAGTTGGGTACTGTTTACAATATTTTTATTGATTTTTTTAATAATTTTTGGGGGAAACCAGTGTCTTTATTGCAGAGATAGAGTTACAATGGGGAGACAGACAGGATGACACACAGCACAAATGGTCCCAGGCCAGATTTGAAACTGGGTCCTCTTCACGTGGACCGAGCCCCATTTTATAAGCTGCCAGCTCTACTAATGCCCCTTTCACACCAACGCGGTTCCAGGGCCGGTTCGGAGCTAGAGCCTGATAAGCACCGTTTTTTTCCTGTTCACACCGCAGCGGAGCCGGCTCTTTTCCCCGAAAACCGGTTCTTACCAAGCTCCACATTTTTTTCGGTCTATACAAGCGGCAAACTCTGGGGCAGAGCCGGGAGGCCAATAAGGAAGTGCCTCAAACTGCAGTTCATCTATTGGCCGATAGTCGATGACTGCAGAAAGGAGCAATTTCCATAGACCCCCATGTTAAAATGCCCAACTTTACAGCAGAAATAAACATGTTTCTACCCCTGGATGCAATACAAATTATTCTGGATATAGTTAGATTCCATCTTCATGATTATGGATTGGGGAGTGAATTGTTTTATAACGTAACCCTTTTAGTTATATTAGGTCTTAAAAGTTTTTGCATAAATTAGGGCGTGGTCACCTTGAGTGACAGGTCTCTGCAGTCACTGCTGCTTCTAGCTTTGTTTGTTTGTTTGTAGCCTTTATTTAACCAGGTGAAAGCCCCTTGAGATCAAAAGATCTATTTTTCAAGGGTGACCTGCAGCACATTGGTTACACATGTAACATAAAAACAACAGAACAACAATAAGGACGACATACAACATAAATTACAGGGTACAGTTTACAAACTCTATTTACAGTGACAGGTACCATGAGTATCAAACAGCATGTCACCCAGCCGAGTTTTAAAATGATGCAGGGGAACCAAAGTGCTCAGTTTTAAACATTTTTGCAGACTGTTCCAAGTTAGTGGAGCTGCACAACTAAAAGCTTTCTTCCCTAAGACAGTCCTAGCACTTGGCACATTTAATAAAACCACATCATGAGATCTCAGACAATAAGTACTTTCAATTCGTCGAGAGATCAGAGAGCAGATATAAGAAGGTAGTTTACCCAACATGGCTTTGTAGATGAACATGTACCAGTGACTGAGCCTCCGTACAGTTAGTGAAGGCAGACCTGCCTTGGCATACAGGGTACAGTGATGTGTAAGTGCTTTACAGTTAGTAACAAATCTCAGAGCACTGTGATACGCAGCATCTAACTTTTCCAGGTAATGAGCAGGTGCATTCATATAAATCAAAACACCATAGTCCAGCACAGGTAAAAAGTCACAGTGACTAGCCTTTTCCTGGCTTCAAATGAGAAACAGGACTTGTTTCTAAAAAAGAAACCTAGTCTAACCCTCAGCTTTTTAAGCAGATTAATGACCTGAAGTTTAAAAGTAAGAGAATCATCAAGCCAGATACCTAGGTATTTATAACAGGTAACCACGTCGAGTACTTGTCCTTGCATAGTAACAATATCCAAAACAGTCTCTGGAGTCTTTTTAGCTTTTGAAAAGAGCATTACCTTGGTTTTCTCAACATTTAAAAGAAGTTAAGAAGCCCTGAGACACAGTCTCGAAAAAAAACGTTGGGGAGGGCCTCAGGGTTTAAGAGGTTAAGCTCAGCGAGCTGAGTCTGAATAATGTTAAAAACAGCCTGTAATTTAACAACAGCCTCCTTAATGGAGGGACCTGCACAATACATCACGGTATCATCCGCATAAAAATATAAAGTAGCTTCATCCACATTTTCACCTCAACTGTTGATATATATGGAGAATAAAAGTGGACCTAAAACAGAACCTTGGGGAACACCATTAGCAATGTTCAACCACTCAGAAGTGAGCCCATCAAAGTGAACACATTGGGACCTTTCAGAGAGGTAGTTCACAAACCACCCCACTGCATGGCTGGATATGCCAATACTGAGTAGCCTCTGCTTCAAGATGCGATGATCGACGGTATCAAACGCTTTGGAAAGGTCAATAAATAGGGCTGCACAACTCTGCTTATTATCTAAAATACTCGTAATGTCATTCACCACTTTCATTGTCGCAGTGATGGTACTATGTTTCTTTCTGAAACCTGACTGATATTTAGACAGGATATCATTTTTACATAAAAACTCCTTTACTTGTTCACTCACTAGGCGTTTGAGCACCTTCGCCAGAACTGACAATTTAGAGATTGGCCTGTAGTTATTTAAAATAGTTGCCTCCCCTCCTTTTAGTAAAGGCAAGACATAAGCTGACTCCCATACTTTTGGAATTGCATTTGTGCTGAGGGAGAGGTTAAAAAGAGTAGTGAGAGGTGGAGCAATAAAATCTGCAGCTATCTTTAAAAAGAAAGGTTCTACGTTGTCCGGGCCAGCCGGTTTCTTAGGATCTAACTTAGATAATGCTTTCATGAACAACATTAACAGTAAAAGGAGTAAAACTGAAAGGGTTTTCCAAACCAAATTATTCAGAGTCACGGATTGAGGTGTTCACAGAAGCAGTTAGTCACAGAATCAAACATAGAACCGCAGGACACAAAATGCTTATTAAAGCAATTTAGCATAGTAGCCCTGTCCGATATAGTGCCAGATGCTGTGATAAGGCAAGGAGGTAGCTCATTACGGATCTCACCGGTGGATATCGATTTTATGGCTTTCCAAAATTTCCTAGGATTATTTAGGTTTTCTGTGGTAACTGACAAATAGTACTTCGACTTAGCACTTTTGACATGTGAAGTGAAGCTATTCCTTAGCTGCCTAAAACGCAGCCATTCCACCTCTGAGCCTGATTTCCTAGCCTTTGCACAGCACAGCACTTTCCTCAGCACAGCAGCAAAGGACAGGCGAAAGCAGCAGCGTGGAAGCGCTCCGGTCTCTCCGTGGTATCCCCGGGGTAAAAGGTCTCCTCAGCAAAGCAGCACACAACACCGCAGCACACGACAGGTGGGAGCAGGCCTCCGCAACAGCAGAACCAGGACAGGTGGAAAGCAGGCCCCGGCCGTGGTAAATCCTCCTCCGCACAGCAGCACATGCCTGGTGGAAGCAGGCCCCAGCCTGAAGCGAGGAGCCACTCCGTCTCTCCGCGACATCTCCGGGGTAAAATCCTCCTCAGCACAGCCGTACTCTACAGTAGTGATGGCAGTTTGACACTGAAGCTTCGATACGTGCGGCAAGAGTAAGAGAGACAGAGCTTTCTATCTCTCTGCTAGTAGCTCCGTTAACTCAGTAAGCTCCAGGATGCTACAGGGGCTCAGCTGCGAGGCTGATACGGGGAACACAACTTGAACTCGGACGTGTTTGTTGTGTTGGTGCCTGGTGGAGTATTCTTCATTTAAATATCGGACTTATCTTATGGCTCTGCGGTTAAAACAGACCGTCCCTGAATGCAGTTTCTTCGGTAAGTGAAATTCAAGCACTTTATTTCTTACTGGTCTTTTTATTCAGCTAAGCTACATCTGTGCTAACGATGCTATCCGTAGCATACAAGTTAAAACATATTAGAGAAGTGTAAAACATTAAGAAGGATTATACTGTAGAACAAACGGCTTCTGTGTGAGGTTGGTATAATAAGGTCATCCTCGTACATTAGTTAGTTTGCTAGTTAGGTAACTGTATGCATTGATATTGTTGATTTAAATTTGCTATGCTCGACGATGCAGACAGCTAACGTCACAGTAGTGTTAAAGACCAGCGTACTGTGTATGAGATTAACCTCACTATAAGATCTGTGTATCTTAAAAATATGAATCTCACATTTCCAGATGGTTCCAGAAATAACGTTAACCTAGATATTGCAATATGGTTTGTTGAGCTGGAGTTAATTATTGAAGTTAAAGTTACCATCATAATAAACGAACGAACCCAAACGTTGTTGTTTTTATTAATATGATTACCAATACTTACTAAGCATTTTATTATCATTACACTGGAGAAACAGACTTATTGTGGCAGCAGAACGTGAACCAGCCTGTCCTCCTACAAAAAAATACCAAATAGGTCGATTGTTCAGCAGCTTATTACGACCCATAGTCACGTTTTAAAGTGTAGCACCTCTAGTGGTCGTGTAAGAAACAACATGCTCCTGTTGATTGCAAACGCTCCGGAGGGTCGTTTATTCACAAATAACCCTCTCTGGAAAATCCTAAATTGTGGAATAGTTTGGCCATTAAAATGCTTTTTGATTAGATTTCTAGCGAGAAGTGTATATTGTACATTTAGAATCCACGTCCAGTGGATGTGTAGGATCTATAGTTTGATAGATATTACGAAGATGATTTGAGGTCTCGCCAGGAGAACGTGTATACTATGTCTTTCCACAGCATCCATGTAAAGTTGGCGTCAACCCTCACGGGGTGAAAACAGTATTTCCGGTCTCGAAATGTTCATAATAAAAACGGAAGTATTCCCCTCACTGTCAAATGATTACACAGTGATATCTGCATGTGTTTTTAACCTTCGATTCGGAGAAACAAATAGTTTTTTCGGAGTTTAGACACTACAGAGTTTCCGAAGACACTACACTACCCAGAATCCTCAGCTATCGTTTGGGACTACAACATCCGCTTTGCTTTACAAACCCCGTGATTAGTCCTCAAGCTCTGTGATTGGATGTTGGAGTGGCAGTGCGACAAGGTTACGCCGAGCGTCAAACAGCTCTTTGAAATGGAATGTAACCACGGCAGACTATCCAAAACTGGACTCAAACGGGTCCCCCCCCCCAGAACTACACATGCTGGCTATTGTGTTTCGCAACATTTTCTATGGCACGTCTCTCCTGGGAATTGTAGTTTTAAAAGACGTTTTCGTATTTCCCATAATTAGAAGTTGCCAGTATTAAACTGTGTAAATCCCTGGAGGTTTAGGGGATACGAAACACATTGGTGTTATCAAATTTAAAACATATAATTAATAAATGGGTGAAAATTGCTTGTGTCCATAATGGGCAGCATTAATATACCCACATGACAGCTAAGGTCAGAAGAGCTTTATTTAACAGCTGGTCTTATGTCTGTGACCCCTCCTGTTGTTAATTGATAAGCCTGAAACATGCACTTGTCAAGGTTCAGAGGCAAATTTTGCAAATATGGCATTAGCCATCGATCATCTTAAGATAAGATAAGATAAGAGGCGTGTGGCGCAGTGGATAGAGCCTTGGTGTTGGGATCAGGGGGTCACATGTTCAAACCCCCACTGCAGTCAGCATGTCGTTGTGGGCAAGACATTTCACCCCAAATTGCTCCTGTGGGGATTGTCCACAATATTGAGTATGTAAGTCGCTTTGGATAAAAGCGTCTAACAAGTAACATGTAATGTAAAGATAAGATATACTTTATTGATCCCAAGTTGGGAAATGTTTTTGTTACAGCAGCATGTACTACTTTGTTCTACTCTACTACAATTCAGAGGTTAACCTGGTATTTTGACTCCACTATATTTATTGTAGTTACTTTGCAGATTCTAAACTATGCAATATATTAGATGTTAAGTACTTTGTCAGACTTAATATTTATCTGTTGATACCCCCAAAGTGTTTTTCTTATTCAAAAGAAGACCTTAACTTAAAGTATTCTTTAATCTTTAAATAAAGCCTTATTAGTTTGTCTGTTTTGCACATCCTCCTATTAATATCTTTGGACGTCCTGCACTAAACTGTTTTATTGTAGAGATCACTACAGTATCTTCTTGATATTTGATATTCTATATTTCTATCATTGACCTTCTACTTTCCCCCTATTTTGTATGTAGGCTACTCTTAATATTTAAATGTTTTCATCAAATATAACATATTTAACAACAAAATTCAATAACGTGCTTTAACCACTAGGCGGTGCGGGTGAAAAAACAGTGGTCTAGTAAATAAAACATAATAATATCAAACATAATATTACTATTAACTTTATTGTGACATTAAAACAGAACGGTAAAGAAAAATACAGTTTCAGTCTCTCGATTTGAAGCTTATGCATTGTACCATGAACCTGTATAGACCTGTAACAGTCAACTGCATGAGGAGTTGGAAAGGTAGTTTCTGAAGATGTTACAAATAACACACAGCATACAATGCCATAATAACTTTGTATTATTAGTGTAGGACACTTATGTATGTATAACATCTGAAGATGTGTAGTTTTATTCATGTTTCCACATAATTGTACAGGATATTGCTATATTATTTCACATATTTATTATAGCTGATAATGTGTGTGTATATATATATATAATATATATATATATATATATATATATATATATATATATATATATATGATATATATAATGTAATATATCAGATATTAATGTGTATACACATTAATATCTGATTTGTAAAACGTCACAGACAGAAAGGTATATCCGTCATTTAATGGTAAGCTATTGAAATTCTGAATCCATAGATGTGTCTCCCATCACCCAAAACCCCTCACTATTCTCTCAACTCAGTATTTACATTCTTTAATTCAAAGAAAATCAGTAATATCTTTAAAAACTACAAGTTCTTTTCTATCAGCTGTGCACCGTTATGGTGTAAATATAACCTATCTACCAATTGGATTAAATATAAAAGTCAGCCGAATTAGTGTTGATACTGCAAGGAGACGTATTGTGTGAAGAGAAATTTAATATGTTGTTTAATTGCTGATATATTTATGATCCACGTCACGTATTCAGTTTTGGTGGCAGTTCTTCCAGTTTGTCCAAAGGTCGTCTGATCAGGGCTCTATAAATAAATAACTACGGCAGATGCGTAATATTTAATGCAGCCGAACCGTGTATTACAATTCCGTTATGTGATGACTTTCAAAGAGAAAAGCAAGCACACTCGGAATAAAGTATTATTTAATTTTTTTTAAATGTTTTTCGGATTTCATATCGCATAAACACCATATCCTAACGTGCATTGCGGCTAAAACATCCAATCACCAAGCTTGAACGGTAGCTGAGGATTATGGGTAGTTCGATGTTTTAGCCTATCAAAACCTCTGAAAAAAGAAATGTGTCTCTCAGAATCGAAAGGGAAAAACCTATGGGAAAAACACAAAAGCATTGTACACAATTTAAACCAATTAATGTCGTGTAATTAACAAGAATAAACTGATGTTTTTTAGTGGATGAGTACTGCAGATATAGCTTTAAAATCATTTGACAGTGAGGGGAATACGGTTTTATTATGAAAACTTCGAGACCGGAAATACTGTTTTCACCCCGTGAGGGTTGACGCTAACTTTACATGGACGCTGCCGCATATAAACGTTCTCCTGGCGAGACCTCAAATAATCTTCTTAATATCTATCAAACTATAGATCCTACACATCCACTGGACATGGATTCTGAAAGTACAATATACACTTCTCGCTAGAAATCGAATCAAAAAGCATTTTAATGGCCAAACTATCTTTTCCAGAGAGGGTTATTTGTGAATATACGACCCTCCGTAGCGTTTGCATTCAACGGGAGCACTAGAGGTCGAAAACTTTAAAACGTGATTTAGGTCGTAAAATAATGGCTTGAACAATCGACCTATTTGGTCGTATGAGTTGGAGGACTTGTTGACGTGAACATGTAACTTAATGCCTGCATTTAAGGACGATAGCGTAGTAGTCAATGCTTTAGGGACAAGGAAATGATTTGTTTAAAGGTCCCATGACATGGCCATTTCTACTGATCATAATTCCATTGTTGAGGTCTACTAGAATAGATTTACATTGTGCAATTTTCCAAACTCACATTGGTTTCTCATACAGCATCTCTGTATAGTATGTGTATTCACTCTCTGTCCTAAATGGCTTGTTGGAGATCTTGCCCCCCCCCCTCCCTGTGAGCCCAGTGTGCTCTGATTGGTTAGCTCGCCCACTCTGTTCTGATGAGTCCACCACCGTTACAGCGGAACATCAGTGATTATGTGTTACAATGGCGTTAGCAACCAGAACATGACACCAGTAATGACAAACAGATGAGAATGCTGCGTGGGGTCTGGGTGCCGTGTTGGCGGGACGTTGCAAGGCTCGCTGCTGTGAGGAGCAGACAGTGTGTGAGCTGGCTTACTGGTGTGGTTCCCTGGTTGCTGCGTGGGGTCGGCGAGACAGCGAGACACAGCGAAACCCAGCCCGAAACCAGCCCGAGCACACACACACAACCGCAGCCTGGCTGAGCACACACACAGACTCACAGCCTCGCCGCGTCCTGCCGTTTCAGGCTGAGAAATCCGCAGAGCTGCAGCTGAGAAAAGATTGAGTGTGTGTGTGTGTGTGTGACCAATCCTCGGACTTAACTTAACGGCTCCGCGGACGTAACGGCTCCGCGTGACTGTCTCGTGAAAAACTATTCCAAAGTAACAGTAAAATAAAAAGGACCCCAACTATACAATAATACACAATCCAACTGATAAGATACAGTAAGGGCTGTGATATCCAGCACTTTTTGTTGAGGATAATCAAAAAGATTAGGACATGACGTTTGCATGTAAAAAAGTCTGTAACCAACACATTGTTACTTTACTATCTGTTTCTGTTTGTTTAAAGTTTCCAGGTGATGCAGACAGAACAAAAGAATGCTGACCACGAGAGACAGACCTATTCCTAACATCAGTGAACTTCAGCATGGACTCAAAGGTACAAAGACCCCTTTCATACTGTACAAAGAATCGAGAAACGTTCTGGTTTAAATAGATAAAGTAACAACTATAATACACTGATATACATGCCATTAAACATGAATAAATACTGACATCAGGGAAGTTAACTGTTCCTTCCTTGCAAAAAGTTACATTTAGATTTTAACAAGCAACAAGCAACATGATTTTTTTGTCAGCTTTCACATGTCAATGTATTTAAGGCAAATATTATTTTACTTTGTGAAAATTACTACCATTTGTCTCTACATATTGTCTATAAAAATGTGGTAAAAGTGGTTCTAGCCGTGAGACAACCGAACAGCATGACACTACAGTTGCACTAAGTTCTGATAACAGTTGGATATTATTTTAATAATAACATATATTTTAATGTTGATTAACTGACTGACTTAGCAGACTGTTCATTCATAATCTGATTATCTTTGTAGTACAAAGTGATGAATTTAAAAAACACATTCAAATAATTTTGTATTTATTTCTACAGCCCTCTGACGCACCTCTTTCATAAATAACACACTTACTCTGCAATAATGTCATATGTTTTATGTGTCTTGTAATTTCTGTTAGGAAAGGACCTGAAGGACACAACTGCCTCAGCGTTTTCTCCGAGGGGCAAGAAGAAAATGAAAAGCTGATATGAGATTAAAGACCAATACAAGACATTAGGAAACTACACTTTTATTGTGAACAGAAAGATCTGCACACTGAATAGTGTGTAGTCAAACAGGACCATCATTTGTTTGTGACAGCTGTGCCGAGTATGGGCTCACAGATGCAGTTAGGTGGTTTCTTCATCAGGCCTGGTCCTCCTCCCAGAGAAAGACCTCTCCACCTCAGTCCTCTCCAGCCAAACCCACAGAC
The DNA here is from genome assembly GCA_031216635.1 of Dissostichus eleginoides. NCBI lineage: Eukaryota > Metazoa > Chordata > Actinopteri > Perciformes > Nototheniidae > Dissostichus > Dissostichus eleginoides. Next base: position 11,032,633 of record CM062268.1, on the reverse strand, counting down.
AGGACATCCGTCACACTGAGGTTTCTCCCAAAGTCTCTGCAGCTCCTTGGACACCACGCTGTCTCAATTGATCCACACTGTGGATGAGAGGGGAAAATGTGTGTAATAAATGCTTTAGACAATAAGAAATATGAAGTTAACTGTACGGAGTGGCTCAGTTTTTTTCAAATAAACAATACTATTACTGTATTTCAATATCACGTCTGAAAGTTTAATTTAAAAGAAGAAGAGGCACCTAAAATTAAGATTGTTATTTCAATACATTTAGTTTATTTTGTCTTTTTAATTGTTTAAAGTAGATAGAATTGGTACTTAAGAGTTTTAATATAGTCTGGTTGTGGAGGAGGCTTGAGCAATAACAGTTAAAGGCGAGTACGGCAAATATAAGTTGTAACAAGCAGTAGCGCTGAGCAAAGTGACTAGAACGCAACCACACACTTATAAAAAAAACACACTTTATAAAGTCAGGCAACACTAACCAGGCTTAGTGTGATTCTGTTTATTTGTGCCTTACTTTGACCATCCGTTCGCTGTTATTGATCATTGTGGAGAGCAGGCAGACGTTTTGTTTTGTATTATAGCAGCTATCGGATGGAATCAATACATGGTTGTCATGTCCGACTATCACAAGTAGAATCATAATGAAAAATACGCCGGTAAAATGTGCCTGTAGAAAACGGCTTATGCCACAATAGGATAGCAACAAGTAGTCAATATAGTCAGTTTAGCTTTGGTTGCTATGCTAACATCACCCATTTTATACCAAAGAAACTTTCATAACAGCGTTGTGATGCCAAACAGCGGGCAGCACTGCAGCGGTCGGTAAATGCCGCTGAAACACATTAATAAACAATGAACCACGGCACTCTGGAGAAAAGTATAAGGGGTTGAGAAGTAATTTAACCTGGCTTCGTATGATTAAAAGCAACACGATCATCGACCCGACGCAGTCCCCCATTGTTGTTGTTGTGAGCGCCGTTGGGGAAAAAAATCAGCGACGTAAGCGGTGACGTCATGACGCAGCCGCGGCAGCACCAGTCGGTCTCTGGGCGGTGTGAACAAAACGGAGGCTGAAAAGAAAAAATGGTTCCGAACCAGAAGAGCGCAAGCACGGAGCTAGAACGGGAACCGCGTTGGTGTGAAAGGGGCATAGTGAGCAGCACAGCGGCCATATTTTGATTTGAATGAAACAGCTTTGATTTAATGGTAGCGAGTTGCAATGCATGTACATTGTTCTGACCAATAGCCTCTACTTAAAAACAAGTAGGGATTTCCTCCAATAATTATTTCAGTTTGGACTAAAGGGACCATTAGACACCGTCGGAGCTAAACCACATTGCTTAGAAAAGCTTTCTTGTCTCTATATGAAAGTAGAGTTATAAACATTGAACTTAAATCAAAATAACCCAGTACAGTCAAAAGAGTCAAATGGTAGAATATTTCCAAGTTCAAACACATTGGGAAAAGCAATGACTCAGAAAAGCCTGCAACACAGAGATCAATAAGTCTTTAGTGTCAGATGGTCCTGATGGGCAGCTCCCAAACAGAATATCCACCTTTATTATCCACCTACAGTCAGCAGCAGCTTCTCTTTGTGGTTGTAACACTTGAGGAGAGTTTAAACACGGAGCCCCTGATGTTTTTGAAGAACCAGCCAGTAAAAGATTTCATGTGTTGTTACTGCAGTCAGGTCTGTGTTTACTGTGTGCTGTGGCTCCAGAACTATACAGTTACACAAAGAATAAACCTTTGTGTCAAGTGAGGATACAGTAAATAACTGAAATGTAGGCTTTAGCTTTCACTGAAGTCCTCATGTTAAACAGGAGTAAAATTAGTGCAAAATAGAGAGTTGTTTAAATCGACTCGCAGTGTTAACTTCTACAATACATCTTTATTGTTCACCAGGGTGGAAATCTGTTTTCGGCTCACCATCTAATAAATCGAATTAATGTATGCTGAGACTATTGTTTTACCGTTTGCTGGATCTAAACCCAAACTATTCAAATAATTATAACAAAATTACAAGTTGAACAAAACAATGCTGCTGGATTTGTCCTGGGCTGCCATAACCATGACCACATTGTTAACATGTACCATTGACTGAAAGATGCCAACCTTTCAGAAAGAGTAGTTTAGTGCTAGAACATAAAACGTCAACACCATTACTGGTCATATTGTCGTACCCAGGCCAGGCGAACTCATTGTAAAAACATAATTTATTGAGCCATAACAAATTGGAATAAATTACCCCTTAATATCTGGTAAATAAAAATTAAATCATACTATGTAAAAAATATGCAGAGTATGGGTGTAAACCGTTACTGGGACAGAAAGTCAACACACTGTAAAAATAGTTGCAACATCCATACACAAATACATATTTGAAACAAACTGCTACATTCTGAACATAAGCAAGACAAACCTTTTTTTTTTTTTTTGTATCATCAATGCTAATATTTTACATATCATTAATGACACTATAACACGGTGCTGAAAAAAGTAATTGCTGAGTGAAACATCTACATATCTTCAATATTTAAGTCTTTAGCTTCTATTACTGATTTGTTTTTTTAGTATCAAATTCATTGACTAATGCTATATTAGCCATCATCAGGTTGTCCATTGTGTATCTTATAAAAGTGCGTACAAGGAACAAACTACAAAGTATGAGTTTGATTTTCACTTTTGTAAGTCAAGAAAAAAACCTGTTTTCTATCAAACTCTTTTATTCCAGTGTGATCACTTTAATATTTAAAAGAATAGACAATCAACTATTTTCTCCAGCCTCAAATCTTGTGTTTTGGTGCACAGGGAGAGACATTTTGTTTTGGCAGTACAACAGATCCATACTGTATGCTTTTCTTCAATCAGGAGCGGTACAAAGCCTACCCCTGGTGGGTTAGCTCAAAGCCTTCAGCTCCTATTTCTAAACCAAGTGTATTTGCTCCCTGTGCTGAGTTTCCCCCTCACCCACCAGATCCTGCTGCTCTCTGCTGACATATTTTATTACTCTTAGTTTTATAGGCTTCACTTGCTCGTACAGTTTTCCACTGCCAACATATCCCTCTGTTCTTTGACAAACTCTTTTTTTAGTTGCACTTTCATTTCCGACCCAGAGGTTGTTTGGTCAAAACTAATCGCACAGTAATATCCACTTCATTGGAAAGCGAGGCTAAAGATTAGGGAAATTCCATTAGCATATGGTTAGGGGTGACTGCATTTCGGTCCTGTTTGAACTTCAAATGTCATCTCACCACCAATTACATTCTAAATTGCAATTTACCTCAGTTAATTACCTTAATTAATATTCAATGGAACAGCAAAAAGACTCCTACTTGATTTGTTCCGGTTTTAATTTAACATATCACGGCTCATAATCTGTCCGTATACCATATGCATCTCTTTCACTCGGCTCGTCCATTTGAGACACCTTCACATCAACATACATGTATTCTGAGGATGCATTTGATAAAAAACCTTCATTTTATGCATGTAGTTTTGTTACAAAGAGTGACTCACAATGATGGCAGAACCAAAGATGGACAATTATGATTGACCTCCATTAAGGTAAATGTACTGCACTTATTTTACATTGCCAAAAATGTTATATATAAAAACAGAAAGTTGCCAACACAGATGTGCAGGGTTAACTAAAAGCACTGCATAAACAAAACACTTGTCCACTCTTGTCCATACTGTTTAAATGCAAAACAACAATCTCCTATTAGTTGACAATCTTGTGTGCCACACTAACTGTTTGAATAGCACTGCTTATAATAAGTATACATTATTATTTGTAATTATAATGTGTTACCAGCAATACTCTGTATATGTCATATATCTGATTCTATTGCAAAATCTACGCTTAAATTTAACGTAAATTTGTCTACTTTTCTCGTGAGACAAACCTAAACCACGGCCGTAGCTCCTTGAAGGAGGAAGATGCTGATTGGACAGGACACTGGCTGTCCAGAGATAGCCCGTCTCATATTTGTAAGTGTTTCTGTCAGTGTATTTAAAAGACTAGGTTAGCTACTTTAGCTAGCTAGCCTACAAAAGATATTCAATAATATCGGAGGGAATCATGCAATCACATTGTTAAAATAAGTGACAGTTGACCAACTTTATAATCCCCTAAAGTCAACAAGTGCTCCGGCCCCAGCTGTGTGCATTAGTTTTGAGTGCCCCCATTTCCCTTTTTTTTTAAGCTTCGTGCAGCATTTTGTATTTGCAGTGTTTTCTTTTTTGTTTTGCATTTGCAGCATTTCGTTTATGCAGCAGTTTTAGTAAACCCTGCGCATGCTTTGTTAAGTTGGTGAAGATGTTTCTTCATTAGCATGTGGTTTTAATTTTATTTTCATTGTTTTTTAAAAGGGTAGCGCGTTTCTCCTAATAAAAGTGTTTTGGGCAGCTGTGACATGTTGGGACCTGTCGGCCAGCGTAGTTTTTGTTGGATAAAACGTTTAAAAGAAATACCTTTGGAAAGACAAGAATATAAAAATGCAAACCACATTATATTGTCGCATCTGTAAAATAAGTACTTCCAGAGCATTTGAGGGTATGGTGCAGTCTTTTAACAGGTGATATTAGTCGTCAGTTGAAAGCTCTGGCACTGGGAGCGTTTCTTCTCTGTGGAAATTAGTCCAAACAAGGAGCACTTCCATTTGATGCTTCCAATTTGCTGACTCTGTCCGCCCTCCAGACCCCAGTGCACTTTCTATTTTCCGAAGCTCCTAAAGGTCAAACCACTGACCCTCATCACTACTTGCTTTTTTCTAAAGCTACAAAAAAACCAAATTCGTTTTTGTATCTATAATATTGCTGCATTATTGGTGGCAAATACCCAAATACTTTTTAAATACTGTATGTAAAACTGATGGGCATCCAAACAAGATGCAAAACTATAGGTTACTAACGTAACCCCAGTTCTCAGAGTAACATGAATTGAGATGTCTCACTATGGGATGCGCCTCAACGCGTATGCATCAGAAGCATCAATCTCATTACGCCAATCCTGATTGGCTGGTGATCTTGACGACTACGTCAGGGAATCCACCCACCCTTTAAGTAGCTTGCGCTACGTCGCAGCGTCATTCAAAATAAGCACCTCTTCTCGCTTCGCCTCAGCAAGAAGGGCCGTCTGGTGAGACATCTCACTTCATGTTACTCTGAGAACTGGGGTTACGTTAGTAACCTATAGTTCTCATTCATAACACTCCGTTCGATGTCTCACTATGGGATATTGAGACTCCCGTATTGCTAGACATGCTTATCTCGAAAATCACCAACACAAAACAATACTTAACAGGTAGAACCCTGTCCCAACACGGGGCCCAGCACTGCACGGGCCACACTTGGAGCAGAGACATCTAGTCTGTAAAAGCGGACAAAAGTGAGCGTGAAGACCAGCTCGCTGCTGCACAAATGTCCTGAATGGAAACACCCTTGAACAAAGCCCAGGATGTAGCCAGTCCACGAGTAGAATGAGCGCGCAGGCCCATTGGTGCCTGCAAACCCTGACTCGTATAAGCCAGAGCTATCGCCTCCACAATCCAGTGGTAGAGCCGTTGCCTGGTAACGGGCTTGCCCTTATGAGGGTTAGCCCAGGATACAAAGAGTTGGTCATCGCATCGAAACTCTTTTGACCTATCCATATAGGTGCGCAAAGCACGAACTGGGCACAGCAAATTCGGCCGCTGTTCTTCAGAGGAATATAGCGGTGAAGGAAATGCCTCAAGGTCAATTGGGTGCATGAGCCAACCACCTTGGGCACAAAGGCCGTGTTAGGCTTCAGCAACACTCTCGTTTGCCCCGGGGCAAACTGAGTACATGAAGGATGCACAGAGAGCGCGTGAATGTCACTGACTCGTTTGGCAGATGCCAGAGCCAGTAACAACACTGTCTTCAGTGACAGGTGTTTCATGTCAGCGTCTTCCAGGGGTTCAAATGGAGGTCGAGCGAGCCCATCTAAAACCACTGCCAAGTCCGACAGGGGCACCAGTGACCTGGAAACGGGGAGGAGCCTGCGAGCCCCTTTCATAAAACGGCAGACCAAGGGATGTTGGCTAGCCGTCTTTCCCTCAAAGCCCACATGGCATGCGGCAATAGCAGCCAGGTACACTTTAATCGTGGAGAAAGCTCTGTGTTTATCAATCAGATCCTGTAGAAATGATAGAATCAAACCGACAGGGCATTGAAAAGAGATGTGTCCCTTTTGAAGGCACCACTCCTCAAACACCCTCCACTTACAGTCATAGAGAGACCTGGTGGAGGAAGCCCTTGCACTCTGAATAGTGTTTATCACCTTCTGAGGGAGCCCCACTGTACTCAAATTATACCACTCACGGGCCAGGCCCATAGTGCCAGGCGCTCTGGGTGTGGGTGAAAAATCATCCCCCCCGCCTGAGATAGTATGTCCCTGCGTAACGGGAGCTGCCACGGCTGCCCGCACAGCAGCTGATATATCTCCGCCAGCCAGTACATTGCAGGCCAGTGTGGAGCTATCAGGATCAGTGTGTGGCGATGTTCTCTCACTCTGGCCAGAGTTGGAGGTATTAGAGCCAGGGGTGGGAACGCGTACAGAAGGACCGGGGGCCAAACGTGTGCGAGCGCGTCCACGCCTAACGGTGCGTTTAGATCGCGCATTGAAAAGAACAGCTGACATTGAGCATTTTCTTTTGATGCGAACAGATCTACCGCGGCCCGGCCGTAACGCACCCACAGCTGACTCACAATTGTTGGATGTAGAGTCCAGTCTGCATATAGTGGTGCACCCTGGACAGCAGATCTGCCCCGAGGTTCATCACTCCCGGTACGTGCGTCGCTCTCAGAGAGAGGAGACGCCCGCAGCTCCATAAGATCAGTTTGCGTGCCAGCATGTGTAACTGGAGAGAACGCAAACCCCCTTGGCGGTTTATATACGATATTGTGGTCGTGTTGTCTGTCCTCACGAGGACATGATGTCCCCTGAGAAAAGGCAGAAAGCGTTAGGGTGAGAAACACCGCTAAGAGCTCCAGATAATTTATGTGTGACCGTTGGAGGTCTCTGCTCCAGAGACCCCTCACAGGTCGACCTTCGTATATACCCCCCCGCCCGTCAGACATGCGTCCGTGGTGACCACTTTCCGCGATAGGACAGCACCCATAGGCACGCCCCGTACTAGACAAGTCGGGTGCAGCCAGTGGCGCAGTGCCGTTACACATTCCACAGTGACCATCACTCTCCGCGCGCCATGACGCACGGGGTCCAGTCTGAGGGCAGCTACCCAGCGCTGAAACTCCTCATGTGTAAGCGGCCCAGTCGTACCACCAGGATGGCTGACGCCATGAGCCCCAGTAACCGCAGACATGATCTGAAGAGAACATATTTGCGTGGCTGGAAATGAGCGAGGCAAGCCCTGAAGGCTTTCACTCTCTCTGCTGACAGGCGGGCTGTAAAGGGCACCGAATTTAGACGTAAGCCCAGGAAGAGCACAGTCTGGGCTGGGGACAACATGCTCTTTTCTGTGTTTATTACAAAACCCAGGTCGAGCAGGTGTTTCACGAGGGTATTCGTCTGCGTAATAGCCTCCTGCTCCGACTGTGCAAGAAGGAGCCAGTCGTCTAAATAGGTTGCCAGGCGAATGCCCTGTTGTCTTAACGGGGCTATTGCTGCCTCCGTACATCGTACAAACACCCGTGGGCTGAGAGACAGACCGAAGGGAAGCACTCTGTACTCGTAACAGACACCCTGAAAAGCGAACCTCAGATATTTCCTGTGTGGATAATATACTGGGATGTGAAAATACGCGTCTTTCAGGTCGATTGATGTGAACCAATCGTCCTGACGCACGAGACGCAGCAGAGATGTGTGAGTGAGCATCCGGAATTTGTATTTTCTGAGATACTTGTTCAGAGCCCTTAAATCCAGGATAGGGCGAATTCCATTCCCTCCCCGTTTGGGAACGAGGAAGTATTTGGAATAGAAGCCGCTCTGACTCTGTCCGGAGGGTACAATGGATATGGCTTTCTTTTCTAGTAGCGAGAGAATCTCCTGCTCTAGAATGTGAGCCGACGCTCCCCGGGCTTGTGATTGCACAATGCCCGAGAAGTGAGGGGGGGTGACAGCGAATTGGAGTCTGTAGCCCCGTGATATCGTCTTGAAAACCCAAGCAGAGCATGTGAGCATCTTCCACCTTTCGCTCCTCAAAGCGAGTGGAGACGTAATCATTTCTCTGTCGTTTGCACTCTGTGTCTTTATTGGTTGTGTTATGGGGCCCTCTAGTGTCTGAACACGGTGGCATCCCAGGCTGACAACCTCGGTCGACACTGCGCATGCGCGCGGCGATGGTGCGTTCACAGACCGGTCACCGTCCGCTTTCCGAGAGAGGCGACAGCCACTCTCAGAAGCGGAGCAGTCACCTGACTGTTTATTGTTCATTGTTTTTTTTTCTTATTATTTTTGACTGCGCCCTTGGCTTTAAGCCTGGAAACGACAGTGGAAAATATTTTATTGAAAACAATGTGTGTTTGTGCGACTTGAACGAAGCAGGAACTGCTGCCTTGTTGTGAAGTCTATCTCCCTCATGGCGCGAACTGGAGGATGACGTTCTGACATCACTCGAGGCGGCGGGAAGACGGGGGCGTGGTTGCACCCCGGAAACACATGGCTTTGAACACGTGTGGAACACGGTCCGGGCTGAAAACAGGGAACCTCCAGCCCTTTCCCGAGGAGAGGAGGGAAGGCTGTCAGGCTGCCTCTTCTCTTTTCCACTGATGGCCGAAGGTCTGGGCCGGCTGCGCCTGTGCGGCTGCTGCCGGAACCGGGGACTTTCTTGGCCAGCTCGTCCTCGCCTCATGTCTGGGCGGGAGACCCGGGGCGGGCTGTGGCTTTTGGGGAAGACAAAGCTGGAGAGCCTCATCCTCCTTCTTTTTAGCCTCACACCGCTGCTGCATTGAAGCCAGAGCGGTGCCAAATATGCCCTCGGGGACAATCGGCACGTCCAAGACGTCCTCTTTTCCCCGGTCCGGAAGGTTCGTCAGGTTAAGCCACCTGGCTCTCTCCTGTACCACCATCATCCCCAGCGATTTGCCCGTGGCTTGGACTGCACAGCGCTGCATACGGAGACAAATGTCCGTGATCGCTGTGATTTCGTCCCACACGGCCGGCTCAGGTTTCTTCGTCATGTCTTCACAGAGCTCCGCCTGGTAAGCGGTTAGCATCGATGAGACATTGAGCGCCCTGACGGACAAAGCTGCCGCTTTGTAAGCCCGTTCGGTCATTGCTGACTGGAACCGGTCCGCTTTCGTCGGCAGTGTGGGGTTCCTGCTAGGAGCCGCAGACAGCCGCGGTTGGAGGTGGGCTGCCACAAGCGGCTCCATAGGAGGCATGCGGAGCAAGCCGAGCTTCTCCATGCCCTCAAAGTCCAGAGAGGAGGCTCCCTGGATTGGGGCCTTGCTGCTGAAAGGGCGGTCTCTCCACGAGACAGACACCTCGTCCAGCAGCTCTGGAAACACCGGGAGAAGTTGCCTCGTCAGCCTCGCGGCTTGGGGCAAGTTCTTTCCCTCATAGCGAGACCTGGAGGTCTCCTTGGCTACTTCAGGCCAAGGGATGTCCAGTCTGGACGCAGCGCGTTGACACACGGCCTGCAAGTCCATGCTGAGGCGGGGCAGAGATGGCGCGCTTTCGCCTGGGGGAGCGGACACCGCCTCCGGCTTGGCAGCCTGAGCAGACGAGACGAAGATGTCATCTTCGTCCTCGTCCGAGTCGGATAAGAGGAACTCAGAGGTATCCTCTTCATCCTCCTCCATGTAGTCCAGCTCCAGGACATCCTCCGCGGGTGGGACCACGGTAAGGTCCAGTTGGGAGCCCCAGCTTGTCACAGCGCGGGGCTCCCTTCCCGCGGCTGCCGCCGCCGTTGAGCCCCAGCTTGACACAGCGCGGGGCTCAACACCCGTGGCGGTCGCCACCATGCCTCGATCGCCGGTCGGCAAATCGACAGGCATGAAGGGGTCTTGTCCCGACAGGCTAGCTTGGTGCGCTAGCCGTCGGCGGAGGCTCTTGGTGGTGAAACGGGCACAGTGCCCGCACGCACCGGGGGCGTCGATAGCCTCCTGGGCATGTTGCAGCCCGAGGCAGGACGAGCAGACCTGGTGTGAGTCCGTGCCCGAAATTTTGAGCCCGCAGCCGCAGAGCCGAGCCGAGCCTCCGAACCTCCGTCTCCTCTGGTGTGAGGGAGAGAAGGGTCCATCCTCGTTAGCCGGGGTGTCGGCGTGGAGGGACAAACTAGCAACAGGTATGTTACTGTTTGCGGGAAAAAATCAAAACCTTACCGTTATTTGTGGAAAAAAACGGCAGGGCAGATTTCGGTATTAACTGGTGTGTTAATATGAAAAATCCCGTGCGAAGCAAAAGTAGCCGGCAAGCGTCCGGCGACCGAAGGTTAGCTTTCGTGGTTCAGTCTGTGGATCGTTAAGCTAGCCCGGCTACTGATATTCTTTATTTGAGATGTGCTCCGAAGCGAGAAGAGGTGTTTGAATGACGCTGCGATGTAGCGCAAGCTACTTAAAGGGTGGGTGGATTCCCTGACGTAGTCGTCAAGATCACCAGCCAATCAGGATTGGCGTAATGAGATTGATGCTTCTGATGCATACGCGTTGAGGCGCATCCCATAGTGAGACATCGAACGGAGTGTTATGAATGAGAACAGCTTTATTTTGTGTATTTGTGGGTAGTTTATTATTTCCAGTGGCCCAGCCCAACTCCCAAAACCTCAAAGTGATTTGAGATTTGGAATTAAAATAGACTTTAAACAAATACGGTTTAGTGGTGTTTTAACGGATTTAGTTTGGGAGTTGTATATATAATTTTAGGATTTTGTGGTGCTATAACAATAATAGATTAATAGAAGACAGGGGTTTTAGAGTAGCTTTCACCATTGTGTGTGTGTTTCTGTGTGAGTGTGTCTTTCTTCCTAAAAGTGATTGTATCGTTTGAACATTATTTTTGCTTAAAGGCAGAATGAAGTTGGTCTACAGCAGGGGTGCCCACACTTTTTCAGCTTGGGAGCTACTTTTAAAATGACCAAGCCCAAAAGATCTACCTACAGGGCCGCCCCTGCCCAATCTGTGTCGCGAGTGCACGGGGGGTGGGGGCGCTAGTGCAGTGGTTCTCAAACTTTTTTCAATAATGTACCCCCTTTGAAAAAGAAATTCAGCCAAGTACCCCCTGATCAGCGCAGAAACAATGTGGAAGAAAAGCCTATATAAAGAGGGAGAGTACAGCGCTGCACCATCGGTGTCTGATTTATTAGAACAACAACCTTGTAACTGAGAAACACTTAAATGCTACTTTTCAAATGTTTACAATCCATCAATAAATTCATGGCAAACCAATTTCAACATCATGCAATAACACTAAGACGACATTAGTTGCCTTGAACTGATCTTTTTAATAAGTTGTACTAACAATTTAGTGAGAAACATGGGCTTGTGCTTCACCGAGGATATTGAGGCAAACTGCAGTTATTACACTTCGCGTTTTTAAATATGTGTAACTCTGTTAATATAAAACCCACACTGCTCAAACTTCGTTACTTTTCCTAAAATTGGTATATTTATTTATTTATTTTGAGGCGTGGGGAATGAAGAGAAACAAATATATGAGCATTTTATGAGCATGGGATTTTGACCCCTCATATAAACATATGAATAATAGAGTGCCACAGTGACGCGTCCTAAAACCCGGAAGTAAGCTGCGCATGGGTTCCTTCAACAAAAAAGCAATGGGATTTCTCCATAGAATTTTTGAAAATAGCTCGAAATAAGGTCTGTGGTTGACACACAATTAAGAGATGGATCACGTTTTGTTCAGTCGGATAATCTCCACATGTCTACCCTACTTTTATAATTTTCGAATCATAAATGTAATCGATAGATTTATGATCGATAGATTTATGATTGTGGCACTCTATGCTGCGCTATACTTTGCGGTCACACGCCATTGCCAAGCAACGCTTATTGTTTAGGTCCTTTGATAAGCAGGCAGTCATATCATTAACTATAACTAGCAAAATCTGATATATTTGGACATAAACGCGAGTGAAGTATAATCGGACGCGAGAGAGAGAGATCCGAGATCAGATCAGCTGCTGCTGACGGAAAACACGCAGCTCTTCCGGATCACAGCTCCCCCGCTGTGACGGACCGGTGAGCGGAGCAAAATACACTAAGAGTTAGACCTAACACACTTAGCTAGTTTATTACTCTGGAACAAGCTAAACTAGTTATAAATATATGTATTCTTTACTGTCGGCTTATTACAGGTTCAGCGAGCTGCACGAGACTGACGGGCTGTCAGGAGAGGGAGAGGAAAAGAGAGCACCCCATTTATTCTTCCCATTTTATTATCCAGAATTACTGTAAACTTTTGAATGAAGTAGTTAATCTACTTATGTTGTTTTTTTCATTAACATAAAATAAATCTCACGTACCCCCTGCAGTACTCCAACGTACCCCTAGGGGTCCGCGTACCCCCATTTGAGAACCACTGTGCTAGTGGACTAAACGGCGGATAAACTGTGGCGCGCTTACACTAATTGCGCCACATAAGCGCATAATAGTGCGCCGCTTTTGCGCTTCAGATGAGGAGGTGAGGCCCCCTCATAACTGCATGAACCCATGGCACAATACAACTCAGACTGGCTTACCTGTACGTCAATCAAGTGGCAAATGCCATAGTAAGGATGGATGATAGGCTAACTTTAAAAAAATTAAAATTAAAAAAAAATATATATTTTTTTTTTTTTCATTTTTTTTTTCAATGCCATGCGATCTACCCACACTACCTTTGCGATCGACCGTCGATAGCGATCAACGTATTGGGCACCCCTGGTCTACAGTATAACAGCTGCATTTTTGCAAGAATGAAAATCACATATTGCAACCAAAATCTATCGTGTCAGGCATCAAGTCATATGTTAGCGTCTGGACAGGCAGTGTCCGGTCTCATCTTTCTCTTTCTCTTCCTCTTCCTCCCGAGAGGAGATAGCAGCAGACGGCCAAGGTTTAGGTGTGTCTGAGGTTACAGAAGAGGACATTTTTGTATTGTTGAAAACATGGCTGCTTCAATAGAGGTTAGCATAAATGTTTCATTAGCATCAGCTATAGCAGACCTACAGACTATTGTTGGTATCACCTTATGAACTTGATATACTCAACTAATGATGTCTTAAAGGATTGTCAGTTGATTTGCTCACCAATAGGATATTTTTTCTGAACATTTATATACCGTATGGACAAGAGGTTTGTAATTGGTTTACGAACCAACTGTTAATAATTGGTTCGTAAACCGTCTCTACATCTAAATATCTGGATGGGGATTATAAAGTAGCAACTAATAATACAAATATTAAATTGTTAAATTGTTAATAAATACTTTGTAAAGCATGCTTAATTATTTATATAGATGTTTCTTAAATTAATGTTTAAGGCGAGACACCCCAGGCAAAAACATCTTTTTTCATACACTGGTCAATTTTGAGATTTTGTGCTATTTTGATTCCATAACATGTTTTCTTTCATGCTTTTGGAAGGAAAACGTACAAAATACACATTTAAGTGTTTATTTTACTATAGTTTGTCTATTTGCGTCTAGATTTCTCCTAAATTCACCAAAAGTTAGCATTCTAACTTAACATGAAGTACCGTGACCGCTGTTTGCACCATGTCATCAGAGATATCGTCTGTCCTGCACAATCTCATCGGATCCAAATATGGTAATTTCCTTTGTATCAGCAACCAAGCGTGAAAGTACAAAGGGGTCTTAAACCAAGAAACGAAATCTCATTGGCTGGTGTCAATTTCTGACAACGTGATTCCTTCAGATGCGTCACGTGGTGTGCTAAAACACTTCCTGGTTTGCTTTCCGCTAGAAATTTAAATCTCAAAATGGCAAAAGAACGGCGAAAAAATGTCACAGAGAAGACGACAACAATTGTCACTTGCACGAAGCAAATGACCCCGAAAATGAAATACCTTCACGGAGTGCGTCGAGGCGCAAGCTGTCATCCAAAGAACAGCAGGGTTTAGGTTGCGCCACACTGCAATCTTTAAAGGTCGTTTTCTCAAAATGAGTTTTTTCTCCTACTCTGAGTTCGAAATTTCCACTTCAGTAGCACGTACATACACCAAACCTTCCAGTTATATTCCTATCAATATTTTGAAGGCTTTTACAGAATGGTTTGTTCATATATCATTCATAGCCTGAATTATATAACATTTTATACCTAAAAACATGGCAAAAATTGATATTTTAGGGCTGTTTGACAGTATTTTCTGATTTACGGAGTGATAAAAAGAGATATCCAAAATCCCTTCTGTAAAAGCCTTAGATACTAATATGACTACAAAATGAAACAAGAATTTTGAACCTGGCTTTATCCAAAGTTCAGATTTCGGTTCCTGAAATGTGTTAAAATATGCGCATATTTAATGAGATCGGCTCATTTGCATATTTAAACATGCTATTTCAGAAAACTGTAATACAAAAAACAATTGCCTTATTGTAGGTAATTAACTGGAGAAATTTCTAGCTGATATCTTTAAGTTAAAAAAAATACCCTATTCACCTGGGGTGTCTCGCCTTAAATGGTTACAAATGTAATGGTAATCGTTAACAAATACTTAATATAGCAAATAAAATGTAATATTGTGACCATTAATACTGTTCATAAAAAGTTCAGTCATGTCATCAGAGTGCAACTGTTTTCGGTCCTTATACTGTATTGCTATGATACTATATGATAAAATGTCTATTTACTCATGAATTAACTTCATATAAGCAATTAAACATTTTTGTTCTGTTATATTAAAGATGATCAAGAAACTGCACTGAAGGCTTTAAGCATATATTTTGCTTTTCTCCAGAATGGCTTCAGTAAGAGTTTGATTGACAGATGGTTCATCCATCACCTTCCTGCCCTTTTACCAACAATTTCCAATGACAGCTTCTAAGTGTAAACAAACCATCTGGTGTGTCAGTTTAAGATTGATTAATGTCCTAAAAAAAAGACATAGACTCAAACAAATATAATCCCTGGCATTCATCAGCTAGGACAGACTAGAAGTGTGTGTTTGTATCTGCAGACAGCCTTTCTTCTGTCTTCACTTTCCTATTTGTGGGCCAAAGCCTTTTAAACAAATAAGATAATGGGTGGATGGATATTTTAAAAGGTTTGGATTGAATGGGTTCTTTTTTATGAACCACATTATTGATTAGATACTGTTTTACATGCCATGTTCATTTTTGTAGTAAATATTTACTAAACTTAGTAGTCTTATACAACTGTTTCTTTATTGGTTGACCAAAAAGCCTTCACAAGATTGCTTCAACAATTTTTAAGCTGCACTGGAATTGAGCTGTGTTGTTCATAACTGTAATTGCACTGAATTTAGAGACAGAGTGTTCACTTGATTTGGAAAATGAAAGGCAGCAATCTCGCATCCCAATCTTCAAAAGTGCCATTCCGATTTTCAAAAGATACATTTTAAATGCCATTTTGTAAAATTGTTATTCTTTAAAGAATCAGATTTGTTTGTCCTTCAACAGAAAACCCTAACCCTTAAATGTCAATCAAGTTGTTCCAGTTATTCAGTATGCATGGAGAGAAATACATTTATCTTTTGATAAATAGAAGAAAATATCTTTATACTATGTGTCAGGTTTAACTGCTTTGGTGCATCCAGCAATTTACGGCAAATCTGATATGATACAATGCTGCATTTTAAATAGGTCAAGCATGTCAGCATGAAATGAATAACCAGTAAATACAACCATACCACATCCTGGTTTTTGCAGTGTTCAATTCTCAACACTGCAAAAACAAACCCTTTTAAAGTTTAATAGTGAGCATCCCCCTCTGACCAGCCCTATCTGCTGATCAATAACAGTAACTGTGATAACAGAACTGTTACTGATACAGGATTCTCCAAGAGAAAATCTATAAGCTTTTATCTGGGAGCTGTCCATCAGAACTCAACCAAACAACAGATGACGGAAGTAGAAAATTAGCATATTGGGGAAAATGAACCTGATCGTATAGCTAACGTGTTGGAAACTCACTATATGCCATAGAGATCTCGCTTTCCCAGGATCCTCTTTGTAAAAGCCCTTTAGATTTCCTGTTTCTGCTTTCGGAAGTGCCCTCAACTGATGACTTTATACAGAGGTGGGAAGTAGTGGAGTACAAATACTTTGTTACTGTACTTAAGTATATTTTTCTGGACTCAATACTTTGCTCCACTACTTATTTTTCTGACGACTTTTTACTTTTACTTCTTACATTTTTAACACAAATACCTGTACTTTCTACTTCTTACATTTTCAAAACAGGTTTGTTACTTTAGTTTGAATCTGTGTTTGGTGGCGTGATCATTATTATTTAGAGTCATTGCGTGCCTGTTGATTTTAACACGATCCGTGAATCCATCATTTCCTGGTCTTCTCTAAAGAAGTGGGACCAATGAAAACTTTGTAATTTTGCCGTTGTTCAGCTTCGAAACATTCATTAGCTAACAATGATATTATTGTTCTATTAATATAAAGGGAGATCAATTACTCTTTAAAACAGTTGGTAGTTATGGGTACTTTTTACTTAAAGGTAGAGTCGGTAAGAATGGAGAAACCAGCTCGAGTGCGCTAGAATTT
This sequence comes from Dissostichus eleginoides, assembly GCA_031216635.1. Taxonomy (NCBI): domain Eukaryota; kingdom Metazoa; phylum Chordata; class Actinopteri; order Perciformes; family Nototheniidae; genus Dissostichus; species Dissostichus eleginoides. The sequence continues at coordinate 11,015,949 of CM062268.1, read as the reverse complement.
GAAAGTACACAAACGTAAGAAATCTGCCCCTTCCTTCAGACTTCCTTACAGAGCCCCTCCTCCAACACACACAAACGCGCACATGACCAATGAGGGCACGAGATAAGTTTGTGCACAGATGGAAGGCTGACAGGCAGGCAGGCCATTCAGTTATTTTAGCCGGGCCGGCTCAGAATGATTGGTCGTGCTTTTTACAGCGCCATGGCTTCCACAGATGAATTTTTTTTATGTATTTATTGTCAAAGCATTTAATTTATTCATTGCTATCGGGATGTTCGGACTTCCTGGCCTCGCGCCACAAGCCTCACGCCTCGCGCCTCGCGTTTCCCAATGCTTCATCGGCCTGCTGTAGGCATGCCACATCTAATGGCTCTCTGATCACTGCGCTCACTTTAACGTTACAGTCGTGAGGCACAGACTGCTTTTCTGCAGCAGAACAGATTGCAGATAATTTAAGAGCTAAGTACATTTTGGTGTACATATATTCATATACATGTATTTTTCTGTCCTATTTGAAACAATAGTAGCTTTAATATTTGTTAATAACCAGACTTGCTCAAACTATACCCCCAAAACAGGCGTCATATAGCTGATTCTTCTATGTAGGACTGGGCAAAATGAAGAAAATCCAATCGTATACATATTCATCAGTAATGTCTATATTTTTGACATTATAAGGGTTATAATAAAACAGCTAGAACTGTCCGTTCAGAAAATAACATCAGTTTTGTTATAAATTGTAAAACCTAGAAAAGACACCTGTTTGATCTTACAATATCCAAGATGTAAGTACATATCTAAATGTAAGTGTAAGTACAGAATATCAGTATGACAATATGACACCCTCTGTCCTTAGACCCTCACATCGTGCAAGGAAAAACTTCCAGAGAAAAACCCACAGTTTGTGTCACTGTTTCACTAAAAGGCTGTAAGTATGTTAGTCCGCGTTTGCCTGGGAGCAATACATCAGCAGGGGCATCTGAAGTCAAACACTTTTAGAGAACAACACAACAGGGATGCAAAGTGACCTTAGACACATGAAGAACATCACATCTGGTAGCACGAGGTCACTGTTCATGTGCTGTAAATCAAAGGGTCTTCTGCTGGACAAAAGTGCCAAAAGCAGAGCGTTCCAGCCCCGTGGAGAGAGCCCAAAGCAAACAGCACTTTGTATGTAGCAGTGCTGGGATGGCACCTAAAAGCTCAGATCATTTTGGCAAAGGTGAAGCACACTATGTGATATTTTATGATTACAATAAAAAAACAAAGACAATGCTAACAAAAAGAAATGTAGTGAAAATTGTTTCAATTCTCATCTCATTATGAGCAAATATTATTCCTTTCAAACTATGATCAAAACGTTATCTGAACCGAAACAAAGATAATGAGGGTTGGTTACTTTAGGAGAGAATAGATCAAGGCGAGGCAAGGCAAGTTTATTTATATAGCACCTTTCAGCACACGGAATTCAAAGTGCTTTACAAATTAAAATAAAATACATTTAAGAATAAATACAGCAAGATCGGGTGGAAAAAACTCCTTTGCCTGTGGTTCATATTTATTTTCTAATATTTAGAAATAATCCACATATTAAACTCTACTAACAGCCTACATGAGTCTCATGTTTTACCTGTGTGACTCACATCCTTATGCCTTTTTAAAATGTGGTATGAAAACATCACATGTGAGTCCCTGGTCGTCATACAAATCCTGGCGAAGCTGAGAGCTGCTTGCCTGATTGATGACAGTGCTTTCAGCCAAGGGGCTATCACACCAAACAGCCGAGGAGATTGTGTCATTTTGAGAGGAGTTTTGTAAAACTTTACAGCGTGCCATGAGGTGATCCTGCGGTACTCCAAAAAGTGCAGTAATTTCACTGACAAAATGGGAATCAACTCAGAGGCAGAGGCTTCTAATCAGGGGGCATTTCAGAATGAGTAATTGTGCCCCATATATTACCATTGAATACAAGACAAGTGTATCGTTTTGTACAACTGGTTTTCAAAACTGAACTCAACCTGAACCACTACACTCAGAAGGACATAGACCTTGTGTTATACCAGGGAAATAGCACATTCATTTGTAATTTATAGATCTAATAATAAATCAAGTCTTTATCATGTGGAATGAATGCAACTTGATGACAAAGAAGCAATCTCTTGAAACATAAATAAGGTTCATTTCCACATCCTTATGTTTAAATAACTGTGGAAATTGTGAAGGTCACCTGGAGGCAGAAATTGGAAATCCACTCTCAGTTGAATCTTTCTGCTCAGCACAGGTTGAGAACATTGTGGCCTCGAGATAAAAGAAAAAGGTTTCAATATCCTCTTATACTTCTCATTTAATCATTTCACTATAATACCTCCCGACAGGCGGGGTGAAAAATCAATAACACAAAGTTGGACTCTGATTTGCTTTTGAGAATTTTTGTACTGCAGATTTTCTCTCACTTTTTTTCTGGACATTGTCTCAAATGCCAATTGAAGTACATTGCAATATAGAGTAAGTATTCAATAGCTCAAACTTGAATTGTGTTGTGGTGGTGTTCTCATTCCATGGATGAGTATGTTGAGAAAGTACAAACCCCTTTAGGCTTTTCAAATACCAGTCTCGGCTACTGTGGCTGATTTTATTGGACAAAAACTAATCTAACATTACCCAAGCAAACTTTGACTGAGCTGTATGCACTCCACAGCCCACAGAGTTTGGCCAATCCTGCAAATTCCAGCCTGTCTTTGACTGAAAATAACAGTGTTTGTGATATCCACCCACACCATCACTATTTGAACTTGGTACTTGACCTCGTCATATTACAGTGGCAGTTGTATGTCTTTTTGCCTGTGGGATTCACATGATAAGGACACCCAAGCCAGGTTTTATGATCTGCAATGGGCAGAAGCATGCGGCCAGGGAGAGATAGCTGTGGACAAAGATCAGTGTCGGCTGATTCAACCATGTCACCATGTCCAGTGTGTGATAGGAACAAGAGATGGCTGTGATGGGAAATGTGAGGATGGCCTCCTTTTGGCTCAGGAACTGCTGGTAAAAGGTGGAAGTGACAGACGAGACGACACGCTCTAGCAGGCAAGACGAAATTGAATCCCGTCTCGCTTAATGCCTCTGAAATGATGCGTCTCTTGCACTTCTGTGCGGAACTGTTTATTCTCTCTCCCTGTATGCCTTTCATTTATAATGGAGAGGCCTTTACTTTCCCGCAGTGCAAGGAAGACTGCAGCCAGGTTGGTGAGTTGCTTGAACAACCTTTTTGGAAACTTCAGCAGACCACCTTTTCTGGAAATTAATTAACATATCTTCTTTATGCTCTTGCAGTGCTGCAGACTACCATAGTGGACTCAATCTGTCTTTTATCATGTTATTTCACTCACTCATGGTCAGAAAACGTGGACACGTTATGCCCTTCTATACCATCTGCATACAAAAAGGATTGGTACTTATTTAAAGGTCCCATGTCATGGCCATTTCCACTGATCATAATTCCATTGTTGAGGTCTACTAAAATATATTTACATTGTGCATTTTTCAAAACTCACATTGGTTTCTCATACAGCATCTCTGTATAGTATGTGTATTCACTCTCTGTCCTAAACGCCTTGTTGGAGTTCCAGCCCCTCCCCTCCCTATGAGCCCACTGTTCTCTGATGTGTGTTCATGTGTTACAACGGCGTTTGTTAGCAACCAGAAAATGACACCAGTAATGACAAACAGATGAGAATGCAGCGTGGGGTCTGGGTGCCTTGTTCAATCTTTTCTCAGCTGCAGCTCCGCGGATTTCTCAGCCTGAGACGGCGGGACGCGGCGAGTCTGTGTGTGAGCACACAGACAGACTGACAGCCAGGCTGCGGGTGTGTGTGTGTGCTCAGGCTGAGTTCCGCGGTGTCTCGCTGTCTCGCCGACCCCACACCAGTAAGCCAGCTCCGAGTGTGTGTGTGTAATGTAACGGCTCCGCGGACGTAACGTAACGGCTCCGCGGATTGGTCCATTTGGACAATTGGTCCATTTGGGTTGTCGTTACGTCACAGTGACCAGGAAGAAAAAAATGGGAAAAGAAAAATCTCCAACGAGGCGTTCTGGGGCAGCATAGACAGGTATTTTCTGTGTTAGAGTTTTACTCGCTACAGGGTGTACTTTGAGGGTTTGTGACTCTGCAGACCCTTTACATGCATAAAAAGCTACATAACACACAAGGGGACGGGTAATAACCGGAAAAGCATGACATGGGACCTTTAAAGTATCGCTGACCCGCATCCTAATTATGTCGATCAATGGTGGAATGGTGTTATCTCATTTTTTACAAAATAAGAAAACTGTCAGCCTAAAGATGAGCACACACTGTTGTCCAATAATTAACAAACTTATTTGGATTCAAAAACTAAAGTTATTGATTAACTCGCCACAGTAATGTCAGAATAATATAATAATAAAGAAATACACAATGCTATGGAGATTCTCTTATATACACTTTTCCTTAATAATGGGCATTTTTTGGATTGTACAGAGGTTTTTTTGTTCTATTTACTTAATTACTTTATGACTAATGTACCTCAAGCTAACTTTGTTTTCCATAGTAACAGAACCATTGATCAAATGTCAAATTCATGGCATACAGAACTCTTTCTAAATTGTAATGTAGAACATGAATGTAGGTGTTGCTTTTTTGTTTCTACCTTTATATCATTTCCATAAATAATTAATTTGTGCCTGTAATGTAAAGCAGTATACAACTATGAGCATAGCATCATTATATTCATAGTGGTATAAGAAGTATTCATATTTTTCTCCAACTTCCTTCGGATGTAATTTGACTCTGAAGATTGATGAGTAACTAGGTTAGCCCTCCTTCACATCTGATATATGAAAAAAGATGGCTGATGATTTTATGTGGTCCCCAATTTCATGAAAACCATATCATCACAATGCAGCTGTCACCCATCTCCCAAATAACCTGCCATCTCCCGAAAAACAAACAATGTAAATGTGGCTTTTTAAGTGACACAGTCTCCGTTGAAAGACTGTGCTGCAACTCGTGCGACTAAAGTATTTCTGCTGCGCAGCGAGGGCGCTGATCTGTTCCAGCCACAGAGATGATTGAGGAATCATTGTCCACCTGAGTATTCAGACTTGGGAGTTGATGCCGTCAGTCACTCCCTGTCGCTGTCGATTACACGTGGGTGTCGAGAAGTGTGAACATTTAGAAGTCCCATGTGGCGCTTGTCTGCCTCTGTGCGTCCTTGCCCAAAGTCAGGCAAGTAGCTGTCCTTGCTGGTGAGACGGGCGATAACTCTACCCTCGCATACATTTGGCTCAATTGAAAAAATATGGACTCTATCCTCTGGACACACACACTAAACAGATTTTAATCAAGCCATAGGGGCGCGACAAGTGAGTTGAGGGATTTTTATGAACTGCACAGTGACGTCTCGCATGTCTAATATTTCTCATTTGTCTTTGTTATACCATGCTGTTGCCAGCAGTCACTAAAACGAGAATAATGCGGAAAGAATAATGAATAAAGAGAACAAATGCCTTTTTCATCTTGACACAATTTAGATGAAATTTCCCAGCACACATATATTATTGGGAAAATTAGTTTGCATTTATTTTTATTTTTAGGATTAACAAGCCTGAGAGGGATTTCAGACTCTATTCTTCTCCGTAGATTCAATGAATCCACCGCTTCATGTCTTCTGAGATATGGTGCAGGAGCTCAGAGGAAGCGAGGTACACCCACAGGGGCCACATTACTATTAAAGAAAGAAAGAGGGACTGTTTTTTGATGTTTGTTTCTCCCGGGGCTAAACAGCATCTTCCTGCAGAACTACACAGGTCAGCCGGGCTAAAGCCAGCTTTGCATTGAGAAAAATCGCCTGAGGGATGATAGGAAGCGAGGAAATGTGACACAATTGAGCCTTCAAATGGAAGTACTGTATTCCATGTGGTGATTATAGAACTGCCAACACAGCAGACAATATACTGCAGGGGTTTCTCATTTTGCTATTAAAGCACATGTCACATGTTACTAAGGATGGATAACAAAAAAAGAGAGATCTTTGAGCAGGAAGCCAGTCAGAGACGCAGGGTATTTAATTGATTTGCAAGCTCAACAGGAACTGTAAGCAGTGAAAGGAGAATGTAAATCAGACCCTGAATATTTCAATGCACATGCTGCCAGGTTTCAACAGGCTCACTTGTTTTTGGAGAGTCTTGAGTGTTGAACAAATTATAGCAATTAGTGAAAACACTTTAAATCACAGATGTTTCCCTTTAAGTGGGGTTCTTTCCCTGCGGTTTTCACATTGAAAATAACAAAAAGCAAGGGTTGCCCTGGCAGCTAGAAACAAAATGTTGTGAACGTGTTTACCAAACCTGATCAGTAGTTTGACCACACTTGATTTATTGATTGATTCAACATCCTGTACATTCAATGTATCCGTAAAGCAGGCCTATTAACATGGTTTTGGAATTAAACAACCAGACAATTAAAGATATTACTGTATAAATGAAATGCCAAAAATACCTGAAAGCTTACATATTTTCATTGTCTCGAAGTAACATATCATGTTACTTTTTTAAAACTTCCAAACCTCAATCGACCATATTAAAGGGGCCCTATGCTTATTTTCAGGTTCACATTTGTATTGTGTGCCTCTACTGTGACATGTTTCCATGCTTTAATGTTCACAAAGGTCTTTATTTTTCTCATACGGCCTCTTTTCACCCTCTGTCTGAAAGCCTATCACCTACAATGTGTTAGCCAATAGAAGTGCTAGTGTTAAAAAGTGCAGTCAGTTTCAGGAAGGGGGAAGTGTGTGGGAGAGAAACTCCCTCTGGAGGGAACTTTGGGATTCGAGCCGTCACAGACCATTAACATGCACAAAAAGGTATAAAACCCAAAAAAGTAAATAAGGCCTGTGTGTCTACAGAAGGTCCAGTTGTGATAGACACGGTTCGCCACTGCCTTTTTACAACCTTTTTTTGTTGAAAAGTTCTTAGATAATGGGAGAAACCTTTCAGAATAACTACCATGTCTTTATAACCAAAGGCCAAAAACAGACTAGGAAGTGATGTAATCGTCCAAGTGCAAGGGGGTATGAAGTTCTCTGTAGGAGAATCATTTTTGTTACAAGAAAATTCACTCATCGATTTATACCCAATCCTCAAAAGAAAAAAGCCAGAAGGCAGGCTGGATTTCATCAGCAGTAATGTCTAACAATGATGGCAACACTGTCTGACATTTTTTATAAGATACATTAAAGCTAAAGTACATTTTCACAGTTGGATTAGAGCTGTGAACCCGAGCAGAGTGCCTGGAAATGTGATTTACATCCTCATCGATTAGCTGTTATCTTCCTTCCTGTGGGACGGCTGGTGGAGGGGAGACTGACAGTATTGTCACTCTGTAAATCTCTGTCTTGGAGGACTATCACCGCTCTCCAGACTCATCCTGATAGCATCTGTGTTTGTCTCTGGCCTACCACAGATCCCGACCTTCTATCAGATCCCCAGCCTCATCATGCAGTCCTCCTGCCTTCAGCCCTTCAGCTCTTCAGCTCTGGGTCCTGCGAGGGCACTTCCACCTCGCTGAAATTAAAACAGTTTAAAGCACTTTCCATTTGAAGCCCTTTAGGGAGGGTGTGATTTTTCCCTGGGGAGGTCCTCTTGTCATAATGGTCAATAATATCAATATGCGTACTGCAGACATTCAGCCTTTGTAATCCTTAAAATAATCATACAGTTGGGAGCCAAATCTACAGAACCCTCACTGAGATGTTTCCTTTTTATCCCAAGTCCCCATATCACAAAAGCAAAAAAAGATTTCAAAGTTTCCAGTGTGATTCGTGCAACTGTTTTGATATCCCAATGAAGGCATATCTTCCTCACACTTAAGCAGCCTCGAGCTGTGAGTGGGATGCGTCCCCATGGCTCTGCGTCTATTCTCAAACATTCTGTTGATTTATTGGAGTCCTATTGTCAGATACTGAGTAAACTGAGTCATTTCTTTGAAGCACAGGCCAGCATTTATCCTCAAAGAAATGGTCTTTTCGCCCATTGTTGTATAGCAGCGGAGCCTGACCAATCCACAGTCTCCCTCTCTTCATCCGTCTCTATCATTCTATTACAGACATGGTATCAGTGGCAATAGTATTGAAATTAGTAACTTGATACACCCTATCCATATTTAGTTTTTATTGCTATGACTCAGTAAATACACTTCCTTTTTTACTTTCACTTGATACACACGACTGTATCTATTGTAGCTAATTGCTCTGATCAATCTAAAGATGTACAACTTCAAAAATCATTCATGCTTTTAATTCTTCAGAACAAGTAAAACTTTTGAATTGCATCAGCACAAAAATTGAGATTTATATTGAAAATGGCTTTGTTTGACTGACAGAAAGTCATGTGTCTGGAAGTTTCTTCTGCTCCACTGTCTTCCTCGGTTGTTATAAATAAAACTACTTGTGCTAGGGGAGAAAATGAAATGTGGATGAAAGCGGACCTTAAGTTACATATATACAATTACATTTAAATATGATATTTCGTCATGAGTATTTTGTCATATTATACTGTACAAATTGTTTTGTTTTATCTACATTTCATGTAAATATTTCTCAATATTTTGTTCATATTATTGATTTTTTAAATTGGTTTTATTTTTTTTATCCTTTTCTTACTTTTTATCTCTTAACTGTGTTTATTTATGCATCATATACATCAAGGCAAATTCCTCGTACAGTGGAGGAAATAAGTATTTGATCCCTTGCAGATTTTGTAAGTTTTCCCACTTACAAATAAATTTACAATCTATAATTTTTAGGGATGGTCCGATCGATCGGCCGCCGATCGACATCGGCCGATACTCACTCTCTACCGATCGATCGGTGCTCTCTAAAAATGCCGATCGCGAGAGCCGATCGCATGACGTAAAATTATGACCTAAGTGGATACACTCCAGCATACACCTCTATGGTGGACTCCATGCAACACCATTCATCTCACTAACTGTACAAAAGAGTTAAATGATTGTAAGGTGGTGATTAAGGACATTTATGTGAAGTTTCAGTGATGTACTTACCTTATGTGGGCCATAATAATATGTGAGACATTTTCGTTTTCTTGGACCTTGATGTGAAGTTAAGATTTTTGATAAGCTTTAGGTATTGCAATTTCACACGTGTACAAAAGTATAGCTTAATTCAACTGATGAGGGCTATGTGAATAAATGTAAGCGATGTGATGCAAGTAGCTCTTGGCCACTTTAATTTTTTCAAAGTAGCTCTCAGATGAAGAAAGGTTGGAGACCCCTGCACTACCATAATGGATCAAATCCTGCAGCGCCCGCAAGGTCCAAGAAGGCACGTACGAACCGTCTGAAGTTTGACAATGAACATCTGAATGATTCAGAGAAGGCTTGGGAGAAGATGATGTGGTCAGATGAGACCAAAATCACGATCTTTGGCATCAACTCGACACGCCGTGCATCGAGGAGAGGGTGTACGGGGGAATATACCGTAATATCTTGGCCGATAGCCTCCTTCCCTGAGCCTGACACTGAAAATGGGTCATTGATGGGTCTTCCAGCAGGACAATGACCCTGAACATACGGCAAAGGCAACACAGGAGTGGCTGCTGAAGAAGCACATTTAGGTGATGGAGGGGCCTTGCCAGTCTCTGGACCTTAATCCCATAGAAAATCTGTGGAGGGAGCTGAAGCTTCGAGATGCCAAGCATCAGCCTCAAAACCTTCAGGATTTGGAGAGGATCTTCAGAGAGGAGTGGACCAAAATCCTTCCTGAGATGTGCACAAACCTGGTGACCAACTACATGAAGCGTTTGACCTCTGTGTGTCCAACAAGGGTTTCTCCACCAAGTACTAAGACATGTTTTGCAAGGGGATCAAATACTTATCTCCCACAGTTAAATGCTAATCAATTTTTATCTTTTATATAATGTCCATTTCTGGATGTTGTTTTTGATATTCTTTCTCTCATTAGTAAAATAAACCTACCATTACAATTATAGACTGTTAATTTATTTGAAGGCAAACTTACAAAATCTGCAAGGGATCAAATACTTATTTCCTCCACTGTATGTGAAAACCTACCTGGCAATTAACCTGTTTCTGATTCTGAAAAATGTACTGTATTTTAAACTATAAAAATGGGTGTATATATGCACAAATTATGGAAATGGTTTATATACTATTATTATGTTTTATGCTTGTTTTTGTTCATTGTCAATATGAATGAACAATATGAATAGCTTAGACTATGTTCAGACAAAAAGCTTAGCAGGAAAAAAAAGACTTAAACAATTGAAACTTTTCAGATCCAATTTAAAGCACAGGTGGTGTGAAATGTCATTGAAATAGCATCTTTGAAAGTGAAACTCAGACCAATCCTGACACAGTGAAAGATGGAGGCGAGCAGATGTCTGGGTAAATGAGGAGTGTTGCACCTCCTCTCACTGTACTCTAGTCTGCAACATTAGCAGCAGTGAAGCTCCTACAGTATGTTACCTTCCTGTTGCAGCATCCACTGGTTAGTCAGAAAAAATGCCTTTGGTTGAGCGACTGAACTCCTGCGTCATGCATGACCATCAAAGTTTCAAGGACAGCAAATCATTAAATAGTCCAATCATGGTGTCACTCATCAAATACAGTGTTGAGAGTCAGCCTTACATTTCAGAAAATAATAGAACGAAAAATGTTTTTGATTTGGCTGTCTGAGCAAAGTGGCAAGTGCAGCTGCATTTCTCCTAATGGCTGCAAGATGCTGACGCCAGAGAAACTGTATTGACGTCAATTGAAAAAATCCTCCAACTCCTTTTCTGAAAACAGGAGTCCATTTTTTTAATTTCTTAAAAAGTTTCAGTTGATGCTTTCTTCAATGTTACTTTTAATGGTAATTTTGGAAGACATTTTTCCATTATGGAGATATTGAGGCTTAAGACGATATGTTGTTGTGATGTGATGGTTAATTGACAGGTGTGTCAGTGTATCACAGTCAACTAAACTACGTTTTCATTCATCAATAACAAATGGGTTATGAATAAAATAAATATTCTGATTCTGAAATATAATAATAAATACATCTGTTACAGTTTTTATTATTATTTAACATGAAGATTTTTCACATCACCAAGAGATATTGAAGAAGATGACTCATTTAAAAAGATGACACATTGTAAACACAGTCATTCACAAGTGCCAATAACATGTTCAAAAACCCAAAGATATTCCTTTAACTTTGATATAAAACAGAGAAAATAACAAATGCCCACATCGATCTAAAACTGGAGAATGTTTGGAGGATTTTCGTAATGGGTTCTAAAATACTTCACTATTGCCAATATTGTACTTCCACTGTATGTTTATCCTGACGTCACATGGTACACACGTTCGGATCATTAAATATATCCTAACATTTTCTTAGGAACCGCCTACTTAATCTTATCATTACCCCTATGTCCATTACATTGCAGTGCACGTGTCCTTGTTCTCTGTGCAATGACAATAAAGTTAAATGTCATGAAAGCTAATTAATTGTTGTATTAAATGCCAAAAAGGCAGCAAGGACTAGACTGATATCCTGAATTTAAATCGTCTTCACAATGCTACAGATGATGTCACAACAGTCTGAGTCCAGTGTCAGCTACAGTAAATGCTATGAAAATCACAAACAGTGTTATTTACAGCTCAGCTACCTGATTATATAACCAGACGGCTGGAGAGCACAGAAGATAAATCCTAACTCTGGTTAACTGCTTATTCAAAAAACGACATCCTTTGCATTGAAGCTTGATCCTGCCTTAGAAATTGATCCTGCTGCTTGATTTTATTCCGTTTTATGTCTGACTTGAGACGGGAGAAGGAAGAGTTGCAGCATTTGAACAAAGTGCAGCAGACGCATTTATTATGACAACAATCAACGGTGTGCACACATACCAAAGAGGTGTGCAGAATTGTATTTTGGAACAAAAGTCTTTCATCATGAGCAGCAGAGAGAAGGAAAACAGCATTGATGTTCAAAGGCGGTGTTTGAATGAGCTTGGACAGCACCTGTTAAGGGCTCTTCAGCATGGTGGCTAGATCTCTGCAGCAGGAATTGAAATGGTTGTCAAAACAAAGCTTTGCTGAAACTGCACGCTTGGGTGGGAGGGGGCTAGAGGAGAACACACACGAAGAGGAGAAACACACAACACACCCAACACACTCATACAGTGAGACTGTAAAATTACACCTGATTAAATGCCGTGATGTTACCCCACCAATTGGCCTTTTCCTGACAAAACTTAGGATAGTGCTGACCCATCGTGTCCTGAGGTACAACTATAACAAACCCTGTGTTGAGACAGCAGCTTTATTTAATTCCCCTTTCCACTGTATCTCAAAGGCCAAACTGTCCCCTTGGGGAATAAAACTAAAAAGGAGCTTTAAAATTCATCATCAAGCAGGACCATTTTAGAAAGCAATGTTCTCAACCTTAGTGGCACAATAGTTTAGAGTATGTATATGTCCCAAACAACCAAGCTCACGGGGGCTTTTAAAATTCATATCACGGTACAGAATCCCAGGATTTCTTTTCAAATCCGGGCACTCCAAAAATCCCATATTCAAACTCCCCAGGAGGGTAGTGTGAGGGGCCCTCCGCAGCATACAGCAGTACACAGAGGCAGCAGAAAGATACTACTCAGGGATTCATGAACATGAGCAGACAGGCCTCTTGATGGTTTGAGTACCAGGTGAGCTTTACTTAACAGTAAACTGTAATTTCTGCAAAGGATAATAGAGCATTGCCCTTGTGTGCCCTTTTAGTGCTTAATTTTTAAATGATATGACAAAAGAACAATTTGGAAGATCTGAAAGTTCATTGACAACAATTTTGATAATCAACAAATCTTTCAAGTAGTTCCTCAAGCTTGAATGCCAAACTCAAGTGGATTTCCGACACTAAAATGTAAAGAGATTCTATTTTTAATTTGAACATTATTGGTTTTGGACTGTTGGTCGAACAGTGGGGATGCCACTTTTGGACAATTTGGAAGATTGGGATGAGCATTTGACACTATATTCTGATATTTTATAGACTATACAATTAATTAATAATATGAATATTTGTTGAAGCTTAAGTGTAACATTTATAAAGATTTTCACCTTGTTTACAGACTGCAGCGATAAAGTAATTCACCAACTAGGAGACATGACTTTATTATTTATCTGCTGTACTGATAGACTCAGACTGCATTATTAACCTTAGCAGCTGCGTTTCACCACCCTCCACCATACAAGGTTTTTCTAAGGGGAGAAACATCTTCGATTAGGGGATGGTGATTTTCTGGTGGGCTGCGTGACACTGAAGCTTGAAAGTGCTTTGGTGCACATAGAAGTTCACGGTCCAATGAAACCAAATGGACAACTTCATCCGCAACTGGTAAGGGAAGCAGTTCCCTCAAGGGAAGGAATTCTCTACGACATTATACACAAGTGATGATAAAAAGGACCATGAGATTGGCTGTTGCAGCGTTTTTATCAGGTTGTGAACACAGCGCTGAGCTGTAACCCAAACTCTAAATGTACTGGTCAATCTGTAGTTAAACCCACATAAAATCTTCAGACTACATCAGTGAAGTCAGGAAAAGGCCCATAAAAATCAAACACTTTAAAAATGTCATGTCTGCTCCTAACTGCAGGGGTTTGAATAATCCAGCAAGGCGTGGAATCAGCATAAAAGTCCTGTAGCGCAACCCTGCCTTCACATCAACCTGTCAGCTGTAGGAAAATGTCATTCAAACTGCAGGAATGCATGATCAATGGATTCTTTCAGCTAATAGAGTACAAACGGCAGCATGCAGCAGAGGCAGGTAGAGCTTCAGGCTACGTATCACAATGGCCCACACAGAAGGAGAAATTATCTATGTTCTTCTTGGATATTGCTCCTGGAAATACCTTAACATACTTAAGTCATATTGGATCACTGGAACATGTGGTTTGTCTTGGCACCAATGAAGAATAACATGATGCTCTTTTTAATAGAATGTATTTTATATCAATAGAAAATGAATTGGCAACTGTTTTGATTATGATTTATCATTCAAGCCATTTTAAGCAACAAAGTCAAACATCCTCTAGTTCAAGGATCTCCAATGTGAGGACTGCCGGACAAGTAACTACACACACACACACTCTCTCTCTCTCTCTCTCTCTCTCTCTCTCTCTCTCTCTCTCTCTCTCTCTCTCTCTCTCTCTCTCTCTCTCTCTCTCTCTCTCTCTCTCTCTCTCTCTCTCTCTCTCTCTCTCTCTCTCTCTCACACACACACACACACCTCGAACTGCCCGATTATTCCCCCTATTACTCGTTTTATGAAGGAGATGTCCGGTCACCAGGGCATGATGTTTAAATAACCCAATTTGTGTTCTGTGAGACTGAAAAGGATATGACATTGTTTTTGTTACTTTTGTTGCAGTTGTATATGTCTTAAATGTAATTTAGTTTAACTTCCTGTTTTATTTAGATGCTTTTATTGTGAAGGCGAGTTTACATACACACAAACGTACACACACGCCCTGGCGACCGGACATCTTCTTCATAAAAATCATAATATGGCGTAATAATCGGGCAGTTCGATGTGTCTAACCATAAGAAAGTATATCGTGCGCACAAATTAATAAAGCGTGGCCTCGTTTTATTTAAATTGAGGCCACGAATTACATCTCGTGCACACGAATTAATAAAACGTGGCCTCGTTTTATTTATTTTTCTCTCTATGAACCCTCCAGGGCTCCGTAAGTTTAAGACCTTGTGTAACTAGCATAACTCAAATTATGTCACTTGCAGTGTTGGGTGTAACGCGTTACAAAAGTAACGGAGTTACAGTAATATATTACTTTTTGCTGTAACGAAGTAATGTAACGCATTACTAATGCAATTTGGGTAATATATTACCCGTTACAATGCTCAGTAACGCAGTTACAACACATTTTAACCCGAATTAACATGGTGTTTTGTGTTTTTAAGAATGTACTAACATAGCGAGACATTCGACACCAGAGTAAAATTGTGCGGGTAGATTAGTAAACCTGGTGTTTACCCTTTAGGCTTCGCGTCGGGATCTTCGGGGGTGCATAGGCATGCATTGCACCCCAGTTGAATGTTATGCACCCTCTATTCAAAAAAGAGAACGGAGCGAAAGATAAAAACAACAAATTGTGTCAGGTGCGCGTGACCTGCTCCGCTGCACGTGCATCATTTCCAAAGTGCTTCCACAGCAGTGACACACATCTGTGGATAATCATTTATACGAAAATGGTTAAAGCAACCATCACTAAACGCCAGCAACACTGCATCTACTGCAGGCAATAGCAACAGGTCAGATGGGGAAATCACGTTACCCTCTGTCGTGGACACTAGCTTACTCCCGCCTGACTCGCCCCCGGAGCATCAGTCTTCGTCTCGTCACCCGAAACTACGCCGCCCCTCTGCGGCCCGCAGGTGCCAGGATACCACGGCAAAACAGAGCCTGCCCAGGTATATCTAAACAAGTACCCGCCTGCACAGTGGGGTAAGGCGGTCATTTTGCAGCTCGTGGTATAAAAATAGACAATGGCTAGAATATTCATGTGAAAATAGTGCCATATTCTGCCATGCCTGTAGAAATGTTGGGTCAAAAAATAATGCATACAATAGCACAGATGCCTTCACCACGAATGGCTACAAAAAGATCTCATATCCCAAGCTTATCAACAAGCTAATGTTGCAGCTGAAATGTTCTCCAGGTCACAAAGTCAACCTCTGATGTGATACCAGTTTTCAAGCACAGTAAATATTCTCTTCCCAGAGTATATGATGGGACCAAGGTGATGATGTAGTACATGGTTTTAATAATACTTTTGCTTTTCAATGTTTGCCATTTCAAACCATGAGCTGGTTCAAATAATATTTGCCTTGATTTACAATATGTTCTCTTTTGTTTTATCAGTACAGTTTTGAAGCTTTTGTGCTTTTCCTTGCCATAGTCCACTTTGGACTATATGAAATATTTCAGGATTGCACTTTTAACACACTTGAAATGTTCTCACTTGCTTGGTTTCAAAACATAACAAATGCCATAATCTGTTCATTGGGGACCATAACATCAATGCTATTTTTCATTGCTGTTGCCGGCCACTATTGCTCATGTAAACCTACTAGTGCTGCACCCTGTAATCTCAGATGCACCCCAAGTCATTTTGTTCTGGAACCGGGCCTGTACAGTACATGGCCATATACTAAACAAAATACAGAGCCCATTCCGTGTTCCTGTTATTGTTTACTTCCTCTCTGCCTTCTTCTGGTGATTTATCTGACGTCCAGCGCTCCGTCTTTTAACCTCTTTTCCTTTCTCTTTCTTGATCCTCCTTAGCAACCTTCATTATAGTCCTTGACAGTGGTCTGTACTGTATTAACAACGTGTCACATGTTAAGAATTTACAATCAGAATTGAGTATTCAACTAAGCCGTGTAATAACAGTTGTTAGTAGCCTTAATGGCCTACACAGTTGTTATGCTATACCACATTGCCCTTCACTGGATGTATAATGACTGCACTAAACTACATTTTAGCATTTAAAATACCTAGCCATTCTTTTGCAGTTATTTTGGTGAAAGTAACTCAAAAGTAACTAAAAAGTAGTGTAACTCATTACATTTCAAAGACAGTAATATTGTAATGTAACTTATTACTTTAAAAAGACAGTAATAAGTAATATGTAATATATTACATTTTGGAAGTAACTTGCCCAACACTGGTCACTTGGCATGAAAGTCAATAATTGACAACAAAATTCCTAATGTTATAATTGTGTCAATTGATTGTGATTTATTATAAATTATGAATATTGTGTTTTGCACTGTTGGTTTAATTGACAATTGTATAACATTTTCGAGATGAACAGTTCATTGAAAATATTTGGAAATTGGGAAGAAACATATTTTTAATATAATCAAAAATAATTAATATTATAGATCAATTGGTTGTAGCCCTTTGGAATAACATTCAACATACCAGTGTTAATTTGGTCAACGAAAACTATGACGAAAAATGTTCGTCAACGACCTTTTTTACATGACTAAGACGAGACGATGACGAGCTAAAAATAGATTCTTGATAACGAAAACTTTGACGAAATGTATATTTAGTTTTCGTTGACGAGACGGGACTAAGGTGTTAATGCTGGACTATCGGACATTCAAAATGCAGGGTATTTTCCCCCAATTGTCCGTCTTGTCTGTCAAAATGCATCTTACGTTTCTAACTTGCAATATCATTATTTCCGCTCTCTTCACTCAGAAGAGCGATCTCCCTGTGTCTCTCTGTGTGCGGGGGGCGGGGCCTAACAGACACGCTGCAGCGGCACACAGAGATCTGCCGGGGACGGAGCGTTCAAAAGTATAGAGACACTCAACAAGGCTCGATGTGGACAAAGCTCGTTGACACGAGTAGAGTAGTCTGTCCAAACAGCTGGCCAAAAGGCGTCATATTCAGTCGGAGAAATGCACAATTTTTGACTTCCTTAACTCGTAGCTCTGTTGCCCATTTTTCGAGTAACGTTATCACATCAGGTGCGCAGAGGTGGGAGAAGTAGGCCTACTCAGATCTTGTAGTTAAAGAGCAACTTGCAGGTTTTTTTTTTTACTAGATTTATGCTTAACCTTGCCTGAAAATTACAATTAAAAAAGTTAATGCAGGATTTAATATGTTTTACGAGACATAAGGGCAATAATTCAGAGGGGAAAGGAGCCGTTTTGAGCTCTGCTACTAAAAACTGCTTTTTTTTAACGTCATACGTCAAACGCGTCATATTACGTCACGGGGGAGCAACTTTCTCGGACTCCTTCTCTGCCCAATCCGCGGTAGTAGTTTGTAGTTGGTTTGAGCGGTTGTGATTTAGTGAGCTGGTATTTTTTCGGTAATTTTACATTGCATTTCACCATTTGTAATCATGGTGAGCTGGAGTTTGTGCAGGTTGCACAAACTCCAGCGTGTCAGGACATCGAGTCCACAGTTTCCCTAACAGGAAAAGGACCGGAGCTAGCTTTCGTTCCTGGGTGCGTTGTGCGAGGTGCATCCACCTCCCTGCAGCACATACTCTCCACAGCTGAGGCCTATCAAACAAAACGTTTATCAGGAAACCGTATTACATCTCTCTCCCCCCCTTCGTTCCTCTCTCTCTCCCCCCCTTCGCTGCTCTCTCTCTCCCCTCCGGTACACAGCACCGTAAGACGTAGTGTGGAGTTGCATTAGGTGTGTTTGTTTGTTTGTTTGTTTTCCCCTGTCTGTGTTGTTTGTGTGGGCGTGGTGGCTGTCACTCCTGGCTCCCGGCTCAACCTCCACTCACCTGCTGCAATCAGCTGTGCGCCCTCCCCGACTACACACCTGCTTTCCATCAAGCCATTTACAACGGCATATCAACGGAGGCTCCACAACCTTTCTCCGCCAGATCGTCCTGCCAGTAACGTTACTATATTATCAATACTACTTTAGTTATAGCCTGATATATGATAGCTAACTTTACAATGTTGTGATGTGACCGACGTTAGCTAACATTAACTGTAGCTAACGCCGGTCACTCACCAAGACAGCTGCCCTGTTCTCCACTGGTTCTCTTCACACCACAGCTCCATTTCTCGCCGATGGCCGTTATTTCTTCTAATCCTTGGCTGCTCCTGGTCTCTTGTAAGCCTAGCAGGCTCATAATTATATGGTTGTGGTCCGTCATATGCATTCGAATATTTATTTTCAACCTCTTCTGTGTCAAAACTAGCATTGTGATCCATGTTTATTACTACGTTAGACCCCGCTCTCCCCCATGTGACGTCACGCGGGAGGTCACATGGGGAGGCTTTTTTTATGCGGAAGTAAAAATGTCTTACAAAAACGACGCCAGATGTCACTGTAGTGTATATTTATGTATATTTTTTGGAAAATCTAGTGTATACATCATTTTCCTACACATTTATTCACTGGTGTCTCTAACCTGCAAGTTGCTCTTTAAGTAAAAAAATACCATAGTGTAGGAAGAGTTCCTCAAATAAAAGTATGATCATCAAAATATAGTTAAAGTAGCGACAGTAAAAGTAGTGATTGTGCAGATTGGTCCATTTCAGAATAATATATCTGATATGTTTTATAATGATTGATCATTAAAGTGTTCTCAAAGCTGGTAAAGGTGCAGCTAGTTTGAATGACTTTGTATACTGCAGGGTAGCTTGTGAATTTACTCCAGGTGGAACTAAAGTCTGATTTAACACTTGATTATATTTCACATCATTCATCCAGATCTGTAAAGTAACTAAAGGTATTAAATACATGTAGTGGAGTAAAAGTATACCATGTAGCTCTGAACTGTAGTGGAGTAGAAGTAGGCTACACAGTAGCAAAACATTTAAATACTCCAGTAAAGTACAAGTACCTAACTGAGTTGGTTTAAAGAGAGAAAACATTTTGACTAAAAGTTGACTAAAATGTAATTTTTCATCGACTAAAACTAGACTAAAACGTTTTGAGTTTTCGTCGACTAAAACTAGACTAAAACGTTTTGAGTTATCGTCGACTAAAACTAGACTAAAACTATGAAGGATAGAAATGACTAAAATGTGACTAAAACTAATAACCATTTTTGTCTAAAGACTAAGACTAAATCAAAAACAGCTGCCAAAATTAACACTGCAACATACGTGAAATGCACATTATTTCCAAATGTACATCTGAATTGCCTCATTTTGATACAAATAAAAATGCCTGCCATCAAAATCCTTTCAGAAGATGTTTCAATTACCTACAAATTACACAAATAGGGGCTTTAAATGTATGATCATAGAGGAGTTGATTAAGTGAAAGTGATGAAGCGTCTCTGCGACTGATTTTTTGAGGATCACTTACAGCAAATGTTATTCTTAACTCCCCAAACAAGCACACTTATGTCTGAAGGAACTCATGTAGTGATTTGCTTTAAAGCCAAAGAGATGTTTCCCCTTATATTGTAATTTTTCTTCTTTCTTAATAAATAGACACTTTATTTGATCCTGGTTCCACAAAATAACATAGAATTAAAGAGCACTTGCTGATGAATCTTGGTTATAAACCTCTCTTATTGTTTGTGCGTTTGTTGTACTCGTTATGAATCTCGTAGCACAACCGCTGCTTGAGAAAGTTTGCTCAGATAAGTCATATCATAAATAAATCATGCCTTTAAGCCCTGCTAGGGTACAATTCTGACTGGATCCTTTAGTTTAGATATGTTGCTGAAATACTGCAATGCTCCCAAGCTTATGCATCCTAGAGAACAATAGCATGAGTGCCAAGTGTTTTAAATAATATGTTTGGCTCTGGTTTTTTGATCTGTAGCTTTTCCAGGCTTTTAACAGTACAACAGAGATTTCTGCTCCGAGGTCAGTCCATGCCGCAGTGAGGGGTCTCGGTTTAGGGTCAGGCCATTTTGCCAGGGCCCTGCTGGGTCAGCGTGTAGAGAAAAAACAGAGAGGCCCGGTAATCCTGAAGAAATCCCTCTGGCTTCCTCGTCAACAATCACAAAACTCGTGGGCTTTTCTCGCTGCCTGAGTGAACGGAAGAGATTGGGTCTGCTTCAGTGAATATTGTCTCAGCTAGCTCCATCTATCTTGCAGGGATTGTATTTCTCATTAGAAATACAATCTACAAACAAACAGGAAGTTTAACAACATGCATGTCCATCACCTGCTCTTTCTTACATGTGATCGTTGTTGGCTGCTGCAGGCTCACAGTTTCAGCAGAGATTTAGCTCTTTGTGCGAGCTGGAGAACACAACAGCGTTTCAATAATTTCCCATTTCCATCACATTCTACCACAATGGGGGTAATTTCTTCTCCAGCCTTGATGAATACCGCAATGGAGACGTGCATCAGATTGAGGAAATGGGATAACATTTTGCTCTAGATTGCAATTGCATTTGAGATTCACTGACTACACTCGTGATTTCCTAAGTATCAGCTGGCATGGGAGACCCATAACGTCTACTGGGGATGTGATTTGAGGATCTTCGACACACAAGACGACAGCGGCATAAAACGAGAAGCATTGATAAAAATAAATAAATAAGAGATACACTCATAAATACGTAATCAAATGTGAAATGATTTCAATTCTTGTCAGTGAACAGGGGCAATGCTAGCTGCTGAGCTTTGTGCTGAGGTTTTGCGAAACAGGTGTGCATAGCACTCAAAGCCTCCCTGACAGGAGTGAGAATCCTAGAAAACATGCTCACAAAGATTATATTTACAATACACAGCAGAATGGCAACTGTCAACCTGGAGGTAATTATAGATGGAATCAGATGTTTAACCCAAATGCTTTGCAGGGGTGTTGAATCTTATCCTGTCTCTCTGAGCTTAAGTTATGTGAGCTTGCACTGTGTTTGCAATAAAAGTTGATTTATTAATATTTAGAATTTAGTCATTTACACCCAATTTTCTGTTAAGAGTCTTGGAAATATACAATTCTTATTGTTCAGCTTTATACTTGGAGTTTTTTTTTTCTTTTGACTTTAATTTGTTGAAGTACAGAAATGTTGTCAGGGTTTGTTTATCGGAGATCTTAAGGGAGTGTGACCTCTGGGGACTAATTACTTTCCATATAGGACGCCTTAACATACTGTAGATGGAGTAATTGATGGCAAACACAATGAAAATATATTTTTTCACGCATACCCCATATAACAACAACAACATGAAGTGGTTTGTTTTTTTATGTAAAGTCAAGATCTTTATTGTCATCATTCATTAAAGTGTACGCGCAAGCCCAGTTGACTGCAGGAGTGATACAGAAATACAGAATGCCTGAGACCTAACGAGGGGTTACGTATGGTAACCCTTGTTATATAAGCACAGGCGGAGCCCTCTACTGGACTCTATGGGTACTACCCCTTGATCATATCATGCAAGCATTCATCCACTGAGACTTCTATAAACTTAGCCGGCCCCGGGGCGGGCCTACCTGACTGTCATCCTACACCTCTCTTCAGCGAGCGGCATAGGACCGACAGTGCCCCGAGTAGAGGGCTCCACCTGTGCTTATATAACAAGTGTTACCATACCTAACCCCTCGTTATATCTCTCACTGGCTCCGCCCTCTACTGGACTCTATGGGTACAGTGGGCGGAGCCCCAATCTATACAAGCGCTGTCGTCCAACAACACCGTTCCACCCCACTGCCCCTGACCGGCATTCTGGTTAGCAGCCGCCGCACTGCACCCTCCTTTACCTCGGTTGTGACCGTGGAGAAGTCTGGGCCGTGGCTGACAGAGCACACTCCGACGTGCTTACCTCACGAAAAGTGTGCTCAGAAAACAGTGCTGAGGGCTCCCCCCCTCCGCCCATAGGCAGACAGAGAGAGTCCCCAGCCCTGTATGGGCTCACTGTGCACCACCTCTCCCAAGTCCCTAAGGAGCACAGGGAGAGCGCAAGTGCCCCATGTCCCCCACACTCAGACACTGACCCCGTGCAGAGTGTGTGTGGACTATAGTGTGGAGGGCTCTCCCCTCCTGCCCTTAGGCAGGCGAGGAGAGCCCTCCAGCCCCGTATGGGCCCAGTGCGCACTACGTCCCCCGGGACCCTCCAGGGGGCCCGGAAAAAACATAAGCGCATTACGCCCGGGGAGGGGGTCAGATGCCCACTGACCCAAAGCCCCCCCCTTCCTTACCAGTCCTGTGTTGCCCCAGCAAGCACAGACGATGAGAAAGAGCCAGACATGTCCAAGAGATAAAACGTTATGAAGGGGCCTGGCGTTGACCAAGACGCCGCCGTGCATATGTCCTCTACACTCACACCGTTGAATAAGGCTGTTGACACAGCCACAGCCCGTGTAGAGTGTGCACGGACCCCCGCGGGGCAGGCTCTCCCCGCCTGTCCGTAGGCATGTGCAATGCACTCGCAAAGCCATCCTGCCAGGTGCTTCTTGGACAGAGCTTTCCCGTTCACCCCGCCCCCAAAGCACACAAACAGCTGTTCAGTGCGTCTAAAGGCAGACGTGCGCTCCACATAACATGCTAGCGCATGCACCGGGCAGAGGAGGTGCAGTTTAGCTTCCCTGGCCCCACTATGGGGTGGAAGACTAAAGCCCCATAACTGAATAGCCCTCGACCTGAACGCACTCCTTAGGCTCTTGGGCACAAAGGAGGGGTTCGGCCTGAGTGTCGCCCCGCTCTGGTCACCCCGGATCAACAAGCAACTCGGGTGCACCGATAGAGCGGTTAACTCGGACACTCTCTTGGCTGACATTAAGGCAAGCAGCAATGCTGTCTTCCACGACAGTGCTTTCAGGGAAGAGAGCTCCAGAGGCTCAAATGGTTCTGTGACCAAAGCCTCGAGCACCAACGGCAGGTCCCACCGCGGGGCGGAGGCGTGCACTACTGGGCGCAGCCTCCTGACCCCCTGTAAAAACCACGACATCAGTGGCTGACTAAAGGCTGACCTGCCGTCAAAT
Source organism: Dissostichus eleginoides (assembly GCA_031216635.1). Classification (NCBI taxonomy): domain Eukaryota; kingdom Metazoa; phylum Chordata; class Actinopteri; order Perciformes; family Nototheniidae; genus Dissostichus; species Dissostichus eleginoides. The sequence goes on along the minus strand of CM062268.1, from coordinate 10,992,429 downwards.
CCCTCATGGCAGGACGAGATGGCTGCTGCATACACTTTCACTGTGGAATGAGCAAGCCCTCTGTCCACCAGTATCTGTAAGTAGGAAAAAATAGAGCCCAACTCACAAGATAGGGGCTCTATTCTCCGCTCCCCCCACCATCGCTGGAATCCCAGCCACGTTGGCCTGTAACAGGCTGTGGTGGATCCCGCTCTAGCTGCCTGGATAGACTGAATAACTCTGTCAGCCAAGCCTGGAGAGGTTGGCCCAGAGTGGGTAACGCCCCGATTGCACCTGCCTCTTGAGACATCGCCCCTCAGAATTGGGGAATCACCCAGGGCTATCCCACCTTCATCTGTGTCATCTCTGAGTACCACGGCGCCCCGACGCGATCCGGAGCCACTAGGATGACTGACAGACGTTCTCGCCTCACTCTCCCCAGGAGAGGGAGAATGAGACGCAGCGGTGGAAAGGCGTAGAGCAGCTTTCTTGGCCATGGCTCGTGTGCGAACGCGTCCACCCCCAAGGGCGGGTCGTCGCTCAGAGCCATGGAGAACCACAGGGCACAATGGCTGTTGCGCTGGCTGGCGAACAGGTCCACCTCTGCTCTCCCGAACTGGGCCCAGACCTGCTTCACCACCTCCGGGTGAAGCGCCCACTCGCCTGGCAGGGGGACACCCCTCGACATGAGGTTGGCCCCCCTGTTCTCCAGTCCCGGGATGTGGAGGGCTCTCAGAGACAACACCACCTCTGAAGCCCATAACCACAGTTTTCCGCTTTGGTCAACAAGGCGGCGGAGCGGACTCCGCCCTGCCTGTTGATGTATGCCACTGTGGTGCTGTTGTCGCTCCTGACCAGTACATGTCTCCCCTAAATTAAGGTGGAGACCCCCTCCGGAGGTGATCCAGGGGACCCCCAGAACCGGAGGTTGCCCTCCACTGAGGGGGGGATGGTCACCAGACGTCGTTTGTGCCTCTTGGGATCTAAACGCAGGCTGGCGAACCACCTCTGCAGGCGGCGCATATGCAGTAACCCGAACGGGACCACAACGTGAGCAGCCGCCATGAGACCCAGAGTCTGCATGATAGTCAAAGCTGTCACTGTTGCCCCCTGTCGCAGCCTGCGAACCGCCCGAAGCAGGGATGCGCGTCTGCTCTCTGACAGGGTGGAGTGTAGCCCGCCTGCATCGAGCACCATTCCCAAATACAACGCCTGTTGGTGAGGTATGGGGGTGCTCTTTTTCCAATTGATCGCAAAGCCCAACTTGGTTAGGTGTAGGATCAATTGGGCTGTGCAAAACATTGCCCGTTCCCTGGACCTGGCCATGACTATGAGGTCGTCCAGATAAAAGAAAACTCTCATGCCATGGGCGCGCAGCGGCTGGAGCGCTGTGGCCACACATTTGCTGAACGTGCGTGGGGAAAGGGAGTAGCCGAACGGTAATCTGTTGTACTCGTAGGCTATCCCCTGGAAGGCAAAACGCAGATACTTTCTGTGCTCTGGAGCAATTTCTACATGAAAGTACGCGTCTTTCAGGTCGATGGTGATGAACCAATCACCCGGCTGCACTAGCCCCAGTAATTGTTTTATAGTTAAAGGGCCCATGTCATGCTTTTCCGGTTATTACCCGTCCCCTTGTGTGTTATGAAGGTTTTTATGCATGTAAACGGTCTGCAGAGTCAAAAAGCCTCAAAGTACACCCTGTAGCGAGTAAAACTCTAACACAGAAAAGACCTCTCTATGCTGCCCCAAAACGCCTCGTTGGAGATTTCTCATTTTCCATTGTTTTCTTCCTGGGTACTGTGACGTGTGAATACCCAAATCAACAACAAATGGACCAATCCGCGGAGCACCTCACACACCAGGATCCCTTGGCTAACTAACAGGGAGTCCCCATTGACTTGCATAGAGCTCCCTGAACGCTGGTAATAGACGAGTTGGGATCGCAGAGAAATGCTCTCCGCAGACCCATTCTCACAGCGTTATAAACCTTTTTCTTACTCAATATCAAGCCACACTTATTGTTTTTACTTCGGCTGTGAGTGTTTGTGTGTGCTCAGGATGAGTTTCGCTGTGTCTCGCTGTATCGCCGACCCGGAAACCTGTCCGCTCCTCGCAGCAGCAGCGAGCCTCGCAACGTCCCGACCAATCAGAGCATAGCGCATTGATAGCACTTCCTGCGGTTTATCACTCTCATCTGCGCATGCCCACTAGCTACCTCCTTTACTGGAGTTACAACTGGGGCAGCGAGTGGGGAATTTGTACGGTCAACATTATGTGTAAGTGTAGAATTGTGGAAACAAATTACACCTAGACTTGGATACATATCAACATCATTTTTATTAGAAAATGTTTTGATCTGTGCATCATACAGGGAGGAGGCGGGATTCGCCCTCGCGTCCCGGGTGGAGAGATTCTCTCCCTCCGCCTAGACGCTTCCAACCCCCGCCAGTCAGCTCCGCGATGACGGAGCACCCCACCCATCTCTGCTGCTGCGGAGCCTGCCGGGGTCGGGCAGCCCGTCCCCGTGAGTGCCGGTACCCCGGTTCCACGGGGTGGGCCGAAGAGGTGGAGGGCGCCGCGGGCACGGGAGCTCCGTGCCGGCGCCTCTCCCTTCGTCTCACCGTCGCGCTGCGCTCCCTCATCTGCAGGGAAGCCCGTGGAGGAGCGCGCTGCGGCGCCTGAGGAAGAGCCAGCGGTAGCATGCGGCTAAGCTGCACCCTCTCCTCCTCTAGGCGGCTGAAGCGCTGGGTAACCGAGGATATCGACCCAAAGAGCCCCTCCGTGGACAGGGGGGCTCCAATAAGATCCTCTCGGTCCTTCTTGGATAGGGCGGTGAGTCTTAGCCACACGTGACGCGACGCCACTGTGGCCAAGGACATCACCCGCACCGCTGCGGCGGCCACTCCATGGATCAGATTATTCATCTGACCAATGCAGCGGTCCGGATAATCGCTCCCGTCCTGAGGCGGGAGGGAGGGGGTGTCCGCCTGAGGGGTAATCAGGGAGACACCCAACACGCCGAGATTATTTTCCGCAGCCGCCATCTGTGCTCCGAGCCTGAACATTTTATCTAAATATTCCAAGGTGTCTCGGTCCCGCGGCAGCGGGGGCAGAGGTTTCTTTCCCTCCGCCCAACCAGCTGCCTGCGGAAGCAGATGGGCCGCCAGGCTCTCATCGAGGGGGGGCACACCGGGACACGCCGTGTCCGAGCGGCCCTGCACCCTGATGATACTGATACTGATGATACATGGCTGCTATTGGGGCCTTCGTCCTCAATGGCTGCCGCCAAGTCGCCTCCACACACTGTCAGATATCTGGCAACGGGGGCGAGACTAAGGCCGGATGCACCGGGCCATAAAACCCCTGTCGAAGGCGGCTTACTGGCCTCGGTGGCAGCGGTGGGGGGAGCGGTAGGCCCACACGCTCCACCGCCAGGGTCATCACCGCCGGGAAGTCCAGACGCGCAGACCTGTGTGCTGGACCCTCCTGGCCGCCGGACCCGAAAGTACCAGACAACGAGGCGTCCTCGTCGTCTTCCTCTTCCGTGAACGTGGCCACCCGGCCCCTCGGGAGGGTGAACACGAATGGCACCTCGTCATCCTGTTCACCCATCTCCACCACCTCGAGGTCCTGATCCTCCGCCTCCTCCGGCGGGCCGAACTTCACCCGGAAATGATCACCAGGATGTCGGCGGCTTAGCCGAGGGATCATCCGGCAGGTGTTGCAGGCCGGCGACTGGTTTAGGCCGTCCTCGGCGTGGTCCGGCCCCAGACACTGGAAACACAGGCGGAGCGGATCAGCCGGCCGCGATTAGGCCAGGGCATGTCGGAAAGGTCCGGTGCTCGAGGATTGGTTCTATGCTTTTCTCTTTCTTTCTTTTCTCATCTATTGCTCAGGTTGTTCACTCCTGCTCGCTGAAGAGAAAAGGATGACAGTCAGGAGGCGAGGCCTCCTTTTATACGGTGAGATGCGCGCGCATTCAGGTAGGCCCGCCCCGGGGCCGGCTACGTTTATAGAAGTCTCAGTGGATGAATGCTTGCATGATATGATCAAGTAGTTGTACCCATAGAGTCCAGTAGAGGGCGGAGCCTGTGAGAGATATAACATCATTAAATGTCATTACATTTTTTATTTTCACCTGCCGAATCTGTATTTACGAATGCAGAAGGGGGCCTGCTGCGTGTCCTTTTGTGTGGAACAGGTAGAGTGTAAGCACATTATATTGTGTGCAGTTCCTTAAGGTTTTTGTTGGTCAATGGGGCAATCACTTCCTGCTGCCATAAAATAGCAATTTGTCATCAATGTACCTACTGTACTGCAACTACTCATTTTATACCAACAGGTGGGCGCACCTGCTGGACGCGGGTAGATTTGCTTCATACATACCGTGGGTGTTGGGTTTGAAAATAGATCCGATTCAGAATGTAAGTAGCAATGACAGAACTGTCATTGCTACTTACAGTCTGAATCGGTAAAATCATGGGTAAAAAAAAACGCTATTTAAACAAACAGGAATTTTAATGGGGCCAAATAGGCAGTGCATCGGTAATGAACGCCACATGCTCCGGACACACATATTAATCCAAAAATATTTTAATTCATAAATGTTGACCCAAAATAATTATATTACCAGTAAGAATGTACAATTTCAACAATTTTTTGTATTTATGTATGTATTACATTGTGCAGATTTATTGTGATATTTTGGGGTTAAATGTAACAAAATAAACTCTGGACGCATTACGGTAATGAATTTCTACATGGAAAAATGGTGAAAAAAATATGAATTACTACCTCAACTACAAAAATAGCATTAGTACCACATAAAATACACAATGCAGTTTGATATAGAATTGATTAATTTGATTATTTTTGTAATTTTGTCTGTCAATTCCTCACAGACATGACCAAAGGTGGTTTCGTGAGAATCACCCAGTTAGGCTACATTGTGCACCACTTTGCAAGATAGATCCCATTTTGGTTTAACGTCAGAAGGTTGGAAAACATTAAAACAATGGTTTGATCTTGCAAACAGTGTTTTTATTATACAGAAAAGAGGTGTTTTGGACCCCAAACAATGTTCAAGTAACCCCAATAATAACAATATTTTTCGGCCCAGCTCGATTTGAACCCCGGTCTGCATGGCTACCGAGCCCCACATCCCAAATGAAGTCCTCTTAAGATTGAATTTCTATCCAATAATGTGATGTAAATTCTACAAGTTAGATGCATTAAGATACACAATCTGTGACATTGATTCTCCAGTCAGTGTGTATTTTACCCTTTCAGATATAGAAGTTGCAACTTTATCCTATAAAAACACAATATAATACCTAAGAATACCTAGAGCTTGACATGCAGGAGCGTACTGACCAACGTATAACAAAATTACACACATCACCACCTTAATAGAATTATTGTTATAATTGTTTACTCATTTATGCAGATTTTATTATATGTTTTTGGGGATTTTTGCTCTAAAACACTTTTGAAAAGAGTACTAAGATATCAGCATTTTATTAAGCAGAGTATTTCAAGGAAGCCAAACATACAGAAAGTAAGTTTGTAAGTTTGTGAATCTTGCCAAGTGGAATTCACTTCCGACACATGAGCAATAGTTAAACCAAACAGCAGGGATAAAAACTTGCCAGCTGCTGTCGGCAGGGTAAAATATGAAATTGGCCTTGTCTTATCTCTTACCAACAGCGTGAACACAAGGCTACCTCTCACCTAACCCATCCATTCCTCTGATTGTTGCAATATCGGCGACTTTCCACCCCACCAATTCTGATCGTCCTGCCACGGCTTGATGTTATGTGCTGACTGAATCATATTGAAACAAATGCAAAAGAAATAAGCTCCGCCTGAAGGGCATAAGAGACTGTTTATCCTCCAGGCATTGTTCTGCTGAGATAACATGGGCTGAGTTTTGAGGATGCTGAAATATTATACAGCCAGAATCCATTTAAGGTACAGGCGTCTGCTGTGAAAGCGTTTGCTGCACTGCTTAATCCTGAAGAGATAGCTTCATTAATTGTGTTCATCCCCTCTCTCTCTCTTGCGGCATCCAAATGCAGAAGTGTTGAATATAAATAATAGAAGTTGAACCGTTGAGTGACAGGATTTTAAACACACCTGTCTACACGCTGGGTTTTCGGAGAGGCCTCTGAACGCATCAGTCCCATCAATCATCAGTTACTGACATGTTGCTGTGCACTTAATGGGAATTTTTCAAGACTCTGTTTGCAGGTATTCTGATGTCCACATATATGTTTGGTTCAGTAAAAAGATATAATCACACTAAAAATAAAAATAATGCCATTCTACAGGTCACTCATTGTAAAAACAGGGCAAATATAATGAGATTTTATGCTCATTAGCTTGAAGTGCAAAGCAAAAGCTTAAATCTAGCAAGCTGACATTTAGATAACCTATAAACAAATATACGTTTCTTTTTAAAGTAGCTACATCTGTGATCTCTTAGCAACAATATAATATGATATTAGTTTTGAACACCATCTGCAAAGTATTTATTTTAATTGCTTTGATTGCCCTTTTGTCACTAAACTACAAGTGAAAATCATTGTAATCACATTTTGTATTGCAATGATGAGTGTAAATAGCTTGTGGGTAACTCTAATTTCAAGACTAAAGTACAAAAAACAAGCTAAGGAAATTAATTTACAAGCATTTGTTGTAAGTAACGTTTCCTGAGTGAAATAATAATTTTGCCAATAGGTCATTTAAAAGTCAAAAATGATCTTGAATCTCTAAGTCTCTTTGTGGTTTGTTACTGTGGAAGTTGGCGGTGTTGCCAAAGGCTGTCATGCCAAATAGAATATCTTGCCAGTTTAGAAATCCTCGAAATATCAGGTCTAAAGGTTAGAAAAGTCTCGAAACTGAAAATCCTCATTTCACATTCGCTGCCGACTGTGAATATAAAGGTGAGAAAGTGTCTCTGTGAAATCTTTGCTTAACTCTGCTTAAGGGAGGCCCTGAAAGGAAAAACATCCACCAGCGAATACCTTTATAGGATTACATTCCAGCAAGGGATTTTCCATGTGTTTACTTATTTCTACTAAAAAGACATATTTTCCGTGTGAAAAGAGCCCTGAACGTGACCATGTGAGAAGATCAAAAGTTTAAGGCAACTCTTTTTTGAGAGTAGAAGAAGACTGATTCACCAGCTCGTTACTCAAAACACAATGTCAATGATGATTGTTTTTGAGAAATATGTCCAAAAGTCGGAAAATAAACCTTTCTCTTTAGCTCCTGATAGGTGAGAACACCAAACCAAACCTAATCTTAACTGTGGATGTGTCAATAACTGAACAATCATTAGCTGCTAATTATCACATTATGATTTTGTATTTAGCAAGTTGTCGACAGTAATAAAAAAAGAAATACAACCAACACTGATAACAATCTTGTGTTATATACTGTATGTTGAGCTGTAGTAGAGACCACCAAAATATGACATAGCCGAAGACTAATATTTTGAGGGTCTGAAATCAAAATGATAGAAAAAATTGACTCGATTGCACTGCCTTTCTGTCCGAATGACCAATAGTTATTCATGAATTAAAGTTAGATGGAACATATATTTGAAAGGCAAGGGCAAATTAGAAGGCAAACCTTTGACATAAAATATTCTATTAATTATTAGTATCCTCCCTGTTGAAGAAAAATCAACATACACACATTATGGATTAGGACTACTGTTTATGTTTTAGGTTTTCTTTGTATTGTTTCTGTTCTGATTTTATGTAAAGTGTCTTTGAGCATTAGGAAAAGCGCTATAAAAATCCCATGTATTATTATTAATATTATTATAAAATCATGTCTACTTTTGTGTTATGGCCCTCTGGCAGGTGCAGACATCCAATACAAAGCTGTTCAACATCTACCCACTGCTTTAATATAGCTTCATATGTTGCATGTGAACGTGCCACAATATTTTTACGTCATTCATCAGCCTTTCGTAACAGACCTCAATGAAACACAGTGCAATTTGGTGAAACCACTCCATATAAACATGGAATCATTATTTCTCCGTCAGAACTTTAAATGGATAGAAATATTTATAGCACTAATTGTATGAACAAGATTGAAATGTGAGTCAATTTGCAGATAAAGTAGCATGCGGCTGTGCAGTGGAGCAAGATGTGGCCCACCTAGTCTTTGAAGGTTGATTAGCAGAAGTCACTCAAGCAACTGCTAACTTTTAATCAAGGCATCATTTGTGATCAATATTCCATCTGCTAGATCCTAACATGAGCCTTGAAAATATTGAATACAGAGCTATGTCTCGCATTTATTCAATCCATCTCAGAATATTGATAAAGGCCTGAGGAAAAAGAAACTGAGAGGAAATTCCATGGAGTGATGGAACGATGGCGGAGAAGCTCTCGGAGGGGAACGGCAAAATGAATAAGACAGAAACACAGAGACAAAGAGCCTCTCGGGGTCATCAATAACCGCGACCATGACCACCGTAGCACGGTCCGAGCACTTCAACCAGCCTAAAATATTATCTCCAGGCTGCAACATCTACTTGAAGATGTTGCAGCCCCCCACCACCATAAGTCGATTAATATTGATTCTGCATTTGAGCAAGCATGTGTGTCGCCTCAGGTGGAACCAAATTACTTTGAAACACCCCAGGAGGGCTCTGCTTCTGGGAGAATACTGAAAACCATTAGCTGACTGGACAGGGAAAATAAAACTAAATTAAAGCAAATAAACAATAATAAAGAGCCTGCTGTTTCATGCCGAGGAGGATCAGTCAAGAGTAGCTGAGAAAGGCTGCAGTAATGTAAAACACAGGATCAATGTTAGTGCTGGATTAGACCCGGCTTCTTTCACTTCACAAACATGTGCACCAGGTATGGAAATGAGGAGCGTGTCAGCACATCATACACTCAGATGTTTGTGAATTCTGTGTTATCCTTTGCTCCTAAGCTTCTTATCTCACTGCTGAACCTCTGCAGGAAACATCACTTTGAGTTTCTCTTTACCCTGTCCATCTAGTGACCTTTTATATCCTGATAGCTACAACTTCATAGGTTAGCAAGGAAATAAGTAAACATCAACAGGAAGTCTTAGCTTGTGTTCACCCAGCAGGACACTTAATTCTGACCCAAATGATGTCTTACATGATATTAGTTATTTGGCAATGGGTTAACTGTAATTCATCTGAAAAACGGGATTTAAAAAAAGGTTTAGTGGTATTTTGTATCAGACGAGTAAGATGACGAAACTTGAAATGGCTGAAAAACCCTTCACTGGAGGCGTTAAGCAGCATTATTTTTATGCGCTTTTTTTTTAGTGTTACTGCAAAACAATCTTTTTTTTAGAGCTTTGCAAAACTACGAGTCTATAAATAAATTATGCTGTCTACAGAATGGGAGTCGCCAACAAGGTTGAAAAATGAGTCGTCGTTTTTGTTGCTTTTAAAGGACAAGAAGTGAATAAATTACCAGTCCAACGTCTTAAATCCAAATATTTGCTGTTTTATTTCACAGTAAACTTAATTTTTGGGAGTTTTGGACTCTTGGTAAGGCCAATCAAGGAATTTAAATGTCTAACTTTGTGATGGTGACAGTGTTTTTACCCGTTCTAATAATTGATTATTATTTAAGTCAAAAAACATTTTATTTCACCAACAAGGTCGAATTACTTTTATTTTAACGAGAAGGAAAGACTCATAATGACACGTTTTTTTTCAAACCTTGCAATGTTGGTTATAGTCTTTCAACCAATATGGAAACAGGACTCCACTAAATGTCTGTCTGAGTGTCACTTTAAAGACAGAAGAAATCCTCACAAAGTGCATCCTGTGGGTGTAGTCATTAGCAGATCTGCTGCAGGTCTGTCTGATAGGAGTAGAGGTCAATTGACAAATCTGATCTAATTCGGGCTGCGCAGAAAGTGGATAATCCGGGTCAAATCGCATTCTCACTTCTCCGAAATTGCCTGTCATCACATATGCATTAATGCCAACCCACGCATAACAAATGGGACATCTTGAGGAACGATTTGACCACTCATTTCAAGAGGCTGATTATCAGGCAGGAATCATCATCGCGACAGAATCAAACGGCGCACTAGAGATAAATCAGACACTCTTTCTCATTTATCGTTAACGCAATCAAAGTGCTCTCTCTGAACAGACTCTCAAATCAACATTTGGTGAGAGGGAAATGAATCAAATGTGCCTTGGTTAAAGTGTTGCCAGCCAAAGAGAGACGCTGTGCTGAGACAGGCAGAAAGAGAACCCAACTCTGAAAGCTTCAAAACGGATTGGTTATTTCAGCAGAACTCTGAAGCACGAAAGAGAGATAATGAGCTCTCTTTGATCAGAGGAGCATTGTTGTACATGATGATCATCTCTGTGTGTGTGTGTGTGTGTGTGTGTGTGTGTGTGTGTGTGTGTGTGTGTGTGTGTGTGTGTGTGTGTGTGTGTGTGTGTGTGTGTGTGTGTGTGTGTGTGTGTGTGTGTGTGTGTGTGTGTGTGTGTGAGCAGACGTGTGTGTGTGCCAGCAACAGTGCCTTGTGAATATTCAAGATTGTCTGTGGTAATATCCCAGAGGAGCAGCTGGCTTGTTGTTACACACACATGGGACGCTTGCCACGCACCTTGTCACAATCACATGATTTTAGGAAATATCAGTGGTGCTTTGAATCATTAAAAGGTATTTTAAAGGTAACATAGGGTCACACAGAAATAGAAAAAGAGAAAATAGCGTTTAGCTCTGGGTCTCACGGATATTAAAAAAGATAACAGTTTATTATCAGTTTGATTTGTTCTGGATGGCTGAAACAGAAAATGATGATTGCGTGCTAATGACTTTGTAAAGTGTGTCAATTAATCATTTAAACATAAACAACAGCAAAAACATTCATCACTCTCCAGTTCAGAAATGTACGGCAGTAATTATTTTCTATTTTGTTTTGCTAATTAAAGAAAAAATATGAGTTAAATTGCATTTCGCCTGTTTTATTTACTGCTCTATTAAACTATCCTGTGCATTTGTTTCCAAGACCCTCGAGGGGGCAACCGTTATTGTAGATTTATCTGCTGAATGCAGCTTCCTCCTCTTTTTTCGGAGGCAATAATTAATCCCTCATTTATGAAAAAATAAAGCTGCAAAGAGATAAGGGACTGTGGTCTGGGAGTCCTTCTGTATAACCTCTGCATCACACAGCCCAGAGCCCATTTGTTGTGTCGCGTGCAGTTGCTCTCACTCGAGCTGGCAGAGCAACACAGGACGCTCACAGCTTCTGGTTCTCCTCCACAATCACTCTCTACAGAAACAGCTTGGACCACCTTTTATCTATTAAATCCATTCAATTCACATCCCACAGCTGTAAATATCCCATATTTCCATCAGTGGCAACATTCATGGTTTTATTTTGCTCTCCATAAATACTTTATGGTGGACATTTTCAAAACTGTTGTGGTACAGCTGAGTCCTCTGAGTCCTATCAAAAGTCTAACTCCACTCGACCAAGACCATCCATCTCCACTCATAATGTGCATTTAATAAGAATTAAATTGGCGGGTGGATAGATGCGGTTTGAGCCGCGTGGTAATGACAGTTTGACTTTTCATGGCTTTGATATGTGGATGACAGCCCCCTGTAAGGCCTAATGGAGCCGTTCCACCAGCATCTGTTAAGAATGCCTCATTGAGTTTACAATTAGTAAAGGCCACGGTTCACTGCCAGGCACTGTGACGACGAGAGTGGGTGAATCCAGGAGCCGGTAACACTTTGATCACGGAGTGGGAGGAAGAGTTGGGATTTTATTTGAAGAGCAGAGGATTGATGTGTAAAAAAAACGGTTTATACTGAGGATTCAGGTATACAGTTTCAACAGGAATTAAAAATAAAATAATCCCTTTAAAGCAATGTTTTTACTTTTCTACATTTCATGTGGCTCTCAGCTCTAACGTTTCCTACAGAAAAGATCACACAAATATTACTTTTAAAGATTGTGAAGTTATTTCATAAAACAGCTAGGCACTCTCGTTTTTATCAAATGTTAATCTAAAACAGGTTTAAAAAATAAATGTTTGCAGGACTTTTTCCAGACAAGGATTATATTTGATGCTCCCTGGTACACAAAGGGGATTTGTCCCTTCTCATTTTAACTCAGCCAGGTACAACCACTGTTATCTAACAAAACTTTTTCCAGAAGATATTATCGTGTATTTGAATTGTAAGGAGGGTAGGGACGATATGGGATTCACGGGTCGAGATAAAAACACTCACAATAAGATGTTCTGCTTCCTTTTAGCATGTCACGGATAAAATAGGTAGTGGTTTTCTCCTTGGGGTTAAACAAGATGTCAACACACTCGAAATAAATGTAATGCTTTCCCTTTTTTGCTTCCTTTGTCCTGATTACTCTCAGAAAGGTTTATTATGATAATGTTATTAGAGCAACAGCCTTGAGCTCAGTGTGCGAAATACCCGTCAATAATCGGGGGGGTCCCCATCTCCCGTTTATTGCGCAATATACCGGTAAGATTTGTTTTTAAATTTTGGAGTCAAATGCATCAATCTGGTGCATTTTGAGGGGAAAATAAAGAGACTAGATGTAGACAGACAGTCCCCCTGTTTGAGGCAGACCCACATTTGCGCAGCGTTGCGTTCACAATACATACAAAAAATAAAGAAATCCTCAGGCCAACAGGCCACTTAACAGGCCAGGCCATCGGGAAACCTCCCAGTCCTCCCGATGGCCAGTCCGGGCCCAATCAGTAGTCTATAGCAGCGTTTCTCAACCGGGGCGCCGTCTGGCGTCTTCAGGGGTGCCGTCAAATAATTCTATATTCTGACGTTCATATGAATGAATGAATGAATACGCGACCGTTAAAGAGCCCTCTGTTTTCGATTCTATGCGAGGAAATGCTTCTGCCAGCCAAAATAGATTATATTTGTGAACAAATGTTTTGAATTATGAATACTGGACATAGTAAGCTTAAAAACATTTTAGTGACCATTGCAAGTGACAAATAAATATTATAATTTGAGACCCCCCTCAAATGTTGCTGTTGAGGCTTTCAGGGGGGCTCAGGTGTTAATCGGGGGGGTCGAGCTCCCCCGGACCCCCCCGTATTTCGCACACTGCTTGAGCTGTATTTTCAGTCTGCCGTTATTTCATATTCACTACATCAATTCCGTTAGTTGAGTGTTCAACTAACAGAATTGGTGTGTTTCCATGGTGAAGTGTGTTTTCTCCGGAAAAAAAGATCACATGGATGAACTACAGCTCTAATGGGCACCGTTGTGACTCAGTGGTTACAACACAACAGTTGTAGCTTGGGTCAAATCTGTGCTGAGTTTCAGGGTTTGGGCTGTAGGTGTTAACACAAGCACCTGGAGAAGTCATACGGAAAGATGTCCGTTTCATTATTGGATCCTCGAAATTGCCTTTAGGTTTGCGCTTGGTTGTTTGTGTCAGTTTTAGCACTGTGATGGACCACCAACCTGTCCACTGTGTCTCCATGGCTGATGCCCAATGCATGCTGGGATAGGCTCCAGACCCCCAGGACCCTGAATGGAAATAATAGATTTAGAAAAAACAGATCGAAGAATGGACACTATTACAACCAGACAGTTACTAAGTTAATACAAACTGTAGAGTAAACGTTAGAAAGTCATAGCGTTTTTGAGAATGTTCAGTTGATTTATTCTAACCTCCACTTTAATCAATCAAGTTTTAATCATCCAAATTAATATATTCTCCCTAACCAACACATTTGGGCCTGATGGTGCTTTGATTTCATTATACCTTTGTGTGATTACATGAGTCAGAGTGTGCCCATAATGAGAGAAAGAATAACTTAACACAGTGTGGCTACTCTTCAGTTAATTATGTCATAATGTCATAGTACAACTAGGTCATCACATAGCAACCACAGTGTTGCATTAACAGTGGGAAGAAAACATATATATTATGTTATGTATTTAAATCTACTTTTGAGATCAGTCTTAAGTATCATTTCATCTTGTGATACCAAGTTATTACAGAAAAATGTATAGGCAGGTGTCAGACACTGTTTTAGAAACAATAAAAGTCTAAGACCCAATCGGAGCGAAAGAACAAGATAGATCATCATATTTGTTTTATGTGAGTTTATGATAGAGGCAGAAATTATACCCAAGATTGCTTTTTGTTTCAACCATACCAAAACAACAGGAACAAATTTGAATGATAAATTATATTAGTGTCACAATAAAACAGGTTAATGTTTGTTCTGAGGTATCGTTTGTCTTTGTTAAGACTTGCAATTTAAATTTTGAAGTATAACATCAATATTGTAAGTCAGAAAACACAGCTCCCAATTCCTAACCGATTGCAGAAAGAAAATACAAAGTGGATTACTTAGAAATAGGGCAAACCCTACAATTATGTAAATGCAAAAGCTAAAAGCAGAAAGCCATCTAAATGATACACTTATAAACATGACATTTTTAAACCCCTCCGACACATAACACCATTAATAAACCAGCATATAGCATGTTTTTCTTAACCCAAAAAGATATATACTTCTTTTTGTGCCCAAACTTCCAAAGGTCTCCGTAGAACTGTATCCTCTCCTCTCACTCTCCAAACCTCCCTGAGTTAGTTTTTTTTTCTGTGTCCCGTCTCTCGGCAGTTCTTTCTGATCTTCTTTCACAGCCTGGCAGAAATACGACCTTATTCATACATCCCTTCTCTGTTCAATCCAAACAAGTGACCCTGTGAGTTCGGAGAAGTGCAGCACATCAAGGCTCCGCCCCCTTCGGCCCCCCTGCTGACACCAGAAGCAGTCAAGTGAAACAAGGCCTCTCCATGGCGAAAGCAGAGAGAGCAAGCACTTCATCTCTCACCTCAAAATCATTATTACCTGATTAAGTGTGATTAAGAGAAGATCATTAGCAGCTGCATGTCCTGTCAGTAATGATTACTGTGATGGGTGCGTTATACCCAATGAGCTCATCTGCAGGCTTCGCCACTTTAATGATTAGGGAAGCATTGTTTAGAAGAGCTCTTGGATGGAAGGTTGGTCTGAGGATAAAGTCAGAGTGAGGTGAACATCCCACAACTGCATTGTAACATTGTAACAACTAAATTGTTCAAGGGGGATGACATTGAGCAAATTCTAACTCTAATTCTGCAACATAGTGAACTTGTGTTACTCATGTTTAATCTATTACTGATCATTTTGATTATTTGTGTATTAAGGGGCTTAAATAGGCCCCATTATGCTTTTTATGTTTTGGATTTTGTGCATGTAGATGGTCTGCAATGTGTAAAATCCCAAAGTTTCCCTCTCACACACCCCACAAAATACTTTTAACTTGATGTTATCCTAATTTCATTTCATATTTCAACTGAATTACGAAAAGGGAGTAAATAAATCTCATATTGTAAATAAATGCAAGTGCCCAAGGATTATGCCTGCATATGAAAAGGACTCAGTTGCCTGCACTATAAATAGCTGGAATTAATTATCATTAGACAGGAACTTTGCAAGGCAGTGATAAATGCAAATTGCCTGTGTACATCAACTTCTCTCTAAAATATGATGTCTGACTCCTATTAATATTTGCTTGTTAGGGTTGAGTTGAAGTTGCAAAATCAACACCTAACACAAAGCATATTGACAGGTGAGTCATCTCGGGAAAGTAACGATGACATCCCCCACACTGTTGGCACTAATGCATTTCTTAAAGCTAAAGATAAGAACTTCATTAAACATCAACATCAAGTATTATAATGTACACCAGGGGTCACCAACCTTTTTTAGGATGAGAGCTACTTTCACAAAATAAAACAAGTCGGGGGCTACTTCTACTCCTCTTTTTTTTCTTTTTTGCAGTTTATATATTTAGCACATTTTAACATTATTATATGCTGACCTTTAACCTTTGTGTGCTGTTTGGGTCTGTGGGGCCCGTTTTCAGTGTTTACTAAAAGAAAATGTATTCAATTTAATTATTTTAACCTGCTTTATTTAGGGGTGGACCTCACCTCCTCTAGGGGGGTCCACACCTCCTCTAGGGGGGTCCGGGGGCATGCACCAAGTGAAATGCATCAATCTGGTGCACTTTGAGCACAACATGAATTTATGGATACAGCTCTCAACACTCATATGAAAGGGAGCTGTATACTTTTCAATAATCCAAACATCTTTAGAATATGATCTCAACCAATAACAAATCATTTAAACTTGTTTATTCTTAAATTATGTTACCTAGTTAGCATTCTTTCTTTTAATTAATGCATATTTTACTAACAATTCCCCTTTTAAACTGTTTTTTTTTTTTTTACTGTCCTATAGTACACGGTGGAATGACTTCTTACTTTATCTATATTAAATAGATAAAGGTGTGCTCTCTCGCTCGCTCTCTCTCTCTCTCTCGCTCGCTCACAGAGGCTGTGTGCTCCTCCGTGGCGATGACGGCTTGCGTTAAAAAATAATAATAAACATATTTGTAAAGTGGGGGGACACAAACGGGATTTCTAAAAGTGGGGGGGACATTTGTTCCCCCTGTCCCCAGTGGAAATTACGCCATGCATGTGTGTGCGTCAAGTGCAATAAATATATAAGCAAGTTGCAAAACACACAGAGTAAAACTCTGCCCCTCATGTGTAGTATAGGCTGGCACGACTAGGCTGTTCAATGGGGCTGATGTGTTGTAGAATCTGCCAGAAGGAAAATCACGGTCACACTCCTTATGAAGCGGGGAGGTGCCACATTGCTTTTCTTCCCGACTGCAACGCTGGTCCCGCAAATCAAGCAAGAACTTGATTGGTCAATATTGATTGTGGGGGTGGGGGGAGGAGGGGTGTTAGATAGATATAGAGTTGTAGTAAGTAGATAGAGTTTGCTATGATTGAGGTTTCGTTTATGCATCGGTAGATTCTTTTAATTACATTTCCTTTTTTGTTTTATATATTTTTTACATTTTGGATCTGCTTGGCGAGCTATTTTTAGAACATGACCCGCGGGCGACTCACGTTGCCCCTGCGGGCGACCAAGTGCCCGCGTGCACCGTGTTGGCTACCCCTGATGTACATCTGCTTTATACCAACCTACTGTAGAGTTTTCAGTCTATCATCCCAATGAACGTGCTTATTTCACTTGAATATGGTGTGCAGTAAAAATCAGGTAGTTCAGAATCAGTCACATTGCTCCACTGAGCTTTTAAATGGGTAAATTAAGTGACCTTAGTGACAATATTGATGACATTATAGTTGCTACGCCAAAAAGCAGTCTTGTTCATGTCCGTCTGTTACAAAATCTGCTGCAAACTCTTGGGAGCCAAAATATCAGTCGCTATAAACGTTTTGTGGATCAAAGGAGGGGTCAAAGGAGGAAAATCAAATTCAAATTCAACAGTGTTAACTTTCCTGCACCAGTTGTCTACTACAAATTGTATTAGATGGATTAAAGGTGCATCTAATAAACTGAAAACTGTATATCGACCTCTGTTGCAAAATAAAGGATGGTTCTTATCACGAGGGCTAAACATTCAATAATTAAAACTGCGGTCACAGAGGTGCGCGCAGTGATGAGCGGGCCCTCGCGTCTATGCGCCTGTCGGGGAGGGCAGCCGGTCGTCCCAGCGTCAAGTTGACGCACGCGAGTCCTCCGAAATGAGCCGTTTGTCTAATTTTTTACTCCTCGGTCCTCCGGCAGCGATGCGGAAACCGATGTCGGCGCGCCTTCTCGAAGGAAAACAAATTTCTCTAAAGGCTCATCGAGGATCGATTATCGAGGAGGCTGTTTGGAGGAGCCGTAACCGAGGATACACTGATTTAGAGGAGAGAGGAGTCTCTCTGGAGGAGCTATAACCGAGAGTACACTGATGTAGAGGAGAGAGGAGAGAGGAGAGAGGAGTCTCTCTGGAGGAGCTATAACCGAGGGTACACTGATGTATTCTCCGGAGTCGATTTCAGCCAACAGTGATGTTTAAAAAAAGTAATGTAATGTAAATCGTAAAAGATTGTAAATTCTCCGCTAGCTTACGAGCTCCCCGTTCAAGCATCGACTATTCCTTTGCAATTTAGCATCACATTGGGTATGGGCTGATCGTGTCCTGAATTGGAATTTTTTCGATAATTTCCCTAGGAGGAGTATGCTAAAATGAGCATGAAAAACTCAAATGTTTCTAAATGGCTGACTTCCTGGGGGGCGGGGCTAATAAAAGCCAATTTGAAATATGTCCGCAATCATAAGAGCAATGTGTATACAGCGTTTCGTGAATATCGGAAAAACTATATGCGAGTAGTTTGGAGTAATTTGTGACATGTAAATCGTCAAAAATTGTACATTCTCCGCTAGCTTACAAACTCCCCGTTTGAGCGGTTAAATGCATGAAAAACGCAAATTTTTCAAAATGGCCGACTGTTTGGGGGGCGGGGCTAATGGAAGCCAATTAGAAATATCTCCGCAATTCCATGAGGAATGTCTGTGCCAAAATGTGTGAAGTTCGGAGAAACTATATGTGACTACCACACAATAGGGGGCGCTACTGAGCTGTTTTAACAAAAAATTACGATTTCTTTTTTTCTTTTTTTACATTCTCGAAAAGGTCGTGGGCTGTGACGTATGTCCAAAGTTTTGCATCCGAAGCTCATTTAAGCGCATCGCAATAAAAAAAAAATGTATAGGCCACGGCCACATTCGTCATTCGTTGCGACAGTTCATACTCACCCCCAGAGTATATCTAAAAAATAAAAAAAATATTTCGTCCATCCGTTCTTGAGTTATACATTTGTGGTGTTTTTGGCGCCCCCTATAGTCCAAAATGAAAATGCTTTGGTGTTCCTATTCCCCAAGACAGACTGAACCTATCCACTAAACTCTGTGATATCTCAATATATTGTTGATGAGTTATGAGCATTTCTTTCTAAGCCCCGCCTTTTTGCAAATACGTTTTGATTAATGGCGGCCATATTTATCGACTGAACATGCTCATTTCCTAGGGTAATGTGTGTGACCCTCCACCGATGCTGTATACTAAGTTTGGCGTCGATAAACTAAAAATTGAAATGTAAGTGAATATTTCAATGTTTGAACATTATGCTAATAAAAAAAAATTCAAAATAGGCGGAGCTTAGAGGTTCAAGAGGACCAAATGTAGAGCAGGTCCACCCGGATAAGTGTGCAAAATTTCAGGTCAAACGTTACAAAGACTTACGGTGCGACGATGTAAATGTTTCCAGCAAGCATGTTGGACAATTTGAACCCATTGACTCCAGAATGTCACATTTTTCACCGGTCCTGGTGTCCGAGCCCTCAAAAACAGGTTTAAAGCGCAGGAAGAAGAAAAAACCCTAGGATAACAATAGGTTCCTCGCACTTCGTGCTAGGACGCCGTTGGGTCCTAGCGCTCTCTTGCTCGGGCCCTAATTAGGCTACTAAACAGGTTCAATAAAAACATGAGGAGAGGTAAAAAGCAATATAATAGATATATGGGGGAAATAACGAATACGAAAATAAATACCACAAGCTCCTGATTTCCATTTTGCTTCACTTCTTACAAAGTACATATTATGAGGTAATGGGGGCTTAATTTCTCTGAACTTCGGGGATAATGAAATTCAACCAATCACGTTGTGCTGAGAGGGAGAATTTAAAAAACAAAAACACACAGGTTCTGTGATCCGAAAAGAGGACTTCCATCTCTATAACTCCTTTCAACCAGATCCACTTCTTCTGTTCTTACATTTCACAATAAAACTGACAGATAATATTCCCACGCGGGTATTTACAATTGTTGTGTTGTTTCCTTAGCATGCCCACGGTGTGTTAAAGGTCTTTAGATTGATTGTCGATAGATCCCACACTGACAACCAGACTGTTAATCCTCAATTTATATTAGAGTTTACACACTCCTCCATTGTCTGAAATGATTCTGAAAGGATGAAGAGATAAGTAGTTACACCATATACATTATACTTTTCACAGAAATTAGTCCTATATTGTAGTTTTAAATTATTCAAACTAAAATATATGAGGGACAAACAGTTGAACAGGAGAGGGAAACTGAAATAAGAAATAGTGCACTCTCCAAATCCCTCTAGAACAGTGGTTCCCAACCTGGGGGGCGCGCCAGGCCTCAGATGATTTGAGGCCTAATATCATATTTAGACTTTTAAAAAAAAAAAAATGTACATATAATTTTTATTTATTTTTTTTACATATAATTGTAACGCAATACATGATTGTCGCTAAAAGCCTTGTCTCTATATTACAATAAAATATAGAAATTAATTGATTAATTAATTTTAATAAAAATTCTACAAATTAATCTGATACTCCTCCGATTCGCGCCAACATTGACGTTACTGTGTCAGCTTCCGTAGTAGTAACAGTTTGCTGTGCTTGCTAGCTAGCGACCAACTTCATAAGGTGAATATTTTTGTCTAAAAATGTCTGAAAAACGTAAAGGAGATGACAGCTCATCTGCAATCAAAAAGAAAATGAGGACCTACCTAGAGAGCTATCTTAACTTAGGTTTCATGGAGGGAACGGACAAAACCCGCCCAGAGTGTGTGATATGCAGAGAGAAGCTAGCCAACGACAGCATGAAACCCTGCAAAATGAAGAGACACCAACAGACCATGCACCCAGAAACGGTCGGGCGTGATCGGGACTTTTTCATAAAGAAACAACAGCTTGCAAAGGCAAACAAGCCAATGGATATCAGAACAGCGTTTGTTAGGGCTGGCAGCGATGTACAGAAGGCCACCGAGGCCTCTTTTGAATGTGCACTTTTAATAGCAAAGGCAAAGAAACCGCACAACATTGGCGAGCAGCTCATTAAGCCAGCTTGCATTAAAATGGTTGAGAAACTGTGCGGCCCGCAGGTGGCGGAGAAGCTAAAAACTGTACCACTGTCAAACAATACGGTGAAAGACAGAATTGACAAGATGGCAAGTAACTGCGAGCTGCAGCTGCTCGAAAAGCTTGGAAAGGGGCCATTTGCCATACAACTTGATGAAACTACAACTGTAGCAGACGAGGCTGTGCTCATCGTTTATGTGCAATATATCGATGGGGAAGATTTGAAGCAGGACATTCTTATGTCAGTCAACCTTACCACTACCACCCGGGGTGAGGACATTTTTACTGCAGTGGATTCTTACCTCTCATCCCACAATCTTTCCTATGAGAATTTAGTTGCATGTTGTACAGACGGAGCTGCCTCAATGATGGGGAAAAACAAGGGATTTAACAGTCGCTTGAAAGAAAAGGCCCCACACTGCACAATATTTCACTGTGTGATACATCGCCAGGCGCTGGCCAGCAAGAACCTGTCAGAAGACCTCAGCGAAACACTCTCAACTGTTGTTAAAATAGTCAATTTCATCAAAGGTCGCCCCACCAACAAGCGTCTATTCGCAGACTTGTGCGAGGATGAAGCGCACCAAACCCTCCTCCTGCACACCGAGGTGCGCTGGCTCTCACGCGGCCGAGTGCTGGCACGCTTTGTAGAACTGAAAGAAAAAATAGAAGAGTTTCTACAAACTCGTAACCGCGCACTGTCAGAGCAAGTGACTGAGTCATTCTGGATTAAAACAGCATACCTGGCCGACATCTTCAGTCTCTACAATGAAACGAACAAGCGTCTGCAAGGCGTGGAGTCCAACATAATCCAATGTAAAGAGGCGCTCGATGCATTTGTGCGCAAACTGGAGTACAGGGTCGGGAAAATGGAGAGGGGGGAGCTGCAACAGTTTCCACTACTGCTGAAACAATCCCGAAACAATCCTGAAACTGTGCCTGTGTCTGTACGTCGCGAGTTCATCCGCCATATGAACGCACTGCAAAAGGAAATGAAATCACGGTTCGCTGACATAGACGAGTACGTCTCCAAGGAATTGTGGGTTTTAGATCCCTTTATTGCCAAAGTTGAGGATGTGGAATACCTGGATTGCGAAGATGAGCTCACCGACATCCAAGCTGACTCTCTGTCAAAGAAATACTTCCAGGAAAAAGGATTTAAAAAGTTTTGGATTGTCAAAGGACCAAGCCTCGCTCCAAAGCTCACACTGCATGCCACCACCAGGATTATACTCCCATTCAGTACGACATATCTCTCAGAAACAGCCTTCAGCGCACTTGTTGCCATCAAAACAAAAGCACGCAACACACTGGACGTTCACAACGACTTTAGACTGGCTGTCACTCACATTACACCGGACATTCCATCCCTGGCTGCGGGCATGCAAGCCCAAGGTTCACATTAATGAACCACTTGAACCTCGTCTTCTCTCTGCTACC
The DNA here is from genome assembly GCA_031216635.1 of Dissostichus eleginoides. Classification (NCBI taxonomy): domain Eukaryota; kingdom Metazoa; phylum Chordata; class Actinopteri; order Perciformes; family Nototheniidae; genus Dissostichus; species Dissostichus eleginoides. Next base: position 10,970,156 of record CM062268.1, on the reverse strand, counting down.
TGTTCCATGGCAGACAAGCATTTGATTTAACTGCTTAATATGCCAGTTTTTTATTTTTGTTTTATACAGGCCTATGCCACCATATTACCATTTTTTTATTAGGCATAGTCTATTATTTTGAAGTGTCCTGTTCTTCGAAATTTGAAATAAATATGATGCATACAATTGCAAGTTAGTAGCTAATAAAGGCATAAAAAGACAGAAATGTATCATTTTTTCTTTAATAGAAATGTTTCTTCTGCGCGTAAGGTGTCGGTTTCAGTTGGATTATTTGTCACAGTTGCTCCGATCAGATCGGTCTCCTCCATTTTGTAGATTATTTACGACTTTTGAATCCACATAAACACATCGGCAAAATCCGGCTTACTTTGAGCATGTGTTTTAAACAGTTTAATCTCTTTGCGAATTGTTTCCACTTGCGCCGTCCTTTAATTTATTCATACAGCGGGCATCCAAATTCATTAATCCCGAGTCCAATACCCATCAAAGTCACTCCAATAGTGCTCCTTAATTACGCTTTCATCCTCCTTTAACGAAATACTTTACATTCATCCAGTTTGTGACAGTAGTTGTAGCATTTTTGAGACTTTGAAACTCAAATTAACGCTGTTGCCTTGCCTTGGCAACAGCGGCAATTAAAGTTTCAAAGTTTGGGGGGGGGTGCAAATTCCAACAGGAGTCATTTGGTGGGGCTCTGGGTGAAAAAGGTTGGGAACCCCTGCTCTAGAAGATATTTTTTTAGTTGTGGTTGTTATTTGGAGACCATTTTACACAGTAACATTTCAAAGATTAGTTTTCTTTTAACTGTTGGAATGTTTTAAAGCAAAAACTTTAACGTTTAGGTAAAGAAGTATTTAACTGCTTATCATTTTGTTGCGATATTCCCTCAGGGGCCCTTTAAGGATCCCTGTGGAACCCCAGTTTGAATTATCTGATCAACTTGTCAAATCTTCTCTGGATATTTTATATGAACATAAACTTCAGAATTTTCATCTAAGCCAACATGTTCAAAATGAATGTTATTCACACTAAGTCTCAGGTAAAAGCTAGGTAGAATTAAAGTATAGAAACAAGGCCAAAATGCCATTCAACCTACATCATGGGCTTTGAGTTGAAAATCATTGAAAAGTTCATTTACATGTAGTCAAAGAGAAACATCTATTTCACATGCTGATTCTGTTGATCCCCTCTTTGTGGATACAAATAGCCATCAACAGAAAGGCGGGTGAATAATGCCCTCGAGACAAGGCTGTGCCAAAGGGCAAGGAGTGAGAGGGACTGCAGTAAAAGCCACACAATTTCTCTGAAAAACACTTTATCGAACTAACACCTTCATACAGCCGGCCAGAGTGTTCCTGCATTTCTATTCATCAGTTCATAATATGCTTTTTCAAATAAGTTTGCAGTAAGTTATAACCAATATCAGAAAATGTTGAAACTTTATCGTGTACTTTAGGCTTTGTGCTTTTATGAGTCACATCTTTGATGACAGAATTTTTGGACATTTATTATTTTTAGGCACAATGTTTTAATCCATTAGTATTTTTTTTCGTTCAGGTCGATTGAGGGAAGCATAAAACAATGATCTTTGCTGTGTGCACATGCAGTATAAGGACACATGGATCATTAAGAAATATTTATTTCAAAATTAATATAAAACTGCTGGCGTTAGTGTTCCCAGTTGTTTACAGATCTACGCCAGCCCAACCATTCGTATCAAGTGTGATCAGAGAGGAGGAAATCGCTCAAGCAGATTGCATCCGATAAAGATGCCTCCATTGAGGAATTGCATGGAATCTTTCCAAACAGACAGTAAGATTGGTTTCCAATTCCTCCCATCAGACAAATTGAGCCCAGTGGCCAATTATTCCTATTGCCAATTAACCTTCCAACCAGCCCCTTCTCAGCTCCTTCTGAGTCAACCTGCCAAATTAGCTTTTGCCTGTCACGTCGACACCACTGATGACAACAGACAGGGAAATGCTGTGCTGCTGCATAGATAGGACCAGATATCATTGTGTAAACCATATCAGCTCACCAAGGGTTCTTTGTTATAGGGAATCTAAGATGAAAAAAAACATGCATTCTCTACATATTGTGTTTACAGAAGTGGGAGAAATCCAATATATGCACTATGTGGCAGATGAGGGCAAAAGGTTACCATTGTTAATAAATCCATAGCATAAAAAAAAAAACAAGCTACACTAGTTTTCTCTTTTCAATACCATTTCAGGTGCCTATTGCATCTTGGGAATGCATGGCCTTTTTTACCGAGAATGGGAACAATCTATAAAGGAACGGAAGATGGTCATTGTAGCAATAATGTGATGCATAAAGCCTGTAGTAACAGTAGGTAATAATGTAACAGGTAAAGAACAATGAGTTTTAAAACACTCTTAAACAGAGGGGAGCTGCAGTTTGTTGATAATTATACCCCTTATCTCTACGAGCAACACCTTTCACGTAATTATATAATACATTAATATTATATAAAAATACTGAGAAGTGGAGCTTTAAGCAAGGCAGTGCAAAGAGTTTTTGAACATTATAAACGAAAAAGGAAAGGTGCAACATTTTGTTAGAAAAAATGCCTTTGGATAATGAAGATATAGTACTGTTAATGTATTTGGCAATACAAATATGTGAAATTGAACACATATTTTCTCTATTTTCCAAAGTTATGACCCAGAGCATCTGTCTTTAAGTCCTTGTTGAACACAGTCTGTGCTCAAACCAATCTTTTATATTTCCAGTGCAGCAGGGAATGTTTCTCCATCATCATTAAATCTCAGCTCTTTCTCTCTCTGTGGGATATATCCGCACCTTTTGTGTTGCATTTCCCCCTACACACCGGGGACTTTCTATTATTATGCCTGAGCACGGACCACCTACTCCTGTGTGTCTGAAATGTATATATTCAGTCATATTTAGTTATGCTAAGTTACAATAAATGAGTAGGCAGGCCTTTGGTGTCTTGCTCAGTGGTATTTCAGCATTATTAATGGACATATTGACTGCTGTGGTAATACACAAGAAAATAAGGAGAAATACTTTTCTAGCCATATATGCTGATGTATACCAAAGAGGTGATTGCATTTATTTCACATTAAATATCTATAATTACAACTTCTTATTTCAACACATTGATTTCCCATTCCTGTATTGTGTTATATAGGTTTTAGTGCATGTAAATGGTCTGCAAAGACACAAATCCTGCAGTTCATGTAAGAGGAGTTTCTCTCCCCCCCTTGCCTGAAACGCCTCCAGTGGAGGGACTTTTCCGACTGATCTCCAAACGGTTGACCAATCACAACAGAGCCAGCCAGCTAACCAATCAGAGCAGACTGAGCTCTGGTTTCAGACAGAGGGTGAAAAGAGGAGCTGCAGCACAGGCAGTATGAGAAAAATAAAGAGCTTTCTGAACATTAAAGGATGGAAACATGTCACAGTAGAGACACAAAATATAAATATCGACCTGAAAATAAGAATTAAATATCCTCTTTAATACTTTACATTTACTTTGTTTATTTAGGATTGAAACTGTATTTTATAGGCCACCAAGCACTGTTTTTTAAGGAATGACCAATGACATTTTGTCTCCAAAGATTTACCCACAAAAGACCAATAATTCCACAAACAATATCAGATTTTTCTCCTCAGGGGCTCGACAGGAGCAGGAACTTCAATATATGGATTGCATTTAACGTTATCTAATATAGCACCGTGAATTTTTTGTTCAGGCCCTGAACAGAGAGGCCTATTACTTGGAAAGAAAGTGTACAGTATAACTGTATATGGCTTTTACAATTTAACATTGGATGCAGTTAAGTCAATTATGAATTGATGCAAAATTATCGGTACCACTTTACAATAAGACTACCCTTATAAAGGATTCATAAAGGGTTTATAATTAGGTTATGAATTAGGTTGTAAACACTTTATTAATCATTAACAACCATTTATAAACCAGTTCTAACATAGTTTCCATACGTCAACACAGGCTCACTATTTGGCAAGATGACTAAGCCTGATATTGGCTACTTAGCGAGAATCAAATCAGTGAACAACAGATACCAAGGATGCTGGCTGATGAACAAACGAAGTAAGCTAGGTAGCCAATATAAGACTTAGCAGTACAGATAAATGTGGGCTCACTATTTGGCAAGCAACCGGTCACAGTTGCCCTGTTTATCTCATGTCTTATAAAAGCTTATTAATGATTTATAAAGTGTTCACAACCTAATTAATAGATTAATCACAAACTATTCGTGAACCCTTTATAAGGGTAGTCTTATTGTAAAGTGGTATCAAATTATCAATGATGCAAAACAACACAAAAAAATACTACAGAGAGTAACACTATGTCAAAAATATAGTGACATCACTATCTAACAATCGCACTTCTATTCTCTAGCTCTCCAATTGTACATGGTAGGCTAAGGGGCGAGACACCTCTGAGCGGTTGAACAATTGCAACTATCTCAGGGACCTTCTACACGTTTCTGCCGAGGGCACATTGTCTTATAATCTGTCCATGGTTGTCAATACCTTGTGTATACAATCTAATTGATGCATAAGAATGGATAAATTAGCTAAATTAAGTGTCAACATCATTATCATATATGCTCAGCCGACTGACCTGTGCAGGGCCTCTTTAACTCAGGCCTTGAATGACAAGAAGCAAGCATTCATTTTTGCTATTATTGCTATATCAACTCTTTTGGGCAGATGTCGCCTGCATTAATAAAAGCATTCTTACCCGAGCAAAATAAATTCAAAAGATACAACGTGTTAAATATAAATGATTGGATATTTATAATTTATGGCTATCAATTAAATATCTCCCAGCGTTGGTATCCCATAACATTGTTCAGTATTTTGGAAGAAGTCCAAGTGAAAATGTGGGATTACGAATTTGAGAAAATCACCTGCTGAGAGGCTTTTCTCAGTATAGAGGCTTAACATTTGATGCTGTTATTTCATTGTTGTTTCATCATCTCAATGTTATATTTATTTTACGTGAAATTCTCCTTGACATAGTTTAGGAGAGGCATTATGTGTTTTTCATGTACATTTGAATAATGGATACCGTTAACGTGAGGAATATACATTTGTGATAGAAAGCTTGGTAATTGATTTTGATAGAAGAAAGCACAATTTAGCGACTTACGTCTGGTTCCTGAAGGCTCCTCTGGCATCACCGCAATCATCTGAGGGTCATGACATCTTCTTACGTCTGTATTGTGACCGACATAATTGCTCATAACCACAAATTGACATTGTGGAGGTGCTACAAAGCCAGTGGATGCTCTGAGCAACACTTCTCTTTAATCTCCTCCTTTGAATCTGGATTGTAGTGCTTTGGTTTTAGCAAAGCGTGCCAACATTTTCTCCTTCCTGTTGGCAAGAACAAAGCGGAATTATTGCCATGAAAGGAAAGCGCATTTCACCCCCATACACACCTACACATCAAGTGGGATTGATTAGAGACAAGAGGCTTAGGCCATGAAAAGCATTCTCGGAGCATTCCCATACTGCAGCATGCTCGCAGTGCACAGGTTCCTTTATTTACCAGCATCATATGTTAGCCTGCTGCACTTTATGCTCGTTAAAAGTACAACCCACAAACACTGCAGGGCATTCAAAAAGGAAACAGTGTAGCAAAGACAATGCTTGGATACTTGAGGAAGGCGTTACAATTGTATTATCTTGATGCAAGTGCTTGTGTTTGATGATGAGGGGGTAGGAAGAAAAGAGGACTTTTTCTTCCATGGGAACAATTGTTTAGTATAGCTTGTGCCCTTTTCTAACTTGAGCAGTGGGTAAAGTTCCAGACTCTGCACAGTCTGTAATCCATCATTAACTTGATGATTTCGATAAATCTAATCTAATCAGACTAAGGAAAAGTGTTGTAAAGGTGTGTTCGCTGCAGAGCCCTTACATCTTCTAATAGTATTTTAATAGTGATTAAACTTAATAGGTTCTTGGACAGCCCAATGTTCAAGATAATATAGGTCACTATGACATCTAAAAACACCCAAGTTGATAATTGTGTCCTTGTTGGGGAATGGGTCTCCTAAATTGTGTTAGACGGAGAATAAACTTCTGAGGAAAGTGAGAACAGGTGTTTGTTTTGATGTTTCAACGGTTTGATAGTATGGATGTGACATAGAGTGGACTTCCTGCGTCATTCCCACAATCAAAGTCCTTGGTCAAGATTCAATACATCCACAGCATTTGTACATCTATATTTGAAGGAACAAGACCGAAATGTTTCAGAGATACAGACTTCTAAGCTTGCTGCTTTTCATTAGTGACTCATCTCCCAGAACATCCACTAATCAGCTCCAAAGGCCACAAGATACATAGTCCACAGTCCACATTTACTAGACTAATAACAGCACATTGATCATTATGTAAATGTGGCAATTTGAGATAAGAATGATATCGTCCTTAATAACTCCTCAGTGTAAAGAAGATAAGGGGAGTCAAACATTATTTTCTAACTTGAGGGGGATCTTTGTCATTATGGCTCTCATAGTTTCCCGTGGTGTCTCGCTCTTTAGCTGAATGTGAAAAAGCATGAAAGTGGGACTGTGAATGCTGATGTGATAGAATGCTCTGACATGGATTAGATAACATTACCTTGACCCGATCTGACTTTATTTTCAAAAATTCCCAAATTGGGATCAATAAAGTACTATCTTTGCTTATCTTATCTTATACATTTTCAACTAATACCGCTTTTATCCTATCTCTAACTTGTGTTTGCTATAAGCCATGTTATTGTTGCAGACCAGACTGAAGTTAGGGCTATAACTTCTAATTACTCATCAGTCTTTCAGTTTTTGATTAATTCATTCGTGTTTGTTAAAAATAAATAAAAACACGTCCGATGTAGGTACCCAGACTCATTTTATAATTTTTTTTTTGTCTAAAAAAACCCAAATGGATGCACTTAAAAGAAAGGAAAAACTGAAATTTGGGGATTTTTTTGATAACTCAAAACATATCAGTATTAACATATTAAGTTTTTAATATTTTTTCTTTAATTATCAACATTTGTATACTCTATTTGGACAATGTGGACAAAGGCAAATACTTCTGTCCATACTGTATTTATCCTAAAACAGCTGCCCCTGATAGTTTTGAATTTCCGAAAGGTTTTTAAAGTGTGTATAAAAAATCACGAGTATCATCTTATGTGGGTCCGGAGAGATGAAAGCATGAATAAGTGAAACTCAGAGGACTGACCGGGCCCCTAGCTTCAGCAGCGGGGTCTTCAAAGGGTTTGTGGGTGCAGTAAATCACCACACTCAGCATCTCTGATGATCAAAGGCTTAAATTGCAGGTTTCTCTCTTTGTGTCTCCCTCTCTCTCGCTTTCTCTCGCCGCCCCCATGATCTAAAAACACCACTGGACCATAATAATCCTCCCGCCTCATGGTTTGTTTTTAGTTCATAATCACAGAGCACACGGTGAACTACTTAAACCGTCTTAATGATTACCCCTGTGATTTACGCAACTTGACACGAGGCGTACAGTATATTAGCCCAGCATGCTGTCAGTATTGCCTTCTTTCAGCTCGGTCTACCAAGATATTGAGTCCCCTGAGAATAGCATGAACCACTCAGGAAGTGTGAGGAAAAATACCTCTAATTACCTTCAGGTTCAGGCAGTACACCTGAATTACAACTGGGAGGGGATCCATATATAAGACCAGGAAAATAAAACGTTCTTAATGACACCTAGCATTACTATGCGTATTGGGCGACTGGTCCCCGAGAGGACTGTTCTAAGTACCAATTATGAAAGATGAATGAATGTGATCGAATCCCACAAACCACATTCCAAGGTGGTCGTTAACATATTTGACCACGTATCTTTTATAGCATAAAAGCTAATGAGTCTGGATGTGTCCCTAAATGGAGAATACATGGCTTTTCTGGCAAACTATTCATTGTTTACAGTTTTTTTGGAAAGGCAGCACATTACAGCCTCACTTATTTCATTCTTACCTTTTCCAACAAAAGCCACAGATGTATATAATGTATCACTGCTCCTTACTTGAGAAGCATCCAGAGACACATTCTAATGTCAGGTGGGATTTAGAGCTGTCCCGTTGTGAAAGATACACATTAAATGAGCCCTATTGTCTTTTTTGTGCTTTTTCCCTTTCCTGTAGTTGGTTATGTGTTAGGTTTTTGTGCAGGTCTGCAAAGGCTTAAATCCAGAAGTTCCTTTCAGAGGGAGTTTCTCTCCCACACACACCCCCCCCTGGCTTTCATTGGACTCCTTTTTCTCCTGTCACATAGGGACATAACTATGTTACACTCACACTTCTATTGGCTAGTGCTGCAACAATCTGTACATGATAGGTTAAGGGATGGGACATCTCTGAGCGGTTGACCAATCACATTATAGCTGGACAGCTACTGTATGATCATAATAGGAGCCCTTTAATGCCAGGTGTAAACAGGGTTAATCAATTTGTTATCTCAGCTCACTCTGAAATTACCAACATAGTGATTATGGATTTTATGCTGATTTACAAAGTAATAAAACATGTTACTGTAAGGAGAAATACTAAAACAGCATTTTAATAAATCAATTTGTAGGGCTTTAGAATTCACTTACCTGAAACACGCAATTGTTACAAATAGCACACAAGCTTATTTAATGGAATTTGTTTAAATACAGACCATAATTCCAACCATCGTTCAAGGTTGAATGGCTCAAAGTATATACCAGCATTATGTAAATAGTCCTACCTGATCAAGGCCAGAACTATTCTGTGCTGTCCACATAATGAATATTGGGGGGTGGGTCCGCATCCAGTAATAGATCATTGTGGGGGTGGGCAATAGACTCATGCATAGCTTATTATTTTACAATGCCTGATAGGTATATTATATAAACTTTATACTTCAGGGCTTTGCAAAAAACTATATTTGCATATTCCTTTAGACTTGAATCTTTACAGCTTTCGGCTCCAGGCCTTCCTCTGTTTACCCATCATTTCCAGGTAGTATATTGTGGCCACTGAAGGCTTAAATTAGCATTAGCCCAAGGTTAATTGTAAAGGAAATAAGGGGGTACTTTATTATCAATCAGGTCCTCTTGCATTGTGCAGTAATTGTCATGGCTCTGCAGAACCGCTTATTAAAATTACCTGGAAATCTACATAAAGTGGTGCTTGCTCCAGAACAATTGCAAAGGTTATTAAAATATTCTTACAGGAGGATGTTTCAAGGAAGGAATAGTCAATATTTGGTATGCAGTACACAAGGTATCCAGAAAGTGATGGGCCTTTCCAGCTTGACTTAGATATTGTCAGACATTTGAGATAACAGCCGTGAAAAACTGTCAAGCACAAGACGCTTCTGTGAGAGGCGTTTGAATTCTGGTGTGAGAAGTTTTCCAACTATGCATTTTGAAATGAAATACTCATTGAATGAATTATGATAGGTGGCCGAGAAAGAAATGAAAATGTTGATTTCATTTCTATCATGTTATTCTCTTTGGGATCCAATTTAAGTTCTGTCAGGCACTAGATGAGACAAAATTGACATTCATTTTGAGGACCTATAATATACAGATAGCCAATCATTTTTTTTTTCCTTCTCATTTATACACAGTTAACTTTTCAGAGCACAGGAAGACTAAATTATCTTCCCCCCTGCCTAGTCATTCCCTGCTTTATCATATTATGTGGAGTTTTTGAGGTCCAATTTGCACTTTCAGACTTCATAAACTATCCAGGATGTCACCTTGATAATCAGTCTGAGACTTTGTATTTGTTAAGATATATATATATATGTATTGACACCCCCCATGTGTATTATAGTATAACAGAGGGTTAACTTTTACATTTCCAAACGCGTTGATGACATTTGCATATAGAAAGAGCACAGGAGCACAAGGCAGGGAGAGATGTGTAAACCAGTATAAATATATATATATATATATATATATACAGTACCAGTCAAAAGTTTGGACACACCTTCTCATTTGAAGGTTTTTATTTATTTTAAAGGTCCCATGTCATGCTTTTCCGGTTATTAGCCGTCCCCTTATGTAGCTTTTTATGCATGTAAACGGTCTGCAAAGTCACAAATCCTCAAAGTACACCCTGTAGCGAGTAAAACTCTAACACAGAAAAGACCTGTCTATGCTGCCCCAGAACGCCTTGTTGGAGATTTCTCTTTTTCCATTTTTTTCTTCCTGGGTCGTAGTGATGTAAGGGGCTAAGTGACGTAACGGCTACGTGGATTGGTCCAAATGGACCAATGGACTTCCTCACACACACACACACTCACTCAGTCTTATCTTTTCAGCCTGAACTCAGCCTGAGACAGCGAGACACAGCGAAACTCAGCCTGAACTCAGCCTGAGCACACACACAAACTCACAGCCAGGCTACGAGTGTGTGTGTGTGTGTGTGTGTGCTCAGGCTGAGTTCAGGCTGAGTTTCGCGTTGTCTCGCTGTCTCGCAGACCCCATGCAGCAACCAGGAAATGACACCAGTAATCCAGCTCACACTGTCCGCTCCTCGCGCAGCAGTGAGCCCCGCAACGTCCCGCCAACAAGGCACCCAGACCCCACGCAGCATTCTCATCTGTTTGTCATTACTGGTGTCATTTTCTGGTTGCTAACAAACGCCATTGTAACAAATAATCACTGATGTTCCGCTGTAACGGTGGTGGACTCATCAGAACAGAGTGGGCGAGCTGACCAATCAGAGAACACTGGGCTCAAAGGGAGGGAGGGGCAGGAGCTCCAACAAGCCGTTTAGGACAGAGAGTGAATACACATACTATACAGAGATGCTGTATGAGAAACCAATGTGAGTTTGGAACATTGAACAATGTAAATCTATTCTAGTAGACCTCAACACTGGAATTATGATCAGTAGAAATGGCTATGTCATGGGACCTTTAATTATTTTCTACATTGTAGATTTATACTGAAGACATCAAAACTATAAAAGAACACATATGGAATTATCTAATCCAGAATATGGTTTATACTTTGAAGAATCTAAAATATAAATCATATTCTGGATTTGTTTACACTTTTTTGTTTAGATAATTCCATATGTGTTCTTTCATAGTTTTGATGTCTTCAGTGTTAATCTACAATGTAGAAAATAATTAAAATAAATAAAAACCTTCGAATGAGAAGGTGTGTCCAAACTTTTGACTGGTACTGTATATATATATATGTATATATATATTTTCACCCAGTATGTGTAGTACAGTATAACACGGAATATATTTTGGCCCAAAAATTCCAGCAAATCTGATTTGTCCATGAGAGGGTTAACTTTCAATACCCCGCATTGGAATAACACGCGTTGATGAAATGTGCATATAGAACGAGCCCAGGTGTACAAGGCTGCAAGAGATGTTAACACAAGTCAATTAAGTGCACCTCCCACCTGTGATGGAGAGCAGATTCATTTCTATTTAACAAGAGAGGAAATGAAAGTTCATTGGGCAATATTGTTGTGAAGAGCAGCCAGATGGGACAGCTTTCAAAAATAGTAACAGGAGAGGGGAAAAAGAATCAGCGAGGGAAAATTAGTCCATCACTCGGTGACAGTTTCACAGGACATTGCAAAATGAAGCGTCCCTCCGGTGATATGATAATAAGTTTGTTAGATTACTTTTGCTTAACCTTTCTTTAACCTTTATTTACAAAGACAGCCCCATTAAAAGTGCAATTAGCTTTGTCTTTTGCACATCATTTTGGTGAAATTGATATTTACATGATTGCCACGTCAAAGTAGGCTTTAAAACCAATGTATTTGGAAATGTAAAGCAATTTAACTTTTCATTAGAGATTTCATTAAACAAATCAGGACAATCTGTTTGGATTCATTCAGTTTATGTCTAAACAAATGCTCTTTATCTCTGTCTAAGTTTTAATGTCAGGAGAACAGCAACATTGATTTGTAAAGCCACAAATCACGGGGAGTAGTTAAGTGTACTGAAGTACTCGCTAACATTATCCCCACTAATGGTTTAGAACACGTTCATTTTCTTCTTTAAAAGATAATTGTGCCCTTTCACATTGCTTGAATGAGGTCATAAAACAAAGAATAGTAATAGGTTTTGTGACATTTACTGTAAAGGTGAGTTTGAAATGTGTATTTATTAGGGCTTTCAAGTTAACGGGTTAATACACATTTTTTTAACGCCACTAATTATTTTAACGTGCGATTAACGCATGTGTATTTGTCCTCCGCCCCGCCCTGTAGTTTCAGAGCCCAAAGGCTTGACGTTGTTGTTGTTGTTGTTGTTAGTTGGATGGTGGGAGATTCTAGCGAGATATGGATACAAAAAAAGGTGTTTTAAACAGCAAGCCAAGCACACAGCTGATGCTGACAGCCCCGCTCCTGCCGCTCGCTTGCGGCAGACCACGCTTGAAGGTTTGCCGGGGAGACACCTGGACAACAACAGCGATAGCTAAATGGCTGGCTACAGCTTAACATCGTGGAGGACGAGGGGCTGTGTTAGATAATTCGGATCGCATCCAACGTGTCGACTGCACATCACAGCGCATTATTTTGACCCTAGGTGGGAACTTCAGTCTCATGCTTTGACTGTTATGAAGACAGAGGAGCGGCATTTCGCCGACAACTGTAAACAGGCTTGTCTGTTTGAGCAACTGGCTCAGTGCAAAGAAGTAGACAGGGTTGGGAGAGAGTGTAAGAGAGAGAGGTTCCAGGTTGTTGTATTGAAAATATTCAGGAGAATATTTGTCATTGTTCAGAGGTTGTTGTGTTGAGAATATTCAGGAGAATATTTGTCATTGTTCCAATGATAATAAACAAACATTTGCATAAAGCATATTTGTCCACTCATATGTTGATAAGATTATTAAAAACTTGAAAAATATTCCTCTAAGGTGCATCTAGAACAGATAAGAAATTTGTGATTAATTTGCGATTAATCGCGATATTTTAATCGACTGACAGCCCTAGTATTTATACCCATGATTGGATTGGTTATAGTGTATGATAAAATACATTATGGTCCCAAATGGGCACTTCATGGCGCTGCATACACACAGAAAACTGAATGAGATATTGTCATAAACCTAAAAGTTACAACATCAAAAAAGAGCAAAAAAAGGTGGAGAGAAGTTGTGGGCAGCAGAGTTTATTTGTTACAGTAAACATGATTAGCTTTAATTACAGCCATAAATTAGAGCTGCGGTAGACTCAGTTTGAATCTAAGATGGTGAGTGGAAGGAGGCCTACAAAATAATGCATCATGTTCAGTGTCACTTTTGTTTTTGAAAATCATTAGAAATGATTTGCTTCCCTCTGCATAATGAGCTGCAGTCGTCGCCCGGAGTGATCTGAAAAAGCGGCGGTGCGCTGGCTTTCAGTCCTCGCCCCGCTGTGAACAAACCGCAGCAATTAGGAGAGCCAAGATACATAATGTACAAAAGTCATTTATGAAAGGATATTTTTAGAGCAACTAAACCTCTTGCACAGAGATAAAGATTCAGATGTTTCCACTGAGATAACAATTGAGTAGTTGTTAAAAAATAAAACAAATTCCCTTGTTGAGTGAAGGTTTTGTACGCTTTTAGAGGAATTTAGAGGAAATTAAGACAAAAGTCCAATTTCACTCCCTTTGCTCGCCAAAGCTCCCATACAATACACGTAATTTAAGTTTGCTAACTGCATAGGAATATCCATTTAAATACTAATTTAAATTCACCAGAGGAGACAGTAATCAAACCTTTTCAGCCTCACAGCTCACCTCTGCACATTCTATTTCGTTCACCATGCTGAAGTATCACTGCTGAGCCATGAAGCCGACTGAAAAAGAAACTCCCCTTTAAAGACTGTCTTTGGATTAATAACTCTATCTGTGTGAGTTTTTCACAGCAAATAATATGCATCATCCATAGGTCAGACAGCTGTCCAAAAATGATCACCACATTCTCAAAACACTATTTTATTCATTTTTGTGAATAAATGACTTTACTGTTCCAGAGACTTAATAGAAAGAGATAGATGTCAACGCAAAGTAATTACTGAAAGCCCTTTATAGAATGTAAATTCGTTTTTACAACTTCTCTCCCTCTGCAGAGCTCTGACATTTAGGTTTTTCATTATTTGGTCTACACCACACACGTCTTTGTTTAGCTTCAATTCATCCATCGTACATCACTGTGACATTAGGAATGAAAGACTCAATGACAGTTATTATGTGAGTTTAGTTATTTGTTGACTTTGGTGATGAATATCGTTACCGATAAATGCCGTTAAGATATGGCCCTTAGTTCTATTGTTATGTTAACATTGTAGTCCCTTTTGAAAAAAGGTGGGCACATGATTGGACATCCTGTAAACAGATCCGTTTAGCTATTTTGTTTTCACCAAATTATTTGGAACAGCTTACTATTCATACCCATTTTATGTCACTGATAAAAAAAAATAGCATGATTTTTGAGTGGTGCAGTGATGATGTATTTTTCTTGGCAGACCTGGAAGTTAGCATTACAAAGGGCTCCCTCGACAAATCTAATGGAATTTTTCCATTCGATTTTGGTTTATTGCATAAAATAAGCTTTGTGGCAAACACACTCATGATACATGATCTGTTCAGCAGGATAATCTCATCATAGAAGCTTCGGACATTCACAGATGTGGTATTCATGTTTATGTAAGACAAATTTAAAGTCGGAGAATATATCATTAAAATCTCTTCGACTTGCTTTAACCACATACATTATTTCAGGCTTCTAACAACAAACAAAAAAACCATTGACTTTCGAGATGAGGGAACCAGAAGCAGTAAATGCGGAGTTATTTCCAGGTCTTTAAGAATATTAAGACTTTATATATGGATATTAAAATATCCTAAATAAATAAAATCCCCAAAAACCAACAACCAGAGCAAAAACTAAACTTCACTCAAATGTTCTGTTAACACATTTGCAGGCCTGCCTAATGCCGAAATCATAAAATGGTTTGGAAAACATTACTGTTTATTCTGGCATCATGTTGGTGACCTTGACATGTAAACAGAAAGCCATCTCTACAGTATCTCGAAAATAAAGTCTATAATGTCAAAATGATATCTTATGCCCACACATCGTACAAATATTCATTATGTAATTATCAAAAGTGTTTTCATCCTGAAGTGTTCATTGGAATTATAATATTATAATAATTATAATCAAACATTTTAATGAAAAGTAAGACAAATTTTTGGGAAATATCCTCATGTAGGGATTGACAAAAGGTATGTGGGAACTTGTTCATTCAGGTCATTGAAAGTTTATGAATAAGGATGAGTCCACAAGTAGGAACAAGAAGGGGTTTAAAACCAACAAACTGATTGGTTCTACACTTGTTTCTTTATTTTTGATTTGATGTAAGCTCCCATGTCCCACAGAGCTTTGTTTCCGCTTGACTTGTAAGATTTCTGACATGATTATTGTTTGGTGAATTTCCAAAGAAGCCAGCATGGCACTCAAAACATAAGTAAAGGAAATTAATTAAAATCCTGGCAAGATGTTCCTTCCTTCCTTGTGAAGTAATTTTAATCTACCGCTCAGTGGGATGCAGCAGCGTTAGAGTATCCGTGAATGCATGTGATTTTGCGTGAGTAATTGAGAGCCAGGAAGACATCTGTGTTGTTGTTTTGTTCCTTCAATCCTGTCTATTATCTACATTTTCTAACTTGGATCCAGCTCATGCCAGATAACTTTATTTCACATTAATTCAGGGTTTTCTAAGGATTTGGGGTGGCATTCTGAATAGCGAACTGCTCAAAATCTGTCAGAATTAGGGGGGGGGGGGGGAAGACTACTCCCTGAATGTGCACATAGAAGAGCACCCCCACTAACCTATCTCATCAGGGTCACAATCTTCTGCTGTTATAGAAAATGAATTGGAATGGCAGGGCAGCCAGAGTGGGAAATCCGACAGCCTTGGTGCATCTGACAGTTTGTAAAGAAGCAGCAAATCACAACGATCGTTGAGCCTTCGAGCTGGTGAGAGACAAAGACAGGACATGTGATTGCAATCAGGGGGAACAATGTTAGGTGTAATAACTGGCTGGATATCAGCCGTTCCTCCCAATGTCTGCGAGATACTACTGCCGCTGACGGAGCTTGATTAGGAGTGTCTGGGTGATGGGCCGGGGAGGTTGGGAAACATCATTTCACTCTAACTGCATCGTAAGCGGCAATGACTCACGACTGTTGTGCTGTCCTGCGTGTAAACAGAGAAACTTGCGGAGATTGATGGTTGTTGTGGTGCTTGGTGGTGGTAATAGCAGGCTATCTCGAGACCTGTCCACATTCTATTCAAACAGATCCCTCCCTCAGGCCTCCAGATAAAAATCCCATCATGGGCCAAGGTGAGGACTGATGGAAACAAAGCGCGGGCATGAGTCTTCAGAGGGCCTATTGTCTGCTCCACGGGGGTCTATGTAATACAAATGCAGCTTAAAGTATAGCTCATTTCTGCATGTAGTGCAAGAGTCCATTATGTCTTGCACGGTTCAATTTATTTTGATGATAATAGCTTATATATCATTTCTCTTGCATTCATCCCAGCATAATTAATGTGTGTAATTAAGATTTCCATTACAACGGAGCAGCTGTTGTTAGCTTCATGCTGATAATGGACTTAGATCGGACTAAGATAAATGTGCTTTGTTGATTAGGTTAGGAATTGCTCAGCTGTTTAGTTTTAACTTTGAGCTTCTTGTTTTATGTTATGTACGCAGCCAAACGCACAATGACAGTTATGTCATCTCTACTGGAGATAAGATTGAAAATATATAAAATGAATATGATATAATTCTTGCTGTAGTCAAACGGATTGAATGCTGGCCAGAGATCTGCCTCGTGTTTTTTTAGGCTCTGGCTGCTCGATGATTGGCTGTTTGACTGTTTTGGGAAAAGGAGAGTGAGGTGAAGAAGGTCATGAAAGTGCTCAACACCGCTCTGCACTGACTGGCTCCTGTAATTACTGTGAATGACATAATGACCCTGAGCTTTTTGTGAGCCACGCTGAAAGGTTTAAACAGGTGAACAAACTGCTATATTTCATAGAAAATGTGACAAATTGACCAGAATGATGTAATTAACTGGCATGTGAAAGGTCATACTTTATACAACTCCAATTAAATTATGAAAAAAGCCATTTTTTGCAAATAAAGCTAGAGCAACGCATTTTCCCAGTTGGCGAGTTTATTTCAGATAAATATTTCAGAAACATCAATGTACTTCAAGAAGTTTTCAGTACAGCATGCCAACATATATTTCGAAATAAGGAACAGTGTGCCTTTTTGCTAAAGGCCACTCCCACTGCCATGCCCCCTTTTGCCAATTGTCATCACACACACACACAAATCAATTCATTACACCTCAAAGCCATATTTTAGCATCCTAGGGCAAAAACTATTGCAACTTAAGGGTGGGAAATGGCCTTAGTGGCCTATAGAGCTACTTGCTAAAAATGGATATTGTTTGTTTACAGTATGTTTTGAGTAAATGACTGCTGATATACCGGTATAGCTGAACAGCTGTTAAATAGTTTGATATTTGGCAAATTATTTATAAAATATGAATATCAGTATTGGTGGTTAATTGAGACAGAGGACCAGTTATTTACGGAGCGGTTGTGTATGATGTAGCAGAAAAACATGACAAAAACAAACAAACATGCAATATATTTAGGTTGGATTTAAATCCTAATGTAAAGTCTGACGCATATGCACAAATGGCATATGCATAAGTAGAATATCAATATTACATTGTGCTTAAATAGTGTATGCACTTTAATGTTCTATCTTGAGCCGCTATCAGTGGATGTAATGAGCAGTGTGTGGGCTTAGACGTTTGCCTTTTTATCTTTTAATGTAAACTGCATTAAGTCGTGCTCACATGCCTTTTTTTTATTCTTGTAATGCCAATCTGATGATTGTTATCCTGCACGTGTTCATGTTCATTTTGTGTCTTCTTGCACATGTTATAATATTACTCTTGTCTGCAAAACATTTATTCTAGTGCTGCTTCTACTGATCCAGTTCCCATTATGCATTATGTGCATTTCACTTTTGGGACAACGGTGCCATAGACATAATTGTTTCTGAGCAGCCAAATACGATTTATTTGACAATCAAAATGTGTGTTTACTCTCATGCATCCTTGATGAGTCTGACTCGCTGATGGAAGAAACATGCTCGTCAGAAGCCTCGGTATGCATCATATCCAAAATACATTTTCGTCAAACTTATGTTTAGCTGTCACATTCTGTCAGTCTGACTGTCGCAGGGTTTTAGGAGTGTGCAAATAGACAGATAAATAGGGAACTCTACGTTTGTGGTGAATAATGAAGGGGTTGCTGGGACTGTCAGACTCTCCCAGATCACAGTGTTGTCACAGATTATTCCTGGGGAAGGGACATGCAAAGACATTCAAATCTGTACACAATTTCTATTATACAGACTTCAAGAGGACAGTGGGAGTAAAACATATCCAAGAATACAGCTGCTTGCAAGACAACAATCCACTGATATCAAGCTCAGCAACATTTAAAACGTGTTATACATAATTCAATTATTTCAATCTAGACAGGAGTTAGTATAAGAAAGGAGACTAATATTATTCTAATACTGTAACACAATTCAAATTAATGCTGGACAAATATCACCAAATCCCATTCCAGCTGACAACGAATGCTGTGAAATGGAAAATAATCTATTACTGAAGGCTGTGATATTTCTCCACTACCATCATAATTGTGAGAAAAAAACCTTTACAATCATACTTTTGATTCAAAACTCAAGTACTTTGACCTCCTGAAAACAGATTCAAATTTGTTCAACTTTTCTGTACTGTTAAACCATTACATTGAAGAACATTTTATCTCCATTCACACCACTCGAAAAAGACCTGCAGGTTCATGATGTTCAAGGTGACTTTTCACAGAATTGTTAAGTATTTCCTGTAGTATGTTATCAAGGTTTTTGGCAAAAGGCTAACATCCCAAAGTGCCATCCAGAGGGAGTTTCTCTCCCACACACTCCCCCTCTGCCTGAAACGCCTCCATTGGACTACTTTTACTTCCGCAACATGACAAAACGTGACATCACTATGTAACAGTCACGCTTCTATTGGCTAGCACTCCAACACATTGTATGCTAAGGGGCGGGACATCTCTAAGCGGTGGATCAGTCAAAACAGAGCTGGCCAGCTAACCAATCAGAGCAGACTGGGCTCTGGTTTCAGACAGAGGGTGAAAAGAGGTGCTGCAGGCAGTAAGAGAAAAAAAGCTTTTTGAACTCTAAAGCATGGAAACATGTCACAGTAGAGGCACAAAATACAAATATGAACCTGCAAATGAGCATAAAAGGGTCCCTTTACTCTCAATCACAAGATGATGCTCATCTTAATCTTGGAAGTAACACTCTCAAAAAGTGAACATACAATGAAGACATCATAGCTGAACATAACACAACAGAAGCAAAATGTGACCGAAAGGATCAACTTTAATCCTGCTAATTAAGCCTGATTTATTCCTTTTTCACTCTCCGTACATCATCATACTAACATGTGTGAAACGTCCCAATATTATATAAAACTGCCACCTGGTAGTGGGTTGTTTTTCGTGACATGTCTTTGTCTACTTTTATTTTAAAAAATCAAATATTATATGAATAATGCAATTATTGTTTGATCTTTAAAACATCTCAGGGTTCTCCAGTGATATTCATCTGTAGGTACATTTTAACATATATACTACCTCTTTCTATCAAACAGTTGACAGTTGTCACCCCCCTGAGCCTTTAATGACCCTGAGAGTTTTATTAATGCGTTTTAATTTGCATAATGAATCTTTTAAGAATCTGTCCCATCAAATATGAATAAAGTATGTGAACTAGAATGTCATGTAAATACATATTTTCTTATTTCCTCAGGCTAATACATGCATTTTAAAGACCGGTTTATGCATGCATTTGTGCAACACATCGAGGTAACCACTTCTATTTACATTTATTCTATTATACTGTAAGCTATGTTCACAAACATTTTCATGTAAACAGAAAAATGCATCAAATCTAACTCAGCAGTTTTTTTAACTCAAACTCAAATCCTTTTATGCTCATTTTTAGGTTTCTATTAGTATGTTGTGCCTCTACTGTGACATGTTTAAATGCTTTAATGTTCAAAAAGCTCTTTATTTTTCACATTATACCTGTGCTGAACCTCTTTTCACCCCAGAGCCCAGTTTGATCTGATTGGTTAGCTGGCTGGCTCTGCTGTGATTGGTCAACCATGTAGAGATGTCCCGCCCTTTAGCCTATCAGGAGAGAAACTCTCTCTGAAAGGAACTTAGGGATTTCAGCCTTTGCAGACCATTTACATGCACAAAAACCTATAACACACTACAGAAAAGGGAAAACCCCAAAAAGTGCAATAGGACCTCTTTAATAAAACTTGTCGAATATTTTTTCTTACAAAGAATCACAAAGATGTTATTGTGTATACATTGTAATCATCCATAACATTCAATTTAACTAGCACTGATTAAGCTAAAAAACCTATAAAAACAATAATACAATATAGAACAATATGTAAACATTATATTATTACATCTATCTTTGCTTTAAATGTATTACTTTTATGCAATTCTTAATGGGGGTGTTTCTTTTCAGTTTTCTTCCTGTCCAGTGAAACCATGCATGTCCAGTGGTCTATTTTAATAAAAATAAAATAATACTATATATAATAACATTAAAATAATAGATTAATAATAATATGTATATAAGAAGTATAATAAGTAGATGTATGTGTAAAAAACACAAGTATTAGGGGCCGTACAGGCCATAATTCATACTGGTCCTCTCACACACATACATTCTCCTTTTACATACATATATTTTCACTCTCACACACATGTATATTTACACTCACACATTCATACATTTTGCTCTCATATTATCATATTTCAATGCACACATTCATACATTGTCACTCACATATTTATACATGTTTCACTTACACATATATACATTTTGCTCTCATATTCATATATTTTAACGCTCATATTTATAAATTTTGCTCTCATGCACATTCAATCAATGTTTACATTTAATATTATAAATTATATATGCATGTCTGAAGACAATATATGTATGCAAGAGAAGAATGTATGTATGTCTGAAGACAATATATGTATGCAAGAGAAGAATGCATGTATGTGTGAGAGAAAGTATAGTGGAAACGGAAGGAGTATAGTTGAAACGGAAGGCAGGTCATTATCGCGCTGTGATTGGCTCAGAACTTCAGAGTCAGAAGGTCAGACGGGCTCATGTTCAAAACTTCGGATTTCAAATCAACATAACATGATGGAGGGAGATGAGTCGCATAGATTGCAGCAAGCACTAGGGGTTTTAAGGAACATTTTGTCTACCCCTGAAACTGTCACATCCCTGTCATCGTCCCTTGAGCGGCAGAGGACAGGCTCACAGGCACAGGAACAGCACGTTACTAATAACGTTTCTCACAGCGCGGTGGAGAGTGAGCTGAGAGAACGTTTCAGACCTGCCTACTCCCAAGTCGCTTCGGCAGGCCAAGCAGCTGAAGGAGGACAAACTGGAGGATCTTTGAGAAACCAAACTCAGCTCCACTTTGGGAAGTGGAGCTCGCGACAAAGGAAAAGGTGATAACAACGTACATGGTAACTTAAATGGAAGTTGTCAATCTACTAAATTCTAAATGTATGTTTGCTTATTTAGCAACACACTTTAGCATGCTAAGTGGCCGTACACATGCTGCATCTTTTACCGCCTGGTAAACGCGAGGCGCGTCGCTCGGGCGCGTCGCTGGGTGCCAACTTTCAAGGCCGCTGAGGCAGGTTGCGCCTAGCGACCATAACCACCTAACCGTCTTTTTCAAGGGGTTGTTTTTTTAGGTGTTTATAAAAATATTGTCTGTGGGACAGCAGTGTTTTCCCTAGAAAACGACGTTTCTGTCTCTGCTCTACCCACATAATCACACCAATGTGTGTATGACCACCAGCCTCTGGGACAGTTTCATCCGACAGGCCATAAGACTGTTAAACACCTGAACTAAGAACATCCATAACATTCACCTGTTTGCAACTTACAAATTATGTATCACTTGTATATAGACTCTTATGGCACTATTTTTATTGTATTTACTTGCACTATTTTATCTGTTTTATTGTGTTGCTCTGTTGGAGGAGCCTGTGACCTAAGATTTTCATCGACATAACTACACTGTACGAATGACTAATAAAAGCCTTGAATCTTGAATACACCTTAAAGGCTTTTATTTCCGATGAATACAATGACAACTAATATAACTGTAACACTTGTACACATGTCAATCGAGATATGTAGAAAATTGAAGTATTTTTTTCTTCACAAGCTTTTAAATTCCATGGACAATGACAAGTAGCCTATTGTAATATTGAGCTACAACATGATTAAATCAAATCAAATCAAGTTTTATTTATAAAGCACATTTAAAAGCGATTTTTGGTCGAGCCAAAGTACTTTACATGTAATAAAAACACATTACTACAATCACAATAAAAGACAATAAATTACAACAGATATATAAAAAACACAGGGAATAGTCAGGTGTCATACTCCGCTCTGACTAGAAGGCCAGGGAGAAGAAGTGAGTCTTTAGTGAGGATTTAAAAACCCCTAGTGTCTCGGCCGACCTCACATGGAATGGCAGAGTGTTCCAGAGTGATGAACTAACATTACTAAATGTTGGATGGATGTTTAAGTTTACATATTTCTAACTATCACGCTAATGTTTTTAGCTTGCTATCCTGTTGATTAGTCCCCAGTCTGTTTAAGGTGGGGAATGTGAAATAATTTCCCTTGCTAGCCGACAGCTAGTCAGGCATACATATTGATGAACTTAATCTTGCTAGAAGAGGTTAATCAAAGTCTATGTTGTGTATGGGTCAATAGCATTACAGAGCAGGTGAGGACACATGGCTGACACACTTCTGTATTGTAAGTTAAGAAGAGAATTCATGTATTACTTCCAGCTCCGTCTAGTTTTGTCTTTCAGTAGAAAGACAACACTTTATTTATGATATATGATATATCTTTTAATGAATATAAAATATAATGTCTGCTTTGTTTTGTAGGGCCAAAACAGTTTATCGTGAGACTTTCAACAAAGACATCATCCTTCTTCCGGGACCACCCAGCGCTGCCGTCATAAAGCATCGGACAAAGCAACAGTTGCATGAACAAGGACATATATTGAATGGATTTGAATTCCAGAAATCCTGGGACCACAGGACTGTCACTGAACAAATGAGGGATGCCTTTGGAGAAAAACTCTCAGCTGATGTGAGGTAGGCACTTTAATGTTATTATCCAGTCCAAGTCCAAACTGTGATATAATGATTCTATTCAAATGAAAAAAGGACCAAACCTAACCTATTAAGCCAGTTATTCATACTAGTACATTTGATTTTGTGGCATCGCTTACGTTCGTTCTCATTTATTTTTCTGACTGCCATGATCAAAGAGGGAATGGATAACAGACTGTCAGAGAATCCGTTTCAATGTGTCTTGTGCATTTTTTTACCTTTTGTAATTTTACCCACTGCTTTTCAGCCTAGAGCTTCTGATGGCATGTGCCAACAGATTGATCAAGCCAAAACTGCGTGCTGGACTGGAACTGGATGCAAATATCATACATAAAGTGTATAAATCGCAAGCCCTATACATCAGAACATCAAAGTCAATGTTGGTATGTAATATCACATTTGAATTAACCTGCAGAGCATTGTAAAAAAAAAATATATATATATATATATGTATGAACATGCATGAAGATTAAATGTTGTCAGTTACCTCTGACATTTGAAATGTATGTTCTTCTTGAACTTTAATTTCAGCTTTGTAGTCATGAAAATGTTTACTAGCTATGTGTTTATTTATGTTGTACTTATATAGACTAGTGCAGAGTTGGAATGCCTGTTTTAAATGTTATATCCAAGCACAGAAATTGACTTAATAGGCAGCTGCCTAGTTGGACTAACAGAGCTAATAATAGAAAGGGATACTGGTACTCGTCGGGAGATGTCACTTTTAAAGCATGGACAGTAAAAGTAATTGTTAGCAGTATAATCATTAATCCGAGTGTTTCCAGGTACTGTTCAGTGTACAGTTGAAATGAAGTATATCTGAAAAATTATTTGTATGTCTTTCCAAGGATGAGGTTACAGGCTATAGCAGTGAGGACAACAATTGTGCGGAAAACACCGGTTCAGCAAGGCAGCTGCGCTCCTCATTTCGACCACGAGATAGACAATCAAATGCATCTTCAGACAGTTTCACCAGTCCAATGACTGCCTCCCCACTGGGGTCAACTTCTTGCAGACTCTGTCTAACACGCCACCTTTGAATGTGCAACCCACGTGACCTCAAGCTCCCATGCACATATCGTTCACCTGCATTTGTGGTGCGCTGAAGAATTTCACCAACAACTCTGTTCAAGTTGTCATTGGATAGTGTTGCATATGTCAGTGGCTGAACGCCAAGCTGCTGTCTATGCCTGTAGAGAGTCCGACAGCTTACCCCTAAGCATGTTGAAATGCTTTGCCAGTTCATTCCAAGGGATACCAAATGAGATATTTGCTCTCCTGAAATGCTGTATCGAGGTCTGCCTTGATGTCTAGTCATGACAGGTGGAGGCAACAGGGCTAAACTATTCTCAGACCTGGTTCTTTGTCTGGTTTCATAAGCTGTCAGCAAAAAATGAAGACATCCATGCAAGGACTCTAATCTATTGAATACCTCTCTTGAATCTTCAGCAAATCTTGAGATTGACAGAAATCCAGATAAGGTTTCAATGTGGTCACGAAGTTCTCCATACATCATCTCATGAACAAAATAATCTGTACCTTCTCTTTGTATTCGTTCAATACATTTCAAGACATTATTAAAATAATGTCTAATTTCATTTTCATTGCTACTTACTCCCAAAATGAAAAACTGCACTTGAAAATAAAACAGGATGACTTTGAATAGCATCATTGTACTGTATAGCTATTTAACATCAGGTTAAGATAAGCTGAGCAAGTCATGCATGTGTATTTCCTGGTTTGAGAGTGACTTCCTTCTTAAAGACCCAGTGAAGTGTGCGCCGGTGCATGATCTGTTATGCTAATACGTATATAGTAATGACCAAAATTGTCCATTGGAACCCATATCAAAGATGTTGGAATAGCAACGAATTTGACGAGTTGGAATTTTCCGCTGGGAAATCCGCAGTCGACCTCCGCCTTCGTGGGCGTGGCTTGCGATCTACTGCATGACGTCAGAAGATGGGCTCAGCCGAAGTGTTTACATTCACCACCGTTCATTTTGTCTCTGTTTCAAAGTGGAATTTACCAACGTTTTTGAGCGAGTATTTTATTGGAAAGTGTTTCGCAGTCGACTGGAAGTGATTGCCAATCGAGGAAACCTGACAATGGAGGCGACAGTGAAGAAAAAGGGAGGAAAAACACACGGGAAGCGATGCATTGCCGCTGGCTGTGGTAATGTCAATTCTGCCGAAGTGGCGATGTTTCTGTTCCCAAAAGATGAAGGTGAGTGGCTGGTGTCATTGTTTCGTAGATTCGTAGATTGTTTATGAAAAATAAAGGCCACTGTGTTTGTGTTTACTAACAAGACTATCATGGCGGCGGCAGAGCTCAAGTCGAGTTTCTCCGCCTGGAGATATTCTCACTATTTCACTTTTGTCGAGCACAAAGAAAAGAACGTTTTAGTTAAATGTAAGTTGTGTCTTGGCGGGTCAAAGATCCTATCGACTGCCCAAAACAGCAATTAAAATCTGTTGAAACATCTGCAGAAACAACATGCTGGGACGAAGCTAGTAGCTAAGACCACAGACCCAGACTCATCCGACGCCACTCCACCTCCACCTAAGCAACAGCGGCTGGATTGGCACTTTGAAACATATCTTTGTGTTTGTGTTTGTATAGACCACATTGCTTAGCAGAGTTCAGTGATGCAAATGCATGTCAAGTTGATCAACAGGTTGTATTATTCTCCGATGCAATAACAGTACTGAAATGAAGGCTACAGTATAAGGGCATTAATGGGTGCCCTTTTTTAAGTAACTAAAAAGTTACTTTTCACAGTAACGCATTACTTTTTGGTGTAAGTAGTGAAGTAACTAGTAATTGTAACTAGTTACTGGTTTTCAGTAACTAGCACAACACTGCATGTGAACATGAATGTTGCATCATGCTATGAACAGATGAATGTATGATCAGGTGATGGCCAATCCTGTGTGTAGATCTACTCTAGATCTATGACAAAATATTGTCCTCAACTAAATTGACTTCCATGGCCACTTTCCTCATCTATCCTGTCCGAAAAGCTGTCAAAATCATTCATTTCTCTCGCACCAGTATCACTTTCTGAAGTCTCCGCCATGTTTAAAATCACAACTGGGCCCATCTTGTGACGTCACAGCCGCTATCGTCTGCAGCAGCGGTAGGCTCAGACGGCCGTTCACGGGATGAAAAATTTGCGATGTTTATCTCGTCCCTCGCACTTCCTAAAAAATTATTTTAGCCATGAACAGGTACAATTATATGTAAGAAATGAAACTGCCATTTCATTTTGGCGCAAAAAAATGCACTTCACTGGCACTTTAAGGCGGGACTTCCTGTGTCAGTAGGTAATGGATACCAAAACAGATGAGACAAAATACATGCGAGTGTCAAGTATGTGTGTAAGTGACAATGTATGTATTTGAGAATATGATATATGTTTATACATGTGAGAATAAAAAAATATATATGTAAAAGTTAGAACTTATTTATGTGAGAGTGATGAATACCTATGTGTGGAGGACGTGTATGGGGGTTATTCCCTATCTTTATTCAAGAGCGTGGTCTTTAAATTTGAGAGCATAATTTATTGATTTCACGTTCAGATTATGTATTTATTTCCCTCAAACCCTGTCCTCGCACTCAAATAGTGCCTGCTTGCGCTTAGATTTGCTCTGCTTCTGCTCAAACTGTACGCTTGCACTCAGATATATTGCTGCTTGCACAGATTTCCTGTGTTCCAGCTTAAAACCTTCTCTAAGGGCGGTTACTCTTTGGTTTATAAACTCCCGCCCTCCACGGCTTTATTACATGTACTTCACTTGTTTCATTTACAACTTTTGGGGTTGAAAAGCACAGTTAATAGATATATATATATATATATATATATATACCAGCACAATCCATGTATATCTACGGATCATTTGTTTTTCTTTATTAAACAAGTAAACGGAAGAGCGTCTGAGAGGCGTTTTTGCTTTTTACCTTACTAAATG
The DNA here is from genome assembly GCA_031216635.1 of Dissostichus eleginoides. NCBI lineage: Eukaryota > Metazoa > Chordata > Actinopteri > Perciformes > Nototheniidae > Dissostichus > Dissostichus eleginoides. Next base: position 10,942,772 of record CM062268.1, on the reverse strand, counting down.
GTCTCGTCAAAAGCACTCCATTTATCCATTTATTTTTTTGAGGCTGGGGAAGATATATCAGCATGTATTTCAACATGCAAATGTTCTAATACTGTACAAGTAAGTATAAGTATAACATGGAAAAGGAAATAAAATAAGTTTCATAGGAGGATGTGGATTTATTTTCTCTCACCTTGTAATTACACAATCAAACAATCTATAATTTAGTGGGAATGCTGACACAGCATTCCAACTATCTGTTATGCTACGCACAAAATTCTTTATTATTCCGCCGGGTTATTTTGCACCACTTCTTCTCCCACATTCCACATCGCAGAAACTCCGTTCAAACATCAAAACGTTCAGCTCGGTCGGGAATCGATGGCTATTACTTTTCTTATTCATAACTTTCATAATTCCAGAGATACATCCCATAATTCATCACATGTTTAACATGGAAGTCAATGGAGAAACTCTTCAGACTTGAACAATCTTCTTGCAACTTCAACTGCTAACCCTACATTCCTGAGACATAATTTTTCATGAGAAACGTAGGAAAACATCTCGTAGCTTGAAATATTAAAAAATAATTAGGCAAAATAATTAAACAAAATGCCTCTTGAGGGCATGAAGTGACAAAAACGTTCAACATGTCTCCATTAAACCCCATTGTAAGTTCAGCCTCATCGATCCCCACCACAGCAGCCGCACACCTTTAGTTAATCTGCCAAAAAGGCCACATTATTAACCCGAAAGTACACAAAAAGTACACTTCAGATGCTCAAGTTCCTTGACATGCTTCACGCTTTGAAATTTCACCGATATCTGTTACGGTTCTTCAACAAAACGTTCACATGTAAGAGGTTTATCTCATTCAGAACAATGAAAATGCTCTCCTCTCACTGATCACCATGGAAACCTTTGATCTCTGGACACGTCGTTAGCTCAAATATAAACACCTGTGTCATGGAACACAATGATGTCATAACTCCAACTGACATGCTCAGAGCAGCAGACTTCAGATAATGGTCAATGGTCCGGCCCTCAACAGCTCTACGTCAATTATGGGGTGTCATATGCCGTTTCCATGGAAACGCATCCCTCGCCATAAAAGACGATGTCGCTATACATTAACTCCTATGAAAATGTTCAAAAAGTGCTCAAACTTCACATGTGTGCTAACAGTCCAGCTGTGAAGACATCTACGGGACAGTTTTGAGATTTCTTCAAATGCCGTTGCCCTGGCAACACAATGCTCGCCATGAAACACGGTTTTCTCATAACTTCAGTGAAAATGCTCCAAATGGCCCAAAACTTCACAGGTTTTGTAATGATGCAGCCATCAACGCATCTAAGCGTATTATGGGATGTCATCAAATGCCGTTGGCATGGCGATCAAGCAAGAGGAAAGGCTGTGGAGCAACTAAAGGTGGAGAGGACGACGGCAAAGCGATTAGCCTCTCGACTGGCCAACACCATCACCAGGACGTTTAAGTACATGTCTGAAGAAGAACTCAGAGACAGTTTCAAGAGATTCTCTAAAGAAGTTGAAAAAGTAATGGAAGCAAATGACGACTTGGAAGCTGGGTTCATCGCAGAGCTGGACACAGCTGAAGAAGCTGAGTTAACGAGTCAGGAAAAAGACGACCTACAAGAAACTGCATAGGAGAGTACGTGGAAGCTTGAGGAGTTAAAGGGACTTATTCAAGAAGCTCTGTGGACTAACTTTGGAGAACTTGAAGTGTCAGTAGCGCTACAAGCGGCGGAGGCTGAAGGTGAACGTGCTGCTGCTGCAGAGCCTGGTGGTAATCTGTAGGCCTATGACTTCACACTCAACCATCTGAGAGAGCTTATAAGAACTGCAAAAGAAGTGCACAGTCGGTGGAGGCAGTGGATCCAGAAATGCGGGAGGACCGGCAAAGCCAGCTACGGGGGTTTGAACTTCATTTCCCAAGATTAGTCTCCAGAAAGGCAGACTTCATTCAGGCAAAAATGAAGGAGGACACTGAAGGAGTAGCATGGACGCCTGCTTCAGCCAGATATCCTGTGGCATCCATTAAGTTGAAGCCAACAGCACTTCCCAAGTTCAGTGGCAACAAACGTGAATTCCACAGATGGAGGATGGACTGGGAGGCACTTCAGAAGCAAGGTGAGCCTACTGGATCAAGAGAGGTGAAGAAGGTCCAACTGCTGGACAGTCTCGAAGACAAAATGACAAGAGATCTTCGCCTCACTGCCTACAACACTGCAGATGATATATTCCGTGTCCTAGAGAACCGCTATGGAAATCACACATCCATCGCCATCGAAATAGTGGATGAGTTACAGAAGATGCCAGCTGTCAGAGGATATCAGCCACGTAAAATTGTGGAATTGATCCAAACTGTGGAAAAAGCTCTTCAAGATTTGAGTGACCTTGGGGACACAGGTGCTATAAAAAATAAGTAAACTCCCAGATACCCTCAAGAAAGAATGGCTTGTCTATGCCACTGAAAGAAAACGTTCTGGTAGAAAGCTCTACTTCTGCAGAAAGTTTAGAGCACTGGAGCTAACGGAGAAAAAGAGTGCAGTGAGGAAGCTGGGAGCATGCAGGAGATGTCTTGAGGTCCATGATGGGAGCTCATACTGCAAACCTGGCTTTCTGTGTAAGAATCAAGACTGCAGGACTGAGCATGTTCCCGACCATCACTTCTACCTATGTCCCAACACCAAGGCCAGGAGAAGCCAAGAAAGTCAGAATAAAAGCGGACCTGGTTCAGAGGGAAATAAAGACAGGAGGAGATGTACAGAGACCCAAGAGGACTTCCTCAACGAGCTACCTCCGGAGTTGGCTAAACAGTGTTGGGATGTGTTCAAGAACCCTCAGCACTAGGAAAGACCAGTTAGGACTTCTAGAGGAGAGTGGATTAAAGGAACCACCGGTGCTGATGATCCTTCTTGAAGTCACAGCCAATGCTGGACAAAAAGTTGGGACATTAATTGATTTGGCCTCTGACACAAACTATATAACTCACAAAGCTGCAAAGAAACTGAACCTAAGGAGTGAATAAATCACACTTGTCATCCATGGAATTGGAGGGATGAAGGTTTTCGTGGAGACCCGAAGATACCTTTAAAGATCACAGTAAAGACTCCCAAGGGCACCCTCAAATCACAGCAATTGGTTTGTTTTGGTCTGGACAGCATAGCAGATGTCCAGGGAAGTGTGACTCCAGAGCAATTGCAAGAACTGTTTCCAGACATACCACTCTGTGAACTGAAAAGACCCAGGGAAATAAGTCTGCTGATAAGCCACAGAGAAGGTCAGCTAGCACCTCAAAGAATCAGAGCTGTTGGAGACCTAGTCCTATGGGACGGACCTCTGGGGAAGACTGTTGGAGGAACTCACCCTGAACTCTTTGAGGATGTTACTGGGTCGGGTCACATGTCCAAGACACATTTTGCCCGGTCAATGAGGGCAGCTGCTGTCCAATACAAGGAGGTCATTGGAAGGCAGCCATCACCAAACGAACAAGTCGATGATATACTCACTTCACACAACAATCGTGAGCAGCTGTATACCATCGCAGCAAATGTGCAGCAGATCCTAAAGGCCGGAGGGTTTGAGCTCAAGCCATGGGTGTTCTCTGGTCAAAGTGGGAGGAAGAAATGCGGCAACGAGTTGGAATTGGATCAGAGGAAGACCATGATTCTACCAAACCAAATGTGTGAGGAGAACAATAAGGCGCTAGGCTTGGGCTACATGGTGGAAGAGGACAAACTCCATGTCATGGTTGGAATAAACTTTTCCAGGAGAAAGAAAAAGATGCGACTTGGTCAAAACCTTCTACAGGAGGAAATCCGAGCCCAGACACCAAACCCTCTTACGAGAAGAGAACTGCTGAGCCAAGTGTCAGGACTGTATGACCCAATTGGACTGGTAACTCCTGCTAAGCAGAAAGGAGCCATTCTGGTGCGGCGGGCCTTCCAGGAGGCAAGAGGCAAAAGTTGTGCAGTAAAGGACACATGGGACATGGCACTCTCAGATGGGCTCAGGGAGGATGCAATCAAGCTTTACGAGGAGTATGCCCAACTTTGCAAAGTCAAGTTCAGCAGGGCATTAACCCCCCCATGCTTTGCAGAGCAACCCTGGGGAATCACACTCTCTGATGGAAGCGAGCATGCTTACGGAGCAGTACTGTATCTGAGATGGAACATGGACGAAGGCCCGATTGTCAGGCTGGTGGAATCCAAAGCCAAACTGACTCCTTTAGATCACAGAGGTGATGCAGTCAAAGCAGAGATGTGTGGAGCCGTGTTTTCCACTCGCCTGAAAAAGTACTTTGAGATACAAAGTCGTATCAAGGTGCAAAAGTGGTATCATCTCGTTGATAGCCAAACAGTCCTTGGTGCTATACAAAGGGAAAGCTATGGTTACCAGACTTTCTTTGCAAATCGGATCGGCGAAATCCAGAACAACTCAAACGTACTTGACTGGTGGTGGATTCCTGGTCCATACAACATCGCTGACATAATCACCAGAGGAGCAAGCCCTCAAGACCTGGACGAAAACTCAGAGTGGCAAAATGGGCCAAAGTTTCAGAACTTGCAAGCGAAAGAGTGGCCAATCAAATCAGCAAGGAACCTCGCTGACACTGCCAGAGAAGGCATCAACAGGCTGCAAAAGAAGGCATTTGTTGCTGCACTAACGAGGGCCAAGGCAGAGAAACAGGAACCACCGCAAAAGCCGAACCCAATCCAAACAGAGAGGAGAACACCTGCAGGGTCAGCTATCCAGAACCTGGTGAATGTCAAGCAGTTCAATGTGCTGAGCCGATTGGTTAAGACAGTTGCATGGATCTGGAGGGCAGCAGAAAAGTTCATCAAACCCAGTCAATCTGTGGAAAGTGAAAAGTGGGAGGCGGTAACCTCTTCGGGAGTCATATCTGTAAATGAGCGAGAAGATGCCCTGCGAGACATTTTACTGTCAGCCCAAGCAGGTGTATCATTCTTGAACACCACCACAGACAGACTCGTAGTCTACAGGGACAACATCTCTGGGCTCTTGCTTTGTGGAGGCAGATTCCAAGGTTTCAAAGAAGATAAAAGTGGTGTTCCCATCTTACCTTATGATTCCTGGGTATCGATGTTGCTGACTCAAGAGGCGCACAATGCTGGACACGATGGTGTGGCTGGAACCTTGCTTAAAGTGAGAAAGAAGGCATGGCTCATAAGGGGAAGGAAACTTGCTCAAAAGGTTGTTGATGGCTGAATAAACTGCAGAAAAGCCAAAGCAAAGATATGTCAACAAATGATGGGAGACCTGCCAACAGAAAGAACAGAGCCTGCCTGTCCATTTGAGTTTACAACAGTAGACTGGCGAGCTAGCCAGTCTACTGGACCCTATCATGTGAAAGATGACGTCAAGAAAAGAACAACACTGAAGGTCTGGGGAGTTGTCTTCTGTTGCATGGCCAGCAGAGCAATCCACACAGAGCTAGTAAGCACAGTGTCGACTGAAGGGTTCCTCGTAGCATATCAAAGATTTACTGCAATCAGAGGGCACCCAAAGAAAATCTGGTCAGACCCAGGAACCAATTTCATTGGAGCAAAGCCGATCTTGGGAGAACTATACAGGTTCCTAAACGGCCAAAACAAAGTTGCCCTGGAAGAGACAGCAGCAGAAAATGGAACGGAATGGATGTGGAAAATCCATCCGGCTGACTCGCCACTCAGGAATGGTGCCGCAGAAGCTGCTGTAAAGACTGTGAAGAGGGCACTCCAGAGTCTTGGAGGGGGAGCTGGGCTCAGCTATAATGAGTTTCAAACAACCCTTAGCATAGCTGCTAACTTGGCAAATGAGCGCCCGATCGACGCCAGAGTACAGAGCAGAGAAGACTTTATCCGCTATGTCACCCCAAATACTCTCCTCCTGGGCCGAGGATCTCAAAGCGGGGACTTCAGGACCTTCGACATCTCAAGATATCCCTACAAGAGACTCCGAGCAATGCAAGAAGAGGTAGCCAAATTCTGGCGGAGCTGGAGCCAGCTAGCTGGTCCAAACCTCTTTGTCAGGAACAAATGGCACACTTCACAGAGAAATGTCACTGTAGGAGACATAGTCTGGCTGTGTGACCAGAACGCGCTAAGAGGACAGTTTAAGCTTGGCCGAGTCATCAATACCAACCCGGACAGCAAAGGAATAGTGAGAGATGTCAACATCAGGATTTTCCCAAGCTATCCTGTCCCTGTGACAAAAGCCCAGCAGAAGACACTAAATCCAACCTCTAATAGGAGAAGTGAAAAGATCCCTGCCACCATTCTGCACAGAGACGTCCGGCGGCTGGTCGTCTTGTTACCTGCTGAATAACAGAAAGAGTGACTAGGGTTTATTGTTTGCCTCAAAGCAAGCGATCTCCCAGTGTTCCAAAAGAGACAGGAAGATCGAGTGGGAGGTGTATGGATACATATCAATAACAAAATAGCTTAATTTTTATCGGAAATTAAATCATTAGAGCTACAAATATGTTTCATTTAAATACAAATCACCAATTAATAGGGATAGACAACAGGTGTGTAATGATCGCAGGCAGTCCTGCCTCCTCTGGCAAGCTGGGTGTAATCACCCTAATCACAGAGCCCAGTGCTGCATCCAGGAGAAGGATTTAAATAGTTGCTGTGTGCGATCCTGGTAGACTGAAGCGTGTAGACGGGAGGCATTTATACCAAGTCAGGACAGGCAGCCGGTAAGATCAGATCCATAATTTGGTGTGAGAGCTCCGCAGAGCCGCTAATGTTTATGTTCTGTTAGATTGTTTGCGTGTGTGCCACGTGTTTTGTTAGAACTCTGCGCAGCATTGTTTATAGATATAGGTCACAATGTGGTGCGCTAATTGTGCGGAACATTCTGAGCTTAGACGCTCTGTTATTTATCTTCAGAAGGATAGGTAAAATAAGGAAAATATTTATTCTTAAAAAGTATTCATTTTTGATTTACTAAAAAACCTTTCTAATAAGATCCTGTTAATTTAATCCACTGAAGATTCCTACTAAAAGGGGAGAAAATAGTCTTTCTTGTTATAAAGAATTATTTTGATTTATTAGAAGCATTGATAGTGAAGTCTTGTTTATAGTGAAGTCTTGTTTAATTAATTGAATACCTCTGTTAAAGGAGGAAAGAATCTTTTCTTGTTTAAAAATAATTAATTTGATTTGTTAGGAACATTTCTAGTAAAGTCCAGTTAATTAAATCTGCTGAGATTTTAAAAGAGCTTGGGTTTAAAGAAACGTTTTATGTTAGAAATTGATATTTCTGCGCTTAGTCCAGTGTTAATTTCGTCAACGAAAACTATGACGAAAAATGTTCGTCAACGACCTTTTTTACACGACTAAGACGAGACGATGACGAGCTAAAAATAGATTCTTGATAACGAAAACTTTGACGAAATGTATATTTAGTTTTCATTGACGAGACGAGACGAGACGGGACTAAGGTGTTAATGGTGGACTATCGGACATTCAAAATGCAAGGTATTTTCCCCCAATTGTCCGTCTTGTCTGTCAAAATGCATCTTACGTTTCTAACTTGCAATATCATTATTTCCGCTCTCTTCACTCCAGAAGAGTGATCTCCCTGTGTCTCTCTGTGTGCGGGGGGCGGGGCCTAACAGACACGCTGCAGCGGCACACAGAGATCTGCCGGGACTGAGCGTTCAAAATTATAGAGACACTCTACAAGGCTCGATGTGGACAAAGCTCGTTTGCCATTAGTGTTCGCGCATTGACACGAGTAGAGTAGTCTGTCCAAACAGCTGGCCAAAGGGCGTCATATTCAGTCGGAGAAATGCACAATTTTCGACTTCCTTAACTCGTAGCTCTGTTGCCCCAATTACGATTAACGTTATCACATCAGGTGCGCAGAGGTGGGAGAAGTAGGCCTACTCAGATCTTGTAGTTAAGTAAAAAAAGACCATAGTGTAGGAAGAGTTCCTCAAATAAAAGTATGATCATCAAAATATAGTTACAGTAGTGATTGTGCAGATTGGTCCATTTCAGAATAATATATCTGATATGTGTTAATGATTGATCATTAAAGTGTTCTCAAAGCTGGTAAAGGTGCAGCTAGTTTGAATGACTTTGTATACTGCAGGGTAGCTTGTGAATTTACTCCAGGTGGAACTAAAGTCTGATTTAACACTTGATTATATTTCACATTATTCATCCAGATCTGTAAAGTAACTAAAGGTATTAAATACATGTAGTGGAGTAAAACTACACCATGTAGCTCTGAATGTAGTGGAGTAGAAGTACACAGTAGCAAAATATTTAAATTCTCCAGTAAAGTACCTCAACATTTGTTCCATTGATTCCGATTTCAGAACCTGTATTTGCTGAATTGGTTTAAAGAGAGAAAACATTTTGACTAAAAGTTGACTAAAATGTAATTTTTCATCGACTAAAACGTTTTGAGTTTTCGTCGACTAAAACTAGACTAAAACGTTTTGAGTTTGTCGACCAAAACTAGACTAAAACTATGAAGGATAGGAATGACTAAAATGTGACTAAAACTAATAACCATTTTCGTCTAAAGTCTAAATCAAAAACAGCTGCCAAAATTAACACTGGCTTAGTCTGCTCAATCTATATGTAACACATTCATAATGAATATATATGAATGTTTGAAGGGCAGCAGTTGCCAAACAAATGTATTATTTACATGCTTTATTTACATGTTTACATGCTTTATTTTGATAACTTACAAATTCTAAAATGCATCTTTCTTGTGTTTTCAAAGGTTTTTCACCTGCATAAAGTGACCCAGTCAGCAAAGACATTTGTTAAGTGAACTGCTAAATAAAAGGTCTGAAAAGAAAGCTGTGTCATTGGAGTGGAATCCTGTTCTCAAAGTCCAGTAGATGCCTCAAGTCCCTTTCAAGTGGGGAAGCTGCACCAAAACAGAGGAAACTTGACAATGAGTATCTTGGCCGTTTTCGTTGTGATCGCTAAATTCACCTTGTTTCCCCTTGTTTATAATATTATCACCGTTCCAAGCAAACGAGTGTTTTTGTTTTGAAATCACTTCTGCGAGTCCCCCCCCCCCCCCCCCCCCCCCCCCCCCCCCCCCCCCCCGCTCGACCTTCTGAGCCAATCACAGCGCGATAATGACCTGCCTTCCGTTTCAACTATACTCCTTCCGTTTCCACTATACTTTCTCTCACACATACATGCATTCTTCTCTTGCATACATATATTCTCTTCAGACATGTGTAAGTGAAAAATGTATAAATATGTGAGTGACAATGTGTGCATTGAAATATGAGAGCTGAATGTGTGAGTGTAATAAATATACATGTGAAAATGTATGTATGTGTGTAATGTGTGAAAGTGTGTGTGTGTGTGTCTCTAGGCAAACACATTTCAAAACATGTTCAGGTACTTCACCTTCTCAATCTGAACACTCTAAAAAAAAAATGTTCTTTCCATTTTGTGAGCCATTTCCATAATATCTTATAGTGATTGGCTCAGCCGTTTAAAATGTCATAGGATGAAGATGAACAACCCCATCGGGTACGTTTAATCCCTACACCCTGCAATTTACATACATTTAACTTCTCTCTTTTGCATAGCAATCTGAATAGAATTGACCACAGTGCAAGTATATGCTGTTATCATCCTTGCACACGTGATATGATATCCTGCTTTGCATGGGTCACATTTCTATCTTTGTATAGGTATCAGAATTATATTCAACACCTGCCTAATTGCGCACTAAACTTAGGAACACTGCCTGCCATGTGTTTTTACAGTAGGTGTTTATTTTCAATTAGACATGCATTTACAGAGGCCAGCGGTGAACCACAGTTTTTTGTGAGTTGCGAATAATGATGTTTGGTGAAACGATACTTCGGTCCCAAGTTTATGCCAACATTCTCAAACTCTAACAGTCCTCGTTTTTCACCGAGTTTGTATCAAAAGTTAAACTTACAACGTCCTGTTATCCCCTCCCAAACAAAAAACAGTTTGCAGACAGTGATTAAGGAGGGCAAGTTGAAGTACAAAGGATTTATTGTTTTCCTTTGACTTTGCTGTGGTTTCCATTGGGATCAAGAATCGTGGGAATTCACCGAAATCAGTGTTCACTACAAATGTGCCTGGTATGGTGACCAGAGATGGGGTCGTTACTAAGAAAAAGTAATATATTATATATTACTTTAAAAAAAAGTAATATATTACACTACTTCGTTACACTCTGCATAAAGTTACTCGTTACTTTACTCGTTACTTTACTCGTTACTTTACTCGCAGGGCCGGCCGGCCCGCCCCTCCCTCCCTACAGGCAGATCACGCAGACTGCGGCGCTGTAAGCGCGCCACAGTTTTGCCTCTGCGAGACTCCACTTGCACCCCCAATTACTATTGCAATAAGGAAGACATAACACAAGTCTTTCTTTTTATATGCTCTTTAATAAAATAGGCTACCAGCCTACCACAACAAGCTAACAGTCTGTGAAACGTAAAGAGCATTTCAAGAGAAAAACTGTAATAACGGAACAAGTGGGCCATATCAATGTGACACTGGCAAAATAAACAAATACTTTACAAATAAATAGCCTGTATAAAACAACATCCTCACTCTGGGTTCGGGGTCCTTAGCTATTAGCTTCACCTTAGCATGTGTTCTTTGCAGGTGTTTGTGGAGGTTTGACGTGGTGTTTACAGCAGTGGTGGGTAACAGCTTCTGGCCTGGACACAGTTTGCACCTCACCGTCACATTCCTGTCTATTCTTCGGACGAACTCAAAATAATGGGCATACCTCCACCCCTCGAAAGTTATCGCTGACTCAGCCATGTTTATGCAGCACTGCACGTGGAGATGTGGACGCGCAAGTCGCGCAGATTACGTACATATAAACCTGCGGGGGAAACCCCTCTTGTCTGTCAGTGTGATTATGACTGATTTTATAAAAGTAACGAAGTAACGCGTGTCGGGGCAATGTTAGTAACTGTAGTGTGATTACTGAATTATAAAAGTAACGTGTTACACTACTCCGTTACCGACAAAAGTAATATTATTACAGTAACGCGTTACACCCAACTCTGATGGTGACATCCCTAGTTGTAACTAAATGTAGAGGAAAGCATTTGTTAAAGACCAAGATATAGTTATAATATAAAGGATTTTAAGCAGCATCTGTATTTATCTTTTGGTAGATATTTTCCCAACGATTCTTTCTTTTGCAGGCTCTAGAATTAACTAACATTTTTCATGATTAAAATAACACATTTGTGAGAGGAACTTCCGGCGACGAGGAATGGAGTAGACGCGTGTTTCTCCAGCTTCCACTACTTTTAACATGCATTGTTTTATTTATGTTACACATAACTGTCTTCTTTCCGTTGAAACGGCTAAATGGCTTCGAAAGCAAGCAAAAAGGAGAAGAGAGACGAGGCACCTGCTACTGCCGTAGCTAGCATGCCGTCCTTGGTTAAGCTACTGGAGGAGCACAGAGATGCCCTTTCCAAGGAATTTAAGTCGGCTATAACTTCTCTGGAAGCGAAATTAGACTTTGTCCAGGAGACAGTCACAGACCATGGTAGCCGCCTGACCTCCCTCGAGGCTAACGCGAATCAGCTCAGCGACAAAATGGAAGAGTTGGAGGCTAAGTGCGCAGCAATGGAGGGGAGCTACAACAAGCTACAGGCTAAAGCTATAGACCTTGAGTCACGCAGCCGCCGCAATAACATAAGGATAGCTGGCCTACCGGAGTCGATTGAGGGTGCACGTCTGGGTCCTCACTACAGCTCCGGAGCTGGACCAAGCACACAGAGCCCTGACTGCCAAGCCAAGTCCCGGGTCAAGACCAAGAGCGGTAATAGCCCGCATCCATCATTTCAGGATGAAAGAGCTGATCGTTCAGGAGGCCCGGAAGCGGCGGGGAAAGCTGTCTTCCAGGGGAAGCCCGTGGCTATCTTTGAAGACTACTGCCCAGAGATCGTGGAGCAACGCGCGGCGTACCGGGAGGTGATGTCGGCACTTTATCAACGCGGCTTGAAACCGTCACTCCTGTATCCAGTAGAGATGGGTGAGTCCTGATTCATCCGGATCCTTAACCCGGATCCTAGTAATGAGCTGGTCGTGACGAGTCTCCCCTCTCGATTAACCCGAGTCCTTTGAGTCCTACACCTGGTGACGTACAAATTAAAACTATAAATTGCGTCACTCGCTACTCTGCTTATAACATGTAAAATCACATTACAACGTACCCCAGTCCATCTGCCTAGCCTTTAGCAAGTAGGATCGCTGCCAGAAGTTATCGTTTGGCTCAGGGGAGTGGACGCGGATCAGTGAAACTTCCTGCAGACTCGTGCGGACTCAGAGCCGTAACCGTAGCAGATCCAGAGATCCAGAGATCCAGAGATCAGACTCATCATGCACGAGTCAACAGCAGACTCAGATTCGCAAATCCTGACTCACTGAATCAAGGGAACTTCCTTCACTTCCTGCAGACTCGTGGGGACTCGGAGCCGTAACCGTAGCAGATCCAGAGATCCAGAGATCCAGAGATCAGACTCATCATGCACGAGTCAACAGCAGACTCAGATTCGCAAATCCTGACTCACTGAATCAAGGGAACTTCCTTCACTTCCTGCAGACTCGTGGGGACTCAGAGCTGTAACCGTTTAGCAGATCCAGAGATCCAGACTCGTCATGCACGAGCATAGCCGCGGGAACTACAAAGTCATTTTACTTAGGGGGTGCGGACAAAAGTGGGGAGAGATTTCAACAACAGTAACATGAAGTTTTTCAAATGTACACTATTCGCAGCCCCGCCTCCAGCACCCCTACTTCCCGCGGCTATTGTGCACGAGTCAACAGCAGACTAAGAGATTCGCAAATCCTGACTCACTGTGCAAAACATAGCAGACTCGTGCGGACTCAGAGCCGTAACCGTATAGCAACAGATCCAGAGATCCAGCAGACTCGTCGTCATGCAAGAGTCAACAGCAGACTCAGATTCGCCAAATCGCAAAATAACCCTTTCTTTTTGTGATCAACATTTTTTATTAAAGCAAAATACACTGTGTAGCGGAGGTTAATGTAACGTTAGTTTAATATGCTCGTGAAATGCAAGAACTTTTCGGTTTCACCGGTAGGATTTATACACTCTTGGGGATGCTGACTCATATGACTCAAATGACTCGTATGATCCGGATCTCTTCAATGACTGACTCAGAAGACTCCGAGTCCGTAAAAGGATCCGGATTTGCCATCTCTAGTATCCAGCGAGGTTACGGATCACAACCAAGGACGGGGGGAACAAGCATTTCGCATCGGTGGAGGACGCTACATCTTTCCTGGAAACACTGCAGGGTAACATGTCGGAATCTCTGACTAGAGAGGAGCAGTGATGGCCAACTTTAATAGCAGGTTTGATCTATGTTTTATCAGCGCCATTGCGCTACATACATCACTCCATAACAAGCTAATATATCTTATAAAGCTGTGGAGAAGGACTTTTTGACACTCATTGCTGTTTTTTCATACTATACATGTTGAGGTACAGTCTTATGCTTTCCCATCACATTACTGTGACTATTTATTTATTCATTTCTGTTATGAATAAACCCCCAGTCACTGTTACTCTATTCGGCGTGATTTGCATTGAGATATGCCACCCATGCTCCTTATAGTCGTGAATCCCTCGGCTGTGTGTGTGTCCTGAAAAGATCACATTTTGCACATTGTTTCCTTTCTCTTTACAATGGTCTGGTGTGGATAGTAAACATAAAATTGTCTATTTCCTTTTTCCTAATGTTGACACGAGTCCACACCAAACCAACCTTATACAAACACTACTTTTTTCTCCCAACATATTATGAGTCGCTCTCTTAACACTGAGTTGGAATGTCAAGGGTCTGAACCACCAAATTAAAAGAAGAAAAGTACTCAATCATCTGAAGCAGTTCAACGCTGACATTATCTTCCTTCAAGAAACACATTTGCGTTCCACAGACAATGACAGATTTCTGGCCTCTTGGGCGGGGCAGCACTTTCATTCTACCTTCCAGGCAAAAGCAAGAGGGGTTTCTATCCTTGTGGCAAGGGGCGTAGTCTTTGAACCACTCAATATTACGGCTGACAAGAACGTTAGATTTGTAATCGTCACTGGGAAATTATTTAACATGAACGTTGTCCTGGCTAACGTATATGCCCAAAATATAGATGACGCTGCCTTCTTTGTCCGCCTTTTCTCTAATCTTACCGACCTGGGCCAGCACTACTTGATACTTGGAGGGGACTTGAACTGCTGGCTGGACCAGGCGCTAGATCGCTCCTCCACCAAGCCAGGTGCAGTGAGTAAATCAGCTCTACAAATTAAATTCTTTCTCTCAGTGTGGTATCGCAGATGTATGGAGGTTCCTCCACCCAAAAGAGAAACAGTATTCATTTTTCTCCCATGTTCATCATACATATTCTCAAATATATTATTTTCTTATTGATAATAGACTACTTTCCCAAGTCCGTTCTTGTACTTACCAGAGTGTTGTTATATCTGACCATGCACCTGTTGTGATGTCACTGGCACTCCCAGGTGTCCCGATGCCCACAAGGCACTGGCGTTTTAACTCATCTTTACTGTCTGATGATGAGTTTGTAAAATACTTGGAGGACCACATCACATTCTTTCTAGAAACGAATAACACATCCGATAGCTCTGCTCTCATGGTCTGGGATGCACTTAAAGCTTACCTAAGAGGACAAATATTTCATTCACCGTCACAAAAGGCGAAAAGCCCAAAGGGAACGTTCAGACCTGTTATCCAAATTCAGGAACTGATGCACAATACGCTCTAACCCCGACCCCTGAGCTATATAACACTAAACTGGAACTCAAAACTAAATTTGACCTACTTACTACCTACCAGACTCAAAACATTCTGCTAAAAAACAAAAGTACATTTTATGAGCATGGCGAGAAGGCAGGAAAACTGTTAGCTAACCAGCTGAAAAGGACGGAGGTCAAACAACTAATCACATTAATACACAAAGTGGCAATGTCAAACTACACCCTACAGAGATAAATACTGCATTCAAGGACTTCTATTCTCAACTGTTTGATGGGGATGATCCAAGAATCAAGAGTTTTCTTGACTCTGCCCATTCCAACTATTCCCCCGGATTTGTCAAAGGCCCTGGAGGCACCTATAACACAAGCAGAAATACCCATAGCTATATCCTCAATGCAATCTGGAAAGTCCCCCGAACCAGATGGGTTTCCCTCCGAATTTTTTAAGAAGTTCTCCACGCTTCTCTCGCCATACTTGACAACCGTTCTGGCCGAATCCTTTCAGCTGGGCTCGCTCCCTCCGTCTCTCAACGAGGCAATAATTACTCTTATATCTAAAAAAGGGAAAGACCCTACCGAATGTGCCTCTTACAGGCCTATCTCATTGCTGAACACAGATGCTAAAATCTTAGCCAAGGTTCTGGCACGCAGATTGGAAGTTGTCATCCCACTAATAATATCATCCGATCAGACTGGGTTGATTAAAAACCGCTACTCCTTCTTTAATGTCAGGCGTGTCTTTAATATACTATATTCACCAACTGGAAACGTCCCGAAATTGTTGTGGCTTTGGATGCGGAAAAGGCGTTTGATAGAGTCGAATGGAGGTATTTATTTACAGTTTTAGAGAAGTTTGGCTTTGGGTCATCGTTTAGATCTTTGGTTAATCTATTATATGCTTCTGCCGCAGTCCAAACAAACTGTACACTCTCGCAACCTTTTGCCCTGGGCCGTGGAACACGCCAAGGTTGCCCATTAAGTCCAATCCTTTTTAATTTGGCTATTGAACCGCTAGCGATTGCTCTCCGCAACAGTGCAGACGTTGCCGGTATCTCAAGGGGGGGGCTCGGTGCATGAGGCGTCTTTGTATGCAGATGACTTTTTGCTATATATTTCAAGCCCAACAACCTCTCTGCCAGCAGCATTATCTCTGCTTGAGCAGTTCGGTTCCATATCTGGTTACAAGCTAAATTTAAACAAAAGCATTCTGTTTCCAATCAATAGTGAAGCACTCGATTTAGACTACAAAGACTCGCCATTTAAATTTGAATGTGAGCAGTTTACTTACCTTGGAGTGACAGTTACACGAAAATTTAAAGATCTGTTTCAAGAAAACTTGATGACCTTATTCGGCCAGGTGAAAACGTTGCTAGAGCAGTGGTCTCCTCTCACAATGTCCCTTGCCGGACGTATAAACTCCATCAAAATGAATATACTTCCGAAATTCACTTATCTATTCCAGATGGTGCCAGTGTTCATCCCCAAATCCTTCTTTGATTCAGTTTTCTCCTTATATATATATATATTATATATATATATATATATATATATATATATATATATATAAACAAGAAACCGCGAGTTAATAAGTTACTACTGCAATGACTCAGGAGGGATGGGGGCATGGGCCTCCCCAACACTCATTATTACTGGGCTGCTAATATTCGCTGCCTCACCTTCTGGCGCCACTTCTACCTTCAACCCAACAGGCCAGCGTGGACATCCTTGGAACTAGAGTCATGTGGTGATGTCTCACTTCCAGCACTCCTTGGGTCACCACTCATTCAATTCTCGTCTAAGTCGATAGCTAATCCAGTTGTTCGGCATACCCTGAAAGTGTGGGTCCAGAGGTCTTTTGGTCTTTCTCACTTCTGAGCCTTGTGGCTTCCAACCATCTTTTCGTTTCATCGAGACATGACTCCACCTTTCAGGACTGGCACGGGAAGGGTATCAGTCAATTTAAGGATATGTTTACAAATGGTAATTTCATGTCTTTCGACCAACTTTCAGAGAAATACAATCTACCTAAGACACATTTTTTCCATATCTATAGGGTAGGCACTATGTGCGTTCTTCTTGCCGTGTTTTCCTAAGGAACCGGATAGTAACCCTGTTGATATGTTCCTCTCCTTTAACCCAATGTCTCAAAGGGATATGTCAACCTTATACAGAAACATCTCCATGTTGATGCATGCACCCTTGGTCCGTATTAAGCTGGCTTGGGAACATGACCTGGGGCAGTCCCTAGATGATGACCTATGGGACATAATCCTCACATCAATTCATAAATCTTCACTCTGTGCAAGACACTGCCTTATACAGTTTAAGGTAGTACACAGGGCGCATATTTCAAAGGCTAAATTGTCAAGCTTCTTCCCAGATGTGAACCCTACTTGCGATAAATGTAAAAAAAATGATGCTACCCTCTTTCATATGTACTGGCTATGCCCCCGCCTACAGGAATTCTGGAGAGACGTTTTCCTTACCTTGTACAACATCTTAAATCAAAAACTGACCCGGACCCCTGGTAGCTATGTTTGGTACAACCACTGTAGGTGTACTGCACTTGACACCCTCAGAACGCCGCATGATTGCCTTTTCCTTGCTTCTGGCTAGACGTGCAATTCTACTTAAATGGAAAGACGCTGCCCCGCCCACATGCAATCAATGGCTTCGGGACATAATGTTTGTTTGTTTGTTTGTATGTAGCCTTTATTTATCCAGGTAAAAAATCCCATTGAGATCAACGATCTCTTTTACAAGGGAGACCTGCCACGCTTCTCAATCAGAGGCTCTGATGAGAAATTCTGGACCTGGGGTCCCTTACCAAAGTAACTTGATGTGGTTACTTGGCCCTTGATATGAAAACAGTGTGACTCTATTGTAATATACAATAACATATAGTAAATATATTCTCTACTCTGGACAATGTGCTATATAATTAGTTTGATCATCCACTGGAACGGGGAGGGATGGGGAGGGAAGGGCCATCTCCGGCATAATTATTTGTTCACAATACTTTGCTGATGGTGTGTTTTTTTGTTTGTTTTTTCTATACAATCTCTTCACTTTTTGTATGTAATGCTACATTTTTGCACAACTCACTGCATTGTGATACTGTGTTGGCCCATCTGTGGGATTTCTGTGTTGAACAAGAACATTTATACAAATATTTTGGAAAAAAAAAAAAAAAAAGAATAACACATTTGTATTCCTTCTGCAGTTCAATGTTATTTCTCTCAACAAAATTCAAGGTCTTTGTGTACATTTAAACTCCCCAACACTTTGAAATGAGTAATACAAAGTTGTTCAAACCATTCTCTTGAATGAATATGTAGGCAAACCGCTCCCCACAGTTTGACAGCTATGCTTGAGACAACCTAAAACGTACACTCTAACAAATAATAATCGAGCGTACTTTTTAATCTTCTGATAACTCTTAATGAAAAGTCCTCACCACTAACCATTATCAGATAGCGAGCTGCAGAAAAATAAAAGAAACACACTAGCAAACAAACCAATTTGTGAAGAAATCAATTTACCTGCAGTAATCCACTATGAAAATGCAACAAGCTGCGTGCTTCACAGATAGAAATGAATCAAACATTTCAGGAGAGTCACAGTGGCTGCTGCACAACCTGTCTTTGAGATTCCTTTTTTTTAAATCCACCGCCTGCTGATTCAATCAGTTCTTTGGATGTAGCCTTAAATATAATTTTGTAAAATTTCATTTCATGTTGCTTTCTAGAATCCAAAATCTTCCTCTCAGAGCACAGAGGAAAGCTTTACTTTTCAGAGTGTGAACCTACCATTATTAATCTGACATCTCTGCCATTCTATTCATGGCTGGAATTATTGTTCCTGTGACATTTTGCACTTTTTTTTTTATAAAGGTAAATACTGAGGGAAATAGAGGATATGGTCAAATTGAGACATGCTTGAATACAATCTGAATGAGACCTGGACTAGGGTTCTGTTGACCTTTTCTCATTGAATGGTATGAAGCTTTAGGATGGGGTGATACTGTGAAATCCATACTGTATTGAAAGTAGGCTAAATGCTAAAGGAGCACAATGCTCTTCTGGCACAAAAGCAGGTGTCGAGTCAGAAATGATTACCGCTCTAAATGCAGATTTGGAAACCAACGAGACACTTACATGTGTAGTGATATTCTGAAATGCAACTAACATTTGTGTTTAATTATTTAAAGCTTGAATTTAATTTCAACAACAATTACTTTAATATTGAAAAAGATAGTCCACCAAAATGAGTCAAGTTTGGATTTGAGCTAGTGTGCCATTAAATAAATGAGACCTTTAAAAATAAATACATGGTGGATTAAATTATATAAACTGTATTAACATTCATACATGTTATTTGGTGACTGTATGTAAGATGTAGCAAAAGACTATTACATTAAAATGATGTACTATAACACAATCGAACCAATAAATTGATCGATTCAGACACTATAATCTATAAAAATTATACCCTATTTATTGCTTTATACTAAAAGGTTAACATTGATGTATTCCTAAAGCATAATAAGGTTTGTCTTCAGATAAGTAAATACATACTGAAATATGAAAAGCGACTCACCATACAGGCACTTTCTATTCAATGTATGCCTTTTCTGTGAGAGCGCAGCTGCTTCAGCAGGCAGCCGCCATCAGTGTCACCAGATATAGGATGAGCTTTCTGTTGTTTGCAAACAATAACTGTCTGAGAGCGTTAACTTAAAACACATTTCTCCAGGATTGTCTTTTCCTGTGCTATCAACCCCGTGAAACAAGAGTAAAACATTTTAGTGTTGACTGAGCATCTGGTTTTATCATTAAAGTAAATGGGTACCCTCAATAAAAATCAATTTTAATCAAAAGCAGAGGAAGATGCCATGTTTCAATTTGTTTCACTCATTACCTCCTTCTTTCCTGATTCACATGCAGCTGTCTGACACTCCTTTCATTTTTCCCATACACAGCCTTGTAAGTGAGCACACACAGTGACATTTTGGGGGCATGGTTACAGAGGCAGACTGTGATGGCCTTGAGTAATGTTGTCACAAATTGAAACAAGTCCGAGCCATAAATGTATCTTTAGATTAATACCTCACATAATCTGTCTCCCTGTTGCTATCCCTGTGTATACACTCTGTAACTGAAGGGGATAAATGAGGCATATACTCACTATTGACTTCCCATGACCCTCGACTGCAGTGTGTTGCTTCAGCGCCTTCAGTTGACTGAAATGAATGTCTTTACTGGTGAGAGCTTGAGATCAGTTATGTACCTTCAGTGCCTTGAGAGGAGGAAAAGCACTATTTGCTTTAAAGGACACTGACAGGAATCACTCATTCACTCTATCCCCTAAACACTCAACGTGCTTTAGCGAGCTGTAAATTGTGATTTTCGACTCATCGTTTTGAATCGAACCTGACATGTGTAGTGGTACATTTATGGTAATTTACACATCAGTCTTGTCACTCTATGGCAGCTGCATAGACTTACTGCTGTACATTTGATTCTTAGAATGCAAACCATTTGAGGGCACTCGGTAATGACTTCAAAATCAGATTATGATTACACACATATATATTGTAAGGTGCTTTGGATAAAGGCATCAGCTAAATGTACTGTAATAAAATCTGCAATTTTGTCATGAATTGCTCTCTCCACTACGCAGTTTTACATTTTCGCAGCTTTAAAATGCCAACTGAGGTAACTGAATGTGACCTTAAGTGCTTAGAAATATTTCAATGTCATTACCTGCAAAAGTGCGAGAGCAATATGTCTCAAAAGGATTTAACAGTTTTTTTCCTCTGTTATATATGCCAATGATAAGCTAAAACTAGCAATAGCTGAACTGTATTTAAAAGAAAGAAAATCAATGGTAGGGCTGCAACGTATAACGGCTGATAATAGGTTGATATCTTTTGTTAACCATTTAGTAAATGTAAAAAGAAAAAAGATGAGTGAAAAACACCCATCATATTTTCCAATAATGCACATTTTCAACATTCACAAATTGCTTATTTTTTTCACAACCAAGAGTCAAACATTTAAATATATATTATAATTAATAGTGACAAAAAAATCGAATTATAACACTTGAAAAGCTAGAAAGAACAAAATAACAAAAATATTGCAACATTGTGTTAATATGCTGCTCATTTTCAAAAGGAATTGTTTTGTTTAAAAATGGTATGCTGCTCAAATTGTTTAATTTTATTATGTTGGCATATTGGCAGATTTTCCAATTTCATAAATCAGCTAGTAACAAAATATTCATACTAAACATATCTGGAAAAAGTTCACCCTCATGTTTTATTTGTTCTCTTACAGAATCCAACCTTGCAATAAATCAGTTTCCTTTAATATGAAGAAACATTCAGGCAGCATTTTTTCTGAAAAAACATAATTAGCAAAACCGAAAAAAACACACATTTATATAAGAGGCTTTTGATGTTTCTTTTGATTGCATTATTGATTGTTCAATGACCTCCCCATAACTTTGTATTCCGTTGTGTTTGTTCCAACATTTTAGTGAGCAAAGGGTTGTAAAGCATGTTCAGCCTGATGCTGGACATATAAATGTCCTTTCATTCCAGTTTCAGATAAATGTTGGTCCCAGAAAACGGACAGAGGGAGGTGAAGATGATGGATTACATTCATCAAATGTCCCAGTGTGGTTGTCCGATCTGCAGTTTGTTTGGATTTTTTTGGAAGGGCAGTCAGTAACTTTCAGGGAAGACAGACCTGCAGACAGTTGAAGCAGCTGGACTGTGAAAAATCACATCAACAAACAAGGCGCATGTTGGCCCAGTAATGAGAGCAGAGTGATAATGGGGCAAGAAGTAGAAAATGTGTCACCTGGTGTTTCTAATGCACCGGGGGAAGGAGACAGAAGCATCATTCTGTGCAGGCAACAAAATGTGATGATGCATTTTTTACCAATCTGAGCAATTTTGAATAAGGCTGAATGTTCTTGTTTTACCTATGTATGAATAACATCTGATCGGTGGTGTCCCAGATATTGTGTTTCAGTGATTGACAGGCAGATGAGTGGCGGTGCAGACCACAGCTCCCACCTCAGCTTATCACAGGAGACAAAGAAAGAGTGTGCTACTG
Source organism: Dissostichus eleginoides (assembly GCA_031216635.1). Taxonomy (NCBI): domain Eukaryota; kingdom Metazoa; phylum Chordata; class Actinopteri; order Perciformes; family Nototheniidae; genus Dissostichus; species Dissostichus eleginoides. The sequence continues at coordinate 10,920,839 of CM062268.1, read as the reverse complement.
TACTGATGCTGCTGTGTGTCCATTATGGTCAGCACTGAACCAAAAACTAGGGCAACAAACTAGACGTCTCTACATAGGGGGCTATTTTGACTGGTGCACAATCTCAACCATGCAGCCTGTTGCAGTTGCTCCTGCTAGATTTGTAGTATTTACAACTTTTAGCTTTCTTATTTGATCGTACTTGTTATTTTTCTGTTCATACCATATATTAGTAACTTATAAAGCTATGTCCCTCCTAAACTGTCTTGTATAGATAGATTTTGTTTAGTTTTTTTGCCATTGAGTAGCTGCTGTTGTGCATCGACGCCTGTAACGCCACAACCACAAGGCTGCCTTGCTTGGGATGTGTCTGAGGACGGCGTTTTCATCGGTGGCTTTCGGACTGTTTGGGCAACATTTCCACCAAAATTTCTTCCAACGTTTCCAACAACTTTTCCAACAAAATGTCTATTTGTGGCTTCCGGACTGTTTGGGCAACGTTTCCATCAACGGTTCCACCAACGTTCCCAATAATGTTCCAAATAATGTTTCCATTTGTGGCTTCCGGAATGTATGGGCAATGTTTCCATCCAGGGTTCCACCTTCATTTCCACCAACAACTTTCACTTTGATGGATTCCGGACAACAATGATGGCGATGAGAGCTTACTCATGTCTTCACCATGAGCCTGAGTCTTCAGAGGGTCCCTGTGCTGTCGAGGATGTCCTGCCTCATTCCTGGGTCTAAGAAGATGTGCATTAGAAGGACTTTTATAACACATTTTTACTTGAATCACGTTTTTATAAATCTTTATTTATTTTTTAACTTCTGATTTCTGATATTTTGATTGATTGATTAAACTGATTGATAACAGGTATTTTCTATTGTTTACTGTATGTTGATGAGTTTGTGGAAGCCTTCGGTGTAAAGGCCCAGACACACCAAGCCGATTTTGTCCGTCGATGGGCGTCAGGCCGAGGATGAGCGTCGACACGCCCTACTCAGATTGGTGTGTCCCGCACCGTCGTTTCTTTTCAGCCGTGCCGACACCTTTTCGGCCGACTGCCCGAATCGGTGGGCAGTCGGCCAAAGGCTGTCGGCAAAAGAAATCACTCTGATTGGCTGTTCAGCTAGCGAATCAGTGCATGAGAAGCGAAACGGAAGTGAGGGACCCAAACAAACTATTAAGAAGGCAAATCTGAGATTTCATTTAACTCCAGCTCTCGACACAGGTTCGGGAAAGCCCCATGAGCTTCTCGTTGTAGAGTGAAAGTGGAACGCACACGCTATTTGTTGTTTGTTTATATCACACAGTCTGTTCTTCTTCTCTCGGTTATCACGCAGTCTGTCTTCCGGTTGTTGCCTCTTTTGAATGACGAATACACACTACCGTCGCTTGCTGGTAAGGAGAGTTATTGCCACTCACGCATGCGCAGTTCGTACGTGCTTCTTGGCCGTCGGCTGAAGTCTTTGCGGTGTGTTCCAGTGCGACACATGGCCAAGACGCAGAGACGCGAGGCGACACAACAGTCGGGGGTCCGTCTGTGTCAGTTATTTGGTGTCAGCTTGGTGTGTCCGGGCCTTAAGACTTTCTGAAACACTGGAGTGGATATATTATTAGCTTCCTACTGATCTCATTTAAAAAAAGTGATTGGTTTTCTGTGATGCCAACACGACATGCTGAGATTCACAGACTGAGGCACACCCGAGAATAAAGCTCTCCCTGTTAGACTCATCCTTCTAACCCAAGCCCGCTGGGCACAGCGATCACACAATAACGAGATTGCACATCCATAGGTGTTGCTAAAGAGCGAGTGGACCTTGATGCTTGACAGCCAGTCAGTCAGTCAGTGCACAGACGCCATGTGGCAAAGTCTGAGATGAAGTAAAGGGTTTTATGCATAGAGAATGAAGATATCGTGTTTAACGGTCAGTTACAAAACTGCTACTGGTAATATTTGTTGGCAAATGTGCAAAATTAACATTAGGAATATTATATTGCCCCTAGCTGTAACCATGCTATTCTGTCCAAGGTGGTTGATCTTTGTTATCTTATTTTTGGTAGAGTATCAAATATCTGCTTAAAGATTTTGAAGATATTTTGTTGAAGGGCTGTGGATAGAGAGCAAGTGATGAGCATCTGGTAAGGTTCTACGATGTTGTTACTATATTGGACAGCGCATGTTTTGGATTCAGTGTTCAGTTTTGGTTTCACCTGTTGACCCTCACGACAACACTAGATGGATCACATGCCGTTTAAAGCTTTAAATGTAAACATATGCAACTGACTTGACCTGGAGTAACATTAGGGATGGGCTCAGTCTGTGGGGGACTTTGCTTAGGTTTGGACTGGTACTATGAGAGGTGCCTGGGAAATGCCTAGGTGCCCTTGAGCAAAGCATCAACCTCCCAAACTGCTCCCTTAGTGCTGCTCCTTATACTAAGATGGGTCAAATGCAAAGACTACAATTCACTGTGCACATGTGTGTGACAATTGAAATAGGATTTGATTCAAAACATCAATATGATATATATATTGCAAAATAGCACAAGTGTCTACCCTGGCCTTTTTGTAGGCAGCATATCAAGCCCAGTCGCACAAAAAAACGTGAAATAGCGACGTTGGTCGACAGGGCAAAACGTAGTATATTCACAAATAACCCTCTCAAGACGTGACATGGATACAATATTGTTGTCCTATTCATTTCTTATGACCAGCGTCCATGTCACGTGATCACAAACTTTCCCAGTGAGAAAAAAAACATGGCGGACACCCGATTTATTTTTAGTGGAAAATCCTAAATTGTAGGATAGTTTGGCCATTATAATGCTTTTTGATTACATTTCTAGCGAGAAGTTTATATTGTACTTTAAGAATAAACGTCCAGTGGATGTGTAGGATCTATAGTTTGATAGATATTACGAAGATTATTTGAGCTCCATGTTTTTTTTTGAAAATATTGTATCCATGTCACGTCTTGAGAGGGTTATTTGTGAATATACTACGTTTTGCCCTGTCGACCAACACGTTTACACGTTTTTTGTGAGACTGTGTTGGCATATCAGTTAAGTGTTATGATTTTCTGAACTTACTAGACTGTTTTAGTTGTTTTATTTGCCTTTACCCACTTTGTCATTAATATATTTGTAATATATACCTGGCTGCTAAATCCTAAGAACTGTTACAGGATGTGTATTTTTTTTTAATTATGTAACTTTTTTTTTTTTTATTATATTTTTTATTATATCATAACTTAGTACTTTTTTTAATGCATGTCACATATTTAACATTATGTAACATTAAGCTGTCTTGGCTCTTTTTCCTGCTTTATCTACGCACATTTCCCCTCCATGGGACTAATAAAGGTATTCTGATTCTATTCTGATTCTGAAATTCACATTACTGATGATTATTTATCAAAAATATAATTGTAGTGTGCCACTGAAACCACTAGGTATATACTGCATTGGCTCGGGTACAAACTCTGTTGGCCCCATGTTTATTTTTGTTATATTTTCAAATTCAATTCGCGAATATTGTTGCAAATTGGATATTGAAGTATTTGTTCAGAAATACTGTAATATTAGATTTTCCCTTATCATTCAGTGTGCTGATCCTGCTGACTTCAATGATTGGGTACCATGATGCAATTGCTGCTACCATGCAATCGCTGGGATTCTCTTCTTTTCACTGTAGAGGGCACAGGGAGTGATTGTGTGCAGCCAAACGTTTGCAGTGGAAATATCTTTGTTAAATTGATAACTAAAAAAAGAAGAATGAGACTTTTGCTTCATGTTGTATTCACCCTGACTTCAGAAACATGTAGGCGAAAACAGAAGCAGCACAAGTTTACCAATTACAGTTCTGCTGGTTCCCATGTGGTATCTCGAAGCCAGTACATACTGTATGGAGACTGCTGAGCTACGAAGTTGGACCGACTCCCAGCAACTGATAGATGTTTTACATTTCCAACCTATTCTATTGCTGCAGTTGGCAGGAAACTGGAATACATTCAAACAATACACGTACAGTATTAATCCATAAGAAATTAACTAGCTCATGATATGGTGTGTGTGCCTTATCCAGATATCACACTTCTAAACATGTATTACTAAAGTAACTCTTTGATATTATTGTGTAATGTCACAAGCATCATCATGCACCATGAATATTTTTCCTCATTAATTTACCTGCACACTCCCCACTGTTAGCATAACCACTCTGATATCAATCAAGTCATATCTTATTTCCATTTCCTGATATTGAGATTGCCGCCTCCCGTTAAATAAAAGGAGGGTTTTCAGTTTAATATGATAATGCATAATTCCTGCCCCTTCAGTAAAACAAATTAGATATTCCCATCCGTCATTGTTTCATAAATCCTCTTGACAGAAATGAAAAGACTACATAATGTTCATTTGTATGTTTCATTGTTTCACAGTTAGTTTGTTTATCAGATTGGCTGTTACTCTCAAATCAATTTAGAGAGAGAAAAACGAAGATTTGAAGCAGAGGTAGCACCGCTGCAATGCCATTCACTGCGTACCATTTGAGTGCCAGGGCTTATCTGTGACCTTTGAGATTCTATCTGCTTCATGAAAAGGGGACAAGTGGGAAGTTTAAATTTGAACTTAAATTGCCTTGATATTGTCTTAGCCTGTGGATGGGTTATGCAGTCAGGCAGCGGAGTTGTTTTCTCTTCATATATCCCTTGGGTATTTCTTTCATTTATTTATTTTCTGTAGGCAATTTCTTATTTTGCTATCTGCAATTCTTGTGTTTAGTGCCCTTGATATTCCCCTTGTAACCAAGTGATTTTCACTGACCACTTTGTAGCAGATTCACAGTAATCCTTTTCATTTAGACGGGGTATATACTGTGAATAATCCATGCATCTGCAGAAACAGTATTTATATAAGGTTTTCTCTCACTGGTGCAGACATTAGTTTAATGTATTTAATAATAACAGGCATCCTCCGTGCAAAGAGCTCTGATTGAGAGCAGGCGAAACAAAGACATGCGGAGGGATGAAGCACTGCGTAGAGTAAACAGGGGAAATAGCAGATGAAAGCAGTAAATATGTTGAGGGATTTTCTTCAAGTGATTGGCTCGTTTGTGGTCTCAGGTTTTTATAATCCCATCCTGTGATGCTCTAATCTCCCTTTTCTTTAGTACAGAGTAAATACCCTCATTACATGGGGCAAAGCTGGAGACTTGTTATAAAAATGGAAATGAAGAGGCAAGAGAAACCTTTTATTAAATACTCGCCTTCCTATACGTACCCTGTCAGGCCACTGGCGCCCACACGATTACCATAAAGATAATCTCGCCAACGTGCGTGGGACCTAAAAGCTCATTGAAGATACTTGAGCACTTGTGAAGCGGCAAAGCAAACAATGGTGGTGTTGGATTTCCTCACCCTGTCTTCCTGTCAAGATGTTTTTTTGTTGTGTGCTATAATTAAATGGGAGAATTAGAAGTGATTGTGCATTTCATCAATTCTGGAATTCAGGTCGGTTGTTATGTTTTCTTTAAAAGAACTCTTTATAACAAACCAATTCCTGTTTATAAGATGAAGGGTGCAGGACCTTGCTGACGGGCACATCTGATTTGCATGTTTCATTTCACATCTCTCTGCATATACTGTAACAGGAATTGTGAGTGTTAAAGCTCAGCACCTGCGGCCCCAAATGCATGCAGATGAGAGGTTATATTGTAACATTAGCATGATTATTGATTTCCCTCCTTCTATCCATAGTAGATGGTTGAACTGCAGCACATTTGTTCGAGGTTGAAAATGTTCATAGATATAAAGCACTTTCTTTTATTAATCATTGTTTAGTAGAGCTGTGCAATACACTCATATTATAGTAATCATTCAGTATTATATTTGTTAGGCATAATATCAATAAACTTTGACTGGAGTCGTTTATTCATACCTTTTGTTTAAATGTTAGCGGTATAATAAAGCATCCCTGTTGTTATTATTCCTTTCTACAAGAAAGCTCTGCTAAATGCTTGGTTCATTTTGGCTCTTATGTCAATCTTACAAATATTAGCTTTAGCAGTGGTTCAGTCTGTAGGGGATTGGACTTTGGACCGAAGGGTCGCCGGTTCACGTCCTGATCGGACAAAAAAAAAATAGGGAGTGTGGACTGGTACTGGAGAGGAGCCAGTTCACCTCCTGGGCCACTGCCGAAAAAAACTGAATTCCCCCTCTGGGATTAATAAAGGTCCATCTTCTTCTTCTTCTTTACTTTTTATGATTGACATTGAACAATGATGTCATAGCTCTACCAGAAAAAAGTGGAGAAGATGGCCCCTCAATCCTGACTGTATTGACACCCAAGACTTGCTCTTTTCTCCCAATGTTTGCCGTTAAAGGATGGGCTGGATGGACTTAGTGACTGTATTGTTTTCCACGATGATGTCATGACTTGTGATGTCCTTTGTTACATTAAAACTTGGCTGGGACCTGAAGTGGCCGACAATACCACTTGGCCTTCTGATGTTTGCTTATCTGAAAGAGGCGGAGCCGTGTGATTTACGGTAAATAATGTACACATTCAAGAAGCTGACAGTATTGCATTTCCCTTGAATAGAACCTTGTATTATTTCATGTGACACATTGATTGGTTTTTGAAGATTGTGATAGAGAATTCAATTTGTTAATGTATTTCTTTTTTTATTTTGAAATATTTTTAAGCTTTCGGGCCCACAACATTACTGTTTTTTTTCACTCTCACTGCTCTCATATTGTTTTCATTACCTGCTCATCAAACAGCAGACAGACTCGGTTAACTACTAGCTTCCTTATAGTTAGGTCTTTATCTGCTAAAGAACCAGATACAGACCTAGAACAGAGCATAAACCGAGTAAATACTGGACTTTGTCATATCAACTTAAACGGTTTGTTTGTTTGGTCTCCTAAACATACCCACAACAATGTTAGACATGTCTTTGAAGCAAGCAAATATTGCCGTATATCCCGAATAATTGTGAGATATGTTTATGTAAAACATGAAATAGTGTTGAGAAAGAACATGGCAAGTCTTAAATGTTCTGTAACAATTGGTTAATACAGCCCAAATAATGTATTGCATTGGAAATGTGCAGAGTTATTGGACCATGATCACTCCATTAGAATGGCAATAAAGAAAGCCTCCTTGCTGAGTTATATCATGAGGAGCATTGTGAGCGGGCCAAGGTTGAACTGATCAAGAAAATTCCACACTTTCTCAGACTGGACTCCAATTAACTGTTAGTTCACTTGTCTTACCTTGTGGCTCTGTTACCCTGCATCACAACTCTGTGACACCCTGTAATAATTGCTTCATTTTATCATTTGTTTATTCCTCTGCAGTTTAAAGCTTTACTTCATTATTGTTACAGGTATTGTATCGTTTTATCTTTGATACATTTTGCTAGTTGCATGTGCTGTGTTATTAAAGAGAGAAATGAAAGGAAAAGAAAAACACCCTGTCAGTCGATTTGAATCCCTCTAAAAAAGGAAAACAAAATATGAAACTTCATTATCTTGCTATCATGTTATATAATCAAATACATTTTAAAAAGATTACATCATTTTATCATGATTATCCTTTGTTACTTTTTTTCTAACATATCCATGTAATATACAGTACTGCACATTTCTCACAATGTGTCTGGGTTTGCAGTTTCTAAAACCTCTCCAGCCACAGTGCTCTGCCTGGAGTTTTTGGTATAAAGCTGTTCCATATTAGCCCTCTATATTCCCTTTATATTCATGATCTGAGTTGCCAAATGTATTCATGATGAAACTGCTTCCCTCGAGGAAAACGGTTTAAAAGGCTGCGATAGCTCCTCTAGTCCATTACTGCGGTAGAAATGGCAAAGAGGCACTGAGGTGTTTCCATTTTATATGCAGGGTTTTAGTGATTTACACACTCATCAGGTGGGTTTTGTCTTGGACTGTTTATTTGGACACAAGCATTGATTATGAGAGGAATTTCAGTGAGCTATTTAAATGCATTGGAAAAGTTTCACTCAATCATTCACACTGCACTTTTTAATTCAATAGATGTGTCATTAAATTGCTGCCCATAGCACACAAGCCATGTCAATCATATCCCATTCGCAATATCGTTATTTCATGTCTCCGCCTCAATGTTTTTAGAAATGATTCAGTGTCGAGGCTCGAGGCAAGGAGGATGGATGTAAATACAGATAGGAGCTGTAAAAGTTAACTGCCCGTTGGATGTTGGGCTAGTGTCACAACTTGTGGAGAAGGACCAGATGGATATGAATAAAGCATCAACATCTGCACACACTGTTCAAACATCTCAGCTCTCAATGTCTTAATGCTGTCGTTAATACTCTGAATATGGGCCTAATTGAAGCGACATAATTAGATTAACATGTTCACGCGACGAACAGCGAGTCTACTTTAACATTCTGATAATCACATTAACATCAAAGTGTGAGTGTAGAAATGTACCGGTTTCTTTAAAGAGCGCCTGCTTCTGTTGGATTGGATGTCTTCAAATGCAAAGCTTTACCTCCCACAGCCAGGTTTTCCCTCAGGCGAGTTATTATGCAACCGAAAGTGGATCGGCTCTGTCAAACAGAGTGTGCTTCTTTCTCTTCCCTTCTCTTTTTTTAAGGAGGGGGAAGAGTAATCTTGCACTCTAATTTTAGGCTTTTGGAGACTCGAGAAAGACAAGGCCACTTTAAGACCCTTTCACCCTCCTCTGACAGTGTTTTACTTTCTGCCATTACTCTGGGCAGTGTAACCACAGACTGTGCTGACCCTCACTCTGCAAAGTGTTGTTGGTTACACAGAAAAAACTGTAGGAGACAAATAATAACATTCGAAAAGTGTGGCTAAAACACAGCCACCCATTATTGATGAATGGGTAGTAATAATATATAGTATGGGATGGTTTTATTTTCCTTCAAAGTCCAACAATATCTTAATTTTCAGATTATGACTAATTACAATAGACTTATAAGAGACTCAATATTATATTGTAAATAACATCGCACAGCTTGCTCCTAATTCTTTTGTTTTATGTTTTCCTGCTTCTTGGTTGTGATATTTAGATGAAAGCTTTCTATTTTTAATTGTACATTTTTAGAGCTTACGGTATATAAGGAAACCACTGGAAGGTCCAGGTTTTAAAAGGATTATCAAAACAGCATGTGTGCACAATTCTACGTAAATATAATCAAAGTAATAGTATGTAAAATGAGGATTGTGAAATAACCGCTTTTCAAAAAACAAAAACGGTCAAAAGGTTTCTGCCTTTGTTACTCTACAAAAAATGAATTGGAAACTATTTTGATAATGGACTGATTTTTAAGTCATCTTTATTACAAACATGTCAGACAATGATTGTACAGCCTCACAGGTATGGATCATTTCTGCTTTTCTATGTTTTGTATTAAATTAAACAGAATATATTTGTTGTTTTTTTACTTAGTTAGAACTTAGACTTGGATAGAATTTGTAACTATCATCTTATTTTATATTGATTGTGAGTGATTGTGTTCTGATTTTATAGCCCAAACACAATTTAACCGATTAATCGAGAAAATAATCTGCATTTAATCGATAAAACTTGGGAGTTGTAGCCTTACTTTCCACTAAGCAACAAACAATATTCAGTCACGTGACACCTTTCATGACAATGGTGCAGACATTCCCAAAAGTCTCAATTTACCGATCAACACCAAGTGAATTATCTTTAATATTGGTAGCAGTGATGACTCAATCAGGGAGTGTCTTTTGGCTCTGATTTTTATTCTGTTATATTTTCATCTTGTCCAGTCTAGTCTGTTCTTTGGTCAGGCGTTTTACTATCCAATTTAAATATATTTCTCCATTCCAGACAGCTCTTGTAAAGTCGTGTCAGTTCTCTTCTGCTCTCTCTGCGGTCAGGTCTGAATCAGGCTCTTATATTGGCAGCTGCAGCTCATTTGCCTTTGTGTGAGAGTGTGTGGGCGTTAGTTAGTGACACGGGAAGAGGAAACGCGAGAGGTTGACGTTGTGCACTTGGCTGTTGTTTCCACCAGATAAGTTGTTAATCACGCATGTTTTGCCAACAAACGCTGCGATGCTTCATATATAAATGTCTGCTGTGTGAAGCTGGTCCTGGCCTTTACTGTAAGTGCACCCCTTGCTTGGAGACTCCTGTACAGCCTGTTTAAGATAAGATCAGATAAGATGGTACATTATTGATCCCAATTTGGGAAATGTTTGTGTTGCAGCAGCATAAAAAGACAAGGCATTTTACAATAAAACAATAAAAATTCAAAACTACAAATAAACAAGAAAGTAGAGAATATACATGTTGAATTTAACAAGGTATTATATATACAAATATATATATACATAAATATATGACAAATGGAATATTAATATTAAATATTGAACAGATCATATAAATGTACAATGTGGTTTTATTCCAAGAGAAACTATGGATCAGAGAGTTCTCTTCCAGCCAGAGGTGATTTATTGTACAGAGTTATTGCAGTGGCAGGAATGTTTTCCTGTACAAGAGTATCTTCATCAAAGGCTGTTTGGTGGGGCACCAACTCCTACTGTTAGTATATGGTCATGACATGTTCCCTGGTAACTTTTATCTGAAACCTTTTTTTTGGTGGGATTCAACTTTTTATCTACTGGGAGCCACTTAAAGCAGTCATAGCTATTTAATTAGATCCACACTTTGATCTGCCAAACACATTCGGTTTGTTCATTTTTCAGCCCAAAACTTCAGTCCATTTTTCAGATCTTGAGCCTGTAGGCACTGCCCAACTTCAAATCCACTGAAAACTATTTTACAATACTTTTATTCTAAAATATATTTAACTTGATAGTGCAGTGTTGAACACAACTCGGTAAAGTCCACAAAATCCTTGTCCTTTTTTTTTTTGCAATGGAAAAGAGAAGTGGACAATTATGGTGGAAATCGACAATTTAAAAAAAAATAATACCTTGGCCCATGCTTCACCCTTCCACGAAATTTCATAAAAATAGACCCCGTAGTTTTTCCGTAATACTGCTGACAGTGACAATCAAACTGAAAGTAACATTCAAGTTGATGTGCATTGCCTCGGGCTGTCTTACACTCATTCATTATTATTTATAGAAAACCTTATATTTATATATAGAAAAATTCCCAACTCAAAGAGCTTTTAACTGCTTCTCACAGACTTCAACAGTGATGGAACTCAGACATCATCACATGACCTACTGGAGGCGAGTTGGACATGATACTAGAAGATAAATAAATGAATGTTAAAATGATCAGTTGGGATCTAATTTGAGTTGGGATGTCACTTTCATTTTCATTTAAGATTTGAGAATGAAGGAATCAGCATTTGTGACAAAGAGAACTATGGCAAAGGTCCCCCCCTTTTTTCTGAGCTTATATATACACATCTTATAGTTTTATCATGTGTTTGAAAGCTCACATAAAACTAATAATTGGATTTTTCTCAGTTTAGATATTTTTGTCACACACACTTTTTCAAAGGTCAAGAATGAACGTCCATGCTTTAAAATACTTTCATATCGTCTCATAGTGATGTGATTCTTACTGAAAACAGATACTTGTTAGTTAATAGACCAGATGAATTCTGCCAGTCTCAGTGGCGGATCTAAAGCAATGTTACTGGGGAGTCAGTTATTTAATGGGAGGGGCTCATTCAATGTGGAACAATAGAGACAAAGACAGTGCTCAAGATTTCAACATTTTCAGTTTAGTATACTGTAAATCATAGCGGACATAAAAACAAAACTTAAACAACATGATTGGCGTAGACTCTTCTTTTGGAGTAGGGCCACAGGGGGGTCCAACCTCAGTCCCCACTCTCTCCCAACCTTGAACCACCGATGGCCTGACTGTACAGAACATGTTTTAATGTTTAGCAACAGACACAACAAGGACACTCTTGTATCCAGATCTGCAACAAATAATTGCAGTTTTGAAACATTTCTATTTGACATCAGTGAAGTGGCTGCTGGCAGTAATCGATTAAATGAAGGAGCGATAGATGGATTTGGGGGTCAGTCATGACAAAAGAATTGCGGGTCCAGATCTCATCCCCAGCTCGGTGTTATTGGTAGCAGCAGAGTGTTACAGGGCTTTTTCTTAACGCCACACACTCTGCTTTCTCTGTCTGGTTCCCCTCCAGTTCACTCTGTGTGTGAGGGCGCTTGCTCCCCATTTGGCAGTGCTGTAAATTGTTTCTGTCAGCTTAGATAAACGGACCCCTGGGTTTGTCCATCTCCCCCTCCCCTCCACACAAACACGGGCACCTTTACACACACAAATGCAAGCCCACACAGCCACACACACATATATATAGATTATGCTGTAATCAACCAGTTAGGCAGTACTATATCCTCCCGTGTTTTGGAGGCTTGTTTACCCGTTTCCCACACTATTAATATTCCTCCCTTCTGCGAGGTATCAAAAGGGTTATCCTTCCTCAAGTAGATGAAGATGGATTTTTTTTGTATGCTTGCCAGCGACTGAATGCCTGGAAAATGATTGTAAAGTCACCTCCAAAAATATGTAAAAGAGGGTGAAGAGGATTTAACACGGTTATATAGTGTTGATAATAGTCTAAAACTCGACCCTATGTGTAATAGGAAATGATTTCACTGCAAATTGGGGGAGATCAGGAAGGAGAAAAGGCATTATCTCATGGCAACTGACAGAGGGAGGGATGGAACATTTCCAACCTGAAAGTATTCCTTAGTTCCGTCATTTTATGCTGAAATTGATTTTCTTGGAGCAAGGACATCATCTCCCTTCATGTTTTTTTTGTTGTTGCCATGAACCATTGTGCGAACTGATTATCTTCTATGATACAGTGTGATGGCAGCTTTCCCTTCTTCTTCGCCTTCTTGTATTTGTTTAGGGACTTTTTTATGTCATTTCTTCCGAGATGTAATTCAGTCAGACAGCTTTGTTCCCTGTTGATTTGCTATAATGAGACAAGGCGGCGTTTCTCTTGTTTGTTGAAGCATTTTGCTTATATTCCAGATGTCTCCAAAAAGAAAACAGAAAGAAGAGATGAACAATAAAAGCACTGATGCAAATTAAATCTAATTTGGAGTTAGAGCAACAGTACAATCTAAGGATGGGTGTCAAAGGAATATGATAAATGTTTAAAAGAGGTGTTATATATGTGTTTTCATGTGGCCTTGCTTCACATAGAAGACCTTCACCATTGTGCAGTTGAAATTTCCTTTATGAATATCTTTCCTACAGTATGTCACATGCATTTAAGATTGAGAAGTGAATGAATGGAAGAAAGAGAGATGAACACACATAGTAGCAGTAGTGTTTGGTGCTCTGCTTTTCTGGGAAAAACAGGAAGCAGATGACAGGGTTACAGTCCATAGTCTCACAAATAGCTTGCCCCAGTATGTCATGTCTCTCTATTATATTCCTTTCTTCGTGGCTTTCCGAATGCAGCTTTTTAATTAAAGTGTTTGAAAACAATGCTGCTAGAAGAAAAGGGTCCGCCATAGCATAATGATAGCCCAAGGCCACGAGCATTCAGAATCATCAGGTCCCTCGTCAGCGCTGGTCATAGGAAGTAATTCCTTCATTAAGCTGGAGTTTCTCGCAGAGGTAGCATATTAGCACTTGTTTACAAAGAGCCTTAAAGCACTCAGAAGCTGAGGTATTCTGCGAAACAGGAATAGCTGCTAGGGTTGCTGGGCACACTCCTTCTCAGGGACCGAATTTGAAGGATGAAAGTGCTTCTTGGTTTCTTTTGACGCGATTTCGGCTCGGTCTCTGTGGTTCCCTGCCTCCCTTTGTCGTTGTGTCACCTTTGTTTCTCTCTCATACATACTTAGCCCAATAAATGCAGACACTTTGATCAATAACATGCGCACACACACAGCCTCCAGGTGAACTGAAGGGGACGGCTTAGCAGGGCTAAGTGTAATTGCATAGGTGGATAGGAGTCTAATAGCGGTCTTAGGGAGCCGAATTATCGCTGTTTTGCCTGTAGAGATACTCCAGTGCCGTCTTTGTCATGTAGTTGTTACGTTTTGTCTTGAGGGGGTACAGCTCAACATGTTCTGTCTATCCCCGTCTGCCATCCTCCACCCCCTCATACCAGGACTCTGTTAGAGCTGAGTTGAGGCACGAATTGGAACTGGATGTGAATATTATATCCCACAGCGAGGGATCATTACAGCGCAATCTTTAATGTTTTTTTTGTCACCTTTCCCGCCAACCTTTTATCATGGCCGCTCCTATTAGACGGATAACATTTCTTTGTTTTCATTGAACGCGTGGGTAAATCACTGGCAACAAATCAATTTCAGAAGTTGAGAACCCTTTCTTGCAGGTCAGTACAGATCCCGTCCGCCTTTTTTAGGTTCTTTCCAACATTAATAGGCTGCCATTGTTTGTACTGTACCTCTGACAAAATCTGTTACAGTCCGCTTCTTGTCGCTCTCTTCAAAGCATCTGCTTGGGTTCTTTTATCTCTTCCAATCAAATATCCTGTCCAAATACTTTGATTCCCGGATGATCTCAGAGTTATCTGTGATGTTCATGAAATGCACATGTTTAAAGCAACACAGCTTGCTACTTATATCTAACAAGTTGTTGTTAAAAAAAAAGAAGCCACCACCTTTCTCACAGTAATCATTGCAGAAAAAAAGATGGTCATGTAACAAATCAAGAAGGTAATAACTGGAGCTGAAATTAGATCTACGGAAATATAAATAATAGTCATTCATTTTCAAGCAAAACAGCCACAATGTTACCTTCTCAGGATGGTCTGCTTTTCTTTTTGTTATGTGATAGGTAAAAAAAGTTTGGTTGGTCAGACTTAGCTTAGCCTAAATACTGTGGTGTCTGCCATTGATTCAGGTTATGTACTAGTCCCAATACAAATAAATGAAACTATAAAAATATTATCCCCTTTGGCCATTTAACAGATTTCAGACATATGTTAAACAACTATTCGCTTTGTCTAGAAAATCATTATCAGATTGATCATGAGTGCCAGTGTTTCCGCCAGACCAGGGCTGAGAGGGTGTCCACCCAGAGCTCAAATGAATTATTCAGCTCATTCATTTGAGCTGAATAAGGCCGTCAAATGACGGCAAGACGCCCCCCTGGCCGAAACACTGAAAAGTGCTAACAATGGCGGCTTCAAAAGGCTGATTTACTCTATATCAGGGAGTTTGTCTTTTTTAAAACATAAACACACTTACTATTGTAATAGAATTTCTCATAAATTCGTTTTTCAATTTTAAATATCATACTAAGCGGGATATTTTAAATTGAAAGCATGAACAGTGCTGAAAGCTTGCAATTTCTAAGCTTTTCTCTATTTCTTTTAGATCTTTCACCAAACATTAGGCCAACCTGCAGAGCAGCACAAAGCAGTCATTATGTGTCATTTGTAAAGGTATATTTTTCCGTCTGGTTTTTAGTCCGAATAATGCCCCTGACACGTAAGTGAGCTGTCACTGATGTGAGGCAACACTTAGATGCAAAACACGACTCAACACGAGTGAGGACAGACAGAGAAACTCATCGAGTGTTGCCCCGCTTCAAATCAGGAAACACTCATGGGTTTTTTTTCATGGGGAGTGAATTGAGTTGGAGGTATTGACTGGGAGAGTGGAGAAGACCTAGGGGGCCACTTCTAATCCTCGCTGACCTACTCTTATCACGTACAGCCAAGGTCAAGAGTCTAATGAGGATGGGACGCCATTAGAGCAATTAGACTATAACTACCTTGTTTCTGGGGCATGCAGAGCCACGGGAGAGGAGGAAGAGGGTCAGAGCGGAGGAAGACGACTACAGTAAAGAGAAAGACTTATGATCTGCAAAGCAGATGTCTCTCTCTCTCTCTCTCTGTCTGTCTGTCTGTCTGTAGATCTCTCTCACCCCCTCCACCTCTCTTCACTCAAACACAGGGTGAGGCACACAGAGGCAACAGCACAGTGCTGCAACAGTGACACTCGGTGGTAAAGACAATCACTGACTGAAAAATTGGCTGCAGGCATTTTCACATGAGCACAGCCCTGGTTATTTCAGGAGAGATTACACAGAAGTGGAATGTATTCAGGTACATTTCTGGGGGAAATTATTCAAATTCATATGCAGATTTTTTTGACTCGGTGCAAATGTATGAAGATGAATCATCGTGTCCAAAGAGCTCATACAATAATATATGAGGAATGTTTGTTCAAACGCACAAGCTGAAGAAGCTCCCATTAGAGCAAGCATGGACAATGACCACATAGACTTAGCAGAAGCAATTGATTCATTGGTAAGAAGTCAATGTGTCATTTTGATACGATATACTTTATTGTCCCCGTAAGGACATTTGTTCTGGACTCCGTCCTGCAGTTCCGCATACATGTACATATACAAATATAGTAAACATTAAAATACATACACATATCATCACTCATACACCGTTTGAAAAAAAAACAATACACAGACGCACATACTGACAATGGCGACCTATTGCACAACCCTCATGGCCAACATTTAAAAAGTACATTTCATTACATGTGGATGTTAAGAAGCTTAATGGACATAGACAGGAATGAGTGCTTATTTAAGATGGTAATTGTGCAGAAATGCAACATAATGACTAAATCCGCATCTCAAATCTGACAATAATAGTATTTAATTAAGTTCACATGTGATGCATCATCCCAATTGCAATAAGGTCACAAATTATTCTCCAATATATTGATGAGTCAGTGAGAAAAACAGAAAGAAGATTCCGAAATTTGAATTACAAAATCAAAACACATTTTGTGACACTAAGTCATCTGTACAGCAATACTATCAGGCAAAATGCTTACATAAAACATTCTTCTTAATTATTAATAATACTAAATTATTTCTATAATAAAAAAATGTTCAACAGATTCATCCCTAATGAAAACTCTTAAAACCTTTTTAAGATAATAAAGTGTATTGATCCCAAATTGAGAAATGTTTTCATTGCAGCAGTATAAAAAACAGGGCATTGCACATAATTAGAAATTAAAAAAGAGTAGAAAATAAACAATTATAAAACATAAACATCTTGACTGTTTTTAGTTGTTGACTGTGAAGATGCAAATCTGTGAAAGATTTGACAAATGAAATGCTATATTGAAGGGACAAATTACAGCCAACACAATATAAAAGTAGGATATTATTTACAAAAAATCACAAAATGTAGAGGCATACTTTAAAATATCTTCACTATTTTTGTTTGGGTTGAATGTCTTTGCCTTAAACAATCCCAGTGAACACATCCCCCCCTGAGCTTTTTGTTTGTGTGGCTTCACTGCTGAGAGATGGAAGCACTTTTCCTCTTTGTGACCATTGAAGACAGAAGCTGCTTCTTAATGCAGACAAAATTGTCCTGGGGGCATAAGAATACATTTGCAAGCTTGAACCGGCTCGAACACAGTAATTTTCTCCTTTGGTGGTAGATTTCTGATGGTAGCAGCAGCCTCTGATTCCAGGAACCCTGTGGAGGAAGTCCAATCCTCTGAGCACTTGGAGAGCCACTTTGATTGAAAACGTGATTACTGACAGTAATGCAGGAAATGACTGTGCCGATCTTCCTGAGGTGACAGAAGTAGATCTGTTTTCGCAGAAATAATACATTTGGTTGTGTTAAACCTTAGTGGGCAGTGCCAATACACAGTTTGTGCCTGAATATTTAATGTATTATTATTTCAACTACCTACTTCTAATGCCTATGACCTGAAAAATATTTTAATAAGGCAATCTAATGAGCTAAATCGTTTAAGGGGCCCTTTCATGCTCATTTTCGGAGACATGTCTCCATTACTTGTGACATTTCTCCATGTTTTAATGTTCAAAAAGGTCTTTATATTTCTCCCACTGGAGGGAACTTTGCAATTTTATCCTTTGCAGACCATTTACATGCACTAAAACCTATATACTGTAACACATTACAGGCAAGGCACAACCCCAACAAACAAAATAGGACCCCTTAAAATTGTTAACAAACAATTATTCAATATTTATATATATTTGTGTTATCCTTTTTAGATATGTTGTGTATCTCTTCTATGTTGGGATACATTTCATTAATATTTCAATTATGAGTTTGTTCAGTCAATAGTTTTATCTTTCTAGATTGTCAGAAAAAGTAGCATATCACATCTGAGATGCTCTAACCAGCGAACATTTGGAAATAATAGTCATGCTAGCATCATGTTTATAAATAATTAAAATATACTATTATTTGGTTAATACACCTAATACCAGCATTATTCTAGGGGTGGGACGTTATAGTAAGACACTCACAATTAAGTTTATCACATTGAATTTCAGCTCCTGTGATAATCATAAATATTGATACATGAGTAAACTTGAAAAACTGTCTAAATATCAACGTAGTGATGGGAAATATTGAGCCTGACTTAACAATAAAGGAACTATCATGTAAAAAAGAAATTAATCACAAATTGTTTCTATCTTTTTAATACTTTAATTATGATTTATTATAACCTTATCAATGATTGTTTGAATTATGCTTAAAAAGGATGAACTAAAAAGTTTTGCTAAATGTGAGGTAAAGGAAAACAGTATGGTTAACATGATGAGTTGTTTTTATTTTGGCCGGGACCATTTTTTTATTAAATTGTCATATAATCCGATGCCTGTGTTCATCAGCCTCAGCTGTGACTGTGTTAGCATGCTGGCATTAGCATTTATCTCTTAGCACCACCATGCATCCTCACAGGGCTGCTGCTGTGGCTGCAGACTCTTGAAGAATTTGTTGCTCGCCGAATTACATTTTCTTTTAAGACGATTAACTTCCTATTGATCGATTACTAAACCAATTGCAGCACTAATCCTCTGCCTGTCAGACTCCAGTCCATAAGCTTTTCTGACAGGTATGAGGCTGTTTGTTGGAGGGGTGCGGTTTCATTTCTTGGAACACATTTCTCAAGAACTTTGTGAGAGAGGAAAAAAGGCCAATGCTGCCAGAGGGATGAACCACACTCACTCAGGGTAGTGGTGGAGAAAACGATGTTTGCAGTCTGCTATTATGGACAATGTCCTCCACCCTCTTGGTGACAAAATGTCAATGAAATGGAGCACTTTCAGTCAGTAGCTCTTTCCACTGAGGCGTGCCAAGAAGCTCTTCAGGAGTCCGTCTGACTGCCCTCCGCTACAATGCCTCCTCCCTCTACTGCAGACCTTTCATTTTTTCTTTATGTACTTGCTTGCAGTCGGTCATTTACTTATTTCTCCAGTGACCGTGATTTCATCCCCTCACATACAAAAACACAAAGCTTCTCCATACTCTTAACACCAGCTCTGTCTCCTCTGCTGGGCTTAACAGTGCTCTTGTTCTTTTTGTCACTCTTTTATTAGCGTTTGTTTCTTGATGTAGAGCTCCTTGTGGATCCCCAAAGTTATTCACTGACATAATCATTCATTATTCACTCACTCACACAAGATAAGTCAATCTGCCCCCTATTACGCATTAGGGGGCATATGGTACATCGACAAAAAAACACACTGATCCAGCATCATCACTCGTTCTGCGCGTTTCTTCTATGACACAGTGTCCTTGTTTTTATCTGTGTTTATGTCTGTGAATTGATTTAGAAATAAAGTTGTCTTGACTTGATCAGTCCCACCATTTGTCTTATCCTGCTAGGAGGTTGTTCAGAGCTGGTCTGTCATGTAGCTCAGCTCTGTCTCTCTCCTCCTGTCTCCTTCCCTTCAGCCATGGCTGCCGAGGAGAGGCTGGGGGCTATCTGCCTACAGCTCCAATCTGCTGTGAATCTGGACATATCAGTAAGAAATATATCAATATGTCAAATATTCAAGTAGGGTAACCAATAGTATATTGATCTAGCTATTTTATCTAATATATTTGACACAAGTCCCCATGAGATGCATCATCTGATTTTCAAAAAGGTCACAAATATTCTTTATAATGTCGACAATGTTTTGGAGAAAAAACAGAATAAGAACAACAACATAACAAAATGATTATATGAAAATGATCATCATCAAATCATAGGTACAGAAACTCTAACATTCTTTGCGCTAAATGCTAACATCTACATGCTAATAGAAGTGTCACTAGTCGATCCATTTACCGGAAAAACGATTTGTTCTGCGCATGTGTGAAAATGCCGCTACTTCCTATGATGCTGACTGAAGTGTGTCGAAGCGATTTATGGCAGTTTCCTGGGATTTAAATAACATATTGTTATTTTTGGTTTGACAACTTATGAAATAGAAGATTGAATATTTTGTCTTTCTTGCTTGTTTTGGTAAAAAATAATCACAGCTGTTGCTGATGGTTTTGCACTTATATGGTTTTAAATCCAAGATTTGGAAACATTTACCGGATTATCTCATTTTTATAATAATAATAATATTTTAATAATAATATTATTAATTATCCCAAATTAACGTCTCTACCAAATTTGAAGTTTTCACATTAAAATTAAAACAAAAATGCCAGCATCCTGTTGGAGCTAGAAGTTTAACAGGGGGAAAACATTATATTCTCAGCACCAGAATCATTAAGATTCATGGCCAGGGAACTGTGATAATTAATTGCATCATAATACAATGCAAACCATCCAAAAGCTGTTGGGATATTTCAGTTTGGACCAAAATGACTGCCACCCAGCTGGCTTAGCTATAAACCTTAGTCAACAGGCAAACATTGCTTCCAAATATTAAAGACACATGTGATAAAGGAGTTTCATGCAGTTTAGTCAGGATTCATTACATTTATCTATCTGTCACTATCTCTATTCTGCATGTTGTTGAATCTAAAATTCGGTGCCAGGCCATCAGGCCAAAAGCTTGCGGCACAAAGACAGAGCAACAGACTCTCAGAAACCACCAGCTTCACACAGATGGAGGTTATGGAGCTGATCTGCATAAGCAATTTCTGACTAGTGACAACATTCAGGGCAAACCCATGAAGCAGTGTGATGTTCAGGGGTAGGGGATTGACACTCAGTGTCATATGTGTTTTATCACTCTGCGGATCATAGAGTTGCTTAACTTAAGAACACTAAAAGGAGAAATCTAATAAAATGATGGACTCAATATTTTATATAAAAAAACGATGCAATTGAATTTAGTTGTTAGCATATTTTCTTCTCAGTAATCGAACAAGCACTACTGTCACATGTATTTGTCTTTGAGGCTGTATTTTTGCATATTGCCTCCTTTATTCAATGCACATTCCTACACACAAGTTCATACATGGTCAACCATACAAACTGCCTCCTCTGTGGACCTGTAATCAGCACTTTTTTCTTCTTCTGATGATGATTTAGAATTCCTCCTCTTTAAAACACATTTGCATGGAATCCAGGTTGTGGGTGGTTCCAGATGTTCCCCGGGGCAACCGCAGTGAAACTAGACACCTCAACATCTGTGGAGGTGTGCCAACTGAAAAGGGAAAATGTTCCACAAAGATGTAACATCAGCTTCCCGTAGCTATTGTTTCATGTGAGACTGTTTAGCCGCCAGTGAAGAATTTAAGTTACTTTTGTACCAGGTGGCAGAATGTGGGTTTATGGCGAGAACAAGCCAGGAAGGTTCAGAGATGTCGATCCAGCTGTACCCTGAAGAATTGAGTCCTGTGTAGGAATGAGCGGTAAAGCCTGCCTGTCAACATGCTTGGGAAATATAAATGTTGTGGCCAGCTGTCACAGGCAGTGAAACTAGCAGCGGCGTATCTCTCCACTTCATTGGTGTTGGCCTTTGCTTTTCTCAGTCCTGCCCCTGCATGTTTTGGCAGTGATCCAACCCTCATCCCACAATGTAACCCTTCTAAAATTAACATTTTATATGACGGCAACATCGTGTGGGTGTGTGATAAAGCTTGCCAGCACACCAATGAAGCAAGCTGGCACTGAATGCACCGCTAGCCCTCTCTCTCCCTAGTTGTGTCCCCATGCAACAACCTTGAACCAGTTTGTTAGCATCCCAAATGAACAGCAGCGGTGTTGAGATTTGAATAGCATAAATAAATGAACGAGCAAACAAACCAACACGAAGCCGACGCAGCTATAGTGGCAATCTAATGCTTGTGCTCCCTGTGTAATGATCTGCAAATAGCTGGCTGCTGAGATCAAATTATATTGAAACTACAAACTGCCACAGCCAGGCCACATGGCAAATAGGCTGTTATGATTTCAACCAAGAGATTTGCCGTGCACCTGGTGGAATCCAAACACATCAATTCAATAGGACTACTGGGTAACATCATAACAAGACCACATGTTACCTGACTGTTTGCCTCCCTGCTACAGTCTCATTAGCTAGGAAGCAGTCCCACAGAAGCTAATGAGTGCATTTCTGGTAGATTCCATTTTTATTTTCGTTCTTTACTTAATTAATTGGAAATTATAGAAAAATACACACAACCTTTAGATTTCCTTGACTTATTAATGCACCTCTATGAACTCTGGGCTGTTTGGGTTCAGTTTTTCTCTCTCTTTATTTGGAGGCGTGTTGTAATCATGAGGCAAGACCCTAAAGGAGCAAATTAGCGTTGCCCTTTCATCATTAGTGTCTGAAGATTCATCAGTTGTCATGGAGATGGATCTGTTGTCATGCAGGCTCCTTGGGGACATCCCGCCCCTGTTGGCGTTTGAAGTGATGCTGTTCATTCTTGATCTTTAAAAAAAAATGTTTTTAAAGATGTCATTACTACAGTGTTCTCAAGCTTTTGAACAGCATCACATGATTTTACCATTTTGGCTTTATGGACATGTATCAACAAAATCAAGTTACCACCATGTATACTAGCATGACAAAATAATTGATCAGGCTGATATATCAGTGGGTATTGGCTCATTTCAGATATACTTATTTTTAGATGTTGGGCGGTGGTGGCTAAGTCCATAGGGACTTGGCTTGGGAAGAGGAAGGTAACTGGTTCAAGTCCCAGAAAGACCAAGTGCTACCAAGGTGTCCCTGAGCAAGGCATCGATCCCTACACTGCTCCCTGGGCGCCGTACATAATGGCAGCCCACTGCTCCTAACACTAGGATGGGTCAAATTCAGAGACGGTGGCTCAGTCTGTAGGGACTTGGCCTTCGAACCACGTCCCGATCGGACCAAAAAAATACGGAGTGTGGACTGGTAGCTGGAGAGGTGCCAGTTCACCTGGCCTTGAGCCTTGAGCGAGGCACCAAACTCCCAACTGCTCCCTGCTGCCAGCTAACTGGCACCTTCTTCATTCTGCCACCTCTCCTATCCGCTATCTTGTGTGTGCATGTACTGTACTCTGTTCATTTGTATCAACCCCTGTGTGTAATAAACACCAGATTGGAAAAAGTAATTTCCACGTTGGGGATTAATAAAGAATGTCTACTAGTGTCATTTGATAAATTGCAAGAAATACATGAATAAATAAACAAAAATAAGTTTGAAATAATGTTCTCCTTGAATAGTTTGTCTACAAAACCTTTCAAATATCAGTACCAATTACATCAGCCTCAAAAATCCTGTATCAGGTCAGGTTATACTGTAACTCTTTCAGTGTGTGCAAGAACATGATAATGCCCTGTAGCTAATTAATTCATAACTACTTCAGTAATCTGAATTGTTCAGTGAACCACACTGCAAACATCTGCTTACAGTGAACTTAACTCATGGTGAATGAAACAAAGTCGACCAACGTAATAATCCTATGTCTACTGATGAATCAAGGTTGACCCTCCCAGCATCTACTGCATCAAACTTATATATGAAATAATCTAGTTACTGTGGGGATCGAGCCCTTACCCCAAGAGAAGGAGTTCAAGTATCTCGGGGTCCTTCACCCCGAGAGCCAGTTGAGGTGGTTCGGGCCGTAAAGGCGTGAGTGGCAATAACTCTCCTTACCAGCAGGCGGCGGTAGTGTGTATTCGTCATTCAAAAGAGGCAACAACCGGAAGACAGCCTGCGTGATAACCAAGAGAAGAAGAACAGACTGCGTGATATAAACAAACAACAAATAGCGTGTGCGTTCCATTTTCACTCTACAACGAGAAGCTCATGGGGCTTTCCCGAACCTGTGTCGTGAGCTGGAGTTAAATGAAATCTCAGATTTGCCTTCTTAATAGTTTGTTTGGGTCCCTCACTTCCGTTTCGTTCCTCATGCACTGATTCGCTAAGCTGAACAGCCAATCAGAGTGATTTATTTTGCCGACTGCCTTTGGCCGAAAAGGCGTCGGCACGGCTGAAAAGACACGACGGTGCGGGACACACCAATCTGAGTAGGGCGTGTCGACGCTCATCGTCGGCCTGACGCCCACCGACGGCCAAAATCGGCTTGGTGTGTCCGGGCCTTAAGGATGACACCTGGCCGCCTCCAGGCAGGTGTTCCAGCATGGGAATAGGACGGTGAGGCCTGAGTGAGTCATGCCTGAAAAGTAAGTATGGATATTTGCACCAATCAGCATAGAATGGTTAGTATTCTATTGAATCAGAGTGGAAGTGCACCAGAAGTGAGCAAAAGCATGCAGGTTTAATTTCTTTTGAATACCAGTCTTTAATTACATTATGAAAATGACCTTCACTAAACTGTCTGCTTAACGGGCCATCTATTGCCACTGACTGCCTATTTAAACCGTGCACGTTTGTTTAACCTTGTGATTCATTTGGAGAAATACACTGAGATCAAGTGTGTGAATGAATGTCTTTCAAAGGGTATTAAAAGAGAATGCCTCTCTCAGGGTGATTCTGAAAGCCAAAATATTCTATTGGAAAGATTGAAGGTAGATGTGTGTTTGGCTGAAAGAAAATGCGTGTTCTTTTATTTCCAAATCTAATTACAGGGGTCGGCACCTACAGAGGTGTTACAGCACTTTGCTTTTGCATTATAAATGAAAAGGTATAGCACTATTCTTTTCAAGTTTAATGCGTTGTAGTGGCTGCTGTTGTTGCCCTTGTGCAAAAAGAAATGTCCTAGCTGTTTTTCTCTGCTTTTCTTGGTATTGTAATACAGTCCATTTTTTATTTAAATAATGTTTTCAAGTCCTATTTGTGTTCATACCGTGGCAAAGAAAAATATAATTTGATTTCCTTTCCTTCAAAGCGAAAACCCAAAGAAAATACAGTACAAAATGGTAATGAATGTTTGTCAAAGGAAATCTTGGTATAAATATAAATCTATGAACTTCAGTCCATCTCTCCCTTTCTCTCTCTCAGATGATACATTTGGAAATTATCCCCCCAAATGGGCTCCGTCATTATCTGCTGGTTGTGACTCATCATTTTCCCAATGACAGAGCGCCATGAAAGAATTTCCCATTTACAGCTGAGCGCCCAGAGGATGACTTATAGAGTGAGGAATACCAGCTGCACACAGTTTTGGATTGTCATCCATAAAACATTTTAGCACATAATGGGCTAACAATGGGTTTCATGGTATAGGACGTGTTTTAGGTACATGCTATTTATTCCAGTGAAAATAAATAATACTATAAAAATTATTCAGAACATATCGGTTAATATACATTTGACATATTTTGTAACTAATACATTTGAGCGCTTGTTGACGTTCGGGTATTATAAGGTTGGCAAACTGTCCCTTTCAATGGAAACCTACCTAAATTGTACATTTTATTGGCCTATTTTGACATTGTGATCGCATGATTCTCCGATATTTCAAATATACTGATGAAACACTTTTTAATGAACTTTTTTATCAATTATGAAACAGTCTTACTCTGCGAGAGTGACAGTGGACCACCTTTATAATCACTGAACGTCAACAAGTGCTCCGGACCCCCTGTTCCCTTTTTAGTGTCCACGTTTCCGTTATGTTTTGAGCTTCTTGCAGCATTTTTTTCTTTGCAGCGTTTTGTTTATGCAGTGCTTTTAGAAATATTTGCAATGTTTTTTCAAGTAGGTGAATTTGTTTCTTCATTTGGATGTGTTTTGAAGCGCTTGCCCCTGTCGGGCCCTGTAAGCAAATCATCGCCTTACACATTGATTTGCAATAGGCGGCATATTGGAAAGTGTAAATCAGACAGTTTTGATAGAGGCAGTCTAAGCAGCTGACAGTGACTTTTTAAAGTTGTTAGCAAAATATCCCAAAACATATAGCCTTAAAGCAACTAAATAACCCAGCTGAATTTCAGAACAGGACCTGTTATTTGTATGTTAGAAAACATTGGATATCTGGTGTCATTTGGGTTCAAACAATGTAGGGCCCTTTTCTGAAGAGATGCTTTTAATAGGGGAGGATTTTTGTGTATAACCAATTATAAACTAACATCAAACCTTTTATAATAAGAAAAAGAAAGTATACTGTGTCAAGCAAATGTGAATATTGGATCTTTATTCATGTTGCTGGTTCCTGTGCACTCTGCTAAATTTCCTCTGTGGGCACAAGCGAACTGTAAGATTAAATCAAGATGGGATACAATTACATTTTATTGATCTTTAAGCTGAACTTGGTCCACTGCAGGAAATTTGAGATTGTATTGACCAAAGAAACAAAGAAGAAAGTGTGGGTGGGTGCAGTCTAGCAATATAAGTTTAAAGAATCAGGTTTATACCAGCGCGGTGTTTTGGTAGATTCACAGATATTTAGAAAAGAAAGCAGACATGTTCTCAGCCATCACAGTTTACAGACTGACTTCCTGGGTTAGCTCTGGCCCAAACACATTTCAGATGAGTTCCCTTTGAGGTTTACCTCCGAATTAAGTTGTTAAGATAACCAGGGTCAGCAGTTGTTGGCCTATTTACAACCCTTTGACCGAATGACCCCTGAGGGAATTTTCCGGCTCTTTAGCTGCTAAATGCTCCATTACGGTCACCATGGTCGCCAACTGTGTCTATCCTCTGTTTGGTGCTCAGCAGGTCCTGTACAATTTGTAATTTTAGAGCCTTTTTACCTAAAATAATGTTGCCAAATATTATCACAATACATTTTTGGCAATCAATCTTTTTTTCTAATTTTAGAGAATAGCTTAACTTGAATAAGCCTATTTATATCTGCATTTGCACCATTAAAACACATTATTGCTTTAAAGATACTACAATCATTTCAAAAGGTTACTTTTATGACTTCACGAAGAGACCACCATTGCTCGAGAAAGAGATCAAATACCTTTGGTTGGGAGATATTTGACTCAAAACCATTCCAAAAATGTTGGTAGGAATAAAACTGTATACAGAAATGTAGATTTTTTATGTAATACATGTTTGAGCAATATAGGAAAAAGTGACACTATAGACGGTATCAGGTCAGTGTGTAACTAGTGTGCAGTCTTCAAAGTGAAAGGCCTAACAATCCTACTCTTTTTGTGTCTCATTTAATCTCAATCAACATAAAGCCGCCTGTCATTAATCCTCCTTTTCTTCACTCACTCAGATCAATGTTTCCTTTTCCTGAGAAAAGATAGTAATTAATCCCCAGTCCAACAGAGCCTTGAGGCATGATCATTCGTCAAAGACCTTAATCAATGCCCAATCCTATTCTTCTGCTTTCAGAAAATGAGTTGCCATTTCTTTTTTGGATTATGCTTTACATCCCATCGGGGGTAATCAATTAATCTTATGAGGGTTAAATAATAAATGCTTGCGCTTAATCCCGTAAGAAAATCGGAACTCTTGCGGAACATTTTTCTTATTCAAAACTTGGACCCTGAAGCTCATAAAAATGTGTTTGGAATGGTCTTGAATTGATGCGCTTCCCATTGTGCCTATTTAAATTATTTCAGCAATTAATGGTCTATATACTCATGTCTTTTCACTTCATTGCTCCCTCATTGACTCGCCATTAATGACATTTCTGAAGAAGGATGAATAATAGATGTTATTACTGATGAAACGTATCTGGTAGAAGTGAAACTTGGAGGAATAGAGCAGGCTAAAGACTGGTAACTCCAGAGAAGCCTGGGCACAACAGATAGGGAAGGGACTGAAGGAGTGAAGGGGCCACCGCCTATTTATCAAGAGTAAGGTGCATGAAATTGGCTCTTAACCTCACAGTTAGAAGGTTTAATTAGAAATCATGCTTTTTCTACAGGAAGGGAAGAGAAGGAGGGGGGGGGGGGAGTTGTCCAAACAGGGTGATAAATGACTTGTGGGACAGGAGGCGTTGGGAGGGATGGGGAGGAAACGTGTTGGTGAGAGTGAAATGTAGGTGACAGCTCTGGTGGCGGCAGGAGGTGAGAAGCGAGGGTTGAGGTTGAAGCGAGCAGGAGATTGCAGCTGAAGTGCAAAACCACACCTCAAGAGCTGTAAGGTCTGTTATCAGGGGAGAGGGCAGTGTGGGGGGGGGGGGATCAGCACAACCAACGGGCTGATGGCAGACTGTCCTCACTCGCTGTCATCAAACAACCACTCAATATTCAACAGAAAGTAATAAAGTCTAAAGTCACAGTATGTACATTTAGCAGAAACGGCTTTTTCAGTTGTGTTGACAGACACTGTGCACAGTAAGATTATGCAAAAAGTTGAAATAAATACTATAAGATATGCAAGATTTACAAGATTTAGATTGGTGCTTTTGAAGGATTATATGAAGACAAAATCTGTTTTAGAGATGTCTCAATTAAATGAAGCAATCTACTAGTCAACAAAATCATATGTGTAAGTCAACAGAGACTTTCTTTACTTGAGGACAGTGATATTGCACACAGTTGTTAATGACTGTTTTTTAATGTGCTGGATTGCAATAACTTGCATAACTAATAAAGTGCTTAGCGATGGTCATGCTGCATAGTGAACACAGCCAGGAACTGTGATAAAATCCTTATTGCTGGCATATAAACCTTTGGCCGGGCCATGGACCTCCCCTGGGTGGACAGAAGTGCCTTACTGAGGGTCAGTTAACCTGCTGGTGACAGCCACCATGTGCAGGAATATTTCTGACTTTGGGGCCAGACTCTGGAAGGATAAAAAAGAAACCATAGCAGACAGAAATGCTGCATACACATCTTCCCCAAGAAAAATCTGAATGAATGTAGGGAAAGGATCTTCATATTTTTTAAATACTTGCTATGCCATAATTCAGCAATCAGACTAAAATATGTCAGAATTAGTTAAGCCAAAGTGAAGATCAGTAATCAGTAGGAACATCAATCTAATACATAGAAACGTCCCCAGCTGGGATTTAGACAGCTTTGCATTCGGTTCATGCTTTAAAAATAGCTATTTCAAGAGGATAAATTACTTGCTCTTGTTTACTTTTTTATAAAATCTTATCCATTCTTTATATCCTCTGCCACATTCGACAGTTTCTTTCGTTGATCACTTCCCCATGACTTTTAGAAATTGACCTTTAACGAAATCCGTGAAAATTCAATATAAGCTGGAAAAATAAAAAATATATATACATGGGTTACTGAAATGTGTTACATGTATTTATCTTATGGAAGAATATACTTCTCTTTTTTTTTTATTAAAAATGTGTTACAGTATTTAACCTGATACAGGTCTCAGAGAATGATGTGTGATGTTCAGAGATTTCGGCCTGGAAAGTCCTTTAAAAAGTATTTGATTTGATGTTTTAGAAGGTGTGGGAACCCTAGAATGAGTGCAGTACTAAGAACAGCCTGCCGTAAAACCTACACTGATTAATTTCCCCAGGGCTTAAAATCCGACTAATGGAGCAGACCAACGTCAAATCTACGAGGGATTATCAGGTCTGATGGGAATTACTGCTTGAATTGTGTTTTTAAAACAGAGTTTCTGCCGTTGGAGGGCTTTGATTCAGCTGCATGTTGGAGGAAAGATTCCTGTTCTTATGTTGCAAATGGAGCTTCGCCAGCGCTCCACCAGAGACAGCTCTGATCTTTGACACAATGTGCAGTCCGTAATTGCACAAAAGGGCAAACTGGTTGTACACTTTCAAAATAGAGTGATGTTATGAATGGAATCTTGAGAGCTTGTCATTTGAAAGTGATATGCTGAAGTGCTTAATTGCTTTTATTACATGGCTTAGTTGAATACTCGATTCTGATTGGTCAATTCAGAACACGTGACACGTTGTTAATCCAGTACAGACAGACCGCTGTCAAGGACTTATTGACCGTTGTTAAGGACGCTCACATATACAGAAAGAAGTCCAGTCGATTTAACTGTATACAGTTTGGCTGAAAAGCAAACTGCATGCAGTTTGCAAAGCAAACTTTTCGAACTGGGACAAGAAAACAGCGGAGAAGTAACGGGGCAGAAACCCTCCTTTTTACGTAACGGTCCAGACATAGACATCAAACGGCAAAACATATTCAGTTGCCAGTTACTTTGGCATTAGGGCAGGGATATCTAGATACTTTCCAAGGTTTCCAAGGCTACTTTTAAAGAACACCCTGATGAGCCTGTCGGGTGTTCTTTTCCCCATAATTACCGTGTCGCTGCACATTATCCCTTACATAATATACAGGGGTAGACATTAAGGATGAAAATCCACTGGCCTGACCATTGTAACCACTGGCCCAAGAGCATAAGTCCAAAAAATCGACTCTAACAATGAAGAAAATGAACACATTTGTTGCAATAGTAATTTATGCACAAACTACATTACTACTTGTACTACAACATTTGTCTCATCAGTTCTTCCTCATTTTCCTCAATTGTTCATATTTGGTTTATTAAAATTATGGCGGTCATTGTTAAAGAAAAAAAGGAGGGTGACATTTCTGCTAAGAGTATTATTATTTTTATAATACACTTTCTGCCTTCCTGTCATTATCAGGAGTTAGAAATGTAATGGCTATGTAATAGATTAGAGCCTTCATTATCCTAAACTGCTGGGACATTTCCCTATAGCGAATATACCTTTATATTTTCTAATCTTCACTTACTTGTCAGCATAGGTCTGCATTGATGTACAGAGCCGACAAAAGACCTTGTTTATATTGCCATCATATAGAAGCCAACTCCATCGATCAAGCATCGATTTGTGGCTGAAACTTTCTCTCCCTCTTCTTCTCATACTCCCTCTCACTCTCCTTTAACTCCTCCGGTGACTTTCTTTTATTTGAAGATTGTTTTTTGCCAGGCGCTTGGCCGGTTACCAGTGTTTTAAAAAATATTTTGGCGAATGGTTAGGTGGCGCGAAAGTCTGTAGTAAAGGGTCGCGCTCCCGCGCACGGGAGCCTGCTGCACTGCGCTCTACTCCGCAGCAAACAGCTGTTTGCTTTTCATCCAACAACGACAACCGCCTCACGAAACGTTATGTTGTAGCGGTAATAAACGAAACAATTTAACAAAATTGCTTGTCAAAATACCAATTCCACAGGACAATGTGATTTGATCAGCCTGTCCTCCTCCAAAAAACGACCATCGATTGTTCAGCAGCTTATTACGACCTATAGTCACGTTTTAAAGTTTAGCACCTCTAATGGTCGTGTAAGAAACAACAATTTGCGGCATATGGGCTGATGCTCCCGTTGATTGCAAACGCTCCGGAGGGTCGTATATTCACAAATAACCCTCTCTGGAAAATCCTAAATTGTAGAATAGCTTGGCCATTAAAATGCTTTTTGATTAGATTTCTAGCGAGAAGTATATATTGTACTTTTAGAATCCACGTCCAGTGGATGTGTAGGATCTATAGTTTGATAGATATTATGAAGATTATTTGAGGTCTCGCCAGGAGAACGTGTATATGCTACGTCTTTCCCCTATTCATTTCTATTGACGGCATGTAAAGTTGGCGTCAACCCTCACGGGGTGAAAACAAAAAGTTTTTTCAGAGTTTAGGATGGCTGAAGACACTACACTACCCATAATCCTCAGCTATCGTTTGGGACTACAACATCCGCTTTGCTTGACAAACCCCGTGATTAGTCCTCAAGTTCTGTGATTGGATGTTGGAGTGGCAGTGCGCCAAGCTTACGTCGAGCATCAAACAGCTCTTTGAAATGGAATGAAACCACGGCAGACTATCCAAAACTGGATTTGAACGGGTCCAGCCCCCCCACCCCACTCCCCAGAACTACACATGCTGGCTAATTGTGTTTCGCAACATGTTCTATGGCACGTCTCTACTGGGAATTTTTGTTTTAAAAGACGTCTTCATATTTCCCATAATTAGAAGTTGCCAGTATTAAACTGTGTACATCCCTGGAGGTTTAAGGGATGGGAAAAACATTGGTGTTATCAAATTTAAAACATATAATTAATAAATGGGTGAAAATCGCTTGTGTCCATAATGGGCAGCATTAATATATACCCACATGACAGCTAAGGTCAGAAGAGCTTTATTTAATAGCTGGTCTTATGTCTGGGACCCCTCCTGTTGTTAATTGATAAGCCTGAAACATGCACTTGTCAAGGTTCAGAGGCATATTTTGCAAATATGGCAGTAGCCATCGATCATCTTAAGATAAGATAAGATATACTTTATTGATCCCAAGTTGGGAAATGTTTTTGTTACAGCAGCATGTACAACATGCAATTTATTGTTACTTTGTAATTCTGCTCCACTACAATTCAGAGGTTAACCTGGTATTTTTACTCCACTACATTTATTTTAGTTACTTTGCAGATTCTGATTAATGATGTGAAATATATACAACCCTTAAAGCAGACTTTAGTTACACCTGAGTAAAATTCAGGGAAGGTGATTGTCAAGTGCCAAAATAAACTATGCGATATATTAGACGTTAATTACTTTGTCAGGCTTAATATTTATCTTATCTTTAGATACCCCCAAAGTTTTTTTCTTATTCAAAAGAAGACATTAAAGTATTATTTAATGTTTAAATAAAGCCTTATTAGTTTGTCTGTTTTGCGCATCCTCCTATTAATATCTGCACGTCCTGCACCAAACTGTTCTATTGTAGAGATCACTACAGTATCTTCTTGATATTTGATATTCTATATTTCTATCATTGACCTTCTACTTTCCCCCTATTTTGTATGTAGGCTACTCTTAATATTTACATTTTTTCATCAAATATAACATATTCAACAAAAAAATTCAATAACGTGCTTTAACCACTAGGCGGTGCAGGTTAAAAAACTGTCAAGTTTACAGTGTTAACACAATAAATTATACTTTCCAGTATAATTTTCCAGTTTAGTTTATGACAGATTTATTTTGTTATCCACACATATATTGTTTTGATATTTGTAACACCAGACCGACAGAAAAGATGGTCTTAACATGCAGTGGTCTAGTTAATAAAACATAATAATATCAAACATAATGTTATTATTAACTTTATTGTGAAATTAAAACAGAACGGTAAAGAATAATACAGTTTCAGTCTCTCGATTTGAAGCTTATGCATTGTACCATGAACCTGTATACGCCTGTAACAGTCAACTGGTGAGGAGTTGGAAAGGTAGTTTCTGAAGATGTTACAAATAACACACAGCATACAATGCCATAATAACTTTTTATTATTAGTGTAGGACACTTATGTATGTATAACATCTGAAGATGTGTAGTTTTATTCATGTTTTCACATAATTGTACAGGATATTGCTATATTATTTCACATATTGTAGTTCTACACATTAATATCTGATTTGTAAAACATCATAGACAGAAAGGTATATCCGTCATTTAATGGTAAGCTATTGAAATTCTGAATCCATAGACAGGGTGCACATAACTGGTACGCAGGTACGCATGCGCGGCACAAATCTAAATTGCGTAACGTCACTTGTGTCACTACGCGCCTTTGCGTACCTCAAAACATCAAAACAAAACACCTATTTCGTCTACACGTGTTTCTTGTCAACACTCAATGGAGTAAACTACTAGACATGTCAAAAAAAAACAAAGACATTAAGCAGCTACGTTGCCGTTTCGCTCCCTGCAAAAAATCTTCGGACTTTCTATGACTGATTGAACTGGAGCTGGGCGAGCCGCGCAGGACATAACCGACGGACCTGTGAAGCTTTACAGGAGGCAGAGGCTTAGATCACTGGACGACAGAGTTGTTCACCCTGTGCACAGACAGGGTTAACGTCGGTATGAACAACAGAATTGTGCCAAAACTCCGCCAACTGGCTGCAGTGGGAGACTCCCCTGTGCACATTCTGTGCCCCGCGCACACACTGGAGAACTGCGCAAAATCAGCTGATCACAACGTTCACGCTCTGTGGTCAAGCTGCTGCAGTTTTATTTACAACAAAATTGAGTAAAACACACAGTTGCAAACTTACTCAGGGTGTTAATGGAAGAGTTTGAAATCAGACAGAGGGGGAAGAAGTACTCAGATCTTGTGTAGGAATACTCTGTTACAGTAAAAGTCCTGCATTCAAAATGTTACTCAAGTAAAATTAGAAAAGTATTATCAAAATATAAGTACCAAAAGTAAAAGTAGTCATTGTGCAGATTGGTCCATTTCAGAATAATATATATGATATGTTTTATAATGATTGATCATTAAAGTGTTCTCAAAGCTGGTAAAGGTGCAGCTAGTTTGAATGACTTTGTATACTGCAGGGTAGCTTGTGAATTTACTCCAGGTGGAACTAAAGTCTGATTTAACACTTGATTATATTTCACATAATTCATCCAGATCTGTAAAGTAACTAAAGGTATTAAATACATGTAATGGAGTAATAGTACACAATTTACCTCTGAACTGTAGTGGAGTAGAAGTACAAAGTAGCATCAAAGTCAAGTAACATACAAATATCTCAAAATTGTACTTAAGTACAGTACTTGAATAAGTGTACTTAGTAACTTCCCACATCTGAAATCAGATATGACTTCAAGTCATGTGATAATTTCTTAGTATTTGATCCTTCAACTTGGCCTCAGGAAATGCAAGGACTTCACAGTTTTGGCAACAAGTTTTGGAGAAAGCAAATCGGAGGCTTAAAAAGAGACAGGGAGGTACATCTTCATCATCGTCATCATCTAGCATGCAAGAAGTGTAAATAGAGGACAGTGAAGGAGACACTGAGGAGGACCACGCTGCGTGTGGGGTGAGTACCAAACGCTGTCTCCTGGTACTCATCTGAGTAAATCACTAAAAAAGTTGAATCCCTGTCCATAGATGTGTCTCCCATCACCCAAAACCCCTGACTATTCTCTCAACTCAGTATTTACATTCTTTAATTCAAAGAAAATCAGTAATATCTTTAAAAACTACAAGTCCCTGTCTATCAGCTGTGCACCGTTATGGTGTAAATATAGCCTATCTACCAATTGGATTAAATATAAAAGTCAGCCGAATTACTATTGATACTGCAAGGAGATGTATTGTGTGAAGAGAAATTTAATATGTTGTTTAATTGCTGATATTTATGATCCACGTCACGTATTCAGTTTCGGCGGCATTTCTTCCAGTTTGTCCAAAGGTCTTCTAATCAGGGCTCTATAAAAAAGAACTACGGCAGATGTGTAATATTTAATGCAGCCGAACCGTGTATTACAATGCCGTTATGTGATGACTTCCAAAGAGAAAAGCAAGCACACTCGGAATAAAGTATTATTATTATTTTTTATTTATGTTTTCGGATTTCACATCGAATAAACACCATATCCCAACGTGCATTGCAGCTAAAATCACCGAGCTTCAACGATAGCTGAGGATTATGGGTAGTTCATGTTTTAGCCTATCAAAACCTCTGAAAAAAGAAATGTGTCTCTCAGAATCGAAATGGAAAAACCTATGGGAAAAACACAAAAGCAGTGTACACAATTTAAACCAATTAATGTTGTGTAATTAACATGGATAAACTGATGTGTTTTAGTGGATGAGTACGGCAGATATCACTGTAAAATCCTTTGACCAGTGGCGAGCCGTCAGGGCCCTCTAGGCCCTTTTTGAGGTCCTAAGATATTCTAAAAAATAATATTTGAAAACATAAAAAAAACATTTCATTTAAATATATTTTTTTAAATATCTTTTTAGTTATATTTTTCATTCGTTTTACCTAAATAACTTGATTTAATTGTAATTTAAAATAACATTTCCAAATAAATAAATCCTTCGAATCTGCCTGTTCAGTTTCTGTTGGAATGTGAAGGGTTAAATGCGTCTCTGCGAGTTATGTGAAGACGGGAGAGCTTGTTGGTCCCTCTGTACATTCACAGAGGACCATATATAATAACTCAACGAGAGAGTAATGTCAAATGACAGTACAATTGACCAATCATATCCTCCCTCTAAATGGGTGGGCTTTATTTTCGCGGACTTTATGACAAGTTTCGCCCGCTGTGAAGTTTATGCATGTGTGTTATAGTGGTGCAGTGACGCGTCCTAAAACCCGGAAGTAAGCTGCGCTCGTGTTCCCTCGACAAAAAAGCAAATGGGATTTCTCCATAGGATTTTTGAAAATAGCTCGAAATAAGGTCTGTGGAAAACGAACCTGTTAGATAAATGCACGTTTTGTTCAGCCGGATAATATCCACATGTCTACCCTACTTTTATAATTTTCGAATCATAAATCTAATCGATATATTTATGATCGATAGATTTATGATTAGCATAAGTTCGTTCATGATGGCTCATGTCAGTGATAGTGATGACATCGTTGCGAAATTATTAACCGAGTCATTTTCAAGATTGAGTTACAATGATAAACTGGAGTGGCAAAGGATCAGCTGCATGACCCGCCATCAAGTGCTTCATCCAAAAGGACAGGAGGATGGACTTTGTGTTTAAGTGATTTGATCATCAAAGGTAGGCCTAAGTCATTTTCAATGTGGGCCGCATTGTTACTTGGCTGTGGGTGCCCTGTCATGATAGGTGTTTATATAAATGGTGTTGTTTTGTGTGGTAGAGGGTTAGGGTTAGGCACCCCGGGCCGTTGTTTTGATATTCCGCTGAAGTATACGCTGTGACGTAATAACTCTTCTTTTTTTTCGAGGGAAGGGGGGGGTCAGAGGGCCTAGGTATAAAAGTCACGGCTCGCCAGTGCATTTGACAGTGAGGGGAATACGGTTTTATTATGAAAACTTCGAGACCGGAAATACTGTTTTCACCCCGTGAGGGATGACGCTAACTTTACATGGACGCTGCCGTCAATAGAAATGAATAGGGGGAAAGACGTAGTATATACACGTTCTCCTGGCGAGACCTCAAATAATCTTCATAATATCTATCAAACTATAGATCCTACACATCCACTGGACGTGGATTCTAAAAGTACAATATACACTTCTCGCTAGAAATGTAATCAAAAAGCATTTTAATGTCCAAACTATCCTACAATTTAGGATTTTCCAGAGAGGGTTATTTGTGAATATACGACCCAACGGAGCGTTTTGCAGTCAACGGGAGCACTAGAGGTCGAAAACTTTAAAACGTGATTATAGGTCGTAATAAGCGCTTAAACAATCAACCTATTTGGTCGTAATAAGCGCTTGAACAATCGACCTATTTGGTCTTATGAGTTGGAGGACTTGTTGGTTTGTTGTGGCTAGAACTGTGATCTTGTGATTAAATATAAAAGTGAACTTCCTGCATAAAAGATAGATTGTCTGCATCCTTCAGCTCTGATTCCATTTTAATTTATATATTTTCCTTTTATTTTCCATTCATAGATTTGCCTAGAGTAATACTGCCATGGTTGAGGACACGTTTGTTTTATTTAGAGTGAATTTAATTGTAACTGTAAATAGACAATGCTGAGTTGCAGTTCCATGCTTATGTCCAGTGTGGGTGATAAACACGTTGTAGTGCCGTGGAGAACGGCTGAGAACACAGCATACAAGATTAATAAAAAAAATGTCACAGTGTCTTTCCTGCTGTAAATAGAGTAACCCACAGCTGGTTCTGCATCCCAGCAATTCTCCTCAAACCTTGTCCCTGCCTGCTCTATTCTCCCTCCACCAGGGGAAAAATGGCTGAGCCTGGTTCATCATTTAACACAGCATATACCCTTGAAGCAGTGCCAAAAAGTTTCATATAAAACGGCGCCTGCAGGAGATAACTGTGCAGAGGTTTTGATGGAAAGGAAAGCCGGTGATTTTTATATGAACATCTGACTCCCTGAACCTCACCATTTTCTAATTATATTAGGATTAATTGGCTTGGGTCTGAGGGACTCCAGTTACTGGTGTTAGAGTTTGAATGTGCAGCGCACCTTGTTGGGTGGGCTCTGGGCGCTGTTGAAAAGCCTGTTAATTAGGCCTGTGGTGAGGTGTGATAAAACGGGAGCAGTACATAAACAAGCCCCAGCAGAGGGGGGTTGCGGGGGTCACCTGCCGGACAGCCTCCACCTGTATCGCACAGGGCCACATGCTGCTCCTCTCCGCTACCACCTCTCCTAATCTCATACCTGTCCAATTGATTTAGCTAGAGGTGTGTTTCTCCGCCACTACCCTCAATATGTATCCGCACACCGCAGAGATCTAATGTCCGTCATAAAGTTAAACATCGGCGAGCCACATGGAGGTTTTTAATGAGACTCCCATGCTCATTTCACACTGAATATCTGTCCTTTTCTTTTTTTCACCCCCTTTCTTTAATGCTCTCTGGGCTTCTCCTCCTTCTCTGAACCGAGAGAGAAGCCTTAACCATCGATCAGCCTTTTATTTCCTCTGGAGTGAGACAGTGTCACGCAGGGCTCTGTGTGTCGCCAGATAGGACCACGTGCCCTAAGGTAACCCTTCCACTTCCAGTTTGACACCCCTGATTTGTACTTGTACAGAGGAAGTTGAAAAGTACACAGGAGTTTAAAGTGGGCACAGAGGAGTGAAACTTTGGAAATCACAGTGTTTTCCATCAGGGTTAGGAGGGAAAACGGTTGTTTCTGTCCATCAGTAATCGCAGGCCTTTAAAGCACTTCTCAGACGCAGTCAACGGGAAATTGTTTTATCGAGATCAGTCGTCTGGTCCACAGAGAGGCTGTCATATTGCATCATTGCAACAAAACAGGAGTTTGAGCCAAATTGAATTTTAGTTGTTGTTGCCCCGATGAACAGCATCTTAGGATGAGTGCAGTGGTAGAATAAACTCACATGACAAGTTTGTGAGCTGTACGTGAAAGGCTCAAATTTAGTGAGAAAGGCTCGTAATAGTCTAGAAACAGAAAAGTGTGTATAATGTACACAAGTTCAGAGATCTTTTTATAAAGCAAATTCAACATGTTTTACACTACATTAAATACATTTATTCGTAATGCAGTGTAAAAGCCATAAACTGGACCTAGTCACAATGATGTCTCACATGTGTTAGTGGACTATAGTTTAGAAGCCCCAGATTGGTTCCAAGCTGTCGCCATCTGGGTTTTTGCCCTATCCATCTTGCTTTATTTCAACCATAAATAACACTAAAGGTTGAAGCTCAGTACTACTGAACTGAAAAATAGATTTTTAGGTGACAGAAATGTTACAGTCAACTTTCATAAACCTAAAAGTCAGTGTGAAAGCGTTGCCGTTGTAAGACATAAACAAGGACACCATAACGACGCCTTGGTAGCAACATGTCAATCACAATGTAGCCTTGTCTTAAAGCATACCCTGCTTTATCTATTTGAGGCTGAAGGTTACTACAATTTACACAATTCACATAATGTTGGATTGAAAAAGACTTGAAAACATTGATTGAGACCATATGCCCAAATAGGTCAGAAATCAAAAGAGTGAATAAAAAAGCAATATACCGAAACCTCTTTTTGAGAGGTTGAACCTGTGCTTTTTTGTTACTATTATCTATAAACTGTACTTGTGGGTATAATACATTATTTAACCCACAGATAACTCTCTCCTAAAGCATGAGAAACGCCGTAAAAACTCAATATACCAATCCCTGCTCAGCGCCAAATACCAGACAGACACAGTTACTGACTATCTGTTGAACATAATGAATATTTAACAGCTAAAGATGTAAACAAGACCAAAAGTAAAGCTGAGACAGAGAATATTCAAATTTTGAATGCAACTAATGTTGCTACATTTCTGCAGAATATGTAAGTAGACAGCTTCTTGCAAACAAGTGTCATATAACTACAACACTTGGGATAAATAAGCGAGGTGTGACTTGTACAATGTTTTAATCTCTATGTGACTTCTAAGTTTAAAATAGGTCCTGTCTAACAAGTTCAACATAAAAATGTGATGACAATGTGTCAGTGTTGTCAGCTTGTGTAATAGGAAAAAAACTGTTATTGCAGTGATTAGATAAAGGATAATAATTTGTCCTGGCCTTTTTTTTAACCCTGTATAGATCCCAAAGTCACATGAGTACATTTGCCCTTTCCCTGCTTCACTATAAAGCACTTACACAGTGTGATGTTACTCTACAATACCCATGATTACTTTTTGATCTTTGAATTATAAAATAAAAAATTGGATAAGTCACATTTAAATTTGACAAAGGGTAACAAAAAAAGGCCTTATAATTAAGGGAAATACAAGACATTTGAGCAGTCCTACTCTACTTATTGTATCTACTTCATGTACTTTTACAGCTGTTTGTCGCTTAAAATCTGCTGGACTCTGCTGTGTTTCCATCGATTCAAACCCCCCCAGGGAAACCAAACATTTAAACCCAAATACTTTATTACATACATTTCCAAAGATACCAAATATGTGATTTTGAATTTGGAGAGGAAGTTTATTCCGAATTGTACTTCTGAGTGTAGAATGCTGTGTGTTCACCTTCCTCTTCTACATATTACCAGTACATCTGTGGAGTCTTATAAGCCTTCTTCTCCACTCTCTAGACTTCATGTGCATTTCATTTACGTTGTATAAATCAACTTGTTAAATTGAAAACCAATAATCAAGTCCTTCTTAGTTTCTTCAGTCATCTGAATGTCAGCTTGATTATAAGTGGTCTTAATCTGTTGTAAACCTGCTGTGGTTTGCCCAGATGTTCCCATCACGTTGGATGGAAGCTGTTCAGTCCTTTACTTGAACAGCTAAGCCATTCATCCTCCTATTATCATCTTGTCGTTGATTTCTATCTCTGTATTTGCCTTCATTTTGCAGCAAATCTTGAATAAAACATGTTGTTACAGTGACAAGTCCTCCAACAACACGCAGGATTTTCTGTGTCTCTGCAGACTCGGCTGTCACACTGACAAAATTATCAGATTTAATTCAGTGCCAGAATACTTTGGCTTTGGAAGAGCTCTATTAGTATGCCCCAATTGGTAAAAGCATTGCACCATGTTTGTCAAAAGGTGTACCCTGAAGTATTGACTTGGCAAAAGTTACCCAGGGCGAACCAATTGGAGGTAATCAACAATGATCAATCAAATATGTTTCCCTGAACAATATGCAGTCCACTGATTGCTCCTCTGAATTCACAGCTATTTTTTGTCTGTAGATTCTCCCTGCTGCTGTGGATGGGCCGCCATTCACATGTGTGGTGCTATGGGGAATGTCTGTGGGGTTTTGACTTAAAATGTGTCCCCGGTGTCTCAGGGAACTCACAAAGTGTCAGAAAACAAAACCCTCTCTCTTTTCCTCAGTACCCAAATCTCTAAAAATGGGGGTACAACGGAGCTGATCCAGATTTGCTGCCGATATGACGTAATATCGG
Organism: Dissostichus eleginoides; assembly: GCA_031216635.1. Classification (NCBI taxonomy): domain Eukaryota; kingdom Metazoa; phylum Chordata; class Actinopteri; order Perciformes; family Nototheniidae; genus Dissostichus; species Dissostichus eleginoides. The sequence continues at coordinate 10,879,437 of CM062268.1, read as the reverse complement.
AAATGTGGGCCCACGGCACAATCAGAAAGTTGCTATCAGAAACAATGCCTGACGTGTTTTGGACGTATGGTCTTTGTTTACATTAGCACGCATCGCTAACACTCAGAGCTAACCTGTACTGGAGAGAGCATGTGTAAAAAAGCAGGAAATAAAAAAAGGTACTCACCTTGTAGTAAACCCGCAAGAGAAAAAGCATTTGAGCTCCATACTGTTTCAGAAATAATCCTTGATGTGGTTTGGAACATGATGGCGTTTAATCCCGGCAGAATTTACTGACGGCATTAGCTCCCCCTCCTCTTTTTTTTTTTTAAGCTAAGGACCCAGAATCAGCGTTTCTCTAACAGGGCTGGAACAGAGGGATATGAGGGATGTCTTAAATGCATGATCTGTTTGGTATTTTGAGCAAAACACATCATAGAATTTGTTTAAATATTTTTATATATCTGAGACCCATAATATATGCCTAAAAATAGCATAATAGGAGATCTTTAAAGGAGGCTTCGTCTGTCTGTCCGTCCAATTATTCTAAACCAATTACTCTAAACGTTGTTTCATTGAGTTTGGTTGAGAGTCTGTTTTAAAAAAGTACAAATCTCAGAGGCAGAGGCTCAACGGCTGTCATGTCAAAGTGATGATCTTTCGCTCGGGGCTCACCTCAGGGTTTTTCTCCTGCTCTTGTCCCTCTGCTGTTTACACCGAGGCTACAGGTGTCGATCAGAGAAGAGCACACTCACTGACGATTGAACACACAGGCTTCAAAACCATGGAGGTAAATGAAAAGGAGAGAGGGATGCATTTCTGACCAAAACAAAAGACAGATTCACAAAATATCGTTTACAGCCTTGTCCAAAAAAGATGTTTTCCTGTTCGGTAAATATTGATTCTGCTGTCTGAGTAGTGGTAAGAAAAATACGGAGCCTTAACCCTTTAAAAGGTTTCAGTATCCTAGGGGACAAATTCATTTGACAGGCTTTGTCCATGTGTAAAATGAGGGTACTATTGGTGTTACATGGGTGTTATATGGGTCTATTCACATACAGGTGTAATAACAGTGTAACATGGGTATGATATGGGTTTAATAATAGTGTAATACAGTAGGGGTTTCACCAACTACTCGACTAGTCGAGTAGTTCTACCACTAGTCGGCGCTGTAGGCCCTAGTCGACTAGTAGTGAACAAAATGGAGGCAAACGTGGGAAATGAGGATGCCGACATTGGCGCTGAGGTGCTGCAAAATGCTCCAGCAAAACACGCCCGACATTCAGGGGTCCTCATTTTATGCGAAAATGCGCCGCACCTATGCACTCTACAGTTTCAGTTTTAGCTCCGGCGCTAAAAGTTCACGAGCGTGCTCCACTAGCACCCCCTCTTTGAACAGCTGTTTGGACCTCATTTCGAGAGCAACAAGAAAACACGGGTCAACAGTGGCGCGGATAAGCTACGGGATTACTGCCAGCAGACACCCCATATCCCCACAATCGATAACCCTCTGAAGTGGTGGGCACAAAACGCGAACCGCTTCCCCCATTTAGCCAAGCTTTCCAGGAGCTACGTGGCTACACCAGCACCCCAAGTGAACGGATGTTTTCCCTGGCAGGCACCACTGTCACCCGACAGCGGTCAAGCCTCCTTCCCTCACATGTTGATGCTTTGGTCTTCCTTAACGCAACCCAAAAAACCTGGAAGGGTGGACATCGTTATCGAGGAGGACTATGACAGCGAGTAAAGTGTTGCGCAGTGCGCACTGGATTTACGTTGCATTTATGTTCTTAACAGAGTTTTTGCAGTAGATTTGGTGAGTCCAGTTACTGTTTTTTATTTAATCAGCCATGTAACCCATGTAACCCAAATTAAAATGCTGCTTTGTTACAGTGTTTAACGTAACTGTATGCATTGCAATACAAAATACAGTTTTACACCTCTCTTTGTGTGTCTTTATTATGACGTAACAACTAGTCAACTACTCGACTACTATTTTGAAAAACTTGTCGACTAGTAAATAATAGTAGTTGTGAAACCCCTATAATACAGGTGTAATAACAGTGTAACATGGGTATGATATGGGTTTAATAATAGTGTAATACAGGTGTAATAACAGTGTGTATGATATGGGTTTAGTAATAGTGTAATACGGCTGTAATAATTGTTTAACATGGGTCTGAATGTGTAATGTGGGTGTAATAACAGTACGGTGTAATATTGGTCTTACAATAGATGGGTGTAATATGTGTTTAATAATAATGTAGAATGGGTGAAATACGAGCCTTAGAATGGTGAAATAGGGTATATTGATGTGAGTGTAATGTAGAAAAAAGCTATCAATTAATTGTCAAAAAATATTGCCCATGCAATTGCCCATTTAAGGGTTAAGAAAACCACAGTAAGTGAACAAGCTCTGCTTTACACATTTTATGCAATCAAGTTCCACTGTCATTGGGGTAGCCTGATTGAAAGAAAAACTAATTGTGGAAACAGAGCAAAATGACAGCAGTGAGTAAGATCAGTGATGTCCGTCTGACACACTAATATGTTTGTAATTATTTAAGAGGCACAGAAAAAGCTCATTCAGCCTGTCATGTAGAACACGTTCCTCAGACTGACACTTCTGCCTGCTCCGTTGTTTTCAGCTCCTTGTCCGTGTAATGTTTTAATGGGTTTTACAAGGAGTGTAGAGATGCGCCGGTGAAGATGGCCGCATTTTCTGTGGCTCTCTCCAACTCTGCTCTTTCTTCGTATTTTGTTCGTGTTTATTTACTTTTTGTCTTTGCTTTAAACATGGTTCGCAACATGCAAGCCGACCGCACCAACTCTGTTATACAATATAGCAGAGAGGAACTTCTTTACATCCGAAAGACAATGGGGATTCGCTACCTGTTGTCCTACCTGAGAGGACCAACAGGACCAAGCGAGGGTGCCGGGCCGGGCTGCTGGTCAGACTGAGGAAACGAGAAACCCGACCCCCTCTTCCGAGTATTCTTCTGGCTAATGTTCAATCCATTGAAAATAAACTAGATGAACTCAGAAGTCGGATTGCTTTTCAACGGTACATTAAGAACTGTAACGTGTTCATTCTCACTGAGACCTGGCTCAACCCTGCGATCCCGGACTCCGCCATTGTTCCAGTCGGCTTCACTATCTTTCGCCAAGACCGGACTGCTAACTCGGGGAAAAGTAAGGGAGGCGGTGTGTGTGTCATGATTAACAATAACTGGTGCACAGATGTGAGGATTATTTATTCGGACTGTTCCGTTCATTTGGAGCACATCATGATCTCATGCCGGGCTTTTCACCTGCCGAGAGAATTTTCATCTGTGGTGATAACAGCTGTGTATATTCCGCCACTCGCCGACAACAACACGGCACTAGGAGAGTTGTTTGGATTTATAGACAGCATGGAGACTTCACGGCCAGAAGCAGCATTCATTGTAGCAGGGGATTTTAACACCGCTAACATTAAGAAGGTCCTACCGAAGTACTACCAGCACATCAGCTGTCCGACACGCGGGGAAAATATACTGGACCATGTTTATTCCCCTTTCAAACATGGTTATAAGGCTCTCCCTCGCCCTCCCTTCGGCAAATCAGACCACATCTCACTACTACTGCTGCCTGCTTACAAGCAGAAACTTAAACGGCATAGACCGGAAACAAGGATTGTACAGCGATGGAGTGAGGAGTCAGACTCAGGTCTGCAGCACTGCTTCGAATCTACGGAGTGGAGTGTGTTTAAGGACAATAACATCAACACACACACGGACACGGTCATCTGCTACATTGGGAAATGCATCGATGACGTGGTACCGAAGGTTTCTGTACGAACATTCCCAAATCAAAAGCCCTGGATAAACGGCGAGGTTCGTACCAAGCTGAAAGCGCACACTATCGCGCACAGAGCTGGAGATTTGGAGGAGTACAGGAAATCTAAATATGATCTCCGGAGAGCAATCAGCAGCGCAAAGAGACAGTACAAAGAGAAGGTGGAGTCTGACTTCAAAGGCTGTAACACCCGGAACATGTGGGCGGGACTAAGAACAATGACAAACTACAAAGGAGCAGCGGGGGGTGCTGCGGGAGTGTCTGCGTGCGCATCTCTCCCAGATGAGCTGAACAGCTTTTTTGCACGTTTTGAGAGCAGCCAGGCTTTGGAGGCACAGAAGGACCAGGAGCCCTGCCCTTTTGTTTTAAACAGGGCAGATGTGTGTAAATCCTTTAAAAGGGTTCCCACACACAAGGCTCCTGGACCTGATGGCATCCCTGGCCGTGTTCTCAGGGTGTGTGCAGTTCAGCTGGCAGAGGTGTTCACAGACATCTTCAACAGGTCCCTGCTGCAGTCTGTAGTCCCCACATGCTTCAAACACTCCACCATCGTTCCTGTCCCCAAAAAAACAATAATCACCGGCCTCAATGACTGCCGCCCAGTAGCACTCACCTCCATCATTATGAAGTGCTTTGAGCGGTTAGTCAAAACCTTCATCACCTCCTCCCTCCCTGACTCTCTGGACCCCCAGCAGTTTGCCTACAGAGCAAACAGGTCCACAGACGACGCCATAGCCCTCACCATCCACACTGCCCTCTCACACCTGGACCAGAGGAACACATATGTGAGAATGCTGTTCATTGATTACAGTTCAGCATTCAACACCATTGTGCCCTCCAAGCTGGACATCAAGCTCAGAGACCTCGGGCTCAACAGCGCCCTCTGTGACTGGATCCTGAACTTCCTGACGGGCAGACCCCAGGCAGTGCGGGTGGGAAACATCACATCCTCCACCCTGATCCTCAACACCGGTGCCCCTCAAGGCTGCGTGCTCAGCCCTCTCCTCTACTCCCTGTTCACTCACGACTGCGTGGCCACACACAGCTCCAACACCATCGTGAAGTTTGCTGACGACACGACCGTCATCGGCCAGATCACAGACGGCGACGAGACGGCGTACAGAGAGGAGGTCGGAAAACTGACATCTTGGTGCCAGGATAACAACCTCCATCTCAACGTCAGCAAAACAAAGGAGCTGATTGTGGATTACAGGAAGCAGCAGGGAGAGGGACACGCCCCCATCACCATCAATGGGACTACGGTGGAGAGAGTCAGCAGCTTCAGGTTCCTTGGGGTCCACATCACTGAGGACCTGACATGGACTCTTCACACCACCACCATCACCAAGAAAGCTCGACAGCGGCTCTTCCTCCGCAGGCTGAGGAGGTTCAAATGGACTCCAGGATACTCTGGAACTTCTACAGGTGCACCATAGAGAGTATCCTGACTGGCTGCATCACGGCCTGGTACGGCAGCTGCACCGCCCTTAATCGTAAGGCTTTACAGAGGGTGGTGAAAACTGCAGAGAACATCACCAGGACGGAGCTGCCATCCATGGAGGATCTTTACTCCCAGCGGCTCAGGAAGAAATCCCTCAGGATTATAAAAGACCCCCATCACCACAGCCACAAACTGTTCAGTCTGCTGCAGTCTGGCAGGCGCTACTGCAGCATCCGGAGAACAACCAGATTCAGAGACAGCTTCATCCCGCAGGCAATAAGACTGTTAAACAACTGAACTGCTGAAACAATTTCATAACATTCATCTGCTACTTAGTAATTATTTATCTATTATCTAATATATCATTCCAATAACTTGTATATAGACTCGTATTGCACTTTTCCACTTTTTTTTCTCACTTTTTTAAAAACCATTTTTCTTTTTGTATTACTTTTAATATAGTATATTTTAATATTGTTTTAATATTGTCTGCTTATCTGTATTATTGTGTTGCATTGTTGGAGAAGCCTGTGACCTAAGATTTTCAACGACATAATTACTCTGTAGCTATGTTAGTTTGACAATAAAGAACCTTGAACCTTGAACCTTGAACCTTGAGTGTGTGTACTTCCATTATTGTGAGCTCGCTGACAGATACTTGTAAGACCTGCTTTATTACACACCAAACATACTTTATATGAGGAAATACTAGGAAATACTTGGCTCTAAAATAAGGAGGGATGGCTCAGTGGATTATAGTCCTTTCTGCATGGATTCAAAAGACCAAACACAAGCTTTGTTTTTATTTGAGAACATTTATCGTTGTTTGTGTTTTTTATGGAGTTATATTGTATTGTTTATTTTCCCTATTGCATGCTGCAAAAGCTAGGGTCCAAGTTTGGTTCTGTTATTTTCCATCACGATTTAATGCACATTTTGGAATTCTGCATAAACCAGAGCATCAATAAATACTTATTTGCGTTATTTATTTTCTCTTATTGATTATATGCCAGTAAATCAGCACCTTAACTGTTATAGAAAGAATCATGGTGAGCGACTATTGGATTTTTACGTCTTGCAAAAAAGAATGTCAATTTGTATGATTTGCTATAACAAAAAGGTACCAAACCATTTCCCTAAATAAACTGTGCATTTTGAGTACTTACATCTGTGTCCTGTATGATGTATTATATTAAGACATTTAATAATCACACTTCGTGACATTTGCATGTCATTCCACTCTCTATCCCCATGACAAATCACACCAACATCACTCTCTTCATGTTGAAAGAGGGAACAAATGAATTCATGAAAATAGAATAAATGGCATTTTAAGGTGGAAATAATAGAATAATGAGATGACACAATGGTATCTTTGAAACTTGTAATTTTGTTCACATCAACTTGAGAATACTTACATTTCTCTCATCTAGGAGAGCAGGAGCTGTGGTCTGCTTTTTTTCGCAGAAAGATTTTCCATGACAAAACAAAACATGGACATGGATCTGGCAAAGGTAGGACAAGCCAAATAGGGAGGGGGAGTATACATTATTTGATGTATGGACTTCTGTGTGTGAGCATGCAGGAACACATGCATGCCCATGATCTTACATGAACACATGTTTTATTCATACACATACTGCATTACTTAACAAGAACTTAAGGTTGACATTGGGAGTGAATAATTGGAGTCAAATAATGACATGATGTTTTTAGAACCAAGAGAGGAGGGCATAATGGTCGGAGATGCAACTTATTCTGTGCTCATAATGTTTAAACAGTGCTCCAGCCATTTATTTATTTCAAAATCAGCCTTTTTAACTTTTCCGTACATGAGAATTATACTGCATAACATTTTTCTGCAGATTGGAAATTGAGGCCTTTGGGTTGGATGTCCAGCAAATAGCCTGTCCTGGATGTACTTCCATGTAGCATGTTTTTTTTTTTTCAAATATGACTACTGGTTCAGTGTCAACGTTATTGCTTTCATCAAAGTCTCAGTCACAAATAGCATAATTAGCCATAGTCTGACTGCAACAGACACATGGTGTTGCATGCTGAAAACAGCTTGTGTTGTTCTGTTAATAAGAAACTTTCAAAAGTTGCATTATATGCCTAAAAAGAGGGAGTGGAGCACAAAAGAATGGCATATGGTGTGATATAATTGTAAGTGTTTTACAGAGTGTACATTGCCAAAAACAAGCCAGTATATACTCCATAAATCAGATCAAGATAAGGCCATATGCGGACAGAAGACTGAGTAAATCATGAGTATTAAGAAAACTTAAGAGCCAAATCCTTATAGTAGAAGCCCCAGATATCATTAGCAGCTATACAACATTCCTGCATTCTGATTCAATAGCTCGGTCTTTGCGTTAAGCCGTTAGGGGTACCTCACTGAATCACACTGATTTAGATCAAACAGAAGGGGAATTAACCTGTGTTAGCACAACTTGGTCTCATGTACAAAAGAAACACACGTAACACTGATTAAACCTTATTTTAACAACTGAGGGGATTGTAGATGTTCCCTTTTTTGCACCTTGACTAGTCTCTTCATCTCCTGAAATAGAAAACCTGCTGCTTTGCTGTCATGTTTGGAGCCAGAAGGCTTGATCTGCTTCTGTATTATTCTCTTTGAACAGGTTGTGAGGAGATTGGTAAGAATATATGTTTTTAGGGCCGTAAGCTTTCTGTTTTTTAACAGAAAGTCATTATCCCACTGACTGTATACAGTAACCTACTACAAGGAAGGAACACTAACAATAGTGTGCTGAAGGGGCTTGGCCCTGTAGGCTCTTAACAACAAAAGATCTTTGACATCTGTCCAATATTGTATCATCACAATGAGTTAAATAATGGACAAGAGTTAGTGTTAGCAGCATTCACCGCTGATACGAAGAAAGAACTGTTATTTTCAAAGATGTTTGGGATCAAAGCTGAGTAGTGAAAAGTGTTCTAATTTTGTGCTAAATGTTTTGAATGCCAAAAAAATCTACTTAAAATGAAAAGAAAACTCAAACTGTGAGGAAAAACTGCAGCTTCTCATTCATGTTAGAGTCAAATGCATTTTAAAGTCAGTTTAATAATTATCTTTCTGACCCGGTTCCCATTCTACAGTCCTTTGGTTGCCTTTGCATTGTGTCCGTTTTATGAAAGTTAATGTATGCTCTTTGGTCTGGGAGGTTTTGCATGGGTCGATTTCAGATTGGGTCCCATTAGGTTTCATTTTTTCTTTCTCTCGCCTCTGTTATCGATGTTGTGGTACTCCACAGGCTCACTTTCCTGGCTCCCACTCCCATGAGCCCACACTCTGTGAGGCCTCTAGAGAATACACAAAAACAGCCGCCAGTACCACAAGAACAATCCAGACTCCCCAATGCACAATCACTCCTTTTGCAGAGTACACAGGTTTTAATTGCGGAACTGCATAGCACATCTGAATAACAGCTGTGTAGCTAAGCCATTTCAGACAGTATATTACAATTTGAGTGAGGCAAGAACGTCCCGTCCATACTTTTGATATGATTTCCTTGGGGGTACTGTCAAAATATTAGGTACCAGGCTGATCGCTACAAGGTAACTAATAACTAGTCATTGTATTCCCTGATTAACATCTCTGTGTTTATCTCTGCAACAAATCAAATGCTTCTTCATGGACATAATGTGACACCAGGATCATATCAATAGGCAACATCCGGGTCTGAAAAGGTAAGCCAGTGATATTTCTCACTTAAAAAGGAACAACAAGTCTATGGTCTCAATCGCTAGTTTTACGTTTTCTTCAATGAAGCATTATTGTTTTTTGTATATCATGATCCATTTTTAGAGTAAAACAGACTTGCTAGGGGTATGTTTTTAGGGGTGGCTACCTGGTGATTGACAGGTCCTTAATGCTCCGTTCTGGATGGTGTCCACGTTGTCCTCATACAATGGCAAACCTTTTAAAATGTGTTTTCAGTTAAGTAAAGTCAATTGTAATATTTTGGTCACCTGAAAGTGTCTGGTTATGCCTTCAGGTGTACTAGCTCAACCCTCTCATGTCACTTCTGGTTTAAAAAATGAAGATGGTAGCAACAAAAAAACCATAGTCCTTGAACACATCTTCAAGTCGGTACCCAAAACGTATTGATTAGTTTTCCCACTGTTTCACAAACCCTTAATTACTGAGTTTGTTGTGATAATGTGCCAGCTCTATGCTTTGTTTTTGCCCTAATGTCCGATCAACTCTCGTCCACTCTTTAGCCCAACCTTACTTAGGAGCTTCACCGCTGCTCCTTTATATTCAGAGGAGCCAGTTGAGTTATCTGATCAGTATGGGCACCTGGACACCTTGCTGTGGAGGTTTTCTAAGCATGTCCCACTGGGAGAATGCTCAGGGGAAAATACTTGAGGGATAACACGTCCTATCTAGCTTGGGAAATCCTAAGCGCCCTCCGGAGAAGCTGGAGGAATTAGCTGTGAAATGGGACATCTGGACTACATGGCCTAACCTGTAGCTACTGCACATATAAAACCACCTTTTTCACCACTTGTATAACTAATTACCCCACATCCAGCTTTATTTTTCTACGAGCAGGAGTACAACGTTTGTCACGTATGCAAGCCAATTTTAAATATCTAGTTGTTTATAAGAAATACAAAGCAGAGGAGCTGCTATCTGTTGCAAAAAGAAATGTGTTTAATATCTGAGAGTAATTCTTTTTTTGGCTATATTTTCCCAATTTACACCTTCACTTCTAACATTAGTCTCGACAATTCGACTGGGGTTTCTTTCACACCTTTTTCTTTTAGTTTTTAGCATCATTATAGTAATTTGCAGTGTCTTTTGCACATATTTTAAGAGAAACTACACACTTCATTAATTTGTTGTGCTTTACACATAAGCACCTTGACTGGGGTTGCAGCTGCTGCACTAAGTTACTTTAAATAATGATATTATCTTAGAGCAAATATCTCATGAAAATAAACAGATGACTTGTCATTAGTTTGCAGCTGAATGAAGAGGTGCAGTGTAGTACATCAATATATATACATCCCTTAGGATATAGAAAGGCAATTTGTTTTTCTTTGAAGCCATACTGTGCTCTATTTGTGAATAATCTTACAGTAAGCCACATTAATTGTTTGCAGTCCCTTCACAAATTGGTTAACAGGAAGTCTTGTGTACTGACACATCTGGAAACCATCTTCGAAATGTAAGCAGTGAGGGATTTGAGTTCAGTCACACTGCATGTGGAAAATTGAACAATTTCTCTAGTTAGTCAAGATAAGGGCTCCGGTGAACAAGAGACAGCTGTAAATATGAGAAAGTCTGCCTTTAGCTCAGTGTGGTCACCATCAGGAAAATATCATCTCTGCTTATTTCTGTCTTCCTCAGTGAATAAGCCGGCAACTGAGGTTTTAGGGTTCTGTTGAGCTTCAGTTCGGTTATTGAAAATGATTTCTCCTCTCTTTTTTGTTTGTTTTTTGCTTTTAAATCTATTTTACAAAATAACATTATTACCCTCAGGGAAAAATGGAGCTGTCAGCAGCACTTTTTGTCCATATGATTCTGTCCTCTCTCCTCCCTCCTGCTGCCGTCTCCTTCCGACTCCTACATCACCTTTCCCTGACACTAGATAAACACTGACAGCCCATTACTGCTTATCTCATGCTATCCTCCTTAATCACTGACATCATGGCCGCATCAAAGTAGAAAATAAATAACAAATCTCAGCCCTGTTCTGATACTAGTTTTGTCACATAATTAAAACACAAGTCAGAAGAGTAAACTTTTGGCTGTCCTTCATTTTGATAACAGTGTTTGCCTGATCTTTATAAAAGCTCCCCTACAGACAGTATTTATGTATTCAAACATACTCTTCTTCGAATATTTTATGAGTTTAACATATTTTAACACATCAAAGAAACCTTTAAAGGAACTTGAAACAATCGTCTCCTTCGCTGTATTTTTTTTAGAGATCTTTGGAAATATTTAAGTAACACAGACCTCAAGGTAGCAAGCATTAGATTTGACCACACGTTTCGCTCATGTAAAGTTGCTCTGCATCTAAATCGAGAATGAGCAGGCATATCCACAGTTACCACTACATTATACTTTTCAAGACCCTGAGATATTGTTAAAGGGGCCTTTGAAACCTGAAGGCCTTTTATATGTGTATTGTGTGCCTCTACTGAGACATTTTCCATGCTTTAATGTTCAAAAAGGAATTTGTTTTTCTCATACTGCCTGTGCTGCAACACCTCCTTTCACACTCTGTCTGAAACCAGAGCTCAGTCTACTCTGATTGGTTAGCTGGCCCGGCTCTGTTGTGATCTCTGTTGTCAACCGCTTAAAGATGTCCCACCCCTTAGCCTATCATGTACAATGTGTTGGAGTGCTAGCCAATAGAAGCATGAGTGTTACATAGTAATTTCACTTGTTACTGAAGTAAACAAAGGAGTCCAATGGAGGCGTTTCAGGCAGGGGGGGAGTGTGTGGGAGAGAAACTCCCTCTGGAGGAAACTTTGGGTTTGTAGCCTTTGCAGACCATTTACATGCACAAAAACCTATATAAAACACTACAGGGAAGGGAGAACCCCAAATAAGCATAATAGGGCCCCTTTAAGACCAGAGTGTGTGCCTTACTGTGTTTGAGTCATTCTATATTTGTCCAGAATACAAAGCAGTTTTTTAATGCTGCTTCCTTGGGGGGGTTATCAACATGAATGTTAAAACAACCAACAACACCAAACAGTCAAACTCAATGCAGATAAATAGACAGCAGGTTCTCAAAGTCTTTCAGAAAAGTTTGCACTGTGTTTAAATTGCCTGCAGCCCTACATGAGGAACTGAAAAGCAACATATTGAACAGAAGCTGAATTAGGACATCTGCTTTCACTGGATATGGTTAATAAACAAAAGGGGACTCCACTTTCTTTCTTAAGTAATATAGCTTTAGAGCAGGGCTCTCCAACACGTCGATCGGTAGCTCGCGGGCAGCTTTACAGTAGCTCGCCGCTCGATTATCGATTATAGCGAAGTAAGGTTGCTTATTGATTTTTCGGCCGCAGCTGGACAATAACGTTTTTTTATTTTAGAATTTGTTTCTGTCACACGAATATCAAATTGGTCAGTGACGCAGAGATCAAGGAACAGACGTGACTGCGGCACAGCGACACCACACACGGAGCAGTCTGCTTTCTCCACCAACACCAGTCCAGAACCAACAGCAGAATGACCCGCTCTGAATCAGGCCCTGATTTGTGTTTTTTGAAAAACACTCGTTATCGTCATGTCAGGTTTTTGGTGGATTTAATCAAGTCTTGGATTAAAGAGTATGAATGTCCTCTTGCTATTTTCAGTTGATAAATACTTGTGTAAAGTTTGTGAAGGCAGGAGGAAAGCTTCCGCGATCACCGTCTCCTCTCCGTTCCTCCAAACCCCGCCCCCTCCCTTAAAATAATGAGTGACAGGCTGATAGTGACCCGATAGAAACTTTATTATTCACTTAATCACTGATTGAGATATGATGAAGCTAACCTAATCTCATACATTCATGGGATTTATGTAACAGTAAGACAGAGAATGTAAGTGTGCACCCACGTGCAGTATTTTAGTTTTTATAAAGCTGTTGTAAATACTCCTGTTGTCTGCTGTGTTCAGACTCAAGTCATGTGTGTGATGCCACATTCAAGACATTCAGTGTCTTTTTTTTTTAACAGAAGACCGTAGCTAGAAGCTGCAGCTAGACTGCAGAAGTATTAGTTTTTTGTTTTTGAGGATGGAAAAATTTCACACACAGATATAGGGAGGCTAGACCTATACAATTGATTTATTATGGTTTATAATTTAATGTCAAGACGAAGAAGAAGAAGAAAAAGATGGCTGAACTGTTCAGTGTCAATCCTGTGGAGATCTCCAAAATAATGTTCAGCGTAAGTCTCAGCAAAACTCACAACATTTGTGGAGCCTTGTAGACCCAGAAAACTCCAAGAACATTCACCAAGCAGCACTGAAAATGTCTGCTTTATTTGGTTCTGTTCTACATACCTTTGTGAAGCAGCTTTTTCTGACATGAATGAAATCTAAATACAGAACAAGACCGACTGATGGACATTTAAATGACTCTATTAGAGTGAACCTAAGTGGGTACACTCCAGCATACACCTGTTGGACTCCATGCAGCGCCATTCATCTCACTACCTGTAAAAAAGAGTGAAATGCTTTTAAGGTGGTGATTAAGGACATTTATGTGAATTTTCAGTGATGTACTCCTTATGTGGGCCATAATAATAATGTGAGACATTTTCGTTTTCTTGGACCTTGATGTGAAGTTAAGATTTTTGATAAGCTTTAGGTATTGCAATTTCACACGTGTACAAAAGTATAGCTTAATTCAACTGATGAGGGCTATGTGAATAAATGTAAGCGATGTGATGCAAGTAGCTCTTGGCCATTTTTTCAAAGTAGCTCTCAGATGAAGAAAGGTTGGAGACCCCTGCTTTAGAGTATAAGCAATATAGGTTAATGAAGCGTGGTCCATAACGCTTGGGTTAGGAGGGGTTTGACTTCACTCTTACATTGGTATGGCCAAGTTTATACACAAAAAGTAAAATCAAGATTGTGCTTCATTATTAAAAGGCAACTTAAAATGTCCTGGAAAAGCGAAAAAAAGCTGTGTTAGAAACATGTATTGACAGGACTGAAGACAGGGTGACAAGGATATCACATTTGATAGATTTGATGAATAAGTTGAGTGTATCTTGATCCTTAAACTTCTTTACAACACAGTGATAATACAATCCAGGAGAAGAGCTTGTTTCTGGGCATGTATGAGGCCAGTGTAGGACACAGCAGCTAATAAGGATGAAGAAGAGACATGTTAGGGTAGTTGAGGGGAGGCCAGGCATCTTGCCAGCTGTCTGCACTGATGGCAGGCAGATTTAGCGTTGTTGATTCGAATGGCGTAAATTCTCAGTGCAGCTCTCCCTTAACATCCTACGCAGTTCCTTAATCTCTGATCTTAGTTTGTCTCTCAGAGGGTAGGTGGGGTGGGGGGGGGGACTGATAAGGCAAACTTTTGATGACCTTGCTGGCTTTATCAGTCGCGTCAGCCCAGGCAGGAGAGAGCTGTTTTCTCTTTTTGTCGCTTCGTTATCAGAAGGGTTGGAGTAACAGAATGTGCATGCTTGGGATGAAGGGCGGTCATTTTAATGCTGGTGTTAACAGCCTGAGTGAATCCCAAGAGGGGATGAGCCAATAAACAGTTGGGAGTGAAGGGAGGAGGAACTAGGACTGTGCTGCATATCAACACACTGACATTATGTTTTGTCTAAGTGGCGCCGAGGCTGCTGTGTGTCAGGGAGCATCCTGTCAGGCCTGGCTGAGGAGGGTCACACTGAACCAAAGATGATCCATCAGTACTTTATCTGCCTGGTTGGAAGCCATCAGCCCTTAAAAGATGTGTTTCGTCGCCAGAATAACTTTTGGGTTGCACTCTCTATGACCCCTATAGCTAAAATGTATTAATAGCATTGTCTATGGTTGTAATTGGCTTATAACACTATATAAGTCATGTTAAAAGCACACATACATTCATAATGGATCAACATTAATTATAATTCATTGTTGAGCATATATAATGAGTTAAAATCTAAGTATCATTGCTAGTCACGCACAGATTTGTGTTGTCCTTCATAGATTGAATGTTTTTTTTAGAACTTTATTCAAAACAACTATAGACTACTTTCTTTGACTTGTACTATTCTGCCTCTAACCCAGAAAGCACCCAATGAGCACTTAGAATGAGAATGATCACCGTTATAATCACGTTATAATGAAAATGGTGTTTATAATATTACAACTGTGGAAAATATAATACACCTATACAAGAAATGTAAGTAATTGACCCGAAATAAGTAAATATTCAAATTGTAGGTCATTATAAAGTTCCTTATAATGTTGTAATAATTGTTATAAAGCAGGACAAACATTTTGAGTGCTGCTAATAACTATGCGTATACAGTGCTTTAAGCCTGTTATAGCGCATTTCAATAGTGTTTATAGCACATTATAGAGATAAATGTCATTTGAAGTGCTAGCCATCTTTCTAACCATTGAGTCCTGAGAGTCGTTGGAACCTGTTAACCCCACTCTTGACCGACTAGTACAAAAACATCACAAAATCCTGCTTTTGCCCCTCTGAACCTGTTTTCCAGTGGATATGTCTGGGTTTGCTGAGGTCTGTTTTTATGCCCACCTTCGGCTGACTGCCTGATCTCAGGGGTCGATATTTGCTGAGCAGAATCCATAAATATCGCCTTCTGTTTGCAGTTCGGTCTTGCACTTATATTTACGTTCAGCAACCAAATAGTTTTTGTTTACCATTTTGTCTCAATGCAACTTAAATCATTTCTATATATCTGGATTGAATCCTGCAGTGGGAAGGATGAGGGAAAATGCTGGCATGATGGAGGAAGAGAAGAGTTTGACCTGAAGGTTATTGCAACTGAGGCAGAAATAGCAAATCAGTGAGTCTGGAGTGAGGGAGTGATGCCCTTTGAAGGCTTGCAGAGAGGAGAGGGAGCAATTTAAATCTAAATCTTCGTGTGTAGCCTGATAATGTATGAACTTTTGGCATCTTTTATGGATTCATCCATCTATAATATCACTGCACTGCATCTGCATTTTGTTTTATTTGTTTGTCTTTAAGACATTAAGTAGCTAACATGATTCTTCCCTTTATTCCACTATTTGTCATGTCCTCTGTTCATTTGTTTTGAGGACATAAACTATGTATTTGTGTATGTGCATTAACATTTTAAAACCTTTCCTGGCTATAATTCATGAATTTATTTCAGCCATGTATTTGTTCCACTCATGGTTACATAATTGATGTAACATGTACATGTATAACTATTTACAGCCCATGATGGAAATGAGCAGGGAGAAGAAACTCATATCAACTCCTCACTCAAAAATGTGCTGGTCTGTCGTCACAGCTACCAACACAACAATCTACCAGCAGCAAAACATATTAACTAATATTTTCATACTGTCTCATTTTTTTAAATACATTTATTAAAATTAAAGATGTTCGTAGAGCTCTTTAACTCATTTGGTAATGAATTCCATAATGTAACCCAAACAACTGAACAGCAGTGCTATACCACTAACACGTTCATTACCTTAGATTTGAGTAATTATTGGTCAATTAAATGCAAACTTAAGGCTGATGTCATGTCATTTTTGTCGTAAGATTTTGTCCTCCAACTGTTGCCTGAGGAAAAGTCAGTGAATCACCAAAGTTGATACAATTCATTCTGAGGGCTTCAAGAATGTCCAGTGTACCGATGTACCATGTCAATCCATGCGGCACTGCTGAGGTATTTCCTTCAAAACCACAAATGTCAGCCTCATGAAGGCTTTGCAGGAAAAGTCAGGGGATAAACAAAGTCTGGAGGTTACATTGTCTGAGAACCAGGAATGTGTGTACAACATGTCAGGACACTATATTATTCAGACAATGCCCAGAGCCAGGCTGCTAGCAAGGCTAAAAATACGAACCTTACAACCCAGTGTCTCAACGTGGACAAGACACGACCTTAAAACGAGTGCATGGCTAATTCTTTATTTATTTGCATCCATACAGTCTAAAGTGTTCTTTTTGAGTTGATGCCATACACAAAAATTGGCCGCAGAGTAGAAAGTGAATTCTAGTTTTGCTTAGGATCTACCATTTGACATATGGACGACGGTGCAAAGCAGCTTATATCTCTCAAAATGCCCTTACACTCACGTTTCGATATGGAAAAGGGGAGCCAAAGAAAATGTGGCTGGTGAGGAGGAGATTACAGCCTTCTTTTGAATGTTTTAAAGAGGAAATAATATGCTCATTTCAGCTTTCAGATTTGTATTTTGTTCCTCTACTGTGACATGTTAACATGCTTTAATGTTCAAAAAGCTCTTTATTTTTCTCATCCTGCCTGTGCTGCAGCACCTCTTTTCACCCTCTGTCTGAAACCAGAGCCCAGTCTGCTCTGATTGGTTAGCTGGTTGATTCTGTTGTGATTGGTCAACTGCTTAGAGATGAACCGCCACTTAGCCTACAATCACGTACAATGTGTTTGAGTGCTGGCCAATAAAAGCAGGAGTGTTACGTAATGATGTCACTATGTCGCAGAAGTAAACAAAGGAGTCCTATGGAGGAGTTTCAGGCAGGGGTGGAGTGTGTGAGGAGAAAAACTCCCTCGGGAGGGAACTTTGGTATTTTATACTTTGCAGACCATTTACATGCACAGAAACCTATATAAAGCACTACAGGAAAGGGAAAACCCTCAAAAGCAAAATAGGGCCTCTTGGATGTTGTCTTCAGAGGATCAAAACCAAACAAAAATAGATACACAAAGATGACCAATCCCTGAGGAGCCCATTACTGCCTTTCTTTAGGTACTCCAACACTTTGATGTGTTTCCTAAATTGGAAGGTCTTATTATTGGGCTTCAAGCTAAATGTAAGTTTATTTACTGATACTGTATATTGTACCTTCACATTAACATGACATTATTTATTATCGCTGTAGAGATACCAGAGGAGTGTGCTGTCCCAGATAAACATATTTTTTACAGTTACTATCTCTGAAAGTCTATAAGAACACGGTTCAGTTTTAATTAGACTAACAGGGAACAGAGGTAGCTTATTTTTTCCCCGAACACATCTCAACTCGATTCTGTTCAAAATGACAACACATGCGGTGGAAAATGTACATGAGGGAGCGAGTGGGTGTTGTTCACATGTCATATTTGCATTTTTATAAATACCAGACAGTGAGGAAATAAGTGTGTGCATCCTTTTTGTGCCTGAAGTTCACACCCTGTGAGCTTATTGCCTCTGTTTACCAGAGAGCGTGCCTCGGGCTTACAAAACACCAAAGTGTTACTGCAACACCTGATTAAAGCTGACATATTTATTTAATCAGTTCTCAATAAGAGCGAGCCGTGTGGAGCAGCTCTTAGGGAATGTGCTCAGATGGCAGGATTGTTTAATAAATTGGGATTCATGTAAAATCTTCCCCGACTCAGCAGTTATAGCACAGTGAAGTGCTCTGACCCTGTTGTTTTGACATCTGCTGATTGTAAACTTGAATCATGTTTAATCATGAGCTACTTTGACTTTCACTTAATTAACATAATTGTAAATGTGATTGTCAGCAAGCAAGTATATCCCAATCACTTCCAACTTTACAACAGGTAATCACAGTTAATATTAAGGGGGAAACAAATATATAGTATCACTGTAAGATGTATACCCTGTTAAATCAAGTTTTTTAATATGTTTTTTGTAGCAGCACACAACTTCTTCATATACTGTACACATAATACCATATTATATATCAGATCTTTGCTCCTGCAAAAAATCTTGCTTACAGAACGTATCTGGGGTGCATTACTGCATTCCCATTTGCCACCTAAACTATAGCATCATACAGTTTGCCTACATCATCTGTAATTTGGTCTTTTTTTTCCTTCCTGTCATGTTTGGGTCAAATCAGACCGATTTACTACTTTCATTAGTCCTAAATATTGTGTTTTACATTTGATTGCTTCAAGACCTTATGACATCTTCTACAGTATAGGCAGTTGAACATTTACATTTGCTGATCACCACTTTCATAGAATTTTGATACATTTTCACTGGCTATACTTTGTACATTCACTGTGTTTTTTTCATGTAAGCCATGTTCTGAGACAGTTAAAACAGACCAGTCATTTGACCTGGAACACCAAAGTAAAGTGGGAGAAACAAACAAGACAGGAGGGTTAATTACAAAAATAGAAAAAGTTTACTGCTGGTAAAGTCTTCTGAATATGTATACGTTCCAGGAAATCCAGACAGAGCAGCTTAGAAATCATTCCATTCAAACCAATTACGACATATCAATAGAGATCAAATGATCTTGTGTCTTCAATTGAATTGCCCTCGCATGCCTGTGTGAATAAGCACCCTTCAGAGTAAATATAAGGGGGTGTGTATCATTTATAAAGGAGTACATTTCCAGTTAATCTTTTACTTTCTCCTCAGCGTGCCGGTCCAACTGTAGAACCTGCGCATCTGTCAGCTCTGCCTCCTCCGGGACTCATGATGCTGAAACTCTCCATGAACCCTCATGTTTTATTCATCGGCACATATAATGTTGGCAAATTATTTTATATTGTGGGGAAAGATTCATCTTAAGAGCAGAAATTGGGTAGGGAGAAGCTAATGTGTTTATTATGCCAAGATAATGGCATGAAATAGAGGCCAGGGGTGGAGAATTGTAGGAGTGTTTATACTTTATATTCATTGGAGGGGAGCATCTGAATGCCTCGTGGTCACATGGTGGCAGATGTCTTTTCAATGCTATTTGTGTGTCTGTGCGCACATGTGAATGCACGCAGTCAAAGCTTTTGCAGATGTTTTGTGTGGGCAAAGTTCACGTGTTCAGTGTTTATGTAACGTATACATTTGCCTCATGGAGGTTTTAGTGCCAATGGTGTCTGCTTTTATGGCTGTTTTTGAGAGGAGTGCTTCTCTCTGAGTTGCAGAAAGCACCATTAGTGGGAGAAAGAAGGCTGCTCTCTAAATGCTATCTGCCTAGCTACGCTGAGAAAGGCAGAGATCTTTCCTCGTATCGCTAATTTCAGTGCCATTATGACATAGCACTATCGGGAAGATGGGCTGCATTTTAACTGCAGACTGGCTGTTGTGTTGAAAGGGGAGAGACAGGAACTCCATACAGATATGTCAGCGGCGGCAGCGTGGAGATGGGATCTCGCAGTTCAGCCATCTGGAAATAAAAGCTTTTTTTTTCTATTTATTTATTTATTTTCCAATACCCTATGATGCACCTTTTTGATTGAAACTTTCATTCATCTAAGCCTGACAGTCACATCACAGTTTCTGTAACCAGATTGAGCGACGACTGCATGTTAAGAGTATTCATGAGCTTGGCCTTTTTTTATCTGCGAGTACTTTTGTCTTATTTAAGTGAAGGCGGCCTGGGCTTCCGGCGCATCCTTCAATATAATTCTCAAATGCTGAACGCAGGACATTTGGGGATGATAATATATTCATATTGTGCTACTGGAATGTGTCTCTTCTGTGCCTTTCATAAATTGGGGTCAGGTGATATCTGTCACAGTAGAGAATGTGCTTAGTGCTGACAAAGTCATGTTGACACTTTTTGGAGAGGAAAGCACACAAATAAAAAATAAAAATTGTCTCCCAGGAGGCAGGGAGGAGAGGAAATTAAATTGCCTCTCCACAGCCCTTCTTAGGAATGAAAACCAATCAGCCAACCCTCAATTCACACTCACAGCTCCATAAAGATTGTGAGGAATATTGATATAAGTTTTAACAAACGCACTGTCCTTTTTTTATTTTTGGCTCTGACGCTATGGAGCCAGTTGCAACGTACTGATAAGATTTTATTTTTTCATCGACAAAGCAGTCTAAAACGGTGGATTCATGGCTATTTTACAAATATGGCTATTAACCAGGCTTGAATAGGCTCATGGGTATTGTGAAGCTGAATAAATAGAAATCTTTGTGGCAATGCATTAAACTTCTATTTTCAAATATGTGAATTTGACGTGTTAAGTCACCAGATCCTCTGTAAACCAAGAAATACTCTAATTGCAAAACTTGTGTGTGGATTTCTCACATTTACTCAGCTGTGATGAGTCTCATTTCAGAGGATAGGAAACTGTCAGCACTTTTAACCGTATCCCCAATGGCGAGCTTTGTGCTTGTGTTTGGCCTAATTTGGGAGTTCTCAGGCTTACTTCCCCATGAAATCCCTTCCAGTAACATGAGCACACATTCAAAGCAGTGAGAAAGGAAAATAATGAAGAGTATGGACACAGAGCCATTTACAGAATGTAGCATTAGCACTGGTTATCGCAGTTAATTTCACAGTGATCAGTTCAGAGAAAACTCTGCTCGACTTAAATTGCATGATGCTCAATATGTGGCTCGTGCAGAGCGTGGAGGACGGAGAGTTTGTTTACAGACGCGAACAATGAGCTAGAGGAAGCAATTCTGCTTGTAATATGTTAGTTGGAGCTTAACACCATACTTCACAAAAAGGTAATTTGGAATTGCTTTAAACTGAATAACGTAAGCACAGTTGGGTAGAGTCAGTGATAAGAGAGGGGGTCTGCAGACTGAAGTGAAAAGGCATGTAATTTAAATTGAAACTGTATTTGTGTAGGAGAGTTATTTTGAATCCATTAAAATAGGATGGTCACCACACAACTACTGCCAGAAAAAGCTTTAACATCTGAAATTATTAGCAATAGCTGTTGTGGCTTATTCAGATGCTACAATTCTTGTATAAGGAAAACACAGACACTCATCACCGAGGTCACAATATCAATCGATCCAGCAGATAGCCTATAGGCAAAACACAGAAGATCAACAAAAGATATGACATAAAATGAACTTACCAATGCTGAAGTAGATGGTCAACTTCAATCATTTTCTTTCCGTTTTACTGATTTTAATCGCTATAAACTGCTCTCTCTCGTCTCCTCTTCACAACTACACTGCACACGTACTTACAGCCAATCAGCTCTCTGAATTATGAGATGACGTTTGGTGGGGTTGCCAGCACTTTGCCCCACTGGTGATTTTTTTTTGCCGCACACATTGAATAGAAAAATACTCTGAGAATGCGCAGTGTAGTTTTTACAGCACCCATTAATTTTGACAGCAGAGAGAGGGGCTTGCCCCACATCGCTCAACACGGCTCAATAGGCACACTGTGGACACTAATTAGAAGAACGCAGAAAGCAATGTACAGATGAATCAGACGACTAAACATGATCTTAAAATATATTTTAACATATTTGTTTTTTGCATATTTTTGGAATTATTATTTTCATTACTTTCTGCAGACACTAGGTGGGGCTGTGCCCCTAATGACGAGTCGCCACTGGTACTACACCATAACAAGTCAAACACTGGCAGGAGTCAATACCTCTGTTGACCCTTTTGATTTGAAGTTTTAATTTGCCAACATTTATTTAATTTTGAGTCAATTTCTGTGTGAAGAGAATCAGTTGCCTTTCATTTGAGGGGAATCCACAGTGTGACACCTGGAGGTTTGCGCAGCAGTTTGTACACAGCTCTCATCATCATGGTCATTTGGAATAGATTATGGGCAAACCCGGGGCACAGACCATTATTTAAACCGGATAATAATTGAGATGTTGTGTTGCGCTTGTTATCTACTGCATTCCCTGAAGGGAGATGGCGGGGAGAAACCATTTTTGGCCAACTTGGAGTCATTCTTTAAAGCTTGAAATATCAGTTTACAGCCCGGCAAAACCTGCCTTGAAGAACCAGTGCCGTGGGAAATACATTTTTTGTCTTGTGTCAAGCACTTCAACTGGCAAAAGTCGCTGAAAGTCCACTTGAGATAACAGCACTTCACGAGGGCTTCAGTGCATCCCAGATTTGGCTAATGATGGGACGTAGGAGTAAGAAGTACAGAAGAGGAGGAAGAGGGTGAAGTTTGTAGCGTGTATTGGGTGGGCGGGTTATCTTCTCATAGATCAAGCAACTTAAACAATTTCTGAACCATAGTGCTTGTCAATCATAATTGATCTTGAGTAGCGGGGGTTGTGGGAGACGAGGATGAAGACAAGGAGAAAGCGAGCAAAGAGGAGAGCAAGCGTACTCCCTGGAGGCTACAAGCACCTTTTAAGAAGCCGAGGCCCCGACTCCTCCGTCCTTTCCCCGCGTCAAGATCAAACCCATTGCTCCTCCATCCTTCTCGCCTCTCCTCTCCTCATCTTCCTTATCAAGGCCTCTTCATTATAATCAGTGAAAAAAAGAAACTCTTAACAGCTGGAAATAAGACGCTAGCGTTAAGAAGCATATGGACAAACCTCTATTCAGAATTATTTCTGAAGTCACAGGGGGGCACGGCGAAAAATAATGAATATACACTGCTAGGCGATGCTTCACTTTTATCTTCCAGCAAGAGAATGGCTCATACAAATGCATTAGCAACTGCTTTTGTTAAGTCTCTTGGAAAAGGCTTATCATCATAGATCTCACTGTTATTATCTTAAAGAGAATCTCTAGGATTGGCAGTGTACCCACTTCAGGGTACATTTGGTCCTTTTCCATGTACTCTATGAATGTCAGGCAATTTGAGGGAAATTTGTATGATGTTAGATTGCATGTCTTCTCCAGTATGTTAGGGAAACCATGAAGCAAACATGATGAGAGGAAGGATGAGATGGAATGAATGTCTTACAGAAATGACTGCCCTTTAAAGTGCATGAACACTCAGCTCTAATAATACAGCCAGAAAGCAAGAATACAGCGAAACACAAGTCTAATGCACTTAGTTATTATGAGCATTGCTCGTCCAGGTCTAAGCTTTTGTTCAAGTCTTCATCGCTTGTGTTTATGACTATATATCTTAGCCCTATCAAATTTGTTTTGGGGCTGTTTTCATATTTGTATTTCCTGTTCTTGCTAAGAGTTGACTAGATTGATAACACAAATGCATAT
This sequence comes from Dissostichus eleginoides, assembly GCA_031216635.1. NCBI lineage: Eukaryota > Metazoa > Chordata > Actinopteri > Perciformes > Nototheniidae > Dissostichus > Dissostichus eleginoides. Next base: position 10,855,630 of record CM062268.1, on the reverse strand, counting down.
CAATCTTTTCATCTAACTCTGCAAGAGGGCACATTTCCCAGAGAGGGCCTCTATTGAGGATGCAGAGTTGAAAGGGGGGGTGGAGGGGATGACATTACCTTGAATGTTTGGTGGGCTTGGGAGTCAAGCCCCTTACTTGGCAGCGTATACTTTATTGTCTGCCAGCTTTAACCACTGAGCTATCCATCGGCCCCAAACTATTCATTTAAGTGAACTCTACAGCATTGGTTATTCTCCAAAACAGAGACATACATGGGCGTTTGTGGACAATATTGACATGTACCTCTGTTTACTAGCCGAGCCCTTTGACATTGAAATGTACGTCACATGGACCTTCACGTTCTGCAAACATATAATTTATAACTTTGTATTTAATGAATAATGAGTAATCAACTATATCAGACTGTATTTTGTTTCTAAATTATCGGCAACAGTTTAGTATGCGCCGGTGAAGATGGCCGCATTGTCTTTTGGCTCCTCTCCAACTTTGCCCTTTTTCGTATTTTTTTAGTGTTTATTTACTTTTTGCCGTCTGCTTTTAACATGGTTTGCAACATGCAAGCCGAACGCACCAACTCTGCTATACAATATAGCAGGGAGGAACTTCTTCACATCAGAAACTTTGTGGACAATAGCCCACCGACAGACAATGGAGATTCGCCATGGCTACCTGTTGCTGTCCTACCTGAGAGACGCAAGAAGAGGACCAAGCGGGGGTCCCGCGCAGGGCTGCTGGTCAGACTGAGAAAACGAGAAAACCGACCCCCTCTTCCGAGTATTCTTCTGGCTAATGTTCAATCTATTGAAAATAAGCTAGATGAACTCAGAAGTCGGATTGCTTTTCAACGGGACATTAAGAACTGTAACAGTCACTTCCTGTACTGAGAGTGGAGGTGTCCTGACAGTGGAGCCTACACCGGAACTGTCCTGAGAGTGGAGGCCTGCAGGCAGACCCCTCTCTGATAAACACTAACTGGTGTACAGATGTGAGGATTATTTATTCGGACTGTTCTGCTCATTTAGAGCACCTCATGATCACATGCCGGGCTTTTCACCTGCCGAGAGAATTTACATCTGTTGTGATTACAGCACTGTATATTCCGCCGCTCGCCGACAACAACACGGCACTTGATCAGCTGTTTGGGATTATCGACAGTACGGACACTTCACGGCCAGAGGAGGCGTTTATTGTGGCCGGGCACTTTAACACCGCCAACATGAAGAAAGTTCTGCCGAGATACTTTCAACACATCAGCTGCCCGACGCTCTGGGGAAACACCACATCTCACTGCTGCTGCTGCCAAACTACGGATTGGAGTGTGTTTGAGGACAACAACATCAACACACACACGGACACGGTCATCTGTTACATTGGGAAATGCATCGATGACGTGGTACCGAAGGTTTCTGTACGAACATTCCCGAATCAAAAGCTGGATAAACGGCGAGGAGCGTGCACTATCGGCGAAGAGCGCGCACTATCGTGCACAGAGCTGGAGATTTGGAGGAGTACAGGAAATCTAGGTATGAACTCCGGAGAGCTATCTGTAGTGCAAAGAGACAATACAAAAGGCTCTTTCACACTGCAGTACTTTTCCCACAAAGGTTCATCAGAACTTAGTTCATGAGAACTCTTTAGTTCTCATGAACTAAGTACAGATCGCGTTCACACCGGAATAAGTCCCTGGGGAAGGATTAGGCAAATGAAGCCGCTGACGTCACTTCTTTGTCTTCTGCTTTGGGTTTACTGGCAGGCCGCAAACAACTTCACGGCGTATACTGCCACCCGAAGTCCCCGGCCGGAAGTCCCCGGAGTTGGGGACTGGCTTCAGTAGAAGCTGCTGGGACTGCCTTCCGAGTAAATCGCCAGAACGCCGACACCTCCTCATCTCCACCGCTCCCATGTTTTCTTTTGTGTTGCCACAAGTTATTCTCTCTGCGTTTGTGCGCTGGGCTAATGCTAATGCTAATAATGCTAATGCGAGGATAATAAAATGGCGGCTTCAAAAAACATTTTGGGAGTTTTACGGGCCGTGGTTTGCAATCCGCCCAGTCAGAAATAGGAACCTTTTTCTCCCACAAAAGTCCCTGCTCTCTAGCAGGGACGGAAAAGGGGGTAAAAATGTTCTCATGAACTCATTTTAGTTTTTTTGGTGTGAAAGCAACATTTCGGAACTATATCGGAACTAAAGTGTGAAAATGACTGCGGTGTGAAAGCGCCTAATGACAAGGTGGAATCTGACTTCAAAGGCTGTAACACCCTGAACATGTGGGCGGGACTAAGAACAATGACAGACTACAAAGGAGCAGCGGGGGGTGCTGCGGGAGTGTCTGCATGCGCATCTCTCCCAGATGAGCTGAACAGCTTTTTTGCACATTTTGAGAGCAGCCAGGCTGTGGAGGCACAGAAGGATCAGGAGCCCTGCCCTTTTGTTTTAAACAGGGCAGATGTGTGCAAATCCTTTAAAAGGGTTAACCCACACAAGGCTCCTGGACCTGATGGCATCCCTGGCCGTGTTCTCAGGGTGTGTGCAGTTCAGCTGGCAGAGGTGTTCACACAGACATCTTCAACAGGTCCCTGCTGCAGTCTGTTGTCCCCACATGTTTTAAACACTCCACCATCGTTCCTGTCCCCAAAAAGACAAAAATCACCGGCCTAAATGACTACCGCCCAGTAGCACTCACCTCCATCATTATTAAGTGCTTTGAGCGGTTAGTCAAAACCTTCATCACCTCCTCCCTCCCTGACTCTCTGGACCCCCTGCAGTTTGCCTACAGAGCAAACAGGTCCACAGACGACGCCATAGCCCTCACCATCCACACTGCCCTCTCACACCTGGACCAGAGGAACACATATGTGAGAATGCTGTTCATTGGCTACAGTTCAGCATTCAATACCATTGTGCCCTCCAAGCTGGCCATCAAGCTCAGAGACCTCGGGCTCAACAGCGCCCTCTGTGATTGGATCCTGAACTTCCTGACGGGCAGACCCAAGCAGTGCGGGTGGGAAACATCACATCCTCCACCCTGATCCTCAACACCGCAGCTCCTCAAGGCTGCGTGCTCAGCCCTCTCCTCTACTCCCTGTTCACACACGACTGCGTGGCCACACACAGCTCCAACACCATCGTGAAGTTTGCTGACGACACGAGACGGCGTACAGAGAGGAGGTCGAAAACCTGACATCTTGGTGCCAGGTTAACAACCTCCATCTCAACGTCAGCAAAACAAAGGAGTTGATTGTGGATTACAGGAAGCAGCAGGGAGAGGGACACGCCTCCATCTCCATCAATGGGACTACGGTGGAGAGAGTCAGCAGCTTCAGGTTCCTTGGGGTCCACATCACTGAGGACCTGACATGGACTCTTCACACCACCACCATCACCAAGAATTCTCGACAGCGGCTCTTCTTCCTCCGCAGGCTGAGGAGGTTCAACATGGACTCCAGGATACTCTGCAACTTCTACAGGTGCACCATAGAGAGTATCCTGACTGGCTGCATCACGGCCTGGTACGGCAGCTGCACAGCCCTCAATCGTAAGGCTTTACAGAGGGTGGTGAAAACTGCACAGAACATCACCAGGACGGAGCTGCCATCCATGGAGGACCTTTACTCCCAGCGGCTCAGGAAGAAATCCCTCCGGATTATAAAAGACCCCATCACCACAGCCACAAACTGTTCTGTCTGCTGCAGTCTGGCAAGCGCTTACCGCAGCATCCGGACTAAAACCACCAGACTCAGGGACAGTTTCATCCCACAGGCAATAAGGCCGTTAAACCTGAACTGTTGAAGCAAAATCTGTTAAACACCTGAACTGTTTTAACAACATCCTTAATATTCATCTGGCTGCTACTTAAAAATTATTTATCTATTTACCTATATATCATATTTCTTAACTTGCATATAGACTCTTATTGCACTATTTCACTATTTCACTTTTTTAAACAATTTTTCTTTTTGTATACTATTTACTATTACTTGCACTATATTTTTCTGTTATCTCTGTGTTTGTGTTGCACTGTTGGAGAAGCCTCTGACACAAGATTTTCATCGGCATAACTACAATGTAGCTATGTTCGCATGACTAAATAAAGAACCTTCAACCTTTAAGGACGTTTTATTCCTGTTTCATCATGACAACTCCCCAATGCATAAAGTCAGTTATGATGTTTTTCCTAGTTCATGGAAGAACTTAACTGCCATTAAAAACCTCCAAAAGGACCATGAGGTTGAATCACCAGCTCTCTAAAATAGTTTCTAAAGAAACCTCAACTTATAACCTTCATGGAGCAAGGATTGTTTGCAAGTCTGTTGAAAGAAACTGCAGAGTAAGCAGGTGTACCCAGTAAACTGAGTACTGAGTTTATAAAGTACATTCTCAATTGGTAAACTATAAAACAGCCAGATCTATGTTTGGCTCATGAAAGCTGAGAAATTAGGGGAACTAATCACATGAATGCAAAACTCTTGTATGAACATAAAATAGGTATTCATTGGCCCGTTGTCTACAATAGAGAGTAAGACATATTAAAAAAGGACAGCCCTATCATCGACTTGAGGTATGTTTTGTTCTGGATCACACATGGTGCAGCTTTTGTTTGTGCAGACAGCTTGCCTTTTGCTTTCTGTAATTAGCAGTGTGTCTCCGTGCAGGTATGATGAGGATTACAGTGTGTCACATTAACAACACAGCATTCAACGGAAGCGATGCTCTGTTGACTGCGCTTCACTTTCATGTCACATTTGTTTTAATTTCCCACGTTTTTTTAAACAACTGCTGTGTGGAAACACTCAATCCTGAATAGGCTGATTCAACACTTGTGCCTCCAAAGCGCATTGAACCAGCACATCTGAGCCAAGGAAATGTGAGAACTGTATTTTCTTTCATCTCCATTTCTTTCAAGATCCATTTCCTGTTAATATCAGCAGGTTGTTTTGCTGTTATTCAGGGTGACAAATAAACTCAAGCCAAACGCTGGTGAAGTCTGGCGTTGGCTGAGGTTTATATTTACCTCCCAGCTACTTGGCGGGGATCCAGTGCTGGTTTGAAGGTTATGTTTAATCCAAAAGGTCAAACATTGCTCGTCAATAAGGGAATCTGGAAGCGTTTGTGGCCCTAGAGCTAAAAATGATAATTTTGTGCCTGATGTGAATGTTCATATATTTGTGCAGATGAGTCACAGAAGGTTCAGAGTAAAGTGCGCCCGGCTTTAAGGCTGAGAGGTGGAGGAGCTGCTGGCCTGTTGCCAGGGAGCACACAGTGAAGTCCATTTCATTTCTCCTGCTCCTCGCACTGCCTCCAAAGAAAATGACCACTGGCAGGGATCAGGGAGGATGTCTTTTGTGAAAGTAACACTGTTGAGACACAGACACCATAAACAGAAGGGGAAAAAAAGGTTCCTGCCGGTGACACCCCCTCCCCAGTCTCTCCTCCTGGTTAATTTCCTCGGAGCCTGCAGGCCAGCCGGTAGGGGGATTTGACAGAGGACTTCTGACAATCCTGAGGAGAGCTGACACCAAGAGCGCCCGTCCCTCCATCGCTCGCGGCCAGATTGGAAGATGCTCAGCATGCAGAGAGCAGATGAGACAAACCAGAGGAGCCAGGAGGGCTGTTCGTGCAAAGCTGGCTGAGCCTGAAATGTCTGAGAGGGACACTGAGCACACACTGCCACACAGAGGCTGGAACTCACACCTCAGCCACTGCCTGAACACAATGTCTCAGCCACTGAACACAGCCGCGCTCACCAGAATAATGTACCCCATTTCTGATGTTCATAAGATAGACACCAGGATCATTTTACAGTAAGATAGAATTATAATAAACTACAACTTTTTCTTTATTCATAATACCCTATGACTTTATAACTATACGTTTTTGTTTTTTTAAACATTATCTATGAGTTTTACTCTGATTTTTTTATGTCGTAATATACCAGTACATTTGATGTATTTTTATATATTTCGTATCCATATATTACACATTTTTGTGATTTTTTTCTAACATAATATACTGGGATTTTGATAATATTTTTTAGACATAATTTTATTTATACTAATATTTTTTTAATTAGTTTTCAATACAGGCCATATTATGAATTGTTATGGCATAATATAAAATAACTTTGTATGGCTATTCTTCATTTCATAATACACTATGGCTTCATGACATTTTCTTCATGAGTATAAATTTGCTCTAATATTTTATTGACATTATAAACTATGACCTTTATTAATATCTTTATGTTATACTGTACTAGGACTTGTTATAGTTTACTATAGATTACCATAGTTTGTATAGCATACTATAAAATGACCTAATTACATTTTTATGGCAGACTATAATAGGACTTTTTTATCATATTTGTTATGGCTTGCTATACTATGACACTATGTATGACGTTTTTTTATGCAATAATACTTTTCTGACATACCATATTACTATACAGCTAAAAACAAGCACAAAAAGCACACTGTGTTTTACATACAAGCAAGTGAACACATAGATGTATAAATATATACATATAAAGCAACAAACAGCATGCAATGTCTTTATAAAAAGGCAAGTGATGGTATGCAGAAGCACATCCAAGAAGAATTCAGTTTTTTTGTTGGGACCCGTTGAGTGAAATGCAGCCCTGCAGACTTGTCTGTGTCTCTGATATCAAAGGTGATATGAACTCTGTCTCTGTGTGTAACTTAGCTTTTTAATGGAGCCCCATTTCAAATGCGGTACCAATTGGCAGCCTGCAGCTCACATATTTCAGTCGTGTCTTTGTGACCTTTCACAGCGGAATTTACATTTAAATTTCAATAATAAGCAAGTTCACACATCCAAGGGAAATTCGGAGGCCACATTCATGCCCGGCTCTTTTTCTCCACTCTATCCACAATTCCTCCACTCACAATATAAATGGGAGGAAGGAATATGCATGCAGCCATTTGCCCCAATCAATGTCAAATCACAGCAGAGTATCCTTGAGTCGTGGGGATACAAACCAATGTTCGGTACAGAGAAATGTATATAACTTGGAGGAGTGTGAAGCAGAAAGCTTAAACAACAGCATCAGGAGGAGCTGGGGGTCTTCGAGCAAAACAGGAAAACAAATCACTGTTTGAATCTGATGAATTTCTAGTGTTGTGTTAAAGCTTGGAAGATCACAATGCACTTGTAATAGAAAGGACTTTTTTGATTCCTGCAAGGAAAACCGTGGGGGGAAATATTGACAAATATGCTTGAGAAAATGGATGAAGAAAGGCCTTATTTGCCAGAGAGTCATGCAGCTCCAGTTGTTACCGAGCCAAGGACAACCTTAAGTTACTTCACACCAGCGCAGTATCTTAGAGCTCAGAAGCCATGGACTTGAAATCAGTTGGAAGTCTGAGAGAGCTTTCCATCAACAGTAAATAACAGGCGAGCTTCAGGACGACAGGATTTTTATACAAGCAGCAGCTTTAAATCGTGTTCTAATGCTTTGCTAGAGTGGTTTTAACAGGACCTGAGTTAGGGTGCCTCACTGAGCCTAGTAGTAATTAGTGGAAGTTAATGGACGAGACCAGTAATTTAGTGTGTTAAAGCCAATTTACTGCAGATAACGTATACTTATTAGTGGTAAACATTTTCCACGCGATGGGTTTCATTGCATTGTCGGCCCACTGTACTGTGAATGATTTAATTACATACCATAAGACGTTTGTGTTTTTCATTTCTTCTTTTTTTTCAACACTATACTATTACTTTTTATTCAATGACTTTTACCTTCACACGATGAGACGATTATACAGATACAAATTATACAAATGTAAATGTAGAAAAAGAAAAAGGGGCAAAAACATAGCAAAACATAACAATTTATAATCCACACATTTTATAGCTTATTTATAGGACTTTGTTTTTCATCAATTTACTTTTTTATTCAAATCTTCATTTGGTACATGCAATGCATGTCAATGGCATAATTTACTATTATTTTAATGGCATGTCTATGGCATACTTTTCTATGACCTTCTGGGACATTTTTATATTGTACTATACTACTATATTGTTATTAAATACTTTTCTATTACTCTTTATGCCATACCGTATTATGACTTTTGATAGTATTTTTTATGACATACTATATTACAACTTTGTATGACATGCTAGGACATACTATACTAGGACTTTTGAAGGTATTTTTATAACATACTATAATACAAATCTGTAAGACATGTTATGAGACACTATGCCAAGACTTTTATGTTTTACTGTAAAATGTATTTTTGTGACATTATTATGGCACATTATACTATGATTTCTTTAATGAAATACTAAACTACTTATCTCTTATGACATACTATATACAGTACTATAACTTTTTCATGACATACCATATTATGTTTTCTTGTGACAAACTATACTTTGACTTCTGTGACCTTATGCTTTCACGTGTTAGTTTCCATACTACAATATGACTTTCATGACATTCTATATATATATTATGTTTTTTTATGACATTCTACAGGTTGAAGAACAACCTCTATCTTTGACTACACGAAGTGTGTGTCGTTTATTTATCAGCTTAAAGCTCACCAAGAAAGCTGTTGGAATACATTCCTCCAACACTCTGTTTCCATAGTAACACACTGACACTGTCTTACTGCTAATGTGTTAGTGTGAAAGCAAAAATAAGTTGATTGGTTGTGTTTAACCAGAGACAACGCTGAATTATGTCCTTAGGGCCAACATATTAACTCTTTTGACATTTTGTATGCTCATCCTGACTGGTGAATTGAATTTAATGTGAGTTTAACTACTCCTAATGTTGTCAGTTACCTCCTGGATCCCCCTCCAGGGTCCCTCCTAGGGGTCCCTGGGTTACGCTTTGGGAACCGTTCCTCTACCTGTGCAACAACACTTCTACCCACTTTTTTCAGCTCTTATGTGACACTCAGTCATTAATATTCGTAGCTGATTAAGAGCTGAGGTTGTTTCAGATTTAAATAGCAGTTAGTCTTGGTAACAGCTCCCACGAGGTTGTGAAGATGTCGCTCCCTTTTTCTCTCAGTTTGGATATTCACACCTGGCTGCCGAGGTGAGGGAGCTGGCAAGATCGCCAAATAATGATGTGTGGGAGTGAGAATGTGTCCATCCCTAGCTGCTGTTCCTTCGACTAATGGTGGCCATGTCCAGCCTCTGATTAATTAAACATCCCTTGGGGTCAGGGAGTCATAGAAGGCGATGTAATGTGTCATCTGGCTCATGCGTAATGGAGTGTGACCTACTGCGGAGTCTCTCATTAAGAGTGATAAACTCAGACGCTGCATCCAAGGCCTCTTCCCAATTCAGCGAGGCCGGGCGAGGTATCACACAGGGACGTGTCTCCTCAAATAACTGCTGCTTTTTGCCCCTGGTAATCAATTGAGTGTAATCATAATTGCCAGCCTTCACATTGAAATGGATGCAACAATACCAGCTTTCTACATTCTCAAGGACAACAGTCTTATGGCGCTTTTCCACTGCAGCACGTAGCACGGTTTAAGCGTGCTTTTCCACTAGGGGTAGTTCCGGCTCAGGGCTACTTTTTCACCTTTTTTCTGGCCCTCCTTAATCGAGGTTTTTACCGGGCCAACAACCGGGCTGAATATGCTAAACTAGTGATGTAAACACTCTCGACTGCTGAATGGTCAGAGAGAATCGCTGGCAAGGGGGCTACAACTATTGGGTGTCGTATTGTCATACTGATATTTTGTACAAACTGTGAAGTCCACTGAGACAAATGTAACATTTGTGATATTGGGCTATATAAATAAACATTGATTGATTGATTGATTGACAACTACAACAAAATGAACATATTTTACCGTGATTTAATTGTAATACACGTTTCAAAATGATGCCGAAGTAACAACATATACAACTGATACCGGTCTGCAGACAAGACGGCAGGCAAAAAACCTTTTAAAATGCGTGTTTTCTGAATGGAGATCGGATCGATCAGGCTAAGCTAACGTTGTATATGCTCCGTCCACACTCACAACAACGGCCTACAGCAGTGGCGGCGCCAGGGTATGGCTGGGGTAGGCTACAGCCATACCAAGAAATGGCTTAGCCCCACCTTAGCCCCACCATGAAAAATTATGTTAAAGTAGGCAAAAAAAAAAGTCCGCCAACTCGCGCGGAGTAAATTGCACAGACAGCAGCAAGATTGATTTCAGTAGCGACTTGTCTGGAAATGCCGAAGACTAGAAACGGTTTTGAAAACTTTTGTCACGTAGTGATCGTCTTCTCAATAAAACATCTTTGATAATGTCTTCTGGCCAATCAGAATCACGATAACGGCGTGGTGTTGTTGCAGGAAGTCCCGACGGAGAATACTTTTGCGGTAGTACATCTCTATATACATCGATACAACATTACGTGTTGATAGAAATCAACACGTAATGAAATAAGACCCCACGGTTTGATGATTGATAGGTGTGTGGGCTGTCTTTCATTTTGACACACAGAACAATGGGGGCTATCCACCCTAAAGGTAAAGTAATCCACACAGCCTCTCTCCTCTTCTCTCTGTGAGGAGCAGCAGGTTCAGCTTTCAGAACAAAGTAACAAAAAACAAAAATGGCATTCATTTTTTTAAATATGTCGTGTAGTAATAGATTTATTTATTTTTCTTCTCAAGAGAGTACCAGAATGTGTATTTTATGTTAGTATTTCAAAAAATCTCCTGGGTGAGAATCCCCCCAGACCCCCCGGCAGGGGTTGGTTTTCAGCATGTCAACTCTTTCACCTGTGGGGAAATTGCAGGATTGGCTCCAGGTCGCCCTTTTTATTTACTACAAAAAAATATGCCTTTTTATTTCATACAGTTCAATTTTGATTGAGACAGGGAAATAATCTAAACCTCACGCATGACGTTTCACACAGCCCCACCTAGTGTCAGCAGAAAGTATTAAAAATAATGATTACAAAAAAATGCAAAGAAACGCAAAAAAATAAAAATAAAATATATTTTAAGATCATGTTTAATCATCTGATTCGTCTGTACATTGCTGTTTTAGTCAGTGTTCTTCTAATTAGTGTCTACAGTGTGCCTATTGAGCCGTTTTGAGCCATGTGGGACAAAACCCGATCATGCCCCTCCCTCTCACTGTCTAAGTGAATGGTGACTGTAAAAACTACACTGCGCATGCTCAAGAGTATTTTTCTATTTAATGTGTGTGGCAAAAAAATAATGACCATAGGGGCACTGAGCTGCCATCCCCACCATACGTCATCTCACATAATTCAGAACTGATTGGCTGTAAGTACGTGTGCCGCGAAAAGTGTACTGTGTGAAGAGGAGACGAGAGAGGTGCAGTGACGCGTCCTTAAACCCGGAAGTAAGCTGCGCATGGGTTCCCTCGACAAAAAAGCAATGAGATTTCTACATAGGATTTTAGAAAATAGCTCGAAATAAGATCTGTGGAAACGTACCTGTTAGATAAATGCACGTTTTGTTCAGCCGGATAATATCCACATGTCTACCCTACTTTTATAATTTTCCAATCATAAATCTATCGATTAGATTTATGATTCGACTTTTGAAACTACAAGAAGATAAGGAGGACTTTTACAAAAAAGTAATAGAGATGTTTGTCCAGAAGGATAGGCAAATGGACTTCATCTTCAAGTCAAGGTAAGACCACCATTTTATTGAAAATGGGATCTTACTAAGAGAGAACAATTCAATATTTAAATGATAAAATTAAATTTTTTGGGTATCTTTTTGTTGAACTGTCTGTTTAAAATTAATCGAAGCATCAGACTAAAAAAGCTTTTGAAAATAATATTATATTTTGATTTAGGTCAAAATATAATATTTGTAAACCTGAAGAGTTATAGAATTAAACGAATAAATAAAAACAAGGATAATTGTGTGTTATTGTTGAGTAAATAACAGTGTGTTATTTAGAAAAGAATAACAAATTAGAAGGAAAAAAAGATTAAAAGAAATACAGATTTCATTATTCTGAAGCTCTGAGCCCTATTTCTTTTCCTCACAGACGGCAAAAAAAGTCCGACATTATACGATTTAAAATAAAAACAATAATCGTGGCTTGGTATTGAGTAAGAACATGTTTTTATGAACCACACAGCTTCCGGTCTACCAAGACCCGACCGGACAAAAACAAGTGGTGCAGGCAAGAAACGTGGCGTATAATATGCACGCAAAACTCGGCCTCAGATCTCAATGGGAATGGTTAGCGTATCATATGCACGCAAAATCGGACTTCTGCGTATCTATTGCACGCATTTCGAATGTGTAAAGTCGTGTCATTTGTACGCAGACTGAAGAGAGTGGGTTGGATATAACACCAAACAATACTCAAAGATACTGTGATAAATTGTAAATTTATGTCATATCACCAATCCCTAGGTTGACATGACAAACTAGCTTTTGCCTATTTATACATCCAGCAGGTACTGGAGCACCATCAGTATTCATTTGGAGTGTTGTTTCTGGCCACCTGGCAAAATTCCAGTATTCCCCAGCTCCTGAGGGAAGTTTCTGGCTCTTTAGCTAAATCCTCCACTATGCTATTCTGCAGTTGCTGTGCTGCTGTGCAGGTAGGGTGAGGAGGGTTTTTACTAGAGGGTTTTCACTGAAAATATAGCTGCCTGCCACACCCAATAATACAATGGTGGACCAAAACAAACAAAAAAAGCTGAAAGTCAGCTGATACATCTCCATGGCTTCATCTTTAAAGTGACCCCTTACCCAGTCATTGGATCCAATTGTATTATGAAAATATTGAAATGGCCGCTTTAAACTTGCTATGGCTATAATTCAATAAAGCAATTTGCCAACAAGCAAACAGGTTATTTATTGTAACTATTAAAACTATTTTATCCAATTGATTGTCTTGAACTTCAATATTATTCGTGACATCACTATGTAACACTCGCACTTCTATTGGCTAGGCTCCAACACATGCTAGGCTAAGGGACCGGATACGAACATTAAAACGAGCATAACAGGGCTGCTTTAAAGATATTCTTATTATGAAACATACCTTTTTTATCGTTAACAAATGATACTATTGACATCCAATCATATCCAACCACGCTTTTGTGCCATTTAATTAGCATATTATTTTAAGAAAATGGTAACTCTTTCTATGACTCATGGTCTGCCTAGCAGCTGTAAACAAGTCCATAACCGTCATTAGTCATCTTCCTCGGAGACAGAGATTTAAAAAGCTGTCTAAAGTGCTTATTGACACCACATTCTGAATGTTTTAGTGGAGTTAAATAAGGATCAATGATCTAACACTAGTCATGGTCACAGTTGTATTCATTTTTTTGCAATGGTATCTCTATTAATGGAAATGTTTCTTGATACTTCAGAAGATACAAAGGGAACCGGGGGCTATCTCAGCGAAAGAGACTCTGAAATATCTTTCATCTCAGTGTAATGATGTGAGAAAATTTCAGTTTTCCAAAACCTCACTGACAATTTTCGTTCTTAAGCAATGACAGACTCAAGGGCAAATTATTAATCAAATATCTCTTTCATGTAATCTGAATATCAGCCCCCTCCTATGAAGCTGATTACTATATTTCAGTTTTGTAAGGGCCCAAGAAAAATATGTTTTTATAGTGTCTGTTTGAACACCAACTCCCTGACACTGTAAATTTGTATCGTCTGTGATCAAATTCCTCTTGCCGTCGTTGGTAATCGCAGCGATCTGACCCCAGGAGCACACCACTGCTCATCGCCTGCCATTCCTCCGCTTCTCCCCGCTGAGCTGCGTAGGCATGACTCAACCGAACTTCCCCCCCGCTGGGCAGAGAACAGCCAGGAGGCCCCGCAGCTACACCCCTGCTGGAATATCAGAGCGTCTGCCCCCCCCTGCGGCTCGCCTTTCAAACTGCGTAAGGCCATCTTCTCCCAGCACTAGCACATTTTTCAAAGGCAGAGCCAACACTTGGGGAATATATTACCATCCCATCTCAAGCCCATCTGGAGAAGCAACACCTGGGAAGGCGTTTTAATTGATTCTTTATCCCGGGGAGGGGGGGGGGGGGACCCCTACCCTGCAAGACTAATACAGAGTCCCTCCATCATTACGCGTTGTTAATCATCAAAATTAATTTTCCTTCGCCTCCTTTTTGCTGACTCTAGAGGTGAAGGTGACATCCGATATCTTTTTCTATCTTATTTCTTTTATCAGTGTTCTAAAAGCAATGCACAGATTACAAAGGCGCATTAATGAATAACATGCTGGGTTAGTATAAGAACAAGCGCATTTTCATTATAAATAGATAGCAATCACAGGCAATAAAAGCTGTGAATCTCCAATATTTCCTTAAAACCGAAAAGCCCCTTTCTCTCCTCCTGAAGGGTGTTTTGGCAGGACTTTGCTGATTACATGGTTCACATCGCTCTGACAAAAGAGGAAATTGGTTTCCTCATTATTCTGTTCCTCCGAGACACAACAGGTCTCCAACGGACAAATATGGTCTTGACCTGACCTTCATAGATATTCAGATGTTGTGCATTCCTAATGAGGGACATGAAACAAAGAGGGACAGAAATCACCTCCCTTTGTTTTCTTCCTGGAGAGGGAATACATTATCTTCATCAAATACAGATTCCTTTGTAAAGCGTGCATGTTAATTACAGGAAAATACGTCCACTTGTCACAAAAACTCAAATTAGTTCATTTATTAACCACATGAACTCTGATTGTGTATTGATTACTCCAAATGGAATAAAAAATCCTTGTAATGCACATTGTTTTATTTCTCTTCCTGTTATAAAAACGATAGGGAACCATCATGCTGCTCTGTGTGGAGGTATGCTGTAAGATCAAGATTGTTAGAATACTAAATCAGGTGGTAGATGTCAAATTTAGAACATTTTCACTGACGATAAAAACTGTTCTACATGTTTATTCATTTTTCCCAACTTCTTTGCCGTCTTGTCTCTTGGTATTTGTTTATTCACTGTGAACCCATGAGATTTTTTGCGAAGTCTATGTTCAACAAACCCTGTTTCTGATTCAAAGAAACATCTTTCTTTGCGGTATTCATCACCAGTTGGAGTGGGTTAGAGCTCCAGGTGCTGCTCAGTACGTTTGTCAGGAAGCCGGTCTCAGGGCCCTCTTTTAGATGAAGATCCACACTGGGAGGAGGTCTTCGTCACAGCCGGGTCATCGCTGTATTCTCAGTTCCCACAACCCACTCATCCAACAGATTGGTACATTTGGGAGATTCTGCACACTCATACTATATTCTTTAAATGCTTTTTGCAGAAATGTTTTTAAATGATTAATACCTCAACATGCATTGTTCAGGTACAGTAAATACAAAAGACTGATTTTGCATTTTGAGAGGGCTGGTTGCACAAGAACAACAAAAAAAACCAATAAATAGTTTAGATTTGTATACACTCATTCTGATATCTTGCAGGAGATGTAGACACTAAATGATTTTTATTGTGATTTGAGACAGCAGGGAAGGTTTTTTGGACTTGCATCTTTCATAATGAGTAGTTTTTATAGATGCAGGTCATGCAGAGCACAATGGGAATTTAGAGGTGTCAGAAAAAAGTTTTATGTTTCTGGAAACATGAGGTTTTCCTAAAATATTGTGGCATATTTGACATCATTCATCACTTGACATCACTTTGAACATCCAAAAGGCCGCATTAGTGACAGTATGATTGTTAGCCTTTAGCCATTATGCTACACTACACATAAGATAAAATAAGATCTACCAAACTTTTGTTCTTGTTTTTAATTGTGCAAATGCATCTTAACATGGAGCTGTATAAAAAAATAAAGATAACCTTCAGGGAATCATAGAGTGGGTACACTCCCAGAAGCCATATGCTCAGTTGGTTCACCATCAATGAGTTGATTTCAGTGGGATAAGATCAGTAATTCTCCATGGGTGTAATCACTGAGGAGAATCTGTTGATGTCGCAAACACAATCTCACGTTGCTGTAACACTCTCCTTTCCTTTCCTTTCCTTTCCAAATGTATTTCTGTAAAATTGTAAATTCAACACAAATGTCACTCATTTAAACTCTGCAGAATCGGAATTTCCCATCAAAATATAAAAACAGAACAATGTTGATCATCAAACATATTATTAAACTAGTGAGGACAAGTGTGAAGCTTCTATGTCGGATTATTTTCTTCTAACTACAAGCGAGAAATGCCATCTTCCCCTTATTACCTCTGCATTTATCACTGGTAGACAGACTGAATGAATATTGACTTTGCCTGGAATAATAGCTTACAGAGCACAAAGTCTGGCCTATTCAAATATTGCTCCCTTGCAAATGCAGACTCATGAGCTCCACTGAATCCTCCTGCCAATAATTGGATTTCCCTCCTCCTCTCCGACCCTTTCTCGTCTGTGGAGTGTTCTTTCCCCTCAGGATCTCCCACCATATGTCGCTCCATCCTCCCTACCTTCAGCATGCTACTTCCCTGCGATGAAATTCATATTCCACAGGAGGCTCCTCAGCCATTTTTCTTGCTGACGAATTGGAGGTGAATAGAAAGTTTCCTGAGCAGCCACAGAACAATAAATATTTTAACGTTTCCCTTGGAAGTTCTCCAATCCGACGCTCCTTATGTACACTGTCAGACACGTGCTCTCGTGCCATTTCTCTCTTTCCCCCCGTCTTACTCTGACTCCTTCTCTATCCATCTATCCCTCCCGCCTCATCTGCCACACCATCTGTGCAGCTGTAATAAGCCGGGCTCCTCGTGTGCTCCCTTTCACTCCCTTGCTTCTCTCCCCTCCCGTTTCCCCTCTACACAGGAATGGCCTCCCTCTGCATGGCTGTTTGACTGACTTGTTTGCATCCCTCCAGAATCCCGAAGTCAGGTTCCCTGTGTGCAGAAATGTCTCACACACGCTACATCCTGCCATTACTCAGCAAGCCCGGTCGGTTAACACAACACTGCCTTCATCGTCGGGTGAAAGCGTGCCACAAGCGTGAATGCGATAACCTTTACACGTGCTCTCTCCGGGGCATGTACAAGATGCGTGATCACTCTACTCTGACAAAACACCATCAACCTTTCACAGTGAAGAGTGCACAGCCCGAGATCTAACAATTCAAGTCGTCATCAGCAGCACACTATTGATCTGAGCCAGTCATCACACTGACATACCACTCAGCTGGATAATGGAAAAATCACTGTGAAATATGGTGTGTGATTCTCTTGGCTTTGGGATCAAACTACAAAAGTGTATTCAAAGACAAACTCCTAGAATGTGATTTGTTTTTCTGGTAAAAGCCAGCAGCAGGAGATGACACTGTGCCACACTGCAAATGGTGATAGGCTTTTGTGGTGTTCTTATTGATTGTTTGCCCACAAGAACGAAATAGCATGACTGGGAGAACAAGGCGTATCATCCAATACAACAAAGAGCTCTGCCGCCTCGCAGTGGCACGTTTGGGTAACAGTTCCTGAATGTTTTGAACGGGAGGAGGGACATCAAATAGTCAAACTGTGTGCTCATCCTTCTGAGATGTATTTGTGGAAAATATCCACAAAAGGGAACCAAGGGGAACAGTTGAAACAGAAACATGAGCAAAAAAGGGTTGTTATTTGTGTTTGTTATATCCCTGATAATTGTATTTTCCTGATTTTTAAAAGATAGATTCACCTCATTTTGACATACCCAATGCCCTTCTTAATGAGCCTCTTAGAGATCTTTGTGTATTTGTTAGTTTTTTTCTTACTGGTGTGCACAAGACACAGTTGGGAAAAGATCTGTTACATATTGACTCAAAATGTGATGACGGATGTAGAGTTGCTTGTGCCCGCACTGTCGATCTGTGAGTATTAAAGGGACCAAATTATCCTCATTTCAGGTTTGATAATTGAATGTTATGTCTCTACTGTGACATGTTTCTGTGCTTTAATGTTCAAAAGGTCTTTATTTTTCTCATACTGCCTGTGCTGCAGCACCTCTTTTCACCCTCTGTCTGAAGAGAGTCCAGTCTGCTCTGCTTGGTTAGCTGGGCTTCTTTGTTGTGATTGGTCAACCGCTTAGAGATGTCCCGCTTCTTAGATTTATCAGGTACAATGATAAGTCATTATCCCCCCCCCCCCCCCTTATCAATAGGAGTAAAACGGAATTTCGGTTTTTGATGGTCATTTGATAGTAAGAAAATAAAATGTAAAGGGTTGTTGGTTGTTATGATGGCAGTACACATTGCCTGGAGCTACAGACAAGCTTCCCGCTAGTTAGCTCTTTTGCTAATTCCGCCATGTTTTGATACTGCTAAAAACTCCTGCTCAAGAGTGTGTATATATATGAACTTGTTAAATGTAGTCTTTACTTAAACTATACTACACGACTGCTCGTTTTAGTCGTTACTGTGAAACGATTTATCAGTGAGTCGGTCTACTTTATACCTAAGCTAGCCCGCTAAAGGGGTAACATTACACATGGTCACTCTGACCATACTTCTACATTGATTTCAATGGAATGTCCTACGAAACTCAAGTAGATACATTTATTCAAAAACAAAGCCATAGCTGCATTTAACAATATCATAGAATATAAGAGCCCACCACAAACCTTGCAAAGGGATTAAAAACTTGTGAAATTAATAGGCAAGGTGAAATATTGTTGATACGTTATCTTTTTTTGAGAGATTCATCCTAGTCTAGAGTTCAAGGGTGCAGATCAGCTGAGACATTATCACATTTTCTGTCACTGATCACTTTTCCTTCCATCAGATGGGATTATTAAAATCCCATCCTGAGCAGGAGAATTTTATTGCCGCGAATTCTCAAGAGTTATTGATTAAAAAAAGGCCTGATATCTCCGGACTGTGCAGAATCAATATTACTAAGCTGTCTCATATCTATCCGGATAATCCCTCTAGTTAGCCAATCCTTCCAGTTTAGAGGTCAAGGAGTTGGCCTATTCTCGAAACAATTTAGCTGCTAAACTACAGGCAAACTACGGTCATAATTAGGGAAATACATTACACAGGAACACCGGCATGATCCCTCGATGAGCTATCGTTTAGAGCATATTGAAAGGGAGTCGGTGAGAGCGAAGGAAACTTCTCTGGTTCTCTGATTGTTCATCAGAGGACAGACGGACAGCCTACCTGCACATCCCAATTGTGGGGTTTCACAGATTCCAGGGATGTAGGTGGGTGGGGCAGGGATTATCCCGGCAGTGCAGAGCAGGGTTCCTGCAGCAGCGAGCGGGACTCGGGGCCAGCAGGAGGACTCAGTGGATAAGGAGCAGTCTTTGTGATGTGTGCTGCAGGCGAGTGAAGACTGAGCCAGGGAACAGTAATGAAGGTCTGGCCTCTGTCTAAAGCTACACAGACATCCAGAGATACAATTAACCTACACTTTGTCCTATGCACCTACTTTTCATAGCTGTTTGATAAGATTTCCCACATTCCTGCAAACAATCCTGCATCCTATTGTCGTCATAGAAATCATGGACTGCCATAGCTATTTTTTTTTTTTAGACAAGTCTAAGCCAGAGGTCTATACAGAAAATAATACTTCTAGAGATACCAGTATTCATCACTATGTAACACTCGCGCTTCTATTAGCTAGCGTTCCAGCACATTGTACGTGATAGGCTAAGGGGTGTGACATCTCTAAGCAGTTGACCAATCACAGAAGAGACGCCCAGCTAACCAATCAGAGCAGACTCTGGTTTCAGACAGAGGGTGAAAAGAGGTGCTGCAGTACAGGCAGTATGAGAAAAATAAAGACTTGTTTGAACATTAAAGCATGTTAACATGTCACAGAGGCACTAAATATCAATCAATCAATCAATGTTTATTTATATAGCCCAATATCACAAATGTTACATTTGTCTCAGTGGACTTCACAGTTTGTACAGAATATCAGTAGACAATACGACACCCTCTGTCCTTAGACCCTCACATCGTACAAGGAAAAACTTCCAGAAAAAGGAAAAACCCCACAGTTTAAAGGGGAAAAAAATGGGAGAAACCTCAGGGAGAGCAACAGCGGAGGGATCCCTCTCCCAGGACGGACAGACGTGCAATAGATGCCGTGTGTAAATTGAGAAGATAATACATTTACAACATAGGTAGTCCAAATGTTTGGAAATGCATGTGTCTATAATAAGAAGATGAATCCCCGAGGATATCCATCCAGGACTTATGATCCAGGACCACAGCAACAGGCACAGCCACGACTCAAGATCCAGGGCTCGCGATCCAGGACTCAGGACCACAGCAACAGGATCAGCCACGACTCAGGGTCCCGGCGTAGATAGACACCAAAAAGAAATTTGGGGAAGCTGGGTTATTCGGAACATGAGAGTACACAGGTACAGACAGAGAGAAGGAAGAAGTAAAGTAAAGTGTCCCCCGACAAACTAAGCCTATAGCAGCTAAACTAGGGGCTGAATCTAATCAGCCCTAACTATAAGCTTTATCAAAAAGGAAGGTCTTAAGCGCACTCTTAAAAACGGATAGGGTGTCTGCCGCCCGAACACAAACTGGAAGCTGATTCCACAAATGTGGAGCTTGATATGAAAAGGCTCTGGCTCCCATTGTACTTTTAGAGACTCTAGGAACAACCAACAACCCTGCATTCTTGGAACGCAATGCCCTAGTAGGACAGTAGGGTATAATGAGTTCTTTAAGGTAAGATGGCGCCTGCCCATTAAGGGCTTTGTAGGCGAGAAGAAGAATTTTAAATTCTATCCTATGTTCTATAGGGAGCCAGTGTAAGGCAGCCAGAACAGGAGTAATGTGGTCCCTTTTCCTAACTCTGGTTAGTACACGTGCTGCAGCATTTTGAATCAGCTGAAGCGACTTAACTGACTTCTTGGTACACCCTGATAATAGAGAGTTACAATAATCTAGCCTTGAAGTAACAAATGCATGGACTAGTTTCTCTGCATCGTTTTGAGGCAAGATATGCCTGATTTTTGCAATGTTACGTAGATGGAAGTAGGCGGTCCTTGAAATAGATTTTATGTGGGCGTTAAAGGATAAATCCTGATCAAATATAACACCAAGATTCCTTACAGTCTCACTGGAGGCCAAATTAATGCCATCCATAGTTAGTATATCTTTAGATAATTTGTTTCGTAGATTCTTTGGGCCGAGTACAATAACTTCAGTTTTGGCCGTGTTTAACATCAAAAAGTTTAAAGTCATCCACGTTTTTAAGTCCTTAAGGCAGTCTTGAATTTTATTTAGATGATTAATTTCATCAGGCTTGATTGATAAATATAGTTGAGTATCATCCGCATAACAATGAAACTGTACAGAATGATTCCTTATAATATTGCCTAACGGAAGCATATATAATGTGAACAAAATAGGTCCAAGCACTGAGCCCTGTGGCACTCCATGGCTAACTTTGGTTTGCATGGAAGATTTATCGTTGACACATACAAACTGAGAGCGTTCAGATAGATAGGACCTAAACCAGCCTAAAGCAGTTCCCTTTATGCCAACTAAGTGCTCTAGTCTTTGCAATAGGATATCATGGTCGATAGTATCAAATGCAGCACTGAGATCGAGTAAGACAAGAATAGAGACAAGTCCTTTGTCTGAGGCTATTAGAAGGTCATTTGTGACTTTAACCAGAGCTGTCTCTGTGCTATGATGTGTTCTAAAGCCAGACTGAAAATCTTCAAATAAATCATTGTTTTTTAAGTAATCACACAACTGTTTTGCGACCGCTTTCTCAAGAATTTTTGAGAGGAACGGAAGATTAGAAATAGGTCTATAGTTGGCTAAAACCTCTGGATCGAGGTTGTGCTTTTTAAGAAGCGGTTTTATCACTGCTACTTTAAATGATTGTGGAACATAGCCCGATAATAAAGACATATTCATAATATTTAATAAACAGGTGCTAATTAATGGAAAAACTTCCTTTAACAGCTTAGTTGGAATCGGGTCTAAGATACACGTTGATGGTTTAGAAGAAAGAATCATTGAATTCAATTGTTCAAGGTTTATGGCTGAAAAGCATTCTAATTTACTATCTAGTCTAATATTAGAACTTACGTTTCCGGGAGCTGTTGATAACACTATACTGGTCGAAGGCAAGAGGTCATTAATTTTGTTTCTAAGAGTAACAATTTTATCGTTAAAAAAGCACATAAAATCATTACTACTGAGTGCTATGGGAATAGAAGGCTCAGTAGAGCTGTGGCTCTCTGTCAGCCTGGCTACAGTGCTGAAAAGAAATCTTGCATTATTCTTATTCTCATCTATTAATGAAGAGTAGTAAGCTGCTCTCGCTTTACGCAGTGCTTTCTTATATTCATTGAGAGTAATATGCCAAATTAAACGAGATTCTTCGAGTTTAGTGGAACGCCATATCCTTTCAAGTTGTCTCGACTTTTGCTTTATTTTGCGAGTTTCGGCATTATGCCATGGAGCTAGTCTATGTTGTTTTATTTTCTTCTTTTTCAAAGGAGCAACAGAGTCTAATTTTATTCGCAGCGCATCTGTAGCACTATCAACAACATGATCAATTTGGGGTGGTGTACATTTTGTATAAGTTTCCTCCCTTACATGCAGACATGCTATCAAGTTAAGTATTGGTGGAATCTCTTCTTTAAATTTGGCTATAGCACTAACAGATAGGTTTCTGCTGCAGGAACTTTTGACTAATGGTTTGTAGTCTAGTAACAGTACTTCAAAAGTTACTAAGAAATGGTCGGATAAAGCAGGATTATGCGGTTCGACTAATAGTTGCTCAATTTCAATACCATAAGTCAGAACAAGGTCGAGAGTGTGATTATAGCAGTGGGTTGGTTTATTTACACTCTGACGGAAACCAATAGAGTCTAATATAGAGTTAAATGCAACAGTAAGGCTATTTTTATCATCGTCAACATGAATATTAAAGTCACCTACGATAATTACTTTATCTGTTTTAAGAACCAAAGTTGATAAAAACTCAGAGAATTCTGTTAAGAATTCTGAATAAGGACCTGGTGCACGGTACACTGTAACAAATAAGATTGGATGCAAAGTTTTCCAGGTCGGATGCGTAAGACTAAAAACAAGACTTTCAAAGGAGGTATAATTTAATTTTGGTTTAGTATTGATAAGTAAATTTGAGTCAAAGATGGCTGCAACTCCACCTCCTCGGCCTGTGCCTCGAGCAATATGAGTATTGATATGGCTGGGTGGAGTGGCTTCATTTATGCTGACATATACTTCATGTCTCAACCAAGTTTCAGTGAGACAGCAAATATCAATATTATAATCTGATATTAAATCATTTACCAATATTGCTTTAGATGCTAGAGATCTTATATTTAAGAGACCACATTTAATCTTCCTGTTTTGTTGCACTGTAGTAGTTGTTACATTTACTTTTATTAGGTTATTATGTATGACACCTCTATTAGGCTTCATCTTAAATTGTCCTTGGGCAGACACACACACCGTTAATATTGGGTATTTTATTGGGTTCGGGATTCCTATGGATGACTGCCCAGGAGAGAGCGCAGAGAAGCGTGTAAGACTGCTGAATACAAATACCAACCTGAAAATAAGCATACTACGGTCCCTTTAATAACAGAAAAAGCCTCTTTAGCAAATAGCAGCTACTTATTAACATATCTTAATGTAATCTCTGTAATCTCTTAAATACATTTTCCATAAAGCCTCATAAGTCTAAAATGTGATGCCCTTTCTGAAGAATAAGTTGTGTGTGTAATCTAGTTTGTATGCAGCAGCAGTTACGGGATGACTGTTGAGGACAAGACACCCTGACCTTTACTTCCTCAACAACATGTAATGCACTTGTCACTGCTGCTCTACAATTCATGGACCGCCCATGGAACTCGCTGCTCAGAATAAAATCCTCCGATTTGTGTAATTAAAAACAGGCACACACAAACATATTGTAGCTTCACCTCGACGTCACTTAACTGCCGGACAACTTATGCCACCCTTTACAGCTCCATCTCATTAACTGAACACAACACATTTCTACTAAAACGTTATGGTAATGTGCAAGTTATCAAAAGGAGCAGGTTCTACTTGAGTTACTGCTGTCAGCGAGGGCTGAAAACATAATGACTGCTGCCTGCTGCTTAAAACTCTATAAAAACAGCATTATACACACGGCTGCCACTGTGTGGGTGTAACAGTTATGCATGGAGATACCAAATACAAGATGATAGGACTTGTAGATGGAGAACTGAAATAGCACATTACTAGAGTGTGATATTTGGGGTAGCACGGACCACTGCACCTATTGGCCTTTTGCCCATTTAAGTTGCACAGTCAATCTGTTGTGTGCACTCATGCTAAAGAGAGAGATGCAGTGAAATTCCTGCTTAGGCCTCATATCTTCACAGCCAAGAGGGATACATTTTCTTCTTTAAGAAGCACATTTCTCATTACTTTTTTTGGAAAACCATTTGAATATCTATATGGACTTAATTTCATGCTTGACCTGCATTTCCCTATTGATGTTAGCAGAAATGCCAAAGACAGAATGATTTGCAGGGAACAATCAGGGATGGCATTAATGTTGACTTTTCTTTGTTTCTTATTTCAGTGCGTAGGGTTCAGTGCGTATGGGATTCAGTGGGATCCAGCGATGAGGGTGAAGATTGCAACCAACTAGCCTTCAGGTGCCGTTAAAGTGAGAAAGGCTCTTATTAGAGCCAGAGTTTGGTTAGTCCCTTCTGGGCTACTGTAGAAACGTGACTGTGTTGAAGAGGGCCTGCTCTCTATGTAGATATTAGGTGCTAATTCTAAGCTAAAGATAACACAATGACTAAGTTCCAGGTGATTATACACTCGTATAAACAGTTGTAAATATGTTGTTCTTTAAAATTATTTCTTGTCCGTTGAATAAACTGTATGTTACAATAAAATATTTTCAGTTCCTTCATAACGTTTCCAAATCTTTGACGTTTGAGCTTTGTCTTGAGGACCGGAGTTTAAGGAAAAAATAACACGATTACCCACAATGCTCAAGTATACTCTTTAATTGTGGAAATGGGCAGACCAAACATCGTACTGCTAGCCACAGGAAATATATGTTTTATTGTGGTCAGAAGTGTTGTGCTTTGCATCAAACTATCATAAGAAAAACATGGTTCATTTTATGCAATGTTGTATTGAGTGTTGTCTAATAAGCTCTTGATCGAGGGGTGCGTAGGAAGATAAAATCCTGCCAAAGACAGTTATGAATTTGTACACACTGCCAACACTAGATTACCAGCATTGTAATCAGGAAATGCTTGGTTGATTTGTAAATATGTATTAAAAGTGTCTAATAATACAGACTGCTATGTTTCAAACATCAATGTTTTCACTCTGCATTTTATTCCTCACATGATCTTGTTCACATTCCAACTCTAGTTTGCATGCAAATAAAAAGGCATCAGTGAGTTAAGCTGCAGCACAGCAATAAAGTTTATAATTGAATTAGGTGAATAACTGTTGGTAATGTCGGTTCAATATCTGGGACGAATTAATGTTGTAATCCGAGCCACAGCGAGCAGTAACAGCCTGCCGGAGAGAGTCCAGAAGTGCCGACATGATCTGCATCTTCTGATGTTTCCAGAGATCATTTACCTCTGAGGATAAATACTAAAATATTCATCAAAGGAATTCTTAGTTTATGAAAAATCATATCCAGTTTCCTCCTGATTATATATGATTTTGCACAAAAAAAATCTTGTTAAAATAACATATGCACAATTTAGTCTCTTTTTTTTTAATGTGTGTTTGAAGTTGTCAGTACACAGGAGTTATGTAGTGCAGTGAAATCAGAAATAATTCAAAGAGTATTCAGAGAGCAAAGAGCTTTGCAAAGGCCAATCTGCTCCAAATTGTTGATCTTTGGTTGATCATGCCAAACCATTACACTGGGTTTTATAGAATTCAGGGCCAGTAGATTTTCTGTAATCCTGCTGACAAGCAAAGCGAAACGGAAAACAACCTCCTTGTCGAGGGTAATAAAATCCAACCTCCAGTCAGGTTTTTTTTTTTGTGTCACCTCTGATTCACTGGAGCATGACAGTGGCTCAGATGACCAGCGGCAGCAGGAGGCCAGACAACACTCGGCTGCCTCCTGAGGTGAGAGTGGCCCCGTACTGGTCCAGGAGCTGCAGGGCCACGCCATTGGTCCAACCGAAACCAAGCTACACACACAGCAACACAGTGAAGCATGAGCAACACATTCATTTCGTATTTAGACACTTAGAAATAAAACAAATGTTCAATTTGTCTGAAGGAAATGCTAATACAAAATGTAAAGTAGAAAACAACACCCAACAGAGTAGAAGATTGCACATAAAGAAGATGATAATGACGAAGAAGTGAGGAGGAGTATACGTGTACATGAGCATGCAAATGTAGAAAGAATTAGCAGGGCTCTGCATGAAATGAGACAGACTATAAGCACATTAGTTCTACACCCTCAGCACATGAAAGAAAATACCTGAACTTCATATTCGCCTCCACCACCAGGTTTGCCGTCGCCATTCACATCATACTGTGTTGGAAGGAAGGAAACACATTCTGAGCCAGCTGTGTTATCACTGTGCTACATAAGCGCTGACATGCTGTGACACATTTGGAGAAATCCGCCACATTTTACGTGGATGTACAATCAGGCTTGATGGATATTTCAATTGAAGCAATAGATTCCTCAGTGAGTGGTATTTTAACAGGGAAAGCTGGGTTCTACGTCTAAAATCTGTTGTTTTATGCTGCATCCAGCAGTCATGTGACGTTACAGTGACATAGTTGGAAAAAGGGGAAAAACTACACTCAGCTTTGTTTTCTAGACCGGGGGCATGCTGTGGAAGCAGTTGAAAAATATAACCTCTTTTTTCCATTGTATTGCAAACACTTAAAACAGAAAGGTTAGGCCAAAAAAGAGTGCAGAGGTATTTATTCGCCGAATAATTGCAGTGTAGAGAGCCCGAAGTTGCGGCTGCAGTTAGGAGAAAATGTCTGGCAGGGAGCCTGCTGTACCTGAGGTGCCAAGAGAGAACTTTGAATGGTGGTGCATTTGCTCAAATTGCGCTCCAAAGGCTAAAGAACCAAATCATTCTGCTTCAATGGATGTCAGCTTGGGCTGTTTTTGTCGGATGCTGTCGCCTACGGAGTGTTTTGCTTCGAGTGAAAGTTTGACTTCTCACTTGGACAGAGGTGTGCTGATGAATCCTGAAGCTCCTGAATATAAACTGCAAACAAACACCAACACCAGCCGGGTCGAGAGAGCATATAAGTATGATGTACGTCGCCTATTGTGAGCAAGTATTTTTTGTTGTCGCTAAGCAAAATGCTAAGTGAATTTAAGTTGACCTTTTATTGTGAAAATGGTATGAGCGAAGCTGTAAAAAACTTGTTGCCAGCTTGGTTCACACTATTTAGAATTACTCCATGTTTTTTTTATATTTCCTGGGCGTACACAGCTTTCTCAGTCAACATAGCACTTACCGAGGATATTCATTTATAAGACTCACCTTTTCAAACATGGCTTCATACTTCATGTATGCAAGCCAGTTTGTCTTGATCCAACGCTGGGCTAAATCAAATGCGAGCTGTTTAGCATCCTCTGAAGGCAGTTTGGATAAACCTGAAATACAAGAACGTTTCCATCATAACACAGACCCAACGAGCTAACTCTCAGCATTAAGGTTATTTTTCTTGTCATGGCCCTTTTGGCTGGGATTGCATGGTAAACATTTCTGCCTGAGTTTCATAAAATCT
This sequence comes from Dissostichus eleginoides, assembly GCA_031216635.1. Lineage (NCBI taxonomy): Eukaryota > Metazoa > Chordata > Actinopteri > Perciformes > Nototheniidae > Dissostichus > Dissostichus eleginoides. The sequence goes on along the minus strand of CM062268.1, from coordinate 10,827,909 downwards.
ACAGGACAATCATTCTGATACAGATTTAAGCAACTAAGAAGTTTTTAGCGCCAGAACTCAAGCTACTCTCTGATCATGTGTCACACAGACAAGACCAAAGACAAACATCTCACTAAATAAGCAGTGGAGCTGGATGCAGAACAGGCCTGGCAGAGCATCAGCACAGCAGATATCAAGTGTATACTGATCTCTGTGGGTGGTTTGGTTTGAGGTCAAATTAAGCAAAGACTTTATGTAACCAACCCAATTACTTTCTGTGGAGTTTTTACCAATGGTTAAACTATGGATCCATGTTATGTTTGTACTGGGTAATTGCAGATGCAGATGTGATACAAATTCTTAAACATTCACACTATTCCATTGATATACAGGTGGGGGTAACATACTAAGGAACACAGCAATGTGCTGGGCTAAAGGGGCCATTTTTGCAAATTTTCAGATTTCATATTTGTATTTATTGCCTCTACTGTGACATGTTTCCATGCTTTAATGTTCAAAATGTCTTTATTTTTCTCATACTGACTGCTGCAGCACCTCTTTTCACCCTCTGTCTAAAACCAGAGCACAGTCTGCTCTGATTGGTTAGCGGGTTGGCTCTGTTGTTATTGGTCCACTGCTTGGAGATGTCCCACCCCTAAGCCTATCACGTCTAATGTGCTGGAGCGCTAGCCAATAGAAACGCGAGTGTTACATGGTGATATCACTAGGACACAGAAGTAAGCAGAGGAGTCCAATGGAGGGGTTCAGGCGGGGGGGGATAACTTTGGGATTTTAGCCTTTGCAGACAATTACATGCACAAAAAACAATATAACACACAATGAGAGGGGAAAATGCATAAACCATGTTTGTTAGACTTCAAGAACACAAACAATGCATGTAGGCAACACTCACATAATTATAACTTTGCATTGATTAGATGTTTAAGGGAGTGGATGTAAGCAGCCTCAAATCAGACCTTAAACCGCTGTGCTTCTTTAGAAATGATTCTTCAAAAAAACAACAGAACTAGTGGAACAATTGGATAACATTTATTACACATTTCAAGAAGGTTAGCAGCAAATCAATTAACTGCTACCTACCCTCGATGAGCATGTGTTGCAAAGGAGGCCATGCGTTGGGATAGTCCCACTGCTGCCCAGACTCTCTCAGGGACGTCGGCACTCCATTGGGGAACTGGAGAGCACCGCTGCTCTGTAGACACATTGAGAAAAACAGCAACCATGAGAGCATGCATAGAATAAACCAGTGCAGTGTTGTGCCATCTGCTGGAGGACATGAGCAGTGTATAAGGCATGTGTAAGGTCCTACGAGGTGGGCTTCTTAGCAGTCAGGATTCATGGCTGAAAAAACTAAAATGGAAATAAAAAAATAACAAATGTACATAAGTAATTCAGAAAAGTATATTAGGAAATATGAAATCACATTATTGTTCTTTGAGGGAAACGATCACACCACCATCTTACCATAGCAAAATTATGTTTGCAGTTTGATATGGGCTTATGTATAGTATGTACGGGTTAAAGGGTTTTTTCACACAAATGGCATATATACAGACTTAGAATAGATTTTGGAAAACATTTCTACTTTTTGCATGGAAAAGGAAGACATTATTATTTGGTTTGCATGTGCCAAATCTCATATTACCTGATATTAAGAGTAATTAAAACACATCACATGCAGACAGGACACATTAAAATACATTTACATGAAAACACAATGAAGCTACATTAAAAAGGAGCATCTAGATCTCATAAAAGAATCCCTATCACAAACAATGCCATGTCTGGCCCTTGAATTTGAAAGAATTGTGCCTGTATAGTCCTTAAAGTCCTTGAATTTGATGTTTAAAAAGGCGTGAGAACACTTTGATGTAATTATACAGGACTTCATTATATTCAAGGGTTTTAAGTTTCTAATGTCCTGCACCCTTGTGTATTTGAATAGGGAGGACACACAACGAGAAGCACCTTTCAATATAGTGAAGTCCATTACACACCATCTTTAATTATAACCTCAGTAAAACACAAAACTCAATCACAGCTAATAAAGTGGTCCCATAATGTATTTTCCTACTAACACCAATTGGTATCTAGTCACAGTTTTGAATGCATTTGTCAAGATCCTGGATGATAAACCAATGCAAGGGTAGGATGGGAAAGGGTTTCGATGAAGATAACAAGGGAATTGTTCCTGATAAGTCAAAGTCAACTTTAATGTCAATCTTACTCAGTTTGTGTTTACAGACAGAGAGATCGAAATCACGTTAAGTTTATCTCAATCGACATAGTCACATACAAAGTCACCGACACAGCGTTGAGTTTTGTTATTTTAGTTCAGGCATTTTTTCCAATGCCAACTTGGTTTTTAGGATTCGAAGTGACAAAAAGAGGGTAGATCAAAATGTACTTTCATGAACTGAAAACACGAACTACAACGTAATAGCAACCTGAGAATCACAAGGTAGCCACAAGCTAAAATTACCATTCTGCTTGACACTTATCTTGTTTTCTAAATGGGACCATTTACAAAATGAACATCGACTTGAAACCAGTGCTTTAGACCGTAAACTTCGTCAGGAAAATGTTTACCGAGGTGAGACGTGAGAGAGAAGTGGATCATTTTCTCATAGACTTCTATACAATCTGACATTTTTTCGGAACCAGTAGAGACTCCCCCTGCTGGCTATTGGCTTTACTTTTCCGAGGTGGATGTTGACGCTAAGGTGACAGCAAATATTTCAGAGACAAATTTCTCTAAATAAGTTTGAATGAAACTAAACATACAGTGGGCCATAGCTGCTGTAGATACCATATGAGATAAGTTGGAAAAAAGTGCATCTTGTCATTTGGATGAAACAACCTTCAGATAAACACTTGGCCAATAACATTATTGATTGTTTATAATATATTTGTGAATATATTTGCGACCACAATGAAGCCAAGAATTACTACCAACCTTTAGATACTGTACTGCCTTCTCTCCCATCTCAGGCCCAGAATAGCACTGGGCCCAAACAGGTGCCAGGTTGGATGGGTAAAACTCAAAGTGTTTGGAGTGTGTCACCAGGTTGAAGTCAAACCAGGCTCCTCTCTCAGCATCCCACAGCAAAGACTCTATGGCCTCCAGTCTGCGGGCGGCTGCCTGGTCATACTGTGCGGCTGAGTCACCATCACCTGTCAGGAAACAGCACATCATTACGTAACAGCAGTTTGGGGCTAAAAGAATTATGCAGGCAAAGAAAAGTTAGTGCCAAGGTCAAATGATGCTCAAGTACTTACCCAGTATCCTGTGAAATGAAGCAAGAGTCTTCTCGGTGAGGCACAGCAGGGCATTGAGGTCAGTTGGCAGGATTTGGCTGGTTCTGGTGTCCCCCAGGGTGCCGTTGTTGTGCCCATCACGATCTACATACCAGCGGGATGTGAAGTCCCAACCAGACTCTGCACCCGCTTTCAGTTCCATCCACAGCTGCTCCTTGCGGTCTGAAGGCAAGAAAAAAACAGTAGAGCCACAACAAATCATCATCCACAGTATTGTACTTATTCTGTGTGTCATGTTTGTTAGCTGGATGTGGAAAACGCTAAATATGCAGCCTCGGAAAAACATTGTTTGTTTCAGTTTTGCCTTTTTATTTTTTACTAGGAGCTTTAGAGAAAATAAAATCTCTTTCAAGACGGAAAAAATAACTAAATGACCATGACTATTTGTTATTATTAAATATATTCTTAAATAAGGAAAACATTTTCAGGAATCTGTGCACTGCAAACACATTTCGCTTTCGGATTTGTTTTTCTTTAGCATCTTGGAAAACAACTGAGTATTATTCCTTCGAACAGCTTCTCTTAAAATAATGGTTCAGGGTCAATGTGAAATAATGAATGTTTATTCATTAAAACATGGTAGGCTACCGATTCATTTTCCGAGTGGATATGTTTGGCACAAATTATCCTTGAATAATTTTCTGTTGGGGAGAGCTTATAATACTACAGTACACCCTTTAGCAATACCCTTTAGTCCATCTCTCATGGAATAAAATGACCATAGGCACTCTCGAAAAGATTAATTCAATCAGCAGAATATGAACGGCAATAAAGCCTTTACCTTCAGTAAGTCCTTCAGCTAATTCCAGATCATCTGTGTACGATTCAGGCCTTGAAAGAAAACAAAAACAAAGTTAAGTGTAGGTGAAGGCCAACTCTACATACCAAAGACATCTTACAATTGTTCATTATTTACTCTGGATTTATTCAGATGTACCTGGGGGAGCCCACCTGCACATGATACCGGTTCAGTACATGCTCAGCCCCGTTCAGCGTCACAGCCACAGAGCGGTTCTGCATCCAGAAGCGGTACTCCTGCTCCAGAGCGGGCAAAGCTGCTCTAAAATAGTCAAATGTGAAGTGAGTACAGACAGGAGGGAAAAACATTTCATTAAACTACTTTTCACAGTCTTTGAAGGGATCCAATTATGCTAATTTTCAGGTTTCATGTTTGTATTTTGTGCCTCATCTGTGACTTGTTTCCACGCTTTAATGTTCAACAAGGTCTTTATTTTTCTCATACTGCCTGTGCTGCAGCACCTCTTTTCACCCTCTGTCTGAAACCAGAGCCCAGTCTGCTCTGATTGGTTAGCTGGACGGCTCTGTTGTGATTGGTCAGGACATCACGTTCAATGTCTGGGAGCGCTAGACAATAGATGTCCGAGTGATATCTTGTGATGTCACTATGTTACAGGAGTAAACAAAGGAGTCCAATGGAGGAGGGGGGGATATATAACACACTACAGGAAAGAGAAAACCTCAAAAAGCATAATAGGACCCCTTTAATAGCATTACACATAAACGTTGTGTGTCTTTCTAAATAAGCATGTTAGGAGAAACAAACTGTAGGCACAGAAAGATAGGAGCACTGAGGTTCTGATGTTTATTACGCCTTTTTCCTTCTATTTTGGAGGAGATGCAGCTGAAAAATGATAATGTGTGGTGCAGGACATCAGCTCGGCCATATTATCACCTGAGAAACTCTTTATCCATGGTAGCTCGATAGTAGCTCTCCACCATTAGAGTGAGGAATGGAGGCTGGCTGCGCCTTTCATAGTAAATCCGACCACCATTTGGAATGAATCCATATCTGTGAAATTGTGAAATCTGTTAATGCACAAATCACGAAATCCCCCCCTGGAGAGTTCCATATCCAAAGTGTACAACTTAGGATGTTACCTGCAGTGCGGTGGACTTCTAAGTGAGAGATGAAAGTTGCTTTAAGGCTCACCTGTTGACAAGGTAGAGGAAGTTTTGAATCATCCCGTGTGCCGTGTCTGTCATCTCTGACAGCAGGAGGCCGTTGATGACCCAGTAGGAGTCCCTGTTGGGCACAGAGAGGTGAACATCACTGTCTGCACACGGCATCAAGCTGGGCTTTCAGCAGAGACCCCTGCTTGGGTCTGACCCAGAGAGTCTTTTCTCCCAGACAGCTGAGACAGCCTTCATCCTTCACTCACCAGTAGTAGAGCTCCCTGAAGCGCCCCCCAGGCACAACAACAGGGTGCGGAGTGTATATCTGCGAGTAGAGCTCGGGGTGATCTTTGACACCCGTGCGGATCTGGAAGAGACATCATTCTTCAGCAGGCTTTAGACTCAAGTGTAAGTGGATGCTTCAACCTCGATATACATAATAAAAGGTAAGTCGTCAGGCATATACGCGTTATACGCTTGTGGACTTACCTTTAAAATGATGGTACTTACCATGGCTGTGTATTGATTTGATGTGTGCTTTCCTCTTTATGTAAACTATTAGGCTACTAAGTATAGTTTTATCTGAACTTTATATAACAGCTTGCTTTGTCCAACAAAGAACAAAACCCCCAAGGTATTAATTGTAATTACAGTCTAATAATTCACATCACAGAAACTGAACGCAGTGCTTTTTATCTAATTTAGTTTCTTATATGTATATATTAAATTAGTTAAGGTTAGACTTAATTAGGCCAATCAAATAATCGTTTCACTCAGCTCACCTTTCTGCCAAGGGACTTCCACAGATTATGGATTTTTGCAGCCCAGTTACGTAGTTGTTGGTCTGCTATTCCTCCTAGAAACTTTGGCCTGTAAATAGAAATCAACAATTTCGACTAACCAAAGAAAAGCAATACTGATCTGATCGAGAATCCTCCAATAACTGGTTCTCACTTGGTATGCCAGTCCGGTGGTGTCCATGACTCAAACTCTGTCCCTGGTTTCTCAAAGTAATTACTGAGGAACTCCTGCAGTTTAGCAGGCGGGACGGTGTTGTTTGGAGATTCATTTGAAAGGTTGCAAAAAGCAGACAAAACAACGTCTACAGAAAACAAAGTGGGCAACAAAAGGAGTCACATGAAGAACAAAATTGTTCCCTTCTTTTAAAATTATTTAAAACAACTTAAACTTACCAGGAGTTTCCCTCAGTTTCATGTCAACAAAGTATTTATCATCATCAAACAGTTTGGCGGTCTGCACCTGATGCAAGATGGGCCCGGTGCAGTATATTTCACTGAAATTCATTAGTGGGCAATTATTAAACAGACAAGTAAATCGTATATTGACATGCAGAGTCCTTCTGGGAAGCAATAAAGCCATATCCCTGTCAAGTAAACAGGTGAGGGCAAAGGTCTGCTGAAGGGAAAAAAGCCCAGATATATGAAAGGTCTGTTTGCTGTGCATGGTGGTTTTAACATTTAAAAAATCTAAATAACCTCAGGTGCTCAGCAACAAAAGGCTGCTTTTATCCCACAAACTAAGCAAGCAAGTGAAGACAGCTCAATGCTAGTCTGCTTTCCACTGAGCGATTATTCTTTTAGGAAATTCCTACACGATATTAGACTTTAAAAAGTATTAAAGTAGTTTCCAATAAGATCCATTACTTTTGGTGGGAAATGCACTTTAAAAAGATGTAGGGTTGTATCGGTTTTACAGCCATAAATCAACCAGATCTTTAGAATCAGCGGAAGTTAAAGATCAGGAAGCTGTCTCAACAATCTCTTGAATACAACAACCTTTCAAGGAAAAACACCATCTTACCTGTCACATGGGGGGGGAAGAGCAGCATTTACACAGGCATAAAGAGCCACAGTTGATAAACAGAGAAACAGCGACTTGTGCATTTTGAGTCACAAACCAAAGTGAAAGTGCATGTGAGCTGCGTCTGAGAACTTCCTCCAGGTCAGAGTTCACTCGCAGCGACAGACACCTAGCTGTGAGAGAGCGACAGGACACTGCAGTGCTCCAAGGAAAACAAAACCACAAGATACCTTTCAGTGAGCTTTATTTTCAACATAACTTTCAATTGTTTCCAACAATATTGATAACATCCTTTTTAAACTCAAGTCCATTTTAAAATGCTTCACTGAAAAGAAAATGTTCCAATTGAATAACGACCAAATTTCCATCAAATAAAAAGGAAAAAAAAAGATTAACGCAGGCTTTAAATTCTTCACTTAAGTTTGGATATTTTTTGTTTTAAGTAAGGTGAACTCTACTTCTTGAACGTTTCATTTGAAAGAAAATACAAAAATCCAAATTTAAGGGCAACTTTTTCAAAACGTTTTTAACCTATAACCGTAACTCTGGATCTTAAGAACATATCTCGTTTTTTGTACGGCCCAAAGCCCCTCCCCCCAATTTATTTGACTGATGCATCAGTTTTGAAAGCAGTCCTCTCATTTCCTCTAAAAATAAGTGATGGGTTGGCCAAAATGTACACAACAATTGTGTTTTTTTGTAAATTTGTTGGGAATCTCAAAAGAGGATAAACCTGTGCATCAGGGCAGCAAGAGCTCGAATTTAAACCACCCCACAAATTTAAAACAATTCCTTAAAGAATGAGACAATTTAGTTACACAAACTATCAAATTGAGGCGCCCGATCTGGGGCGAGATGCTCTTGTCTCAGTCTTTAAGGTTCTCAGAGTGGCAGCCACTGGCAGTAATGCAGCATCCAATCAAAAAGTAGCAATACACTAAATCTTAAAGGATTACCAAGTTACGCCCTGGAGGCGTTCGCTTTGCCGTTACTGCCGGTGGGCCACAGAGACAGGCAGCTGCCAAACGCCTGTGCAGTTAGATCCCGGTTCTCTCAACGAATGCTTCATTTCATTTGAATATTTTTTTTCAAACAGCCCTCCCACCCAACCCACAAGCCGAAACAGCCAAATTAGATGTGCATGTATTTAAGGGACGACAACGCTGAGAGAACAGGGATCAGTCCTAACCAATGAGAAATAAAAAGGGAATTTTAAACTGAACATCGTCACACTGGTACATTTTAAAAAGAGCTTAAATTAAATGTGCAATATTACTTCTCATTGATTAGAACAGTTGGAAAGCATCTCACCATAACAAGGGGAACCCAGTTTGCAAAAAGGTTTCAAACCGGTGTCCAGATGATCTTAATGCAAAGTAGGTTATGCTGCATAAAAACACAAACTGTAACCAAAATCCCAAATGTCAAAGCAATAGAGAAATAAGCCATAAACTCAGCAGCAGTCCGACTAACAGTAATATGTCATTCTTCTTGCCCATTCCCCCCTTTTTGCCAATTTCTTTTTTTTTCTGCACCACTGTTCCCATTTGGGCATGATGGGCGTTAAAAGCGGTGCAGTCAGTGTTTTTCCTGAACGTCTCTCTCTGTGCGCTAAGTGCAGCTCAACCTGCTCAGGTTGTTTAACGGGGCTTCTTTTCTTTTGTTTGTATAAAGCCAGCTAACTTGCGATGCACAGAGATTACATTTCTGCTACATTTTAGTCAGATAGTTTGTTTTGATGCATTAGGCTAACATTCGTCAAAAAGGGGAAATTAATCCACGGCTCCCTGCTCAACATGTGTGAAGCAATGTAGCCGTGCATAAAGAGCACATAGATCAACGGAACAGATGATACCTCCCCCAGAAAACGTATTCTGTTCAAATTCAGCTGCACTGCAGCGAGTAGTAATACTACATGATAGAATATTATTTTCTCTTCCAATAACAACACTCTATAACTGCAGATCTTCAGAGTGTGCTCGAGAGTTTGTTTCACAAGTTAAGGCTGGGGAAAAACAAATAATTACTCGAATGCTCAACAAAGCCATCCGTCTAGACCAAACTCTTGTTAATACTGGTAGCAGGAGAAAAAGGGCGACAATTTAAACAATCTCATTTTAAGTGCTTTGAACAATTGCACTCTCCTTCAACTGTTGAGGGGCTAAAAAGATTATCAGTGATGAACTCTGCCTCCTGAAACATTCCATGCACAAGGTCATTTCAATGTTTTAGATTCTAATAAATTCTGCACTTTCTAAAATTATAAATAAATTCACAGGCCAATATTGCAGATCAAACAAACCGGCAGTAAAAAGGAAACAGTCTCCAGTGCTAACAAGAGAGAAAGGGGGACAAGAAAAAAAAAAAAAAAGCTCTTCAGTTTGTAGCCAGCCTTTTGAACTTGTTTTAAAACAATCTTAAAATGAAGGTATATACACAAGGAGTAAAGTGCAGCCAACATGTCCGCTGCACGTCTCGTAGAATTAAGTATGGCCATCCATAGGAAGGTGAAACACAGGACAAACAAAAAAGAAAAGCGTTCCCTACGATTAAACTCCACCGAAACAGGAATCCTCATGACTCGTGGTGTTGAGAGGCTGCTCATTCATTTTTAGTGTTCTGATGCTGAAGACGGAGGAAAGGCTCTGGGTCTTTTAGAAGCACAAGCTCCTTCCAAGTGACCGGACAAGTCTGGCTGTCTCTTGGGAAAAATCCAGCATCTCTGTCCATGGAACATCCAAGTGTGTCCTCATTTATCAGCCAGACTCAAGTGCAGCTAAGCCAGCTAAAAGATAAATCCGACCGGCTTCCCTCCCAAATATCTCCATTCCTTGCAAACGTATGACCCAACCAAAAAACAGTTATGATTTCACCTATGTGGTTCGGACATTAAATTAGTGTAGCCATTTCTCAATTAGGTGAACGTGAGTGTGTGGCATGAAGTGATCAAGATGAAGGATAATGAGGGGTTATTACTTTAGAACGAGTTGAACTGCTTGTTAAGGCACTTGATACAAATTGGTTAAAACTTTCAAAATAAAACGTGGAGAATGGAGGGTGTCGTATAGCGGTCTGTTGGTGCTGGCTTTGTGTCATTGGTGGATATGAATCTTCACGATGTGCATTGATATATTTTTTTTCCTCGACTTGGTCCCATGCTTTCCTCCAGGTGCTCATGTCTTCAGGGTGTGGTGGAGCAGCTCTGAGCCCTATCAAAAAGGCAAATGAGTTCTTCCGAAACGCGTCCATCAAAATACACATTCCTCATGGTGGCATCCAAAAAAGGAAGACAGACAGAAACTGTACATAAAAAAACTAAAACAAGAGAACGCCAAGACGGGGGGAGGGGGAGGGGGGGAGAAAAAAAGATACAAAAGGGGAATGGAGGATGGACTGATCTGAAAAGAAAGAAGAGTGAAAGAAGGTTAGTTACTTTAATATCTAAAACATGTTTAAATGATTCAGCATGCAGGAATGAAAAGATGGCATTACAGTTGTTTGCACAAAAGGGGGGAGTGTGGGAGAGAAACTCCCTCTGGAGGGAACACAGGGATTTAGCCTTTGTAGACCATTTACATGAACAGACACCTATACAACACTCTACAGGAGAGGGGAAACCCACAAACGTATAATAGGGCCCCTTTTCACAATTATGTTTTGTGATGGTTCTTGACTTTTTTTAACAGTTTGTGAATGAAGTGAAACCAAAATATGCCATTTCTAGATTAACTTGAACAGACTTCTTGAAAAGGACAAAGACTATGCCTCCTGCAGCTGGTAGAGATGGAGTGACCGGCTGAAGGACACTTCAGCTCAGACGCCTTGTGTAACACGGGGCTTTAACTAAATAAAGTTGAATAAACTGCAGCCATATCAGAGCACAGTAAGAATTACATGAGTTATTGCTCATGTTCCTACGTCTTCTCACAGCAGGAAACGCACCATCAGGGTAATAACCGTAATAATGGTTCATTTATCTTTTGTTGTGCCTTTGAGTTATATGAATGACCCGGCATGCCCAGTAGCAGAACACTAGCACAGCAAATTGTAATGTGACCCATTTATCAGTCTAATAAGAAGATCTATTTTCTTGGCCGGTGTGTTCGAATGGATGCATTGCATCAATAATACAGAAAACGGGAACAGAAGAGCAGCTGAATTATCCTGAAAGAGTAAATATGTGTTGTTTGTATTGGCCTTGTGTCTGTACTCACTGGCTCATGGCTTGATTTCTTCGCCACTCTCGCTGTGGTACTCTGCCACGTATAAGCTCTTGTCGATGATGCCGGGGATGGGCTTGATCTCTGTTCCGAGCTGCTCCTCGATCCCCTTCAGGTTGAAGCGGTCATCGTAGGTGATGAGGTTGATGGCCAGACCCAAGTGTCCAAATCGGCCTGGAGATTAAGAATGTGAAGGTTTCAATCATTATTCTAGCTACAGCAATCATTATTATTTGTACAAGAGGGAAACAACATAACCAGTACTGGCTCTTACCAGATCTACCGATGCGATGAAGGTACGTTTCTCCCAGCTTGGGAAAGTCGAAATTGATCACAACATTCACAGCTTGAATGTCAATTCCTCTTGTGAAGAGGTCTGGAGGAAACAAAGAAAGAAGGCAAACCTATATTAACACCATTATACATCTGAAGCAATATGTTAAGTATGTGCATAACAGTCAGTTCAATTCTATTTTAACCCATATGACTCAGCTAGAATTTAAAAGATGAAAACAATAATGGTGTACCAAAATAACAACCGAAAAATGTGGACAAACCTGTGAAGCAAGTCATTTCAAGCCAACATGTCACAACAAAATAATATGTACGAATGTGTCACCACAATAACAGTTTCCCTTTCGTTTCTTTTCAGTCTCACTGTAGCAAAACCTCCCATTACCCAGGCTAATGGCACACTCCAAACTGTTGTGCACTTCCACAGGCACCTTGGGCTCTCTGTGGTCAGCCTTATCAGTTTTCATGCTGGAAAATCATCAAAATGGTTCCATTCTTTCATGATCAGGTGGATAATTCCAGTAAAAAGGTTTTCTAACTACAAGATTTTTTTAATCTGAAACCTGATGCATTGTTCTGCTATGGCTGTATACGAATTTGGAACAGCAGCTTGTTTTCAGTATGATACATCCTTCTGGTAAACCCTGTAGCCAAACAGCTGTTTATGTCCACATTCACACATGCAAAACACAAATTCTGGATTACATGTTCTAAAAAGTACGTTTTGGCAAGGAAGGTTGTGCTCAGCTGTAGCTTGCTAGTTGGATTAGCCTGGTGAATCAAGCTCAATTGAGAATATGTCTAGCTGTATGCAGATGTTTACCTGAAGTCCATGTCACAGTAAGCAATGCAAATATTACATTTTAACTAAGCACTTCCCCAACCCTCCAGCCTTTTTTTTGTACAAAGATGCTTTAAAGCCGCTTTTTGAAAGTAAACGGCTTCATTATTTTTACAGTTCTACTTGTAACATTTGGAGTACTACATGCACATGGCTCTCCCACTTACCAGTGCAGACAAGATTCCGGCAGAGGCCGTTTCTGAAGTCGTGGAACACACGGTTGCGATGCTCCTGTAGAGCAGAAAAGACATGTCCAGTAAGCTTCACATGTGGTGGATCTGCAGTGCAACACTTTACTGTTTTTGTGGCTTATTAGCACCATGTTAGCTCTGTTGTGAACGTCTGTAAACCTTTTCTAAAGTACAAGCTGCCAAACTAGGATGTTATGTGAATCCATTCAAATGTAATAAAAGTCAACCTGAAAGAGTAGAAGACAAATAACAAGGCAGCACAGTCGAAACGCTGCGGTTTGTAGTGCATGTTGTTCAGTTACCCAGTTATCAACAGGACTGTTTCTCAGAGCTGGCAGTGGCAGCAACGCTCCAAAAATAGAGCATTCAAATCAAGTCGAGGGACATGCATGTCTACACGATGCGCCACTTTATTGCACACCAAAAGTTAAAGCAGCAGCTGTCCTGGGATGCACCCATCGCCACCTGTGTGTATTTTGGTCTTAAAGCTGGTCGTGCTGGTATTTCTGAGGCAGTGCTTTGAGCTGACCTGTCTCATCTTGGCATGAATGTAGAAACATGAATAACCGAGCTGGGAGATCTTCTTGGCAAGGAGCTCTACTCGCTGAGAGGAGTTGCAGAAGATTATAGACTGGTTGATCTGGAGCTGCAAATTCAAAGAAAAAAACAGCAGTGAATCCAGGTGTAGTCAATGTTGAAGTAAATATGTGTATGAAATGAAAATCCAAAAAAAAAGTCAAAATGAATGCGTTATTTATGACGAGACAGTTTTTATTACAAGCCTGCAGTCAAGGTGGCCTTTTACATCTGTTTTAATAACACAGCTGAGTTTATAAAAAGAAAAAGGACACTTACCCTGGAGAACAAGGTGTTAAGGCAATGGACCTTTTGCCTTTCAGTTACATAAGCGTAATACTGAGTCACACCTTTCAGTGTAAGCTCCTCCATCAGGTTGATCTCATAGGGTTTCTGCAAGTGTGCGTTCTACAAAGCAGGGGGAGACAGGAGCCGTTATAATCAGGTTGTGCCGCAGATTATGAAGGCTGATTTGCGCTGAGCAATAAGAAATGATAAAGACAAGTTCTTGGATCAAACCGGAGAAATATGTACCATAAACTTCTGCACGCTGAGAGGAAAGGTAGCAGAGTAAAGCAGGATCTGCCTCTGTTTGGCCAGGAAGCCCAGCATCTCCTCCATCATGGACACAAAGTCCTGAGACAGGAGTTTGTCAGCCTGTAGAGCAGAGGAGCATGGGAGATGGAGAAGGGCAAGTTGATATCAGTCTATCGGTGCAGAATACACTGTAAAGTCACACTGGTAAATGTAGCACAATAAGGGAACGATAAATAAACAATTCAACTCACTTCATCCAGAACGACCATGTGCACTTGATTGACTTTGGCCACTCCTTTCTTGATGAGGTCCAAAATCCTCCCAGGAGTAGCAATGACCACATGTACTGTAAAAATAAATAGAACATTTGGAAAACTAATTCAATAAATATAGCAGACACACAGGGCTTAAACTAAAAGACAGTGATGAGTTGGCTCAGGATTGTAAATAAGTATAGCTAAAAAACTCATTGATACATCATGTCAATCGCACTGGCAATATTCAGCCATGTGTGACTGCAGTATAGAAAGCTGTATCTAATTCTGAGGAATATCTACAAATATTTGGCAATATTCACTCTTGATTGGCTGCCAAAGTTCAATCGTCTTCCAATCAAACATCAACCAAAAATATTAAAAAGCACACCACAGTGAAACGTGTCCTGATAACAGGGTTTATATGCAATCTGTTTTGTTTATGTGGCGAGTAAGTACAAAGATGATTGCCTTTAGAGATACTCAGATTGAAAATATCAAACCAAAGAGGATAGGGACTCTTTACTATCTGCGTTAGATACTGACAGTATCCAATCAGACTTTCCAGACTAAATACTTGAACTAGACTGATATGCAACAACTTGAACTCAAAATATAAATCCACCTAAAGATATGCCCAATTTGATGTTTCCATTTTTATTTTCAACAGAACAGATTGGGGTTTCTATTTGCTTGTATTTAAATAGTATGTAACAAAACTTATTTTAGATATTAACACAGTAATTGGCATGAACCCAAACAAAGCAACAACATATTTAAACATCAATGGCACAGTGCATGTGTATCAATTGTGCTTACCCGTTTCATCAAGTCTCATGATGTCGTCGCGGAGGTTGGTTCCACCTGTGGTCGCCATTACCTTCACTCCACCCATGTGTTTGCTGACCTGGATACTTATTTGGCTAACTTGCAGAGCCAGTTCTCTGGTGGGTACTATGACCATAGCTGGAATAAAAGCAGAAAACAATCTTGTGAGAAAAGTACTCACACATATTTTAATCATGAAAAAAAGCTTTAAAACCATTAAGCTTCACAAAAACCTTGATTATAGTCTTTATTAAAGTTTGACAGAGGGTGATCATTTAATTATTATTTTTGAATATAATCATACTAGGTCAGAAACTTTTTTTTCTTAATTATTGATACATCTTGAACAAATTCAATTTACTCATCAATCAAGTCAGAGAAGACTATTAAATATTCCCAATTGATAGAATAGAACTTCAGATTTTTGCTTGAACAATTATGAAAGACTTCAGCGAGAATCAAGAGTTCACTTTTTGACTTTAACTGTAGCAGAACATGAGCTGTGTCACCTTGTATGCAGTCCCTCTTCAGGTCAATGCGTTCAAGTAAGGGAATGAGGTAGGCTCCACTCTTCCCTGTGCCATTCTTGGCCCTGGCCAAGATATCTCTTCCTGACAGTGCAATGGGAATGCTTTCCTCCTGAACAACAAGCAGAAATTACAGATTCATACACAGTTCTACATGTGTTGGTTGGTAGTCACTGCATTGCCTGTTCTAACAAAATATATTCAATTTAAACTGGATGGAAAGTAAAATAGTAACAGTACTGAGGTATTGGTCTATTAATACCCCATGCAGGCTGCTCAGCAACACAAGTTAAACCCTCTTAGTGGGTCTATCTGAATAGGTCAGACGAGGAGAACTCGGGGGATCAAACTCATTAGAATAAATGGTCTGTGAACCATGAAAATACAAAATGTAATGGCATTTCAGCCATCACGATTTTAGTCTGGACCTAAGCAGTGGACTGAGAGATAATGCCATGCCAAGAGTTTGCCTAAAAAAGGCTTAACTCTTTGAATAAAGGCTTACTTTCTTATGTGCTGCTTCACCAGAGCCTGACTAAGGACCAAACCAAATTCTAAACCCACAGTATCCAGATTTTAAACAAATCCCCACCATTAGGATTCAATTTGAAATTGAGACGCAGGAGTTATATCACATAAAAAACCCTAAAAAGTGATTTACTGATAGACAATAATAAATAAAAGTATTTTGTATGCCTAATTAAGCAAAGGTATCAAATAGAATATTTTGTCAATATACTGGAATGACTAACAAGTTGTTAAGAAGGTGACAAAGCTTATAATAAAAAAGGCATGCCCTCCTTTAAACACAAACGCGCCTTCTTGATTCAATCTGAGTTTTGTCTCAATGTACCTGGATTGGAGAGGGCTTTTCCCAGCCCATCTCAAAGATTCCCATTAGCAGCTCCCTCTTTAGGCAGTAATCTTCAAACTCGTTGCCTTTAGTTGCAGTCACATCCTGTCATCATAAAAACAAGCAATAATTAGCATTTGGTTGAAAAGATTTAAACAGAAAGTTACTAAACTAATAAATTATGACCAGCTGATAATGAAAGGAGAAGTTTCTATTTTCCTAAATAAGTGCACTAAAGTGTTAACCAATTACAGAAATTCCCAATAAAAAAAGGCTCTTCAAAAAAAAAATCTATCATGGAAGCACTTGTAAACAAAGAATTTATAGAAACAAACATTGTGAAATAGTTTTTTTTCTTAAATCTAACCAAGTGAAGCATGTTATGAAGAAGAAGAAAAGAAAACACCACTTTCAGATCAAAAAGCCCAGACAGGTGGATTCAAGTGAAACACTAAACACGTCAAACACTAACGAGAAAACTGCAACAACTTTAAGAGGAAAACTTTAAGAATGAAAGTATGTTCAAATAAAAAAAGGACACAATATAAATATAAAGGCCCCCCAGATCTTAGTGGATAATGTCCGTTAAGGCATTACAGCGTATGTATGGTTAACAGAAAGTCAATACATGTATTGCTTCTTTTTTTCATGTGAAATGTTGTATCATTCACACCAAAGTAATGGTATGTAAATAACATTCTTATTAAATTAACATAGCCAAGTTTAGCAGGGTTTTCTAGCATGGCTGGCAAAAAAACAAACAATTGCTGAAATTTTAATGAAAATGTTATAAATGAGAGCACGTGACCTAACTACAAACAACATGTCAAAAGCAAAACAGGAGAAGAACTATGTTGTACAAACCGATGTTCTCATCCTCGTGTCTTTTGGGGGCAATTTCAAATTTTTCTTCCAGTCGTCTCCAAGCCTATGAAAGATAAAGTTATTTTTAGCATGAAACATAAGATTTGACAGCAATACCTTTGACAACATGCCATATGTCATCACTCACTTGATGACAGCGTTGGTTGTAGGGGCCGTAGGGAATTGCCATTGTTGATTGTGCCTTTCATCTGATTGAGCTGCTGTTGAGGGCCTCCCACACCTCCACCTGGCGCTCCAGCAGTCTTCACTGAACCTCGGAGCTGTCCATTCTGGTTGGACAAGCCCAAAATCATTGGGTTCTCTGTCCTGGCGGTACTCATGTTTGCTATGCTTTCTTCTTCCAGTAGCAATGAGGTATCTATCAGTCTCTAGATGCAGCGAGTCCGCTCTGCTGGGACCACTCAATACTTAAGATTGTCCTTCCCTCTTGAGACTTCAATAATTATCCAAATGTAAATTGTTCAAATCGTGTTTGTCTGAGCAGGTTCCTCAACAGTACTGCCGTGTGTGGGACGTACAGTGTAAAAAATAACAAATTCCTCTTCTTATTTTTTTAATTAGGATTTGGCATAGATGGAATTATCTGCCATTGCCATATGGAAAACCATACACCAGAAGGGCTGATCTAGCTTTCAAGTACTGGCAGACTCTTCAGCTAGCCATCTTGTTTAGCTTCACAGAGCCGCTGCGTCCTTTATCAGGTTTCTCCAACCCTGAAAACATACGGGACAGAGAGTGTTAGAAACATCTTATCCGACAAAACAATTCCATGATGATAAGCGGCAAATTACAATATGCTGTATTTGGAGGGTATGGAGACATATCAAATAATTATTCAGCTGAATAACTGGCCGGCCTACATGTCAAAAGTTGACCGACACAGCGGTGATTCGTAATGTTATTTAGTTAACCTTTGCTTGCTTATATGAAAACATTGAATTTGGAGGTCAATCCCAACATTAGGTTAACTGTAAAGTAACTCCAACGCTGTCACCTGGAAGTCTTAAGAGGATAAATATCTGAACACCGACGAGGAGCAGTTTCTGTCTGTTAAATACAACCAACTAGATGCTAACGTTAGCCTCCTGCTAGCCGTGGACTTCTGGCTAACTAGCAAACGAAGCTTTAGCTTCGTGCTAATGTTTTGCTGGTTCGGTTAACGACGTTATCATACTGGATTCAGAGTATTGTATGTAACGGTCAGCTTGTTATAACACCATTCGAAATAACACTTGACACTCTATCCAAAGAGTACTATTTGACAAAATTAGATTTTCTAATCTCAGTCAGGTAGTTAGCTCAGCCGACTCGGTTTTCCGTGCTAGGTCGGCTAGCAAGCTAACAAACTGGTGAAATAACATTTACAGTAAACGCCAAATGTACAAGTCGCCAAAACATAATGAGAAATGTGGTTAAGAACCATGCAAAGGTAGGAATAGTTTAGATGTACATGCAGTTACCTTGGTTAGCTGAAATTACCGGTTCTCTATGCGGTGTTTGTAAGCTGTTCTCAATGTTTTAGCTGACTACGAAAGAGGCTTGTCAACCAACTGTCCAAGATGGCTTCCACTCGCTTTTGAACCCGCCCCCATCCACCTAATCAGCTGATTTCATTTATAATCAAGGATTTACCTATGGGGTGAGCTTTCATGATGATACTTTCAGACTAATTTATATTACCAATGTACAAACACTCCACTGCATCCATCGAGCCAGAGCTTTTCTTGGTATTGTGTGCATCGTGTTCTTTTTCCTTCAAATTAATGTCAGCTACATCTTCAATCAATCAATCAATCAATGTTTATTTATATAGCCCAATATCACAAATGTTACATTTGTCTCAGTGGACTTCACAGTTTGTACAGAATATCAGTATGAAAATATGACACCCTCTGTCCTTAGACCCTCACATCGTACAAGGAAAAACTTCCAGAGAAAAACCCACAGTTTAAAGGGGAAAATGGGAGAAACCTCAGGGAGAGCAACAGAGGAGGGATCCCTCTCCCAGGACGGACAGACGTGCAATAGATGCCATGTGTAAATTGAAGAGATAATACATTTTACAGCGTAGGTAGACCAAATGTTTGGAAATGCATGTGTCTATAATAAGAAGATGAATCCACGAGGATGTCAACAATCCTGTGGGAGCCATCAGGGAAGTAGTATGATGAGAGTCAGGCAGGACCGCAGAGACAGGTTCAGCCACGACTCGAAGTCCAGGACTCAAATCCAGAACTCAGGATAGAGGAGCCAGGACACAAGACCACAGCTACAGGATCAGCCTCGACTCAGGATCCAATCGTAGATATAGACAAAAAAAAGAAATTTGGGGGAAGCTGGGTTAATCGGAACATGAGAGTACACAGGTACAGACAGACAGAAGGAAGAAGTAAGGTGTCCCCCGACAGTCCAAGCCTATAGCAGCTAAACTAACGTGTCTACGTGCACTCCCTTAGGATAGGTTGAGGGATAAGGGTAGCAAGTAAGAAGTAAGGAACAGAGGTGGAGAGGCACAACGTGTCTACGTACATGCACTCCCTTAGGATATGTTGAGAAGAAGTAAGGAACAGAGGTGAAGAGACACAACGTATCTACGTACATGCACTCCCTTAGGATAGATTGAAGGAAAAGAGTAGTAGGTGAGAAGTAGGGAACAGAGGTGAAGAGGCACAACGTATCTACGTACATGCACTCTCTTAGGATAGGTTGAGGGAAAAGAGTAGTAGGTAAGAAGTAAGGAACAGAGGTGGAGAGGCACAACGTATCTACGTACATGCACTCCCTTAGGATAGGTTGAGGGAAAAGGGTAGCAAGTAAGAAGTAAGAAACAGAGGTACATCTTCTGTGTCATGGTTGATGCCACTTTCTAAGAAAACAAATCACTCAAAATGTAAAATTGTTAACATTACCCAATCTTACTCTGATAACTTGCTTGGAGAGGGATTGCCAAATACTTTCACTAACATTATAGTGTCAAATGCACTTCCACATTACCAAAGCTTTATTGTCCATAATGTACTCTATTTCATTTTTCAAGCTTAATAGGAGATTACATGTCAGGAGAAAAGGGCAAAAATAAATGTGTGGCAACCCCACCTCAACCCAAGATGGGATGATGTTTGTACATGTCATTGACCATATTATTTTCATTTATATTGTTTATAGACAAATAACTTGCCGGTATATTTTTTACAGCCTGGCCTATATTCCACATCATACTAGTTTAAATAGGCCTCAATAAACATATTAACAACATTTATTTATTTTTCTACCAGGTAATTCGTTTTACATTCAAAAATGGCATGTCAATAATTAGTTTATTTAGTGCTTCACTTAATTACTAGTTGGTTTAGTTTTATAGTGGTCCTGCTGCTCTCAAAAAGTGGCAAGCTGTATTGAATTAAGAATGGGACACATAAGAAACTGAGATCAGTATGGGACATTTACTCCATGTTCAGCACTTTAACCCTTTCACGCATAGAGGTCACTACAGTGGACAGCTATTCAAAAGGTGTTTTCTTGTATATGCATTGGTTTTGATGGCATAGTTGCACCATCAGCCACTACATAGGACCCTATTGCATCATCCCATACACTGCCACTCAGTGGAAGGTCAGTGCAAGACTGCAAGTGCATGATAAATGTCTCTAAACCAAGATGAACGACAGAAAGCCAGATGGACCAAGTCACCTGCCGATATCCTGCCAATCCTTTCATGGAAAGCGCTCCCTGCAGGTATAAAACATTTGGTGAAATCAAGTAACAACTAAGGAATCATATAATTCATAAATTGTCAAAGTATTGATTTTATGTTTGCAGGAAATCATGATTATTCGCCTGTCCACTAAAGTGGACGTCATGCATCACTGGCTATATATTTCAACTAAACTTTATACTGTTACTGCTACTGTTCTTCTTGAAAATACTTCATTTGCAATATCTTTTTGGGCCTTAAATATATATACTTAAGTTATTATAATGTACGGAGCCCTGGAGGGTTCATAGAGAGAAAAATAAATAAAACGTGGCCACGCTTTATTAACACGTGCACACGCTTTAATAACTCGTGCGCACGCTTTAATAACTCGTGCGCACGCTTTATTAACTCGTGCGCACGCTTTAATAACTCGTGCGCACGAGATAGTTAGGTATATAATGTAGCCTACAGCAAAACAGACCAGCCTTTCTCCCCGAAGCATGAAGAGGAGTTCACCTGCTTGATCGGTAAGTTAAGTTGATTATTAGCTTGCTATTAAACATGAATTGCTAGCTTAACTGTGTATTTGGCTATCTACCTGTTAGTTGTGCTGGCTATTTATTAAGCAGCCGACCGACATAGCCAACTTGCTAAGTTTAACAAGCTAATACCGGTAGCACTAGCAGCTAGGATAAATGGTGTCAACACTAGTTTTTCAACCAACTGTTCGTGGATGTAGTGATAAAAACACTTTTGATTGTGCATCAAGTGTAATGTTCTTATTTGTTATAAATAAGACACCGTCTTGAATCTTTAGACTAGCTTCACTAGCCACTTTATTAGCCAACAAGCAGTACCAAGTCACATCTTGTTCTACTCACTTCTATATGTCAATATGTTATACTGCCACCTAGTGGTAACATATATGCATTGTAACTATGCATAAACATCTATCATTACATCAAGTGTTTTCAATGGATTTAGAATGTCACCATAACATACTTTACAAATCCACAGTTCTTTGCAATCGTAAACGTTGTGAATGTTTGCAATTTATACTTTGTTTAATCCTCTTTCCAGAGCAGACAGTTGAAACAATGGATGCTGAGCTGAGGGGTTTGTTAATTAAGCGGATCATTTCTGAGGAATTTATCCAAAAGCTGGAAAATGAAAAGGTAAGCCACTTTACATATGTACGAATGTAAAGTGTGAATTGCGTATGACCTTTCCATGAGGTGAAGAACAAGTCAAAGAACTGACAATCAATATTTTTGTTGAATCCAGAAAGCACACATTTTGGCCACAGTGAGGGTTAGTGTTGCTTACAAAAATCCAAATGGATTTTCTTTTTTAATGAAATTATTTTAGCAGGGATTGAATAACAGATTGTTGGAAATTTGGCAATACAAATAAAATTGGTAAGATGTTGAACATTTTAGGAGAGTATTCCCAATTGAAAGTGAATTTGAACTAATGTGGCTCAATGGTTTTAAGAGTCAAGTCATTCATAATTCTATTATTTATTTCGGCACATTAATATGTAATTATAATCATGCTCCCAACGATTGTTTTTGTTTTTTTTCTCCAGATTGATGCATCAGTAATACCTGTAATGACGGATGCTGACCTGGCAAAGTACATCCCTAAAGCTGGAGATAGAATAGCTACTGTTGCCTTCTGCCGGCATAACAATTCATCGCTTGACACAAAGAGCAGGAAAGACACAATGCTCACAAGGCTGCGACAGAGATTGGTCTCTGGTGAGGCACCAGTACCTGCAAAAAGAAAGCCATGGGCAGGAAATACAAGTGCTAAAAAGCAAGAGAGACGGGTTGAACTTGGATGGATGGATTTCGATGGAAAGCAGAAACGGTACAAACAAGTGAAGGCAAAAATGCAATGCAATTTCTCCATAGGATTTTGGAAAATAGCTCGAAATAAGGTCTGTGGTTGACACACATTGAAGAGACGGATCACGTTTTGTTTAGTTGGATAATCTCCACATGTCTACCCATCTCTTATAATTTTCGAATCATAAATGTATCGATCATAAATGTATCGATTCGAAAATTATAAAAGTAGGGTAGACATGTGGAGATTATCCGGCTGAACAAAACGTGATCCGTCTCTTAAATGTGTTTCAACCACAGACCTTATTTTGAGCTATTTTCCAAAATCCTATGGAGAAATTGCATTGCATTTTTGTCGAAGGAACCCATGCGCAGCTTACTTCCGGATTTTATGATGCGTCACTGCGGTTCTCTATACATCTTTACTCATAGTCACAGTAGAAGTTATGTTATCAAAGAAGATACATGTTCTGATACACAGGAGCCAATGATTGTGTTCAATAGGCACACAACAGCTACTAGATAGCTCTATGCAAAAGCATAAGCTGAGCTAAGTAAATATGCATTTATGGTTAATTGTTAGGGATTTGCATATTATGTTTTGCCTTCATTTGAAAATCCTTGCACTGCATGACATGATTGTTGTTCAAATCTGTACTATCAACATGTTGATTTGGAATAGAGTGATTCCAAAGGGCAGAATAACTATTGAAGGATGTTTTGTTTTTATAGAATATTTTACTCCAATGTGTTAATTGTTGTTCCTGTTCCTGTTGTACACAGGTCCTATTTTAAGAGTCTATTCATTTGACTAATCTGGTCTTTCTGTTTAGCATGAATGTATTTTGACCAGGGTAAACATTTAGTTTATGGGAAAGTTTAAAACCTCAACGTTTACTCAAGTTCTTATGTCAGTGCCTGTTTATTGGTGACATTCAAGTTTGCCTAAGTAGGGCTTAATGTTAAAATAAGATAAAAAAGCACTCCCTTTTGTATTTGTGTTGGTTTTCTTATTTTTATTTGTCAATCATGTAACATTGTTACATTGTTATCAAATACTACTTCACTGCAAGGTCAGTAATGATCCATTTCTTTGTTTGTTTGTTCCACACAATAAAAGACGATTATTATGTGAAGCACATGGAATAAAGATTTATCATTAAAGTAAGATACATTTTCTGTTCACTGTATATGACTTTACATGAGATATCAAAGGTGAATTAATGTTTACAATACATGTCACACATTGCTAGATACATTTACCATATATACATACATATAAATGTGTATATCCTAAACTATCCAAAAGTATATAAAGGAGTTAAAATTAGCACAGCCTTAAACAGCAGTAAAATGCAACATTAATTCAGCAGTAATATTAATCCAGAAACATCATATATAATAATAAAACACTGACAGGGAACATTTTACTGCACGGTGACTACTTTTACTATTCATACTGTTATTTACATTTAGCTGATCATACTTAAATACTTTTAAATATGTAAGGTTTTAAATGTAGGATATAGTGGAGTATTTCCACAGTTAGGTAGGGTTTTTACTTCAGTAAAGGATCTGATACTTCTTCCACCAATAGCAGAAAGAAAACTGCAACATTCATGCAGTTGCCTCCTCAAATACTTGTGGGCGAATGATATCCCTCAATGATAGATATAAGTCAAGTGCTTGTGACCTATTCATTGGGAACCCCATGCCTGATTCTTCCATTATGATTGTGCACAAATCAAACACGTCCTCGTCACATGGAACTGAAGTTAGGAACTTGCAGCTCTCTTTGCAAGTGGGTAAGTCATCACTGAATGGAACAAGAAGGTCATCTGCACCCCACAAATGAGGTGCCGTATACATGATATAAAGTGGCTAGTGAAGCTAGTCTAAAGATTCAAGACGGTGTCTTATTTATAACAAATAAGAACATTACACGATGCACAATCAAAAGTGTTTTTATCACTACATCTACGAACAGTTGGTTGAAAAACTAGTGTTGACACCATTTATCCTAGCTGCTGTGCTACCGGTATTAGCTTGTTAAACTTAGCAAGTTGGCTATGTCGGTCGGCTGCTTAATAAATAGCCAGCACAACTAACAGGTAGATGGCCAAATACACAGTAAAGCTAGCAATTCATGTTTAATAGCAAGCTAATAATCAACTTAACTTACCGATCAAGCAGGTGAACTCCTCTTCATGCTTCGGGGAGAAAGGCTGGTCTGTTGTGCTGTAGGCTACATTATATACCTAACTATCTCGTGCGCACGAGTTATTAAAGCGTGCGCACGAGTTATTAAAGCGTGCGCACGAGTTAATAAAGCGTGCGCACGAGTTATTAAAGCGTGCGCACTAGGTATTAAAGCGTGCGCACGAGTTATTAAAGCGTGCGCACGAGTTAATAAAGCGTGCGCACGAGTTAATAAAGCGTGGCCTCGTTTTATTTATTTTTCTCTCTATGAACCCTCCAGGGCTCCGTAATAATGTAATTTTAAGTTTGCACATTTTATTTATCATTTTTTCAAATTTACAAGTTTTCAGTTTAGACTTTAACGCATACTGTCCACCTCACCTGAGGGGACATATAAAACATTTTTTTTCTAAATTTGAAAAAACTAGATAAAAAAAAACTAAAGTTAAAATCTTGTTTTTAATGCCCCAAGAGCAATAAAAACACTTGGTAAAAAAATCCTGAGTGAGGCTTTCATAATTCATGCATGATTAAAGCAATATTTATTTAACTATGGGCTATATAACTGACTTCTCAAGAATGCCATGTTTACACTCACATACAGTACAGACTTAGAATCTGACGTGTACACCCGGTCTGATCTACAGGCCATGGAGCAGTCGGGGGTTGAGGGCCTCCCTACAGGGTTCCAAAGTGGCTTTCTCCATCTGAATGTATCCTAGCTACAGTAGTAAATAACACTCTCTGCTTTCAATCTAATCACTAATCTAATTATGGATACATTGAGGCTATTATTTGAGATATAAGGAAAAAAAACATTTAACAACATTGATATCAAGGGCAAAGCTGAATGATGTATGGAGTCTTCTCAAACTTACTGCTAGAGGTTGGCTGGATGTTTATACACCATACCATGTGTGATAAGGTTATAGCCCAAAAAACGCAAATAAATCTGGTTCTGTATGATTGCGTCTTGTTGCTTGTTGAAAGCTAGGATATAGTGTAGGGTGGTAACTTGACATGCATTACTGCTCTTTCATGCTTACTATAGGATGCCTCATATTTAAAGCATGTCTATTTCCAATCTTTGTTTTTTAACAATCCCCCCAGCACTAAGAGGCATAAAAGCTCATTTAACTACGGCAGTGTACGAAATACATTAAGGTGACCAAAACTGACCAACATGGCTATAAGAAAGACCTTTGCTGTTTTAGAGGTAAGAAATGATTTAACATTTTAAAGTGAATGGTAATTGATATCAAAATGTCAAGTCTCTTATCCTAGCATCGAAGGTCACAATCTTATATCTAATATAAGATATTAAAATAAAGCAATTTTTATGCACTTAAAATAATGGGTGTCATCGTAAGCAACAGTCCAAGTCTTACTGTGATTTAGTCTATTGTTAAATGTCCTTTTAACTACAAATGGACAACTTTCAGTATCCAGAATAACCTTTAATCGTCTGCTGCAGCATCTGACATTTAAAACACTAGATTTAAAGGTAACAACAAACATGTAGCTGCTTGATAAGTTCTACATGTATTTTGAATTGTCTCAACTTTGAGAAACATATTTTATACGCTACAGCAGCATGAATGACTGAACATTAGAACTGCACCTGAACAGGCGGGTCCGTTACATTATGTGCATACTCCTTCTTTCCTGTTGATTCACTGCTGGAATACAAAAGGAAGAAATTCACTGTAATACATCATCTGGTATGTGTTTAACATAAAGGAGAGTGCCGGTGTACTTTTAAAAATGTTATATTTTTTTACAAATGCACTCATGTAGGAGGAAAAAATGATATGATTAATCACACTAATGCAATAAAAAATAGAGAGATTATTTATGTTTTCAAATCAAAACAAAACCTGTGTGGTGATCCAAATTGCTTGTTATTTGAGTCAAATGTATAAGTCTAATTATTGTAGATTAAATGACATTATAACATTTTGGTAAAACATGTTATATAAGAGCAAACTGTAGTAGTCACTGTGTATTTTAGGCTCCGTAATAACATTGACAGTCATGGCAGCACTGATTCCATTTAAAATTGTATAATTTTGAAATGTAATGTTTTGTTTCTTCTTTTATGAGAAGGAAAACGAATGTATAAGTAAATAATTATTCCCCTTTTTCTTTAATTCTGAAGTTACTGTAGCACAAAGAACATCCTGCTACTTAATTTCCTGCTATTACATTGAAATACTATTAAGTTCAAGGTGATGTGTTCAGAGTTGTACGTCAAACTTTGAATGTGTTCGTACAATATCACATTTTATCCATATTTTTCAGAATTCAGAATATAATTGAATATGTTTTTGCTTTTATTTTATTTTTTATTTTATTAGCTGGGATTTGTTTACCAGATATATAACCCACATGGTTGTTACTCAAGGGAAAAAGTTATTACATTTAATTTGTTAGTATACGTCCCAAATAATATGTCTTATATGTCTTAAACATTGCATTACAATGAAGAGGAAGTGAAAAAACCTGGCCTATACTGTGTTTCCTGCCTACTAATTTGACTTAAAAATACGGAACGAAGAAAAACCAAAGTAGCGCTATTAAAGCTTATGTAACGGTTCATTCACCCCAACCCAAATTAACAGTTGTGTTATTCAACAGCACACAAGGTGATTCTCCAACTGTGAAGTTATTATTAAAATAGGATTTCCTCTTTGTATTTTACAGGTGGGAGACAATGAAGATTCTGATAATTACACAGACTACGTTTACGACAACAAGCACACGTTCTGTGATGATGATGGGATCGGCCTGCAGGCGTTTCATGCCGTTTTCCAACCCGTGCTGTACAGCCTGATCTTCCTGCTGGGTGTAGCAGGAAATGGCCTGATGATAACCATCCTCCTGCGACGTTGGCGCCGCCTGCGCATCACAGAGATCTACCTGCTGCACCTGGCCCTGTCTGACCTCATGCTCCTTCTCACATTCCCCTTTGATATAGTTGAGAATGCTGCTGGCTGGCTGTTTGGGGAGTTTCTCTGCAGGCTGATGGGTCTGGTGCAAAACCTAAACCTCTACTGTGGGAGTTTCCTTCTGGCTTGCATTGGCTTTGATCGCTATTTGGCCATTGTTCATGCTATTCCCAGCATGCAAAGTCGACGTCCGAGAACAGTGCACCTGACATGCTTTTCATTGTGGCTGCTCTGTTTGGGGTTATCGATACCCAATGCTGCTTTTCTTTCTGTGGGGGGAAACAACACAAACACACCTACACTCTTCTGTTCCTATCATCTTCACCTTATCCATGCCAATAACTGGGTTTTGACTAAAAGAGTGTTTGATCATGTTTGCTTTTTCCTTCCTCTCGCTGTCATGAGCTATTGTTACACAGCAGTGGTAGTTACTTTGTGCAACAGTCAGAAAAGCAACGCAAAGCAAGGAGCAATTCGACTGGCTTTACTCGTCACGCTCGTCTTTTTCTTCTGTTGGCTACCATACAATATCACCTTACTGATCACAACTTTGGGCGACCTGGAGGTTATCAACTATGAAAACTGTACTTCTTATGACCTAGTTCAGCCGGTGCTTGATGTGACAAAAAGCATCGGCCTCTCACACTGTTGCCTGAACCCGTTCTTGTATGCCTTTGTTGGGGTGCGGTTTCGCAATGAGCTGATAAAATTACTGTGTCAGATGGGCTGCAGCTGGGTTTGTCTTCCTTTCATGAGAGCTCAGGGTCACAGCCGACCATCCATTTCTGATGGAGGATTAACTAGCAGCAACATCCTCATCTAATCAACTCTGTGTCAGCTGTTACTAAAAAAAACTTCTGTTCTGCAGAATTTCATTTGTCATTATGTAAAATATCATCACATGTTCTGACAATATAGTACCCACTTTGTTTGTAATAAAAATGTTTTTTATACTCTGTCAAAAAGAAAAAGGTTATTGTTGTCCGGAATCGGTTTTAACTTTTACTTTAGCTACTGATATTTCCATTGAATAAAAATGTCATATATTATAAATAAACCTTGTCCTGTTGTAAAAGGTATAAAGCATTAATAATTGACACAATAACAGAAACAAAAACCACCATAGAGATCAGTATTATTCTATTTTTAGACTTCTATTAAAACACTGTTATACAGAACAACTGCAAACAATCACAAATTGCATCTTATATACAGCAAGTATATATATATTATATATATTTATATGTATATACATGTATACACTGTATATCTATACCGTATATACTGTATATGCATACACATATATAGTTCCTTTGCACAACAGTTTGGTAGTTGGAGAAAATAAATCAATGGTATTAAAACAAATAGAAATTTGAGGCACTCCTCTCCTGAAAGCCACTCTGTTCCAACAACAAATACACACATCTTTGAAATATACATATTTTACAGTATTTTAGAAAATGGCTTCAGATTTGTCGTTGAATCGTGTTACAGTGCTTTTAAATATTTAATTTAATTTGTAATCCAAAATGATTTAACGTTTTTACAGATCCTTTTTTTGAAATAACTGCAAGAATAACATTAATGAAAATAATTCGACACAATGGGAAGGTGACCTAGTCGACGGTTGTTGTTTTTTTTGTTTTTTGTTGATTTTGATACAGTTTATTTGAACTGGATCAGAATGGCATATTGGCCATACCTCCGGGGCCATAGCCAAGGGGACTGTCCAGAGACATTCCGCGCTGTCTGAGAGACTGGGGGCCCATCATACCAGCCTGTGGGTGGTTTGGGGCCATCATGGGACCCTGAGGGGACATAAGAGGACCCTGGGGGCCAAAGGGATCCCCTGGAAGTGACATGCCGCGCTGCTTAGCCTGCATCATCATAATGTTTTGCTGTGCCATCAGATTGTGCGAGTGCTGCTGGGACGACATCATGCCAGGGTAAGGGTTGGATGGATGGTGGAGAAGGCTGTTCGCCATCATGGCTTGCTGATGCTGGAGCTGCTGCTGGGGCCCGATGCCTGTCCTTCCCATCATATGTCCAGGAGGGCACATGGGGCCCATGCCACCCCCAGGAACCATCCCTCTAGATCCACCATGAGGAATACCCATGTTATGGCGTATTCCACCATGTGAGGGGTGAGGCGCCAGCTGCTGTTCGGCCATCATATTCTGCAGGTTGGCTAAATGGGGGTTGGATGAATGACCGCCGCCATGTGGAGGGCCAGAAGACAGCTGTTTGAGGAGCTGCTGTGAAGTAGCTTGTGGCCCCTGATGTGGATTCTGATGTGGCTCGCTCTTAGGGAAATACTGAAGAGTGCTACTGGGCTTATCAGAAGGAATGATGCGGGAGAGATCAAACTCAGGGATACCCGTGTGACTGGTTCGCATAACATCACTTAGATCAGCGCCGTCCCCCATGGGCAAAGAGGCGAATGAGTCAGAGGGATGTGAGGGCCGCTGGTGAGGATGACCTTTTCTAAGCAGGTGTAACTGCTGAGGTGACAGAATATCCTCATTAGACTGATGGAAATTATGTGACATTCCTCCGATGGGTGAGTGCATGGGCCCATGAGGTGGTTGGTGGATGCGAGAGAAACCGGCCATCTGGTTCTGAGATAAAGGTGAAACATTGCAGGGCCCCATTCCGTCAGGGGCCCCTCCTCCCATCATGGCCGAATTCATGGCAGGCATGCCCATTGGATTTGGTGAAGAAAGCATAGGTCCGGAGGCGTCATGGGACAGGTGTTGCTGACCTTGGCTTACAATACCCATGGGGCTTTGTGGATCACTGTGGGAGCCAATGGAGCACTGGGAGACAAGCATCTGGGAGGCCTGGCTGTTCCCCATGTTTCCTGGTGATAAAACAAGGCAAGAAATAAAATAAATAATAATATTTAGCAATACGCTGACATTATTTCAACCCTTCATACTTAATATAATTAATATACAATCTATGAAATATTAATACGAAGTCTATTCATATTATAAAGTAGCTGTACCATCATAGGATCGTTTTGCAAGCAGATTTTTAAATAGAAAACCAACATCGATCTCAGAATTAACACAGTTATGTCTGAGTCTTTCATAGCTTCTTACCTCCAATGCTGACACCAGATAGAAGAGGTCGATCTGGAAGCATCTCATCATCGGAAGTGGAAATTGTTTTGATTGCATCGTGGTAAAGAGGAGTAGAACTGGGCATGGCATACTTGGACATCTGAGACATGATAAGAGATAAAGGATTCTGAGTTGGGGGGTTATCAGGAGAGGAAGTAAATGGTATGCTCGGATTCATAGAGCCTGGCTGGCTAATGGGTGTCGAGTTGGAACTCCTGGGGGGAAGTGATTGACCTGCAAGGAACATAAAAAAGAACTGATTAATGTCATAGTAATGCGAGAAACAGCATTAATGATGATTCCGTGTCATGCTGGATTTTAAATGTATACCTGTCTCAGTGGAACTACTTCCTCCATTGCCCACTACCTTCCCACTGGTTGGACCACCTGGACTTGGAAGAGCCGTTTTAGGGGAAGCCCACCCTGGAGAGCCCGCAGCCATAGCAGGGGATTTGAGATGTCCAGGAGAGGCAGATGGAGAGTGCAATCCAAGGTTGGAAGACCCCATTATCTGGGGAGACTTCATGGAAGAAGAGGAAGGAGTCCCAGCGCCAGAGGCAGGGGGAAGATTTGGATGATGCCCCACAGAGGAGATCTGCGAGGGGGACTTCAGTCCTGGAGCGGAGGGGGAGGGTAGGAGAGGAGATGGCTCTTGGTGGAGGGATGGAGACTTGAGCTGATGAGGACGAGGCACTGAAGGAGAGGTCAGGGGGTTAACATTGATTGATAGGTCAGAAGGGTGCCTAGGACGGAGGTCTACCCCCCTGAGGCCTCCACTCATGGGCATATGACTTAGCCGCGATGTACCTCCCATTTGATTATGACCTTGCGGGTCAGGCCCAAACATCTCATGGCCAGGTTGTTGAAGATAAGGCCCGTCCCCCTGACCTCCAGAGAAGGGACTGTGATTCGGAAACTGAAAGTGGCCGTCAGGTCCTGGAATCATTCCCTTATTTCCCCCTCTTCCGTTCTGTGAAGCCCTGATTCGTGAAAGCTCTCCGGGGATGAACATCTCACTTAAAGGCCCCCCACCTGCAGGACCCCCTCTGAGCTTCTGAGAGAGCATCATCTGCTGTTGCTGCTGAACATTCATCTGTTGGTTCATGTTCATTGGGTGGTTGCCCCCCAGAGGAGAATCCACAAGGTCTCTCATCTGCGGACCCCCTCCAGGAGAGACCATAATCTCCCGTGATCCAGGAAAGTCCATGGGATCACCTCGAGATGAGGGGGGACCCCGGCCCATTCCCAAATTGTGAAATTCTGGGCCCCCAGGATTATCCATTATTCTTTGGGCCAGGTTGCCCTGTTGCTGCTGTTTGATTAATCTTTCAAGTTCAAACCTGGGAAGCCCCTGCATCTGACGTTTCTCCATCAGGCGAAACATTTCCTCGTGCGTTAACAGATGTTCCGTGTCACCTTGCAAGTGTTGAGGAGGCCCCCCAGGGTAGCAACCCTGAAATGGACCTCCTCCACCACCTATGTTGTTGGGCATATCTTCGAGCCAAATCATCCCTGGCCTGGCGGGCCTTTGAGGTCCTAGACCTTCTACTGACAAAACTCCCCCTTTACTACCAGGAAAACCACCTCCCCCAGGGGGCCCTCTCTGCATCTGTCCCAGGAACCTTGGACCACGGGGTCCTTCTTGGTGCATGTCTATCATTCGTGCATTTCCTCCTCCCATCATGTTGCCAGGACCCCACTGCTGATCTCCAGGCTTGCTGTGGTAGGGAGGAGGGGGTCCTCTCATCATCATGGGACCTCCATGCATGCCGATCTCATTCATCATTCTAAAGTGCTGTGGATGTGTGGGGGGTTGTACTTCCTGTTGACGTCTCTTCTCATGGTAGTATTCTTCTTGAAGTTTCCTCCACGCTATTTGCTCTGGGGTCAGCCCATCTGGTCCGAGTAAGGGACCCATGTCGAGCCCAGGTGAAGACAGCTGGTGATGGGGGTGTTGCTGTAGGTTGTGATGAGAGTCCATTTGAGGGCTGTCAAGGGTTGGTCCAGCAAGGGTCTGTGTTTGGGAAATGATGGACTGGAGGGGTTCTTCATATTTCTTCATCCCTCCCATCGGACCCAAAGCTGATGCTAGCATATTACCACTACTGCAGTTTCCAGAACTATTAGTACCATTGTCACGGCCGTCGAGAATACCACTCCTATCAGTATTGTTGTTATTATTTAGGTTGGAAGAGTTATTACCAGTATTGTTGTTGGGGCCTCCTGGGTCTCCGGGGCCTCCGGGGCCTCCACTTGCCCCACTGCGCAGAAGCAGCCTCTCTATGTCTCTCAGCGTCTGCAAAGAGCGCTCCCTGTGTTCCAGCTGTTCTTTTGAAAGACCATCCATGTTCACTGGGCCAATCCTCTGGCCTATATCTCCCAGTAGGTGTGCAGAAAGGATGGAGGGACTTCCGGAGGGGGAAACGGTAGCAAGTGGAAGAGACATACCCCCTGCACCCTCCCCATTGCCGGTTCCTGGGACTGGGCCTGAGGGTGTGGCTGTGACCCCGCCCTCTGACCTTTGGACAACAATGCTGTTATTGCCTGAGCCTTCGCCAGGTCTGGTTTGAGAGGATTCATTGTCGGAGTGACCTGCTGATGTCGGTGTCCCTGCAGGATGCATTGGGCCTCCAATCCCTGCGGAGGCTGGCCGTGGAGTTCCACCTTGGGATTTAGGGGTGTCTGTGGGTGGAGAGCTGCTGGAGTGCACCTTCTCAGATAGGTTAGGAAGCTTCGCTGATGGGTGGCCCTGAGGCAAACAAGGGCAAAAATAAATAATTACATAATTGCTATGTCTAAAACAGAAGTAATTACAGTTTATAGTACATTATCTAACATGCTTAAACAACAAATAGTGAACTTCACTTTCTTAGTACAAGTAGTCACAAGCACTGCTAATAGAAACAGGAACAAAGAGGTATCGGAGACTAAAATAGTCTAACATATTAACCTCCCCACATGCTTTGCATCTGTGGTCTTGACTGGGGGGAAAACACTTTTTCTCCCCCATGGTTTAACACAAACATAACAGTGTTTCTAATTTGCTACTGACCTGCTCCAACTTGGTGCGTGAAACATTTTGCTGGTGAAACAGAAGGATAGAATCGCTCTGTCCTTTGAATACTGCCTCTGCAGCACTGCAAAACACATACAGCAATATTACAAATTAATTTAGCAGATATTTTAAAAAATCCATACATGCTGCTTATGATTTGAAATCACCTGCATGTGAGGCCTGCAAATAGTTCTCACCTGTTGGCTAGGTTGGTTGTGAAAACATACACCACTTGCTGCGAAGGTTGAGGCTGCTCTGTCTTTAGCCCGGGTCCCACTCCACATCCCATGACAGGCCGTGCAGCTTCAGCTACGGGCCCTGCGGACAGGCGGTCAGGAAGCCCTGGAACAGGACCTGCCAGCCCACGCTCTCCTGAGAGAAATCAGTAACACAGTGGTTTCAATCAAAGTTTATTTATATAGCCCAATATCACACATTTTACATCTGTCTCAGAGGGCTTTACAGTTTACACAGAACAAGACGCCTTCTGTGCTTACACCCACACATCGGACAAAGGGAGAGCAACAGGGCAGGGATCCCTCTAGGTTTAAATTGCCTACATTGGTATTATGGTTTATATGTAATACCAGTATCACTTTGGCTTCAACATCTTAACACTAGATGGAGCTAAAACACATGTAAAGTCAAATCAGTGGAAAGGAGCAGTATGGCAGATGCTGACACTATCTCCCTTTTGATTTAATGTACAGGAGCTGAAAACAATTGTGGATAGCCAACGGTTTTCAGAAAAAATGAAAAGAAGAAAGGCATGGGGATTTCTACATGTAATGTTTACATTGACACTATTACTAGTGATGACTGTTCTTCAATTTCATTTCAAACCTTTGTTTAACCAGGTGAATCCCATTGAGATCATCGTTCTAAATTAAGACAACAGCTATTGGCAATGTGTTTCCTCCTCTGTACAGATGGATGGACTCACGGTGGGTCGCAGTGTGTGGCTTGTCTTCATCTTCTTCTGTGTCGGGTCCAGAGCACCATTCATCTCCACTATATGGCTGCTTCTTCTCCAGAACACAGCGCCGCTTACTGCGCATCACACCCTCTAGAGGATAAGACACACATGTCAACAACAACTGTCCCAGTATTGACCCTTTAAAAAGGGTATAATCTGTATTATTTTCTTTTTATCATTCACCACTGATGGCCTAAACTCAACCACCACTGTATTATCCAGAGCCGTACTATTATCTCTAATGCAGTTTGCCTTACTCTATGGAAGTTATAGGATCCTGGCTTACAGCTGCATTTCAATCTTTAACCTCTGCTCGTCTCTGTAAACATTTTAATTGTATTTTCGCAACAAATGGCTATACATGCTAATCACATCTGCACATGCAATGTATTGAGAAGCATGAGCTGAGCGTGCTCACATGGTGTAATTAGGATTTTGTGGATGCACAAGGTGCTGTTGGCCAGAGAGTGCAAACAGCTGCAGGAAATATGTGGCAGCTTTAACATTTCCAGAAGGTAACCTGCAGTAAAGAGGCAACACCAACTTCTGACAGATAATACAACATAGAGTTGAAACTCCATATGGGGACTGGAGAGAAAAGCTGCTTTGGTAACCTCCCTATACTGTCACATATTAAGAGAATCTCTATAAACAGGACAGTGAAAACTTTTCAGGTTCATTACTCAACATCTTACTGACTCTGTGGCAGAAAAAGTACCTTCCAATAAACACATCAGATGAGCTTGGGTAACCACAGGCCTAGTAGACGCGTATGAATGTACATTAAGGAAGGAAGGAAGTGTGCAGTGACAATATAGAGACAAGGACAGCAGAAGGAAGGCTGCTGCCTTGACACAGAAAGGCAGAGTAAAAAGAGCTGACCTCGTCTTCTGTTGACATTTTTGTTACCAGCGGTTACCGGTTTAAAAGAAAAACTTCACCTTAAAATTACTATTTGAATATTAATAACTCCTGTGTAAGGCAGAATTCTTACAGAAAATTGTTTTTTCTCACTTGCCAACAAGGATGAACAATGAAATTCGATAAATAGTGTAAATCCTTGATAAATCTTGATGCATTGAAGTGAACACTTACAGGTTCATGCACAGACTCAAAGAGCATCCGCGAAATCTTGAGACACGTAGTGCACAATAGTAAATGCGTTTCAGATTTCGTGAGCACAAGATTCGATGTGTGTCTGGCGTTTAACTGGGCCCCAATTACTTTATTTCATCAAGGATTCAAAGGGGCCCTATTGTGCTTAATTTTAGGTTCATAATTGTATTTTGTGCCTCTACTGTGACATGTTTAAAGGTCCCATGTCATGCTTTTCTGGTTATTACCCGTCCCCTTGTGTGTTATGTAGCTTTTTATGCATGTAAACGGTCTGCAAAGTCACAAACCCTCAAAGTACACCCTGTAGCGAGTAAAACTCTAACACAGAAAAGACCTGTCTATGCTGCCCCAGAACGCCTCGTTGGAGATTTCTCTTTTTCCATTTGTTTCTTCCTGGGTCATAGTGACGTAAGGGGCTAAGTGACGTAACGGCTACGGACTTCCTCACACACACACACACACACACACACACACTCACTCAGCCTTATCTTTTCTCAGCCGCAGCTCCGCGGATTTCTCAGCCTGAACTCAGCCTGAGACAGCGAGACACAGCGAAACTCAGCCTGAGACAGCGAGACACAGCGAAACTCAGCCTGAGACAGCGAGACTCAGCCTGAGACAGCGAGACAGAGCAAAACTCAGCCCGAGACAAGGCGAAACTCAGCCTGAACTCAGCCTGAGCACAAACACAAACTCACAGCCAGGTTACAAGTGTGTGTGTGTGTGTGTGTGTGCTCAGGCTGAGTTCAGGCTGAGTTTCGCCTTGTCTCGCTGTCTCGCAGACCCCACGCAGCAACCAGGAAACGACACCAGTAATCCAGCTCACACTGTCCGCTCCTCGCGCAGCAGTGAGCCCCGCACCGTCCCGCCAACACGGCACCCAGACCCCACGCAGCATTCTCATCTGTTTGTCATTACTGGTGTCATTTTCTGGTTGCTAACGCCATTGTAACACATAATCACTGATGTTCTGCTGTAACGGTGGTGGACTCATCAGAACAGAGTGGGCGAGCTGACCAATCAGAGCACACTGGGCTCATAGGGGGGGGGGCTGAAGTTTTTTTTTTTTTTTTTTCTGCTTTCTGGATTCTCCGTTCACTGTGGAGGCATGCGAGAAAAACAACATCTTTATCAAGGATTCAAGGTAGCACAAGGTGAGTAAGGGTTAGGCATTTTTTTCAAGAAGAAACTTAACAGTGTGCTAAGACTATTCATCACTATACAAGTTTCCAGGTTTGGTGGCGTAGTGATTTTAAGGAGAGAGAAGAGAGGCTTACGTTTCATTTACATGCATTTTGTGTAAAATGTAATAAAAGGGAATGAGAACAAAAGCGGTGTGCGTCTTTGTGTGTGTATGGAGGTCACATGGAGTCCTATTTTCTCAAAATGTTTGCCTCTTTCCCTCTTTGTATTAGAACCACACCTGAGTGTGTGTGCAAGTCGGTGTGTGTTTAAAGAGATTCCAGTCGTGTACAGGATGCCCTAAAGAGTTTTACAAAAATCTAATTTTCCTCTGCATCAATCACTTACAGAAACACTTAAATAAGCAACACCAATCAAAGATTGTGTACTGAACCACATGATCAATCATATTTACCAAGACACTCACACAACAAAACCTCCCCCGCCCACTCACTCAATGTTTCTGCTTTATAAACAACCTCTCTAGGCTTACTAAGTTTTGGTGACCTTGTGACCCGTCTGAGCACTACAGGAGGCCCAGATTCCTTTTCATCTGGGACACGTCACTGCAGCGCAGGCAGGGCACAAGGTATCAAAAGCCAGGGGGAAATTCTGACGCTTCACTGAAAGGTCGGGGCATTTCAGCAAGAGAGAAAACAAGTTACTCTCTCAGTCCTTACATTCACTTCCTGCTGTGGAGGAGGTGAATGCTCGCAATCTGGTATTACGGGTAAAGATTTAGCTGATAGGAAGGTAGAGGAAGTGAACTGCTGCATACTTAGAACACAGACGCACTGTCTATATGTCCCGGACTCTGACACAGTTTTGTGTGCGCATGCCTTACCTCCTTTGGCATCCGTCTCAAGGGCTGGAGGAACTGCACTTCGGGAATCACCAGAGTCCATGGAGACACTCCGCTCCCGCTTGGATTTGGTTTTCAACATCCCTCCGACGCTGCTTACTGATTGGCTGACTGCTTTCAGCCCAGGGTTGCCGGGGGAAATCTGGTTGGTTTTGACTCCATGGCTCCCGGCACCAACGCCCTTTGGACCCAAGTGGCCGGCGGCTCCCTGCTGCTGCTGCTGCTGGGCCTGCTGGTTTACACTGGGTATTCGGGATTGGTTGTCACTGGTGACCTGCTTGCCATGATTGGCCAGTTTATTGTCCGGGTGCATTTGATTGGCTGGTGATTGCGGTTGAGGTCTGGTGTGGAGAAAGCGGTTTGTCAGTGGAGCTCACATGGTGAACAGGCGACACTGATGGAGAGAAGAAAAAAAACATCAGTATTTCAGACAAAAAATCTAAAGTTAAGAGAGAAATTTGAAAAAAAGAATTGTGAAAATGTAGCATATCCCACATTTCAAAGGTCCAAATCAAGGATTACTAGCATTTCACTTATTTGGCTTGGATCATACGTTGTGCTCCTTTACTAATCTGGATTGCTACCATTTTTTTAACCACAACCTCCTTTTGTGATACATTTAAATGACACATTCAGATAATTTCTCTACAATGCCTCATTTGGGAGCAATACAACATATGACAACTGTATACGTTTTGTTTTTTTTAATCCCCATATCACGCCCACAGTAAGTGGGTGGGTGACACTGTGTTTCCAGGTTAGGCCTGTTCACTCACCTCATCTCAACCAGGCGCTCAACTGACACTTTTCCATGCTGCTCTCCAGGCTTCACTGACCACACATGGACCTGGAGGACAAGAGGGTAATATCATCAGTGGAGCCAGATAGCAACCTCTACAGTCAGCACTATCTGTCAGTGTGTGTGTCCTCAGCCCGTGGGTCAACATCAACTTCATCAGCAGAGACGAGAAGCCAAAAGATTGATAAGACAGCAGGGCCGCTGTGAGGTAACTATTCCTTTAAGGGAACAGAGCACAGACTGAGCTGGTGGAGGGGGGGGGGAGGGACCTGCAGCTCAGAAGTAGCTCAGCAGCGTGTCAGGTCCCTCCCCCTGCCAAACACTTTGCAAACCACAAAAACTCCACCACACATTCCACAAC
This sequence comes from Dissostichus eleginoides, assembly GCA_031216635.1. Lineage (NCBI taxonomy): Eukaryota > Metazoa > Chordata > Actinopteri > Perciformes > Nototheniidae > Dissostichus > Dissostichus eleginoides. Next base: position 10,788,680 of record CM062268.1, on the reverse strand, counting down.
ACAGTCTGTAGCAATACCTGTCTCTCCCTCCTCACGCAGACAGACACACACTTTGAGTGTAAGCACTAACAGGCAAAAACTAACAACCTGTTTATTACAGATTTGAGTTTAGACTTCCACCAAAACTTATGAGTTTGTCAACATTTGTTTTTATGTACTTGACTGAGTTTGAATAGCCCATGATGACGAGGCCTTAGATCTTACATATCTACTTGAAGCTGTACTGGTCATTTTGGGGAATAAAAAACAAAACTAAGCAGGATTCAAGCTCAACATTGACACTTTCCACCACATGAGGCTTCATTCTGGGTTCAAGTCCATAGCTTGCAAGCTGACGCCCTCTCGACACCACCACCTGCCTGTGTCCATAACCCCAAGCTTCTGATTTTAACCTTTGCAACTTGGGTGTGCTTCTCGGTGCGTCGGAGAATTTGTGTGCAGTCTGCAAACTAGCCGTACACAAGTGTTCTTGCTGCGTCTCCCACTGAAGCTGTCTGTGCACAGAGCGTTAAAACAGCAGGTCTCAACAAGACCATTCCACACCTGTTGCTGGTGAACAATAGTTGGTCCAAACAGTCATCACAGCCTGTTCGAAGATATTTGACTGACATGATGCAGATCTCTTGTAAACATTTCCACTGGTTTCCATTCTTGAACGATGACACGGGGCGTTGTCATCGTTCAGGTGAGCTGTGGCTCTCTTACGGCACCATCCGTACCACTCACTCACCTTGACAGGTAATGGTAAACACAATGCTGTAATTAGTCATTAACTAACAGCGGCTCATGTCAGCACAGAAAGGTGCCTTGTTCGTTGGCTTAGGCCTTCATCACTCATTAACTCAAACAGGGACAGTCAGACGTCGCTGCTGTTGACAAAGTGTGACTCACTTGCTTTGTGTAACACAAAGTGGAGGCAGACTAATCACATGGTGAGGCGCTGACCTTCGAGTGGACAGTTTAAAAAAGATAGGCCCGTTTAAAGTGAATACCACTCCTTGCCACGTGAATGGAGCCTATATTTAAGCAATCAGCCACAATGAGCATTACAGTGACTTAAAGCAAAAGCCTTTTTCCTTGTTTTGAGTGTTTTTTAAGTTTACATTTTAACAAACCAATCTGGTTTTAATGAATAATTTAACATGTATTAAAGGTGTTGCAGTGACCTTTTGAAATAGTGGCTAGACAAGATGCTGGTGTGACTAGCAATTTTTGGTTAGAGCATTAATGTTAACTGAACCGTTATGCTGCCACAGGTCTCAAACAAAGCAGGTTTCTCTATTGGGGCCAAGACATTCTGTTTGTTTAGAGCTGTTTACGGGGTTCCAATATCATTTTCTTTGGAAGAATCTCAAGACCCAATTCGAGTTGCAACATCTGGACAAAAGTGCTTCAGCGCATTTCAGATAGCAGAATACTATACAGAATGTTTTACTAGAGTTTATTTTAGATTAGGCGGGTAACATGGAATCACTGACATTTCATTATTATTAGAATATTAATCCAGGGTATAAATGAAAAACTTTAATAAACAAATGAAGGAATCTAAGGGTACATCTTTCCATTATGATGAATATTTTTCCAACAACGGTTTGTCACACCTTGACGATACACAGATCAACACCATGCAAAGTATTATGGAACTCTTCCAAACAACTGGTTGCACCGGTGATGACTTGCGTCATACTGTGTGTGAACTACTTGTTGTATCGTACATCTATTTGTGATGATTTGTTGTTCTCTTTGTATATCAGCCTAAGAAAATGATTGCACCTTGATTCAATGCGGTAAAATAAAAATAAATAAATGACAAGGGGGTTTATAGTTGTTATAGGTGTTGGTGAACAGCAGCAAACATGTTTAGCTCTAATTTCTTTTGTATTATAAAGGAGACTTTGACTATTCATACACGTATAAAGAACCAACACTAAACTTAATTGGTGTCATCCCTATTCATCACATCCTCACCACTTAAGCAAGTCTGAAAAAGATATTTAGCCCTGAAGCTTTAGAAATGATCCGTACTTAATGACGGTGACATTTGAATGATGAATTAAATCAAATCAACCTGACTGCTATGAAATTATTCCGAAATGTAATAGAGGTTGGAAAATTGATTAAATGAATTTAATGTCCCTTAAGGGCGAAATTCTCACATTCCCTCCCCCCCCCACATTTTTCACCAAGCCAGTTTGAACAAAAAGAAAAAGAAGAATCTTAAATACAATTGATCAGATGTATGTAAAGTGATGCCAGAAAACAATATTTCTGTTTGTTAAAAACTGTATACTGTAATTACTCAAAAAATATGAAAATCGTGTCAAATAGGCTTCAGATGGCAGCATTTGCATTGCGTTGTTGTTTACGTCTGCTGCGCCATCTGTAATAAATCCTTTAACACGATTGATGGTACATGATTTGACAACTTTCGCTGTTTCTAAACTGTATTATACAGAGGCATGTGTGCACCTAATAGTAAACACGTACTGTAGATCCAAAAGAATGGGCAAAGTAGCATCAGGGGAAATAGTGTCTCAAGGTGACAAAGCCTAATATAGTAATTGAAATATAGTATAGAAATAATACTTAAAAGAAAATCAGGTTAATTGCTCCACTCAAACATAGCTTGTCGCTAACACAATCCTATTGAAGTCTGCCTAAATTACCACACAACAAGCTGTAATTGAAATCAACTCGATGGTAATTTTGGAGCCAGCAAAACGTGATGCTGTGCTATTATACTCAATCACAAACCCCTAAAACTAAAAACATTCTTCAAGTTTTAAGATTGTTAGCCAATATGCCCAAAATGAAATAAACAGACTGTTCTATCTTTGGCTTTAAAATGTAGAGTTCATGTCATATCAAATTGCTCATATTTAAAAAGCTACTGCTGAAGAAAATGGGTTTTCAGGCCCTATAAAGTAGCCTCTGTATGCTCCATAGGAGTCTGTATTGTGCAGCAGTTTTACATGACACAGCCTTAATATAGAAAATAGATACCAGCTTATTGACATTTCTAGAAAGACTTACACCAATAGTGAATTGAATATTTCGAAACCCTAGAGATATTTAATCAATCACTATCAAATAGGCAGAAAAACAATTATCGACTTACTACAACAGAAGCATCATGCATGCCACAGTAAGTGTTTTCATGAGAATGTATTACTGCCAATGTTCCTGACATGCACAATGTCACTATCAAGTCCAACTGACACCTCTTGATGACGTGGAGGAATTATTCTAGATCAACAAGTCAGCCTGAGTCCATGAGACGTGGAGCCAGCTGAGAAACTGGAAACAAAACTATGAGGCCTGGAATTATAATGTTCATGCCCTGATGAACATTTAATTGTTTTACTTTGTGAGATACTTATCAATCCTTTAATGCTACATTTCCCAAGTCTAACAAGCAGAGATCAGCGGGGCACACGTTAACACAAAGGTTAGCCATTATCCAATAAACAAATGTGTTTCTGCATAAAGTGTTCTCCTTTCTCTTTTGACATTTTCACAAGTTGTTTGGGAAGAAAATTCAATTTAACAGTTGGACTTTGTCCAGTTGCATCCAATCGCTGCCCCAAACAAATTAGGGGAATAATTGAATGATGTTTAAAATCCATAGCACATGGTTTTTACGTATAGAGCCAAGTCATTTAGGGCCATGATGATTAGTAAATATCCACACAAAAGCAGGCAAACAAACACTGCTACAACCCTTTAACATCAACAGAAACAAACCTCCCTGTTCTCAGTTGGGCTTGAAGGTTTGATTAACTATATCTTGCCAAAACTAATGTGTTTAATGTGGAACTTACATATATTTGTTAAATGACTATCCAGGAATTTAAAGAAAGTTCATGGGTGATTTGATTTCCAGGTTTCAGTGTGAATACCAGGAAAACATCGCAGCAACTACAATACAGGTCAGAATGTATAACCGCTGTGTGTGTATGTCAGTGTGCCTACGGTAAGAGGTTGAGCTCCTGTTTAGTCCCAGTGGGTCACACAGTACTCTGTATTTTTAGAGCAAGCTGGTATTAATAGACCCTGAGATCCCAGGGAAGTGGGGGGCCAACAGCGAGAACAAAATACGAAGCCAGGTCCAAAACACAGATGCCACAGTGCTGCTCGGTGGGCCGACTCACCAGTAAACACTAAGATCGAAGTACTGCTGAATGAATAATGTGGATGACTCTGCGGCACGCCGTTACACAGAGAAACACAGATGAGATGTTTGTTGCCATCAGCTCATTAACAAACCACATTTGCACATGGCGCTAGCCCAACAGCCTGAGAGAAGGAAAATAAGTTAGATGTACTTCACCACTTTGTGTTCTAACTTGGGAAAAGGCCACGGATAACACAACATGGATGACTGTTAACAAAATAAATGCTCTGTGAAGGACTATTTTGCAGATAAAATGTGTCCTTGCAGAGTCAACCAAGTCCTTCAGTTTTCAACGATACAGTACCTTCTTTGCTGAGACAGCAAGGTTTTTCTGTAGCCTGCCAAAACTTAACATTACCAGTGGAAACAATATGCTGGTGTTTCCAGACTTACTTGAAAAAAGTTCATAGACACAGCAGCACTGTCATCTTTCTTGATTAAAGGAAGCCATGCTCTGGAGTCCATTTGACCCTGTCAGCCATGACTCCAGCCTGTTGGAAGTTTGCAGTGTTGCGCAACTGTCTTCCAGTAATAAAACACGCTGGTAAGGCCAGGAAACACATGGGGGGTGCGGGTGGCATTGGGATATTTTTTTTTTTAAATCCTCTGGAGCAGAGAGAGGAGCTGTGGATTATTGTTATTGATTAATGCATCAGTGTTTCTTAGGGTCAAAAACACTAAACTCACAAATTAAAATGAAAGTGTTTAGTTTATTTAATAAAAGAGCACATGTTCAATGTGAAAAGTGACCGTAGATATAGATTAGTTGCAATTTGGTGCTATATATATAAAAAAAATAATAATTTAAAAAAAAAAGAAAAAATATATATATTTTTTTAAACACCTTGAATTTCAGGGGGGGCGCGGGGCTCCGTTGGCGGGGCTCCGTTGGCGGGGCTCCGTTGGCGGGGCTCCGTTGGCGGGGCTCCGTTGGCGGGGCTCCGTTGGCGGGGCTCCGTTGGCGGGGCGCAGCGCCCCTCCAAGACAATGGTAGGGGAAACACTGGACTAGATATCGCATTCGATTTCAGACACCGTATTATGGTACAACTTTTTTCTTGATTTTAAAAGGACCCATTTCAGTAAAGGGTTATAGAGTCATGTGCTGAATTTACAAGACTGTTTAAACTGTTTTATTATTTGCCAAATGCAGATTTGTTATTATATCCACATTAATGATGATTATTTATCAAAAAATGTTACTGTGTATATATATTTGTTGAAAACACCAATGATCAACCCTACAATATTTCTGTAATAGCGATATGAAGGTATTTGGTCAAAAATATTGTGATATTTGATTTTCTCCATATCTCCATGCCCTGCAGCTACCCTGAACCCATCCCTAAAACAGGCACCAGAACATAGAGATTAAAACATATATTATATATGTTCAAAGCATTGTATTATATATTATAACCTGAGGCAGATCACATTATTGATAAGTGTAACTATGTAACAAAATGATTTTAAAGTGAAGCCCTATAATAACAAAAAAAATTCAATATTTCAACAAGATTATCATTTAAAATATTCAAACAATTATTGTATTATTTAAAATCCAATACAATCCCCCCCCAAAATGTAGAAATACAATGCTGAAATGATTGAAATCACATGAAATTGAAGCTATTGAAAAATGCATGGCTCTTTTCCCAAAAAAATGCTACAATTGTATTAAAATGTTTATATGATTTAGTCTAAAATCACATAAAAAAGAGTGGTGTCGTACTTGTCCAATGTAGATATACAATGCTGCATTCATTTAAAGTCACTGAGTCACGTGAAATAGAAACTACTGAAAATAAATGAGACTTTTCAATAAAGAAACCGCTGAATTTGTATTTGTTGTGTGTACCACAAAACATTCAATCTTCTTTACTCAAGTGCTGCCTCAAAATATCAGTATACAGCTCTGGTTTATCACAACATGTTAAAAAAGAGCACACAACACACCTCTGATGGGGGTTTTCCTCGCCTGCTTTTATGTTACAAACATGTAATGTGGGTTATGTTGCGGATGTAATGGCTCCCTTCATGTCCACACAAAGGTTTCAAACAAGCCTACAATTGTAATCCCTATCACCACTTACCACTGAGTGAGACATGCTGTTTATTTCAGTGTCAGCTTCTGCTGGTAAAGCGACCTGCATACATTCTTTAAAAAGTAAATTAACCTTTAGTGGGCTGTTACAAATTCTATGAAATGTGATGCGACACGGATGTAGAGAATTTAGAATTAAGCACGCTACAGTATGACAACGTTAAAGCGAGATTACAGTTTGGTTGGGATAGATAGCATTCAAATAAGAGGTAAAATCAACAAATGGTGTCATTTTTCAAGACTGACTTGTGAATATTAACAATTAATTTTAGTAACTGGATTGGCTGCTTATACTTTAGAAATGACAAGAACTACAGTTTGCCGCACTAGTGCAGCTTCACAGACATCAACCAATTGAACCCACAATTCTTGATCAAGGCTAAAGCCCCGGCCACACGAGGTACGATAACGATAACGTGTCCCAAGGTGGGTAGATCTGCAAACGAAACGCTCTGGGGGGGCAAACGGCTCCGTGTTTACGCCTATACGATCATTTCCTGATAACGTTGAAGCAATAGCCCCGCCTCTCCCCACCTCTCCTGCTCAGAGATCAGCTGCTGGGCTCTCAGAAGAGGGGGAGGAAAAGAGAGGCTCCGTTTTTTATTCTTATATTATTATATAGAGTCGTTATTCATTTGTTTTAAAGCTCAATAAATAACAAAGAAGACCTTTGACCAGCACTTTTCTAATTTTGTCCGAAAGATTTAAAGTTTAACGGACATGTTGACCGGCGAAAAAAAATCTAACTGAAACTCTGCCACACGGTCCCCTCGTCCCTTGGAAGAGGCGGAGAGGTGGGTGTTTTTCATCTGCTGGTGGACTACCGGAGAGATTTACAGCAGGAGCAAACGCTTGCCTCGGGGAGGGAGAAAAAGAGCCAGAGCGTCCACAGCGGAGAATAAACAGAAGGGCAACCATGGCAACCATGCGCGGGAAGTCTTCTTCGCTGCTTTTGTGGCAGGAGTACAGCGCCATTTACAGGCCTGGCATATGTACTATAGCGTCTCCAGTGCTTTCGAGCGGACACGGACACGTTTCTGGTGCCTGTTGGGTGTGGACGGAAGACTTTTTTGATAACGATTGCGGTCCGTTTGCGTTATCGTCCTCGTGTGGCCGGGGCTTAAGGTAGCTCAAGAACATGACTAAAACTGAGAAAAGGACTCTTTCTCTAAAGAAACAAAACAAAGCTACATCTAGAGAGAGTACTGTCACTATTTACCCACCTGCCTATAAAAAGAAAACTGGTCCTTAAAAATAAATAACACAATAACAAAGAAAAGTGAGAATTGTCTGAATATAGAGAAAAGTCAGCTAATAAACTTCAAGCACCACAACTACCACTTTTGATTTGAAATCTATAGCGATCTGCTGAATATGCTGCACTACTTTTATGAAGAAAAACACAAAATGGTTCTGTCAGCTAGCGCTCTCTTGTAAGAGCCCAGCTGCTTTGCAAGCCATGCGACTTTAGAAAAATCAACAAGGATGCTGACAGCGAGCTCTGCTAGGTTTTAAGATGTTGAATCAGCCAGCAAAAACCCTGCCAACTTTCACTCATGGAAAATCAACTGACACCAATAATGTGTAACGGCTTCCAAGTGCAGCCATCAGTACATTTTGAGTGATTATTGGTGCCAGTGGCCAATAAATTACAAGCTTCAGACTCTGTTTGATGAATGCAGATTGCTTCGGTTAGTTACCAAAGGGTTAGTTATCAAAGGGTGAAAAGAAATATTTCTTTCATGGGTTTGACGCTATGTGACTACAGTAAGGTCACGTTATGGAAAGCACCAAACTTGCATATATGATAACATAGCAATGGATTGCAGATAATTACATTCGGAGACTAGTCACCATCTTGAGGAAATGATTGGATGTTGATGGGAATATCTCTAACACAGGCAATAGTTTAAAAACTCAATGTTGAAGTACAGTAGAGAGAGAACTATGCTTGTATGCCGTCAGAGAATGTAAGCAAGGAGAGGACCCGACTGGAACTTTTTCAAAAGTCTTGCAGAAGAGAAAAAAACTGCAGTACTGCATATTTGGCATTTTATGGGCAGAGCACTGTAGCGCTATGAAGAGTTTGACAAGCAGGGAAACCCTGTTCATAGATAATTGACCGCATTCGACCCTATAGCCATATCTATTTCTCGGTTTTATAGTCCTCCTTGCTATAACTTTTTTTCCCTCTTCACTCCCCCGTTCCTTCAATCACACGCTTGTTCTCGTCTCCCAACATGCACTTTGTTTTTCAGCAGCGTGGTGCTGTAGGAATGTATCAGTCTACGAGCATAACAAGGGGTTACTGCAGGTCAACATCCATTTAAATGAACTTCTGAACGATTCAGTTGTGACCTTTCATCTTAAACCTTTAATAAAAGAGAGTTAATCCACACACTCTATTTACAAGTCTGCACTCACTATTATCAGTCTCACATTACTTGTTGGACTGCAGTGCATTGTGGGACAGTGCACAGGTGACAGCCACCAAGAAAAAAAATTCAGCACACTAGGGGGGTTGTGGCAGGTTGCTGTGGCAACAAAACATGTCACAGGGCTGAGTAAATATAGGCTAACCAGAAGGCGCCGTGCAGAGAAGGGCCTGCAACAGAGGAAAGGCCGCAGGAAAAAAGGAAAAGTGTGACATTTGTAAAGATCTCAAAGCATCGCTGTCTTTTGATGTAACAGGCCTCACTGAACAGTCATGACAAAAGAGATGACCTCAGATATACCTTCTTTTACTACACCAAGAAAAGAACATTACAAAAATGTAAGAAAAGCAACAAAAAAAGAGAGAAGATATTAAATGATTCAACAAAATAACCTCTGATTTTTATATGCTATCATCTGGGTGGATATTGAAAAGGTTTGCAACTGTGTTCAGGACTAGCTGAAGTAGGGAAAGCATGGAAGTGTGGGCCATTTACACAGGATTTGTTAGCCTTTGCAGACAAACACAGATAAAGACTTCCTTGATAGGCTGGAAATGAAGTGGTAAGAAGACTCTAGGCACTTAGTCCTTGCTTTTGCCTCAGCTCGAGGACAGGGAAGTACTGGGCTCGTTTTGTACAGAGGGTCAAGGGTTGTATCCTTTCCAACACATTCTGGGAAAAAAGCCAACTAGAGCAAGGAAAAAGACCAAACTGCAGCCTCAGAACAGACAGAAAGCAGGCATTACGGCACAGAAGCAGTGGGCTGATGGACAGAAGCCATTTGCTGTCAAAATGAACACACACCTACCAGTCTGCTCAAGAGAGGACGCCAAGTCCGTGAAATCTAGTATGTCTTGGTCTTTCACTTAGGCCAAACATCATCATCATCATTAAAAATGTGTGTAGGAATGCACTCCTCCACCATACAATATGTGGGTTCCAACTGAGCCTTATTCAGATTTGGCTAAACATATTTAAAAGGTATCTGTTGTTTCCCCAAGGGAGCATTAGGGGTTGTATACAACATCCTCTTCCCAAAGCAACATTCGTCTTCATTTAAAAACAGCGACCAAAATGTGAGCCTAAACATGATCTGACCATACCTAAAATAAGTTTCCCGAACATTTAACAAATTGGGCGAGAAACATCAACGTTGACACAAGTTGCATCTAGCTTGAAAGGCCCTACTATGAGTTATAACTGAATAAAAAGTGGTGAAGATAAAAGAAGAATTGTAAGTGTCCAGCGCTGAAGCAAGCACGCATGCTGTGAGATATTTGAGATCGAGAAGAGATGAAAGGAAGCCAAGAAAGAGGAAAAGTCACCTGGATTAAAAATAAGTATACTTGTAATTATTGCAAATGATGAAAACAAGGTTGAAAATTACCTCCAGATAGTCAAAGTGTTGGCACATGTTTGGCCTTTGCTGGCTAATGTACAGTATGTCCTTGCAGTCACGTTGTAAAGTCAACTGTAATTGGAAAGTGGTGTCCTTTTCTTAAAACGTTTTTTGTTGGTTATAATATTGAGTGGGTTTAAGAATATGAAATGTTCGATGTCAAGATTAAGTAATGGTCTGATCGTTAAACCACAGGACAGGAAAGCTAAAGAAAATAAAAGGTGTTGATAGGCACAGCATACAGATGTAGAATCCCAGTCATAGTTTGATAGTGCATTCCTCTGTAATGATTTGAATACAAACTGCCTAGGGGAAATAATGGTATCCACTGTTAAATGGGCTTTATTATGCTCATTTTCAGGTTCACATATGTATTTTGTGCCTCTACTGTGACATCAAATAGGTACTCTTTTCACCCTCTGTCTGAAACCAGAGATCAGTCTGCTCTGATTGGTTAGCTGGCTCTGTTACGATTGGTCAAGCGCTTAGATATGTCCCGCCCCTTAGCCTATCACATACAATGTGTTGGGGCGCTATCTAGCCAGTGTTATGTAGTGATGTCATTATGTTAACAAAGTAAACAAAATATTCCAATCAAGGCTTTCAGTCAGGGGGACTCGATGTTAGCCTTTGCAGACCATTGACAGTACATTCATAAAGACCTATGTAACAGACTACAGGAAAGGGAAAACCCAAAAAGCATTATAAGGCCCCTCAAAAGAAAACGCGTTCAGCATTCGCAAACAAGGAAGTAACTGAACAACAACAGAACGTGTCAGTTCCTTTGTTACAAGCATTAAACCTGCTAAAGGCAATATGAATGGCAATTAAATATTTGTTTGCTTTGGCAAAGGGTTAAATTCAGGAGGGTTGCACAATTATTGTGTTTTTATTGTCATAGCTGTTGGGAATAATTTGCCCTGCATGTCCTCCTTCGCCCTCTGACCAACCTTGAGCAGCCGTTATCTCCCATAAAGAGGGGCACACAAACACACACACACACACACACACACACACACACACACACACAATTCACCTTATCCACATTTGAATTGTTGCCTTCTTTAGAGTTATTAGTAATTCAAGATTAATTATTAAATCAAATGGGGTACATAAGATAAAATAAATAAAATAACTTTGACTTGATAATTTTGTTCACAACATTAGACCTGTCCTCTAATCTCTATTAGAATAAGATACATGTGCATGTTTGGGTGTTTTAACACTCCTGTAATGTACCTAATCTTGTTATCCTTTTCATTACAGAGCTGGGAAAATGGTGTATTGATTAGATTCTGATCCGTGCACGTCCAATTTTGACTGACTTTAGTTCTAATGTTAAGTTGAATTTGACTTCGAAGTAATTATTTAAATTAACTCTTTTAAATAATTTCATTTCACATGATGATGGATTAGTGTTCCACATTTTTTCCACTGATTTGTTTTACAATTGGGTCTGCTCCCCCCCACTGAGTCATGAACTGAAAGCATGACATCTGCTTTAAACACTTGGAAGCCTCCCTGTCACACCAGCACCAACCCTTGGGTCAGTCAGATGAGACTAACGGCTTCACTTAGGGCATTTGGTTCAGATACATGACTCTCGTTACCAAAGAGTGGGTTTTTTTTTTTAAGGCTATTCATACTGCTATGCAGAGGATGCCTGTAAGTTGGCGAGCTGTTAAAAGCCCCTACTATTTTTATAAATAGGCCTAATGTCAGGGGTCTCTTAATGTCTAGTTCTACATGTATTCACATTATATAGACAATGTTTCCACCTAGTAAAACTAAAGGCTGCACGAAACTCAGGCTACAATACAGCCGTTCTGTTCTGCTCTAACATCTCAATTTATAGATTCTACATGAAAACAATTAGCTTTTATTGTTTCCAATGATAATGTCAGCTTAAGTGGAGGAATGCAAAAACCTGTTTTCAAATTTAAGGTTTTGATTTTGTTTGGCATTTCTCAGTAATGACACCCTCAGACACCCAATATCATTCATGCTATGCCCTCAGTAATAACACAGATGTTAAGGGGATGACGCTTTTCCTCCCAAATCAGATATGCTTTGTTCTTCAACAAATGTATACATTTCCTGCATAATATATGTTTCTCACAATTGTTTTTTGCTGCACACAGGTGATACTGAGTCTTCTCGATTAATAGATTATAAACTATACCATGCTTAAATAGACTCCTAAGTTATTATTTCATATGTAACATATGTAAGAAAAGGGAGGGAAGAGTCAATTATATTGAGTAATTTATTTTATATTGGGTAATTTATTTCTCAAACCTATGTTTTATGGAAGAGACAATGTATTTCTGATAAACTAATATTTTATCAAAAGGTAAATGGTGAATTAATATAACATTTAGAATCATTGGGAAGGGGTTATATCCACAGGGACTAGCTCACCTTTAACTTACAATAACATTTCTCTGCTATGGACTGATGAGTATATGATTCTTGCATGTTAAATGACTAACACAAACCTTCAAAATGATAATGTGCATGTGTCAGGAAGGCTCCCAAATAATTCTGAGGGGCCTATCCTATTTTTGTAATTAAATGATAATGTGCTAATCCATTACTTTGAGTTGTCTTCACTCAGAAAACATCCCTATCAGGTGTTGTGCCGATAACTAGGACAGCTCTCAAGGCCAAGGGTCAGAGAGAAAGGGTCACACTCTCCGGGTGCAGAGAGCACCCCCCAGCCACGTGCAAGGAAGCACGAGGTCGTTCGAGATGAGAGGATTATACTCTTCAACTTTCTGATAAGATGGGATGCTTCTCTTCACCTTTCTGCTAAGAGGGGATGCTTCTCTTCATCTTTCTGCTCGGTGGGCTCTAGCAGACAACCCTGCAGGACGAGCGAGGGCTTCAGAGGCTTCTATAATACAAGGTTCCATGTTTCTTGGAGCAGTTTGATGTCTTCCTAACCTCTCCCATCACGGGGGGACACCTGGATGCACCACTAGGAATACGCAGTTGCACTGCTCTCAAGCAGATAGCAGAAGGAATACAGGCAGATGAGCCTCCGTTTCACTGGGGGATCAACTACAGTGCTCACTGAATGAGCCACACAAAAGCAGAGCAATTGGGGGGGTTGAAATATGGCGCTCTGATGAAGAAGAGTTTGAGCCAATCAGCACCTCAGTGTTAATCTACAGTATCAGGATACCTTTACACACCAGACACTCGGTGTCATAAAGGGAGGAGGAGAACGAGTCAGGAAGACTGACGGACATGTTCTTCCAGCATTGAATTGAATAACCAGATGTTTACAGATGTACAATTAATGATTGTTTCTATATTTCCAATGACCAGACATGTGTTAAATAGTGGTGATTAATATATTTTTGTCAGATCAGATTACACTTTCGCACTAAACAAAAAATAATAAAATATTTCAGATGATAAGGTATTGAATAATAAGGTATTTCTACTATTATCACAGATAATGTTAATATCCTTAATCGTCCAGCAATCAGGCTTAACAACACTACTCTTTAATGTATTATCCATGCACAGACAGACCTACAATGATGTTTCAAGTACTGGATTAATTTCAGTTTTGGACCAAAACAAATATTCATAATAATTCATATAACAATTATGTAGCATATTTGATCCTCAAATTCGAGAAGTATAATTGAAAGAAATTGATATTCTATATTCAACATTAGATAAACACAGAAGAACCCTTTCCAAGTACCATAAGTAGATTTTCAGGTAAGTATGGCTAATAAGAATCATTAATTGAGTTCATTTGGTACAGATCAGTGGTAGCATTTACAAATGTATTAATTCAAGTTTTAAGAATGTTTAATCCTTCCTTTCCAGGTTTTTACAAAAGTCTTTGAATATTTGCCTAACTGTTCCTTTTCAGATTGTAACAATATACTACAAATGTCTGACTTTTGCTTTTCAGACTTTGAACAATGTTATTGACTAAAATGAATGTATTGATTTTACTAAGACTAAAGTGCCTTACTCTTGACTAAAGCGTAATGAAGTAAATGTAAACCTAAATTGAAGACACTGCAATTTGGCAGATTACAGATTGATCAAATCACCACTGTGAATTTTATACCTTAACTGGATCTCTTATGATCCTGAGTTTGAAATGCTTTGACGAGTGATTGTCTTGAAGAAAGTCTTTAAGCTGCAAGCTGGTTTTGATTTTATAGTTTGATAAAGGAGATTAACTAATGATTAAATGTTAAAACATATTAGTTTAAAATAAATGTTTTTGCTATTATGTATCTTTGATTTTATATGTGTTCATTATTATGCTTTTGACAAAGGATGCTCCAAACACTGACGAGAGATGATTTTCTATTATGATTGGCTGTCTCAATCATTGTGATTGAATGTTTCAATCTTATTATATTGTTATTAATGTGATTGTTATTGATGTAATTGATGTTGTGTAATTCCACACTCAAATCTGAAGATTCTCATTGATTTAAGTATTGAACAAATTATTATTAAAATAGGGTTTTTTAGGTTATCAAAATTGATAAAAAGAGAGGAACTGTTGGGGAATAATTTGCCCTGCTGTCCTCCTTCGCTCTCTGACGCAGCTGACCAACCTTGAGCAGCCGTTATCTCCCATTAGGAGGGGCTGCCCTAGCATATTGTTGATGTTGCCAGTTTATGACCGGGCAACTCTCTGTCAGAGATAGTTATTGTTGTGGGACACCTGGAACACATCCTTCTCGGGGTGTAGATGACCCGAGCCATAAGCGACAACAAATGTGATTCAGTGTCCTCAGCTGTTTAGTCTATCTATTGAAGAATGTTGATTATTACACTCTGAACTAGTTAAAACCTGGAGCTACAGGAGGGTTCTTCAGAATTGATTGTGGCATCTCAACCGTGTGGTCAGATCGTGGCCCGTGACATGTCTTGTGAATTCTCCGGCCGAAGCTCCAAATAAACCGTCAGTGTTTGCCATCAAAGCTCCAATTCTCCTCGTGTCTCTCTGAGTCCTGACTCCAATTGCTTCAGAAGTTTCCCCCACAATAGCGATGCCATATTGCATGATACACACGTTGCGAAAGATGTTAGTTGAAAGATAATATCACAAACTACCGTTCTTCCCTTATTGGTGTCCGATTGGTTCAATGTTCAAATTCTTCAATAATGCCCTTTTTTAACAAACTATTTGTTGTTTTTGTAGAAGAAAGGTAGAACTCGGTAGACTATACAGTAACTAATTTATATTGTTATCGCAATATCCAACAATGTTATCTTATATTGCACAATTTCCTCATAGAGCGGCAAAAACCAAACTACAGTAAAACAGTAACATTAAGAAACTGATAGACAGTTTCATATATACTGCACAATCATTTAATACAGCCTCAACTGTAATGCAGCTTTGACTTGATCATTCTTAGTGTTTGCAATAATTGCATAAAAGCATTTGCAATAATTGCATAACATTTTTACAGGCAGAGATTCAGTATTTTCTTATGTATTGGGCACTTTAAAATGCTAGCTCGTGAGATGTTCTACCTCCTCACCAAGACTGTTTTGTTTTTTATCTCAAATATGAAAAATGTGACAGCAACTCTCAGTTCCCACAAATGTCTTTCACAGTGCAGGCTTAAGCTAGCCTAGTTCACCCACTCTGTTTGTAATATTGTAACCTATGATCATGTTTGATCTAATCACACCTGAGGCCTCATGGGAAAGCAGCAACGATGTGTTTCTCTATTTGAGTCATCCAACTTAACAGACAAGTTTCAATTCAAATGTGTAAACAAAAGTCGAACAGTATTACAAGTATCTAATGTATTTGGGTATTCGGACAATTTAGAATACAATTTAAGACTCTCAAATACATTTAGCTGTCCATCTTTCTAAATGAAACATTCATTTGTGTTCACATCAGCTTTGAACACATGATCTTAATAGGAGCATCCGTTGTGACTCAATATGTTACATAAAGCTTTCCAAGCATAAGTAAGTGCTGACAAACGGAGGTGAACAAATGTCCTCTTACACCCATGTAACAGGGTACAGTATCCAAGGGCTAAATCTTGTCTTTGGTTCATATTACATTCTCACTTCTAGCAAGCAGCACTGCAGTTTGCTTGTAAAGGGACCTGCGTGCTCACGAGGTCTCAATGCAGTTATTTGGTACACACACACAAGTTAAAATGGCATTGTTCTCACCTGACCGAACAAACAAATGTTAAAGCACTTGAATACACTGCACGGTAAATATATTCCTGTAGTTTGAAATGGTTGAGGACCGGCATCAGAGTGGACAGAGAATATTTGTCTACAAGACTGCATGCAAAGATATGCAAAAGATAAGCACAGGGAAAGGCACTGAGACTGGGGCATTAATGTAAACCATAATGCATTAAAATGTTTGGTCTAAATACTTTCTAGTGAGGGATTAGACTGGGGCCTTGCAGTTAAGTGTCTTAGTGTATTCTGTCGTGTGGAAACGTTCTCAATATCACATTATTCTTTCATAGCTCACCTTAGCAGTGCTCCCTGTAACTCACCCCAAAGTTCTCAGATCACCTAGCCAGATAAGAACCACTTTGTCAGCAGCGCACCAAAACTGTCTCCGCTCGCACTGAGGCAAGCTGTGTGGACAAGTAGTGGCTGTCACATGATTATTCATTCATAATCAACTCTAGATCAAACACAAAGACGCAAGAAATAGACTGTTCATTCACACATTGGATATGTCAATCAACAACAGGCTGAAATGTTGCTCTACTGTACAGTTACAGAAACATTATCCTTCATGTTGTTACAAGAGGACTGCCTAAATAACAATCGTTCATCACCAGTTTTATCCAAGCAAAATATACAGCAGTGTACACAATTGATTAATAAAATATTAGTTTTTAAATGAGCCAAGTTACGTATGGACTAAAAAGAAAATCGTGGTCTATTAGACCCTGTTAAAGTTTCAATTATTATCCCCTAAAAGCTCATTTCAAGGGACTCGAGAGATTAAAAACATAGAAAACCAAAATAAAACTTGCATGAAGGCCTACAGGTATATCATACTTAAAAGATCTTTAAGATGCTATGATCCCAGAGATATCTCACTTCTAGTAGAAAGCATTGCACAGTGTACTGTAGCCCTGAAAGACAATTTGGATCAAGTTGCAAACTCTGTTAGGTGCTATATATAGATCACCAGGATATTGTAGATACACAAACAGCATGAAGCGTTTGTGTGCTCACACACACACACACAGAAAGGCTGAGTAGCAGAAGAGAAAACCTGTAGTATCTCTCTCTGAGAACAGGTTCAAGTGGAGCATTATCACACTATATTCAACAGGCTGAACTGAGCAGGGTCATGGGTTCTCATAAGGTTACCGCACACACACAAGAACAAATGGGTGTGTGAGAAAGAACAGGCTATATAACAGAATGTAGATATATAATTCTAATAAATACAATTCTAATAAAGGCAAAGGCTATTAAAACATATACATTTCAATGATTGAATTTAACCAGCATAGCGTTTTAGTCTTCAGGCATAGACTTAGCTTGACGTCCAGCTGCTTGAATGTGTGTTTCTGAATCACAGCGGGGCAGGAAATGCCCATTAAAATAACATATTTGGATATATTTTTCTACATTAAAGCTATCGTTGACTACATTAATAGTTTAAGAGAAGTATAGTGTGAAGCAGCGGCAGTATTAACAGCATGTTGCTGGTCTCCACATGCCCACGCAGAGTCTGTGTTGAAGTGACAGGTAACGTTATCGTTACGCAGTCTGTCCCCTCACTGAACACGATTTAGCTGCTTAGCACAAAACCATACAAATGCTGCTTTTGCTGCATCTTTCAGATTAGCTTCCTGACAAGCTAATAGTGCTTCTTGACACATGCATGGATTCACATGTTCGTATCTGAACGTAGAGTTGAGCAAGCACCGCATCCTCGTTAGGAGAATTTAAGGACACATGCCCCTGAAGTGAACCCCGGCGCTCATGAGTGGGGACTTGCTGCGCCAGCCAGGTCCACGGGCTAACTTAGCATGCTAATTCATGTCTTCGCTAGGCTACTTGCATGTAAACTGACGTCGCCGTAGCACACATCTGCAGGCGAACCAACGCTAGCTAACGGGATTTGAACTTTGTTATTGGCTTGCTAGCGAGCCGAAGACTTCATAAAAAAGAGGAGAAAGTTAGTCGAGTCCAAACGTAAAGAAGACAGCTGTGAAATAGACGAACAGCTAGCATACCAAGGCAGTGACAGTGTTTTGAAATGCTCAGTACAGTACCTGGCGTGTGAGATCACAAGAGGCCGATGTCAGGACTGACGGCCAGTCGACATTCCCCGGAGTGGCCACCGCCGCCGCCACCGCTTGCTCCGTCCGCCGTAACACTGCGCAAGATGGTCCCTGTCCCGGTGTTTGATAAGAGCTGGTGCCGTTTGACGGGAGGTTAACACGGTGATAAACAACACGGCGTGTCTAGGTTGAAGTTTCGGTTGAAATCAGGGGACGCGTCACCTTGCAGCGGTTCATGACTCCCACTATTCAAGATGTAGAAGGGCAGGACGTTGCATTTCTCTGCGAGTCCATATCACTCCCAGCCGCTGACAATAATTAGTGTGGCCACACGGGCATCCGTATGTCACTGTAGGAGACTGATCTGTCATGCTGGACTACTGTGCTGGCTGCTGGAAGCCTCATTTACATTATGGTTCAATGAATATCAATGTCATTCCCTTCAAAATATGATTATTTATATATATGTATTATATATAAATATATTTAGAGGATGATATGTCAGCACCCTGAAATTTAAAAAAATGTTACATACTAGAAATAATGTTTTTTTATTTGGGGGAATCCGTCCAAAAAATAGTACATTGAAGTGAGTTATTTGGCTTCATGAGAAAAATCTGATCCAGCAAATTACCCTTTCCATCTCAACACATCACATCAAATTTCAAATTTGCACCTTTAGCATAGTTTTTAAATCCAAAGAAAATCAGAAACTCTAAACTGGGCTTAAGTGCTTCAGGTTTGGGGGGAACCATTTACACCAGTTACTGAGAGTGAAGATCCAGTTGTTGCACTAAACCTGCTCCTTTTTTCAGCTGTATACTCCCTCTGGTGGTATGGGTTGTGAAAGTAACAGCATACCTTCAAGTTAACTTATGGTATAGGCCCTTTCTGATGGGAGTAAGTCATGTTTCATACAAAGTATTACAGGAAAGCACACTGCAGCAATTCAAGGACACTTACAGTGGGCTATATCAGGAGCAGCTTAAGGCAACCATGGCTTCCAATGTTTGCAACCACTTACTGAAATGATTGCCATAATCAAGCAAACATGGAGCATTGTTTAGACGCAGAGCAGGTCTCATATGCTTTTCTTGTCAAGATGATGCAAGGATTAGACCTGCAACAGTTGCTTTTATATCACCTCTAAAATGTATACCAACCTCATTGAAGGGATTTTTTCATCTTGTTTGCTGAAGGGATGAATAAGAAACCATTTTTTATTATAAGGCAACCGGTTTAATATCAGGGAAGGACCATGGGAAGGACACATCAACTACAAGTCATAAATCATTGAGGAGGGAGCTGCCATGATTTATACAGAGAGGGAGAGGAATATAACACAAATCTGCAGTGGATACGGGTGGGAATGGAGCAGTGAAAATAATCACAAACCACAGAGGTGACGTGCTGAGACTCCCTGACCTGCAGGCAGTCGTGCAGGAGACCGACCACTGTCTTCACGACCTTCTCCTTCCAGACAAGGACTGGCTGGCATTAATCAGCCGAGGAAGCCCCATCACACCTGTTGACATCAGACATTTGTAATCATTGAGTAATTAAATAGAGATTTTAATAATGCCATTGGTTAGGGTTGTGCATGATATGCCAGATCAGAATGAAGCTGAGATAAGCCTGTTTTTCCTTTTTGTTTGAATTACTAAATTAAAGGATAAAGATGGTGATTGGACAGAGGCATCTTTTTTTTTCCTCGTATTTGTGATTGTAAAGACACACTGATTGCCAAACAAAGAGCCTCTCCTGCCAAATAGAGCAGCCTGGGGATATTTAAATGTGAATAAAACAGCCCGCAGGCAGACTATGCTGCATTTGTATTTTATGATGAAAATGCAGAAAAAAATATGCTGTGACTACTCCCTCTGAAATATTGTTTAGGCTAACCCATTTTTCTCTGCTGGTATATGAGCTCAATTAGGTGAGGAAATGAGAGGAGGAATTAGGAACCAGGTATTTGGAGAGAAGGAAAATGATACATTGGAGGAAGGTCAAGTGAACATAAGAAAGGAGCAGTGGGGAACGAGAGAACCGGAGTGGAGGGAGATAGAGAGGATGAGAAAGTGAAACTATGTTGTCATGGAAACTGGCATGGATCTGAAGAGCAAAACAAGAATGTAAATTGGTTTACCCTCAGGGAATGTGATGACGCTACGGGGAAGAAATAAGCAGGGAAATGTTTTTTGAGAGAGGGCTTTCCATGAAGAGATTGAAAATCAGAAATAAATGTATTTTAATAATGATGTTGACAAATCATTACATTTAAAGGGCATACAATATCTGCGTAGATGGATATGGGGGTATTTGGGAGTATCAGCCCTTGTCTATTTAGGCTGAGCAATCCCTTACAAATGATTCATTAAAAATGCAATTAGTATTGTCAATTAGTAGGCAAGATATGATTGTAGCTTCTTGTCTTCCAGCTTTGTAAGTTCATGTTTAAACCTTTTTACGATTCCACATGTCCACTTACATCGTTTTTTATAATGTATATTGTTTTGAATTGTTGTTCACTGTCAACATCTGTACATGTATATTTCTGTATGTTATTCATTTAAGTATGACGTTTTTTTTGTTGCAAAATGTATTTTGCTAAAAGAACAAAGTGCAGTGGTGGTGCAGAGGTCACTGTGAGTGTGTGAATTAATAATATGGGTAAACAGTCTGTGGCTTTGCTATAAGACATTTATTGTTTAGGTTGACATGTATCGATTGAGGTGTATTTTAGCCCTCTCACACTTTTCATTTCCCCATGACGGGATTCAAGCCTAAATGTCTGCTTTCCATCCTCACAAAGCCACCTGTCAGCAGCTGCGAGAAGCCTGCGCAGAGCCGTTATGTTGGAGGAAAAGTTTTCTGTACCTCATCATTATCCCACCCTCTCACATATGTGCTTTTTCACACTGCCGCCCTTTGCCGACACTTTGCTCGCAAAACATTCCTCTTTTTCAGCCCACTGCTGAAATCCCATCATTAGATTTTAGCAGGCCAGAGCTGATAGGAATGTTGCCAAGAAACTAATGGTTTCCGTGGTGACAAACACTACTACTGCCATTGTGTGTAGCAATGTAGGAAGTCAAGACCCTCACCTGCAATCTGTACCGGCGATTCCAGACTGGAAACAGAGTACATCTGACGATGCTGTGTATTCAACAGAAAATAGCTTGTGCTTTAACCTGTGTGTTCTGGTACAAAAGTATCACACATTTTCACATTTGTTTGTCCAAATTGTACGTTTCACTATACATCTCAACAAAAACATTTGCAGAAAAGGTTGTCAGCCTATCTATGCATACAACACATAACATGCTAAGTACAGAAAGGATAAAACACACAGGTGCATGTAAAATACAGGAGTCAATCAACTGGAATAACATATAATAAAAAAATGTCATCTTGACAAAAATACTGTAATAGTTGTGAAAAATGTATTCAGATTCTTTACTTGAGTAAAAGTACTAATACCACCGTACTGTTAAAATCCTAAATTTCAAGTATAAGCACTGCATCGAGAGTGGTACTTAAATCAAAGTATTTAACTATACGGAAAATGTACTCAAAGTACAAGGAGTAAAAGTACTCATTGCAGAAAAACTTAATTCCATTTCAATTTCTGTTAACCCAAGGTTTTAGTCACTTAAATATAATGTTAAGGTTTAAAGTTAAGGTTTAATCTATACCAAATAATCCTATTTTAAAAATGTTTCCGAAGGATTGTTTGTGAATATGTGATTTTATAAAGTAACTAGTAAACAAATCTGTAAAATAAATGTAGTGGAGTAAAAATTACAACATTTGCTTCCAGTATAAATAACTATGAAATGAAAATACTCATACCTCGAATGAGTACTGAAGAACAGTGCTTGAGTAAATGTACAAAATAAAGAGACAATGATGCATCAGTGGCTGACATCGATACACAGCGTAGATAACCTAATGTGCAGATGTGTTTGTGTGTTCAGTAAGAGCGTAATTGTAATTGGGGGATGTGGTTGCCGTGGCAGCTGGTTCAGGCACTGATGCACAGGAGCTGTATCTCAAACAGGTGGTTTCCCCAGATGGGCAGAGTCAGCAACAATCATGTTCTCCTCTTGCCCTTACTTTAAAAAATAATGCAGGTCTTTGATGGAGGGCAGCCAGGAGACGCAGAAAAGGAGAAACTGCTCAGAAAAGAAGACGGATGCTGAGTTTTTTTTTATAAGGATTTGGACAATTTGCTGCAAAGTGTTTAAGCTGTTGACAAGAAAAGCATCCTTCAGTCAAACTGTATCTGAGTGTCACAATGTAGTTCATTTACTCTTAGGGAGTATTTACTTTTACTCTTACCAGAGGGAGACGAGGATTTGGTGGAGGTCATTCTAATCTCCACAGACTTGTTTGTGTTAGGATCGAGGTTGTTGGCACACTGTCATGATTTGAGTTTTGTGTGTTAAGTTTTGGGGTTTATTTTGCTGTTCTGTTCTCCCTGTCTCTTGTCTGGTCCTTCTCCCTGTGTTTTCCTCCCTGTCGTTAGTTTCCCTGGTGTGTCTGATTGTCTGATTGTGTTCACCTGTTGCCCTTGTGTTTCTCCTCCCCTGCCCGGCTGTTTCTCGTCTCGTGATTACCCCTCTCTGTATTTAGTCTTGTCTTTCCCTGTGTTCCCCTGTCGGTTCATTGTTAGTCTTTCCTGTCACCCTTCATGTTATCACGGTCAGTTTTGTATGGATGCTCCCTCGTGTTACCTACTCTTTGGATTCATGGTTTTGTTAAGTATTTTTCATTGTCAACAGCTTGTTTTTTTGTAAATAAAGCTCGCTTTTTGTTACATTTTGAACCTACTTCCGTTTTTTAAACTGCATTTGGGTCCTACCTTTTTCCGAACCGTAACAGAATGAACCGACCTGTAATGGACTCAGCAGTTTATTTTTCGTTGGCTTATTTTTCCAGGCGGAACGTCTCGGGTACTCCCTAGAGTACATTTTTTTTATACCTGGTTGGAAGCCTCATCTAGACGGGGTAAGGAGGCTGCTTTGAAGGAGGCACGTCAGGAGGTTGCTCGCAAGCCCTGGCTCAGGAGCTTGCTGCCTGAGGCTCCAGCAGCCATGGTTCCGGCCCCAGTTTCGGCCCCAGCAGCCATGGTTCCGGCTCCAGAACCGGTCCACACAGCCATGATCCAGGCCTCTGTTCCGGCCCCAGCAGCCATGGTTCCGGCCCCAGTTCTGGCCCCAGCAGCCATGGTTCCAGCCTCAGTCCTGGCCCCAGCAGCCATGGTTCCGGCCCCAGTTCCGGCCCCACCAGCCATGGATCCGGCTCAAGTACCGGACCCAGCAGCCATGGTCCCGACTCCGGCTCCTCTTCACCTGTTGGCTCTCCGGCCAACGCCAGCTCCTCGCCTCCTGTCGGCGTACCGGCCGACTCCAGCACCTCGCCTCCTGTCGGCGTACCGGCCGACTCAAGTCCCTTCTTCATCAGGGGTCCTGCCGACTCAAGCTCCTTTACAGTCGGGGGTCCCGCCCTCTCAAGTCCCTTCTCGAGTTCCCTCTCAAGTTCCCTCTCGAGTCCCCTATCGAGTCCCCTCTCAAGTCCTCTCTCGAGTCCCTTCTCGAGTCCCTTTCCAAGTCCCCTCTCGAGTCCCTCTCGAGTCCCCTCTCGAGTCACCTCTCAAGTTCCCTCTCGAGTCCCCTCTCAAGTCACCTCTCGAGTCCCTTTCAAGTCCCCTCTCGAGTTCCCTCTCAAGTCCCCTCTCGAGTCCCCTCTCAAGCCCTCTCTCAAGTCCCCTCTCGAGTCCCTTTCCAAGTCCCTTTTCAAGTCTCTCAAGTCCCCTCTTGAGTCCGCCGCGGCCTTAGCCGCTTCGCTGCCTCTGCCTTGCCACCGGGCCATCCGCCCGAGACCACCTCCTGTTCCTCTGCCTTGCCCCCGGGCCGTCCGCCCGAGACCCCTTCCTGGCCCTCTGCCGTGCCTCGGGCTGTCAGCCCAAACCCGTCCTCCGGACCCCCTCCACCCACCCTTTTGGAAATATTGGACTTTGTGTAGGGACGTCTTGAATCCGTCCCTTGAGGGGGGGGTTATGTCACGATTTGGGTTTGTGTGTTAGTTTTGGGGTTTATTTTGCTGTTCTGTTCTCCCTGTCTCTTGTCTGGTCCTTCTCCCTGTGTTTTCCTCCCTGTCTCTTGTCTGGTCCTTCTCCCTGTGTTTTCCTCCCTGTCTCTTGTCTGGTCCTTCTCCCTGTGTTTTCCTCCCTGTCGTTAGTTTCCCTGGTGTGTCTGATTGTCTGATTGTGTTCACCTGTTGCCCTTGTGTTTCTCCTCCCCTGCCCGGCTGTTTCTCGTCTCGTGATTACCCCTCTCTGTATTTAGTCTTGTCTTTCCCTGTGTTCCCCTGTCGGTTCATTGTTAGTCTTTCCTGTCACCCTTCATGTTATCACGGTCAGTTTTGTCTGGATGCTCCCTCGTGTTACCTACTCTTTGGATTCATGGTTTTGTTAAGTATTTTTCATTGTCGACAGCTTGTTTTTTTGTAAATAAAGCTCGCTTTTTGTTACATTTTGAAACCTACTTCCGTTTTTTAAACTGCATTTGGGTCCTACCTTTTCCCGAATTGTAACACACACCTGAATACCCATGTGGCCAATTCTCTGCAGTAGACGGCCAGCTTGGTTTCTTGGATGAGTTCCGGATTGGAGGCGATTAAAGGTAATGTTTAGTTGGGTAGATCAGGTTTAGTGATTATCACACTGGAAGCCGATTGTTCCTTAAAACACCATAACACACGCTTTTCATTTGGTCTCCCTCATTGGGATTAGACAGAGTGGTTTTACATAAATACTCCAACTAGCGCTGGGGAAAAAGGGATCTGACTAAGAAACCATGTATAAACACAAACAAATCTTACATAAATCATACATTTTGATACATGTAAAAAGAAAACATGTATCTATATAATATAGGAACAATTAAATTAGGAAAAATATATGTTTGTCTCAGCACCTCTTTTGAATTGATTCACAGAGTGATTAGTATCAACCTTTTCTATGGAACTAAACAAAGTTAGCTCCAAACACAATCCAATAATTAACACAAAAACATTTTGTTTGAGCAGAAATAACCATTTGCCCTCAACTGTCTTCATCTGGGCAAAGGACTCATGATTCATTAAACAGACAGCTGAGGTACTTCAACTGGAAGCTTATACTTAGCTGCAGCTCTAAAGTGACTTAGTTAAACACAGAAGTCTAGGCCAGGATTTAGACAGGTATACATAAATGGAGGGTTTATATGGTTTGAATAGTTTGGGATAATTCCTATGCAAATGCTATTCAGGAAATCTGTGTAATGTAATCAGCGTAAAGTGTCAATTTTGGGTCTTTTCATACATGACGTGAAAACAATGTATATATTTTCTAATATCCAAGACTAGCTTTTGTTTTAGAAATCCACAGAAACCATTGCCAAGCTGTGGCTTAGTGGCCGATTTTTTACTACTGATTTTACTGCAATGGTAAACAGCACAAAAGGGTCAGTCTACAGCGGGATTATAAATAGCTATACAGCAAGTTAAACATCATAGAACTGTATTTAAGTGGATTTAAAGTATACACTTTGCAGTCGTGTCATTTGTGAAGCAATTTAAAAGATCGTTTGAAACAGCTGTACAGTATTTGGAACACGACAATAACATTCAGTGAGAGTGTTTCAACTTTATATTCTGTATTTATCCAACTGCTTATTAGAAAGTAATCTGCATGACAAATTTGGAAATTAAATGGCTATAATAATCATCAACTTAGAAGTTTCCTATGTACACAAGTTCCAACAGCAGCCAGTAGATGGCAGTACAGTTACTCCGATGAATTCACTGTCTGAATGATCAGTCATTCCTCTCGGTGACAGCTTTGCCAAGCACACACACATATGACTCAGAGAAAACAGAAGGAGAAGAAGAAGTTAGATTTCAAGATAATTTATATCAGACTCCAGATGACTGAAAAGATTGTGTATAAACTTCCTTTTGGGTGTTGTGTTGGCATAGTACTACCAATAAACTCATGCACAATCCAACTACAAACAAGTGTTTAGTAACTGGACTAATGCACAACATTTCTTTCTTGGATAGAATGTATTGCCTGTCCAAAAACTAGTGTTGCATTGAAAGTGAAAAGAGCGATTTAAAGTTGTACCTACAGTATAAACATGTTCTTTAATGTACCATCAAAACCAACGATTAATCAGTTTATGACAGGCTTTAAATGGATGTAGGTGTAATTATTTCATTCAAAGAATACTTCACTCACAAGATACCATTTGCAAACCAATAGTTCACCTTGTGTAAACTTGAATTCTCGAAGAAAACCTTTTCTTCTTGAATGCTCCACGGTGATCAAAGAATCAAAAACAGGAGAAAGTTCTGAATGAATTGAAGTAAATCTGGGCTTGATTATATACTGCATACTCACACTTGAGAAATGTCTGTGTGAGTATTTTAGAAATGAATATTACTTTGATATTGCTTTGCTGTTGTTAAATACTGCCCCCATTCACTTGAATTCATCAAGACTTTTCTCCGTTTATGTTTTTTATGGATACTGTTGAGACATGCAAGAAAAATTAAGTTTTCCACAAGAATCCAAGATAACACAAAGTGTGTAACTGATGAACAAATTGTTGTTTTTGGGTGACGTATCCCTTTAGCAAATCACACTGATAAGCAATGTTTTATGTCACTCCAATTCAAACTAGTGTGATACATGTAAGAAGCCTGCAAATCAAAATATCGCTTTACAATAAGGTGTAACATCCGACCGGTTGCAACTGTGTGTATTTACATTTGTGAGGGTAATGGGAGACACAGTGCAGGCCATGCCTATGAAGTTTAATGGGGCCAAATGAGGTGAGGTCCTGCACTATTTGTGAATTGAAGCTTGACCCGAAAGAGCTTATGGGGACTGGAGGTGTTGCTGTGACCTTTGGTAAAGCTCTGAATGCCTGGGCCTGGCTGCGCGGCGCTCACAAACACAGGACATGCACTTGGCCGCGTCTCCCCTTGAAACATTGAGAGCTCCAAACAATCTGGATCCTATTAAATCCCTTTGTATCTCTCCCATTCTCCCCTCCTGGTTGTGCTGTCTGTTTTTACTTTGTGTTATTCATATTCATTCCATTACGACCCCTCCTCCCATCCTCCCCTTCGCCTCGAGCATCCCACAATGCATTTCGTTGAGACTGCTGGGCAGATGTTTTTCATGCTGCCGAGCCATATGAATCCCGGGCACAGAATTTGTTAGACAAACTTGGACATTGGACATAAAGCTGGGGAATAATCCCTAAAATTGAGTAATGAACATGCTCGTGTGAGATTTCTTCGGTACTATAAAACAAAGCAGAGCCGTAAAAGAGACAACCATCTTATTCTATTGATCCCGGCAGAAAGCTTTGCCCTGAGCCACATGACAGAGCAGCTGGCTGAGAGCGGCCTCATCTGGAACTGCCATCAGCCGCTTGTTAAATGCAGTGTGCGAGTGGGGCGGGAACATGGCAGCATGCAGTCTCAGCCAATCCATAACCAGACACTGGGAACTGTGCGCACAAGCTGCAGGTCACAAAGCTGTGTGTGTGTGTGTGTGTGTGTGTGTGTGTGTGTGTGTGTGTGTGTGTGTGTGTGTGTGTGTGTGTGTGTGTGTGTGTGTGTGTGTGTGTGTGTGTGTGTGTGTGTGTGTGTGTGTGTGTGTGTGTGTGTGTGTGTGTGTGTGTGTGTGTGTGTGCTACATGCCTATGCTGGACCAGACCATGATATAGAATCTGCTCTCCCCTCCTCTCGCTCTGAATCCTGTCTAGGTAATTGATCCCAGACTGGACATTTGAGTTGCCAGCAGCGATTCATATCGTTTTTATCTTTTAGACAAGCCCTCTACTGCTTCCAGATGAGGAAGGCACTCCGGGGTCCAAGTTTGTTTTTGAAAAAAAAAAGAATGTAATGCTTTAATGTTTTTACCTTACAAAAACCATGCAGCAAGAGGTCAAATGCATACAGACCGTCACTGATTTGTGGCCCTCTGTAAAAACTCATAGGCCGTGTAGAGTTTGTTTATCTTCTTGGTGTTTGTTTACCTGGCTACTGTGTGTGGTAATGGAAGCATGCTGGTGATTAGTAAGTGGTTTTGGAAAAGTAAGTGTGCCTCATGTGTGTGCAAATAGAAATCTCACAATATCAACATCTTCTCTTTTATTTTCCATTGTTATGGAACATTAAACATAAAAGTAAGAGGCTGCTGTTTCTGAAAATTGTTCTGCACAACCCCCAGTCCTCCAGTGTGCGTATTTGTAATGCAAAAAGCCCTTAACACCACCATACAAAATGTAACCTCTCGTACATGGCGCTGTAATCAAGTGTGTAATCACGCTGGGAAAAACTCTCCATTCTCCCTTTAAAAGATTTTAAAAATGCAAGAAAAAAATAGTTTATTTTCTAACTATGACAACACAAGTCTCGTTCTACTCATAAAATCCATAGGGTCCAAATAATGAGAGGAGTAACTAAATTAATGACCTTTTTACAGTAACCTTTCCCACCCAAAAAGCTCCCGTGACCTCTTTCACATAAACGGCAGAAACCACTTCAGAATGAGCAAGTATCCATTTTAGAAGCTTGTAAAGTAGCTGAAGGGAACAGAAGGACTGCAGGAATAGATGGTGGGTTTTAACCTTTCGTCTTGGAAACATCTGTTACATGTTACAATGAGACATTTGGGATTACAACAAACCGTCCGGCAGAGTCGTGAATACAGATGAGTGTCAGGTTGGCGATAAAGTTTGTTGTCAAAAATGTTTTTTCATTGGTCAAAGACCTTTCTTTTTTTTTATGCAAACAATGATTATTTACAGGTAAAGGCAGGATTTTATTTGAGCCGTTTTTCATCGTATACTAGTTTTGAGTAAAAGTAACAGTGAAAATCAGGATTATCTTTATTAACAGCACAGTTCTAATTTACACATTTAAATTCAGAGGCTATTTACTTTTAAGTGTAGTAAATAATAAGGAAGCTAGGGACTATATTCATCATCATCAGCTCTGAAAATGTTGTAATCATCCATGTAGCCTCATTTAATGTTATGTTATTAATCAGCTACCTATAAAGTAGCCTTTTAATTGGTATCTCTACGGTGGCCAACAAGTGCAAACGCATTACAATGACCCAAAACAATTAAAGCCAGGAGAAACGCGCTGCACTTATGCAAATATAAAAACACAAATATGCCAAAAAACATGTTAATGAAGAAACATCTCCACCAACTTGACAACACATGAGCATTTCTCCTAATTTAAATGCTTTGGCCGTATTTGCACTTGTCGGCCACCATACATCACCATAAACATCGTGCCGCTGTTAGCTAAGTGTGTTATCAAAACCTAAAATTAAAACTATTATATGTTTTCATTTTGCATCTATCTGATGAAAAACATTATTTGAACACAACCTCCTGTTGTCCTGTATTCTGGAAAGATTTCTTAAAAACATTGCGCGTAGCTAGACCCTGCTTTCACTCACTTAAAGTGAATATGAAGCTTGGATGGCAAAACAATTTTTTTGTTCCCTTTATTGCAAAAAGATGATTTCATAAGTGTTACTTCACAGTTACAGCATCAGCAGCATTACATGAACACCAGTTGTATTTGTTCAGACCTGAGCCAACAGGTGGGTGGAGTAATACACACACATTAGCATCTAGGAGTTATGATGTGACTTAATAATGAGATCATTGGTTCCATTAGGTCACTATAGATTGTAGATATATTTATTACTCTAAGGTTTCAAAACTTTCTAGCCTGAAAACATTTTGTAAGGACCAGTGATTTATATGAAAGTTTTCCTGTGATTTTTTGGGGGATAATTAATGGTCTTCTTCATCCATTTAAGAGATTGGAAGTTATAAATTATATTTTTGATGAATTTTAAGACATTTTTTATCAAATATAACCAATTCCAGCTGCATATTAAGCAATCTACTTTTGTGACCAAGGCTGAGAAACACTTCCTTAAGAACTATCAGATTTCTGCCACTTGTAATCAGCATACATAGTGCCAGCCAGCCTCCTGCACGTTCACACACCCGCTTACACAAATTAGTGGTGTGCTCGTAAATTACACACAGAACTCTTTTTTTTTCCAGTAGACGAAGGAGTTCAACCATGTTTGACAACTCCATTACAACAGTGGAAACAAAATAGTAATTTCACTGTCATGTTTCAAAGCATTTTTGAAGCAAATTTTTGGTTTTAGGCAAACGTCTCAACATTTACAGTACATTGTCGACATGCCACAGTGTTGGCTTCTGTTGAGGGAGTCTAGTAATTTACTGTCTTACATCTGGTGATAAATTGGATAATAATACAAAGTGTTCCCGAAATGCTGTAGTATAAACAGTTTGAACAAAAAAACCAGCGTCAAAATGACAGTGAAATATATGTCGTCTGACACAGAAGAAAAAATTAAGTTAGCATCTGTCAAAAGCTATTAAAAAACCTGCATTTCTGCATGAGTTAGCCCATTTACCATGCATCTTGTACAATTAATCACTTTTGAAAGTATTGAGAATTTTCCAGGTATTGCTATTAGTTCGATTCATTTCAGATAACAATAAAAAACATTATGCAAGGGCTTTCAACTTTCATTTCATGTTTCATATTGAACATAATGTCGGATTTCATTGTCACAAGCTGAAAAACTGAAATAGTGACTTTAATTGAATGAATTATGTCAACCAATTCCAATTAATTGTATTAGGTTAGTTCGAAGCAATACTATTAAGTTGAATCTAACATTTTTTATTTAAACTTAATTTCACATAATACATTTAATTAAAGTCAAAGTTTCAGTTTTTTCCGTGCATTGTTGGACAGTGATGCTAACAGACTAAAGATGGCAGATGCCATAATTTGTATCACTTAAAAAAAAAACATGATTTGCACAGTAAATACAATTACATTTATGTAACAGACAATTTAGTTTAAAAGGGAACTAGACTAAGTGCATTAAGCTTACGAGCTACAAGAATAAAATGTGACTTTAAATTGTCAGTACATTCTAAGTATTGAGCGACATTCTAGTCTGTTTACTGTCACTATTGTCAATCTAAATCCTTTCGGATTGTCACGATTGAATAGAGTGACAACAAGTTTAACAAACAAGATGTTACATGTTGATAAGTGAGCTTTATGCAAGTAGGCTAATTTGTTTTACCTTCAGACTTTAACCAGCCTTTATACTATGCTAAGCTAACAAGATGCCAGCTGTAGACACAGGGTTTACTAAAGTAGGTGTATACCCCCAAAAGATTAACTATTCCTTTAAAACCTTCCACCACAGTGGTATGATCCTTTAAACTAACTTTAAACCATGGCCACCAGTGGTAAGCAAACGTAACCAAAATTACTGACTTACTTTTCCCAATTCAAATAGTTACAGAACATGCTCTAAGACCGTTTACCTAAAGAGGAATATGTTTAAAATGACTAACGTTGTCCCTTTTTACAACATACACTTTTTACACATACTTGTTGAATCAGCAAATTTGTCACTGTAGGCCTACTCTTCATTTTGGCTCTATTGGCCTTATAAAACACACGTAAAACCCCCCAATGTTAATTTTCATTGAGAAAACCCATTGTGTTAACCTCACTCTCAATCCAATGATGACTTTCTGATTTTAATGAGTTAAACCACAGAAATAAGCGCAACCGAAAAAGCTTAGGCTCGGGATTACTGCATATTCCTCTTGTTCTCTGCCCTCAGCTGCCATGGGAGCCTTTGGAGAACAAAGGGGCCTATGACAGACCACCTGCTCAGAGAGGATTCTGGGTATGAGCTACTGTACACTAAACAGCTGAACCAGGAGCAGTATGAGGGTCCCGTGGGGAGAAAGGCTGCAGAAGGGGGCGGTGCTGGAGGGGGTTGTGGGTAGGCTGGTCCAGACGAGGCGGTCTTGTAGGAAACCGTTGCAGGGGTCACGGCTGTATGTGGCATATCTGCTCCCCAGATCCTGATGGACAGTGGTCAAGTCTGCGCTCAGTACATAAATACTCCACGCTACATTAGCCGCCAAAGCCTTTCCACATGTTGTTTGCAGAAGGCCTCTATGGTGCTTAAACTCCAATCCCCATCTGGCTCTTTCCAGGTCAGCTCTTCCAGGACTTCACACACGTTCCCTGACATGGACCTGCTTTCTGCTTCACAGGACCGGAGAGTGCCAGGCCCTCTGTACTCCTGTGGTTTACATACCCAACCTAGCATATCACAAGCTCTACTTAGACCAGCACACTGTAAAAAATGACCACAGTCAGACACTGCTTCACATAACACTGAGTCTTAACATTGTTTCCTTCTGAAAGCAAAATAAAATGTCTTTCAGCGGACAGCTGTTCGATCCAATGTGGCTTCTCCTGTTACAGAACTCTTTGAGTGTAAACACTGGCAGAATAAG
This sequence comes from Dissostichus eleginoides, assembly GCA_031216635.1. NCBI lineage: Eukaryota > Metazoa > Chordata > Actinopteri > Perciformes > Nototheniidae > Dissostichus > Dissostichus eleginoides. The sequence goes on along the minus strand of CM062268.1, from coordinate 10,755,810 downwards.
CAGATCTCAAGAGAACTACACTTGATTTGATTAAATCGTTTACACAAGTTGATTTTAATTGTGAACAAGTTAAATAATCTTACCCCAATGACAGATTGGTCTTCTTGTTTTCAGGACAAACAAGATGTCAACACTCAACATGAAACTAAAGAAGTTGCTCTTTAAGTTCTTTGCTTGGAAGTGATCCTCTTTAGTTTGGCTCCAAGAGAAAATGTCCTTTGAAAAACAGTTGAGCTTGTCCTATCAATATCATCTTCTGAAATATTTCAAAGCCTTTATTATTTTATGTCGATAATGCATATGTATGTGTTTATTATTCAATGTGTATTACTTTGGATTTAACAGAACTATACTTGTATGAAGAAGAATAGATTTTTATCAGTCATTGGTGTTATATTTATATTCATTAAAACATCTATTGCTTCACATACTTGGGTACACAACAGTATGTTGTATCTGTTATGAATATTCCTGTGTGGGTGGATCAAGAGAAATGCAAAAAAAAAGGCAAATTCTTGTCAATAAAGGTATTCTAATTTGTAGATGGTAATCATTGTGCTTTACTCAACTGGTGAACGGATGTTCTCTCTATGGGCAGAGCAAGGCTATGTTTTCCCATGTTTCCAGTCTTTATGCAGTGTGAGCTGAGCTGTGTGATTTTTTGTATGTGTTGTTTGTTTATTTGACTGTACAGCACTTTGGTCTGGAGGTTTTAAAGTGCTTTATGAATAAAGCTATATTGTATTGTAGGCTAAGCTAAGCTAACCAGACAAATATGAGAGGTATATCTTCTCAACACTTGGGAAGGGAATGATTGAATGTATTTACCAAAATGTTCAACTATTGCATTAAGTACATAGATGTGTGATGCTGTAAAATCATTAGTAAGAAAAAAAAGTGAGGTCACGGCTGCAGGACTGCAGAGGTAATCCGTAACTTTTCTGTAAAACAATATTTTGTGCCTGTGTTCTCCTGGGGCTCAGTTGAGGAGAGGGGCCCCTTCCTGCTGCCCTTGTCCCAAGGCCAGTCAGCTATGGCTGGGCTCTGCTCTGTGATTCAGGTAGAGGCCCGACAGGGAGCTCTGTGCCCAGGAGGCCAGCATGGCGACGTCTGAGGCTATGAGACGAGGGAAATGGAGGTCACGGGGGTGGGCCTCTGTGCTTTACGAGCACAAGCCTCTGCACAGCCTTGCTTACCTCCGCTTTGCCTGTCTGGTAGATAAATGATGATAGAGAAGAAATATACGGTAGGCTGGCTAATAAATGTTCCCCTGTCTGCAGGAATTGTACAACAGCCTCCGCAATGTGTGGTCCCTGACACAACTGTCAACTGAAGAAAAAGCAGAGAGGAGGAGGAAACCCCACAGCTGCAGCCTGCAGGAGATGGCTGAGACTCGGGTCGGAGGACAGCTACACTTACAAGTAAGAAGAAGTCAACAATGTTGGATGCTGTACAACTCTGATAAAACCTGAGTTGCAAAAATAAACACAGTGGCTGTTTAGCACTGTGAATCTCACTCTCATTAAATGATAAGTGGAAACACACATCCTTACTGTAAGCCAAGACTATTTCCCTCAACCAGAGATTGAATCATCTGCTGTTAAGCTTTAGTAACACATTCCAGTACAGGTGGTCCTCTGTAAGGAAAGGTTAGCTTTGCTTTCAACAATGCCAGTGCTAATGGCTGATCTAATCATAGGGCACGCTCACGGAACCCACCTGTTTTGCCAGTTTTGCTCTCAAGTAAGTGCAGCGCTGCCAAGTGCTCACAGTTGGGGCGGGTGGCACATGTTGGGGTGGCATTAATGTGTTACCCAGATACCTGTACAGTCCCCGCTATCTGGGTCTGATTCTGTTCTCTCATCTGCTGCCAAGATGAAACAAATTCCACTGGATCCACTCAATGGGGTGCTGCACCTGAGAGCTTTTACAAGGCTGAAAGGGAACAGATAAGATGCAACGCTCCTTTGTCACCAACCCCCAACCACCCCCACCAGCATCCTAAACATTTTGTTATTCAACCACTTACATTTTTCAGTCGCCTGGTCTTCTTCCTATCCTTATTTTCTTTAAGTTGCAAGCAGCCAGGCAACAAATCAGGCAAGCAGCCAGCAGATGTGGCAGGCCGTTGTGTGCAGGACTGCAGCACTTAGAAAAGGATGTGCTTCACCGGTAAAGAATTTGGTCAGCTCTTACTCCAACTGAATAGGACTTGCTGGTCCCATTAATGACAGATCCAACTCTCTCTCTCCTTTGTCATTGCTCGGACTTTATGGCCCGGAGCAGCGACTGCAAGACAGGGCTGTCAAGGTTGTGTCAGCGGCCTGGCTGCAGGGGCATGTTATTAAAGTTTCAATGTGCACAATGAATACACTATTTTGAGGATAATTGTATTGCTTGTGTTAGGTCTAATTTAGTTAACAACAATAAAGTGTTTCTGATGGATTTTTGGCAGACTGTAGGGCCTATGCGGAGATGCCAATGCTGTCCTTCACAGTTAATAAATGTTATTGTATACCCTGGGATTCTGGCCAGTGGGGCGCAAAAAAACTGCCTTCCAACAAGTCGATTGTTGTGTCCAAAAGAAAATTGAAAGTTTGATAACTAATACTTTTCTGCAAGAAAAAAAAAAGTACCACAATTTGAACTACCATACAGTACTATGATGTTCTGTTTCAGAGCATCAATATAGCACTATTGCACTACACAACTAACCATGCTTTTATGTTAGTGCATGTACCGTAAGTGGAACACAACAGCAATTTTGCCTTTGTTTGTGCTTTTCTCACTGTCAGCACCGCTAGCTGCCAGCACCATTAGAGGCCTCTACACACCGGCCCGACTTTGGGAGTCAGAGGCCGTCCGAAGCCGTCAGAGGCAGTCGGGCATTCGCGTCGCACTACTCAGGTTGGTGTGTCGTCTCTTTACGGCACATTTTCAACCCTCCCGCCTCCTTCCGCCTCCTCCCGCCGCCGATTCAACATGTTGAATCGGCGGCGGGAGGCCGCGGGAGGCCAAAGAACGTCGGGACAAATCAATCACTCTGATTGGCTGTTCAGCTTAGCGAATCAGTGCATCAGAAGTGAAGCGGAAGTGAGGGACCAAAACAAACGATAAGAAGGCACACACAGACGGCTAATCTTCCTCATTTTCATCTCACCCGGACGCAAGAGATTCTTTTTTATCATGACGGCATGGAATGAAGAAAGTGAAGACCAACTGATCAGGCTGTGTTTGTTTGTTTATATTACTAAGTCTGTTCTTCTTCTCTCGGTGTATAAAACGCAGTCTGTCTTCCGGTTGTTGCCTCTTTTGAATGACGAATACACACTACCGCCGCCTGCTGGTAAGGAGAGTTATTGCCACTCGTCGGCTGAAGTATTTGCGGTGTGTTCGTAGGCGGGCGGCTTTATCCGACGAAGCCAACGAAGCCTGACGTAGCTGACGTAAAAGTCGGGACGCCTTCGGTACGCGTTCTTTGGTCTCAGGTTGGTGTGTAGAGACCTTTAGCCGTCGGTTTGGAGGAGATCCCTTATTCATTCAGATATGTTCTTAATTTGGAGTCAACATTGTCTCCTCACTCTCTACTGTCTTCCTCTCTTGTTGCTGCTCATCTGCAACATTTGAGTCTTTCATACAGTACAAAATCTTCAGGTCATTATATTCGATTGGCTATAGGCTACTTAATCAAACATGATTGTGCAATGTGCTAGCTTTCCAGTGTTTCCCTAACACATCTTTTGATTTTATTTCCAGTTTGCTCAGCACTCAGAAACCATGTTGTTTTATATCGCATTTTTATTACATCTGTCTGTCTTCCAGCAACCTTCTAAATATAGTCCTAACCCTAACCCCCCCAAGAGCTACATGCTAAGTCCTCACTAATTAAAGCCTTCTCCTCCGTCTGGGGCTGCCTCCAGTCAGAGCAGGTTTATGGGCTGCACAGCTCAGCCTCAACTTCTAATGTTGCAGCTAGCAGGTCCAAACATCAGCCAGAGGCTCCAGTTTTTACTGGTGGCTGATTCGTGGCACCACTAATGATGCCCAAGGTTTGTCCTGACTTATACTTGTCTAAACAGAACCTTCTTTGTTACAAGAGATACTTGCGTGAGTGTCAGACTTAAGGATTCCAAAACCATACATGAATTATGCCAAAACCCATACATTTTGAGCCTCTAGGTGCACTGTTTGAATTATTCACATGTCTACACAACACAATGGGTCATGAGAACTGTATAGTTATGTTGAAAACCAGCATTTTTATATTCTGGCTGCATGCCTCTGAAAGTGTAAATAATAACTTGTGTTTGTTGTGAGGTAGCCTCCGCGCCGATATTCCACCATTGCCAGGGTGATTTGAAGGTGATGGAATTTCTAAAAAGGCTATCTCCACCGGTTTATTCAATAATATATGAAGCAATGGCATCACCCTGACACCCTACACCTTTCACTCGCAGGTCTAGCCATTAGCCCAGTCATGAGCCGACGAGCTGGAGAGACAGGCATAACGGAGCAACACTGAGGAGGTGGATGCTTTTATGAATAATTTAAAGTGAATCCAGTGTAGTTTGAAGACTTCTCCCTGTCAGTCCTTCAGCCTCGCTCAGCCTCGCTCAGTCACTCTCAGCGTGTAGAGGAGTCCGGACTGGAGAGGAGACTTTTACCTCTGCGATAGGCTTCAAATAACCCTCCTATACAGCTTTGTGGCACCACAGAGAATCTGAGGATGATTCTTTATTGCGGCCTGCTCCTCTCCTTGGCTCTTCCGCTTCAAGGTAAAAGATCATTGTGCTTTAGCTTGGAGAACAAAGGGTTGGGAGACAAGTTGGGGCGAGTAGAGTTTCTTCTCTTTATCACAAACTGCTGCCATTATTATGTCAAATTGCTAGAATAGGGTCATAAAATGTGAACCATCAAGAAGGCCAGAGGCAGATAAACATACAAGTGTGTTTAATTATGAGTTGCTCATCCTCAAGAGCTGACTCAGTCAATTCCCAGCAAACTGTGAGGTCTTGTAAAACTTTTCTAAGGACGCTTACTAATAAGAATACATTTCTGTCAATACTGTGCTTGTTGGGACTGTTTTTGACATTGTGTATAAAACACAATTCCCTACTGTAATAGTAACTGACTTGGGGCATCTTGTGTTACAGCTCTGGAGATACTTGACCCAGAGGAGGTGGAATATATTCGCACCAATGCTACAGCAACAGTTGGAGACTCAGTCACTCTGGACTGTGGGTCCACCATGCCCACCATCTTCATCTGGGGCTTCACCAAACCGGGTACTGATAATAACGTAGCAGTAGCTTACAACTATGGACAAGGCCCAAAGCTCCAGGCTCAGTCCAGCAGCCTGGGACACATGCTGGTGCCCATCAACACTTCGGCTTTAGTCATAGAGGAGCTCCAGAGGGATGCTGAGGGGATGTACACCTGCCAGGCTTTGTACGATACAGACGAAGGGACCAGGATAACGTTCTACTTCACCAGACTGGATGTGGACAATGACTGATGACAAGTCTCTACTGTAGGCTGCATTAATGTTTACTTCACTGTGTGTATCTCCTGCTTTAAAGAGTTACATTCAGTAACTTCAGTTAATTATGTTCTCATTTGTTCAGGATATGAGATATCTGTCTCTGAAATGTCTTGCCACCACCACAATATAATAATTAGGAATGGAATTTCACCAATGAGAATTGACATTTAAGGGGAAACTACCAAATTAAAAAATAATTAAAGAAAGAAAAAAGTATTAGTTGTATAAGACGGTGAAAGAAACATTGTGAAGTCCAAGGAAAAAAGCCTGTGTTTGCAAGTGTGTATACCATGCACAACAAACAAGGCATTGCTGTTGCATTATGGGAAGTAAAGGATCCACCGTTTATGTAGTTTGACATATAAGGAGGGACTAATGACTAGCATATGATAGTCTCTGCTGTATTCTGTTTTTAATTTGAATATATCTGTGAACTTTTCCCAACTGCACTGGGCGTCCAACATTAAATCCTTGGAAATCATATAAATTCAATAAAATTGGCTCTTCATGTGTCGTAAAAAAACAAATTCCTTGGCTGTGCACACTTTTATTGGAAGTACTTTCTCTAAGGATTTATCCAGACTGTCAACTGTCGCCGGATAGTCACTCTGCTTTACATTTTCTAAAGGTCATTTTTTTCAATTTTGTAAGCATCACAAATGAAATTCCACACACCTCGAATGTATTGGAAGGCAAAGTGCTTTCAAAACTAAAAACCTTGATAATTAAACCCAAAACTATTGAGCTAAATACCACAAGAGTTAAGTGAGAAAATATGTGTTGTATCATTTGCCTAAACAGACATTTTAGCACCAGGCTGGACTCTAATAAACACTGCAACACTTTGATCAGAGAAGACTGCGCTATTGTCTCCTGCAGTCCTGGTAGCCATATAAACTTACGAAGCGTGACACCATGTAGACCTGAGGTTGTGGTTTCCATTTCAAATAACCAGTCCTGTGTTGTGTTGATTATTAAAACCATCTGGAAAGCAGGTTCATTAGAGAAGACTATTTTATGTTTGTTTTTCTTGAAATATATTGTTAATTCATGTTTCTGCTGAATTCTAACAAAAACCCAGCTGTGTGGTTTGTTTTTTCTCGTTGTTTTACTACCGTGTGTTGGCACTTTCAACAGTGTGAGGGACTGCGGGACATCCAGAGTTATTCGCAGATCTCAACATTTAAAATATTCTACTATGCTCGTTTTCAGATTTATATTTTATGCCTTTACTGTGATATGTTTACATGCTTTAATGTTCGAAAATATCTTTATTTTTCACATACTGCCTGTGCTGCAGCACCTCTTTTCACCCTCTGTCTGAAACCAGAGCCCAGTCTGCTCTAATTGGTTAGCTGGCCGGCTCTGTTGTGATTTGTCAACCGCTTAAGGACGTTCCACGTCTTAGCCTATCACGCACAATGTGTTTTAGCGCTAGCCAATTGAAGCAGTAGTGTTACGTAATGATGTCACTATGTCGCAGAAGTGAACAAAAGACTATAATGGAGGCATTACAGGCAGGGGGGGGGGGCGGAGTGTGTCGGAGAGAAAATCCCTTTCAATCTCATCGCTCGAAGCTGCAAAGTGTCATTTTTATAATGACATACGATGATATGACACAAATCCTTGCACAGATGCCGAATATTATGTTAAACAAACCCTTCTAAAAACATTTCATTACTGTGCACATATATTTTGGTTAAAATTACTATACTATATAAAAATGTCGCCTGACATGTGACTCCAATTAATTTAAATCTGAAAATTAGCACGTCAACATGCTCAACTTGCTTGTCATCATTAGGCTCATTATTGATTGAGCATGATCAAACTGTATTGTGAAGTCTGTTGAAGGGGGGGGGGGGGGGGGGGTGGGGGGCGGTAGTTGGATGCAGCTGGGATAAAGATGAGCCATTATATCCAGCAGGTGCAGTCTACAAATGCTGTGGCTACATCAGCAGGAGTGTGGCATCCTCACGCATCGAGACTTGAGCCTGGAAACAAATAAACAGCGGACATCCTCGAGGGAATGTATTTATATGAGCTCATCATCTGCAGGGACCCGCTGGAATGCCGTTGGAGTTCATCCAACCACAACATGCTTCACTTGTGGTTTGTGACATCTCAAGGATGAAACCGCTCGGGGCTGAATCAAGAGACTTAACAACACACTGCCCGATTCATAAGAATAGCATTCATTCAGGGCGTGCTGGAGTGGGGAGCGAGAGGAAGAATGGTGGGCGGAGGGGAGAGGGACCGGCGTTAACAGGTCGGCTCTGCAGCAACGGGCAGAAATTCCAGGGTGCACAATGAGCTTTCTTGTTCCCATGGGCTCCTTAATGAAGGGGTGTAGCTGCGTGGGCAGAGGGTGCAGGGCAGGGCTGAGGGAGAGTGCCGACTGATAGACGTGGGAGATGGAGAAGCAGCTCATTTAGAGACAACCCTGCCCTTCTCTTCTCCTCATCAGCACAGCCTGCATCTGTCAGCATCCCCACTCCCTCCCTGGACCATCTCTCCTTCCTTTCCCTAATTTCCTACCCATTGTTTTGTTCATTTTTTCTTCCTAACTGCAGCGAGAGAAAGGACACTCAAACGAGCTACTGCCTGGAAATGAAATAATAGATCATTCGAAACTCGATAAGATTGCAGAGAATGGATGGTTCCTGCCATCATTCTGGGCTGAGAGTCTACTACACTCAAACGTTGAATTTAATTAAATATATAATGTCAACAGAGTGTTTAGGTTAGTTGAAAGCAATAATATTAAGTTTAAAAACTAAATATTAGGTTCAACTTAATATTATTGCTTTCAACTAACCTAAAAACAGTTAAGGGAAATTTGTTGAAATAGTACACTTAATTAAAGTCAAATTTTCAGTTTTTTGAGTGTACTTTTGTATTCAAATCCTAAAAAAAACAAATCAGAATACATCTGAAACACTTTCCAGGCTGAGAAACTCATGCAGGCTCATTCTGGGAAGGAGTTTAAGTCAAGTCAACTGAACAAATGCCTCCGCCAAGACTAAAAATAACAGCCGGAAGAGGCTACACCACGCCTCAACAGCAGGCGAGTAAATCCGGGTGCCAGGAATATCCCGTATACCATCAGAGAGAGGAGAGATGCCAGGCGAGCCGGGCCTGAGGACTGGCAGCCCACTCTGGCACAAACACAGGAAGACAGGCACCGGGAATGGAAAGCTGCGCCGCAGTCTTCCTCAGTGAAGCTAGGCCCTGTCATCTGCCCGCTGCAATGCTATCAACTCCAATCAGCCAGCACCCCATAGAGATTATCCTAAAACCAATGGAGGCTTTATATTAAGCCTTCACAAAATTGGTTTGGCTGATGCGGGCTGAAACCTGAGACAAGTATAGTACAACTGTTTTTATGAATGAGTTATCTGCGATATTTTTACACATCAGGAACATTACACAGCAACTTTTCACGACAGAGTTATTCAGCTCAACCAAACCTTATTCTGTTTCAAATATACCACTGTCATGTTCTTCACAGCATGATATCAAAGCTACACCAGACAATTTTGCTTGTCGAGCAGCAACCCCCAACTCAGCCATTTTTAAACAACATTCCCAATTTGTGATTACTTACGTCCAACCAAATCACAGTATCATACATTTAGTCACTTAGCCACAAGTTGTGCCCAGTCATTCAGGTACTAGTCTCTTCCACAGAGGTCATGCTTTGTCTTGGTTTGTTTGGCAGCAGGACTACGGATAAACTAAAAACTAAAATCAAGCGGGCCAATACACAAATTAGCTTTGACTTTTTTAGGGAAAAGTACATTAGTGCTGCACTTATGTGGTGTTGGAATTATCATAAAAATGAGAACCAGACTTGGATAATTCATGTGAACACCTCTCAAGTCAGAAAAGCAAGTTGTCAAAGTATTGTTGAAACACCCTGAATAAAATGCATTACACCACGTCTTCTTTGAAGTGTCCATGTCGTTCATCAAATTAAGTCTTAAAGCTCATGGACACACCAAAGTCGGATAATTATTTCCCTAGTTCGGACATGGGACCATATTACAAGAGCATGTGATAGCACCATTGGTTCTTAGTGCCATTGGAGTTTGATTTTTTTGTTTGAGTTATTTCATAAAACTCTTTTCTAATGCTTGAATTACTCTAGCATAGCCTCGTGGCCTTCAATAACCAATATTTTTTTTACTCTTGACAATCCACAGGCATAGATTTTCCCTCATTGGGCCAACTTCTTTGTCGGTACAATGAAATGACCCAATCTGCTTTGTCAGGCTTAAGGAGAAAAATGTGTTTTTTATGATTTGAGTGTACTAACCATAACAAGAAATCCTTATTGAGCGAGGAAACTGTCTGGATGGGCTATTTATGACATGGTTATTGTTTAACTTCCGATGTAGTTATTTTTGTAGCTGGAGATTTGTACCCGATCAGATAATATTCCCTTAAAAGTAGGAAGTATTTTGTCTGTAGCAGCTGATCCGTTGTACCATACATCAATTTGCTCACACTTAACAATTCTGTTTTAATGCAACTACTCCACTTCTCTAACAGATTGGGGCCAGTAGGTCAAGAGCGCCCTCAAAGCAACAGTGCGTTTTGTTTAAAGTGATGAGCTATCAAGAATTCAGTGAAGCAAAGAGCAGCAGCCTTAATGTGAACAGTGAAGGGAGTGTTCACCCTGTTCAGGGGTCACTGCGGTGGAACAGCCCATCAGAGAGCCACATCAAAGGCCTGCCAGAAATATTGATGGTTTGGACCCGGGCCGGGAAACTCACAATCTGAGCGCCGCGCATAAGGAGGGGAGGAAAGACATTGAAAATAGGCCGGAGTTTACTCTTCCATATCTTCTCTTTATATTATTACAAAACTTTACACAGACAATTGCTAATCTCCACGCTTGTGTGGAACACAGAGGGACAAAACAACAAAAAATAAAAAGTATTTCTCATCCAAAAGGCATAAATAATATAAAAGACAAACTTCTTTTTTCTTTAAAACAGATACATTCATATGAAATAATATTTCACTACTACAAAAAATAAATAAGTCATCTGAAGAGTTTTTGATCTGTTATGAGAGTCTTTCCTCCAGTGGGATAGTTTCAGTCTTTGAGCAACCTCTGCTCTTCCATCTGGCTTTGTTTCAATCTCTTGTAGTCGCTCTCTTTTCACACTTTACTTGTCCTTTCAAGGTTTTTGTGTCTTTGTCACCGTAACATGCAGTGTCTCTGACTATCCCATGGCTGGTCCTCTTTCTCTGTGATATTTCCAACACTGTCTCTCTGTCAGGATCCTCTCCGCGCTGCAGGAGATTGTGCTAGTGTGTGGGCCGTGTTCAGACCTCCTGTGGGCCGGGCTGGATCAGCTCTCCTGCCAGGCTGCTGCTGGAGATCCACCCAGGCTTTTCGTCACAGTCCAAGTCTGGCAGGCCGAGAGACTCCCAGCAGACCACAGGCCCCTCCATGTCCATGCACTCCAGCTCCTCCTCAGCTGCACACAGAGAGAGGGAGAGCAGAATGTTTGGTTTAGACTTCATATTAAAAAAGACAAGAACCGATTCTGGAGAGCCCTCAGTGTAATTTGTGGCGACGCTGCATAGTTGGTCTGCATACAACATGAGGATTGGCTATGATATAAAAACCTACTAGTGAGGCATGAAGAAGAACTGTCAAGAGTATGATTTCACAATAGTGTTGAGCCATGACGGACTGGAAGTTAATGTTTAAACTTTTCCGGGAATGTCTTAAAGAACCTATTCTAGCTTAGCACAGAGACTGTAAGGAAGGGGAAACAAGCTAGCCTGGCTCTGTCAAAAGATGTAAGCCTTTAAATATCCTGAATTAACATGAAATGGAAAAGTAAAAAATTACATTTTAAAGTTTTCTGAGGTCTCTGCCAGGCAAAGTGACTTTTAAGAGACAACAACAAGAATAGACTTCAGAGAGTTGTGCAAAGCTTTGCCGGTCTTTTTGCTAAGCTAAGCTAGGCTAACTGCCAACAAAGATGTTAGAAGTTGCAGTTTCCTGAAAGAACATGATATGGACTTTACTTTTCGGAAGTTAAAAATGACACATTGACGTTTTCCGAGGTCTTTGCCAGGCAAAATTACTTTAAAAAGTCAACAACAAGACAAGAGATTAGAGAGTTTTGTGAATATTTCACATCTTTTTGATCAGCTAATCTAGGCTCACAAGGAAGTGGGATTTTGCAGTTTTCTTTCTGTATCTCTGCAGAAAGAAACCACCAGAGGGACAGAAGAAGCAAATAGATAAGCACTTTTTGTAGGCATTTGGTATGAACATGTGTCTCACCAGTGTTGTCTGCTGGACAGTTTTCATTGTTCCCCACCAGACAGCAGGAATGCTGCGAGGGCGAGGACTCGCTGTGCTCGTCTGGCTGGTACCCTGCGTCGGCCCCATGCTCACCAGAGTGCATGTGGCTGTCGGGGCCCTGGCACTGCGAGGAAACCTGGCCCAGAGGCACCATCTCCAGACCGTCCTGCTGGCACGGCGCCATGCGATGCATTACAGGCAGAGTGCCGCTGGAGAAAGTGCCATTGGTCTTGTTGTAACATCTGCTCGGAGACAGAGGGAGGTGGAAAGAAAAGGGGTTTGTTTATAAAAGGTGCCCGGCAACTGTCAGCTTCTTCTGCTTCACACAGCAATCTGATTCTTCCCCTCTGCAGATATCTGTGGGTTTTTTCCACCAGACACAGAAAACTCTTGTGTTAATAAACCTAACAATGTACGAAACGATGAAGGCTCTCACACAACAGGAGCTCTATCGAACAGCTGCAACAATCGTTTTTAACAGTTAATCTGGAGATTAAAGGTCTCAGTCTTACTACCTCTAAATGAGTGTGACACATTGTGGTTTTTCTCTCCGGTAATGTTCCCAAACGCAGTCAGTTACAGAGCTTCATCATGTTTCCCTGAACTCAGCTTCCCTCTATCGGCACATGATTGGATGTTGACCACACCCCCTCTTTTCCCAGCAGCCGGAGGTAAATAAACACAGGCCTCATTAGGTCTGCTGGCTGGGTGCACACAGGGTAAACTGTGATGCTAGGGACCCTTAAGTACATAAACAGCACTAGCAGGGGGGGTATGTGTGTGTGTGTGTGTGTGTGTGTGTGTGTGTGTGTGTGTGTGTGTGTGTGTGTGTGTGTGTGTGTGTGTGTGTGTGCGCATGTTTGTCTGTGTGTGACTTGCATTTCCCTGCAACATAATTTTTTGAATGATTTTTACACTGTATTTCTGCACAGATAATAATTATAATTATATTATTTGTAGGATTTGATTTAAGTGGTGGTGGCTGCGTACGATTGTTTCCGACTTCTGTGATCCAAACATTTCCAATAATTCCAGTATTGTAAGTAAAAAAATTCACAAAATGTCTTTATGTAACAACATTCTCTGCTTAAATCCATATCTGTTTGCGCTTTTATTGCAGCCAGAAAACAGCTTGCCCTCCAACTTGATGCAGAACATGCCAGGCATGCCCAGGGCAGTCTAACCTCACCCTCAATTACATTTATTTTAGAATAGAAACAGAAATAGTAAATATAGACTATACATAATTGAATATGACAGCACACATTAGAGGATTCATTTATAAAAACCTCAATAGAAGCTCCAAATGTAAAAAAAAATTGGGGCATCCCTACCAGTGATAGTAAAGCCGTGCACGATGCATTAGAATTTGTTATAGTAAGTCAAAGAAGATCATTTATTCAACTACCGTCTCTTCGGGTTGTCTCACAAGTTCTCACGGTTTGGATTCTTGTTTTTGTTATTGATTAATAAACACCAATACATCCCCAGGTTTCTTGAAAAATAAATCCCTGAACGAATTTGTCCCAAATGTTAACGTCAAAGATAAGGGTGTGTATAAAAAGACTTCTTCTCTTACCGGTTATTGTTGCAGAGGTTCTGACAGCTCATACAGTCAGACGACTCTGTTTGGGGAAGAGCGGTGTACATGCCTCCACCCTGACAAGAGAACACACACACACTACATTTAACACCATGCCTTGTCTTCTATACTTGTTTATGAATAATGTTTCCAGTCTCTTGGTTTGGAGTACTTTGTGGTGCAGCACTCACATTATGGTGGTGGTGGGGGTGCGAGTGCTCGAAGTCCAGGGTGCTGCGGGGCAGGCTGCCATCGTGGCTGTGTTGGTGTCCGGGGGAGAACAGGCTGCCGTTGGGGTGTTTGTGGTGGAGGTGATGGCACCCTTGGGGTAACATGGAGCCGTTGTGCCCGTAGCCCCCGTGGACGCCCCCATTGAGGCGGCTGGAGCCAGGCAGGGTGGTGTACTCCAGGACATGGCCGTTCATCTCTGCAGGCTGGTACAGGTAGCCGGGGGGGTCGTACTCTACAGAGGGGAGAGGAGGAATGGTTAGGAGTGAGGTAAGATAAGATGTACTTTATTGATCCCAAATTGGGAAATGTTTGCGTTGCAACAGCATAAAAACAAAGGCATTGCACATAAGTAGAAATTAAAAAGAGTAGAAATAAACAATTCTAAAATGTAAACATCTCAAAATAGAAATAAAACAGCATTAAAAAGTAGAAAAATATATATATAATATAAGTTGACCGAGGTACAGACCAGGTTGAAAGAAATGTAATATACAATGGCAAACACTTTAGCAGGAGCTGTGGGATCCATATTTGCACTATGAACACTTGGAATATGCTTCACACACTGCCTTTGGGCCAACTATCTTTAATATATGAGACACTTCAAATGGAGTTAACTCTTTGTACGTGTGCGGGTGCTGCAAACTCATTTTAAATAACGGTAAAAGTAGCAGTTTTTATTGACAGTCTGAATGGAATTGAATGAAATCTACTTAATCTTAATTTAAGAGGAATGTGTTAATTGTTTTTTATCATCTAAAAAGTTTTCTATTATTAGTCAGAGATTTTACAATGCAATGTCAGAAGAAAAAGAACACACATAAAACCATACCTCCCATGTCTTTAAAACTATTTAATACCAATTAAGGCCTTATTTTTAAAAACATTAATTCAATGCCTTTAAGGACATTTTAAGGATACCCTGAGATAGGTGTTTTTAGAAAAGCATCATCCAAAAATCTCACACTGTAAGCAGCTTTTATTATGTAAGCCTGGGGTTTTGCTTGTCTGTTCACTCACTGTGCATGTTGTTCTGCTGGCGATTCCTCCACAGACACATGGCGATAAAAGCCAGCAGGATGAGCACCATCACTCCGAGGACACAGCCCACGATCAGGTACAGCAGCCCCCCAGGTGGGCTGGGGGGGTCCGGCGGGTGGGGGTAGGATGGCGTGATGGGGTGCTGGCTGGGCGACCCCGGGGACTGACGCGCTGCAGCGGAGAGGGAGGAGAGGACATGAGGAAGAACACAACACAGTACAGAAACTATAGAATGCAAACCATTGTTGTTGCTCTCGTAAAAGTTAGCACATTTACGTTGTGTAATTACGCAACTATTAAAGTTACAGCCTTCTCAGAAAACATGCCTGGACTTCTGATAAATTGGAGGTTTTGGTTGAGTCATTGTTTCTTACCTTTGGTCTCACAGATCATGACGTTGCTGTATTCACTCTCCCCCCCATCATTAAAGCACTGCATCTTGATATCATAGGATGTCTCGGCCTGGAGGTGTCCAATCATGTGCCAGGGTTTCACACCTGAGGAGGGAGGGAGGGAGGAGAAAAGAAAAAAAGGAGGACAAAGGTGAGAAACCACTTCCTTTATGAGCTGGCGTTGACTCACATTGCTCCAGATACTGTGTGAACTCATGATCAGTGTTTCCCTCCTTCTATTCATGTCTCACACTTCAGGTCGTGTTCTTTCATGCTCGCTCTGTCATTCAACCCCCCCTTTCTTTCTTTGCTGCGGACCCCTCTCAGTCCCACGAGGGCTCAGACAGTTGCCTTACTCTAGATGAGCTCCATATATGGCAGCCTCATGTTTGTCCTGGCTTAGTTCCAGTATTCCCACTAAACACACACACGGAGACACACACACCAGCGCTCTCACTACACTACTACATTGCTTTGAAATCACAGATGAGGCGACAATTGCCAACATAGAAATGCACATTTTTTAACATGGCTGATACATGCTGCTGTTCTTGCTGTATTCTGTTTAATAGTATGTGTAAAAGGTCTCTGATGTGAGCTACTTCGGTCCCAAGGTAGATCTTAACGGTAGTAAGTGGGAACAAAAGGAGAAAGCTGCTGTTAAACTAAATCTACTCTGTGCTGTAAATCAGACTCAATACAGAAACAGATGTTTGATAGACAAAAGAGCTGCAACAATGCTATTTCTGCTATTCTCTTACATTTAAAAGACCAAATAGTTGATTGAAAGAAAGTCAGCAGGTTAGTCATTGGTTACAGCCCTAATGCAAAAATAAACAACAGCTGTGTGCTCACAAAACGATTTAAAATATGCTATAAAAAAAACTAAGTGACCAAAGCACCAAGATTCAAATGGCTACCAAAAGGAGTTACCTAGAGAAACATAAACTCAGGTGTCATAATGCCGCTTAAAATGTTAAAGGGGCCCTATTATGCCTTTTTCCCTTTCCTGTAGTAGAGTGTTATATAGGTATTTCTGCATGTAAATGGTCGGCAAAGGCTAAAATCCCCAAATTCCCTCCAGAAGGAGTTTGTCTCCCAGACATTCCCCCTCCCTGCCTGAAACGCCTCCATTGGACTCCTTTGTTTAATTCCTTAACATATTGACATCACTATGTAACATACGCTCTTCTATGGCTAGCGCTTAAACAAATTGTATGTGATAGGCTAAGGGGCGGTACATCTCTACAGTAAGCGGTTGACCAATCACTTCAGAGCCGGTCAGCTAACCAATCAGAGCAGACTAGGCTCTGGTTTCAGACAGGGTGAAAAGAGGTGCTGCAGCACAGGCAGTATGAGAAAAATAAAGAACTTGTTGACATTAAAGCATGGACACATGTCACAGTAGAGGCACACAATACAAATATGTACCTGGAAATTAGCATAAAAGGGCCCCTTTAAAGAGTTGGGCAGAGTGAATGATGTCCCTCCTCCCCTCCTGTACCAGGCTCCTCTGTTAGCATTCCACCCAGCAACCTGAGCCCCTCTCCTCTGGCCGGGCTCATATTTCAGCTAAGGCAAACATTTATTAAAAACAGATTTCAGAGAGCCCTGCTGCCCTGGGACAGCACTCTCTATAAATCAAACAGCAGTAATGCCCCTCTTCACTACACCCCGCTCTTCACACTGAGTATCCATTACCCTCCCTACACCAGTCTGCAGAGCGTGAACACAACATCAGAGACATCGACAAACAATCTACACACGCAGAAAAACAAAGATTCAAATTCCCACTCACCCTCGACCACGTCTCTTTTATAGTCGCTGTCATTGTCGCTGTCCGTGGGCCGGTAGTAAATGTAGAAGCCTTGGATTGGAGTGTTGTTGTTACTTGTGGGACTATACTGCATGAGGATGGAAAAAAAAGATTACGTTAGACTAAAGCAATCTGGTAGGCAATTATTATACAAAAAAAGAGGGATTTTGTTCCGGCGACTAATGGCGGGCTTGTTATCTTGCAGATGTAAAGGACTGCAAGCAAGATTGTAATTGCACTTTCTGTCTAAAAGTTCAGGATATAATGAGACTGTCTGAGGTTAAGTAAATGTGGGGAACTATCTGCATCCATCTGCCGCCCAAACTGTGGTGCTGAGGAGAAACAGCTTTGAAGAGAGCGCAATCAAAAAGTAGAATGACTGGGCCTCTTTATCTTTGTTAGAGCAGAGCTCGAATCAGCACAGCCGCTCTATTAAAGTCTGATTAAGTCTCCAAAGAACCACCAGCAGCTCAAACACAGGTGAGCCAGCTGGGAAAGACATTTACTAAAGTATTGCTCTTAAAAATCCCGTTCTCTTTAGTGTTTCCATTGTATGCTGCGTTCTTCTACTCTTCATAATTATTACACCAGAGCTGTAGACCTGACATTTAAGACTTGGACTTGAGTCAGATTTTAAAAAAGGGAGGAAAAGCATTCACGTCTCGAGTGCTGACCTTGAAAAAAAGAACATAAAAAGCTGGTAGGGAAGCCATGATATTTACTTATATTATACACATTGTATTAGATGTATTTTTGTACCTATGCATTGTAAAATGTGCTACAAAGTTCAACAAAGCAATAAGACTCTTAACGGGTGGTAAAACTGGAAAGTACCTACGATACTCTGGCATGTATGGTCAAAAAAGTTTATATCAAATCTGACTACTTGTGTTTTCTTGCCCTATTTGACTTATTTCTATAATCTATTTCCAAATGAACATGATGAAAACAATGTAGTTTACAGATAGGAATGATACCCAAAGTTATGAAAATAAAGCTGAAGCTGCAAAAAGTGTAAAAAAGGTGTATAAAAAATGCCTTCTTCCACCAGTCTTATAGATGTTGTACTCACAGTCCAGCGCAGCATGATCTGCGTGTCACTGATGGCGTCAGTGGAGGAGATGTGGGGTCCGACCACGGGGCGGTCTGCGATGCGCGGGCTGGCTTGGGGCACCTGGTAAATCTTCGAGGGAATGCTGTGGGGACTCTCGCCGTACATGTTTATGGCCACGACACGGAACTTATACGAGGAACCTGAGAAAGAAATACAATGATAGGGGCGATGTTAGAGGAGGAGGTGTTATCCTTTAGTGTCTATCAATAAAGTTGATTCAACTATGGTTATACCCAATTCTGCTGTTTGTGTTTCTAATTATTCATTTTAGTCTTATTGCTGAGCTTGTTGAAGGATACTGAAGTGCTCATGAAAGGAGGCTTTCATTCTAATTTTTTTTAAACACCCTCTTTGATTTTAGGATATTACAGGTTATTATGGAAGCCCTTACAGGCAAGAGGGAGAGTTTGTGAGTTTAGAAGTTGGGGGAAAAAAGTGTTTTTCTTAGTTAAAAATAAATGTGTAAAACGAAAATGTAGCTTTGCGCCTGTCAAAATCCATTAACGATACAATACATTTTTTGCCAAAAGTAAGACATGACAGGTAAAGGACAGTCATTTGAAATGCTTACACACAAAATATGTACTTTTTGTTCAATAAAAATTAACCTGGAGGAAAACATAAATGCTTTAAGCCCCATTTAGAAGATACAAATCAGCCTCTTGTGGCCAAAATGAGTATTACAACAACAAACATTTACAAAAATTCAATCAAATTATTATTTTTTCAATTTAGAAAGATTATCTAGCAAACCTTTTTTTTTTACGTGTTTGTAAGTGATAAACACAGAAGAGAAATTGTATAACAGACTTAAAAAATTGATAACCAGAATTGTTTTTATTGTCCTTTGCCTCTTAGTGCTTCCGTAGAATATATGCTACCTGAAACTTTTTACACATTTGATGAGTATAATCTTACAAGCTGCAAAAACAAAATGATAGTTGCTTCACATACTGATTGCATGCTTGGTGGCAACACTTTTGCCACCAACAAATAAACAAATAAATTGTCAACTATGTAACTAAATAACTAAAGTATTAAAGCTCACCAGGCTCCAGATTGCGAACTTCCACAGACAGTTTGAGAGGCGAGATATTATCTGCCGCCACGACCCACTCTGCACTGCGACCACGTCTGTACTCCACCCGGAAGGCTGTGATCGGAGACCCTCCATTGGCTCTCGGGATCCAGGTGACATACACCGAGCTTTCAGTTGCCATGGAGATGGTGGGGCGGTCTGGTGCCTCGGGTACTGGGGGCAGAAAAGAAAGAAGGAATAACCCTGTGAGCAAGGCAAACTTCTGGGAATCCAATAAAAAAACACACAGAGAGAATTGGCAACCGTCATCACTGCATCCCGACTCATGTAAGGATGGAACAAGTTCACAGAGACGAAAAAAAAATACGGCATGACGTGAAGGAATGTGTACTTACTGCCTCGGCTCTTAGCCACAAAGTTATAGAGGGCAGGAAAGAGTAAGAGAGAGACATGAGGGTTAGTGAAAAAGTGAGTTTCAGCAAAGTAGGCCATGCTAGTAAACATGCACACACACATAAACACACATAAACACACATTGGGATTTGACCCTATAACTGTGCAGCTTTCTGCTTACAGCATATTTCATCCAAGTACAGGGTGTCGACTAACGTGTCACTGTTTGTACTCCAAGCACAGAGAAACAAAGCAGACCACATCTGAACATTAAGCTCTGTGATTTATTTAACACAGTCCAGTCGTGAACTCTATAAAAAAAATCCCTCCAAATTCCCACAATCATTCTCTGCACAGCAGCTGCAGCAACATCACAGCAGACCTACCTCTGTCGTGGATGACGACACCAAAGTGTGTAGGCGTTTTGTCCTCTGTAGCTTTGGGGGGCAGAGAGATAACGGGAGGCTTGGACGGATTCTTGACGACGGTGGGGATCTTCTCTGAGGAAGGAAAAGGAAAGGGAGTAAGGAAAATAAAGCCCAAAAGGTCTTCAGGGCTATCAGTTCCACCAAAAGCATATGGAACAGCTCCGGATGTTGGCTCTGAAATCTAAAATGTCCTCCTGGTTTCCGGAGCTGCTCGGGTTTTATCAGGGAGGGTCTCAGGTTTCCGCTCAACAACGCTGCAGTTACACTTAGTTGTTGCTTAGATGAGTGTGTGAATGTTTGTCTGATTTAACAGTTTTAAGGAACAGAAGCTTCATGCTAATCAAATTAAATAGATTGTTAAGTAACAATTAAATTAACTAATTTGTAGCATCTCAGATGAACTCAGTTATTTGAATCGTTTTTTTGGTATTTGAGCGTTTTCTTTTTACATTTAATGGCGTAAAAAGCCTTTCTCTACTTTTATTTTTTTGACTGTTTGTAGGCGACACATGAATTTGTATCCACTACCATTTTATTTCTGGCAATGTAACGAAGGTTGGGAAACAAGCTTCATCTATGGAGTTACATTTGACAAAGAATACAATAGAACACTATACATTAAAAACTGTTTAGACAAAAAAAATGACCTTATTGAGGGGTCAAATATTTCTTAGGGAGTTGCCGTCGAGTTGGATATATACAGTCTGGTTGGCATTTTGTTTTTGGCCAAGGACGATTCTGTCAAAGAACCAACGTTGGGATGCAAGCATATCTGTGGTTTCTGGCAGTCATTTACATATTTCTGACCAGGGAACATTTTGTCAACCCTGCTGTGGTACATTTGCGGTTGTTCTAGATTCTATTTGTCTCAAAAACAAAAAGCGAAAGTCTTACACTACATTATGATACTAGTCATTATGATTGTGTTTAGGATAAAAAATGTGGTGAACATTTACCTTCATATACAGTTTATGGCTGGATACAACACATTTGTAATCATCCAGCAGTTATTTAGTATCAAGTGTCATTATTTTATGTATTTACCTAGCATCAGCCTTTCTCATCTGTTTCTACTTCAGTTATTAACATCCCTTTGGCGACAAAACTGTGAACTAATATCATTGTGCCAGGTGCTGGCGCCAATTGCTAATATGGTTGAAAGTTATTTATTGTATTTCCCCTTCCAGCAGTAGAAAATGTTCCTCTTTCTATTATAGCTTTGTT
The DNA here is from genome assembly GCA_031216635.1 of Dissostichus eleginoides. NCBI lineage: Eukaryota > Metazoa > Chordata > Actinopteri > Perciformes > Nototheniidae > Dissostichus > Dissostichus eleginoides. The sequence goes on along the minus strand of CM062268.1, from coordinate 10,734,674 downwards.
GGAAAAGTAGCACAGTGGAGTCTTCCAGGGGTAAGTTATTCCCAGGAATACCACAAGAATCACTAAACAGCCTACCAGGCATATACATTGACGTTACATTGCTTTAAACAAAGTGTTTTTGTTGACTGACCCTTGCCGTGCGGAAGGTGAGCATGGCCGGCTGGCCCTCGCCTGCTGAGCTGCGAGCCACCATCAGCACCTCATAGAGACTGGAGGGCTCCAGCTCCGACAGCCGCAGGGTCTTCTCACTGCCAGGGACACGGACTGTGTGCCAGCTCCCTACCACTGTTCCCAAATCATCGACCTGACACACACAAACAGACAAATACAAACACTTGACTAAAATGGAAAAATGGAAAATAGAATCACGTGTCGTTCTAAAATAATCCTCCACAGCCTCTGAGTAACGGCAGGGAACGGCCTCAGGAACATCCCTAAGAGATGTATGTCACAATTTCCAACTCCTCCTGCCAACGGAGTCTTAACTCGTATCGCTGCAGTTTTATAGTCAGAGTGCTCTTGTTATGACTGAAGCAAACACTGGATTTATTTTTGCCCATTCTCATTTGGTTTAGGAAGGCTTCAGGGAAACTAAGATCTGTGTTTATGAAGATGGCATAAAGAAGTGAAACATGGCGGTGTGTATTTGTCCCCTCACCTTGCGATATTTGACAAAATAGGCGTTGATTTGATTCCCTCCATCACGCCCCGACCTCCACTCCAGGTCGTAGATGTCGGGCTTGTGGGTCTGAGGTGGGCTGGTGATAATTGGCGCCTCCGGAGTGGGTCGGTTCTCGCTCCTGTCGGCCGGCACGTTGACCGCTTCGCCTTCGTCCTTGGCCGGGAAGCGCTCGTGGCCCTCGTCGCTCTGCATGGGGTTGAGCGAGGGGGAAGCCTCCAGCAGCACACCGGCAGTGGAGCCCAGCTGTGGATCTGTCATGGGGGGAGAATTAAAGATTATTAACATGTGTGACAAAATTCCTTGCTGATTTCTCCTTGACTGGAGCGGTTTTTCAGGGTAAACTATTCCCACCTTTGGATAGTCCTTTACAGAGGCTTAAATTCAAAATGCATTTGATCTTTAACCTCTTATCTCTCTTGTTCTAAAGCAAAAAGGTAGATTTCACACATTTCTTTTGTCTAGACAAATTAAACTGGGAAAAAAAAAGAAGTGTTATCCTTTTTGAAGTAACATTTTCGGAAGTCAATAGCATTTTATATGAATATGAATATGAATACAGGTTGTCATGCTTCAATGTTCAAAAAGGTATTAATTTAATTTCAGCATATCATACTGTTTTCATATTTGTACAGTCAAATTGTATATTACAGTATATCTATGTCGTACAAGAACTCCTTGAGTGTTAAACCTACTGTGCAAAAAACCTGATTTCTGACTTATTTATCTAAAAACTGCAAAACTATATATTATATTGAGCCACAGTATATTGTTGCATTCCTTAATTAAACAGAAACATCATATATAAACAATTTATGATTCAAAAACATTTCAATGTATGTTTTTGTTTTTAATCTTTTACATAATATATCTTTATGCATTAATGCAGTTTTATTAGGTTTAGATGTAAGTTGTGCTGAGATTTGGACACCGTCACTGGAGAAAGCACAATGTAATTAAAGCTGAAGCAATGGCAACAAAGTGACTCAGTCAGACTAACCGAGGTGGCCTACATGTCCACAGAGGACAAGCAGCGCTGGAACGTTTTACACATGAAACAAGCCGTTTAATCTACATAAAATAACAAGAAAAACCTGGATCCTGGCAGCACCGCATAATCACGCTTTGTTTGTTTTTTTCATTAAATCTTCGCCAGAGCGGTCCACCTGGGCGAATCATGCGAGCTGCGAGCCTTATTACGGCTGACACCGGTTTGGCAGAGACCGGGTGGAATTTTTCACAGACGTTTGGAGGACACAGCCCACAAGATCATCTGAGCCACGCCACTGAGGGCAAAGAGCACCATAATCGAGTTAAAACTTAAACAAGTGAGGAAGGAGGTTAACGCGGCGAGGTTTTGGGTCCAGTTTGGTGCTGTTCACTTTGTTAAACAAACAGGCTCGGAGCTGGTAACACTAGACCTGATCCTGGGATTGTGGCCAGCTGCCAACATTCCGCACGCCAACCATTAAAATACCGGAGAGAATCAGACCCCAGCAATACATCCAGTCCAACCTTCCCTCCCTCTGCCCTCTCCACAGCTCTGACTCATCGCTTAACCAAAGCAGGGGCACCACCATGCAGAAAGAGGCAGTTAAGGCCACACCGCCCGCTCCGTCCTCACGACAAGGAGTGATAAATGTTTGGTAAGTGCTACTACACCTGGACGGGGATACGCTGCCAGCTCCTTCTCGGAAAAAAAAGGTCAGTCCATTACACATGAACACCTGGGAGTAAATGTGATAGTAAATCACAGAGGATTACCAGCACAGACGAGAGCTTCGGTTTGGACAGAGCTCTGCTTATTTGGAGGACAAGTGAATGTGTGTTTTTACATTCCTGACTGACGGCCTGGACGTCACAACAGCTCTTTCCTGGCGATGGGAGGACGGGACCATTATTATTAACATTGACAATTTATCGCTTAATCAATTGGGTTTAGAAAATGTCAGAAAATAGTAAAAAAAGCTAACAGTAATGCCCCAAAAAACAATTTTATTGGATCAAGATGTACATTTCTTGACATTTGCACAAAAGCTATTGAAATCTGGCAATGAAAATCTTAAGTCCCAGGCTCCTCCAACAATGCAACATAATATTTACTTAAGACATAAAAGGAAATAAAAAAATATTGTCATAATAGAAAATGCAGGAATAAATGCGCTATATAGATATAAAATCAGCGGTCGAATGATATTGACTAAATCTCTAAAACAAGGGGCTGGAATCTATGTTTGTTTTCCCTTACTAATGACATATTGAATTCATTTTCATGTCATTCAATTAGATCAAGGGATCTCATAATCCTTTCAGCCCTTGTTGTGGCTATAGTTTGGCGGCTAGCTGTGACGTGTGTTAGCCGGGAGGAAACAAGGACACCACGTCTCCCCACGGATGAAAGAGGGCTGTTGTCATGGTGATGCAAACAAACAGATTTAGATTGGCTACTAATAATAACAGAGCACTCACATCAATGATACTGTTTACACTAAATGCAAAGGGCAGGCGATAAGCGGCCGTGCCTGGTACCTCAAAAACCAGCGAGCCTACCTCACATCTTATCAGCCTGATATTCTGTTTTGTGTACGCTGCAGCAAAGAGATATTAAATCTCATTCTTCTTCCTGTGTGGGTGTTTGGCAGTGAAGCCGCCTGATCCAGTCTGATTTGTCCTCCCTCTGTAGCTGAAATCATTCTGCAGATAGCGGGCCGAGCTGAGGAAAGGGGCCCGGCGTGGAGGGGAGGCATTTGGGGGAGAGTGAGGGGGGAACGTTATGATGTGTTAATAAATAAAAGGCAGTTGTGTATGATGTTGACAGCCGGGTGGTCTGGTCCTCGTCATAACCCGCCACGGCTACTCCTTTACATTCCAGTGTCCGGGGGCTTATCCCCGACGGCGTGCACAAAGCTCACTCTCAAGCTCAGTTCAAGGCTCAGGAGGAGGGCGGCCTTGGCTAAGCCTCTCCTACCAGCCCCTCAGAAACACACCAAGAAATCAGGAGTGAGAGGAGCAGACTTGAGGAAGAGTGTCTTCGTCTCTCACCCCACACACACACACACACACACACACACACACACACACACACACACACACACACACACACACACACACACACACACACACACACACACACACACACACACACCACACACACACACACACACCCACACACACACACACCACACACACACACACACACACACACACACACACCACACACACACACAAACACACACACACACACACACACACACACACACACACACACACACACACACACACACACACACACACACACACACACACACACACACACACAAAACACTGGTAATGGATAGTGAGGTGGGCTGAAGATTGGAAGGTTGTGAGTTCAAATCCCGCCTGGAACACCACCACTAGTGTGCCCTTGAGTAAGGCACTTAGCCCTTAGTTACTCCAGGGAGAATGTCCCTGTAATTGGTAATTGTAAGTCGCTTTGGATAAAAGCGTCAGCTAAATGAAATGTAATGTTATAGTCAAGTGACACATCTTAAAATGCACCTTTTTGTATCTGTTATCTCTTTAAGCTCTGCGCAAAGGAAGAGTATATTGCTCGAGTTGCACGCATACTTATTAAGGTGTTAAGGTAGAAACACTAAGGCTTTCCACATTGTCACTGGCAGCATAGCCTCTTTCCTAGTTTTCGCTTTCACAATAAAAGCACAAGACAACAACGTTGTTGTTTGGGTTGTATTTGAGCAGTTGACAGTACGACTTGGAAACGCTAAAATGTCAAAGGAAAAAAATTACATTTTCTGGTTCCAGCAGCGAAGACGTGAGGGTTTTCTGTATTTAAAATTATTCTTATTTGAATATCTTTGGGTTTTGGTCAGATACAACAGGCAATTTGTATATCTCCTTTAGTTCTGAGGATGTGAGGGGCATCCTTAAAAATGTTCTGACATTTAATACATACACTGTTTAATGTTTTAATAAATAAGTACATACTATATATACTGTACACATTTTTGACCAAATAATTTCCCTAAGAAAACGAGGAATCTTTTTTTGTTGCCTGCCTTTAATAAGCACTTAGTATAACACCTTTAATAACTAATACAAGCTGGGTTGCTTCTTTAATAAAGCACCTAATTAGTTTAAGAGGACAGACACATACCTGTTTGCGTAGTGAGGATTCCACATGACTGTGCCGAGCCAATCCCGTTGTCAAGGATACACTGGAACACGCCCCCATCCTGCAGCGTCACGTCTGTAATCACCAGTGAGGATCCAGAGATCTGGAAGCGGCCTGATGGGGTGATGGGGTCAGCGTTGAACAGCCAGGTGATGTTAGGGGAAGGGTTTCCTGTCGCTAGGCAGGTGAAACGAGCTGAGGAGCCAGGAGAGACGATCTGATTGGTCGGGCCCTCAGTGATAGACGCAGGCTCTGTGAAGAAAAGCGCTTATCATCACCATGCGGTCTGATGCAAACAATCCCGACACTCTAAAAGCCTTTCTTGTGCTTTTCTTACCAAGAACATTCACAGTATAGTTAGCGCCGATCACTGTCCCCTGCTTGGTTTCAGCAGCACAGGTGTAGCTCCCTTCATCGCTCCTCGCCACGGCAACAAAGACCAGGTTGTTGTGTTGTTGCTGAGAAGGCCCCGGTGTGACCTCCTTACCGTTCTTTAACCATTTGGCTGCTGGTGCAGGACTTCCAGACACGACACACTCCAACGTCAGCGGCTGAGACTGCTGCACCAAAACAGTCCGTGGGGCGGTGGGGTAAACTATCCTCACAGGAGGGGGGGAGACTGAATCTAAACAAACAGAGAAACCACGTGAGCAGAAATAAAAGATGAATAAACCTTTTCCAAAATCAAATTCAAGCACTTTTCAAGCATTTTCAAGTTGCATCTTAAAAAATGTATCACCTAATCACTGTGGTTGATTACACATTTATATAAAGTACAAACAGCATTTACAGTGTGAGAGTTATTTTACTTTATTACCAGACAACATTGCATAGAAGGTTGACAAATTGAATGGAAATACAAAAAAAAGGTTCATATTTCAAAAAAGTGTTTCTAAGCAGACCTGGCATCCTACATAACATGGCTGGGAAATTATAAAAAAGTTAAACAAACTTAAAACTAATTCTTAAGAACTATATAATCCAACTACCATTTCAGGCTGTTTAAAACATTACATTAAAATCAAAGCACTGTTTTTCGAGGAATTCAAGCACCTACACAGAACCCAAATAAAATAATGTATGGCTTGATATGAAAACTCCTGAGTCTTAAATTAAATGTGATCAACTTACGTTTCACTGATAGCTTAGTACCATGAGGCTGCATGACGGTTTCCCCGGTAACAGGGTTGAATGCACCACATCTATACATGCCCTGGTGCCGGTCTGACACTGAGAGAATCTGGAGGTTTCCAGACGGAAGAACTAAGTAGTCATCTGAAAGGAGAAGGAAACAACAGCTTCAGTAATGGCAAAGAGAGACTTCACAATATCAAACTAGTGTGTGTTACAGCAAGGACGTGCACAAGGGTATTTGCTGTCTTTGGCTGAGCTGCTCCTCTGGAGAAGGACATTATAACAATAGTTTCATTTTGCTGTTGTGGTTGCATAAATATGAGTAAGTGAGTATGAGTAACCATCATTTACTTAAGTTGGACCAAACTAAATTGCCACATCATCAAAAACTTGTATGGCATTTTGATAGCCATGCATCTGCGGGACAGAGATAGGGGGACCCAGAGCAATAACAAATACAAATATGGATTCTAAGTTTAGAGCAGCAGCCCCTCAAAATTATATCTACTCAATCAATAATAATAATAATAATACATTTTATTTTTAGGCGCCTTTCATGACACCCAAGGACACCGTACAATTTGTTAAAAAAGAAAACAAAGAAAACTCTACTGGCAACAGAACATGATAAAAACACAAACAGGAAATCATGGAGGAGACAGTCAAGTGGACACAAATGAAACATATAATGGGGAGCACTACAGTGAGTAGGCAGATTTGAACAGGTGGGTTTTTAATTGGGATTTGAATATGGTGATTGTGTCTGACTGTCGGATGTGCGGGGGGAGGGAATTCCAGAGTCTTGGAGCAGAGTTCAGCTAAAAGCCCGAGCACCCATGGTGACGAGGCGTGTGGTGGGGACGGTTAGCAGACCAGCAGAGGAGGAGCGGAGGGAGCGAGAGGGGGTGTACTCCTGAAGAAGGTCAGCCAGATAGGGGGGGGCCAGGTTATGTAGGGCTTTGTAAGTGAGCAGTAGGTTTTTGAAGTTGATACGGGATTGAACAGGGAGCCAGTGGAGTTGGATGAGGATGGGGGTGATGTGTTCTGAGGCCTTGGTGACCATACACATTATTGTGTAAGGTGAAATTAATTAATGTCGTAAAGTAGTACATTTTCCTGAAAATCAATGTCTGTTTATGCAAATGGTGTCAAAACAAGACCAACCAACAGGTATTGTGTATTGTCTACAATGGCCTAATACAAACAATATTAACATGTCATATCACAAAGGTCAAAAGCATGTTCAAAAGTAAAAAGAAAATACAATATATTACGCGTATATATTATTGGTCTCAAACAAACCTGTGGAGACTTCTATCCGCTCCCCTCGTACTCTCAGTCTGGGCAGGGCGGGGGGGACGCTGTGCGGTAGAGGACACTCTATAAGAACAGAGCTGCCTTCCTGCACTGATAACGACCGCCGTCGGCCATTTTCATATTCTGATATTTCTGCAGAGAAAAAAAGAAAACTCATTGAGTCAAAACTCACTTTCTGTGCCAAACACTGGACATTTTAGTTTCAGCAGAGTCAAGAATGAAGGCGAACAGCGCTCCTTGAGTTTGAGTGTTTGTGTTGGATCACTGGGTTTGTTTATTGTTGTAGTGAGCAATTCTATGCATGTCTGATACAGTTCCAGATCAGGGTCAACCCCTCAGTGTAAGGTCTAACAGCGAGCAGCATCCCAGCAGGAACATAACACACTACACAGGAAAGCCCAAGGCTCATTAAGGATACCGCTCAAGAGGCATTTGGAAGTGTGCCTGAGTAAAAAAACTCAGACTGCTTCCTTCCCCTCGGCCACTCAGCAGCAGGCAGCCGAGGACAGGCATTCTTTGCAAGTGTTCAACACTCACAAAATGGCCTTCCTCTTTTCAAGGCAACTTCCTCTCTCTTTTTACCTGCTTTGAAGTGAGTAGAAGTATACACTGAAGGGTAATTCTCCGTATCCGTACCTGCTATGGCCACACGTGCGTGGCGGCTAACGATGGCCGGCCCGTGGGCTAAGCGTGCCACACACTGATAGATGCCAACATGGCCAGACTGAAGTGAGGAGATGGTGAGGGAGCCGTCGTGGAACTCCACTCCAGGAAGGGTGTCCCGGTCCAGGGGACGGCCTCCGAATCGCCATGAGACCACAGCTGATGGAGGACTCACTGAGCAGAGCAGACGAGCCACAGAGCCTTGACTCTGGACCAAGGACGCCGGCTCAGAGCGGAAAGAGGGGTATTGAGCTGAGGAGGAGGAAAACAGGATCAGACTTTGTCGCTCTCTTAGCACAAATAACAAAAAGCTTAAAAAACACACATCTTCTGAACAAAAAAACAATCTGCATGGCTCTGAGGTAACAAATACCTCAAAGCGATGCCGATAGTTTTGCGGACATTTAATACCAAAAATAGTTTTGTTTATTTTTTGTTTGGTATTTCGGTTAATTGTCCCTTTATGCAATGTCTCAGGTTCTGAGACATTGCATTTATTCTTTATTTATACAAATGCAAAAGATGTATTACTTATTTTGTGGCAAGAGATAATGTCCTTATTACATTTTTAACAATTAGGTGACTTACTTATAATGTATTTATCTTAATTTATAGGTCATTTTCATGCAAAAATGGCTTAAAAAGCTGTTTCAGCCTCAAAACATGGAGAGTTTCGCTTTTTTCAGTTTTACATGCCGTCTGCTTCTTTTGCATTCTAGTATAGGACAGGATACCCTATACAACACAGGATGTTTTGAAATAAAAATAAAAATGATCACTTTAAAGCTGCAATAATTGTTGAAAAACTAGGCAAAGAAACAACCCTAATACATCTAGCAGGCAGAAATAGTCATGATAAAAGCAGGTCCAATATACTGTATACCCTCACTTTAGCTACAATGCGATCGCACCACTTCCATCCAGGTAAGCGGACAGAAGGAGACAACTTACATGAGCAGCTGATGAGCAGGGACTGGCTGAGACACAGCACAGTGGACAGGAGGACCCTTAGGCCACTGTCCATGGTGCACTTTGACCCCCGCCTGCAGCCGTGTTGCCCAGTGCGCACACACTCGTCTGTTGAGCAAACCTGCAACACAGGGAAGACAGAAAAAACACATCAAACCAGAGCTCTCAGTGGAAACATGACAGCATCCTGATGAGCGAAAGGAAGAGGTGAGACAGAAATAATCGAGGAGCTCCGAGTTGGGGGTGGGGGGTGGATTCTAATAGGTTCGAAATGAATCTTGTACGACAATCCTTCTAATCTTCACGACACATCCTCTTTACACACTCCTTGATCTCCACCTCCCACCCTCTCCTCTGACCCCTGTTCTCACCCACTTCAGTGTCTCCCAAAGGCTGGAATGTCCAGCCTCTCGGCCCCCCTGCCTCTCTCTCCACTGGGCCGCTGGGATCTCCCGCTAATGGAGTGGCCGTGGAGAGACTGTCGCCTCAATCTTAATATCACTCTCTTGTCACACTGTGTTGCTTCCTCACAGGTTCACTGTAGCCTGAAGTGCAGGCCCAGACATACTGGAGGGCACGTAATTAGGAGCATTCCTCTATCCTTTTCAACCTGACACCCCCCCCCAACCCTGCTCGACTGCGGCACCTCCTCCTCCTTTTTCTAAGAGTAATCCGGGGCAAGCTTTGATCCCAGGTTCCTGGTTGGTTACCAGGGTTTGAGCCCGAGGCCGAAGGGACAATGGCCATCCAGCTGTGATATTCACACTGGCGCTCCGGTGGCTCGCAGACGCTAGCGGAAGGGCCAACCTGGGCTGAAGGGGTGGGTCAAATTAAAAGGGATGATGTCTGGGTGGGATCGGTGAGGCTGAACGAACGTGTTTCTAACCCAACCTAAACACTGTTTCACCTGCTCAACAATAAAGCAGGTCAATGCGTTTAGCCTGCTTTCGATTCTGCAGAACGGCTAGAAAACGACAACTTGGTGCCACTGGGAAACGGCTTGGGCTGCAAATATTTTCCCTTTTAAATCATCTGTCCAAGGAAATTTGAACATTTTAACCAGTTTATTCCCCTGAACGCTTAATCATCTATCATGTCTGTTGATTGAGTAATTGTTTCAGCACTAGTTGCGAGTTATGCGATGCCAGGGGAGGTTTATTCCTTTATGATCTCACCAAAGAGACACAAAGGCTCTGTCCCTGTACTCATTCTCACCCTTTTCATCTTGCTCCCTCTCTCTTTGAGGGCATCCTGAGAGGAGGAGGAGAGAAGAGGCAGGAAATAATAAACTCTCCGGGCTGCTGGCTCACGCCCACTTCTCACCCTGAGGTCAAAGGTCAGGGAAAACCAGAGAGAGAGGGTGGACCAGCGGGTGTCTGGTGGCCCTGGACCGGCCCCCAGAGGTCACCTCCAGCTCTCGGTTTCACTCACACTCATTTTCACTGTTTTTATAAACTTTCCACACAAAACAGGTGTAAAAAAACCGAACATTTGCATTAATAGTTGATAAAAAACAATCATCTTTCTTTCTCAATCGCTCAATTTCAGCTTGATTCTGACTGCATCAATCTGTTTTTCTTTTACTTTAGGACATAAATTATGAATGTGCTGTTCGCTTTGCATTTCAGGCTCCAGTTTGAGTTTGCATGCTCATTCAAGCAGATCAAACCCACATCTTGCAGGCTAGCGTTTCTCCATCCCACGAGTTGCAACAGGCCCTGCACACTGCCCCCATGTCATCAGTGGAAACTATCTTTCTCTCTCTGCCGGAATAATGATATATAATTACAATAATAACAACAGAGCTATAAAAATGCACAGCCAAGTGCAGGCACCTTGGCACACAGTGTGATGAGAAACCGGAGCTGATTCTGTAACTCCCCCTCTCGGTTCTTTGTGTTCACCTTTCTTTTTTATTTCTTAGTTTAACCAGTTACTTCCTCCCTGTGGGCATAGCAGTTTGGGCACTGCAGCTCCGACTGGGTGCCCTTGTGTAAACACACACACAGCTGCCTATCTGGCACATCGATCTGGCTCGACGAGGAAACACAGGGGCATCATTCCTGCTTCTTATCTGTTTGGCTCTCCTCTGACATCCGCCACCATGAAGCCGCCTCAGTGGAGACAGACACTGCGAGGATATCTTGTATCCCTCATCACAGAGAGTCGTCCCGATGCATGCAGCATGGAAAGGCAAGTCCTGCTTCTTCCTGAGTCGACATAAGCCAAAGTGGCCTTTTGACAAAGGGAAAGTCCCTGTCAAATGAAGTCTTTTGCCAGAAAGTCTACTCCGGTCCAAAGTTGATCTGCAGCCTTACTCCTCTGCTACCATTTCCCAAAAGAATCCAGACAATTAAAGTGGGAAAAAATCCTGTGTTCCAGATTTTCCTCCTTCTATCCCAAATCTGATCTTGTGTTACCCTGCTGTTTTTGCACTTATGTTGCAGATGCATGGCCATTCTCAAGGCGCGATCGAGCGGCTATAAATTGAAGAGACATCCAGCACACAAAACAGACTGCACCGTTGAAAGCTGATACACAGACACAGGGACAGTTCGTGAAAATAAATGAAGATAGTGTCAGTGAGTTCAAGTGGAAAAGTTCCTATTTTTCTTGGGGTGTGGGGGTTGACCTATGTGTGTTTGGGAAATGTTTGACTGACACCTGGCTTAAGTGTGTGAAAAGCAAGAACCAACAGCAATCTTTTTAGACAGCTTCTGTCCCTCACTTGTCTTTGTAACTTCATTTTTTATATATTTTTGTTGGAACCATCATGCTCACTCTCAGAGGAATCCATAGTAGACATGTACCGATGAAAGGCGGCATTTATTTATCAATCTTGGGTAGTAGTCCCACATATCCAGGACAAGAAGGATCCCCGGTGATGACACAGGAGAAAATAAACACAGTGACAGGCAGCCCTCGGGGAAGGGAAAGGGGTTAGAGGTTTTTTTTGCCTACTCTCTGCAGGAAATACTTAAAAGCCCCATCTGCCCGCATGTGGGGCTGGCCCATATCCCTGTCATATTGGGTAAACAGGGACAAAAGCAATGCGGCGGAGCATCAAAGACCTGGAGGGCAGAGGAGGAACAGGTCACAACTGGTGCTGCTGACTGAGGCAGGGGCCTGGCCTCTTCGCTTCACAAGACTGCACAGCTGAATAAAAAGTCAACCGCAAACCTCATGAAGCCAACGCTGATTCGATATTGGGCCAATCTTGTCTGCCTCTGCAATCAATCCAAGAGTGAAATGAATCCAATATATCAGAATAGGGTTTATCTTAACCCTCCTGTTGTGTTTGTTTCTCCCCCCTTACTTTGGTGTTCCCGGTCAAATTTGACTGGTCGTTTAACTGCTCTTACATTAACACAACGAAGATAAATCATCACCAAAATGTATTTAACACATTTATTTGTAAGATGTAAACAATGTCTCAGACTACTGGTTAACATGAATAACTGCAGTGATATAAACAAAGAATAGAAACTGAAAATGACATTAGGACATTTTGTCGATAAGTTGGTATGTACTAATGATGGATAATCTAGGGTTACCCATTCATTTCTCAACCAATCAAAATTCAATGAAAGTGGTGATCAGCCCTTTCGTATGTTCAAATGCCTACTATGGAGGATATCATAAGGCCTTAAGGCAATCAAATGTAAAACTCAATATTTATGATTGATGAAAGTAGTAAATCGGTCAGATCTGACCCGATCACAACAGGAGGGTGAAATAAAAGAAAGAATTGGAACTAATGCCTACAGCTGAACAGATCTACAGAGTTAGAGATAAGTACGTTCAGAGTGAAAAAGCAGTGGTGTGAGAGAAAGAGCAAGTCTTTTCTGGTATGATGGTCTAATCTGACCTGTACGCTGAAGCTGATTCACATGCTATACCCCAAACCTGTCGGCACTCGCCCCACATCTCACGGACAGAGGATCTGCAGTGCACACATTCCTCAGCTCCACAAAGAAAGAGAGATCAACGGACACACAGAAAGAGACAGAGAAAGACAAGCACACAAGAGAATGGAGATAAATTCAAAACAAGAATATGAGAGGCAATAGGGGGTGAGCAAACGAGAGAAAAAAGAAAGGAACATTCTCTAGAGAGGGGTAAAAGGAGATGGGGGTAAAAGAGGTGAAACATTCACTGGGAGGTGAAAAGTTGCCGAGCCCCGATTCATTTCTCCTCCCTCTTTATTTGGCGCAGAGAAAGACGTACAGATAATGGCGGAGCTCGCCTCTACGTCTGCCAAAACTGACTGATGATTCAGCCCGACTATATTCAGCTCAGCCCAAAAACTTGGGAAGAGCCTCCTGAGAGAAGAGACTCTAGGGGACCATTATGGGCTTCTTCTGTTGGTCTGGGTGAGCCCACTGAGGCAGCCCGGGGCCACAGAGGAAACTAATGAGTGGAAACACTGGGCCTCTGGTACTGCCTAACTCTGTCTGATTAAAGACTGAGACGTTATTAAAAGTGGGACAGACTTAGACAAGGGGAGTGAGCTGAAGGAGGGGAGAGAAAGAGAGACATGATTTGGAATCAAATACAGGAATTAGTAGGGGAGAGGGTTCCCTTTGTTTTTCAAAGAGAAGATGCATTGGAAGGGTTGAGTTGATCCATAATGCAAAATGACTGCCCTTGTCTGAACCTGACATCCTGGGGAAAGTTAAAGCAAGTCTTCTTAATAAATCATTTAAAGTGAGACTGACTGCAGAAGACAAAATTAGATACATCTTCAAGGACAGTCTGCTCTCTCAGACAGTGCTCTCTCTCTCTCTCTGTGTCTGAGGGAGGACAGAGCACAAGCGGTCCGGGAGGCGAGGGGTAACAGCGGGGCCAAGCGGGTCCCAGAACCCAGAGACGCCTCAGCCCTGACAACACGGCCGTGGTGAGGGATCAGGAGAGAGGAGGAATGAAAGAAGAGGCCCCCGGGATCAGACAGTCACATCCCACAAAGCCCTGTTTACCAAGGACACACATCCAACCCCCCCTACTCCCAACATCTCCGTTCACCAAAAGCCCGACCCTCCCAAAGTGCCAGGGCCGGGACCTGGGAGACAGCGCTAATTCTGCCCTGAGGCTTGTTGGCCAAGGACTCAAACAGAGAGCTGAGAGGGGAGTAGAGAGGGGAGGGAGGTAGAAAGATTGAAACAGAGGGGACTGAATGGTACAGTATGTAAGACCCATCTTAATTGGAGATTGTTCTGCCATGTCTTGTTTTTCCTGGGAATCTGTGGAGGGGTCGGACAGGAGGGTGGGGAGGTACGGCTGTTTCCCAAGGTCCTGAACAGCGGGATTAACCACAGGGGCGAAACTCAATAGCGGCCTCGGACACTGGAAACAGATCCCCGGGTATCGCCACCATACAAGGCCACCTCGAGACCTTTTGCAAAGCACATGTAACTAACAACCCTTCCCCATTGTCGGAGCACTCTGGGTCCTTCCGGCTGATTTCACAGGCTTTTCAGCCCACAGGGGAACGTCTGCTCAGACGAAAAAAGGTCATTCTGATGGAAAGGAGAAATGCTCAAGAAGGCCTTCTTGCCCGCAGGGTGCGTTATAACACTGATCATCAACATGTGCCAAGAGTCTGATTCATCACGCCAGGCGAGAGGGGAGCTGGGATTGTGCAGCCGTGGCACCGTAGCAGAAGAGGCCACAGATTCACATTCCTTAATATCAGCTTTGATTAGAGAGATGATGGGAAAACGCGTTGATGCAAGGGAGGGAAAAATGATAAGAGTTTTCCAAATGTCTTGAAAATGTCTACCTTTTCTGGGGGAGTCATGACACTATCTGTGCTTTTAAATGCTGTTGTGTGGGGTGTGTACTATGGGCACACAGTGATGTGATCCAGCTGCCCCCACCCCTTCCCCCCCCCCCTGTCTCTCGTCCCTCCCTAACTCTCCTGGATTCCATCACTGCTCGCGTCTCTACGGCAACAAGCGGTGAAAGACGCAGACAACAGTTTCTGTTCAGTCTCCTCCTGATAGGTCCCTGGCTCAAGACCAAAAGTACTTTCAAACTAAAACATACATTAAATAATGTAATGTGCAACAAAAACAATATGACAGCGTGTCCAAAATGGATACTAACAGGACATTTGGCAAGGTCAGTATTAAAAAAGCAACCGGGAATAAAACTCAACTGGGTTGCTTGCAGGGTGTTTGCCTCTTCTTTGTTTTGTCTCTTGAGAGGCGTGAGAAAGTAAGTACACACAAAAGTATTTTAATTTCTAAGAACGATAAATTGACTCTGCAAATATCATGGAGCTACGGCCGTAAATTCACAGGGGGAGGATTTACGGGACAGAAGCATTGCCTGAACTCCACAGCCAGCAAGCAGAACAAAAACAAACACATGTAAAAAGGTTCAAATATAATTAGTCTTCCTCACCAAGTCAACAAATCTCTTTCAAAAACCCAAACAAACAAACCAGCTCCCTTGTACGTACAAGTTTGAGGAACCAAAGACAAATATGCAGTCCCTAACAGAGCGTGTAAATGCTTTATTTAGTTTGTCTAAATGTTTATCCGTCTCAACTTGTAACACTCCACGCTTGTTGTGCGGCAATCGAGTGATCACAAAACAAACTTGGTGGTGATACATCAACACATGCACACCATCTAAGTTTCCATTTCTGGCTCTTGGACAAATCGAAAAAAGCCCTGCAACATATTTAAGGTCCAGGCTGCTCGTTGCTGCAGTGTTGGACGTAAGAAGAGCTTTTGGCAGATGACATAGTGCTCTGATGGCGCCAGGAGAAGCACAACAGCAAAACAATAATACAGAACCCATGGCGAATGCTAACTTAGTGTCGGTTGTGTAAGAGCACAGCTAAGCGATGACAGGGACTTTAACTTGATTAAAGTCAGTCAGACCATACTTTTCAGAAATACCTCCGCAGTTTTCTGTGTGTCTGCTACAATCTTCCCAGAACAATGCAGAAGGCTGGACCAACCATCCTTCTGACTTGGATTCCTCCTCTCACATTGAATATATTTTATAAATAAGGGGTTCCATTGCTCCCTAAGGGCATACATCTTGGATCAGGGAAGGCCCAAAATGGCACCCATAACCACAGGCCCGGGGGCAGGCAGCAGCAGTACCCACACTGCCTCACACTCTGATCTGGTAGAAAAACAGCCCTTCAAACAAGTAGCGTGTTTGTCAGCCGGAGGGGAGTGCCAGCCACTAGTTTTGCCTTAATATAGTCTTGCTGATCCCTGTGCTGGCTTTTCAACAGCACACACACATTCTGGTTCGCAGAAAACCCATGTCAGATGTGACTTATTGGTTCAACATTTGAAATAGAAAGCTGCGGTTGCTCACAGTTTCAAGAAGAAAAGACTCTAACTCTTGGGGGCCCATGCTGAGGCGACTGACTAAGTCAGGCATATTTAGTAGGGTCAGTTTCAGGAAGGGAAAAATAAATGAATCTTGCAAACAGGAAGACGCTGAGGATGCAAAAAAGAAAAGAAAAAAATCCCCACAAATGTTCTGAAATACTTTGCTGCGAGAGCTGTTGGCAAGGGTCCGGTTCAGAAGTTCACTCCCTGAAATTTTCCCTAGGGCTGAGGCTTCGTTTAGAACGCTACACAAGACAAGAAACAATGGGTCTCATCGGAGATACTCGTTTGACGATAATGAGAAGAATTTTTGTTTTTGCCGATTGGCTAATATTTTGTAAAAGTCCATGTCAAACCCTCCTTGGGAACTTTTTGTTCTCTATCATACATAATTTGATCATGTTAAAAGGGAATATATATAAATAAAAGCCGCACAACCCCTCCAATGATTATGAGCACATCATAAAAAGGCATCTATAAAAAGGAACTAACTTTAACCGTAGGGCTAAAAAAGACTTGCAGTGTGCTTCAAACGGCTTGGGACCAACAAAGTATTTTTGCAGTCTGTCCCAGTCCTTTGGTCTTCTCATCAAGCCCACCAGCTACTTGTAAAATTAGTTCTAAGCAAACAGTACATCCTAGTTTCCTAAAGTAAAAGTCTCTATCAAACAGTGTCTATCTTTGTCACACAAACTGCTTTTGACCATCTGATGTTCTGTACCCGTCTGGACAGTGCGTTTCTTCTTTAAAAATGTGCTATATAAATAAAACTTGATTTGATTTGATTCTTCAAAGCGCTGTGTGTGGTATTGGTTTACATTCCCTTATCATATTGACAAGGCAGACATATATATATTTAGTCGAGGCCTGTACTTCCATTGCATTAACAGAAAACAAAACATCATCAGAGAAGAAGCAGATCTCCTCGCTCTGCATATCTCCAGCCTGTGCGGATTGGTCCCGCTTCATTTCGGTGGCTGGCTGGAACATCTGTTTCTGCTGCTCCAAAAAACTGTTTGTTTGTCTTAACAATTACGCCCTGATGTTTCTCATTTCATTTCTTAAATCTCTTGAAAGTCATTATCCAGTTTCAGGTCCTTCAAGGTTCTGAATTTGTAGAAACTCAATACGACCATCTGTTGAAAGCTGGTGTATACATCAGGCTACAGTCAGCTCACCTTTGACATTTCAGAGGAGTCGTACTGGAGGAAGCATGCGTCTATCTGTAACCTGCTGGAGTAACATGCTTGCATAGTAAAGCGAGTCAGCGTCGGGCTGTTTGGATCATCTGTCAGAGTAGGGGGACATGGGAGAAATAGGGGAGGGGGTCCCTCTGGGAGACATATGCGTTGTAGTTAAAATAATGAAAGTGTGAGCTCAGAGCAGATAAGAAGTGCTACTAATGACAACTTCTTGTAAACATCAGTGACACCTTCAGCTACTGCGTTTGCCTTCACAGCTTCTCCAACACAGCGCCACTTTATCCAATTCCACTCACTGCTTGTCCCTCGAATACATTTAGGGAGGAAAACGGAGGGTGGAAAAGTAAAGTGTTTTTTGTTAGCACTGCAGCTGCAGGCTGCACTCACCAGCCCAGCAGTCACAAGAACTCAAACTCTTTCTCTGACCTGCCCATCTTTCCCATCAACCCCCTGCTCATGGCTGCTGGGTGTTGTCAATCAGCACCCCCTGGCTCCTTGAACATGGGGGCTCATTGGCATGCTGCCCATAACTCCCTTCTGTCCATCTAATGGGGCCTGAGCTCTTGGTCTGTCCTTGACGAATGGAAGCTGAAGTTTGCGGAGTAAAGGCCAGCGGGAAAAAGTCTGCAGTATGACTCAATCCTTGAGCAATGAGAGTAAGAGAAGTTCTCAAAAGTTGAAACTAGTCAGGTTTCTAGTTTTGGAATAGTTGCTTGGTGGGTCACCGCCAACCGTACAACAGTCCACTACATTCTACTTTGTTATACTAAGAAGCTGAAATGGATTAAGCGTCAGAGATTTAGAAAAACGAGAAAGACTTAATTACGGCTGTCAAAATGTTGTCACGATGAAAAATAAGGTGGTTGCTTAGAATTTTGACATTTCTCTTCTTTTTTTTTACAGCCAAAAGGTTGATCCTTCATTGCAGTAATATGAACGATCACTGTGTGAAACCAAATAAACAACCCAACCACATTGTGATTCAGCTTTTAAATTCACTTCGGGGCCAGGGCTGAGGTTAGCTGCCTGGCCTCAAGTCTGCATGGCCAGCAAACGGGAGAATGGGAGGTGCCCAAAATATACTTTAGTCCCCAATTTAGACACACCCTCTCCCACCACATTGACCTCCAATAGGCATTCATTCACTTAACCATTACCAGAATTCTGAAAGTAAGGCTGCAACTATCAATTATTTTCATATGACGGCTATTTTCTGGGTTATTGATTTTTCTTCATGTATAAATTCGGACAAAATGGTGAAAAAGCAAACCCCCTGAGCCCAATGTGAAAAGATGTTCACTCATACATAACCTCACTTCCTTTTACCTTCAATGAAACCTGACCGTTACGATGGAAACCCAAGCATTTACTGCCACTCTTCAACAATCATGTGTCATTGTTGGAGCATATGCGGTTTCTGATTATAATACTGCATCAGAAAAAATCAAAAGAGCCATTATGAGAGCAGCGGCTGGTATCATTACACATGCTTACATTCAAATTGCCCACTTAACATAGTTCTCCTACAGCAACATGTGTTTATCATTAGCGAGCACACTAATGGCTCAAACATTATTCGAGCTCACTTAATGGCATAGTTGTGCTTTGTTCAGGGTCTGTCTGATAAGAGCCGGGCCACTAATGGTTTATTAATTTCCCTACGAGCCACAAAAAACACTGCAAAAACAAAAACATGACTCAGAGGCTCAGGCATTGTCTGATTCAATCACATTACCAATAAGTTACTGTGGGGAAAATCCCACAAAATACTAAAAATATTCCATGGGTCTATGCTCAGCTTGAAATCCAACAGTTATTGGTATTGTAGCTTGGATTTATGGCTTTCATTTGTTGCAATTGCTCTGAAAGAAATGCCTAATAATGCTGTGTTGAAATATTTCCAGCAACAAAGAATGAAACAATATTTTCCACAGACTGACCAGAATGCAATGCACTGGAAGGAGAAAACAATCGAGGAAAAGTGGGAACTCATGGAGTGAGAGTCAGAATGAGGCAGGTTAAAGGAAACTGACTCGCTATCAAGACTCTGTATCCAAACCTGAGGGAGGATTTCTCCTTTAAAGTGAACGCCCGAACACAAAGAGCAAACCTCGCTCTGCCCCCGTCAAAAGCTCACCCAATATTGGGGAGCACTGAAAGGATTTGAAAGGCATCGGAAGTGTCTTCTTGTCCCCCTCCGACGCAACAATGCACGAGCATCTGTTTGAACTTGAAAGTGTTTTATCTGAGAGCAGCCATGTGTGTCCCACTGACTGGATGTCATGCATTGGGGAGGGATTCAACACTTTGTTCTCGATAACTTTTAAGTGTGCAGTTTTCTGAGAGTCACCCCTATGTAACAAAAGACTCTGTGAAGCTCTGATGATAGGGGTGAAGAGCAGACAGAGGAAATGACTTCAGGGAAATGAGTGAGGAGCAGCCACAATATTACTATAACTTTTACAGTATTATCTTTTTACATAACTTCGTTATTTGACATTCATTTCAATTCAAACTATGTGGATTAATGTGTACATTTCAAAATCAAGTCTGTCTTTGACTCTATAACTATAAAGTTTGAGTTGTCTTCCTCAAAGTTCCTGAGGTGCAGCGGTGCGGATCACAACACAGAGAGACATGAGTAGAATAAGCTCATGCACACACTTGCACTCTCAGTCCTGAGCTGTTAGTGAGGGCATTTTTTGACACGTCCAAAATGTTTCTTACTTTTGGAATCTTTTTTTTAAGAAGAGATGCAGAAGAAATCTGTAAAAATGTGCAAATTGGAAAAAAGAACTGTTCAATCATCAATCAGACTACGTTACGCATCTGCATCTTCAAAGTATTTTTTAAATTCCCTTCCACCTGTAATGTTATTGTCATTTGTGTAACTAAACTAATCTTAAATCCAAAATCACATTCCCTATCAGTAAACATTGAAAACACCCTGCAAACGGACAGGTACAGTTGTCTTTGTACGCTTTGCACAGTAACTTGTGCACTTGCCAGGTTTTACAGCAATACCAACATGGATTTAGCAAACCGACATTTATGACACCCTGAGAGGGTTCATCTAAAACAATAAAGGCTCTCTGTCTTTGGAGAGAGGAAAAAAAACACAACTTAAATATTAGTCTTAGTCACCATGTTCCTGCACAGCGGTAACTGTGGCAGAAGGTTGGCTCCTGCAGTGGATTCATAATAAAAGTATAACTTTAGAACAAAGTCATGCTTCTTATAGAGCAGGTTCCTTTCCTCCTTTTATGACTGAGACACCAATGTGTCAAATGGAGGGACATATTTGCCATTTCTAAAAGAAAATGCTCTTTCATCTTTCAAAGAGCAGAAAATGCAGTGAAGGCCATCTGTTTTCAACTGGGATGTGAAGTATCCCTGCCTCCAAGGGCTGTTGGACCAAACAAATATTTATCCCTTTCCCCTTTGTTTAATTCACCTCTGAAACAACACAATACACTGAGATGCGTCAGAATGCATTAAGATGACAGATAACTGCTGAATGATGATTCTAATTTGAATAGGTTAATTTTTTGCAAAAAGCTTACAAAGCATATGGTTTTAAACAACATGCTGATCAGTGTTGTATTTCCTATTTTTAGAAATAATCTAACAAATATGCAGACTGAAGTCACCAAAAGCCAACAAAATCATATTATTGCACTTCATAGGCCTACATACAGAGACATATTCTTAATAACAAGAGATGTCATCCAATTAAGTCAAAACCGTACTTTAAGAAGCACAACGTGTAAAAAGTAGCCTAAGTGCTGATACAGTATATAATGGGGAGAGTAATTCATGTACAAAATATTAATATTTGTACACGGTCGCCCCCGTTTAGCAGCCTGCCACACAGACAGCATGTAGCCTGCTGCCTCTCCGTGCCGCTGCTCCACTTTCACCACAAAACAAAGTAAAGAAAACACGGTAATGTTTTGGAAACTGATTACACTGGCACTGCGGCGCTCTCTGCTCCTTTGAACGTCACTTTTTCTTTTGTTTCGTTACCAGAGAAGCCCAGCTGACCTGGTGCAAACACCGAAGCCTCCCCCCAACCCGCTCCCAGACAGTCAGCCCGGGACTCCCCTGTCTGCCGCCCGTCCTTACCTCTCTTGCAGGAGGGCAAAAGCTGCGACCCGTCGGGTGAATTAGCAGCAAAACGCATTCTTCTGGAGGCAAATCCGTACGGGGCCCTCCATTAGACACGGGCTCAAAGTGCGAGACGACAGGAGGAACATGAAAACAGCCGGAGGTAGAGAGAGTCAAAGAAAGTCTTCAACCCCTTGGAGCAGCGCAGACTTCGGGGCCAAGGTGCGACAACTTCCCCCTGGTCTAAACTCGAGCTGAGGTAGCAGAGAGTTTCCTCCTGTGAAGTTTTGAGTCCGCGTGTTTGGTTAAAAGAGCGACGTCCCGTTTTGTTTGCTCACAAACTCTGTGTCTGTCTGTGTAGCCCGTTATTGTAACTTCTCCCACAGCTCTCGGTCTCCGTCTCTATTGCTGCCTCTTCCACACACGCATCTTTGAAGCCAGTGTCGAATTGCTCAGCAAATTATTGCAGCGGCGGAGCTGGTCGTCAAACCAGGAATGTCCCAGCCCCACAGCTCAATACGGCTCCTGGAGTGGAGAGGGGAGGGAGAGAGAGAGGAGGGGGTGTTACCCATATAGACAGTGCATTAACAAGTTTTACAATCTTGGAAGAAAAAAAAACTTCCTCCTTCCTTCCCTGAACACTTACCTGACTTATTGTTGTCAATCGTATCCACCTGAACTTCGCTTTGTGCGACTCCATGATGCACATTAACATCATAATTTTGGCTTTAACATGAATAATAGTTTTTTCTTTAAAGTAAGAATTGTTGTAATGTTGTTTGACAATTAAGAGTGTGCAGTGCACATACAAATATAAAATACAATAATACAAACTTTTAAAACCTCAAATATCGTCAATAAAAAATGTAATGACATTTTTATGATTTTATTCAATCAATAGATGTGTGGTTGTTTTTGTTAAGCTTGTTCAATGCTAAAAAGAGATATTTCACCTGTATAGAACCTCTTACTGAAGTTTGCAGGGATGGCAGGAAATGACATGGTTTTATTTTGGAACTACAATAAGCTGTTATCGTATGCAAGTGATCATCATATGAAAACCTGACACCCATATAAACAATAGTTATTATATTTGTGGAAACAGTACTTTAACCTTTATGACTGACATTAGCTTTACACATAGTTTTCTTAGTATTTTTCTTCCTCTTTCCGCATTATTTATGGTTACTGAAATATGTTTTTTTACTAGCAAAACCAGAAACCAAACTGTGCCCACACTGGTTGCTAAAGCTTCCTTTACTGTGTAAATCTACCTCTGTGCTTAAATCTGTGATAGTTCCATACCGCACAAACAGCCTCAAAGCTATAAAGGCAGTTCTCATTTTTCAGTGAATACACTGTTCCTTGTAGATTAAACCCACTCTCACTGGGCCCATTGAATTGAATTAAAGTTATTTGGGAGGGGGATGTTTGAACAGCTAATGGCTATGGGTAATTTCTGGCATCGGACCTGTTGGTTGGATGGGCTGAATGTTGGTTGGCTGGAGCCATTTCCTCATCACTAGGTGCAACGCCTTCACAGAGGGGTGTGGGGGGGAGGGAGCTGGGAGTGTAAAACAGTCATCTGTTGTGCGTATGGGCATGAGTAAACAGCATAATCATCTTGGAGGCAGTAATTATGTGCTCCAGCGTTGGCCGGGCGGCAGCGGCGGGCCCACCCTGCTTCAGACAGCAGGTGCAGCTCACCATGTGACAGCTGACTGCGATGGAAGGTGTGATCCAATCCTCCCAGGGCCGGCTCGACCCAGTGAGGGCCTTCAGGCAGTCAGGGCCAAAGCCAACAACGCCAGAAAACCTCTGACACAGGAGGAAAGGGAAAAAACGATGGAGGAGGTGGTGGAGACGGGACTGATGAAGGACGGATGCTCCAACTTTGTTTTTACAGCACTGCTATCTTTTTTGCCAGTTTCCCTTGTAATGGACAGTTTGACCTCTTCCTCCTGATTTATGACGACCACTTAATCCACATTTATATTATCAATACTTTAATTATTTACATGTCTTGGTCAAAGGGTTAAGCACACTGAAAGGATTATTATGGATTCTTTAATAGTGATTCATAACCAAATATTTAACTGCAGGTAAACTGAGGATCCTTACCATATAAAGGGCAACTCAACCTGGCAACCCACAAGTTTCTTTAAGCCGTATATATAAAGTGTAAATGAATGGCGTGTGAATCATTAATAACAATAATCTGTTCTCATTGGACAGTACAGCCCACTTTTTTCCTCATCATTATTTTTAATTCATTTTCTTCACCCCATTTTCTCCCTCCTCTCTCCGAGGGTCAGGAGCTGGTTGGAGATGGAGACGGAGCCTCGGGTTCAGAGGGGGGTGAGTGGGGTGATTGGACACAGTCGCATGTGAAAGGCCAGAGAGCGGCGAGTCCACAGGGAGCAGGTTCCGCACACAAAGGGCCAGGGAGGGGCCCGGCGGGGGCGGGAGGGGCCCGGCGGGGGCGGGAGGAGAGGCCACGCTGGGAACCAAAGCTGACAGCACAGACACTTCTCATCCACTGAGGGCTGGCCTGTCTCTGGCCCCCTGGGGTAATATCCTCACTTATCTGAGCGGAGCTGCCAGAGAACCACGGCAGCCTCAGCCAGCAGAAGCAGCAGAAACACTGAAGTCCATATCTCACTATGAAGTCTCTTTCCTCAGTCATATCAGCCCTGATCAAGAACAAATAGCTTACAACACACTTGGCCACAGAGGTGGGAGGTAACTACATTTACTCAAGTACTGTACTGAAGTACAATTTTGAGGTACTAGTAGTTGACTATTTCCATTTAATGCTACTTGTTGGAGTAGGGGTCTACCAGTAGCTACTTTTAACAAAATGCATCAACAAAAAAATCAACTACTCTTTAAGTCATTAAGAGTCAAAGTATTTAGATATTTTACAAAATGTCCATCAGAACTTTGTTTGTCTACAACAGTAACATTCTACGTGATGCAACAATATTAACTAGAAAAATGTCACATGTATAAATATAATGAATACACACATAAGGTAATTGAAAAGGTTTGACATTAATGTATTGGTACTTTTACTCAAGCATGAATACTTCATCCACCACTTTTTAGCCAATACAAAATTACTTCTCGAGATGGCGAAACAACGTCAGTTTACACTTTATACATTCAAATACTGATTTGTGTATTTGGCTTTTAGGGGAATTGGTAGGACCGTCTAACAAGGGCTTTGTCTAAATGCTCAGGCTGGGTTTGTTTGGAGTTAGTCACTCCAGCTTGCTGTCCTTTGCTATGAGGATAATAAGCCTCCGACCACTGTCAACAGAGTGTTTATGACCTGCAAAGCAGCCCTGGGTTGTGTTGACTCTGTCAGCAGGGGCCTGAGGGATGCCTGACTCCCATTGCTATTAAAAGGCACTTCCAGATAAGAGGAGTACCATCCCTCTGTGGGAGCCGGTCAGGATTTGTGGATTCGACAGCAGGACAACATACCAAGGATTAATTGTTGTTTGTTGTATTCGTTAGATCCGACTCCCAGTTTTATGTAACTACTTTAAAGCAGATGTGGAGGGTAAAATGCCATGAACAAGCACTTGTTGCATTTCTTTTTCTAGATGATTTCAGACAGTCCTTTTCTAACCTGCAATAACATTAATTTGGAACGTTTATACGTTTTTATAAGACAAGAAAAACGTTGTGCAGGGCGAATACATTTATACGAGACTGAGAAAAATCACAATATTTTACAACATAGGGTAAATGGATTTCCCCTAAGAGGGCTGTATATCTCATGAGTTAGACAGGTGTGTGCAAGGAGTGTGTGTGTGTGTGTATTGTCCCTTTCTGTATGTTGGACTGGGTATGTGCCTACAGTTGTGTGTGTGGGTTTGTAAAAGAAAGAGAGAAAGTGAAATTTGAAGGCACCTCTCTACATCTGGTTTCTGCATCACTGCGGTGGGATCACATTATCCATCGTAGGCTCTCTGGGAATTTCATCGGTCTGTAACATCTCACTTATTCACACGTCTCCCCGGCCGCAACCGTGTAGAACAATCCCGAGTGTCTCTCGTGACTCTGCAGCGACCCTGCACATCCTCTGACCTTCCTTAAAGCCTTCTCCTGTCTGATATCGTGCCTCTGTGAGAACTGGAGCATAAAACTGTCCAAACTCCAGTTGTCATACACTGTCACTGTTTTGCCTCAGATGTCAACAACCATTTAAATTATTATATACATGAACACAGCTACTGCCCCTCCTACATGGATAGGATTAAAGAAGACAAAAAGTCAAAGTTAAAGGATTTTAATACAGATTCCTTTGTCACATTTGATGAATTAAGCTAATAAAATTAATTTAAAAAAATGCTGCTCCAAATTGATGATCCAAGGACAGAGAGATCTGCTTGGTAAATGAAAAGATGTCTTAATAAAATGGTATTTGGTGAAATATTCACAATCTCAAAGAGTGGATCCAGAGCTCAATGATATAAAAACATGGATATATATACAATTAAAAATAACTATACAAAAAGCATGGGTTTTAAAGCATAGTCAGGTGTTAATCTATGACTAAACATTGGAAAATGTCTTGCATGAAAACATGTATTTTATGGGTCAGATGTATGTTGTTCAACTGATGTAGCACAATCTACTACCAGTCCGTTTTTTAAACAACTCATGATGTGGAGCTGATGTGAAACTGCTCTGCTACTCTGCACTATATCACTTCCACCGGGGTCAGATTTATAACGGATCCCCAAATCATACGAACGTGTTGTTCCGGTCTCATCCCCAACATCCGAATCGGCACTGACGTGAAGCTGCCACGATAAAGCATGCGGGAGTTGGGTGTAGTGGGTATCTGGGGAGCCGTGCAGCAGGAAGAGGTTGAAGTGAAATATCATTCTTGTTTAACACTGATGTTTGCTCTGGTCCCACAGGTCCATGGTGACCTTGTGATTTATGGAGCAGCGCTGGAGGAGCAGATCAGAATACAGCTGCCCCATAGCTGCACACAAACATGTGAATTCCAGACTCAAGCATAACTGCTAGCCTTGCTCTACATTCAAATTCAATAAAGCTTTGGGTTTTCCGGTTATTAGACTTAAAATATAAATAAAATAAATATAACCATTTCTTTTGTGTACATTTGCTTCAATCCAGGGATTATGTGTGTAAAAATGTGACGCTTGTTGCTGCACACTGGCTTTTACAGCTCATTCTGAATGGCATGAAGTGATGTAGAAAATGTGCTAGATGGAGAGGATTAGGATCCGAGACTGCAAGTGCTTATCATCTCCCGTAGCACTGGAGTGTAGCCATGGAAACAGGAAGTGAGAGGCAAGCGTCCAAGATGGCCACCAGCTTGTGAATGGGCGCATTCCTCAACGGCAGGGTGTCTGCAGGAGGGAGGAGGGGCGAGCGAGTGTGTTTACTCCGAAAAGGGACTATATAAATAGTAACTGCTGCTGTTTTAAGGACTTCCTGTCACTAGGTATTCCATAAAACAGTAGTTAAATAAACAATCAGTTTCCCATTGGGGCGGCCTTGTCTATACTGAAGTGAGGTCTGCTGTGGGTTCAAACCAGGACCCCGGCTTGTGGATTTTAAAGCCCCAGACTGCAGTCATGGAGCTGTTACAGGTCACCACACTCTCTTTCACTCGCACCCCGTCTGGTCATATAACCTCCACACACACAAACCCAGCCTGAATTCCACATTCAGCATATTTTTTTCTCTGCTGAGTAACTTCTCCGCTGACTTTTCAATGAGCTCCTTTTCCTAGTTTTGTTATGTGAGTTGTGCATGTGGTGGTCCTCTGTTCGCCATAACAGTGCATGGATTCAGGGCCCTTTAATGATCTGAGCAGGACTTCATTCAGAGTTAAAGAACATTATGGTGAGACTATAGGAAATTAAGTATTTAAAAGTTCATGCAGTTTTGTATTTTTTGGTATTCCATCCCTAGCATATTGAACTTCAAATGGTGAAATGTTTAAAATGCAGCTTTATATCGAGGGTTGTCACATCCATTTTAAAGTAACAGAAGCAAGTGAACAACCAGTGTTACATGCAATAAATCCTAAGAGATCTCTTAAAACAATACTCACATACTGACATGTACATTGTTCATATGGAACCTCTAAAAGCTGCTGATGGAGGGGGTAAATGTTCCTGATTCTGTGTAAAATAATACTCCATAGCTCATTAAAAGTGAGCCCACAGCAACATCACAAATCTAGTGGGCGTTTTCTAAAGTTGCACTCATTGTGGAACAACATTTCAACTGTGTGTCTCCTCCCAGTAGGCAAACATTGTCCACAAAAAGATTCCACTGGACAAAAAGACCTTTGTGCTCATCAGTTATTGCCTATCACTTGCATTTCTTTGACGCAAAATGGAGAGGGGGAACAGTTACAGTGACAAATGACTCTTCCAATATACATGTGCACATCTGGATATTGGGCTTCCAAATTAATTGAAAAAAAACCTATTACCTACAGTACAAGAGAGCAGGGAGACACGTACACACACAAATATATAAATATATGCCAATACGCAAATACACAAACATGAACCAGCTGGCATTGTCAAGAAGGACACCATCCATCACTCCGGCTCTGTTTTAGACAAGACCGTGAAGCTGTCAGCATGCATTCCTGAACGCAGCTTATGCAGAGCACATTTGTCAACCTTGAGGAGATGCGCATGCCCAACATGTTTGGATGTTTAAAGATATCTCATTATGGCCTTTGGAAGTTATTGGCATTCCCACAGGTGCTAAAATAATCCACAAACAGAGCGTTGTGGTATCAGTTTAGACCTGGAGTGGTGCAGGGTGATCCTCTGGAGGATAATTCCTGTTTGTTTATGAGGCCGAGGACAGGATGTCAGGGTGTGATAGAGCCGCCCTCATCATTTTTCTTAATTCCACCCGACACAGACAGTGCCCTCATCTCTGGAGAAGTATCACTTTTGTTAAAAGTCAAACACATCATCCAGGAGGATACAATCTTTCACTCTTCCGCTTTTTCAGATGTTGAGCTTGAGTCTCCGGGCCCCGCAGGTGCACAATCACAGCAGAGTATCACCAGATAGTCACTATGGAGCCACGGGGAAATGTACAAAGAGTAAACAAAGTGTGTGTGCATGCCTATCGAGTTTTACCTATGTCTGAGCGTGTTTTATGTATACATAAAACACGCATGTATCCATATATGGATGCATGTTTTGTCTCTGCAACCACATTGTGACATGTCCTCTATCTAATCAGACATTTGTTGGGTTCAATCAAACCCCATAAGAGATACTTCCCCCCAAACAGGATGCACTGTAGGCAGATGTGAAGTGAAGACACTGATGTCTTCATAACGTTCCCTGCTTTTTCCCCCACTCCTGTAACTCATGCTCCCCTTTTTATTTTTCTCCCCCTCATGTCGGGGAGACAAGTTAGATCCGTGAACAATCTGCTCCATCCCGCCCCCTTCTCCGCTCCATAAATCCAGCTCCCTAGGGACAGCTGGAAAGACAGTACAGGCAGGAGCCAGATAGAGCTGTCTGAAAAGACTCCTGTTTCAAATTAGGCTTGCTGGACAAAAGTCCCCTCGACCCCAAAGTTGAATCAGTGTCTACTTCCTGTATACCATTTCGTAGAGGGGTGTGGACGGACACTGGAAGGTGAGAGTTGGTGTGTTTGCAGCGAGGGAGTTGGTGTCACTGTGGTCTCCTGATCAGCGCACAGAAAGGCGCTTTACAGCCCTGTTAAAGGCGAATAAAAAGCTCTCTCTAAAGAGGCATATTATTTCATGGCCTGTGTGCTCTCACAGTTAATGTCCCAGCGCAGCGTGAGTTCGCTGGACTTCCTCTCGTCATGCCTCTGTGTCCTGATGGGCCGAGGTCACTGCACAGCTGTATACTCAAAGTGAAATGGAGGGCAGAGAAATGGAGAAATGAAATGAAGTGTGTCAGCACATGAATAATTGCGGGGTTTAAATTATAAATTAGCAGTGAAAATTGATTCTATCGCTGCAGAGTAACAGCTTAGACTTTTGTGTAGAGCTTTTTTGCAAATAGTCAACAATGTTATTTTATGTGATTATTATTATTATGGCTTTATTTCTTGTTTGGCTATGTCAAAGACCAAGTTTGGGATCAACTTTTCAAATGGGTTGAGCCATTACCAATATTCGAAACGTTCTTAAATTCAGTAGACAACAACTAAAACTATGTTATACTTTTTTCCTCTAAGACGGTAGGTTACTTAATATTCTTAAAGGGGCTCTATTATGCTTTTTGGGGTTTTCCCTTTCCTGTAGACTTCTTCGTTAACTTCCGTAACATAATGACATCACTATGTAACACATTTGCGCCTCTATTGGCTAGTGCTCCAACACAATGTACGTGATAGGTTAAGGGGCGGGACATCTCTAAGCTAACCAATCAGAGCAGACTGGGCTCTGGTTTCAGACAGAGGGTGAAAAGAGGTGCTACAGCACAGGGAGTATGAGATTAAATACCTATTTGAACAATAAAGCATGGAAACATGTCACAGTAGAGGCACAAAATACAAATATGAAGCGGAAAATTATTGTATTACGGCACCTTAAATATAGCACAACACATCTGTATCGAGGCCATGCTTATTTTTTTAACTCTGATTCTTCAATTATTTTGTTAATTTGGCCAAACAAATACAGACTAGCAACTGAGAAAAATCACCTCAAGGGAAGCTGTGTGGAGATTATACACAGAATCAGATTCCATGAGAAAGTGGATATATTTTTGTTTGAGTGTTAGTTATGAGGGAAATCTGAGTAGCCAGGACAAATTGACGGACTCCGTTAGAATTTGCAGCGCTCGGGATGGATTGATGCACAACAGGGAACATTCAGGCAGCTCGTGTTCACCTCTGTGATACCAGAGTGTTCAGGGTCAGGCGCTGCAGCTGAGGCTGATTCAGGTACAGTGTGATACCTGCCTGAACATGGCTGCTTTCATAATGACTGATCTCCCCCCAGGTGCTCATGGGTAGAGCTACTCTCAGGGTCAGGGGGGCAGAGGAGCATGGCTAACACGACCCTGACCTCTGAAAGAATAATTTCCACCTTTGTGTCAAAACAAGCTCCATGTGACGTCAGTGCTTTGACCACCTGCTCCTCCACTCACTTAAAAGCACTTTCAATCTCAAATGATTTGAACAATGCTGTGCAAAGCTGTTTCCTATGGACTTTAGTATGCATATTTTCAAAGTGCCGTTAAATTTGGACTTAACAGAGTAAAAAAAGAAATGTATACTCAACTAACACAATTTCAGAAAAGGAACATGGCACCATTCTTTATCTTCCTTTTAATCATTATAACATTATTTTCAATATATTGGATCTAATCATTTTCTTTCTCGTGTGTAACTATATGTTGATGTACAGTATGTATGCTGAATATCAGTGTTAATCCTCTTGTTACCTTGAATTTGTAAAAAAATTCTTATGAATTCAATTAAATCGAGTCACATTTAACATCAGCAATTTACAAACTTTTAAAAAACTTATATTCCCAAACACATGAATTTTGCTTAAACCTTATTGGGCAAACCACAATTAAACAAAAAGGTTTAATATAGTAAGATTTTAGCAAAAATGCTTTCTTTAAAAATTCAAGGTAAGTGATTGTTATACACATTTTGGTAGGGAAGCGTTCCCTTCATGGGATCTTTACTGGTTGAAACAAGAATATTTTTGCCCCAAAATGTAAAAGAATATGTCATGGGGTCATCAACATTCGGCCATCAGTCATTTTTTGACCTTATGTCAACCTCTATCGAGCCTCATCCTCCCATACTCCCAAATGAACCTTCAGAGAGTTATTTCAACCCTCTCCACAACTGTTGAAGACAACAAGATCATTCATTAAGACTTTAAAAATTATAACCTTGTGTATTCAATTTCTCCAAAGAGCTTTTGCTGCATGATACAAACATTTAATAGCTGCACCACTGCACTAACTACTGATTATGCTGTGGTTGCACACATATATTTAGTCTAATGAGAGACTCGCCTGCTACCGTATGGTCTGTTTGTAAGCAGAGAGCTGTCAACTCAGGGAAATTTAGGAGATAATGAGATAAATAGTCTCTTGGACCCGCAGTGCAATGGTTTGGCTACAGACGACATTGATTATACTGCATGTTTGTTTAGAGGAGTGATTATTTGCTTTTTGGATGATATTTTGGACATGAAGATGAGAGAATAATATCTTAATTTTAGCAGTTACAACCACAGCAAGATAGATTACAAGTCTTTAACCTGCACTCACATCTGCACACGTATGTAAATATATTTAACATGTTCATTCAAATGCTCAACTTCTTAGTGTGATATCTTGTTTCAATAGTTACTTTATCACTTTATTTTACTTGTATTATTATTTTAATTTGTATTCTATTTTATCTTTATTTTTACCTTGTGTGAATCCTGTTTTTCATTCTGACACTGTTGCTGCTATAAACTCCTGCATTTCTCCAAGGGGATAAATAAAGTTTCATCTTATCTTATCTTATCTATCAGTATCCTGCAACGTGCTGCTTTATGGACACACAGAGGTTACCTGTCAACTTGTCCCAGGACGAGCGTTTGGTTTTGAGGAATTCTCTGAGACTGCACGTTGATGGAATTAATCTCTTGTGTTTTAATCTGGCTCATGGATATTAGGAGCAGCCTCTGCGGCCCCGGTCACATCACCTCTGACCCCCTCTGTAATCCGCCTCTCCCATCAGCTCATTAAGCCCAGGGAGTTCACACCTCTCGCCATGTTGGGCCCAGCTGCGTCTCCCCAGTGCCCGGCCCGGCCTGGGGTGTCAGGAAAGGCTGCCGGCTTCACAGGCACCGAGCGGACCCGGGCCTCTGATCTCTGCTGAAAAAAGGTATAAATCACGGAGTGGAGGTGATGGGCCTAAGTGCTCATTAAAGCAGGCAGTAATAAATGTGGAGAGAATGAAAGGCTTCTCTCTACCTGTCAGCCTGGGCTGCTTAATGAGAGGAGCCTGTTGCACTTTACTAATGGCTGATGATTAGGGAAAGGGTAGATGGAGTGTCAACAAACGTTTACTCTAACAAGTAACATGTAATGTTTAACTGCAGAGCAGCGGTCATAAATGTTTCACAGCGACAATAGGCACCACTGTGCCTCCTTTGACTGCATCCACATACCTTGTCAGATGCATTCATAATCACAATTCAGCTCAGGGTTTTTATATTTTATCATGTCCGATTTATTACTACAATGTTTATGCTTTTAAATGTCACAGTGAACCACAGCGGCTGAGATGTTTTAAGAGGATTGTGGCTTCGTATCCTTGATAGACATTCGCTAAATGGACAAGCTAGTCTCTCTATTCATCAAGCTGACACAGAAGTCATTGTGTTTTAAGAACAAAGAAGGTGTTTGTTGTAAAATGTCAATGCAGGATGAGGTATACAGTGAAAACTCGGATCAGCCTCAATAAATACTGATGTCAAAGCTCTAATGATGCAATTCACTTGTTTTTATTTCTGGGCAAACATCCATTCTAAGTTTGTCTTTTTGACTAAGCACTTGTTCATGTCTTTTATACATAAACATGTGTCCCCTCTGTGTAAAGACATTCTGCAAGTTTCAGGAAAAAAGATTCTCTCTCTTTTTGTCCTGATCCATTTTTATAAAAACCTGTCTGAAAATGAGCTGATCAGATTTTGGCCACTTTATGATGTCATAATGTTTTTTTGGGTTGTGTAACCATTAACCTATGACCAACCAAGGTAACACCCCCCACCCTTATCACCTGAATCTCCTCCTAGAGCACCATCGTGTTCTTTTTAAACAAATATCTCTCAGAGGGGCGTGGGGAGTGGCTCCTTATTTTCATCTAAAGCTACAGACACAGAATCAGCACTTTTGAAACAGGGCTGAAACAGAGGGGATTATGGGATGCTACAATGCATGATCTGTTTGGTATTTCGAGCCAAACACTTCAGAGAAATGTTTCTGGTTTCAGACATGGCCCTGCTTTCAGACAGAGGGTGAAAAGGGGTGCTGCAGCTCAGGCAGTATAGGAAAAATAAAGACCTGAAAATTAGCATTAATTATATGCTGAAAATCCTAATGTATTGGTGCCCGATCCAAGATGCAGCAAACCGGATTTTTTAAATATCAAATCTGCATTGGAGTAAAAAAGTGAGAGCAACATGCCTTCAGAGCTCAAGAACACTACACACGCAATCAAACAAACATGCTCATATTCATTACCTGGACGGGCCAGATGCAGGAAAGCTAATATTGGGCTTGGTGGTTTGGTTGACGCGGTGTGGATTAGGATGCAGCGTGGGTGTGAAAGAGCTCTCTTCAGAGGCTTATCGCCCCGCAGACTGATCCCCCCTCCCACTGCAGGACAACCCTCAGAGTCCACCCAAAGACCGCTTTCACCTCGCAGCCAGGTGGGACACAACATATCTGAGGGGGCTATGTAGTCCTGAATCCCTTCATTCACGCAGAGATTCAGGACAACATATCCCACCTGGTTCATTTGTATTTAATATACTGGAATATGATGTGCTTCATAGCGAAAGTATGTGACAAACCAAAATAAAACGACAAAATTTAAGATTTGACAAATGTTTGGAGAAAGCAACTGAACTTGAGTTAATGGGATTCTAGTCTCTGCAAAGAAAATGTTGCTCAGCTAAACACCAGCTGGCATCATCAACCCTGTTGCCTTAAAAATAATAGGATTACATACAAAACTACATGTTAAAGCTTATGGTTTGGGTTAAAATAAGTAAGTTCCTTACGTACTTGAAGTCAGGTTTGTGAATTAAATATGGCATGTATGTGGCTTAAGTTACATCTGTTACATAATTTACCTTTAATAAGTCGACACTGACATTTGGTTTTACAATGGACACGAACAGCAGTCTCCTGGGTAAAGGCCTTGTTTTTTTCCCCATCCATCTATCCATCAATCCTTCCACCAAGACCCCCTCCCTAGGTCAAGTTGGACAATAATAGAAGCAAACTTGTGATCGGTCAAAAAAAGTTTCCCTTGTTTTTTACAGTGCAGTTTCGTCCTTTTTCGTGAAAAGGACCTTTTTAACAAGACGAGGCTGCATCATATTGTTCTGTGAAAACATCTACTTACTATGAGAACTGTTTTCTATCCTAAAAATGAAACCCAAGGGGAGTGTGGGGAGGAAAGGAATAAAAAGAGAAGGGCAGGCTTGACTGGATTAGGAGCAGGCCTGTTTTTCCTCTCCATGTCAATGCACTCCTGCACCACGATAGATAGATAGTGACGGCCTGCCAGTTGGTTTTCATTACATCCTTTGCACTTCAGACCGACCCAGAAAAACAGCATCCCTCCCTTCCTTCTGCCCCCTCTCAACTGAGCACTTTTCCCTCTGAGGGAACGGTACGAAATTGTTCCTGAAAGTGAAAAAAAAAAAAGTATAGCCAGAGGGGACTTTTTTCAATGTATTTTTCTAATATCCTCTTCAGACTTGAAGTCTCCCGCTGCATGCCTTTTTTCTTTTAAGTAAACCCTGTCATCTACCCCGTGGGGGCTGCGCTGGAATGCTACTTCAATATAAGATCTGTACCTTTGCATTCTCTGAAATGCATGCCTATGTGTGTCCAAATGGGTCTCCACACAGGGGGAGAGAGGAAGGCAGAGGGAGGGGGGGGGGGAGTTTTCAGTCAGGGATATGGGAACAAGGTGGAACTGTGCTTTGTTTATTGCCCTCTGCGCATACCGATGCAAAATTAAATAAAATAAGGCACAGATGTGCATTACTGGCTCAGACTTCAATTGTCCGCAACCTGGGCGGAGGCCTGATCACATTGTATTAAAAGGTGGATGGTCTGACTCTCTCAACCCCCCCTCTTTCCCCCCTGAAGGCCTGTTATCTCTCCAACATGCTGTGCTGCCTGGATGCCAGCATAGCACACCGATAACCACAACCAGAACATCTCCCCCTCATAGGTCTCCTCACCCTCTTCGGATCGAGTCACGCCATGCTATACCTACGGGAGCGCCCAGCTTCAAAGAGAGCAAACTCGCATAGCAACAGATCCACAGCGGGCTGATTTTAGAGGATAAGACAACTCCTGTCTGTTCTCCAGGAAGCGCTGCCCTTTGACCCTGTGGCTTAAACGTTGACAAACTGAACTGTTCATTATTTCAATCAATCAGAAATTCCTTCCTGTGTACGCCTCCTGCTTTAAATCACTCGGCATTAACTGCATGGTTCAGGAACTGCAGGAAAATCAAAAACATGAAACATAATGTGGAAGAGACGCACAGATATTTTTGATCCAAGTTAGTGAAGCAGCAAATATGCAGCAAAACACAGGAAACAAATGGTATAATGTTAAATCAACCTTAAAGCGGACTTGCTTTGACCCAGCTCCGAGGGCCTCGGGACGTTGCTGTATGTTTCTGATGAACACACCTACTGTAGTCACGAGAAATATCCTGCCAAACGGCTGCTCTTCATTTTTGGTGGCTGTTGTCCAGGTCAGACTGAAAGGTTTTCAGCTTGCGGGGAATTTTTGTTAATAAAACCTTTGCCATCATGATAGCTGTACATCTGTTTTGTTTCAGCATAAGAAAATACAACGGTAAAATGACCCATTAATCTATGAAGATGCTCATTCAAACAATCCCTGTTGGCTTTCCAAATGTTTTGTGTTGTGTGAGAACTAAGTACACTTTCACATGCACATGTACTTATGATCCCGTGCCAGAACTATAAATGCAGATTATACCAAGATGAAACCAGAGACTGCATTCTTTTAAAAATGACGGACTTAAAATGAAAAGCATCTCATTGAGATTTATGTGAAAAAGCCTTGTTCCAAGTCACTATCATTATCACAACAATGATTTTCTTTTCCATATTTTCATTGCTTAGTTGCGTCATTCGTCAAAATCTCTTATTTTGATCTATGTGTGTGTTTTGCCATTGTCTATAAAAAGCCATGTCAAAAGAGAAAGGGAAAACCAGGAAGCGGTCCAAATGCCCATTTAGTCTGCAGCTTTATCCAAGCTGAGTTAAGGACAGTATGGGAACTGTTTGCAGCTCCGAGGCCTGCAGATTTTTCCAGATAGCATATCTGCCTCTTCAACTCTGCCAGAAAGGTTTTGTAAGGGACCCAAACCCTTCAGCAAGCATTAGTCTGTTGATGCAAAGCAGAGCAATTACAATTCCTGCCCAAATTGCAGAAGTCATTGCTTCTCCAGGCTGAGGCTTCAGTGGGTTTGACTCTGCGTCACAAGACTACGAGTGTACACTCTGTACTCTTATCTGCTGCAGCAGAGAAACGAATATATAGGGATGAAGAGCTACAGAGCTACCAGGACAGGAAACAGGATCGCTCCAATGACACACAGACACGTAATCCCTACACTAATCACTCTAATTAGTTCACTCAAAGGGGGCTTAGGTCTGAATATCAGCCTTGAGGGTGCCTTTTCCTTTTATCAGTTAGCGTAAAAATGCAAGCATTACCTGAAAATGACTTAAAACACTATAACCGTGCTGAAAATCATCTTTGAGGAAAGACAATCAAAATTCTGTTATTGTTAATTTTTCTATACATTGGAAAAAGTTACTGAAAAATGTCAAAAACATGATGTGCGTGGACACTTGACTCCTTCAACATAAATCCTGCAGTTGTATAGGAGCAAATCAACTATTTTTTTAGCTAATATTTTGACCTTAATCATAATAACTACTTGTAGATATTGCGGGTATTTTCGGTTCGAGGAACTGTAAGGATTAACAAAAAAACTCCATGTGCATTTTGTAGTCTATTGTCAAGAAAGAGTTAAGCTGTGACCCTCCGACAAAATATTTAGTTTGTCAATAGCACCTTGAAGTGGATATATACACGCTCAGTGAACAACCATAATGCATTTCAGAAGCAAACACAGTTAATAGGGGGAAGCGTTTATGTTTTGATTTAAACACCCAGAAGTGAACAGTGCTAAGTGTGCGTCTGTCTTTGAGAGTCACCCGAGCGTGTGTGTGTGTGTGTGTGTGTGTGTGTGTGTGTGTGTGTGTGTGTGTGTGTGTGTGTGTGTGTGTGATGTCAGCCTGTGGGCCCCTAGTTCAGCAGGTTGTGTGCGAGAGCTGCTGGTGCTGTGAGACCTTCCCGCGGTGTGAGAGCGAGGAGCTGGAATCATCCGAACCCCCTGCTGCAGCACCAACATCTGCTTGCCCGCCGTAACCAATCAGAGGGGAGAGTTTCGGAGCCGCGACGAATCGTCCTGCGAGGTGATCTTTTCAAGAGATCCTGGTGGAGGGGATGGAACAAAAGCCAACCCCCACCACCCCAGAAACCCTCCCGCTGCATCCACCCTCTCCATCCTCCCCACAGCCCTCTGGCTTTGATATCTTAGACCCCTGCGTGGAGGAATAGCCTCCCCTGTTCGTACCCCCACACCCACCCCACCTCCATACAAATAATCCCATGGATCATGACAGAAAAATGACGAGGGCTTTAGTATCCTGAGCATGGTTGACATACATCCACGACGCCCTTTGAAGGGGTTGTTTGTGTCCTTTCTTCTGTTACCTTTCACGGGATAAATTGGGATATTCCCATGCTGAGATTCGATGGCCCTGCCCGGCGAGGCGGCTCTCATCCGCAACATCAGAGCTTAAACCATCTATCTCGTTACTCATCTCTTATCTAGGCATTCTCGCTCTAAGCCGAGATAAACTCTGACAGCCTGAGGACGTAAGTAGATAGACATAGCAACAGTGGTTATCCAATATAAGATAATCAGACCGAAGAAATGTAACTCCTGCATAATAAATCAGCGTCTTTAAGATTAGTTAATTTGGATGTTGCATTTTATTTGTGAAAACAGACACAGAGACGGTCGGACAGAATCAGACGGCTTAGTAAGGACAACCCAGACAGTCAATCCTCTGGCCATCCCATCTCAGCACGCTAATGACATGGCTCTCCCTGAACATCTGAGGAATTGGCAGACAGGCAAAGGAAGGATTGGGTTCACTGAGTGAAGTGCAGAATGTAATTATGGGGATGGAGTAATGGAGGGACAGACAGAAGACACAGGGGGCACAGCGAAATGTTTGGCAAAGGGCCCGTTGACACAATGGGTACCGGCGCATGGATGTCACCCACTCCATCCAGATCATAGGCTGTGACCATCTAGGATTACGCCTTGCTCAAATATGTCCGTACATTCACCCCTCTAGGCTCATATGATCCTGTTGTTTCTCAGGACGACTTCAAACAATCTGAAGTTGAGTTGACTCTGCCAAGCGCTGCCACCATGGATAGATTACTGAACGGGCCTACCGGGCACAGGCCCAGGAGCCCAAAGTGTCAGGGGCCCTTTTGGCCTTCACCTGCAAAATGTAACTTGAAGAAACACATACCAACCTGAAAGAGATGCAAAATGACCACAAAGAAACATAAAACGACTAAAAAGAGATGCAAAGTGTATAGGGACTTGGTCTTGGAACCGAAGGGTCGCTGGTTCACGTCCCGATCGGACCACAAAACATAATATGGAGGGAGCTGGTAGCTGGAGAAGTGCCAGTTCACCTCCAAGGCCACTGCCGAGGTGCCCTTGAGCAAGGCACCTAACCTCAAAACTGCTCCCTTGGCGCCGGGTACCTGGCAGCCTCTCTGCTCTACCACTTCTCCTATCTGCATGTGGTTGTGTGTGTGCATGTATATCATCTGTGTTTCTGCATGTATATCCTCCCCTGTGTGTGTAATGTGTGTAAACACAACAGAGTGGGGAAAGAAATGTCCCTGTAAGGGATGAATAAAGTATATCTTCTTCTTCTTCTTCTTCTTCTTCTTCTTCTTCTTCTTCTTCTTCTTCTTCTTCTTCTTCTTCTTCTTCTTCTTCTTCTTTCTTCAAAGAAACACAGAATGAATACAAAGGGAAGCAAAACAACTTGAAAGTAAAACAAAATAGGACACAAAGAGACACAAATCTACTACAAAGAGTTGCAAAAGATCTTAAAAGAGAAACAAAAAGGACGCAAAGAGAAGCAAATTGACTACAAAGAGATATAAAATGACTACAAAGAGACACAAATCTACAACAAAAAAGAGGCAAAACCACAAAGTCTGCCTCTTGCTCCTATGTAGGAAAGTGGTGGGGCTTTTTGCTTTGGCCTTTTGTCCAGTGTCTCACTTTCTCATTGCTGCTACATCATAATGCTCAACAGATATGTGATACTTACATTTCTGTCACTAAAATATCACTGAGTTTTTCTCCCGGTGATGCCCACAGAGTCCCTTAGATGTGGCAGTTTCAGAGGGTGAGGTGGTGATCAGAGGGGAGGGGGGAAAGCTCTTTCAGGTCTTACAGTATATGATCTCTGCAAACTGAGAAGAAGCCAGAAATGTTCCACAGTCCATCAGGTCATTAGGTAAGATAACCTGAATCCATCTTGAAGAAGGTCTACTGATTAAATTGTCAATAAAGTGTGCCAGACTTGTGGTTTACTTGTGTTAAATCAACCGTATCAGCCTTTTTGTTCGTGACATGGGTTTTTATAGTCAAAGGCAACAACGGGAATAGATCTGTCAGTGACTTGGGACAAGTTTAGAGAAAACTTAAATCATCAGCAGGTCTTGGCTAATAAAATCCTTTTCTTTTTTAGTCCCAATTTTTTATAAAAGAATACACATTATCAGTTTCTGGTTTCATCTCGCTGGGATCTGCAATTAGTTCTGGGGGGGGGGGGTCATAAGCAAAACTGTCAATTTGAACTAGCACGTAGTTCCCATAGAACACAAATCAGAATGTTTGGAAAGCCAACAGGAACTGTTTAAATGAACATTTAAAGAGATTTAAACAAAACAGATGTAAGGCTATCATGATGGCAAAGGTTATTAATTGATAAAAATGCCCCGCAAGCTGGAAACCTTTCAGTCTGATCTTCACAACAGCCACCAAAAATGAAGAGCAGCCGATTAGCAGGACATTTTTCATGAGTACAGTATTGTCCCGAGGCCCTCGGAGCTGGGGTCAATGCAAGTCCGCTTTTAGGTTGATTTAACATTATACCATTTGTTTCCTGTGTTTTCCCCTCTTCATCTTCCTCCTCTGTGTCCTATTCAGCAAAGGCGATGGAGCCTTTTGTTTGTCTGGGCCCAGGACCCATTGTCTAATTATATGGCCATAGCTGCCACAGTTTACCAACTACAACATGCTCAACGGATATACTGTATGATACCTCCATATCTGTCCCCTTATATCTCAGAGTTTCTCCCCTGGGGATGCCAGCAAAGTCCCTTAGAAAAGCCAGTGTCAGAGGGTTAGGTGATGAGTAGAGGTAAGGTATGAGATCTCTTTCTTATCTGATCTCTGAACACTGAGAAGAAGCCAAAATCCTTTACACTCCATCAGGTCATCAGGTGAGATAACTTGAATCCTACTTAAAGAAAGTCTACTGATTAAACGATCGATACAGTGTGTTGGACATCTAGTTTGCTTGGTTAGATGCTTGTAGAAGTATCTCTCTAGAGATCAGGCTTCCGTCAAAGTCGGAGGGTGCTAAAGACATCATGGCTCTGGTTTCACAGCAGATGTGCCCGGGTATCGGGGATCACCTGGGGAAGCCTCGGCCTCCTGGCAGGACCAGCTGCCTTCATAAAAACAGGTGCCTAATGGCTATAAAATCAAGTTCGGCCAGTTCATCGTTACCACTTGAATTTGCGCATTAGTCAACCCTCTCCCTTTCATCCTCTAGGCTGTCACTTCTCATTTATCTAATTGGTGTTAGTGGTGAAGAGGCACTGACCTGCCGCCCTTCACCCCTTCACCCAGCCCCCCCCCCCCTCCCTCTTCCTCCACGAGGCCCCGGCCATCTCAGCAGCCGTCAGACCTCATGTTTCCAGCTCCATACATGCAAGCCCGCTACTTTTATGCACCTCTGCACATTGAACTCTGCTTAACCCCTGGTCATGATGAGCGTCTGACAGATCAGACCTGGCTGACCGTCTCACTGCTGAGAGACTGAAGGGGGCCACGGATCTGGCCTTTAGGAAGTCAAGTTTGAGGGCTTGTCAGGTGGCACAACCTCGCAGCAGTTTATACTGAGTTTTACAACTGTGAGAAGTCATCATGGCAGAAATAACACGCTCAGCACAGTAAGGAAAACAGCAGATTTAACATGCTACACCAAGTATTTTGCCTGGTATGTGCATTTGATGTGCCGACCTACTGCCAAATGACACTGCAAAAGCTCAGCTAGGATTAGCCCAATCTGCGAACTCCGTACATTAGTTACATTGCGTTCCAAACACTAGCTGAAAACATTAATCCAGTAACAGGTTGTATCTTCAAAGTTGTTGTTTTTTTAAGTCTTTTTTTTTGCTTGAACACTCACTTGAGTACTGCATCGGGTCAGGTGCACCAATGGGCTACATTTTTGACACAGCATTATTATATATTATATTCATAGCCTTACTCTTCTGGTTTGCCAATTTACTGTTTACATGGAGAGAGAATTTAAAAAAAGTACGTTCGACAAAGTTACAAAGACCAGAGTACAGACAGGAAGTGAGGAAGGCTGACAGGAAGACGGGCCTGACTTTACTGCGCCGGCGCTAAGAGGGAGTTTCAAAATCGTGAAAGCAGAGAGGACAAGAGGAAGGGGGGAGGAGTCGAGCCGACTGCCTGAGAAATGGAAACTGGCTCACTGAAAGAGTTTCAGTCAGGAAGGCACAGTGGCTGGTGGGTAATTTATAGCACAGAAAGGCTTGTAGGGTGAAAAACATTATTTTAGCGGCCCCCACATCCTAATAGAAGCCAGATGTGGAGGGATTAACAAAGAGCATTCCCCCTTCTCTTTCTCCCCTCACTCTGCCTCTCCTCCTACCCTCCCTCTTTTACTCCTTCCCCCCTCTAGCTGGATTCCCTACTGTCTCGTTTTCTTCCACGCACTCTTTCATACTCAATCTCAGGCTTTCCACCGCCACTCCTGCATATTTGTCCTTGAGAGTGCGAGATGCTCTGGGAATACGAGAGCAGTCAACACTCTGGTTTTGAGGTGAGACTTCGGAAAGCGTCACTGGGCCTTCCCAAACAGATCCTCTGTTTATCCCCGCACTGCCCGTGTGCAAACAGGAGCCTTGTGGTCTCTGATGTCACTTCACTCCAGGGGTTGCCAGGTCACACGTCAGGCAGCAACAAAACAGCCTGGCATCACTTTACCCAATGCTATCAGGACGTAATTAGTTTCCCTTTACAGTGAGCTCTCCAGGCCACTACAAAGGTATGATTAACCAGTAGAGAGATACTGTTGTCATGTGGCGCCAGATTCTTCAAAAGCTCTTCATAGTTTTGAGCCTGTGGCAGCATCACAGAAGCCAAAGTGCTATTACCTGGCCTGGCTTTGAACGCAGACCAAACTGCCACACATCAGACATGCCGAAACCCATATCGAGTAGGCGATCCAGCTGCAGCGCCAAAAGACAGTTAGATGAGAAAGTAGGACAGATGTTTCAAGTCAGTTTGAGTGCATTAATCACTAAAATGTGTCGAGCTGAGAGCGCTGCCAACGAAAAGAGCCTGCGTTCCTTCCAGCAGAATGGTATCCGTTCCAAAGTCAACACATTATGTAAATTGAATAAGATCATTTTCGCTCTTCCCTCAACACTTACATCATCACCTGGGAATAAAGGCTCGATGTTGCAACGAGCGTTGCAGCCTCAGAAGACCTCTACTGCTGGGATGAAGCGCCGAGACAGGGCAGGTGCTTTTGGGAAAGTTTGCTTTGTTGCAGCTTATAATTTGTGAACAGTGTACTTTATGTTTTCAGCACTTGTGTGTATGTTCATGTGTATGTCTGCCTGTTGTTTATACAGTATAGTAAATGGTTGTTTAACAGTTTGTGTGTATATGTGAAGTTCTCATGCCTAAGCGCTTGCACATGTTTGTGTTAGAATAACTGTATATTATTGTATATTGTGTGTGTGTGTGTGTGTGTGTGTGTGTGTGTGTGTGTGTGTGTGTGTGTGTTCGTGCGTGTGTGTGTCTGTGTGTGTGTGAAAGCAGCGGGGGCAGGAGCTCAGAGAATGACAGCGTGTCTGTGGCGGGCAGAAACTCGAACTCTCTGATCTGGTCTCGGAGACTCCTGCCTCCCAGCTGTCACTGCGCCTCTGGCAGCCTCCTCGGCCTCTCGCCCCCCCGCCCGCTCCCTTTGAAGACGGCTACCCAGGAAATTGAAAGCTGTTTTCAAAGAAAAACAACAGAGGAGAGAAGAGCAAAGACACTGCGGAGAAATAGTAATGTGTGTGTGAAAAAAAGGTGATGGAGAGGTTTTAGGTTAAAAAGGGTAAGAGATGTCCTTTTGTGAAGTGAATCTATTTGTTCACTAGTTACAATGATTTCATTTTTAAATCAGAGTGATGCTGACTTGAGAGTGCCCCATGTCCACTGGATTTGCTGTGACATTATAATTTCTTGGCAAAGTTTTTATTTTTTGCATTGATGGACATTGCCTGAGATGGGAAATGGGACTTTATTTGTCAGTAAAGTTCTTCTTAACTTTGGGAAGGTGAGGTTTAATTTTTAAGGGTGGGTTTATGTAAATCACTACCAAAGAAATTCTTTGAGTCAGGTAGACTAAACATTTATCGATCAGAATCAGAAACAGGTTTATTGCCAAGTAGGTTAACACATAATTGTCCTTGGTGTACATGGTGCATACATAAACATAGTTAAAGAACATAACAAGTAAGTACGAATAAACAACCAAAAATACAATAAAAACAATAGAAGCTAGTATACGTTAAATGTCCCATTATGCTATTTTTAGGCATATATTATGGGTCTCAGATATATATAGATATATAAAAAACATATCTATGATGTGTTTTGCTCAAAATACCAAACAGATGATGCATTTTAGACATCCCTCATATCCCTCTGTTCCAGCCCTGTTAGAGAATGGCTGATTCTGGGTCCTTAACTTGAAAAAAAAAAAAAAAGAGGAGGTGGAGCTTGTGCTCAGCTAAAGGCTGCCTTGATTTAATGCCATATCATGTTCCAAACCACATCAAGGATTATTTCTGAGACAGTATGGAGCTCCAATGCATTTTCTCTTGCGGGTTTACCACAAGGTGAGTTCCTTTTTTTATTTCCTGCTTTTTTACACATACTCTCTCCAGTACAGGTTAGCTCTGAGTGTTAGCGATGCGTGCTAATGTAAACAAAGACCATAT
This sequence comes from Dissostichus eleginoides, assembly GCA_031216635.1. Taxonomy (NCBI): domain Eukaryota; kingdom Metazoa; phylum Chordata; class Actinopteri; order Perciformes; family Nototheniidae; genus Dissostichus; species Dissostichus eleginoides. The sequence goes on along the minus strand of CM062268.1, from coordinate 10,689,819 downwards.
TACGTCCAAAACAGTCAGGCATTGTTTCTGATAGCAACTTTCTGATTGTGCCGTGGGTCCACATTTCCGATATTATGTTATATAGGACGCAAATCTGTATCAGCTCCGTTGTACCCCCGTTTTTAGAGATTTGGGTAAGGAGGAAAAGAGAGAGGGTTTTGTTTCCTGACACTTTGTGAGTTCCCTGACACACTGGGGACACATATTTATGTATAAAAGACATCAAAAAGTGCATTTTGCATGATAGGTCCCCTTTAAGATATAAACAAAGTATTTACATGAATCTGGATATACAAAAAACTAACTACCATGCAGTATACTATTGCCAATTACTTAGGATAATAAAGTAAAATATGTGCAGGATTGTTATGGAAAGTGGATGAGAGGTAGCTTTTGTACTGATGTGCAAATATTTGGAGGGTTGTGCAGAACTGGCAATACTTAAATGAAATAAATAAAAACACTACATTACAAACTTAACAAAGCTGTGAATATGAGGAAGAGATTATAAATAAATATGCTATACATATTTAAACATCACCATATACACTGTATTAATGCAGCATATGTATTCTGACTTTTGCAAAACATAGGCAAGTTTATAAAATACAAAACAAACCAATGCACAACATAAGTACAAGAAAAGTACTACAAGATATGTTTTTTTATAAATAAAGCTTATTATATGGGATGGAAACAAAAATAACTGGAGAAAAAAGTCTAAGGGAGGCTGTGGCGCAGTGACCTAGTGCGTTGGTGTTCGGATCAGGGGAGCACAGGTTCAAACCCCACTGCAGTCAGCATGTCGTTGTGTCCCTGGGCAAGACACTTCACCCCAAATTGCTCCTGTGGGGATTGCCCACAGTATTGAGTATGTAAGTCGCTTTGGATAAAAGCGTCTAACAAGTAACGATAGAAAAATGTAAAGATAGGAATAAAGTTATCAAGAATACATAAGCATCAGAAAACATAAGCGTAAAGAAATAAAAGCAGTACCCATGAGTAAAAAACTGGTTCGAGGGATATTCATTACTGGATGTTACAGCTAGTTGGGTAGTGGTGTGTGTCACATGTTCTCAGTGTTTGTACAACAGATGAATCCGAGCCCTCTGACCCGACGTCCTGCTCTCTCTGAAGCCTTCAGAACTCCCAGGGCGGGATTCGCTCTTACAGTAGAGCTTCCTTCAAACCCTTCCCTCCTCAGGTCTCCGAGACAATACGGGAGTGTGCCAGAGCACTGGGGTTCCAGTAGTTCTGCTGAGCTTTACACTGGAATAACATTTAGATGATCCATGTCTCTGAGGACAGGAGCCAGGCAGAGGGCAGATGGTTGTGTGGTTTGGCCCAACAGCGGACAGCTCTGAAGACAGGCAAACAAACAGTGATGGACAGGTGGGCGTCACACGGTGCCGAGCAGCCAGGATTCTGATTGGCATCTTGGCATGAAGGGTTAAACCCACGAGCAAGTCTCCCGGCCAACAATAATGTCTGCCTCATTAGATCTGGACCACGAGGCTGACCAGTTGTTCCAGAGGGGAAAGAGCTTGTGGAGCGCTGCTGGTCAGGACTGTAAAGTTTATAAACGCAACAGATGGGTTAACACGCTGTAAAATACCAAGGTAGAGAGTTGTGTTACTTTTTATGGTAATGACGAACACTGTGTGGTATTACTTCAACCTCTTTAAAAGTGGGACTTATTTAAGGAGTCATTTTTATTGCCTAGAAACATATTTCTCATACAAACGAAAACAGTGATTTCACACTCAAAGGAAACGTTTTAATATATGTTTTCTTTTCAACGCACAGCTGACATGAATGAACAATTTAAACTTGCCCTTTTGAAGACCTTTCCTCATTTTTCTCTTGCAGTTTGGTAAAATGGTCAAGGCGACTTGTTTATCCGTATCACAACCTCTGCATCTGCTACTCTGTCTCCTGTCGGATTACAGCCAAGCTTAAATCAAGCTTTAGCGCTAATTCCTGTAAAAACTAGCGTAGCCTAGTTTATTAGCTTGAAAACAGTTTATGAATATTAATTTAAATCGCATGTCATTATTTCAAATTGAATCAATTGAAACAGGACTATTTGTGATAAATGGTTCTGTAAACTTTTCTTATTTTACTGTCATATTTCTTGTTTAGATCCACAACGAAATATAGACAATGAAGCGAGCTACTCAAGGAGTTTAATTAATAAAGAGAAACACGGTACAGTGCAGAATGAAACTGATTTTCAATCGGCTTATTTCTCTACATGTATAAAGCAAGACATATATTATAGAACGTTAGATCTATCTTAGAGGTCACAATAAACCTTGATGCAACAAACCCAGAAAACACGTTGTGATAAGAGGTGTGACTGACCACGAAAAGCTGGATATCTTGCCTTAAATGGAAGTTCAGCCCTCATTCTCTGCAAGATATCAAAAAAGTATTGAGAATAAATAGGAAACTGGGGAATGGAAAACAAGGAGAAAAAGAAACAACAGTGGATAATTCAAAACAGAAAATCATTTGATCCGAGACTGAACATCAAAGACAACAGTGTCAAAGCATCAGATGGGGGATTTTATAGCAAAATTGTTTTCAAAGTCAACAACAAAGAATACGTTTAATATTTCTCTTCCACTTTAGTCCTTAATGTGACATGTTTTTCACTCTGTCCCTGATATGTTCACTCTGACTTTTATTGTGTCTTCATGGGTTTCTCCAAATGTTATACAGTCCATTCATGAGTATAAAGAGTGCACCCCTACAGCGTTCCCCTTCTACAGTTACACTATAGCGCCAGCTGGACCAAAATATTTGCAGAAGTAAACCATTACATGGCTAAATATGAGTAAGGGATCTCATGAAACCATGTAATTATGGAGTAATACAGCCTGAGGGGCTGAAGGGTTAATTCACCCAACCTTTAAATGTTAACAGTTGCACGAGTATATATCTCTTCTCCATTCACATATCAGACTTTCACAGCGCATTCACAGGCGCTGTGAAAGTCTGATATGTGGATACATTTTTTTTTTTTTATTAACAGTCAGACATATTATTTCTAGTAACAGTAGCAGCATGAGTCAGAAAATGAATCCCCCGCTGTGTGATTTTCCAGTGTTAAATGGGAGTTATTAGATGATATCCTTACAGTTTGTGACTTTGCTTGCAGATTAAACCCAGCGCCAGTCTGTTACTCTGTAACTCTGCCTCCCACAGTAGGGTCACAAGTTCACGGCAGCCTCTTATCACCTTCTGATGTATTTTTTCCTTCAAGCTGCCTTGGTATCCATGGCGACAGGTCTACACACAATGGTGAACTGGAGACACACACACACACACACACACACACAAGAGGAGAAAAGAAAGGAGGCTTGGGAAGTGTTCATTCACACTACAAAGGAACATGTACAAACACATGCAAGCCAGTGAGCTGAGATGAAATCAAAGCAGAAACAAACATGCACAGTTAGCATTTGACTGCATCTTGTTCATGATGCCATAAAAATGTTGTCTCAATAACCTATTTTAAATTATATCAAACCATTTCTAGGTTTAAAGTAACAGTAGGCCTACACTTATTCACCTTGTCGCTGACAGTCAGGGTTAGGGTTGGATGAGAAGATAAATACCTCTGCCATGTAGCTATAACATGCATCAGTTAGCTTAGCATAAGAAACTGGAATTGGAAAACTGTAAAAAAACGTTTCAAAATCTACCTGGCAACACCTTTTAAAGCTGACTTATTAATAAGATATATATTGTGTCTTACATCTGTACAATATTGTAAAACCTAAAAATGTCTTACGTTAAAAATGCTTCAGTGTGATGTTGTGTGCTAATTGTGTGTGCTAATTTCTCTTAGGCCAACAGTTTGTATATTGTTATGCAAATTAAAACTTGGTTGCTATTTTGGAGTGGAACAGATTCCCTGGGCTGATAAACAAATTGTTCATTAACAGAGCAAGGCAGGTTATTTGTTTTTGGCAGAGGTTTGCGTTCTTTGAGTACCTTTGAAGAATAGCATTGCAAGTTGCAGCGCTAAAGATGTGCATATTGACTGCTAGCGTCTCATTCCTTTATTTTGTTAGTGCTGGGGCAGGCTGTGACATGAACGTCTACTCTATCTTAACATTTGCATACTGTCTTTCACATTACAAAACACGTTTTTTGATCAGCAAGGCATCACAAGTAAACTTGGCAAACAGAATGAATAATTAATTTAATTTATGGAGTTTGACTTCTTCCCAAGGCCATTATTTTGTCATGAATCTAGTATCTCGTATCTTATTGTGTGAAATGAATCAAATATAATAAAAAGAGAAACACAAATAAAGCCAGTCAGGAAACAATAAAGAAGTAAACAAACTAAATATACTTTATATCTATTGGTTTAACTATCTGTGTCTGCCCGTCTTTTATGCTCCATCTCCACCTTTACTCTCTGATCAACAGCAATTCGTTTTCTGACCTGCATCCCCAGGTGTGGAGGTGAGGGGTCAGAGCTTTATGGCGGAGCGAGTGGGGGTCGGGACCTGCGCTCCGTGGAATTTGGGTGTCACCATGGCAATCACAAAGGAGCGGTGAGAATGACAGGTAGCCCCTGAGGGCTGTAAATAACAGATATGCTCTCATACTTATGGGAAGGGGGAAGGTTGAGGGGGCAGGGGGGGGCTAAAAGCCTTGTGTAGCTCAAAACAGGAAATGAGTATAAGAGGGAAGGATGGGGCAAACAAAAACAGACAAATGGGAAAAGATAATTGCATTTGAGGAGCAAAGGAATGCCACCAGCTGAAGGGCAGAATCTCATATCCCGCTCGTTAAACCTCACAAAATGTATACATTCAACAGTTTACAGGGACTTTTAACCCGCAAAATCTACCTGTCTAGTTTATTGGTTAGGAAATAAATCACAAAACGAAGAATTGGAGGAAGTCGATAAAGGTGACTTTTCTTTGCACAGTTATAAAACATGGAAGGTGGCCAAAAATGTGTAATGAAAGCAATACGAAAAAAGAGAATGAACTGGATCCGTTGTATAACCTTCACATTTGAAATGTAGATAACAGGCTGCAGGCACATAAGAAACATCTTATTTCTTGGGTACGGAGCACGAGAGTAAACATTGTCCAGATCACTGGAGACACAAGCTTGAGACGGGGCCAGCTTCATCCCAAACACACTGCTTGTCTGGCTTGTCAACATGTGGAATGAGGAGCATTGAGGAGGCAAGTTGTTTAAACGTGTTCCGAGAAGCACAAGCAGAGACAGAGGCCAGCGACGCTTCGCTTTGGACGCAGCGAGCCAGAGACGGTGGCGTGTAATGCAACGCGTTTCTCCCGAAGGCTCTGTGAAGTATTCCTCTAAGCCACATGTGTCAAACTCAAGGCCCGGGGGCCAAATCAGGATAATTTTTAATTATTATTCGATCTGGCCCGCGGGTATATTGCACGCACACCTTCACTCAATCCTGAGGATTTCCTCCGCTCAGAGCCTGACCCCAAACATTGATGAACTTGCACCCAAGATGAGATGCCAAGTATCTGGCTTGAACTAGCATCACACAGCAGCAAACTGAGTTTCAATGGATGTTTCCTTCTGCACTTTTTTTCTTGAGACAACAGGGCATGTTTGGTTTTTTCTTTGAGGGGAATAGTTTTTTTGAAGCTGTTGTTGGCCTGTGGAAAAATGTAATCATAAGAAATGACTCCGGAAAAGCTGCAGATAGAGCCATAAGAAATGAATGCAACTGATTATTTAATGTTTAATGTTGTTTTTATAGGCAATAATTTAAGCTTTGTTAGTTCCAGGTTTAATATGTGCAATAAGTTCATTTCAATAAGTTTTGCAATAAACTTAGAACCAGTCCGGCCCTCGACTAGTACCGGTTTTTTAATTTTGGCCCACTGTATTTGAGTTTGACACCCCTGCTCTAAGCCAACACACATGCAGGACCGGTGCCAAGTGGGAGGCAGGCGGTACGGGAGGAGGGAGGAGGGTCAACATCAAAACACATTGAGGACAATCATACACTGATGTTACTGACTTCATCTGAAATAACTTCCCTGAACCTGAATGATGGGAACACCTCTTTTTAGGATGTGGAAAACTTAAAGAGATTAGTGCTAACAAGAAACATATTTCGGAAAACGTAAGCACACAAATGGACGTAATTTACTTCTACACACGCGTCATTATGTCCATTGGATTTGTAAACTGCTTTATTTTAAGCTGCATGATCACTAAAGTTTTCCATGTTTCTTCCCTCTTTCATTGCACGCACAATGCTCCCATACAACCTGTGGAGCACTTATTGATCCGCCCGAACAATCCTAAATAGAGCCAGAAACTGGATACTGCAGCTCTTTCTACACTCTGTCAGTTGATCCAAGAGAGAATAAGGGACTCAGGTGTATACAAAATAAAGAGATGGGGAGGAATGGGCCATCTTTCAAGGATGAGAGGGAGGGGTGAGACCTTCACCCACCCCCAGGGTAGGTCGCAGTCCCTGGCCTCTGACCTCTCTCTGAAAGAAGGGAATTTAGGGGGGGAGAAAGAAACATGTCTGAGCAGAGTGAGGAGCAGAGGAGCCAAGGGAACAAAGACTCGACACAAGCAGCACGCCACGTAACACGTCTATATTATATAACTTCCTCTTGACTGCCTTTTCTGTTTATTTTATTTATTTTGTTTTGTTGTTATGCTTGTTTTTGCCTGTCCTCCCTCACACTGTAAAGCGTCTTTGAGTCCGAGAAAAGCGCTATATAAATATAATTTTATTATTATTATATTAAAAGAGCAACAGAAGTTCTCAGTAAAGTAGGAAAGAATTCAAACATTTGCAAAAAAACATGGATTTAAAACCAAAAAAGGTGCAAATGTCCAATCTCTGTGTTATTAATGTAAAAACACTTACATGTTTTTTAGTGCTGGACAGTTTCTGGAGCCTCTTTCCTGTCATTTTTGCGCAATCAACCAGCCCGTCATCACTTGCATACCTGAGTGATGCTCATCAGAGTCTGACTCTGTGCCGTCCAGCCTTGGAGCCACTTCAGAGGTTTGTTCATCTCTGTTGTTCTTCACTTTTCTTCTTTAATCTGCTTTAAAGGGCCCAGGTGACCCCTGACCCCGCATACATCTGTCTCAGAAGGCATGTGCCTTCCAGATGTGGAAGTACCTGACTCCCAGACGGCACAAAACCAAACAATTCAATAAGGCATCAGTAGATGGCAGCACACAAAGATTTCATGCAGAAAAGAAAATTAGCAATTCTTTTTTTTAAGTAAAGTGTTTCTGCAACTGTATGACAAACAATTAGTTTAGGAACTGAATCTCTGCAGATGCCATATTGTTTTGACGCTTGCTCTTACATGTGTGACTGATTATCAGTGTACGAACTGAAGTCAATCATCTTTTAATGAGATGACAGCCACTGAATGAATGAGTAGGCATAAAAGCAGAACAAAATGATAAGATAATCATAATGCAAGCCAAGATGATGAACTAATTTAAAACATTTAAAAAAGTCAGTGACAATATGTGACTTATTACTTCTCTTCCTGCTCCAGATGTTCAGTGTCTATAAAAGACTCATTGAAGAAAAAGTGGGGGTAAGTTTTTGTTTTCATGTGTGTTTAAGTGTGTTTCCTTTCCAAAAATATGGGCCCAGCCAGCAGCTGTTCAAGAAAATATTTAACATCCACATTGTTATTCTCTAAGCGTGATCAAATAAATCTCTTCCACATGAGGAACGAGGGACAATACTTGAAGGTACAATGTGTAATGCCGGGCCACATTTTCCAACAAAATAGACGGCAGCATTTCACCTCTAAAGCTTGATTCATAAAATTAAAATGTAGTCATCAGTTTTTAGTTGTTTCTTTAAGTCTAACACCCTAACCCTGCCCTGACCCAAACATATGGGAAATTCACCCAAACGCCTGAAACTGAAAGCCGAAATGAACACTGCTCTCTTATAGTGTTCAAGTGTGCTGTAGCGTAGTGTAAGATAAAGATAAGATATACTTTATTTATCCCAAATTGGGACATTTGGGAGGACTGGAAACTCACTTTTGACTTGAGTATTAGCAGAAAGGACAGGCCATTTCTAGTCAGATGGCATCTCAGTATCTCTGCATCACAATACGTGCATGTTTTTGACATGACGTCATAATGGTTACTTCTTCACATTCTTTTGGCAATGTTTGTTCACTTTTTAGTGTTTTAAAACTAAAGTTTGGTCCATATCTTACACATTGAACCTTAAATGATAATAATAATTCAGTAAACAGTGAGGAAAGTGCCAACGTTAAGGCTGATGGTGAAGGAGATTCAAACTGACTTAAGTCCAACTTGCTTCATGAAAATAAAGCTGGCTGAGAGGATACACAAACACAGTATAATAGCCAAACCCCATGCATGTTCAGTTCAGCTGATGGCTGTTTGGGGTAAATCAACAAGGACTGCAAATGGTCCAGTGGTCAAGTTTGAGTGAATGACGCAAGATGAAAGTTTACTTTGTCAACACTGCTGGCTTGAACCTGTCCAACTGACTCGACATGTTCTTGCCGCAAGTTTTGAACAACTGTTCTCCGCTGGCCACATTATCTGGCTCCCAAAAAACGGGGCCCAAATAAGGGCTCCAACCTTGTTTCTTGCCTTATTTTCTCCGTATCGTGTCAGTCCATACAGTGAGCTTGAGCTGTGCTCTCTCACAGATGAAGAATTTCAACCCATCTTGATCTGTAAATTCACCATACATGTATGACTTTCCACCTCCTCCCCATCGCATCTCCTCTCGTCACTCTTCATTAGGGAAGCGGTTGCGCATTTTCTCAGTCCCCAAAGCTTTCAGTGCTACAACACACTCTTTCCCTGTCCGATTAAACACACTAACAAGCTTAGCCGGTGTGTGAAAGCCAGATTTACCGCCGTTCCTCTATGCTGGTAATTATTGGCAGAGCACACTGTAACAATTCTGGTTATAAAACTGCTTGCTGCTCTGTCATGGTCCACCTCCCCGCTGACCTCCCAACCTCCATCCTTCCTTCACACCCTCTCTTTCTCTCTCTCTGGCTTTCTCCCTTGATCTCCTGCTCCCTCTCTTCCAGTTTCTCCAGCTCCAGGATTCTCAGCAGAGCCAAAGAGCTAAGAGAGCCAGAGAGAGAGCCCTCTCTTCATGGAGGGGGGAAAATGCTGAGAACAAGTCAGAGTGAGAAAGGAGGCCATTGTAGGGGGCTGGCCTGGGGACAAGTCACCCATTCAGATGCGGCCAGCCGTGTACAATGGCTAAACTAACATCATTGACATTTGGAGTTGCCCAAGCTTTAGAGTGAGAGGAAAGGGGAGGGGGGGGGGGTTGCCATCAGGGGCGGGGAGGCTGGCGAGGAGAGCAGTGTTGGAAAAGGTCCTTCAGAGGCACCAGCCATTGATCAAAAATGCATGTCAGTGGCTGGGATCAGACCAGTGTGCCCTCTCTTAGCTTTCATGCGCTGGAGAAACAGGGGGTGGGGGGTGCAGAAGAACGGCTGGAGGAGGGGGAGGACATCTGAGATAGCCACCTTTCTAAACCCTGTCCCCATGGACAAGGCAACACAAGGCCACCCGGGGCCAACAGGGTGATAGAGAACAGGCTGATGCTTGATCAAAGCGCTCAGATAGCACTGCTTGTTACACTCCATTGGTCCTACTATGGGACACAGTGCTTTGATTAATGATAAAGTGAGCAGCCAAGTGGCCTTCATGGCAGCTACTAATGAGTCATTCAAATGCTCTTGACTGATATGGATGTGGCCTGGTATCTATGACAGTGGTGCACCAGAGGAGATGTTCTCCTGTTAAAATTCCAAAGTAAAAAGGCTTCAGCATCACTAGATAGCAGCATCCTATCTTCACGGAAAATACCAGGTCATATGGAGCTGCTGATTAGACCATCTGTCTGGAGATACAGTACATGCCAGCACCTCCAATCACCTTTAAGGCAAGACACTACAAGTAATAGTAAGTTATCATTTGGGGAAGTTTCATGGTTGTACCTATAGGTCTTTTTTTCGACCCAAATCTTTCATTATGTAAAAAATAAAAAATAAAACGTCTTTAAAGACATGTTTTCTCAACCTCTGAGCCCAAAATCTCCACTTCAGTAGCATACACCACTTTCTAGTTTAATTTATATCGATACAGAAGGTTTCTACTGAGAGTTTCTGTTTATTTCATTCACAGTCAAAAAAAAAAAATATTAACAGTATAATTTAAGACATACCCAACATTCCTCACTCTGATAAGTTGTAAAAAGAAAAATTGAACCTGCATGCCTTTATCCAATGTTCACATTTCTGTTATAATTGTTTACAAATGATGACACATTTACTAACATAATGTCTTATTTGAGTATTTAAACATAACTTTGAAAAAACGTGAATTACAATAAAAATATGATATTTCTAATAAATAATTATATGCTGTTCACCTGTAGTTTACCCCATTAAGAACATGTTCTTCTCTGAATGTATTTTTTTTAAACCATGTTAAATTAAAGGCTTTGTAATGCTTCCTCAGTGGTAGGCTTGCATCAAAGACAGCTGATCTTAGGCCCTACTAACTCTTGATTCACACTGCAGGTGTTTTTAATGTATTTATTTTACCTGATTACACTCTTTCGGGAGAGTGTTTTTTTGACATATCCTTACCTTTTCTGTGAAGGCGGAACATTTTTCACCTTAATTCTTCCCAAATTGTAAAGTTTGGTGATTCCCATATTTTTTTTTTAACAGTATAGCACTAATTAACGTCACATGGAGGTCATTCGGGACAACACAAAACACCTGTGCAGGTCAGCCTTTAGGTTTGACACTTAACCACTTTTTGTTTGTTTGATTTTTGTTATGCATTTATCTCTTTGATAAAATGCCTGCGATGAAACTAACAGGTTTAAGTTGTCACCTTAAAATATAATGATCAACATGCTGAGAGTTAACTGCACTTTCAATCAAGGCTTCAGGTAGGGTCACCTGTAAGAAGCAGGCAACAGGTGATGGAGTGAGTGATCACAGAAAGAACTGCCAGTTGTGTGGAGTGGAAACATTTTGAATCGTTGGCTGGAGAGTTCAACTTTGGGATCCAAATGTTAATCGGGGCTGCTACAGAGCCAAGATTTTCATGCCGTTCCACCATCTTTTTGGCCCACATTTGTACGGTCAAACAACTGGGACAGGGGCTGCTGTGGGCTGAGTCCTGCAGCTGGCAACATCTCCCTCCCTCTCTTGAGGACACAGTCCAGGGTGCTTCAGGGAAAGGCCACATCAACACACGTCTGCCTGATGACGTCCACGAGCTGCGGGGAAGCTTGTGAAGGCACCCACTGTTTAAACAAGCCTGTGCATGTGGCTGAATGGGTAAACAGTACCGGACCACCTAGCCTGTGCTGCTTTGCCTGGCAGCCTGGCATGGACGGGCCGTAGTACCGCATCGTCATCTTTACGGTCCTACCTCCTGTTCTGCCTGCACGTCGGGACCCTTGAGGGCAAAGCCCCCCTTCCTGCACTCATGCCTGTGATTTAGCAGGGGCAGCTTAGTCTCTTAAATGCAATAACAGCTGCTAAAAGCAACAAACTGAGAACCTGATATATACTCTGAAGGACTGACCCCTGCTCATGAATCAGCTCCTAGACAGGAGGTACTTGAGCATGGGTCATGAACAGAGTTCCCTGCAATGCCCTATAGATCCCCTTGCCTAATCACCAGGCTATTTTTGGGTCCCTCTCCACATATCAAAAGGCCTCCAAATGTCTCTTCGGCGTGGAGAGAATGTCTTTGGGTTGATTTAAAGCAGATGATGTCTTGTGGGTTTTTTGGTTCTGAAATTATATTGTTGTTTCATGTTATGTTTATTTTTGAATCCAGTCATTTACAGTGTTTCGGCATTCGCTCAGAGATATCCGACGACGCTCAGAATGCCTTGACACAACGTCCCAAACAGATGCTTTTCATAAGACACTGTAATTACAGGATGAAGCTGTTGATGTGCTGCCATAGCTGTTGGTATGTTTGGACAAGAAATGAGCCGAGATGAGTAGACATATGCATGCTGTGTGCGTATGGACTTCTTCGCATACTGCGACTCGCACGCCTAGGGCCAGCAGTTCCTTGGTCATGCATTCCCAGGGTGCATTGCTTTCTGACAGCTGTGGGGGCCTGTTAACACCCCGATCAGCGATGTGATTATGACTCTCTTAAGATACTGAACCACACGCAGCTTCTGTTGGACAAAGACGGGCCTGTCCACGCCGCCCGGGAGATCCTGACACAACCCCAGCTGGAACAGGCGGCACATTTATCTGGGCCGGTGTCCAGCGCACCTTCTCTGTCCTGGGAGGTTAGGGGCACAGGGAGCTATGTTCCCCTTGGCGAACAGAGGAGGGGGTGTTACAATTGATACACAAACTGTATACAATCAACACTCATAACATGCCATGATGGGCCACCCCCTGAGCAAAGGCCACCCAACGGACTGGACTACTGGATACAGAGATTTGCGTTGTTAAATGTTTTTTCCATTTGTTGATGTTTTGACATTTTTGCATTTTGTGTGTGTCCTGGGATTTCAATGTGTATTTTCAATTTAATATCAGTGAATCCACACATGGATGGTGGGAAATGGGTAAAACATCCCTGTCCTTCAAAATCGAGGGATGTCCTGCCAACACCTCAGTGCATCTGGCATAGACATTTCTGCAGCAGTGATTAATAAGCGATTAAATAGGAAACATGGAGAACTTGGCCGCAGGGCGTCTCTTGTGGTTTATTCCACCTGAGACATGACTGGGGGTTTAATCTCCAGCAAATGGCGGAAAATGTTTTAGTCGAGGTTGTGCTGCACTCACTACAGGTCAAGGCTACCAACATGGCGTCATTGAGGACGAGGAAGTAGAACATCCAAGACACCATTTTACTGCTGGGCCTGGGGCCTAAGTTTGACAGCATTCATGCCTCATTACAGCAGCAGCAACTGTATGTTGGACATCTTACAGATATGACATGATGTCCAATAAATATGAAGCTCAGTGTGTGTGCAGAGGGAGCAATACGTGACTAAACAGAGGCCTCTCTTTCAGCCAACGTATTTTATGTTCTTAAAGGATTTATTCCAAAATCAACCGCCCAATATTTTAAAGGCGAAAGAGGTGGCTCTATAAAGATGGCAGCTGTTTTCTGCTTGGATTCACAGAGGTTGCAATAAAGCCTAATTGACACAATCATGGCAAACACTATGTTAATATGGCCAAAGAAACTTCTCAAACATATTGCAAACAATAATCACTTTGCCAATAACTCACAGGGACTGCCCATTGTTCTGTTGGCCCATTTGACAGAAAACCCAAAAGTCAGAACATTGTCCTTAAAGTGCCCGTGAAGTGCATTTTTTTGCGCCAAAATTAAATGGCAGTTTCATTTCTTACATATCATTGTACCTGTTCATGGCTAAAATAATTTTTTAGGAAGTGCGAGGGACGAGATAAACATCGCAAATTTTTCATCCCGTGAACGGCCGTCTGAGCCTACCGCTGCTGCAGACGATAGCGGCTGTGACGTCACAAGATGGGCCCAGTTGTGATTGTAAACATGGCGGAGACTTCGGAAAGTGATACTGGTGCGAGAGAAATGAGTGATTTTGACAGCTTTTCCGACAGGATAGATGAGGAAAGTGGCACAGAAGATGGAATGCGTTACTGTGAAAAGTAACTTTTTAGTTACTTAAAAAAGGGCACCCATTAATGCCCTTATACTGTAGCCTTCATTTCAGTACTGTTATTGCATCGGAGAATAATACAACCTGTTGATCAACTTGACATGCATTTGCATCACTGAACTCTGCTAAGCAATGTGGTCTATACAAACACAAACACAAAGATATGTTTCAAAGTGCCAATCCAGCCGCTGTTGCTTAGGTGGAGGTGGAGTGGCGTCGGATGAGTCTGGGTCTGTGGTCTTAGCTACTAGCTTCGTCCCAGCATGTTGTTTCTGCAGATGTTTCAACAGATTTTAATTGCTGTTTTGGGCAGTCGATAGGATCTTTGACCCGCCAAGACACAACTTACATTTAACTAAAACGTTCTTTTCTTTGTGCTCGACAAAAGTGAAATAGTGAGAATATCTCCAGGCGGAGAAACTCGACTTGAGCTCTGCCGCCGCCATGATAGTCTTGTTAGTAAACACAAACACAGTGGCCTTTATTTTTCATAAACAATCTACGAATCTACGAAACAATGACACCAGCCACTCACCTTCATCTTTTGGGAACAGAAGCATCGCCACTTCGGCAGACTTGACATTAACACAGCCAGCGGCAATGCATCGCTTCCCGTGTGTTTTTCCTCCCTTTTTCTTCACTGTCGCCTCCATTGTCAGGTTTCCTCGATTGGCAATCACTTCCAGTCGACTGCGAAACACTTTCCAATAAAATACTCGCTCAAAAACGTTGGTAAATTCGACTTTGAAACAGAGACAAAATGAACGGTGGTGAATGTAAACACTTCGGCTGGGCCCATCTTCTGACGTCACGCAGTAGATCGCAAGCCACGCCCACGAAGGCGGAGGTCGACTGTGGATTTCCCAGAGGAAAATTCAAAACTCGTCAAATTCGTTGCTATTCCAACATCTTTGATATGGGTTCCAATGGACAATTTTGGTCATTACTATACGTATTCAGCATAACAGATCATGCACCGGCGCACACTTCACTGGGTCTTTAAGTACTGTAGGCATGTTACCTCAAATACAAGCAGCCATTATACCAAATGCCCATTGTTTTAAAAATACACACTCCCTGAAACAAAGACTCACTTTTGGCTATTACTATGCAGAATGAACGCTGCTAACGGCAAGGCAAGATACGCGCTACACTGCCTCTGATTCGGTGCCTACGTATTGTTTAGGGTCAGTCAATTAGAAGTGAGATTGGTTGAGTTGAGGGTAAGAACTTAATCAGAGGCAGAGAAAGGTGGGACATGCCGTTGCAGAGTGCATTTCTTTTTTTTTTTTCTAATCACATATGGGACACTTTTTGGGGTTTTCTGAATAAAAGTGTTGGAAGAATGGCATGACACTAACAAACAATGGCATAGCAACGTAACACTTCATACTTAACGCTACTCCTGGTGTAGCATATAAGCCATGAAGAGGTGATGAAGAGATTGCGGCACGGAAGTAGTGTGTTTAACTATCTTGTGGAGTGAAAAACTGTGTGAACATCGGTCACTTGAAAGACACATCTTCAGTGGAGTATTCCATACATTTTTTGGGACATTTCCATCTCATTTTAAACCTGAAAAACACACCTGAACTCAATTGTGTGCTCAATGCTTATGTCTCACATGTGACCTTTAGCTTTTTTAGATATTTCAGGGAGTGTCAGCGGCCTTGATTGCAAACAGCACTCCCATTTCTGTTTTTCCTCGGCACATAGAGGAGAAACAGGAAGTCGCCTGAAGCAATCAGAAGGATCAGACATCTCTCTGTATCTGCCTCTCTCTCTTGTCTCTCCGTCTCGGTTCATTCAGATCATCTGTCCCGAACTGCTCTGGGCCAGCCTTGGCTGTTCCAACAACATAATTCAATTGTCTTTTTATCCACAGGCGATGAATAACCCCTGAATAGTAAATCAGCGTAGTGGCGTCTCATCTCTCGACTGGAGCGCTGCTCTGATGGGTCCTCGGGGGCTTGGATGGAGAGAGACCAAGCAGGCTCCATTCCATCCCCCACTGGTGCAAATCAAAATAAAAGCCCCTCCAAAAAGGCCCAGCATGTGCTCAAGTCATTTGAGGCCCTGTCAAGAAAATACATCCCTGATTCCCATCCACATATTGACAGACAGACAAATCAAAAATGCCTTCCAGGCTGAAGCACACCCTCTCAATCTCAGCACTGTAACTGGCAGCTTATTTTTTAACGTTTGTCTACATTTCATCAATGAATCAGACAAAAAGGGTGCCAGTGAGAAGGATTGATGAACTGCATCTTACAATAACACAATTAAAGAGATACAACATAAGCAAATGAAGGAAACCCATGTAGTGTAGCAAAATACAAAAACACTTTGAATTTACACAGCACATTGAAGTTGAATTTTAACGCAAATGTTTAGCTTTCTTGGCCACCTTCGGTACGTAAGCATGTGTGCACCGATAACTCCAAACAGAGTTGATCTTCTGTATGTAAATGAGCGTGTTTTCATGTGTGTGTGTGTAACAAAGGGGGTGTCTCTCAGCAGCAGATGTTGGTGTTTTGTCAGAATAATTTGGTGGGAATTTTCATGAGCTGCACAAGGCCACAGCTGGGTTACAGGTGGGAGAAGGAGGGGTGGGGGTGGGGGGCGGTGTAGGTTGTGGTAGGAGGGGGGTTAAGTAAGGGCGGAACCTCCGGACCCCTATGGGACAAAACTTGTTCTGGGCCAAAACCAGCCAGAGACTTGGACATACAGACATAAGGAAATGTATTTTGGATGAACACAGCTATTTTCCAAATTATGTTATATTATGTTCCTTATCATATACCGTTTGTCCTGTATTCCTAATGAATATACAGGCCTGGATACACTCAGGGGCTCCTGGCCTTCTGTTTTTCGTGTATTTGCAGTATAAATGCACTCACAGACCAGATTGAAATGTTGCTCAGACAAATGCAGTTTTTTCTGCAAACACAAGCTCCACTCAACTCTGTTTTAAAGCATGTGAGGAAACAAGAGAGAAAAGAAAGTTTAAGACATTCGGAGTGGCAATTACCTCAGCTCTTGGCAGGGACTCTAATTAAAACCAAACTTGTTTCCTTCAGTGAACAAACATGACAGGCGCTGAGCAGAGGAGCTTTTTTTTCCACTCCTGCCAAAATATTAAGTGAGTGCAGGTGCTCAAGGAATGTCTACAAGGGAGGGGGGCAAGGCAGAGCTGACCTTTTTCTCTCTCCATTGTGTATGTGAGTCTCCATATGTGTGTTTATTTATATATTTGCGCATGTGTTTCCTCCAAACCCTGACTGTTTTCACGCATGCTTTGGTTGCACAGCAGAGAAGTATACGCAGCAGTGGTTTTTAGCGCCCCTCTGCAGCTTCGCTGTGGTAGAAAACTGGAGCAAAAGCAAATGATTGTTATGTTATTGGGGAGAGGCTGGGGGCTGCCCTAAGCAGGACCAGATGCAAGGGTCCTGGCGGCTCCTGGGCCTGATTGAAGGAGTCTCGGTAGCCCCAGCGGAGCCTCTGACAGGATTCACAGAGGCTTGGCAGACGGGACAATTTCCTCTCTGCACCCCCTTACAACACGATGAATACAGCAGCACCTGATCACATGATTCTCTGGGAAAGATATACCTCTTAGAATACAATAAAGGGACATATGAGTAACACCTACACGTTTTTGTGAAATTCTAGAAGAGGTAGAATCTCGTAATTTTGCTTACCTCACGCCAAATCAGCTACAGAATGGCACCCCAAGGGATCTCAATGTCTAACATGATTGGATTCAGGGCTTTCTGCTTGAAAGACGCTCTCTCTAATCACTATGTGGCCCCACTGCCCTAATAATGGTTCATAACTCATTATTAATGTCCATCCAAGGCAATAAGTCTTGCTCATTAGCAGAGTCGCACATTTAAGCAGTTCCGTTCCTGGAAGTTTGCAGTCACTGTAGCGTATCTTCCAGCCGTCAGAGGTGGAGGGGATGGAGTTGGAGGAAATGCAGGCCTCTAGTGCAGGTGGGGTGTGATTTTGGCTACTTCCTGTAGGTCAGACATGTCTGGCTAAAGGGGTGATGGGTAAAAATGTACACCTGGTCCAGATTGACACCTTGGGGCCAGGCAAACCAGGTGAACCGCCTGAGGACAGCTGCCTGAAAGAAAGAGACGTGATCTGAGATTTTGAGCTGTTTGAATAAGCAAACTCAGATTGTTTTTTGTAGGGTTTGTTTAGTCAAATGACAGCAAAGGAAAACACTGTGGTTCTACCTGCCACTAAAGACACAAAACACAATTATGCTAATTATTTAAATGTTCTCCTTTCGACCTTTAGTACTATCCTTTTAATCTTTAGCCAAACAAATGAATAAACTGTGACAATCCCACTAACGGGACACAACCAGATGGGCCGCTCATCATCAGGATTGATACTACTTTACATTGTGCAAGACACAACAGTATTGATTTTACAATTTTTTCTTTCACGGAATTCAAATTGGGTGAATTTGACCTGTAAATTAGTTCTGCCAGCCAACAGAAACACCCATGATCCAGCATGACAGTTTCCTTACTATATATTAAAACAAAGTACTTTATATTGTGCAAGCACTGACGGTTGAAGTATGTATTTTTGCAACCAGAACTGTGGCAGCACTGAGCGTGTAAAAATGATGTTCTATCTGGGATTTTACTGTATTGACTTAGATTGAAATCATACCATTCCCGCCAACTTCTCACTTCACAAAATGAAAACATCACACCTTTTTCCATCACAAAGAGAAACCTGTGAATTGAAATGGACCGCCCCTCCAGGACGTGCCCCCTCTACCCTCTCTGGCTCTGGTTAAATGCTGGCACTCCTGGTCACGTCTGCCTCTCACATTCCTCCCGAGTCCCGCCTCGCAGGACCAGGCATCTTGGCACAGCGCTGACGGGGAATTTTCCACAGGTCGACAGTGGAAGGGGCACACAGGCCCACCTTTGTCTGTGCCCGCTCTGCCTCCTTCTCGGCAGATCCTGCTCCCACAAGCACACAGACACACACACACAGTATCTGCCATCCCACTGACTCTCAAATACACTCATACACAGCAAACAGTGACTTTTAGCCGTGTCCAGATGTTGGCATTTTAAGACTGTACCGTATTTTCTCATTTTGCTGTCAACCACTTGGTCTCAAGCTATATGTCGTATCCATGAAATGCAAAATAATTTCATAGATAGCATTTAAAGTATAATCTCTGCATTTTTTTTTTAATAATAAAAAATGTTAGTGTATCTTTGTATCACCACAGAAAACAGTGCATAAAATGTGTTATGTTCACAGCTGCTCCCATGGTGTGACATCATTGTTGGCTGTACAGACAGGAATCTTATTTTCTGTTGTATGAAGTCTGTCAATCATTAGCAGGTGCAACCAGTCTGGTCTGGACATTACAGGCACACAAAGATAAACCTTATCATACCCCTCATGTAGTAGAAAACAAACATCCAGTATTCCTTTTTCTGGCACTGAGCACTGCAGCCTGGATCTTGTCACTTTGACAACAGACAAACAAACAGCCTATGGTACCGTCGCCATGTTACACACAAAAACATAAATAGACTATTATGGATGCCTTCAAAATATTACACCGACATTTAATTAAATTAAATATTGTCCTGTTTCTGTTGGCAGAAAGGAGGAGTTCTCTCATGGAGACAATCTACCAGTGATGGAAAAATATGCCATTAAAGTGTGTGTCACACCTTATAAATGTCATAAATGTAATTGAACTGTATTTTGATTTATCGTAACGTGTGTACAGCATCACTCTGAAGCCTCTTTAAAACAAAGTTAACCTACCAACTTCGCAGCAAAACATGTTTGCTAATGGGGTGGATAGCGCCCAAAGTAACATGTAACAAATGTTATTTACCGACTTGAAGTGTACTATGTAAAAATGTTTTGCTGTAAAGTTCTGAACCATTTAAAATGCTATTTCCGAACTTGCAGTTGCCGTTAAGCCAAGCAGTTTGGGTCAAAAATAGCTGTCAGTGCTTAGTACAAGTTGACCCTGATGAGAGGGGCTCAGGGATTATTCCCATGTAAAGACAGAAGTTTTTCCACCGCTCTCCGTTTGTTTCCCGCTTGGCCGATCTGAGCCCCCTGGTGGTGAGGTAATTAAAGTACCATAGTCCAGCCAAGCTGCAGTAACACTCGCAAATCCACAGAGAATGACCGGAGCCGTGGGTGCTCCTAATCCTGTTTGCGGCCATCGGGAACTACTACAGTCCCAGCCGGAAGACGGGGAGGTCGAGGACAGTGGACAATAGCCCAGCGGAGGGAGAGGGAACGAGGGAGGGTGGGAAGGAGTGTGAGGGACAGCCAACCTGCATTCACCCTCACTCCATGTCTCCCTCTGTTTCACTGCTTTTGTTGGTGAAAAAAAAATCTACGGAACCTCCCTCCTCTCTTTACCATTGTCGTGGCATCGACCTCCATTTTTTTATTCAGTTAGTTCATTGAACAGGAAAAGGGCATGGTAGTCAATAGTACGGCGAATGAACAAGCCATGTAAGGTTAATTCATCTGTACTGGACTTTAGTCACGCAAGTGTTTCATAAGTTTGATATCATAAAAATCTAATTTGTTACGTTTATGAGCCATCTTTCAGCCAGCATAGAATTACCTTTGAGATGAACTTCACAAGTACATGGATATGATTTATATAGAGCAGGGGTCAGCAACCTTTTTGATATGAAGTGCCATTTAAAAAAGAAAATGTGATCAGTGTGCCGACGTTCGTGAACTGTCAACGGGGGGAGAGTTCGACGCTTGTGAACTGTCAACAGGAGGGCGGGGGGAGCCTCGCTGCGGGGAAGCTGTGGACCTCTTTCGTCTGTCAGCGCAATTTACGTGATGCCGTTTAAACACATTTAAATAAAGGGCGGTGCCGGCCGTCAGCGAACCGAGCCGTTCTGTGATTCTCCAGAACACACAGATGGCCAGTCCACCCCTGTGTAGCATATTATTTTCGATGACAGATGAGCAGATCGCCACTGGGCTTTCAACTAAAGAAACAGCCACGCAAAAAATGCGGCATGTGTACAGCTCCTTACGGGTACTGCAATTTGTGAAGTTCCGGTGCGCTCCGGCAGCACTACACCCCTGATCGCTTCACCACGGAGGAAAGCAGCAGAAAGTTGACTGAAGTTAAAGAGAGCGGGGCCTAGAAGTTATGATCCTAGGGTTGCCGACCCCTGATATAGAGGTTGGAAAGTAACAGCTGACCATTTACCAAACACCTTAAAGCTGAATTTATGTAGCCTCACATGACCTGCCATTTATCTTAACAAGCTGAACTCTCTCTCCAGCCTCCCTGCTCATATGGACAATAATCCCCTACCCTGGGAAGACCGGGCAAAAGAGAAAAAGGCACAGTGGTAATCCAGCCTGCAGGTGTGCCCCCCTTATCTTCCCTCTCTTTAGGGGGTTCGGACCGGTACCGCCCTCTCCTGAACGCCCTAGCACCAACCCCAAAAATCCAATTAGACTCTTTCATTAACAAACCCAGCAGGGGGGGTACAAACAGCGCCCTGTGAACAGCCACATGCTCAAACGGACACAGCACTCTGCACCTGTGCGTTTTCCCACACTGGGAGGTGTAGACACGACCGAGGGCGCGACAAACGCTTTCAGGATACATGTTGACTCATTTCCGACAAGGCCGCTGAAAACTTCACGAAATGTCCAGCTCTGCACAGGCTGGGCTCTGTGCTGGGTTTTCCATGATGCCATGTCCCCAACGGACAGACACAACACTACGTCTCACTGCGACACCCTATTACAGCATGTGCACTACCTCACTGCTCAGGAGGCCGCTGCTCAGACTCTCACCACCCCCTGACCGTCTGGACCAAGAGTACCCAGCAGAAGGTTGGTGAGATCTGTCAGTAGAGACATTTTCTTACAAATGCAGTATATAATTGATAAAAAAATATATAGACTCCTTTTTTAAACCATTTTATTCCTACTCAAGCATAATTAGCCTGTATACACTTTGTTATGATGTGGCCAGTGGACAGTTACCACTTAACGGGACAGTTCACCTCCAAATAAAAAAAAAAAATTTCCTCTTACCTGTAGATAGTTTTGGTGTGAGTTGCCATGAGTGGGAGATTTTGTCAAGATGTTGGCCTTCTCTCGAATAAAATGGAACTCAATGGCACTTGGCCTGTGCTGTTCAGGTATATTTTTGTAGCTCAAAGCAAAAAGAAAACTATCGAAATCCTCAATTGCAATGTCTTAGAAATAGAAGTGTGCATCTACTTAAGGAAAATGGACGATGAAGGCTTGTGACATCGTGACTATTTTCGATTTAGTAGGAACTTGCTTGTTAAAAAGCTGAAGGGTGTTTGTCCGTAAACCCGTTAAACATATTAACTGAAAAATTGATTGTTTTCTGTGGCTCTGCCTGTTTATATTTTAATCAAAAAGCCCACCTGTTGCTGTACAGTTTGAAAGAAGTGCCCGCTAACTAGGCGCTAACTGATACCTGCCCTTGCTAGCAAGTCTGAACAAGGCTAACGGGACATTAGCTTAGTTTAGATTAAGAGCATTTTTTTGACAAAGATTGCTGCTTAATGTTCTATTTTTTTCCTGTTGCTGTTTTTATGTAATTCAATGTTTTTATTTCTAAAACGCTTGACAACCATGTTTTGTTTTTTCAGTGTAGAGAGCAATTGCAGGAAAAAGGCAGAGGCGAGGACAATCATGCCATTAAGTTCAACCAAAGCGTTCTCAACCGTCACTTTTAATTCCAGCCTCTACGCTCTGGTTCCTTTGGTCGGCACAAAAGATCACAAGCATAATTTATTCCAACACCACAAGGGGAAATTCATTGTAATTATGAATTACTGTAACTGTCCTAATCACTTTCACCATGATGAACTGTATCTCTCAATTGGATTGTTTTTTATGTTTTGTTTCTCCTTATGCTGAAAGGCAATAATTTCTCTTTTCTAGGGCAAATAAACCTGAACATTGAGGCCTGAATTCTCCTGATGGGGAGTCCGCTTGGCCAGCATTTCTGCTGCTTGTCTGGTCCAAGTAATCCTGCAGACATCCAACTTTGGCTAAGGAGAGTGAGCAGGGTGGTGGAGGAACGTGGGGTGGGAAGCTGCAGTTGGGTTGGCAGTCGGCTACAGGCAGGTATCCACAACTTGTGCTGGCCAGAGAAAACACTTCCTGGCAGCCCATCTCCGCACATACACCCTCCCCAGACACTCGCTCTCCCCTTGTGTGACACGTTTCGCTGACACTCCAAACAGAAATGGAAAACATGTGTCAAAGGGGAGAGAAGCGTACATAAGGCTCTGTTGTTCCCACATAATGCTTCTCATCTTTTCTTTAGGCTCAGCCCTGAAATCCAGACTGACGCATCCCTGCAAAAACATTGCGGAATATTTCTCTGACGTTCCCTGATTAATTGTGACATAACTGGTCAAGCTCGTGGAGTAACCTCTCTTCCCACGTATGGCTAAGAATACAGAACTGCTTTGTCTCAGGGGTTCTTTAAGGACACCCCAATTGTACTCATTAATTATTAAAATAATAGTGCTTTACAAAAACAGTTGATACTTAAAATAACTGGATATTGAAATAAAAGCAATTATTTTGAAGGTATTTAATTTCTTTCTGCACCCCTTATAACCACTTCTAACCAAAATAAGACATTTAAGGGAATGATTAAGCCTTTTCCTCATGAAGAAGCATCAGCCTCTTATCCCTCTATCTCTCTGCGTCAGAGCACAGCGTTATGTTAGTCCTCCGTCTGAGGAACTCTCTCTCTGCTGCGAAACCCCTGCATTCCAGGAGAAATCGCAGAATCAACAGGCATGAAATTCATTTCTCACATGGCCGCATCTGCGCCTCCTAATCATAACCTGGACTGACAATTCAATCCCGCACTCCATCGCCTGCTCCCTCCTCCCATCCCGGCTTCCTCACTCACCCTCTGTCTCAACCAAAACTCCCTCGTCTCCCGCAGCCTCCTTCGGCCTCCCTAATTGCATTGCTCCAGCCCCCCCCCCATCCCTGCCTCATTAGGCCCAACAAAAAACAATTAACAACGCCAACTATAATTACAGTAATGGCCGTAAGGGAGCTAGTGACCTGGTTCCTCGCCACAGCTCCATCTAGCTAACCTCCCAGCAGCACACCCACCTTCTGGCCTGTGTGCTGGGGAGCATGGTGCGGGGAGGCTGGGGGACCAGACATGGTGTCAGGGTGTCTGAACTGACTGACTAATGGCTGGTTGGAGCGAGTGATTAGGCTGTTAGAGGCTGGGAGGGGGGAGTTGCGTTTGGTCCCCTGGCGAGACGTGTTTTCTGGGCTGTTACATCAGGGCGATCGAGGGAGGGGGGGGCACAAACAGTCCAATTCATCATCTGTGTACCTAGAACTATATGAAAGTGATGAATGTGTAAAGTCAGGTAAATGACTGAATTAGAGTAATGGCCGATTACAGCCATTTACCCTGAGCACTGCCAGGAATATACATTCCAGGCCGCAGCACACTGCTGGCTGATCCCAGATGCCTGGGCCTGCATAGGGGAAGGGGAGTGGAGCAGGTTCTGGTCAATGTGAGTCCTTCACGGAGTATGAGTGCACAACAAACCATAAACCCTTGGATTGATGTGCCAGAATAGAGCTGTGGTGATTAAGAAAAGATGATCCATGAAAGGAAACGGCAAGTGCACCTGTAAAGAGAAGAGGTGTTGACTGAATAATGCCTGACTTTTTTAGAACTAAAGTGAACAAATGATACAGTAAGGATGAATAGTATATGTTCACAGGGGCGTTTTTGGATTCAGAACACCCCTGTGCAAGCCCATCATGTTTTCATGATGCGCTTGCAACACTTTTGATCGGGGATGCTGCTCGGTGACATTAAACTAGACCAACATAGCAGCATATTTGGAAAAAAAATGTCCTTACATTTTAGATAAACAATGGCTAGTTCAAACGAACCTGCAAGTCGCGCTAGACACAAACGATTTTAATGAAGCAGCCAAAATGTAACTTTATGAAAATAAGTCACTCAACGAAAAACACCCCATCTCTCAAAACACATCTGCAATTGCGAACAATGACAATAAATATCAAGCAGGTGGACGCATACCACCAGTTTGAGTCATTACACTGAACTGAACAAAATGATGGCAACCAGCAAAACCATTGGTCATTTACATCTTTGCATATCGACTTGCAATTTCCTCATGGAGGTTTGTGATGGTGTATGATGGTCATGCTAAGTAAGACAAAGTCTGCTGTGCCATTCTTCACGCTACCGACTCTGATTAAAGGCTGCATGAGTCGATTATGTCTGTACAGCGAGTGTAGCGTGCGTCAGTACGGGCCAGGGTGAGGGTGCTCTGGCAGTCTGGCAGCGCAGTGCTCCGGGCCCCTCGCTCCCTGGATTATTGCCGATTGTTTGGGAATGACTTGGAGTTCTGGACCACACAAGGAGAGCTGGGGGAACGCTGGCCTGCATGGGGCTGCAGGAGAGGGAAGCAGAGGGGTCCACACAGAGTTTCTAGGAAGGTCCCTACTACCTCTCGCCGTTTCCTTCCTTCTTCTTCCTCCACCGCACACACAAATACTCTTTCCTTCTTTGTAAATCTCAATCTTTCTACTTCCTTTTTCATTCACCCTTTGAAAACCAATGAGCTGCACTCGTGCCTCTGCTTTCCTGGGGTCAAGATGAAACGCCATTTCCCCTGACTACAGGCCCTACCTGCCCTGCTGAGTGTGTGCATTTGTGCATGTGGATGTATGTTTGTGGTGTTCTGTGGGAGGTCTAAAGCACAGTGTGAGAGGACGCTTATGGGAGGGATACGAAGAGGACAACAATTCGTCAAAAAAACGCTGGCTTCAATTAGCTGAACTTCGCTGGTTTTTGGTGTGAGTCATTAGAGATGGCCGGCGTTTCGAGGTAATGTACTTTACTGGCGTAAATCGCTCTGTAAACACGTGGGAGTATATTGAGTATATATTTCTTTGCTGAGTAATCAGTTCAGTCAGCAAGTAAGCAAAACTCTCCCGCTACAGAAAAGATGCTGACAGGGAGCGCTCTGCCTGCTCAGCCCTAAAGCTCACATGATGTGGAAGACGAGAGAATAAAACGCCAGAGCTGGTAATGACAGTAGACACGAGACTGACAGCTGTGTTTATAAAGCAGGGTGTGGGAGGCTGGAGCCCGGCGGATTCACTTCATCCAGAAAATGGCTCCCATGACCTGCACAGATGCTCTCTGAGACTCGATAGCGTTCATGTGGGAGCGCCTTATAAATCAAGCAGGAGCTTCATATCAAATGCTTTTTATTCACTGTCTGGAATGACTAAAACTCACCGGCTGGGATGCTCGGTTTTGGGTTCCCAAAGGATGGAGTACCCACTGTGTTTGTGTGTGTGTGTGCGTGTGTGTGCTGGGGGGCTAATCTGGGGTTGAGCGATAGATCTAATTTTAACTGTCTGATTTTTTTTAAAACACACTCAACAGAGGAAACTTTTAAGGGTGTGAGAAAGTAATGTTTGGGAAGTGCGGTGGGAGGGGGGGGGGGGCTCCAGACAGTTACGCAGCGTCCACACGGCAGCTTGCCGGCGGGCGTGTCTGAAGCTCGACCAACAACCAATCACATGAATCTCCCGCCCCGGACACACAAGCACGCGGTTTGATTGGTTAGAGCTTGTACTGGCATATGATTTGATTGGCTGACGCTTCCGTCGAAGCTTGAAAAGTTGAACTTTTCTCAACTTTTGAAGCGAGCAACGGAGTCAAAGCGAAGCATTTCACAAAACACTACAGCATTTCACAAAACACTACAGTATTTCACAAAACACAACAGCATTTCACAAAACACCACAGCATTTCAGAAAACGCCACAGCATTTCACAAAACACCACAGCATTTCACAAAACGTCGCAGCATGTCACAAAACACCACAGCATTTCAGAAAATGTCGCTGCATTTCAGAAAACGCCACAGCATTTCAGAAAACGCCACAGCCTTTCACAAAACACTACAGCATTTCACAAAACACTACAGCATTTCAGAAAACACTACAGCATTTCAGAAAACACCACAGCATTTCAGAAAACACCACAGCATTTCACAAAACACTACAGCATTTCACAAAACGCCGCAGCATTTCACAAAACGCCACAGCTTTTCAGAAAACACCACAGCATTTCACAAAACACCACAGCATTTCACAAAACTCTACAGCATTTCACAAAAGGCCGCAGCATTTCAAAAATGTTAAAAAATTGTTTGAATGACAGGAGTAAACACAGCTGACAGCCGCGGTGAAACTCGAGCGATTAGAGCGATGCAAATATTGGGTAGTCTACCGTAGTATTTACATGGAGATAAGCCCCTTAAAAACCATGAATTAATAAAGCATTAATTCATGGTTTTTTGGCATCGCTCTAATCGCTCGAGTTTCACCGCGGCTGTCAGCTGTGTTTACTCCTGTCATTCAAACAAGACGCGCTGGAGAGGGGGCGGGGCCTATCTCCATGTAAATCCTATGGGAGATACCAACTACAACAAAATGAACATATTTTACCGTGATTTAATTGTAATACACGTTTCAAAATGATGCCGAAGTAACTACATACTGATACCGGTTAGTAAAAACCATGAATTAATGCTTTGACAAGTCTGCAGATAAGACGGCAGGCGAAAAACCTTTTAAAATGCTTGTTTTCTGAATGGATACTGGATCGATCAGGCTAAACTAACCTGTAGCTGCTCCGTCCACACTCACAACAACGTCATACAGACATAAATAAAGCAGCGACTGTATTCGCCATGACATAGTCTGTGGTTTGTACATGTTTAACTTTTGTCCAGTTTCTGAACAGATATGAGGAGCTGTGAGCTCTGAGTGTGTGCTAACAGCTAACGGCTGATGTGTTGGGACATGTTGCGCTGTCGGGTGCTGACCAATCACGAAGCGTCATTAGCTAATAGCTGCGTTCACACCGCAGTACTTTTCCCACTTTAGTTCCGATATAGTTCCGAAATGTCGCGTTCACACCAAAAAGAGCCGGAACTAAAATTAGTTCATCAGAACCTTTGTTACCCCCTTTTCCGTCCCTGCTAGAGAGCAGGTACTTTCATGGGAGAAAAAGGCTCCTATGTCTGATTGGCTGGCCGGAATGCAAACCACGCCCCGTAAAACTCCAAAAAAGTTTTGTGAAGCCGCCATTTTATTATCCTCGGATTAGCATTATTAGCATTAGCCCAGCGCACAAACGCAGAGAGACTAACTTATGGCAACACAAAAGAAAACATGGGATCTCCCAGCAGCTTCTACTGAAGCCAGTCCCCAACTCCGGGGTCTTCCGGCCGGGGACTTCGAGTGGCAGTATACGCCGTGAAGTTGTTTGCGGCCTGCCAGTAAACCCAAAGCAGAAGACGAAGAAGTGACGTCAGCGGCTTCATTTGCCTAATCCTTCCCCAGGAACTAAAGAGTTCTCATGAACTAAGTTCTCATGAACCTTTGTGGGAAAAGTACTGCGGTGTGAATGCGCCTATTTCTTGACTAGCAGCAAAAACAACCAATCACAGCAGTGCTTCTCTGGCTGGCTCTGTCCAATCACAAACAAGAAGTGTTCTCCCTAAAGGAATACCCTTTCTGTCCAATGTGAAATGCTGTAGTGTTTTGTGAAATGCTGTGGCGTTTTGTGAAATGCTGTGGCGTTTTGTGAAATGCTGTAGCGTTTTCTGAAATGCTGTTGCGTTTTGTGAAATGCTGTTGTGTTTTGTGAAATGCTGTTGTGTTTTGTGAAATGCTGTAGCGTTTTCTGAAATGCTGTAGCGTTTTCTGAAATGCTGTTGCGTTTTCTGAAATGCTGTTGCGTTTTGTGAAATGCTGTAGTGTTTTCTGAAATGCTGTAGTGTTTTGTGAAATGCTGTGGTGTCTTGCACTTCAGGGCCACCGTACATTTAGTTACTTTGCAGATTTGGATTAATGATGTGAAATATAATCAAATACTTAAATCAGACTTTAGTTACACCTGGAGTAAAATTCACAATCTACCCTGCAGTATACAAAGTCATTACAATTAGCTACATCTTCATCAGCTGTGATCAACACATGAATTCATCAATTATTATCTGAACAGGGCCAATTTGCATAATGAGTACTTTAAGTATATTTTTATGCTAATGTTCAAACTTTTACTTGAGTAACATTTTGAATACAGTACTTTTTCTTGTAACAGAGTATTTGTACACTTCTCCTTGTACAAGATCTGAGTACTTCCACTACCTTGACATAACCCTGTAGAGCAGTGGTTCTCAACCTTTTTACACAAAGTACCACCTGAGAAAATAGTTGTCTCTCCAAGTACCACCATATGACCAATGTTAAAATACAGTCTATGCACAGTTCATGCAGGACTCGGAGGCAAATGTATTCATAATAACATTATTTATTGTCAGCCACAGCTACATGTACAAAGGGCAGTCTCTCTCTCTCATCACTCACTCACTCACACACCACAAGTGAGAATATAAAGAAGGGTGCGTAGTAATCAGCAGCGAACCGCATCGACACGTGTACCCCAATTTGTGTTCTTTGAAATTGAAAAGGATATTGCATTGTGTTTGTTACTTTCGTTGCAGTTGTATATGTCTTAAGTGTATTTTGGCTTGGCTTCCAATTTTTTATGGACATCCTTTTATTTTGAAGGAGAGTTAGCGCTGTTGACAGGAAGTTGTTGTTGCTATGGAAACACGTTGACGGAGATTAACGGAGAAAAGTCATATATACATATAAAGACGGAGAAAGTAAACGATAAAGTTTATAGTTAAGTGTTAGCACCCCCCGAAGAGGCACAAGCTCTTACGTTGATATTGGAGATTTCAATAAATTCAATTTGGCAGCCGCAGTGCAGCGAGGAGCCAAAAAAAACGAAAAAACAAACAAAAAACGAATATCCGAATAACGAAATTGAAACCCGAATAGTACTCCAACGAACGAATATTCAGATATTCGGATATTCGGGTACAGCCCTACAGCGTTGTGGCTGTGCATATCACTTTTGCGTTGCTGGCGGAGCCTGCGCTTGTGCTCGGTTGATGACTGTCCTCCTCCTCATTCACTTGTTCACTTTCGCTGGTAATATTCTCCTCTGTACCTCTCTCACAACATCATTCAGCTTTCTTCTTTCTTTAGCTTGCTTGCAACGTTCGCTATTCATTCGCGGGTAGTATGGTCGTCATTAGCAACGCCAGAAAAAAAAAAAAAAAAAAAGTTTGTTTCTAAATCTAAAAACAACAATAGCCTATTAGAACTTATTTAAACCACAGTTTCAATTATCTCAAGCATATTTTCATTCGTTGTAGTATTTTGATAGTATGATTTATTTTGTAATTAATGTTATTCAATCAAGCCTCAAACTGATGGCACTTGTCCCTATAGCCTGTTTAAATTGAAGTTGTCTGAGGTCCTTACCACCAGCTGCTCTTGCAGTAATAAGTAGTGTACCTTTCTGTCCCAAATGTGCACAATGTAGGGACTGCTTTTCGTCTTTTTGTTTACTTAGTTGTGTTCTCTGTATATATTTTTTTATATGTCAGATTCCTCCGCGTACCACTAGCGGGAGCTGGCTACCACCAGTGGTACGCGTACCACAGGTTGAGAACCACTGCTGTAGAGAGTACGAGACTGGCTGTGTTCACCGTGTAGCTGTAGGAGTATGAGTTCATGATTTATTTTTCTATTTGATGTTTACATGTGGTATAAATTGTGTTTTTCTAACTATGAACCACATGGCACACCTTTAAACACCTTCAAACAGCAGACATTTGGACTGTCATACCAGGATAATCACAGGTGTTGCTAATGTTAGGTGATTTAGACCTGAGAGTAGGGTTAGCTGAAAAGAGTCCAAGGAAGCTTTCTCAAAAGTTAACAGCATTTAATTAAACAAATTTTACGGTGACACAAATGGAATATGCAAGAGTGGCTGCTTTCATCAGCTGTCCCATTCGGTGGGGTCAGCCGGGTGAAAGAGAGCGTTTTCTGTGTCCATCACGGGTTATCAACTGTAGTCTTCTCCTATTGGCCGGTCTCGACGGGGGCGGGCCCAAGGCACTTCCTGGCGTTTTTCTGTTGTTAATTTACAATATTCTAATGTCTGTGGTTATTTAAACATTCCCTAATAAAAGTATTTCAGTGTCAATAAGTGAGGGTTAAAGACAGTGTGTTTAGTGTACAACACTACGTGTCATTTCACCTTAAATTCACTGTTTCAAAACATAGAATTTAGCCACATGCTAATGCTAACCTTAAATTAAAGCTAACAATATTTACTCGCAAAACCGGAAGTCGTTGTGTGAAGTTCCGGTTTTCAGAATAAAACAGTTCTTAATTAAAAGAGTGCATTTAACTTCTGGTATTCAGAATAAAACAGCTTTAAATTAAAACAGTGTATTTAAGCTAAATTATACGGAGCCCCTAAGGGGACATGAAAAAAAAAAAAAAAAACAGAAAAAAAAAAGTCAGGATAACGGGTTAGTATCTCGTGCGCACGAAAAACTTTCTCGTGCGCACGAGATACTAACCCGTTATCCTAACGTTTTTAAAAAAAAATTTAGAAAGTTACCGGTGCGCCAAGGAGGAAGTGGAGCGCACAGGAGACAACCATTTCATTGCAGACTGTTATGTTTACGTGGGGAAATGACAGTGCATACATTATTTGAGATATATTTCGTACTCAGACTTCACTTTAAGGACATTTCGGCCAGGGGGTGTGTGGTCACTCCAGGTGGCAGCGGGACGTGTAACTCAGAGAAGAGCAGCACCAGTGCTCAAAGAGCTTTTACGCACCGCCTACACTGTGTTTACCTTAACTGAACAGCTATAAAGAGTGACCACAGGCTGTTACGTTTTAACCACACACACCTCTACACACACACACCTCTACACACATCGAACTGCCCGATTACTCCCCCTTTTATTAGTTTTATGAAGGAGATGTCCGGTCACCAGGGCGCATGATGGGCGGACTGGGACTAAAAATCAGCCCGGGAATCTCACCCAGCCCAGCCCACGTGAACTGTCAACGGGGGGAGCCTCGCTGCGGGGAAACGGTGGACCTAGTGGCCCGATCGGAGTGGGCCGAGTGGCCCGACCGGCCCACTTCGGTACCGGCCCATTGGAATTCGTCCCGATGGCCAGTCCGCCACTGGCTCTGTGTGTGTGTGTTCTGAGTGTTTGTTTCCCTTTAAAACGGCTGCGGGCAGCAGGTACTCTGAGAGTCACGGACATTAATTCATAGATCAAAGCAGACTGGTTAACAGACTCTCCTGTTTTGCCAATCCGGTGCTTAAACAAATAGCTCTACACCCCTGGCCGAAATGTCCATAAAATTAAGTCTGAGTTCGAAATATATCTCAAATAATGTATGCACTGTCATTTCCCCACGTAAACATAACAGTCTGCAATGAAACGGTTGTCTCCTGTGTGCTCCACTTCCTCCTTGGCGCATCGGTAACTTTTTCAAAAAAATAAAATAAAGTCAGGATAACGGATTAGTTTCTCGTGCGCACGAAAAAAAAAGCACGCCCAATCATTTTAAAATGATTGGATGGCCGACCTGCCTGTCAGCCTTCCATCTGTGCACAAACTTATCTCGTGCCCTCATTGGTCATGTGCGCGTTCGTGTGTGTTGGAGGAGGGGCTCTGTAAGGAAGTGGCAGATTTTTTCCGGTTGTGTATTTTCAAATTCTAGCGCACTCGAGCTGGTTTCTCAAACTTACCTACCCCACCTTTAAACCGTTATCCCGCCTTTTTTTTTTTCTCTCTCTTTTTTTTTTTCTTCCATGTCCCTTTAGGGGCTCCGTAAAATTACGCCATATAAACATTGATTTTATTTCTTGCACTAATCACATTAACGATGGCTTTGTTGTATTCAAGTGTCCCTGTAAGCCGTGAGCAAATTGGAATTCAGCCACCTCTCATTTTATTATTTACACCTGCGACTTTTCCAAATATAAAAAAATAGGCCTGCTGTTTTCGAGCTGTAAGCCTTTTATCTCAGTAGACTTTATTACTTTACATTGCAGGAGAATAAAGTGATAATAAGAAATATATCTGTATTCAATTTAAATGCCTGTTCATTTAGAAAGACTTCAACAGAACATTCATGTAATTATTTAAACCTGTGTTTTTCTTGCTTTGTCTGCTTCTGATTGAAAAATCTCTCCGGGAAAATGACCCATGGCATAAAAAATTGAAAGACTTATTATTCGTTTTTTATTTTATTTATTTATTTATTTTTAGTAGCTTGAAAACTAAGTCTGCCCAAGTTTTAGATGTTGCAGGTTAGAGCTTATTTACGTCCATGATTTTTATTTATTTGTTCACCTCTTTTTTTGCGTTTTTATCTGTTTTTGTATTTTATTTTATTTTTGATACAATGTACTTATTTTTTACAACTATATCAGTCCAAGTGTTTGTCTTCACCTACAAAGTTAAATACTTGCAAGAAAAGAGCAATTCATTATTATACTTCTTTTACATTCAATTTGTTAAAAAAAAAAACATGTATAAGAGAGATAGGTACTTTATTGATCCCAAATTGGGACATTTAAATAATTTCCCAATTTGGGATCAATAGATTACCTAAGAATTGAAGGTACAAATCTGCTCAGCCTCTATTCATGTAATTATCAGACACATCCCAAAAATATTCTTAATAATTCTCACAGCGGCCCAGCATGCTCCATCTTCGCTCTCGACTCCGAGGCTCCATAGCAACCTCCGGGGTCAGGGGTCACGGGGAAAGGTTGCTTTTATCTGCTAATGGGGTCGGTAGCCTACCTGGGGTCTGCGTGTCTGTCTCCCCGCGTCTCCTCTGCATGGTCATATGCGGGGGGGGGGGGCCATGAATGTCTGCCAAGTGACACCAATGCCATCTTCACTCATCTCCACCCCCGGCCTCCAAGCTGCGCTCTTTTGAGGGTGGGACAGGGGAGCGAGGTTGCCCGGTGGGAAGGGGTTACTTGTATTAGTTTCTGCCCTGTTGGGACGATAACAAACGGCTCCGAATTGCTGTCCCCCAGTCTGGCTCCTCATTGTCAAATAAGTGTTCACATGCAAATCAACAATCGCCCCATGGACGTCGCTCCCCCCAAATTTCACTATAGGGGTTTGATGGATTGCATGTACACAGCAACACGGTTTGTGTAGCGTTGTGCTTACTGTTTAAGTGGCCGGTGATTGATGTCATGTTGTTTTGCTTCTTACACGCGAATCAGCTGTGCCGAGAGAGTGGTGACAGAACAGTCAAACAAACCGCATGATTAACAGTCACCTTTTTTTTCTTTTAAATTTAGAGAAAGCACCAAGCCAGTAAATCCTGTGAATTATGGCCTGCTCAAAACAAATAAGTGTTGAATGGGACACGAGGCTTTCCGTTTGGCCGGGCTGTTTAATGCCCCTGGAAAACACACTTCCCCTCGCCAATCTGCTCTCACTATATCACACAAGGCTCATTGGCCCATGTGCCCCCTTCAATGGGGCAAACAGGCACCCTCACCAGCCCCCGTCCCACTCCCACACCCCCTCGCTCTCACACACACGCCCCCTGTCATGTTCGCGGGACTGAGAAAGGAGTCCATTAACTCTGATTTAGTGGCAGTGTCATGCGGTCCCCTTTGTGAGGTGGTGACATTCAGTGAATGGGAATCAGAATTCGCTCCCCCTCCTCCTCCATCTTTCCTTCTCTTGGCTCCATGCTCAGGGTATGTGTGGCTCTGGTAGCAGTGTGAGGGGTTCAGAGTTGTGGCTTGCAGGGGGGGAGGGAGACGGGGACATGGATTGAGAGGGTTTTGCTGCCACATGTCTCTGAGTGGCGGACTCTTTGTGCCTGGGCCAGCCTGTTTGTTTAGCCTTTCCTCAGAGAGCTGCTTCACACATCGGTGCCTCGTACGGAGGACTGAGGAAACATGCTCAGGCTTTGAGAGGAGGAAAAGAAACTAACCTTGTAGAAAAGACATTTCCGCCAATTTGACAAACAATAAACAAACAATTTCTTGATGAAAGTGACTCCGAACTCTTTTTAACCAGTATTTATTTTAACCACAGAGTGAGGATAAGTGCACGCCCATTATTAAAACACTTTTTCAACAACTAAAAGAAAGAAATTAAGAGTTCAGAGCCACAGTATCTAGGGTTGAGATGCCTCAGAATATGTATAATAAAGATAATTTCTTAGAGAAGAATACTGACAAATCCAACTGAGAAAAGAAAGGAAGAATCAAAGGCAGGTGAGGAAGGATTTTAAGCAGTTCAGAACGCTTCGAAACAACCTGGGCTTGAATGATTTATCATGTTATATTTCAAAGTTGCAGACAGCTAGATCTGGAAAAGCTTTGTGATTATTTCTTTCAAACTTGGTAGAACTCTTTGAAATATATTTGCCAAGTAAATCTTATCAATCCATGGAATAATGGAAATAAGTTAACGATCAAAATACATCTGACAGTATGAGTTATGTGTTTTTGTCTTTGTGTGAAGTTTAAAAAGTTGGCCATGCTGGGTTTGAACTCGCCCCACAGCTGTTCTGCATTGGTATCGATGGCTGCTGCTCATGACCTTTGGAGAATCCATCCATTCCTGACTAACCTCTCCCACCAGCGAGAGACGGGTCACAACAGGCTGCTACCTCTGGGCTCAGGCGCGTCCACGCAGAAGGTGAGCCGTGTGCACGTGACCGTCAGGAAACAGGAGGGCAGAGAGGTCAGGCTTGATTATTATACCCTGCTCTCTTGGAAAACAAAATAAGAAAAATATTTACACAAACAGGAAGCTTAGAATTTCCTAATGATTGGAAACACACTGGGCGCTACATATACCACACACATACACTGATTTGGAATAAATGTAGTATCACAATAGAAAACTGGCATTAAAGGATTGTTGAGAAGCCTACTTTGATATTAAACGGTGGAATGTTTCAGCCCCAACTAAAAGCCCATTAATGGTGCTGAGTTTAGACTTCCCTCCAGCAATGTTAGATCAACCATAATAACTTGCGAGTTTATGGACCTTTGCTCCCCAAATGTCTACCATGTTGCTAATTGCGTACATCTGTGGCTGGTGTTTTGATGTTTTGTCTCAAAGTGCAGCTGTCCGTTCCGTTTCCAACAGCCTCTGGTTAAAAGTGGCATGGCCCTCTGTTATCTGTGTCCAGCCCTGAAATAGAGGCAGCGCACGTGCTTTGTGATTCACCAGGAGGACCTTGCCTTTTGTACCAAGTCTTAAAGTTGGCTAATTTATTGGCTAAAATCAAACAAGGAAATATGCACATTAAGCCTCCAGCCATTCAATGGTTTTATGTAGACTATAATAACAAGCGGACACTCGCCAGCAGTAATGCCTGTTCAGGTTGGACACAAACAGAGGGCCATGCCACTTTAAACGATGGAAAATGGAGACAAATAAATAGCAAGCATTGAAACCAACATGAATCATTTTAAGTAAAGAACGTGGTCAACTTGTATCAAATGTTGGAACATATTGTATTTCTGTATCCAGAGTTTTGTTCTTCATGCTGATGTTACATCAGCATGTTATTTATTTATTGTCACGAGTCAAACTGGAACCGGCAATGGCCCCAACTTGTGGTTCGTGGCTGTCTCCAACAAGTCCATTATTGAGTCCTTAAATCCAACAACATCAGCCAATGGGGAAAAGTACAGTATTCTTGCCAGTTCCAAGTAAAAAGCAACCTTTTTTGTATATTTACTTCAAAATAATGTCTGTAATTCGACATTTTGTAAAAAACTGCTTTGTTGATGACTTAGCCTGGGAAATGCCATTCAGTTAAAAGGGAAACATGACCACCACCATCCACACACTTTTGAGGGAATGGTGTCAAATATGGTCATTTGACTAACAACTAATACATGTTAAATGTGTAAGCTGTTTAAAATGTCAAACATTGATGACGTAAAATCTCCACACAAACAATATAAATTAACATATAAACATTTGTTAAAGTTAAATATGTATATTTGAAAACTCGCCTTTTTTCACTTTTTCTGCTATCTGTCTACATTAAGGTTTCTTGCAATTCAGGTTGTTTTTTCTGTAAATTGTTCAAATATGAATAAATTCTTCAAAAGACAGCCAAATTATGCAAACATTGTTCTTGTCTTAATTTACAGCATACATATGACACAGAGAAGAGAAGCTGTGTTAACTTTTAGATTAAATTCAGTTCATTTTATAAAAGAAAACCCTTTTTCATCGCCAAGGCACATTAAGTTGCTTTGCATTAACTACATTTGTCTGCATACTAACTTCCTGCTAACCATTTTGGTTAATCTAATAATGCACATTGACAATGTGCAAAACCCTTAATGGGAGTTTAAAGTTGTTGTTTACTGCATGAACGTTTTTTGACAAGCTCTCAAGTGTGTTTATATCAGACAGCAGGCGTCCACACGACTGCAGGGTGTCTCTCAGTGCCATCAGAGCAGGGATCAGCACAAATGTGTGCAATGTGTACACCAGGGAAACCCGATCTTGAGTAATTGTCAGGATAAGGCGAGGGATTGACCCCTGCCATGAACCATATTTTCTGAAACAACACACACTTGAGCTAGCTTTGAAATAGCCTCTCCTCCAGGGCTGGAGTGGCCCATGACGAAGCTAGTCATCAACTTTTTAGTGTAACTAAACAAAGCCTATGGTAATTTCATTAGCTCACTCTTACATTCTCAGCGAGCAGATAGCCGGTGCCCTCTGCTCCCTGAGACGCCATCCCTCTGCTGGCCGTGACATCACACGCCAGCAATGTGAGGCATGGGTCCATCTGCACAGGGCTTGTTTTGTATTTGAAGCACTGTTTTTCATTCACACAGAATAAACTCTTCTAGTCATTCATCAAAGCACTTACTAAATCAGTTCAAAATCTTCTGTTGTCTTTTGACTGTTGGACCTCAAAGTAAATGTGGTGATTGTTATTGTGTGCGAGCATTTAAGACTGCTTTGTTTTCATGACTGATTCGTGGAAAGTGTTTAGTTTTCATGTGTCGTGTCATAAAATGTTCCCTTTTTGTATTTACTCAAGGCTTTTTCACTTATTTAAAGATGACCAAACACACAACATCTCTCCTCCCTCACATCTACTCACCCCTCCGTCTGTCCAGACATGGTGTGTTTGGTGTTGTGACAGCTCGGATCCTGCCGCGTTCAGCTTGCATTTCTTTCATCCCAGATCCCCCAGGGGTCCGCCTCACCTCTCCCAATCACTGCCCCAGTGTGAGGGAATCAGACAGATGCAGGATCTGGCAGATGGTAGGCAAGTTCATGGTCCAATGACATCCACCTCAGGCATGCTGTACATAATCCTTCTTTACAATTAGCACTTAACAGCAAACATTAAAGGTCACCTATTATGCAAAATCCACTTTTTCATGTATTGTATGCATAAACATGTGTCCCCTCTGCGTCAAGAGATTCGGAAAGTTTCAGGAAAAAAGATTCGCTCACTTTTTGTCCTGATCCATTTATATCAAAACCTGTCTGAAAATGAGCTGATCAGATTTTGGCCACTTTATGATGTCATAACGATTTGTTGGCTTGTGTAACCATTAACCAATAACCAACCAAGGTAACACCCGCCCACTTTATCACCTGAATCTCCTCCTAGAGCACCATTGTGTTCTTTTTAACCAAATATCTCTCAGAGGGGCGTGGGGAGTGGCTCCTTATTTTCACCTAAAGTAACAGACACAGAATCAGCACTTTAGAAACAGGCCTGAAACAGAGGGGATTATGGGATGCTACAATGCATGATCTGTTTGGTATTTCGAGCCAAACACTTCAGAGACATGTTTTGTATATATCTGAGATCTATAATATATTGATGAAAAACAGTATAATAGGGGACCTTTAATGGCACACATTAATGAATTAATACTCATCAGAAATCTTCCTGGGCTCGGTCAGAAAACTCTGGAATCTGGTGGGGAAAACTATGTCGACTTCTCTGCCATCAGTGGCGGAGCTGCAGGGTAATTGAATTTGGATCAAAGACATTCATGTCTTTCAAAAAGGTCTAGAGGGCTGCTCAGTTTTTAGTAATAACAGAAACGCTTCCGGCGTTGACCTCCACTGCCCCCTTCCACCTTCCTCTCCCCCCCCTCTGCCCTCACCCCGAAATCCCTGCTTTGAAGGGCTCAAGGCATCGCGGCCACTCAGTCTGATGGAGAGAGGCAGTACAAAAAGAAAAGCTGGGATTTCTTAACCTGTAACCTATTCCTCCTGGACATAGAATAACATCGAATCATAGGAAATTAAACACAAAATAAATAACTTGTAAGAGACATTTGATGAGACTTCACAACCACAATAATGAAAATATAATAAGTACAAATGCTTAATGAACTCAGTACGTGCAAATAATTTACTGTAAAAAACATATGGCTGATTCTCATTCTTCACATTATAAAATTCTTCAGACGCAAGTTGTGGTTGACTGCTCTGATCTTACAGAAACTCATTTATGGGCCACATGTTGGAGAACATGTCAAACGATTTCCTCCTAAAGAGTCGATTGAAATAAAAAGTCTGGGAAACATTCCCTCAATGCAGAGCTGACATGGCTGTATGGTATATGATAGGCCTGACAGTATAATGGAATAGGTGATGTGAGATGTCCTTTATGCTTGTAACAACCAAAGGTAATATCTGGTGACAGTGCGCCCCCTTGTGTTTGAACTATTCTGTAAATTAAAAGGCTGCACTGTTGCCTACCAAGAGTATTTGAAATGCAAAAAAACAAAAGCAACAGAAGTAGTAAAACTCTTAGAGCCACAGAATGTAAACACAGGAAGCAATAAATACGATTGTTTAGGCAACTAGCAAATGATCAACATTTGAAGATATTCCAACTTGGTAATTAAAACCGTTCTTTTTATAAAAGCTCTAGTGAGTGTTCCAAGTCCGATAAAAAGTCACTTCCTCTTCCCAGATTTACACAGCCGTCTGATGGTGGAGGAGAACTTCAGCGCTGACCTCTCAAAAAGTGTCAGAGGACCGTCCATTTCTGTTTCCATGTCCACATCCATAGAGGAGACAGAGGTGGAGGCAGAGGTGGAGTTCCTGCGCTCCGTATCACTGTGGAGCTGTAGGGAAGTCTGTGGAGACACTGAGCGTGAATGGGCCCCGTCAGCAAGGGGCCCCACATGTCCCTCCTGGCTCTCCTTACTGAGTCCCTCCAGGTGGGCCTGGAACGTAGTGGTCTGTTGTTCCAGGGAGAGGAAACCCTCCTGCACCTTGTCAAACTGCGAAGAAAAAGAGAGTTTTCAGTCCTGGGTCGTTATTTTAAACGTCTGAACAGTGTTTGAGTTTCAGTGTACCTGCTTAATGTTTGTCTGAAGCAGCAGCTCCGGCCAGACTGAATCGCTGTGGCTGCTCACGCTGTTTCTTATATGAGTGTGACTCCAGGCTAACTCCTGGAGGACAGGGCAGAGGACATTTCTGAGTGAAGACAGGAGGAAACATTCGAAGAGGATTTCTTTTTTTATACATGAGGAGAAATTCACCTGCAGTAGCTGTGTGCTGTCCTTCAGGTGAGCCTGGCAGCATTGCAGTCTGTTCCTGTAGTGCCCCAAGATTGCAAACAGATTCTTTGCCAGAGACACAAGAGTATTACAAACAACAAAAAAAGGCGAGGACAATTCATGGCTCTTAAAAAAAAAAGGAAAAAAAAGACAGCTGTTTTTGTTGTAGAGAACAATTAAAGGTCAAGTAGGGGCAGGAATGTGTTTTGATTGTAGGCTTGTCACTATGTCACTGTGGGTGTATATGGGGGCGTGTGTGTTCCGTGTGAAGTTGTGTGCACGCCTCTATAGAGGTGTGTATGTGTACGTCTAATGAAAAACAACAAAATAAGTTACCATAGCTATGCGGATGACACACAAATTTACGTAACAATTTCACCAGGAGACTATGCTCCAATTCAAACACTGAGTAAGTGCATTGAACAAATCAATGACTGGATGTGTCAGAACTTTCTCCAATTAAACAAAGATAAAACTGAGGTAATGTTTTTTGAAGCCAAGGCAGAACGTATAAAAGTTAGCGCTGAGCTTCAGTCTGCAATGTTCAAAACAACAGATAGAGCCAGAAATCTAGGTGTAGTCATGGACTCTGACCTGAGTTTCAACAGTCACATTAAAACAGTTACTAAATCAGCCTACTATCACCTAAAGAACATATCGAGGATTAAAAGACTAATGTCACAGCAGGATTTGGAACAACTTGTCCATGCTTTTATCTTCAGTAGACTCGACTACTGTAATGGTGTCTTTACAGGTCTCACTAAAAAATCTATTAGAAAGCTGCAGCTGATTCAGAACGCCGCTGCTCGAGTCCTCACTAACACTAAGAAAGTGGATCACATCACTCCTGTTCTGAAGTCTTTACACTGGCTTCCTGTGTGTCAAAGAATTGATTTCAAAATGCTGCTGCTGGTTTATAAAGCATTGAATGGTTTAGGCCCTAAATACATTTCTGACCTGCTGCTAAATTATGAACCATCCAGAACTCGCAGGTCTTCAGGGACGGGTCAGCTTTCTGTCCCCAGAGTCAGAACTAAACATGGAGAAGCAGCGTTCAGTTCTTATGCTCCAAATATCTGGAACAAACTCCCAGAAACCTGCAGGTCCGCTGCAACTCTGACTACTTTTAAATCCAGGCTGAAGTTTTTTCTTTTTGCCGCTGCTTTTAATTGAACTATTCACATCTTAAACTGCACTGTAACTTTTATCCATGTATTTTTTCTTTTAATGTTTATCTTATTATCTTTGCTTTCTAATGACTGATTTTAAATGCCATTTTCTTAATGTCTTTCATTTTTTGTAAAGCACTTTGAATTGCCTTGTGTTGAAAGGTGCTATATAAATAAACTTGCCTTGCCTTGCCTTACGTCACTGGCTATTTAAAGTCACCTGTGAACCTACTGATTATCACATTCTTTTGACATATTTGTATTTTGGGTTTCTACTGTATATGTTTACATGCTTTAATCAAGCGCACATTTTTTTTAACATATTGTCTGTTGGAAAAAACCCTGTAAAAGTCCCCATTTTTTTATTTTCTGCTCATATGGTTATAAGAAATGTTAGGGTGCTTTTATTTCACAAATAATGGGTTAGTAGGCCTTCCATATACCCAAATGTGTGTGCAGTGAAAAGTGAGTTTTTTTATAATACTTCCCCTTTAACTTTGGAAAACTACACCTTCACACCTGCTCACCTCTGCGTCTGTCTGGGCCAAGGCCAGGTCTCCGGGGCTCCCCTCTTTGGTGAGCGTGACCCCGGTGTGCAGCTCCTCCAGCTGAGCCCAGAGACCTCCAAGACCCTCCAGCATGTCTTTCACACTGGCTTCAAAATCCCCCTGCACCTGCACGAGTCTACGCAGTGACTTCATCCTAACAGAAGGGAGAGGATATGTTAATCCAACTGAGCAAAGTTTCCAAGGAAGCAGACAGCGTGTACACTATATGTTGAACTCACCTCTGCTGCAGGTAGGTGCGGATAATCTTCACTTTGTCTGCCAGAATAGAGTCCTGGTGCAACTCAGACCTGATATCAGCCTTCTCCAGTGTGTGAGACACTGACTAGAGCAAAAGGAGGATTCAGAGGGTTAGGGTTTAGTTTGTGGGTTTGTCTGGTTTGGCACTTAAAATGTATGCATCATGTGGCTTTGCAGCGATCGGGATAAATACATCACGCTGAAGTCACTTTAATTTGTTTGTACATAATGCTTTCACATAACATTTCTTGGAGATGTGTGCAAGGAATCTACTTGCATTTTATATCCGTTCACATCTGCTGTACACATGAAACTGTCTCAAGACATATTTTCAGACAAAAATAATCTGCAGTTGAGATTTAATTAAAAAAAAGGTTCACCCAAGAGAATAACCATAATATAAGAGAATTTTGAAATAAATGACCTCAGAAAAGAATCATTGGAGGGGGGATTATGATCAAAACGAGTCAAAAAAGTGAATAGTTTTACTGGTGGTCTTTAGAGGGTGTAATTCTCCTGGCAAATTCAATGAGTCTGATGCTGGTGCCACAATGAGGGACCAATTACCCCAGTATGTAAGCACATTGATAGAATTAAGATTACAAAAAACCTGATTTCTATCATTAGTTGTTGAAATATGTAGTCATAAACGACAGCTGTACCACTGGACTTGTTGTGCAGACAGGAAATACAGAAGGAGACATAGCATTAATATTTTTCTCCTCTGCCAACGTGTTTGAGTTCACAAGACAGCAGCAGAGAGTGTTGCCCCGGGCTAGAATATCTGTGAATGCCTGAGTGCAAGCTCTGATCTAATATCACCAACAAAGGCTGAGAACACAGGAGATGACAGGTATTGCTGGAGGCTGCTCTGTATGTGAGAGGGTTTTTTGATTCTTCAGGGAGGTTTTCTCCCTCTTACCTCCAGCCTGGAGAGCAGAGCCTGTATGTGTGGCACGCCGGGTTCTGGCAGCGGCTCCTGGAGTACACACAGCAGCAGACTGTCAGCCAGGGTGAGGGCCAGAGCAGCGTCAGGGCCCGGGCTCCCCGGTGGGGACATGCTGGAGAAATGATGAGAGCACAGTGAGCATGTGTGTTGATTTGTTTTAAAAGATTATGATTTTTTTTTATTCTGTTGGAAATAGCTTTTCAAATTACAGTTGTTTGATCTGATGAATATATGGTTAAATTAAGAAATCTGGCCATGCCTCATCATGGCTACTACTTTTTTGAGAAATAGGTAAATAAAGCATTTGATAGCAAATGACTGAGAGGTTTAGGACAGGTTTCCCCAAAATATGGATAAGGCAGATTTTTGAAATGGAAATATCATGTGAACTCACTTTTTAAGTGCTTTTGCACATGCTCGAGTGGTATCTGGAGTGCCTAGTCCACAACCTTTGGAATAACACAACCCAGTCAGTGTTTGTTGATTGTCTTGATGAGGGATTCAACAAGCTGTTCAGATTAAGTTCCCCTTCCTATGTCACATGCAGGCTCATTGGAATATTCCACCTAACAACGTGCTTAACAAAGGTGCACTCTATTTTTCTCAAAGCCAATCAGAGCAGACTGGGCTTAAAGAGACAGGTGCTAAAACAGAGCGTTTCAGATCAAGGGTGAATACAGGTGTATTCAGACAGACATTATGAGAAGAATAATGTAGTTTTTTTAACAATGAACTATGAATATGTGTTCCAGTAGAATCCCAAAATACAAATATAAACAAAAACGGCGCGTTTGGGGGTGCGGGTGCTAGTGGAGCCTCGCAGACTGGGGTGCTGCAGCCCCCTCAGCACCCCCCCCTTCCCGCGTCCATGGTGCTCAGGCTGAGTTCAGGCTGAGTTTCGCGATGTCTCGCTGTCTCGCAGACCCCACGCAGCAACCAGGAAACAACACCAGTAATAGAGCTCACACTGTCTCCTCACAGCAGCGAGCCGCGAAACGTCCCGCCAACACGGCACCCAGACCCCACGCAGCATTCTCATCTGTTTGTCATTACTGGTGTCATTTTCTGGTTGCTAACGCCATTGTAACACATAATCACTGATGTTCCGCTGTAACGGTGGTGGACTCATCAGAACAGAGTGGGCGAGCTGACCAATCAGAGCACACTGGGCTCACAGGGAGGGAGGGGCAGGAGCTCCAACAAGGCGTGTAGGACAGAGAGTGAATACACATACTATACAGAGATGCTGTATGAGAAACCAATGTGAGTTTGGAAAATTGCACAATGTAAATCTATTCTAGTAGAGCTCAACAATGGAATTATGATCAGTAGAAATGGCCATGACATGGGACCTTTAAAGCTGTGGGCAACTGTTTATGCACTTGGGGCATGAAATACCAGTGTTGAAATAGGCTCTAAGGTCTTTTTTGTCCAAAATATCAAACAATAAAATTAATTCTCACCATAAATACTGGTCATTCCTGTGTTCCATAACAACCTCCTGCTGTATCCTCAGTGGAGGCTCCCCCTTGAATAAAAGCAAACACACTGAATAAGCATGACATGA
Source organism: Dissostichus eleginoides (assembly GCA_031216635.1). Taxonomy (NCBI): domain Eukaryota; kingdom Metazoa; phylum Chordata; class Actinopteri; order Perciformes; family Nototheniidae; genus Dissostichus; species Dissostichus eleginoides. Next base: position 10,644,976 of record CM062268.1, on the reverse strand, counting down.
TTAAATCCAGCAGCACGGTCAGGAGAGATTCCCCTCAGGCCTCTGCGCTCACCCCGTGCCGCAGGCGGCACTTCAGGGCATGGACACAGCCTCCCAGAAGTATCCACAGCAGACACACCAGCAGAAGCCTGCCGCACACATCCAGCAGCAGCAGAGAGGGGTGCAGCGGCGCCTCCACCTGGCACACGGACCACACTACAACCACAGGAGCCACACTGGAGCAGCCTTTCCAGGGGCGCAGCATCTTCAGAGTCTGTGACCAACCTGTGTGCTGGGGCTGATCAACAACTGGGGTTTGTTGTGAACTGCTGAATAAAGGGGAACAGAACGGGTTTATTGATAATTAAATAATGGGCTTACTTGCTGTAACTATAGGCATCTGAGTATGCTTTTTGTTGAGCTTACAGTTTCACTCTTTCCCATGATGTGAACAATTCAAAATGATATTCAGCAACTAACCAAGTCTTGTCAACATTAATTTGACCATGATTCAGCTGTTTTTTGTAATTGTTATGAGTTGTAATTTGAGAGTTGCCCTGGAGGATTTTTCTGGATTTATATGTTGGTAGGTGCTTGTAGATTTGTCTCTATAAATGTAGAGATAGTGACTATGTAATGGCATTGCATCTAAATTGATTGTTATAAGTGTCTGTTGATTGTTTTGTGTATACCTACCGAGGTACTGCAATAATGAGAATAATATTTTTTAACGGCTAGCCTCAAGTAAGTACTTTTCTTTTAGATTATTAAGACATAAGGTTCTGAACTTAAATATGAAATGACTAAAATCTTTAAGGTATTCTTATTTTTATTTATGTTTCGATTCCTTTTTATGTGAATGCACTTGATGCTAAACATAATAATTTTCTGACAATGCAACAGTGTGTTCAACACAGCCTACTCAAAAAAAAATCTAATTATAAAACGCCATCAAGAATAAATATAGAAGTCATATTGTCACTAAAAAAAGTCCCTGAAATGTCCCCTTAATTTCTCGCAAATCTAGGAAGATATTAGGGAACAACAGATGCCATGAGTAGGAAAGTTACAGATTTGTTGTGCGCTCTTCACACCATTTGGTCAATCTTTTACAATGATGGATCAGCTGAGCAACAGATGGTTCTCCCTACACCAGCACTGTACTGTATGATAGACACTTCAGGTCTTTTAGCTCATGTCTGGTAAACATTAGGTCCCTGAGGTGTAACGTTGAGAGACATCTTCCTAATAGAGTAGAAAAACACACGCTGTCAACAGAGATGTTCTCTTCCCCGTAGCAGAAGGTAATCAGAGACCTGCCACTCAGACGCTGATTCAAAGGAAAGGCCAGAAACACACAGGAACCTACCTCTGCTGAGTTTTCCTCCTCTCCTCGTCCTCTTTGACCTCCATCCATTTACAGACCCGATCTGCTCTCCCTCCCTGTCCTGTGCCACCTTTACCTTCAGAGTGGACCACTGTCAGTAGAGGCATGGCACCACAGACACACACATGCTGACTGAAAGTGCACCAGAGCCATTAGATCAAACATACACACCTCCTGGTATGTTATTAGTTCTGGGACATGACAAGCTTGATAAACTGGTTGTACTGGAGGATTGGTTTTTAAGTAGGTAGTGGCACTCTCCTTTTCCCACCTTCCTTCCATGAAGGAATGTTTAGACATACTGATGACAATTGTGTTCTGGACAAGCCCTGCTGCACCCAACCCCTCCAAAAAAATCAAGTTTCTGTTCTGTGAATCACTGGCACACACTAACACTGAGCTATTTTTAGGTCAGGTGATCAACAACCTGTTGGGATCTGAAGAGTTACATTTACAATTTAAATTACATTTATTAAAAATACATGTTGACAAATGGAAGAGAGACAATTAAAATCATGTACACCCTAATTAGGTTTGTCTGTTCAATTGTTATGTTCTAAATTAATTGTAAGATGCTGTAGAACTTGTTTCTGTATTTTGAGGCCACACCACCATCTAGCAGTGAGAGCAGGAATAACATCCAGATAAATCAAGCCGGACCTAAAGAGGACATATTATGCTAATTTTCAGGTTCATATTTGTATTTTGTATCTCTACTGTGACATGTTTCCATGCTTTCATGTTCAAAAAGCTCTTTGCCTGTGCTGCAGCACCTCTGTTCACCCTCCGTCTGAAACCAGAGCCCAGTCTGCGCTGATTGGTTGGCTGGCCGGCTCTGTTGTGATTGGTCAACCAATTAGAGATGTCCAGCATCACGTACAATATGTTGGAGCGCAAGTCAATATAAGCTTGAATGTAGTCATGTCACTTGTTACAGAAGTAAACAAAGGAGTCCAATGGAGGCGTTTCAAGCAGGGGGGTGGGTATGGGAAAGAAACTCCCTCTTGAGGAACTTTGGGATTTTAGCCTTAGCAGAACATTTACATTCTCAAAAATGGATATAACACACTACAGGAAAGGGCAAACTCCAAAAAGCATAATAGGGACTCTTTAAACTGAGTTTGAACCTGAAAACACCTTGGAATAGTTTGGGTTATTGAGGCAAACACATTCATATTGAAGTCATCAGAAAACACATTGTACAGATATAAAATAATTTAATTTCTCAACACATCGTCAAAATCATCGCTCTACCTGATCAAACCGATTACATTCCTGCAATATTTTTAAATTGTACACAGGATGGCCTATTGTCAGACGGATATAAATAACTTTAAAACGTTAACTATTTTACAATGGCCCTTCATTTAGCCTGTGTTCTCCAATACTTATTCCCTCACATACTTGTGTGTGAAGTGCTTACAATATATTGTAGGTGAATAGATTAATAGAGTGGAATAGGCCTTTATTATCCTTAAATACTGCAACTTATTGAGCTTCTGAGTTGTCCCCATTTTTTACAACTGCAACACAAATATTTTTCACTTGTCTGTCTAAAAGCTTCTACACAAAGTTGTGTTCACCCGTTAGGACAGATGACCAAGTTCGCTGGCAGCTGTGTGGCTCTGGTTCAAACATATCCTCAATGCAAAGAAACGATGGAGAACTGTAAGAATCAAGAAAAAGAAAGTGAACTAAAGATCTGAAAATCTGTTTCTGCTCCAGTGTTCCAACTTGTCTTACTGCAGTGGTGTGTTTGTGTTCTCCAGGACGTACTTACATTATTTTTGCCATATTTCTGTGATGATTATCTTCTTTTTATCCTGTTAGCTTTGTAAAACTAAATGTACTTATTCTTGGAAAAGCAATAATAATATCTTCTTGAATATTTACGATAAAATCACAGGTGTTGTAGTTGTGACCATGACAAATGAAAAGATATATTTGGGGGAAAAGGACAATCCAGCATTTAAATAAAACAGTCATTTACCAAAAACAAATTAATAGACAAATCACAGATAACAGCATTACGTTGGTTACACTCAATACAACAGATGGTGTGTTGGGCAAAATGACAATGACCTGTTATGTAAGGCAGGACTTGCCAATATTTTCCAATTCTGTATATCCTTCCATAATTGTCATCTACAAATACTTGAAATGTTTTAAATGGTACAAATATGTTTAATGGGCACTCAAATCTGTGCAAGGACCGAACAACAAACCTATTTCACCACTTCATACTCCAGTAGGTCACACAGAAGCACTTCTTGTTGCGTTTATTGTCCACGCGCACAGGAACACGGAACTTCATTTAGGTCCCTGTTTTCAGCAGTTTCATTTTAAAATGTTCTCCAGGGCTGTGTATTTAAAACAAGTTCAGTTTCTGTCCTTTATATCATCTGTTCAAATCAAACCTTTGCATTTCTCCGTTTATTTTCTCCCAAAGTTCTGGCAGCTTGCATCTCCACAGCTCATTAAACACTTCACAGACACATAAAACTGTGCTGCTCATCAGTCCATCCTCCTCTGTATAAAAGTCTCCATGTGACTGTGTGTTCAGGTATGTGCATACAAGCTGCTGAGGTATACATGCAGGACTCTTCAAGTTCGCAGAGTTTATCCCTGTGCAGCTCAGGGTTTCGTGATGTGAACTTCACTAGTGCCGCTGCCGTTGGTTGTCGTGGTGATGATGTACTGTGTTGTGGCTTGCTGATGGGCCGGCTGCTGCTCCAGATGTTCAGCGTGGTCCTGGGTTGTGTTCTGAGGAACGTTCTGCTTTGTCTCCAGCTCAGTCTGACCCTCAGAGATGACGTAGTGTGTCTGCAGGACAGGGAGGACAAGTGATAATGTTCAATACAGATTTTGTGTTATTTCCTATTTATTTACAAGTACTTGAAGAGCAAACAACACATTTCGCATCTGGCTATGTCAAAAGAAGGAGACCAATGCTACAGCTAAATCATGTGTTTAAAAGCTACACACATACCCTATTTTGACTTTAGAGTTACAGTAAGTATAGTTTTAAGATGAATACACTGAATACAAAAAGCTGAAATAAATGTAAAGAAGATTCTAGGGTGCAGCAAAGTTGTTGTATTCAGAATACATTCTTCCATATGAGATATATGTGTTGTATCAAGGGTGTTTAAATATACGTCCTGTTTATATGTCAAGCTTCAAGAAGTGTTTTGACCTATATACCAATGTGGCACAGAGCAATTTCAGTATTAGTTGTAATAAAATCCGTTCAAAAAAAATATTTTTAAAACCATGCAGAACCTTCAGGCAGACCCTGACTTCTGTGGAAATACAGGTTGACCAATTAAAAATCCGTTTTTGCCACTGCTCTCCAGGTCAAACCTAGCTTGCTGCCAAAATGGAGCAACACTCGTGAATGTGTTGATACATTTACAACCAAATAAAGGACAATATATGGATTAGAATCCCTCGGCAGCTGGGATACGATAAAGATGGAATTGTGTCTGATATGCACTAGTTTACGTTAAAGGTTGGTTACAGAACTGGACCATCACCAACAGCTACCATTAGCATCATATTCTGATTTGATGCTAATGGTAAAAAAGGGTCTGATCGGTTGATGTATAGTCTAGTTAGCTTCGTTAGACGTTGTCTTTTTTTAATGTTCACCAACCAACAAAAATCATTATGTAAATGAGGTCAAATTAGTTTCCTCCTAAAGAGTGGCTGTGTGGAATGGACATGCATGGTAATTCCTGCAGGACTCAATGTGCATAGTTGTCTTTAAGTAAGAACAAGGGTGTACACAAATGAAACTGTAATAGTGATTATTTCCATAACAGCAGGTTGTACTTGTCACTTTCAGGAATCAGGCACCATCACTCACCGTTTTCACCTGGTTGCTGTTGCCTCCGGATACAGGTGTGCTGGCTTCGGCTATCACATACTGGGCGTGAGGTAGAGCCATCATCTGGATCTCAGAGGCTGCCAGAGTAAGAAATGAATACATTAACAGGAGAGAAAATCACCGCAACTCTACACAGCTATCAAAAAGGTATAGAACTGATCATATGGGATCATGTGTGACTCACAGTAGCCTCTGTAGTTCCAGTTCCCGGGGATGTATGCGTGCTGCACCGCCCCCCCCTGCTGCTGCTGGCTGCTGCTGCTGCTCTCTGCAGGGTGTGGCTCTGAGCCAAGGTCACAGGGGTCAGCTGGGTGGGGCTCAGCTCCTGACTGGGCTGCTGGGAGGTGGGGCTGAGAGGCTGACCGCTGACCTGAAGAGGAGGGAAGAAACAGAGGTGTTCTCTTATCTAGCCTGAAAGGACGGTTTTATACCAAGATCTAGATACCTTTCTTTTAACTGTAAGTGCTACGTTTCAATCTAGATTTTTTCGAAATTGGGTTGCCATGTGGTGGCTGGTATCAGCCGTAGAGAAGCCTGCCTTTTGTTGGATATAGTAGCACTAGATGGTACTCGATTTGTGGTGCTCAAAAAAAACTGTCTAGCGCACACTTCCTTCTGCGCAGTGATACGTTCTAAAGAAAATAGTTCCTACATGACAAAAATATCATAACATGGTCTGTGGATTATCTTGAGTAACACATTTTCCACCAAAGAAATGTGTTCCATATGTATATCCAATAGAGCTCTATATGGTCAATACTTCTTAAACTTCAAAACAGTGTCAATTGATCAATATCACTACACGTAAGAAGAAAAATCTTTGTTTTTATTAATATTTTTGGGGTGAACTGTTCCATGGGACATACATTTGTAATTGTATAAATGACTCATCAACTTTACTCTAGAGTAGTATTAATATTTACCTGTCCGGCCCCTTGTCCGGCGCCTGAGGGCTCGTTGACCTGGATGTGTTGAACCTGGATGGCGTGCTGGCTGTAGCCGTGAGGGTCGTGCAGCTGGCTCACATCCACTGTCGGGTGCTGGGAATGTGGGGAGGAAGCCTGTGAAACAGAGAGAAATATCTATTTGTTACGGTTTATTCATCTCCATACACCACGCAAGAAGCTACATTCATCATTTCATCTGAACACTAAATGTTTCGAATACGGCATGAAGTAGAGGGTTCTTTACCTGCTGTAACGTATATGTAACAAAGATGTCATTATCTTTATTTTTAAAAGCAGCTGGTGGTTATTTTAAATGATATATATATATATATATATACACACACACACCAATAAAACCTGAAGAACAATTGAATTATATTATATTATATTTCTATTTTGAGCATCTCAAGTTGTGTTTATACCAGGCAACTCCCAGATGTCAAGGTTTATCACTGTGATTGTAGGTTTCTTTGAGTAGCTCGGTCAGCTTTACAGGGAAAAAATAAGTTACAAAAACAGATCTCAATCCTAAAACTGATCCTGGATCTTACCGGAGCCACCTGCACCACCTGCAGCTGGATGTGTTGCGGCTGCGACAGGTTCCCCCCCGCCTGAGACACTGGGATGTACTGGATCCTCTGGTAGTCTCCCTGCGCTGTGCGGTAGTCTGTGGTCAGAGTCTGAGAGAGCTCCGTCATGGCCTGGGTCAGCAAATCTGTCGTCTGTGGAGAAAATAAATATTGTACCGTTATGACATCTGGTGTATATTAGGTGACACTTTCTTCTTTCTTTCGTTGTTAACTTCTTCTTACCACTACGGCCTCTGCTGTTGTTCCGTCCGCACTGATGACTGCAGGAGTGCTGCTGATGACAGCTGTAGTGAGAGGAGCCTGGATGGAGTTGGCGATTTGGGCGAACTCTGGATGCTTCTTCCTGATGTGCTGAACCATCTTAGTCTGAGAAATGAGCACACACGACATATTAGATGGTACGGTTCAGGACACAGGATAAAGTCAATCTCTGTATTAAAGTAATAAGACCTCTGAAGGATCTTCACACTGACCTTGCTGCTGTACTGTTTGGCACAGTGCGGGCAACACACCGGTGCCGTGGCGATGGTGCCGGTCAGCTGTGTGTGTGTGCTCAGCATGGGGTCCGGCTCTCCAGGAGCAGCGGGACGCAGCTTCCGGATGCTGGGAGGCAGCTCTGCCCCGGGGTGGTTCTTCAGGATGTGTGCTTTCCTCTTACTGGCACTCTTATACACCTGCAGGAGATCAATGTGTTATCATACCGAAAGCTATGGTTCAGATTTTGACACTAAAGCATGGAAATATGTCACAGTAGAGGCACAACATACACATTTGAATATGAAAGTCAGCACAATAGGGCCCCTTTAATGAAAAAAACACCAACATGGTTATCAGGATCCCAAAGACAAGCATCACTGATCGATCAGTTATGTCCACGTCCATACAGCCCATACATATTCCCGTTAGTGTTTACTTCCTGTCTGTCTTCTTCTGTTGAATTATCTGACATCCATATTCTGTCTTTTAACCTGTCTTTCTCTTTTTCTTCCAAAGTTTTGTGCTCACCACATATATAAAAATGAATATTCAAAAAGTATTCCTTGGCGTTTTCTGATGAAAAGATGTATGTTTGTTGTCCACAGCTGACGCTAAATCGGCCTGACTTCTTTCTGCTGATTGATATGATTGAAAACAGTCCCTTGATCCTACTAACCAACGCTCTTTTCACCTTAACAGCGGTCAGAATCGAGTAATCAAGTAAGCCCTGTAATAATAAACCAATAAGACATCTTCTCCTAAAGTCACAACTGGATGGGGGAAACAAACCTTGTCACAGTACTGGCAGAAGTAGTCCCTGTTGGGCTTGATAATTGGCAGCGTGAGCTCAGGTACGTCATCAATACGCATCTCTGGGTGACGCTTGGACAAATGATTGACCTGTAACCAGAACAAAAAGTGAGTAAGAATAATGGAATATAATCTTAAAAAAAAAAAAATTCTCTGCGAGTTGTTGCTCACCAGCATTCCTCTGCGTCTGAATCCCATCATGCACACTCTGCATTTGAACATGAAGCTCTCGAAGTCGGTGGTGGGCACCTTGAGCTTCAGGGTTTTGGAGCGATGGATGCGGTCCGACTTCTTGGCCTCTCTGTCGGGGTTGTGCATGCGATGCATGTGCTCACGCAGCTTATCTTTCCTCTGGATGTCACAGGAAAATCATTGTCACATAACAGCTCATAACAGCTCATATAAATATATATATATATATATATATATATAAAAATATAAATATATATAAATATATATAAATAAATAAACTAACACCAAAAACTGTCCTCTTCCAATGCTCACCTTGAACTGTTTGCCGCATGTTGAGCACAGGAAGTCCTTGCGGTCAGAGTGGCGTAACATGTGCAAGCGCAGCTTGTCCGGCCGGCAGAAGATCTTCTCACAGTCTTGGCACTGAAAGACCCGATCTGAGTGGAAGCAGCGGATATGCTTCTTCACCTAGAAGGAAGACAAAGTGTGTCAATTCACTTTTTGGCTAAATCCGCGCAAGAAACATTTATAACAAGCAGTAATAAATAAATTGTACCTGTTAATTATGAAATCTTTTTTTTTTTAGATACTTTTAGGATAAAGTATTTTTTTATGCCTGTTTGCGCACTGCATTGACACATTTCACATGTTTTTTTGGGTCACGCTAACAGTTTTTCTTTGGTTTTTGCCTCTCTGGCAATGACTTGTTTAGTTCTTACCATTGTTTTTATCATTGTAACTAAGGTTGTCACAATACCAGAGTTTTAAGGTTGGATAATGATTGTAGGAGCCATGAAACGTGTATAGAAATGCGTTTTCTTTTCATATAGATATTTGTTTGATCACTATTGATTGGTTGGCTTGGGTCACATGGATATGGGCGGCACTCATTATAATCCTGTTCACCTGCGTGAGGTGTGTGTGGAAGAGAGGGTGACACAGGGTCGTTGTACTTTTTGTTGACCGCAAGTTTAATGATTGCTTTGATTAATATAACATGTACACGTCCAAGGAAAATAAGTTGATCATCCAGATTTCATTAAACCACATTATTTTTCAACACAGTTTTGAATCTCAGCAAGTACTCTTTTGTAGCGTGTCACACAATATCAAACAGACCCGGCCTCAGCCTCTCAGCGACTTTGTTTGTTTCCTGCTGTCGCTGTAATGATACTAGTTCGAAAAAATCTTCATCATTCCTCCTCACCAAATACGATTTTCTTTTCTTTTTACAACTTGCACACAATGCTGGCATATAAGAAGTCACTAAACACATATATTACATGTTTATCGTGTGTTTTTCATTAAACATTGATCAAATAATATTAACTACACCATGTTAAAGGACATTCTCTAACCCAAACACATTTAAAAATCAAAGTGCTCCAGGTCTTTTTTTGGTATTTGTTACTTTGTAACCTTGTTTATAAGAGTGCTATAAAAATAGTTATGATAACTAACCTGGATGAGTCAGGGAAGGTTTTCTTGCAGGACGGACAGGTGAAGCAGCCGTTTACTGCGTGCACCTTCACGTGCTCTTTGAGCATTTCCAGCCTATCAAAGATTTCGGGGCACAAGAGACAGGAGTAGGAGCGCTGTTCCGTGTGCAGCACCATGTGGTCGTCCAGCGCCGAGTCGCTGATGAAGCTCTTGTTGCAATAGTGGCAGGAGAAGGCGAAGGCGTCCCGGCCGTGGACCCGCAGGTGCTGGTCCAGCTTGTCTTTGTCCCGGAAGGCCTTGCCACAGTGTGTGCATTTAAAGGGACGGAAACTCTTCCTGATGAAAAGGTGCTGCAGCGCTGCATTCTGGGAGGGAAGAGAGAGAAGAACTACTATCAGACCACAGCAACATTGTTTACAGACACTGAGGTGGGAAGAGGCTGATGGAGTCAATGGGGTTTGCAAAGGGTAATATCCCCAAATGTCACAAAAGCTTTAAAGGTCCCCTATGATACTCTTTTTCCTCAATATATTACAGTTCTCAGTTATATACAAAACATGTCTCTGAAGTGTTTGGCTCGAAATACCAAACAGATCATGCATTGTAGCATCCCATAACCCCTCTGTTTCAGCCCTGTTTCAAAAGTGCTGATTCTGTGTCTGTAGCTTTAAATGCTAATGAGCTGTTGCTGGCCACGCCCCTCTGCGAGATATTTGGTTAAAAAAACCCACAATGGTGCTCTAGGAGGAGATTCAGGTGATAAGGTGGGCGGGATCTTTTTTCCTGAAACTTTCAGAGTCTCTTTACACAGAGGGGAAACATGTTTATGTATAAAATACATGAAAAAGTGGATTTTGCATAATAGGTGACCTTTAACATCATCTAAAATGACAATGGGAATCATTGAAGTGAATGTCTCGGTGCCGTCCTCCAGCTGCTACATACCTGCACATCCATCTTGGAGGGGAAGCAAACATTGAGGAAGAGAGACACACTGTTGTAAAGCAAATCGTGGCTAATAAAATAGCTCTATTGCATTTCAGTGAATGCAGCAGTCTTACCCGTATCCTCTTGGCACGGCGCATGTCCTGAGAGGTGAGGTGGGTGTCTGATTGGCTGCTCTGCGCCGGGTCTTCCTTCAGTGGAGCTGGCAGGTCGGTGCCGGAGGGGGGGCTGCTGGCCTCTGGGACCGCCCCCCCCGCAGCAGGTGTCATCTGGCCCTCTGCCTCAGTCCCAGCCTCCGCCTCAGACTCCATCTCCACCACCTTCAGCCCGTTCTGCGCTCCGTCCACTCGCTCCTCCAGAGGCTTCTCCGTTAATTCCAGAATCTCCTGATTCAAAATGTGGATTGCAAATTTCTCAGAGGCAATCGACTAACCCATGAATCAACATGCTATGGATTAATGTGTCCCTTACTGTTGTCTTGTCGCCGTCTACTGGTGGATCCAAACGTATGAATTTAGGCGGGCGTCCCGGCCTTCTTCCTGTCCCAAATCTCCTCCTGCCTCTTCCTCGACCCCGGCCTCTGGATCTAACCGAGGAAAGAAACCGTTAACGGGTCATTTATTTCATTGTCATTTATTCTTATTTTGTTTATTTTCATTATTATGTGGTATTAAGTGTTCTTTTTAATCACAAATGTGTGAAGATCAGTGAAGTAAAGTAACTAAGCACATTTACTCAAGTACTGTACTTAAGTACAACTTTGAGGTATGAGTATTTACATTTTTTGCTACTTTTTACTTCTACCCCACTACAATTCAGAGGTAAATATTGTACTTTTACTCCACTACATGTATTTAATACCTTTAGTTACTTTACAGATCTGGATTAATGATGTGAAATTAATCAAGTGTTAAATCAGACTTTAGTTCCACCTGGAGTAAATTCACAAGCTACCCTGCAGTATACAAAGTCATTCAAACTAGCTGCACCTTTACCAGCTTTGAGAACACTTTAATGATCAATAATTATAAAACATATCATATATATTATTCTGTAATGGACCAATCTGCACAATGAGTACTTTAAGTATAATTTGATGCTAACACTTGTGCTTGTACTTTTACTGAGTAACATTTTGATTGCAGGTATTTTACTTGTAACAGAGTACTCCTACACTCTGGTACTTCTACTTTTACTTAAGTACAAGATCTGAATACTTCTAACACCTCTGGTTATCACCTAGTAAGGGAAAGATATTACTGTTCTTATTTGAAAATTGTTTACAGTATGTGTTTGGTTTGTGAAGCACTTTGAGTTACCTTTGTGTATGAAAAGCACTATATAAATAAAGTAAAATAGAATAGATTTGATCTCCATAGAAATGAAAGAGAATGTATAAAATAAGGAGATATAAAACAAGTTTTCACCTGGTCACAGAGTTTGACTTGTCGTCGTGCATGTCGAGGTGCTGCTGCAGCTGTTCAGAGCTCACAAAGCGCCGGTTGCACTCGTAACAGGGCCAGTTCTTCTCCTGCTCCCTCAGCACTGACGGAACAGCAGACAGTGAGAACAGCAACAACCCTGACAGTGTTGCACTAGTTTGTGTTGATCTGAGTTAATATAAAGTATAACGTGCAGGGACTCACCTTTTCTCTCTTCTTCTGTAACATTGTGGATCTTCTGATTGACAAACTCTGCATATGACGCCGCATACCACACCTGCAGAGGGAAGTATTATTCAAAAAAACAAATAACAGTTGCCTATTTAGAAATCAGAAAATATTGACATCTTTTCATTATTTTATCTGTCTGTTATTATCATCATTATGTTATGTTAGATTAGATTAGATATACTTTTATTGGTCCCAGTTTGAGAAATTATTTTGTCACAGCAGCATGTAGGGCATCGCACACTTATTATAAATTAAATATAATACAAATAAAGTTATAACAGCAAATATATGTATATATCAACAGTAAAAACAATCTAACTAGTTATCAACATGTTAACTTTTTATTATTGTTTTTATTTAATATTAATATTTGTGGGTTGAGGTTGGGCGTTTACATGTGTGCTGTCATGAAAGACTGATAAATAAAGTTTTTTTTTTTTGTATTGTTTATTTACTTAGACTGAATTACTCTTGTTTAAACTCTGACTAGTCTCCACAACCTCCTGAGAAAAATAACTAGGAAGTTTGACTGAATTGGATTTCCTCCCCAGCTAGTCACTAATTTAGCCTGTCTGATATTTGGTTCTGGACAGATAGCATAAAAGTGTTGAACCATAGTTGTATTACTTTTTGCACACAGTGTCAAAGTAAGCAGGCAAATGAGTGCACGACACACGCGACACAACACACAAACCGTGCACAGGCGGACCTTGAGCTCTTGCTTGGGTTGGATGTTCTTGATGGACGTGTAGAATATCTCCGAGCCGTACTGGTAGGCCACCAGGTTCTGCTCCAGGTGGTTCTGAGCCGGTCTCACAAACATCATCCAGTTACAGCTGTCCTCATCAGACAGGTCCAACCACAGGTCATCTGACTTCTCTCCATCCTTCTCTGCGTCCAGCGAGCACAGCTACGCAAAACAGAAAAAAGATCAGAGATCAGATTCTGAACATGCTTATACATGATTAAATGTGGGCGAATTAGTTTTCTCCACATTTCTTACCTACCCAACACTTTCCTATAAAACCTTCTTATTGCAAAATATATTTCCTTTTTTGTTTTATTGTAAGGATAGTATAATTATAAGTATTGCCCTCTTTGGTTATAGCTCTTTGTGAAGACTTTATTCAAACTACGGATGCCAACTGTTAATTGATTAGTCGACTTATTGAAGTTTTGGTGAAGACTGAGATTTATTGAGTTGATAAGAACGTTTACTGCTAAATGACTTATTTCCAAATACCTAACGATCACATCATATCATTACTTTTTAGTTGACTGAAACATCCCTACAAACAACACAAAAATTAGAAGTGAGACAAGAACTCAGAGCTAAATGCAGCTAAATGCTAAAATAAAACCCCCACAAATAAAGGGAGCTCAATAACCGTCAAACAGAAATGGTGCCGACTTACTTTCAGATGAAGGTAGTGGTCCTGCAGCTCGCTCTGAGGAAGCAGGGTCGCCTCCACAGGGCCAAACTGGGTGCGCTTTGGGATGCGTCTCTTGGAGAACACGCCACCCAGGAAGCGGTCGATGTAGAGGATCAGAGGCAGGCTGGCCCGGGCCTTGGACATCACGGGCCGGTTGGGGATGGGGTGCAGGGGCCCGTGCTTCCCACACACAGAGGGGTTGGCGTTATTACACTCGTCACACCCTGAGAGAAAAAAGGGAACAATAAGACACAAATCAGCACAGCAACAGATCAATACGTATTTAAAAAAGGGATATAATTGTTCATTTGTTTGCCCTGCTTTGTGTTGCTCTAGTAAAAAAGTGTCCACTGCCACAGGAAATGACTTCAGGGAAGATTATAAAACACATCAGATTAAATTGCATATCAAGAAATACAATTTTGTGGAGCATAAATCGAATGCCAGACAAATGACATTTGTGTTTTTTGTTTTCTAAATTACATCTCATCGAGTTGTTTTTTGGTTTATGTTTTTAAAAAATGCCACCAAAAAACTACTAGTAGTAGGTCATGGCCAAGTCAGCGATCTGAGTGTATTTGTTGATCATTATTTCATGCAGTCAATACGCAGAAAAAGACCCTCTGCTGTGGGCTCTACATGGTGACTGCTGACAGACGGTGTGAGAGTGGAGGTCACTCACAGAGGCTGTGAGGGTTGAAGGACTGAGGCTGACGAGGTTCCCAGTCATCCATGTCAGACTCGTCATCCTCCTCTTCATCTGAGTCCTCTGTGGAGTCTTCGGCCCCGAGAGGGCTGGAGGGGGGGTCCGCCATGTCGCCCATGGAGGGGAGCGAATTGGCCACAGACAGCTGCTCCTGTTTGGGTTGGAGAATTGAGAAGTGTAAGATTGCTCTGTTTATTGTTATGTGAGAAACACTGGCAAGTTCATGTAACAATGCGATAGCAATGTATATAAAAGGAAAATTATTTACTTATGATATTCCGTGCATGTAGAAAATTATTTGTGGTTGTTAAGTCGAGAAGCATTTAAAAAAAAGAAAATTCTGAGGGACTAATCAGCATTTCAAAATAATAACCTGTGATATTTAGGATAGATTATTTGTGTGTATCATACATCTGATGCTATTAAACTGTATACTTCTGCACTGCAAATATCTAAAAATGACATATGAACTTCAGAGTAGGGCTGCACGATATATCGTGTCGTGACGATAATCGCGTTATGCGCATGCGCGATATTCACATCGCAGGACGTACGTTTTTTTATTTTTTTTATTTCTTTAGGACGTGCGATATTAAGTAGACAAAAACTCAAACACGTCATGTTACAATTATTTTGCTGCTTGCTACAAAAGGAAAACTTGCGCGGCTCTCATGTCAGGGGTACTTGAGTGAGTGCCATGCCGGCTCTGCATGCACAGCAAACGACCAATCACAATCATTCTTGATCAGATCACAGCAGGATAACCGAGCTAGCTCAGCTTGTTGCTCTGAAAACTTAAGATCCAGAAGTCCGTGACTAAATCCTTCATCCGGTTAAATATCGTTAATAAAATACCAATTGTATAGCATTAAAGTTCAAGAAAGGATGGTTTGCGGACAAAAAAAAAACTGTCTTTTCTTCAATTCCTGTATTTTTTCATATCGCAATATATATATCGCAGGGGAATAAAAATATCGCAATATCAGTTTTTTCCAATATCGTGCAGCCCTACTTCAGAGTAGAACCACTTACTTGGAATACAAACAAATAATGTCTCCCTTTCTATATGCCATAATGTGTGTTCAAATGAATATAGATAAAGTATTTGCACTTGTGACAAAGTCTCCTCACCTGGGAAACCGGCTCCAGCATTGCTTGTGGAGCCTCCGCTACATTACTGAGAACATGCAGGTTGGCAGCATTCATGTTCTGTCCACTCGGCAGCAAAACTGTGACCTATGAATGAGATGAAATCGCTTTAAAGTCAATATAAACCAGACAGTAAACAGCTGAGCAATGACATCACAGTTCCTGGTAAACTTACCTGTTGTGTGGTGCCATCCTGCTGAATGTAAGCCACCTGTGGCTGATCAGCAAATACATTCTGAAAGAAAAGTTTAATACAGAAGTGTGAGTTAATCTTGCAGGGCCTCGACCTGCCCATGAATGCATGTAGCTATTGTGAGTATCATTCCTACCTGAGTGCCATCTGCAGGGTGTATGTAAACCAGTGTGTGCTCTGCAGACTCTACAGAGGTATAGGAGTTCCCGTCCGCTGTATAGACCACCTGCTGCTGTCCGCGGTCCTCCTGATCGCCACTGTACACTATCTGGGCCACCGTGCCACCTTCAAAATGCACCTGTCACACACATGCACCAGACAAAATGTTTTACACCAATTGCAACATCATTACATTCTCTCTACCCTCCTTTATAATTGTTTATGTTTGTCCTAAAGTCATTTTGGAGGGGTAATAAACCACTGCTTGAAAAATCACCTGCTAGGATTTGGCATAAACTATTTAAAAGACATGGTTGTAATATGCCCATCAGATAGTTTGAAGTAGGGTTGTATGAGGTACTTATCCATAGTCAGCATATTACTTACAATAGATGGCAGCACTCCAGGAGCTTGGATAAGAAGACAGGAGCTACTGCACTGAAGCTAAGCAATGTACTGCTTCCCACAGGGGCTGTTGCAAAATGCCCCTAAAAAAAGCCCCAACTACGAAAATCAAGTGTAAGTGTACGTAATTAAAATAAAACATTTCCACTGCTTAAGTTGGGATAAGACAGCCCCTTTTCTAACGGGGAACTGACTCTGTTATCTATGATCTATTCAAAGCCAACAGACTAAATTAGAATGTCCTTGCTGCCTTGATTGGTTAGTGTGTGTTATTGTATGATGTTGCCAGTTTGGGTTCACCAAAGTCACTCAATAACACAAACAAACCATTATGCGAGGTAAAACGACTGCCTCTGTCGATGAAGTCTGGTAGATTTGGCGAGAGTAAAGCTGAATATGACAATAACTCCCTCATACCGCCTCACTTTGAACAATTCAAACTCTCCCTTTTGGTTCTCTGATGTATCAAGTGTTCTGCATCCTTATCTTTGCTTATGACTGACTGAATAGAGCACTTTAGAGACAGTTCAGACCTGTGTGCCATTTTCTGAATCACTGTTCGATGTCTGACTCCACACAGCAGAGGATTCCTCCTGTTTGGTCTCCATGGCAGCACGGTGCCAGGCCTGTCGCCAATCACGTCACCTAACACTTCGCTCTTAAGACGCCTGTAATGAACAAAGACAAAAGGATTGGGGATGATTTTTAATGTTATAATAAAAAATGCAACATGGTGATGACAACCAAAGTTAATGGATGGATTTCATCATGTATTACAGACGTTCAGGTGATGCATTATCTAAAATAATCATGGCACATTAGGATATTTCAAACAAAGGTGGGTTTTCTGTAGAAATGTGCATATGGTCTGGTGTCATTTAATGAATGGATGATGGAGCATTTATTATTGCAGCTTTATCAGTCATATATGTGCACTAGACACATTGAAGCTGTTTGCAACAGTGAGGCACTGCAGCAGCCATATCTGGGCAAAGTGGCTGTGAATGCAACCCCATTTGCAATCTGCAACCCAGATCTTCGGGTTTCCAGACACAAGTCACGCTCGTCTGACAGGACATGCAAGCCAAAATAAAGCAGCATGTCACTCCGTGTTCAGAGCGCTCACACGGGAGCTCTCAGCGGGGGGACCAGGGAAAACGCGGTTAACGTTTGCTCACGAGGCCGCCGGTGAAACGGTGTCTAAATACAACCGTATGTCTGCACAAATGCCCCGGTGAAAAATCACAACTGTGTAAAGTCACTCAGAAATCTACTTGGTATAATCAATAATAAGTTAAATTCCCCCCTATTTTAACCCCGCAGGTTCTCAGTCCCAACTGGACTATACCACACAAACCAGCGCCATAGAAACCCGGGCAATGCTGCACCGCAACATTAGCATTACGGTCATATAGTCGCAATGTAAGGCCGACCTTGGAGCTAAACATAACTTGTTAGGCCCCAGGACAAAGATCGCATTATGCGATTCATAACACTAGTGTTTTTGAAGCGTTTAAAAGCCGGCATTATTTGACTAGAACCACCCGTCCCCCCGTTCTAGTTGAGCCCAGCCCTTCAATTCTGCTGTGAACAAGGAAGAACGGGCTCCATTTTGGGTGGGACTAACGACAACAACCACATCCGAAGAGACCGACAGAAAAATCGTGTATCTTCTACCGGTTCAAATGCGCTAAAACAGCCCGCACATTTAATGTTTATAAACTGAAAGAATACCAAGCAATCGAGCGAAAGAAGTAGTCGTGAAGCAAACTCTAGTATCTTACATTTAGTGTAAAGCGTACAAGTTGTTCTTACCTCAGAATGGTAGCTGCAGAGATGGCTGCATTGCATATATTAACATAATCTGCCTAGCAACACGCTGGAGCGTGGATTCTGATTGGTGGTTGTGTACTCGGCAGTGAAAGAAATGTATTATATTTTAAACCATTATCCTCACGATACAGCCTATATATTTGTGGACATTTAAAGATTATATTTGAAGCAATTAGGGATGGTACTGCCAACGTTTTAAAAATCATGGTTAAAAGCTTGTGATCATTTGTAGTTAAGCCAATCAGAAAAATAGAAACAGCAACTGTCCAATTGAAAAAAAGCTGTGATCATAAAGGGTTATTTGATCTACTTATATGTTATCCTACTTGAATGTATCTAATGCTATGTAAGCGTAACGGTTACTGGTGCTGCATTTATTTGTCCTTTTATATATATCTTACTTTTATCTAAAGTGATTATTTTCCGTAAAGGTGGAAATAAAAGTCAATGACAGCTGACAAATGTAAATCATGCTTGTTTACTGCCCTCTGGTGGTCACAGAGAGGAATTGTAACTTTAGTATGGTCAAGCCAGCACCAATGCAGACTTGTAAGTGTACCAAGACTTTCGTTGAATACTTTCAAAATAAACTTACCAAACTGTAACAAGCAGACCAAACTACACCACTCGGCCAGCGCCAGGGAATGATTGTGTACATTAATATAACTGGATTTTTATTTGTTATTTATGTTGAGAGGACCTTGAGGACAAATAACTATGTTGGAAGAGCCAAAATAGTATGCAGTCAAGCTAACATTTCTGGTGAAAAATTCCTAAATACAGCAAAACAAGCGATCAGAATATCATTTGTTCATTATGCTTTTTGGTGAGAGCTAACAAAGAAAATATTGCCAAGTCGTGATAAGTGATAATACATGTGGAGGTAGTTTTAATCTATATTTATGACGCTGGCATCAATGCAGACATGAATTGTACCACTTCCGGTACGAATATATAATTTTAACTGTTCTCAAATGCAAATTTCAACGAACAGTTAGTAACCCACCAGCATCAAGCTAGAACTAATATTAGTTCTGGTTCGAGAAAAATTAAAAAGTGTAGTTACTTTTTGCACCATTGGAAGGTAATGTGATGGTCAGTGGCGTTTTTATATGTACAAAAGTGGTGGGGCACAAAAAACTTAGATGTTTATATATAAGCTTCTGCAGTGAGGTTCATGGCTGGTGAGGCACTGGCACTGACTCTTCAGGTTTACAAATATATATTTGGACCTAAATCAAAATATTCTATTATTTTCAAAAGCTTTTTTTAGTCTGATGCTTCGATTAATTTTAAACAGACAGTTCAACAAAAAGATACCCAAAAAATGTAATTTTATCATTTAAATATTGGATTGTTCTCTCTTAGTAAGATCCCATTTTCAATACAATTGTGGTCTTACCTTGACTTGAAGATGAAGTCCATTTGCCTATCCTTCTGGACAAACATCTCTATTACTTTTTTGTAAAAGTCCTCCTTATCTTCTTGTAGTTTCAAAAGTCTAATCATAAGTCTAATCGATAGATTTGTGATCGATAGATTTATGATTCGAAAATTATAAAAGTAGGGTAGACATGTGGATATTATCCGGCTGAACAAAACGTGCATTTATCTAACAGGTACGTTTCCCACAGATCTTATTTCGAGCTATTTTCTAAAATTCTATGGAGAAATCTCATTGCTTTTTTGTCGAGGGAACCCATGCGCAGCTTACTTCCGGGTTTTAGGACGCGTCACTGCACCTCTCTCGTCTCCTCTTCACACAGTACACTTTTCGCGGCACACGTATTTACAGCCAATCAGTTCTGAATTATGTGAGATGACGTATGGTGGGGATGGCAGCTCAGTGCCCCTATGGTACATGTGTCAAACTCAAGGCCCGGGGGCCATTTAGGCCCTTGGTGGATTTAATTTCGGCCCGCAGGATAATTTTTAATTACTATTAGATCTGGCCCGCCGGTATATTGCACGCACACCATCCTGAGGATTTCCTCAGCTCAGAGCCTGACCCCAAACATTGATGAACTTGCACCCAAGATGAGATGCCAAGTATCTGGCTTGAACTAGCATCTCAGCAGCAAACTGAGTTTAATGGATGTTTCCTTCTGCACTTTTTTTCTTGCGACAACAGGGCATGTTTGTTTTTTCTTTGAGGGGAATAGTTTTTTTGAAGCTGTTGTTGGCCTGTGGAAAAATGTAATCACAAGAAATGAAGCTGCAGATAGAGCCATAAGAAATGAATGCAACTGATTATTTAATGTTTAATGTTGTTTTTATAGGCAATAATTTAAGCTTTGTTAGTTCCAGGTTTAATATGTGCAATAAGTTCATTTCAATAAGTTTTGCAATAAACATTGAACCAGTCCGGTCCTCGACTAGTACCCATTTATTTATTTTGGCCCACTGCGTATTTGAGTTTGACACCCCTGCCCTATGGTCATTATTTTTTTGCCACACATTAAATAGAAAAATACTCTGAGCATGCGCAGTGTAGTTTTTACAGTCACCATTCACTTAAGACAGTGAGAGGGAGGGGCATGATCGGGTTTTGTCCCACATGGCTCAAAACGGCTCAATAGGCACACACTGTAGCAGGGTTCCAATTATAAACTGAGCTCTATGGGGGTCTTTAAAACTAACACACACACACACACACACACACAGAAGCCGTCGACTTGCTACAAACTTAAATATGAAAAGGTTCAACTACGCACACACACACATCATCTCGGCTCGCGCAGCACGCTCACAGGCATAGATTGTATTGCGCACCTTGGAGGTGCAGTGCAGGCATATCGTCATTCAAGAGATGCGTAGTTCTTCTGGAAAACATGTTTTTCTTTTAGCCTATTTACCTCGTTAACGTAGATAATACTCATTACATTGACACATGCATTATTTTTGATTAAAAATAATGGTTGTTGGTAATGTATTAGCGACCCCTACAGATGTATGATTTCACTGCGTCCGTGGGAGCTCAGACCTCTCCTTATGGGAGCTCAGCTCCCATTGGCTCCCACATAACTCGAACCCTGCACTGTAGACACTAATTAGAAGAACACAGACTAAAACAGCAATGTACAGACGAATCAGATGATTAAACATGATCTTAAAATATATTTTTTTATTTATTTCTTTGCATTTTTTTGTAATCATTATTTGTAATACTTTCTGCTGACACTAGGTGGGGCTGTGCCCCAACTGCCCCTAATGACCAGTCGCCACTGGTGATGGTACTGATAGCCTGTCACTCTTAGATCTTCATTATGGTTCACTCAATTTGCTAAAAAAAACATTTCCTTGATTGTTTCGGGGAGCCATATGGATACTTTATCCTTAGCATTTGCTGTCCTAACTGAATTGAGTTTTCCAAGGCCTGCACCACTCACATGATACCAATCTATGAAATAGTTTTTATGGAAAATTAAGCAGAAAAATAAATAAAAATGTGACTACACTGATAACTACATAACTGAGACACGTTTTATTTTACACCCATACAGCGGATAATGTGAAAACCATCATATTAATGTATACTTTACTAATCACATAATGTGTGTGTTATACTTTTGAGGATGTGTTGAGTATTTGAGGAAATGTTCCATAGCCAAATAAAAGATGAGGTAAGACTAAAATAGCTTAATCTGTTTTCACTGGACCTTTATTACCTGGGGAGCTTAAACAGAACATTTTTGTTCTGCGTTGTTAATTTCTTTCCCGAGGCGTTTTCACAGAGGTATCTTGGGATCAAATCAACGTGTCCCAAGATAAGACTTTACATGTGCAAATTCAACTCGTTGAAACACGTCTACCGGCTCATGTTTCAAAATTAATAACCACTCTGAATACCTTGCCTGAAGCAAATATCAAATTTGCTTGATGTTGTTTTTCAATAAGCCATCAGAGAAAAATACAGCTGACAATCTAGGACAAAACCGAAATGAGTTGGGGACAACATAATCAAATCATAAAAGGCTGATGATGTGTGAATGTAGGTGTACGTGTGCTTGTGTGTGTTTGTGTGGGTGTATAATGTCCCTATTACAACCAATTGAACAAAGAAAATTAAATCTTTGTCCATCACATTACCTTCAGAACAAACAAAATGTTCCCTCTGGTTGGGTAATTTGCTCAGTCTTTCTACTCATGACATCCAGAATGTGTTTGTATTTATCCAACCTAAGAAGAGCGGATTAGATATCGAATTACTTTCTTTTGAAGGAAGCTGTTTGAATCTGCTATATTTCTTAAATACCATCAAAACAAGCAAACTGCTTTAACATTAAACTTGGACTCTCAGATTTTTAAAGATTAACATTTAATTAAAACTATTTGTTAAATACTTAAAATTCTGAATTGATGTCATAGTTCACAATGCTTCATATTATATACTGGCATCTGATGGTATTACGTTTTTTAAGTTTCAGGAAACCACATAGCTGTCAGATAAATGAAGTAAAATTAAAGTTTCAATATTGTTGGGGAATAATTTGCTTAGGTATTCAACCTTTGACACAGTTCATCATTTTCTTCTCTCACTGTCTCCTTTCCCATGGCATAGTTCTACGGCCTTGAGTATTGCTGCTATCTATCTTAAGGAGCGCCATGAGGTAGTTTACTGTTCAGGGACGTAGGTTCCCTGGCGCACCTTCTTTCCTATGGACGAGAGCTCTAGTTAGATTCAGGGTCCATATTTGTTTAGTCTCGCTGATGAAGAATGTTGATTATTACACTCCGAACTAGTTAAAACCTTGAGCTACAGAAGGAGTTCTTCAGAATTGATTGTGGCATCTCTACCATGTGGTCAACTCGTGGCCCGTGCATGTCTTGTGAATTCTCCGGCCGAAGCTCCAAATAAACCATCAGTGTTTGCCATCAAAGCTCCAGCTCTCCTCGTGTCTCTTTGAGTCCTGACTCCAGTTGTTCAGAAGTTTCCCCCACAAATTGGCGTTGTCGGCAGGATACCAACACATCTTCAGAACTGGTAAGTGTAATTTCAAATCCACATTTGGACATTGCCTTACCAGAATCTGTGATTGACTGTATCCTAAAATTACCTGTGAAACTGAGCGGTTGTGTTTCGTTTTTGGTTAATGAACATTTGGGGATTGTAAACCCAGGGAATCAGTGTCTGGGGACTTTTGTCCTGGCTGATATTCTCTGTGTGTGCTGCTCGGGACATATGTGCCATGCAAGCATACCCAGCTCATGTTTGGAGAAACCTTAAAGAAAGGCATCAGTAAAGTGGAACTCCTGTATGAAAGCAATGTAAAGATTTCTAGTGAACAAATCGCCGAATTTTAGGGGTGTCAGCGGCCAACACTAGCAGTTAGGAAGAAGCAGCCAAAGATATCACCACTATCGCCTCTATAAACACGGCTCCAGCTGCAGCGCGGGGTGTGTGTGTAAATACCTCCCTGTATCTGTTTTGCTGGTGAAGTGCGAACTGAGAGGGAGAAAGTCATAGTCTGTGCCTACGGCTTTAACTCACGCCACCGCCATCTTTATTACAAAGGAGAATGGTCCAAATGCACACTCGTTGTTTGTGACCGTTTTCTACGTGCTGGTAAAACGGGGCAGCGCGAGGTGCATGTATTTCCTGATGCGCCACAGTCCCCTACTTCCTTGCTGGAGGGACTGGTGCCGGTCAGGGGTCCACACATAAAATTATAGGCTAATTGATCACGGGTGGGCAGTGGCATGCGAGTGTAGAGCAAGACTGTGTTTCATATAGCAAAAGAGTGTTTTTATGTCCTGCATCTGAGTGTGCAGAGGAAAATGTAAACAAGAAGCACACTGTTCAGGATGTGCGCTGTAGGTGTAAGAAGAAAAGAAGATTATATTGCTTTAAGAATATATTCTTATATTGTATTGCTAGTATGTTAAGATATGTTTGTGACCTTTTATAAAACCTATGCCCCGTCCTGCACCCCCGAGACCCTCAGAGGCATCACTGCTGGTCGTAAGACCTACCTGAGGAGGTCAGGGTTGCAAAATCTGTCTGCTCTTTTAGGTCAATGTTGTATTATTTGTTTAATTTATTCTTAAATCTATGTATTATATGGTAATAATGAAAAAAACGTAATGTATTGAACACATTCCGAAACAAAGCTGATAAGACAGAACTAGACTCAGACATAATACGAATTATTGTAGAAACCTTTTGCGCTGTTAATGCAAAATGGAAACTTTGTTGATTATCTATTCCAACTGGCCACTGGATTCAGATTATTAATATAAGTTGAAGTTCAATTACAGTTTTAAATATAGTTTAACATTCTTTATTAAACTGCTTCAAATTATTTCTCGTATCAACCAATTTGGTCTCCATAGACATTACTAGAATTCTAATAGTTGTTAAACTACTGACAAGTTTTCTGAAACCGAGCTTATGAACAAAAGAGTAAAGGTCGCTGGGTAAGCCAGGATCGATATATTTGTTGAAGTTTTTATTGTGTGCATAATAAATGTGTCAAATGAATTGAGCAATTCTTTAAAAGTATAATGTTGTAATTTCTTTAAAAGTATAATGTTGCAATCTCTTTAAAATAAGTAATTACAGTTAAAAAAATAGATGTTGTTTTCCAAGGGCCTCTCCTTCACAGGCCTACACTTTAAATCATGAGACTTCCAAATCATAACAGACAGAGATCAGTATCACTTTGTGTTGCAAGCCAAATCCATGTAGGGGTTCTACTTGAGCCCAATTTAAATACCATAAAGAAAGTATTGAACCCAGCTCAAGCTGAATGTCAAATGTATTTAATAATGTACAAGTGTTTTGATTTGTTTTACATTCTCCAGTCGAGTTTCCTTCGAGTTCAGTCTAAGCAACAAATTGTTTCTCATAACATTCTCACTGCTGTCCCAAATGTTTTAACCTTGTGCAGACAAGCTGTTCACACACACACACACACACACCACACACACACACACACACACACACACTTTGAATAAGTATTCACCTTATCCACATTGTAAATTGTTGCCTTCTTTAGAGTTATTAGTAATTCAAAATGAATTATTAAATCAAATGGGGTACATAAGATAAAATAAATAACTTTGACTTGATAATTTTGTTCACAACATTAGACCTGTCCTAATCTCTACTAGAATAAGATACGCGTGCATGTTTGGATGTTTTATCACTCCTGTAATGTACCTAATATTGTTATCCTTTTCATTACAGAGCTGGGAAAATGGTGTATTGATTAGATTCTGATCCGTGCCAGTCCAATTTTGACTGACTTTAGTTCTAATGTTAATTTTAATTTGACTTCAACCCATAAGTAATTATTTAAATTAACTCTAAATTTCTCAAGATGATGGATTAGTGTTCCACATTTATTCCACTAATTTGTTTTACAATTAGGCCAAAGGTAAAGAGAGACATTGATGACCTTGTGTCCCTTTTTTTATTTATTAGGGTATTGAACAAATTATTATTAAAATAGGTTTTTAGGTTATCAAAATTGATAAAAAGAGAGGAACTGTTGGGGAATAATTTGCTTAGGTATTTAACCTTTGACACAGTTCATCATTTTCTTCTCTCACTGTCTCCTTTCCCATGGCATAGGTCTACGGCCTTGGGTATTGCTGCTATCTATCTTAAGGAGGAGCAGCTTGGGCGCATTGTTGTTGCCAGTCTATGACAGAGCACAAGCCACCATGAGGTAGTTTACTGTTCAGGGACGGAGGTTCCCTGGTGCAAATTCTTTCCTATGGACGAGAGCTCTAGTTAGATTCAGGGTCCATATTTGTTTCGTCTCGCTAATGAAGAATGTTGATTATTACACTCCAAACTAGTTAAAACCTCGAGCTACAGAAGGAGTTCTTCAGAATTGATTGTGGCATCTCTACCGTGTGGTCAACTCGTGGCCCGTGACATGTCTTGTGAATTCTCCGGCCGAAGCTCCAAATAAACCATCAGTGTTTGCCATCAAAGCTCCAGCTCTCCTCGTGTCTCTTTGAGTCCTGACTCCAATTGTTCAGAAGTTTCCCCCACAAATATGTCCCCCTAAAAGTAAAGTATAAATACCTCATAACTGTACTTGTGTTCGCTATTTGAATAGATGTCTTGGATTGTTACTTTCTTGACGTGCAAACTATGTATTAGCTATAGCTCTAAATGTAAATGGGCGTACACATTTAAAAGCATGATATTGACCTGCACCCATTGTAAGTTATCCTTTTGTTTCTATTTTATCTCGCTATAGCCCTACACACATTTTGATGTTTGATACGTTTTTCCATTTATTCAAGCTCATGTGACAAATAAAACTTGAAAATTAAAATATATGCCTTGTAAATAAAGATTGCAAATATTTGAGAAAGTGCCACCTTTTTTATTAAAGGTGGGGTAGGGAATTCACTTCAGAAACACTTTTTGTTATATTCCACGGAATGCTCTTAACATCCCGATAGCAATGAATATCTTAAGTGCTTTGACAATAAATACATAAAAAAAGTATATAGTAGTAGTAGTATTTGCAGTATAGTAGTAGTAGTAGAAGTAGTAGGCCAACATTATTGCAATTGGTTTTGTTTTAAGTTTGAGTATTATTAGTAGTTTATGTTTATCATATTTCACTGTTGTTGTTGTTATTATTATTATTATTATATTGTTTACATTATTTATATTTTATATTATTATTATCATTAGTAGTAGTAGTAGTAGTAGTAGAAGTAGTAGTAGTACTATTAGTACAGTAGTAGTAGTAGTTGTTGTTGTAGTTAATATTATTATTGTTGTTGTTGTTGTTACTGTTGATTTGAGCAGTAGTAGTAGGCCTACTAGTATTAGTATTACTACAAGTATTAGTATAACTATTAGTAAAAGTACCAATAGTAACCTTTGCATCAGTATTACTAGTAATAGTACTAATAAAAGCCTTTGCATTAGTATGAGCTCATACTAATGCCAATTTCTATGATATTCTATGTTATTTGATTTACTTGCACTATTATCTGTGTTATGTGTTGCACTGTTGGAGGAGCCTGTGACCTAAGAATGTAATTGTCATAACTACACTGTAGCTATGTAGGCTACATATGACAATAAAAGCCTTGAATCTTGAATCTTGTGTCACTACATCGGTCCTGCCGCCGGGGGGCGCGGTGGCTCTCTGCGGTGGATCCGGTGGAGGGAGGGGGCAACGGAGCAGCGGAGGGAGGGGGAAGCGGAGCAGCGGAGGGAGGGGGCATCGAGGCAGATCAGCGGCGCCACACTCTCAGCCCACAGTTCCAGAGGAGACCCAAAGACTCCAGTCTGCCAGACAACGTTTCTGTCGAGCTCGGGTAACAAAACAAGCGGAACAGGACCCGTCCCGCACTCCGGGACAGATTATCAGATTATTACCAGGACGCGTTCCCGCTCTATTCTCCGGGACGTCAGCTCACACTCCGCTCTCAGGATACAAGTTATTTACAGCAGCGAAGCGGAGATCCTGGAAGATGGGTCCAGTCCCCGCGATATCAGTCCTTATTTTGGGCATTGTGGTTCCAGCGCTGGCCGGCTACATTGAGGTATGTACAGCTTTCTGATCCATTCTGTGCCAGGCTATCCTGACTCGGATCAAAACGCATTCAAAAGCAAATCTGTTTGGCCTGGATTTATCCCCATGAGGCATAAGCTCTGTGGATATAACAGTTTTATCTCGCTTGATGTTTCCCCCACACTAGAGTAAAATAATATTGAGGGATCAGAGTGATTTATGTTACTCATGAAATTATTTACATAATACTTTTACTGTATAGTTCAAAGGGTTCAAACTTGTTCCTTAAGGCTGGCATCATATCGGAGATGCAGTTAAATATTAATAGGCTTGCTTTCAGGTCATTCTTCAGCTCTGATTTGCAGTTTGTTGATGTGAGTGGAGCGGTCTGAAGGTGCTGTAGGAAGAATTACAGCAGGGTTTGCTGCAGAGATCAAATGAAAGACAGCAGGCGCTTTGTCAGACCTTTGGGGACACACAGGACTCCTGCACTGGATCACAACTGGAGCCTATACTTCCTGCTGTGTGTTACAGTGGGGTCCATCATGTGTGTGTATAATTTATTCTCAGAACAAAGAGGAGGAAATTCTTTATTTATGCATTTTCATACTCCAGTTTTTTTTATGTCAACAGGTTGGCCCCCCTGTGATGCATGCAGACCCCTTTTTCATACTTAATTGTGATTTCTTTGTAGTCCTTATTACAATTTGAACCATTTGTCAGATACACACTCCTTTCTAACCTGATGTCCTATTTCCCTGCTGGCTCACCAGTTATTGTCCTGATGCCTGCAGTGTCAGACATGTGTGTCATCGGGTAACAATGCACCCATTTTCAGAGCAAACAAACCCCCCCCACCACCACCACTGCCACCCCCCAGAGAGTAAACACAAGTGTTCCTGCTCACAGCTGAAGCACCCATGACAAAACACTTTAACAAGACGTCTCCTCCTGCCACTGTTGTGCAAAGTGCTTATCAGGGAATGTTTCTCCCTCTCCTGCATTTGCGACAAAAGCCTCGGCCATTTTGAGGCAGTATTGGCTGCCATTGTGTTGGGGGGGAAATAATGGTTATTATGTCCTCAACAAATCCATGCTGCAGCTGCACTCAGTCTCTAAAAAAGGACCTGTCCCCTCTGCAGGGAGCCTCTGCTGCACAGATGTTCAGATCGACACTGGACAGACTCTCCTGAGATGATTGAATGATGAAATCAATGCTTTTTCCTGATCAGTCACCCAGATTAAATTGAGAAGTGTATGGTGGCTGCTGTGCGCCATGACTTTAGGGCGCATGCTGAGGATTCCTGTGGCTTTAGTCAATGGCTGACCTTCAGGACAGGGCTTTCTTTGTTTGATATGGCATTTTTATTTGCATAGAATATGGATATTCCCTTTTTCTTGCACCAGCCTCATTTGCCTCCAAATGAACTACAGGAAACTGAGGCCTAGATGCTAATGGTTCTACTTGAAAAGTAGAACCATTAGCCTCTGCAAGTGCTAGACTGTATGCAAAACTGTTTAAAACACCAAAGCTTTAGTGTCCTCAATTGACTCTTGAAGTATTTCTCGATTTTGGTTGTTTCTTCACCATTAAAGCATGAGACATGTTCCTCACCAATTCAAGGTCACACAGAGCTGAGCAATTGAGATACAAATGGTCTTTGTGGGTGAAGTATTCCTTTTAACTTATTAAAGGGTTACACATTCACAAAGTGCTACTTCATTCAAGCATCAAGTTAAACATCAACGTGTCATTCTCCCAACAAGACACCAATGCTGTGTTTCTCTGTCCTGTGTTGTTCTCATTTGTTTTGAACCATGTCACGACTGGACAGCCAGATACTGTTGTTGTCAGTGAAGCTGCTGGTGTGTGCGGACTGAGTTAGACATTTCTGTGCTGACACGCAGACTGAACGCACTCCTCTGGACCTTGAGCTTGAATTTACGAGCCGGTGAGAGCTCCTGCGAGACGCTGGCTGGTGGTCAGGGATGGTTTATTCCCTCTCCTCCACCTTTCTCCTCTCATTGTTCCTCATCTCTTTGTGCACTGCGATTGTCGAGGTGTCATTGGACCATTGGGTCATTGGACCCTCTTGTTTCTCCTTTTTTCAAGGCTTCTGCGGCTACTTCAGCTGTTTAAACGCATTTATTTTGTCGGATACTTGTGAGATTTCCAGATAGTGAGCATTTGTTTCTTCAGCTGTGTTCCCCCCCATCTCATCTGAGCATCTCTGTATCATAGGCTTTATAGTATGCAATGGCTTCAAGAGGTTTTTGCCATATCTCACCACTACATTTCATATCCCTCCAAAGCAAATGTTTTATTTCAATGTCACTCACTTGAGGAACATCCATGGTTAGCAGCTGTGTTATTCAGAAATATGGCGCAGGGTAGAACCCCACAGCAGGTTTACCCGGGGAATTGCATCATTCTGAGGCATTTGCTCATATGACTCCCACTGGATTAATGAAATACAGAATATCTGGAACAGCTAATGCATTCAGTCTCTGCTGATTTAAGCATCAGAGATTACCACAGTCCTGACCAAAACAGTATGAAAACGTCAAAGCATTACGAACACAACATCAGATATTTATAACATCCCAAAAAAATGTTTGTGTCAAGTTATGTAAACACACTTCTAAATTCGAGATTGAGCTTGTATGGATCTGACTTTATGCTGGAGGACTGACTTTTATTCTTTGCAAATATAAGCGATTCAAAGTTGCTCTTGAGAAATGGAAAAGCAGATCCAATCACCTGAAGTGCAGAAATCCTACGTGTGCACAGGGAGAAGGAGAACAAACCCACCAAATGTATTTTAGAGCCACTTATTGGCCTCTGGTTTCAGTCCTCTTGCAGCAGAGTTTTTCCTCTTATCATCTTAAGTCTGTGTTTGTGTTTATGCTATGCCTGCTTGAAGGCGAGCGTTGATATTAAAGTGAGCTGCTGTGTGCCTCCGTGTGTATTTGCTCTAGATATGGGCTGATAGTGAACAATTGCAAAATGAATTCCCAGAGGTGGCTGTGATTGTTGGGGCGGGTGCTATCTGGCTGTCCGTTAGCAAGGCTGAATGATTCCCTATGAGGGCCTTTTGTGTGGCCCTGAATAGCCGGGACAACCCAGGGCGTCGCTACAATACAGAGGTGATCAAGATACTGGGCAACGACAGACAGTTGGTGACTTTTCACGCCTGAAAAAACCCCAAAACAACAAGGAGAAGCACTTGCGTTTGATAATGATCTCTCAATTCATTGTTGTGTGTGGCGGAGGTTGTTTCCACTCGCCTCTAGAGGCACAGATAGCCTCTTTGACTTCCACGTTGTGCCGTGTCAATCAAGTTGAAGGCAGCAGCACGTGCCCCCTCAGCTTAGAATCAGCGTCGCCCGCCCTTGAAATCGTAGATTAGTGTCTAAAGTCGCGCTTTCAATTGTTGGGACAGCCCCGTATTCCTGTGAATCCTCTTAGCGACAAGAAACACTGGGTGCTTATAGATCTGCGCAGGGAAAGGTACTAATCCCAGAGCCCTACCTTTTTCTCCGGCTGCTAATACACACACTTACACCCCCACTCTCTCAGTCAAACCTTCATTTCCAAGCCCTGCAGAGGGAAAATGACTTCAATAAAGAATATCAGTGGTGTTCGCTCAATATTGAAGTCTCTATGACTAACAGTATAGTGAACAAATGGAAGCGTTGACTCAACCGATAATTGTATTAGGTTAGTTGAAACAGTAATATTACGTTTAAATAAGAAATATTATGTCCAACTTAGCATTATTGCTTTCAACTAACCTAATACAATTATGTGTCATCTGTTGATATAATACATTTAAAGTCAACGGTTCCTTTTTTCCAGTGTAGGAAGGGTTTTCTGATTGCATTTCCTCAAAGACACCTTCCAACTACTCGGTTCATGTGCCCTTCTTCCGTCTGTTTCTCCGCTTTCTTTTCAATGCCATGGCTGTTTCTTCCTTCCAAGCCGTTGCATGTCTCCTGGAGCGATTCCATCGACCGACACACTCTCGGCTCATCCCTGGGATTTAAATAGAGAGGCCTCATCAAGCGGGCCTTGTTCTCACGATGCTAGGCTTTGTCTCCCAGGCTCTAATTATCGCACGTGAACCGGAGTTGCCTACTTCTTTTTTGCAACTGGAAATCTTCGTGTGTCTGCCTATTCAATGTGTGTGTGTCTGAATCCTCGTGCAGCTAAGCTCATCACATATTTAGTCAGTTTTTTCTCGCTGAGAGATCCTAGGCGGCTGGGACTTGGAGGGAGTGGGTTCAAACAACACACTCATGACTGCACCAGCGCTAAAGTCGCACCAGGCCTCCCGCCATATGTAGGCCAATCTGCACAGCCTCCACAATCCTCCCGTGTGTGCGCAGCCAATGTGAGCGCCACTACACCTGAGTCTGTGTTTTTTCGTTGACAATAGCTTGGCTCAGCACGGCTGCATGAGAATTCCTTTTGTCGGTTTACATGCCACATTGCCCAGGAATGCATAGCCCGAAGTGCAAACGGCTCGCTGTATTGTGTTGCTCCCTCCCTGTTATAGCGCGAAAGAGGGACTGTACACAAATTCAGTACAAAAACATCCCCTTTAATCCCTTTGAAAGGAGCCCGGGCATTTCAGACTATTTTTTAATGTGCTTTCTGTTTGAGAATGAGAAGAAAGTCAACGTAGGTGGGTTAAACCCTGTCACCCCCCCCCCCCCCCCCTTCTCAGTGTGCGTGTGTGCGTCCCTGTGGCTCAGTGAGTCACTCTTGCTGCTTGGGTTTTTCTTCCCATGAATAAAATATCTGCTGTGCTATCTATGAGTTATACTGCACTTGCACCTCTGTTTATGTCTCTTCCTCAGCCCCTGTCGCTCCATATGGACGGTCTACTGTCCCCCCCCCCCCCTTTTCTTACTCAGGTGTGTAGCTCTCCCTTTTGTTAGATCAGTGAGTCACAAGCAGGCTCCGGCGCAGCTTGTGCACTGATTTGTCTGCGTTTCTTTCCCCTGCACAAAGTAAAAGAGAATGGAGGACGGCAGCTACAAAATCAAAGAGTCAGTTTAACTGTGAGCCAGGCATTGTTTCCTGCACCAGAACATCTAAGAGCATAAATTACTCAATGGCTGTTTTTACTCGTGTTTGAACCCATCTTCCACTGGATTTATCTGTCTTCTCGTACAAGAGCATTCGAATCAGACCCAGTTTCACAATATTCACTTATAATTGATACGTTTTTTTCTTAGCGCTTTGTTGAATTATTTGTCCCTTTGCTGTGTGAGAGCTGGATGAGTCTGTGTGTCTAGCTGTGCTGATTCTTTTTTAGAATGCACGCTGGAAGGAGTTTTTTTTTGGTGTCTTGGCGTCATGCTAAGGGTGCTCTGGGGCGTGATTGAGGACTGTCAGAGCCACAGTTTCTGTTTTTGTGGTGTTTTGAGAGCAGTTAGAAGTCCTTCTCATTACTTATCTGCATGCACAGGTATAATCAAAGCTTGCCATAGTTTTATAGCTAAGGAGAATGGGGAAAGGAGGCGGTGCTGGCAGGCTGTCTGACTGTTATGGTGCTCTGTTTTGCTGAGCAACGCTGCACAAATATGCCTCACCTTGCCAGGGAAAACAGAGCATGCTTCCTCCCTTTCTTACCGAGCTTCCTTCTTATCCCTGCTCTGTTTACCCCCCTGCCTGTAGTGGAAATGGTATCATCCAGACTGGAACCAACAGAAGCATGAAGTCCAGTCCATCCTGTTTCCCCCCCTAAAGTTGATAATTTTCCCCTCAAGAGAGTAGGGGGAAATGAAAATGTCATAGCAGTAAGAGATAGAGGCAGTGCAGTGTAACTATATACCCCCAGCGAGAGGCCTGTGCTGCTGCCGCTGGTACTCAAGCAATGTGACGGCCTGTTAGCAGCCTGTCTGATACAGCATTTTCTCAAGGAGAAGGTGGCCAAGGACAAACAGCAGCTCTGTAGTGGGTCCACTTGGGACACAGACAGATCAAGGAGGGGACTTCACCTTCGATGGAGGGAGACGCTAGCGTTTCACCTTGAACGTCTGAGGAAAAAATTGATTTTCCTTTGAGTCTACCCCCTACTCATCTTTAAGCTCTTACCTCCATGCACTGTAATTCATTCAATGAGAGGTGTTGATGCATGATGAAGAGCCTTCAGATCCCTCAGAAGCAATAACAAGAAGAAGGCTTGTGCATTGTATACTTTAAGGAGAAGGCAAAAATGTAAATGAGAGTGAGAGCCCGGCTGGAATTCATTGGACATAATTTCCTCGGTCTAAAATAGAATGCCCCCGATGACTGAGTGGGTGAAATTAATGTAGCTTGAATGCTAGCAGGAAACCCTTGGAAATAAAGGACGCTCATAGATACAAACAGACTGTGACACACACTGTATCATTTCACATAAGCATATGCAGCAACTCCCTATGCTGCCTCAGTCTGCATTTCCCTTGCATCAACTGTACATACTGTACCAGTGTTTCCCCTACCATTGTCTTGGAGGGGCGCTGCGCCCCGCCAACAGAGCCCCGCCAACGGAGCCCCGCCAACGGACCCCCGCGCCCCCCCTGAAATTCAAGGTGTTTAAAAAATAATTTTTTTATTAATTTCTTTTTTTTAAATATATATATATATATAGCACCAAATTGCAACTAATCTATATCTATTGTGACTTTTCAAATTGAACATGTGCTCTTTTATTAAATAAACTAAACGCTTTCATTTTTAAGTTGTCTTTGACCCTAAGAAACACTGATGCATTAATCAATAACAATAATCCACAGCTCCTCTCTCTGCTCCAGAGGATTTTAAAAATATATATCCCCAATGCCACTAGCGGGTACTATTTCACAGTTTTTCTGGCCCCATAAAATCGAGGTTCTTAGCGGGCCAACAACCAGGCTGAGTCGGGCTGAGTATGCTAAACTAGAGAGAGAATCGCTGGCAAGGGGGCTACAACTACAACAAAATGAACATATTTTTTACCATGATTTAATTGTAATACACGTTTCAAAATGATGCCGAAGTAACAGCATACTGATACCGGTTAGTAAAAACCATGAATTAATGCTTTGACGAGTCTGCAGACAGACGGCAGGCGAAAAACCTTTTAAAATGCGTGTTTTCTAAATGGAGATCGGCTAAGCTAACGTTGTATTTGCTCCGACCGTCCACACTCACAACTGGTTTGTACTTGTTTAACTTTTGTCTAGTTTCTGAACAGATATGAGGAGCTGTGAGCTTGAGTGCTAACAGCTAACGGCTGATGTTGTTTTTCTGGGGTTCTCATTGAAGATGACGTCACGGCTCCGCCTACACTGCGTTACTATAGTCACGGCCCGTCCACACGGCGGCGTGCATTGAAGCTTCAACGCTTCTGCCCATTCACTTTGAATGGGGTGACGTCACACTTTGCCGAACTGCATTGTGGGAGCGTTGCTTCGCTTTGCTCGCGTTGCTCGCTTCAAAAGTTGAGCAATGTTCAACTTTTGAAGCTTCGGCGGAAGCGTCAGCCAATCAAATCATATGCCAGTACAAGCTGTAGCCAATCAAACTGCGTGCTTGTGTGTCCGGGGCGGGAGATTCATGTGATTGGTTGTTGGTCGAGTTTCAGACAAGCTCACCGGCAAGCTTCAACGCACGCCGCCGTGTGGACGCTGCGTTACTGCCCCAGCTACTAAACTGTAATGGAAACGCAGCATAAAGTGAGCCAGTCCTAACGAGGCCTAACAAGGCCTAACTATACCGTACTAAGCCGAGCGAGGCCCTGCAATGGAAATGCGCCATAAGAGTTAGACCTAACACACTTAGCTATTTTATCTACCTCTGAAACAAGCTAAACTAGTTATAAATATATTTATTCTTCACTCATTACTGGATCAGTGAGCTGCGTGAGATCTCTGACAGGCTGTCAGGAGAGAGATAGGGGGGGAGAGAGAGAGAGGAAAAGAGAGCGCTTCCGCTCATTTCTCCCGTGTTATTATCTAAAGTTAATGTAAACTTGAATAATGTACTTCATTTGAATGTAATAATTATGTTGGTTGTTGTTTGTGGAAGCGCCAGTGCATGAGCCCCATTAACTGAGTTTTAAACATCACTTTAAATGGAAGATCCCCATAGCCCCCACCCACTCGATCGGATCGGCGATCGGTATCGGCCGATACTAATTCCGGCGATCGGCCCCAAAATTGGCGATCGGAGCATCCCTATTAAGAAGCTGTAACCGGCTAATATTTGGCTTTTATTGCTTGATAAATAACTCAAAATGACCAGCTATTGTCTGTTGATTGACTAATCTTTCAAATAAATACTTTCTGCACTGTAATGTTTCCCACACATATCACATTGAGTGTGTATTTGTGTACTCTGTACGCTCAAGGGACTGTAATGGTAGGCAACATATTTAGCATTCTGCACCAGACCTCCCTTCACCCAGATCAGGCAATGGCTGAGCTATGACCCTGATATTAGTGTCCTTATCTTTTTTTTTTTTTTTTTTTATTCTGAAAATAATGACCAGTAGAGGTTTCCATTATGTATCCCGAGAATTTATTATAAGCCATTAGCACTGTAACATCCGTTGGAACAGAATCCTAGAGCAACAATTGTTGTGCACCAAACCTTGAAAGCGCTGTCAGATCGTGAGCTGAAGGACTACCCATGTCATTTGACTTCATGTGCGAATTCCTTCTTACAGCCATTTCCACTTCACATTATAGAAGCACTTTTTTCAACAAAGCCGCAGCTCAGGAATGCTGCAGCTGCGCACCTCTATCAGCCATTATGATCTGAGATAAAAACCAATCAAGCACTCGGGAGGATTCCATTAGTTTGATGAGATATGAATATCGCTCCAAGCGCAAATCTGAAATAGTCTGCCCATTATTAGACAAACCCATTAAAAGTCATTTGATCTTCTGCGGCTAATTATAGAGCCTTCTGAGCAGCGAGCCGCCTTCACCGGACTCCACCCCCTACCGTTCCCCACCTACCCTCTAACCGCTCCCTTCAGTGTTCATCACATCCCGTCCTTATGTTTCAGGAGCCTATTTAGCTCCACTGCGCTATTATTGAAGCACGGAAGCTGACAGGCAGCCCAGTCATGCGAGGGCGCGGGGATTTGTCTGCCTGTCGACGTGCTGGTTTGGATTTGGGATCTAGAAGGAAGCAGCAGCGGGGTCCGACTTGTGCTGAACACTTTAGGGAAAGACACAGGAGGTGGGGGAGCAAGGTCAATCGATTGACAAAAAGGGATTGTAGCAGTGAGGCTCAGAGGTGGATGCTCCTGCTGTGAAGTCTGTGTCTTCTCTCCGTAGAGACATGACTGATAAACTGTCGGCCTCAGCATGTCTCACTAGAGTTATACTCCTCACTAGTCTGATGAAATCCCTCTGCCCTCCCCCAGAAGAGAAGCAAAGGGAGGGAAGAGCCAGGATTAATGACAGATAAGCATATCTACATTACATTCATCATCTTCCCCTGGTAAAGATGGCCTCCCTTGCATCGCCGCGAGCCTCGCAGGCTAATGCAGACACGTGGGCTGCGTCTCTGCTCCACTGCTCGGTGTCTGCAGGGGGGAAGGAAGGAGCAGGGAGCTCTGCAATCAGAGCGCAGATTCATTTAAAATCAGCTTGGGTGGTCACAGGAGAGTGGCACCGCACGCAGTCAAACTCAGCTGCCCTCCATAACTTACTTCCAAGTGGTAATCAGTGTCAGGTTGAGGGGAAATTGTAATTCAACCTTGTACAAGGGTGATGAAAAGTGATTTTTTTTTTTGTGTTAACATCATCTCGATAGGGCATGTGAATAGGAAAATGTGAATGATGAAAGCAATCTCACTGGCTTGACAAAAAGATTCAGATTTTAAAGATTGTCAGGGTTTTAAATTGGGAAAATCGGCCAACATTATGTGTTTTTGCCTGACAACTAGAATGGCACCCAAAAACAGAAGACTTCCTAGGTCAATGCGGCACTCACCTGCATTTTGGTGTTCCCATTCCCAGGGTTGGGTGGTTTTTCTCCGGACTTTGGTTTGTTCATGAGCTTTAATTAGTTATCATGAAATCACAAGGACACTACAAAGAAGCCATATTGTTTTTTTATTGCTCATAATATTCAACACTTAGCTGTTTTTGCACAACTACCTAGTCGAAAACTATTTGTTTCAGATTATTTAGCAACACTGAATGCATCCCATGCAAATCCAGCAATCCTAACAAAACCAATAGGTATATCCTGGTTATTTCCCAAAATTGCATGTAAATCGGGGCCAGTAATTTATCCATAATCATGCTGTCAGAATTGAAAATATGATCTTGAAGGAGGAAATTACCCAAATTGTCAATTAATATCTTGTCCATAAATCTTTGACCTAAAGGTGCATCATTACTCTCAGATATGTCCAAGTATAATGTGGCTGCTTGACTTTGTTGCTGTGGTTTGGTAGTATCGAGTCCAAAGATGTTAAAATTAGTTCCGGCATCGAAGTCAACCCCCTGGTATCGTATCATCGATAGTAAAGTCAACAACTTCGTCCTCTCTTTCAGCGATCCTACGCAGTACATCTGTCACCTACGATCATTTCATGTTGGCAGATCATGGAAACATTGCTTGTCCTTGATCCCCTCCTCTGTCCTGCAGTTCTCTGGCTGCTCTGCTGCTCTAGCGTGCCCTCGCCACAACTCATGGCTGCCTTGTAGCGACTGCATGTGATATTTTCTACAGTGTCCTTGAAATTGCTTTCCCCCGCCTGCTCTCAATGTCAGCTCCTACTGAGCAGCATATCCCCCCACAGTCCCTCCAATTTAGACACAGTGTGCTTCCTCTCCTCTTCTCATGCAGCTGACTCTACTGCAGCACACACTTTAGGACCAAATGTCTATATTATGTCTTTGTTTGTTCACTGGAACACTCTGTCCTTGTGATTCCCTCACCTCTGTCCCCTATCACTCCACTATCTCTCTATTACACCTCTCACCTCTCTCCCTCCTCGCTTGCCTAATTTCTCTTTTGCTTGCTCAACAATTACGTGCTTATTAAGTGAGGGAGTCTGGGGCTGAGAGAGACGTCAGTGACAGGGCTGGGGGCCTCGTCGAGGTTCCCTGTTACTATTGTCCCTTTTATTGACAAGTCTGCCAGCCCGCCTGGTCCTGAGGAGCGGCGGCGTGGTGCTGCATGCTGATGAGAGTCATACAGCAGGAAAATGAAGGAGAGGGAGTGGCGGGAGGAAGGAAGGATGCGGCAATGTGTTTTCACTCAACTTGGTGGGTACCAGTGGTGTAGAGTAACTAAGTAGATTTACTCAAGTTCTGGACTTAAGTACAATTTTGAGGTACTTCTGCTTTATTTGAGTATTTTAATTGTGCTACTTTCTACTCCACTACAAGTCAGGGGTAAATCGTTTACTCCACTAAATGTAATCATTTAATTAGTTACTTTGCAGATTTCAATTAAACATTGATAGCCTTACAGTATACAAAGTGATTCAAATTAGCTTCACCTTTACCTGCTTTGATGCAAATACTTTTCTACTTTAACTTGAGTAACATTTTGAATACAGGACTTTTACTTGTGACCGAGTATTCCTTCATTCTAGTACCTTTACTTAAGTACAATATTACCTCGCTCATACCTCTGGCGGGTATGAGCGAGAGAGAAGTGAGCCCAGGTAATTCCTTCCAAATCCCCTCTCGTCAGTGCGAGAGATTAGGCGTCTGTGCTCTCCGGCCGACCAGAGAGAGGCACACTCCGGTCTCTAATCCTCCTCTTTTAAACTGCTGAGAGTGCAGTACAAAGTGGGGGGAAGAGTCAGCGTCCACATAAAGCGCCCCGCAGAAAACACAGGCCCATAGTTCAAAACAAACTGAGCCCCGGCTAACCATTGCCTAAGCCCTTAAATCTCCTGTGTAGCCAACGACAGAGCCGAGCCCACCGCCACATTTTTCCCTCCCAGCTATCGCTTCCCAACAGACGCTCTCCGTCACATCACCTGAAATCCCCCACAGGAAGCCAGCACTGTGTCAGAAACACCCCTGCAACCCTCATTAGCTTCTCTGCTGTAGTAAAGCTAGGCAACAACAGCGATACACACCATGTACACACACACAAATAAAGCCGATCCCTCTCCTCCCGGCTATAGACCTCCCACCCAGTGCAAAGAGTCTTTTAATAAATGGGACAGGCAATGGCCAATTTAATCATGCTAATGTATATGTTACAGTGGGCGGCCTATCTGATATCTGATCTCCATATCCGCTCGCTGGAAGCAGACGCTGCAGGAGGAAGAATGGGAAAAGGGGGGGAAAGGAAGCGATGAAGTGAAAACTAGAGAAAACTAGACAATTTAGTCTTGTGATCCAGGTAATGAAGACAGCAGCTCTGATTCCAAGCAAAGAGAGACAAAGGAAACAGGGGAGATCATTAGGCAAAGCGCGTGTTTTGCCTAATGATCTGAGGCATAAATTGGGAAATGCGATGTCAATTTGATGCTAAATGCATTGTTTGCACTTAGTGGCAAGGCTAGTTGTTCCAGCTATTTTAGTCATACACATCTGGCACAGTGATGTCAAGAATGTAATCCGCTCTAGGCCACGTGGACGGTAAGCCCGGATAGAGAGGGCTGAGGGGGTCGCCTGCTCACATGGCTCCATACAGACGGAGAGTACAGAGAGGTGAATGTATAGAGATAGCACGAGGAGATGGGAGCACAAAGAGTTTACCAGAGTGCTCAAAGAGAATAAAGATGAAAGGAGGGATATGGAGGGGTTGCTCATGCAGAGAGCTTTTAGTGGGCAGAAGGGAACAATGTGGGATTGTACTGACAGCAGCCTGAGGAAGATGCAGGCATGGTCAAACATATTGTAAGCACACCTATGCTGCTGCAAGAAAAATCTCCTAAAAAAGGACCTCAATCATCACAGTCCTCGGGTCATTAACGCGAAATGAAAAGCAATTATCTTCTTCCTGCAAGATATAGTTCTGTACACTGCGGGGCTTTATTTTTGCAAACTTGCACCTGCGTAGCTTAGCAACTAAACAACAAGCTCTGGGTAAAACCCTCTGTGTAATTATCTCTTTATCGCAGCAGCTCAGAGTTATCACTTATTTCTCCATTGACTGACTTTAATGCCTAACCTTCTTCGCAACACACCTCAAGTTTTACCCTCTCTTGTCTTTATTGTATTTCCATATCGTTTGATATTGGCTCAAATTCAATAACCCCTTTTAATAAACCCCTCAGGGAGCCACAGTAGCTATTAACAATTTATAGAGCCTTACGCTTTCTTTCTTTCTCTTTTAACAGCTGTTGTGACAACTCATCGCTCACGCCCAATAAGAAGGAGAAGCAGATTATCATCATGATCAATCATTTTAAGATAGTTCAGCGATAGATTAAGGAGTTCATGTTTTATTGGGTTAAAGTCATAATCACCAGCCCTGCCTCTACACTCAATCCCATATTCTAGTTTTTTATATGTTGTCGTTTGCCATCAGGATTGAACAATGATTGGACTAACAAGGAAGCTGAAGTCAAGCCTTTGCTATCACTTGACATGGCTCTTCCCAAATGATGCAGTATACTGGAAATAGTGCACTCCGATCATACTCAAAACAAACATGTTCCCTTGCCGCTTCCTCGTCTTCATCCCCTCTCCTCTCTTCCTCCTGCTACTCAGCTAGCTATATCCAACTCTGTATCTACTGAATCCAACCAAATACAATATTATGATGGCTAGGGCTGTGCGATTATGGCAAAAATCATAATCACGATTATTTTGGTCAATAATTGATATCACGATTATTAAAAACGATTATCCATTTACTTTGAAAACATCCATTTATTGAAAACATTTTTTTGAACAATATGTTTTTAACAGTTGATTACCCTGAACTTTAAGTATAATTCAACTGAAAAACCAATTAAAAACAAATGTAAAAAAAATAAATAATAATAATCGTTTTATTTCGATTACGTTGTTTTCGTAATCGTTGCAAGCCAAAATCGTAATCGAGATTAAAATACGATTAATTGCACAGCCCTAATGATGGCTGTGTATGACCCCTTAAGGCTGTGGTTGATAGGGCTGTAGAGATAGACTCGGAGGAGTAATATTCCAGGGAGATGGGGGAAATCTGTATCAAGAGGGGCCTTAGGGGAAAAGGCTCTGCTCTCCTCTCTTCATCCCCCTGTCTGCAAAATAAAAAAGTAATGAAACACAGGAGGAAGCGTGCATCCTGAGGCCTGTACTACGA
This sequence comes from Dissostichus eleginoides, assembly GCA_031216635.1. Classification (NCBI taxonomy): domain Eukaryota; kingdom Metazoa; phylum Chordata; class Actinopteri; order Perciformes; family Nototheniidae; genus Dissostichus; species Dissostichus eleginoides. The sequence continues at coordinate 10,603,018 of CM062268.1, read as the reverse complement.
AGCCGGATTTTCGCTTAGCGGGCTAACTTCAGGGAAAACTCGGGGTTTCAGGTCCTACGACGCTGGTTCTCTTTTTAGCGGGCTAGATCTCCATGGTATCTTATGCTGAGCGGCTAACCTGGTCCGGAGCAGGTTAGGTTGCAGGCTAAGAGATCAACTCAGTGAAAGCACCGCCTGCTGACCAATCAGAGCTCAGTGTGCGGAGTTTAGAGAAAGGAAATACAGTTTAAACTGCCGTTGCAGGAAAGACGGCCGGCAAAATCACTGACTGTGTGAACGTGAAAATTAATAGAATATCACCTCCCATCTTCAGAGCAATCATCTGACTATTATAACATTAGCGTTAAGAAAGCTTACTTAAATATCTGCCACAACAAAAGTAACCGGATCAAAGTAACATTAAGTACAGTCCGCGGCACTGTGAGTGCAGACGTCGATGTGTCCCATTATCATTCATATCACATCATAATGTATCATATATCTCCTTATCTGAGTCAGCTTCTTGAGCCGTATCTGGCCGTGCAACACTCACAGTGTCACATACTGTATGCAGAAGTATTATTTTAAGCAACACATTAAGTTGACGAAACACTCGAGTCAAATGTAATTAAAGTCAGATCGTGTCTTAGACGGGGCAGTGATGTCATAAACCTGTTAATGTACGCATTCAAACACTTTTTCTTTTACCAGCTGTATTCACCTCGCAGGTGCAACTATGTGGCTTTTATCCTGGATAAAGTGTTTAAGTCATGGATGTTTAAAGTTTAACTTCTTCATATTTGTCTAATATTATAGTTGACTTTTCATTCAGGAAGTATGACGCTGCGCTGTCAGTACGCTTGTCCATGTTTGTGATTGGTCGAATGCTCCAAATACCACCCCTTTCATGTGAACGCGCACCTAACTAGATAGGGCACAGCTGGCTTGAGTTAACGAGTTGATAACCAGCGTCGTAGGACCGCTTAGCGAGAGCGCGCATGTTTTGGATTAGGCCAACTGGCTAACTCAAACATATCCAGGTTATGTTGAACCGGCTTCGTTGTACAGGCCTCTGATGTCTTCCGTCAGTACACAAGCAGTCTGAACAGCACCTGTCTTTCAGAGGTGCCGTAGATAACAGCTGAGACGGAGACCACACAGTATTGACAACATGGGTGTGTGAGGATATGTGTCAGAGGGCAACAGTGTGTGATGTGAGGGAGGGGGAAGGATTAGCATGAGGAAAGTGAGGACCTTTGCCCTGCGATGACAGAGCAGAGAGTGGCTTAGCTATCTGTGCAACTGATGTTGTTGTTTTCCCAGCAATGCATGCCCCTTTGGTCATACGGACCTACATTATACTTATGTAAGATGCACTTCGCATGGGTTCTTTTGTTTATCTGTAAAAACACTGCAGGACAACCTCACTTCCACTTCCAAGGAACATAGCGATTCTCTAAGAAGTCTCCACAAATACTTTCTTTAATAACCCAACTGTGTATTTGCAGTGGAAGCAAAACAATCAAATCAGGAACCCTGAAGTCTTTTCTTTATTTATGTCAGAGCTGAGTGACCAAGGACACTCTGCTGGCTTGTAAACAAACGTGAACCTTTCTCAATCAACCACTAAGCTCCGTTAGCTCTTTCTCAGAGGCTCCTCTTCACTGCTTGTGTTTCTCAACAAATGCAATGATTGTGTCCACTGGTGGGTTCAAGGTGGGGGCTGCTGTTGCTCCGGAAACAAAGAAATAGTCAAACCAGTCTTAATTCTTGAAGCACTGCAAGGTGACATCATTTGGGAAAGATCTACAGCGGCCAAATACATGCAGCGCACATTCCTTGCTTCTTAATTGTACTGTTTACTCTAAAAGTTACAATAAATGTTTCTAAAGTAGTATCGACAAACCTTCAACTCAATGATCTTGGTCTTAAATTGGATCGTATTTCATGTCAAGGATCCCTGAAGCAACACACTCCCACCAATAAACCCCCTTGCTTTGTTTTACCAGGCTGTTTTAGGTGTAAACGCCTCCTAAACTTAATCACTGGCAGGTGAAAAGAAGTGGTTGTAACAGTGGGACACAACCCCCATATCTGCACTTTAATGGGTGCAAAACATGCGTTCCACTTTTTAATTTGTAGGAGTTCATGTCATAATATTACAGGTTTTACCTGGCTTTGTATATCCATGATACGACCCACAGTGTTAACCCACTGTAACATCATACCATTTCCTATCAGAATCCCTTTGTTTGAATCTCTCATTTGACACTGAAAATAAGAAATTGCCACACGAGCAGGTTATTCACTTTTTTTTAATAAGTCTCCGACAGAATTTCCCATTATAAAAATGGAGTATATTACCTTTAGTTCTATTATGCCTTAAATCCCGTCTGAGCTCTCATTTTCAAAACCTCTTCAGATGAAATATGGTTTTAATTAGGATCATACCACTTAAAAAAGTAGCGTTATCCTCATGGTTTCGGGGGTTTTATTTCTAGCTCTGAGCAAGCTCTACTGGCAAGGGCAGGCCTGGAAGACAAGACCCAACCGGCCCCCCAACTGGAGCTTAAAAATAGCCCGGACACACCTTCTCTCCGGGGGAAAGGCAGTTAGCCAGTTGCTCTAATTAACACTGTTTTTCTATTCTCTTAGCCTGGTATATTTCCACAGGATTTCAGTCGACACTCAAGCTACTTGTATAAAATGAGCAATTACGAGATTTCAACTTTACAGGCAGCCGACAGTAAGGAGTGCTAGTTATAATACAGTGCTTGTTAAAAAGAAGGGAAGAAAATAAACTGAGCTAAGGAGACATGTTTTTTTTGTGACAGCATTTAATAGCAGGGAGAACAAAATAGGGAGAGAGGATATGATTGAGCAGTGTGAGGTTATTTTTGAAGATATGAATTTGCAAGCTTTGCTGCAAATGTGGAGTGACTGTGAAGGTCCACAAGACCCCTGCTGCTTGATGGTGCTACACTCTCTGTAAGCTTTTTGTAAATTGTATTCAAAGTAAACTGCAATACTTGCTCATGAAAAGTAGAATATAAACCAGCTTTTTAAGAACACATTTGAATCAGGACAGCTAGTTTTCTCTATGTGCTAGATGCAAGATAACTGACTAAGTAGAATTGAGCTCTTGTGCCCATTGCAGCTCTTAGTCTTTTTATAGGGATACATATATTTGTATACCCTCATATCTCACCTTTAAACTAGAATTGTAACAATACAATGTTAACAATATGATAATGTGGGTTGTGAAGATGATATATTGTGTTCTCTGTAACCTCAAAAAGAAGGCTGCATTTATTTTGATTGTAAACATTTACTGCAGAAGTGGTTTTGTAGTTAGTTGCTTCAGGCCAAGATTCAGAATACATTTTTACTTCAAGGTTAATAATGTAACATAATAGGGATGGCTAAGGATATTGGGTATTTTGAATCTAGGTCAGACATTTGATCTCTTAATAAGGACATTTTCATTCTGCATTTTATTCTTATCTTTATGAACATTTTGATATAGTTTAGGATATAGTCCTTTTTAAGCAAGATCCTTATTGTGAAAGGTGAACACTTTTTTTTATATAGTTTAACTTTGGAAGATATATTGTGAGTTCATGAAACCCTAGCCTTACATTAGACTCAATACTTCCCACAATCCTTCACCTCCTAATCTTCTTAAATAAAGTTGCAGAAGCAGTGACTCTCACCCAGACTCAGGCCGTTCCACCTCGGATTCACTAACCTGCCGTAACACATCCCAAAAACCACTGGTGCGTTCCATTTTTCCGTGATCATAATTCCTCTCAGAAGTCAAGCTGTGACTTACTGTCTTGTAAATATTTAAAAAGAAAGAAGCGACAGTTGGTGCAGTGTCTGCTCGTCATGGGGAGCAACATTGCTGAACACACTGATACTCACTGCCATGGCGATGGCTTTTCAACGGGTGTTTTTTTATGATCCGGAGGGGACTGGGCACAGACATAGCTTTGTGTACTGTATCTCTGCTATGTGTGTGTGTGAGGGGACATATGTGAAGTCCTATGGCGCTGAGGGTCACTTTGGTGTTTGCACACAAGGGCAGTGTGTTGTCGGATGCACCACACAGGCCGGAGCTGTTATAGTGAGTGATGTTTTCTCACTGTCACACACACACAGCCTCATATGCCAGTCTCTCACAACTCTGGCCTCATTCCCCTGTTCTCCATTATTTTTTTCTCTCTCTTTCTTGAATTGCCTCTCCTTCCTGTCTTCCCACTCTATCGCTGTGAGCTTCTTATTAACTGTCTTTCTTCTCCCTCCTCCCCCTCGCTCTTCCCTGCTCCACTTCTTCAATCTGTTTCTCTCTCATGCCCTCGCGTTTTCCCCTCTTCTCTCCGTCTCCCCACTGCCTCAGTGTTCCTCTTTGTGAATAGCTGGGATGCTTTGTAGAAGGTTTCCATAGCGACGGGCCATTTGAAGAAGTTGTCATTCACGTCTGCTCGCTTTAAGCTAGCGAGAGGCCACGTTATCTCCCCCTGGCACACAGCTCGACCTACGCCACTCAATCTCCGCAACTTGTTACCCTGCAACCAGCGAGCTGCTGCACGTCTTTTAGCTGGAGCTTGATTACGAACACGTCTCGCTTTCGTTATACTGCCTTCGCTGAGCAGGGCGACGTCTGGGCCACACTCAGTGAGAATAAGATGCATTTTATATTTGTTTGCCCATGAAACTTTAAGTGAGGTTTGTTTCAAGGTGAAACATGTAGAATATTAACACCAGTAAATAATTACCAGTACAACAGGACGCAATTTGACTTTGCACAACCCTCCATTTTCATTTACTGAGTACAGGACTTTTAAGCTACTTCTCTTAATACTAACAACCTCCTTTGAGAGTGTATATTTATTGGAAAGTTTTTTCAAATTCACAATTTTAATCAAATTTGTGTATTTTTTATAATTTGTTTGTATATTTAAAGAGGTCCTACTATGCTTTTTGTGGTTGTCCCTTTTCTGTAGTGTGATATATAGTTTTGTGCATGTAAATGGACTCCTTTGTTTACTTCCGTACCATAGTGACATCATTACGTAACACTCGTGCTTCTATTGACTAGCTTTGCAACACATTGTACGTGATAGGCTAAGGGGCCGACTCTGCCAGCTAACCAATCAGAGCTGACTGAGCTCTGGTTTCCCTGTAAATGAGCAAAATAGGGCCCCTTTAACATTAGAGTTGTAACCTCAATGTTATCTCTTATTCTTATCTCTTATAAGAATAATAATACTAATACTAATAAACTTTTATTGTGGTAGTTGTGTTTGTTGTAATACTGACAACATCACCAGTGGCACTTTAAATGTATTTGGTCCTTTTTAGTTTAACAATGGAGACCTACCCATGCATACATCAATATCTGGTCAAATAAATGTGCACTTAAGAGCAGTGCAGTTCAAATCAAACAATACCAAACTCAGAATGAGGTACTGGGAATGGCGCAGGCTAATGTAAACACAAGCTACTGATATCAGTTGTCAAACAGGTAGAAATGTCTGGAGTTTCCCTCGGATCTTTCATCACTTTGAAGTACTCAGGCTTGATCAACTCCTATCCTCTTTTTAATTTGTGTGCCTTGAGACAAAAAAGGAGAATATAGGACACGGCGGCGTCAATGGTCCAGCCAGTGTTTCGCACTTTGGAACAGCTCCACACAGTCTCATTAACAAAGGCATGTTCAATCAAGCACAGGTTGAGCGGAAAGGATTACAAATAGGCTTACATTCTGAACCGGGCTGGTACTGGCGTGTCATGGCCGTGCCATTGTCGACGAGGTGGCCGTTGGGTGTGTGGCGACAGTGTTTTTCCGCTCCCCTGTGACAGTTCGGGGCAGGATGAACAGCGAACTTTCCTCTCCCGTCCGGTCACGTCTTGCTATGAATGATGGGAGGTTATTGAGTCAGGCAGAGGGGGCCGCTACAGAAGAGAAACATCATGTTCGGCTTTCTGTGGAGCATCTTCCTGTCACATCAAACTATAGCCAACACACAACCTTACAATTACAATGGTTTCTTTGAACACGTCAAGCAGTGGTGGAGAGCAACTAAGTACATTTACTCAAGTACAATACTAAAGTACTATTCCGACATTTACTTTACTTGAGTATTTTCATTTTATCATACTTTATACTTCCACCCCACCACCTTTTGGAAGCAGTACTGCACTACCAAAATACATAAATAAAACAAAGTATTTTAATATTAACTAATTTTGGCTTCCCATTGACAAAAACATTAAAATACCGTGATATGTATTTGTAAGTGATAAAAACAGGATAATATAATACTATACAAAGAATATAATTTTGTGAAAGTGCGCCATTATGCACATTGAGTACTTTTACTTTTGATACTGTAAGTATATTAAGCTGATATTACTTCTGTGCTTCTACTAAAGTAACATTTCATACTTCAGACTTCTACTTATAAAGGTGTATTTTAAGAACATAGCATTTCTACTTTTACTCAAGTAAAGGATCTGAGTTCTTCTTCCATCTCTGACGTCTTGTTTATAGTTTTTGAACAAATAACTATACTAAAATGTTCCATACGGGAATAAAGTACTCAGTAACCGCTTTAAGAGAAGAGACAGCCTTCTGAGAAGGAGTGAGAGATGCCACAGAGTTTATGTCACACTGTAAATTTCACAGATTTAAGTTATTTCCTTTGGAGGGAAAGTGGCACTGACTGGACCCCACTGTTTGCTAATCTGTAGGAGTGATGACTCATAGGGCAATTCCAGTGTAGTCCCAGGACACTTGAAATGGGGTAGACAAAAGGACATTTCACTGAGACAGAGGAGCTCATTTGCATTGCAGTGAGAGGTTGCCCTTTTGATTCCGAGTCTAAGAACATGACACATTTTTCTTTTTATTATTCTGTTTTTCATTGCCTGCCCTTTGGAGGGTTGGAGGTGGTGGAGGTGTTTTGTTGGCAGGAAATGTCATTCACTGTCCCTCCGTCGCAGAATGTCCCCCTCCCCCTCTCATCTGTTGAACTGTGAATGTGATGATGGTTTCACCTCTGGGAGGAATCACAACAATGTCACACAACCTCATTTGGCATGTGTGTGTGTTTATGGGTATTGATAGACATATAAAAGGGTGTTAGGTATTGAGGCAGTGTTACAGACCTCCATCACTGAGCAGGGAAACGTCTATGATGGTCTCTAATAAACATGATTATAGAAATTATGTAGTCAAAAAGATTATATAGATTTAGCATTGACACTGAATGACAAGACCAATAGACTGGTAAATATAATGGGGCAACCTCTGGGTCTAAAATGTAAAGCCAATGCAGAAGTTAATTATTTCAAATGGCTTAAAGCAATTCCAAAAATAAAATCCGATTGCATAGAAGTCTATGAAAAAAATGGCTCTACTTCTCACTTGTTTTATTATCTCATAAACAATTCCCTGATAAATTACAATACAGCTTAATGTTTGTTTTGTAATCCATCGTTCCACTTGGAGTAAAACAGACAACACTAACAGCATATGCTTGGAGGCGGGGCAACCTTGTGATTGACAGGTTGGCGTTGATCGATTTGGGTGTTGTCCGTATTATTGACTAACATCTTTTACTGTTTAACAGTGTGTTTTCAGATAATGAAAGTTAATTGTGACATTTGGACGCCTACAAATGTTTTGTTTAGCATTCAGTTGTACTGAACCCTCTCATGTCAATTCTGGTTCCATAAAACCAAGATGACCACAGATGAAAACCAAGATAGAGAAACTTATTTTTGTGGATCAATTACCAGCTGTCATTCATATAGACATTTTATATCCCTATCTCTTTGACACATTATATATTTGTACTTTGATTTTTACCTGTCTCCTCAGTTTTTCGTATTCTCTCATATTAAACCCACAAATAAGCAAAACTTGATTTGAGCTTGAATGGTCATCATTATTTAAAATCTATCTGTGTCTGTTTTAGTGATTCTAGTCTGTGCCACATTCATCACAAAGGATATCAAATGAATCGGCTGTGTTTGGAAAAAAGCATCATGGATATAAGTTGTGGGAAATAGCTTGTTTCTGTGTAGCGACAACATACCAGATTTCATTTCAACACTGACGATGCAATCAATGCAGCTTAAGACCCCATTTACATGGGAACGTTTGCGCTTACGCACCGTATGCGTTTTCAAAAAAGTATTCCGTTCACACGCATTCGATTCATTTAACGTGTCCGTTCACACGAGACCGCTGGAAACGCCGGAAACGCTGGAAACGCTGGAAACGCTGTAGTACATATGCCTGTAAGTGGCGCTGCTGCCGCCACAAAATACACCAAAAGCAGCGAAGAAGACCCCGGAGCATGGTTGCCATGGTTGTCCTTCTGTTTATTCTCCGTGGTGGACGGCGTGTGCTCCTGCTGTAGATCTCTCCGGTAGTCCACCAGCAGATGAAAAACACCCACCTCTCCGCCTCTTCCAAGGGACGAGGGGACCATGCGGCAGACTTTCCGTTAACATTTTTTTCCGCCGGTCAACATGTCCGTTAAAGTTTAAATCTTCCGGACAAAATTCGAAAAGTGCCGGTCAAAGGTCTTCTTTGTTATTTATTGAGCTTTAAAACAAATTGATAACGACTCTATATAATAATATAACAATAATAAACGGAGCCTCTCTTTTCCTCCCCCTCTTCTGAGAGCCCAGCAGCTGATCTCTGAGCAGGAGACATGGGGAGTGGGAGGCGGGGCTATTTCATCGTTATCAGAAAATGATCGTATAGAGGCGTACACAGGGAGCCATTTGACCCCCCAGAGCGTTCCATTTGCAGATCTATCCACCTTGGGACCCGTTATCGTTTGCGGGGTCCGTTTCTATCGTTTTGTTACGGCCTCGTGTAGACGAAAGGGCTATACGCAAGAGAAACTATGCGGATACAACCCGTATCGTCCTCGTGTAAACGGGGTCTAAGCTGCTCTCTGCATTCTTCAATGTGAGAAACAATCAAGTCTGTACATTTACTTTATAGGAAACATTTGCTGAAGGCTGCCCCAATTCTTCTGCAATGGAATTACTGACTGTAATGATGCTATTAAAGCGTATAAAATGTCTGCTTTTCACCATCTTCTATTTTGAACACTTGAAAACATCACGTATTCAGTTTATTTCTTAAGCAACCAGAAATCTTAGCACCTGGCAGAGTATTCATTGATCAATAACTCTAACTTCTGCATACATTTGTAGTTTTTTTTTTATATGAGGCATTCAATTTTATATATTGGGCATGTTGAACTATCCTACTGGGAAATTCAGTTGTTACAGTAGCAAACACAAGACAAAATAAACAATAACACACTCTTATACGCTATAATAAAAGCTAATAAAGACATAGAAATGCTGTAATTGCTCCCCTCCAGATTAGCACAACACTGTTATTGTCATAACCACGGCTTCCCTCATACAACACTTTTTATTGCATGCAATAAGAAAAGGAAATCAATGTTGATTTTATGTCCCTAAATATTGTATATATAAATGAGACGAAGGAGCGCCTGTGTATGTGGCTTTCTCACCACTGCCTGTCTTGTGTAAGTATATAAGTCACCAGGGAAGGATTAGGTGGATTAACGATGCCAGGCATTTCTCTGCACAGTCACATGGACACTAAGCATTCTGGGAACCCATGTGTCCTCCTGACCGGAGCCTCATTCTGGAGCTGTTTTTATAAAGGCCAGACTGTGAGGATGGCTCCACCATACCTCTGCCAAAATTAGACTAGTTGCCATTGCTCAGTGAGGCCTGATCTGTTTCTAGACAGTCAAGCTGCTGTTGTATGTAATGTGGGCCAGTTACCAGAAATTATGTTTGTCAGATATGTCAGCCAAGCATATCCAACTAACCTGTTCATTAGACTGTCACAGAGGCATTCTGGGTACAGTTTGTTTTGGCTGTTTCTGAGTGTTTGTGTTGGAGGATCATCACGAGGACTCTCTCCCCTTTTCAATGTTTTACTTTCCCCACTACCCTCTTGTAATGTGTCCAAACACTGCTGCTCATGCTGCCCTGAGTGGTTGACCTGAGACCACACACATACACTTACATGCTCATACACACACAAATACACAGATTGGATTAACTTCTTTGGATCTTGCCAAGATGCAGTGTGGTAAGGTCATGTAATAACTGACCCGTACCGGTCCAGGGGGAACTTTCTCAAAACTCATTATCTGTGTTATGTTTGTAAGTTTAAGCAAGTACTCTTAGTTATTTTCAATTTTTTCTGCCGGTGTCTGCAAACAATCAGCATTATTGAAGACACCAGGCTTCTTTTGCACACTATCCAATCTCAATTTCAGCTTTTTATTCTTAAAGAAAAAACTGCTTTCACAGCTTTGGAAATTGCCTGAGCTAAACAATCTATCACTGTAAATGTAAAGCCATAATTTGGTTTTGTCAAAGCTACTCTGCAGACGTTCAGCGTTCTCATATGAAAGCATTCATTTACGCACTGCTCACTGCCAATCACCCACAGCAGGAAATGAGAGTAACTGGGAAATAATCCAGCAGAAAATGAAGCCTTCCTCTCACATGCAGCCTATATATTTTCTAGGTCTGTACCCGAATATCCGAATATTCGTTCGTTTGAGTACTATTCGGGTTTCAATGTCGTTATTCGGATAGGCCTATTCGTTTTTTTTTTTGTTGAAAACTCCAATATCCACATAAGAGCTTGTGCCTCTTCGGGGGGTGCTAACACTTAACCATACACGTTATCGTTTACTTTCTCCGTCTTTATATGTAGATATGATTATATTACTTTTTCTCCGTTAATCTCCGTCACGTTGTTTCCATAGCAACAACAACTTCTTGTCAACAGCGCTAACTCTCCTTCAAAATAAAAGCATGTCCATACAAAATAGGAAGCCAAGCAAAATCACACTTAAGACATATACAACTGCAACGAAAGTAACAAACACAATGCAATATCCTTTTCAATTTCAAAGAACACAAATTGGGTTATATACATTAACAAATAACTATAAAACAACAATACTGTAGAACAGGGGTAACCAACAGGTCGATCGCGATCGACTGGTCGATCTTCAAAGCCTTCACTGTCGATCCCTAGCATTTAAAAAAAATTATAATAATATTTTCCAAAAAAAAATGATTTTCCAAAGAAAAGGAAAATGTTCATGCTCTGGTTGGTTGGTTGTTTAAAAAAACTTTTTAGACCTAGCTCTGGCTTTTTTAGTGGGGCTGATATGTGAAAAATATGTTCATTTCCGGCAGAAAGTGTGAAATTTCGCATACAGGGGTATTTTGGGGCGCTGATTTCAAAAATTGGCGGATCCAAAAGATCTAACCAATGGACCGGCCGCCATCTTGAATTCCAATATGGCCGCCAAGACGAAATGTTGAAAATCCCTATCTTGGGTTCTTGTGGCGCTGAAATTTGGTACACAAGGGTATGTTGACATGCTGAGTTCAATAAGGCAATAATTTAAAATGTCTGACACACGGTATGGCCGCCATTTTAAATTCCAATATGGCCGCCAAGACAAACAACGATGTTTTCATTGCTTTAATAGCACAGTGTACGGTAATCAGTGGCGCCAGCAGGGGGGGGCCATGGCCACCCTGATATATTTGTTGGCCCCCCCACTGGCCCCCCCACCACACACACCGCCTCGCCAGTCACGTATGCGTAGTAGTTTATCTGATATTTAACAACAAATACACAGCCAGCGAGTCGCTTGATTTGAGCGTCCATGGATATCCATCGTGAATTTGTCAAGGGGAACTTTGTCACTCAGAAGTCATCACACAAGTTCTCTGCTATGGCACACATATCAGATACACGAACAGCAGAACGCTACAGTGAAAGGTGATGGTGGAGTCATTGGAATTACTGAGAATGAAGGGGCTCTTCGCCGGTGGATGGTAGCTGGTGCAGAAATAGCCAGAATCCTGAATGAGTTTGAGGACCAGTTTCAAAGACAGAGGCAAACTGATGTCCGCCACCACGAACAATTGCCTAGTGTCCAGAAATCCTTTGCATCAGATCTCAATAATGCAATCAGTTCATTTGAAAACTTGGAAACCCGTTTGCGGAAGACAGTAATGACTTGTATGTGCTTGACACAAAGGTCATCATGCCTGATGAAGTGATAGCCACAGTGCGATCCATGGAGGGGACTGGCAAAACACAATTTGACGGATTTGTGTGGCAGCGAATCAAGGATACTTCTGTCAATTTCTATGATAGCATTTCAAAGAACAATCTGCCACTGTTCAAATCGAAGCCCAAGAAAACACCTGGAAAGTCTGAGGCGAAGATTACACGTATGAAAAGTAATGTGGAGCTCTTCTCACGAATGTACATTTCTTGCCAAACTAGAGATGGTGATCTTAACAAATTTTTTGAACATGAGTGTCATGGGTGGCCACCTGCATTGGCTGAAGGTATCAATTTTCGATGGGGCTGCCTTAGTCCATCATTTGGAGCCTAAGAAGTGCAACAGTGTGATCAGGACATTTGGTGACTATGCACAGAAACAGGTCCTTCCGTACATTGCCCGAAAGTTATATGAGGGGACTGTGATGCGTGTTGATGTGGTGTGGGACACCTACAAAACGGACAGTCTCAAAGAAGGCACCAGGCTTGGTCGTGGCACTGGCATACCACTCCATGTGACTGAACAGACATCCGTGCCACGAAACTGGAGCAGCTTCCTTCGTGTAGATTCCAACAAAAAGACATTATTCAGTTTCCTTGCTGATGCCCTGCAAACGATGGCTATTCCAGAGGGAAAAACACTTCTTACAACCTTTGAAGAAGAGGTTAAATCAAAGCCCCCTTCTGATGTTTCTCAAATTCAACCATTTACGCATGAAGAGGCTGATTCACAAATGATGCTACATGCTTGGCATGCATATCAGCAGGGGTACAGAAGTATCGTCATTCATGCAACAGACACGGATGTGGTTGTGTTGGCTATCACAATGGCAAACATTATGGACGGTTGTGCAATGTGGTTGGCATTTGGACATGGAAACTATTTCAGGCACATTGCTGCTCACACTATTGCGACTCACATTGGCCCTGAACGCTCATGGGGGCTTCTATTCCTGCATACTGTTTCCGGATGCGATACTGTTTCTTCCATATGTGGGATTGGCAAAAAGACTGTGTGGAGCATATGGAATTCCATGCCAAACTTGGGGGAGGTCTTCAATCATCTCTCACATGCACCAGCGGAAGTAACAGATGATGACATGGACAACATAGAGAGGTTCTTCGTTGTTCTGTACAGTAGAACTTCCCCTCTGAAGAAAGTGAACGAAGCACGCAAGCAGCTGTTTGCTCAGGGAAATCGGCAATCGGAAAATATTCCAGCGACAAAACAGGCACTGCGTCAACATGTGAAGAGGGCAGTCTTTCAGGCCGGTCACATCTGGGGACAGTCCCAAATTGCTAACCCAGAGCTGCCTTCACCTGCAGATTGGGGATGGGCTAAAAATGCAGATGATGTCTGGCATCCATTTTGGACAGTAATACCAGAGGCGTCAAAAGGTAGCCGAGAGCTGATCAAGTGCAAGTGTAAAAAACGGTGTGCTGGAAATTGCAAATGTTCCGCTGCTAATCTACCATGCACAGAACTATGTTCCTGCTCTGGACAATGCTTCCAAGATGAGCAGTAGGAGAAGTAAAACGGATGGAAAAAAGCTTGCAGCATGTTACGGCTGCCAACTGGTACGAAATATACTTTGAAATGAGCTCTTTTGAACTATTGAACAGTTGAACTCAGCATAATAAAATGTACTTGTGTTTCAAATTCCAGTGCCTTATGTCATTTACTTGTGACTTGTTATATGATTCGTTAACTAGGGATCCATTGAATTGGTATTGCTTTTGCAAAGAACCTGGGATTTTCAACATCTGGTCTTGGCGGCCATATTGGAATTCAAAATGGCGGCCATACCATTTGTTAGAATTTCAAAGTATTGCCTTATTGAACTCAGCATGTCAACATACCCTTGTGTACACAATTTGAGCACCACAGGTCATTTAGAACCCAAGATAGGGATTTTCAACATTTCGTCTTGGCGGCCATATTGCAATTCAAAATGGCGGCCATAAGGTTTGTCAGACATTTCAAATTTTTCCATTATTGAATTCATTATCTCAAAATGCACCTGTGTACCAAATTTCAGGGCCATAGGTCACTTGGAACCCAAGATAGTAATGTTCAATGTTTCGTCATGGCGGCAATATTGGAATTCAAGATGGCGGCCGGTCCATTGGTCAGACCTCTTGGATCCGCCAATTTTTGAACTCAGCATGTCAAAATACCCCTGTATGCAAAATTTCAAACTTTCTGCCGGATGTGAACATCTCGAGCAATTTTTGTTACATATCAGCCCCACTAGTTGATTTGAATCATGCACAGGTCATTTTACAAACTCCAATTGGTTATTAGATATGTTGACGTCTATGAATTGCTGCATGCAATTGTGGGTGGGGTTAAAAAAAATCTTATCTTAACGGTCATCTTGAGGAGTAACTTAAACTGTACCAAGTTCTGCTAATCTTTAACCAACATCGATATGGCTGAGGGTCCGGCGAAAAATAAATCAAAAATGTATTATTTCCACCCGGAATGGGAGCATGAATTTCTTTTCACATCAGCGAAAGAGAAGACTATATGACTCATATGCCAACAGGCGGTAGCCTTGGCGAAACGGGGCAACCTGGAGAGCCATCATGCGAGCACCCATGGTAAATTCAAAGACTCATCCACTCAACAGCGCATTAAGAACCAAAAGAATTGATGAACTGAAAAGAGGACCAAAAGCACAGCAGTCGCTTTTCATCGCGCCTACAGCAAAGAGCAATGCAGCTACAAAAACGTCCCTCCGGATTAGCCATATTTTGGCTCAGCACAAAAAAACATTTACGGATGGTGAGATGATTAAAGAAGCAATGAGCGCCACAGCTGACGTCTTGTTTGCGGATTTCAAAAACAAAGAGGACATAAAAGCAAGGATAAAAAGTGTACCACTTGGTGCACCTACTGTAGCCAGAAGAGTCGAGTCATTGTCCGAAGATGTATCCCAGCAAGTATTAAAAGACTTGTCTCTCTCGGAATATTTTTCAGTTCAATTTGACGAGTCTACCGATGCCACAGACACAGCCCAGCTAGGTGTGTTTGTCCGAATGGTTTTCACGGATTTTACTGTCAAGGAGGCCTTTCTTGCCCTTATCCCATTGAAAGAAAGAACCAGGGGTGAGGATGTGTACAAGGCATTCAAGGACTATGTTCGTGAGTACAAGATTCCCATTCATAAAATAGTGTCCTTCACAACCGATGGGGCACCAGCGATGCTCGGTGTTCGTTCAGGATTTGTTGCGCTGTGCAGAAAAGACCCAGACTTTCCACCATTTGTAAACTATCACTGTGTGATACATCAACAGGCATTGGCAGCTAAAGCAATTGACATGTCACATGTAATGAATGTTGTTGTTAAGATTGTCAACTCAATTCGTGCAAAAGCGCTCCAGCACCGGCTATTTAAGTCTTTATTGGACGAGCTCGACTCTGTGTATGGAGATTTGATCCTTCACGCAGATGTAAGGTGGCTCAGTCGGGGCAAGGTGCTCCAGCGTTTTCTGGATTTGCTGCCAGAGATCATCAGTTTTCTGAAGTCGAGGAACGAGGAGTATGAGCAGCTGTCCGACGATACTTGGTTATTGGACTTGGGGTTCCTTACCGATCTGACTGCAAAACTCAATGACCTTAACCGAGAATTGCAAGGGAAAGACCGAGAGCTTGGTCACATGATTAGCGCAGTGGAGGCATTCAAAGTGAAGCTCAGTTTGTGGACCACTCAGTTAAGACATGCGAGGCTGACACACTTCCCAAATCTTGAAAAGGTGTCACAAAACCTCACAGACAAAACTGCTTTCCATCCTGAACAATTCTGCGCCCATTTGAACAAACTGACATCAGAATTTGGTGCTCGATTTGTGGAGCTACAAGACATGGGGCAAGTAGTTGGTTTTGTATCAAACCCTTTCCTCAGCGTTGACATTGAACAGCTGTCAGCTAAAATGCAGGAGGTGTTTACATTACCTATGGGTGTTGACATGGAGATCATTGAAATGCAAAGCGACATTGAATTGAAGGCCAGAGCAAGAGATCAGGACTTTTGGTCACTCGTGAGTAGAGAGAGGTATCCACTGATTGTGTCATGTGCGCTTAAACTGAAGGCCTACTTTGGCTCCACATACTTATGTGAAACGGCCTTTTCACAAATGAAAATAATTAAATCCAAGTATAGAACTCGTATGACTGACGCACATCTTACTGACTGCCTCCGGCTGGCAATCACTAACTATCAGCCAGATTTCAAAAGGCTTACAGATAATGTGCAGTCACAGCAGTCTCATTAAAGGCAGGCTGATAGAGCAACTTGAGCATTGAAAATATATTGTGCATTGAACAGAGAAACTTAATATGGATTACATTGAACTGTAGGCTAATATCTGTACATGTGAATATTACTAATTGAACTGAGAAACTAAATATAGTGCATTGAACAGATACTGTAAATATTAATAGTTTGTATTGAACAGATATGCCTACCGCAAATATTAACATTGTGCATTAAGCAGATAGTGTGAATAGTTTGTATTGAACAGATATGCCTACCGTAAATATGAATATTGTACATTGAACAGATAACTGTGCATAACTGTGTCTTTCTTTGTGTGCATTTTTACACGTACATTGAGCCTGTTGTAACATAAATTGATTGCAAAAATAAATATGACGATGAACAGTCTTACTCCTAAGTGGGTTTTTTGGAAGATATCGGATTGGTAGATCTCGGTTTACATTTTGGAATAAAAAGTGATCTTGGGCTTGAAAAGGTTGGTTAACACTGCTGTAGAATAACAAAATGAATGCCGTGAATAAACCGAAATACACGTGTTGAAGCGGTTTGCTGCTGATTACTACGCATCTCCCCCCCCCCCCCCCCCGCGCGCGCGCGGGCCAAATATTTTAATATTCGCTGCTGATTACTACCATAGATTATTACCGAATATCCGGAGCCCGAAAAATGGTATTCGGGACAGCCCTAATATTTTCTAATTGGGTTTGACACTGTAGAGGTTTAGATTGCAACAACAAAAGACAAGTTAAATATATATAAACGTGTCACACATATGCTTGGAGGTGTAATGTAGACAAGATGTAGACGGTAAACGAGCTGTAACTCAAAATAACATCACTTGGTAACCCTTTCCACTGGAAATGAAGACAGATTTACCTCTTATGTGTGTGTTTCTCATTAGAGATCCAGACTTATAAGGTATATTTATCTGTTACGAGGTTAAAAGGGAGTGTTAGTTTGTGTGTGCATGAGATGTTCCATGTGGTTTTTTTTCACTATCGTGTCTCAGCTTGTTTTTATGTGAAACTTGGCTTGCAACACAGAGCAGGCTAATAAAACATGTTTGTGTGCTGGAGGCAGACTGGTGTGTGTTTGGTGTGTTTGCAGTAAAGGGTGAATACGAGCTAAATGATCCTCAGCCCACACTGCTTTTGACAAGCTTCTGGTGGTGGCAGGCCTGTCTCTCCTGCGTTCCCGCCGCCTCTCGCCCGTTCTTTATTGCATTACAGTCTGCGTTCATTTGAGAATAATATGTCAAGCTGGGACGTAAGCCAATCAGCGCACGTCCCCTGCTGCCGTTTTCTATTTACTGTATTCGTCTGTGCTTTTCCTCTCAGTCTCTCCGCCTCTCCCTTTTCCTGACTTCCACTCCCTTTCTTGCTAAATCTCCACATAGCGGCAGGTGTTCACACTTCCACGTAATATAGCAGCTCCCGGTGAGTCAGTAATGAGAGATGGATGCGTACGCTTGTGAGGAGTGGCGGCATATTTTTCCAGTTAATGTGTGTTTTTGTGTATCCGTGCTGCATTCCAGAGCAGCGCCAGATTTGATCCAGTCAGTAAATCAACAGAAAACCTTGGATATTTTGGTACAATACAATTCAACATGTGGTTTATGTGGTGGAAGAGTCTTATAAGGGGACAAAAAAGACCCTGTTATTAGGCTATGACTCTTAGAGCTATAATTATCTGTTGAATACATTTCAAAAGACACATCCACCCTTCCTCCCACTGCTCTCCCTGTAACCTTTCATCATTTTGTTGATGACTCAACTTTTTGATCCCAGTTAGTAAAATGTGATAACAGATTTTAAGGCGATCCAGCCATCCCTTCCCGTCACATAAGACCTTTAAGCTGGATCGGCACTAGCAGTTACATGAGTTAAGGTATGTATCTGGGCGTTGGTTTGCCCCAGGATCATAAATGTGATCAACAGCTTTCAGTACTAGAACTAATACAACAAATAATAAGACAAGTTATCCTCAAGGGCTAGCATTGGGTTGCATTAGCAGTGGTGGAGTCAGGCTGTTTGAGGGGTCGGGGTGACAAAAATGAAAAGGGCACCAGCTGCACAGAAGGATCTTTTAGCGTTGTGGCAGTCTGAGAACACAAGTGACCCTCAGTTTTAGTTTTTCAGTCTTCGCCTATCCACTTTTGAACTTTAAAATAAAGTCACTCTTGGCATCTAGTCCTGCCCTTAACCTCTGTTTCTGCAAATGACTGTCAAAGATTTCTATTGTGCCCTTTTAAGGAAGAGTTCAGATGAAATTAAATCACAGTGAAAAGAAAAAAAGACCCCAAACTCTGATCTTAAGCACAGATCCACTCTAATATATATTGGTGTGTTTTCACTGCATGATACACCTATTTATTTTCCCAGTTGCTCCTCTGCGGATAGTTGCCTACCCCTTGAGTGTAAGCGGGTTGATCTGATGATCCCCTTAGCGACCGTAACAACGTCACACTTGTAGAATCCTTTAATCTGCAACCAAACAAACAAAAACCTCCACTTGATCAATTGTATATACAGCATAGTTTGGCATGCTGCCTTTTAAAAACAATCTGGGTCAAGAGAAAGAATACCTTGTTTGTGCACAAAAAGCGAGTTTGTGCAGTCCTGTAACCTTAGCGATGACTCTTGTAACTGTCTGTGTCCGACCAAACAGTGGTCTGCAGGCTTTTCACTCTGTCCTCTCAGATAAGCTAAGGGGAAACTGGACACACTTGAGACAAGGTGCTATCAAAACGGGCAGAGTTTGGAAGAATCATGCAGTGAAAATGTGTCAAAAGAGTAACTTCTATTTCCTTTCATTTTTCATTTCATCAACAGACTAGGCCAACGAAATAAATTGGACTCAGATGATGTAACAAATTGTGACAATGACACTTCCGTTGTATTCTCAACTGCTCTTGAAATACATTTACATCAGGGCTGTCTGAGACTGAGTCATGATCAAGGAACAAACTCTTAACATGTATCACAACCACAGGTCATTATCTCTCCTTCCAGTAGGGTGAGATTATAAGAGGTGTCACAGTGAGCAGAAGTGACTGTCCAGTTTGTTTAACTGAGGCCAGTCATTCTTTTGGTAAAGGTAGAGCTGGGGATAAGACAGGAACCACAGATTGGACAAATGTATTCTGCACTGCTTGACCCCTCTAGCCCTTGGTCTCATTTCTTGTGCTCTCTGCTGCCCCCCTTGGCACTTTTTTGTGAAAGTCCGTGCCAGAGAAGCTCCTTTCTTTAGTTCTAACAGGCATGAGACTGCAGATTTAAGGCAGTGGTATAAAAACTCTGCGTCCACTTTGATTGTTGCACTTGAAGAATCAAAGACACACAGGCTTTATCCCTTTAGTGGAGTCAAAGGGGCGTAGAGGAGGCCAAATGACTTGTTTTTCTGCAGCCGCAGAGTCTAGTTGTGGTCAGGCTGTCACTAGCTCCCTTGTCTTCCTCACTAACTGCTCCTCTGCGTCCCTCATTTCCTCCCCACCTCCCTGCTACTCATACACCCTGAGCCAATCTCCCAAAGGAATGAGAGGGAGGAGAGCAAACAAGCCTGTGGTGGTGCAGAGAGGGAGGAGTGAAGCACAAAGACATGGAGATGGAGGAAGTAGGGGAAATGAGGTTCAATCTGAGGCTGTTATGCCTCTAGGACCAAATCATGACAGCCCAGTGTGTTTGCTTGCCTGTGTGACTGTTTTCATCTTTTTGTGTGTTTTATGATAGCGTGTTTGTGTGGGCGTTAATGTGCTGCTGAATATATGCATGTGGCTAGTGCTGTATTCAGTTTGTGTGTGTGTGTGTGTTTGTGTGCAGACTCAGCTATGGCTGGCTCTGCGGCTCATCACACGCTACAGCCAACTGCTGATTACACAGCACTTGTTTTGTCTTCGCTCTACTCTGTTCTGCACCCATTATCAGCCTGGGAGCCTGCGCAGAATTAGAGAGCTTTGTCTAACACACTGCGACTCAAGTTTCCCTCTTCAGCTGTTTTCTCCTTGGCTCCCCGCTGCAGAGGACACCTCTGCCGGGACTGAGGACCCAGCAAACGGTCAGACATTAGAGTCAAACATTTGCTTGCTCATTCCCTTGATCTCTCTCTGGGGCTCAAGCCTGTTTACCCAGACTGATGACATTATGACAATCAAGAGGGGATCAGTTCGTTCCACTTCCTGTTTGGAGGCTCCCTGGTGTGTTTTTGGATAGTTTGGCATGCACAGCTACATCGCCTCACTGATTCATTAGAGTCTCCCCGTGATGTGACTCCCCTAGCATCAGGCGAATGTTAGTGGGCCGTGACTTATTGTTTCAATGAGGAGCTGATGAGTTGACTGAAGCTAGCACTACGCCGTGTCATCTGAAAGGCAATCATGTGAGAGCTGATTACACAGTAGATTTAGACAGTCGGTGTCCATTTTCTATGAAGAGTGGTAGTATGTTTTCGAGTCAAGGACAGGCAAACTGGGTGTTCCTGCTCTCTAAAGAAACTGCAGGAAGGACAACTCAGTGGACAGATAGCAGATTTCCTGTCGGGTTGTGAGGTAAACAAAGAGGGGAAAATCTGGTGCAAAATCACATTGTTTACCGAACCAATGCGTCTTTACAGCACACATGTTGTGCTTGAGAAATAAATGATCAGTTTTTTGTTGAAAGATTTTGGTCCCATGAGTCCTGGATGAGCTGGTTTGTCCTGGTTTGTGAGGCATGACGGACTGCAGGTTGTTTCTCCTGCTCTCTGTGGGCAGCCTCTCAGTCACTCAATGGGCACCAGAGCTAAATAAACTTGTGCACAAATCCAATCAAACCCCTACTCGCTTAACCATCAACCGAGCCACATTCCCGAGGTGCATTTAATTTGTCTCCTGTCTGAGCCCCTCTGCTCTCTCAGCACTGCAGCGTGGAGTCACAAAATCAGCCAAGCATTGACAGGTGCTTCTGATTTTGCTCCATCACACCTAGTATCCATTGCAGCACATGAGCTGAAATGTGGTCAGACTACTGAGTCAGCCTTATACCGAAGTTTATGGGAAAAAAGCGAGTGTCTCAAGTCCGCCACAACACTCCACAATGCTTTATGGGCTCTTTAATGATTGACTGTAATAAACCCTATTTCTCTCCCTCTCTCTCTTTCCACAGGCGCTAGCAGCCAATGCAGGCACAGGGTTTGCAGTGGCCGAGCCACAGGTGGCCATGTTCTGCGGGAAGCTCAACATGCATGAGAACATTCAGACCGGCCGCTGGGAGCCAGACCCATCCGGAACCAAGAGCTGCGTAGGAACCAAAGAAGGCGTGCTGCAGTACTGCCAGGAGGTGAGTCACTGTGAAACATTTCTAATCTCCATCATATCAGTTTCAGAGGAATGGTGCACCAAAGTCAGTCAGGAAAGGGGGGAAAAAGTGGGTTGTTATCATATGTACAACCAATACAGCTAATTTAGGGAGGACTAAGGCAGGAAGTCCTCACTATAGGCCTATACAGATGTGCCATTATCATTGGTTTATTTTATTATATGAGATTAGTAGCTTTTGTCATGGTTCAAATACAAATAGAATCCAAGAGCATGAACCGTAGGCAGGTTTAAAAACAGTGTTCAAGGATACAACAATCTATGAAGACAAACAAAGTGCCATAGGGTTAGGCAGATGCTGAATCCATAATACAAAGGCAAGGTCAAATATAAATAAACAAAACTGGATCAGGATCAGAAACAAAGGGGCAATGCTGGAAAGCTAACCGAATGGCATAAAGACAATCACAATGAGCAGGTGAAGCAAATGCAAAGACGGGAAGGCAGCCGAATACATTCATAAACAAACTGAAATACAAAACCATTGAAAATATGTAATATATTTCAATCTAGTTGAGTTTGAAATGTAAAGACCCATATGCTGTGGTTGCACTGGCTATGTGCTGCTGTTCATAGTCATTACTCCACTCAGTAGCTTGCTACTTTTCTAGCTAATCATGCTAACAAAGGCCCTTCAAACCAGAGCCATCGCCTAGGAAGTGTTATACATGCAATTGACTTTAGAATGACATGTTGGGAGATACACTTACAGAGTTAAATAAGAAAATATATGTCACTTTCTTTCTGCAAGCTAAAAAAAAAAGCTGTATTGCAAAACATTGGTAAGCAAACTTTTCTAGTAATTCCCTACTTCAGAAGCTAATAAATATTTATTAATTTCACTCCCCACAAAAATAATATATATTTGTTATTGTTATTTATTAACTATAATGCTAGAACCACTATTTAAACAAATCTGACTTTAATTGAAAAAGAGATAGCATGATAGCCTTGCTAGCAGCAGGGCACCTTTGGTGGTTTATGACAACACATGAATTATATTACATTACATGTTACTTGTTAGACGCTTTTATCCAAAGCGACTTACATACTCAATACTGTGGGCAATCCCCGCCGCTGAATTATATTCATATTCAAGACCCTTGCTGAAGTAGTGCCACATCCCCTAGTTAAATAACTACTATATTAAATCAAGTGGATATTATGTTAATTGGTGAACTTGAGAGGTGCTAGCAGGAACATTTAGTTACATTTAGTCAAGCTAGGCTAGCTGCTTTTGTGCTAAAAAAACAGTGGTGGCTTCAGATAAAGACAATAGAACAAGTTATATTGAGATGAATTGTCTACTAAGTTTGAAAATTCAGCTTCCATTTCACCGGTAGGCCTATTCATCATTGGAGAGGCTATTGAACTGTTCTTGAAAGACAGACATTACTTACAGTGCAGTGGGTGGCATTTTAATTAGCAGGCTCTAGCTGCTAGCTGTCTCTACATAAGGGCATGTTTTTTTCCAGACATGGATATCCTCTCTCTCATTTACTTCTTCCTACTACAATATCTCATAAGCAAAGATGCTGCTGGTAATATTGCATGGTTTATTATGTAATGTACGTTCTAGAGCAGCCTTCCCCACAAGCTTCAGTTGCATTTATTGATGACATTTTGATGGCATTTGGGGAAAGTAAGTTGCGTGCTCTTTCATGGTTGAGCAGATGGTATCTAGAGAGCATATAGTGTGGATTAAAGGCTCCATTGAAGCTCCACTTATCCCACCTTCTCTCTCCCGCACACACAGCATACACATTTTTTGCTTCTTCTTCCAACAGATGTATCCCGAGCTTCAAATCACAAACGTGGTGGAAGGCAACCAGCCAATTCGCATCGAGAACTGGTGCAACACGGAGAAGAAGGTGTGCAAAGGGCACGCCCACATTGTGGTGCCTTACAAATGCTTAGGTAAGCTTGTGCTCTAATAACGACTTGAAGAGCTTGGGGAAATCACTTAGAGGACAGTAAATGGCCTTCCATATCAGATGCTCTCCACTGCCCCCACCCCCTACCCTCTTCCAAATTGGTCCTCCATTTATCGTGGAGAAAGGAGAGATTATGATACATATTTGCTGTAGGCAGTGGTGACATAGAGCAATATGAGAGTCTGATTCAGTTGACTAATCCTGGCCTTGAGCTGCGGATAGAGCAGATCCAGGCTGGATGGGAGCTAATGTCTCTCAGAACGGATGGCTAAAGGGGGGAAGCTATTATTGCTGGGGAGGCTTGTTGAGCAATAAAGCACAATCTTATTTCCCCCTCAGACAGTGGCCATAAACTCACACAGACACACAGGGTCAGTGAGAGGGGAGGGCTGTGGGGAGGCCGGCTTTATTACTCCCCATTTCTCCATTCGCCTGTGCCGTCATCCACACCTCTCTCGCTCCTTTGTCTCCTGCAGCATCACTGTAATCAGCAGAGGCAACATGGCTGTATTCTGGTTTATTAAATGTCAGATGGAGCCGCAGACTAAGCAGGCCACATGTCTCTGAGCTCCCCAACTTACAAAACCACAGCATGCTCCTGCTGCCTCTGAGGATTGCAATAACAGAGAAATACAGTTCTGAAACAAGTCTCCTCTCTGTGCGTGTCCAGATATGTCAGGAAGGAAGAAAATACCTTCCTTTATGCCGCAAACACTTCCCGGACACCATTACTATGTCCGAAAGCCTCTTGCTGATTGAGTTGTGTCGCTTTCCCGGGATGAAAAAGCCATTAGCAGTCGCACTGAACTGTGAAATGGGCGACCATTCAAGAGCATTTTTGGCAAATGCAGAGAGGAGGCTTTTGGGAAATTCATGGGACAGCAAACACCACAACTGGAGTGGGCTGCTCTGTGGCGGAGACAGGAATACAGATGAGAGAGCTTCACACGCAGAATCAATCTCCAAAATGTTTCTGCTCTCATCCTGAGGCTGTTTCCCTCTGACTACCTGCCGCACTCGATGGCCTCTGTCGTCCTTTTCTACACTCTGGCAGGCTGTTGCATCTAGCGACATCCCAAAACCTCTCATTGTGATTCAGCAACAGTGCCATTTAATTAAGAACAATCCCATTACCTCTTCTAGAATAATTAAATAGCTGCACCGCTTGTTCTTGCACATTTTTTGTCATCATGGTTAAACGTCTGCGCACTCATGCCTCATCAAATTACAAAGGCCGTCTCCGCTGCTCTGCTGGCTTGCAAATGAGGAGTCTGAACGGGGAAGACAGATGGAGAAGGGGAGATAGACATAAGGTGTTGGCGAAAGGAAGCTATTGAGAGGGCTTCTGCTTAATTATGTAATGGAGCATGTTAGGACCTTAATTGGAGGACTCTGATCATATGCTACGAGCCACGGCATGCCTCCTGCACCTCGCCTCGCCTCACCTCTCCAGCCCAGTGTTTGCCAGGCCTCTCGATCATATTAAGGGCAATGAAGAGCGCCTTTGAATTATTCATTGTTTGTGATGTTCACATAGTGTTCCAGAAAAATGGACATCAGAGGTTCTGCCTTATAATCATCAGCGTACATTAATTATGGTCCAAGCAAAAAGCTATGAAATAGACCAAAGGGAGGTGGGCTATATCTTGGAAGGATGTGATTAAAAGGGCCAGGCCAGAACCCATGTCAAGTTAATAGGTTTATATGAATAATGCAAGTGCAAAAGGAAGGAGCTCAGTGTAGAAAGAGAGGGATGGGTTATGCTGTATCCCATCGCTCCACGCAGAGGCTCAGCCACAGAGCCACAATCCCTCCAGGTTTCCCGTCCCCAAACAATGGCTCTGCAAATGAATGTGATGTGTGTACCATGGCACTGTAATCCCTGCAGCATGATGTCTTTGTCGAACAGCAGAGGATTATTTTAGAGACTTTTTTATTATTATGTCTGGGGTGGTGAGAACAGTCAGTGGCAGATGTGTGGCTGTGGTGTTGGTGAGTGTGCATGGCAGAGTATCTGTTACACAAGACCTAAATGTGGGAGGGAATTCAGCTGCTACAACGCAGGCTTCGAGATGAAAAACAACATGTTTCCAAAGAAAGCATTTTCTGTGTAAACACCGATTGATATAGATCTTTCTAAAGGCATATTCACATTTAATTGATGTCGCTTTATATACACTTCTTTAACGACTATTGCTCAAGGTAGCTTTTACATTTATTTGAGGCATGTTAAGGGTTATTCTGAGCTACCTTCTACCGCATGGAAGTATTTTAAGGACGTGTTTTGACGAGAAGTGGATTTGAATTATTAACATTTACAGACATGACACATACTTTGCCTTTCCTGTTGAGTAATTCTGTTTATTCAACAAAGGGAACGGCACACCATGACGACTCCTGATATCATGAAAGGGGCTGATTCTTGTGGTCAATACGTTGATAAAAGATACAAATTCAGGCTTGTTCCCGAGCACCACTCCCCTGCCTCGATGAACTTTATTGCTTCTGGGAATGTTTAACACATGAGTCTATACTTAACACTTATAGTCAAGTGATACAGAATTGGTTAAGGCGAAAGTTTCGCAATATCAAACTATTGCCGAAAAACCATGAGATGCAAGCAAATGTTATCTCCATTATGTAAGTTAAACCACCAGCTTCCTCCTGGCTTTAGTCATGTCTCCCTCATGTCATCCTTTCATGGTGGCAGATCAGATTTCTTGCACTTAAAAGGCACAATCCATGATGCAAATGTAAACAAAAGGGTTGCCAAAAGATCAAAGCACAACAGTGGAACCTGATAGTAGGGCTGCTCGATTATGGCAAAAACCATAATCTCGATTATTTGGGTCAATAATTGATATCACGATTATTAAAAATGATTATCCGTCTACTTTGAAAACATCCATTTATTGAAAAAAAATGTTTGAACAGTATGTTTTTAACAGTTGATTATCCTGAACTTTAAGTATAATTCAACTGAAAAACCAATAAAAAAATAATAATAAAAAAATCAATAAAAAAAATAAAATAATCGTTTTATTTAGATTATGTTGTTTTCATAATCGTTGCAAGCCAAAATTGTAATTGCGATTAAAATACGATTAATTGAGAAACTTCTATTGGAGGGAACTTAGGGATTTTAGCCTTTGAAGACCATTTACATGCACCAAAACCTATGCAACACACTACAGGAAAGGGAAAACCCAATATAGCATTATAGGGCACCTTTAATATAATAAATTCAAGATTTAATCATTTATCGCTGTGAAAATGTAATTTTCAGATCTCACATTGATTACACTAAATGTCATTACAGCAGCCTTTCTTTGGAAAGTCCTTGAAACACAATAGCCTTGCCTTCAAGGAGCACATCTTGGTTGGTGCTTAATTTAATTCACCACCTCCCAGGGCTGAAAGTATCATTGGTGTACTCTTACCTTCACACTGTCCGGGGACTGGAGAGTGTGAGCCAGGGTGTCTGATAGACTGGAGGTTAAAGAAAAGTCGGATGAATAGAGTACGTGAGAGGAGGTTACAGAGAAAGAGGAGTGTATACTCTCATACACACACACATACACGTACACACACACAGAAACACACTGAGCAGGAGTGGTTGCGAGGCGCAGCTGCTCTCCACACAACACCATCCATCACCCACTGCAGTGTGACTGTAAAGGCGTCCCCTCCAAACCCACCCTACCCCGCAACCAACCTGTGAGTGTGAGAGAACGAGAAAGATGAAATGAAGAGGGAGTGTGTGAGCGAATGTGTGCACTTAGCTTCCTGTGTGCAGGCTATAGAGCTGAAGATTACTGAGAGTCTGTCTCTCAGTTTCTCTTGATGTGAAGAGAGGAAGACTTTAGATGGAGAGAGGTGTTACTGAAGTAGCAATACCCCAATGAAAAATAAATATATTACAAAGTAAGCTGTGCATTAAAGATTTCACTTATGTAAAAGTAAAGAAATATAAAAAGCAAAATCCAGTAAAGTATAAAAAGTGAAAGCACTCGTGCCGAATAGCCACTTTAAGAGTGTTATTTTATTCCATTATTCTGTCCCATCTAGTCAAGATGGAGGTGATTTCAACTTCTTAAGGGTTTAAGGCAGGCTATAACAATGTTTTATATTTTAAAGGCAAGTTACATCTGAAGTATATTTCAAAATCTGCAAAGAAGCTATTGTAATAAATACTGTATTACTCTCCTAAATGTTGTGAATGAAACAAAGTAGATGAATAATAACTTGACTGTTTATTCTCTAAATTGTTAGAAAAAACATCAATTACAATTTCCTTGATCCCAAGAGGACCTTTATAGTCCAAAATGAGAATTTGAGAAATCAAATGAATGTTAAGCATTTTCACTGTAATGATAACATTGGAAACTCTACTAGCTAAACACACCTTTTCCGGCTACCATCAGTCTTTTGTCTTTAGAATATAATCACATTGGGGGCTGTGTGAGGGGGTGTTACTGTATCTCCTGGGCGGAGATGAGAAGCAGCTGCAGAGTCCTCTGCTATTTCAAGCCTCTCCTCTTCCTATCCTACCCTCTCATTTTCCAAAACACTGCTTTTTCCCCCTCTGCCTGCCTGGCTCATATGAAGCCCTCCAGCAGCTCTGCCTCAGGCCGAGGTCGTGACAAACCGCTAAACGACCGGTTATAGGACGACTCCCAGCCCTGGTCGTGAAACCTTTACACCTTCATTGTCGTTTTCCCATTCCTCAGCCACTCTGATGTGGACTTAAACCCTCTATTCATCCCTCCTTCTCTCCTCCTGGCTTTCCATCTGCTTCTGACAGCAGCGTTTCTACCTGAGCGACTCGTCACACTGCCAGCCAATCAGCAGTCACTGTCCTTCTTAATCATTCTTATGACCCCCGCACCATATGCTTACAGGCTCATGGCTTTTCCACCTGCGACTATTCATAGGAATTCAAAAGATGCCTTTCATGTCATTTATTTCCCCCAGATCTGCTTTTTATCACCCCGTCCTATGAATAAAACATCCTTCGAATTGAATTCATCTTGCAAATTATATCATTGACCTGCAGGAAATGTCAGGATGCCTTAAAAGAGTCACAGTGTGAAACCGGATTTTCTGCACTGTCATTTTGATTGCATTAAAGAGTTACAGAAGCTGTTTGGGGATCAGGTGCACAGGCAGATGTTCCAGTGTCAAATGGCCTTTCGGTTATACCGCTGTCATGAAATGTAAAGGACCTGGCAGCTATGAATTATTGACGCATGAATTTCTCTCACTCATCTCATCAGCTATTCCTTTTTTAGTCCCTCTAGTTGATGTATTGTTCCTAACCCTGCCTGTTTTGTTGAGCAGTGACCTTTTTCTTTGTAGACAGATTTGAGGTGTGACTAACAGGCGCATTGGTCCGTGTGATTTGATGTTACAGTGGGCGAGTTTGTGAGTGACGTGCTTCTGGTTCCAGAGAGGTGCAAGTTCTTCCACAAGGAGCATATGGACATGTGCGTCAGCTATCAGCAGTGGCACGGAGTGGCCAAGGAGGTAAGGAAGGAATGACTTCACAGGAAACAGTGGTAGGCTGTATCCGTGAGATAGCAAAGGGAAAATCATGTGGGAGCGAAATAGGAAGTCTTAATCATTCATTTAAAGGTTTCCGATCATGCAAAATGCACTTTTTGATGTCTTTTATACATAAATATGTGTCCCCGGGTGTAAGGGAACTCACAAAGTGTCAGAAAACAAAACCCTCTCTCTTTTCCTCCAAATCTCTAAAAACGGGGGTACAACGGAGCTGATCCAGATTTGCGTCCGTAAGACGTAATATTGGAAATGTGGGCTGGCTTGACACCCACGGCCCGATCAGAAACGTCGATATCAGAAACAATGCGCAACGTGTTTTGGAATTAATATGGTCTTTGTTTACATTAACAAGCATCGCTAACGCTCAGAGCTAACCTGTACTGGAGAGAGCATGTGTAAAAATGCAGGATATAAAAAGGAACTCACCGTGTGGTAAACCCACAAGAGAAAAAGTATTTGAGCTCCATACTGTTTCAGAAATAATCCTTGAAGTGGTTTTGAACATGATATGGCGTTTCATCATGGCAGCATTTCGCTGAGTATATCAGGTTAGAATTCTGAGCAGGCATAAGCTCAGAATTCCCCCCCCTTTGTTTTTGTTTTCAATTTTTTTAAAGGTACGGACCCAGAATCAGCACTTCTCTAACAGGCCTGAGATAGAGGGGTATGAGGCATGGCTGGAATGGGTGATCTGTTTGGTATTTTGAGCAAAACACTTCATAGACATGTTTTTTATATATTTTTATATATCTGAGACCTATAATATATTTCTTAAAATAGTATAATACAGTGGTTCTCAAACCTTTTCTGTCAGGCCCCCCCTTTGGAGAAAAAAAGAAGTCGGGCCCCCCCCAACACAAATAGTCACGTAATGGGCCAAGTTAACATTTATTAAAATACATCAATATGAACGTGAGCATTCCTTTCAAACAAATAAAAAAATCCCTTTGCTAGAACAGTGATAATAAAACAATGCTCCATAAGTCTGTGTGCTCACAAAATAAATACATAATACAATTGTGCAATCCCTTTGCTAGAACAATAAGTTATAATACTTTGCCACTTTGCAATCTGTGCAAAAAAATGAAAAGAAAGAAAATGCTGATATTTGGCAAAAAAGTGTGTCTTATCACAGGTGGCTGCAATGAGCCTGTTTTGCACTGCACATCTCTTCAAAACGGGGTTGCAGGCTCAGTGGCGGCGCCAGAGATTTCTTTTGGGGGTGCTGTTGGGTAGCTTGACGTTTCATAGAGGGTGCTCAAACATTTAGGGTTTCCCATTAATGTACCGGTCGCTACAGTGGAATTTTCTACTGCAACAATCCCCACGCAAATACACGGTGTACCCGCGACTGTTACAATGAAGGCTCGATAATCAGCTCACGGCATATAGGTGTAAGCAGAGGTAAAGTGGTATTTTTATAGGTGGTGTGTGGACCTCACATAAGGGGGTCCGGTGGCATGCTCCCCCGGGAAGATTTTTTTTTAAATATTGAAGTTAAATGCATCAATCTGGTGCACTTTGAGAGCAAAATGAAGAGATCTATGGATACATCTCTCAACACCCATTTGAAGCAGAACTGTAAACAGATTTTCTATTTCTTTATGGATATTTTACAAATCACCCTTTTAAACTTTATTCTCTTTTTACTGTCATATAGCATTTCAAAACTGTTTTTCATTTATTCTCTTAAACGTGTGCCTCGGAAATAATTGTTTACATTAATTGTGAACAAAACGTTTGAGACCCACTGAGATAACTTAGACTAAAGTTAACTATCTAAACACTCAGAGAGTCCTTTAGTTCACTGAGCCTCTCAGTCTGACAGGAGAGGACTCTCATCCACCTTGTTGTTGAAAAAGCTCCTTATATCCGTTAGCATAGCTCGCTAGCACCAGAAGCTAACAACAACGATCTCCGGTACCGGTGCGCTCTCTCTCTCTCTCTCGCTCGCGCACGCACACAAAATGGCTCGTTCCACACACACACAGAGCCGAGCTTGAATGAAACACAGAGACCCAGACGTAATTGTACTTTACTCTATCATATTATTTTCGAATCAATAATTTTTCAAATTATGATTTCTTTAAATAACCATTTTTCCTCCTGGTCTCTCGCGCCCCTCCTGTCATGCCTCTGCGCCCCCCACTTTGAGAAACACTGGTATAATAGGAGACCTTTAACAAATGTTTCATGCCCTCTCCTTGTCATACTGGTCACCTTTTATTAGTGTCCAATCTCCGCTCCCTTATATCCCTCCACCTGTCTCTGGGAGTCTCTGAGGCCCTCAGATCACAGGCTGGCTGGGAGCCCTCACATCTCAGCTGCTAATCAGATTAGTGTTGTGGCCGTAATGCAGCTAATCCCCCCTAGGCAGCTCCAGAGCCGGCCCTCAGGGGCCACTCTGACCACGACAGTAGCAGCTCATGGATCACATCAACCGTCTGCTCCTGCCTCATAACTCTTACTCTCTCCCCACACGCATCACAAACGCTCGAATCAGAGTCTCATTCGCAGACACAGATAGTGTGACATCCCGAGGCGCAAACAACTAACATTCAATACGAAATGTGTTACACCCAAGCAGTAATTAATCTCACCAGTGGGAAAATCTGGGTAAGAGAAATGACTCAAAAAGTGATCTCACCAACTGCCACTGAGATGTTGTTAAGCAGGGCGGATAATCCTTGCTGCTCCGCTGGAGTTTCATAGCAGACATCAGTTACTCTGAAATGACTCCATACCTCCGAGCTGCTATGTGAAGCACAGCATTGTTGAGAAATAGCACATCAGTAAAAGGACTGCGTGACTTTTTCGAAGTGTGGCCCATTCATCATGTTAGTCCATATGTGACAAGAGAGCTAGATCTCAAATCAATATGGCTATATTCTGTAGGGGGATAGATGCAGGGGCTCCTCAAAGTCTTAAAGTAAAAACTGGTTTCACATCTAGGCCTTTTATACACTTGACAAGATTGGTGAAATAAAGTATAACAGATGCTGTCTTAATATAAGATCATACATGATAGAAGTATTACACAATTACATTTGAAAGTCATATACAGGCACAATAAACAATTCAGTCATTATGTCATAAACTCATTTCTTTTTATATTTTCCTACACTTTGATAGTCAAATTTGATAGGCCAAAATTTAAAATTGTCCTAAAACTAAGGACCACATTAATGTCAAATCTCAACAGGCTTGCTGTACAAACTGGAATATGCTCAATATCATTACATTATTTATTTGTATGTGTTGATTTTGAATATCTTCTTGAATAATTGTAATACTTTTTGGAAAAAGTTATTTTTGTTGTGCATTCATCGCTAAAAGGGATAAGAGGAAATCAATATTTCCTTTTTGCTGCAGAAAACACAAAAATATTTGGATTTGTGGAGACATAAAAAAATTGTGAAAATCTAATTTGTATTTAAATGTTGGCAGGTTTTGATCTTCAATCTACAGTACATTCAAATAAATCTATCAACCTTACTGCAGCATGTCAACAATATTATTTTCTCCCACTGCGACTAGCATGCTCCTCCATCTGGCATGGGCCTCATTGTCAATGTAGTTCTTAACTTTCCCTTGATGAATGAAGGTCAAACTAATGTCATCTTGTCTAAGTTGAAACTCTAAAGAGGCCTAGAGGCTGCTTCTTCATCTCCAACTCTCCTCCTTCTGCTCCGTCAGGCCTGCTCCAAGAGCTCCATGATGCTGCACGGCTACGGCATGCTGCAGCCCTGCGGCATTGACAAGTTCCACGGCACCGAGTATGTGTGTTGCCCCTCGTCCCGCTCCGGGGAGGCTGCTCCACCTGCCATGCCCACCGAGGAGGACGATGAAGAGGAGCAGGTGGAGGATGAGGAGATTGACGAGACCGACATGGAAGAAGACTACGCCGTAGAGGACAGGTGAGCAGTCTGGGGTTGTGTGCACCATCGTGGCATGTCTTTGAAATATTAGTAGCCCAATATCCACGAAGGGCAGGTATTACTGGCCATCTGGAGGAATTAAAGTGCCGTGACATTGACCTATGGCAGCTGCTCCTGCCTCGTTTGATAAATCACTCCCCTTCCTGGCTTCCTCCCCCTTCACTCAATCACCTCCGCCCTCCCTCTTCTTCCTCTTCCTCAGTGAGGCACCGGCTGAGGAGCAGCCCACACAGAAGGAGGAGCCGCTGGGCGACGACGAAGACGAGGAAGAGGAGGACGAGGAGGAGTACCACTACGTCTATGAGGACGAGGAGGCAGACAAGGAGGACGAGTATGAGAAGAAGGAGAGCCGCAATATGCCAGAGAGCCAGGACGAGGACAAGACTCTGCAGGAAGTGAAAGGTTTGTAATGAGCTGTTTTAAATTATAATGCACCCTTCTAACTCCCCCTCTCCCTTATTGGCTCTTTGCCCACCACTTAAATATAATCAAACCTTTTTAACTTTTACACTATAGGCAGTTATGCGTAAATCTAAGTCAGACTGTAATTAGATAAGTGTATGCATCAGCAATGCCCTTTCCTCAGCTCGAAGCACTTCTGTTCTGCAGTATCAGAGTACAAGGACAAATCATCCTGCCTCATTTGTAGCCAAACTGCTGCCATTTGCTTTAGGATTTGCTCAAATGTTTGTGTTTGTTATTGAGACTGGAATTAAGTGCTGCCCCTAGTGGCCGGATGATCTAACCAGCTGTCCCCTGGCAGCGGTGTGCACCCTGGAGGCTGAGACCGGCCCCTGCCGAGCCTCCATGCCCCGCTGGCACTTCGACTTGAGCCAGAGGAAGTGTGTGCGCTTCATTTATGGGGGCTGTGCCGGCAACCGCAACAATTTCGACTCAGAGGAGTACTGCATGGCCGTGTGCAAGCGCCTGAGTAAGTCTCACCAGACCGAGGCTGGTCCAACAGCACCCCCTCCTCTCTTTCTGTTTCTGTCTTTGCTGCAGACCCCCCCGCTGAGAACACTTTAGGATAATATAGTTGTAGTCTGCGACTGACTTCAAGCAGAACACCTGTTCCGCAGCCTGTAGCTGTCACTCATCACACAGCTGTTATTGTCATATCTCCTTTCAACACAACAATCACTATTCACGCAACATCTTAACCTTTTTTTATTATTCCACTGATATGTTAAGTGTTGCAACTGACAATTGTTTTATTATTATAATATTGTTTTTTTAAATTAAATAATTTGACATGTTATTAATTGAATAAGCTTAGAACAGAGTTTATTTAGTATTATTGCTTGAAAAATCAAATCAAAATGTTCACTAATAGATCTTAATGATTTCATTTATTATTTATTTAAAATATTCAATAACTACTTTATCTTTCAGAAAAAAGTTGACTCATTTTAGGTTATATTGGTAATACAAATAATTCAATTACTTATAATAACATACCTATATTTGAGGGAGCAGTTGGAACATTCCAGTGTTTTATGAAATTCTTGCTCAAATTCATAATCTGCTCTACTTATTATTTATTGAAATGTCCTGATTTAAATCATAATTCTGCCATGTTTGGTCTGGATGTTCTTTAGGCCAATGTCTTGTGTTTGGACAATGTTTAAAATGTAAGACATTTTGCTTTGTTTCTTAAATTCAGGAAGGACTTTTGTAGTAAAACTTTATATTTTACTCAAAGATATACAACAAAATGAGTGTGGTTTTGGTACC
Source organism: Dissostichus eleginoides (assembly GCA_031216635.1). Classification (NCBI taxonomy): domain Eukaryota; kingdom Metazoa; phylum Chordata; class Actinopteri; order Perciformes; family Nototheniidae; genus Dissostichus; species Dissostichus eleginoides. Next base: position 10,568,054 of record CM062268.1, on the reverse strand, counting down.
AACATTTCTGTATTGGAACTAATACTAAATAATAAAACAATCAACTGTCCTTAAAAAGCCAAGACGAATAAGTTTTTGATTGGTATACAAAAGTCAAAGATAAATTCCCAAAGATACCAAATAAAATATACACAACATTCCTATTTTTCCTTTATATAGTGTTTTTCCAACACACTTGAGTTTTCTTTCTTCTTTGTTTGCATGTCAGTGTTTACTCCCGCCATTTGTTCACGTTTCTGTCTGTCTGTCTGTCTGTCTGTCTGTCTGTCTGTCTGTCTGTCTGTCTGTCTGTCTGTCTGTCTGTCTGTCTGTCTGTCTGTCTGTCTGTCTGTCTGTCTGTCTGTCTGTCTGTCTGTCTGTCTGTCTGTCTGTCTGTCTGTCTGTCTGTCTGTCTGTCTGTCTGTCTGTCTGTCTGTCTGTCCGTCTGTCTGTCTGTCTGTCTCTCACAGAGCACTGCCACTCATTTTGCCCGAACCTCACCAGCATATATCAGCAAGCATATTTTTTGCACCTTAGAATAACTCACATTTCATCAGTTCAACCGCAGTCCATGGTCATCATAACCAATTGGCTTTTTCTTTGACATTTTGCTAAAAAAAAAGATTTTAAGAGCTGAAGCAGCAAAGTTCAAAGCAGGAACAATGCGTTAACCTCCTGTTCTTGACGATGAGGTCTCTTCCGGTTTGCGAGCTTGGAGCGTTATTGTTTTTGCGAGGGAGTGAGTCCTGCGTGACTGTAAACCGAGGAACGCCAGAACGGACCCGTCTGGCCTCGCCCCAGATGACCCAGCCGTCAAACGCAGAGACATTTCCATTAGTGTTGGAGACGCGACTTGTCAGCAGAAAGCCGATGGGAAGATGAAAGGAATTCGAAAGGAAAGACTGTCAGATTCTGTTAAATTTATCAGAGTTACTGAGGGTGGAGGAACGCCAATGAGAGGAGTGCTTCTGTGAGGATTTTGGTCCAGCTTCAATCCACCTTTCAGCTCGATCTCGCTCTGTGTCCAGTTCCCTGTCAGTCTTTGTCTCTCTGGCTAACGTTGTCCGCCTTGTCTGTCTGTCTGTTCGCCTGGTTGTCAGTTTGCAGCATCGTCCACTCACCGTCTGTTTCTGAATTTGCAGCCATGTCACCAACCCCTCAGCCCACTGATGATGTGGACATCTACTTTGAGACCCCCGCTGACGACAAGGAGCACAGTCGCTTCCAGAGGGCAAAGGAGCAGCTGGAGATCAGGCACCGCAACCGCATGGAGAGGGTGAGTTACCAGGTCCAGTCAGGACACAACACTGCTTATTAAATAGGAATTAGTACTATTTTTACCTGAAAATAATTTACAAACTTCCAAAAGACAAAAGACTCTATATTTCAGAAAGTATGTGTTTGTTTTGTACTACAATTAAAATGAAATGCTGTACATTAGTTTAACCAGACAAATTAATAAGAACATTAAAAATCCGACGTCATTGGTAAAATAAACTGGAAACTTAGCATCAAAATGTGTGCAGATTTAAAAAGGAGGAGTTTCTTTTTTTAGAATCAAGTGCAAAATTAGGCCTGAAAGAGATATTATTATGTTAATATTTCTTCTCACCCTCTGTCTGAAACCAGAACCCAGTCTGTTCTGATTGGTCAGCTGGTTGGCTCTGTTGTGATTGGTCAACTGCTTAGAGATGTCCCACCCCTTAGCCTATCATGTACAATGTGTTGCAGTGCTAGCCAATAGAAGCGCTTGTATTACATAATGAGGTAAACAAAAGAGGCGTTCCAGAAAATGTAAATAGAACATTAATCTCAGGTTATCACTATTGGAATACCAACCCAGTTTCAACCAATGAGTATACTGCAGTGGGCCAAAAGAAAAAGTATTACAAATATTTTGACCCCAATAATAATTGGAGATCACTTGCACTTTTCTGGACTGGAAAACAAATTCAATAGAAGTTGTTGGGGTTCAGCTGAGAGGACGTGCAAATGGGCTGCAGATCCTAGAATTGATGATTGTGAATGTTGGTATTTCTGAATTTTCACCAAAAAAAAATGCCAAAAAGAAGCAAAGTCATACTTCAAGGATAATTTACCTTTGTGCATTGGATTGAGTCGAAGTGTAAAGAATTGCTGTCTGACTCGCTTCGACTGACTGTCTTACATTTCTCTTAATTTCCGTTTCTCTCCCTGCAGGTGAGGAAAGAGTGGGAGGAAGCTGATCGTCAGGCTAAGAACCTGCCCAAGGCTGAGCGTCAGACATTGATTCAGGTAAGTCACTGATCCGTCCCCCGGGGAGTCCCCCCTTTGTCTCCTTGTTTGGGTGAGATATGATGGCTTACTGCCTCGGGTCCCTCACTCCCCGTGCCATTAAATATCTCTTTTCCCTGGCTGCTCTCTCCTTATCACTGAGGCTAAATTAGGGCACTGTCTGAATGGGGAGACTTCTAAATGAGTCAAGCCTGAGAGGCGACAGGAGTGTAACTGAGGGGTTGAAGGAGCTGTGTTGTGCCGTACTGTTGCATATAAACCTTTGTTTATGTTTGTAGCACTTCCAAGCCATGGTGGAGTCCCTGGAGGAGGAGGCAGCCAGCGAGAAGCAGCAGCTGGTGGAGACTCACCTGGCCCGGGTGGAGGCCATGCTGAACGACCGGCGCCGTCTGGCCCTGGAGAACTACCTGGCTGCCCTGCAGGCCGACCCCCCCAGGGTAAACAGCACACACTGCCCTCTGAGAGCATCTTCTATCCCCTCCTCACCATCTGTGTACTGCTTCTATCTATCTTATCTATCTAAGTCAAACACACACACCTCTGTCAGACCACGCTCAAACCCTACTCTACTCATGGCCTGTAGATAATCTCATATGCTGTCAAAAGACCCTCTGTCAACTTGCAATTCACCATGTGGAGAATGGATTACCCTAGTCAGGAAAACACACATCCCAAAATCCTCCATGAGCACTATGTCAATCATATTTGACAAACCCTATGTTGGTTTTTTGTATTCCTCTTATCTAATTGTCTTGTTATCCTTTGCCAGCACAGAATTTGGCACTGGGTGCTGCTGGCTTCTCTTGTCCCCCAAACAGGAAGATTTACATATGTTTTATAACCTGAACTGAGAGCAGTCATTTCTAATCCTGCTTCTGTTACACCTCGGAAATTGGTAATTGCATCATCTGTGGTGTGGTGCTATTTCAGAAGGTGCTGCAGAAGGTTTAATGTCATGTCATCTGCAATGAAAGCTAAGATATGTGAAGGCTTTGCGAAAGATAACACATCTTTTTATCTTCAGTTTTTGGGTCATATTGTTTCATCATTTAATAGTTTACTGAAGCTGGGACTGACATAATAATAATCCTTATATTTATAAGAAAATGGATTGATAACTATAAAATAGATTGATTGATTTTGACATAGTTAACCCTCCTGTTGTCTTCGGGTCAAATCTGACCGATATACTATTTTCATCAATCATAACTTTTTTGTTTTACATTCGATTGCATTAAGGCTTTATGATATCCTTCACAGTAGACATTTGAACATATAAAATTGCTGATCACCACTTTCATTGCATTTTGGATGATTTAGTCAACTTTGTAACACCCATGGTCAAAAATGACCGCCATAAAGAAAAGGAATTAGTAACCATCTGGATCAGATAAAACACACACACACACAAACACACACACACACACACACACACACACACACACACATACTCTAGATGTGTCCCCCCCCCTTATGTGCCCAATCCCCCCATGTGAATCACACCTGGCACACACAAACAAACAGACACACAGAACAATTTGACACATTTCCCGCTCGTATGTGCCCATCCCCCCACATGGATCACACCTGGCACACGCAATACATGTTCAGTGTCTATTCTTTGTATATTTACTGCAGTTGTTCATGTATACCAGTAGTCTGATACAATATTTACAGTTTGAAAGGGTGTTAAATGAAATTTGGTGATGATTAATGGTTTTTGTGTTAATGTAATAGCAGTTAAAACAGGACCGGTCAAATTTGACCGCGAACACCAAAGTAAGGGGGGAAACACGAAGACAGTAGGAGGGTTAAATGACTGTGTTGATGTGAGGCAACACATATATGAGTAACTTTAAACCTTTATTTACACTAAAGTAATAAGCAGTGAGAATTTGCATAATGCACATCCCGAGAACCAACCAATACACTCTTAAATGAGTCAAGGCTGTTCAAGCGTAAAGATGAATTGAATTACAGACTTATTTAGTTGTGCATAAAGCAAAATACCAGAAAATATACCAAAAATATTATTTTAAATTCAGAGGATGAGCATCAGTTTGCACAGACTTCTTTAAAGCAGATGTTTCTCTGTAGTTAAACCGGTGAATCCTTTACCAAATGATTTAAAGGCCTGGACGAACATATATAAAGAAAGAATAATTAAGACAGTATGAAGATGTCAGGTAACCTGTTTCGCTGATGGTAGATTGTTGTGTTGAGCTTTGATAGTGTTTTTAGTTTCATGTTATTTTAAGTATGCAGCTGTGATTGAAAATGTACCCTACTCCTTTCCATCATGGCCTGCAAAAACTACTTAAAGTCTACATGTTTTGTTTCATAATAATTGCCGTGATTGGAGTAAAATAACAAATCTGAAGGGATTGACACAAGAAGAAATTGCTGTCATGTAAATGATACCAACCCAAGACAGGATTATTTCATCATCCATCTATCATGGTACACAGAAATGGTTATGAGGCTGTTTCACCACCCGACACTTCTAATAACCACTGGTCCTCCCACTCCATGTCCCGCTCAGCCCCACCGCATCCTGCAGGCCCTGAGACGCTACGTGCGCGCCGAGAACAAAGACCGCCAGCACACCATCCGCCACTACCAGCACGTCCTGGCTGTGGATCCTGAGAAGGCTGCTCAGATGAAGTCCCAGGTCAGTGTTGTGATACCAATGAGCCAGATTTGACAATGGTGAAAATAAAAATCATAGGCTTCTAGTGCCCAAGGAGTCCGATTGCTAGTTTTGTCCAATCAACCATCAAAACACCCAATATATGCCATTTACATCCACATCTAAGAATCAGAAACCAGCAAATGTTTGACATTTCTGTTGGAATACATTATCTCAGATTTGTACCATTTATTGATTATCCACTTTGAGGTCCTTTAGCTCTGTATAATCAATGTGGTTAATTGCTACCTGTCAATAATTTGAGGTTTTGCATCCGTTCTGAGCATTACTGCCAGTAAATATGAAACCTCATTCTGTGAGATCTCACACTCAGACAGGGAGGGATAATGATGTCTCAGCCTGCTCCTTTCTGCCCTGTTTTCTAAGTGTGTAGGAGGTAGAAAGAGTGTGTTTCTCTGAGTTGAAGCCCGGGAGGAGTGAGTAGGCTGGCTCGTCTGACGGAGAGGGAGGGCGGCTTGTTTCATTCACTTAAGCCCCAGCCGAAGATTAACATTGCGCAGGTCTTGTGTAACGCCGGACTCAGGGATTTGGCTGGAAGCTGCTCTGTTAGATGTACTCTCCTGTTTGTGTGAGTGCCCTCCGACACCGTTTAAAGCCATCCTCCGACATTACAGATGGATGAAACAACATAGTGAGGGAGGGAGAGGACCTGGAGGGTTACTATTTAGATGAATGGTGGGATCTGGGAGGTGGAGAGCCTCTCTGCTCAGTCATGGGAAACAAATCTCTATTGTTGTGCTCTCACGATGTTTATTTGTGCAGCCTAGTTCCTCTGTGTTTCTTCACTCAGCCAGTCCTGCAGCACGTTCAAATCTCTATGTAGTATTTGCAACTGTTTGTGGATTTGACTTCTTTTACAAAATAATGATTTGTAAACAGGAGGCTGTGCTTTATGTAACTGTTGCTGGGATTATAGATATGTATTTAAAGCCTCATCTCTCTGAGCGAGGTTCCTTGATACAATAAAAGGATATACTCCAACCACATGTCGTTTTTAAAATCAGGATTGTTTGTCAAACATCAACATGAAGGTGCCACAGGGGCTGCGTAATGCTTTTCATTTTGAAAGGTGCGTTATTGCCATCTGTTGCTGGCTCCGGTGCACTGCAGCTATGTGTAGGCAGATCAAAACACAGTCAGTCATCAGAGTTGGTTTTGAAATAAACACCAGTAGCCTGCCAAAAGCTGGTGAGCTTTTAGTGGCTGCTAGTTGTGGAATGTGGAAATAAGGTCTCTAAACCTCACAGAAACGGTTAAAGAGACGGGAGACATGTGGGAAGTTATTGGATGGAAAAGAGTGTGTTGCTTTACCCATGATGTGGTGGTAGTCATTGGAGCTGACAGGCAGTGGATCCTGTCACGGCGGTTCAGAGCTTCAACTCTGATTTGAATATTACATGCAGCAACTTGTTTTATGTCTGCAAGATGGCTGGCTGTGTGTGCGCATTCATTTTAAGAAAGAAATGTCCAGAGTAGAAAGCACATTTCTGACACTTCTGTTTACACCTGAGAAGAAAACAACTCTCTTCCTTTTGAACATTTATTTTCGGGGCTAGCTGCCGCTCCACAAAATGTCTACTATAGTAATTTATTACATTTATGCAATTTTACAGTCTATTTATACTGATTTATAGTTGTTTTGCACATGAATCATGCATCATGACATGCTTCTAGACACAATACCTCTTCTTATCTTCTTGATTTTCTTCTTCTTCTCTTCTCACTTCTATTATCTCACCGCACTACCACGCTTTTCCTGCCTCCCTTTGCAAATCTCCAAACAGAGGAGCCCAGACTGTATTCTGCGATAGAACCTCGGCAGTAAATCAATAAACTCGAGAGAATTTCAGGGGGGATTTTCCGGGATAAGGGTGTATTTTCTGCTTCATTCATGTAAGCTTGTGAATAAATACTGTCGGGATGAACATTTGAGACCAAATCACTCTGTAATTAGTTGTCACTGGATTAGTGTCGAAACGATTTTTCAGTTTAATGGATTTGTCAAACGCTATAAAATGATCCATCAATTTTAATGAATGACTTTTCATTTTAAGTATTTAATCCTAACAATTCCCATGTCTCCAATGTAAGGATTTTTTCAAACTCATATCATTAAAAACATCATTAAAATGTGTTTATCACTGATAAACTAAGACAACTCCCTGGGTTTTAGGAGCTTAAATGGACAATTGACCTTGTTTTATGGCATTCTATAGACTCAATCATAAAAGTGTTATCGTAAATGACAATACATCTCAATCAATCAATCAATCAATGTTTATTTATATAGCCCAATATCACAAATGTTACATTTGTCTCAGTGGACTTCACAGTTTGTACAGAATATCAGTATGACAATATGACACCCTCTGTCCTTAGACCCTCACATCGTACAAGGAAAAACTTCCAGAAAAAGGAAAAACCCCACAGTTTAAAGGGGAAAAAAATGGGAGAAACCTCAGGGAGAGCAACAGAGGAGGGATCCCTCTCCCAGGACGGACAGACGTGCAATAGATGCCGTGTGTAAATTGAGAAGATAATACATTTACAACGTAGGTAGTCCAAATGTTTGGAAATGCATGTGTCTATAATAAGAAGATGAATCCCCGAGGATATCCATCCAGGACTTATGATCCAGGACCACAGAAACAGGCACAGCCATGACTCAAGATCCAGGGCTCGCGATCCAGGACTCAGGACCACAGCAACAGGATCAGCCACGACTCAGGGTCCCGGCGTAGATAGACACCAAAAAGAAATTTGGGGAAGCTGGGTTATTCGGAACATGAGAGTACACAGGTACAGACAGAGAGAAGGAAGAAGTAAAGTAAAGTGTCCCCCCGACAAACTAAGCCTATAGCAGCTAAACTAGGGGCTGAATCTAATCAGCCCTAACTATAAGCTTTATCAAAAAGGAAGGTCTTAAGCGCACTCTAAAAACGGATAGGGTGTCTGCCGCCCGAACACAAACTGGAAGCTGATTCCACAAATGTGGAGCTTGATATGATTCTGGAAGTAAATGGCACAATTGTCATTAAAAGTCTTCTTCTTTATTTTTCTTTGAATTATCCAACATCATTCCCATACAGAAAAGTACCTTCACTTTGATGTCCTCCTAAAGCAAAGGTTAGGGTTACATAACTTCCTGTTTGTCTGTTTTCACGAGCCCAGGTGACGACCCACCTGCGTGTGATCGATGAGCGGATGAACCAGAGCCTATCCCTCCTCTACAAAGTACCTTATGTTGCCGAGGAGATTCAGGATGAAATTGGTGAGTCGTGTTCAGTCGAAAGCCCAGAGGCAGCTTTGAGGAGGAAGGGTGTTATAAGAATAAAGTGAAATGAAAACACTGATGAAATTCAGACATGTGCCAGACAGATAAAGCCAATATATTACATTTCCTCTGACTCTCAGTGATATTTTGTTCTTATATTTGGTGCAAACAGACAAAAGGGAGTTTTCTCTATGTTCAGAATGAAACACAAATATAGGAGGAGACCGGTAGAAGGGCTTTAGTACCGTCTCTAAACCAATTATCAGAGTCTAATGTTTTTTTTTATCTCAGTATGAGTTTGTGCAAGGAGATGTAATACTCTTTGTTTTTAGAATTCTCACCTCGCTAGTTTTTACTAGCAGGTCTGGAACCTGTATTTGATGTATTTCCAGTGCTACAAGTCTGTTTTTGTTTGCTGCAGAGCAGATTAAAGCAGAGCGGGTGCAGTGACAGAACTGGGTCACCATGGCAGCCTCCTGTTGGGAGATGTGCAGATTTACATGGAAAATACCTCTCAGAATATTAGTAATTAGCCGTTAGCAGGAATGCGAACCGACGTCTCCAGCAACAATAATTGAGTGAAACTCTGGTTCTGCTGCCATGTCCCAGGGTTACAGGTGTTTCACATGTGCCAAGGCGTCTCATACTCATTTCCCTTTGTTCTGCAGACGAGCTTCTCCAGGAGCAGAAAGCCGACATGGACCAGTTCCTGTCGTCCATCTCTGAGTGGCAGCCAGATGTCACCGTGTCGGAGGAGGAGGAGGAGGAGAGCGTGGAGGTCCCCGTGTCCGAGGGGAAACCCTACCGGCCCGTCCAGGTCAAATCCCTGGGCTCCCGTCCAGAACCAGAAGGTGAGCGGCTCCCGCCTCAGACACAGGCAGCATGGTGAACAGCTCTGTGTGCAGGACAAAAGCCCCTACACATAAGTCAGTCTGAAGGACATTGGCGACAAAGCACGCCAGAACTGTCGCACAGTGAGGTTTACAATGTGTTTAATGGCGATGCAAATGTGCTGTGGAGCCATGGTGTTTATCTGTGCCTGCACAGTTCCCCGTGGCCTTGCCTTCAACGCAGCACTACTGAAACTCAGATAAATGCACAATGCCTCAGGCTTTGGTGCTGAGCTGGAGCCAAAAGCTTAGGAAAGAAAATGAGCAGTTATGGCTCTCTTTGTCACATTTGTGCCAAACAAAAGATCAAGGAGAGAAAAAAGTGATGGATGGAAAGCTTCCAGCATTATGGAAGGCACATTACCAGTCAATCCCAGAGGAACATTTAATATACATGCCAACACCCCAGAGGGCTCAGACAAAGCCAGACAGTTTTGAAATGGCTCCCTTTTTTTGACTTTCTCTCAAAAAAGAATTCGGTCACTTCCCTGCTGAACTCTCTTCCTAAATCAATTAACACAGCTTGATAATCCTTTTCTCTTCTCACCTAAGTTAACTCTCTTCTCTCCTTTCCCCCTTTTCTTTTTTTTCTGTTGCTCATTTCTAATGCCAAGGCGATCTATCAGACTCCCCACGTGCCTTCAAGAAAGGTTGGTGCCTCTGTTGCGTCTTGTTTTTCCACCTACTCCTCATTCCTCATTTACTATTTTGTTCCACTTTTCTCCTCTCCCTTGGTGCTCTGGTATCCTCCCTCTCTCTACCACCATTTATATTTTATCAAATGCCATCTGGTAGTTAATTTTCTCTTTTTTCGCTGACTCATACTGGCTGCGTGTTTGGGTTTTTCAGTTGCTCTTATGCTTTTCATCATACTGGGATTATCACCTCATGCTGAAAAGTCAAGCAGTGACATCTAAAGTCTGGTCGATTTGGTTCCAGCCTCCTCAGAGGTACTTCAGTCGCGTGTTGGCTGTCAACCTGTCCTCAGTATACATTTGTCAAACCACCTCTTAATTATTCCTCCTCCCTCAGACTCATTCCCCTCATCAGTCGCCCTCTTTCTGACGGGAGCTGTGTGATTTAGTGGCCCTGTCTGCGGCTCCGTGTTCCTGCCGCTGACCTACAGCCCCATCTAAATTTGGCCCAATTTGTCCTCCAAGATCTGAGACAGCGGCTTGGTGACGTCACCTGTTTTGTCTAATCCGGACTTAACCTTGTGGCCTTACTCAGTGAACACAAAGACACCTTAATCTAATAGTTGAATCTAAAATATATATGGATTTCTTTCTTTTTTTTTTTAAATGGATGCACACCCTTCCCTGCTGTTTGATCCATAGAAATGCTTTTGCTTTTGTGTTTTAATAGTCTACAGAGCTCCTCAGGGGTCACACCGTTGAAAATAAATCAATGTGTAAATATGTGCTTTTGGATAAACAATTAAATATACAAATTAAACCAAAATGACAGCACTGTTGTACCAAAAGCACACAGAGATCTAAATCAATAGCATTGAAAACTAAATGGGAATAATATGGCCCCTTTAAACTTGAAAGTCACTACACATGATTTAAATATAGCTGTTTTAAATTGATACAGTATTAGAGAAAAAGTGTAAAACTGTCCCAAAATGTAGGCTACTATTCAGTATCACAGAATCATTACCTTTAGAAATATGTGTCTATTGTGATACACAGCAGATCAAATAGTGATATTATGTTAACCCAATGATAAACTGTGAATTGTATGGGTATACACATCGATTTCTTGTTTTTTCTACAATGTGATCCCAGTTCTAGTATAGAAAAATAAGAAAGAAAATCAGCAAGAATTTTGATAGACGATTCAATTGTTCTGTCGATTGACTGATCAATTAATCGACTCATTGTGTCAGCACTTTTTCAGAAGTCATTGCTCCCATAGAGGGTCACACCAATTGTGCTGTGTGGTATTGTGTGCACACTGCTGTACCATCTGATAACCTGCCGGAGCTGCAGACGTCACTCCAGCTTGAGTAACCATTCGTAACCGCACACCATTGTTCCTCACTTAATCCAAAGGCAATTGTACCAACCTTCAGTGTTTGGCGTTGGCTGACTAGCAGACAATAAGAAGACGGTGGAGTCCTCGCTGCTGTACATCGCTCAGGACGCTGCCCTCACTGCCCCGCTTTTTCTCTCACTTCCTGATTTATTCATGGCATATCTAGTGTGTATATTAATAGATCCTATGCCTATTTCGAAACCATCAGTCCAACAAGCATATTCCACTATCTGGCCCAGTTTTTGAATGATCATCTGTCAAAACTCAAGGGATCTTTTGATGAGAAACTACATTGATGCTGAGTTTTGGCCATAAAATTGGAGATAAGCGAAGGGTATTAAAATCCAGGATGTAAATTGTTAAGAACAGTCTTATTTAAACGGGCCCTATTGTGCTTTTCCCTTTCCTGTAGTGTGTTATATAGGTTTTTGTGCATGTAAATGGTCTCCAAAGACTCAAATCCCCAAATGTCCTTCCAGAGCTAGCTTCTCTTCCACACACTCCTGCCTGAAAAGCCTCCATTGTTTACTTCCTTAACATAGTGATATCACTATTTAGTACTAGCGCTTCTATTGGCTAGTGCTCCAACACATTGTACTTGATAGGCTAAGGGGCGGGACATCTCTAAGCAGTTGACCAATCACAACAGAGCCGGCCAGCTAACCAATCAGAGCAGACTGGGCTCTGGTTTCAGACAGAGGGTGAAAAGAGGTGCTGCAGCACAGGCAGTATGAGAAAAATAAAGAGCTTTTTGAACATTAAAGCATGGAGACATGTCACAGTAGAGGATCAAAATACAAATATGAACCTGAAAATGAGCAGAATAGGGCCTCTTTAATAAGTCAATGGATGTTTATAGAGCATGCTAAGCACTACTTTGAGGGGGCCTTTGTAGAAAAAGTATGGTCAGTGTGGTGTTGGCGTCACAGTGCTCACACTGTGCTGAATGGAAGAAAGGGCTTTGTTGTCAGCAGTGCAGTGAGGAGACTGTGGTGACAGTGGTGAGGAATAGAGCTGGATATCTATGTGCAGCTGTCCACCATCAGTACCCATCCCTGTGTGTGTGTTAGTTAGTTTGTTTGTGCTGCTCTGCTGTTATTGACGGTGCTCCTTTACCTCCCGCAGGCTCCGCCATGTCTGGTTTAGATGGTCTGATAGGTGCGGAGGAGAGAATCATCAACAGCAAACCCAAGATCAGCAACAATGTGGTAAGAGCTTCGCTGCCGCTTCAACGTTCTGTTTGTGCTTCAAAGCTTTTTCTACAACACGCAAACTGAGAGCAGAATTTATTGTCAAAGCAGGAGAAATAGTGTTAAATATTCAAATGTATTCCCTGTGTTAAATATCATTACAGTTTTAAAAAGTACACAGTGCTTTTGCATGTTTATCTTTGGCCTCTGCAAACCAACCCTTATCCAGATGATCGCCACACTTTGTCATCATCGCATGCTACGTTTTTTATTTGCCAGACACACCTTTCTTTCTTGTGTTTTTTTTGTATCGTTGCTTGGCTGCAGAATGCTGTGTTTCGCATGCTAATCCAACACCAACTGCAAAGCTGTGTACTTGTATGTGTAAAAATGCCAGTTTTTGAATGCATGCATGTTTGTTTTTTTCTTTTTTGAAGTCCTCTAAGACGGAGCAATCTGAGGTTTTAAAAATAACAAATGGCGACTAAACGCCATCCTTTTTTCCCGTGGGACTCTGGACTGCTCTGTCTCTACAAACAGCAGATGTTGTTTCTGCCTCCTGAACACACCCACTTCCACTCACAGCGCTTCTTCTTTAGACTAGAGCTCTCAATAATGAAAGTAAACTGTGTGCCGAGGGGAAAGTCTGTTGTTGATGCCTGCAAACCCCCCCCCCCTCTCTCTCCTCCCAGTTTGTACAAGACAGCTCCGAGTGTATCATCACACAAACACAGATAATCTCTACAGTTTACTTCGCTCCACATTCACACCCTCTTGCTCTCTCCTCCTGCCTATCTCTCTTTCTCTCATTATCTATCTCACACATACGATCTCTCACACACTTTGCGTAACCTGGGCTCCCCTGTCTGTGTTGACAGGTGATTGATGAGTCTCTGGATGTTAAGGAAGTGATTTACAGCGCAGAGAGAGTCAGAGTTATGCATGATGATGAGCTGGTGAGTATAGCGGTGCCCTCCACAGGGCTCTCTGGGGAACTGTAGTTACGAGTAGTGGGGAGAAGATGAAAGAAGGAGGGAGTGTGGGAGTGACCAAATATACCGGTACTGCAGCTGAATAAAAAATAATTTAAAAAAAGACACAGCTTTGGAAAAGATCCCAAATCCACTTTTTTTTTTCTGTTTAGGCTAATATGTTTTGGTTATTTCTGCATGAGTGCATGTTTGTTATGTGACTGTATTGGATTGTACACATTGAATATCTCAAGTGATGATGATGAATGTGAATCCACACAAACTGAGCGTGCTCGGTTTATGTGTGAGAATGAGCAGTAAGAAAAGACCCCCCCAGTGGCTTCACATATGATTAGTTTGTGTCATATGTGCCAGATACATTGTGAGTGTAGGTGACTGTGGTTGTGTGTTTATACTGAATTGGAACATAATCTTCCACAAAGACACATTTCATGCATGTGTACACACTATTACGAGTCAGTCATGTCTTACATTGGCTTATATTTTAAAGGGAAATTCTTGTACGTGTAGAGCTGCTCTTATGTTTTTTTCTATTATGACTATTGATCCTGAGAACAGTTTACTCATAGCCTTCGCTGGAGATATTTGGAAACACAGATTCAAGCAAGAACACTATTGATCCGGCCGAGGAGTGCGAGCCCACCGCAACAATCAAACTTCTCTTTGAGTCGGACTGAAAGTAAACAAAGACAGGCGTGCATTTGAAATACATTTACTGTAGCTATTGAAGTAACCTACGCAGCATTGCAAATCCACTTTGTGCATGTTAGAAAATAAGCAGCAAACACAAAAAGATAATATGCGTCAGCTGGGGAGGAGAATATATAAATCCTTGAAATAAATTGAATATAAGGAATATCCATTTTTGGGATAATTATGGATATCCTCAGGAATTACTTGCACAAGCTGTCTAGCTTGCTTTCATAAAAGAAAACCTGATTTAAAAATGCCTCATTATGTGCTTTATGTGTGATGCAATAAAACGTTTTTGTCTTAACATAATGTGGGTAAAGTGATTCCAATTATGTTTTAGTGCCATTTGAGATTGAAGCATAATTTGATCATAATCAAGATAATATGGAGATGTGCAATTTGTGCATTACTACAAATAGTCAAAGTGGATATTAATGTGTTTATGATCATTGGTCATAATAGAAAAAATGAATATGAGAGTCAGACGTGACATACATTTTGAGGTGTCTGGGCGGGAGCTTTATTCAAAATTGTCATATAGCAGCATGATAACAAGAATTTAAAAATCTATTCAGCATATGAAAAAATACCTGATCAAGATAACTAGTGTATGTGTACAATGTCTTCATTTTTACTTCTGCTGTGTCTGACAGTATTGTTGTTGCTCTCCCACCTGTTTCCCGTTAGGAGACCTACCGCCCCCTGGGAGAGGACTTCAGCTTCGGCAGCACTGCGCTGATCGGCCTGCTGGTGATCGCGGTGGCCATAGCAACCGTGATTGTGATCAGTCTGGTGCTTTTGAGGAAGAGGCAATACGGCACCATCAGTCACGGCATTGTGGAGGTAAGGTTAGCTGGATCTCAAAGAAGTGCGATCAGTCTTATTCCTGGTGTCAGATTTCAATAGAATCGTCAGGGGTTATGTAAAGGGGTATGGGTCGATGTCAAGCAAATTAGATTTGTTGTCCCTGCAGCATTTGCATACGATCCACACAGCATGTTGTAAGTGCACTCTGACCTTGTTTGAGTGCAGGAGTTAACATAAATTTACATTTGCTTACACATGCTTTTGTTCATCTGTTCCTGCAATGTCTATATTAATTATAGTGATACTTTACTATCACTTTTTTTCCTATTGAAAAATATATAAACATTTTAGCATGAAAGAATATTATCTAAGAACATTTACGTCAACTCTTTCATTCAAACTATATAATTCCTACAATATTTATATATTTTAAAACGGAAAGAACAAATAAAGATAACAATATAACAAAGACAAATATGCACAGAAAGACTGTAAATTAAAGAGGACATATTATGCTAATTTCCAGCTTCATATTTGTATTGTGGGTCTCTATTGAGACATGTTTCCATGCTTTAATGTTAAAACAAGCTCTTTATTTTTCTCATATGGCCTGTGCTGAACCTCTTTTTACCCTCTGTCTTAAAACCACAGAACCAAGTCTGCTCTGATTGTTTAGCTTGCCGGCTCTGTTGTGATTAGTCAACCACTTAGCCTACAGTGTTTAGGACTGCTAGCCAATAGAAGTTGCTATTTTAGCCTTTGCAGAGCATTTACATGCACAGAAAACGATATCACACATTACAGGGAAAAGGGAACATTTGAAATAGCATAATAGGGCCCCTTTTAAAAAAGATGGCATGGTGTGATGGTGCCCCTGTTTAGGTCAGCCATTAACAGTGTGCTTGTCTCACAGGTTGACCCCATGCTGACACCAGAGGAACGCCACCTCAGCAAGATGCAGAACCACGGCTACGAGAACCCCACCTACAAATACCTGGAGCAGATGCAGATCTAACAAGAGCCTACAGGGGGCGCTGTGGAGTCACAGAGGGGGAACATACTACTGACCAATAACATATGCTATTGTTAAAATCATTTGCGTACATCCAAACTCCATTTACTGGTTTGTTCAAAACAATCCTTAAATATTGCTACTACTGCTACTATTATACTATAGAGCTCTTTTTGATCATATTTCTTTTCAAAAGGTGATGTATCTGCCATTTTTGCATTACGGAAAATGTAATTCTGCAGATTTCTCTGTAATTATCAATACAACTCTCTTCAGATCAAGATGTATAACAATTCTTCAGACGTTTTATTTCTTTCTTTTTTTTTAAGTAAAAGGCAAATCAAACAACATTTAAATGTATTTGAGTGGCCATCATCGAACCGGCATACCAGTACTCATTTTCATCATGCAGGTGTCCTTCATGCAGTTTCTGATGGTTTCTCTCAAAAAAGAATTGGTGTTTTTATTTTGTTTCTTTTTTCCTCTCAATAGATTGCCTGTATATGAAGGTTCTTTGTACCGATTAAAATGTATAGTGAAACAACAAATGAGAAAAAAAATGAAATCATGAATTATTTACTTTCCGTTCTTTGTTATGATAACAGACAAAATATACATATACAGTTTAAATATATATATATAAGAATAGATGTTTTTAATTCACCTTTTGTTTTCCCAGGGAACAGTGAGTTTGGGGTTCTTAGCTTAGCGGTCATGAGTCGTGTTTGCAGGCACACTGTGAGAAAGAGTTGGGGAGGGGGGAGGTGTGCACAAACCCCCAGCTCAAACACATCACACAAAACCTACTCTAAACCCTTACTAAGTGAATGTGATAACATTTCCCCTCCTACAAACACAAACAACCATTTATCAATAGGGAAACAGCAAACATTGGTAGATTAAATATTGACATGTGTTACATAGTTGAATGTATCCTGGAAGCTTTTTTTTCCATACTATGTGGCTTTGATTTAGTGACAGCGGGCGATGACATTTGTTTGTTTTAGTTTTTTGCACAAATGATCTGTAGCAAAAACCAAGCACCAGAAAAATGACTTAAAAAACTAATTTAGGTATGATGTACACACACATTTTGGAGCAGCTGTTGGCTTTGCTGGTCATAAAGCGTAACAGTCTGATAGATCAACACAGGGCCGGTCTAGGGGCACTAACAATACAAGGAGCACCACAGAGAGGGCCCATCTGCCACCAGGGGGCCCCCAATGAGAGAGAATGTAGCTTATACGAAGTTTTCTGACCCTGAATATACAAATTTGGGGATTGTTAGAAAATTATTCTGGTGGATAGGTTAGTTAATATCTTGGGGACTTAAACAATCTAGATGTTCAGATGTATGGGTAGACAGAAAAGCTTGTGCCGGCCCTGGATCAAAGCCAATTGAAGACAGCTTGGAGCTGGAGAGCTGTGCAGGCAGACAGAGACACACAGAAAGACAAGGCTTGGAGAGCTGGTTTTTACAAACAAAATAAAAAGGCTAACTTGTGTGTTTTTACAGGTAGAGAATGACAAACAAGTAAACTGAATCCTAGAATCCTCTTTTCTCTCTCTCGTAGTATTGTCTTTGTATGCCTGTATAGTTGATGTTGCAATCATGGCTTTTTTCCGGAGGATTACCTGTGGTGTGCATTGTTCTTATATGAAATGATATGATATATATTTTTAAGTTTGTTTTCTTGTTTTCTATTTTTTCCTCTTCCTGTGACAGTATCTCTGTATGTGACTTTCTCACTATGCACCCAAACGGCTTCAATCTTGTAACTGCCTGCTTGATTGTGGGAAGGGACTGGGAACTAATGTGTATATTAGTGATTTTAAAAATAAATGTGATTGACACCAATGGAAACAGACTTATGGTTACAGGGAGGATACACATCAATAAACTCACAACTTCCATATGAACGTGTCGTCTTTTCATTGATGGATTGATAGAATTTTCAAAATGTTCAATTATTGTATTATTTAATGGGCCAAGACAAATTAAGGTAAACATTCATTTAGGGCTGAAGAACATTTGCATAACATTGTCAATTTTCTTTAATTAATTTCTTAAAATAATTGTCCAGCTACAACATTTTTTAATATAAATATGTCAAATTGCACAATCCCAAAACCGTAAAACATGTATCAAGTATCGAACAAGGCAATTCGCATTCAAGGAACTGGAGTCATTTTTTATGACTAGAATGATTATCAAACCGTTTTTACTTACAAGTAATCGTTTCATTATTTTTAACTGCATGTGTGTTTGCATTAAATTGTAGTAAGTATTGTTTTATTTTACTCGAAAGACTCTTTATTGGAAGTTTTAATAGGTGCCATATATTACTTGAGATACTTGAGTATTTCCATTTTATGGTATCCTACTTTGTACTAATACTCCAGTACAATTAAATCAGTAAATTGTCTACTTTTACTCCACTACATGTATTGAATACGTTTAGTTACTTTACAGATCTACCTTACAGTATACAAAGTCATTCAAACTAGCTGCAGCTTTACCAGCTTTGATAACACTTTAATGCATCAATAATTATAATCAAAACATATAATATGTATTATTCTGAAATGGGCCAATCTGCATAATGAGTACTTTTACTGTTGGTACTTTAAGTAGGCTATATTTAGAATACTTTTGTCCTACTTTTTGAGTAACATTTTGAATGCAGGACTGTTACTGGTAACAGAGTATTCCTACACTCTGGTACTTCTACTTTTACTTAAGTACAATATCTGAGTACTTCCCCCACCTGGTTGAATCAATCCGCCTGTGTTCAGGGGATTAATATAGTCTGAAAAATGACTTATAAAATTGTATTATTGACTCTTGTTTTTAATTACAGGTTAGGCGGAATTCTGGGATACTGTTTACTCAACATGAAACTTATGGCTCATCATGAATGGAAAAAAGAATCTGTGATTCAAAAGTGAGTCATCATTGCCCAAAAACAGAAGGCAGACGCGCGGCAAAATCACATGACTGATACTAAAAATAGACCGCATGAAAGCTTCCCCATATCAATTTTTTTAAATAGATACAGTGTTTGAATTTAAATGTAAATACAACAACTTATACACATTAGCCCACTTAAGTATAATGTGTAGTTGCTTTTGAACAGTAGAAACAAAAACACACTTGTCCTACCTGTGGCAGGTAAACAGGAAGTCGCTGCAGGTGCGGGGACACGCCCGCAGAAACCCGAAGCTCCCGGAAAAACTTTTTTTTGTGTGTCGTCTAGTTTCCCTCCGTCGCAGACCGACATATTCAGACCACAAGGACATTTGTGAACATCTCCACCTGAGAGGAGCTTTTATTTTTAAAGAGACCACCTTACATTTCGTCTTGGTAACCTGTGTCTCTGTTACGTAGCTTATATTTATTCAGTGTTGCTCGCAGCAGGTTGAATTCGTTGAGTCGTCTCTTGGCGACTGGGCCTGCAGGTTCACCTCGGAAACCACCTTCAGTTCAAGAAAGCAACAAGAAAAGGATAATTTAAGGAGATAGTAAATAGTTTAGGAGCTGTAAGGTCGTTTATTTTTATTTTAGCAGTTAGTCCAGGTGTTCACTCCAAATGGACTACATGGATAGTGGACCGAGATACACCCCAAAGTCGGTAAGAAACACACAGGCATGCAACTTCTTACTGTTTTACCTTATATTGTACATTTTGTGATGTGTTTTTTAAACATATTTTGGCTGTAACCTTTAATTACACCTTTTGGTAACATTTGGTGCACAACAGCTGCCTTGCACAACTGTAATTTAAATACTATGAATATACAGCTCTGGAAAAAATTAATGGCATGTATGGCAGCCATTCCATTCAAGTGTCTGTTGAATTCCAACACAAATGTTGTCAGTAGTTTATTGAATACAATTTAAAAAAAATCATTTTACTAAAAACATAACTATAAATTAGTAAAACCAGAGAAACTGAATCAAGTGGTCTCTTGATTTTTTCAAGAGCTGTATGTTTCCTCTACTGCAGTTTATGTCTATATTTGATAGAACATTCCAATTTATCCAGAATATGTTATATGGTGTATTCTTGTGATATAACATGTCTTTTGTACCGTATGTATATATTGAAAAGTGGCTGTAATACTTTTTTAATTCACCTCTTAAATATTGGAATGCCTGAACACATTACTGCTGTAACAAAATCATTTCCTATCTATATATCAATCTTGGGAAGTGATGCAGAGCTCAAGATAAAGTTATTTTGAGCTATGAACCTTCCCATAGCAAACCTGTCACACATGAAGTAGTAGGTCACTTGTGTTTTCATTCCACACATGCATACAACACTTTGAAAGGATGTCACTGTATTCAACCCTACCTGTTTGTTTTACCTCAAAAAACACAAAAACACTTTTGAGCCTAAAGACAAACATGTTACCAGATGAAAGAGAAATCCAGCCTGCTTTCATTCCTTTGAAAACCTGCTTGTTCCCTACTGATTAGAAGTTTTACATGTGTTATTCCCATTTAGAAAAAAATTACTAAAAAGACCCAATTGTTCCTCTATTTAGATTTATGATGATAAATAGCTCTACTTGGGCTATTTTCATGCAAGAAAATCTCTGATCTGCATCTGAATAAGAATGAATCTCATTGTGATAAACAGATATAAGATATATGTCAGAATTGTTCTTTTGTCATTCAAGTGAGAAAAACATAGAAATGCTATAATAACGTCTTGGGTGTCATGTTCTTTGGCACACAAACTTCCTTGAAAAGGTTGCAGGTTTTTTGATGATCCCGCTGACACATTTCCAAGAAGTTAGCACATTGAAAAAACGTATAGAGGCATCTTCTTCCCTGCTGCATACAGTAAATCAAACCGCTTCAAAAATGTTGGTTAAAATGTTTCTAAAATCATGATTAATCTCTGTTGATCTTCATCAGCGAAAGTCAGCCATTTACGCCTGAATTCCTCCGGGTTCCTCCGCCCTGTTGTGACTTGTTCACTGCAGTCCTTCTCTTCCGTACACTAACAGCTGGTCTAATATCCCTCCTTAACATCACAGTATGGTGCTAAACACACAGCGCTATGCCCTTCAGTCTTAGAAAGAAGTACAAAGATCTGAGTAGTCTTCAGTAAGCATGTTCTGGTCATTGACAGTGAGGCTGGGTAATAACTAAATTACATTTCTAATATTTTCTGATTCACATGAATTGAATCATACTTTCACAAGAACATGCGTATATTCCTGTAAAGCAGACAATTCAGGTATTTACATTTTTAAGGAATATATCTGAATAGTTCATGGTCTTGTGTTACTAGACTTACATTAATTGGAACATGAAACTGTTTACAAGCTACAAAAAAATGTATCCCTACATTTTAGGCCTTATTAAAGTGGACAGTTGGGTTATTTTCAAAAAGGAATTGCAGCCTGGAAATCTTTATTAAGTAGCTTGGTGAATTCTTTTTTTTAAGAGACGGGGTGTTGTAACACGTTCTCTCTGTTTCTTAGTTAAGACTCATTTTTTTATTCTGTAGCTTGTAAGATAATAAAATAAAACACCTCGGGCAGTAAATGTGTGATCTCTATTTTGTTCACAAACACAACAGAGCCATGCATATATGTTCAACAATCTCTGTAATGAGCCTTTTAACTGGGATTTTATTATGACATATGTCAAACTTGTTTTTTAGAAATAAACGCTAGGTGCAGTACAATCAATCCTACTCATCCAGCCGGAGTATCAAGTTTACACAGGCATAACAAATAGTTTGTTGTTTCATAAAAACAGTTAATGGAGTTGTGGTTTGACGCTGCAGCCGATCGTCCAGTGAGCACCTTGTAAATCAGAGTCATGGGTATCTCTTTTTTACTATCTTTAAACAGCACACATGTTTTAAACTGATATTTTGTTTGTTTGTGAAGCTTCCCTGTTTTCAGCTACCTTTTTAAATCACCACTGCAGTACAGTGAGCATGCACAGAAACTTGTTGTGTTCCTCTTCAGGTCTGCGAGTGCCTTGCTCCCAACAGGTTTGACAGGATTCTGCATGGTGAAACCTTTGTACTCCTCCCCCCCTCTGTCTCACCTCTTTAGGCTAACCATAGGGCCGTGACTCATGCACCCAGTTTTCTTCTAATTCATTAACAGCAGAAGACTCAGAAACAGTCCTTTCTGTGTTTTATGGGATTTATTCCAATGAAACATGTCCAGATGTCTTTACCTTAAAAGACCTCCAGTCAAAGCAAAGCATTAAGTCATATTTCAGAGCATAGTTATCTGGTTCTATAAGTCACCACATTCCTCAAATAATCAAGTACCTACATGCTGTCTGCTGCTGTCACCTATCTTCAGTTGATTATCTACTTGGGCAAAGAAAACACAGCGACTTCTATTGTGTTCTTAACATTTTACAACTCAAGGAACATCCTGGGAGAAAAACTTTCACAACCGTTCGTCAACAAATGTATTCACACTCCTGTGAAATGGTGGTCGTTATCACTATGAGGTTTTTATTTTTTAATAGGCCATTGAGTTCTATCTATTAACCATTCATTCTCCAAAACAATTGTCTGTGTGTCTTGCAGGACAAAGACTGGGACACCTCGGTCCAGTTCCTGCCAGCATCGGATAACAAGAAGCTTGAGAAGAAAAAGGGTCCGGGGAAGGTCGGGGCTGTGATCGGTGTGGTGATCTTTGCAGCCGTTATCGCGCTTATGACCGGACTGCTGGTCTGGCATTTCCACTGTAAGATCTCCTTCCTTAATATTTGATTTGATTGATAAAACACAATAGCAAGCAGTACATAAAAAAGGGTGTAACATTGAAGTAGTAGTATAGTATAGTAGTAGTAGATTAAAACGAGCAGACATAAGAAAAACGGCAGATATGACAAGGGGCCTAGGCCCTCATTTGCGAAAGGGGGGGGGACAGACCCAGACCCAGACCCAGACCCAGACCCAGACCCAGACCAGCTGGGTAAACAGTGCATCCTAGCCATCATTGATTCAGGAGTTTGATGGCTTGTGGGACGAAAGACAGCCTAGATCGGTTCTTTTTGAACAGAGGGGCACGATATCTCTGCCCGGATGGCAACAGTTCAAAGTAAGAGGCAAGTGGGTGCCTCAGGTCACTCACAATATTGTGTGCCAATTTTAAAACTCTGTCCTTGTATAAGCATTCTATATTAGCAAATGAGATTCCTGTCAATTTACTGGACAATGTTATGGCCCTCCTGACTGACTTTTTCTGTGCCTCAGTGGCGTTGCCGAACCAGCATAAGATGCCGAAGGAGAGCACACTTTCAATAAAAGCATGATAAAACATCTTAACCATTCTGTTGCCGACATTAAAAGACAATCATTTACGTAAAAAAAACATTCTTTGTTGAGACTTGGCATTTACTTTCTCAGACCAAACATCCCATCTGAGCTTGTGATAAAGCACGACACCAAGATATTTGTACTCAGTAACACATTGAATGGGCTCGCTATTTAAAAGAGTAGGGTTGGGCGATTGTGCTATTCTAAAATCAATTTCCATCTCCTTTGTTTTTGAGGTGTTTAGAAGCAGGTTTGACTTCTCACACCAGTTCATAAAGAAGTCAAGGAAGTCTCAATGACAAAGAATTGGATAATCCTGCTTTTGAAGTACGCTGATTTAGTTCTTTTTACAGAGCACTTGGATGTGCCAGATTGCTTTCATTTAAGCAAGTTTAGTAAATGATGAGACAATAGTTCAAAAGTCCTTTTTGCACACTGTTAAGAACATTCTTCAAGGATTATACATTAAAGGACTTCTTTCTTTTCCTCCCCTTTATATTCCTCTGTTTTTCATTGAAATCTGCAGTAATCATTGTGATATTTTATAAACAAACAAATAGATCCAATACAAATATTTTTTTGTGGAGATATAATATAATATATTTATATGTATGAAAAGGAAGCGAATGTGTGTATTTGCTGTTATATCCATAAATGCATAAGCATACACATTTTTGATATATAATGAAACGTTCATAGGCAAGTTAGAGCTTAAAGCTGTTCATTCTGTCTCGTGATTGTTTGCACGTACAAATTATTGAAAATTAGACGGAGAGATTAAAGCAACGTCACTTGGAACAAATACACCTAAGGAAACAAGGGGAAACTAAAAAGTGACAAGCAGAAAAGTGAATGTGTGTAAAATCGTGGGTGTGTGCTTCATCAGTGTTGTGTGTTTCCTCCTGCAGTCCGTAAAGATGTGCGTCTCAAGAGGATGTACAGCGGCTCCATGCGGATCACCAACCAGGTGTTCGAAGACGCCTACGAGAACTCCAACAGCTCCGAGTTCAAAGCACTGGCGAAACAGGTGACCTCACAGGTGAGACTGCTGCTCGAGCTAACATTTCAATTAATCTGCGTTTCTAAAGTTATTTTTCTGTTGTTTTCAAGCAGCATTTATGAATGTTCCGTTGTAATTTTGGTCTCTTTCAGCTTAAATCCATCTATTCCAAAAGTCCAAAGTTGTCAAAATACTACGTTGGATCCAACATTCAGGCTTTCAGGTACAGACCAGACTTTTTATTATTAGCTCTACCAAGACCCTCATGTTTCCTTTCCTTGTGTCTGTGTGTTGGTTACCAGAGGATCTCACAAACGGATTAAGTTAAAATTTGAGAACCAGTGTTTGTTTTTAGTGTGCATGCATGCAGATCTAATAGCACCAACATTTAAACACACCAGTCTCGAAGCATTTTCTGTTATTTAAATGGCCAGTTCAGAGGAATGTACATTATGCAACTGCTTTTGAATGCCAGTGATGTTGCTTTTAAGAAGATTTCCATGGCGAAAATGTTTTCTTATCAATTCAGTTCAAAATTGTTTCAGTCTGCTCCATATTCCCAGAGGGCAATTTCGCCATAAAGCTGTAGTACCAATAAAAAAAGATATAAAAAAACAAAAATCATGTTTTTTTTAAATCGTGTAATAAGTGTGAAGATATTCCAATTCTTGATTGAAGGGCCCGTATTATGATGATTTTCTGTTTCATATTTGTATTTTGTTCCTCTACTATTTCCATGCTTTAATGTCCAAAAAGCTCTTTTTTTTCTCACTCTGCCTGTGCTGCAGCACCTCTTTTCACCCTCTGTCTGAAACCAGAGCCCAGTCTTATGTGATTGTTCAACTTCTTAGAGATGTCTCGCCCCTTAGCTTATAACGTACAATGTGTTGGAGCGCTAGCCAAAAGAAATGCAAGTGTTACATAGTGTTGTTGTGTCACCATGTCAAATAAGTACACAAAGGAGTCCAATGGAGGCGTTTCAGGCAGGGGGGAGTGTTTCACTGTCAATGACCAAAAAACATAATAGGACCCCCTTAACTTTACTCTACCCCCACACTGTCTAATTGTTGCCTCTTTGCTCTCAGTGAAGGCAGTGTTATTGCCTACTACCTGTCAGAGTTCAAAGTCCCTGCAGGCCAGGAAGCGTCTGTGGATAACGCCATGGCTACGATGGATAAGCTGGTGGAGAACCTTCAGCGCTCCGGGAAACGAACCAGCAACTCTCTGGTGGTGGCGGACGTGGTGTCTTCAGGTAGAGTCAAAGCAGCTGCATGCCACACGTGATTCACTCCATCCTCCATCATGCTGTTGTGGTTTGTGTTAGAAGGCCAAGTTCTCTCTGGGTGTGGACCTACTCTCTGTTTTGCTGTCAATATCCCCCTCTAAGTGATCTGTCTTGTGTTTCCTCTCACAGCCCTCGATGATCGTCTGTTATCAACGTCATTCAGCAGTAAGTGCTCAATTTTCATTCATCATATATTTTAGTACAGTTATCTTTGACAACTCATCTGTATAAATAGGAAACAGAAGTCATGTTTAACACATAGTTCACAACTGATCATCTTTTAAAAAGATATGTTAACATGTTATACCATTTTGTGATAGTTATGCACTCTAGCCATATTTATATGTGCACGTTTGTTGTTGTTTTCCTTAATGATTCTTAATAAAGGCAATTTGTAGTCTTTATGTTTGCAAATGAATCATTGTGACTCATTGACTTTCTGTGTTTCATCACATCCAGAACATCTAATGTACTTTAGTGCAGATCAACACAGTTATTCAAGTATAGAGTTTAACTGCTGTGCCGTGACAGTGATTCACAAAGTTAAATGTGAACACTAAAAGTCATTGTTTCGGTCTCAGGATTTTTCAAGTATGCAGAACACACAAAGTCCAATCAAGTGGGGCAGATCCAGTCCCCTGGCTTCCCTAACAGTCCGTACCCCCCCAACACCTTCATCCAGTGGCAGCTGAGAGCAGACCCCAACTACGTCATCAAGCTTGAATTCGATACGATGAATCTGGAAGAGAACTGCAAGAATGACTTTGTCAAGATCTACGACTCCCTGGTGGCTATTGAGAGCCGCGTCATGGAAGAGTGAGTTATTTAATCCGATTCAAGCTGAGAAATAACTTGAATGCCTTCTGCACTTATTTTCATGCAGAGCCAGATTGTCCTCTGCTGGCCAGTCTCTGTAACTCTGGTGGACTCTTATACTGCACAATGTCTGTGTTAAGTTACATGCCAGACAAATAGCACTAGCAATGGTAGTTAAGTCTACATCTGGGACCAATTCAGATCCTAACCAGAAAAACAGTCAGAAAGCCAGCAGGAGCTCTGCAGGCAAAATGTTCATGTGTGCATAGTAAAATCGAACAAAACCAAGTGCCATTATTGCACGCAAGAGATAAAATGCCTCTTGATTTATAAAAAAAAGAAAAAGGAATCAGCATTGTAGGAGTGTATTATGATGTGCTGTGTTTCTGTCAAAGGTTAAATCCATGCTCAATGAGAATTGTAGTTCTTTACTTGCAGTAAAAACCTAATGGGTGGTGGATCCAATGACAATATGTTGTTGTGGAATTAGTTGATGTATAATCAACTGGTTATTTGAAAAAAATTAGATTGTAACCATCACATCGGTGAGCAGTGCATTTAATAATGTTGTTTTTCTCCTACAGGATGTGCGGGTACTACTCTCCCAGTGAACCATTGACCTTTCTGTCTTCTGGAAATGTCATGCTGGTGACGATGGCCTCCAACGAAAAGAAGAACTACCCTGGATTCAGAGCAAAAGTCTCACAAGTCAAACGTGGAAGTAAAGGTAGGAACTACATGTTCTATCAATGTATTCATATTTAGTCTCATTAACCCACACATATACCGTCTTTTAGTTAACTATATGCCTTCAGCTTTAATGATGTTTATCTTCAGTGTACTTTCACCCAGGATCCGTTTTGGGCATCACTTGTTGTTGCATAAACTCTGTCCTTTTAAACTGGAGATTTTTTGATTCTGTTATACTCTCTTTTGATTTTTTTTTCTCGTTTTTAGGACATTCAAGGACATATTAGATTTACGGAATGGTTTAGCCTTTTTGCAAATGTTTACAATAACATGTGCATTTTTTAATGATCAAATGTGTGATTTACTCATCTAGGCATAAACCCAGAACAGTATGGTATGATAAATGATATAACACAAGAAAAGAACATGCATACAGCTGCCTTACAAAACAAACAACAAACAGAAACATCAAAAGACAAAAAACGCAGACTAAAGCGTAGAAATGTCATTCAGCAGCGGAGTTGATATGTTTGCAGGCACTGTCACCGACACTAGCACCGTTAGCTCTGAGCCAACACTGCCAGAAATGTATTAACATACTTTTTAACATCATGTTTAAAGATACAACATGCGGTGGGCATCTGACGGGTGAAAAAGGCACCTTTTCTTCTCCCAACTTCCCAAATTACTATCCTACTCAGACCTCATGTCAGTGGTCCATCACGGTGAGACATCTGTTACACAGTCAGATCACACAGGTTTTTGGGTCACATGTCAACATTTTAAATTTGTTTCT
Source organism: Dissostichus eleginoides (assembly GCA_031216635.1). Taxonomy (NCBI): domain Eukaryota; kingdom Metazoa; phylum Chordata; class Actinopteri; order Perciformes; family Nototheniidae; genus Dissostichus; species Dissostichus eleginoides. The sequence goes on along the minus strand of CM062268.1, from coordinate 10,540,296 downwards.
ACTCGTCTCTGTCAATTGTGAAGGTCCCTGCTGGTAAGGCGGTGAAGTTGACGCTCAAAAAGTTCTTCTTGTCTGAGCCGGGGCAGGAAAAAAGTAAAGACTGTCGCAAAGACTACGTGGAGGTCAACGGAAAAAAGTGAGTCAGTGCGTGTATGTCTTAAAATCACATTGTATTACACAACAGATCAGACATGTCACTACTTGTGCGTCTCTTCCTCAGGCTCTGCGGAGAACAACCGGAAGCAACGACAGAAACCAGCACCACCAACATCATGAGCGTGGTGTTCTTCTCCGACAACTCGTATGTGGACCGAGGTTTCGAAGCCACCTATGAGGCCATCGACGTCAAAGACCGTAAGGGACTCAGTTTCTCCCAGATAACGATTAATTATTGACAAAATGCGAGTGTAGCTCATGTTTACCCTGTCGTCCACAGCTTGTCCAAAGCAGTTCCTGTGCAGAAACCAGCGCTGCATCAAAACAGTGCTCAAGTGTGACGGCTGGAATGACTGCGGGGACATGAGTGATGAACTGAATTGCAGTAAGTACTATTTACTCAGATTATACTCCAAAAGAGTAGTCAAAATGAGAAGTCGAATTACACTCTACATCAATGTGTTTTTCTCCAGAGTGCAATGCAAAGGATATCCAATGTAAAAATGGCCTGTGTAAGCCCATGTTCTGGAAATGTGACGGCGTGAATGACTGTGGAGACGGAACCGATGAGCTGGGCTGTGGTGAGTCCTGCTGACGCTGGTGGAGGATTATTTTGACACATGCACTGAAAGGCTTTCAGTCGGTTTTCTAATGCCGTTCTGTTTCTTCTGTTTTCCAAGGCGGGTGCAAATCTGGACAAGTAACATGTAGGAACAAAAAATGTGTTTCTGAGAAGAATCGCTGTGACGGCAGGAACGACTGCGGAGACGGGTCTGACGAGCTCGACTGTACCAGAAGTAAGACTTTTTTTTTTTTTTTAAACATTTCACCAGTCACTGAATTTAATGTTTTCTCATGTATTTGAAATCTTGTTTTTCTCCAAATTAGAGGAATTAAATGCAACTGGACTTGAGCACTGCCACATATTTTATGTATTTTATGTCCTATTGGAATCTTTACATACTACTTTGGTTCTACAGCCCATTTACTAATGACTTAAAGGGCCCTTATTATGATCATTTTCAGGTTCATATTTGTATTCTGTGCCTCTACTGTGACGTGTCTCCATGCTTTAATGTTCAAAAATGTCTTTCTTTTCCTCATACTGCCTGTACTGCAGCACATCTTTTCACCCTCTGTCTGAAACCAGAGCCCAGTCTGCTCTGATTGGTTATTGTGATTTTTTTTCAACTGCTTAGAAATGCCCCGCCCCTAATTAGTTATTGTGTGAGTTTAAAATGTTTGCATGTAAAGAAGTTTCATAATTTGAACTGGATTTTTCTTTCCTTCTCTCTCTGCAGGTACTGACAGTCGCTGCACTGAACTCACATATAAATGTAAAAACAATAAATGCATCAGTAAAGTGAACCCAGAATGTGACGGGACAGCAGACTGCGAAGACGGATCGGACGAGGAGAACTGCGGTATGTCTCAATCAAAACCTCAGTTTGGTTGGTCAGATTAAATGACTTGTTATTATCAAAACCTGCATTGATTAGTTTGCATGACAAAACAGACGTAAACTTCCGCTTCAGGGCACTACAACAACGAGTTGCCACATGTCAGCCCGGTGACTGATTGTTTACTTTGCAGACTGCGGGAGGAGTAAGTTCAAGACGTCGCGTATCGTGGGCGGTCAGGACACAGAGGAAGGGGAGTATCCCTGGCAGGTCAGCCTGCACATCAAGAATTTCGGTCACGTGTGCGGAGCGACCATCATCAGTCCACGCTGGCTGGTCACTGCGGCCCACTGCGTGCAGGATGACGGCAGGACAAGGTAGCATTTCGCTTCTAGTTCTCACTCCTAACTAGAAACCTTTTCTGAAAACGTGACAATTATTTTAGCTTTTAAATAGATAAGGTGGAGAGATTGATTTGCAGCTCTCCACCTTTAGATGACTGGTGATGATTACATTTTTGAATAGCAGATATTTAGCACATGCACTTAGACAAAATAAATAAGTGCAAATACAGAATGCCATTAAAGTCAATGTCAACTTTATTATCAATATCTCTGAGTGTTGTATAAACAGGGAGACCGAAATGCCGTTTCCCCCGTTTTATTATATCACTGGTAACATTATTTTTAAGACATTGCAGAATACAACAAATAAAGGTTTGCTGTCCCCAAATATTTTATCGTTATTCATGACCTTTTAATAGATTCAAAAACAGTTCAATAGTGTTTACACAAAAACAATGGGTGTGATACTCCATTGTTCTTTGAAATGCCTCAACTGCTTTTAAATTCTTTGAATTGAGAACAAAATATCTTACGCAATTCAGTGGTTTGACTTTTAAATACACTGTACAGTTTGTCACATGCAAAGCGGAACTAAGAGCTCTGTGTTATTACTCACAACGTACTGCTTGGGTGTGTGCGTGAATCATTTACTGGCATGAAACCTTTACCGGCCCTCAGTGTTTTAGAAGTTTTAGTGTTACCCCTAACACAGTAAAACATGTTGCAAACATATTTTCTAAGAGAGATGCTTTTGCCACGTGCTTAATTAATACTGATCCTACAATGAGAATGACCTTATCGATCTGTCCTTGTGTGTTTCCTCAGATACTCCCAGCCCGGCACTTGGGAGGTGTACCTCGGCCTTCACATCCAGCGGAAGATTGGCAGTTCCGTGGTGAAGAAGAACCTGAAGAAGATCATACCCCACCCCAACTACAACGAATACACCTTCGACAACGACATCGCCCTGATGGAGCTGGACAGTCCTGTCACCTTTTCCGATTACATCCAGCCCATCTGCCTGCCGTCTTCCACACACGATTTTCCAACGGGTAACACTGTGTGGATCACCGGGTGGGGCGCCACTCGAGAAGGAGGTGAGTTTTCACTTTTTCAGAGATAACCCTTTAATTTTTATTTAGGTAAAGACTGAAACATTATTTTGCTGAGGACCCAACTTTTTTAAGCTTCATTTTCCAAACTATTTACCCATATGTTTGTGTCTACATCACTAATTGGGACGGCACTTTTTAGCAATTGGTCCAGTATTTCATTATATGCTAATAATATGTTTTAATTATAGTAGCTACATATTTGCCTACAGATCATCATGTAGTTGCTAATACACACAATAAAATTTACAGAGGTCCTTTCAATAGAAAAATTGCTTTTTTCTCTGATGAGGGTCTACCATACTGGAAGATTAATTACTTTTAGAGCTTCGAGCTGATGAAATGACAGTTGGAGATAAACATAAACGTAATGGTGTCCTCTTGTGTGCGTTTGTGCTTCAGGAACTGCTGCAACAATTCTCCAAAAAGCCCAGGTCCGCATCATCAACCACTCGGTGTGTAACGACCTGATGGCAGGGCAGATCACGTCTCGGATGTTTTGTGCCGGAGTGCTGACCGGAGGAGTCGATGCTTGTCAGGTAATAAAAGGCACTTCAACCTCAAGCTGCCCTGCTTTCTTTCTCTCTGAAAAACAGCCATCTCACACAATTTCCTTAAAACAAGGGACACAAATATTTTATTGATAGGCAAATTTAACTAGAAATGAGCTAGTTATACTGTGCTGATTAAGGATATTGGTAAGAGTGTTGGGCTTGTTTAGTTAAGAAAAGCATTTGCATTGTCTTGTCTGAAAAAAAAAAGATGTGAAAAATATACATGATGCCCGGTTTACTTTCCTAACACATGTACCCATTTGTCTCTGTTAGGGCGACTCTGGCGGCCCTCTGACCAGTCCGTCCGGCAGTCGCAATTTCCTGGCGGGGGTGGTGAGCTGGGGGGACGGCTGTGCCCGCAGGAACAAACCTGGCATCTACACAACAGTCACCAAATTCCGTGGCTGGATCAAAGAAAAGACAGGAGTGTAGATGCATTCAAAATGGCGAAACTAGGCCATATTGACATGAACACGGACTGATGATATGGGGCACAGTGTGGATCTTTGCTTCACCACTCTGGTGTATTGGCCTTGACTCCCTGTCACAGCTGCAGTGGAAAAAGCACTGTTTGCTTGAAGAGCAATTGCAACACAATTGTATGTCCACTGTGATTTTATGAGGGTGGGGTTGATGAAATGTTTTAAAATGTAAATATAGGTTTTATTTTTGTGTTTTTTTTATGCTGTGGTTTTAGCGTGTTTTGATGGAGAACAATGTTATGTGCTGCACAAGAAACTGATTTTAAGCGTGATTGTTACACATGAGTTGTGCCTCCTTGTGCACTGTCTGGTGTTTTATCGGTAGATATCATTAGAATTTCCCACATTTTTCCTTGTTGTCTTTGTTCTGAATTTTATAAATTAAAAACAAAATAACAGCAAGCTCATTCCATCTTACCTCCTATGGCTTGGTATATTATACATTTTGTTATAGACTTTTAGGAAATCCCCGAAGGTTAGTGATGTGATTGTTCCCTTTCACAAGCATTTCCCTTCTCATGTTGAATAGCATTTCATTGTTACAGCTGTGAATTGCTTTTCTATCTGCATAAAACACATCAACATAACAGCAGGAGTTTATTCTTTCATGTTTGATATTATGTGACATCTATTTCATAAACCACAATGTTGCCGATTTATAATGTTTCTAATCTTTGTAAATGTGAGTTTTATTGCAAATATTTAATAAAATATTTCTAATACAACCTGACATTCTTTGCATTTTTTATTTTCATGGTCTGACTTGCATTTCATCTATAATTTTTGAATGACATTTAATTTCAAATGTTTATATTTGTTATTATTTCCTTTCACCTTTTATAGAAAATGTTTTTTTTCATATATAATGTTATTGTTTTAGTATATGGCTTATCCAAAATAGAGACATTTGGGATGTCATGAGGTAATGCAAATTCTGGTCAAGATCTAGTGCTATTTATATTTCTGCATTTCATACGTTTCCCCATGTTCATCTTTGAAAAGTTTCTTATAGGGCATTTCACGTAGAAAAACATAACTGGTAAACCAGGATGTGCAATCTGAGAAGAACATATGTATATATTTTATAATTATTTTTGTATTCAGATTTTTTGCAGTGCAATATTAAAATACAGTATGAGTAATTTCTCTTTTAAATGTTTAGCTTTTATTTGAAAAATGTTAATGCCGGAACAAAAAAACGGAACAGAACGGACCTAACCTTCACCGGAAGATATTTAACAGCGAGCAAACCGGAAACGGTCCCACCGTGTTATTGTTCCCCTGGTGCTCTCTTTATACATGCATTGGTGTTCGCAGCAGGGAAAGCCCTATTTATTCGGTTTTAATGAATTTCTCAATTTGTTAACAGTCGTAACACATTATTTAATCAATAATCTCAGATATAACAGTTAAAAACAATGTGTGAGCTGGTCTTTAAACCATTGAAAATGCACGGGTACTTCTTAGATAGTCTGTAGTTTATCTAATTTAAATGTAACATTTTATGAAACTGTAAAGCCTTAAACAGGTGAATTTAATGTATTAGTAGTCATGCATTTTGGTTTTTGTGGAGGCGTAAAAACGTAAAACAGCTTCCAGTAAACATGGCCTCAGACCGGCGGAGGGACAGCCGGAGCTGGGACTGGGACAGCCCGCAGTGCAGAGCCCAGCTGGACGAGGTCTTTTTCCGCCGGCATGACTACATCCAGGCCGGCAGCACGGAGCACAGGGAGTTCTGGGCTTTCTTTGACCGTTTCCAGAGGTTTAAAACAAGGAAGGAAATGTCTGGGTCAGGAGCCAAAGAGGACAGGAGTAAGTCTGGCTCTGGAAAGGTAGACCTCGGCCTCCCTAAAGAGTATGATGCCCGGTACAGGATTAATGTGTCTGTGTGCACCCTGGATGTGGAGGAGCGCCTGGGGAAGTCAGAGCACCGAGGCAGCCAGAGATCCTCAGGACCAGGCAGTCAGGAGATCTCAGACTGCCGCCTGGCTCTGCTGCACTTCCTGGACTTCATCAGAGACAGAGTTTTGGAAAGCTGGCCAAGCTCCGCAGGGAGCAGAAGAACCTTCCCATCTTCCAGTACCGGGACCGGATCGTGGAGCTGGTGCGACAGAGCCCCGTGTTGGTGGTGGCAGGGGACACAGGCTGTGGGAAATCCACCCAAGTCCCTCAGTATCTTCTTGCAGCTGGCTTCAACCACATTGCCTGCACTCAGCCTCGACGGATTGCCTGTATATCCCTCGCCAAGAGGGTCAGCTTTGAAAGTCTCAATCAGTACGGCTCTAAGGTTTGTTATCACAAGTACCTTCAGCTGAAGCACCAGCTAGAACTAAGACTAGTCAAGCATGTTAAAAACACAGTAGTTGACTTGTCTATGCACATGTATCAAACACTCAACAGTAACACACAGTTTAGAATAGAATAGAAGTACTGGACCTAAGATAGATTTAAGATTCAATTCAAGATTCAAAGATTTATTGTCATTTCATATACATAACTACAGTGTAGTAATGCAATGAATGAAAAGCTTAGGTCACAGGTTCCGCAACAGTGCAATTACATAAAAACACATACATTTTTATAAGAATAAAATGGTCAGTAAAAATAAAAATAGTGCAAGCTCAGGTGTACTTTTATGGCCTGTGGGATGAAACTGTCTCTGAATCTGGCGGTCTTTGTCCTGATGCTGATACTTTTTCCATTCATCCAAGAGTCTTCACCAGCTCCACACATTGTTGGGAAGGCCAATGAATCATAACTGTTGTTATAAAAGCAGATTTTGCACATGCAAACTCAAGGAAACTGTCTTCTTTTTGCATGCAAAAAAGAGTGTTTCTTTAATTGGATCCTGTATATAAAAAACTGACATAATGCTGTCATGTTCTGCAGGTGGGGTACCAGATCCGCTTCGAGACCACGAAGACCCCGTCCACCAAACTACTGTTCCTGACAGAGGGGCTGCTGCTCCGGCAGATCCAGCAGGACCGGTCCCTCTCTCAGTACCAGGTGTTGATCGTGGACGAGGTCCATGAGAGACACCTCCACTGCGACTTCCTCCTGGGGGTCCTGCGCTCTCTGCTGGCAGAAACCCCAGAACTGCGTCTCATCCTCATGTCCGCCACCATCAACATCAAACTGTTCTCTGACTACTTCAGCGGCGCTCCTGTGCTGCAGGTACCAGGCCGGCTGTTTCCTATACAGGTGAGCAGAGAACCAGATGTACAAATATACAAGCCACTAGATTACATGTGTGTCCTAGGCCTTGATGTTTGAACGCATAATTGCACTAGAGACTTATCTGTACTTGAAGTAACTGGTTCAAACTAGGCTTCATTTTAAATGCATCCACAAAGAATCAAAAGTAATGGATCAATTACTATCAGTACATTTGAGAGCTCTGGACACTTACAAAAACACTTTTTAAAATAGTATAAATATATATACTCTTGCAAAATATAAATATGTTACCTTCATATTTGTAATGGCCTGGTGGTTGGTGTCTTATAACAATACAATACTACACAAAGGGGTTTTATTGGCATGACCACATGTTACACATAGCATTCCAAAGCATTCCGCACAAGGCCTTATTATAACCATTTCTGCCTGCAATACATATAAGAAACAATTTATTAGGAAATGATGTCCCAAAAGTAATATTTCTATCGTAGTCGGGGTTTGTAAAGTTTTTAGTTATTTTCTTTAACACATACTTTTTTGTTTTGTTTATGTATTAAGGTGTTATACCAGCCCATTCCCCCTGACGAGCAGCCCTCTCGTTCGGAGAAACTGGATCCCAGACCTTACCTCCGCATCCTGCAGGGCATCGATCAGCGCTACCCCCCCGAGGAGCGCGGCGACCTGCTCATCTTCCTGAGCGGGGTCCAGGAGATCTCCACCGTCCAGGAGGCCTGTCAGGTTCTGGCCACACACACACGCCGCTGGATCGTCCTGCCGCTGCACAGCACGCTCTCTCTGGCCCAGCAGGACAAGGCACGTCACCTTCCTTTGGATTACAGTGGATATAATACGTCTGAATGTGATATGTTAGCTTATCAGTTCTAATTCTTTGTCGTGTAATTCTTCAGGTGTTTGACATTTCTCCTCCTGGGGTGAGAAAGTGCATCATCTCCACCAATATTGCTGAGACGTCCGTTACCATAGATGGAGTTCGCTTCGTTGTAGACTCAGGTATGGCACTGGGAGTACGCTCATAGATTGGGAGTCACTTTTTTAAATACTTACAAACCTTATTTGGTGCAGCCAAGTTTGTTCAAAATCTCTCTCTCTCTTTTGTATTTGTATTAATTTATTTAAGAAGGGACTATGCACATTAATTAACACACACTGGAGTCCATCATGTAAATGTGCCAGATTTAGCCATAGAGGATCATTTCATTTAAGATTAAAATAAGATATACTTTATTGATCCCAAATTGGGGATCGTTGCAGCACCATGTAAAACAACAATTGCACACAATTAGAAACGTTTTTAATTTTTTTTAAAAACAAGTATACAATATAAACATCTCAAAATAGAAGATACAAAGGTTGACCGTGAAGATAAAAATCTGTAAATAAATAATCACAGGCAAAAGCACATGAGCAGACTGTAAACACATAGGGACAATTGCAGCACAATTAAAAGCCCTTGTATACAAACCCTTTAACACATACAAGTCTCAAAAGCACATACATAGTCTCTTGGAGGATCCAAAAGATTCGAAAATCTGTCTATGTTTTCTAACTTTGAGGACATTTGGAGTACAAAGAACAAACATCATATCCATGATGTTTTGTTGTTCATTCTTTTACAGGGAAGGTTAAGGAAATGAGTTTTGACCCTAAGGCCAAGATGCAGCGTCTGCAGGAGTTCTGGATCAGCAGAGCCAGCTCTGAGCAAAGGAAAGGTCGAGCCGGGCGCACAGGTCCAGGAGTTTGCTACCGCCTGTACGCAGAGTCTGACTACGACGCATTCGCTCCTTATCCTGTGCCTGAAATCCACAGAGTGGCTCTGGACTCGCTCATCCTCCAGGTAACAACATCCTGGAGAAAGCAGGAGAGCACATCCTCTTTTTAATTCCAATTCTAGCTTTATTTATGCTATTTTTTGTTCCCTTAGATGAAGAGCATGAGTCTTGGAGATCCACTTTCTTTTGTCTTCATTGATCCTCCCCCTGCTGCTAGTATCCAGACTGCAGTTAATTACCTGAAAGAGCAGGGGGCACTGGACAGCCGGTCTGACCTGACCTCTATCGGCAGCCTGCTGGCACAACTGCCCGTGGATGTGGTCATAGGTAAGATTGTCCATACCAAACCATGTTGGAGTTTTATTGTTTCTTATATTTTGAAAAGTTTGAAGGTGCTGCACATTCAGTAGCAGCTAGATAAGATAAGATCAGATCAGATCAGATAAGATCAGATAAGATCAGATCAGATCAGATCAGATCAGATCAGATCAGAAGTACTTTATTGATCCCAATTTGGGAAATGTTTGCGTTGCAGCACCATAAAAAGACATGGCATTGTACATTAAAAAAATTAAAAGACTAGAAATAAACATTCCAAAATAGTAATAAAATAGCATTAAAAAAAGTAGAAAATATACATGTTGAATTACAAATTTACAGTAACAAAATATAAAGCAGGATATTATATATACATAAGTATGTGAGGAATGGAATATGAAGTGTGTGTGTGTGTGTGTGTGTGTGTGTGTGTGTGTGTGTGTGTGTGTGTGTGTGTGTGTGTGTGTGTGTGTGTGTGTGTGTGTGTGTGTGTGTGTGTGTGTGTGTGTGTGTGTGTGTGTGTGTGTGTGTGTGTGTGTGTGTGTGTGTGTGTGTGTGTGTGTGTGTGTGTGTAGGGAAGATGCTGGTGCTGGGCTCTCTGTTTAACCTGGTGGACCCCGTGTTGACGGTGGCGGCGGCCCTCAGCGTTCAGTCGCCCTTCCTGCGCAGCGCCCAGCACAACCCAGACTGCACCACCGCCCGCCAGCCCCTGCACAGCAACCACGGAGACCCCTTCACCCTGCTCAACACCTTCAACGCCTGGGTGGAGGTCAGTAGTGGAAATATTATGACTCTACCTATTTAATATGTTCGCATTGGATATAAGACGGTCTCCATTATACATACATTTGTGGTCAAAAGTTTACATACACTTGTAAAGAACAGGTATTTCATGACAGTCTTGACTTTTCAATAATTTATACAACTCTTGTTTTTCTGTGATAGATTGATTGGAGCACATACTACTTTGTCACAAAACAAAAATCATGAAGTTTGGTTCTTTTATGAATTTATAATGAGTCTTCTGAAAATGTGATCAAATCTGCTACATGTATGTACACTTTTGACCACAACTGTAAAACTGTCCAACAGGTGAAAGGAGAAAGAGGTGGAGGCTCCAGGAAGTGGTGCAGGAGGAGAGGCCTGGAGGAGCAGCGGCTCTATGAGATGGTCAACTTACGGAGACAGTTCAAGGCAGGCTATACGCAGAAGCTCAAACATTTAAAAGACGTTTTTGATGTGTGAAAACATTTCTACAATATGATCTTCTTCTATGGTTACCAGGAGCTGCTGAGGAGCCACGGCCTGCTGGAGATTCAGAGCAGCGCTCCCTCTGGTGGAGACCGCGTGCAGCGCAGGCAGAGGCTCACTGAGAGGAAGAAGCTGCATCAGATGAAGAGAGACCACGAGCAGCAGGAGAGCGGCCGGCGCAAAGTCCTGAGGCTGGAGGAGGGGCAGGAGGAGTTCAGCTCGGGGTCCGACACAGAGGGGGCCGGCAGGGGCAAGAAGGACGACCAGGCAGGACAGAACGTGGATATACAGGTAGGCCTGTCAAAATGATGCCAGAATAAACAGCAGTGTTTACCACTATAAGACTCAAACGTTGGGCAGACATTGCACTTTTCGTGGACATCATTGAAAAGTCTATTTTATTCTTTGCTGTCATTATTTAATTTATGTTTAATCATTAGAATATTGAAAAAATCTCTTTGTATTTCCAATTTCTGAATATTCTTAAGAATGAAAGTTTAAAAAAACTCTTTAAACGGGGGTACTTGCGTTATTATGCTTTAATATAAATTTCCTTGTATCAGTAACATAAAAAAGTTTATATATATCATTTATCACAACTATTTCTGGGATAACATATATATACAATATGTATATTGTATATATATGTTATCCCAGAAATATATATATATAAATTCATCACGTCATGCCTTCATACAGGTGAAGTCAAAGTACAATTTCCTATTTCTTTAATTGAGTCTCCTTTTTACTGCAATACTTAAAAGTTATAACTTCAACATTTCTTTTTATTGAAGGAAGTGTGTCAGATATTTTGCTGCTGCAGCAATTTACAGGAAAAAGCGTTTTAGTTTGTGGCAGCAATTAACTAGGTAATAATACACACAAGAATGATATTTTTGTATACTGAGAAAAAGGGCAGCACATATTGCATCACGCTATTTATCTTCCCAGAGACGGCTGTGTCTGTATCTCTGTATGCTTCACTCCCTCCCTGATCTCTCTCTGTGTGCTGCTGTAACAGGAGGTGAAGTTCAAGTTGCGTCACAACGTCGGAGCTGCAGGAGGCGGCGAGCGTCAGTCAGGACATGTCCTCCCGTCAGCAAGCTCTCCTCAAGCTGCTGCTCTGCCGCGGCCTCTACCCTCAGCTCGCTCTGCCCGATGAACACAACTCCACCCGCAAGGACTCGGAGCAGGTGGGCTGCACCCCAGTTCAAACATTGCAACAACACAATAGAGGGGAATCACTACTGACTTCCACATTTGGATTTGTTTAGGTGTTCCACACAAGGAATAAGCAGGGAGTGGTGATCCACCCGACCAGTGTGTTCGCCACCGACCCCGAGGTGTTACAAGTGCCTGAGGGGGACGGAGACATGGGTAAACAAATAACTTATTTTAAAGGTCTCCTATCATGCAAAATGCCGTTTTTAATGTCTTTTATACATAAATATGTGTCCCTGGTGTTTCTCGGTGGGAACTCACAAAGTGTCAGAAAACAAAACCCTCTCTCTTTTCCTCCGTACCCAAATCTCTAAACACGGGGGTACAACGGAGCTGATCCAGATTTGCATCCGATATGACGTAATATCGGAAATGTGGATCCACGGCACTATCAGAAACGTTGCTATCAGAAACAATGCCCGACGTGTTTTGGAAGTAATATGGTCTTTGTTTACATTAGCAAGCATCGCTAACACTCAGAGCTAACCTGTACTGGAGAGAGAGTGTGTAAAGAAGCAGGAAATAAGAAAAGGAACTCACCTTGTGTAAACCCGCAAGAGAAAAAGCATTTGAGCTCAGAAATAATCCTTGATGTGGTTTGGAACATGATATGGCATTTAATCACGGCAGCATTTAGCTGTATCTCGTAGAATTCTGAGCAGGCACAAGCTCCCCCTCCTCTTTTTTTCAAGCTAAGGACCCCGAACCCGCACTTCTCTAACAGGCCTGAAACAGAGGGATATGAGGGATGTCTAAAATGCATGATCTGTTTGGTATTTTGAGCAAAACACATCATAGACATGTTTTTTATATATTTGTATATATCTGAGACCTATAATATATGCCTTAAAATAGCATGATGAGAGATTGAAAGTACATAAAGAGAAACAAAGAAAACAATCAAGATAAAAGTGTGTCTTTCTGGAGCTGACTTTTAAATCTAGAAAAGACAGCATCTGTTATTTGTGATAATGTTCCTAAAAATTCAGGCCAGTTCCCCCAAAGAACGTATTGTTGTCCTCATATGTCTCTTCTTTTCTCTCTTTTTGTTGTGCATGTCTCTCACCATGTCTCATGTGTCTCCTCCCTTAAGGGCCTGAGCGGAGGGACAGCAGCAGACACCAGCTGCTAGCCTTCGTCACTCTGTTGGAGACCAACAAGCCGTATTTGTCCAACTGTGTGCGGGTACCAGCTCTGCAGGTGTGTACCACCTGTGGGAGGCCCCTGAGAATTACATTTAAAAAAACATCTCTGGATTAGTTTAAAACATTTATTGTTCTATTAAAGTAAGCTACCAGAGTCATGGTTGACCTATAAACCCATGTACTACATGGCTTAGTTGAATACTCGATTCTGATTGGTCAATTCTGACATTTCAGAGATGAATATGACGGTAGTACAGATCGCTGTTAAGCACTATAATGACCGTTGCTAAGGAGAATGAAGAGAGAGAAAGGAAAAGAGGTGAAAAGACGGAGCGCTGGACGTCAGATAAATCACCAGAAGCAGGCAGACAGGAAGTAACCACTAACAGGAACACAGTGTGGGCTCTGCAGTGTTTAAGGACGTGTTAGTGGGAGAAGAACTGTGAACACACTTGGACAGTCACAGAAAACATCCATCAGAGTGGTCTTCATTTTAAATGAAGTTGTTGTTGTCGGAGTTCCAGCCATTGGTGCGTGGTGGAAGGGGTTTGATGTTCTTAGCGGAAACAATACGATCATTTTCAAGTAAAACAAAAAACATTTCAATGAATATTTGGAGTCAAGTAATTAGTTTGTTTAGTATGTGGCCGTGTAATGAGCAGGATAATGTGTATTGGGAAAAGAACACCGTTCAGAATGATCAAGGTCCCTCCTCTTCGCGTCGGGCTCCACGATGATCCAGTTTACGGCTGGATGTGATTCCTAACTCAGTTGTAGAATTGTGTGATGCATTTTCAATTCACTGGTTCAAGTATTGCAATAAAAAATGTATGTGATAATGGAGAATAACTTAAATAATGGTTCCTCTTAGAAATAGTTTTTCCATGAAACAGGTACTTTACACAGATAAACAAAAATGCAACTAAGGCATACTTTTTGTATTAATTAGTTGTAAAAACATTTTACACAAATTCACATATTTCTATATTATGAAAAGTCCCACCTGTTTATTGTGGCCAACATTTGTATTCTACCCAGCTGGGGTCCCTTTACCCATCATGCATCACTGTTACCTCTGTGTGTGCATGTGCTCCCAGGCTCTGCTGCTGGTGGCCAACAGTGTGGACAGTAACGCTGACTGCACGCTGCTGGTGGTGGACGGCTGGCTGGAGCTGGAGCTGAGGGAGGCGGAGGAGGCCCTGAAGGTGCTGTCCACCGCCCTCACCCTCCGGGGGGAGTGGGAGCGCCTCCTGCTGGCCCAGCTGGGGCAGAGCACCATGGGGCCAGAGCAGGGGGTCTCCCGCAAAGTCCTGGAGAAGCTGAGCGAGGGCCTGGTCCGCTTCCTGCTCTACACTGAGGTAGGATGCTCCCAAAACATTAAGTATCTCAAACACATACTCTTGATGCAAATTATAAGTTATTGTTTTGTTTATTTTTACTTTCCAGATGCTCAAATCATATTTTACAATTTCCACTCAAAATAGTATCAGTTGAACATTTCTATAATATCACCTCTATAATTATATAACATTTTAAAGGTCCCCTATGATACTATTTTTCAACACTATATTATAGGTCTCAGATATATACAAAACATGTCTCTGAAGTGTTTGGCTCCAAATACCAAACAGATCAGACATTGTAGCATCCCATAAACCAGTGTTTCTCAAAGTGTGGGGCGCTCCGCACTGCTGGGGCGCAGAGATGTGATAGGTGGGTCGCGAATGGAGGCGATGAACGGGAGATTTTTTATTTTTTTTATATACATTTTTTGGACCTCAGGCCGGAATCGAACCTGGGTCCTCGCGAGCGGTAGTGGACTGTTACAGCCGGAGACTGTTACAGCCGGAGCGCAGCGACGCTGTGAAAGACCACTGCCCACCTATGCCAGAGCCAGCGGCCTACCGAAGGCAGCAGCCCACCAACGGCAGCGGCCCACCGGGAAAAGTCCCGAATCCGAGCCTGCTCACACACACACAACTGAAACCAAAATCATTTACAGACGTATATGTAAAAATCTCATACACACATGTGAAACGCTCTCACACACACACACACACACACACACACACACACCACAACACACACAACAGCGTTGCAGTCGGGAAGAAAAGCAATGTGGAGCGGCACCTCACCACTTGACACAGAGGGGACACGTGTTTATGTGTAAAAGACATGAAAAAGTGGATTTTGCATAATAGGTGACCTAATGATAACGTTGAATCAAAATGATGCTATCATTGAAATACTTCTCTATAAATCATGAATGAATACTCCATGATCATTCTCTGCTATGATCTGATTATTTATTTTGTCACATGTTTAATATATAGTTATTAGTGTTATATATCTAATTATGGTCATAATGCGTTGAGGACCACTTCAATAACAAGATGGTTCATCTCAAAGGCTTATTGCTAAAACACTTTCCAAGTAACAATTGACTATTCCTGTGATGGTCTCACCCCCCCCCCCCAGATCACGTACAGCCTGCGGCGCCTCACAGCCTTCCAGACTCAGAACCTGTACGTGGGCCCCCGGCCTCAGGAGCCGCCCCAGAGGGGAACCCTCTGTTCCCAGGGGTGGAGGCCAAGCCGGACCCCATCAAAGGAGGCCTGCGCGTCACCAGCTTCTTCACCTACAACTGCCTCACTGTGAGTCTGGAAGTGGCAGTCTATGACCAGCATTCTGTTAACGTCACAAATGGATGAAAATAACCGCTGGCTAAATCATCCCATGTTTGTTAAATATATGTATGTTCATTTATCAGACATTTGAAAAGGTCCCTTTAGGTGAACTTTACCGGGAACCAAATGTTTTTTAATGACATTTCATTTAACTTTTTATTTGATTTTTTAAAACGTTATTTATTATGAATTTGTTTTTTTTTTCACGTTGTACTATAATTCGTATTTGACTTTTAGATGACATAACATACATAACATTTAATGTAGTATGCATTTGAATGGGATACTATACTATGCCTTCTTATGGCATTTTAACAACTGTATTCTTTTATTTATGGTATGCTTTACTTTAATGAAATTCTTTTCCTGAAATATTTTATGATAAACCACACTAGGAGGTTTTTATGGAATACTATTCTATGAGATTTTTTACATTTTTATCACATATTATACTTTTACCTTGACTTTTAATTGCACACTACTCTAATATTTTCTTACTTTTTATAATAAAGTGTAGAAAACTAACTATACTATGACATTCTTTATAGGGACATTTTCAAGATTGTAACTAAATCTTTCAGCCTTCCTTGTTAAACTCCTCTTGCATGAAATACACCGCTCACCACTCCTTAACAGAACTCATATTTACGTGTCATTGACCGTGTGTTTCTGTGATGTGATTTGCAGGACTCTAAGGACCTGTACAGCGAGTGTTTACGCACCTTCTGGAGCTGTCCTAACTGTGACCTCTACATGCCTCTCACTCCGCTGGAGCGCATGCAGCACGAGGCCTCCTGCAGGCCGGCAGGGGAACAGCAGCAGTCAGAGGAAGGTCAGCGACTGCCTGTGTTCATATTTATGTTTGTGTATCTGTAGGTTTTAGATTTCTTCAATACATGCATTACCTGTCTTGTTAGGATATGAATCATTTGAGCCTAACTGAGGGTTTTGTTTTCAGAGCCAGAAGGGGCAAAGGCAGTCTCCTCCTCTTCCTCCTCCATGTCCAGTCTCACCAGAGTTTATCACTGTGACGTCTGCGATGAAGATCTGACCCTCACCTCCACTGAGATCCTCAAACATAAAAGGCAGCACATGTATTCTACCAAGTAGCAGCTTCCTAAGGACAACAACTAATCACAACGGCTCTATTCTGTCAAGGACATATTTGAGTTTATAGAATGAAGTTGTTGTGTTTGTGTCACTATTTTTCTTCCCTTTTTTACTCGAGGAATTTCATTAAACTGCTATTCCTTCCCTTTAACAGCCTCGGTGTGTATTTTCCGTAGCCCTCTGCCTAGTTCTGTTGCAATACCAGATATCTAGATTGCACAAAATGACTGAAATGTCAAATAACAAATAACATAGTTATAGGGTTGATGCTTCTGCAAATTCTTAGATAAAATGTCCAGGTACAGATTTGTATTTTGTGCGTCTACTGTGACATGTCTCCATGCTTTAATGTTCAAAAAGGTCTTTATTTGTCTCATACTGCCTGTGCTGCAGCACCTCTTTTCACCCTCTGTCTGAAACCAGAGCCCAGTCTGCTCTGATAGGTTAGCTCTGTTTTGATTGGTCAACCGCTAAAAGATGTCCCATCCCTTAGCCTATTACGTCAAATGTGTTGGAGCGCTAGCCAATACAAGTGTTACGTAATGATGTCACTAAGTTACACAAGTAAACAAAGGAGTCCAATGGAGGAGTTTCAGGCAGGGGGGGGGGGGAGTGTGTGGGAGAGAAACTCCCTATGGAGGGAACACAGGCCTTTGAGACCATTTACATGCACACAAACCTGTATAACACTACAGGAAATGTAAAACCCCCAAAAAAGAATAAGGCCCCTTTAAGGATATTTGTGTTAACATAACTTCCCTCCGATGTTTCTGAGAAGTCACAGAGTTGAGGACACATGACATAGAGAGAAGTAGACAGTGATTTTAAAATATAGAGTGAGGGTTTAATAATGATACAAACCCACGATATGTAACACCTCAAAGCAGCACATTGGCACAAAGTCAGAAGTAAGACAGCACGGAAGATAAAAACCTGTCTCAAAAAAATAAAGAATCAGAATAAATATCTCAATAAATAAATAAACAGGTAATATCTCATTAATTACTTTGAAACTAATAAATACGTACATTTGAAAATATGCACATTGGCAGAAATCAATAACCCAAAAAAGTAAAATAGTACTTAACACAGAGTTACTTAGAAATCATAAGTTATTGATTACTCAAATCAAAAGGCACATTTATTAAGATGTAAGAATGGGGCCTGAAAATTGTGACCGCATGACTGTCAGTACTGTACTCTAACACCATTTCTGAACCAGAAGTAGCAAACTGTGTGCAATGGCTTCACTAGTTCTGTGTGTCTGCACCATCGAGTGTGTGTGTGTGTGTGCGGGTCTATGCATCGCAGATCTGTGAGGATTGTGTGTGAGGGGGGGGACAAAGGGGGTTAGGATCAGGGAATGGCAGTCTAGTGACGGACTGTGTGTTAGGGTTAGAGTTAGGGTTGCATGTCCTTTATTTTTGGAACAATGACCGTCCCATAACCGAGAGGTCAGGGGTCACGTTCATCAGCAGGTGTGTGTCCTGTCTCTGAACCCTCTTTACTGCCTGTTCACTCACTTTAAGTCACTTTGGATCAAAGTTCTTGGCTAAACCTAAAAATGTAAATAATCTGGTGAAGCTTCTGAAAGGTTCATTCTGCCATCATTCATGATCCCCTCACACTGTCAGGATGTCATCATTCTGGATGCTCAGTGCATTTTGTGATTTATTTTGAGATCATTTGTTGTAATCTATATGTCAGTGTTCCCTATTTTTACACAACCTTCGAATCAACATCTAGCCTTCAAGAAAACTTTCCAAAACTCAGAAAATAAGTTAGTTCTTGATTTTGGTGAGGAGACCAATTTGAACAGTTCAAGGTATAATAGTGCCTCAGTTTTTCAGTTCTACAAAATAATGTTATCTTTGCAATTTGGTTGCAAGAGGCTCACTTCTGTAGGGTAACAAGTGTCTCTACCTCTTATAATATATATTTCCTTGCATGATAGTTCAACACTAGTGAGTTCATTGATTCGTTGACATGTTAAGATTTCTGCTTGACAAAATGTGTCAGAGCCGTGGCTTTTAAACTAACATGGCCAGCAAACACTGTAAGTATAAAAATATACAGCCAATCAGCAGAATAGACACAGAAATGCAAGATTCATCCCCGATAGCGTTTCTATTTGAAATGTCTTGAGTTTAATTTATCTTTAAACCTAACTATAAACTCAAAAACGTACACTATGTCACTTCCTCAGCACCTTGAGTGGGATAAGAACTTTGATAAGGATTGTTTTACTCTGCCGCGACACCTCATCGATTGTTAAGAGACGGCGGGAAATTTAAATAGGATTAGGACAGGAATTAAAATAGCAGCTTTTTCTATCTTCATAATTAAAGCAACATTCAGCAAACACATCTCCCACTGTGCCCAAACGAAGACCGACCGCCATTCTTCTTTTTTCAACATAATGTGCCTCTTTTCTCATCACAGGGTCGACAGTCTGCAACACACCTGTGAGCTACGTGCTGCAGTTTTATCCTTTCTGCTCCATATGGAACACAATAACACACTACAGTTTTCAGTTCCAACACTTTTTAGATTTTCCTAACGTGAGCAACGGGTACAAAAATACTCTTTCAATACATTGTTCATTGCACTTAATGTTTTTGGTGGCGTCTCATTCGAAGGCCTAGACACGTCTGCGGATCGGTTAGCGCGGGGTCCTGTTTTCCTTTCTCTTTGGGGACTGTACGTGTACATTAGGTAGAATAGACTCGCGCAGAGGCCTCAGTTGTAAGCACCTTGACTGATTCAACAAGTACAGTGGTTGGGATGTGATGTCCTCTATGATTAATATTGGAAAATACACGGAAAGATGAAAAAATATGTGTAAAGTGAGCGTGTTTTTAATGTTCGACACACATTCTTGATTTTCTTTTTTTTCTACTTTTTTTATAAAACAAAAATAACCTTGTGTTTGGTTACAAAGGACCATTATGGATCACATTATGACTTTTAAGTCTTTGTGGTTGTCATTGCAACTTCCCTTAACATTAACTGTCCCTTTGCATTTAATAACCTTTCCTCCACTGTGGTCTCCTACGTTAACCAACACCAGTGGTCTCAGATGTTCACACTTTCTTGAAGACTGCACTTTTGCTCACCCCCCTCCCATTCTCTTTTCATTCCTTAACAAGGGCTGAGTAACATCTGAGGTAAAATTAGAGGTAAAGGGTGACATCTGCTCATCTGACTGATAAACAGGCCAACATGAAACAAATAACTTCCCCAAGAAGATCTCATGTCTGTGAATACGTGATAGTGTGTGCCATTGGGGGATTCTGTCAATATGTTTTACATTTAATAAAATATACCAATTCAAATTATAACAATCATATATATAAACGTCTTTCGTTTTTTGTGTTTTTCCTTTCTAAATAAAAAAAACAAAAAAAAAACAGACATTTGAAACAGTGTACACATCATCTTAGCCTATGCCACTCTCTTCCTGTGATAAAGTCTCCGACGCTGATTCTAGATCAGCCGACCCTCAGTAAATCCACTACGAAGGCTCCAGATGACTCCCACAGAGCCTGGTCTGAGTGCGGTGTGCCCCCAATAGGCAGGGGCCAGTGAGGAAGGCCTCGGGTTGAAAAAGAGAAAGAGCGGAATGCAGTGGAAGGCCGCGGGGCTTTGGGGGGTCACGTCAGAGGTCTGGGTCTCCTGAGAGAGCTGTACCACCTGCTTAACTCCACCTGCTTTACTCTACCTCCTCCGTCGCCACAGATGCTCTCTCCTCCGAACACCCAAACCTCCTTGGTCCAGGGAACCCCCCCCACCCCCTAGCCTGGCCTCATCGGACCGCCTTGTGCTTTCCCCCACAGCAGCCACACCTCTCCCCACACCGCAGGCAGGCGTGCAAAGGCAGGTAGCAGCACATGCAGGGCACGAAGAGGGACAGGGCCACGAGGGCCAACCAGCGGGCACAGCACAGGGGGTGTGGGTGGCCCCCCAGCGAGTCTTCACACGAGCAAGGCTCCCAGAACTCCCCTTCAGAGTCCGACATGCAGTGGTAGAGCAGACTCTCTGCGCACCACACACAGGTCCACTGGCGCAGGCAGTGCAGGGCGGGGTCCGGGGCGTCTCTGCAGCGGCCCCGCCCGTTCTCCGAAGAGCTGAAAACAGAGCGGCAGTACACACAACGTGATGAGCATGAAGATGAACCCTGAGGACACGGGCTGTCGTCGTCGGGGGAGATCACCCCTGGGTCACCACCACCACTGGCCCCTCCTCCTCCTCCTCTCTTACGTGTCCGCGACCGGGGCGTGCCAAGTGAGGTGTGGATGCAGCAGGGGGAGGGCGAGCCTTTGCAGGTCTCCTGGGGGGACCCGGCGGGTGAGGACACGCCTGACACGGCGTTGGGCATGGACATGCAGGTGGGCGACGACGAGGACAGCCTCTGGGCAGCTTTACTGTCCAGAGACACCGTCACGTCGCAGCCCGCCGTCCCCACCCCTGCCAGATCCTTCTCAAAGCGAACAACGCACAGCTCCGACTTGTCCGGGACACTCACTCCTCCACCGACAACCACACCCCCGGTCAGCCCCCCGACCATAGTCCTAGTGGCCCCCGCCCGCCGGTAGTCCTCGTAACCTCGAGAACCCCACAGGTCTTTGCAAGGGTCCACACTGTGCAGGTCTCCCTCCTCCAGCAGAGAGATGGTGGGTGAGAGGGGGGACAGAGGAGATGAGGCCGTGGGACCCGTAGGAGGAGTAGGCGGAGCAGGAGGCGGGGGCGGAGGCGATGGCGGATTCAACACAGTCGTCATTTGTGAGAGCTGTCCCGGCCTGGTGTGGATCTGTGGAGAGGGGGTAGAGTTACAGAGGGAGTCAGGAACAGGGTGTTACAGGAGGCAATCCTCCTGAGGGCATCTCAAACAGGAGTACAGATGATCAAGAACCTTCAGTCAGTCGAGGGGGGTTTTCATTTCACCTATCAATGTATGTCTGCAGATGTGGACTTAAGTATGGAGAAACAAGGGGGGAATCAACCAGTCCACCTTCTGTGTTTTTTCTAAGTAAGAGCACTCTTTAAGCTCTTTTGCCCCCAAGTGTGACCAGAACACATACAGAGAAATAATTTAAGATTACATAAACTTGTGTTCATTGAAGCTTTGTGTTATCCCAACAAAGTACATGTGATGGACTTTGAGCAGACGATGTTACCTGAGCAGGCGTCTGAGTGGTGACTGCATGGCTGGATCCAAAACTAAACTCTTCCGACAGAACGAAGCAGGTAGACGACGACTCGCTCGTCACTATGGTGAGGGGTTTGGGAAGCATCTCCTTTCTGCTGTTGGACGACGACTCACTTCCTGTATGAGACTGGCAGAGGCTACATGTCAGACACACCAATAACTGCATAAGGTGCCCAATGGTAACGAAAATAACTTAGAGAGTAAATGCTCAACTGATCAACTGCTCAGATACTCACAGCTTGTCCATCATCCTCGGTGTCGGCCTCTTCTGGTGTGGAGGACGAGGGCGAGTCAGAGCCTTGATGACATGGATAGAGAGGATTTAGTCCTGTTAGATACTTTCTAAAGCCTCTTCGAGCACAGCTGATGAAAGTTTTAACATATGACTCATATGTACCTCTGTCCAGCTTGTCTATGACAGTCTGGAGCCCTTTCTCGAAGGAGATGGCGTCGGCAGGACTCTGGAACGTAAGGCCAAACTTTCGATCTTCTACTCGCCAGTGATGGAAGATGGGGTTCACCTTGTTGTACACTAACCCCCTTTGCACTGCACACTCCAACACCGGCTAAAGACACAAATGGCAAACCCAGGAAGTTAGTTCCCTCACCAGGATGTATCGTTTCCTGTTCCTACATAACATGATGTACAGTCTTCGGGTGGTTACAGTCTTTACACACACGCACACACTCACTGCTCGATCTCGCAGCCGCTCTCCACGTATGATGTATTCTCTCCGCCCCCTGCCGTCTTGACTCCGCCCTTTACATATGACCACATGACTGAGGCCGCCACCTCCAAGGGGCACCCAACCGCCACTGGAGTCATCACGTGTCATCACCACTGCACGAACACGCACACTGTCAGGGAAGCCAAGAGAGTGAGCAGAGGCCTAGGCTGATTAAACAACGCAAGATTCAAGATTTAGATTCAAGATTCAAGATTGTCATATGTACAGTAGCTACAGCGTAGGTATGGCAATGAAAACCTTAAGTCCCAGGCTCCTTCAACAATGCAACGTAAATATATATAAGATATAACAATAAAAAAATGTGCAGGAAGAACATAACAGAAATTAAAAAAAGAGAATGTTGCCAGTGACCAATGTGCAGGTAAATGCACGCCATCTTAATTCATGAATGATATACACATATCAATGATCAATGATATACACAGACTCACACCAAAACCCGCAAACATGCAAGCAAAGATGAGCACATTCATTCAATTGAATAAAAAAACAAAAATAGGGTACTAGGATGATGCTAAGGCAACTGTTTCCAACTCCGGTGAACTGAGATTTCATGATGAAGACAGAATTGCCAGCTGGTGTTGCAACATGACAGCTCAAATCACACAGTTATAGCCAGGGTAGTGTTTTTTATCAATCCATGATTACGTGATTGAGGTAAATCGGATTTAATTAGCATGTGGTGACGGTAAACCAAAGTAAAACATCACGAACTATGTGTGGTTTTGCCTTAATTTAAACATATCTGGAGGAAACTGAGAAATAAAACTGGGCCTGCTGACTAGGCTACATGCGCTGAGAATAAAGGAAGTGTGGATAGAGAGAAAGCCAGCATTGAGGAGGAGAGACATGGCCAAATGGGAGGAGGGAGGAGGAAGAATGAGTGTTTCCCAGATAGATGTATCAATGAACGCACCCATTCGCCATCAGAGGCCCCGGCATTCTTGCAAAAATAAGCTCAGCCCTCGCCAGTGGCTGAATAATTCAGCACCGCAGCTCGAAATGTGAATGTAATGCGTTCTCAGCCGTTGTTTCTTTTGGTAATTCTCAAATCACACCAAAGTACAAGTGTTGAAATGGGTTTCACAGACGCTCCTTTCCTCCATTCCGCCCCTGCTGCACGCACTCATTAACACACCCCGATATAAGGTTTTATTTATTTTTATGAATGGGATAGAGCCAGTCTGGCTTCACTGTGCCTCGGATATTTCGCCCGGAAGATGCACAAGGCCTAAAATACAATGCGATCGCGTGTGAAAAAAGGGAAGGCAAAAGGAACGAGTGGGTGAGAGGATGGAGAGGAAACGAGAAATGGGGGGAGGGGGCCGATTAGAAAAAAGGGAAGGAGGAGAGGAGGGGTGAGGAAGAGTGAGAGCGAGCGAGGGAGAAAAAAAAATCACATTTCATTCATAAAGTTTGGCTTTAAAAAATCATAATGAAACCCCGAGACACGTTGATAAAAATCACAACGCCTCCATCCCTCCCTCGTTTCAATGTAGCCATGTCTTGAATGACGCGATGCTGGCCCCAAACTCGCCATATTTCGCCCCCCCCCCCCCATACATATTACACATTTCGTGACTGTTTTTACCAACCGCGAAACCACGCATTTAATTCAGAATTGTTGCACAGCTATTTGTTTATATGCTTTACATTATTATTCCAGTGTCATGTTGTAGGTTGTGTGCCAGCCGTTTTAAAAGCACAGGTCCACATGTAGGTGGCTTCACATTTATCACATATTGGCATATCGGAAATGGGGTGTATGCTGTTGATTCAAGACTACGTAATGGTGTTTTTATTCTAGCCTGCTAAATTGTAGAGCACCGATTGTGATAAGAGTGCATGATGCTGGCTTGGTGTAACATTGATGGCGGTGGCGTTTTCTCTCTATCATCTATATTTCTGGCGGATGGCTGTATATATATATATATGTGTGTGTGTGCAATGTTAAAAATGAAAATGTAAGGACTTACTCGCCCTCCATGGCTCGGTGTTGCCCGCCGCTTGCAGCAGCCCACCCCAGGGTCTCTCCTCTCTCTCTCTCTTTTTATCCTCCTTTCAGGAAACACTCTCAGGCTCGCTCACATCCTCTCTCTATCTGCTCTCATTTTCCTAATCTTCCTCTCTCTTCCTCCCCTCTCTCTTCCTCTCGCACTCTCTCTCTCCACCTTGATGTCGTTTCGGTGTATTAGGATAGGCTTGAGGTTGCAGCAGCCATTTTCCGCTGGCAGCATCCTCCCTCTCTCTCTCTCCCTCCCTCCCTCCTCTCTCTCTCTCTCGCTCCAAATCTCTCTCTCTCGCTCCGAATCTCTCTCCAAATCTCTCTCTCTCTCTCTCTCTCTCTCTCTCTCTCTCTCTCCTCTCTCTCTCTCTCCTCTCCTCTCTCTCTCTCTCTCTCTCTCTCTCTCTCTCTCTCTCTCTCTCTCTCTCTCTCTCTCTCTCTCTCTCTACCTGCCCTGTGCCAACACATCCGCACTAATCATTGACAGCATCCTGGCTTTAGGTGGCCCATAGGGTTTGTAGTGTAAAGTAACCAAGTACATTTACTCAAGTACTGTACTTAAGTAACATTTTGAGAGACTTGTACTTTACTTGAGTATTTCAATTGTAATAAACACAGTATTGCATCAATAATTATAATCAAAACATATTATATAAATAATTCTGGAATGGCCTAATGGGTACTTTTACTTTTGGTACTTTAAGTATATTTTGATGCTAATACTTTTGTACCTTTACGTAAGTAATCGCAGAGTATTCCTACACTCTGGTATTTCTACTTTGACTTAAGTACACATTCTGAGTACTTCTTCCACCTCTGGGTCTACAATGTGACTTTAAATGATTGAAATTGAGCACTGAGACGCTGGTATATGCAGTGAAGTGGGTGGTAAATGAAAAGCTGGGTAAACCATGAATGACACCCGCCTGATCCCTTAATTATCACGGGCAAAAGCACTCCATATATCGCAAAGTTAAAATATTTAAAAAATGATTTGCCCTTCATAGCATTGTTGCCAGCATTCCTCTTTTTCAAGCCACATACTGGATAATTGTGTTGTTGCTATGCTTAGAAGATTCTTAAAAAGTAGCCTAAATAAGTATATTAAGGTCAGAGGTGGAAGAATTACTGATATCTTATACTCAAGTAAAAGTCCTGCATTACAATTGTTACTAAAGTGAAAGTACAAAAGTATTAGCATCCAAATATACTTTATGTACCGAAAGTATTCATTATGCAGAATGGCCCATTTTCTAATATTATATATATGTTACTATTATAATTATTGATGCATTTATGTGTTAATCACAGCTGGTAAAGGTGCAGCTCATTTTACAATTGTAATGCTGTATGATAGCTTGTGGATGTTACTCCATGTGTAACTACAATATTATTTAAGTGTTGATTATATTTCATATCATTAATCCAAATCTGCAAAGTAATTAAAGTATTATATAAATGTACTGGAGTTAAAATGCACTATTTAACTTTTGAATTGTATCGAGGTAGAAGTACAAAGTAGCAAACAATTAAAATACTCAAGTAAAGTACTCAAGTAGTATCTCAAAATTGTAGTTAAGTAAAGTATTTAGTTACTTTACACCACTATTAGGATCGTTGCGTTGGCAGCTTTTAGGCGTTGGCACCATGGACAGCGACACCCTGCTTATAAGAAACGAGACTGACGTTTCATTTATATAATTAAGGCTTGTACACAATAAAACAGTTGACTAACTTATCATATGTTACTTCTGGTCACTTAATAAAAAAAAAACACCGACCTGATCTTTCATATTTGAGACATTACACATATTTGTAGCAGAATGCAGTGTAAACGTAGACATAGCTACACAGCTACAACATTGAATGATATTTTATGTTTCACAACGGGTTGAAATAAAAGTCGTACAAAGTAAATGCTCAAACTTCAGCTTTACTTTTTTCATTGAGTTAAAAATTTGCAGCCTGGGGTACATTCATATGGTTCGTTGGTCTAGGGGTATGATTCTCGCTTAGGGTGCGAGAGGTCCCGGGTTCAAATCCCGGACGAGCCCAGATTTTGAAACAAGGGCCAACGTAACATTCCAAGAAGTGTATTGGACTGACACTTTGCACAGACACTTTGCACAGGGTGCTCCTGTAAATTATCAAATGAGATAGTTGCCACGTACCGGAAAACTCCAGATCCAGTTCCGGGTGCTGCTCCCAGGCTTGGACCCTGGGCGAAACAAATCACAAGAAAGATCCCTTAAATGGATCAACAAAATACCACATTGTGCTTTATTCAACCCCGTTGTGAAAGTAAGGTAATGACGTTGTTCAACTGATAATATTATAGCCTCTTATATTAATAAGAGGACATAAGGCCACCTTTATTTCAGTACCAAGGACAGCGTTTGGCAAATTCACTGACAAAAAGCCTACTTTTAGATTGTTGACAGAAGTATATCAACATTATGATATTTTGTTACATGGTAGCACATAATAATATTCCAACATGCATACGAAAAGTATCGTCAATTAATAATAATATACACTACTTTATATATTAAAGCTATTTTACAAAATTATCATTGAGGGTGCGACCCATTAGAATTGTTGAAACTAACGAATTATCAATGAAAACAACGAATGACCACATTGACCAAACATATGTTATTGTAGCCCTTATATCAGAATACACAAGTTTACCCTCTCACCTACAATTTCCCATCAACGCAGCACACAGTAGAATAACCATGGCAGTTCGATTTCATTGATAGGTACATTTACAAAAGTATTGAATTATCACCTGACCCCACCTGGCTTTACATATGACTTTGAAGCAATCTGGTAAAGTAACATTTAATTTGGCATGATGCAAAATATTAACAAAATAAATAATTTGGGTCTTAAAAATTGATTTTAGTCCCACATAGGGTAGTGTGGAGCACATCTTAGCTAATAACGTAGACATAAAATCAACTGACAAGCGTCAGACTTGTGAGGCGTTTGGGGACTGTGGGAAAGTTGCCTACTTTGCCATACAGTTCATTGATGGAACCAATTACACTACATAACTTATCGACCGTTTGTACTGGTCGTTTCTTTAGAACTGACGACCGAACATTTGAACTTTTCAAATGAAAATATGTTTGTGAATGTGTCCTTCCCTCTGATAACCATCCCTGCAGACCGGCAGCCCAGCCGCAGGTTAGTTTTCTTAAATAACTTTTAGGTAACCGTTTTATCCGCCTTTTCTCACGGAAGTAATTACGCTACTTTAACTATTGAATTGCTGTTTCGTGTATCTGAAATATTTACACCTACAACGTCTAACAAAACAAAGTGGTTTTCTAAGCGAGCAACTGAACACAACTTATGTTACTGCTGGCATTTAGTCAGTAAAATGAATTGAAAACCTTTGTTAGATAAGCTAATACACACTTATTGATACACGCTAACTGTTGATAGGCAGCACTTGTTTGTGATGTAGGATACATTTAAAACCTTTTTTGCCTTATATAACCATCATGAGCTTAGTCATTAAGAGTGTTCAAATAAGTACTCAGATCCTTTATTTTTAGTAAAAGTACAAATACTATAATATTAAAACACTCCACTACAAGTCAAATGTGTAAATGTTACTTAAATTAAAGTACAAAAGTATTAGCAACTAAATATACTTACTTACGTACTCATTCTGCACAATGACCCGTTTCAGACAAATATAAAGTACAGCAGTATTATAAGCTAAATGGACTTCAAGTATCAAAAGTAAAAGTACTTGTTATGCAGAATGGATATTTTCACAGTATTACAGTATTATTGTTATTATTTTATCCTCTTTTCATACATGTAAGAGTATTTAAAAACTAGAAGGAGATTAGAAGTACAGTACTGCATTGTACCATATAAGCATATCATGTGTTTTTATATGTAAAACACTAGTCACTGTAGTAAGTAAAAAGTACAATGTTCCCCTTTAAAATGTAGTGCAGTAGAAGTATGAAGTAGCAATAAATGGAAATACCAAGTAAAGTACAAATATGTCAAAAAGTACTCAAGTACAGTACATACTTGAGTAAATGTACTTATTTACTTTCCACAACAGGATTTATGGTAAATACATTTTTATTAAATTTAAAGTAAATCCAAAATCAAGACAGTATTGTTTTTCTTTTAAAAAAAGAACAGAAACATATGGAATTCTTTTTGTATTAAACAGCTGGACACTGTAGTTTAAAACTAGTACTACTTTGTATGTTGCAATACATGGCATGTCACCTGTGGCTGATGTGTTTAACATTTTTATTTCAAAATGGAGATCTGTGGCAGACAAATATCAAGCTTTTGACCGACCGTACTTGGTAGTAGGATCAGTTCAAATGTGTTTTGCGGACAATAAAACTGAATGTCTCCAGACGTGACTTTTGAGTATTCTGATAAAATCACTTCTTCTTTTTTGCAGCAAGGTAAAATGAACAGTATGGGTATTTTTAAGTCAAAAGAGATGAGACACAGTGAAAAACACCCATACAATAAGGACACACAAAATGAGACCTCAAAAGAAGAAGCTGCCAAAGAGGAGAATGATTTATCTGGAGACCTCAGCAGCTCTGCCAACACCAGTCAAGTCCCTTCTCAACTTCATCAGATGGATCCCAGCCGTGGAGCTGAAGCAATGCTCTCATGGATGCAACAATTTCCTGCTTATGCTCTTCCAAACGGAGAACAAAGCAAGGCTAAGAACATTTCAAAGGATGCTGACCCAGTCAAATATATCCCATTTCTTTCCAAAGCTGACCCAGTGACTCAACAACACACATCGCTTGCAGAACCTAAGGATAGTAAGACCAATGCTCTGAATTGGATAGAGGCTTTGAAGAAAGGCCTAGCACTGCGACTTGGTCTCCTCGGTACATTATGCCCGCAGCAGTCAAGACCTTCAGAATCACAAGTGAAACAGACACAACCTGTGCAGCACCGGGGAAACAGACCGGTGGTGTTTGGAGAAACTCACCATAATGAATCTACAGCGAAGGAAATCACAGGGTTCCACTACACACAGCACCGGCCTCATCCCAAGTGACGCCACCTATGGAATGGAGGTGAGTTGACTTCATTTTATGCATTAATAAATGGTATATTATAAATATTACACACTAATGTTGTATATAAAACAATAAAATGATCCTGTGAACCTGACATATTCAGTGTAGTCCTCCACGTCTTTAGAACTATTTGCACTGCTATTGGTAACATATGAACTTGTATCTCCCCTTACCAGCTTTGGGAGTAAAGAGCCAACAGATATACCGCTTCAAGTTCCGGACGCTAAAAAGCCAGAACCTGTGCAGCGTATATACAAGAGGGTGGTCAGACGTTTACTTACAGCCAACCTACAAAGCAAAAAAGCAGTGGCACAAACCGAAACAGAGATCAGCCAATCAGCAGCTCAAAAGTCCAGTTTATTTGGCTCTCGTGTGAACACAGGAAGCTCTGAGTTACAATGCCCTGCAACAGGACAAAAGCAAGCAGAAGCTCAGGTTAACACAAAGGAAAAAGAAGCAAAGTCCAAAAGTGTCCCCGAAGAAGAAGAGGACCTCAAGTATCGCTTAGGTGTGAATTCAGAAAGGAGTCGTGCCCTTGCTGCCAAAATGCGGCTAAGAAGGAAGCTAGTTAAGAAGAAAGAGCTAGATGGTGTTAGATGCAACCAGAAAGCAGCTGGATCGGCTCTCAATCCGCTGCAGGAGAGTTCACAGCAGCAGGCCGTGGAAGGAAACACAAACCCCAACAGAAACACTTTCATACAAAATAAAAAAACGAACGCACAAGCGTTAAAGGTCCCAGGAGTTGAAGGGACAGCTGCCACTCATAACCCCACAACTGCAGCTCCAGAGAAAAGCACCGGACTCCAGCAGGAGCCTCAAGATCCTGCTGTTAAGCCAAAGACAAGATGCAAAGCAGTAAAAAACATTAAACGCAATCATACAGGAAAGGTCCCTGAGAAAGAAAAGCATGGGGATACAAAAGGAGATGTGAATGGGGAGAATTATCAGGTTCAAACCGAAGAGCAGAAAGCAGCCATCCCCTCTGAAGCAGCTCCTGGGTCAGTTCGTACTGGAGGTCGATGGCCCCCGTTTACAGTGAATCAGTCCTGCTCCCACAAGGTGCGCTGTCTTCATAACAAGGGATCGGTTTGCCGTCAAATGTCCAGAAGTGGTGAGCTACAATTTAAGCTAGTTTGTCAGCGTCAATTTGAGATCTGATTAACTTCCTTTTTAATTCAATTTCAAGAATCAGAAAATAACCTCAAACTATACTTCCACAGGTATTATGAATGCCCAAACCACCTGTGAGAGCCTCCTTGGATCACCACAGTGAGACTCGCAGCTTGCATAGCACTGAGACAAACAGAGTAGGATGAAGATTCCTGACATTCAAAATATGTCACCTTAACCAGCATTTTAATAAGGAAGACTTGAAGTGTAAAAAATATAAATAAAAAACGCAGTATTTCAGAAAGTTTATTTTCGGAATCGTTTATTGCAGAGAAAGATTTGCATTGTAATATCAATTGGATTACAAACCATGTAGGGAGGAACGGGCTTTACCATTTAGAAAACACTCAAACTGCAATGGCGATTCTGTTAGTTGCTAGGATACAAGGCAAGGGCAACACATATCCGTGAGCTCTACTACGGAAAAACTTTGTATACCAAAAAAAAGTTGGCTTAAATTTATGGGAACATTTTTTGTTTTGTAATAGAGTCCCATAGGGGACCAGTTTGGAATAACCCAATAAAAGCTCTGTTTTAATGTTGTTTAATGTAACGGTAGATGTGTAGCAATACACCTGTGATCCTTTCTGTTTCCCCATATTTAAAATAGAACCTCAAGACAGGATGAGCTGCTGATAACTCAAATACAACAAAAATAATTTTTTAAGGAGTATGGGCAACAAATCAACCCCCCAATGAAGTCTTATCCCTCAGGGAAACTGCGTTTGAGCATTTTACTGGGTGTACTGGATCAGCGGCTTGTGTTTCTGAGTGTGTTTGTACATGTCTGAGTGTGTTCCTGGGGACGGATTACACAATCATTTCCAGCTGTCGTGCGTATTCGATGACCTGTTGTGCCAGCTCTGTGGAGGGGATGGTCACCTCCTCTGTCCGCTGCTGCTGGCTGCTGAACGAGTAGTAGCCGTCTGCGCTCAAACTCCATCCCCTCTGAAAAGACAAGGAACAATCAGTTTGGGCTGTTTGGTCATTTCATTAATTGGAAGCAAGAATCTAGGAGGGAATTGTGTTTCAATTTGAGGAATGAAATGACCAAGAAATCTACTTTTTACATGATATGCGTGTAGGTGTGTTTAAGGTGTCAGCCCACGATTAGCCTCTTTATTAAGTCATCTTGTCCTTTTTTTTTGTATACAACCTTAAATCCGACATATGGTTTAAGTTAATTCCCAAATGAAATTTTACACACCTTCTTGGCATAGTCTGTCATCTTTTTCGGGGAGCTGAAGAAAAGCACACGCGTGGCTTCGTTGAACTGGATCTGCTCGTATGCTTTCTCTATGCAACCTGCGATCTCATCACTGGAATAAAAAAATAAATAAATAGATCAGCGTTTAGTTGAACACACAAAAGACATTGTCATGCATTTCAATTGTCACACAATTGTAATATGTTTTGTGTTGAGTAACCTAGTAAGATAGCATAAATGATAGACCTTTGATGTTGTTGTACTCACCTACAGCTTAATATATCACAAATGTAAATGTTTTTGCTGACCCTTACTATGCTAAATGTTTTTAATATAACGTATGCCACTTTTTTCACAGCCATGGTAACATTTCTAAACCAATACATCATTAGGACCTGAACCGAAATATACAACTTCATTTTACAGCAAAACCAACAGATATGGTCCTAAATCAAGTGTTTAGGACTACATCATTGAAAAGGTGTAGAAAGTATTACAGGCTGGATTACCATATTGATGCTTACCGAATTGTGTCGAGCAGAATGTCTATAAAAAAGGTGTAGCTCTCTGCAGGGATATTGCCTTTGGCTAGAAAGACCTTGTTGTAGCTTCCTTCCATCAAGTACTGAGAAGGTCAGAGGAGGATAACAATCAAAACAGTGGGGTTAACATGCAGGTTATTATTGAGACAAGCTTCATATTATATGTGATTAGTTTGAGTTCATAATGTGTGAGTGCAACAATCACAGATATCAAATCAATGTGTCTCAGGCCAAAATTAAACTGTAAGAAATCTATGTCTACGATAAGTTTTGGCCAATCATTTTTGAAAAGCACGAAGTAAGCATGTCTGCAGGTAGCAGTCAAACCTAGCCAGCCAAAAGTAAACATGGCGTAATTTTTGGTCTAATGTAATATGACAATGTATTTTGTACTATAAAAGACTGACAATGTTGAGGAGACAATGACTAAAGGAGCGAATATAACAAGGGAATAAACTTAGTAATTTGAGGGTACAACTGAACCAAAACACAGCTGTTATCCTGTCAATTAACCTACGTGTGTTCCTTCCTAATTGAATGGACAACCCACGAACAATAATGTAAAAAATATTGATTTGAGGGTACAAGATACTGATTGTAGAAAGAAATAATAACATTTCAGCCTGAACACCGAGTCAGGGCAGAACAACAAAGCGATGTCCTAGGAGTAAATTGCAGCACCTGCTCTAGGGACACCGGGTGTCTGATGTATACGTTGGTCTGAATGTCTCGAGCGCTCAGTCTCTCAAGTTCTGTGTGAAACTCAGACACGCGGTTCTGTGAGAGCAGGAAGAGCAGGTTCAGTCCCAGTAACTGGTGCATGTAGGCAGCCTCGGGCAGTTCCTCCCTTAATGAAAAAAGTAGAAGAAGAGAACATTTAGAAAAAAACACCATTTGTACAATGTAGCAACGTACCAATTAAAAAAAGGAAAAGTGACATTACTTGTAATCAAAGTAGTAACATTTGAGCTGGGCCATGTATCTCTCGAAGGATGGGATGTCCTTCTTGAGGATGCTCCACAAGGCTCCGATTTCAAGGACATCACCTGAAAGACACACAAATATTCCTCTATTATTAGGTAGATCTCCCTAAGAACTGGTTTAGTACTATGACAAAAAGTAATTCTTGAGTAATATCAAATGTTGTCTGTCCGCTTGTTTGCCATCAATACTCACGAGCTAAAATGAGCTGCTGCTTGGTGAGCGCAGACCCAGTGGTAGGTAAGAAGTTCAGCTCCAGTAATGAAACCTGTAAAAAAAGAAGTTTGGTGTCATTTTGTACTCAAGGTCAAACATATCATGGACTCGGTCTTAATCAAATTGTTTATAATAGTTTCGGATCATGTCATTAACCTTTCATTATTGGCAACTAAATATAATTATTAAGATATAATATTAGAAAATAGGCTACCCGCAGTATGTATAAGTTGTTAGAATTAGCCCCAACATAAACAGCATCACTAATTGTAATCGAGGAAAATAATCCATGATTCTGAAATAAGCCATTCTTTATAATGAGTATTTTACTTTTGACACACAAGGTATATCTTGACGCTTATAGTTGTGTACTTTTACGTAAGAGTTTAAAGCAGGACCTTTACTTTAAATACACTTAAAAATAAATAGCTTTTAACCAAAATATCAGTAATTTCTATGTGTTTTCCCTACAGCTAACTTACACATCTAAATTAATACAATTTCAACCGAGGAGTTGCAACGTAACTTTTAACAAGAAAAAGCAACCGATAAAATAAACAAAGCGTAATGTCGTCCTAAATGTATTTTTGTTCAAATGTTTATTTTGGATGGAACTACTTTGACAATGAATCAACCAACACTAGGTTTGCGTTAGCAACACACACCGTTTCCTGACTCTCGAAACAGAACAATATGGTATTGCCTTATCAGCCAAACAATAACATATAGTTACGAAATAGAAACGCAGTGTTTTCACCACACAGACAATATAACTATGTGTGTCTAAAGCTAACATAATAGAAAACTCAAAAACAACGTCAGCCTAGCTAGCCCAGGTTAGCAAACTTAGCTACATATGCTAACAACGCCGACGCTTCAAAATAAGCTGTGTTCCTCATTTGACTCATAGAAACAGACTTAAAAACAGATAAACACATGTGCGACTTTACCTTGAGTTTGGTTAGAAGATCTCCACATTTACTCAGGCTGGGGTTTTCTTATTCCACTCTGCTTTTAGATGATCATATAGCCCAGCAGTCTCTTTCAGCGCCATGGTGATTCTGCAAAATGTACGACACCGGCCGCCGTAATACGTTAAATTACTGTCGTGAATCACTCTTGTTGCCATGGACTTTTTTTCCGTTACAGACCGCAGATCAAGATGGCGGCATTCGGGACTGAGCGGTGGTTGAATGAGCTACCAAACCATGCTATTTTCCAAAAAATAAGGGGGAAGTTGGATTCAGATCCTTTCTCAAATGAAAGAGGGATAGCTAAAAACCTGACATTTTGTTTGGGTGCGGACTTGTTCGTATGGGACGACATAGACCGCGTGTTTTACACCACCAACTTGCGACAGCTGAACACGGATGAGGGACGCGGCAGCGGGAACCACCAGTCCCTGCTCTGCATCAACCCTCCTCTCTTTGACCTGTGCCAGGTGCTAGTCAGTCCTACCCAGCACCACGTGGCGCTCATTGGGCAGCGAGGGGTCTCGGTGCTGGAGCTCCCTCAGCGGTGGGGCAAGAGGTCCGAGTTTGAGGGGGGGCGGAGCGAAGTTAACTGCAAAACCATCCCGGTGGCGGAGCGCTTCTTCACCAGCTCCGCGTCGGTGAGTCTGCGGCAGGCGGCGTGGTACCCTAGCGAGGCCGACGAGCCCCACCTGGTGCTGCTCACATCCGACAACGCCATCCGGTTTTACGGCTTGAAGTCGCCCCAGACTCCAACCAAAGTCCTGTCAGTGTCGCAGTCTGAAGATGACAGCGCCAGCCACCGTCCCGTACGCTCCTACGCAGCATCTCTCGGCGAGATAGCGGTGGCGTTTGACTTCGGGCCGATTTCATCTCCCCTTCGGCATTCACATGGCTCAAAAGACCAGCTGGTCTACCCTCTCTACATCCTCTATGAAAATGGGGAGACCTATGTGAGCTACACGAGCCAGGTAAACGGTTTGAGTCTAACTAAACCTGCTGGACCCCTCCCCATGTACCCCGCAGCAGAGGATAACTATGGCTATGATGCTTGTGCCATCCTCTGCCTGCCATGTGTGCCCAGCATCCTGGTCATTGCCACAGAAACGGGCACGCTGTACCACTGTGTGGTGCTGGAGTCTGAAGAAGAGGAGGAGGCGGGGGCGGTGGTGGAGAAGTGGATCCGAGGCCCAGGTGCTGTACCGGCTCTCTACGTGTTTGAGTGTGTTGAGTTGGAGCTCACCCTCAAAGTAGCCACAGCAGAAGATGAGGAGCCCCAGGAGTTAGATTTCACCTGTCCTATCAGACTGCACAGAGACCCCCTATGCCAGCACAGGTACCACTGCACCCATGAAGCAGGAGTGCACAGTGTTGGGCTAATCTGGGTCAACAAGCTGCAGAACTTCCTTCGTTCGGGCGAGGAGGATAAGGACAGTCTGCAGGAGCTGGCTGCTGAGAAGCGCTGTATTGTGGAGCACATTCTTTGTACCAGACCCCTCCAGACCAGTCAGTCGTCTCCAGTTCTCGGCTTTTTGATTGTGTCCGACCTCTCCTTGGGCGCCACCATGATCTGCATCACCAGCACCTACGAGTGCATCCTGTTGCCCCTGTTGAGCTCCATTCGCCCCCCCTCCCCTCCCCTGCTCTGTTCACACCCAGGCCCAGGCTCTGGTAGCTCCCCTCTGCGCGGGCTGGCCAACGACTCCTTCGAGCAGCACATCCGCAACATCCTGGCACGTAGCTCCACCAATCCTCTCGTTCTCAAGGCCGGGGACAAGGAGACATCACTGCCGCCTCCAGAGTGCCTGCAGCTTCTCAGCAGGGCCACGCAGGTCTTCCGCGAGGAGTACATTCTCAAGCAGGACATGGCCCGCGAAGAGCTGCAGAGGAGGGTGAAACTCCTGACAAGCCAGAAGAACAAGCAGCTGGATGAGATGACTCTGTGCAGGGAGGAGAGGAAGAGTCTGAGGGAGGCGGCGGAGAGGTTGGCGGACAAGTACGAGGACGCCAAGTATCGACAGGAGACCATCATGAACAGGGTTAAGAAAGTGCTGGGCAGCCTGCAAAGCCAGCTGCCCATACTGTCAAACAGCGAGAAGGAAATGAAGAAGGAGCTAAGAACCATCGGCGATCAACTGAAGCACCTGGACAACTGCATCAAACAGGTGAACATGAAGATGGAGTACCAGAAGAGACAGGTGGACAAAGACGTGCCGGCGGACAGGACGACGGTCTCGCTCAACGCCCAGCAGAAGAAGGTGGTTCAGGACGTCCTCAGAGAACAGGGAGAGCAAATCGGTGACATGATGAAACAAATGAAAGACATCAAAAGCCATTTTAGTTTCTAAGCGCTACAGAAAAATATGTATTGCTAACGAATGGGGAAAATAAGTCAAATGCTTGTTCATCTACAAAAAATGAAATTGGCTTTTTTGTGACATTAGAAGCTGCTTTTGTCATGAGTGAATGTGCCATGTGTGGAATGGGTATTTGAATTGAAATATATTTTATATACGCTCATATAACTTTACCTTTGATACTACATGTTGTTTGTCTCTTATTAGGGATGTGATAAGTTTGCCTTAATGTCTTAAATAAGATAGTCATATTTCTAACGTAAATGTTTCATAATTTTAAAGTTCAAGTCGGTTGTTTAGAGCAGAAAATGTCATTCATAGACAAGAAAAATGGGAAATATTTTTGAACTATTGAGCATATTTTGATTCTTTTTTGGATTAATAATAAAAAATAAAAGTTGTCTGTACCATCTTTAGTCATTTGTAACACATTATATCAGTTAATGAAATTGTACAAGTTAAAGACATGATTCTAAAAAGATAGGTAAAATATAGGTTCACATTTGAGGTCTATTCCTCTACAATTCTCACTATGTAAATTGGAAGTAATTTGTTGCTGTAATGAATCCTCAGACAAATCCCTTTTTAAATGCAACTCTTAGTCCAGTTGTGGGTATTATAAATTAATTCCTAAATTCAGTTCAAACCAAATCTTTAAGTTGAAAGAAGGACTTTGGATTTGTATCCACAGCATTGATCACTTTACAGGCTGCATGGACAAGAGGAACAGTTAACAGTGATTCATAATGCAAACTTGGGGGGAAAATGTGAAAGTAAATATCATTTAGTGCCAATCTGGGGGTAGTCAAGGCCTTATGGGGGTTGCGAGGCCTTCTTGATTTTACTGTTAGAAAAACTAAGACAACCAAAACCAATGTAAATATTATTTTAAAAGTTTTGTCCGTTATGTAAGATGGCGCAAACCTGAACGTTATCTATATTCCCTCTCTGATAAACATCTTTGTCTGGCATTGTGAAAGTAATCATATACCACATAAGAGAGGGAATAACACAACAGCCAGTAAGAAGCATACAAATAAGTATGTCTGACAATTTAAACTAAATATTTTAAAAAAACAACATTTTGTATTAATTAAAGGAAAATCATGAAATAATCTGATAAAAAATCCTCCACATGGTTTCTTTTACATGCAGATATTATTGGCAAGATTTGGCTTAACTACACAGATTATCATTTGTTCTCTACTATTAAGTTATGCCTTGAATACAATATGAAACGTTGTAGCTTCTCCTAAAAATATGTAACATAAAGTCAGCGGTCAGTCAGTTTACTCTAAAAAAGGGGGCGGTGATCCAGTGCTTTAATGCACTTCAGTCTGCCCTCTACAGTTGTTCACTGCTGTGCACAGTTCCAGTGTACGGCTGTCAGGAATCCACCAGGTGTCAGCCCTCTCCAGAGCTGTCGACCTTATTTTTTTAACAGGCAGGTTTGCTCGTGAGGAATTCCCCACGTAAACACTGAGTGACGTATAGAGGAGACCCCGGTTTCGTTGAGCAAGTTCCATTGTTGGGGACTCCTGATGTTGGTGGGGGCTCTGAGCTGCAGCTGCAAGCCTCACCCCATTGCTGTGGTAGCTTCATTCGAGTAAACAATTTCGGGATGGTTTATGACTCAGCACAAGCACATTTTCTAACATGCAGACATTGTTTGAACTGCTATGAGGATTTTCTGACTCTTGAAAATACACAAGAAGCAATCCCAAGTTCTTATCTAGTCAAAAATCTACGTCGATAAGAACATCTCTGTTGAATTGTGTCACCTCACTTGACTTATTTTCACCCATTCCCTCCCTCTGCCTCTCTCACACACCCCCAAACACACAGGAGAGGGTGTGGTGCGCCGCAGGTCTAGTTGAGGAATTCTCCTAATAGGGGGATGTTGTTAAAGTCTTTCATAAAGGTACAGTGTCTAGATCCTGTGTATGAGCCGGAGGAAACTTAGCGGACCCTAGGAAAGGAGATATTAATAACTCTTTGGCTAACCCACCACATTCTTCACATGTGAGTCACTGAGCCAGAGAGCAGCGAGGAAAGGGCTGCCTCTGGTTCTCATTTGTGTTTCTTTCCATGGAGGAGTGGAACAGGGAGGCAGGGAGTCCACCCCTTCTTCTTCTTCTTCTTCGAACCTTGAAAGCCTTATGTGAAACACATATTTGTGCTTATACCGCATAGTGCACTAAACCTGAAGACATTCACAGGGAGGCTACTGAAGGAGTGAATGTGGTATTCAACAGGGATGGTGTATTTAAACATATGTGTGTTTTAAAGAGAGAAAAAAGCTTCAAATGGAGGGAATACGAGGGGGGGAGAGCCTCGGAAAATGGTGGTATGAGGACTTGGCAGTGGAAAGTGTGACTCACTGTTTATCTGGCCCGTCACTGAGAGACCAAAAAGAAAGGAAATCTTGTTAAAAGAGTGCAAACTTAACCACTAACTCTGTATCGCATAGTTGTGCTTAATTGTAGGCATTTGTAATGACTCTTTTTCTACTAACTCTTTCAAGCTTGGTCTATTTCTTTGATGAACAAAAGGGTCACCATAGAGACAAAACACAGTCAAGGTTTTTTTTATTCGGTTACAATAACGTTAACATTAGAACCGTTGGTGGAGCTGTGTACAGTAGTCAGAAAATATATCAATAATCCAAAGTTTATCTCAGCGTGTCATGTTCTTTTATCAAAACCGAGGTCTGCACATACAAAACAGCAACAATTACAAAAATAATATATAACGTTTATGCACAAAATGGTGGCATGTAAAGCAGGAAAAGTGAAAAGCATTCAGGTTATTCATAGATGTGTGCTGCCAGTTTGAGTTAAAAATGCTATAAACAAATCATAGGAGCAATATAAGTCTTTGTAAAAACAGTTCCCCTCATCAGATATACCGGACATGAAAAATAAATGGCATAATCTTAGGAATTATTACCAAGATAACACTGTGCCACTCCAATCTAGTCGACGCAGGAATGTTACATTTAAAGGATACTTTACAGAACATTTTAGCTCTGTATGCTGCCAAATATATGCTCAACACAGCTCACTTAGAGGCCGACTTCTGCTCTGCAAACAGGAGTAGATATATTTTAAAAGCTCATGATAAAAAGGCAACTTAAGGGAAAAAGAAGCACCCAGACCCGTGTGACTTCTTAATACACAATCTTCTGCAGTTAGCCCTTAGTCTCAAAGGATTGACTCACACTTTACAGTATGTTCCATTGTGCAAGACCCAAATCAGAGGAAAAGTTGAACAAATTACATACAAACATTTTGACTTGGGTCTGGGGGGGAAATAAGAGCAAAAACAAACAGTAGCACAGCGAATAGAGAAGAGTCTCTCTCAGCTCCGGGTTCTATATATCAGAACCCTTCTGCCTGCGTTTGGAAGGGGGGATGAGGCGTTGGGGCAGCTCGGGGGGCAGACCGTGGCCCTCCAGCTTGACCTCAATCAGGTGGCTGGCCAGGGCG
Source organism: Dissostichus eleginoides (assembly GCA_031216635.1). NCBI lineage: Eukaryota > Metazoa > Chordata > Actinopteri > Perciformes > Nototheniidae > Dissostichus > Dissostichus eleginoides. The sequence goes on along the minus strand of CM062268.1, from coordinate 10,499,558 downwards.
AACTCTTCATCATCCAGCATGCCGTCGTGGTCCACGTCCGACAGCTTCCAGATGCGACCCAGCACCGAGTTGGGCAGGCGGGAGCTCTCCATCCAGTCCTTGGCCTTGTTGCCGCTCAGTTTCCCCTCGTTGGGAGCGAGGTTGTAGAAGATTTCATCATATTTGGGCTTATCTTTGGTCACCACCCAGTCTTCCTCCTCGTCGCCGCCCTCTCCGTTCTCCATGGCGAAGGGGTCGCCCTCTCCGAAGGGTCCAGCGCGGCTCCCGATGAAGGCTCCACCCTGAACGCCGAGCTGGTCGCCTGCTTCCAGCTCCTCCTGCCGCAGGAGGGGCATCAGTTTGGCTATGTCGGAGGAGAGAAGCTCATCCAAGGCTGTCATCAGGTTGGGCTTCAAGGATTTGAACTTGCTGAAATCATGGACCATCAGTTGCTCCTTCAAAAGGGGAATGATAAAGATGTAAGGCAAGGGATTTCAAATTGGATTAAAAGCAACTAAGTAGTTAAACGTCACCTATTATGCAAAATCAACTTTTCATGTCTTTTACACATCAACATGTGTCCCCTCTGTGTTAAGATATTCTGAAAGTTTCAGGAAAAAAGATTTGCTCTCTTCTAGTCCTGATCCATTTATATAAAAACCGGTCTGAAAATGAGCTGATCAGATTTTGGCCACTTTATGATGTCATAACGTTTTTTTGGCTTGTGTAACCATTAACCTATAACCAACCAAGGTAACCCCCCCCCCACCTTATCACCTGAATCTCCTCCTAGAGCAACATTGTGTTCTTTTTAACCAAATATCTCACAGAGGGGCGTGGGGAGTGGCTCCTTATTTTCATCTAAAGTAACAGACAGAGAATCAGCACTTTTGAAACAGGGCTGAAACAGAGGGGATTATGGGATGCTTCAATGGGTGATCTGTTTGGTATTTGGAGCCAAACACTTCAGAGACATGTTCTGTATATATCTGAGACCTATAATATATTGATGAAAAACAGTATAATAGGCAGGTCGAGTTATGTGGGAGCCAATGGGAGCTGAGCTCCCACAAGGAGGGGTCTGAGCTCCCACGGACGCAGTGAAATCATACATATGTGGGGGTCGCTAATACATTACCAACAACCATTATTTTAATCACAAATAATGCATGTGTCAATGTAATGAGTATTATCTACGTTAACGAGGTAAATAGGCTAAAAGAAAAACATGTTTTCCAAAATAACTACGCATCTCTTGAATGACAATATGCCTGCACTGCACCTCCAAGGTGCGCAATACATGATTGCGCAATCTATGTCTGTGAGCGTGCTGCGCGAGCCGAGATGATGTGTGTGTGCGTAGTTGAACCTTTTCATATTTAAGTTTGTAGCAAGTAGAGGGCTGCTGCTGCTGTGTGTGTGTTTGAGTGTCTATGTGTGTGCGTGCGCACGCGTTAGTTTTAAAGCCCCCCATAGAGCTCAGTTTATAACTCGAACCCTGATAATAGGGGACCTTTAAAGCAAAGTCTTCATTTGGTCGTACAGATGTGCCCAGTAGAGACTAACCTGCATTTTAGTACAATCTGGAAAGTCTCCCGCAGAAATGTTGTGCTGCAGCTGGATCTTGGAGAAAATCACTGGCAGCTGGTAGATCAGATTTTTCTTCTTATTGTCCTTCCTGAAGACGGAGGGCATCTCCTGCTTCAGGTAGCTGATGATGTGGGCATGGACCTGGGATTAAGAAAAAACACAAGATTGGAACAAACAATCTAACAAGTCAGTAATCATGTAGCAAACACGTGTTGCCAAAGCCAACAAAACTCACCCGGACCAGACGTGCCCTCTTCACCAGGTCATTGAGCTTGCGTAAGGCTGCGTTGCGAGGAAGGTTCTGGATGTCGTTGAACAGATCCTCCTCCTCCAGCTCAAACAGCTTCCTGTTGTCTGTCACCATCAGCGGCTCTGACCAGAAGGAGCCAATGTAGACTCGCAGAACCTCAGGGGTCCCGAACACCTTCCCCAGGGACCACATGAGAGCACCGTACACTCTCATCAGCTGCTGGGTGCCCACCATGTCAGCTTTGTTGAGAACCACGCGCAGCTTGTCCTCGTTGCCCTTCAGGGCCCCGATGGCCTCGGAGAACTCGTCAGAGATCTCCAGTTTATGGGCGTCAAAGAGCAGGATGATGCGGTCGACGCGCTCCGCGAACCAGCGCAGCACAGCTGGGAAGTCATAGCCTGTTCAGATAGAAAATTGTTTAATAACCTTAGATATTTGGGAACCTAAGTGGTATGAGCTGAACAAAAAAAGAACAGGAGAGGGAAGAAGGTCCACTCAGACACCAACCCTTCACACCTCCTATCTGTGCAGACACCAGGGCGTCAGTGTATGCAACACGATTTAAAAATAATTATTTGGCTTTTAACATGGAGAAATCTTTAAAAGTCCAGTGGTGGCAAGTTACTAAGAACTTTACTCAAGCAAGAATAATTTGGAGCTACCCGTACTTTACTTGTTGTTCTATGCTGGGTAATAAAGTACCTTTTACTACATTTATTTGCAGCTACTAATTAACTTACATATTCAGATTTTGAACACAAAATATATCTGAATTCTGAAATGGCCCATTCTGCATATGTACCTCTGAATCTTTCCTATATGTTGATGCTTTTAGTCTTTTATTTTAGTAAGATTTTGAATACAGGACTTTCACTTGTAATGGTGTTTATCTTAACATTGGTTTTTCTACTTTTGCTAAATTAAAATGCATCATTCTATAACCACTCTAAAAGTGTATCGCAACCAATTTTCATATTTTTGAGTTATACAAAAAAATACAATCAAACTAAAAGGGTCAGTTCACCCAAATTACAAAAATGCATATTTTCTCACTTACCTCCTATGGTATAGCCATTTTTGGTTTTTATGGTGTTAAGTTATCTATCTCTGAGTTTTCGTTCAATGTGACTACTGTTTGTGGTGCTCAGAACAGTATCATCTTTGTCCCAGTGACCCTGAATAACCCACAATCTTCACTGTGATAAGTTATTGTTGGAACTCCTCCTGCTTACCAAACAAATAGTTTGGATTATTCAGAGAAACTCAAACTGATTTTTTTATTTTGCAGAGCTGTGAGCACCACAAGCAACATTCCATTCACCTCCATTGTCCTTAAAGGGGCCCTATGATGCTCATTTTCAGGTTCATATTTATGTTGTGTCTGTACGGTGACATGTTTCCATGCTTTATCCTTATTATTTTTTTCATACTGCCTGTGCTGCAGCACCTCTTTTCACCCTCTGTCTGAAACCTGAGCCAAGTCTGCTCTGATTGGTTAGCTGGCCGGCTCTGTTGACTGGTCAACCCTAAGAGATTTCCAGCCCCTTCGCCTATCACATACATTGTGTTGGAGCGCTAGCCAATAGAAGAGCCAGTGTTAAGTAGGGTTGTCACTATGTTACGGAAGTAGAAAGGACTACAATTGAGGCGTTTCAGGCAGGGGGGAAGGAGTGTAGGAGAGACATTCTTTTTTTTTTTTTTTTTTAAAGCATAAAAGGGCCCCTTTAAGGTGGAAGCAGAAATCCCATAGATGTTCCTACGCAGATAAAACAAAACACCAACAGTTATAAGTGAGGAAATGTGTTTTTCACAATTTGGATGCACTGATCGTTGAAACTTGTTAGTTGCTCATGCAGATTGACTTGATATAAGGGGTTACTTAAAGCGGGGATGAATAGATGATGATGATGATGATGATGATGATGATTTCTCAACGGTACATTCCTGCAGATGTGCTGACAGAATATTTGTCTGTACCATCTCTGTTCCTGATTATGTTGTTTTGGCTGTTCGGCGTACTGCTAAGATGTTTCCTCGCCCTGCAGCCAAGAGTTATTGTGACAGAGTAAACTGGTCCCATGAGTTAGGTGAGGCGTGCCAAGGAGATGAGTTTATGAGCTGACGTTCAGGGAAGTGCGTCTCTGCAGGACCCCCATATCCCCTCTCCTCACCTTTGTAAGGCCCCTCACCTCGGCTCACTCTCTGCTTAGCACCGGACAGGATCCCTGGTGTGTCAATAATGCTGATACTCTCCAGGACCTGGTTGGGCATCTGCGCGCACTGGAACCTGTGTTACATTTTATCAGCAGACATAAACAACCAGAAGTTCAGAGGTCGGTTTTGTTTAGAGCAGAAAGATAGAATCTAAATCATGTGAAAAATGGTTAACTCTTATCATAGAAGCCAACGTGATCTAAGTTGCAGATTGGAAGCAGCCCTCTCAAACCCGCCCCCCCCCACCCCTCCCTGTGCAGACCATTGTGTTCAAGCAGGCCTCTCATTGATGTGGGCTTCCTGAAGGAAAATGAACACCACTGCCAGAATCAAACAATAAGGCTCGCTAACGATGTTAGGCTTAGAACAACAACACCACTTCCTGCGGCTCATGGAACTAACGAGCCCACCGGTCCCAGAACGGGAAGTTAAAGCATAAGTGGAGACGCAAATACGTTCACAAACACACCCTGCAGAGGGAGAGGGGGACTCCGGAAAACTGGCATCAGAGCTTTCACGTAAAAGAACCATCAATAGTACGACTGTATGCGTTTCATACAGCACTTAATTGTGAAACATGTGACTTCAATCTTGGAATAAGACACACAAATCTGGCAGCCCAGACGGTAAACAGAGTATTGGAAAGAACGTAAGCTTGCTCTTACAGGTTCCTGACCCTGGGCCTCACACAAACTGTTACTTCATTTATTTATCTTTGCCCCGAGGGGCTATGGAGCCCTCTGACCTCGACTCTGAACTTGCGTACATATCAGTTCCTGTCTGAGTACATTAGCTTTCATCACCCTCTCCAGTGATGTCGCTCCCTTTCTCCGTTTTTCCACAAATAAGGAAAGTGCCTCCCTGCTCTAAAATTTGGCACGAGGGCTTGAAATTCCATAAAGCCTAAAATCTTTCTGTTATCTTTCCTTCCCCGGGTTCTCTCACAGTCTATCCATTTCGTGCTGATATTTATCTGGCTCCCTCAGTGGAAACATTACACAACACTGTGTGGAATAGACTAACAGTGTGAACAACCCCCCCACTCTCACCTGTTGAGGAAGGTGTTTCCAAAAGGGTTGAGTTTGCGGAAAGGCTTGTTGGGGTCTACGATAAGGGCGTTCCCGGGGATGACGCCCTCCACCTCCCCGTGCATGACCGCAGTGAAGCAGTCGGTTGTGGGTTCAGGTCCCACCCTGCTCCCTGGGATATCCTGCTCCAGAAGATACCTGTCAATCACACATGTAACTTGTCATTATCAGTACTGGAAAACGAACGCACACACAGTTTAAAAGTGTTTGATGCAGAGCCGTAACGTCTTACTTGATGAAGGTTGTCTTTCCAGTGGAGTACTGCCCCACCACCAGCACCATGGGCTTATTATCGAAATCTGCATCCTCCAGACTGAGAGAGTGGAAGTCATGGAAACCATAGTACTCCTCCAGAGGCAGCAGCTTCTTACGATACAAGGACTTGAGGCCTTCTGTCACCGTGCGGATCACCTCAGGAGCCTTTTTCACATTTTTCCTCCCCCAGCGTGACATTTCGTTTATTGACTAACTAGATGATTCGTACAAAAATATGCGCAACTGTGTCCGTTGTCGTCTTTCCTGAACCTTGGAAAGAACTTCAGGTGCTTCCTGTATTTATGCGAACAGTGCTCACTTGGCCTTGAAACCTCCTCTGCACACGTCCAGAGGAACGATAGGGCTATGTAGTTTGAAGTCAGTATCTTCCCCTGTGTTCCACACCGATAACTTTGAGTGCCTGTAATGTGGACAGAAAAAAAGATGAATCCAGTCTTCTTTGCACCTGGTGATGTAAGTGTGCCACCGCCTGGAGCGAGGATCTGGAGGGAGCTTCAGCCCAACAGGAGTCTGCCAAGCATTGTCAGTGCATGCCTGGAAAAAGTTAGTGTTCAGGCTGGAAAACTTGGAAACCCAGCCCTGCGTCAGGATTTGCATAGGCCCACATCATTTTCTTCACAGTGAAATGAGTAAGACATTCCTTTTATCTCCCTGCGCATGGCTATGTTAAGGAAAGAAATCTCACAGGGAGGTCTATATAAGGAAACATTTAGTTCACTTTTTTTCCTTTTAGTCTATATAAACTATTATTATCAGAAGCAAAGATAAGACACGTGTCAGCAGACGTTCACTCATCTGTGGAGATCTTCTCCCTAATCCTATTCAAACTAGGACAAAAAAAATTAAGTGCCCAGAGGAGAATACAGTCCTGACATGTCACAAGACCAGTGTGGAAAAAACTTCTTGTCAAAATGGCGAACCCTGGAGATCATCAGGAGAGACATTAAAATGTGATTTGACCGCCATTACACACAAAAGAACTGAGTAAAAGTTGCTTTACAGAATTAAAGGCTTGGTTTAAGGGTCTGGGACCAATTTCTAAAGTTTAGGGATGGTGGAAAATGCCTTGTGGGTTTGGGCACCACAATTGCAACACAGTTTTGGAAATGTAACATGCAGCAGCAACAAGTATCAGGGGAGTCGTACTTCAATATCCTAATGGAGCAATGGAAAAAGTTGTTCAAAAAGTTTCCTATGTTACCAATTACGCAGCTAAGTTGTGAATTGCACTCAAATGCCACCACGACTAAGTTTCCACTACTGTACCACAATCTGGATGTATTGGAGTTTAAATAAAAGTGAATCATCAAGTCATGTTATAAGAAAAAAAAAAGTATTTACCAAGTTTTTATGGAGACTTCTTCCAGCGTCTTGATCTCCCTCTGCAGTCTTGCCCTCTGGAGATTGGAAAATATTTGAGGAAACAAAAACAGTTTTTTGCTGAGGAGCTGCTGCTACATGTATGGGTGTAGCTCTGACAGCGAATAGGAGCCCTCGTGGAGCGTCAACGCAGCTAACTTACAGAGGAATCATTCTTCTCCTCATTAATGTATTTCAGATGAGCTCCAGATCTGGCAAAGGTTCCTCACTCTGCGTGCTGTAGGAGCACAAGTCAGACAGTGAGACACACAGGGACACAATTTTCCTCTCCCCCTGCTTTGCTTCCACAAGTTTGAGTGCACCTCCTCTTGCAGGGATGCCTGGCAACACTGTGGGCAACACTAGGCTTGGGGCAGGGATGAGCGGAGCTGTGGTCAGAGGGCGTGGACCTGGAGGAGGGGGCTGTGAATAAATGATTTGGGTGGAGTCTTTTTTTTTTTTTTTTTTAACTAAACATGACATAGCCTCTGTGTCCCTATGCATACTTTGCCTGATAATCACAACCTGGTGCTGCGCCTCTCTTAACTCCTTCATTCCCTTTTCCTAGTCGATCTACTGTAACATGTCATAAGTTTACAGATGTGATTCCTCTCATCAGCCTAACCCCTCTCGCTCCTCCCAAATTCTTTGAACCCTTGAGGCGATGAAGCACACAAACCAGTGCTACTTTTCCACTTCTGTGCACCGCCTGCTGGCTGCCTGATAGATAACACCACCATCTCCATCATACAACACTGCTCAGTCATCATTAGTCATGCAAAGCACCCTGATAGCTGGACAAATGACTGGAGAAGTTGCAATGTTTCATAAAAGAAGCAAGGTTTAATTTACAGTTTTACTAAATGTACATTTCTTTTTAAAAAGTGTCATTATACACAATAAATACAATACAAAATTAATCTGTAATACTATACTTCAAATTCTCTTACGGTCTTTTTGTACATTATTATTGTTCCTTTTTTTCCGTTTCAATGCTTGTGCTGTGTTTGCGTTGGAATTGTCCACCAGGCTTAAAAAAAAAGAAAATAAGACAAACAGATGGGAGGCAGGGATACAGTGGCAGAGAGATGGAACAGACTGGCTGAGAAGACAGAAAAACAACATTTAAAACTGGCCCGCCCCCTGCTGACTGAAATGCATAAAGTCTGAACCACAGCCACAGGGAGGCAGGTGTGTGTGGAGGTGTGTTCTAACAAGAACCCAAAAAATCATCTGGCATCAGAAACAGAAAAAAAGTTTTCTTACAACATTTCATAAACATCTTCAGTCTTACTGTACCCAAGGGGAGTCAAAATAATAACACATTTTATAACATTGTCTTCAAATTGATTTGACTTTAAATGGAGGATAGGAGGCCAATTGATTTGTCCAGATAAGAGTAATTGCCTTGTGTATAAGGAAATGTATTTTGAATAGAGGTGGTCTGTATCAATTCACCATGTGCTGTTTGCATCTGCAGGGCAACATTATCTTTCTGATAAGGAGTCCAATTTGGTTAGTAATTGAACATACTGCACATATTTTGACGATTTTTTAAGTATGTACTCAATTTTCAAGGTGAAAAGAGTTGATGACTTTCTAACTGTTTCAATGAGCTGCTTGAGACACCTTTCAAACCAGGAGATGAACTGTGTGAATCAGAGACTGGTGCTCAGGCCATATGAAAGGAATGTATGAATACTGAATGAGAAAAAAGAAAAGATCTGAAGTGTAAAAGGAGAGGGAGAAATAGAGAACATCATCCTGTGACAAATTCATCTTGTTACTCAAGCTCGAGAGCTGAGATAACACGTACAAAATACCAGGCGCCTTCAGTTCATAGAGAGCAGTTTTACCGTTGACCACACGCTACACCAGGCTGTAAATGACAAAGAAATGTCTGGACAATTCAGATGGGCGAACAAAGCAAACACAGCATGGCAGAGTAGAACAGGGATACTGTTTTCACAGTGCCCCGCTTCCACTGCCTCCAAATCTTTCTCTCAGTCCCGCCCCCCATCCCCCGTCAGCCTGGCCTGGGGCTGAGGGGCTGTTATCTGCTGTGAGTCTGCGGCACCAGGCTGCCATTGTGACCGCGGCCACCGACCTGAGGGTGCTGGGCCAAGGAGGAGGACGAGGAGGCGGAGGAGGAGGGTGGTACTGAGGGTCTGTGGGACGAGGCTGCCGAGCCCCCGGGCGCTGGCTTTGATGTGACCTGCTGCCCCCCCCTTTAATGCGGGCAGTGGGCTCCTGCTGCAGGTTGAGGATGCTGTCGATGGCACACTGCAGGTGCTCGTTCAGAGAGTCGTCCGGGGGGCTGCCGCTGGAGAAACTGGCGTTGTCCATATCGGGGGAGTCCGACTTGCAGCGCTTGGCAGGGAGCAAAGAGTCCCGAGTAAAGGAGGACTCTGGGGAGGGAGGCCCAGGGGCATGCTGGTCCATTCTGAATGTCCCGCCTGCCCTATGTCTATTTTTCCCACTCGCCCTCTTGTATTTACTTACATCAGTCTCTTGGTCTGTGTGCTCCTCCCCTCTCTCCTTCGCCCCCTCTCTTCCAGGGGCGGCTGGAGGTGATGGTGCTGCGTTTTGATACCGCGGTTAAACACCTCGTCCATTTCCTCCAGCCCCTGCATTGCACTACCTAAACGGCCTGTGTCGTGGCTTGACTCTGTGTGAGGGTGCGAGGCCTCCCTGCCTCTTTTCTCTACCTTCACACTGGCTATTACTGTCCGCTCTGAGGGAGGGGATGAGGCCTCGTGCCTCGGGGGTGAAGGCGTGGGTTTGGGGTAGGACAAGTTCTCGTCTCCTCCCCCTGGGACGCCGGGTCGGACTCGGGGACTAATGTTTTCCCGGTAGGTTTTTCGAAGGGGAAGACGGCATGTTGTCTGTGAGGGAGTGGCAGTGGAGGCCGAATTGTGTTTGACCCGCCCCTGGTCGTGGTTATCCAACGTCCCGTTCAATTGAGGGGCCGAGGAGGTGGAGGAGGAGGAAGTTGACGACGACCAAGTATGAGAGGAAGACGTAGAGGAAAATGAGGCTGCGTTGGGGGGAACGTTACCTCTCAGGGGGTTACACTGAGTGGTTGATGGGGTGACCGATGAGGCAGTTGAAGCAGTGCATACGGGAGGCTGAGTTTTGATGACTGAAGTAGGGGGAGTAGATACAGGATTGGGCTTTGGGTGGGGAACAGCAGCCTCGACTTGGGGCTTAGTCTGCGGCTGGGATGTGGACTGGCTGCTCTGCTTGGGTGGAGGTGTGTGCACAGGGTCTAAGGCGGTGTTGTGGACCACCTTACTGAACCCCGTCTGATCCTGCTTGATCTTCAGCTTCAAGCCGATCTTCCTGCGAGCCTCATAGGTCTTCATCGGCGGCTTGCTGGTTCTCTGCGGGAGGGCGTCGTCGTCGTCGTCGTCGGCCGCTTTAGCTTTGGAGGACGAAGAGGAAAAAGAGGATGATGCTGTGTGGGCGCGGCTGAAGGAGGAGCTGTGGCCGATGGGTTCAGACAGCCTGCTTTTTGCAGCTGGGGGTGCGGGACAGCTGCTGGACCAGGACACAGAGGCTCCCCCTCCACCATGCTTTATAACTAATTTGGTAGGGGGGAAAGGGCTGGCAGAAGGGGCGGGAAGGGGTGCCGGAATTGGAGCAGGAACTGGAGCTGAAGCAGGAGCTAGGATGGGTGCAGGCGGGGGGTTCGGGGTGATGTTTGGCAGAAGGGCAGGAGCTGCAGGTGCTGGAGCCGGGACAGCTGCTGCTACACCTCCACTCGCTGACGTGGTCTGAGCCGAAGATGATGACTTCTGTTGGGATGAAACTACACTCTCCAACATGCGCGCGTTTGCCACAAACTCCTCTGCAATGAAGTAAAAAATTATAATATCATTAGAAAACACTTCAGTTACATCAATGCAACCATGATATTTGACCATGACAGGAGGGTACCTGGTCGCTCCTTGGCCAAAATCCTGTCCTGACTCAGCGCGATCTTCTCCTCCTGGATGAACATCCGGTCAATCATGACCATCTCTGCCGAGGGGCCCAGTCTCTGCTCGGGTTGAAATGCCAGAAATCAGTTCAGCATCAATCCATGACAAAGAGGCGGCAAGAGGGCATATGGTGAGGATAATGGTTTATAAACTTACTTTTGACTCCGCGAAGAGCAGGCTGCGATACTTATCCAGCATAGCCTGGGTCCTCTTCAGGAGAGTGCAGGAGACCGTCTCAAACTCATCATCCACTATGCAGGAGAAGCAACACGCGTGTGAAGTTCATGAAATTGAGATAAAGGTACAAAACTGTACACTGCATCTATTAAGGCTACGGAGTGTGGTACCTTTCTGATAGTCTTGAGACGAATTGGCGGTTCCCTGGTAGAGATGGTAAGGCAGCAGGCTGTGCAGTGTGTCCTCAAATGAGTGGAAAGCAGCACTGTAGTTTGGGTGAAGCACTGAACCCTGCTGTTTCCTCAGCTGTTCTAGCATCCTGCAGACAGGTGTGTATAAAAGAAACAATATTTAAAAATAAATTGCATTATGAGACAGTGACAATAAGTCGTTAAAACGCATGCGGCACACACCTTGCTTCTTTGCTGGGCTCTGCACTGAAAGGCATCTTCATTGTTGGTGTCTGCAATGTGAATAAACATTTAGAAAAAACAGATTAGCCTCCAAGCTGAAGCTTAAATATTAGAGGCAGTCTGTTAGGACTCCACTAACATGCAGTGACTCTTGACCTTTACCTGAGTTTGTACCGGAGCTAGGTGCTGTGGAGCAGTCATTTGAGTCAGACTAGTTCCTAACACCTGGATCTGCATCCCACCTTTCCCAAGAGTCATCCCTCCAACTGAGCTGATCACCCCCGGATTTGGCTGAACCTGAGGGGGAAACCAGAAGGAGGGTTAGACACAGAGAGAGTACACATTTTGCAATTCAATATTTATTGCTGGGAAGTTGCGAAAGAGCAAGCACATGATGCAAAATGAACACCATGCATGTCCCTGGATAACTTTGACATGATTACTTGCTGCCTGTGCTGTAACACCTCTTTTCACCCTCTGTCTGAAACTAGAGCCCAGTCTGCTCTGATTGGTTAGCTGGCTGGCTCTGTTTTGATTGGCCTATAACGTTCAATGTGTTTGAGTGCTAGCCAATATAAGCATGGGTGTTACATAGTGATGTCACTATGTTATGGAAGTAAACAAAGGAGTCCTATGGAGGCGTTTCAGGCAGGGGGGGGGGGGGGGGGGGGTAGGGGGGAGTGTGTGGGGAGAAAAACTCCCTCTGGAGGGAACTTTTAGAGATTTTAGCCCTTGCAGACCATTTACATGCACAAATACCTATATAACACACTATATGAAAGAGAAAACCCCAAATGGAAAATAGGGCCCCTTTAAGATGGATGGTTGTACCTGTGCAGGCTGGGTAAGGCTGGCAGGAGTGACAGTCTGATTCACCATTGCTCCAGCTGGCCCTTGGGCTCCTGAGAATACCTGTAAGTCACTTGATGCTAAAAGAAGAAAAAAACAACATTGTTACAAAAGGGAAAAAACTTGGTGTTGTGTTCTGGGTCCTGTGTGTCACTAGTGTCCATTTTTCTAACCTGTAGCAGGAGTTTTGACAAGAACCGATGTCGGCTGCAGCACTGATAGCAGCTGAGCCGGGGAACCGGTGCCGGCTGATGGCGCAATCACCACTTTGTCGACAGGCACATCTTGCTGGGAGATGAACTGACTGCTGGCTTGGGACTGGGACTGAGCAGCCTGCTTGGCCTGCAGCAGGATGTTCTGCTGCACCTGAAATCACATCAGGACAATTATCTTCCACGTGTCTAGATAAACCTGTTTGGTTCCCAAAGTGGACTCGGACAAACAGTGCGAAAGAGCCTGAAAACATATCAGATGTACTCACCTAGTAAGCAGCAACTTGGACATTTTAGCCCTCTTTCAATATATTAAATTGTATAACATTCTACTATAAAAACACTACAAAGTAAATGTTCTAAATTCTGCAAACAAGCTTATATTGTTTAAGGTGCACATTTTCTACATGAGGGTAAGAAAAAGTATTTAGCACAATTTAACATGCAAATTCCATTACATCCTTTCATAAGCAGAAGGTGGCGAGGAACTTGGAAAATACCTGGTGTAGTTTGTCCAGCAGCTGTTTCTGCTGAGGTGAGGGCTGGGCGATGCCTGACAGGGTCTGAATCTGCGCTCCGACTAATTGCAAATGGTGCTGCTGCTCCGCTGTCAGGCCCTGGATAGGAACCTGGGCTTTAACTACAGCAGGGGCAGAAGTGCTGACAGGAAGAGCCGTAAACTGGTGCTGTGCAGGTGGTGCGGGAGGAGGAGGCTTGGGTGACTGTGACCGGGGAGGCATATCTTGTTGATAGGGGGCGGGCTGAGAGGCAGGTCGGGGCTGAGGCTGGAGCTGAATTTGAATGTGTGTCTGCTGGCCTTGCTGAGCCTGTTGGGGGGACTCTGCCATTTGGTTGTGGACGATAAAGAGCTGAGGGTGAGCTGAGGGTGTGCACGAGCGGGAGGGTGTTAGAGACTGGGGGTGAGGCTGGGAGGGAGGGCGTGACTGCTGCTGTTGGTGGTGCGGTGACTGGATCTGCTGGCTCAGAGTGAGAGGAGAGTGGGAAGGCTGGGGGCTGAGTGCCATGGGGGGCGCGGTGACGTGAGTGGTCAAAGTCGGTGAGGGGCACATGCCCTGTATCTTCAGGGACTGCTGGTGTCCACTGGAGGGTACCTTAAGAAGTGGGATCAAAACATTTGGATATGCTTATTTAAATCAATAAGGCACTTAAACAGAAGGAAACCAGGAAATCAAGCATAAACATCACACACACAACGTTCTGCATGCACACAGAATATAGCAAATATCACTCTAGTGCTATTCCATTTCAAATTTACAAAAAGATAAATGTTTCGCCCAACCCCGATAGAACATTTTACAAACATGGGTAAAACAACACCAAACGATACAAAAGCAAAGAGCTGGACATAAAAAAATCTAGTAGTTGGTGAATTAAAAGTAGTAAAAGCCTACAGGTTTTTTCTAGCACTTAAGGAAAATTAAACATAAAAAAGGAGCAATGATCATTTGGCGAGGCAAAAAGGAAACAGTTGACAAGAAGCAAGGAGTCTAGATTTGCGGGCCTGTGATGGAGGAGTAGGAGGTGATCTGAACACTTCAGGGACTGGGGTCTGGGGAGCATGAATTATCGTGTGGGTGTCATAACACTGGTCAGACTGCGGGTAACAAGGGGTAGTGACACTGTAAGCACATGAGGGTCTAAGGATAAGTGCAGGGTGGAGAGATGAGGTTTAATTGGTCAGTAATGCAGCAGATGAAGGTGAGTTTGTTGATTCTAGTTAAGTGTTAGTAAAGAGGTGAACAAGGGCACCTGGCACCTTGGTCTTCTGATAAAAACATGAGCATGGATTTTGTATTCTGTTGCAAATATAATATAAAGGTAGAATGGATGAGAAACATACCAAATTAGTTGAACAAATGTAGATAGGAAGAAAAATGGCTCTTTTGTCAGTCCCACAATCTTTAGAGGTGCATAATGCATTAATATTAAAAAAGCACAGTGGCCGACACACAATACAAATGGACAAATGGAATGATCATGCCTTTACATTAAATGAAGCGATTGTTAGAAACACACAGAGGTGGCAAGCAAGTCATTTGTGGAGCTTAGTAATTGCATTGCAACTGTGAGAGCCATGGAAGCGATGAGTAATGCAAAAGAGGAACACAGAGCAGTGACGGGGAAAGGGAAGAGACCCTAACACTGTGGCAGCAGCAGCAGCAACAAGTGGGTGGGGCTTAACATATAGGGGCATTTCTACCTGCTTTACCACTGCTGTCATGTGGGAGGGGCCGGGGGAAGGGCTGTGGCTCTGACCCACCCATGAGTCAGTTAATTGGCTGTCATGGACAGCGGGGGCCGGAGCAGTGACGCTGTTGCTGCTGACGATAACGGACGCTGGTACGCCCACAGAGGGGGTTGACTCATTTTCAGTTTGGAGGTGCTGCTCCTGATAGGAGTACATTTACCATTTCAGGACGAAGGAGGGGGGAGGGAGGGAGGAAGGGGATTGGAGGGAAGGGGGAGTAAAATAGTAAACCAAAGAGGTCAGACCAGGATATCACGCCGTGCATGTTATTTATTCTTTAACACAATGTTAACTTTTCGAAGAGCAACGTGAAAAGAGTGGAACACTGACCTGTTGCAGGAACATCTGCAGGGACTCCTGGCTCAGGATCATACTGGAGCCCTGGTTGGTGAACAGTAACCTCCCTGGACTGTGCTGAGCCTGATGGGGGACCAGCCCCATAGCTGTGACGGGGGAAGAGGTGGACACGGACATGGACGGAGAAGAGGGTACTGTGGTTACCGTGGACACGGAGGAAACCGGTTGCATGGCGAGGATGGAGGATTGCGTTGCATGCTGCTGAGTGGGATGAGCCGCCTGGTCTGTGGAGCTACCAAGCAGAGTAACACACTCTCCAGGCTGGCCCTGAGCCATGGTTGCTGCTCCGGCGCTGCTGGGGACCCCCCCCGGCTGAGGCTGCAGGGCCGGCTGAAGGCTGACCGCGGGGCTCAGCCCCTCCACCTGACTGAGCATGGTCAGGGAGTTCTGGATTGGCATGCCCTGTATGACTGTCTGGCCATGACCAGAGACAGTGTGGGTCTGCGTATGGCCACTCTGAGCCAATGAGACAGGCATCTGAAAGAGGGTGGGTGTGCCCATCTGGCCCGACTGGAGCTGAATGGATCCAGAGAGGATGTGGGCCCCAGGATGGCCCTGTGAAGTCAACATCTGACCCAAGTTTATGTTCTGGTTTGAAGTTAAAATCTGGTTTGCAATAAGCTGTCCACCGGGGCCCTGGCTGGTTATGATGTGCCCCCCAGGGTGCTGAGTCAGGATCTGCCCGCCTGCCTGTAGTTGTGGCAGGAGAAACTGGTGGTTCTGACCTTGCAGAACAGTCTGAGAGGGAATAACGATGCTGCCTTGTTGGTTTAACAAGTGTAAGCTAAGGGGCTTGCCAGATTGTTGTGCTGCCTGTTGCTTGAATAGGGTTTGTTGAAACTGAGAGCCTTGTGTTGTGGTTTGAGTACTAAGGACAACATTCGAGCCATGCTTCCCCGTTAGAAAGGCAACATTCTGAGCAGAAGTAACTGGAATTTGCTGAAGCCCGAGAGCCTTGTGAGCATCATTTTGCAGGGATTGGGGAAGTGGCTGCTGCTGCTGTTGTTGTTGTTTGAAAAGTTTCGGTTGGATGGCTCCCCCCTGAGGGGGTTTAGGCTGAATGGGTGTCGGTGTGCGCTGGATGATCACGTTCTGCATGATTGGGCCTTGATTTTGCGTATGGGGACCAATTCCTGAACTAAGAGTGGTGCTGCCGAAGCCCAGAAGCCCAGCAGGAGCAGTCATAGCACCGCCACTGCTGCTGTTTGTGGTACTGACACAAACAGCCGGTCCATTTAAAGCTGAAGATCCCAAAGCGGCTTTGTTGCCGTGGATCAGAAGTCCACCCCCAGAGCCTCCAAGCCCGGGCTGAGAACCAGCACCTGAAACCTCTTGCCCAGACTGGTGCAGCTGGTAACCACCCATGGCTTTAGCCAGGATAGGCTGCCCAGACTGATTGATAGTCATGACTGTGGGCTGACCCACAACCTGAATCTGTCCGATACCCAAATGTCCAGGCTGGCTCCCATTAGGAAGAGTTTGGAGACTCGAAATGGGTTGAAGCGTCACATTTCCCAGGCCAACAGGCTGCATAAATGGCTGAACACTAATGGCCTTGTTCATGACCTGGGATTGGAGTTGAAGGCCCTGCTGGGCAAGCACTGACCCCAGCATGTCAGCTGTAGCATTGGGAGGTGTAGCAATGGTGCTCGGGACTGACCCAGGAAAAATCGCTGCTGCTCCCCCAACACCTATGCCTACACCAACAGCAGCCCCTCCGGCCCCGGAGAGGCCGGCATCAGGTAGTGTCTGCACCACCTGCGTAAGGCCTGGAATCCCAAAGGAGCCCAGGTCCAGCTCACCCTCTGCCTCCTGTAAGCTTTGCTCTGTGATGTTGGCTTCAGCCAAGCTCTGCTGCAGGATGTCACATGGCTCGTGATTTGTCCCAATGCCATTGCTGCCACCGTCACCACCTGGGGATCCTCCCAAGATGTCATCATCCTCAAGGAAGTCCAGGTCAACACTGACTCTGGGTAGGCCTGTCGGCTCATTGGCCGACAGCTGGACTGCAGGCTGGACCTCTGGAACATGGCCCTTGAAGGAAATCAGGAAAGAAGTGAAACCAGGCGATAGATACAATCGATGGCTAGATGTGATGGCGAGGACTTTAACTGAGTTGACACAGAAATGCTGAATTGAAAACCCCACAGGAACATGTTGTTGCAGCAAATCAAAGCTTGTAGAGTGTAGATATGTTAGTGGAAAGGGAGGGTATTTGGAGATGCATGCTACATAGATGGATAGGAAACAGAAGGAGGAGGATTGGGGGGTTTTACTCACCCCAGTGGCAGAGAAGAACGAGCTGGAGGGGTCACTCGAACCATCCAATAGGTCGTCAGTGTCCAACTACAGACACACCCACCCAGGATAGGACAGACAGAAACCAAAGGCACCCAAACCAGCAGGCAAAAGCCACCAGGACAGAGAAACATACAGACCATCAAACAGAGGAGGAGGGCAAGGAAAGGAAGTCCAGAAAAACCCAGATTGAAAAGAACCAGCGAAAAGATAAGTGACAGAGGGCAAAATGATAGGAATAACACAGAGTTGGGAAGCGTTAGTATTAGCATTTCTCAATTTGTGAATAAGCCTTATAAAAAGGGAAGGCAGGCTGAAACCATAAATGGTGCAATCAAAAAGCAAGGGCATCCATTGAGCAGAGGAAGCCATTAAAGGGATAAATGAAAGCAGTGAGGGACCAGGGTTTCAGGGTGCATAGATGTGTAATCAGAAAGTGACTTGCGTACACAGTCAGGAGAGCGCCAACTAAAATGCACACAGACTCCTCATCTCATCAACTGCAAACCCCTTTTTCTTGATCACCATCCAAAATATGTGGGTTTCTCATACTCACATGGGTCTCAGATCCATGAAGAAAGTCATTGAGAGCTTCTGGGTCACTGCAGGAGAAAACAATGTTCAAGTTCAAGACAAAATGTAAGAAATATGACTGCTAAAACTGATCTTGCAATGTGTCAGTGATGACTTACCAGATTACATCTAGAAGGCACCTGCCATCTTCATCATCCATGACAACTGTTAAAGATGAAAAAGGTTTTAAAGTCCAGTAAAGTCTAAATACTTGACAATATATATTATATGTACTTAAAAATATTATTAGTTTTTTAAGAAGTGCATTTTAAGAAGTCAATAAAAAGAACCCTTTTACGAATGCAATAATATTTTTGAACTATGTGTTAACAGATACATTTCTATTATATTGTTATTTTTATACAATATTCTGTGATATTCTGGTCCCTATTTAGTTATTTGGTTGTTATGGGTGATACAAGCTGATTTATAGCTGTATTTTGACAGGAGTTCGCCAGGTCAGATGATGATGATCCACAATAAAACTGCATGACCTTTTTCAAATGCTCCTCTTATTCAGTGTGTCAAGGACAATTTTACTGTGGTTAAACATGATCGATTGTCATTTTAAAGTCAAAAATCTAAATGACATTTGTTGGAATATTTCAGCACAGTTCAGTTCTGCACATTATTATTATTATTATTATTATAACAGATTTTTATCATGTATAATTTCTGGTAATAAAATGTTTTTATCGGAACTTCTTAATTATTCTTTGAATTATATTAGATTTACATGATTCATGACCCATGACAAAAAACGTGCTAGATAAATCGTTCTAAATCAAGGTTGCATTTGCTATGAAATAGGTTTTTTAGTTTAAATAATAATTGTTCAAACAAACTCAACCAGGGTCCCAATATAGAAACATGCAGTTCTTCTAGCTTGTCTACATGTCTCCCAATGTTTTTCTACCTAGGGCTTAAGTGCAGCACCCAAGCGTTTTTGTGCACCATCTAAGCCAAATGGAAGTGGAGCATAACTTTAAGATTTTGCTTGAGCTTTATGTACACAGGTATGGTTATAATAATGGTCCAAAATGATGTGCAATATGATTATCTCTTTAGTTGCGCTATCAACACTTCTGACTGAAAAGTGTGCACAACAATTTTCCTGAGTTTAAATAAAGTTGTATGTTATCCTATAAATGTGTGTTTAAAAAATCATTGCCAGGTTGAATACTTTTTGTTTTATCTCACAATGTCTGCGGTTTGTTTTACACATTCAAATGGTGAGTAATGACTCAAAATATGACATCACGTATTGCTGTCATACTTGGAGCTTGCAGTGGGTCTTTTGGGGATAAGGCAAGGAAAGTAAAAATATTTTTATATTAAGAAATATTGTTTACTTTAAAAAGAAAACAAAAGTTTTGATTGTTAACATAAACCCATCTTCATCATCTGTTGTAACAACTCATGTTTTCATATTTTCACTTAACAAGAAACATTCTAAACAAACCTGTTGTTGTGAACTCATGAGATCAAGCCGCAATTGTGTTTGCAACACAGCAAAAAGGATTGCAATAGACAACAAACTGAAAACGCGCGGTTTTCACATAGCCTGGAAAGATTAGGAGTGCGGGCTATCGCTTAAATTACCAACAAGTCTAAACAACTGTGCATAGCACTTGTAGTAACACCATAACAACAAGTCAACAAAATGTCCATTTAACCGTGGCTATGAGAGCAACACATCCCCAGTTGCCGCTCTAAAGGCAGCGGATCGTAGCCATTGCTCGGTCAGAGCAGCCAGTGCGCAGGATATGAATGGAGACACTGCAAGCGGCTTGCTACATGCTAGCTGCTGTTTTCAAAGAGCTTTTGCATGCATAATTTGTTGATTCGTAACATTGCACAGCATTAAACAGCAACGCGACTTACTTAACACTCTAATTAAATAAAACGTATGATTTCAAAACCTCGTTCAGAATACATTTCCAGCATTTTGATGCATCTGGGTTGAATTTCGTTAGCCTAGCTAGCTAGCTTGCTAAGCCAACCCAGCTATCAACAATATTCAGACGCACAGCTAGCTTGAGCCTTTGACATTCAAAACAAACCACCGAGTGACATTATTTTAACACTAACATTGCACAGCGGCAGGTCAACTCGACCGAGACCTTAAAGTACTGTTTGCTCAGAAGTGTGGACGCAATTGCGTAACGAGCTATCTATCTCTGCTTCCAAGCAAAATATGAGTAAATGTTGGAATACTCTGGGATGAAGGGGGTATGCTTGGGAATTCGGTGGAAAATGACCATGTTTGCCGGGCCGTGCAGCCATGTGGCGTTTGGGTTGCGATAGCTGTGCAGTTAGCGGATTCGCTGTAGAACCCGAATATTGCAGCGTTGATACGGTTATTGGGATAAATAGAGAAATCTCTACATTTGTAACAAACTCACCCGAGACGATAGAGGTGCAGGCAGCGCGGGGTCTCCAGGACAGCCTCGCACGGGCTGCTGTACAGGACCCAACTAGAGACAGGAAACAGGAGACTTCCGTTTTGCCTGAATGAAATCCGTGCCTCGTCTGAGTGCCTCATAGACATGTACCCCTACATTTTTCAGTGTTGCTGAGATAGATCACTTACTTATCGTACAAATACCACAATAGCAAAGCACTTGACTAAAAGTCCTGCACTCAACACCTTACTTAAGTAAACGTATTTAGGCTAAAGATTTATAGGCTACTTCTACTTCGTCAAAAGTAAAAGTGTTCAGTATGCAGTAAAATGTTCCCTTTCAGTTTTTTACTATTATTCATGAAGTCTCAAGATAATTATTATTGCTGCATTGATGTGTTAAATTGTTACTGCTGTATAGACACCGTAGTAGATCAAACTTCCACATACAGTACATTGGACAAAAGGCTTGCACAGTTTTTAAGAGTAGGCTATTTGTATTCCCTGTCAAATTGGACACATTTTGGGACGTTGGAAATCTGGGGACTTTTCCTCATAATGACTGTCAAGCTAATGCTTAAAATCATCTACAAACTAAGAGACTGTCCTTTGTCTGGTAGAAACCATTTCTATGATCAGGACATCTCGATCCAGAGTTTGTACTGGATAATATAAAGTTGCCTATTACAATTGTAGTTGTATACTTCCAAACTCCACCCCATCACATCTCAGAGGCAAATATTTCACTTTGTAGTCCATCAATTTTTTACTAGTTACTGCAGATTTTGATATTAAATACAAAATATAAAAATTATCGAATGATCTCATTATACATTAGCTACCCAGCAGTATATTGAGTATTTCAAAATAACTCCATCTTAACCAGCTACATTATTAATCGCTTTTAATTAATTTTTTTTCTTAAACTGGTAACTACACATGAACACATGCTCATATTGTTTATTCAATGCTATATTATCAGTAGTGGAAAGTAAGTACTGTACTTATACAATGTTAACACTCCACTCTCCTACTTTACCTAAATATTTCCACTTTACGCCGTTGTATATTTCTTATCCACAATATTCAGAGGCAAATTTAGATTTTTACACTATGGTTATTTCCTAACTATATTTACAGGTTGCTTTTCAGATTCAGATTAATAATATGTAATATTACCAACAATAAATAATGATGTATGTCAACAAGCTACCTAGCATTAGGTATTCAAGCATTCAAGTATTTGAAACCAGGCCCTTTTTTTTTACCAATTTGAATTTGTGTACAGAACAATGCATTACTTATGATAATGCAATAATATAAAAGGCTATACATTATTCTGAAATGGGACGTTATGCACGGACTTTTTGCACACTTAGCCATTATCACCATACTCGTACTATTTCACTAAGTATTTATTCTCAGTTTATCTAAGAATATCTCAGTACTTTTTCCACGACTGTGAATCTGAGATAGATGGAAGCCAGATCTTTTTTCAGAGCACCTGAACGCAGCAGCTTATTACATGTCCTCTGACAGGGTTTACTTTGCGGCAGGTGACGTGACACAGGCAAATGAGGCAAACTCGCTGCTCTTAGCTCTCATAGCAAGTTTGTTGACTTTCGCAATTCCTCGCTCTTCCCTCAGCACACAGAGCAGTGACACAAAAATGGACAATAGCGGGAAAGAAAAAGAAGCCACGGCTTTGATGGCCGAGGCTGAGAAGAAAATGAAATCCTCGCAGTCGTTTTTCGGAGCGATCTTTGGGTGAGTTTTTCAGCTAGCTTCTGCTAACCTGTCAAAGCTAAAGGCCAGCTAAGCGGAATAAGGCTGTAGAAGGCTGGACTTAAACAAATCGACACCACTGCAACACTTGGGCTGGTTTTATCTCAAAATAAGCTGTTGTGGTCAATGTGATTCAAGTGGTGTTAACGCTGCAGTATAGCTGAATATGTAGCCTTATCTTCGTTCAGATCACTGTTAAACAAAGAAGAAGTGAGGCTAACATGTAGCTGTGTACAGCAGTGGATGACACTTAGTTACACAATGACACGTTTGTACTATATCAGGCGCTTTGATCAAAGTCATCCGTGTAGCATTTTAAGTAATTCACATTTTACACAGATTATTATTGTAATATTGCTGCTATAGCGTCATCTACAGGGAACATCTTGCAATGCCACTCAGTCTGTAGGTGCAGATCACATGTTCATCACGTTTGTTTACAATAACAGATTGGGACGGAGTTGTGAGTGCATCTCAAACAAATGAAACCCTTACCCACTAACATATCAGAGAATGGATGTAACAATCCAAATCAGCTTAAAATATTAAAGTGAGGCTCTGTTTACTCAGAAACTTACATGCATTCAGGTAGAAAAAATAACTAGCCCCCAGAGGGGAAATTCAGGTGTTGCAGACAAAAATTAGTGCAGGTACATAAAAAGTCAGTATTGTAAAACAGAATAATATATAATGTGATTTGATTATGATACTTAATGCTGTCTGTATTTGCTGTATCAATATAGCAACATATTAGAAATATAACATAGTAAGAAAGTATTATAACATTGAATATAAAATAGTATGGTGCAGTGCAGATATAGCTTAAAATAATAATACAAATAATAACAAAAACAATGTTTAGTAAAGTGTGTGTGTTATGATAAAATGGTTCTGTATGCATAATTCGATTTCAATGGATATCAAGGTATTGATCATACATTTTTTTCTTATTCCAATATGTTTATAACAATTTTTTAATGATAAAGAATTGTTCCAAATTAATAATTTCAACAGCGTCTTTTTGAAAACAAATAACAACATCATTATGTTTAATTTTAATACTTTCAGTATGACTTTTCTGAACGTCTTTTGACAGTTTTTAACTGAATTAACAGTGAGTGGTTATCTCACACTTACTTTCATAATGAAGTCACAGCTGTTTGTTTATAATGCTTTTACAACAACCTTGAACACGGCTTAGCCAATCATAATCAAGGAACGAAACTATACGTTTAATAAGTATCTTTGTTATCAATATCTAGTAATAAACTATTACAGCACTTGATATTGTCAATGTCACCCAGTCATACTCTGTGTGAGTGTTGCCTATCTGAACATGTGTTGACCCACAGGGGGGGATCCTCCAAGCTGGAAGAGGCCTGTGACATGTTCGTGAGGGCAGCCAACATGTACAAAATGGCCAAGAATTGGTGTGGTAAGAATAATTATTTCAGATTGAATGAAAATGTATTGATTGCTTCTCTCCCTGTTTAGGTCTGTGACGTCTTTCAATCCTACCAATATGTAATATTTTCTTTTCAGCTGCAGGAAATGCGTTCTCCCAAGCCGCTAACCTCCACCTCCAGATGCAGAGCAAACACGACGCAGCGACTAACTTCATAGATGCTGGAAACGCCTTCAAAAAAGCAGATCCTCAAGGTAATCATTATTCATCCTCACCACCCTCAGGAGTATATGAGTGCTCAGCTCACATAAAGACTGCTGTACCAGTTCCAGTGGACCATGTCCATGAAGTCAGCTGATGTCATTAAGGTCTTCAAGGCGAAGAGCTTTAACAGCAAAATTCACGCCGCTTCCCACTGTGAGAAAATGGGATTGTGGAAGGATGAAAGCAATTGACTGTAGCCTTGAACCTTGCATATTGTACAGCTGGTGGCTAATCATTTTGTTAATTGAATAAAAAGTAATTTTTTATTGATGTAAATTCACTAAATAATTGTATTTTAAATATTATTATTTTTCTCAACAGAGGCAATAAACTGCCTAAACAGAGCTATTGAGATTTACACTGACATGGTGAGTGTGCAAACTCTTCTTTGTTTCTTTAAATTATTCCTAATATTTACTGAACATGACCCTTCGATCTCTTCTTTGTTGTGTTTTTTTATCCGGGGCTTTAGGGCCGCTTCACCATCGCAGCCAAGCATCACATCACCATAGCTGAAATATATGAGACTGAGATGGTGGACATAGACAAGGTCAGATATCAGTCTTCACCTTTATTACCTTTATTGTATTAATTCCTGGGTAGATTCTTACTTCTTATTTTCATAACAACTAATAGTTGTTCTTTTATAATCTCTCTCTCTTATGTCCATTTTCTATTCCAGGCCATTGCTCATTACGAACAGGCGGCAGATTATTACAAGGGGGAAGAATCCACCAGGTGAGTGTGAGATCAGCACTATTTCAGATGTTTTCTCTTGGCTAATTTTAGGGTGTAATGGCTTAAAGTGATTTCCCCCTAATGAAAGCATTACATTTGAATTTTGCATCTACGTAAATGGGTGTATGTATATGTGTACATATGTATGTGTATGTGTATATATAGAATTTTGTTTATTTGTCTGCGTATTTAATTACGGATTGAATCTTTTTTCTTTATCCTGCAACTGGATGAATAACGGGAGGGCTATTTTCTGTATAAGCTATGCTTTCTGCCCTCCCGCTTCTACACATTTTGTTTGTTTGTCAGATTCATAAATTGTCTGTACTAATATTCAAATAGTAGAATAAATGTATACAAAAATAAAAATAAACTTTTACGATTACAAGTTCAGTAAAATGGTGGTCTTTGAGTCGTGATGTCCGCAAATACACTAGGCCTAAATACATACATTTTCCTTTTTCAGCTCAGCAAACAAGTGCCTTCTGAAAGTAGCAACGTACGCAGCTCAGCTGGAGCAGTACCCGAAAGCCATCGAGATCTATGAACAGGTGAGAAAACACTCAGCACCAGACCATTATCTTAACATGATTTTACTCGCTTTTATTGACAACAACAAACATGAGTTGTGCTGTTGTGATTTCAGGTCGGAACCCACGCGATGGACAGTACGCTCCTGAAATACAGTGCCAAGGATCACTTCTTCAAGGCAGCGCTCTGTCACTTCTGCGTAGACATGCTGAATGCAAAAGTAAGCAGAAGCACTAGAACCTGTTTACATCAATACCTGGTGTAACACGAGCTTAATAATTATGTTCTTTGTCACCCAGCTCGCCGTGCAGAAGTATGAAGAGATGTTCCCGGCTTTCTCAGACGCTAGAGAAAGCAAACTGTTGAAGGTAGGCTTTGATGTTATTAAGTCTTTAAAACTCACAAGCAAAAACATCTAGATATACAGAGGCAAAGGGGATTAAGAGCTGAGATAAACCTTACAACTATACGAAGAAGATGATTTACTAAGTTCTATGGTATTAGATATCCAAAACAAAAGTTGGATTGTAATGGTCCTCATTCTAAATCTGCCTCAAAAACGTTTTACGCCCCTAGCATGGTAAAACAAAAGCACCAGCCTGCCCTGGAAACGTTTTTGGGGAAATAAAGGCTATTTGGCGTATGAGTCATAAATCTATTGTGTAATGCAGACAGTGAATGTAGCCTGTTTCTTAGCATCTCAGTTTCTTTTACCCCCAGTGTGTATTTCTGTGTTCAAGCAGCCTTCCTGATGTTCATTATTGTTTTTATCCAACCAGAAACTTCTAGATGCCTATGAAGAACAGAACCTGGAAGCCTATACTGATTCAGTGAGTGCAAGTAGTCTCTCAATGTCTTCTTTTTCGATAAATGGTCCGTCATATAGGCATTGAAGGCCTTGAATTTCATTCCTTTGGGTTCCTGCTCATTTAAAAGGAAATAACAAGGTAGACGCACTGATTAAGTAAATCAGTAAAACAACATTTAACTGACGTACAAATAGTGTTAGGTGTTATAACGATCATAAAGGACTATATACGCAAAACTTTGCAAGAATACTGTGGCGTGAAGGACATATGAAAGCATCTATACAATGTTCAGAAATAAGCACGTGGAAGAGAAATAAAGATAAAGTCACGCAGAATTAAATCAAACACAATTTTAATTTAAGAGCAACTCTAAAATCTTTGATAATTTAGTTTTTTCTGCCAAGCTACTGCTCCACATCAGTCCAGTAGGTGGCGGTAATGCAATTCCTTCCTAAACGTTACACATTTAATCAGTCTAAAATTCATTAAGGCTATAACATTTTCATGGCATGTTTTACACCCCTTATGCTACTGTAAATGCGGGCATAGACTCACTCCAACTTCAAGCTTTAGCACGAGCACATCGAAAACTTTTTCCTGTGATTAAGAGATGATACTTAGCAGGGACGTGCACAGACATTTGGAGGGGCTATTGCTCTAAACTGGAAAAAGGGCCTCCCCCCACCCGAAAAAAACATAAGACCTTTTGAAAATTCTAACTTGTTTTTAATGTAAAAGGTTCATAAAATAAAACACAACACTGTCATTGCAAGTGACACTCAGTTGACTTTTATGTCCAACTGCTAAATTCGTTATTCAGGCACATTTTTTGTTTTGCGGTCCATATCTCATTAAAATATCTAATGTTAGTAACTATTAAAGAAAAATGGGACAATCCTGTTTTAATGTAGTTTGACCATTGTAACGGCTGTGCTGACATACTGATAAAATAGGGCTTCTAACTAATTACCTTAAATAAACTCACTAATTAATGAAACCATGCAGTTCAATTCACATTATTCTTATCATCTTGAGCGCAGTAATGGTAAGGTATCTAATACTTATTTATTTAGTATTCCATAACTTAATAACAGAGATGGTCAAACTAAAGTAGAGACATGGCAGAAATCCTACAATGAAGTGGGAAAGTGAAGTGTTCTCCTGTGAGAGGGCGATCAAAAGAAGAGAGCGAGCGGCCCCGTTGAGGAGTAGATGAAAAGACACAGAAAGACAGAAGCACAATAACAAGTATATTTAGGTGTTTTTTTGAAAATAACCGACGGTGTCAAGAGGAAGTAAAGTCCCCTGGTTTGTCCCCTATACTCTAACTGCCATGAGAAAAACTCAAAATCAATATAAGCATATTTAAAAACGGGGACAGATTGACCCGGGGATTGGCCACCAAAGCCAGGCAGGCATTTGGTATGATCACCATAGCCATATGAGGCCGGAGGGCTTTCCTTTGCTTTTCAGCAGTCAGATTGTAAACAAAGTCACGTGACTGGGGGCAGATGACAGCGCTGACAAGGTGTCTTTTATCGCAGCGAGACGCTACAATACTAATTGTGGGCTGCTTATGTTGATTCGGTCACAACAGAAAGAAAAAAAAACTCTCGCTCTCTCCAGAGGGGCAGGTCAGCCAAAAAGGAAAAACGGGCTGTTGCCCGGGCAACAATAGCCCGGGCAACAATAGCCCGGGCAACAATAGCCCGTACCTGTGCACGTCCCTGATACTTAGTGTTGTTTGTATAGCAACTCAATAGAAGTATAATATAGTATATGATATTGTTAGACAGTATAACAATAACAACAAATATATGATAGAGTGCATGCATGGGATGCAAAATATATAATATGATTTGCATTAAATAAGTATATTTCCTGCTCATGTTCTCAGGTGAAGGAATTCGACACCATTTCCCGGCTGGACCAGTGGCTCACCACCATGCTTCTGCGCATCAAGAAGACCATACAGGACGATGAGAGCGACCTCCGCTGACTCCCCTCCCCGCTCGGGACGTCGAACCTTCAGCAGCCGACTTGCATCCTCCTTTTTGCCTTGAGCCTCTCACTTCCATTCTAGCAGCAATCTTAATTGTTTTACCTCTAGACCCTTATATCCCCTCGCAGATTCTGTGCTCTTTCCGACATATCTGCAGTATTTGTTCTTGCCTTTTACCGCTCAAGTCAATGCTTTAAAAATGATGCTCTTCATAGCTATGAAGACTATTTTCCCGGTGTGCGCTATGCACACTTTATGTTGCTTGTATACCGTTGTTGTTTGGGTATTGGCCTAATATTAGTTTAAATAATCATAATGGGCTGCAATACTAAAAACTCATACCAGCACACTTATATAATAAAGGTTTTATTTTTGTTTATTTTGTTATGAAATGGATGAGAGGATACCAATTTATTAACTTTGATCTACAAATAATCTTTTGCAGAAAATGCTTTGGAATAAACTTAGTTGACCAAAAAGACAAGAAGTACACACATTGGTTTTTGGTATTTTTGAGTGCTCGAGTATAGGTCATATCAGGGCACTCCAATTAAACAGCACTAAATCTCAGCTACAGAGCTCCTCTCCGAGCAGAGAGGCCAAGAGTTTCTGAGGTTGAGCCACGGCAAATACCCACTTTGCCTTATATCGCAAAGTACTCAGGACGACAACAAAAATCATGCTTTGGAAGCTTTATCCATTAATTTGCTTATAGTTTTTTTTCATTTCCATGTAAAGTGCTTTTATCTAAAAAAACAAAGCTCATCACATTTGCATGGTTTGGTTAGGATGAGAAAAAAAAACAGGCCTTTTCCATTGTATAGGAGTTATTTGTCTTTTTTTTTCTATTTTCTGTGATTGTCTGATTTGTGTTTATTATTATTTTTTCTGTCATAACTAACCTGGCTGGGGGAAAAAAGCCTGCACGAGATGCAATACATTAAAGAAACAGGAGCTTTACTGATCTGAACACTGTGCTCATGTACCCTCCTGGTGATTGGTCTTAAATAATTTGTACATCGTGTTTCCTGTCAAACGTTTGAATAAACCTGTCTCAGACGCACTGGGCGTGGCCTCCTAATGCATGCTGTGGACCGTGAAGTGATCACCAGACCTATGAACAGAGCTTTTCCCACAGTCTGTGGTAGAGAGCTGCACCTGCAAGCGCCTGCATCGCTGGCCCAGTTCCCCAAGCTTCAGACACGCCCACCGCCAAGCGTCAACGCACGCCGCCGTGTGTTAGCTCAGTTAGTGAAAACATGCGGCGGGAAGCTAAATTATGTTTGTCTGTACCTGTCGGTAGGACCTGACGGCTCCTGGATAATATTTGTTCTTCTGCCGCTTCAGACTCATGCTTCAGCTTCTGCTCGGTGGCCTTTCATCTTGGATTAAGTAAGTATTTTACAAACAATGTTGAACAATCACTTGCTGTTTTATCTGCAGTTCAAAGGTCTCCCCTATTTATCAAACCTTTGTCAATTAGTGCTTTTTCCTTTGATTGGAGTCTTACGCCTCAAACAAAACGGTTAAAACTTGGCTCAGATTCAATAAGTTATCCTTATGCATTTTATGTCTTAAATTACAAGTCAGTTTTGTAATTTACTGTGATGCTCTAGAAAGAAGCCCACTAAGGATTTAACCGAGGTGTTGTTTGTTCAAAGCTGGTCTGCTCCTAATTAGACTCTGGGGACACAGGTGTGTTCAGGTGGGAGAAGGAATACTCTGGTACAAGTCAAAGTCCTGCATTCAAAGTGTTACTCAAGTAAAAGTACAAAAGTATTAGCATGAAATATACTTAAAGTACCAAAAGTATACTCATTATGCCGATTGTCACATTTCAGAATATTATATATCATGTTTTGAATATAATTATTTATATCAAAGCTGGTAAAGGTGCAGCTAGTTTTAGTTACTTTGTATACCTCAGGGTAGCTTGTGAATTTACTCAAGGTGTAACTAAAGTCTGATCTAAGTGTTGATTATATTTCACATCAATAATCCAAATCTGCAAAGTAACTAAAGGTATTAAATACATGTAATGGTGTAACAGTAAACGCTTTACCTCTGAATTGTAGTGGAGTAGAAGTACAAAGAAGTACAAAGTAGCATACAAAGGAAATACTCAAGTGTTCGGGCTCCCTTTCTGCCAGACCTTTAAACAAACTGCACACATCGGTA
This sequence comes from Dissostichus eleginoides, assembly GCA_031216635.1. Taxonomy (NCBI): domain Eukaryota; kingdom Metazoa; phylum Chordata; class Actinopteri; order Perciformes; family Nototheniidae; genus Dissostichus; species Dissostichus eleginoides. Next base: position 10,469,555 of record CM062268.1, on the reverse strand, counting down.
GCGACGGCATGTCATTTTATTGAAAAAGTGTTCGAAGCTTTATTTATCCTCTCACATCAGCTCACTTAAATAATAATAATAAAATCCGAATTACTAATTGATACCCTGGGGAAATTGGGTTGCTTTACAATTACTTCATTTAAAGGTGGGGTAGGTAAGTTTGAGAAACCGGCTCGAGATACACTTTTTTTTATTTTCCATGGAATGCTCTTAACATCCCGATAGCAATGAATATCTTAAGTGCTTTGACAAAAAATCCATAAAAAAATGTCATCTGTGGAAGCCGTAGTAAAAAGCACGACCAATCATTTTAGCCGGCCCGGCTAAAATAACTGGATGGCCTACCTGCCTGTCAGCCTTCCATCTGTGCACAAACTTATCTCGTGCTCTCATTGGTCATGTGCGCGTTCGTGTGTGTTGGAGGAGGGGCTCTGTAAGGAAGTGGCAGATTTTTTCCGGTTGTGTATTTTTAAATTCTAGCGCACTCGAGCTGGTTTCTCCAAAATTACCTACCCCACCTTTAAGAATGAATATAGTACTTTTATTTGTTGTACTTTAAGTTCATTTTGATGCTAATACTTTTACTTGTAACAGAGTATTCCTACACTCTGTTACTTCTACTTTTACTTAATTACAATATCTGAGTACTTCTCCCACCTCTGCATATAAATATAGACTTATCGGAAATAGTTATGCAAAAATATGTACATTGTACTACAATCTGGGAATATACAACTAGTATAACATTGTCAATAATTAATTCTGGAAATAGTTTAAATTCAAATATAAAATTAAATGCCAGTATTGCACAGTTAAGTCAGTCTTGCAACCAATGCAATCCCAAATAATTGGATCAATCCGTCTTTTATGTTACTTGATTATGGAGATTTTTTTTTATTATTTTCTCAGCATTTAAAATGGAGGTAAGTCAGGGGTAATGGACTCTAAAACATTCTCTTAACAATTTTTACAATTTGCCAACAGTGATTTATTCATTATATCAGATCTTTAAGTGTGATTTTTACCAATTTACCAATACCATACTTATTGAAGTTACTTGTTAATTTCTATGAGGCTGTAATGTTTGACGTGTACATTAACATTATTTTGTTGTCTGGTGTTCTGTTGGCAGGTGGCGCCTGCTGTGTAACCTGAACACAATAACACCCCAAGCCCGGAAACATCTCCCTTGAAAGATGATCCAATTCTAGGAACAAAACACCATTAAGCTTTGTTTACTCACGTCAAGCCAATGAGACGCATTCAAACCTTCAGTGCTATGGTCCTCCTCGTCTCTTTATTTCTGATCTTTTTCTACTCAACCCTAAACCTGGAGACGACCTACAGTCGCAGGGCTGCACCAGAGGAACTCCTCACGCATCCCGGCCTCCATGTCCATGAAAGGGATGTGAAAACACAACACTCCAACACACCTCAACCAAATGCCTATAATGTATCTGTCTGTGAAGACTTCAGAAAAAGTGTCCCTCAGAACGCAGCGTACTGGAACCGCCTGCTGTGGTCAGCCCTCAGGAATCTGGACAAGCGAGAAACCCCCATCAGCCATGACCTCGATTGGTCTCGCTGCAGGGAGACAAATCAAGAGCTTCTGCAGACCAATGTGCACGACTTCACCTCCTACCCCGTCTTATTCCAGGACTTTTTGCAGGCCATGAACTGCAGGACACCCCCTGTCCTTCTCAATCAACCCAACAAGTGCCCCTCTGGTGAGGACAACCAGACCTTCCTGCTTTTTGCTATTAAATCGAATCTTGGAAACTTTGAGCAGAGGCAGGCGGTGCGGGAGACCTGGGGGCGAGAGGGGAAGCTCAAGGGTGGACCGAGGGTGCGCACTGTGTTTCTGCTGGGCAGCTCCCCTCTGGATGACCCTGACCTCAGCCAACTGCTGTCGTTTGAAGCAAGGCACTTTGGGGACGTTGTGCAGTGGGACTTCCATGAATCCCTCTTGAACCTGACGCTCAAATTGAACCTGCTTTTCCAATGGACACTGAAATACTGTCCTAATGCCTCCTTCGTCTTCAGCGGGGATGACGATGTATTTGTCAACACGCCAGGGTTAATTGGCTACATGCAGTCACTGGAGCCGTCCAAGACCTCTCAGTTGTATGTTGGACATGTTATAAGCACAGCAAATCCCCTCAGGGACCCCAAAAGCAAATACTACATTCCTCTGAGCTTCTATGGCGGCCCATACCCTGCTTACGCTGGCGGAGGCGGTTTTCTTATCTCTGGAGCGTTGATGAAACCCCTACATTCAGTTTCACGCATCATCCCTTTTTTCCCCATCGACGACGTCTACGCTGGGATGTGCTTTAAAGCTTTGGGGGTTTCTCCAGAGGCAAACAAGCGCTTTCAGACGTTCGACATCAAGGAGCAGGATCGCGAGAATCTGTGTGTTCATAAAGATCTGTTTCTCATTCACCAGCGCTCCCCACAGCAGATAAAGAAGCTGTGGAAGGGCATTCACAGCCCGTTGTTGACTTGTTGAACAGGAATGATGATCAAAAGGAATATAGGCCCAAAGAGAGGAAACATTGACTGCAGCGACATTTTGGAGCCACGGCTCACCTGCTTCCAGCGTCCCTTCAAGATTTTTCACTGCCAAGTCAAAATGAACACTTTCTAATTGTGTCGTTAACTAAATGTCCCTATTGTGCCATTGAAGTTAAATAAAACAAATCAACAAAGACTTTTGAAAGTTCCTTAGTTTATTTTGCGCAAAACGCCAAACATGAGTTTACAGTTCTAGGATTTAGTATAGTGTGTAACAGCATTACAGCATTAAAACCCATCTAAAACTTTGGTGTGTACAGAAAAAAACAAAACACATTGAAATAGGAATTGTTTAACACAAGTTAGTCAAGTCACCACAATGATACAGAAGAAAACATGGTAAATACATTGATCACTGGAAAAAACTGTAACAGGAGTGAAAACAACAGGGGTTAAACTTTTAATTGCTCGATTTGAATGTTTCTTTAGCATTAAAACTGCACCAGGTGTTTTTGCTGCACTTGTTTTTTAAATTTATTTATTTATTTATTTTTTTAAAATAGTACATAGGTGACCGAAGAATAACTGAAACAAAGTGTGATTAGCATCTATAGAAGAGCTTTACTACCAGCAGTAAATCTATTAACTTAAGGCACCAAACCCAGAGGCATGAAGTACAATTTAGTTTTAAAACACAATCTTTTTCCTTATTTGTGCAGATAGAAATTACACCTCAAATCTACAATTTCATGAATACAGTAGAAGGTGTGCATTGGTTTATCCCAGTCCTCACCCACTCCAACAATATATCACACCATCCTTACTGTGAAATTGGTTCTTTATCAAACAGCTCAAAGGGGTAGTGCTCTTTGTACTGCTTCATGTGCCTCCACATGGCATCTCTCTGCTTGTTCAGATTGGGCGTCATCTCCTGGTACACGTCGGTGAACATCAGCTCAATGTTCGGCTTCAGGCGTTTCTCGGCCCTCTCGAAGGCCTCCATCACCGTCTTGCGGGACTGCTTCCTCCAGCTTTTCTCGTCGTCCTCGCTCCACCAGTTTCTGGCCGTCATGTAATGCCTCAGCCTGGAGATGGGATGGTCCTGCTTGTCCCAGTAGTTCACCTCGTCCACAGAGCGGTAAGCTGAGCTGTCGTCGCTGGTGCTGTGGTGGCCGATTCTGAGGGGGCAAACAAGATTATATTATATATATATAAATAATTATAGTTGCATTTAATGGGTGTGTATGTTTTATATATTCAAGCCCTACAGAAAAAATGTAAGGTTTTAAAATGTTTCTCTTCATACATATTTAAACACTGGTTTATAGAACATTACTTTTCATTATGTTTTGGTATTGTGGAAATTAATAAAACTCAAATATAATTCAAATGTAATATAATCAGTAAGCTAAAGATTAAGAAATCATGGCAGAAATGTACTGCTGTAATGCAGAAAAAACAAACAACCTGTTTTTAAATATTAAATCTACACACCGATTGTCAATGTATTTCCATAACCGCAATTTTGTTTTCCCTATTCTATAAAGAATGTATTTGGTTGAGGTGAGGATTCAACAGGTTACTGTGTTTTCTTGTTTTGTCTCAATTTGAAAAATAAATAATGTCTTTGAACAGTTGTAAAGATATTTTCTACTTGCCTATGATTCCTCAACTTCTGTAAGTTTGTGTATTCACTGGCAGCTCAACACATTGTGCTGTGTGTTAACAGGTATTAGAGGGTAATAAACTGCATGTGTGAAATGCACTTTATAAAGCCTTTTGTGGCACCAGAGGGAGCTAAGAAGTACGTTTTTCAAACATCTGTAACCTCATTTCTCCTTCAAGCTAGCATAAGGCTAAAGAAATTGTCACTGAACTGAACACACCCAAAACTCCAATCAAACGGCAGTAGTGTATTGTGGGTAATGCAGGCAACCGGGTTATTTACATGGATAAAGACTGCATGGAATAAAGAGACGAATGTGATTTCTGTTTTTGTAAAAAAAAAAAAGAAGCCAACTTAAAATACATATATATTTTAGAAATATTGTACATCTTTTGTAAAATTTGTAAATTCAGCATTACCTACATATTAAAGTAGCAAAAATAAAACATTTCTAATAACCACAGTAATGACAAAATCATAACTCAGTCAGAATCATGAGCTGTCGGCTTAAGTCACTTCATGAGACAGTCTAAAAATACAGAATGGTTTCAGATAGTTCCAACAATAACTAACCTGTAGGTCATTGCCTCGATGAGGAAGGGCTGGTTCTCAGCCACAGCCCTACGGCGTGCCTCTTTTGTAGCATTGTACACAGCAAACACATCGTTACCATCGACACGGATGGAAAGCATGCCATAACCCGGACCACGGGCAGCTGGTCAAACAGAAAGAATAAAATGTATTTACATGAGAGCCCCCCAGTAATTCAAATCGGATGACTCAGTTAACCACATCAAGGCTTCGTACCGATGCCATCTCCCCTGTACTGCTCGTTGGTGGGGGTAGAGATTGCGTAGCCGTTGTTGCGACAGAAGAATATTATTGGGCACTCTAGGGTGGCGGAGAAATTGAAGCCTGCATGTGCGTCCCCTTCGCTGGCCGCTCCTTCACCAAAATAACAGATGACAGCACGGTTCATGTTTTCCCTCTTTAGAGCGTATGCAGCTCCGGCCGCTGAAACGGAAACGTCCAGCATTAATAAACATTTACAGGTGTATGTATGCACTAACAGACAAGAGAGGTTGAACAGGTGTAGAGAGCTCACCCTGTGGAATCTGAGTGGCCAGAGGAGAGGAGATGGTGACGAAGTTCAGGTCTTTAGAGCCGTAGTGGACAGGCATCTGACGGCCCTTGCCAAGGTCATCAACATTGGCGTAGCACTGAGCCATGAACATATCCAGAGGAAAACCACGGTACATCAGCACTCCTGCAGGGCAGAAGAGGAGTTATAAGACTGTTACTAAAACTAACTTAGTATTACTAGCATAAGAACATGCAAAAGATGAATTCAGGTAGGTTGATTGCTATGATCTCTCTCAAATCTTTTTAAAAAGTTAACCTTTATCTTAAAAATACTATTATATATCTTTTTTAAATGATGTCTGATTCTTACCAGCTTCTCTGTATTGACCGAAGACTATGTCCTCTGGGTCGAGTGCAGCAGCACTACCAATATGTGTCCCCTCTTCTCCATAGTTGGTCATGTAGAAAGAAATTCTACCCTGTAAGAGAAATAAAATCAACAAAAATGTTCTTCCGCAGTTCCATGAGGAAATGTAAGAGGAAACACTTACCTGTCTCTGGGACTCATAAAGAATGCGGTCCATCGTGTTCAGCAGAGTCATCTTCTGATAAAAGTTCAGAACTTGCTCTTTGGAGAGCTGAGTTGGGAAGAAGTACACAAAGAACCAACAGTTAACGAAGTGGAGGTCACAGTGCCATTTTTATTAACCAGGATTGTAGGCAGGCTGACTGTACCTGAGGGTCTTGAGAGGGGTCGATGATGTTGCCCTGCCTGTCCATCACCCGGTACACTGGGATCCCGGAGATGACATTGGGCTGGATGAACTCAAGATGATCCACAAACTCTGCTGAGGCCCCAGGGAACTGTGGTTTTTCCAGTGATGAGTCAAAGGGCTGCTGTCGTTGCACGGCCTGAAAGAGTGAACACAAGCCATATTTATTAAAAAACATCACTAAGTATGTGGCAAAAGCAAGGCCCTCTTTAAAATAGAAACCACAAAAGGGGATTTATATTTCTCTTAATAATGTCATCCAGCTGGAAAAAGGAGCTGCTTTGTCCTAGCTGCTTTTTTGTGACTTCAGAGGAAACTGACTTTTTGCATGATGTGAAGATGATGCAAAGTGACTTCATTGGAAATAGCAAAATGTCCTGTTTTAATCTAGTATAGTAGTGGTACCCAGGTTTGATTTGAATACTTAAGTAACTGTTGACAAAACAAAATGTTTTTGTTAATAAATCAGATTGTCAGAAATCGAAAATTAAAAAGTTATTGACATGGGTATGGGCATAGAGAGAGCAGATTCAGCACACATAAGACCAGCAAATGGTTTTTATGTATTCCATGGGAGCTGACAATACCAGTTGTAATAACATATATTTCTACTTCAAGTTGATCTTGATGACGGAAACTCTCTCCTCACTCCCCTTTGCTCCACCAATAAGAGTGCAGCTAGCCCAAGCTATCCAGCTAGGTATCTGGCTAGCAGCTTTAAAGTCACAACAACAAACACCATCCCAGTCAAGCTGCTGATGACATTTTAACCCAGATAAATGCGGACACTCTTTAATTTGACCTCGTAAGACTGCGTTGAAGACACAGTAACGTTATATAACACTACGTATAATTAACGCACTGTTAGTTCCTGCGAGGTTGTCAGCTAAGCTAAAGTTAGCTGCCACACAACGTCTCGCGATAACTGAAGAAGTCACGCTAGTCGTTTGGTGAATCCTTGATGCATTCCCCAACTCTAGTCAACAGCTCAAATCCTAACCCAAACATAACAACTTCAGACGTTTTACTTAGATTTAGATATTTCGTGGGTGATATGTTAACTTAGCATCGTCTGTTTGACCTTTTTAGCTAAAATGAGATCCCTTCTTCCAACAATCCTGTGGTTGCTAAAGCGACCTTTCCTGTTATTAAGCTAACGCCAGCTCCCTTACACGACAATAAAGCATTGTTTTGTATACTTACACCGACTCTGAAGGCTCTGTGTTGAAACAGCCGGGATGCCGTCCGACGGGCAGCATGGACACAGACTCCATACAGTTTGTTCATACTCTTCACAGCCGCCATCAGTCCACCGCTGTTAGCTTGTGCGCTAGTTTTTCAGGAATACTAAACTCTACAGTAAGAGCAGTGCAACAAAACTAGACAGGTTTGACCCCTTTTTAGTCTGCTGCGCTGCTATTCACATCCACAACCACACTAGCCAGGTCAAATTGTTACACGGCCGTTTCGAGTCAACCTTGACTTCCTGTCTCACCTTCAAATTAAAAGTCAACGGGACCAAAAAAAACAACAACACCAAAATGCTTTTAACAGGGAACCGACACAGGTGGAAAGCAGCGCCATAGGGCTTTGGTGGAAAGGTACTCAGATTATTGAAACAACCAAAGTTTAGAAATACTCTGTACAAGTAAACGTTAAGTAAAAGTACTTAATATAAGCATCAAAATATTATAAAAGCCCTAAATAAAAGTACTCATGCAGAATGACCCATTCAGTATTAATGTAGGCTATATTGTTTTTTTTTTATTATAATAAGTGATGTAGTCATATAAACACCACAAGGTTTTAGTGTAAGAAGTAACAAATATCTAAAGTTGTGAAAAAAATGTAATGTAGTAATAATTGACTATAAAGTACATGATATGATAATACTCGAGAAAAGCACAATTATGTCAAAACTACTGCACTAGGTACAGTGCATCATTTATGTTCTTAGTTACATTCCACCCTTTTTCTTTGTAATGTTTAGTACTGAAAAGAGCTTAATTAATAAACAGGTTTTTTCTGGGTCATGCTTTGCCAGTATAGAGGCCTAATGTATAGCCACATTGGCTTACATGCACACCAAATTAGTTGAATTTGCCTTTACAGTTTTATCTCTTAGAAGGAAAGGCAGATCTATTTTGGTGTTAATCCTACTACTTGTCTTATCAAGGAATTGCTTGTTTCCTGAAGCAGTCAAACATGTTTTTTGAGGTATTATACCTGATCATCTTTTCCGCATTGCTTTGTCTGTTAAGAAGACAGCTCATCTTTGGACCTTCTAAAAAAGCGGGAACTGTTACAAGTAACAGTCATGCATTTAAAATGTTTTTAAAATACAAAATTGACAGTTCTCATTCTGCAAAATGCCATATTTCACAATTATATGATATATTTGAATTAGAATCATTTATGCATCAGTAATGAACTGATTATAGTACCAATAATTATACTACTCGTGAACAATGTTGCTAAAGCAGCAACTGTATGTTACTTCGACACCCTATAGAATTCAAGATATATTGTGGTGAAAACTACTGATTACTGCATGAAGAGTATGAGCAACAGGTAATTGGCTATCATGGTTTAACGTGTTTGAGTCCATTTGAACATTTTCATTATTCTATTAAGTACTTACATTATTCCTTACAAATTTCTAATGCAAATATTGTCATTTACAGAATTCTTTGGGGAGATACACTGATTTACAATCACAGCTTTATTTGTCTCATTGCTGTTGGGTGACTTTACGTCACTCCTGGTGAAAAAAATATAGTAGTCCTGATGTTTGATGACTTCATTCATCCCTCTTTATATTGATCACATAGTAGAGGTTTTCATGTCACTCAACAACTCAAGTCATAATGGCAGCTTGGGTTGAGGGAGCGAGGGCGGGTCGAACATGCTCCTTGCTGCAATGTGATCAGAATAAAGAAAATACTACCTGAGGTCTATCTTTGCACAACTTCAGCTCTGCCCCATGTACTTCACCTACTAGTAGTGAGTCGACTTTATGCCATCCTACAGTTGTTGATTAAATGGATTATACACAATTAAAAACCTCTGCAATGTCATCAACAAAAAGAGGGATCACAATAAGCCACCAATCAAAGCTGAGCTGCTTACATTTTCACACCAGGAATAGTGAAAGCTAAACCTTTGATCTCTGACTTCCTGTCCAGTAGCACCTAAGTTCTGTAATAATACAATATGTGTGGTTGCATGAAGAGCCAGTTTACACACATCACCATCACCATCACCTCTTTCACTGAAAGACCCAGCTTTTCTTTCTGGTGGTCATCTGATAATATCCACTGCAAGATATGAGTGCCCTGTTACAGTCATAACATTGCGGCTGACGGGCTGCTCTGTGATTTAGTGGTTCCGCAAGTAGTCGTAGCCGGGAAGACTGATCTCAGGCCGATGCACGGATAATCTTTTCGAAAGACAGAAGTTGAGGAGGAGAAAAAACACTGGACTGCGCCCGGGGTTTGATCCCATGGAAAGACAGAACCGAAATCTGATGATTTATGGTGCGAAGTAACCACTGAGCTATAACCAGTGCGAGTATCAAGGATGACGATTATGATCGCTCGTCTTGTTTGCTTTGTAGGCTGTTGCCTGGGCAACATTAGTCCGTATGTGCACGTCCCTGTTTACAATCCTAGCTTTCGTTTAGGAGTTGAAAAGAGCAAAAGCAACACTTAATGTGTCCTTTTAACATATCCCCGCTTCAATAACAATAGGGTTATGAATCGAGTCAAATGTTTAAAAAAAGTCAAAAGGTAATGCAAATGTAATACTTTCAGGGGAAACACCGCGGAAACACTTAATGTGTCCTTTTAACATGTATCTCGCTTAAGGTTAAGATTCGAGTCAAATGTTTAAAAATAAGTTAAAAGGGGAATACAAATGTAATAATTTCCGGGGAAACACCGCGGAGTCAACTTCATATAGCTTATTTCCTACTAAGATAGTCGCACTGGTTTAGCTCAGTGGTTACTTCGACCAACTTTCTGTTTGAAACTGCTCACTGTCCCTCCGCGGGATCGAAACCACGGGCGCTGTCCAGTGTTTTTCTATCTCGGACCTTAACTATTGTCCTTTACTCAAAGATTCACAGTAGGCCTACATCGACCACGGAATGTTTTTCTAAATGCCACTACTTTTTATCTGAACTATTGTAGAACCAATAAGTCACAGAGCTCAATACTATGACATATCAAGAGCACCAGAGGGAGACAACCACCTTAACTTTTGCTATTGTTCTGTGCATTTTCATTATTTTTCTAGATTGTTTATGAATGTTACCTTCCTCAATAACTCTAGGGGGGGGAAATGGAGACAGTAACAACAACCAATACAATTGAGAGGGTCAGGCTGAAAGTGAACACAAGTGTATTTATTCTTAACCCCAAAACATGCAAGTTAGGTGAGGGGGAGGAGGAGACAAAGGAGATTGTGCCAAATGAAATAATATATATAACGAAACCAGGCCCATCTCTAAATCTTCTCTTTGAAACAAAACTCAAACAAAAAGCCCTCACTATCTGGTCTACTACAAGGAAACAAAACAATTACAGGGTTGGCTACAATCTACTAACCTATAGTGTGTCTAACACATTTTACCTACAACATGAGATGTGGAGGGTACCCGAAACCATTGGCGGCGCCAGAGATTTTCTTTTGGGGGTGTTGTGGGGTAGCTTGACGTTTCATAGAGGGTGCTCAAACATTTAGGGTTTCCCATTAATATCCCGGGCGCTACAGTTGAATTTACTATCTGCGACTGTTACAATGAAGGCTCGATAATCAGCTCACGGCATATACGTGTAAGCAGGGGTAAAGTACTATTTTTTTTTATAAGTGGGGGGTGGACCTAACATCCTCTAGGGGGGTCTGGGGACATGCTCCCCCGGGAAGATTTTTTTTTAAATATTGAAATTAAATGGGGTGAATTGCCCTAATGTGGGACATTTTTTGCATTTCAGACTTCTGGAATATATTGCGATATGAAGCCAATACAATAAATCAACATCCAGTACCATTCTGAAATCCCCAGGATGTGTCCTAATGAAACCAAAAGAGAAAATGCAGATATTACACTCATAAAATAAATGGTAGACATATCAGTACTCTTAGTGCCGAGCTGTCTCAGACAATCTGCATTTCCTAATGTGGGACAGTTCTGTGCAAAATGTGGGACACTGAAAAGTCTATTGAAAAGCCTCAGTCACCTTAATTCATGTAATAAAAACTATAGGTTACTAACGTAACCCCAGTTCTCAGAGTAACATGAAGTGAGATGTCTCACTATGGGATGCGCCTCAACGTGTATGCATCAGAAGCATCAATCTCATTACGCCAATCCTGATTGGCTGGTGATCTTGACGACTACGTCAGGGAATCCACCCACCCTTTAAGTAGCTTGCGCTACGTCGCAGCGTCATTCAAAATAAGCACCTCTTCTCGCTTCGCCTCAGCAAGAAGGGGCGTCTGGTGAGACATCTCACTTCATGTTACTCTGAGAACTGGGGTTACGTTAGTAACCTATAGTTCTCATTCATAACACTCCGTTCGATGTCTCACTATGGGATATTGAGACTCCCGTATTGCTAGACATGCTTATCTCGAAAATCACCAAAACAAAACAGTACTTAACAGGTAGAACCCTGTCCCAACACGGGGCCCAGCACTGCACGGGCCACACTTGGAGCAGAGACATCTAGTCTGTAAAAGCGGACAAAAGTGAGCGGTGAAGACCAGCTCGCTGCTTTACAAATGTCCTGGATGGAAACACCCTTGAACAAAGCCCAGGATGTAGCCAGTCCACGAGTAGAATGAGCACGCAGGCCCGTTGGTGCCTGCAAACCCTGACTCGTATAAGCCAGAGCTATCGCTTCCACAATCCAGTGGGAGAGCCGTTGCCTGGTAACGGGCTTGCCCTTATGAGGGTTAGCCCAGGATACAAAGAGTTGGTCATTGCATCGAAACTCTTTTGACCTGTCCATATAGGTGCGCAAAGCACGAACTGGGCACAGCAAATTCGGCCGCTGTTCTTCAGAGGAACATAGCGGTGAAGGAAATGCCTCAAGGTCAATGGGGGTGCATGAGCCAACCACCTTGGGCACAAAGGCAGGGTTGGGCTTCAGCAACACTCTCGTTTGCCCCGGGGCAAACTGAGTGCATGAAGGATGTACAGAGAGCGCGTGAATGTCACTGACTCGCTTGGCAGATGCCAGAGCCAGTAACAACACTGTCTTTAGTGACAGGTGTTTTATGTCAGCTTCTTCCAGGGGTTCAAATGGAGATCGAGTGAGCCCATCTAAAACCACTGCCAAGTCCCACAGGGGCACCAGTGACCTGGAAACGGGGAGGAGCCTGCGAGCCCCTTTCATAAAACGGCAGACCAAGGGATGTTGGCTAGCCGTCTTTCCCTCAAAGCCCACATGGCATGCGACAATAGCAGCCAGGTACACTTTAATCGTAGAGAAAGCTCTGTGTTTATCAATCAGGTCCTGTAGAAATGATAGAATCACACCGACAGGGCATTGAAAAGAGATGTGTCCCTTTTGAAGGCACCACTCCTCAAACACCCTCCACTTACAGTCATAGAGAGACCTGGTGGAGGAAGCCCTTGCACTCTGAATAGTGTTTATCACCTTCTGAGGAAGCCCCACTGTACTCAAATTATACCACTCACGGGCCAGGCCCATAGTGCCAAGGGCTCTGGGTGTGGGTGAAAAATCGTCCCCCCCGCCTGAGATAGTATGTCCCTGCATAACGGGAGCTGCCACGGCTGATATATCTCCGCCAGCCAGTACATTGCAGGCCAGTGCGGAGCTATTAGGATCAGTGTGTGGCGATGTTTTCTCACTCTGGCCAGAGTTGGGGGTATTAGAGCCAGGGTTGGGAACGCGTACAGAAGGACCGGAGGCCAAACGTGTGCGAGCGCGTCCACGCCTAACGGTGCATTTAGATCGCATATTGACAAGAACAGCTGAGATTGAGCATTTTCTTTTGACGCGAACAGATCTACCGCGGCCCGGCCGTAACGCACCCACAGCTGACTCACAATTGTTGGATGTAGAGTCCAGTCTGCATATAGTGGTGCACCTCTGGACAGCAGATCTGCCCCGAGGTTCATCACTCCCGGTAAGTGCGTTCTCACGAGGACATGATGTCCTTTGAGAAAGGCAGAAAGCGTTTCAGGGTGAGAAACACCGCTAAAAGCTCCAGATAATTTATGTGTGACCGTTGGAGATCTCTGCTCCAGAGACCCCTCACAGGTCGACCTTCGAATATACCCCCCCAGCCCGTCAGACATGCGTCTGTGGTGACCACTTTCCGCGATAGGACAGCACCCATAGGTACGCCCCGTACTAGAAAAGTCGGGTGCAGCCAGTGGCGCAGTGCCATTACGCATTCCACAGTGACCATCACTCTCCGCGCGCCATGACGCACGGGGTCCAGTCTGAGGGCAGCTACCCAGCGCTGAAACTCCCTCATGTGTAAGCGGCCCAGTCGTACCACCAGGATGGCTGACGCCATGAGCCCCAGTAACCGCAGACATGATCTGAAGAGAACATATTTGCGTGGCTGGAAATGAGCGAGGCAAGCCCTGAAGGCTTTCACTCTCTCTGCTGACAGGCGGGCTGTAAAGGGCACCGAATTTAGACGTAAGCCCAGGAAGAGCACAGTCTGGGCTGGGGACAACATGCTCTTTTCTGTGTTTATTACGAAACCCAGGTCGAGCAGGTGTTTCACGAGGGTATTCGTCTGCGTAATAGCCTCCTGCTCCGACTGTGCAAGAAGGAGCCAGTCGTCTAAATAGGTTGCCAGGCGAATGCCCTGTTGCCTTAACGGGGCTATTGCTGCCTCCGTACATCGTACAAACACCCGTGGGCTGAGAGACAGACCGAAGGGAAGCACTCTGTACTCGTAACAGACACCCTGAAAAGCGAACCTCAGATATTTCCTGTGTGGATAATATACTGGGACGTGAAAATACGCGTCTTTCAGGTCGATTGATGTGAACCAATCGTCCTGACGTACGAGACGCAGCAGAGATGTGTGAGTGAGCATTCGGAATTTGTATTTTCTGAGATACTTGTTCAGAGCCCTTAAATCTAGGATAGGGCGAATTCCGTTCCCTCCCCGTTTGGGAACGAGGAAATATTTGGAATAGAAGCCGCTCTGACTCTCTTCGGAGGGTATTATGGATATGGCTTTCTTTTCTAGTAGCGAGAGAATCTCCTGCTCTAGAATATGAGCCGACTCTCCCCGGGCTTGTGAATGCACAATGCCCGAGAAGTGAGGGGGGGTGACAGCGAATTGGAGTCTGTAGCCCCGTGATATCGTCTTGAAAACCCAAGCAGAGCTTGTGAGCATCTTCCACCTTTCGCTTCTCAGAGCGAGTGGAGATGTGAACACTTCTCTGTTGTTTGCTCTCTGTGTCTTTATTGGTTGTGTTATGGGGCCCTCTAGTGTCTGAACACGGTGGTATTCCAGGCTGACAACCTCGGTCGACACTGCGCATGCGCACGGCGATGATGCGTTCACAGACTCGGTTACCGTCCGCATTCTGAGAGAGGCGACAGCCACTCTCAGAAGTGGAGCAGTCCCCTGACTGTTTATTGTTTTTATTGTTTTTCTTTACATTATTTTTGACTGCGCCCTTGGCTTTAAGCCTGGAAACGACAGTGGAAAATGTTTTATTAGAAAACAAGGACATGTGTTTGTGTGACTTGAACGAGCAGCAGAACCTGCTGTCTTTGACGTGAAGTCTATCTCCCTCATGGCGCGAACCTGAGGATGACGTTCTGACATCACTCGAGGCGGCGGGAAGATGGGGGCGTGGTTGCACCCCGGAAACACATGAGCATTGAACACGTGTGGAACACGGTCCAGGGCTGGAAAACAGGGAACTTCCAGCTCTTTCACCGAGGAGAGGAGGGAAGGCTGTCAGGCTGCTCTCTTCTCTTTTCCTCACCTGATGGCCGAAGGTCTGGGCCGGCTGTGCCTGTGCGGCTGCTGCCGGAACCGGGGACTTTCTTGGCCAGCTCGTCCTCGCCTCATGTCTGGGCGGGAGACCCGGGGCGGGCTGTGGCTTTTGGGGAAGACAAAGCTGGAGAGCCTCATCCTCCTTCTTTTTAGCCTCACACCGCTGCTGCATTGAAGCCAGAGCGGTGCCAAATATGCCCTCGGGGACAATTGGCACGTCCAAGACGTCCTCTTTTTCCCAGTCCGGAAGGTTCGTCAGGTTAAGCCAGCTGGCTCTCTCCTGCACCACCATCATCCCCAGCGATTTGCCCGTGGCTTGGACTGCACAGCGCTGCACACGGAGGCAAATGTCCGTGATCGCTGTGATTTTTGTCCCACACGGCAGGTTCAGGTTTGTTCGTCATGTCTTCACAGAGCTCCGCCTGGTAAGCGGTCAGCATTGACGAGACATTGAGCGCCCTGACGGACAAAGCTGCCGCTTTGTAAGCCCGTTCGGTCATTGCTGACTGGAAACGGTCTGCTTTTGTCGGCAGCGTGGGGTTCCTGCTAGGTGCCGAAGACAGCCGCGGTTGGAGGTGGGCTGCCACAAGCGGCTCCATAGGCGGCATGCGGAGCAAGCCGAGCTTCTCCATGCCCTCAAAGTCCAAAGAGGAGGCTCCCTGGATTGGGGCCTTGTTGCTGAAAGGGCGGTCTCTCCACGAGACAGACACCTCGTCCAGCAGCTCTGGAAAGACTGGGAGAAGTTGCCTCGTCATCCTCGCGGCTTGGGGCAAGTTCTTCCCCTCATAGCGAGATCTGGAGGTCTCCTTGGCTACTTCAGGCCAGGGGATGTCCAGCCTGGACGCAGCGCGTTGGCACACGGCCTGCAAGTCCATGCTGAGGCGGGGGAAGTTGCCGCGCTTTCGCCTGGGGGAGCGGACACCACCTCCGGCTTGGCAGCCTGAGCAGATGGGACGAAGATGTCATCTTCGTCTTCGTCTGAGTCGGATAAGAGGAACTCAGAGGTATCCTCTTCATCTTCCTCCACGTAATCCAGCTCCAGGACATCCTCCGCGGGTGGAACCACGGTGAGGTCCAGTTGAGAGCCCCAGCTTGTCACAGCGCGGGGCTCCATTCCCGCGGCTGCCGCCGCCGTTGAGCCCCAGCTTGACACAGCGCGGGGCTCAACTCCCGCGGCGGTCGCCACCATGCCTCGATTGCCGGCCGGCAAATCAACAGGCATGAAGGGGTCATGTCCCGACAGGCTAGCTTGGTGCGCTAGCCGTCGGCGGAGGCTCTTGGTGGTGAAGCGGGCACAGTGTCCGCACGAACCGGGGGCGTCGATAGCCTCCTGGGCATGTTTCAGCCCAAGGCAGGACGAGCAGACCTGGTGTGAGTCCGTGCTCGAAATCTTGAACCCGCAGCCGCAGAGTCGAGCCTCCGAGCCTCCGTCTCCTCTGGTGTGAGGGAGAGAAGGGTCCATCCTCGCTCGCCGGGGTGTCGACGTGGAGGGACAAACCAGTAACAGGTATGTTACCGTTTGAAAAAACCAAAACCTTACCGTTATTTAGGAAGAAAAAACGGCGGGGCAGATTTTAGTATTAACTTGTGTGTTAATAAATCAAATCCTGTGCGAAGCAAAAGTAGCCGGCAAGCGTCCGGCGACCGAAGGTTAGCTTGTGGTTCAGTCTGTGGACAGTTAAGCCAGCCCCGGCTACTGATATTTTTGAGATGTGCTCCGAAGCGAGAAGAGGTGTTTGAATGACGCTGCGACGTAGCGCAAGCTACTTAAAGGGTGGGTGGATTCCCTGACGTAGTCGTCAAGATCACCAGCCAATCAGGATTGGCGTAATGAGATTGATGGGTTCTGATGCATACGCGTTGAGGCGCATCCCATAGTGAGACATCGAACGGAGTGTTATGAATGAGAACATCTCAGGTTAGTAACACTCAAAGCTAAATGTGCAATACCATGTTCAGCTATTTTACTATTTATAATGTTATTGTTGTAACAACAGAAGATTTTTTTCTTTAAATTGAAGTTAAATGCATCAATCTGGTGCACTTTGAGGGCAAAATTAAGAGATGTATGGATACAGCTCTCAACACTCATATGAAACAGAACTGTATATATTTCAATAATCAAAAAACCATTAGAATATGCTCACAACCAATAACAAATATTTGATAAACTCCTCTCTCCTATATTTATCTTACCTAGTCTGCATTCTTTCTTTTTATTTATGCATATTTTACTAATCACTCCCCTTTTAAACTGTGTTTTTTATTTTGTACTGACCTATAGTACACATTGGAATGATTTCTTAACTTAGGCTATTTTTTACAACGTGTGTTGGAAGGATTTAATTCATTGCCATCTTCTAAACTCAGACATTTATCCCTAACATTATCCCTGACTTTGTCATACCATTTTAACAGAGATGCAGCCACCCCGAATTATTTAATATAATTTGCCCTTCACCTTAAATATCTAAAATAATGCATTAGAAGACTAAAACCCTGTAAATAACCATTGCTCTTGCACAATCCATGCCCCTCCACACATTTTTGCCTAACTGAAGTAGGCTTTGAGAACTGTCCCACATTAGGCTAATCATACTGTCCCACTTTGCGAAACATGTTTCCTAAAGTGGGACGATGGAACATTTGATTGAAATAAAAAATATAGAGTATATTTACACCATATTATAATATTTTCTGATGAACAAACATATCATGAACACATCCTGATAAAAACTTGCAAGATTGTTTTATTTATACGAAATTTAAAACCTTAAAGGGGACCTATCATGCAAAATGCACTTTGTGATGTCTTTTATACATACATATGTGTCCCCGGTGTTCCAGGGAACTCACAAAGTATCAGAAAACACAACCCTCTCTCTTTTCCTCCATACCCAAATCTCTAAAAACGGGGCTGCAACGGATTTGATACGGGTGGATTTTTTATTTGCACCTTTTTGACGTAATGTAGGTGCACTCCGCCTGATTGGTCAACTCTCCACCAATCAGGGGAATGAAAGGTTGGGCCATGTTGACTTTCCACTCGTAATCACAGCAAGCATGATAACATGACGCTCGTGCCGAGGCCGTGTCACGCCCCCCTCTTCCGCATGGGGGCGTGGTCAGCTGAATCAGACCTGGCAAAGACAGAGCTGGAGTGAGGCAAAATGAGGCATGGCTAAAATGCATGATCTGTTTCGTATTTTGAAAATTAAAACGTATTAATATACCTTATATATATATATATATACACCTTATATATTATTTAAATATAGCATGATAGGTCCCCTTTAACATTAAGTTTGTCAAAACACTATGTCATTGACCTTTGGGTGATCTTCACACAGGGTACTTCCTGTTTGAAGGTTGCGCTACCCTCATCTGTGATTGGACATTTGAGAAGTCATGTGGTTTTGATCGCATGACATCACAGCTTGTGTTAACCCATAATTTAATTGACTCTCATTTGTTTGCGGAAGACCTACACCCATTTGAGTTTAGGTGTCCCACATTAGGGCGTGTCCCACATTAGGGCAACTCACCCTGCATCAATCTGGTGCACTTTGAGAGCAACATGAAGACATCTATTGATACATCTCTCAACACCCATATGAAACAGAACTGTAAACCGATTTTCTATTTCTTTATGGATATTTTACAAATCACTCCCCTTTTTTTTTTACTGTCATATAGTAGCCTATTTCATACCTGTTTTTCATATATGCTCTTATTTTTTTATACCTATTATGATCATATAAACGTGTGCCTCAGAAATACTTATTTACGTTAATCGTGACCAAACCTTTTGTGACCCACTGAGATAACTTAGACTAAAGTTAACTATCTAAACACTGAGAGAGTCCTTTACTTCACCTGAGCTGAGGTTATCTGAGACTATCAGTCTGACAGGAGAGAGTTCTCCCTCCACCTTGTTGTTGAAAAAGCTCCTTATATCCGTTAGTGAGCTAGCACCAGATGCTAACCACAACGATCTCCGGTACCGGTGCGAGCTCTCTCTCTCGCTCGCGCACGTGCGCACACAAAATGGCTCGTGCCACACACACACACAGAGCAGAGCTTGAATGAAACAGAGACCCAGAAGTAGGCTACTTGTACTGTACTTAGCCTCACAATGCATCATCTGATTTCCTGCCATAATCTGATTAACAAGCTGATTTTCGTGAGCATGTAAACAAAGTCACTGGGTTGCCACTCACACACAAACACACAGTTTTGGAATCCAATCATAAACTGAAATGAAATGTACACGTTTAATTAAAGGGCTTTAAATCAGCAGAACAAAAACACTGAGAATTGTGTCGTAGTCCAACGTTTAAAAAAAATTCAGATTCACATCATTTTGAGGCAGAAGTTATAGGCCTATATTTTTTCTAAATATTAATAAAAATAGGCTACTACAACTAATACCCTTACTACTAATAACATTTATGTGGATCTTTAAAAAACAAAGGAAGCCTACAATATCATTCTCAAAAACAATTGTAAAAATAGCCCAATTAAGATCTAGAACTTAAGATATAAACATTATACATCAATTTATAAAGCAATAAGAAACACCATCAGTTAGGATAAAGCCCATAAGATAAAAGTTAATTTTAAGAACAGATTTAAAGCAAGAAATTGAGTTTGCTAGCTTGAGGTCCTCCTCTAAAACATTATTTGGTGACACAAATCATTACTTAAAGTCAAAGATTTCCTTTTATAAGTAAACTGGAAGGGGGTATTTAGAAAAAAACAGAAAGAGAAGGAGGATAAGAGATCATTTGTATTTATGTTTATAGTTTACTTTGATATTTGCTTAATTTATTAGAGAGATTTTCTTTTCATGATCTGATATTTTCTCAAATGTTCTTATTATGGGGCAGTACTTACTGGTGCTTGAAATTCAAATATTTACTAAATAGTCAATTCTGATAACATTTTTTTGTTTAAATCATTTGACAAACACATGTATGTGAAAGAGAAAAAAATATGTATTTATGTTCAATACAATGTAGTAATAATAAAAACAATAAAAACAAAACAAAATGTCACTAGCCTTAATGGCCCACAATCTTTCAATTTCGTGTTTATAATTACAAACAAGAAATGTATATCAACTTACTACAATACAATACAGCTTTATTTATAGAGCACTTTAAACCTCCAGAACAAAGTGCTGTACAGGAAAATAAACAAAACAAAAACATACAAAAAGTAACACAGTACAGCTCACACACCATAAAACAAGTACAAGTAAAAACAATAGACAATTTAAAAGCAATAAAAGCAACGCTCTAAAAGATGTTGATACTCTAAGGAGAAGAGGTGGGTTTTAAGAAGCGATTTAAAAGCAGGCAGTGTGGCGGCCTGTCTGATTTGCAGGGGCAGATCGTTCCACAGTGTGGGAGCCGCTACAGAGAAGCAACGGCCCCCTCTGAGCTTTGACTTGGTTCTGGGCACATTCTGGAGCAGTTGATCAGCTGACCTGAGAGGGCGGTTGGGCGTGTAAGGGCGTAGCAGCTCAGAAAGATATGGTGGGGTCATGCCATTTAGGGATTTAAAAGTAAACAAAAGGATTTTGAAATGAATCCTAAAATGTATTGGCAGCCAGTGGAGCGAAGCCAAAATGGGGGAAATGTGCTCATATTTCCGTGTGCCAGTTAAAAGCCTTGCTGCTGCATTTTGCACCCACTGCAGACGAGCGAGGGAGGACCCACTGACCCCCATGTAGAGAGAGTTACAGTAATCCAGCCGAGTGGTGACAAAGGCGTGGATTACTGTCTCAAACTGCAGTCTGAACCATGATGTTATGAACCAAAACATTCAAGTTTCCTGTATACAATGAATATTTAGCTATTCAGGTAGCGCATCAAACCCTCTCGTATTTCAGTGCCCTCCTCCTATGCACCTTGTGCCACTGCTAGCCCAGGCTCTGCTACTGCTGGTGCATCCCATTCATCATCATAGGCCTCTCCATGACTCTCGCAGAGGTTATGCAGAGCACAGCATGTCACCACCATAGATTTGACAAGTTTCACATCAGAGTCATTTCTTTTCATGAGGCAACGCCACCTTCCCTTCAGTCTACCAAAAGCGTTTTCGACCACTACCCGTGCTCTGCAAATGTTCTTGTTGTAGATCACATGTTCTGCTGTCAGCCGTCCATTGTCAGGGAACGTTTTTATGAGCCAGTTTTGCAAGGGATAGGCATTGTCTCCCAGGATGTAATAGCCAGCATTCACCCCACCAATGTTCCTGGTGCAAGGTGGAAAGTAGTTGCCATGACTGGCCAACTCCCACAATGAGGACAGCCTCAAAACCCGAGCGTCATGCAAGCTCCCAGGCATTCCTGCAAACACATTCCAGAAATGTCCCTTTCCATCTACAACTCCTTGAAGGATGCCAGCCTTTACGGTTGAAATAGTCGCAGTGGTATTCCTGTGGTGCCAAGATGGGTATGTGTGATCCATCAATAGCACCTACACACTGTGGGAGCCCCCACCTGTTCTCAGTGTAGTCAGCCATTTCTGCAAACTTCTCCCGGTCTGGTGAACGAATTAGTTCCGGTACTAACAACGTCTCTGCAGCAGCACAGAAGTCTTGCACACACCGGCACACAGTTGTGTTGCTCACTCCGAAAAGATGTCCAATGCTTCTGTACTCTGAGCCGGTCGCAAGCTTCCACAGTGCGATGGCCACCCTCTTCTTTAGAGGTATACACTCGCGGAATGCTGTGCCCTGTCTCTCCATCGCTGGCCGCAGTTTGTTGCACAGACATCAGACATCCTGAAGTTCTCCACCCACTGAGTGTCTGAAAGATGGAACAATCACATCCCACCACTCGGTAGCTCGGTCGAGCATCCAAACACATGGACTGCGGCGGCGACCTAACTTCTGAAATACACAAACAAAAGCATACATATTTGAATACGTAAAAGTGGTAGCTACAATTAATTAAATAGTTGAAACACTTTGGTCGTATAGTGAGCATGAAACACATTGCTAGTTAGCTAACGTTAGCTTACCGAGTAGCGTTGTCGTTGAGTAGTGATTAGAGTCGTCCTGGAGTAGTCTCTGCCGCGTTGTACGATTGCCATAAGTCTCTCGTCAGCTTCTTCTGTATTACGTCTTGCTATAAGCAGCCTTTTCCGAAACAAAGTTTGCCTTCTTGCTGTGATAAAAAAACACATACCAAGAAGCAAGGAAACGATGGCTTCCACATCCTCCATTGTTGTGTGTTTTGTGAGTTGTGTCGCATTGAAGATGACGTCACGGCAGTTTTATGCAGCGTCGCTCCGCCTGCCAAAAAGCCGATCGCCCCGCCTACACTGCGTTACTATAGTAACTACCCCAGTTCCTAAACTGTAATGGAAGCGCAGCATTAAAGTGAGCCGGGCCTAACAAGGCCTAACAAGGCCTAACCAAGTCGAGCTAAGTCGAGTGAGGCCTGCGGTGGAAATTAGCCATTTGTTGCATATGCAAAAATGTGTTATTTTATTTTGAGCAAACACATCGCAACATCATCTAAACCAGGGGTCACCAACCTTTTTTAGGGTGAGGGCTACTTTCACAAAATAAAACAAGTCGGGGGCTACTTTTACTCCTCCTTTTTTAGTTTTTTGCAGTGTATATATTTAGCACATTTTAACATTATTATATGCTGACCTTTAACCTTTGTGTGCTGTTTGGGTCTGTGGGACCCGTTTTCAGTGTTTACTAAAATAACATGTATTCAATTTAATTATTTTAACCTGCTTTATTTGGGGGTGGACCTCACCTCCTCCAGGGGGGACCTCACATACTCTAGGGGGTCCGGGGGCATGCACCCCCGGGAAGATGTTTTTTTAAATGTTGAAGTGAAATGCATCAATCTGGAGCACTTTGAGCACAACATGAATTTATGGATACAGCTCTCAACACTCATAGCTGTATACAACACACAGAGCTGTATACTTTTCAATAATCCAAACATCTTTAGAATATGATCACAACCAATAACAAATCATTTAAACTTGTTTATTCTTATCTTATGTTACCTATAGCATTCTTTCTTTTTATTTATGCATATTTTACTAATCACTCCCCTTTTAAACTGTTTTTTGTTTTTTTTACTGTCCTATAGTACAAACTGGAAATCTCTCTCTCTCTCTCTCTCTCTCTCTCTCTCCTCTCTCTCCCTCTCCCTCTCCCTCTCTCTCTCCCTCTCCCTCTCCCTCTCTCTCTCTCGCTCACAGAGGCTGTGTGCTCCTCCGTGGCGATGACGGCTTGCGTTAAAAAATAATAATAAACATATTTGTAAAGTGGGGGGACACAAACGGGATTTCTAAAAGTGGGGGGGACATGTCCCCCCTGTCCCCAGTGGAAATTACGCCATGCGTGTGTGTGCGTCAAGTGCAATAAATATATAAGCAAGTTGCAAAACACACAGAGTAAAACTCTGCCCCTCATGTGTAGTATAGGCGGGCACGACTAGGCTGTTCAATGGGGCTGATGTGTTGTAGAATCTGCCAGAAGGAAAATCACGGTCAAACTCCTTATGAAGCGGGGAGGTGCCACATTGCTTTTCTTCCAGACTGCAACGCTGGTCCCGCAAATCAAGCAAGAACGTGATTGGTCGATATTCATTGTGGGGGTGGGGGGAGGAGGGGTGTTAGATAGATATAGAGTTGTAGTAAGTAGATAGAGTTCGCTATGATTGGGGTTTCGTTTATGCATAGGGTAGATTCTTTTAATTACATTTCCTTTTTTGTTTTGTGTATTTTTACATTTTGGATTTGCTTGGCGAGCTATTTTTAGAACATGCCCCGCGGGCGACTCACGTTGCCCCTGCGGGCGACTAATGGCGCGTTTCCACTACAGCGCGGAGCCCGGTTTAAGAGGGCTGTGACGTCAGCGGCCCGACTTTGGTTGCGTTTCCACTTGGTCTAGTACCGGCCGGCGGGTCCTAATTCACAGTTTTTCTGGCCTCATAAAATCGTGGTTCTAGGGCCAGGAACAACCAGGCTGAGTTGTGACGTCAACACTCTCGACTGCTGATTGGTCAGAGAGAATCGTCACAATCGGCGCGCGAGATAATCCCTAGCGTCGCATATATATATAGCGAAGCTTGCAGCATTTTTATAAACAACATTTTTGTCAACAGAGGAGCTAAAATGGAAAAGAAAAGCACGCCGTGGTTAGGAAGTGACGACGTTCCTACATTACATTGCAGATGATAAGATCCAGCGGGAGCTCGACGGGACAACTCGCAATATTAAAGTATTTCAGGAGGTCTCTACACAGATGTCCACAAGCGGCTACTCGAGGACTGTCGTGCAGTGTAGGGAAAAACTCAAAAAGATGAAGAGTGAATATCGCTTGGTCAAAGATAATAACAACAGGAGTGGTGCCAGTAGGAAAAACTGGAAGTGGTTTGAGCTAATGGACACCATTTACGGCCATAGACCGGCTAGCGTTGGGAGGGATGGAGGCCTGGACTCTGCAACGGCGTTACTGGAGTCTCTGCATGGTACGTTTTTTCTAACGCTCTGTTATTTGCTTGAAAGCGTTGTGTCCCTATCTGTTCTAAAGCTCACTTCTAACAAATAAGTCGTCACGGCAGTTTTAAGCAGCGTGACTCCGCCCGACAAAAAGCCGATTGCTCCGCCTACACTGCGTTACTATAGTTACTGCCCCAGTTCCTAAACTGTAATGGAAACGCGCCATCAAGTGAGCTGGTCCTAACAAGGCCTAACGAGGCCAAGCGAGGCCGAGCGAGGCCGGGCTCCGCGCTGTAGTGGAAACGCGCCATTAGTGCCCGCGGGCACCGTGTTGGCTACCCCTGATTTAAACCATCGGAGGCCAAGCAACACTTCAAACTGTGAGTAATTTAAAGGAAAGAAACGAGTTAGAACTGTCTGTTTAAGGCGTCTAGTGGCTTGATGGAAAGACAAGGAAGGAAGCCACGACACTTACCTTTAACCTTTGTGTGCTGTTTGGGTCTGTGGGACCCGTTCTCAGTGTTTACTAAAAGATAATGTATGCAATTTAATTATTTTAACCTGCTTTTTTTGGGGGGGAGACCTCAGCTCCTCTAGGGGGGTCCGGGGGCATGCTCCCCCGGGAAGATTTTTTTTTAAATGTTGAAGTTAAATGCATCAATCTGGTGCACTTTGAGCACAAAATGAATTTATGGATACAGCTCTCAACACTCATATGAAAGGGAGCTGTATACTTTTCAATAATCCAAAAATCTTTAGAATATGATCACAATTGTTATTAATTAATTAATTAACACGGCCAGGGATGCCATCAGGTCCAGGAGCCTTGTGTGGGTTAACCCTTTTAAAGGATGTACACACATCTGCCCTGTTTAAAACAAAAGGGCAGGGCTCCTGATCCTTCTGTGCCTCCACAGCCTGGCTGCTCTCAAAACGTGCAAAAAAGCTGTTCAGCTCATCTGGGAGACATGCTCACGCAGACACTCCCGCAGCACCCCCCCGCTGCTCCTTTGTAGTCTGTCATTGTTCTTAGTCCCGCCCACATGTTCCGGGTGTTACAGCCTTTGAAGTCAGACTCCACCTTCTCTTTGTACTGTCTCTTTGCACTGCTGATTGCTCTCCGGAGATCATATTTAGATTTCCTGTACTCCTCCAAATCTCCAGCTCTGTGCGCGATAATGCATGCATGCGCGTGCACGGTTGTGGCATGACCACCAAAACAGAAGGACACAAGATGTGTGCAAATGTATTTAGTATCCTATCCATGTAACATGATTTAAGTTGGGGGGGACCTAACCTCCTTTAGGGGGGTACGGCGCATGCTCCCCCGGGAAGATTTTTTTTTAAATGTTGAAGTTAAAAGCATCAATCTGGTGCACTTTGAGAGCAACATTAAGAGATCTATGGATACATCTCTCAACACCCATATGAAACAGAACTGGAAGCAGATTTCTTTTTCTTTATGGATATTTTACAAATCACTCCCCTTTCAAACTGTATTCTTGTTTATTTATAACAACTTTTTTTTACTGTCATAGTATTTTATACCTTTATTCTCTAATTTTTTTATAACTATAATGATCATATAAAGATGTGCCTTTACCTCACTGGTTGTAGAAAAAGCTTCTTATATTCGTTAGCATAGCTAGCTAACCAGATGCTAATAACAACAAAGTTATTGACTGTATGATAGGGTGCATCAAAATACACTGTTCCAGCATATTGATCTGTCTGGGTGCTAAAAGTGTTACCACCCATGCAAAAACAATAAATGCAAAATATTTTTGCGATACGTGGTGATTTAGAGGTGGAACGGCACATCA
This sequence comes from Dissostichus eleginoides, assembly GCA_031216635.1. NCBI lineage: Eukaryota > Metazoa > Chordata > Actinopteri > Perciformes > Nototheniidae > Dissostichus > Dissostichus eleginoides. The sequence goes on along the minus strand of CM062268.1, from coordinate 10,443,205 downwards.
GCTTTTACGGCAAAAGGGGGTAACCAGCACCCATTGGAGAGCCATGATAAAGCGGTTCATTTTTTATGTCGTTCTCTGGTGCCATCACTTTGGGCTTTGGTTTCAAGAAGATGAAACAGCTGCTCCACCGGCGGAGAACACACCCACCCGCAAGCGTAACCCCTAGATTCCACCGGGTCCATCTGCGCCTCGGCGTTCACAGCGATCGCGGCGTTCACAGCGATCGCGGCCACTCTAGTCAATGGGTGCTATTCCACCAGACGCGCCGCGTTACGGCTAGAAGCGTCCCAGAAGCATCTCGGCGCTGGGCTCCGCTAAAAATAGGATGCAAGTCTATTTTCGACGCGAGGCGTTGCATAGCGCCGGGCAGGAAGTGGACCGGTCAGAGCATCCAGTCAATCCCAAAAATATACTAATTTTTCAGACCCTATCCCTCCGTAGTCTTTCAAGTAGGAGGAGAAATGCCAGCGTTCTCCTCCGGTTTACAGGCACTGTGTAAATTATATATATAGAATAATTATGATGATGAATGCATTTTTTTACCACTAAAATACAGCAACACATCTTTGATTCATGTCGTTTATAACTGGAATATTACAATTATTATTAACTTTGTCTGCAAAAAGTGACGCTCCGCTTCTGAAACGCGCCCGGTGGGTTATGACACTGGAGGAGGTCGGACCAAAACCGCGGCGCAGCCGTGACGCGGCGCAGACGGACCCGGTGGAATCTAGGGGTAAGACTGGCACCAGCCTTCATTCCAGCAGACATCCTCAGCCGGCCGAGTCTTGTGTCACTGGCTACACGGTTGAAGGTGGCAATAGGGCAAAGGTCTCCACGTCCTACGCAACAGCAGACCGAGCGCGCCGCCACACGCTGGAGGCCATCAGTGAGGAACAGCACGAGCAGTGGACACCACCTCCCATGTGCACCCTGCACTGGGACAGCAAGTTGACGCCGATGCTCACCAATGTGCGCCAGTTGGATGAGCGTCTGACAGTGGTGGTCGGAGATGCGGAGTGGCTCAAACTGCTTGGTGTGCCAACCTATATGAAGGGAACTGACGAGCCATGTGGAATAATCATCGCCCGGCTGACATGCAAGCTGCTGCAGGGGTGGTGCTGCACCGATCAGGTTGTCAACATGGCATTTGACACCACCGCGTCAAACACTTGCCATCTCATGGCAGCCTGCATTGCCATCCAGCTCTCACTGGGTCGACCGCTGCTCTGGTCCGGGTGCCTACACCACATCAGCGAAGGTGCTCCTCAGCCACATTTTCACTGACCTCAAGGTGGAGACGTCACGCTCGCCAGAGGTCACATTGTTTACACGGCTCCGGGACAACTGGGACCTGGTGCCACATAACGACAGCAGCCAATTGTCCCGATACATTCCTGATGAGGCCTAACCACTGTTCCTGGGCAAGTTGCATGCTGAACTCATTGCGTGCGCTGCAGGAGTAGTCGACTAGGAAGCGAGGTGACTACCGTGAGTTCGTGCAGCTGTGTCTTGTGTATCTGGGTGCAGACAGTGCAGCACACACTCCAGTTACCTTCCAACGGCCGGGAGCACTGCACAAGGCGCGGTGGATGGCCAAGCTGTTCTACACTCTCAAGATGGCCTTGATGGAGCAGCACATTGCGTTGCTTCCTCAGGGGACCACCACTACGTGGCAGCAGGTGCTGAAGATTTGGGCGTTTGCCAACTTCATTTCGCACATCTACGCAACGTGGTGGCTGACCTGCGACACGGCCGTAGATGCCGCATGGAATGAACTCACACTCTACCACCACCTGTACGCGTACAAGTCTGTTGACGAGGGCATCGCAACATCAGCGATCAAGGCACTGGAGTGGCACCTATGGTACCTGACAGGCGAGATGCTGCCCCTGGCACTCGTCAGCACCAAGGTGCCAGTTGGCGAGCGGCGCGCACTTGTAGATGCCATCTTGGAGCACAAGCCGGCTGACATCCCCATGCGAGCCCCACAGCTCCGCTTTCGCACTGGCTTCGGCAAGCCGAAGTTTCCAACCCTCTCACCAACCGGCAGCTTGGCTGACCTCGCCAACCTAGACTGCTGGACTTTGTGGCAGCAGCCAGGAGCGAGGAGCACCTGCAGAATGTGCTGCAGGCATGACCGCTCTAAACAGCCGAATCTGCGCCACTGCAAGTGCAAGCTGGACCAGGACTAGGACTCAATTTCAAATTTGTTCGTTTTGTTCTTAAATAAATCAATGTTGTTCTATTAAAAATAAATGTTCTCAAAACAATTTCTTGCATTTTTGCATTTTTAGAAATTGCCTAGGAAAACCCAAATGGCCAATTTTCATATTTTTCACATGCTGTGTTCCACCTCTAAATCTCAATGAATGTTCCCAAAACTTTGTAAAAGTTATTTTTATGTGTGTCTGAACAAAATGCAACCCCAGACAGTTTGATATGTTGAGATTTAATTTTTGCATTGCAATTTGATGCACCCTACTGTATGATCAGTATGACAGATGAACAGATCGCCACTGGGCTTTCAACTAAAGCCTGGTTTCCACGATATGCACCCCTTGCTATCTCTGACAATAAACGTGTCACATACATGAAACTTGCTCCATTTATTGGTACTAGTCCTACAACTATACCCTCCAAAGTGCTTGAGGGTGGGATTAATAGAAGCATCTTTTTTGGGGGGGTGCTTTTTACGACAGGCCAGGGGGTGCATTTCACCACGGAGGTGCATAATTTGACACAACACCGGAGCGGCGTTCTGGTGCTCTCCGGCAGAACTACACCCCTGTCAGACGAGACATATACCACGTGATGACACGTTAGGCTCGTGTTGTGTTCAAGGACCCTGGCCCGGAAAAACAGGCACTCGCTTGTTTAATTCTTTTGCGGTCTAGATTTCTTTAATTCTTTTATTTTTTGCGACTGTTTATAAACTACTTCGAGGGCCGTACCAAATGGTCTCGCGGTCCGTATACGGCCCGGAGGCCGGAGGTTCCCCACCCCTGCTGTACAGTGTACACACATACATTCTATGGCAGGGCTTCTCAAACTCCGGACCAAGGTCCGGATCCAGACCGAACTGCAAATCAATCCGGACCGAACCCTGTGTCCCATTATAAAAAAAGAAAAAAATAATTTCTGATTCTGATGTAAATTAAAGTGGACCTATTATGCTATATTGGAAAAATATATTGTAGGGCCATACAAAACATGTCTGTGAAGTTTTTTGCTTAAAATACCAAACAGTTCACCCATTGTAGCCATGCCTCATACTGCTCATACCCCTCTTTTGTAGCCCTGTTAGAGAAATGCGGATTTTGGGTCCTTAGCTTGAAAAAAAAGAAAAGAAGAGGAGGCGGAGCTAATGCCTGATCAGAATTCTACCGGAGATAAAGTTAAATTCTGCTGTGATAAAACGCCATCCTGTTCTAAACCACATCAAGGATTATTTCTGAAACAGTATGGAGCTCAAATGCATTTTCTCTTGCGGGTTTATCACAAGGTGAGTTCCTTTTTTTATTTCCTGCTTTTTAAACACATGTGCTCTACAGCAGGGGTTCCCAACCTTTATTGTGACAAGGGTCGGCAGATACATAAAAAAAAATCGCGGACCGGTTGTCAATTTTAACTGATTTTAATATTTACTCACCAGCAGGTACTAACAGAGGCTAATTGTAAGTACCAGCCTGAACAAATACCATAACAATATGCATCCAAAACATATTAACAACGTTTAAAATAAAGAAAAGAACCGGTGTCGTTTTTTTGTTCGGAAAACCAAAAAAACGACGTTATTCAGTTATTAAACCAAAACGGGAAAACAGATAAATCAACGTTTTGGTTTTGTTTGTATGATTTACGGATAATCCAGTGAATGCTGGGAAAACGAGGAGAAGGCGCATTATGAAGGAGATGTCTGGTCGCCAGGGTGTGTGTGTGTGTGTGTGTGTGTGTGTGTGGTTAACACGTAGAAGCCTGCAGTCACTCTTAAGCTGTTCTGATGAAGGTAAACACAGTGAAGGCGGTGCGTAAAAGGCACAGCTCTTTGCGAGCTGGTGCTGCACTTCTCAGAGGCGGAGTACACGTCCCGCTGCCTCCTGATGCTGCAGCCATTTCATGAACTGACGGAGGTTTTCCTTCTATAAAACAGCTTCGGGCAGCAGATACTGTGAGAGTCCCGGAAAATGAATTCATGGATCAAGGCAGACTGGTTTACAAACTCTCCTGTTTTGCCAATCCGGTGCTTAAACAAATAGCTCTACCCTGGCCGACATGTTCTTAAAATGAAGTCCGAGTTTGAAATATATCTCAAATAATGTATGCACTGCCATTTCGCCACATAAACATAACAGTCTGCAATGAAACGGTTGTCTCCTGTGCGCTCCTCTTCCTACTTGGCGCACCGGTAACTTTCTCGTGCGAACAAGAGGCTGACGGCTGTGCCGCCGAATCCCTCGGAACATCATAAAAGCCATTTTCAACTGTTTTCTGGTGGAAGTTTAACTATAGGCTACTGGATGAAGTAATATGACTGGTATAGGTGCAAAAATTACATTATTATAATTAACATTATGATAAAATATTTTTATATATTTATAATTCTGCAAATATTACGATAAACTCACAGTTATTTCGCGGCCCAGGAGTAACACCTCCGCGGCCCGGTACCGGTCCGCGGCCCGGGGGTTGGGAACCCCTGCTCTACAGTACAGGTTAGCTCTGAGTGTTAGCGAGGCTTGCTAATGTAAAAAAAGACGAGATTACGTCCAAAGCACGTCAGGCATTGTTTCTGATAGCAATTTTCTGTGGGTCCGCTGCCGATTTGACGTCAGATCGGCAGCAAATCTGTATCCGCTCGTTGTACCCGTTTTTAATTATTTGGGTACGGAGGAAAAGAGAGAGGGTTTTATTTTCTGACGCTGCGTGAGTTCCCCGACGCACCGGGGACACATATTTATGTATAAAAGACATCACAAAGTGCATTTTGCATGATAGGTCCCCTTTAATGTATATTTTCTTGTGTCTGACGCGATGTGAGAATGAACGTGCATATATATTTACTTGTGTGCGCAAGCGTGACACGCATTGCAGACCGCAAGTTAACCGCAAGTTTACCTTGACTTTCTAATGCTTCTAATGCCATTTTTGCCGAGGTTCAAGGCATTGGCTACAGACAAACAGTGCCATTTCTCCCACTAGTTCAAGCCATCATACTGTATGTATGTATTGAATGTGTGTTTGTATACAGGGGCGCCGTTTACCGACAGGCAAGTGCTTGGACCAGAAGGGGGCCCCCAAATAAGGTAGATTAATCCAGTCCAACTTTATTTATATAGCACTTTAAAACCTCCAGACCAAAGTGCTGTACAGAGAGATACATAAAATATAAAATCACACAGCTCAGCTCACAAAACATTAAATAAATAAATAAAATTAAAATAAAGAATACAAACACAAAACAAACCAGAATAAACGTAACAATTTGATTTGAAAATAAAAAAAACATAAAAAAAGATTAAGAAGGTCCACAGCAACGACAACATGAAACACCCTTTAATTTACTGCAACGACATGTCGGGAAACCCCCTCAATTAAAGTACAACCAAAATCAATAAACGGAGCCAAACTGCCATAGAAACGGATCAAAAGTCGTTAGCTTAGTTCCCCCTTTCAGAACGGACCGTCGTTTGGGCAGATCTTACTCAAATGGCAGCCGATTCCAGCACTTTGCAAAAAAAATTTGAATTGAAGTTTCAGCCAAACACCAAACAAGCATTCACACCAAGACTGAGACGCTCTATTTTATATGAATGCATTGTTGATAAAAGTCATGATTCAAGAGGTAACGGGCAACTTTCAGTTTTTTGCAAAGTGTCCATGCAATGAGCCAGCAAACATGGGGTTCCAAACAGGTGATTTACAGGAGTAAAAGAGGATAGATTGTACTTTAGCTGTAGCTGACAAGGTTGAGGGTTATCAGCGGCGTTTGAGCAGCAATAAATATCGTGTGTGCCGCTCCAATTTTCGTTTACGGCCATACCACCCTGAACACGCCCGATCTCGTCCGATCTCGGAAGCTAAGCAGGGTCGGGCCGGGTCAGTACTTGGATGGGAGACCGCCTGGGAATACCCGGTGCCGTAAGCTTTTACTTTATTCCTTCGTCAGCAGACGGCGCTGCCCTTTCAATCGACACAGCTGTAAGCAGACTGAGGACAATGCAAAGTAAACTATTGCTCTAATAAACAATTTGCTCAAATATTGATATTTTAATAACTATTTAAAAGTCAAACAAGAAAAAGGACCACTGTCAATCAACAGGGTGTAGGGGGCGGGTTCGGAGAGAAGCAGTGCCGTGAGTGGTTCTGTCCATTGTGATGCTGTTAAGTGATTGGCTTGGGTCCAATCTTACAATGGAAATGGAATATCGTGATTGGATGATAGATTAGAGATTGGCTAACCCTCAAAAGAATGTGCAGGGACCTCTGCCGATGAAGGAAGAAAATACAAAGCTTACGGCACCGGGTATTCCCAGGCGGTCTCCCATCCAAGTACTGACCCGGCCCGACCCTGCTTAGCTTCCGAGATCGGGCGTGTTTTTTTTATTATCTTTTATTATAAAAAACACATATTTACACTTTATCACATTTTCTTTTTACAACAAGGATCCCCTTTTACAGGGATCCAGCATCATCCAATACAAAAATAAACATATTCTTTATTGCAATTCAAAGTTGAACTTTAACTTTCCTTCCTCCTCTTCAATCAATGTACATCCCTCCACATATTCTCCCACAAACTCCTCTTTTCCCATGTGTATGTACAGAAGTCTGATGTCTCTCTTTATTGTCCTCACCATCAGGTCCCAGACACTGACTATTTTCCCTTCAAAATGAGCCACATTCCTTCTTAGCTTTACAGCATATCTGGCATGGCTTAATACAAGGTTCAGCAGGTTTACATTATGGCCACACATTTTCCCCCTCCATCCAAATAACCACAATTCCTTCCAGTTCCTCTTCTTTATTTCCTTTTCATACCAACATCTGTACAACATGTCTTTCATTCTTTCAAAGAAACCCCTCAATTCACTACATTCCACAAACTCATGCATACAGTTCTCTACACCCACTTTACACACATCACATTCCCTCTTCACCCCACTGTCAAACATGCTCACAATTAAGTTGTTAAAAACTCTATTTTGTCTTAACATAAAATCTAAATTCTCACACTCAGGGCTATTTCCCTTCACCTTTAAGTTCCACCATATTTTCCTCACATCCATCTCACACATGACTTTCTCCCACACTTTCTCAGCGGCTGGTCTCCTTACACACTCTTTCCTCATCATCTCATAGATACCTTTCGTTGTCATTTTCCCCAGGGTGATCCTTTTTTCCCCCGTGCCTACATATAGTTCAACCCCGCTCTCATCTCTTCCCACCTGCTCCCCCTCAATCATCCTTCTCCATTCATCCGGCATCCCCTCCTTTATGCTCTCCATCACATTATCAGCAGTCCTCAAACCCATCACCAAATCCCTTTCCCTCACCTCATCCACAATCACCTGCGACCTCATGAACCCAGGAACATACTCGTAAACCAAATCCTTCACCAGTCTGAATCCCACCCTCCACATTGGCAAATTGAAGAAAGAACCTTTCTCACCCCTAATCCTAGGATTTAGGAAGATTGGCTGCTGCCACACTTGCCTTTCATTCACGCACTCATACCCCACATTAATCAAACACTCTCCCCCATGCACTCAATACCTCCTTTTGAAACTCACTCATTCCATTCATCCTCCCTTTCCCCATCTTCATAAAAATCACACTGTCGCCACACCCCCACACTTACTCAGAGCATCCCCTAGAAAGACCTTCCATAGGTGGTCATTCTTTACGCTCAAGTATCTTATCATCATCTTGATCCTACTTGCTTTTTCTCTTCCTGTCTAAGTTGATTAGCTTCAATCCCCCATCTTTATATCCATTCTCCAAAACCTCCTTTGCTATCTTCACTCCCCTCCCATCCCATAAGAATTCACTTATTATTTTATCTATTTCTTTCAGCACCCTCTCAGGAACATCCAGAACGTTCAACACATAAATCAGTTTGCTCATTATTAGCCCGTTCACTACTATAATTTTCCCTCTCAATTTTAGCTTCCTTCTTTTCCAAAAGGTCAGCGTTTTCCTTATGCTCTCTGTGATTCTTTCATACTGAATGTCTCTGCCCTCCCTGTCCTTTATCCCTACATTTAACCCCAGCACTCTGAAATATTCCTTGTTTTCTTTTAGCCCCAAATCTATTCTTCCTACGGCTACCCCTCCTAGAACCATGTACTCTGATTTTTCTACATTGATTGAAAATCCCCTTTATGCTCTCCATGTCCTTCACTGTTATTGTAGTGTCGTCAGCATACTGATATAACAGACTCATCCATCCTCCTGGTACTTCTATTCCCCTTACTTCCTTATTTTTTTGTAACAAAGCTGCAAGCGGCTCTGCTGATAACGCATAAAGCATGGCAGAGAGACGGCACCCTTGCCGGACTGACCTCCCCAATTTGAAAACATTTGTAATTATCCCATTAACTTTGACACAACTGACCGCCCCTGCATATATCCTCTTTATCCACCCAACAAACCCCTTCCCGAAACCCGCTCTTTCTAACACCTTATATAAATACGAATGATTCACCCTGTCAAACGCTTTGTTTAGATCTAAACTGACAACTATCCCACCTTTCCCCCCCTTCATGTGCGCAATAGTGTCCCTAATACTACTCACTGTGTCGCTAATATCCCTCCCTGGTATGCTGTAGGCCTGTGTGCACCCCACTACCGTCCCAATCACCTTCTTTAACCTGTTAGATAACACCCGTGCCAGAATTTTGTAATCAGTGTTTAGCATACTCAGAGGCCTATAGTTCTCCAATTTGTCCCTACTTCCCTTCTTATATAGAATACTGATCACCCCTGTTGATAGGTCAGCCGGCAATTCCTCCCTCTCTTCCAGCTGCTTAAACCAACTCATAAAGTATGGGAACCAGAACTTCCTTGAATTCAATATAAAATTCCGCTGTCAATCCATCCAGCCCTGGACTTTTATTTCTCCCTATCCCTTTTATGGCAAATTCAACCTCCCCTTTCCCTATTTCCCCTTCACACATGTCTCTCCCCTCATTACTCAGGCTCTTTTCCATGCTGCCTATGGTCATTTCCAAGCTCCGCTTATCGGCCTCCTCCTCTTTAAATAAATCCTTATAGAACTCCTCTACCCTACTGGCTATCCCCACTAATTCTGTGATCATTTCTCCCCCTTTTCCCTCTATCTGCTTGATGTAATTCTTCCCTTGCTTCCTTTTCTCCATGCCCAGGAAGAAACCCGTACACTTCTCCCCTTCCACCAAGTACTCCGCCCTACTCCTTATAATTGCCCCCATGCACTTCCCCCTTTCTATCTCACCCAGCTCTTCTTTTAATCTAGTATAATTCCCTAAATCTCTCCCTATCTCTCCATCTACCTTCTCTGCCTCCCTCTCCAGCTCTCTCCTTACTTTTTTCTCCCTCTCTCTTTCTCTTTTATTCCTCCCACTGCTATACCTTATACTCATTTTTTTTAATCTCTCTTTTTAACTTCTCCCACCACACTGCCACATCCACACCCTCCATACTTCCCTGCTTCAAAATGCATTCATTCACTTTAGTTTTATAACCCTCTTCTTTTAATAACATCCCATTCAAACACCCCCCCCTTTCCCCCTGCAACCATCACTCATACTGAAACACAGAATCGTGTGATCACTCATAGCAGCGGTTCTGTGTTCAATATTCCCGATTTTCCCCCCCATGCTCCCCTTACAAAATAATAAGTCTATCCTGCTTTGTTTGAGAACCCCTTCCACCACCTGTTTCCTCGAAAACACCCTCTCATTTGCATTCCTCTCTCTCCATATATCACTCATACCATTCTCCCTCATAACTTTTTTCAATACACCACGTGAAGAGTCGCTTTTAAAGCACATCCCTACAGACACATCTATTCTCCCACACCACACATTGAAATCACCAACAATCATACAGTTCCCCCCACACTTCCCTTCTAAGCCCTCAAAAAACACCCTTCTCCCCCTTTCGTCATTTGGTGCATATATGTTGATTAATTTAAACATTTCACCCATATACTCAAACACTACACCAATCATTCTCCCATCACCTTCCACTTTTTTCACATTCTCCACCACCCCTTTTTTAATTAGAATCGCCACTCCTCTAGCATTCGTACCCCCGTTACTCACATACACATCACCCATCCAACTCTTTTTCACATCATCCACACACCTTTCATCCCAGTGCGTTTCTTTCACATCATCCACACACCTTTCATCCCAGTGCGTTTCTTTCACATCATCCACACACCTTTCATCCCAGTGCGTTTCTTGTAAACAAACAATGTCAGTGGCACACAGCATAATGGCCCTCTCCCTTCTGTCCTTCTGTTTTAACCCATGTCCATTGAATGATGAAAGTGTCACCATTAAAAGGAGAAAGAGTAGATGCATCATCATCATCATTGTCATTTCAAGTCAGCCTCACCCCGTGTACTCCTCGTCTGACGACTCCGACGCCTCGATGCAGTCTTAGCCGCCTTCGTACTCTTATCTCTGGAGACCCATTCACCGTAGACCCTTCTTCCCCTTCACGAACCCAGGCAGCTCCTTCAGACGCCTCGGCCTCACTTCTCTTCCCATCTAGCTCTTTCACCACCTCCCCCCTCCATCTCCGATGCTTCCTGTATCTCCTCTCCCTTCGCTGCCTCCGCTTACACTTCCATTGCCCTCCTTTCCACACTCTTCTCTTTTCCTTTCTTTTTTTACTTTTACCCGCCTTCGACGTCTCTTCAGCCGGCCCCTCCTCTTCTGCCGCTCCATTACCTCCGTCACCTTCATCCTCTCCCGTTCCGTTCTGCCGCCCATCTCCGTTTTCCCCATGCGGTCTTTCCCTTCTCAGCACTTCATCTTCGTCGCTGGAGTACCCCAGCAGACTTCCTTCCTCTGCCTCTATGTGTTCATCCGATGCGGGCTCCTCTTCTTCTCCCTTCTGCTTCTCCTCTCAGTGCCTCATTTGCGTTAGATGTGCCCTCCTGCTGCTCCCCTCTCTCTGCTCCCGTGTTACCTTCATCAGCGGGCTCATCATCCTCCGTGCGTCTCTCTCTCCTCATCTCACAGTTCCTAGCAAAGTGCCCCACCCCCCTGCATCTGTAGCATACAATGTCCGGGCATTCCTTAAAAATGTGTTGATTTGAGGCACTGCCTACATACCTGTGTCTGTCTGTCATGCATGATCTTAAAGTACTCCGTTCCCCCCTCCACATCAAACCTAGCAGAATATGGGAGGGAACGGACCTTATCATTAAACAGCACCTTTAGGATGCGTGTGCCGTCCGCTATCCTCTCTTTCCCCTCTCCTGGCAGGAACCTCCTTCTGATTGGCGAAGCAGGCTCCACTCCCACTCCCACAGCTTCCCAAATATCACATCATCTTTTATGTAGACCGGCAGGTGCATGAATGACACTGTAACCTCCATTACTTTCAGCTCCCGTGCTTTCACTAAGTTCCCTTCTCCCTTATTCCATCTAACAGTGCCCTCTTCCCCCCAGTGTCTTCATTGTAATCTCATAACTCCCATCCACTTTCGTTCTGCATCCTACTATTACCCCACATTGTTTTTTGATTCCCAGAAGCAAGTCCATCATCGACAGTTTTCCTTCCACGGAGACGATCACTGTTAACTCCACATCATACTTAACGCGTTCTCCCGCCTCATCTTCTCCTTTCTGCTCGCCCATTTTCTCCGCTTTTCTTCTCCTGATTGTTCTCCTTGCTTGGTCCGCTACGGTTTCCCCCGTTCTCTTTCTCACTTTGTCCCCTCTCTTTTCGTTTATCTTCATTCTTTCCCGTGTTCCCCGCCGTTTCTTCCTCAGCCGTCTCACCTCCATTTCCCATTCCCAGGTTCTCAGCAGCCGCTGCACCTGCTGCAGGTGGCTTCGCTCCATGATTTAACTCATCTCGATTCCCACCTTTAGAAGCTTCACCACCCGTATTCTTCTTCTCTCCAGCCTTCTCCTCTTTGTTGTCCTTCTTTTCCGGTCCTTTATCGACTTTTCCCTCAGTTTTCTCCGCAGTTTTATTCCCCTTCTTCGCTGCCACATTCTTGACCTCCGGAGGCCGCATTCCTGAATGCACGTTCTTTGCACCAGTCATTCCAGGCATTTTTGCCAAAATCCACGATAGTGGGAGGGCCCCCCAGACAGCAGAGCTGTTTGGGGAGGGGGTAGGCCACAATTATTATCGAAATTAGCTGTAATTCAAGTCTTTTTCACAGATTTCTCACTGGCATTAGCAACACATTTTACGTCACACACGTGTTAGATCGGGCGTGTTGAGGGTGGTATGGCCGTAAACGAAAATTGAACCGACACACATGCTCTTTATAGCTGCTTAAACACCGCTGATAACGCAGCCTTCTTCCACTGCTAAAATACAATCTATCCTCTTTTACTCAAGCTTGGAGCCTAAACTACGCGCAAGAGAAAGCCATGAGAAAGATTTGAAATATGATCATTTGAAGTACAGACAAGTTTTATTAAAGTACAACCAAAATCAATAAACGGAGCCAAACTGCCCATAGAAACGGATCAAAAGTCGTTAGCTTAGTTCCCCCTTTCAGAACGGACCGTCGTTTGGGCAGATCTTACTCAAATGGCAGCCGATTCCAGCACTTTGCAAAAAAAAAGTTTGAATTGAAGTTTCAGCCAAACACCAAACAAGCATTCACACCAAGACTGAGACGCTCTATTTTATATGAATGCATTGTTGATAAAAGTCATGATTCAAGAGGTAACGGGCAACTTTCAGTTTTTTGCAAAGTGTCCATGCAATGAGCCAGCAAACATGGGGTTCCAAACAGGTGATTTACAGGAGTAAAAGAGGATAGATTGTACTTTAGCTGTAGCTGACAAGGTTGAGGGTTATCAGCGGCGTTTGAGCAGCAATAAATATCGTGTGTGCCGCTCCAATTTTCGTTTACGGCCATACCACCCTGAACACGCCCGATCTCGTCCGATCTCGGAAGCTAAGCAGGGTCGGGCCGGGTCAGTACTTGGATGGGAGACCGCCTGGGAATACCCGGTGCCGTAAGCTTTTACTTTACTCCTTCGTCAGCAGACGGCGCTGCCCTTTCAATCGACACAGCTGTAAGCAGACTGAGGACAATGCAAAGTGAACTATTGCTCTAATAAACAATTTGCTCAAATATTGATATTTTAATAACTATTTAAAAGTCAAACAAGAAAAAGGACCACTGTCAATCAACAGGGTGTAGGGGGCGGGTTCGGAGAGAAGCAGTGCCGTGAGTGGCTCTGTCCATTGTGATGCTGTGACGTGATTGGCTTGGGTCCAATCTCACAATGGAAATGGAATATCGTGATTGGATGACAGATTGGAGATTGGCTAACCCTCAAAAGAATGTGCAGGGACCTCTGCCGATGAAGGAAGAAAATAAATAAAAAGCTTACGGCACCGGGTATTCCCAGGCGGTCTCCCATCCAAGTACTGACCCGGCCCGACCCTGCTTAGCTTCCGAGATCGGACGAGATCGGGCGTGTTCAGGGTGGTATGGCCGTAAACGAAAATTGAACCGGCACACATGCTCTTTATAGCCGCTTAAACACCGCTGATAACGCAGCCTTCTTCCACTGCTAAAATACAATCTATCCTCTTTTACTCAAGCTTGGAGCCTAAACTACGCGCAAGAGAAAGCCATGAGAAAGATTTGAAATATGATCATTTGAAGTACAGACAAGTTTTATTAAAGTACAACCAAAATCAATAAACGGAGCCAAACTGCCCATAGAAACGGATCAAAAGTCGTTAGCTTAGTTCCCCCTTTCAGAACGGACCGTCGTTTGGGCAGATCTTACTCAAATGGCAGCCGATTCCAGCACTTTGCAAAAAAAAAGTTTGAATTGAAGTTTCAGCCAAACACCAAACAAGCATTCACACCAAGACTGAGACGCTCTATTTTATATGAATGCATTGTTGATAAAAGTCATGATTCAAGAGGTAACGGGCAACTTTCAGTTTTTTGCAAAGTGTCCATGCAATGAGCCAGCAAACATGGGGTTCCAAACAGGTGATTTACAGGAGTAAAAGAGGATAGATTGTACTTTAGCTGTAGCTGACAAGGTTGAGGGTTATCAGCGGCGTTTGAGCAGCAATAAATATCGTGTGTGCCGATCCGATTTTCGTTTACGGCCATACCACCCTGAACACGCCCGATCTCGTCCGATCTCGGAAGCTAAGCAGGGTCGGGCCGGGTCAGTACTTGGATGGAGACCGCCTGGGAATACCCGGTGCCGTAAGCTTTTACTTTACTCCTTCGTCAGCAGACGGCGCTGCCCTTTCAATCGACACAGCTGTAAGCAGACTGAGGACAATGCAAAGTGAACTATGCTCTAATAAACAATTTGCTCAAATATTGATATTTTAATAACTATTTAAAAGTCAAACAAGAAAAAGGACCACTGTCAATCAACAGGGTGTAGGGGGCGGGTTCGGAGAGAAGCAGTGCCGTGAGTGGCTCTGTCCATTGTGATGCTGTGACGTGATTGGCTTGGGTCCAATCTCACAATGGAAATGGAATATCGTGATTGGATGACAGATTGGAGATTGGCTAACCCTCAAAAGAATGTGCAGGGACCTCTGCCGATGAAGGAAGAAAATAAATAAAAAGCTTACGGCACCGGGTATTCCCAGGCGGTCTCCCATCCAAGTACTGACCCGGCCCGACCCTGCTTAGCTTCTAAGATCGGACGGATCGGGCGTGTTCAGGGTGGTATGGCCGTAAACGAAAATTGAACCGGCACACATGCTCTTATAGCCGCTTAAACACCGCTGATAACGCAGCCTTCTTCCACTGCTAAATACAATCTATCCTCTTTTACTCAAGCTTGGAGCCTAAACTACGCGCAAGAGAAAGCCATGAGAAAGATTGAAATATGATCATTTGAAGTACAGACAAGTTTTATTAAGTACAACCAAATCAATAAACGGAGCCAAACTGCCCATAGAAACGGATCAAAAGTCGTTAGCTTAGTTCCCCCTTTCAGAACGGACCGTCGTTTGGGCAGATCTTACTCAAATGGCAGCCGATTCCAGCACTTTGCAAAAAAAAAGTTTGAATTGAAGTTTCAGCCAAACACCAAACAAGCATTCACACCAAGACTGAGACGCTCTATTTTATATGAATGCATTGTTGATAAAAGTCATGATTCAAGAGGTAACGGCAACTTTCAGTTTTTTGCAAAGTGTCATGCAATGAGCCAGCAAACATGGGGTTCCAAACAGGTGATTACAGGAGTAAAAGAGGATAGATTGTACTTTAGCTGTAGCTGACAAGGTTGAGGGTTATCAGCGGCGTTTGAGCAGCAATAAATATCGTGTGTGCCGATCCGATTTTCGTTTACGGCCATACCACCCTGAACACCCGATCTCGTCGATCTCGGAAGCTAAGCAGGGTCGGGCCGGGTCAGTACTTGGATGGGAGACCGCCTGGGAATACCCGGTGCCGTAAGCTTTACTTTACTCCTTCGTCAGCAGACGGCGCTGCCCTTTCAATCGACACAGAGTAAGCACACTGAGGACAATGCAAAGTAAACTATTGCTCTAATAAACAATTTGCTCAAATATTGATATTTTAATAACTATTTAAAAGTCAACAAGAAAAAGGACCACTGTCAATCAACAGGGTGTAGGGGGCGGGTTCGGAGAGAAGCAGTGCCGTGAGTGGCTCTGTCCATTGTGATGCTGTGACGTGATTGGCTTGGGTCCAATCTCACAATGGAAATGGAATATCGTGATTGGATGACAGATTGGAGATTGGCTAACCCTCAAAAGAATGTGCAGGGACCTCTGCCGATGAAGGAAGAAAAAAATAAAGCTTACGGCACCGGGTATTCCCAGGCGGTCTCCCCATCCAAGTACTGACCTGACCAGCCCGACCCTGCTTAGCTTCCGAGATCGGACGAGATCGGGCGTGTTCAGGGTGGTATGGCCGTAAACGAAAATTGAACCGGCACACATGCTCTTTATAGCCGCTTAAACACCGCTGATAACGCAGCCTCTTCCACTGCGAAAATACAATCTATCCTCTTTTACTCAAGCTTGGAGCCTAAACTACGCGCAAGAGAAAGCCATGAGAAAGATTTGAAATATGATCATTTGAAGTACAGGACAAGTTTTATTAAAGTACAACCAAAATCAATAAACGGAGCCAAACTGCCCATAGAAACGGATCAAAAAGTCGTTAGCTTAGTTCCCCCTTTCAGAACGGACCGTCGTTTGGCAGATCTTACTCAAATGGCAGCCGATCCAGCACTTTGCAAAAAAAAAGTTTGAATTGAAGTTTCAGCCAAACACCAAACAAGCATTCACACCAAGACTGAGACGCTCTATTTTATATGAATGCATTGTTGATAAAGTCATGATTCAAGAGGTAACGGGCAACTTTCAGTTTTTTGCAAAGTGTCCATGCAATGAGCCAGCAAACATGGGGTTCCAAACAGGTGATTTACAGGAGTAAAAGAGGATAGATTGTACTTTAGCTGTAGCTGACAAGGTTGAGGGTTATCAGCGGCGTTTGAGCAGCAATAAATATCGTGTGTGCCGATCCGATTTTCGTTTACGGCCATACCACCTGAACACGCCCGATTCGTCCGATCTCGGAAGCTAAGCAGGGTCGGGCCGGGTCAGTACTTGGATGGGAGAGACCGCCTGGGAATACCGGTGCCGTAAGCTTTTACTTTACTCCTTCGTCAGCAGACGGCGCTGCCCTTTCAATCGACACAGCTGTAAGCACAGACTGAGGACAATGCAAAGTGAAAACTATTGCTCTAATAAACAATTTGCTCAAATATTGATATTTAATAACTATTTAAAAGTCAAACAAGAAAAAGGACCACTGCAATCAACAGGGGTGTAGGGGGCGGGTTCGGAGAGAAGCAGTGCCGTGAGTGGCTCTGTCCATTGTGATGCTGTGGACGTGATTGGCTTGGGTCCATCTCACAATGGAAATGGGAATATCGTGATTGGATGACAGATTGGAGATTGGAACCCTCAAAAGAATGTGCAGGGACCTCTGCCGATGAAGGAAGAAAATAAATAAAAAGCTTACGGCACCGGGGATTCCCAGGCGGTCTTCCCATCCAAGTACTGACCCGGCCCGACCCTGCTTAGCTTCCGAGATCGGACGAGATCGGGCGTGTTCAGGGTTGGTATGGCCGTAAACGAAAATTGAACCGCACACATGCTCTTTATAGCCGCTTAAACACCGCTGATAACGCAGCCTTCTTCCACTGCTAAAATACAATCTATCCTCTTTTACTCAAGCTTGGAGCCTAAACTACGCGCAAGAGAAAGCCATGAGAAAGATTTGAAATATGATCATTTGAAGTACAGACAAGTTTTATTAAAGTACAACCAAAATCAATAAACGGAGCCAAACTGCCCATAGAAACGGATCAAAAGTCGTTAGCTTAGTTCCCCTTTCAGAACGGACCGTCGTTTGGCAGATCTTACTCAAATGGCAGCCGATTCCAGCACTTTGCAAAAAAAAGTTTGAATTGAAGTTTCAGCCAAACACCAAACAAGCATTCACACCAAGACTGAGGACGCTCTATTTTATATGAATGCATTGTTGATAAAAGTCATGATTCAAGAGGTAACGGGCAACTTTCAGTTTTTGCAAAGTGTCCATGCAATGAGCCAGCAAACATGGGGTTCCAAACAGGTGATTTACAGGAGTAAAAGAGGATAGATTGTACTTTAGCTGTAGCTGACAAGGTTGAGGGTTATCAGCGGCGTTTGAGCAGCAATAAATATCGTGTGTGCCGCTCCGATTTTCGTTTACGGCCATACCACCCTGAACACGCCCGATCTCGTCGATCTCGGAAGCTAAGCAGGGTCGGCCGGGTCAGTACTTGGATGGGAGACCGCCTGGGAATACCCGGTGCCGTAAGCTTTTACTTTACTCCTTCGTCAGCAGACGGCGCTGCCCTTTCAATCGACACAGCTGTAAGCAGACTGAGGACAATGCAAAGTGAACTATTGCTCTAATAAACAATTGCTCAAATATTGATATTTTAATAACTATTTAAAAGTCAAACAAGAAAAAGGACCACTGTCAATCAACAGGGTGTAGGGGGCGGGTTCGGAGAGAAGCAGTGCCGTGAGTGGCTCTGTCCATTGTGATGCTGTGACGTGATGGCTTGGGTCCAATCTCACAATGGAAATGGAATATCGTGATTGGATGACAGATTGGAGATTGGCTAACCCTCAAAAGAATGCAGGGACCTCTGCCGATGAAGGAAGAAAATAAATAAAAAGCTTACGGCACGGGTATTCCCAGGCGGTCTCCCATCCAAGTACTGACCCGGCCCGACCCTGCTTAGCTTCCGAGATCGGACGAGATCGGGCGTGTTCAGGGTGGTATGGCCGTAAACGAAATTTTATACGGCACACATGCTTTTTATAGCCGCTTAAACACCGCTGATAACGCAGCCTTCTTCCACTGCTAAAATACAATCTATCCTCTTTTACTCAAGCTTGGAGCCTAAACTACGCGCAAGAGAAAGCCATGAGAAAGATTTGAAATATGATCATTTGAAGTACAGACAAGTTTTATTAAAGTACAACCAAAATCAATAAACGGAGCCAAACTGCCCATAGAAACGGATCAAAAGTCGTTAGCTTAGTTCCCCCTTTCAGAACGGACCGTCGTTTTGGGCAGATCTTACTCAAATGGCAGCCGATTCAGCACTTTGCAAAAAAAAAGTTTGAATTGAAGTTTCAGCCAAACACCAAACAAGCATTCACACCAAGACTGAGACGCTCTATTTATATGAATGCATTGTTGATAAAAGTCATGATTCAAGAGGTAACGGGCAACTTTCAGTTTTTTGCAAAGTGTCCATGCAATGAGCCAGCAAACATGGGTTCCAAACAGGTGATTTACAGGAGTAAAAGAGGATAGATTGTATTAGCTGTAGCTGACAAGGTTGAGGTTATCAGCGGCGTTTGAGAGCAATAAATATCGTGTGTGCCGATCCGATTTTCGTTTACGCGCCATACCACCCTGAACACGCGCCGATCTCGTCCGATCTCGGAAGCTAAGCAGGGTCGGGCCGGGTCAGTACTTGGATGGGAGACCGCCTGGGAATACCCGGTGCCGTAAGCTTTACTTTACTCTTCGTCAGCAGACGGCGCTGCCCTTTCAATCGACACAGCTGTAAGCACATGAGGACAATGCAAAGGAAACTATTGCTCTAATAAACAATTTGCTCAAATATTGATATTTTAATAACTATTTAAAAGTCAAACAGAAAAAGGACCACTGTCAATCAACAGGGTGTAGGGGGCGGGTTCGGAGAGAAGCAGTGCCGTGAGTGGCTCTGTCCATTGTTGATGCTGTGACGTGATTGGCTTGGGGTCCAATCTCACAATGGAAATGGAATATCGTGATTGGATGACAGATTGGAGATTGGCTAACCCTCAAAAGAATGTGCAGGGACCTCTGCCGATGAAGGAAGAAAATAAATAAAAAGCTTACGGCACCGGGTATTCCCAGGCGGTCTCCCATCCAAGTACTGACCCTGACACCGGCCCGACCCTGCTTAGCTTCCGAGATCGGACGAGATCGGGCGTGTTCAGGGTGGTATGGCCGTAAACGAAAATTGAACCGGCACATGCTCTTTATAGCCGCTTAAACACCGCTGATAACGCAGCTTCTTCCACTGCTAAATACAATCTATCCTCTTTTACTCAAGCTTGGAGCCTAAACTACGCGCAAGAGAAAGCCATGAGAAAGATTTGAAATATGATCATTTGAAGTACAGACAAGTTTTATTAAAGTACAACCAAAATCAATAAACGGAGCCAAACTGCCATAGAAACGGATCAAAGTCGTTAGCTTAGTTCCCCCTTTCAGAACGGACCGTCGTTTTGGGCAGATCTTACTCAAATGGCAGCCGATTCCACCTTTGCAAAAAAAAGTTTGAATTGAAGTTTCAGCCAAACACCAAACAAGCATTCACACCAAGACTGAGACGCTCTATTTTATATGAATGCATTGTTGATAAAAGTCATGATTCAAGAGGTAACGGGCAACTTTCAGTTTTTTGCAAAGTGTCCATGCAATGAGCCAGCAAACATGGGTTCCAAACAGGTGATTTACAGGAGTAAAAGAGGATAGATTGTACTTTAGCTGTAGCTGACAAGGTTGAGGGTTATCAGCGGCGTTTGAGCAGCAATAAATATCGTGTGTGCCGATCCGATTTTCGTTTACGCCTACCACCCTGAACACGCCCGATCTCGTCCGATCTCGGAAGCTAAGCAGGTCGGGCCGGTCAGTACTTGGATGGGAGACCGCCTGGGAATACCCGGTGCCGTAAGCTTTACTTTACTCCTTCGTCAGCAGACGGCGCTGCCCTTTCAATCGACACAGCTGTAAGCACATGAGGACAATGCAAGTAAACTATTGCTCTAATAAACAATTTGCTCAAATATTGATATTTTAATAACTATTTAAAAGTCAAACAAGAAAAAGGACCACTGTCAATCAACAGGGTGTAGGGGGCGGGTTCGGAGAAAGCAGTGCCGTGAGTGGCTCTGTCCATTGTGATGCTGTGACGTGATTGGCTTGGGTCCAATCTCACAATGGAAATGGAATATCGTGATTGGATGACAGATTGGAGATTGGCTAACCCTCAAAAGAATGTGCAGGGACCTCTGCCGATGAAGGAGAAAATAATAAAAAGCTTACGGCACCGGGTATTCCCAGGCGGTCTCCCATCCAAGTACTGACCTGACCCATCCCGACCCTGCTAGCTTCCGAGATCGGACGAGATCGGGCGTGTTCAGGGTGGTATGGCCGTAAACGAAAATTGAACCGGCACACATGCTCTTTATAGCCGCTTAAACACCGCTGATAACGCAGCCTTCTTCCACTGCTAAATACAATCTATCCTCTTTACTCAAGCTGGAGCCTAAACTACGCGCAAGAGAAAGCCATGAGAAAGATTTGAAATATGATCATTTGAAGTACAGACAAGTTTTATTAAAGTACAACCAAAATCAATAACGGAGCCAAACTGCCCATAGAAACGGATCAAAAGTCGTTAGCTTAGTTCCCCCTTTCAGAACGGACCGTCGTTTGGGCAGATCTTACTCAAATGGCAGCCGATTCCAGCACTTTGCAAAAAAAAAGTTTGAATTGAAGTTTCAGCCAAACACCAAACAAGCATTCACACCAAGACTGAGACGCTCTATTTTATATGAATGCATTGTTGATAAAGTCATGATTCAAGAGGTAACGGGCAACTTTCAGTTTTTTGCAAAGTGTCCATGCAATGAGCCAGCAAACATGGGGTTCCAAACAGGTGATTTACAGGAGTAAAAGGGATAGATTGTACTTTAGCTGTAGCTGACAAGGTTGAGGGTTATCAGCGGCGTTTGAGCAGCAATAAATATCGTGTGTGCCGATCCGATTTTCGTTTACGGCCATACCACCCTGAACACGCCCGATCTCGTCCGATCTCGGAAGCTAAGCAGGGTCGGGCCGGGTCAGTACTTGGATGGAGACCGCCTGGGAATACCCGGTGCCGTAAGCTTTTACTTTACTCCTTCGTCAGCAGACGGCGCTGCCCTTTCAATCGACACAGCTGTAAGCAGACTGAGGACAATGCAAAGTGAACTATGCTCTAATAAACAATTTGCTCAAATATTGATATTTTAATAACTATTTAAAAGTCAAACAAGAAAAAGGACCACTGTCAATCAACAGGGTGTAGGGGGCGGGTTCGGAGAGAAGCAGTGCCGTGAGTGGCTCTGTCCATTGTGATGCTGTGACGTGATTGGCTTGGGTCCAATCTCACAATGGAAATGGAATATCGTGATTGGATGACAGATTGGAGATTGGCTAACCCTCAAAAGAATGTGCAGGGACCTCTGCCGATGAAGGAAGAAAATAAATAAAAAGCTTACGGCACCGGGTATTCCCAGGCGGTCTCCCATCCAAGTACTGACCCGGCCCGACCCTGCTTAGCTTCCGAGATCGGACGAGATCGGGCGTGTTCAGGGTGGTATGGCCGTAAACGAAAATTGAACCGGCACACATGCTCTTTATAGCCGCTTAAACACCGCTGATAACGCAGCCTTCTTCCACTGCTAAAATACAATCTATCCTCTTTTACTCAAGCTTGGAGCCTAAACTACGCGCAAGAGAAAGCCATGAGATAGATTTGAAATATGATCATTTGAAGTACAGACAAGTTTTATTAAAGTACAACCAAAATCAATAAACGGAGCCAAACTCCATAGAAACGGATCAAAAGTCGTTAGCTTAGTTCCCCCTTTCAGAACGGACCGTCGTTTGGGCAGATCTTACTCAAATGGCAGCCGATTCCAGCACTTTGCAAAAAAAAAGTTTGAATTGAAGTTTCAGCCAAACACCAAACAAGCATTCACACCAAGACTGAGACGCTCTATTTTATATGAATGCATTGTTGATAAAAGTCATGATTCAAGAGGTAACGGGCAACTTTCAGTTTTTTGCAAAGTGTCCATGCAATGAGCCAGCAAACATGGGGTTCCAAACAGGTGATTTACAGGAGTAAAAGAGGATAGATTGTACTTTAGCTGTAGCTGACAAGGTTGAGGGTTATCAGCGGCGTTTGAGCAGCAATAAATATCGTGTGTGCCGATCCGATTTTCGTTTACGGCCATACCACCCTGAACACGCCCGATCTCGTCCGATCTCGGAAGCTAAGCAGGGTCGGGCCGGGTCAGTACTTGGATGGGAGACCGCCTGGGAATACCCGGTGCCGTAAGCTTTTACTTTACTCCTTCGTCAGCAGACGGCGCTGCCCTTTCAATCGACACAGCTGTAAGCACACTGAGGACAATGCAAAGTAAACTATTGCTCTAATAAACAATTTGCTCAAATATTGATATTTTAATAACTATTTAAAAGTCAAACAAGAAAAAGGACCACTGTCAATCAACAGGGTGTAGGGGGCGGGTTCGGAGAGAAGCAGTGCCGTGAGTGGCTCTGTCCATTGTGATGCTGTGACGTGATTGGCTTGGGTCCAATCTCACAATGGAAATGGAATATCGTGATTGGATGACAGATTGGAGATTGGCTAACCCTCAAAAGAATGTGCAGGGACCTCTGCCGATGAAGGAAGAAAATAAATAAAAAGCTTACGGCACCGGGTATTCCCAGGCGGTCTCCCATCCAAGTACTGACCCGGCCCGACCCTGCTTAGCTTCCGAGATCGGACGAGATCGGGCGTGTTTCAGGGTGGTATGGCCGTAAACGAAAATTGAACCGGCACATGCTCTTTATAGCCGCTTAAACACCGCTGATAACGCAGCCTTCTTCCACTGCTAAAATACAATCTATCCTCTTTACTCAAGCTTGGAGCCTAAACTACGCGCAAGAGAAAGCCATGAGATAGATTTGAAATATGATCATTTGAAGTACAGACAAGTTTATTAAAGTACAACCAAAATCAATAAACGGAGCCAAACTGCCCATAGAAACGGATCAAAAGTCGTTAGCTTAGTTCCCCCTTTCAGAACGGACCGTCGTTTGGGCAGATCTTACTCAAATGGCAGCCGATTCCAGCATTTTGCAAAAAAAAAGTTTGAATTGAAGTTTCAGCCAAACACCAAACAAGCATTCACACCAAGACTGAGACGCTCTATTTTATATGAATGCATTGTTGATAAAAGTCATGATTCAAGAGGTAACGGGCAACTTTCAGTTTTTTGCAAAGTGTCCATGCAATGAGCCAGCAAACATGGGGTTCCAAACAGGTGATTTACAGGAGTAAAAGAGGATAGATTGTACTTTAGCTGTAGCTGACAAGGTTGAGGGTTATCAGCGGCGTTTGAGCAGCAATAAATATCGTGTGTGCCGATCCGATTTTCGTTTACGGCCATACCACCCTGAACACGCCCGATCTCGTCCGATCTCGGAAGCTAAGCAGGGTCGGGCCGGGTCAGTACTTGGATGGGAGACGCCTGGGAATACCCGGTGCCGTAAGCTTTTACTTTACTCCTTCGTCAGCAGACGGCGCTGCCCTTTCAATCGACACAGCTGTAAGCACACTGAGGACAATGCAAAGTAAACTATTGCTCTAATAAACAATTTGCTCAAATATTGATATTTTAATAACTATTTAAAAGTCAAACAAGAAAAAGGACCACTGTCAATCAACAGGGTGTAGGGGGCGGGTTCGGAGAGAAGCAGTGCCGTGAGTGGCTCTGTCCATTGTGATGCTGTGACGTGATTGGCTTGGGTCCAATCTCACAATGGAAATGGAATATCGTGATTGGATGACAGATTGGAGATTGGCTAACCCTCAAAAGAATGTGCAGGGACCTCTGCCGATGAAGGAAGAAAATAAATAAAAAGCTTACGGCACCGGGTATTCCCAGGCGGTCTCCCATCCAAGTACTGACCTGACCCAGCCCGACCCTGCTTAGCTTCCGAGATCGGACGAGATCGGGCGTGTTCAGGGTGGTATGGCCGTAAACGAAAATTGAACCGGCACACATGCTCTTTATAGCCGCTTAAACACCGCTGATAACGCAGCCTTCTTCCACTGCTAAAATACAATCTATCCTCTTTTACTCAAGCTTGGAGCCTAAACTACGCGCAAGAGAAAGCCATGAGAAAGATTTGAAATATGATCATTTGAAGTACAGACAAGTTTTATTAAAGTACAACCAAAATCAATAAACGGAGCCAAACTGCCCATAGAAACGGATCAAAAGTCGTTAGCTTAGTTCCCCCTTTCAGAACGGACCGTCGTTTGGGCAGATCTTACTCAAATGGCAGCCGATTCCAGCACTTTGCAAAAAAAAAGTTTGAATTGAAGTTTCAGCCAAACACCAAACAAGCATTCACACCAAGACTGAGACGCTCTATTTTATATGAATGCATTGTTGATAAAAGTCATGATTCAAGAGGTAACGGGCAACTTTCAGTTTTTTGCAAAGTGTCCATGCAATGAGCCAGCAAACATGGGGTTCCAAACAGGTGATTTACAGGAGTAAAAGAGGATAGATTGTACTTTAGCTGTAGCTGACAAGGTTGAGGGTTATCAGCGGCGTTTGAGCAGCAATAAATATCGTGTGTGCCGATCCGATTTTCGTTTACGGCCATACCACCCTGAACACGCCCGATCTCGTCCGATCTCGGAAGCTAAGCAGGGTCGGGCCGGGTCAGTACTTGGATGGGAGACCGCCTGGGAATACCCGGTGCCGTAAGCTTTTACTTTACTCCTTCGTCAGCAGACGGCGCTGCCCTTTCAATCGACACAGCTGTAAGCAGACTGAGGACAATGCAAAGTGAACTATTGCTCTAATAAACAATTTGCTCAAATATTGATATTTTAATAACTATTTAAAAGTCAAACAAGAAAAAGGACCACTGTCAATCAACAGGGTGTAGGGGGCGGGTTCGGAGAGAAGCAGTGCCGTGAGTGGCTCTGTCCATTGTGATGCTGTGACGTGATTGGCTTGGGTCCAATCTCACAATGGAAATGGAATATCGTGATTGGATGACAGATTGGAGATTGGCTAACCCTCAAAAGAATGTGCAGGGACCTCTGCCGATGAAGGAAGAAAATAAATAAAAAGCTTACGGCACCGGGTATTCCCAGGCGGTCTCCCATCCAAGTACTGACCCGGCCCGACCCTGCTTAGCTTCCGAGATCGGACGAGATCGGGCGTGTTCAGGGTGGTATGGCCGTAAACGAAAATTGAACCGGCACACATGCTCTTTATAGCCGCTTAAACACCGCTGATAACGCAGCCTTCTTCCACTGCTAAAATACAATCTATCCTCTTTTACTCAAGCTTGGAGCCTAAACTACGCGCAAGAGAAAGCCATGAGAAAGATTTGAAATATGATCATTTGAAGTACAGACAAGTTTTATTAAAGTACAACCAAAATCAATAAACGGAGCCAAACTGCCCATAGAAACGGATCAAAAGTGATACACAATATAAACTGTTTACTGTTATTTTTTCAAAGACATGTTACATTTCAAAAGCATATATTGCTATGTTTAGGACAAACAATTAAAGCAGGGTCGGCTCCAGAACAAATCGAATGGGGGGGGGCAATCATTTACCACGGGGGGGCACACACTGCCGTCAACAACCAACACACAAACACCAACGCAACTTCAAAACATGCTGTAAAGTCTCTTGTCTTTCACACACATTGCACTGCACACGCACGCACGCACGCACGCACGCACGCACGCACCGCGTGCGTCATTACGCATTGGTGAAAGCAAAAACAGGCTATTTAAAATAGACTATACTCTACTCTTCATGCATAAATGCAGACAGACCCTAAAATCTTTCAATATCAACATAGCCAGGGCTGGCATCATTAAGTAAATTAAAAGCAAATTTACCTTTAGAAGAGTTGTAAGCGGCGAGTGTTGGTTCTGAACCTCAAGAGAATGGTGTTCTTCCATTCGGTTGTGCATTTTCTGGTTAAGTCTATCTCAATCGCAGGTTGAACCAGCTGGGCCTTTCTTTTGTGGAGCATTGCACATCTATGGTCCGAAAAAACGTTCCTTAGAGTGGAGAATGAATTCGCGCACATTGCTGTGGAGGCGCAAAATGTTAAGGCATGTTTGAAAGCAGTCATTACGCTTGGCATTGCCTTAAAGTGGACCTATCATGCAATATTTGAAAAATATATTGTAGGGCCATACCTATACAAAACATGTCTGTGAAGTTTCTTTTTCAAAATACCAAACAGATCACCCATTGTAGCCATGCCTCATACTGCTCAAACCCCTCTTTTGCAGCCCTGTTAGAGAAACGCGGATCTTGGGTCCTTAGCTTGAAAAAAAAGAAAGAAGAGGAGGCGGATCTAATGCCTGATCAGAATTCTACCGGAGATAAAGTTAAATTCGGTTGTGATAAAACGCCATCCTGTTTAAACCACGTCAAGGATTATTTCTGAAATAGTATGGAGCTCAAATGCTTTTTCTCTTGCAGGATTATCACAAGGTGAGTTCTTTCTTTATTTCCTGCTTTTTAAACACATGTGCTCTTCAGTACAGGTTAGCTCTGAGTGTTAGCGAGGCTTGCTAATGTAAACAAAGACGAGATTACGTCCAAAACACGTCAGGCATTGTTTCTGATAGCAAGTTTCTGTGGGTCCGCCGACGTCACCACGGATGGACATGTCAGTTCGGATGGAAATCTGTATCCGCTCGTTGTACACCCGTTTTTAAAAGATTTGGGTACGGAGGAAAAGAGAGAGGGTTTTATTTTCTGATGCTGCGTGAGTTCCCCGACGCACCGGGGACACATATTTATGTATAAAAGACATCACAAAGTGCATTTTGCATGATAGGTCCCCTTTAAGGTGCGTGTGGTAATTGGAGAGGATGTGCTGTATAGTCCAATCCCCCTCGATTGGCTGTGACTGTTTTTGCATGCTGAAAAACTGTTTCGCATTTTCGTACTCTGCCTCAATTACAGGTGATCCTGACAGGTCCATAATGTGCTTCACAGCCTTTGCATCAAGGAATGTGTCACTTTCTGGATTCGCTAGTGAGCACGCTCATGAACTGTTCGCCGCAGCCTCGCAGCGGGGTTACTGTGCGGAGCAAATAAAGCAGACCCTTCACGCGATAGCGAGGGGTAGAGCGAGGGGTAGAGCGAGGGATCGCAGATGCCGTAGTGATCGCGGACGGATACAAAAAATTAAACCTAAATGGCTCGCTTATTATACTTTGTAAAGTCTATGTGTGGGGAAACCCTGCTATCTTACCAGTTCTTATGCAACTCGCAAATCTCTCTCTCTCTCTCTCTCTCTCTTCTCTCATCTCTCTATTCTCTCTCTCTCTCTCTCAATGTTGGTGCGTAAATGCGCTTTTTTTCAAATGATCCGGTGCTCTTTTTTTGGCGGGGGTGCGAAAGCGCACCTGCGCACCAGTTATGTGCAGCCCTGCTTATAATGCACAGCAACTGTGGGCTTCTTGCAGAACTTGTAGAGGGCATTGCACACATGAAAGAAATCCACTAAAGCTGTCTCTGCAGACAGCATGTACTACAACTAAGTGTAGCTGGTGGTTCAAACAGTGTACATAAGGAATCTCACAACCTAGTTTTTTTTGCAAGAGCTTCTGGACGCCACCATGTTTCCCAGACATCAGAGCAGCCCCATCAAATACCTGGCTTAGTATCTTTGATGTGTCCAGTCCAACTTTGTTGAGCTCTGCCACGACTGTGTCCGTTAATGTCTGTGCATCACCTTTGTCAGCTGTCGATATGATCAGCAGGCGCTCTGTGACGTCATGTCTCATTTACAAATTGAATGACAATCTAAATGTTTTCACACCCCGTGGGGTCACGGGTTCCATCTACCTTCAGTGTGTAAAAGGAGTCTCCTATTTCCTCCACTATAGCCTCAGTCACCACATTGCTGAGTGTACTTATGAGTTAATTTTGCATTTCGTGACAAGTGTAAGTGGCGTTTCGAGGGATTGATTTCACTACATCAGCCAATTTGGGTTCTTTTTTGATCGTATAGTCCAGCAGGGAGAGGAAAAGGCCACTGCCCCCCTCTGACATGTTATCAAAAGCCTATATCTTCCCTCGTAAAGGCAGCTGGTTTTCCACCAGAAATCCAACAACATCAATAAGAGAGGAGATATAATACCTGTTTTTTCGAAGTTGGTCTGCGTTAACAAGTGTAGAAATCTCCTTTCCAGTGCTGGCACGCCTCTCTCGCTCCTTCCACATTGCATAGCAAGAGAGATGCTCCTTTGAATTTCCATGTTTATTAAATCCCTTGTCTCTCTCCACCGCATTTTTCCAGTTACGGAATCCAACAGTCACAAATGCATCCATTCTCCGGGTTTTGCTAGACTGCCGACAGCAGAAACAAAATGCAGCATCGGCCTTGACACTGTATTCAAGCCAGTCTCGGTTGTGATACCAAGCAGAGACAAACGAACGCCTCCTGCCAGTGAGGATGCTGTAAGGGTACTGTTTTAAAACAATTTGGTTGGGCTGATCAGTTCCAAGATCATCTATGGGTTGATTTCCAGCGCTAACGTTAGCTGCAGCAGGTGGATGGGCTTGGCTAGCAGGTGTATATTGGCTGGTCGAAGAGCACGGCTCCAGCTCTTCAGAGGTGGTGCCGGCGATGCTGGGGCTGGGTGCATTCCCTTCGTTTTCAGTCGGTGCAGGAGATGGAGGAGGCTGTGTAGCAGCTGCACCTTGAGGCCATTTACGTATAACCATTACTTTATTACTTTATGTCCGAGCATTATCTTCGTCTCACTGACTTGCTAATTGTGCGCGCATTTTTTGAAGTAATAACAAATCGTAGGCCGGGGTCATTGGTCAAGCAACACACCAATCACCAGTGAGCACACCTCAGGCTGTGTTTTTTTATTTATATTCTTTATTTCTGATTTATTTCACACAAAAAACATTTAGTGGAAACGTTTTCACTTATAATATGATAAATAAATAAAAAAACGGCAAAGTGGCAGGGCTTGCCTGGCCTGCGTTAGGGGGGGCACAGTGACTCATTTGGGGGGGCATGGCCCACGAATGACCCCCCATGACACCGACCCTGAATTAAAGATTGCTTTAATTTAACAAATTCTACAATATAAAAGTGGCAGATTTGCTTTATTAAACAGACCAGACCTAGGCTGCATACCAACACAATTAGGAACATGCTCACATCTTACTTTGTTGGTCTGAAGAGCTGAAGCATTCATACACAATGGATAAAATCTGTGTTGTCTCATTCTATATCATGTGAGAAAATGATATATATTTAGCATTAAAAATTCGACATACTATTCCTGAGGGAGATATGAATAATCAACAGATTTGAATGGAATCTCTAACATCTTCATGTAGAATAAAGACAAAAGAGTGATTATACAAATTACATGTATTGAAATTTTAACCAGAAGACGAAGTCTCAAATAATGTTTTAAATAAAAGGACATAAAACAAAAAGGTGGATAATAATAAAATATATTAAATGTATATGTAAAGACATTTGGTCAAATGAAATGTCACTGTGCAAGTGATAACAGCAATGCCCAGCGTGGATAAAGATGGTGCAGGTCTTTCTTCATGCCCCCCATCCGTGCTGTCCCCTCAGAGGAAGTGGGAAACCGGGATAAGACTCTGGACACCACACTGTCTCAATGATCCACACTGTTAATATGAGAGGAAAATAAATGTTTTAGGAAATGAAAAATATTAAGTTAACAAATAAAACTCAGCTCAGGGGCATCATGGACGGTAGGTTTTCCTACAAAGAGAAGTAGTAAACTCAGCCTCCATTGATTTTCATATAAAATTAGCGTGTTAATAAAATAAGCTATCATGGCTTATACTTGCATATCTAAACAGAATCATGAAAGCCTGTTGGTAGAGTCAGGCACACGAGTCCGTTTGAGTGTGTCTGCCAGTGTCTGAACGCTCAATCACTGCTAGCTATGTAGCTAACTGTCCCTACTGTTAGGCTACTTAGCTTGCATTGTTATGGATCTAAAGGTAGCAAAAGCTAACTTTCATAGCACAGCTTTACTTTACTTCTCACAATAAAGAAACAGACCGTATAGTACAGCACAAACAACACAAATGATCAATACTTACACATATTTTCACTTATTATAATAATTGAAATGCTGGTTCTTCTGGGGGTGTTCTATCCACGCTCAGCTACCGCACCGCAGCTGCACTGTACAATCGCTGGAGGACTGGGCTGTCACTCAAAAACTGAGTAGCCAATGGGGACGCACCCCTGAAAGTCCCGCCTACCTGGGACGTTTGTGTCAGAATCATAAACAAAAAATGAGGGAGCGCAAACGAGAAGAGCTGCAGCGAGAGCAAAAGTCTGATCATTGAGAAAGAAGCAAAGAGATTGCATAACAAAAGATATGTTAAAACAAAGAAAAAAGACTTATAGTTTACATGATTACACAAATGATTTGTTTGCAATTTATAGTTTTATTTTTGAAATTAAATTTATTTTTGCTTGACTCAGTTTTTTTTTCTCTTAAACTCTTAGTTTTGATTGATACTGAGATAGTGTTGCATTATCTTTATGAAACAAAACTAATCCCATAAACCTGTTGCTTTCAAAGAGTTAACGAAAAAAAGCACTTTTACTATCTACATACCCCTGAGTTACTTCAGTTTAAAATGGACGTGTATGATTAAGGCATATGTGCCTGTTTGGGTGTGTGTTTGTTTTATTCAGCCATCCAAGATAAAGTTAACATGTCATTTATATTATTTGGTTGACTAGACGAGGAGAAAATAAAATAATTTAGTTTTTTGGTCTACGGCAGAAATTGCCTCTGCAGTCTAGCCATGTTAAAGAGGGCCATCTTCGTGGCACAGATAATTCTGGTTTTAGACTTAACATACACAATCAACCAAACTCCTTTGTCTGCTGGAGTGTAATAAGGCAATAGTTTGCCAACACAAATCCCAAAATAGGGTCAATGTTGTGTTTAATTTGTTTTGCTGCCGCTCAAATTTAAATAAAAACCTTACAGAATATTTACATTGAAGTCTTATCGTCTCAATGTGTCCGTTGTTATCTCATGGATTTTAGAGGATTTACTACTATTTTGATATCTTTGGTTGGACCCAACACAAATTATTAATTAGTTTTTTTCAACTTTTCTATTTTTGATAACTAATAGTTTTTAGAATTGCTTTTCAAATTTTTTTATTTTCTATAAAATGTCTTTACTTTTTTTAATGTAATGCTACATGTTTGCACAACTCACTGCATTGTGATACTGTTTCAGCCCATCTGGGAATTCTGTGTTGAACAAGAAAATTAATAAAAATATTTTGAAAAGAAAGAATTGCTTGTCTCAGTAGAATTCAGAATGTATTGTCGTGGTGATGACGGAACCCGGCTCTCAGAATGCCAACACATGGCCTCAGAACACCCAGAGTTCTACCTTCACTCACACACACCAGATCATTAGAGAAACACAACTTCTCAGTATCCACAGCAGAATATTAGTTTTCATCCAGCTTCGCAAAACAAAATGAGGCCTAAGAGGTTAAAAACGAATCGTTCTCTGCACTCAGAGAATGATCTTGGTGAGTTTGACATCCTGATTTAATGCACTGCCAGATTTTAGAGTAATTTTTTCTTTAGTTTATTGTGTCTTCCTTGAAACAACTTAGAAAACGTGCCAGTGTACAGAAAATGAATAACTAGAAACACTTTATATTTTAGGAATAAAGTTAGTTTTGCTTCTAATCTGTCTTTTATAAGATACAGATGTGTGTTAAGATAAATCTTGAAACAAGTTGGTGTTATTACAATATTCTTCAATCACACCTATTCACTTATTTAAAACACATTTTTTATGACTTAATTATACACAGAAATTACTTGATCAGCTTTTTTTGCAGTGCAGGGAGATTATGTTATACTACATTTTATGTTACTGTGATTTTATAACTGTTACATTTACAGGTAAGCATGATTGTAATGTCACACCTTAATACTTGAAATGTACAATCGTAATTTGCAAAGATACTAAAGACTTTAGTATTTTAATAAATATAGAGTAAAAAGAAAAGTATTTAACCACCACTGGTAAGGCGTAGAGGTCAACGTGATGGACAGGAAGAGAATCTACCTTGCAGACATACAGAAGATCAGACTTCATGTTTTGTCCACTCAATTCACATTTTCTTTTAACTTTTGCTCCATTCACCTTAACATTACATTAGTTGTTGTAATTGTCCAATATCACCATTAAAGGTGGGGTAGGTAAGTTTGAGAAACCGGCTCGAGATACACTTTTTGTTATATTCCATGGAATGCTCTTAACATCCCGATAGCAATGAATATCTTAAGTGCTTTGACAAAAAATCCATAAAAAAAATGTAATCTGTGGAAGCCGTAGTACTGTAAAAAGCACGACCAATCCTTTTAGCCGGCCCGGCTAAAATAACTGGATGGCCTACCTGCCTGTCAGCCTTCCATCTGTGCACAAACTTATCTCGTGCCCTCATTGGTCATGTGCACGTTCGTGTGTGTTGGAGGAGGGGCTCTGTAAGGAAGTGGCAGTTTTTTTCCGGCTGTGTATTTTCAAATTCTAGCGCACTCGAGCTGGTTTCTCCAAAATTACCTACCCCACCTTTAAGTGGATGTTATATGGGTTTGTATCTTTGTAGAGAGCAATGGCGACAGGACTAAAACCAAAAGCTGCCTTGGGGAAGACTATAGGGTTAAAGGCAAAAAGAGAAAAGTCAGCGAAAAACCCTCAAAGTCTTCCACAAAAAGGCGTGGTGCCAGTAAACCTGTTGAGGTCCATGGGACCAAGAGAAAGGCCAGCAGTAGAGTAGTGATCCCCAACAAAAGGCAGAAGGGTAGAAACACTGACTCTAACTCTGGTAAACCCACCAAGGTGGTAGTGGAGAAGAGTTTGGAGAGGGCCAGTGCTGAGCAGCTGCCAGCATCACAGACTCCCGATACAAGGAAAGGAGATCGGCTCTGAAGTCTCCCTCAGTCCCAGCCGCTCTTCAACCTCCCAACAACACAATGGGAGCACGCCCCAATTTGTCAACACCATCAGAGGTAAGCTAGATGGTGTGAAAGAAAGTAAATTGGTGTATATCAATCCTGGCGGACATTTGGTCAATAAATAGTCACATAACTTCTCACTAAACAAAACAAGATTTAACATGTTAGGAATAAAGATGAACTAACCACCAGGTTAACATCCACTTTCTACAACCATAGCGCCTGGCTTTAGTTTAAACGATGGGCTAAAGTAAGATGTTTTCTCCATGTACAGTATAGCAAGACTTACATCTATGTTTGTGTGTGTAGCCAATTTTGAGGCCAAGTATGAGCAACTTGGATTGCTTGGAAAAGGAGGCTTTGGTTCTGTTTATGCTGGGAACAGGAGAACTGATCATTTTCAAGTAAGTTTGCCATACTGTACATATTTTCCCATCACACATACAAACAGTCATTCCTTCCTGCACTAACCAAAGTACTGGTAACTCTGTCCCATAGGTTGCAATCAAACACATCCCCAAAGCTGATGTGAAGACTCAACCAACGGTGAGTGGTTTGAAGTCAATGTTGAACGTTCTTGTTAGTTGCAGTGGAGCATTCATTCCAAGTAATTAGACAACTTCAAACCAGTTTTCAATGGGAACGATTCCTGACTTGAATGTTGTGTATTTCAGATCCTAAATGGGAAGATTTACATGATCCCCAAGGAGGTGCTCCTCATGTTGAGAGCTGGAGATGGACCAGGGTCAGTTGGGAAATCCGCTACCGTCTCTTTACTTGACTGGTACAGTTTTGATGAGGAGGTTCTTGTCATCATGGAGAGACCAGTTTCCTCTGTGGACCTTTGGAACCACCTTAATGAAAACGGTGGTGCCCTGAGCGAGGACCAGGCTAAGGTACTTAAGCTGAGCGGTATATATTACTGTCTCAGTTTACAGTGTTCCCTCTAAGCTGTGCTAACCTACTGTGTCTCTGAATTTCTTAACCAGAACATCATGAAGCAGCTGGTGGAAGCATCCATTCAAATGCTCTCTGTCGGAGTCTTTCATCGGGACATCAAAACAGAGAACATTCTGATTGCGACTCGATCCGATGAACCCCGAGTGAGGATCATAGATTTTGGTTGTGGCTGCCGTGTGAGGAAAACGCCTTTCAGCTCATTCTCTGGTACGACGTCTGGCTTCTGCTCTCGTCCTGAATTCAGCTGTTGATCTGGATGATGACTTATCTAAATCTTCTCCTCACCCTTTGTCTGTGTATTGTAGGAACCTCTGCCTACGCTTCTCCAGAGCTCTTCATTAAGGGGAAATACAAGGCAGGCCCAACCACAGTCTGGCAACTGGGCGCGGTCCTGTTTGAGCTTCTGGATGGAGACAAACAGTTCACCACCTCCGAGTACCTTTGTGACAAAATCGAACTCAACCAGGAGCTGTCCCAAGGTAAGATGATGCCCTGTCAACACAGTACCTGAGTTTTGGTTCTTATACTGCTCACATTTTTTTCCTTCCAGGATCCATTAGATCATTAGCCAATTCACCCTACCCTTGTTTTTTTAACTTTCTTCTTCTCTCTCAGACTGCCAGGATTTAATGAAAATGTGCTTGGCAGTGAACCCGAAGGAGCGTGCCACCCTTAAGCAGATTCAGGCGCACCCGTGGTTCAAATAATCCTCCAACACCGCTTGGGCTTGTCCTGGAACAGAGATGGGCCGCGAAATATATTAAATATATATATATATATTAAATATATATATATATATTAAAAATCAGTATGTATTTTCATTCATCTCACCTCCAGAATTGTATCTTTAATAATGCTTCAAAAATATAAAACAAAACATATTTTTTACATCAGCATTTCAGCTTAAAACAAACCTTAAAGGTTGGATGTGAAAGTATCGTTCTAGCTCAGTCTAACCTCAGTCCAGAGAACTAAGAATAGAGCAGCACCAACTCGAGCACACAAAACAAAAAGAGTAGTGCAGGAATGAGTCCTAAAACCTATAAATCAGTTAGCCTTTTACTACTTCCATTTCCAATTTCTCGAAGTGAAAGGCTTTTTGTATTAGTTTTAAGACGCCCAAAATAAGGTCTGTATTTAATACTAGCTGAAAAGATGTTCACATTTTGTTCTATGACATTACACGTCAGTAAATACCCCACTGCTGAATTTCCAAAGCTTCTATGTGTCATAAAAACAAAGCCTTCTATAAAAAACTAAATAAATCATCGCACCGAGTCCTTAGCTTAGCTGTGGTGACGCTCGACCAGGCAACCTTGATGGAGTTTCTTTATAGACTGACCTTATCTTTTCCCTTTTGGCTTTTGCGTTTATGATAAAAAAAATAATGAAGCGGTGGAGATTTTCCTCGTGAACAAAACATGCAAGTAATGTAAACATGTGTTCAACAGATTTTATTTTCAGCAATATTCTAAAATCCAATGAAAAAAATCCCATTCCCAATTTTTTCAAATGTTTAAGATGCAGTCCATATTATCTGCCAAAAGAGTACACCATTGTTTTGGTTTGTGCATTCCTCCTACTACAATTTTCTATTATATATATTTCTAATAAATATTAAATCAAACTTATCTACTTCTTTCAAGTTTACACATTTTCTTTTTTTCCCCATCAGGGATAGTTTTTAAGTAACCAATATGGACCTGTATTGAAGCTCATGGTTTTTGTGCTGTGGATAAATAATTAAACCATAACCATTACATTAAATATGAAATAAGAAGGTATTTGTATTATAATTTTTTTTTTTTTTAATTAGAGAAAACCTTTAGAAATTCTAAACATAGCACTCAACTGAATTATTGGACAGTAGGTACTTGAAAGAACCAAATCTTTATTTTAAATTAGTTCAACATAATAAAATGTAAAAAACCCTTAAAAGTAAGTAAGGTGCAGTATAACAAAAATAATTAAAATAACACTCTAAATGAGTTTTAACATAATAAACATTATCATAAACTTAATAAAATATATACATATCATATATATAAATAAATATCAAACTATACACCAAACTATATACATAAAGTGTCCATGCCTCTGGTGGGGGGTGTTAGAAATTAAAATCAATATTTAATGACGTAATTTAGCTTAAACACACAGTAAGCTTAAAACTGTTTTATTCTGAAAACAGTTCCGGTTAAAGTTTATTTTGAAAAGCTGTATTGAAAGACGTTGCCGTTGACAACAATGACCACTTCCGGTTTTACGTAAACAACGATTACAGCCGTTAAAATGCATTAAATAAAAAGTCAGGAATGAGTCCATGAGGAGAAAAGGCGTGTGGAGTTATCCAATGAATATACAACGTCTAAATCCTCTGTTTTACGCGATATCGGACACATTAGAAGGCGGAGGGCAGACCTCCGTTGTCGCAGCCCCCAGAGAGGAGGAGCCATGCAGGAGATACAGACGGAGGACAACGCCATCTCAGGCACTTCTTCACCCCATCGCTGCAGCCTCGGGAGGACAGCTGCTGTCCTCACTACTCGCTCTGTTTGTTTCATTAGCACGCTACTTAATTAAAGTACCAAATTGAACCTTTTCAGAGACTCCATTAGTCTCTTTATTTTAACTTCTCTCCTGGGACGCGAGAGAACCAACACAAATCAACAGGGGGATATACATTTTTGTATTTCCTTTGGCACAATGTAGTACTGGCTGTGTCCAGTATCCGCTGTCCCAAACCTCCCACACTTTCTGCACGTGTTGTGCAGTACTTTGCGGGTTAGTTTTGGGCTGTATAGAGCAGGAGCAGGACTAGGAGCAGGAAAAGCAGAGAGAGGCTGGCATTCAGAACCGGTGGAGCAGCGACCAGGACAGGAACCTGAGGTCACTGGAGTAAATATCATGGAGCCCACAGGTGAAGCAGGGAAGAGCTGCAGCTCCATCTGAGGGCCAGAGGGTGGAGCAGGGAAGAGCTGCTCCACCTTGCTTTGATGCCTTTTGATCTGGAATGTGACAACAGCAATGTTTAAGTTTAGGCCTTTATTAGAAATGATCTATAGCAGTTAATGTTTATAGATTTATAACCGAACGCATTTATAATAAAAACTATATATGTAATGTTATTGTTTATAGGAGAGTATAACAAACATGGAAATCAAATACAGTCACATTATATATTACCTTTTTGGTTGAGTCCATCTTTAAGATGGAACCAAATGTGGAGGTGATGCTGGCCATGATGTGGTCCATGCGGGAGAGGATATCCCTGCCGTACATGGACAGCACCCAGCGACTGCTCGGGATGAGGAGGGCTCTGGGGGCTCCTGGCAAACCACAGGGAAGAGGCCGGGCCGAGCCACTAATGGCGCATTTCCACTACAGGGCCTCGCTCGGCTTAGTACGGTATGGCTAGGCCTCGTTAGGACTGGCTCACTTTATGCTGCGTTTCCATTACAGTTTAGTAGCTGGGGCAGTAACTATAGTAACGCAGTGTAGGCGGAGCCGTGACGTCATCTTCAATGAGAACCACAGAAAAACAACATCAGCCGTTAGCTGTTAGCACTCAAGCTCATAGCTCCTCATATCTGTTCAGAAACTAGACAAAAGTTAAACGAGTCCAAACCACAGACTGTCTGTCATGGCGAATACAGTCGCTGGTTTATTTATGTCTGTAGGCCGTTGTTGTGAGTGTGGACGGTCGGAGCATATACTGTGTTAGCTTAGCCGATCTCCATTTAGAAAACACACATTTTAAAAGGTTTTTCGCCTGCCGTCTGTCTGCAGACTTGTCAAAGCATTAATTCATGGTTTTTACTAACCGGTATCAGTATGTTGTTACTTCGGCATCATTTTGAAATGTGTATTACAATTAAATCACGGTCAAATATGTTCATCTTGTTGTAGTTGTAGCCCCCTTGCCAGCGATTCTCTCTCTAGTTTAGCATACTCAGCCCGACTCAGCCTGGTTGTTGGCCCGGAAAGAACCTCGATTTTATGGGGCCAGAAAAACTGTGAAATAGTACCCGCTAGCCGGTACTACGCTAAGTGGAAACGCAACCAAAAACGGGCCGGGCACGGCCGGCTTAAAGCGAGCTCCGCGCTGTAGTGGAAATTCGCCATTAGTCAGCTCACTCCCCAAAATAGTGTTCAACCGGTTCAGCCATTCCCCCCCATGATTCTCCCTGAGCTGCTTCAGTCGTGCTGGGCTATTGCCGATCGTTCATTCCAGAAGCATCCAAATGACACTGATGTCACAAGCATACCTGAAATGTACATTCATTCATTTTATTTGTTTGTTTATCCAAAACACAGAAAGTGTGTGTTTTGAAATGTATGCATGAGGCATTTCTCAATCTGAAACGATCATAATTCTTTTTTAGTCTGGAGTTGAGTCACTCAGTGTAAAGGCCTCTACACACCGGCCCGACTTTGGGAGTCAGAGGCCGTCCGAAGCCGTCAGAGGCAGTCGGGTATTCGCGTCGCACTACTCAGGTTGGTGTGTCGTCTCTTTACGGCACATTTTCAACCCTCCCGCCTCCTCCCGCCGCCGATTCAACATGTTGAACCGGCGGCGGGAGGCCGCGGGAGGCCAAAGAACGTCGGGACAAATCAATCACTCTGATTGGCTGTTCAGCTTAGCGAATCAGTGCATCAGAAGTGAAGCGGAAGTGAGGGACCAAAACAAACGATAAGAAGGCACACACAGACGGCTAATCTTCCTCATTTTCATCTCACCCGGACGCAAGAGTTTCTTTTTTATCATGACGGCATGGAATGAAGAAAGTGAAGACCAACTGATCAGGCTGTGTTTGTTTGTTTATATTACTAAGTCTGTTCTTCTTCTCTCGGTGTATAAAACGCAGTCTGTCTTCCGGTTGTTGCCTCTTTTGAATGACGAATACACACTACCGCCGCCTGCTGGTAAGGAGAGTTATTGCCACTCGTCGGCTGAAGTATTTGCGGTGTGTTCGTAGGCGGGCGGCTTTATCCGACGAAGCCAACGAAGCCTGACGTAGCTGACGTAAAAGTCGGGACGCCCTCGGTACGCGTTCTTTGGTCTCAGGTTGGTGTGTAGAGACCTTAAAACATTTGATTGATAATATTTGCACCAGTATATTATACATTTTCAGTAATATAGTTATCATTTGTAAATAATAAGTAATAGGTACATATGTTGCTATACTTTACCTTCTGACAGAGGTCACGTCACTTCCGTTGCCTTGGAGCTGGTTTATCCCTCCTGAAGGCCAAAGCCTGTCCATTCTGCATCTCCCATTTCTTTATGGCTTATAGGTTTAGTGCTCATCTAAACTTTAAGTAAAATAAAAAGTGTTGGAGAGAACTACACTGCAAAGCGAACAACACTGATACCATGTTAACCATTATTTATACAGGTTATCTACACATAATCATGTATAAACACAATGTTCATAAAGTTATCCTTTTATCCATCAATTATTGATGTATGTATATTGAATTATAATTAAAGTAATATTATATACAGTATATAGCTATTTTTAATATATATTCAACAATATACTGTATCCTTCCTGCAGCATATAACACTATCATATCATACTGAGCAACGATCCCTTATCTCACATAAAGATATTCATATCATATAATATATGATATACTTTAGGTGTCTATATTAACAAATACACTGATAAACATAAACTCATAAAACGCCACCAGTAACCAATAGGCATCTTAACCCAAATCTGTAAAGTAACTAAAGGTATTAAACACATGTAGTGGAGTAAAAGTACACAATTTACCTCTGAATTGTAGTGGAGTAGCAGTACAAAGTAGAAAAATATGGAAATACTCAAGTGAAGTACAAGTATCTCAAAATTGTACTTAAGTACAGTACTTGAGTAAATGTTTTTAGTTACTTCCCAAATCTGTGTATACAGTATATCTGCTGTATGACTAATGTACCACTGCTCACAGAAGTGTAGTTACTAATTACAACATGCCCATTCATACAAGAGTCGTTTAACAACTTATTTAAATGACTTGTCAATCGGATGTATTTACAGATGGCTGTTGACATTGATTAATATAATAACTTGTATTTAACAAGATAGCATTAGCAATGCTGGCTTGCTAA
This sequence comes from Dissostichus eleginoides, assembly GCA_031216635.1. Taxonomy (NCBI): domain Eukaryota; kingdom Metazoa; phylum Chordata; class Actinopteri; order Perciformes; family Nototheniidae; genus Dissostichus; species Dissostichus eleginoides. The sequence goes on along the minus strand of CM062268.1, from coordinate 10,402,421 downwards.
CTTTATGCAGACTAAAGTTGCTGTATACCGTAATGTAAAGGTGACGCCAAAGCGACGGTTGTAAAAATAGGTTTTATGACTGTAAACAGGAAAATAGAAACATGTAGTGTTGTTACTTACTTTGAATATCTCTGTTGCGCCTCGCGACAGGTCCACTGTCAATCAACAGGGTGAAGGGGGCGGGTGAGGAGAGAAGCCGTGCCGTGAGTGGCTCTGTCCATTGTGAACTCTCGGCGTGATTGGTTTAGGTCCAATCTTCACAATGCACAGCGATTATCATGATTGGATGAGAGATTGGAGATTGGGCAGCCAATCCTGTGGCATAGGACGAGATCGGGCGTGTTCAGGGTGGTATGGCCGTAAGCGAGAAGTGAGGAGGCAATTTGCTATTTATAGCTTGCAGAAGGCACAAGGCACATATCATTAACTGTGGGACAGACACGTTCTAAAAATCATAATTTGTATTAAATGTAATTTTGAAACTTGCACTGGTTGCAAGATAAAATGGTTAGTTTAGAATCACAAACAGAAACTATTAATTTAAAATTATCTTTATTACAGGGTGACTAGTATATTTATTTAATTTTCCCGAGTAACTCATATTTAAAGTCGTTTATTTTTGTGGTTTTCTACAATGACCGGCACTCAGTTACACTAAAAACAATCAACTGAAACAAAAAGGTCCCAGTTGGTTTAAACACTATGTACAAAATGGGCAAAATACAAAGAAAAACTAAGTTAACAAAAAGAGCAGCATGGGAACCTAAAATAAGGTGTAGGTTAAACTCTTAATTTCCACAAAATCCATCACCACTGCAACCCTTTCCTCCACTCTCACCGACTGCCTCACTGAAATGAAATCCTTGATGCAAAACAACTTCCTCAACTGTGATAAATCATACATGGTCATCATCGGTTGACAACTCTGTCTCCCTCCCCTTACATCTTCAACCTTGGAGTAATCTTCGACAGCAACTTCTCATTTGAAAACCATATCAACCACATCAACAAAACTGCATATTTTTACCGCAAAAACATTGCACGCCTCCGCCCATCACTCTCCTTCTCTGCTGCCGAAACCGTTATACATGCCTTCATTTCATCCAGACATGACTATTGCAATAGCTCTACGGTACACCTTACAAACTCCTCAAACTACAGTACATCCAGAACTCTGCCGCCCGCCTCCTCAACCACACCAACTCCCGAGACCACATCAACCCTGTCCGTCCCTGAAGAACCTCCACTGGCTACTGATCCCCAAGCGCATCCATTTCAAAATCCTCCTCCTTACCTACAAAGCCCTTCAGAGCCTTCTCTGCCCCTTTCCCTGTGGAACTCACTCCCCAAACACATCTGTGACTGCAACAATCTCACCATAAAAAACACACCTTTTCAGAACTGCTTTAATCTGTAATTAATGTTGTGTTTTATATATTTTTAGCAGGCAGGGCGCCAGGATGTTTTCTCTCCTGGTGCTAAGGCGGGGATAGACATGTTGGGGTGCTAAGAAAATAGTCGATTTCATGACTTCAGTTTCTCTATATGGAAGTTCTCGTTGTTTTCCATATAACTTTTTTTTTGGGTATATCTTTAGTTTAATGGACTGTGATATAACGTAACAAGCTGCCATGCACTGTGCGGCACACAATCCAGCAGACACGTTTATCAACACTTACGCAGTCTCTCTGCCTCTCTCTCTCTCTCTCTCTATATATATGAAACTAAATCCAGGCCAGCAGTACACAGTAAGCAACAGAACCACATCAGAACCTACGGGCAGCTCAGTAAACAGTAGCATCACAGAGAGAAGGGGGTGTGTATTTCACTCACCCTATTAGACTATTAGTAGAGGAAGGCCATCCTCCTGTCTTAAATAGTGGTGAAGTGGTCAATAAACATGCAGTAGAATTTCGCAACAGCCTTCAGGTCCTCCACAATATTAGAGTCAATAGATATGTTGGGTAGCAAACTAGCAGCTGAAGCTTTTGCACTCCCAGCTAGCCACTCCATGCACTCCATTAAAAGTCAGAATCCCTCGTTTTTCCTCTCCGTATGAAGCCCTACTGTAGTAGTCTGGGAGTTGGCCTTTCATTACATTTAATCTTGAGTTGCTAATTTAGTCTAAGTAATTTTTTTCCCTCAAACTCCAAATGTCCACTCTCCATAACTGCATTTGCTAATGTTGTTACTTGCTAACGGTGTTGATGTGATTTGATATGTTAGGAGCAGAGGGAAGCCAGAGGCCGGCATGACGGGACTATAGCCCCAGTTAGCACCCATGTAGCGCCGTTTTCTTTTACAATTTTTAGTGTTTTTTTTAAAATGTTGTTTTGATTAATTTTAAGATGTAAGGTGGCTTTGAGTACCATTAATAGCACTCTTTGAAAAAAGAAAGAAGGTATCATCATAAAAAATGGCTCACCATGCAACATACAAACAATTCCTATGTTCTGGCCCTGTTCTGGCCCCCTCAATTATTTTTTGACAAACTACTGATGTGCAGGACAATTGAAAGCAGGACAAACTGTAAGGAGCAGCAAGTGAGCATAACATAGCAGAAACTGATGAGGCCAATGTATCCATATATTATAAAAGACTACCTACCTATACCACTGACCATGACAGACAGAGCCTAAGGGGGGGAAAAAGGCCAACAGGTGTTTTTTTATAAGCAGCCCTAATGAGGGGAGTGGTTGGGGGAGGAGTCAGGCCTTGAGCTGCATTCAAGAGCACTGCACTCTTTCTGAGAGTATTACCCACTACACATATAAAAGTGTTTTAAGCTGAATTGCATTTGTTTCAATACATTACTTGTTTATGAGGCAGGAATCTGGGGCAGGCCAAAATCATCCACCAAAACATCATCCTTAAAACAAAAATAAGATTGATGAGAAAAATCTTAAATTGCTGCATTCAAAGGCAAACAGATCCTTAACTTACACTTACAAGTGTTATAATATCCTTTTAATTGTCTCAAACAATATAGATTCAGTCAGGGGGTAGGTTTTTAGAGCTGCTTGACAATTGCTTGAAACAGCCTCACAGGTAGAGACTACAAGGGAGATTAGTCAGTAGCAAAAGTACAGATTTTTTGTTTATGTAAAATGAAATAGACCATTATTTATTATGACAATAAACCGTTTTCTTTTCCGTTACAATATTTATTTTTACATTCCGTTTTTAGCTCATCTTATCCTATTTTAGATGTATAGTATATTTCACTTCTCCTGCATGACTTGCACATTGGTCACTTGCAACATTCTCTTGCACTTTTTTATTTCCTTTTCTGTTTCTTTTTGCACAGTTTTTTTAGTTTTACGTCTTATATATAGTTATGTTGCATTAGTGAAGGAGCCTTGGACTTAAGTGTATCATTGCCATAACTAAACTGTAGTTACAACATATGGAAATAAAACCTTCGAATCTTTGATGAATCATAAACCTCCCACGGCCCATGAAAGCATCATTCCCAGTGTGCCTCTGACGTCAGCCTGAACCAGGAAGTGTCAAGCTTGTTGTGAGTTGTCGCGGTGGTTTTGCTGTCGATGCTTCCTTCTTCCTCCTAGCTTAAATGGCGAGCTCTGCGGGTCCTGGTCGCGGCGGGCCGGGACTCTGGTCCTCGGTGCTGCTGCTGCTGTTGGGGCTGACGGGGATGAGCGTTCCAGTCGGTGCTGTGTCCGAACCGGGGAAATGGATCGTGAACGTTGACAGCGTGAGTTTCCTGTTGGTGGTTTGACTCACTGGAATGGTTGTTAGAGTGTTATATCTGATGGTTTCACAGGTGAAACCGGTTGGAGCGGAAGCTGAAGTAGTGGTTCTTAAACACTGCGTCTGAATAGTATCAACAACGTTTGCTAGCTAATAGAATATGTGACACACTGCTCAGTGGTTTAAAGTAACTAAGTGCGTACTAATAAGTACAATTTTGAGAGACTTGTACTTCACCTGAGTATTTCAATGTTTTGCTACTTTGTACTTCTACTCCACTAAAATTCAGAGGTAAATGTTGTACTTTTACTCCACTACATGTATTTAGTACCTTTAGTTACTTTGCCCATATGGATTAATAATGTGAAATATAAATGTCACTTATATAAGACTTTAGCTACACCTGGAGCAAATTCACAAGCTACCCTGCCTGCAGTATACAAAGTTATTAAAACTAGCTGCACCTTTACCTGCTTGATACTTAGAGGCATCAATAATTATAATCAAAACATATAGTATATATTTTATTCTGAAATCGGCCAATCTGCATAATATAGTAGAGTAACTTTTGGTACTTTAAGTATATTTTGATGCCAATACTTTTGTACTTTTACTTTTAGTAACATTTTGAATGCAACAGAGTATTCCTACACTCTGGTACTTCTACTTTTACTTAAGTACAAGATCTGAGTACTTCTACCACCTCTGGCAATGGGTGACACAGTCAGGCAGTTATACATGTATCCTACTCAAGTAACGTAACTATAACTAAGTATCCTACAGTAAAGAGGAACTTGAAGTTAACTTGAATATTTCCATTTCCTGCAACTGTATACTTCTACCACACCACATATGAGAGGCAAATATTGTAAAAAAGTAGGCAACAAAGAAGATGTGTTTTATTGCTCAGGGCGTCAACAACATGTTGGTATCTGATTTTGATGTAGTTGTACCGACCAGAGCATTTCATGTGAATTTTACCGGTCAGGAACTTATTTTCTGACTATTCCTTATCCACGAGACTGTAGTACAAATGCCCCATCTAGCAATGTTAACAAAAGTGAAACATAAGTGTGTATGCCCCATAAGGAATGGGGCATAGGGCCTACAAATATAAAAATGTTTCTAATGAAAGTTTCATGAAAATCAGTCAGTCGTTTTTCCTTTATTTAGCTGACTGTCAGACTAGCTAAGCCCTAAACCTCAGATATAAATCACACAAAGCACTGACATAAAACAAGCACTGCATGTCTTAAATAAACTGTAACATAGGAAGATCCGTTATTAGCTGCCATGAAAGTGTAATACAAAGTAGTACCTTGCCAGGTGTTTGTGGAAAGATTCTGTGATCGCGATAGCATCACAACCACAAGAGGCCTTCATAAAACTTTACAGGTGTGTAGGTGAGATTAACATTTATTTGAGATTGAAGATGGGTGTGGTCAGCAAGGGTGTCACAACCAGTGGGGTAAGTAGTGTCCCGGTCTGATTTGATGCCATGTTTCCGTTAGCCAGTAATTACCGGTCTTGCACGAGAAAAATATGTCGGAGAAATTTGAATCTTTCAGGTTATCATTTTTGGTTAAAAATATAAGAACAATTTGAATTGCATCAAAAATAAATATTCAATGCTAAAGGTGCTAAATGAGATGCCATCGCTCTGAGGACAGTGCTCTGCCATTATGGAGGGTGGAATTTCTCAACGGCCTGCAAAGTCCTCAAGTGATTACAGTGAAATCTAACCCTGAGTTGGCCAACGGACAACAGCAGCTTCTACAGCATAGGGAAATTATTTTTGTTAAGAGTTACGAATATTTACAATATCGTCCGGGACAATGACATTTTCCCGGAAATGCTGATTAGCCTGAATTTTTTCAACATAAACGCTAGCATCACGGTCTCTAGTTTTGTCTGCAATAATTAATTTCATGATTGAAAATAGGCAGAGCTGTGAGACGCGAATATTAATTTACCTAGAAGAAGTCTGATGAGCTGTTTGTGTTTGTTGTTTTCCAGGAAAGTCTGAAGAAGCCGAACTTCTTCTTTTTCACTAAAACCTTGTTCAATAGCAGCTTCATCCATCTCAAAGGTAAGGGAACCTTCCTAATGATAACAATTCCCTTCTGTTGTCTTTTATTTCTGACACATTTAAAGAAGCAGTCTGACATTTTGGAAAATCCTTTTGTTGGTTGAGTAAATAAATATCAGTGTCATGTTTTCAGGTACAGGGATCAACAAAGTCTGATTAAGTTGGCAAAGAGAAAAACACAAAATGTTCTTGTTAATTCGTTCATGTCTTTTTTTTCTCTGTGTGTGGTCAGTGGTGACAGAGACCTGTACGTCGTCTTCATCCGTCCAGTTGGACGTGTCCTGGTATCTGAGGAACTCACACTGCTACACTGAATTCTTGAGTTTGAACGTGAGACACGCTATTTTCTACTGTCCTATTCTGTACTGTACTCTACTATACTGTACTCTTCTCTACTGTGCAGTACTCTACTATACTATACTTTACTCTTCTCTACTGTGCAGTACTCTACTATACTATACTCTTCTCTACTGTGCAGTACTCTACTATACTATACTTTACTCTTCTCTACTGTGCAGTACTCTACTATACTATACTGTACTCTTCTCTTCTGTGCAGTACTGTACTGTACTAAACTGTACTCTTCTCTACTATTCTCTACTGTGCAGTACTGTACTTTACTATACTGTTCTATATTCTACTTTACTGTACTACACTTTTCTCATCTTTACTATACTGTACTGTACTATATTTGACTTTACTGTACTTTACTCTTCTATACTGTACTGTACTCTCATCTTCTCCAGTACATTCTACTGTACTTTACTGCAGTGGTTCCCAACCGGGGGTACTGGAACCCCTAGGGTACTGGAGGGGATTACAGGGGGTATACAGAAAGATTAGGGATTGCAATATATTTCCACACAAAAAAACATTTTTAAATACATTTTCTCCTGGTGTCCTGCCCCCAGAACGATCAAAGCTAATGAAAGACAAGCAAGCTCAAGTGTCTCATTAAAAGCTCTAGTCTTAACAAAAGATGTTAAAACTGCTAGAAATGAGTCTTAAAGGAGAGGTGTCATGGCCATTTCCACTGATCATAATTCCATTGTTGAGGTATACTAAAATAGATTTATACTGTGCATTTTTCCAAACTCACATTGGTTTCTCATACAGCATCTCTGTAAAGTGTGTGTATTCAGCAGTATTCACTCTCTCCACTAAACGGCTCGTTGTAGCTCCTGCCACCCCCTCCCTGTGAGCCCAGTGTGCTCCGATTGGTCAGCTCGGCCACTCTGTTCTGATTAGTCAACCACCAGAGAGGCTCCGCCCATGTCTAACAGTGCTTTTTTCGGCTCGCTCTGAGCGGCGTCGGTACAGCCGTATATGTTATACGCTAACTAACCGAACTGAACCTACAACTGTTGTTATAGAAGAGTAAGCTATTTTTACCTGTAATAAACTACTACTGTTTGATGAAAAATCAAATCATGGTTTGCTATATATGAATGATATGTTATAGGATCAAATAATTCAGGGAAGAAAGGCTACTAAGTATTTCCATCAAACTTTATTTTTAGAAATGTACAAAATGAACATGTGTAAATATACATATATACACTGTATATCATCCATTCCTCCCCTTATAGGCGTTTTCGGCATCTTGCCTATCGCAGCTTTGTAAGCTGCTGCCGGGGCTTTTTAGGACGAGGCATCAGAGTGGTCATCCCGTCATGTGTTGTCCGCCAGATACGCCAGGAGTTTCCTGATCTGGCTGGACGAAATCAAATGCAAATCACAAAATATTAGAGAAACTTAGTTGTTTTAGATTCGTTAGTAGTAGTTGTGGTAGGAGTGTGTATCTATCTAATCTATCTATCTAATCAACACAGTTAGCTTGCCAGCTAATATCCTAACCTACGATTGCTAGTTGTTCAGTGTAATATGCCAATCTACTATGAACAACAGCTAGTCCAGGCTAGCAAGAACATGTTTACAATTGCAATCTTATACGGGTAGTCTGCTACGTTCGGTCATTCATTGTAGCTGGCATAAAAACAGTGTTTTCCCTATCAAACTCATGTCTAGCTGTGAGAAGCCTTCTTGTTTACCTCGGTAGCATACACGCTAGGAACGCCAGCTATAATGTAATTACGTTTCGCGACTGACCGTACGGTAAATCACTCGGAGTATACTGTCTATGAGTATTTCGTGTGTGAATGCAGACATTCTCCTGCTATGAGATACATGTAAGGCATCTGCTGACATTGGAGTTGATATATGGAAACGCTAGCAACTTAGTTAGCCCTGTGTCAATGGCTTAGCAGCCAGAAAAACGTTTACCCATTTACACAGTCGTGGTAGATATACCTTGTTTGTTTTAAACATCATAAATACACAAACAACAATGAATACTTACGGGTTGTGTACCCGAATCTCCCGCTGGTCCAAACAAAGTAGGAACAGCATCGTCCTTCAGTGAAATCAGCAGAGCTGCCTGCACTGAGTGTGTGTGTGTGAGGAAGTCCGTGGATTGGTCAATTTGGACCAATCAGCGGGGGCTTAACGTAATGGCTCCACGGATTGGTCCATTTGGTTCCGGGTACCGCATGTACCGCTTATTATACATCCATGCTGCCAACAGTAAATATTAGGCTGGCAGAGGGTGCGGCCAGCGCGGCTGGGTGTGGCCATAGCTCTTCCGGGTACGAGCTGACGTCGGCTCGTACCCGGAAGAAACTGAGAAATCTCCAACGAGGCGTTTTGGGGAGGTATTTTCTATGTTAGAGTTTTACTCGCTACAGGGTGTACTTTGAGGGTTTGTGACTCTGCAGACCGTTTACATGCAGAAAAACCTTCATAACACACAAGGGGACGGGTAATAACCAGAAAAGCATGACACCTCTCCTTTAATATTATTCCTTTTCACTGTTAATAAGTGTCAATGTCAAATTTAAATGTATTTAACTTGACAACTTTATTAAGGGTGAGTTATCATTTTTAATACAAAAAATATATATTGGCAAATCATCACAGATGAGTGGGGGGGGGGGTTCTTATAGAATGGCGACCAGCTCAAGGGGTACACGAGACAAAAAAGGTTGTGAACCACTGCTTTACTATACTCTTCTCTAATAAACTCTACTGTACTGTACTATAGTCCTCTCTACTATACTGTACTATAGTCCTCTATACTGTACTATACTCTTCTCTTCTAAACTGTACTAATACTGTACTATACTCTTCTCTACGAAACTACTGTACTATACTATTCTCTAACTCTACTGTACTATATTCTTCTATACTAAATTCTACTATACTCTACTAAAGTCCTAACTAAACTCTACTGTACGATAATGTACTATAATCCTCTCTACTAAAATCTAATGTACTATACTCTTCTCTACTAAACTCTATTGTACTATACTGTACTATACTCTTCTCTAGTAATCTCTATTGTACTATACTGTACTAGTCCTCTCTGCTAAACTCTACTGTACTATACTGTACAGTACTGACTGAATAACACCTCTAACAACCTATTTGTTTGATTGATTGTTCGTCTCCAGGCGTCGAAGGCAGAAAAATACTTCATGTCGACGGAGGTCAAACGAGGAGGCGGAAGTGGATATTATGTTTTTCATAAATATCCTACCATCACCTGCAAGCACCACATGGTGATACACACACATTTAATACATTGACACAAATGGCAGACAAATGAATAATCAATTGAGTGTATGTGGGGGCTATGTTTTAATATGGGTGTGTTTGTTTTATGACACAGTTTCACCTTGATACATTTGGGACGAAAACACGACTAGAAGAAATCCCTCAGCAGGTGAGACCCTTTCTGTTTCCCTACCTGTCTCCACAGGAGCTGCACAAGAAAAAAAACGCTCAATCAAAATCTACTGTTGGACTTCAAGCAGCTGTAATGCAAACTATACACATGCAATGTTCTCAAAGGGGAAAACCATCATTGCTTCTTGTCATTCGCGAGTCTGCAGGTGTTTTTAGTGCCTTTCCAAACTCTGCATGCCTATTCTATGATATTAACTGCTCACAGATCTGATCCTCTCCACACTTTTTGTCTCTCAGATATGATTGTATTTTGCTGCGCTCACTTTGTAGCGTAGGATTTATCCCAAAAGTATACAATTAAATTTGGGCGCCAGACAGAAGAATATATAAAATATCTATCTGTCAAAAATAAAAAGGTTAGTTTAAAGTGGACCTATCATGCTATATTTGAATAATATATTGTAGGACCATACCTATATAAAACATGTCTGTGAAGTTTTTTTTTCAAAATACCAAACAGATCCTGCATTTTAGCCATGCCTCATTTCGCTCTATTTGCTCTTTTTTAGCCCTGTTTTTGCAAGGGCTGATTCTGTGAGAAGTCTTCTTTGCTGCTTTTGTGGCAGACTACAGCGCCACTTACAGGCCTGGCATATGTACTACAGCGTCTCCAGCGCTTTCGAGCGGCAATGGCCGTGGCTGTCTCCTCCTGATAGGTGGAGAGTTGCCCATATAGGCGGAGCTCCCCGTTTCTGACGTCAGAACAATTTCAAATCTGTATCAGTCTGTATCAGCTCCGTTGCAGCCCCGTTTTTAGAGATTTGGGTATGGAGGAAAAGAGAGAGGGTTGTGTTTTCTGACACTTGGTGAGTTCCCTGACACACCGGGGACACATATTCATGTATAAAAGACGTACAAAAGTGCATTTTGCATGATAGGTCCCCTTTAAATAAACAGATGGAGGGATAGCTTAGTGACCTATAGAGATGTTACAAAATCAACTAATTAATCAATTTGTTTTCATCAAATTGAAATGTCTGTATTTGCCCAAAATTATAATCGATACATACCAAAGCAAGATAACACAGTCCTATTACCAAAAAACTAAAACCAAGAAGCAAAAACCAAATATGTCAATTTAAATAACAAAACATAATTTAATTAATTTAATTGATTGGTTGGTTGACCGGAAAAAGTCCTAGTCCTATTTCTGTATTTTATTTATTTTTGTTTTTACTTCCCCCCGCCCTGCTACAACTTCACTTTTTGTTGTCACACTGCATGGGGTGGTTTAAAATAGTAAGCATTTGCTAAAACAAAATGTCTTGCATCACATCTCCACTTCCTCCCACTGTTAAAAAGTGAAGCCACAATAGGCTGGATACATGACATGCCAGTTTAAGATTTTAATGTCATTTGGAACAACAGTTTGAGCATTAGTGAAACCCCATGACCCAATCACAAGCCAAATAGGCCACAGCTTTATAGTGTGAGCAACCTAGCTGCTACTTTAGCAACATGGTAGCTGTTTGGCTACAAAGGCCGTTAGGAGCTGGATTAGGCTTTCACAACATCACCTATTGTTTTTTGGACTACAGCTTTGTAACCTTAAATTTGGCAAGTTACCATCTTGTAATTTTGCAACCAGACATGACATGGTAGGGTTAAGCTAAGTACAACAGAGCAGCGAATTATACATATTTAGCCATTAAAATACTACAATTTACTGTTGAACTGAGAACACAGAGAAATGGTTAAAGTTCTATGACAGAAGGAGTGCACTCAAATCGGACAGATTCTTGGCAGCTGTCCATCACAAGGTAGCCCCGCCCTTAAGCATACCCTGCCTTATCCTTTTTTTCACTTTGAAAATGGATAATAAATAAATATTACTAGCGCAGTGCTCTTTCAGGATGTGCTCAGTCAACGTATCATAGGTGCAAAGCTTTATTAAAGTTAATAGTTTATAACCTCAATAAAGTCAAAGCTTTGTTAAATATTTATGCCCCAGCGTTGTTTTAAAAGGAAGTCTTTGTTTAGAGGACGCACACCTTTTAGGCTGCTTCAGGCACCTGAACTATTAAGGCTTAAATAAACATGCAACGTGTTTAATACACAAACAGACATCCTCAATCCTGTCACAGGTCATTTATTAGCATAGACGGCTGCACTGTGAAAAATCTGTTTGAAAAGTACTTGGACTGTTTAGTTGGCTCATGTCCCATTGATTGCATATGAACGACCTATATGGTGCTGACCACCAGGGGGTGATAAAGATCCACAGATTCCACAGTCATGGTTAGAACAGTGAAGAGTATTGTGCACACTGTATTGAACTGGCATTTAACGAAATTGTCACAGTATAATGATTAGAAAATAAATATTTCAGCTCCAATAATTAGCAAAATATAACTCACCTTAACTCTATTGTTCTGTGTTTTTTTATTATTATTTATTTCTTTATTTTAATTCATTTTTTAGTTCATTTTCAAAAAGTATAAATATTATTCTTGCCTTTGTCCAAAATGTTTATGAACTTGACAGACCATTCCAAACGTATATTTTCGTATAAACCAAAGGTGTGCACATCAACTCTCTCACACAGCAGAACAACAAGTAGAATACTCAGTAAAGAAAATACAACATACAGTATAGCAGAACATGGGAACCTTCAGTAAAAACATTAGAACGTGTAGTTTGTGTAGTTCATGCTGTTAATTTAAGTTCATAGAGTAGAACACATAACAGAAAATGTAGCAGAACCAACATTAGAACTCCAGTAGAACATTCATTTAACAGATATATCATAAAGAGAAACGTAGTGAAAGAGAAAGTATGTTTGATGAACACTTTGAAAGAAAGTGGAAGTTCAGACTGTCCGAAACACATTCAACGTTTTCCCGTTGAATTACATTATGAAAGAGACGTTGTTTATAAACTAAATAAACTACCCAGTATAAACACTTGTATAGCCTATTTAAATTATTAGGGTATTATCTTTCCCTGAAAATATGTAGATTAAGGCATTTTGTGACATAAAACAATTTTTAAATTTATTTTAGGATTTGAGCTTTTAAAAGTTGCATGTTTGAGTTAATTCACTGATCCTATTGTTCTCTGTTCTTCAGGCTGCTGCAACAACACAGAAGCAGAATGCTTCAAATGTCACAGAAAAGGCTGTCGTCTCTCCTAAAGAGGTTAGTCTGCTCCTGTCCTACTGGGTGAGGTGAACCTGTTTATCAGGCCGCCTGTGGGAGGAGCCTGTGACTTGGGAGCGTGCCGTGCTGGTTTTAATGCTGGGTGATACCAGGTTTTGTGTAACAGAACATTATTTATCCTGCAGAGACAGGATGCCAACCAGCAATATTATTTGTGGGGGTCTACCAGGGGAGCAGAAGGGACATTTTCCAACCAGTAGTATTTCAATCAATAGATGTTATTTTAAGAATTAAGCTGTTAATAGCAAAGGTGGCTCCATTTCATAGATGAAGGAATTAGCACTTTTCACTATATTCTCTTAATATTATGACTTAGTTCTCTGATATAGTATGACTTTATTCTAATTAAATCACAATTGTATTTATGTAGTATTAATTATTTTTATTTCCCTCAAAATGAGAAGAAATCTTGCTGAAACACATTTGAACTTTTAATTCAATCAATACATGTGTGTTGACTCAGTGAGGAGAATAAATTAGAGGTTTATGGAAATCTATACATTACTTTTTGTTTTTTATGTGAAGTTTTCCCTTCTGAATTCGTGAGCATTGAACTCATTGTTTTGAACAATGAGTTCAATGGAAATTCAAAGGCTTTTAATTTCAAAATCGCATGCAACAGATTTTTTATATTTTTTAATATGTTAGCAAAACCAAAAGCCTGGTTGTCACATGTTATACTCAATATTGTGTTTTCTTTCAGATAAAGACCTTTATAATTTGAGTTTTGCATAACATTTTTACCAGAATGCAGAAAATGATATATTTGACACTAACATTTTTCTATGGGAGCTTCCCCAGACATCCCCACTTCATATTTGTCCCTCCCAAAGTCATGTAAAGGGAAGCTACATCCTTAGCTCCATCTTTTCTGCTGCAGTCATAAAGAGAAGATAACTTTATTTAACTTTAAATACTCCTCTATCTTTGTTTTTCAGGATGGAGCTCAATTCAGTGCGGTGGCTGAGACCTGGGAGGACGGACCCTACATGTTCATCCTGAAAATCAAAGACAATGCGCGGGCCCCGGACATCGCTAACGTCCCTAACACCCCCAAACCCTGGAAATTACAGCGTCAGTGACACATACACACACCCACACACAGAGATGTATTCTTTTGTTTTTCACTCTAGTATTGCATTGGGATTATGTATATATAATGATAATTGTATTAAGGATCCTGGAATGTCACTGGTATTGACTACTTAATTTCTGCTATTGTGACATCCCTGATCTTAATTAAGAGTTTAGTTATTGTCTTAGTATTTTCAGTGGGTATTTTTCATTTTAAAAACATTTAGTTAAGCCTTTAAGTAAGTTCCATCCTCTTGTTTTAGTTTTTTTTCGTAGTATGATGTCAGTGTTGAGGTACTTTAGGCAGGCTTTGTATCAAAGTCATAGTCTTTTGGTACCGTGACAACACTACTAAAGGCTAGAGGAAAAAACATGTATTATTTTTGTTTAGGTTGAACCGTCCATTTTGAAGGTGTGTTTTGGCGTGATTAGCTGATCTAAAGTGTTAAACTAATGTAGTGAGCTGTGGATCTGATGAACTCTTTGTTTTTGTGTGCAGTGGAGATCAGCATGAAGGGGTCGCATGACTACATTTCAGCAACAGAGTGGCCTATGATGGTGGTAAGAACACACCCACACACACACACACACACACACACACACACACACACACACACACACACACACACACACACACACACACACACACACACACACACACACACACACACAGAGAGAAGTAAGCCTCTCAGTATTTTCTCACTTCCTGTGTGTGCTGCTTCAGGACCATTGGTTCCTAATGAAGATGTCAATCTGTTGAACATTTATTTTGCGAGTCTCAGAAATGTATGAAAACAGCTGGTCAGTGTATTTTTCTCAAACAGGAGTAACACCGTAGGAAAGAACATCACCAGATTTATGCTCTACGATTGGTGTACCTTTTGATATTCTGACGGCAGGCTGACGCTACAGTGTCTCACGGTCGCCTCTATATAGGAACATGTGTGTTACAAGAGAGGATAGGCCATGGTTAGCGTCACCTCTTCACATTCTGATGATAATCTTAGACATTTTGTGAATGTTGAATAAAAATTCTGGTCATAGCTTACACATTTGCACATTTTTAACTTAAAGGAGCATTTAACAAAAATGCAGGCACTGTGTTGGACGTTAGGCCACACAGTTAAAAATGATCATTGCTAATCACACTTTAATACCTCCATATACGAGCAGGTCAAAGTTAAAACCATTAAAAATCTATTATTTTTGTCAATTTGCATTTCTTGCACAAGTTTTCCACAAGTCAGAAGTTTTTTCTCCCTGTTATTCTCCAGTTCCTCATGGTGATGTGTATCGTGTACGTGCTGCTGGCGGTGCTGTGGTTGGTTCTGTCGGCGTGTTACTGGAGGGATCTGCTCAGGATCCAGTTCTGGATCGGAGGAGTCATCTTCCTGGGCATGGTGGAGAAAGCCGTCTACTACGCTGAGCTGCAGAATATCAGATACAATGGCTTGTCAGGTACACTGAAAAACAGAAACGTTTACTTTAATTAAATGTATTATGTCAACAGATTTCAAAACTCTGTATTAGGCTAGTTGATAGCAATACTATTACGTTTAAAAAAATATTAGCTTTAACTTGATAATATTGCTTTTAACTAACCTAAATTGTTGACATAATGCATTTAAAGTCAACGTTTCAGTTTTTCAGTGTAGGAGAAGAAATTAAGCATTTCATTGGAGTGATTGAAGTGTACATTTGTTACGCAGGGCTTGGATTGTTAACACGTTGTAATATGTCCTCCTGCAGTCCAGGGGGCGGTGGTGTTTGCTGTGGTGCTCTCTGCCGTGAAGAGGACTCTGGCCAGAATTCTTGTGATCATCGCCAGTCTGGGATATGGCATCGTCAAGTAAGCTGAAGGAGTTTAATTTCACCTAAAGTAATGTCTACACTTAAAATGATAGCTATGAAGGGAACTATGAATACATAGTTTCAAAAATTGGTGTCACTCAAGTAGTAGAGTCCGAAATGACGATGAGCCAAATCCATCCAAATTTTAACGGACGTTAAACATGGCAGTTAAGGAGACAGCCCCCCATGATTAATAATCAATTATTAATCTGGGTCAGGTTATCCATATATTGCAACGTGGCAGGGATGCTTCATGTTGAATAAACAAAAATACTACATTATTTTCTCGGCCACAAATGGCACACTGAAAACACTGAAACATTACTTTAATTGAATGTATTATGTCAATGAATTTCACATAACTGTATTAGGTTAGTTAAAAGCAATAATATTAACTTGAACCTAATATTGTGTATTTTGTATCACCAGGCCCAGACTCGGGGCGTTGCTCCACAGAGTTGTCGCGGTCGGTATGCTCTACCTGATCGTCTCTATCATTGGGGGGATCCTAAAAGTCAACGCTGTAAGTCACAAAAAATGTGTGTGTGTGCATGTGCTTTTGTGTGTTCACATGTGTAACCTGTATTTCTCCAGGATCGAGGCGACAACATCCGACCTACACTGTTGTGTGAAATAGTGATGGCCTTCACTGACTCCTGTATTGTCTGGTGGATATCCTTTAACATGTGTAAACACACACACAATTTTGTCTTAGTTGTTCCATGATCAGTTATTTATTTATTAAAAGCTTAAAATGACACATTATTTTCGACCATAAGTAAATAAATTGAACTATGATTTACGAATAAAACTAAAATGATATCATTTCAAATATTCAGATCTTAGTTCAGAGGGTATCACCCTTTTTTTTTTACATAACTGTCTATAATCAGTCTTTTATTTTATCTCCCTCTTTTGTTTTAAATTGTTTTCCCCTTTCCATCTCTGTCATTCTTTTCTTCCCCTGTCGGCCAAAGGTGATGTAGTTCTCCTGGCTGCTATTCCCCTGGCTGTGCTCGACTCTGCCCTGTTGGTGGATATCTTGCACCTTCCCCTCTTTTAATACAACTACACTTTTCCCCCTCTCTCTTGTTTTAATTTTTTGCCTTCTTAGTATGGTGGCACACTAAATGCTAATATCAAGTTTTAACATGAACAATTTGAATATACAGCTCTGGAAAAAATTAAGAAACCACTCAATGTGTCTTAAATCTCAATCTCTACATGTTTGGCAGCCATTCCTCCAGTAATTTATAGAATAAATTAAATATTTTACTCAAACACACACTTATAAATAGTAAAATAGATAATGCTTCCGTAGTCTCTTAATTTTTTTCAGAGCTGTATATTTTGCTGTATTTTACTGATAATTGACAGTCTATTAGCATTTACAAAAAATGCTGCAAATGAATTGAAACAAGTTTATATATTCAATGTGCATGTGTAAAAGAAAAAAAATTCTTTGACCTAACAAGTCTGTTATTCTACAGTCCTTAATCAGTCAGAAAATGGTAGACACAATATTCTTAAACAGGACATTAGAACCAGAATCCAGCAGTAGAGTGTATTTTACCGGTGATTATTGTTCCTTGACTGTGTGTTCACATCTTCGTGAGTCTGGCCCAAACGATGAAGCTGCTGAAGCTGAGGAGGAACACGGTGAAGCTGTCGCTCTACAGACACTTCACCAACACGCTCATCTTCGCCGTCATCGGTACGGAACATACTCTTTAAAGTGGTCTTTAACACCAGCTGAAAACAGACGTTGTGTATCTGAAGCTTGTCCGTTTGTGTGTTTTACAGCCTCTGTCATCTTCACCATTTGGGCCTTCACAACTTTGAAGAGTGATACTTGTCATTCTGTGAGTACTTAAAGCTTTACTATAAACTGTGACCTTTTTTTTTTTTAAAGGAATTTTCAGTGTTAAACCTGCCCATAAAATCTTGTTGCATTTGTATAATTCATGAATTTCACTTACAACAAAAACATTTTTTCTCTAGATATCCGTTGCAGCTGCTTGAGTCAAGATCAATGGCTATATACCTGATATCAAAAGCTGTAGCGGGCCATGCATTTCACACCTAGGCCTTCAGTAATAATAGTTAATACTGTACAGAAGCGCGTATCTAATGTAGCGAGAATGAAAGCTGTTACTAAAGAAAGGAACCCAAATAACTAAATTCAACAAGTCTCCTTTCACTGCAGCCACGCCACACACATCATCTCTAGCAAAACTGCATCAATATTTACTTAATAAAATGACAAGAAAATATAAAAAGTGTAAATAAGTCATTATAGCCGATACTCACCAATACGTTTGATTATTTGTACACAAAATCCATCCTCGTTTCTTTCCTAAAGAAGAGTTCAATCAGTCTGTTGTACAGATTATCTTAGTGTTTCAGTTCCAATAACAAGTCCTGTTCTATCGCCATGGAGGCTAATGCATAGTCATCCCCTTTAAAACCAGAAGTGGCCTCTTGTTTCCGGTCTAGAAAATGTTATGTTCTAATGCCCCTCTTGGGATGTACTTTGAGCTGTTAAAGATTACATAAAGCAATAATGATTCAGACTTTAGTTACTATGAGCCTGTTTTTTTAATGAAAAATTGTTTAGATATATTGACTAGAACTTTTTGCATCTATGCTGACAGGGTTATTAAAAACACAACATGTTTATAAAATAAAAAAACAGTGGCACTTCACCAAAGATGCAGAATTAACTTGGTTGGTGGACAAAAATCTTATTTCCAATTTATTAGCTACTGGCATATTTTAACAGTATTTGGATAATAAATGGTGCTAATTATCCCAATCTCATCGCCCCTAAATGTATTCCCTGGAAAAAAATAGAAGTGTATAAACTTTATCCTCGAGGTATTCGGGTCATTTTGCGATTTATCATTAGTAGGTTTAGTGTATTAGTAAGTCAAGTGTATTTTAAGTGAAGCGAATATTCGCTTCGCTCTAATCGCTCCTATCGCATCGCTCTAAACGCTCGAGTTTCACCGCGGCTGTCAGCTGTGTTTACTCGCATTTGTCTCGCATTTGTCGCGGCCCCCTTCAATCGCGCCGCGGAATTCACGTCCACCGCTTCATGCTCGCCGTCGGAGCGAATTTGCTTCTGTCTCTGCATTCACTTTACATGTAATCGCGCCGCCCCCAAACATTGCATCGCGTGTGAATGCAACATTTTAGGAGTGCTTTCATTAAAGATCTCTCTCTTTGTGCCTGCAGGACTGGAGGGAGCTGTGGATAGAAGAAGCGTTCTGGCCCTTCTTGTTCTCCATCATCCTATTGGTCATCATGTTCCTGTGGCGACCATCAGCCAATAACCAGAGGTAAGAAGGATGTCAAGAATGTTTTTATTTGTTTCTCTTTTTAATGGTAAAGATAATCCACTTCCTTTTTTCCTCTGTGTATCAGGTACGCCTATAGTCCTCTGTTCGATGAAGAGACTGAGGAAGAGGAGCAGGAGCCCATGACGAACGAGGCTTTCGGTAAAAAATATTCCTCCTTTACTCCCTTGCTTCCTCTTTTCTCTCTCTCCTGTTGCCTCCTTTCGTCCCTTCCTGCCTCTACCACATTAGTTGATTTAAATGCCAAATTAAACTTAATGCGGCCAAACCAATATATGATCCGCTTTTACTGAAATATGCATCATAGAAAGTTATACCTCTTAGTTAATTACTTCCTGACTTACATATTTTTGTATCTCTGTTTTTAATTCCTGTGTCTCCAGAAGGGATTAAATTGAGGGGCATGAAAAACGAGACCAACGGAACACCCAAAGCCAACAAAGTGGTGAGTAAAACATAAACAGCAGCTGCCATTTTTTTCAAATGTGTGTCTGGCCACAACCTTTTTCTTTTAAATTCTCTATTTCCAAACTAATTTGATGTTAGTAGTAGTTCCAGTTTAAAAACAGTTTGCCTCAATTGTAAGTATTTTTTCTCTACAGTTTTGTACATGTGCAGGAGCTGAGATGATATGTGTGATATAGGGATCATTTGGTAGTTTCACTTAAAGGACAGATATATATTCCTCGAACATACCACAGACATCCACGCTGTTCTGTATCTAACACTACTGTGCACTCAGACATGTTGTAGGGTTGTAACAGTAAGAGATTTTTCATGCCAGCACAACCGCCTCAGGAAATATCCCAGTTTCACAGTATAACAGTTATCATTATCACCAATTACAATGACCCTTGAACTACGTTTTTTGTCTGTACAACTCACACACGAAGGTCAGCCCCCCCCCCTCACAGTTTATCTTTTGGTTTACACTTTGCAGCTCCTTTTTTTTGCAATCTTGATAATCCCTGGTTTGTTTTGGGGATATTCCACATTGCAAATGTTATTTCTCGGTGAGGGATGGAGATCAGTACAATACAAAGAAGTAAATGTTATGATAACTGCAATACGGCGTCATATGTGAAACAAAGCCCTAAAACAACTGTTGGTGCCACATGCAATATCATCTTTTTTACATTAAATCAGCTTAACACCACTTTGTTGTTTTTCCAGGATGAGGATCTGAAATGGGTCGAAGAGAACATCCCGACATCTTTGGCAGATGTGTAAGTCTTCATCAGCGCGACATCAGTATCTTGGCTATGATAATTATGCATCATAAATGAATGTTTCTTAAATGTTATGCTTTTCCTTCCTTCTCACAGTGCATTACCCCCCCTGCTGGACTCTGATGAGGTAAGGCTTTTACACGTCATTACTAAACTATGATGAATCACACACAGAAAATGAAATGAGATTCAAAATCAACTTTATAGATCCTTTTTCAAAGTTGAAGTCGTTTAAAAATATACAGCAACCAAAAACAGAAGAAGTAATGTCAGTATGGTGCATTTACTGAATAGTAAGCAGGTAACTGTAAGCTTTGATTAAGAACGTTTAGATAAGTTGTCAACAGTATTATTCTGGCCCCTGGGCACGTAGCAATGATGTACACATCGCCAGATAGTTAAACATTTTATTGTAGTAATCTTGTGAAACTGAAAGTAAAAAGTACAAAGCATTGCAATCAATACAATGACATGTTACAAAATATAAACATAAATAAATCATTAAACTTACAAACAATGCATCTCCAAGGTCTACATGCGCAGATGGAGCCGGATGTAAGAGGAGGTACAACATGTGGCTCTCTAGCTTGTCTGTCAGAAAAACATGGCCGCTGACCTTTCAACTCAGTCATGTGACTATGTAATGTGACCTCTACTGGCCAATGAAAACACAAACAGCCAAAAATAGCATGAATATGCTGCAATCAAGCCAATTGCCTCTAGGAGGTGCTATAACAGCAAAACTGAAGTTACCTACTGTAACTCCAGCTTCTATGAGTATTGGCGTAGCCCTCTAAGGCTATCGCTATTGGGTAATCCCCTGCGCGCCCGCGCAGCACTGAAACACTTGTAGTCCACGCCCACCCGCAAGGTGGGCCCCACCCTCGGGCTCCCTTCCGGTATAAATAGGAAGGAGGCCCGACAATCTGCTCCCACACAAAAAAACTTTTCTTCAGCTATTCGTGGAGCCAGTGGGGCCCAGAACTTAGAGGGCTACGCCAATACTCATAGAAGCTGGAGTTACAGTAGGTAACTTCAGTTCTATTTCGTATATGGCTCCGCCCTCTAAGGCTATCGCTATTGGGTTAATGGCGAAGCAAGATGTAGTCTGCGCCCCACTGGGTCCCCCCGGTACTGGAAGCACAGACACACCTGCTCAGATAATAACCCATGCCTATTGCGCCATGCGAATGGCGCATCACAGTCCCTGGAATATAGCATAACATGAATATTTACCATGAGGGGACGCAGGCTGGGAACAATACATACCCGCCGCTGTGATAAGTAGAGACGAAGGTCACACTTTGCCCAGCGACAAAAAGAGGGGGAACACGGGCAGCTCTCTGCGTGCAGACAGGAGAGCGCACAGCTGGATCCCTGACATCACTCACTCTGACAAGACACTCCGTACAAAATGTGTCAGAGGAAACAAGGAAACATCCCTCTCATAAGAGGGGAAAAGGGCCGCTCTTCGTGTGCCGAGAGGCAGGAGAGAGGCGCACAGCTGGATCCCTGACGTCACTCACTCTGACAGGACACTCAGCACAGGGTGTGTCAGAGAGGAATGGGAGACATCCCTCAAATAAATTGAATAAATGAACAGGGGGAAGACCAAGATGCAGCAGTGCAAATGTCTTCCACTGACATTCCTCCGTGCAAAGCCGTGGAGGAGGAAATTCCTCTGGTGGAGTGCGCACTGATGTTCTCCGGGGGATCCGCCCCAGAGGAGACATATGCCTGTGACACAGCCTCACACAGCCAGTGTGACAGCCGTTGTGCAGACAGAGGCTGCCCGATCGAGCGCTCTCTGTAATGCACAAACAGGCGCTGAGAACGGCGCAAGGCAGCCGTGCGCGCCACATAGCAGGCCAGCGCGCGCACCGGACAGAGGAGATGAGACGTGGCTTCTTCCTCCGACTTGTGAGGAGGGGGAAAGAAGCCATCCAGGGTGATCACTCTTGACTTAAAAGAGCTTGTGATGACCTTTGGCATAAAAGCCGGGTTAGGGCGTAAAACAGCTGAACTGCCACTCCTTGGATCCGGAGGCATGACGGAGCCACAGAGAGAGCAGACAAATCACTCACCCTTTTCGCTGATGTTAGAGCCAAAAGTAGTACTACTTTGGCTGATAACAGTTTAAGGGGAACCTGAGCTAACGGTTCAAATGGGGCTTTGCTTAGTGCGCGTAACACTAAAGCCAAATCCCACTGAGGCGCCAGTGCGCGTGACACAGGTCTGAGTCTCCGTACTCCTCGCAGAAAACGTTTCGTCAGGGGGTGACTAAACACCGTCCCGACCCCGAAACCTACGCGACAAGATGATATGGCAGCGGCATATACCTTGATTGTGTTGAAGGCCAAATTCCTGTCCAGCAACAGCTGGAGGAATGACAGCACGTGAGGCAGGGGGCACGTAATGGGGTCCAGGCTTTTCGCCACACACCAACGCTGGAAAGCTGTCCACTTGGCTGTGTATAGGACGCTCTGGTAGACGCTGCCCTGGCTCCCTAAATGGTACGTACAACATCTTGAGAGAGGCCCAGCCCCTCTAAATGTTCACGTTCAGGGGCCACATTATTGCCTTGTTGAAAACTGACCGATCGAGGATGGGTCACACTCCCCCTGTCTTTTTCGGGATAAGAAAATAGCGGGAGTAATACCCCTGATTTTCTTCCCCTTGAGGAACCCTGGAAATAGTCTCTTTCAACAGGAGTTCCCGCAGCTCTGACTGGAGCGCAAGACACTGTTCCTGGATGACAGGAGTGTTTCCTGTATCCCCTTGAACTGTGGGGGGGAGAGGCGAACTGCAGGGTGCACCCTCTGCTGATCAGCCTGCTCATCCGTCTGTCCATCAGACACACGCGCTGCCACTCTGAGAAACACTCTGAGAGCGGGCGCACATGCTCGAGATGTGTTGTGGTCGTCATGGCGACGAGCCACGTCAGAGCCCTCGCCGCCGCTGCCCGTGAGGCAACCCAAGGTGGGCCTAGAGCGAAAGGGCTGTGAGGGAGCCTCCACACGCTGCGTTTCACTCCGGCTCTCATCATGAGGTGTGTACACACTCAGGGGATGAGTGGAGGTGTGTGCAGTGACGTCCACATGAGGCGTCATAACTGCTCTCATGGGCTTATTATGACCGTGTGTAGGAGGCGTATCTCGGACAGAGGAATGCCGCGAGCTCTGCGGTTTATTAACCGATAGGTTAAAACCAGCAGACTTCTGCAGCGAGCCCTGCTGCCTACTAATCAACAGATTGGTGGCAGCTGGCTTAGTTAGCGAACTCTGCAGTTTATTAACCGATAGATTAAAAACTGCAGGTTTTTTCAACGAGCCCTGCTGGCTACTAACCGATAGGTTATAGGCAGCTGGTAGAGTGGGGGATATGTGAGAAACACTTGATACTGATGCCTCAGACAACAAGTTGGAAAATGAACCCATTTCATTTATCTCACAACCCCCCCCAACACGTCAGAAGCGGCTTTGCTTCCTCGGAGGCTCTCGCGGAGCAGACCAGGAGCAGGAGTGCCTCACTCCCCGTTGACTCACCGCCGGAAGACCCCTCTGTCTCTGGGGTGGCGGGGGAGCGGAGACGCGGGGCGGAGCCCCTGCCGCCGCCGACGGGCGAGCCTGACGCCGCGGCTGCGGTTGCTGTGTGCGTCTCTCCGCCTGCCGCTGTGGCCGGGTTGGACGCTGCGGCTGCTGCGGCTGCTGCGGGCGTTGGTGCCGCTGTGGCCGCCCCGCAGGCTGGAGCCAGCTAACGTCCTGGCGGATGTCGTCCGCCTGTTCTGCAGCCGCCTTCATGGACTCCACCATGGCGTGGAACTGGGGTCCGAACAGCCCGTCCGGGCTGATTGGAGCGTCCAGTAGCACCTTCCTGGCCGTCTCCGTAACAGACGCCTGTTGCAGCCAGAGGTGGCGCTGAATCTGCGTCACCCACGCGGCGATCCTTGCCTGGGAGACAGCAACGGACGCGCACAGTGTGAGCGCCGTGCTGGCCGCCTTGCTGATCTCCACCGCGGCCAAGGTGGTGGACCGCTCCACCAGCGTCACCACCGAGTTGGAGAGCAGCGCGATGTTGTTCGCCGCCGCCGACACCTGAAAGGCACACTGGTGCACCCGGTCGGCCTGGCGGGCGACATACTTACCTCCTGATGGCGGGAAAGCGTGGCCAGATCGGATCACTCCTGACCGTCTGCACCCCCTGAGCTAGGGGAACGGGGAGACCTCTGCAGGCGGCCGCCTTGCATATGATCTCCGGCAGTTCCCCCAGGATGCCACCTATCGCCGGCAGCGTGATGACGGAGAAGGGGGCCGCGTGCTCGGCCGTCAAGCCGGCACCCTGCTCCGACTCTGTCTCCCCCGTCCGGGGGAGAAGAGGGAGGGGAGAACCGCACGGTGAACCGTGGAGGGAGGTGGGGTAGGAGTCGTCCGACTCCTGCCCGGCACTCGGCTCCAGGGACATGAGGCTGCCGCCCACAGGCTCGAAAGCCTGGACGGGCCAATCGTCCTCCTCGGCCGCAGCAGCGAGAGCGTCCGCTCTGCGCTTCCTGTCGTCCGAGGGGAGACGGGCACAGTGGGTGCATGCGACCTGCTGGCTGAGAGCCTCGTACGCGTGCTCTGACCCCAGGCAGGATTCGCATGACGTGTGCTGGTCGTAGCTCATGATATACCAAAGCCACATGAGGGACAATCTCTCACACAGTTGGTACTCATGTTTGCTAATCGAAGTGTCTCTTGTGCTTCAGTATTTTACGGGGTGCTGAAGAAAAAGAGGGAGCAGATTGTCGGGCCTCCTTCCTATTTATACCGGAAGGGAGCCAGAGGGTGGGGCCCACCTTGCGGGGGGCGTGGACTACAAGTGTTTCAGTGCTGCGCGGGCGCGCAGGGGATTACCCAATAGCGATAGCCTTAGAGGGCGGAGCCATATACGAAATAGAACCGAAACTTACATGTAACGTAACAAGTATAGCAAGTATTACCTGTAGGCTGTGCTGATCAAATATCTTACAGAATGTCCTTCATTTATCCTCAATGCAGTTATACAAGCATTTCCCATCTAGTTTAATGTCATGCTAAGATCAATATTAAGAATTTGAGGAAAGCATCTTCAGCTCTTGCAAAAATATGATGCCAAGTACAAAGTTTAAATGATTTTTTAAAACATGTCACCAGAAGGGATGAAAAAAAATTGTGGAATTTGCAGAAAAAAGAAGTATATAAAATCATAGATGTTTTCTACAATCCGTTTTTAATCATTTAATGTTTTACAAAATACATCTTGAAAATCTCCACAAGATTGATATACAGTACACACACACACACACACACACACACGCACACACACACACACACACACACACACTTTATCATATTTGTAGTTCTTATTGTCAGCAGCAGGGGGTGGGATACCATCAAGGCAGAGCAGTTGTTGCTACGGTTACATCACACTGTTGTTATCCTTCTCCCTGTTGTCATGGCGAGCAGAACAATGTGATTGCAACATGCCTGTGTGTGTGTTATTGTCTTTATTATTTGATGTTCCGTCACAATCTCTCTGAACCATCTCCAAATTATTTACTCTTTCATCTCCGAGCAGAACCTTTTAAAGTGATCCATCAATCAACAAAGTGCCTCTCAAGCAGAATCAATTTGTTATGTAAGCTTCTGTATGAACACTGACAGATTTTAAAATCCATATTAAGTACTTGCTCTATGGAATTACATTTTATAGGGTTCCTGTTGTAAGACATGAAGCAGGGAACAGAGAAAGCTTTGGCACTTTGGCTCTGGTTTAAATGTGACTTCCTTAGATCTGTGAGCTGTAATTATTGTGCTTTGCGTCAGGATCCTACTATTAAATGGCTACTCACTAAATAAACCAAGGACTTGATTCCCAATATTGATTAAATCCATTTTTATTAGTTTAAAAATGATGGGATTGCTTCCGCTAAGTAAATAAAACGTGTACCAGCGTCACCGTGTACTTATCTCCTTCTGCTGCTCCCGTTAGCCATCCTGAATCTAAAGTGCCATGATCTCAATAAATAAAAAAATGAATATTCAAAAAGTATTTTAGTTTGTTTTCTGATGGAGGAAACTAAAGTTTGAGCAGACTTTTTTTTGCGGATTGATATGACTGCACACACTGCCTTGATCCTCCTGAGCAACGGTCTGTTCTCCTTAGCAGCGGTCTGTTAGCGAAAATGTGCAGAACGCTGGTATGTCCAATTGGACCAATCAGTGTCAAGTATTCAACTAAGCCGTGTAATAATAAAGGCTGTTATATCAATTATGCATTTTAAACTGTTTCATATGTAAGTGAACAATGCATACATTTTTCTTTTAACCCCTATGTTGTGTTCGGGTCTCCCGTGACCCGTTTCAAGTTAAAATTATATAATACCTACGCTCTAGTTTTTTTTATCGGAACAAGGTTTCTTGATATCCTCCACAACAGCTATATAAACACTACAAAACAGATTTTGACCATTTTAGCCAAGTCTGAAGGTCTCTAAAAAAAAAAAGTGTATCATTTGGTGTTCGGGTCTGGGGAGACCCAGCAGAATTGTTGTCGGTCACTCGGGGTCAAATTTGGCCCAATCAAGATTCATCTTTGACTTTAGACACCCCACCCCCACCCCCTTCATCCACTGTAACAATAATTTTTCGCAACATGCACCTGGTCTCCCCTCCCTCTGCCCCCCTCCCCCCACGGGAACTCGACCTTTCACAAAGAATATGTTGTACACTAACACTTGAACCTGAACACACACATGCACGTGTGCAATATGTGGTGTAATGAGTTTGGGGCCATAAAATAAAATTACAACAGGATTGTACGGTTATGAATGCATAATAAGTTAGTTATGATGTAGTTAAAACAATATTGGATGATAGTCATTTTTCTTGTGTGTTTTGGACTGAAATAAATCATGGGTCAAAATTGGCCCGCGAACACCATGAACGGTAACAGCTTTCGAACACAACACAAGGGTTAAGATTAGATTAGGAAAATAATTGCATTAACTTCCTACTATCCAAGGTTCAAGGCTTTTATTAGTCATACGTACATAGCTACAGTGTAGTTATGACGATGACAAGCTTAGGTCACAGGCTCCTCCAACAGTGCAACACAATAAAACTGATAAGCAGAAAAAATAGTGCAAGTATATACAAAAAAGAAAATAGTGCAATGAGAGTCTATATACAAGTGATTGGAATATGATATATTAGATAAATAATTTCTAATTTGCAGCCAGATGAATGTTATGGATGTTCTTTCAAAAGTTCAGGTGTTTAATAGTCTTATTGCCTGTGGGATAAAACTGTCCCTGAGTCTGGTGGTTTTAGTCCTGATGCTGCGGTACCGCCTGCCAGACGGCAGCAGACAGAACAGTTTGTTGCTGGGGTGATGGGGGTCTTTGATAATCCTGAGGGCTTTCTTCCTGAGCCGCTGGGAGTAAAGATCCTCCATTGATAGCAGCTCCGTTGTGGTGATGTGCTGTGTCCTTATGGCATATTATGTATTATGTAATGCTTATTATTTAAGAGGTGTTCTTATGACATATTATTCCTACAGTAACAGATTATGTTATTCATCACGATTAGGAGGTAAATAAAGGGAAATTGCTTTACCTGCCTCCGTCTTCGGATATGCCGTAACTTTTAAAAACCGCCAATCAGACGTTGTTGCGCTCTTGAGGCTGTGATTGGTCTGCTGTGAAGAGGTGAGAATTTGGGTCAGGGTTTCTCGCTCTAGCACGCCTTTTCCTTTTTTTCTTGACAAGACTTTTCCTGTCACTTTTTTGTGTACTGACTAAATGTCTTCCAATGTGTGCCGGTATCACCATATTTAAATCCTAGGATGTATAGCTTTTCACCCCACCCTCATGTGTAGCTCTTTTGATTTGAAGGATCAAAGTTTCTCATGCAGCTGTAAAAAGGTATTTATTATTGTGTTATGTTTTCTGTTACAGGAAACAATAATGACTAAATACGAGATGTCCAAGATGGAGTAAAGCGGAAGACGAGAGATGAACGGGGGAAAAAAACACACCAGTCTGGTAAACAGACAGATAGAGATAAATGTTGTGTAGGATGGATTTAAAGGGAAAGATGGCTGATTAAAGGGAATCGATGGGAGGAAAAGGGAACGCAGGCAGCGAGTGTTTGCTTTGTGAGACGGTGTGTCTGAATGTGATCTAACCCTGACTTTATGAGCTTTGTAAGCCTTGACTGTACATAGACTGGGAGTTAAATTGATCAGAGCAGCACACTGATTCTTTTTATTTGTATTTTATATATAAATATCTAAAGTTTATTTTGACAAATTTGATGCTAATCGTGTTCTGCTAGAGAGCAGCTTGTTTGCCTTTTCACTGTTTACATGTGGAAATGTTGTTTTTTTCAATATAGTCATGGACATTTGTGTTTTCACTGTTGACACAACATCAGCACCCCCAGTGGTTCTGTTGAGTCCTTACCTGTGTTTTTCAGATCTGAAATTAACTAATTAATTGTATGTAAATGCATATACACATCGTTTTCTCATTCTTACTTATTGGAGCTGTGAGGTTTGTCGTCATTTGGTTTTGGTTTCAGCTGTGGTTCCAGTGCAATTTGAACCAATAAACTGTTCACGTTGAGATTATTTTATAAAGACTACGTATGAAACTGAATTGAGTGGTCGTTTTTACTTTGCGTCATTGTGAAGGGATTTTGCAAGAAAAAGGACGGATCATCTGTCCTTAAATTACAATTCTCCACTGGTTCCATTATTTACATGACTTGTGTGGCCTCCTCGGAGAGCCATAACATAAGTTTAGCCACAATCCCATCAGCCTCGGCTTTAAGTTGTATTTAGTGCTAGTAAACACATTTGACCATGCTAATACACAACTGTATGTCCCAATGTCTATTTTTTTTATTTCACAACTGTAGAAAAAGTTCACTGTACAAGAACATTAGTTTTGATTTTTAAATAAACACTGGAAATACAAAAAAAAAATGTTTTAAAGAAAATATTTCATCGTGTTAATAATCAATTACTCATAGTAATATTTAACAGATTACCTGAAAAAGTTGTGAGTGGCAGCCCTTTAGTTTTAGGAGTCTCCTCTGGCGATAAGCGGTTCTGCAGGTGTGTTTTTGGTTCTTACTCCAAAAGTTTATCGTATATGAATTTTCCCTAAAATGTCGCCAGACACCAATTACTTTTACACTTTGACACGAGAACTAAGGCAAAGCAAAGTGTATAACTCAATTCTTTGAGGTCAGTTTGGTGACTAAACACTCCAAACATCATGGAGTTGCCGCAGGGAAAAAGTCAGATCTTGCTCTCTGCTGTCGGCTGCCATCAGCAGTCTGCCCGCTGTTATCTGGAACATTTCTGCAAACGCTCTGAGGTCGTTTTAGATTTGAAACTGAAATTATGGATGTCAGGATAAAGTTCTTTTAACACAACCCTCACCCTCAATTTCAATACTTATCCACATGTATTCCGTTTTTCCTTGTTTGTTTTCGAATACAAATCTCTTCCACACAAGAACAGTTTAAGAAAATAATCTCCGTCCTGATTTAATGCAATTGAAGTGCTTTCAAGGCCACACACACACACACACACACACACACACACACACACACACACACACACACACACACACACACACACACACACACACACACACACACACGACCTTGGCAGCAGGGTCAGTGTCGTGGGAGAGTTCGATGCATTAGGCGACCTCTGCTGCTCATATTGTGGTAACTGTACATGTCCTGTTAGTTAAATGATTGGGCCTGTCAGCTGTTCACGGATGTCTTAAAGGAGAGGTGTCATGGCCATTTCCACTGATCATAATTCCATTGTTGAGGTATACTAAAATAGATTTATACTGTGCATTTTTCCAAACTCACATTGGTTTCTCATACAGCATCTCTGTAAAGTGTGTGTATTCAGCAGTATTCACTCTCTCCACTAAACGGCTCGTTGCAGCTCTTGCCCCACCCCCTCCCTGTGAGCCCAGTGTGCTCCGATTAGTCAACCACCAGAGAGGCTCCGCCCATGTCTAACAGTGCTTTTTGCGGCTCGCTCTGAGTGGAACTTCAGTCTTACAATGGCGTCGGTACAGCCGTATATGTTATACGCTAACTAACCGAACTGTACCTACAACTGTTGTTATAGAAGAGTAAGCTATTTTTACCTGTAATAAACTACTACTGTTTGATGAAAAATCAAATCATGGTTTGCTATATATGATATGTTATAGGAGCAAATAATTCAGGGAAGAAAGGCTACTAAGTATTTCCATCAAACTTTATTTTTAGAAATGTACAAAATGAACATGTGTAAATATACATATATACACTGTATATCATCCATTCCTCCCCTTATAGGCGTTTTCGGCATCTTGCCTATCGCAGCTTTGTAAGCGGCTGCCGGGGCATCAGAGTGGTCATCCCGTCATGTGTTGTCCGCCAGATACGCCAGGAGTTTCCTGATCTGGCTGGACGAAATCAAATGCAAATCACAAAATATTAGAGAAACTTAGTTGTTTTAGATTCGTTAGTAGTAGTTGTGGTAGGAGTGTGTATCTATCTAATCTATCTATCTAATCAACACAGTTAGCTTGCCAGCTAATATGCTAACCTACGTTTGCTAGTTGTTCAGTGTAATATGCCAATCTACTATGAACAACAGCTAGTCTAGGCTAGCAAGAACATGTTTACAATTGCAATCTTATACGGGTAGTCTGCTACGTTCGGTCATTCATTGTAGCTGGCATAAAAACAGTGTTTTCCCTATCAAACTCATGTCTAGCTGTTAGTAGCCTTCTTGTTTACCTCGGTAGCATACACGCTAGGAACGCCAGCTATAATGTAATTACGTTTCGCGACTAACCGTACGGTAAATCACCCGGAGTATACTGTCTATGAGTATTTCGTGTGTGAATGCAGACATTCTCCTGCTATGACATACATGTATGTAAGGGCATCTGCTGACATTGGAGTTATGGAAACGCTAGAAACTTAGTTAGCCCAGTTAGCACTGCGTCAATGGCTTAGCAGCCCGAAACACGTTTACACATTTAAACAGTCGTGGTAGATACCTTGTTTGGTAAATACACAAATAACAATGCAAACTTACAGGTTGTGTACCCGAATCTTCCCCTGGTGCAAACGGTCCAAACAAAGTAGGAACAGCCTTGTCCTTCAGTAGCCTAAGCCGTGCATATCCGGCCTCAAGCTGTGCAAGGTTTGATAAGCTTTCGTCTGTGGTCTTTTCGTCGTGGTTCTGCCCTCGGTAAGGCATGCATTGAAGATTTCCCCTCACAAGACAGGAAACAGACCCTCTTTGGCATGACTGGATACAGTTTTGAACTGAACCTGAGATTCCAACAGTGCTCGGCTGGCAGAGGGCGCGGCCATAGCTCTGGGCGTGGCTACTGGCCATTCCTACGTCACAAAACCCAGGAAGTAAACAATGGACAATGACTATCTCCAACGAGGCGTTTTGGGGAGGTATTTTCTGTGTTAGAGTTTTACTCGCTACAGGGTGTACTTTGAGGGTTTTGACTCTGCACACCGTTTACATGCATAAAAACCTTCATAACACACAAGGGGACGGGTAATAACGGGAAAAGCATGACAACTCTCCTTTAATGCCCGAGTCATTCGGGACTCCTGACAAAAGAGATAGGGTTCAAGGCTTTTATTTTTCATACGTACATAGCTACAGTGTAGTTATGTCGATGAAAATCTTAGGTCACAGGCTCTACCAACAGTGCAACACAATAAAACTGAAAAACTGAAAAAGTTGTGCAAGTAATACAAAAAAATAAATAGGGAAATAGTGCAATAAGAGTCTATATACAAGTGATTGGAATATGATATATTGGATAAATGTGTAAGTTGCAGCCAGATGAATGTTATGGATGTTCTTTAAAAAGTTCAGGTGTTTAACAGTCTTATGGCCTTTGGGATGAAACTGTCCCTGAGTCTGGTGGTTTTAGTCCGGATGCTGCAGTACCGCCTGCCAGACATCAGCAGACAGAACAGTTTGTGGCTGTGGTGATGGGGGTCTTCTATAACCCTAACCCTGAGCCGCTGGGAGTAAAGATCCTCCATGGATGGCAGCTCCGTCCTGGCGATGTGCTGTGCGGTTTTCACCACCCTGTGTAGAGTCTTACGGTTGAGGGCGCTGCAACTGCCGTACCAGGCCATGATGCAGCCAGTCAGGATACTCTCTATGGTGCACCTGTAGAAGTTGCAGAGTATCCTGGAGTCCATGTTGAACCTCGTCAGCCTGCAGAGGAAGAAGAGCCGCTGTCGAGCTGTTTTGGTGATGGTGTTAGTGTGATGAGTCCATGTTAGGTCCTCAGTGATGTGGACACCGAGGAACCTGAAGCTGCTGACTCTCTACCGTAGTCCCATTAGGCGCTTTCACACCGGAGTACTTTTCCCAGGAATAGTTCCGATAGTTCCTGGGATTTTGTGTTCACACCAAAAAGATCTGGAACTAGAACTTTTTTTTGCAAACCTTTTCACCCCTTTTTAGTCCCTGCTAAAGAGCAGGGACTTTCCTGGGAAGAAAAAGGTTCCAATTTCTGATTGGCTGGGCGAATTGCAAACCACGCCCCGTAAAACTCTGAAAAGGTTTTGTGAAGCCGCCATTTTATTTGCTCGCATTAGCATTATTAGCATTAGCATTAGCACAGCACACCAACGGAGAGAGACTAACTTATGGCAACACAAAATAAAACATGGGAGCGGTTGAGTGATGAGGAGGTGTCGGCGCTTCTGGCGATTTACTCGGAAGGCTTCAGTAGAAGCTGCTGGGAGTCCCAGCAGCTTCTACTGAAGCCATTCCCCAACTCCGGGGACTTCCGGCCGGGGACTTCTGGTGGCAGAATACGCCGTGAAGTTGTTTGCGGCCTGCCAGTAAACCCACTGTTTGTTGTTGAACTTGATTGTGTGAAGTGACTTTAATATTTGGTTTGTAAAAACATCAAAAGTTAATTAAAAAAACCTGGAAAGTAAATAATTTGCTCCATTGTTTGTTGTCTTTTGACAATTTGTGAAGAAATAAGCCTTAAAATCGTATTTGGTGTTTTACAATGATACATTTTGCATAAGAAAAAATAACCCAGATACAGATACATCAAGTTTGCATCCGTTATGACAATCTGAATTCTGGCAGTGTGGGATCTTGTATAAGTAGAAGGTCTCTTTAGTGGGAACAAACGGTTGATGTGATTGGCTGACATTTTTTTCTTGATCTGGGTATAAAAAGGGACCAATATGTTTAGTGGAGAAGCTTGGTACTGAATTATTTTGGTCAATACCTTACTGACACCAAAGACAGATACCCAGCCCCAACCGATGGTTACGTATTGTAACCCTAGTTCTACACAGACGGAGCGCTCTACTGGACTCTTTGGGTAATACCAAGGGTTGGGAAAGTTACTTGAATTGATAATTACCTGTCTAAAAAACAGTAATCAGTAATGTAATCGAATTACCCCGATATTAAAGTAATGTATCCTGATTACCTCCTGTTACTTATGGATTACCTCAATGTCAAATATGAAAATAAAGACAATAGAAAATATATATCAATAAGATTGCTTCTACTAATTGTAATCTGATAACAAAAATGAGAAGACAACACAACAATGTACCATTAAAAAAGAAGAGTTCGCTATCAGAAATGTGACCTGTTCTCAGTGTTTTTTTTTTAATATATTCTCGTGGATCTCAACATCATCTTTGTGCTCAAAATGTTTTTAAACTTCACCCCAAATCGTCCATCTGCAGACTCTTGTATGATCTAATGATAGTAGCTGTAGTCTCAATATCAAACACTTAGCCGTAGTCAGCCCTTAAACAAACTTTTCACATATTTAAGTCTAATGTAATTGAATCTAAGTATACAGACAAAAGCCTGGCTGGTCCACGCAGCAGGCATGCATGTAGGTGTTTGCTGTGTATTGAGCAGCTGGTGTCTTTAGGTTATAATCCTGACATGTAATCCATCTTTCAGTGTGCTTAACCTCAGCTGTAACCCAAAGGAAGACAAATCTAAAGACGACTGTAACCACTCAGACATTATCATTATCCCGACATATTCTCCATCTGCTACTCAAAGCTGCTTCCATTTAGCTGAGGAAGCACAGCGTTAGTTTGGATTTCATCACTTTTCATTTACACTTAGTGTCATTGTAAAAACTGACATGATTATTACCCCAATTTGTCCATTAAAATGTCAAATGTAAAACCACATAGCATCAGTATTCCCGAGGTTGTTCCTGTGTGTGTGTGTGTGTGTGTGTTTGTGTGTGTGTGTGTGTGTGGCTAACTGTACTCTGGCATTATGGCTGTAATAACATAATCCCAGAGATTTGGCTTGACAGCAAGACAGTATGCTGCCGATTTCAACTGACCGTTGGGAATTATCGTCACCACCGCTTTACAGACGGTTAGACATGTGCTGGTATCTCTGCCTCTAGTCTGAACCTGCGGCCCGTTTAGTGGCAGGTTAAAGAAGAGTGAAGTGAAGAGTGTTTAGGAAGTTAGGACAAGGAGGCATTATAGTTAATGTCCATTTAACCTTTTATTATATACATATTAGTTAAAGGTCACCTATTATGCAAAATCCACTTTTTCAAGTCTTTTATACATAAATATGTGTCCCTTCTGTGTTAAGAGATTCTGAAAGTTTCAGGAAATAAGACTATTTCTCTTTTTGTCCAGATCCTTTTATATAAAAACCTGTCTGAAAATGAGCTGATCAGATTTTGGCCACTTTGTGATGTCACAATGCTTTTTTGTGGTTGTGCAACCATTAACCAATAACCGCCCACCTTATCACCTGAATCTCCTCCAACGGCACCATTGTGTTATTTTAAACCAATCATCTTGCAGAGGGGTTGTGTCCACTCATTTGCATTTAAAGTTAGAGACACAGAATCAGCACTTTTGGAACTGGGCTGTAACATAGGGGTATGAGGCATGCTACGATGCATGATCATGTGTGGTATTTCCAGCCAACCACTTCAGAGACATGATTTGTATATATCTGAGACCAATAATATAGTGTTGAAAAAAGAGTATAATAGGAGACCTTTAAGTTAATTTGTATTTTATTTCATTAATCCTAAACTTTTCGGCGAGAAAATTAATAACAGTGAATTCACGCAGAGGCCCAGCAGGCCCGTTAGTAATCTAACCATGGATTTATATTTTTAATGAATGAATTTGCTTTTAATACTGAATATTACATCGAAAGAATGACAGTAAATGATATATTGTACTTATATATACACCAATAAACACTATCAACATGACAAAATCTTAAATATTTATAATAGAGTGGCTTGGTTCAGTGTTATTTTATTGAAATAAGATTATTACAAGAACATGAGTGCCATCTCTTTTCCCCTCTACATGTGTTACTGTTTTGCACGTGAAATATTCTAATAACTACCAAAGAATATATATAAAAAAGTATGTTATCAACAAAAGAGTTACAGCACCTCCTTTATCATTTGCAACGTTTAAGTAACATTAATGTATCAATAATTATGATCCAATATAGCAATATATATAATTTTGAAATGTAAATGTGGAACTTTTAGTTGTACATGAATATTTCATCTTTAGCTGCAAACGCCAAACTAAACTTTAAATAAATTCCCATTCGAAAAGTAGTTGTACAACAAGGTTAACTGACATGAGTTAAGATGAATAAAATTACATATTATCCTAAAACTTGACCACTAATTACTCCCCGTCCTGACGTGATCACATTTTGATTAAACGGTAACATGACATGTCTCTCAGCTTCCTTTGTTCATTTTAAAGTTGTGTCAGCAGCTCACATTCAGATCTGCTTACACTGAGCCGGCGGCTTCAGTGTTTGGAGCAGTGTAGAGATGAAGCCCAAGATACAGAAATGATGCAGTGCGTTAGAGCTCCGGACAGACTTGGCTACACATTGTTCTGGCTCTTCAACACCTTCCAGAAGAGATAGAACAAACCCACGCAGGACATTAAGCCTCTTTCTGACAAATAATCTAATCTAGAAACTGAGAGGGTGAGGAGAAAACTGTCTTTTTTTAAATGGTAAATGGAATCAGTTAGAGCTAAGCATTTTCTGAGGCGTTTTCTGGAAACAAACAGTTTTTTTCCCACTATGTCAATAGAAAATAACACTTATTACAACTACTGATTTTGCTTTCTTATATTGAACCTTACTTTTTGATGAACTTGAGACTTTAATTTAAAATGCAAAGATTTCCAATTCCTCTAATGTAAACAGAGAAGGAAAATCCTGCTAGGAAATGTCCATTATCCTATTTTATGTTTACCCCCAAATGTGTTTAAAATCAGTCATTCATTGGATCAAAGGGGGCTTGACAGAATTTTTCTCCAGGTGTAACTAACGTCTTATTTAAGTGTTGATTATATTTCACATAATTAATCCAAATCTGCAAAGTAACTAAAGGTACGAAATTAATGTAGTGTAGTTAAAGTACACGATTTACTTCTGAATGTAGTGAAGTAAAAGTACAAAGTAGCACAACATTGAAATGCCAAAGTAAAGTACAAGTACCTCAAAATTGTACTTAAGTAAAGTACTCGAGTAAATCTACTTAGTCCCTTCACACCACTGGGCATCGGCTGGCATATGCACGCCCCCGCCTGTGTACATGAAACACCGCGGTCAGATAATACATACAGATCGACTTTAATACAAATAAATCTTGTATTATTCCACCCATTACGTAAAAGGATGAGATTATCGATACACAGATTAATGATTATCCAATGGTGTTCCAGGCTTTAGCGCCGCCCCGCCCCTCCCTGAACCCTCCACCCCGTCTGTCTGCATGCAACACTCCAATCCTCCAGATAAAAATAGAAAACCCCACAATGACTTGCAGTTTAGTTGTTAGATTTTAGTCTTTATTGTACTATTTTTTTTCTTGACAATTTGCTAGCGGACATGTGAAAACTTGGACCAACAAAACATCATCATCATTATTATTATTATTATCATTTTTTTCATAATTACAGCATATCGCCAGAATGCGGTAACAGTGAGAAGATGTGTTTTTAAAAAAGAAAACAAGAAAAAAAACAAGAGAATCCAAACCGAACAGGAAAAAAGAAAACATTTTGACTTTAATATTTGATGGCGTTTCTTTTCTTTTTTTAATTCATGTACACAATAAAACAGTCTAAAAACATTAAACACACAGAGCTGAAGACATTGCAGTGATGGCTGGGATGTGGCAGTCCTCAGGGCAGTTTATATACTGTAGCAACATGGTCCTGCTGTACTGTCAAACTACTGGGGGCGGAGGGGGGGAGGAGGGTGAAGGGGGGTTGAGAGGGACTATAAACCAAAATGGCCGTCAATATAAAACTACCAGTCTTTTTTTTCTTTTTTTTTTTCTTTAAATCCACCAATCAGGAGTCGTTAGAGACACAGAGCAGAGTTAAGTAGCTCGACAAGGAGACAAATAGGGTGGCGGGGGAAGTAGGGGGTGGAATGTCTAGATTTTTCATTTTTTACATTTCTGTGTTTTTCTTTTCTCTCGTAGACAATATAAAATCTCACAGACAAGCAAAGAAAAAATAAAACACTGGATGTACATATTTGTATGTATGTATGCATGTATCGGACGGAGGGGTTGGACGGATGGAGGGATGGGTGGATGGGGGGGACTTGAATTATTGCTTTCTGAGTAGTTATTATTTTTCACTGCTCATCTACATGGATTGCATCTTTCTCATTCTCTCAATCTCTCTCTCTCTCTTTCTCACAATGGTGTTTTCTGTTTTGTTAACACGTGATTACTCTTTTTATTCGGGAGGAAGGCGGAGAGGGATGAAGGGAGAGAGGAGGGGGAGGGGGGAGAGGACGGGGGAGGGGTAAAGTGGGGGGCGGGGCTCAGAGCTCCTCGCTCAGCGAATCCCGGGCAGTTCTAATCCTCTTTGTGTGGCCTCACACGTTTCCCGCCTTTTTGTCTGGTAAATGATAACAGAAGAGATTGAACATTTTTATTAAAAAATAGGTCTTGGAAAAGGGATAGTAATAATAATAATAATAAATAATAATAATAATAATAGTAATAATAATAAACAGTCATTAAAAAAGGGTTATATGTGTGTTTAGTGGTTTAGTACAGATGTCTCTCTAGTGTTGGGTTAGTTTACGTTATTTCGTGTTAAGGACATACACAAAGCAAACAACAACAACAGAAAAATATTGTACATTATAAAGGATGATCAGCATAATCACATGGTGAGGAAGATGTAGAGTCTGTCTGCCTGCCTCTCACTGCCCTCGTTTGTCCTCCTGTCTGTATTTGTGCCTTATTTTGTTATGCCCTCGTTTTTGTCTTGTATTCTTGGAATGTACTTTGTGCTCAGAGCTCACAGACACTTGACTTTAAGAAGGGTTTTATATATCTACAATTAAATACCCTGACAATCCACTGAATAGTCATCGGTCTTTCTGTTTACTTCTTCCCCCGAGAGAGAGAGAGAGAGAGAGAGAGAGAGAGAGAGAGAGAAGGCTAGCTACTCTGGCTCATTGAAGAGGCTCTGTGACACTTTGATTTTGCCCACTAATCCTTTGATGGACTAAACTCTATTGATGTCTGCTAACCAGCTTTTCTCTTCCAAAGCAAAGCAAACAGTAAGCTAACTATCTAAGCTACGGCTAGTTAGAGCGAGCAATCAGCTGAAGAACTGAACGTCTGGCATGTGTTAGTGCTAGTGAAATGGAGATTTCTGACTCTAATAATATAAAAAGAGAAATCTGCCTCTAAAGATGTAAGATTCTAAATATTTTGCAAAATCTTTGGATATAATTGTTAAACTTCCCCAATTATTCACAAATAATTATTTTACAAGTTTTCTGGAATGTTAAAGCATGTAAATGTATTATCTAATCCTAACTTTTGGCGAATTTAGAAGAAATCGATAGAGGTAAATGGACAGTAGGTATATGTGTATTTAGGTTTTGTTCTTTTCACAAGTCTAAAGGAAGACATGTTATGGAAGCCCCGACACTCAAAATTGAATAGTTCATGAAGAACAATGTTTTCTCTTGTCTCCGAGTCTCTCGTCTTACTGACAAATATACTGAGCATACTGTGTACTACACTTTCTTTTGAAACATAATCACATGCTCAGTTTGAACATTTGTAGTCAAATCGTCAATATTTTCAAGATAAAATATTCCTGAGATAATAATAATTTTGGTATCACTTGGCTCATTTAGCATTCCCAACAAAAAGGACAGAAGAAAGAAAGACAGGACACCTGCCCAGTACAATTAAACGTGAAGTCTCTTATTGTAAAACATCAACAGTTTGCCGTGGGCTGACTTTTAGTGTTGGCTGGAAGACTTTGATTGCGTAGAGAAGAGAATCAAAACTGTATTGAAGTTACTTCAGTTGAAAAGCTGTTACCGGTCTGTGGAGGGCTTGGCACAGTTGCAGGTCTCAGTAAGCCAATAGGTGATAAACAGAGTTTAATTTAAGAAAAAGAGTTTCAAAGAGCTTCAAAGAGGCTCCTGGTTAATCGCACGGCAACAGCAGGAGCCGCGGCTCTCGCTGCAAACATCTGTTGGCCTGCATGGGATCAAAGCGAGGCGGTTGCCGGACATCGAGCCTCACGCTGCACTTGAATGGAGAGGAAGGCTGGATTTGCTAAATAATAGAGGAGGGAAAAAATCGCCTTCTGGTTCACAGACCCTTCCCCTCCTCATGCTAAGCGTCCAGCAGCTTTGAGCTTCGGCTCCCAGGTGGGAACTTGTAAAACGGTACAAACAAGAAGTGAAGCTTTGCTGGAAATAACTCAGAGAGAAAAAAAAACGCCTCTAGATGAATAAAAAAAGCTGGAAAGTACCGGAGATGTAATATTTCATCTTCATCATTGTATTTCCTCTCATTCCTGCTAAATCAATTTATGTCTGCAGGTCATGATAAATTGCAGCAAATAAAAGCTAAGAATCATATAATGAAGGCTAAATCTGCTCTTAGAGGATTGCTTTATGGGAGCTGTATAGCTCTACCATGTAGCAGTTAATGTGATATTTATATTCTTATTTAAATTCATAAACAGTCAGCTTCCAACCATGTAGCTGCCTTGGGAATCTACGCTCACCACCTGAGTCCTGTTATAGTTTAGTTGTTTGGCTGTTCATGGACTTGATGTTATAATGAAATTAGCAGGACTAAACGAAAGACTAGATTCTCTCTCTCCATCTCTCTTTCTTCTGTTGAAAACTCGCTGGATATTCACAGGTTACCAAACACGTATTTAAAAGCCATACTACGAGTATTTTAAAGGGATTTAAGGTAGAGCTAGTTTTTCAGCATGCATTCACAGAGGAAACGTTGACATGCCTATGTACATGAGATTTGGCAGTGGCTTTATTTGTGTATGTGCAACCTAGCTGGAGTCAGAATGTGTTTAGCCTAGTTTAGCACAATGACTGGAAGAAGAGAGATTCAGCTAGCCTGGCTCTGTCTTAAGCTTTAAAGAAAATACACTTACCAACATCTCTAGGGCTGATCAAATGCATTTCAGCAGCCATAAGGGCTATTCTAATGGTTCATATTGGGTAGTTGATTTGGCAAAAAAATAATTTTCCAGTGATTTGCAGACATTTCTTTGCCATGGTAAATCAATGTTAATAAGTATTATTGGGCCCAATGACTCACAAGGAAGTTCTAGAACCACTGTTTGGCCACTATAAGAATTAGCTTCAAGGCCCAGTGCACTTCCTGGGGACTTTGGAAAACGCCCATCCCCTTTGTTTATGCCATTGTCCAATCGGAGGAATTAAGAGGAGGGGCTTCTGTGGTGTATGTTGCTTGATATATGCTATATGACTTCATCACCAGTAGGTACTAAACAGCCAACAACTTTTAATCAGTGTAGAGTTCATGGTTTGCAATCATTCTAAAACTGCTCTGTCTGATCCGGGTGTCTTCAACAATTAAAAAAGGCAATGGAGTGCATCACATACTTTAAGTCGGCAAATCACTTTTGTCTGATCTAGGCCTAAGCACTAGCAATCTGTCAGGTGGTCTGTTTATTTGTTTTGTGTATAGGTACAGTGTTACTTGCAGTAAATTGCATTGTAATATTGGCATTCTGTTTTGTGATGGGGCAAGTGTTTTTAAAATACATCTAAAATCTTTGTCTATGTCTATGCTGTTATTCTAGGGAGTAAAAGCTAGCTTACTTCAACATACATGAGTGCCCCCCAAGTATTATTTATCATGTAAGTGGTTCTTGGCTTAAAACCATTGAGAACCTCTGCCACATGCTCACTTAGAGTTGGGAGTCTGGACAGAGCCAAGACAGCTGATTCCACCTGTTCCTGTTCTCATGCTAAGCTAGGCTAACCACTTGTTGAGTCCAGCTCTTTGCTTAACACATTGAACTGAGATTGATATCAAACAGCAATTAGGCAAACTACTTTTTTGAAACATTAATTTTCATACTGGAATGTGTGATATCCTATGCTAATATGTGTAACTTTACATTTGGTACATTTAAGTGTATTTCATGCAAGTATTAACTCACATCAACAGTGCACTTTCACATACATGTGTTTACCTATACATAAATGCACGTTTGTGTCACCCTGTGCTTTCTTAGTATCGAATGTCAGCCTCATAACACCCATTCAGACCGTTGTCAACGCACAGCTCCCTTTCTAATTGGTCAGTTGCTGCTGACATCACGTTCTGAACAATGGCCACCGCTGCATCTCGAAGAACCCTCTTCGTCATTTCCTCCTCTTCCTCCTCATCCTGCCCTTCCCTCTCTCCCTGCCCACATGACTTTGCCCCATCTCCGTTGTGTGGAGACTCTGCCTCCACTCCCTCCCTCAGCTCCTCCTCCTCCTCCTCCTCCTCCTCTATGCTAACGGCTAGTGCTAGCTCAGGCTCTTGACAGCTGCTGGCTTTTGTTTGTTTACTGCTATCGTTTGTTAGTACTGGTACTTTTTGTTGTTGTCTGTTGTTAGTATCTCCTTCTTTGCTGCTGCTGCTGTTTTGTGGCTCATCAGATTCCCGGTCGGCGTGCTCTAACTCACCGCTGTTCACAGCCGCCGTGGTGTTGATGATCTTGGCGTTGGCCTCCTCTTTCACTCCTCCTGCATCCTTGCTCTTCTTCACAGGGCTGCTTGCCGTTGTTTTCTCCTCTTCCTGGTGATTATGTGTGGCATCATCCTCCCCGTTGCCGTTGGAGCAGCCGTTCTCCCCGTTGGTAACCGGAGCTGGAGTTGGCGTCTTCTCCTCCACCTTTGCTTCTTCCTCTCCATTCTCGGTAACGGGCGTCTTCTCCTCTGCAGGTGTCTTCTCAGACTCCACTGCATTTTTTTCATTGGTCTCCCCTGCAGCAACTTCACCATCAGCAGCTCCTTCCGGTGCCACTTCTCCTCCCTCTCCTCCCTCCGCGGCCTCCTCCTCCTCCTTGGTGCCTTCACCCATGTCCACACTCGTGGACTTGCCCTTTCGCAAGATGAAGTTCTTCAGGGAGACTGCTCGGCCATAATGCGAGCGCTTGGCCTTGGCTGTCTTGGCGTCTTTGCCCTCCTCTGCTGCTCCGTCCTCACCTGCAGGGAGGAAGACAATCAAGGTTAAAGCTTGTTTATACGATATTTATTGACTTCCTCTGAACAATAAACCTTTTAAGAGGAACTGTACTTCCTCCTGCAAATTGATTGAACACAAAGGAATAAAATAACTATTTTATTAGGTGAGTTTTATAGTTCCAACTATATTTAGGTAGCTATTTAGTTATGTTGGCAGTAATGAAGATGGTTTGCATCTGATAAATATGGGTCCAATTTTTACTCTACTCAGCCCAATTTAAGTCCCTATGTAGCAACCCTTTAGTAAATGATCTTGCTCTATAGCTGCTAGAGGCTCCACTTTTTTTCCAATACTAATTCCAATGCAACATCTAATATAAAGCAATGTATTTGCTTCACATTTTTTTTAGGGAAGTCCGTTTAAACCAATATCCTCCAAAATGTGAATCATCTAAAACCAAAATACAGCTCAGTGTTATATATTGTTGTACCATTTTCTCCATTCAGCAAGAAAGCAAAGAGTAAGCTAAATGTAGTCTTTTCCGTTGACT
The DNA here is from genome assembly GCA_031216635.1 of Dissostichus eleginoides. Lineage (NCBI taxonomy): Eukaryota > Metazoa > Chordata > Actinopteri > Perciformes > Nototheniidae > Dissostichus > Dissostichus eleginoides. Next base: position 10,358,969 of record CM062268.1, on the reverse strand, counting down.
GGAGCTACATAGTGACTTGAATTTCACACCAGATGTTGAATATTTAATTTGGGAGAATGCTCAACTACATTACCTCCCCCAGAGTTAGTGAGCCACTCAGTCCTGCCCGTACAGGGACATGTGAACACGCTGTCAGCTTCAGTGTTTTTTTAATGGTGTTGACCAGAACAAACAGCTTACAGTTTTGGACTTTTTACCACATAAGGATGGGTACTTGGATTGTTGGATGCCAAAATACCTATGCAGCAGTGGTTTCCAGCCTAGGGTTTCCAGTCTAGTGTCACAAGATAAATCTTGAGGGGGTCTTGAGTAGACGAACGGTGTAGGAAAGAAGAAAAATTAAAGCACTGCTACACTCCTCTGATCTGTGCATGTTTTGAGAAATATCGGACGCCTTAACCTTTTTGAGCTTCAAAATGATGTTCCTCTTTCACACATGGTTCCCTGTAAATTGATGGGATAACCTTCAGGCACCACTTGTGATTGCTTCTATTCACGTATGCAGACATACTTGCTTGAAGCTGGAAATTGAGGTTACAGATGTCCTTAAATATCAATGTATTAAACATAACCCATGCAGGAAATACTCCCGGACACTTCAGGTATAGACTGGTTGTGGGAAGGGACAATGGAGGGGATACCTCTTAGTTGAACAAACTCTAAGACATCTAAAACGTTACAAGTAGCCCTAAGCAGATGCACATTTTTCGAAGGGTTCACATTATCTGCTTCCTCTCACCTGAGGCGGGGGCTGCAGCTGCCTCCTCCTCCCCACTTGGGACGCACTCCGTGTTTGCACGTTTGGACTTGGGGATGACGCGCTTCTTGAAGGAGGTCCAGATCTCGTTGGCGTGTTGCGTCACCGTCCCTCCTCCTGACGTAGCTGCCTTCTCCTCCTCGCCTCCCTCAGCCTTCTCCTCCCCTTCCTCGGTCTTGGCCTCCTCTGCTCCTTCCTCCACCTTGGCCTCCTCTCCTCCCTCAGCTCCTTCGGTCGCCACTTCCTCGTCCGTCTTGTCAGCAGAGTCTTTGTCGGAGCCTTTGGCCTTGCCGCTGATGCCGACGATAGACGGGTCCCTCTTCAGGCCCTGGAAGGTCCAGGAGCGTTTCAGCGTCCACCTCTTCTGCCCCGACTCCTTGGAGTCCAGCGTGGAGGAGTCTCCGCCTCCGCCTCCTTCCTCCTTCGCATCCTCCCCTCCTCCGCTCTTCTTGTGCGCCTTCTGGGCCATGAGTTTCTTGAAGGAGTGCCAGCGTTTCATGTGCTTGGTGGTTGCGGAGGAGGTCGGTGCTTTCTGCTCTCCCTCTGCACCTTCCTCTGCGCCTCCCTCTGCACCTCCCTCTGCACCTCCCTCTGCACCTCCCTCTGCTTCTCCCTCTGCTCCTCCCGCCGCTCCTCCCTCCTCTATGGTGGAATCTGTAGTGGCGTTAAGTGCTTCGGGATCTTCCATACGGTCCAGGGACTTGGATCGAACCGTCTTCTTGGGTTCCGCACCCTCCTTCTTGTCGGTGCTGCGATGGGAGAAGATCCTGGCCACTGGCTTCCTGATCAGATCCCGGACCGAGGATTTAGACTCCGCCGGTTTCTTCTCCGCTTTCTTCTCCTCCTCTTTTTCTCCGTTTTCCGGAGCCTTCTCTGTTGCTGCATCTCCTTCTGCAACTCCCTCTGCTCCTCCCTCAGCCGCTGCAGCCTCCTCGCCTCCTTTCTCGCCCTCTTTCTCCCCTCCTTCAGCTGCGTTCTCCTCTCCTCCAGCGGCTGTGCTTGGCTCTTTCTTCTTCCTTCCTCCCATCACCTTCCCCAAGCCGCTCTTGTTTAGGAAGGAGTCCAGGAAAGAGGTCTTGGGCTCGGCAGTTGAGGCACCTTCCGAACTCTGGGTGGGTGCCGCATCCTCGCTGGCTGCTGCTTCTCCCTCCTCGGCTCCCGTCACTGCCGCTGTGTCGTTATTCACTGTTTCTTTGTTGTCGACAACCTCGCTGTTGACTGCGGTGCCATCTTTATCGACAACTTCACTGTTGACAGTCTCTGAGTTTGCGTTGGCATTGTTTGCCGGTTGCTCCGCTTCTGTCGGCTTGCTCTCTGGGGTTTTCCCGTCTTCCTGGACCACCGGTGCAGCGCTGGCCTCCGTCGCCGCCATTTCGGAAAGGGACAACAAATGATAACAAAACTAAAAGTGTGTTCCTTCCTTCCTTTCCTGGCCTTCTGCCCTCCTCTTCCTCTCTCTCTGGTGTTTCGTTCCTCCCGATGTGATGGCGCTCTCAGGTCATGAAGAGCAGGTCGGACAACAGTGGTGAGGAGGAAGGCTACTCAGCATCCTACTAGTCCTCTAAACTCCTGCAGAGAGAAACAGAAACAGGGAGAGAAAGAGGAAGTGGGGTGAGGAAGAGGGAGGAGAAGAGGGGCAGAGAGAGGAAAAGCGCAGATGGTTAATAGTTGGAATCAACACCGACACTCAATTAGTCTGGTCTAGACTGTGCATTGAATGCGAAATGAAGTGTAACAAAATAGAGAATCTCCATGGGAAATGCAATGCAATTATGATGTCTCCTAATCTGTCACACTTCCAAAATGCACACCCTGTGTGTTCGGATGTGCGACGCACACTCCTTTTTTTCTGATTAATGAAATGGCTGCAGGGGTTTTTGGAGATGCAAAACCTGCACCAGACAGCAGAAACAGCCCTGATCTGGTGACGGTCCCAATGTTCAGAATCGTGTTCTGTTTGTCTCATTCAGCTCAGACGCGTTATTTAGGAAACAGTTTTACTTATAAGTATTGCATGGTCATACAGTGGACTTTTTTCTGATTTTTAAAAAAAATACAATATCCTGGCTTTAAGTCCCTATAGGGTCCAGCTCCTAACATATTTGATCCCAGGTTTCTCATAAAAACTAGCACCTTTCCTTTGACTCTTCATACTAACATCTACTACATTTCCCACATTTGAGAAAGACCCCCAAAAGGCACCGATTTGAGTTTGTTTCTTCGTAATTAAATGCACCTAGTGTTAGTTGCTTTGGATAAAAGCGTCAGCAAAATTAAATGTTATGTGTTGTTAGCGGTGTATGTGCGTGTTATTGAAAGTGAACTTCAGTGTGTGTGTTCATGGTGAAGAAGGATACATTCATTGGCGTTTTTTTTGTCTTGTCGTTGAATTAGTTGAATAAATATTGAATCTAACTTCCCCTTTAAACAGTCCCGCCTGGTTGTAACACCTTTAGAGAATTTAATGAATGAATCTCGAGATCAATGAATCTGTGAGTCACACGCTGATGTGGAGTAACCGGCTGTTCTGCTGTGAGAAGAGTCCAGACGTTAAGCGAAACACAGTCACACTCTCTCAGAGGAGAAGGTGAGTCAGACTGAAGAGAGGCAGAGAGATGCAGACAGGAAGGCACTCAGGTGGAGAACAAAATCACACAGGGGGGGGGGTCGGAGGAGGGAGCAAAACACAGCCAGGCAGACAGAGAGGGTGAGGTGTAAACACATACATCACATGCTCCAGATAATCTCACTGTGATGTTGCCATAACTGACTGTCCGACCAACTGGATGGCTTACTGGTTGACTGGCTGCCATATTGGCCTGCTGGCTACACTGCGGCGCTCAAAACTGTTAAACCTCGGTCAACTTTTGCCGCAAAGCAATAAAATGTCATCCAGAGCCGCATTGGCCAATGAAATACACACAGTCACACACTCAACAGAATGTTGGTTTTTCTGCAGATTTCGAGCAAGGGGATAGAATGAGCATTACCAAAAATCACTGTACAGAGTTGCACAACCCTATATTGTAGTTGAATATGAACCAATAAGATGTGTCTGATGGACCTCGTAAGTTATAAATCTATTACTTTTTTTGTTGTTTTTTTATTCTCTGTCAAAGCGCCTTTGAGTTTTTAGAAAAGTGCTATACAAGTCTCATGTATTATTATTATTATTATTATTATTATTATTATTATTATTATTAAACCAGACTTCCTTAAAATGTTAACACATCTTTGTACCTGAAACTACAAATGTTCACCATCATGCATCATTGCTGGTATTTATCTTGATAGTCTTCTGGAAGGTTGTTTATAACACTCTTTAAAGACTCAACTGTGAGGCTCATTGTTCAACTTGTTGATGTTGTTTAGATCCAAGTCCATTACCAGGTTAAAACGGGTCAGTTTTGCCAAATCCCACCAAAGATCGCCAACACAGCGGTCTTGCAAGGATACGTGACCTGACCTGACGGGCTCTCAAACTACAGTATCCTGTTACATGAGCGGCCTCCTCCTCTCTTGTTTACTATTCTGAGTTGTTAGCCTGTTAGCTCTAATGTACACAAGTCATTAACTCTGCTTTCTAGTAGCCTAAAGATAGAAAAGAACACTTCTACCCTGCCAACAGACAGTATTAGAATACGAGTATAATTCAACAGCTGCATCAAACGCCTCACTGGCATTGTCGCTAAGGCTTGCTAGCCAACAACAATAACACGATAAACAGCTTTTTTTTTTAATGTTTAGCTGGAACTGATTGATTTATCTCAGAGTTAATTGGAATTTAGCAGGGAGTCATTTATCCTCAATCCATCATATCCTAACGGCCACAGTATAGTGCTGCTCACGCTGGCGATTTTGGCTCTTTAGTTTTTGTTTGCATCCGATAAACATATTTCCCTCTATCGGCGACATGTTTGCTCAGGTAGTTGTGGGAGTTTCATTAGCAGCTGAATTTGGACATAGATTATGAAGCCCTTCATCTTCTATTCCGCTAATCAATTATTCAGCCTTTGCTGGCTATTATTGTCAAAATGTTACACATGCAGCAGCGGATTTTGCTCTATTTCTTTTTTTTTGAAGAATCTATTTGTGATGAGGATCACATTCATCTTAATAAACGACTGTATTGAAGGTTAAATCATGTTTTTTGAGTCAATACAGCTCACAGTAGATCTTCAAAGAACCAACAGAATGCCTTGCCAGTAACATTGTCCAATAGTGGGTGCCAAATAAACGTTGAATTTGTTTCGCCCCTCTCTTATAGCCCGTTGATCATCTTAACTGTGGAATCACTAGATTCATACGTTTTTGATTTAAGGATGACTCAAACGGCAATACACTGAGGAATAAAAATCCCTCACACTGCGTCTTTAAACAGACATTAAAGTCTTATTAATGTGAGTTTCTGCTGGATTCTCCCCAGCTGTTTGAGTCACGTTCAGCCACACGAGACCCAGCCCCACCATGGGCGTCTTTGTTTCGGTTTCCCTTTTTTTTCCGGTTGATTTTTTTTTCTTTTCTTGGTTGTTGGTGATTGCGCTGCTGCAGCAGAGGAGCATTGGCGGAGTGTTGGATGGTGGATGAGAGGCTGAAGCCTGAGGTGTTGGAACAGCATCAGACAGAGGAGGACGACAAAATGGAGGGAGGGATGGGAGGAAGAAGAGGAGGAGGGGGTGCAGGGTGGGAGGAAGAAGAGGAGTGGTGCCGACATGAGCTGATTACAAATCGTCTCTGTTTCAGTTTGTCTGTGCCTTTCATTCATCACCTTCGTCTTTCTATGTTTGTCTTTTTTCTGTCTCTTTTTAGTTGTGTCCCTTTCGGATGACTATATCTCTCTGTTTTGTTTTTACCGACAATCACTGTCTCTCCTTCCATCTGTCTCTTTGCCTTTTTTACTTTCTGTTAATGCTTCAGTCTCTCTTCATTCTTCGCCTTACTGGCTTCTTTCATTTCATCTCTTTTTCGGTCTCCCTTATCGTAGTCTTTATCCGTCTCTTCTGTTTTGCATTTGTTCTCTCATTTACCTCCATCTGTCTATCCGTATCACTCTTGTACATTTTCCCCAGTCAGGCTTTATCTCTTGTTCAGGCATTTCTGACAATTCAACTTTTTATATGATTATAGCACAAAGCAAAGACAATGCTAAGGTTCCCGTAACCTCATTACAAAGTCAAATTTAACTAAGACAATGAAGGACAATTTTTGACATTGATGTCAAACAACTTGGGTTCTGCAGTTTTAACACTTAAAAGCCACCTGCAGACATTGAACTGTGTCTGAGAAATAAGATTGTACATGTTAAATCCTGTAATTCTTTGTTACAGTAAAGTAGCCAGATTTAGGTTAACCTGTTGTTCATATATTAAATTACAATGGGACAGGAAGCAGCGGGATGCCAGTCACTTTATGAGTTTTGTGGTGTACAATACAGATTGAGTTACTGTCTCTCTTGTGTGACTAATAAAGCCACAAGCTGATTTATATTTCCATTTCTGGACTGAGACACAATTATCAACTCTGTCGCCTGGAAACTAAGTTTATCTACTAATTTGAACAGCAATTATGTCTTGAGTAAAATGGATTCAAATCTTTTACATAACGAGGAAACATTTTGATAATACAAAGCCACAAAATGCCCACTAACAATAGGCTTCATTTATTTTCCACCTGACCTGACTAATGATTTGTTAATCATGATGGTAGCCATGTTTAGGCAACTCGAATTTTGACCAAGGTTAAGGAAGGACCACAGGTGTCAAACTCCTGAGCTCTATGGGCCCACACACCCTGACCAGGAACCCATAACACACCTATGTAGTTAATATAAAAAAGAAAACTGTTTTCCATTGCAAATGTTTTATTGAAGATTTTGCAAAATCCAATGTATTATTATCCATTCATTATTATGTATTTTAGTATTTGCCTGAATTCCATTAGAGTTACAGAAAAAAAGAATATCACATTATTGATTCATCAAAAATTAAAATGATTAGCCTAGATTTCATTTTTTCTAAAATATAGATTATTTTTGGAAAATTCAACATTATGCCTTCCATCTGTTAAAAGACATGGGTGTAAAAGGAATACTGCTTAAAAAATCACCACAACCTAAGCATTTGCTAAACATCTGTGCTTGAGTTCTAATACAATAAAACATTCTATTTACATTTATTTTCTGTTGTCTTAGTTTGCATATTTGGTATTGAAGAGTTAGCCATATTTAACTTTTGCTTACAGGTTGCACATAAACATTTGGAAATTGTCTGAAGGTGGCGAAAGACTCAAAATTAAAGCAGTTCCCAGCTTTGGCTGTAGGTGGTGACATTGACGTGTAACTGCAGCTGTGACACTGACTTCCTGTAGTTTGCGCCGATTAGCAGATGTTGAGACTGAACAGCTGTCTCTAGGGGAGAATTTAAAGCCTGGTAAAGCCACCTGTACATCTAAACCTCTGAATCAGGACCAATCTTTCCTCTACAATGTAAATATTCCACTACAATGAACATGTAATAATACTTTTGCGCATGTCTTCACGGATTTACTCTGTTGATATGAAAAGGCTTCTGGAAGCAAACAGCTCCTGCTGCAGATAACTTTAATGCAGTCATTCTGAGCTTCCTGGTTGCATTCCCAGCTGCATGTGTTTTTTACTCTCTGATGACAATCTAATCCCCCGGTTAATGCAGCTTTAATGGGGGTCAACGGTGAGGTGGCAGAGTGGCCAATCACTGTTTCCCTCTTCACACTGTGATAATAGCCCTCCCTCTTCACACCTTACTGCTATCAACATGTCCTCAAACCCACTGCATTCACACACAAACACACAGCTTCAGCCCTCCAGCTAAACCCTTTGTGGTGCAGATGTGGCATCATTCAGTGCCTGAATGCAACAGCATGGTTCCTGAGCCGAGAGAATAGTGGGCTGTTAGAGGAAGCTCAAAAGCAGAATGTGTGTGATAAGATAGGATCTTGTCTTGAAGCAGTTTCAGTACAAAGTAGGAAAGAAGCAGCAAAATACCAATGAGCAGTTAACCAGAATCGATTTTTCACTCCATACATGCGATCACCACAAACAGTCAGACCTGTTAAATTGGTGTTTAAAGAGCTGCTCCATGAGAGAGGAAGTTACATGTTACTTATTTGTAGTCCCATCGTTCAAAGAACTTACCACTATAACTTAATTTATTTCCTTTAGTTAATCATTTGTACACCTAAATACGAAATTGAGACAATGACTTCTTGGATTTGGCCCCTCCTTTCTCTATTGCACAGAAATGTCATAATTTCACAACAAAGCACTTGAAAATATCACTATCTTGAAAATTCTATGAATTTAAGGAAAAACATTTGTAATAAAAAGCATAATGAGCACAGTAATTTCAAATTTGGTGCAACAAATTGTTATATTTTCTTTTCTTTTCAGTATTACCTGCTAGGCTCCATAATATTTCTAAAATAAGACTGTTAAAATTAAAGCTCAAACTAAAGGGCACTGGAGGACTTGAGCCTTTTTGAAGCAACAATGACTCTGAAACTGTATGAAGGTGACATTCCAGGTGATGTATGGAGCCGTACTTGTAAAATATGCAGCTGGGAACACAGAGAGACCGCAGCATTTTGTAATAAAAACCATCAGTCAAATTAAATGAAATCAGGCTTTCAGGGAACCCGGTCCAGTCAAAGCGTTCACACTCCACGGAGCTGTCTGAGTTACAGTGACGTCACCTCTCCCTCCAGGGCAGAGGGAAACAGTAGCTGCTTTGGGAATTGAACATGTGACCTCTCAGACTGAAGCTAAGCGGAGCGGAAACTGTGTCCGCACCGAGACGAGAGCAAATCGTATTCATTTGTGCAGTTCATACAACGAGCAGCCTTAATCAGGTCGTTCACAGGAGCCTGACAGCGATCCTGTGACCGGACGAAATATCTGAGGGGAGACGTAGAAACATGTTTCCCAAGACTACAGCGTCTAATCAGCACATACTAAATATGACATACACTGAAAAACTGAAACATTGACTGTAATTAAATGTATTATGTTAATGGCCTGAATCTGAACATGTAGTAGACAATCCAAGTGGCCATGAACCAAGTGAGGGAGGTGCAGAATCAATCTCAATCTGTCTTTCACAACTTCGAGGAGACGGCCAGAACGTGTACGCCATTATCTACCTTTGTCTAATCCATTGTTTCAAGACTAAACTGTCTCACAAAAGCGGAACTCACGCAGAGACTTGGGATGCATCCAGAAGGCGGAAATGACTGCAAGCTTATCTCTCAGTGTGGCCATTCAGAACGCTTTGTACAACAGACTTGAACCACTGGTCATAACCATAGATCCGTTTTTGCATTCGGGTGGCTAATGGCTTCACTATTAGCCATTAGGTTTCTTTAAAAACTATCTCCAGCTGCTTGGTTTGGATTTAATCCCCATTTCTGATTGGTCACAGTGGAGAAATTCTGATGATGCACAGCAATCAACCCGTAGTGCAACTTCTGCTTTTCTGATCTAAGATTTAGCTGTTGCACCCAAACACTTTAGCCTCATTTTCTTCCATTGAAGATAGTTGAGTCTAATGATACTGGAAAGATTCCTGAAGAGCTTGAATCCAAAGCCCGCTGAACTTTCATAGCCACACAACAGAATCCTTGATCCAAACCGCTATAACATCGAATCAATTGTTCCTCGGCCCAAGGCCAAACGGTCACTGTTCCCAAGGTATTTACTGAAAAATCCTGCTCTCAGATAAACAAATTGATTTTGCAACAACTCCTGCTGGAATTCTATACCTTCTGCAGACTTTGAGGGTTTGATGCAGCAGGTTTGTTAAATGATATCTCTAGGATTATCTTATGAACCGTTTAAGCGCAAACTGATCTGGACACATTTCCCCCCCTCCAAATTCACACAAAAATGATCACTTTGCAGTTCTGGAATCATTACTTTTAGAGGTTAATTATGCAGCAGGGCAAAACTATAGACTGTAATCTGGCATCGACCCTACCAACACATGCCAGATAAAGGTAACATTGGTTTGAAAATCAATCAAAAACAGAGCTGTATCACTTAAATCACTTTGATTACCTGGTCAGGTCTGATTACATCTTTGTTCTTTGCTTGTTGCTAAATGTGTCCCTGTTGGACACTGCACACAGTTTCCCTATGAGCCAGTTGGATGCAAGCAAAAACAAATGCTTCTGATTGAAGACAATGAGCAATAAGCACACATTTCCTGTTCTTAAGTAGACTTTATTTCTGTACCCGTACATGTAAATCAGTTAAATCTGTCTTAGCGCTGTTAGTTAAATGGTTTCATCTCAGTAAGATAAATGAAAACAAGCTGTTACGAGCTGCTAGTTGAACCATTATTGTTGGAGCTGATGGTTAACATATCGTCCTCTTAGGCCCTAGCCACATGGGGACGATAACGGTCATATCCGCTACAGTTCTCTATCATATAGACGGTTCGGCCACACGAGGCCGACATGGAAACGCATAAAACTATAACGATAACGGGTCCCAAGGTGGGTAGATCTGCAAACTAAACGCTCTGGGGGGGCAAACGGCTCCGTGTTTACGCCTATACGATCATTTCCTGATAACGTTGAAGCAATAGCCCCGCCTCTCCCACTATCTCCTGCAGTGCTCAGAGATCAGCTGCTGGGCTGTCAGAAGAGGGGGAGGAAAAGAGAGGCTCCGTTTTTTATTCTTATATTATTATATAGAGTCGTTATCAATTTGTTTTAAAGCTCAATAAATACAAAGAAGACCTTTGACCGGCACTTTTCTAATTTTGTCCGGAAGATTTCAACTTTAACGGACATGTTGACCGGCGAAAAAAAATCTAACTGAAACTCTGCGCACGGTCCCCTCGTCCCTTGGAAGAGGCGGAGAGGTGGGTGTTTTTCATCTGCTGGTGGACTACCGGAGAGATTTACAGCGCTTGCCTCGGGGAGGGAGAAAAAGAGCCAGAGCGTCCACAGCGGAGAATAAACAGAAGGGCAACCATGGCAACCATGCGCGGGAAGTCTTCTTCGCTGCTTTTGTGGCAGGAGTACAGCGCCACTTACAGGCCCGGCATATGTACTACAGCGTCTCCAGCGCTTTGAGCGGTCTCGTGTGAACGGACACGTTTCTGGTGCCTATTGCGTGTGGACGGAAGACTTTTTTGATATCGATTTCGGTCCGTTTGCGTTATCGTCCTCGTGTGGCTCCAGCCTTAGTTCCTAATGTGTTGACGTTTAAGTAATTTGGCCTTTTCATTTTCTTCAATGGTAGACATACATTTGTCCAACCAATGTTGTCAAAATCCCAAAGTATTCTATTGCCAATGGTTTGATAAAAGACAAAAGCAGCAACTCCTCACATCAGAGAAGCTAGAAGCATAGAATTATTGACATTTTTCTTGGTAAATAATTAATCGCTTATCAAAAAGGTTGTTCATTCAGTCTCGGTCTATTAACTCATTTTAATGGCACTCCTGCTAATCTGCTTTTGGCCAAACAAAGGAGGCTGCCAGCAATAGAAGCTCCTTTCTCGTCTTCTCTTTGCACAGATTTTTTTAAATGTTCAGCGATGATTTCATTGGCATCCAAAAGCTAACATGGAGCATGTATCAGCGAGGCTGGCACGGCAAGCTTCAGCCAGATAAACTGTTGTTGTTGCTATGGATTATGGCCCTGTGTGTTCCTGCGACAGATTGCCCTCTGAGGGGACATACTGGCCTTTTAGTGTAAAGGTATTAGGCCAAGGTCTAATCCAGAGCAAGGAGAGCAGCCAATTTAAACTGGATTCAGCCCATGGGATGACACACCACTCAGTCTATCCCTCTCTCGTCCCTAGGGCCTATTTTGTCTCTCTGATTCTATCCGATATCCTCCCTCCAATAAGTCTTTGTCATTCTTTTGTGTCTGTCACTTATTTTCACATTTTATAAGTGACACAGTCTGGTATTTCTCTTATCGTCAAGAATGCATCCAAAGCCTGATATATCTTCACTGTGCCACAAAGTGTTCCACCTCTTGTGCATGATTATTCCACACTTCGCCGACCACAAACGGAATACAGAACACTTCCGACGGAAAACCTGTCCCGTAAATGTATAGAGATCCATTTTGACTAAATCCCAGATACTCACAAGAGCACTAAATGTGGATCACTTCACCGCTGAAAATAGTCCCAAACAAACAAGCTTATTCCTCCTGATGTATAAAAGCGACAACAATGAGATGTTTTAGGAATTTAGCCTTTTTTTTAAAAATATGAATATTTTGGTTGTATATTTTAATAATGTACGTCCTCAGTAGGATCTAATGTGCATTGAGCTGTCAGAGAGTAGACGGATAAACAAGTTGGCTGGGTTTAGACATGGGATATGTTAAAAATAGGATATCAATTTTCTGCAAAAGTATCTTTTAAGCAAAAACAGCAAAAAAAAAACAGCAGTTTTTCTCTATGCTGTATTAAATTAACTTTGTATTTCTAGGGTTGATAAAGATATGGGCTTACAGGGAAGATGATAGACTGTTGATTCATTAGGTGATCAAATATTTTGGATCAGTACTGGCAATTTTAAGTTGCAGCCTTTTAAATCTACATTGTCGTTCTCTGTGATCTTTTTTCAGTAGTAATGTGTTGCTCAATTCCTGCAGATTTCCTATCCCTTTAAAGACAATGTGTGTGTCTGTGTTAGTGTGAAATCTGTTTTATCTGCCTGAAGCAGCTGCTTGAAAAGTTTGAGCTGAATTGATGTTTTTTTTTCATGGCCTTATTACCATGCAGACCTATTTTCAAAATACAACTCCCTTATTATCCCTGCTGTTGTACTTTGGCATGGGAAGCAGGGTTGGGAGTGATCTGAAAGGCTTTCATGTGCACTGCTATCAGGGTCCACTTATTTTCAACCCAGTTCGTCCTCAAAATAAAAAAACGTTGAGCAAGGTATCTTTGTGCTAGTTCCCAGCAGTGTGTTTGCTCATGAGTAATCTGCAAATAGAAAAGAAAGAAAGAAAGAGGATGACGTTTTGAATTTTGCAAAATGTTTCCAAAAATGTATTAAACAATAACGAACTAGAGCCACAACGATAAGCGCATGATTAGTCGGTCAACAGATACATCAAGTACATATCTTTAGGGTTTCTAATGACAAAACATGATATTTAAAAAAGTCTATTTGGGCTTTTAGAAACTGGGATGGATCTATAAAATAATCGGTATATGATTAGATATTTAAAATAATCATTGGAATCTGTGCTCTCCTATTTATCCATTAGAAGTTGCCTTTTGATACCTCTGCGAAGGAGGTTATGTTTTTTGTCTGTTTTTCTGTTTGTAAAACTATTTGCAGCCATTTTTGTGAAACGTATGGGAAAAAGGTTGCAAGGTCTAAGGAATAACCAATACATTTTCTGGATTTGGACCAAATCTTGGGGTAAATAAACGTATGACGTTTCATGTAGTTAACATTGCAAGATCAGGCCTTCTTGCTGCATTCAAGTAACAAAGGAATAGTTTGAAAAATAAGTACGAAAGTTTGTTAAACGCTCTGAGCAATTAAATTCATGATATTCTTTGCTCTTGAACGCAATGAAGTAGGAAAAACAACTTCCCATCTTAAGAAATGGGACCAATTGGGAAACATTTGGATGCAGCATTGAATGAAGGCGTACCTCTGCGCTCTCTGAGTGCCATTCCAGTGTTATTTAAATAACAGATTATGCAGCAGGACTCCTGGATGATGTAACGTTACAGAGACTGCCCTTTAGCCACCACATACCTCCACCACCCTCCCTGCTGATGTGTCCTCGAGGAGAACCCTACAACCTGCATGCAGGCCGTAGTCCCTCTCACACTGCAGCTGACCTCAACCTCTGACCTCTGAAAGTTCAGGGTCTGCAGGGAAAAGATTCTTTCCCTGCAGGAAGCAATAAAGTTTCAAATTACATGACACTTGATTTAAGCCTGTTAAATCCATCAGAGGGATCAGGAGGGGCTGCACGCAAGCTCTCACACAGGTTCACATGTGAAGGAAGAGATACAGAGAGCAGCTCAGAGCGGGAAAACACATCCACCACACACCCTCAGAGCATGAAAACAAGAGCGTAATCAGGATTTAACCCCGTCATCCCGGCTGTAGCGCTCGGCTGCTTAACTCAACAGGTTTGAGTTAACTCCCAGTGAACTCACTAACACACTTACCTGACCAAAACACCACTCAATTATTGAACAGAGTATGTGATTCCACCTAATTTAAGTGTATTTTCACCACTTAATAAGTGAACAAGTCATAAAAGAGTAGTCGATAGCAGCTTCTAGTAGCAGGTAGCCAATAAAGACAGAGGACAGACTAAAATGGACTTCAGATATAGCCAATAAGATACTATGTCTTTGTGTTTAGCATCCAAGGCTGTCACATGATTTAAAAAAAATGCTGAGGTCATGATGTTTTGTGACTGACCAGGAAATGTTACAGTTGAAAAGTGGACGAATCAATGCTTTTGTTGACAAATGTAAAGAGTCCTTTCTTAACCGATCAAACTTATCCGTGGTACTTTTCATATTGCTTTGCCTGTTATCATCAGTAAACTATTAAATTAATTAATTCCAAAGATACTGCAACTATCTGCGTCATTTAAACAAACAAATGGTTTGATGTATACAGCTGTAATTTAAATATTGATCTGTATTACTACTGTCTTTGGTTTACCAACTGTTAACCGTTTTCTGCAGAGGAGGCAGAACAAAATGTCACCATTATCCACAGATAAATCAAATTGATTCTGATATCTCGTCCATATTCCAGCCCAGTTCTGACTGACTGCCGCTGCAGGAAATATCCAAAACAAAGCACTCACATTTCAAAATTGTCTGGAAAGCTGAAATTGTGGGCAACTAGGAGGAGAAATGCACCATGGAGCCAAATCTCCACCATTTACTGCTTCCAAAAATACACCTTCATTCCAACTGCGCACTGTTTCTTTCTGTAACAACCCAGTTTGCTATAATTCATTATTCAAAATGGATACAGTAGAATAAGGGGCTTTTAACAAATAGTGTAAGGCCCGTCACTTAAATGCTACTTATTTCTAATGTATTCCAACAAAAAGCAAACAGACATGAACCCTGTTTTCATCTGTCACTTTTCACGATAACAACCAGAGGTGGAAGAAATACTCCGATTCTTTACTTAAGTAAATTTACAGTATAACAATATCGCTTCTCCTTACTTGGTTGGACATCACTTTGTACGAATTAGCTCAAATCAGGCATGACCTAACACTAAGGCAACACAATTACTTATGCTGTCGATGTCTAAAACAATAGAAAATGAAATAGATACAATTAATTGTTAACCTTTGTCAGATCAGTAAGGGACTGAAAGGCCCATTGTTCCAAAATACTATTTGTCTGAGACTCCCATTTCAGACACCAATTTCCCCTGAAGGCCCTTTGTTTTTAAAAAGACAAACTCTGCTATTATGGTATTTTTAATCTGATTGGTTAAAACTCATTGCCCTGTTTGTTGGATCTGTTAAGTAATGGCATGAGGAGTGAGATTGGTGAGGGTCCAGGTAGGAATATCATAGTAAACCAATCAGAAGCAATGTGGGGTGGGTCAAGCCTTTGCCATTATTCTGCATAATAATTAGCCATGTGCTTCAGTTTTTTGCAGGGATGGGCTTTTGGATAAATTGACTTTTTTTCCACCAGAAGTTTATACATTTTTAAACTTCAACAACCAACCAAAAATCAACCGGAAGCTTTCATCCAGTCATAACAGATTGGTCAAGTAAAAATGACTTTAAGAGACATTGAAGACCAAGATTTATTATTGGAAGTTACGTCCAGAAGAACTTACTATCTTAGGCCAAAATAATATGTTTATTGTGTTTGTGTTTTGTGTCAATTTACAACATTTTCAGCTTCCACCAACCGTAATCTGGAAAGAAATACTTTTATTAATAGAATATTTCTATTCTAGAGTTGACTCACCTCTAATTCACCATTATCAAAACCTAATCCACATCTTAGATTAGGGAGAACTAAATTGGATACATTACCAATGACAACCCTGGTTATAAAACTCCAAAATGACATGTTAACAGCAAATCAGCATTACAATATGAATTCAGATATAAATTGGGGCCATCAGATGCCCCAGTGCTCAACTTTTCATGTCCAGAGCCCTAAACTCTCACCCAGATGAGGCGTTCTCTTGTTCCTACCAATGACCCAACAGCTCATCCACCTTCATCACACTATAGGCATTCCTCACAACAAGCCCGCAGTTTAAAGGGACATTCTCTCATTTCTGTTTTCCCCTCCCTGTCCATAGTGGCATCATTATAAGAGCCTATTATGGCGGCACAGAGGCCAACTCACAGACTAAATGCCTTGTTTCTGTCCACCATGGGAGCCTTCTATAGAGCCGCAACTCCCTCCTTCAACAGAGAGGCTCCTTCATTACGCTGCCCCCTCCTCCCCCTCCTCCTCTCATCCTCCTCACTCTCTTCACCCTCAGACACAGACAAGCCTTTATCTGCCCATCATGTGCTCGCTCTCTCTTTCTCTTTTTTCTCCAGCCTGACCCTGTTTTCGACAGCGAACAGGCATGCCGGTTAGGATTTGGGGGTTGGGGGGGGGGCTGGGACTCACACACATGCAGAGCGGGAGGGAAAAGGCTGATTTGGAAAGCCAGCTAAATATTTTATCCATGGCCACGCTATCTGTCTGTGTATAGCTTAATACCGATTTGATGTTATCTCCTAAGTCCTTCCAGCAGAGGTTTTCTATTTTCTGATCAAATAATCTCTTCATATCTGCTGGGAAATATCTAAACAGTGCACCATGTCATCTTGCTATCTTTTTTATCTCCTGTTTAGATGTTGGACTGTACATCAGCCAACGAGGCAAACAACCACCATTATGAAGTTGAATCAACAATGAAGCTGCACCAAGCTACTATTGTCAATATCAAATAATCTGTTGATTATTATACTTGTTAAAACATTCACCATCTGGTCTAAAAAAAACATCCGAAAACCTCCATCCCATATTCCCAAGTCCCAATGGACATAATTAAATAACTTGTTTTTTGCGACAAACACCCAGAAACTCAGTTTAGAATCATGTAAAACAGAAAGAATCCGAAAACTCTCCAATTCTAAAAACTACAACCAATGGGTGTTGGCTAATCTGCTCAATTGAAGTTTGGACTACCAATTGATGTTAGAGTTCAAACACAAATCAGTCAATTGGTGAACTCATGGTGTCTTCAGTAATCAAGTGCATCTCCATAGGACAGTAGACTCAAGCTCAGAAAAAGCCAATGGAAAGGAAAGAGTTTTCCAAAAACCAAAGAAAAAGTGGTGTTCGCTCTCCACAACATCTGTTCCATGATGTTCCAAAATCCTAAGGCTTTTCCAAAATATGATCTCTCCAACCCTGTAAAAAAGCTTCAGCAGGCCAGTTATTAAAATAACTTGTGGCTCGGCCTTGTTCAGAACCTTTCTCTTTATTGTAGTCCATATAGTTATCAAAGCTTCCTTGGATCACAATTAAGTCAATCTGAATTACAGTAAAATGTGTACGAAAATCGTTTTGGACATATCAGTTCAATGCCACGGGAAAGGACTTCATTGAGTAATAGAACAATCTTAACATTTATAGGTGTTTTGTTCCCGCCCATTTATTACAAATCCTATAAAATTACAAACATTCTAACACATGTTCTACACCTTTCAGGCATCTGATGGGCTTCCCTTACCATTTTCTTACAGAATGAAAACCAACCTGCAAAAAGAGCTCCTGGAGCTGCGTGAACAGAGTATTGAAGACTTCACACCACAGTATCTGCCTTCACCGCTCAACCATGGCATATGCATTTGACAATGGCTTACATAACTAAAGCTGATTTCTCTCCTTAATGAAAAAACTCTAACCCCTAGATTCCACCGGGTCCGTCTGCGCCGCGGTTTTGGTCCGACCTCCTCCAGCGTCATAACCCACCGGGCGCGTTTCAGAAGCGTTTCAGAAGCAGAGCGTCTTGCGTGCCGGCTCGCAGTTTTTGTTGATTTGGGCATATTTCCTGGACAGGCTACTTTGTGCAGACAAAGTTAATAATAATTGTAATATTTATCATCATAATTATTCTATATATATCATTTACACAGTGCCTGTAAACCGGAGGAGAACGCTGGCATTTCTCCTCCTACTTGAAAGACTACGGAGGGATAGGGTCTGCAAAATTAGTTTATTTTGGGGATTGACTGGATGCTCTGACCGGTCCACTTCCTGCCCGGCGCTATGCAACGCCTTGCGTTGCGTCGAAAATAGACTTGCATCCTATTTTTAGCGGAACCCAGCGCCGAGACGCTTCTGGGACGCTTCTAGCTGTAACGCGGCGCGTCTGGTCGAATACGATACGATACGATATGATATACTTTATTGTCTCCGTAAGGAAATTTGTTCTGGAATTCGTCCTGCAGTTCCGCATACATGTACATATACAAACATAGTGGACATTAAGAGACATACACATATCATCAGTCATACACCGTATGAACAAACACAACACACAGTACACAATAGCACCCATTGACTAGAGTGGCCGCGATCGCTGTGAACGCCGCGGCGCAGACGGACCCGGTGGAATCTAGGGGTAACAGATGCTGTGCAGAATGATCGTCAGCCATCCAAACATGGGTGATTCGGAGTTAATAGGCCAAACAAAGATCACATCAGCTAACACTATAAACTGTTATTACATTTAATGAAAGAAAAACATTAACCTTGGGGGTAAACCCAGAGGTGCGACTTCTCTCTGCAACAGCGTGTTAAGGTCCTTACACACCGAGCCAATTTTCGGCGTCGATAGATGTCAGGCCGTTGATGAGCGTCGTGTCGCCCTACTCAGATTGGTGTGTTCTGCACTGTCGTGTCTTTTCGGCCGTGTTGACACCTTCCGCCGCCGATTTGACATGTTGAATCGGTAGGCTGTCGGCCACAGTCTGTCGGCCAAAGAAATCACTCTGATTGGCTGTTCAGCTTAGCGAATCAGTGCATGAGAAGCGAAACGGAAGTGAGGGACCCAAACAAACTATTAAGAAGGCAAATCTGAGATTTCATTTAACTCCAGCTCTCGACATAGGTTCGGGAAAGCCCCATGAGCTTCTCGTTATTTGTTGTTTGTTTATATCACACAGTCTGTTCTTCTTCTCTCGGTGTATCACGCAGTCTGTCTTCCGGTTGTTGCCTCTTTTGAATGACGAATACACACTACCGCCGCCTGCTGGTAAGGAGAGTTATTGCCACTCACGCATGCGCAGTTTGTACGTGCAACTTGGCCGTCAGTTGAAGTCTTTGCGGTGTGTTCCAGTGCGAAACATGGCCAAGACGCAGGAGGCGACGTGAGCCGACGTTCCGTCGGGACGTGTGCTTTGGTATTCTTTGGTGTCAGTTTGGTGTGTAAGGAGCTTTAAATCAGTGTGACTTGGCTCCTCTAGCAACTTCATTGATCGGGGGAAAAGGCAAAAGAGGCCATGCGAAGGAAACCTTTACATTCCAGTAAAACCCTGCACGGGTAATGAAGTGAATCGTCTGCTGCAGGCTGCCTTTATATACTGCACCGAATTGAAAAACCCTCATGATGTGCATGTGACCAGGGAAAATGCAGCTGTACATTACTGAACAATTTTCTCCTTGTCTTGCCACTGCGGTCGCCATGTTGGCTTTCTAAATAACCATTTTTCCTCCATCTGCTCGGCAGATTTTTCGCCGTTTGCTGGCGTTCACGTGGCGGACCCTGAATGCCCCCCCCCCACCCCCTATTTCACCCACCTTATCAGATCCTTTAGTTTGTCAACTAACCTCTAACATGTCTCCTATATTTTCCCTCCAGTTTCTCCTCTTTTTCCAATTTGCCTCCAATCCTCACTGAAAAACTGAACGATGACTTTAACTACATTGACTATGTCAACAGAATTCACATAATTGCATCAAGTTAATTGAAAGCAATAATATTAAGTTTAAATAACTAATATTCATGTTATTTCTTTCAACTAACATAATAGAGTTATGGGGAATCTCTTGACATAATACATTTCAGTTTTTTCAGTGCTCCATCTATGTCCCTTTACTATCTTTAAGCCCCCTTCTCCTCTTTCCTTATCTCTCCCGTCCCTTCTCTGTCTTAACCCATTTCTTTGTCCCTATATACTTTTCTTCACTCATGTTCTTATCTTCCTTTATCTGCCGTTTGAATGTATTCTCCTACACCCACCCCCTATTGATTATTTTTCTTCTTCCTGCTCGTGTTATTTCCTGTCTTCTTAAACTCTTGTTTTATGTCCCCTTCTCAAGATGTTCCCCTTGCTGTCCTATTCTTACTCCTCTATATCAGTCCTTATTTTACTCTCCATCAATGTCTCTTCTTGTTTTAACTAATAATTTCTCCCTTTCCTCCGTTCACTTATCAACCTTCCTCCCCTTTACTGTTTTTCTTTCCTGTCAACTACACTACTGTCCTCCTGCCCATTTCCTTTAATTTGTCTCCTTTCCTACCCATAACCTCTTTGTTTATATCCTCATTATCTCCTTATTACTGTCTATTGGAATTTTCCATTTATTTTTATCCTTTAGTTTGTCCTACATTCCTCCCATTCTCAATCTTTCTTTCTTTCTTGTACGTTTTTTCTACTTTCTCTTCCCTTTAAAGTTACCATCGATCCTTTGCTCATCTTTTTTGCTCTAGGGTCATGTTCATCTTTATATTCTCTTCTTCTCGTCTGCTTTTGACATCACACTCTTCTCTCCTTAATCTGTCCATCTTCAATTATCACCCTTTAACCATTTTTTTTTTAATTGGCTTGTCCTCATTGTTTTATACAATTATTTGAACTGCAAAATCTTTAATGTAATGATTAAATTAATTTATATTTTGTTGTGTATGTTTGTGAAGGGATATATTTGTCCTGTCTCCTCTCGGTCTGTTTGCTGGTCCCTTTTTAATAACACTATACCTTAGCCGCCCCTATTCTTGCAGTACATACACAGTTGTGCACAGATATATAAGGATTTAATAATGTATATAACTCCTCCTGTGCACACCGAAAAAAGATGAAGGCTGCTGTATAAACAGATAGTAAAGTAATATTTTCCTGACAAATAATAGATGAAGGCAAGACACTCAAAGCCAAAACATGTTTTTTCATTTACTGGTAGATGAAGGGATGTCCAAAATATCCAACTAATTGGCAACAAAATTAACCAAGAATTACAAAATAATTCTGTTCCGGAGATTTTTGCAAAAATTGCATTAGTATGTGTAGGCTAATAGGCTACTGAATTAGGGCAGGAAAGATTTATACCAATTTAATCTGTGGTGTTTCCCATTAAAAGACAATTTAAGAGACTTTATATCTGTTTACAAGTACATTTCTGATTGGGCGATTTTGAATGGTAAAAAACCCTAGTTTCCTTCATTTTTGTCTTCTTTGCTCACCATCCTCCAATCCATCTTGGATGTATACTTTTTCTAACTCGTCTCACTTTGAATTCACCGCCTCCCATTTATTTCAGTTCTCCCTTTAAAACTCCCCCGTCATTCTTCCTCTACTGTCATTTCTTCCCATTTCTTCCCTTCTTTTGTTATGCTAAAAGAAGGCTGCTAGAGAGCGCGAGACCAATCACAGCCACGAGCTCTTCTTCTTCTGTGTGTTTATCCGTTAATAGCGCGTGTTCACGTGGACAAGAAACCTATTCTGATGAGAAGGAGGGAGGGAGGCGCGTTCACGAGGCTGAGGGGGAGGAGGGGAGGAAGCTAGTCAGCCATCCAGCCGCGCGCCTGCTCGAGACAGCAGGTGCCCGAGCCCCAATGATGTGCCGAGTCCCCGTTAGAGAAAAGAAAAAAAACTAATTTGCATTGCTAATGGGCTCCTCGGAGCCTCCTCCCCCTCCATTTTGGGGGCAAAAAAGCTTCTAATATGGCGACATGTTTTTATTCCCCCCTTCCTACAAGCCATGAAAAAATATATTCCTTAAGGTTAAAATGTATTTTAAGAATACAGCATTAAAAAAAATATATATATAAAAAACATGAAAGATTAAGAAGGTCACCAGACTTCACAGGATGGACCCACACTTTAGATACTGTAGCAATGTGTTACTAAGTAAAATAGTGGCTTTTCATATGGAAATGTTTGTGAGGGGGTACATTCGGGTTAATGGGCCGATGTAAAGCGTTTCCCAACAGATTTACACAGGGAACAATAGAGAGTGAGTGTGACGCCATGGGGGAGACAGAATGCAATATGGGCATTGCAAAGAGCACAACATGGTCAATTCATAAGCCAATCGACAGGGATGCTCATAATCAATGGTGATAAAAGAGTAGCCAGAAAAGGGTTCATGGAGGGCTTCGACATCAACAACAACAACAACAACAACAACAGGGAGAGGGGCTCACACCGAATTCCTCATTGAGCAAAACAAGTGAAGCGCCAAATTCCCAACAAGCAGCCCCCTTGTCTATTGTGGGGGAAGAAGGGGAGAGAAAAAGGCTTCTCTACTCCTTCCTTCAAACAATCTCAGAGAGAATAAACTATATCCGTTAATAAAAATAACATTAATTGTATCGAAGGGTCTAAAAATAATCACGTTTCCCTGCCTGCTTTCTCCACGTTGACCTCGTTTACACACATGGACGCCAGGCAGTGATTATGATGTGATTCTGTCTGTCGCCATGTGCGTGCGCCTTTATACGCGCAAAATGGTAGAGACCCTCGCACCCCCAACCACCGTCTCTCTCTGCGCGCGCATTGTGTAATATTCTCAGGTTTTTATTGCACTGTTTATGTAATTTTTTATGACCATAACCATAAAGACTCAATCACAGTTACATACATCTTTGGATTTTTGTGCAGTTTTTTTTTCTCCAGACGCTGGAAACACATACATGCACATGTAGAGACACCCACACACGTGAACAGATGACACGCTCGCATGTCAGATGCACAGATTTCACATTGGACTGTATATGCCTGCCTACAACAAACGCCCCATAAATTGAAATATGGTAGAAATATAGACCGGCTTTACATCCCTGCAGAGTGTATATGAATGAAAAATAACCCAACGCTCCCTGTTGAGCCGCACATGGACACTATAAAATATAAGGGAGATTTGTGTGTGTTTTGCTCAATAAAAAGGAAAAAACGGCGCACAAAAACACACCAACAAGACACCCAGATTGGTGCCAGCCTGTGTGATTAATCTGCTGGGCTTGATTTCATGTGAATGACTTTATCACAAAATGAACATATTTCTAATTTATTTTTGGAGAACAGTTTTTGCCACCGCGCGCAGCTTCATTGTCCCCCTCCGCCACTTTCCGTCTCCTCGCGCACACCAAAGACCCGCCGACCACGCCAAAATAAGCCCCTCGTGCGTCCCCGGTCAGTGTAACCTCACCGCTCCTACTACTACTAATACTACCGAGTTAATGTGTCCGTTAAAGGCTAATTACCCGCCGGCTAATCGCCATTAAACGCATTCCCGCGACTTGTAGCCTCAAACTGCACCCACAGCTGTTCATTGAAAGATGTGAGAAGCAAAATAAATAAATCAGAGGCAGATATGATTGCAAACAGCAGCAGGGACACGATAAAAGCCGGCAAAAGGTAAATAAATGAGCCAAACAAACCTCCTTCCGTGCGCGTAAATCCGTTTCCAAGCGCGTGGAGAAAAGGGTAATAAGCTTGTTGTGTTGCACGGGCTCAATCCTACCAGCCTCTCTCTCTCTCTCCGTCTGTGGCTATGTCTCTCTCCCTGTCTGTCTCTCTCGCTCCCTAGCGCGTCTCAGTCTCTCTCCCCCCCCTTCTTTCATTCTCAATGTCTCACTCTCTTTCTCTCTCTCTCCTTCTCAGCCAATAGTGTGAGGGATGGAATTGGCGCGAGAGGTCTTGTAGCGGGACGTTGGCAGGTTCCGAACGCGCGCGCCGCACACACACACGCGTGTAATCACATGCACGGACGCACAAGGACCCCTTCTATCACCCCCTATGGTTGCCCCTAGCAACTATAAGAGCGACCCCGCCCCTTGCCTTGCTGTACCCCCCACCAACCTAAATTTCATCCCCCAGTTAAGGACGGTTTAGGGAAAAATTATCTCGTCGCGGGTTAATTTGCTCACCAGCCGCTAGAACATGATGCGCGCGAGCTTTTCATAGATTGCGAGAGACAGAAAGAGGGAGAGAGAGAGAGAGTCTGGGCGCCAACAGCTTACAACTCTCCCCATGGTGGCTGGTCCATTCACGTTTCAGGCATTGTATTGTACCAGTGTGTGTGTGTGTGTGCGTGTGTGTGTGTGTGTGTGTGTGTGTGTGTGTGTGTGTGTGTGTGTAGGCAAGGAGAACAATGAGGGCAAAGCATCCGAGCAAGAAGAGGGGGGCAATGGGTCGGGGTAAGGAGCCCCCCCCCCCCCTTCTTTTAAAATCAACCATTCAGAGTGAACTGGAAGAAGATGGAGACAGAAGGACTGCGTTCGCACTGAGCAGGCTAAATTCGAAAGTGCACATGTTGCCTGCATGTCGCTGCGCTGCGCTCACTTTGCACTACAGCTTTGTTCCATCTGCTTTCGAGCGCCCACTGAAAGCGATTCAGCAGCAGAGCGTCTTCATGCAGGCGGTTGTTGTGTGCTGCTATGATGTCATTTTTTGGTCGCTTTTTTCACAGCCCAGTATCTTCTATCCAGAACCAACACTCAGGTTGATGGGTCTGACTTTCATGCAGGAGACCAGAGATTCCTGTCACAGATCAGCCACATTCTCCTTCCCCAAACTTAACTAGTTGTGAACTATGGCTTATTTGCTATGACCAAAATTGTATTCCTGACCTATCCTCTTTAGTTATCATTTTGAAAGAAATATCATTGAACTATGGTGTGGCAGAATTGTCCAATAGTGATATGGGTGCTGTTCTCAAGGACACCAGAACTGACACTAATGTGCTGTTTACACGATAACGCAAACGGTTGTATCCGCAACTTTTCTCTTTCGTTTAGTCCGTTCGTTCACACGAAGCCATAACGGAAACGCGGAAACGGACCTCGCAAACGATAACGGGTCCCAAGGTGGATAGATCTGCAACCGGAACGCTCTGGGGGGGGGCAAACGGCTCCGTGTGTACGCCCTATACGATCATTTCCTGATAACGATGAGCCATAGCCCCACCTCTGCTGCTCACTGCTGTATCATGGTCAGTAGCTACTGTCAGTAGCTACTGCTACTGCGACTGACCATGCTACAGATGTTAGTGCACAATCTACAGCTCGACCATGCTACAGATCAGATGTTAGTGCAAAATCTACAGCTCCTCTACCACAACCATCAGCAACAAGTGGACATGGAGAATTACATGAACTACATGTTGCTAAATCCACCGCGGGGCATAAACAGAAGGGCAACCATGGCAACCATGCTCGGGGGTCTTCTTCGCTGCTTTTGGTGTATTTTGTGGCGGAAGTTACTACACCACTTACAGGCCCGGCATATGTACTACAGCGTCTCCAGCGCTTTCGAGCGGTCTCGTGCAGAAGTACAGCGCCACTTACAGGCCCGGCATATGAACTACAGCGTTTCCAGTGGTCTCGTGTGAACGGACACGTTAAATGAGCCGAATGCGTGTGAACGGAATACTTTTTTGAAAATGAATTCGGTGCGTAAATGCAAAGGTTCCCGTTTAAATGGGGTCTAAACCAGTAAAAAACTGTATACACACTTGCGATGAAATGAAGAACATACAAACCATAGCTTGGTGTGAATGGGGACGGGGAGGGGAGACAACTGTTAAGGCTGAGAAAAATGTCAAATTAGAAATAAGTCAAGTTATTGGTTGCCTTTGCCGAAGGACGCTTCGCATCCAAACAGTAATGATGAGAACAGATAAAGCACACATTACACAGGTAGTTCACTGACATCCAAGCAGTATGGCGTGGACCCGTATAGAAAAATCCACAGTTTATTTTCAACTGAGACCGAGGGTGCGTTCGCACCAGTCCTGGTAAGGGTAGTTGAATTGAACCCTGGAACGTTTCCTCCCTTTTGTCACATTAACTGTGGGGTTTCTTTGGGAGTTTGTCCTTGTGAAGGTCTAAGGTCAGAGGGTGTCGTATTCTGTACAAACTGTAAAGCCCCCTGAGACAAATGTGAAATTTGGGATATTCGGCTATATATATAAACTTTGATTGATTGATTGAATGTTAACACCGGACAAACTGTAGCGCAGATCAAACTACACACTCTGGTTCGCCACAAAGGGATAGTTTTGTCAAGTGAACTCTTGAGCAGCTAATTTTGGGTGTTAAAACCAGTCAAACCAATCAAAGAAAATATTCCATTTATGTGTACTACATTTTTTTCAAAAAGGTTTTACCTTCCCTTTTTTTGGGAACTGGTGAAATAGTATCTGATTGCATGTTTGGTTCCACTCTATCTGATATTTATACTGCAATGAGACAATAAATGAGATATTAATTAGATAGATAGCACTCCCCAAGATTCACTCTCCTTCGCAAAGGGACACATTTGTTGGTAGGAGAGCGGTCATCACCCTGAAGTCCCTCTTCTTAATTTCCTGCTGTTAGGGGACTGTAGGTTGAACTAGTCGTGTATACGTAGCTAGCAACTAAATGTGTTAAATCTACCAACTTTATATATCTAAAACTGATCTGATAACCACACTGTGAGGTTCTTGCTGGTTTTACAGCTGAATTAGTTTGCATTTTGCAACTCACTTCTTTTAAATTAAGGACGAAACATTGTTTGCTTGCGGCTGCCCTTTACTAAATCAAATAACTATACATTTCTTACACTGCCCTGTCATTTTATTCTCCTATTGTATAAATGTCAATTTTGTTTAGCCTGTTTCCATTTCCGGTTCTCTTGGCTCTCTACAACAGTTTTTAATTGTATTTTGTCTCAGTGCTTTTGATGTTTGACGTAAAGCACTTTAAACAACACTTTCAGTGATCACAGCGATAGCAAGAGTGGACAAAAAAGATATTCAACCAGCTGAGGCTCTGCAGACCAGACTCTCTGTCTCACACATTTTGTCGACTGCAGACCAAAAGTGGGCAAAGAAGAAGTTGTTTTCCTTTTGAGCTGTTTTAGTGTCGACAGAGGTCTTTCCCTAAAGACACCTGAAAACAAAAGTATGGAAACAGGAAGTGGAACCTCCAATTCTTAAAAGTCAAGCGAATGCTAGGTTCCTTAATCCTGCTTTCTTACTAATGACCAACAAGGGGCGATTGACTGGTGGCAAAAGGAAGTCCAATTGCATAAAAACCTGAGAGAAAATTACAGTTCTTAACCTATTTAATACCACATTGAACATTTTCCCAAATTATTTTAATAGTCTCAATTGTAAGTTTCAATTTGTATTCAATATGCTTGATGTTCATTTAAATTATCGTCCCATTAAGTGTAACATATTTGTTAAAACAGCACAATAGTAGTAATAGGCATTTTTTTAATCCCTTGCAGTCATTAACCGCTGTTGATGCTTCTTTGAGAAAAGTATCAAACCTTCAACGGCTCCATCAGAGCTGCAAAGTGACCCATAGACCCAGCTGTTCCTGCTAAGAGGACACTTCCTTTGCAGAAAACGGTTAAAAAAAAGAAGAGAACATAAAATACTGAGCTGGCTATTAAAAAAATCTCAGATATGTGAGGGTAAGTCAGGCGAGTTTTATAGCATTCTACATTGACTCCATCCTATTAAGAAGTACTGAAAAGAAAAACCTCCAGCTGTAATCGAGGAGTGCTGAGTCAGACTCCTTCTGCTCTACATCACCATTGGAGTGTCTGCAGATCACTCCATGTGCTCACCTAATGAGGCTTAAAAACCAGGAGTTCAACAATAACTGTGATATTTAAGAAGTGAAATATTGACATCATGTTAATAAAACACATATGATAACATGTAAGAAATCCAGCATCTCTGAAATCATTTCTGTTTCTTTCCATTCACCCTTTGTACATGCTCCCCCTGACCTCCAACACACACACACACACACACACACACACACACACACACACACACACACACACACACACACACACACGCACACACACATGCGCACACACACACACACACATACACACACACACACACACACCACGCACAATAGGCACAGTCAAATAAAAAACAGAGCAATGACAGCGTAAATGACAACAATCAATCGATCAAAGTTTATTTATATAGCTCACTATCACACATTTTACATTTGTAATTGTTTTTGCAATTGGGCACCGGATTCAAACCAACCTTGAAACTACATTGGTGGAAAAGGGGTAATTGTCATTTTCATGTATTTATCGTGTAGTGAAAATCTAATATTGTGAAAGCCATAATCCAAGCTTTCTTCCCTGTAGACTACCACTCATTGGGGAATGGTCTATCCCACTTTGACCTTTAAATATAAACTGCGTCATCCCGTTTTGGCCCTGCAGTGGAAGACAGAATATTCCTCTCTAGGCTTGTAGTTCAAAACAGATTAATGAGTGATCTAATGAAGGATGCACAACGGTATTCGGTTGTTATTGCAGACATACATAGACACACACACAAAGATAAAGCTTCAGGGCAAAGTTGACGAACATGACAACATGGTTTCATCTAGAATTCCCTCATACCTTCATTCTTCACTCCTCCTGCCTTCCTCTGTCTACAACTCCATATTTCTTCCATCTCCCTTATATAAAATCTCTCATCTCATTCCCATTCTGATCCTATCTCTACGTTATTCGACCACCTCCTCCATTTTTTATCTCTCCATCAATCCATCTCTTTACTCTCTAATGAGGTGAACACATACTACAGCCATCTATCTAGCAATCTATCGCACGTACATACGAGCAAATGAAGACAGAAGGACAAACACCCTCGTATACACACATGCACAAACTGAGACATGCACACAAAGAAATCGAAACACACACAGTCCAAAGTCGTCTGGATGTCACCAGACAGAGAGATGACTAGAGAAAGTCCTCTGCCTCTGGTGACAACAGTGTGTGTGTGTGTGTGTGAGTGAGTGGGTGTGTGAGTGGGTGTGTGACTGTGTAAACGGCAACGCGGACAGAGCATGAAACAGAGGGTGGTGAATGAGGGAGAAAAAACTACAGGCAGGAAGGCAAGACAGAGGAGGAAGTGAGAAAGTGTCAGACAGCAGCGGGCCAGAGGCATTAAAAGAGAGCCAGAGTGGAAGTGAGGCAGGGATAGACTGAGAGAGAGGGGGTAATGAACGGGAGAGAGAGAGTTCGCCTGAGGACACAGCAACCAGCCTTGGTCTTGTCTAGCTAAAGCAGGGGCTGCTGGGTAATAAATAACCTTCACTGGGATGTCAGACAGAGGAATAGTGATGGAGATACACACAGATAGAGTGATAAACAGATGGATGTTAGCGGTAAAAGTAGGGTGGCTGACAGGTGAAAACACGCTACAATGACACATAACACGCGCCAAATCACATGCAAATGAAGAAACATCTTCAGCATATTACTTAAAGCACTTCATAAGCATAGCATTGCAAATGCAAAAAGCTCAAAATAAAAAACCGCTGCAAGAAGCATTAACGGAAAACGGGGACACTAAAAAGTTATGCACACTGCTGGGACCGGAGCGTTTGTTGACGTTTCGGGATTATAAAGTTGGCCAACGGTCACTGTTGTTGGAGGAAAACTTACCCAAAATGCAAGTTTTATTGCATTTATATAACAATGTGATTGCATGATTCCTTACAATGTTAATGCAAATCTGCTGTAAGCTAGCTAATGTAGCTAACCTTGTCTTTTCAAATATACTGACAAAACATTTACCATTTACAACGTCTTGGTACAGTATATGGTTGTAGTAAGGTTTGTCAAGTTGGTTTGGTACTGTAAATGGTGTTAAGGGAAAAAGTGAGCAAAACTTTGGAGTAGTTTGTGAAAATGGACCAAATTTAGCACCATTTGAACATTTTACTACGTACTACTTTTTACAGTGATTGAATACCCAATTCAGGGATATGTTCAAATGCAAAAGGAAAAACTCTCTCTTAAATAAAAGATAAAATACTAAGAATTTAAGACCAAAACAGGAGGAGAATCGACATGAGGAAACTGAGGAAGAGTCAAGGAGATGGAGAGTGAATGGTGTCATGTGAATGGCAGGACGTAGATGTGCCATTCATGTACACACACACACACACACACACACACACATACACACATACACACACACACCACACGCACACACACACGCAAGCACGCACACACACACACACACACCCCCCCCACACACACACACACACACACACACACACACACACACACACACACACATAAATGTGATTTCATTTGTAAATTCTTGATTTTTTGTATCGTTTATGGCTGGTATTATGATGTGGCTATAACTGGTTAAAATTGTATGTCTGAATGCACAATTTTCCTTGAATCCATATATGTGTTTGCGAGTGTACATTCATAAAATATAAGTGAATAAGTGTGTGTGTGTGTGTGTGTGTTTGTGTGTGTGTGCTCTTAAGTAAGATTATGTACATGTCAAGGGTGAGGGGAGGTGTGTGTGTGTGTGTGTGTGTGTGTGTGTGTGTCTGTGTCTGTGTCTATCAAGCTCTCAGCGCTACCTGTCAAATTAATTTCCCGCTCACCCATCCCCCACGCTTATTTTTGGACGTATGTGGTGCCCATGCAGAGGTCGTCAGCCAATGAGCTTGCGGTTCAGAGCCCCTGTTGGCAGCAAGCCTCTCTGTGATTGGCTGAGGCGAGCGGACTATACGCGGAGGAGTTTAGCTGGGATTAACTTTGCTTTATAATCAATGTTGACTGGTGGAATAACAGAGGGGGGCTGGGGGTAAGAAAAGGCAAAAAAGAAGTGACTAATGAGGAAGAGAGAAGGAATAAAATGATGTAAGGGAGGTCAAATTGTGTAAGAGTGGGACAAATGTGTGTATGTGTGGCAAGGAAGAGGAGGACTGAAAGAAAGAAGGGCGGTGTTTACTGTACAGATTGGAGACCCCCCCCGAGGAAAATGTGTAATATTGGCATAGACTGTATATATAAATATTGGATATTGGGCTGCATAAATAAGTACACTACAATACAACAAAATATGAAAAATACATACTATATTCAAAGTGGAGGGCTATGATGTGACTTAGCAGGAGATGGATACAGCAGGAACAGGAGGTAAATCAGAACAAGAAGCGAAATGAAAAGAGAAGGAAGTGAGAAAAGACAGGAAAAGAGGGAGCAAAGTTTTAGGAGGAGGAGGAAGCACAGGAGGAAGTGAAGAGAAGGAAGACAAGTGCTAGACATATGGCAGGAGAGCAGATAGTAGTCCAGTTGCCAGCTTTGTGAACCCGGAAATGTTGTGTACCCCAAAGTTAAAATGTTAGAAATGTAAAGTACGAGTCCCCAGCACATACAAAACTGCTGGATGCTAACTTGCATATTTGGGCAATTTGTATGTGAACATTAGTTAAAAGATGACTTGGCCGATTTGGACAATTTTGGAGTGATTACTGGGGTTATTGAGGATGCTGAATACATTTTTGACATTTACAGGGTCTAAAATGGCAGCTTTAACCAGAAAGTGGCCATTCAGGCTGATTTTGACTACAATTAGTATAGTGTTGCGACAATTGGATATATAGAGCACAAGATTAAAATGAATATAATTCTTTACTCTGGACAACTTTTCTTCAAATAAATAGGCAATCTGTTCAATCCAAATGATCCAGAGTCCCCTAAATGTCGACCCAAAATGTGTCAAAATCCGCCCACTGGGAGTACAAATATGGACATTTTCTGGTTAAATCTGCCATTTTGATCCTTAATTGGACTCAGCATCCTAAATAAGCCCCATAATCACTCCAAAATGGTCAAAATCGAGCCATTTTTTAACTGTCCACATAGGCTATAATGGTAATTCATGCTTATTAACGAATCTTATGCTAATTGTGCAAATTGCCTAACATATGCAAGTTAGCTTCCGGAAGTTTCTATGTGCTGGGGAACCGTACTATACATTCCTATCATAAAACGTTGGTGTACTCAACATTTCCGGGCTCACAATAGGACCCCATGAGCTGGCAACTAGACTATAAAGTGAAGGCAAAGGGGAAAAGAGGAAGTGAGATGAGAGGAGGAAGAAAGCATAGAAAGAACAAGGAAAAGAAGAAAGGAAAGGAACTGTGTGATAAAAATGAAGATGAAGGGGTTGAAGAGTAAGAGCAGGTAAGAATAGAGAAAGTGAATTATAAAAAAGAAGGGCAGGTGTAGAATAAAATAAAATGGAAGTAAACAAAGAGTATAGGTGGAGGGAGAAACAGGAAGGGATGAGATCAAGGAAGAGCGGGAGGTGGAGGAAGGAAAGAAGAGGGATAAGGGGGAGGAAGGGGGTGAAGAGGAGGGGCAGGTCTTTCAGTGACTGTGCTCTCATGCATGTCAGCGTCCTCCACCCCCCCATTCAACCACCAACCCCCCATTATTCACATGAATTAAAGGCTGTGTGTGTGTGTGTGTGTGTGTGTGTGTGTGTGTGTGAGTGTGTGTGGGTGTGAGTGTGTGTGATGAGTCATACTTTTGTTTTGTGGCATTCTTTACTTCCAGCGAATGGACTGCTGACAATGACGCATACACACACACACACACCACACAATCACACAAAAGGACACACCCACCCACACACGCATAAACACACACACACAAATGGTTTCAGGGAACATTTTTGCATTTGGACTTTAGATTGTGAGCTAGTTATAGTCACATTATAATTGTAATGACACACACACACACACACACACACACACACACACACACACACCCCCCCACACACACACACACACACACACACAGAGATGAGGTAATGACAGGGAAATAAATGAAGAGTTATATAAGTTAGAAGCTTGGGCAGCAACAGAACACTGAGAGCTTTTGGCCTTTTCTGGTTATTACATTAATTAAACTTATTTTGAAAAATGTAACTCTATATGTTTGTGACAAAGTTGAAACATGTATACTGGTTATCATACTTTGCCTTGCAAATATTCGAACTGCATACGTTTGGTTTTCAGTGTTGGATTTGAAATGTTGATAGCCTCACAGCAACACCAGATATTTTATTGTTCTTTATCGCGCCTTGATTATGAGTTTGCATTTCTGACTTTGTGATATGAAGTAATGGGCTACACAAATACTCACAGAACTGGAATAACATTATTTTTCACCTTCATTAAAGAGATTTAGAGAAGTTTACCGTGATAGAGCGACATTTCCTACAACATATCGAGGGGTGAGAACCAGAGGGGCGCAAGTGACATTTTGGTCAAAAATTAGTTATATATAGCAAATGAAAGCTCTCGATGAGCTGTTTCTACTGCCAAAACATTGCATGTGAATTCTAAACCAATCCAGAGTTATTAATCAAAAACCAAGAGACCTAACACAGAACACACTGAACTCTTTGGCCCTGAGAAATGTATTATGGTAAAGCCTTTGGATAGCACTTGAGTCCAAATGGCTGACACCACATGTAAGCAAGTTAGGTCAACCATGAGAAGAAAGCTTTTCACACTGAAGTGTTACTAAGCTTATGGACTTGGCTTGGCAACTGGAAGGTCACCAGTTCAAGTCCCGGAAAGACCAAGTGCTACCGAGGTGTCCCTGAGCAAGGTACCGTTCCCTACACTGCTCCCCGGGCGCCGTACATAATGGCAGCCCACTGCTCCTAACACTAGGGTGGGTCAAATGCAGAGACTGTCCGGCAGTGGCTAGGTCAGTAGGGGCTTGGACTGGGAGCGGTATGGTCGATTGTTCAAGTCCGCGAACAGACCTAAATAAGGAGTTTGGACCAGAGTTCCCGTTAGCCGGTAAATACCGGACTATGACCGGTAAAATATGCTGAAGACCGGCAAATCTAAATCTCTCCGGTCAAAAATAATGTCCCCTTAGCGCAATACCGCATCAGTTGCACCACTTATGTGACAGACAAGCATAGTATGTGACAGACAAAAGAGTATGTGACAGACAAGAATAGTCAATTCTAATGTCTAACACTTAATGTGGAGAAAGAGATGTCCTGTATGGGTTGACTGTGCGTTGATCTGTTGGTAATGCCTCGGGGTTCCGGTGGGCATGTAAACAAATGCATAATGCTGCGCTATACTTTGTGGCCTCACCTGTTTGCATAGCGACGCTTATTGTTTAGGTGTCTTTTAATAAGCAGGTAGTCATATCATTAGCTAGAACTAGCTAGATCTGATCGATATGGACATGAACGCGAGTGAAGTCTAATCTGACGGGAGAGAGAGATCAGCTGCTGCTGACGAGTCGACGCGCAGCTCTGCATGATCACCTGCAGCGGTGAGCGGAACAAAACACACACTTCAGGTTAGAATATCACACGTAATTATTTTAATTACCTCTTACCTACCTAAACTAGTTATAGATACGTTTAGTTTTACTGTCGGGTCACTCATTACTGGATCCTCGAGCTGCATGATACTGGCGGGCTGTCAGGAGAGAGAGAGAGCGCTCCGTTTATTATTCCCGTGTTATTGTAAATTACTGTACACGTTTGAATAGTTAATCTACTGTAATTAGTTTGTTTAATATCGAATCATATACATTTGTTTTAAAGCTCAATAAATAACAAAGAAGACCTTTGACCGGCACTTTTTAATTTTGTCCGGAAGATTTAAACGTTAACGGACATTTTGACCGGCAACTAATTATTCTAACGGGAACTCTGGTTTGGACTGCTACTTGGAGAGGTCCCAGTTCACCTCCTGGGCCCTGTCGTGGTGCCCTTGAGCAAGGCACCGGACATCCCCCTTCCCCCCTCACTCCCATTACTCCCCGGTGTGCAATAGCTGCCCACTGCTAGTACTAGGATGGGTTAAATGCAGAGAACACATCTCACTGTGTGTGCTGTGTGCTCTGCATGTGTGACCATTTAAAGAGGGTTTCATCCATCCGATTCTATCTATTCTATTCAAGATGCAGAAGAGCTTGATGAAGAGAATTAAATAATCCAGGATTCAAATTCAATGACAAAGGAAACTTAGTTTCTACAGATCCATCTTCAACAGAGAATTCAACTCATCAGAGATCAGCACATGCATGTTCCAGTATATGTCAACTCTTTCAGGTACTGAGCATGTGGTGCTGTACTCTGACAGGACTGCTGGTTTTAGTGCCATGTGTCTCCATGCAGTTAAAACCTTGCCCATCTCCATGATTGACCATACATTCATGGAGTCTGGTCACAGCCAGATGGCATATGACAGTGTCCATGCAGCCATTGAGACCGCCAGAAAAAAAGTGCCTGTGTACAGTCCGGAGGGGTACTACACTCTTGTAAGGATGGCAAGGAGGAACAGGCCATACAAGGTAATTGAGCTTGGGCACAGTGACTTTCTGGATTTCAAGTACTTCTCACAACACACGTTGTTCACCAACACGATGTTCCCATTTTCTTCGTGTCACACAGAACGATTTTAAAAGCAATGTATTTCTATTGGTAGTATGTTTCGTGCCTGCACCACGTCTTTTTGTCCGGTCGGGTCTTGGAAGACCAGAAGCTGTGTGGTTCATAAAAACATTTTCTTACTCAATATCAAGCCACGATTATTGTTTTTATTTTAAATTTTATAATGTCGGACTTTTTTTGCCATCCGCGAGGAAAAGAAATGGGGCTCAGAGCCTCAGAATACTGAAATCAGTATTTTTTCAAATCTTTTTTTCCTTCTAATTTGTTATTAGGCCTATTTACTTTGCTTTTAAAATTGTTCTGTGTGACACGAAAAAAATGGGGAAATCGTGTTGGTGAACACGAATCAATAGATTAATTTCGTGAGTATAACACGAAATGCCGTGAAACTGGGTTTTTACATCTCATCAACTGATGTGTTTATGATGACATTTTTTAAGTCTACGAGAAATCTTGTGAAATAATTACTATTTCTGTTGACCTAAAGAATTGTGATTATGATTTGACCAGTGGCGAGCCGTGACTTTTATACCTAGGCCCTCTGACCCCCTTCCCTCGAAAATAAATAAATAAAAGAGTTATTACGTCACAGCGTATACTTCAGCGGAATATCAAAACAACGGCCCGGGGTGCAAAAAGCATCAATGACAGCGACCACACAAAACAACACCTGTAAATAACCCAATTTGTGTTCTTTGAAATTGAAAAGGAATTTGCATTGTGTTTGTTACTTTCGTTGCAGTTGTATATGTCTTCAGTGTAATTTGGCTTGGCTTCTTATTTTGTATGGACATGCTTTTATTTTGAAGGAGAGTTTACGCGGTTGACAGGAAGTTGTTGTTGCTATGGAAATCTTGACCCGTTGTTATAACCGTATGATTATAACACATGCATAACCTTCCCAGCGGGCGGAACTTGTCATAAAGTCCGCGATAATAAAGCCCACCCATTTAGAGGGAAGATATGATTGGTCAATTGTACTGTCATTTGACATTACTCTCTCGTTGAGTTACTATAGCGGGCCCTAGCGGGTGAATTCATAGCTGGACCACTAATCAGCTCCTATCTTCACCTTGCAGAGACCAGACGAGCTTCTTTAATTTAACCCTTCACATTCCAACAGAAACTGAATAGTTAAATCGAAGGATTTATTTCTTTGGAAATGTTATTTTAAATACAATTAAATCAAGTTATTTTGGTAAAACTAATGAAAAATGTAACAAAAAAAATATTTAAAAAAATAATATTTTTTAAAAATGTTTTTAAATATTATTTTGTAGAATACAACGGACGGCAATACACGTTTAAAAAATGATGCCGAAGTAACAACATACTGATACCGGTTAGTAAAAACCATGAATTAATTCTTTGACAAGTCTGCAGACAGACGGCAGGCGAAAAAACTTTTAAAATGCGTGTTTTCTGAATGGAGATTGGCTAAGCTAACGTTGTATATGCTCCGACCGTCCACACTCACAACAACGGCCTACACAGACATAAATAAACCAGCGACTGTATTCGCCATGACACAGACAGTCTGTGGTTTGTACTTGTTTAACTTTTGTCTAGTTTCTGAACAGATATGAGGAGCTGTGAGCTCTGAGGGCTAACAGCTAACGGCTGATGTTGGTTTTGTGTTTCGCATTGAAGATGACGTCACGGTTCCGCCTACACTGCGTTACTATAGATACTACCCCAGTTCCTAAACTGTAATGGAAATGCAGCATAAAGTGAGCCTGGCGTAACAAGGCCTAACAAGGCCTAGCCATACCGTACTAAGCCGAGCGAGGCCCTGCAGTGGAAAAGCTCCATAAGCGATTGTGGCCAGGGAGAAGGATGTCTGGGTAACCTTGTTTAACCTGCTTAGTTTAATGGGATATCAGTCACGCTGGATCACAGGCTCCAATCATGGCTACACACTTTGGGCAAAAGGCATCTTCAAAAAAGTCGTCAGACCATGTCGCAGCATCCACAATGTCTTGGAAACACGTTCCCCACTTTGTAATTGGAGGGCTTCATCTGGCGACTTTTCAAAACCGACAATCTTTCCCACCAAACACAGCGATTTAACCGGGATGCAGGGTTCAAATACTCTCTTAAGCACCCTTTTTGCACTCTTTATACTTGCACTCCTGCCCTATTTGTATTAGAATCTCCTATAGCAGCACCATTTCCTTTAGATCTGGTTAAACATTTTGTAGGAGGTAGTTTATTTTAAGCATACCCAGGCCTAGGCAAGTCCCCAACTCTATAATCATTTGTGATAAGAGGAGTGATATTTGACAATAAATATATTGCTATTTTGTTGTTATCACTGCAATAAGGGCTTAGGGTTAGGGTTGAGAAAAATGAATTATAGTCCTATTTAGCAGTGATGTGGAGGTAGCCAAAATGTTGCTAACACTGTACAACAATGCCCCAACACAAAGTGGCTGTGGAACCACCATACAGTGACACACACACTATTCACTCTCTCTCCCTTGACAAAGCCTCCCTCGCCCCTTCTTTCTACTAGTCCCCCCTCTACCCTTCCATAATCCCATTATGTGTTGCGATGACCTGTCAGTGTCAATAAGTATTGTTGTCATGCCAACCTCCCGCCATGGGTTTGCCCCTGGGCTCTCCGCCAATTGAAACCGTTCCTGTTGATTAGCCGGCGGTGAGCTCGTTAGGTGAGCCCCGCCCTCTACAGGGGAGTTACACTTGGGGGGAGGGTTGATGGGCTGGGGGGGGGGACACCTTCTGGCAGCCATGTTGGCAGTCCTGATTGAGTCACAATGGATATATGAGCTAACTAACATTTTATACCTAATCCTTCGCAGTCTTCTTAGCTTAACTGACAGAGTGAAAATTGAGGCTCAAGACACAAAGTCAGTTGAGCGAGCATTTACAGATGCCCACAAAACCTTTTACTAAGATATTTGTTTCTTGTTTGACATATGATTAGTTTCAAAACAATGGTTGTATTAATTATTTGTTATTAAAGTTGATGCGTTGCCTCTTTTATGTTCTTGTTTGTGCATCACTCATGTTCAGCCTTTAATTTCTTAATGAACTGTTTTTACATTTCTTTTTAAAATAGAAACCAAATTCAGACTGCAGGCAAATCTGATTGGTTTCACTTTAAGACAGACTGGGTGCACTGTTATTTGCAATTGATCAGATTGGTTTTGTGTTTCCACACGTCACCATCTTACCTGCATTGGTTGTAAGGTAAAGACGTTAGCATCAGACACTATGTAGCTACTCTTGTGATGCGGCTTTGCAACACTGACAGAAGCATAATCCTCGCTCACTGCGAGGATGGGTGCAGAGACTTGTGGTCAAAATAGTTAGTTAAGTTATGTTTCTATAGTTGCCTCCCCTGCTAACTAACATACAGATTTGATCTGATCAAAAGGTCAGTGGTTAACAAAGTCAAAGTTGAAACAATATTAACTTCGAGTGCAGTGGTGCTTCTTGCCGAGGGTAACGCTTCCACCCACTTAGAAACACAACAGCAACATCAGCGCAGAGCCGTTTCAACGCCTGTCATGTGAATGCAGCTTAAGAAATTAAGTTATAAAGTTGCAGTTCATACATGGTATTTAATTGTCTATCCACAGACTGTTGTTACCCTTTGAAATCCAATTTGAGCGGCCATTTGAGATGGATTTTTACATATCTGATTGGAATCCCATTTCAAAGCACCTTTATATATGTTTGGATCTGATTTGCTAACCACTTTTGGATATGCCATAAAATTGATTTGGACTGGCAGTCTAAACAAGACCTTAGTGTTAAAACTGTACTGACAGTTGGTCTCGAATGCTGTGACTTGTCTGACTTCTCCTCTTGCTTGTCCCCGTGTGTGGGCGACCAAACCTGTTTCCCTGCTGGGCCCATAAGGAAACTACTTTAATCTAAAAACTCCACCAAACTGAACATGGCTGGTACCAAGATTTTTGCTCTACTTCTGCCATTACTGACTGTTGGCTACAATTTGTCTTTACCTCTTCCATCTCTAGATATAAATATGTACATTACAATGAGAATAACAGGTGTGCAAGTGTGTTTAAGTGTTATAACTAAAGTCCAGCTGAGCAGGTGATGTGAGAAAGCTGTGACCCCATAATGTAAATGTTTGCTGGGATGTTCCCCCAGAATTTGGAATGTGGAGTACTCAGCCTTTTATATGAGACGCTTCTGACTGGATTATATTTGAGAACAGCCTTACCTAAGCTCTTTGTGTCATCTGGCTTAACTAAACCTAACAAACGCGATCTTGCTAAATTACCTTCCATTGCTAGTTATCAACTGGTTAAGTCAACCCAGGGTTTCTCTCATGAAAAGGTTCTGGCAAGATTTGACCAATCACAAACATGGAAAAGTGTACTGACACTGGAGCATAATACTTCATGGATGAAGAGTAAACTTAAACGAGACAAATTCGAGGAAGGTAAACCTTATACTTCCATAAATGAATCATAGAATCCCCGCTTACCCCGAATCCTGCTTCCTAGAACACTCCAATAAACCGAACCAAACGGGAAAGCTTTTGCAATACAATGTCATAAACGATATTTGTGATAGCAGAACTCTTATAGAGATACGTTTTGAAATTCAGAACGCAGAAACACTTCTATTCAATGGGCAGGGGGTTCTGTGTTTTCTTAAGAAGGCTTTAACCTGAACCATTTAACACCTGCTTTCTCAGTGACCGAACACCATAAGCTTAAGAGCAAATACGCCATAATGCATGTTTAAGTGTAACCTCTGCTCCCAACTTAACCCTTTTAGGAAGAAGGTCAACTAATATATCTCTTTCACCACCTGTCACCGCTTTCACCGCTTTCAACACTAACTCCTGTACCCTCAGAGAAAACTGAATCGGACCTACTTGGTTTTGTTTTGATCATTATAAACTAAACACAAAAAGTAATGACATTTGTGTTTGGTAGATTATTTCTTTGATTTAACAATGCCTCTTATAAATCTCATACTGTTGGAAAGCCTGTTTATTTTCCTTTTAAAGGTCTCCTATTATGCTATTTTTAGGCATATATTATGGGTCTCAGATATATACAAATATATAAAAAACATGTCTATGATGTGTTTTGCTCAAAATACCAAACAGATCATGCATTTTAGACATCCCTCATATCCCTCCATTTCAGGCCTGTTAGAGCAGGGGTTCCCAAAGTGGGGGTCACGAGACCCCAGGGGGGAGGGTCGCGAGATGATTAAAAAAGAAAAAATATATATTTATTTTAAATTATTATTATTAGTATTATCCAGTGTTTCCCACATAATTTGATTCTATTTGTAGGGGCACCGCGCCCCCCCCCCCCAATGCAAATGAGCCATACTTTCATTAAATATGCGCATATTTTAATAGATTTCAGGAACACAATTCTGAACATTGGATAAAGTCAGGTTCGAAATTCTTGTTTCATTTTGTAGACATATTAGAATCTAAAGTTTTTACAGAAGGGATTTTGGATATCTCTTTTTATCACTCCATAAATCAGAAAATACTGTCAACAGCTCTAAAATATCAATTTTCGCCATGTTTTTAGGTATAAAATGTTATATAATTCAGGCTATGAATGATATATGAACAAACCCTTCTGTAAAAACCTTCAGAATATTGATAGGAATAAAACTGGAAGGTTTGGTGTATGTACGTGCTACTGAAGTGGAAATTTCTCACTCAGAATAGGAGAAAAAACTAATTTTGAGAAAACGACCTTTAAAGATTGCTCAGTGGCGCTACCTAAACCCTGCTGTTCTTTGGATTACAGCTTGCGCCTCGACGCACTCCGTGAAGGTATTTCGTGTTCGGGATCATTTTTTTTTTGTCTAACATTGCTTCGTGCAAGTGACAATTGTTGTCGTCTTCTCTGTGAACGTTTTTTTCGCTGTTCTTTTGCCATTTTGATATTTAAATTTCAAACACTTAGTGTGAAAAGCTTTCTTCTCATGGTTGACCTAACTTGCTTACATGTGGTGTCAGCCATTTGGACTCAAGTGCTATCCAAAGGCTTTACCATAATACATTTCTCAGGGCCAAATAGTTCAGTGTGTTCTGTGAAAGCTAAACCAAGAAGTGTTTTAGCACACCACGTGACACATCTGAACGAATCACGTTGTCAGAAATTGACACCAGCCAATGAGATTTAGTTTTTTGGTTTAAGACCCCTTTGTACTTTCACGATTGATTGCTGATACAAAGGAAATGACCATATTTGGATCCGATGAGATTGTGCACGAGAGACGGAGCTTTCGAGCGATACCTCTGATTACATGGTGCAAACAGCGGTCGCGGTACTTTATGTTACGTGAGAATGCTAACTTTTGGTGAATTTAGGAGAAACCTACAGACGGAAATAGACAAACTATAGTAAAATAAACACCTAAATGTGTATTTTGTACATTTTCCTTCCAAAAGCCTGAAAGAAAACATGTTATGGAATCAAAATAGCACAACATATCAAAATTGACCAGTGCATGAAAAACGATGTTTTTGCCTGCCGTGTCTCGCCTTAATGAGTGAGACACACCGGAGTTGAGGATCTGTGGGGTTTGTATGTCGATGTATGGGAAACACTTTTATTTGTATTACTATTATTAATAATAACGTGTGCATAGACCTTTTTCACGGGCGGACTGGCCATCTGTAGAATGTCTCCCCCCCATTGACAATTCACTAACAACGTAAGTTCTAATATTACACTAGATAGTAAATTAGAATGCTTTTCACCCATAAACCTTGAACAATTGAATTCAATGATTCTTTCTTCTAAACCATCAACGTGTATCTTAGACCCGATTCCAACTAAGCTGTTAAAGGAAGTTTTTCCATTAATTAACACTTTTTTATTAAATATTATGAATATGTCTTTATTATCAGGCTATGTTCCACAATCATTTAAAGTAGCAGTGATAAAACCTCTTCTTAAAAAGCACAACCTCGATCCAGAGGTTTTAGCCAACTATAGACCTATTTCTAATCTTCCGTTCCTCTCAAAAATTCTTGAGAAAGCAGTCGCAAAACAGTTTTGTGATTACTTAAAAAACAATGATTTATTTGAAGATTTTCAGTCTGGCTTTAGAACACATCATAGCACAGAGACAGCTCTGGTTAAAGTCACAAATGACCTTCTCATAGCCTCAGACAAAGGACTTGTCTCTATTCTTGTCCTGCTCGATCTCAGTGCTGCATTTGACACTATCCACCATGAAGTCCTATTGCAAAGACTAGAGCACTTAGTAGGCATAAAGGGAACTGCTTTAGGCTGGTTTAGGTCGTATCTATCTGAACGGTCTCAGTTTGTGTGTGTCAACGATGAATCTTCAATGCAAACCAAAGTGAGCCATGGAGTGCCACAGGGCTCAGTGCTTGGACCTATTTTGTTCACATTATATATGCTTCCGTTAGGCAATATTATAAGGAATCATTCTGTAAATTTCCATTGTTATGCGGATGATATATATACTATATTTATCCATTATTTAAATAAAATTCAAGACTGCCTCAAGGACTTAAAAACGTGGATGACCT
Organism: Dissostichus eleginoides; assembly: GCA_031216635.1. Lineage (NCBI taxonomy): Eukaryota > Metazoa > Chordata > Actinopteri > Perciformes > Nototheniidae > Dissostichus > Dissostichus eleginoides. The sequence continues at coordinate 10,316,114 of CM062268.1, read as the reverse complement.
TACATTTTTTGATGTTAAACACGGCCAAAACTGAAGTTATTGTACTCGGCCCAAAGAATCTACGAAACAAACTACCTAAAGATATATTAACTATGGATGGCATTAATTTGGCCTCCAGTGAGACTGTAAGGAATCTTGATGTTATATTTGATCAGGATATATCCTTTAATGCCCACAGAAAATTAATCTCAAGGACTGCCTTCTTTCATCTACGTAATATTGCAAAAATCAGGCATATCTTGCCTCAAAACGGTGCAGAGAAACTAGTCCATGCATTTGTTACTTCAAGGCTGGATTATTGTAACTCTTTTAAGGGTGTACCAAAAAGTCAGTTAAGTCGCTTCAGCTTATTCAAAATGCTGCAGCACGTGTACTAACCAGAGTTCGGAAAAGGGAACACATTACTCCTGTTTTGGCTGCCTTACACTGGCTCCCTATAGAACACAGGATATCATTTAAAATTCTTCTTCTCGCCTACAAAGCCCTTAATGGGATGGCGCCATCTTACCTTAAATAACTCATTATACCCTACTGTCCTACTAGGGCATTGCGTTCCAAGAATGCAGGGTTGTTGGTTGTTCCTAGAGTCTCTAAAAGTACAATGGGAGCCAGAGCCTTTTCTTATCAAGCTCCACTTTTGTGGAATCAGCTTCCAGTTTGTGTTCAGGCGGCAGACAGCCTATCCGTTTTTAAGAGTACGCTTAAGACCTTCCTTTTTGATAAAGCTTATAGTTGATAAGAGAATCTAATAAGAGTGCATTGACGTAGACACGTTGTGCCTCTTCACCTATACATCTTAGTTCTTACTCTTTTCCCTCACTGATGGTATAGATGTAATTTGGTTGTGTGTGTAGACGATGGAAGCAGGGAGAGGCATATACGTGCCTTGATTCCTGCCGAGTCGACGCACAACTGTTGATTTGTGTCAGTGCCAGACAAACTTTTTAGGAGCAATGCGCTCATGGTATAGATGTAATTTGGTTGTGTGTGTAGACGGTGGAAGCAGGGAGAGGCATACACGTGCCTTGATCCCTGCCGAGTCGAAACACAACTGTTGATTGGTGTCAGTGCCAGAAAAACTTTTTAGGAGCAATGCGCTCATGATCAGTATAGATGTGGCGCATACATCTTAGTTCCTACTCTTTTCCCTCCACCTATCCTAAGGGAGTGCATGTACGCAGACACGTTATGCCTCTCCACCTCTGTTCCTTACTTCTTACTTGCTACCCCTTTCCCTCAACCTATCCTAAGGGAGTCCATGTACGTAGACACGTTAGTTTTGCTGCTATAGGCTTAGACTGTCGGGGGACACCTTACTTCTTCCTTCTGTCTGTCTGTACCTGTGTACTCTCATGTTCCGAATAACCCAGCTTATTTTTGGTGTCTATCTACGCCGGGATCCTGAGTCGTGGCTGATCCTGTTGCTGCGGTCCTGTGTCCTGGATCCTGAGTCATGTGTCCTGGATCCTGCATCCTGAGTCCTGGATCCGGAGTCCTGGATCCTGAGTCCTGGATCCTGAGTCCTGGTCCTGGATCCTGTGTCCTGGATCCTCTATCCTGAGTCCTGGATCTGAGTCCTGGACTTCGAGTCGTGGCTGAACCTGTCACTGAGGTCCTGCCTGACTCTCATCATACTACTTCCCTGATGGCTCCCAAAGGATTGTTGACATCCTCGTGGATTCATCTTCTTATTATAGACACATTCATTTCCAAACATTTGGTCTACCTATGCTGTAAATGTATTATCTCTTCGATTTACACACGACATCTATTGCACGTCTGTCCGTCCTGGGAGAGGGATCCCTCCTCTGTTGCTCTCCCTGAGGTTTCTCCCATTTTCCCCTTTAAACTGTGGGGTTTTTCCTTCTTTGGAAGTTTTTCCTTGTACGATGTGAGGGTCTAAGGACAGAGTCGTATTGTCATACTGATATTCTGTACAAACTGTGAAGTCCACTGAGACAAATGTAACATTTGTGATATTGGGCTATATAAATAAACATTGATTGATTGAATATAATCGAAGGGGAAGTTCCACATACACACACACACGTTACCATTGAGGAGTGAGAGTGACGCGCATGCAGTCGAAAGCTATGTTACGCTCTGAAAACTGAAAACTGAAACCTAGGCTCAAACTAGTAAATATGAAGATAGATTATCAGTAATCATTTCAAAGTGACACAGACACATTGGATTAACCATTGGATTAACCTTCAGCAGCGTTTTTATCGTTTTGATGCCAGTGAACACAACTTTTGATCAGAACAACAGCAAAGGTAAGACTATTCGCGTGTTTGCTCCGTAAAGCTACGTTGTGTGATGTCTGGGTTTGCTTCCCATGCCGCGAGTTCTGGTCGCTCAGTGATGATACTTATATTTCTGGAATCTGTTGAATCTCAGCTTGCTAGCTGATGTCTTCTTTGTGCAGATCTGATAAGTGGTGGAGTGTATGGGGCTTAACAGGTTAACAGGTTAAGCAGGGTTAAGCCCGGTGCCCAACATCTTGCAAGAAACAGCGTCTTAGGGCTTCTTAACATTTAACAAACTATGAATGTGTCATACCCACTTAACGGGAAGAAACTCAGCTACCTGACGTTATGAACCATTTTTACCGAAACAAAACACAAGTCTAACGCCAGCCTCTCAATTAGCACTAAGCGAAAGGATGCTAACGCACTTAGCACATACTCACGGTATAAATATTTTATACTTCATCGGATCTGCACAAACAAGATATCATCTGAAAGCTGAGATTCCACGGATTCCAATGGTATAAGTATCATCACTGTGCGACCAAAACTCGTGGCAGCGAAAGCTGGCAAAGACAACACACAACTTCACTTTACGTAGCCAAAACGGCAAATACGTCTTACCTTTGCTTTTTTCTGATCAAAAGTTGTATTCAAGGGCATTAAAACGCAGATAAACGCTGCTGAAGGTTAATCCAATGTGTCTGTGTCCCTTTGAAATGATTACTGATAATCCATCATCATATTTATGGCAATAAGCCTAGTTTTCAGTTTTCAGAGCGTAACATGGGAGTCGGCTCGCGGCCGCGAACGAGCCGTTTTTTTTTGTAAAGTAATACAAGACAGAATGATATGATGATCTCCACGCTACGGGTGCTCCGTGCATGCATGCAGTGACATGTAATATCCAAGGATTAGAGACTGTTGGATGCTGCTGTTTTGAGCATTGCAATATATTTATTTTCATTGTGTTATTTATTTAAGATTATTTTTAGGCTCAGCAAAGATTTGTTGTCAGTTTGTATAGGTGTTGCTATCTGCTTTTTTTAAGCGTGGTTCTACAATCAGAGAGTTACAAGGGTCTGTAAATGCAATGAAAACAATTGGCCACAGCAAATCATTTATATTAAAAATGTAATTTTTACTTTTGAATACTTCAGTACAAAGGATGTATTGAATAATTTAAGTGATATATGTGTACACATATAAATCATTAGTCAAAACAGGGCTACATTTGATTGAATTATAAAAGGTATATTTCGAAGATAAACCTATTAACCCCGCCCCCTTAAAAAAAAACGGCTCTTTTGAACGGCTCTCACAAAGGAACGGAGCCATAAAATCCGGCTCCCTTCAAAGAGCCATAATTCCCATCACTATCTCACTCCTCAATGGTAACGTGTAGGTGGATTTAGGAACTTCCCTCTCGATTCTATTGGTTCTAACGGTTCAAAAGTGGTGTCAATCACCAACATCGACCAATGGGTTCCAGAGCAAATACACCCAAATGACCCCAGAGGTGTTTTTTTTCTTTCTAAACCTCTCTAAAAAGGTAAAATTTAATTTGTTTTGCATCAATCTTGATAAAGGGTACTTATTATATGTTATAGTTTGGATTCCTAAAGCTTTTTGTCTACTATCATTCAAGGGTGGTTTTCACTATAAGTATTGGGGTTTTTTTGGACGGAAACTATAATTTACATTTTTTTACTATGTTCAATCTGAATTTACTTTAAAATAAAAACATCTAAAATTGATTCTGACTTTTCTACATCCAACTCACAGGGGAAAACACTCACGAGACACACCGGGTGTTGTTATGCCTGCTGTGACGTCAAGTTACTCCGTTCTCCGCTTGTAATTATGCCGTTACAAGCTTCAAAGTTGTATTTATCATCTGAATTCGCCGAAACAAGTTTAATATTCTGAAAGCCAAGACTTTGTTTAATTGAAATCAGATGAAAACAAACTGTAACGGACCCTGCCGTGTTATCTATGATTACTATACGCCTTACATTCATAATTTCAACCGGAGGGAGGGGATGCAGCGCTGCGGAACAGCAGAGTGGCGAGTGAGAGCTGTCATCTTCCCTTTACAAGCTTCACAAATGTATTTATCGTGTGATTTTGGAAATAAAAGTTTCATATTCTGAAAGCCAAGACTTTGTTTATTTAAAATCAAACAAAACACCCGAACCCCGAAAAACTATTTTTTACGCAAATCCACGTTTATTTTGAAATGAGCCGTTGCGACTTCCGACTGATTTAGATAGAGCGGGTCACATATTGGAAATGTAACAATTGATTCATTTAAGGGCAGTCATGGCAGGCCTCCTGGCAGCCCTTTGAGACCGAAGATTGCCTTTGTGCAGTCTGTTCGGGATTGCCTGGGCAGAGAGCCGCCGTATTGTCCTGCGAACCTTAACTGCAAATCTGTAGAAGACTGCCTACGGATGAGGAAACTGTCTTCTTGGGGTGCTGTCTTCGTGGGCTGCCCACTTCGCGGCCTGTCTCTGACATCCCCCGTTATATGGAAATTGGCCTTCGGTTTCCAGATCGTACTAGGGCTCGCTCCGAATAATGCCGCAACTTGGTTATGCCGAACACCAGCTTGAAGTTGCCCTATCGCATGGGCCGTTTCCAGATCAGTCAAACGATGCATGCCGATTCTTGGAGCAGACAACAACTGACCACTGTCGCAGGGCCCATGCTAACAGGTGCTGCAGCACCTGGGGGTTCCAGAAGCTCAAAACAAAGTCAATAGCATCAGCAAAAGAAAGTTGTGTGGCATTGGCAGAGAAGACTTGGCAAATTCTTCATGGGCGCAACCCACGTCTTCAGCTCTGCTGCTCATCCCACAAATGTATATTCCTCACAAATGTGGCACCATTTAAAAGGGAAATAAACAGGCTTTCCAACTGTATTAGATGTATTGCCAAGAAGAATTGTTACAACAAAGAAGTCATCTATCTGTGAAGCTGACAATTGAGCGGCCCGACCAAGTAAGGAGGCAGAGGCAGAACGTCCTGATACAACCCGGTCTGGGAATTTATTCATCGTTAGTACATGATAAACAACATCAATTTCCCCATATGACTGTCTCCAGCACTATCCCTTTCTCTCAATGAGCCTAACATGCCACCCTTTATAGGCCCAACAATTGGACTGTACCATCAAAAGGGGTGGCATGTGCACAGATGGTTAGCTCAGATAATGAAAACCAGTTAAAGAAAAATAAACATTACTTGGAAATAACAAACATCTATTAATTAAAGTATACTTAATTAATGTATGAAAGGAAAAATATTATAAACCAACAACATCAATGTACACGATATAAAACAACCCCTGCCTCCATCCTTCTCAATAACCCCACGCGGAACGATAAAACAGGGTTCGCCGTTTCCCCGGGGACTCTTTACAGTGACGGACCCTGGGACCGGAGACGGGAGAACAGGTGGAGGTGAGTGTTATGATGTTAACTACTGCAGGGATGATATGACAAATATATAACAGAAATGTATATTGCTTAGTCTAAACAGCTTATAAATGACTAGAATCGCTAATCACACTTTGTTCACCCATAGGTTGGCGTGCCAATCCAGCCCCCCGACATCAAGGATTAATGCTTTCTCATAATGACGTAAGCCATTCAATAAAACGGGTTTGAACGCCACACAAGCTCTTGTCATCTTTCATACATCAAATGCTTCCTGTGCAATGTTTTACCGTGGAACAAATGAATATGCTTCGCCAATAGTGAAGCTATATAATACGTAACGGAGACCGAGATCTACGGCCCAGAGATCACCTCCGTTACACTACCAAAACACACATTTCCTTACTTTTTGTGCTATGTTTAGATAGAGATATTATACTGGCGTGTCCATGTGCAACTAGAAGCAAAGGACATCAGCCCGTGCTCGTTTACTACTTCTACGAGGTTGGCACGATGTATCAGATCACTGGGTGATAATTCAACCTGTATTTGCTTTTCAGAAGTATCATATTGTGATGATATGACCGGATGATGATGATGGTAATACCTTTGATAAAAACGAATGATTTGGAATCAATTGTGTCTTTCCATTAATCAGTGTTGGGGGTTTAATCCCCAGCTCATACTGTCTACATGTCCAAGTGTCTTTCGAACAATCTCTTTTAACAATTGTTATTATGATGAATTATTTAACACTAATATTACTAACAATGACATGCTTTAATATTTTAGAACAAGGTACATTTTCCAGATTTGTGCACATGTTTTGCGGAATGACAGTCAAGTCATAGCGTACAGTGCATAATCTGAAGGTAGTTCCTTCCTATGCTGAGTTTTATCCTGACTAAGAGTCCTCATGTCTTTAACCTCCTTGGCTGTAAACTCTCTGATCCTGGATCACCTTCAGAAATGCCATGATGGAATAATGAACTACACCCAGCTTCTATTTGAGCTTCTAGTCTATATTTTTCTTTAAAGAGGACATATACTATGCTAATTTACAGGTTCACATTTGTATTTTGTGTCTCTACTGTGACATATTTACATGCTTCAATGTTCAAAAAGCTCTTTATTTTTCTCATACTGCCTGTGCTGCAGCACCTCTTTTCACCCTCTGTCTGAAACCAGAGCCCAGTCTGCTCTGATTGGTTAGCTGGCCGGCTCTGTTGTGATTGGTCAACCGCTTTGCGATGTCCCGCCCCTTAGCCTATCATGTACAATGTGTTGGAGCGCAAGCCAATAGAAGCGCGAGTGTTAAGTAGTGATGTCACTATGATACGGAAGTAAACAAAGGGGTACAATGAAGGCGTTTCAGGCATGGGGGGAGTGTGAGGGAATTTGGGATTTTAGCATTTGCAGACAATGTACAGGCTTAAAAAACACTATATCAAACTACAGGTAAGGGAAAACCCCCAATAGTATAATAGGGCCCCTTTAAATAACAACAAGTCCTCCAACTCATACGACTAAATACGTCGATTGTTCACCAGCTTATTACGACCTATAATCAAGTTATCGACCTCTAGTGCTCCCGTTGACTGCAAACGCTCCGGTGGGTCGTATATTCACAAATAACCCTCTCTGGAAAATCCTAAATTGTAGGACAGTTTGGCCATTAAAATGCTTTTTGATTACATTTCTAGCGAGAAGTGTATATTGTACTTTTAGATTCCATGTCCAGTGGATGTGTAGGATCTATAGTTTGATAGATATTACGAAGATTATTTAAGGTCTCGCCAGGAGAACGTGTATATACTACGTCTTTCCCCCTATTCATTTCTATTGACGGCAGCGTCCATGTAAAGTTAGCGTCAACCCTCACGGAGTGAAAACAGTATTTCCAGGCTCGAAGTTTTCATAATAAAACCGTATTCCCCTCACTGTCAAATGATTTCACAGTGATATCTGCAGTACTCATCCACTAAAAAACATCAGTTTATCCTTGTTAATTACACAACATTAATTGATTTACATTGTCTACAATGCTTTTGTGTTTTTCCCTTTAGATTCTGAGAGACACATTTCTTTTTTCAGAGGTTTTGATAGGCTAAAACATCTAACTACCCATAATCCTCAGCTATCGTTGAAGCTCGGTGATTGGATGTTTTAGCCGCAATGCACGTTGGGATATGGTGTTTATGCGATATGAAATCCGAAAACCTTTTTTTTTAAAAAGCAAAAAAAATACTTTATTCCGCGTGTACTTGCTTTTCTCTTTGAAAGTCATCACATAACGGAATTGTAATACACGGTTCGGCTGCATTAAATATTACACATCTGCCGTAATTCTTTATTTATAGAGCCCTGACTAGAAGTCTTCTGGACAAACTGGAAGAACTGCCGCCGAAACTGAATATGTGACATGCATCACATCTTCAATTTCTCTTCACACAATACGTCTCCTTGCAGTATCAACATTATTTCGGCTGACTTTTATATTTGATCCAATTGGTAGATAGGCTATATTTACACCATAACGGTGCACAGCTGATAGAAAAGGACTTGTTGTTTTTAAATATATTACTGATTTTCTTTGAATTAAAGAATGTAAATACTGAGTTGAGAGAATAGTCAGGGGTTTTGGGTGATGGGAGACACATCTATGGATTCAGAATTTCAATAGCTTACCATTAAATGACGGATATACCTTTCTGTCTGTGACGTTTTACAAATCAGATATTAATGTGTAGAACTACAATATGTGAAATAATATAGCAATATCCTGTAAAATTATGTGAAAACATGAATAAAACTACACATCTCAGATGTTATACATACATAAGTGTCCTACACTAATAATACAAAGTTATTATGGCATTGTATGCTGTGTGTTATTTGTAACATCTTCAGAAACTACCTTTCCAACTCCTCACCAGTTGACTGTTACAGGTCTATACAGGTTCATGGTACAATGCATAAGCTTCAAATCGAGAGACTGAAACTGTATTTTTCTTTACCGTTCTGTTTTAATGTCACAATAAAGTTAATAGTAATGTTATGTTTGATATTATTATGTTTTATTAACTAGAGCACTGCCTGTTAAGACCATCTTTTCTGTCGGTTTGGTGTTACAAATATCAAAACAATATATGTGTGGATAACAAAATACATCCGTCATAAACTAAACTGGAAACTTATACTGGAAAGTATAATTTATTGTGTTAACACTGTAAACTTGACAGTTTTTTAACCTGTTAAGCCCTGAGCCTGTTTTTCAGGTCTCAGGCTCGAAAATGACAAATGACTATATCTTCCCTTTTAAAATGGGTAAATTAATAATCTTTTTCTCAAAGCAATGATAAACCTGTGAGTTGGAAGTAGAAAAGTCAGAATAAATATAGATTTTTTTTATTTTAAACATTACTTGTAGTGAAAACAGTGGCGAACCGTGTCTATCACAACTGGACCTTCTGTAGACACACACACCCTGAAAGAATACGCCCATTGGCTACAAATCAATATATGATTGGTTGATCAAACTGTCAGTCCAAACGTACGCTCTCATTCAGTGCAACGGCCAGGGCATTCTATCAAGGATATAGAATACCTTGGTTGAAGGATATTCTACCCAGAGACCCAGAACAAGATCTGATTGGTTGCTTTCTTTTCTAACACAAAACCACTGAAATGCGTAGTGCATGGTCCGAGAAGGACAAACAAATCAACGTAACACTGTAATATTACAGATCAACAACACAGATACGATTCTCATTTATTCATTTTATATACATTTGATTACATTTTATTTATATAATTAAATCGATTTTTTGTTTGTTTTATCTGAGTGTTCCAGGGTATTCTCTGAATACCTTGAAGGCCCTGACGGTTCGCCACTGAGACTGTGAAAACCACCCTTGAATGATGGGATAGTAGACTAAAAGCTTTAGGAATCCAAATTATAACATATGATAAGTACCCTGTATCAAGATTGATGCAAAACAAGTGAAATTTGACCTTTCTAGAGAGATTTAGAAAAGAAAACCCACTTCTGGCGTCATTTGGGTGCATTTTCCATATCTCTGGCCCCCCTCTTTCGATTTTGATGATTGACATATGTTTTTAACCGTTAGAGCCAATAGAATCGAGGGGAAGTTCCTAAAATCCATCTAAACAATACCCATTGGTGAATGAGTGATGGGTAGCCAGAATGCCCCGGAACCGGAAGCTGCGATACACTCTGGTAGCTATCATTAGCAGCTAATATGAAAACTCCGTTATTGACATAAAAATGGAAGGATGGATTATCAGTAATCATTTCAAAGTGACACAGACACATTGGATTAACCTATGGATTAACCTTCAGCAGCGTTTTTATCGTTTTAATGCCATTGAACACGACTTTTGATCAGAACAACAGCTAAGGTAAGACGATGTCCCGTGAATGCTCCGTAAAGCTCCGTGTTGTGATGTCTATGTGTGCTTCCCATGTCGCGAGTTCTGATCGCTCAGTCATGATACTTATATGTCTGGAATCTGTAGAATCTCAGTTTGCTAATCGATATCTTGTTTGTGCAGTTACGATAAGTAATAAGGGTATTTATACATAGAGTTCTTTGCTAAGGGCTCATTTAGACCGGGTATGACACATTAATAGGTTTTTAAATGTTAAGAAGCCCTGAGACACAGTCTCGTGAAAAAAAAACCCCGCAGCCGTACCGGGGGCTCTCGGGTTTAACAGGTTAACCCGCACCACCTAGTGGTTAAAGCACGTTATTGCATTTTTTTGTAGAATATGTTATAATTGATGAAAAAATTAAAATATTAAAAGTACATACAAAATAGGGGCAAAGTAGAAGGTCAATGATAGAAATATAGAATATAAAATATCAAGAAGATACTGTAAGTGATCTCTACAATAAAACAGTTTAGGGCAGGACGTCCAAAGATATTAATAGGTGGATGTGCAAAACAGACAAACTAATAAGGCTTTATTTAAACATTAAAGAATACTTTAAGTTAAGGTTTTCTTTTGAATAACAAAAAAACGTTTTGGGTATCTACAGGACCCGTTCGAATCCGGCTTTGGATAGTCTGCCGTGGATTGGCGTCATTCCATTTCAAAGAGCTGTTTGACGCTCGGTGTAACCTTGGCGCACTGCCACTCCAACATCCAATCACAGAGCTTGAGGACTAATCACGGGGTTTCTCAAGCAAAGCGGATGATGTAGTCCCAAACGATAGCTGAGGATTATGGGTAGTGTAGTGTCTTCGGCCATCCTAAACTCCGAAAAAACTATTTGTTTCTCCGAATCGAAGGGGAAAAACACAAAAGCATTGTACACCATTTAAACCAATCAATTTTGTGTAATTAAGGGAGGGTTGACGCCAACTTTACATGGACGCTGCTGTCCATAGAAATGAATAAGGGGAAAGACGTAGTATATACACGTTCTCCTGGCGAGACCTCAAATAATCTTCGTAATATCTATCAAACTATAGATCCTACACATCCACTGGACGTGGATTCTAAAGTACAATATATACTTCTCGCTAGAAATCTAATCAAAAAGCATCTTAATGGCCAAACTATTCTACAATTTAGGATTTTCCAGAGAGGGTTATTTGTGAATATACGACCCTCCGGAGCGTTTGCAATCAACGGGAGCACTAGAGGTCGATAACTTGATTATAGGTCGTAATAAGCTGGTGAACAATCGACCTATTTAGTCGGGAGCATTAGCCCATATGCCGCAAATTGTTGTTTCTTACACGACCACTGGAGGTGCTAAACTTTAAAACGTGACTATAGGTCATAATAAGCTGCTGAACAATCGACCTATTTGGTCGTTTTTTGGAGGACAGGCTGTTAAATAAATGATTAATTGGATTTCTGGCTTTCAAATGCCCCTAATAATCCCAAAACCCTGGATTAAGAAATAATCTTCATACTTTATATATTTGCCCCAGAAGGCTACTGCTTCGATGTGACCTGCAGCTGCAAACAGGGATTGGCTTCAACAGGGAAACAAAAAGAACGTCATTGTTCCATACCACTACATCCATAGTGTCCTTAAACAAGCTGAAATAGTCCAAATGACTCTGGTTGGCTGAAGTACACAGTAGTTGTTGTTGTTGTTGTGGACGCTATAAACAAACATAAGTCTGTTAGCTCGCCAGCTCACAGATGTACAAATTGGAGTAAAGGCCAAGCTAATCTGATGGCAGTAAACATCGTCTAATACACTGCCATCAGTTCAACAGCGGGGCAGATTTAAAAGTCAAACCAGGACGGTACACTGAGCCTGGATAGTGGCCGTGTAGCTGCCTGGTTATTAGAATAAAACATTTGTCAAACAGGTATAATGTAAAGCAGTAGCGTATAGAAAAAAGGCAGTAAATAAAGTGGGTTTAAACATGTCAATATGTTCCTATGGTTCTTAAAGAAATTGAAACCTTTTACATGGAATGTTTCTTCAGTTTTGATGGTGCATGTAGTTCATTGAGGCAATACATTCCTTAATGTGTGCTACATTGACCGAGAAAGTTGAGTCTTTGTCTAGATGTATCAGAATGCATTGCATTCAAGAATTAAAACACAAGTTGCGTCTCCACTTCTGCAGGTATTGAAATGATAACGTAGAGGCTATGTTGCCAGAACCAGAGTACTATTTTCCACGTTGTCAAGAACAGAGGTACATGTTCACTACTTCAATATTTCCGTTTTGCAATTAAAGCCAGACCAAGGGTTAATTTCACTACGAGGCAGCTCATGAAAAGAACCAACAGTACTTTATTCTGCGATAAAAATAGGTAATACTAAAAGTAAGTGTTTTCTCTCATTAGCACATTTTTGTAGGGTCTTTGCTGGCCATATGTTCCCCCCCTGGTTTTGAGTAGCATTTAAGCATTTGGGTCCCCTGACAACCCAGAGACATTCAAGATGGAACACCCTTTAATTCAGGCTTCCCTTTAAAGTGCCCGTGAAGTGCATTTTTTTGCGCCAAAATGAAATGGCAGTTTAATTTCTTACATATCATTGTACCTGTTCATGGCTAAAATAATTTTTTAGGAAGTGCGAGGGACGAGATAAACATCGCAAATTTTTCATCCCGTGAACGGCCGTCTGAGCCTACCGCTGCTGCAGACGATAGCGGCTGTGACGTCACAAGATGGGCCCAGTTGTGATTGTAAACATGGCGGAGACTTCGGAAAGTGATACTGGTGCGAGAGAAATGAGTGATTTTGACAGCTTTTCGGACAGGATAGATGAGGAAAGTGGCCATGGAAGTCAATTTAGTTGAGGACAATATTTTGTCATAGATCTAGAGTAGATCTACACACAGGATTGGCCATCACCTGATCATACATTCATCTGTTCATAGCATGATGCAACATTCATGTTCACATGCAGTGTTGTGCTAGTTACTGAAAACCAGTAACTAGTTACAATTACTAGTTACTTCACTACTTACACCAAAAAGTAATGCGTTACTGTGAAAAGTAACTTTTTAGTTACTTAAAAAAGGGCACCCATTAATGCCCTTATACTGTAGCCTTCATTTCAGTACTGTTATTGCATCGGAGAATAATACAACCTGTTGATCAACTTGACATGCATTTGCATCACTGAACTCTGCTAAGCAATGTGGTCTATACAAACACAAACACAAAGATATGTTTCAAAGTGCCAATCCAGCCGCTGTTGCTTAGGTGGAGGTGGAGTGGCGTCGGATGAGTCTGGGTCTGTGGTCTTAGCTACTAGCTTCGTCCCAGCATGTTGTTTCTGCAGATGTTTCAACAGATTTTAATTGCTGTTTTGGGCAGTCGATAGGATCTTTGACCCGCCAAGACACAACTTACATTTAACTAAAACGTTCTTTTCTTTGTGCTCGACAAAAGTGAAATAGTGAGAATATCTCCAGGCGGAGAAACTCGACTTGAGCTCTGCCGCCGCCATGATAGTCTTGTTAGTAACACAAACACAGTGGCCTTTATTTTTCATAAACAATCTACGAATCTACGAAACAATGACACCAGCCACTCACCTTCATCTTTTGGGAACAGAAACATCGCCACTTCGGCAGAATTGACATTACCACAGCCAGCGAAAATGCATCGCTTCCCGTGTGTTTTTCCTCCCTTTTTCTTCACTGTCGCCTCCATTGTCAGGTTTTCTCGATTGGCAATCACTTCCAGTCGACTGCGAAACACTTTCCAATAAAATACTCGCTCAAAAACGTTGGTAAATTCGACTTTGAAACAGAGACAAAATGAACGGTGGTGAATGTAAACACTTCGGCTGAGCCCATCTTCTGACGTCACGCAGTAGATCGCAAGCCACGCCCACGAAGGCGGAGGTCGACTGCGGATTTCCCAGCGGAAAATTCAAAACTCGTCAAATTCGTTGCTATTCCAACATCTTTGGGTTCCAATGGACAATTTTGGTCATTACTATACGTATTAGCATAAAAGATCATGCACCGGCGCACACTTCACTGGGTCTTTAACTGCGTAATTCTCTGTTAAATGATGGCGATGAATGAAGCAACAACAGATTTTGGACAGTAGAACTCAGCTCTCTCAGTCAATAAAGCAAGACGTCCACATAAAACGTCTCTTTTAAGATAACTTTTTTGAATTTAAGTAACTCTTTAGTTCTTTAGTTTAAATCTCTCATACATTTTAAACATAAGAAAAACGTTCTGTAGTCCTTCCTCCTTACAAACAAGCTTCAACATAAACTTACAGTATGTGCGCTGTTCTCTGAATGTAGACAACTGCTCTCTTTCTTTTTAACTCATTTACTTAACATATTGCTCTAAACTCACTTATCGTGACTTTGGTCATATAATTTGAGTCAGCTAACCAACTTTATATATGCAGTCTATGCTAACCACACTAACATTATAAAAATCAATGTCAGAAAAAACATTGTGTCCTGAATTCTACACATCTGAGACAATAACAATAGTTTAATGGGTCTTGTGAAATTTGGAGTTACGAGCTTGTCACACAGCAGATAAAACACTTACTATCAATAATGCAGACATATAATCTCTTAACCTCAAGTCTGCATTTAGGATTGAGTTATACACACTGCAGGTACAGATAGTGTTGCACGGTGTACCGATACTTGAAAGGTACCGCGATACCCTGCCGTTAAAAACGTTACGATTCCTCCGTTTCATTAGTATCGGTACTTTAAGAATGACGGGGAAAAGTACTCCGGTGAGAAAGCGCCGTTTTAATAAGAGCCGTGTGTGTTCAGCGCTCTGCTTCCACTCCCTGCACTGCAGCCGTGCCTGCAGTCCCTCCCCTCTCAAGCACGCTCTAAGTTAGAGATGGGTGAGTCCTGATCGTGACGAGTCTCCCCTCTCGATTAACCCGAGTCCTTTGAGTCCTACACCTGGTGACGTACAAATTAAAACTATAAATTGCGTCACTCGCTACCCTCCTTATAACATGTAAAATCACATTACAACGTACCCCAGTCCATCTGCCTAGCCTTTAGCAAGTAGGATAGCTGCCAGAAGTTATCGTTTGGCTCAGGGGAGTGGACGCGGATCAGTGAAACTTCCTGCAGACTCGTGCCGACTCAGAGCCGTAACCGTAGCAGATCCAGAGATCCAGAGATCCAGAGATCCAGGCAGACTCATCATGGACGAGTCAACAGCAGACTCAGATTCGCAAATCCTGACTCACTGAATCATGGGAACTTCCTTCATTTCCTGCAGACTCGTGAGTCGTGGGGACTCAGAGCCGTAGCCGTATAGCAGATCCAGAGATCCAGACTCGTCATGCACGAGCCGCGGGAACTGGGAAGTCATTTTACTTAGGGGGTGCGGACAAAAGTGGGGAGAGATTTCAACAACAGTAACATGAAGTTTTTCAAATGTACACCACTCGCAGCCCCACCTCCAGCACCCCTACTTCTCGCGGCTATTGTGCACGAGTCAACAGCAGACTCTCAGAGATTCGCAAATCCTGACTCACTGTGCAAAACATAGCAGACTCGTGCGGACTTAGAGCCGTAACCGTATTGCAGCAGATCCAGAGATCCAGCAGACTCGTCGTCATGCATTAGTCAACAGCAGACTCAGATTCGCCAAATCGCAAAATAACCCTTTTTTTTTGTGATCAACATTTTTTATTAAAGCAAAAGACACTGTGTAGCGGAGGTTAATGTAACGTTGGTTTAATATGGTCGTGAAATGCAACAACTTTTCGGTTTCACCGGTAGGATTTCTACGCTCTTGGTGATGCTGACTCATATGACTCAAAGGACTCGTATGATCCGGATCTCTTCAATGACTGACTCAGAAGACTCCGAGTCTGTAAAAGGATCCGGATTTGCCATCTCTACTCTAAGTGCCTCCCCTCTCTCGTGCACACGGTAGCTACCAGAGCATGTGAGAAAACGAGAAGCATGGCTGCAAGTGGGAGTGCAACTGCCGCTGCGCCTCGGCTTGGTGACAAAAATAGTATTTTAGCTATATCTCTGACAGTGAGGGCAAGCCTACGGACACCACGAGGCCTGTCTGAGGAACACTCAGAAACCCTTGTTTTCTTGGCCAAAAATCTTAACAAGGCAAAGGAACTGAATAAAAAATGAAAAAAAATGAAAACCAGCCTGCCACCCTAGGACTAAGGTTTAGTCTGAGTAGGGACATAATCAAGCCAGTTATGCTGCTAAACAGTAGGGCTATGTTCTATTTTTTGTCGGAGACCTCATTGTGTTGAATGTCATTTCTGTTGTTTAATATACAAATCTATTTTGACAAAAAAGTTGTTTGAGATGATGCTTAATTTTATTTAATACGAATTCTTGTCATTTATTTTATTTATTGTTCTCATTGTTTAAAAGTTTGTGTTATGGTTCTGGTGTGAAATAAAGCACAATAATTACATTTAAGACTGTTTCCCTTTTTTTAAGAAAAGTATCGAAAAAGAATCGGAATCGCAGTTCTTGACTTGGTATCGGTATCGAAACCAAAATGTTGGTATCGTGACAACACTAGGTACAGATATGGTTGAATAGAACGCTCCTCTAGCTCAACTGCACAGACGTGTTTACTTTGCCATGGCTACGGTATATAAATGATCACAGTTTCAATGTCCATCATCTACCAAGAGTTGTTAGTCAGTCCATGTCCCGAAAATGCACTCTTTAAATCCACAAAGATTTCTTTAAAATAAATGGATCCGTTGTACAGTAAATGAGTCCTCTCACAACACTGATTGCTCAGATTCTTGCAGCCCAGAGCTTTAAAAGTGACAGCGTTCAGAAAGACTGCCCCAGACCAAGAACACAGATTCATTCTGCTCTCTGTCACTCCTCCAATTCCTACTGAGATCTGTCCCAGAGAGACAGACCTACTGCGGAGTGTATTACACACAAACACACACACACACACACACACACACACACACACACAGCTTTCATCTCTGAGTGTAAGCCCTATATTCTGTTCAACTGGGACAGTGAGGTCTTAACTAGACTGGCCTAAAAACACTGTTTTCTCTATTTCTCTGCCTCTCTTCACAGTCCTTTTTAATCTCACTGAGCGTAGCTGTGTGATTTGACAAGACGCTGCTTCAAGTATGTTACACACAGTATCTGTGTATGTGTGTCTATTCCTGTGAGAACACTGGGTTTTATACTGCCAAAGTGTTAAAATGTTTGCAAAGCGAGGATGTTTTGACAAAATGCCTGTCGTTTTTTTTTTTAAATTAGTGCGTTGGATTAGTCAAAAGCGAATGATCGAGGCTCTATGTGTCACACTAGGGCCAGTTTGTGGTCTACACAATGTATCTGCATGTTAGTGTGTGTTTGCTTGGTGTCCCTGGAGTGTACTTCACTAGTCAATAGAGAGCATAATGTTGTGAGTTTAACAACAATGCCCCAGGGGTCTGGCGGTTGAGTGAGCTCATTGCAGTTTGATTGGTGTCCAGAGTGGACACTTGGGACGAGTGACACAAAGAGAGAGAGAGATAGGGATGTATTTACACAGAGCAGGTTGAGCAGCTGAGATCTACTACACAAGTAATAATGGTTATACTGAGTGTTTTAATTGAAAAGACAAATAAAACAACATTTGACTAAAATGTTGATATAGGGCAGAAAGAGAAGCAACCAAAAGCCATGTAGGCCTACTTAGGCCTGAGCTCCAGGGTAGCACAGATAACTCATGCCCCTTTCACACCAACGCAGCTCCCGTTCTAGCTGCGTGCTTGCGCTCTTCTGGTTCGGAACCGGTTTTTCTTTTCAGCCCCCGCTTTGTTCACACCGCCCAGAGCCCGAGTGGTGCTGCGTCATTGCGTCATCGTTTGCGTCATGACGTAACCGTTTACGTGCCTGCTTCATAAAGCGACAACAACAACAATGGCCGATTGTATTGAAGCGCTGCTCGTTTTGCTTTTGCTTTGTCAAAACCAAATGGAAATAGTAGGACGACTTCACCACAAACTTTCCATTCGTCACAAGCAACTTTAAAATGTTATTCACAATCATCATCATCAACTTCAACGACGATTACGTGCCAAGCTCAAAATACCTAGCTTTGCAGCATTACATTTCCATCGTTGTGTACAAAATGGACAAAACGTGGGCTTTTTGTTGTTGTTCAGTAGGTTTATCCTGCCCCTGCCCCTGGCTTTAGCCCCGGATGTTTTTTCTTTAGCCCCGGACAAATTCTCCCTCAATAATGTAATACATTAACCGTACTTTACCTAGAGGACGGCAGAATTTGTAATTTCCCGTGTTCAGTGAATGCAACAGAGGCAAGACACCACCAGACCAATCAGAGAGTTGCATCGAAATAAACATGTTTTATTGGCTGACAGTAACGTACCTCTCCTCTGTGACAGTGTTTAAACTTTAAACTGTCAGCGGAGTTTCTGAAGATGCAAAAAGAAACAATTGACTTGGTGCAGGCAGTAAATTACAAAACAGCAGTTGAGAACACACTGAAAAGTTACCGAAGTGACGAGAAAGCCCATGTAGTCTATGATATTGATATTCCCGAAACTGTGACACAGAAGAAGAAGCGTAGAAACATGGAAGACTTTGTAGTCGAGCCATCATGTGGAGCACGCTCTCACATTAGCTCATTAGCTCAGATTAGCTATTGATGATCACGTTGATAAATCATATAAAACCAATAGCCAAACACACAAAAAACATGTTGCTGTGTGAGCATTAAACGATTAACATTAAACTAAACAAACACAACAGAACGTTATTGTCCTTATAAAAATAAAAACATACATTTTGTCCACCGACATAATACAGGCACCTTAACCTCGAGAGATCCTCACATGTTATGAGAATTTCCCACAATCCATTGCCGTAACCCGTAACAAAGCTAATGCAGGCACACGTTTGTTTGTGACACCAGATGGCGTAATTCTTCTTCTTCTTCTTCTTCTTTTCTTTAATGGCGAATCGCTTCCACTTGGAGCATATATCGCCACCTCTGGCGTAATTCTCCGATTTAACAAGGATTTTATACCAACCTTTATAACTCTGTGTTACACAAACACGACACACCTATATGCCGTGAGCTGATTATCGAGCCTTCATTGTAACAGATCTGGTAGGCCACCACGTTATTCTTTACTTTCTACGTCTTTATATGTAGAAGATATTACTTTTTTCTCCGTCATGGTGTTTCCATAGCAACAACAACTTCCTGTCAACAGCCTAAACTCGCTTTCAAAATAAAAGCACAGGAAGTTAACCTAAATTACATTTACGACATACAACTGCAACGAAAGTAACAAAAAACAATGTAATATCCTTTTCAGTTTCACAGAACACAAATTGGGTTATTTACATAATATGTTTACAGTACTGTCTATTGTTATTTGTATTATTCTTTGCGGAATTTGGCCGTGTAAAATGTCCTCTTGGGTTGCTGCAGCCAATGCGTGACGTCATTGGTAAGCGTAACGAACCCCGAACAGATTCTGGTACCTACACCGCCACTGTGGGCTAAGCCCCGAATGTTTCCAGGTCCAGACGACGCCCCTGCCGCCGGCCCAAACACTCCGGAAGCGACATAAAAAGAAAATGCTGGGAGCTGTGGAAGGAAGTGTCATTGATGGAAACACTGCCTATCGCAACCGCCCGAACAGTCTGTACGCAGTACATTGACAATAAATGCGTCCTCTCACTAACACTGATTGCTCGGATTCTATAAAGAAGTGCTAACTGACCATCCTGTGTATGTTTTGACAATTATACAAAAATCGCATTTTGCATCACTATTTGAACTCATATTAGACCTAATTGGTTCTAGGAAGTTCATGTTGTACAAGCACACACGTTTTCAGTTCCGATTCTTTGGGCAAGGACGACATTTTGGAGCCGACCTGCATCAGGGAGCGATACATGCGTGTTTGTTCTTCTTTGTAAGATAGGGCATTTGGCCTTACCGGAGTTCTGCTCTATGCAGTGTTCAGGTAATGCTTTCATAGCCTGGGTGCAAATATCCATTATGTTTCAAGCCATACCAGGAAAAAAAGCCCTTAATATGTCTCCATCATGAGTAATAATGTGTAATTAAGATGTGTTTATTGATTCAGTTATGTTCTTTTTCATAGTCAACAGTCTGTTGTTATAGATTTGTTTTAAAATAAAGGTTATTGTAGATTTACTCCACACTTTTAGACTTCAGAGTCAGGAGGTTACAACCACCTGAAAGACCTGCCGAGGTGGACGAGTCTCAACAAGTTCCCTCAGACCGATTGATTGGACCTGAGGGAGCGGCAAGTCTGGTCAGTCCTAATCTACGGAGGCTCTGCAGGAGGTTTGACATTTTACCCCAGGGAGCTGAATGAAGTCCACTCTCTGTAGTGTTCACACCCTTCTGTCTGTTTCTGCTGTGAACCCCTCAAACCAACTAAATCCTGTTTTTGGTATGCATTGTCTAATTGGTGGTGAGGGTTGCCAATTAAAACTCACATAACATTTTAGATTTTGTCTTCAATAAGTGAGAAAGTCTGCTTAAACATGACTAAAATACGGGACAGGAATCTGACGTTGTGAAAGGCATGCAAGGCGATTGAAATGTTTTCTAAGTGTAATACCAATATAGCCATTCCTTCATTGTCAGAAGTCGTTTTGTTTTTTAACACTGCAAGTTATAGCATAATGTTGTTTGTACCATTGGTGAAAAGTAAAATGTGCAATACAGTGCTGCACAAATATTTTGTTCCAAGTAAAAGCCTTACATTCACTACAAGTTATAAAGTGCAAACGTTTCAACAGCAAAATGTTATTGATGTATCAAAGAGTCGTCATTGTGATGTCATGGTAATTGTTCTTAAATATTTCAACCTCATAAAGAAAGAAGAAAGTCATTAAGTTTTTTTCAAAAATGGCCTAAATGTAATTGATTCCAACTGCAGATTTCACGGTATGTTTCCTAAAAAGCATGATATTTTGCTTTGGCCATGGAGTCATATGACTTGGGAGTCATAGTCGCCTGCATTCCTTTATTGTATGTCCATAGGCTTCTTGTACTTTTGACTACTCCCGATGTACTGAAAGTTCAGTGAGAAGGGTCTCAGGTCCATCCGAGACTTCAAGAGCTCAAATACCTAACATTGTGAAGAAAAAAATAAGAAATATTGAACTACTCACTTTACAACTCTATTGTATAATTGCTTGCAACAGCCAGAAATAAAAGGGGGGCATTTCCTGATGAATTACATAAAAAAAGAAAATTAAAAAGCGAACCTGGCCCGAGCCCAACGCGTTAAAGAACAAAACAAAACAACACCACACTTGATTGGGTGTTTCTATAATGCAGTTAGGTTTGAATTATCATTCATAACATGTCATGATGTCCCTTACAACCTCTGAATGTGTCCTGAGTGATGAGATCACACTGCCTCTAATTTATCTCTCCGTCTTAACTTTCACACTGAGTCTTGGTGTTTTTTAATCTCTTTGTCCAAACTCTCAGGGGACGTCAGCTCGTCTCTCTGTGTTTCTCTCGACAGCACTTTCTCTCACTCTGTGCAAACCCTGGATTATGCACAAATACCAAATATGTCTGGTCCAATTTTGGAGAAATGTGTAGAGACAACTACTGTATGTGCAGGATATCTACAATATTTCAATTTGATGTTGCAGCTATGAATATGCAAAATATACACAGGAAACTACCATTCACTGTTTATTTATTCCAAATAAAAAATAAATAAATAAATAATAAATAAATACATATATATATAAATATGCCTATGAAATAAATAAATAAGGTTATGAAATACATTCTGAAATAAATAAATAAGGCAATACATATATATAAATGTACATTTAAATACACATTTATTTATTTCATGGGACTTTTATTTCATAATACCACATTTATTTATTTCAAGAGACTTTTATTTCATAATGCCACATTTATTTATTTCAAGAGACTTTTATTTCATAATGCCACATTTATTTATTTCAGGGGACTTGTATTTAATAATGCCACATTACATTTCCATTTCTTATATTCAAATGAATGGGGCGTGGTTAGCTCAAATATCCAGACCAAAGCAACAGCACCACAACACTGACTCAATAGCTCTTGTTTCACACTCCAGTACTCTTAAGTGGTTTGCCAACCGCCAATAAACACGATGCTACTTTTCCACCAAACCGTTCCGGTTCCAGAACCGTTCTTGTGCTTTTCTGGTGCTTAAAGGTGGGGTAGGTAATTTTGGAGAAACCAGCTCGAGTGCGCTAGAATTTGAAAATACACAACCGGAAAAAATCTGCCACTTCCTTACAGAGCCCCTCCTCCAACACACACGAACGCGCACTTGACCAATGAGGGCACGAGATAAGTTTGTGCACAGATGGAAGGCTGACAGGCAGGTAGGCCATCCAATCATTTTAGCCGGGCCGACTAAAATGATTGGTCGTGCTTTTTACAGCGCTACGGCTTCCACAGATGACATTTTTTTAATGTATTTATTGTCAAAGCATTTAATATATTCATTGCTATCGGGATGTTAAGAGCATTCCATGGAATATAACAAAAAGTGTTTCTGAAATAAATTACATACCCTACCTTTAACTGGTTCTTCTCGGTAGCACCACTTGTGTTTCCAGCGCTCAGAGCCCGTCTCTGCTGCATCACGACGTTACCATTTACGTCGCTGATTTTCTCCCAAACGCCGCTCACAACAAAAACAATGGGGGACGGCGTCGGGTCGATGGTCGTGTTGCTTTTAATCATACGATTAAATTAAATAACTACTTCTCAACCCTTATACTTTTCGTGGTCGTGTTGCTTTTAATCATACGATTAAATTAAATAACTACTTCTCAACCCTTATACTTTTCTCCAGAGTGCCCCCCCCCTCAAGTGAATGTGTTTCAGTAGGAATTGACGCTGTTTGGCATCACAACGCTGTTATGAAAGTTTCTCTGGTATAAAATAATGCGGTCAACTCAGCCGTCTCTCGCGTTTGCTTGGTCAAATGAGCAGCTCTTCATTTTTGAGCACGCCTTTACGGTAATCGCCAAGAAGCGGCAGTGACGCTAGTACAAGAGTAAAATAATGCATGTTGTTGTGCTACATTTGCGATTAAAAATATGTTTTGCCATAAGTTCTTAATAAAACTGACACTGTTGGACTCAGTACTAGTTTGACCGCTACCAACAATAAAATGAAGTACCTTTACTGTGTACTTTTTCAGTTATTCTCTGTCAAACTCCCCTCCTGAGTACAATAATGCATGTTTTCTGCTATTTTTGATGAGAGATAAAAAAGAGTTCTTAGTGAAATTGATACTGTTGGACTCAGTACTATTGGACTACTACCACAAGTACAATCAAGTGTTTTTACTGTGTACTTTTTGAGTAATACTAGGTCAAACTCCTGTCCTGAGTACATTAATTCATGTATTCTGCTATCTTTGATAAGAGATCATATCTATATTTCAGATATTTATTTAAATAAGAAGTGAAATTGTATTCTTCCTGCACTACAAGATTTCGATGTGTACAAATCTGGGCCATTTATTGTGTCATTTCTCCAAACATTACAGTACAAATGCCTGTATTGGAGTCTTAAAAAGGTGCAGTAGAAGGACTTTAGCAGCATCATAAGAGGCCAACAAGAGTGACAGGGGTGTGTAACTGTCCTGAAGGAAAGTTGTGAACAGCTATCCAGCCCAGTCTCTAAAGACTTTCCAAGGGGTAACAATGCTGCTGCTGTAGTACTGATCTAGTGGATCTAGTGTTGATGTCATCTGTCTACCATATCCTTTTAAAATACTCTGTCTAACATTATCAGTATTGTGAAGAACATTTTTCTAACGGTTATTAAATATAGCAGAAAACATGCATTATTGTACTCAGGAGGGGAGTTTGACAGAGTATTACTCAAAAAGTAAACAGTAAAAGTACTTCATTGTATTTGTGGTAGTAGTCTAGTAGTCTAACAAGTACTGAATCCAACAGTACCAATTTTATTAAGAAGGTAAAACTGCTGTACTACCTGATTGGAGAAAAAGGAAGAGAAGTATGTGCAACATTGGGAGTTGGAAGAAATGAGGAACAATTGTACATAAGGCGCGTTCACACCGCAGTACTTTTCCCACTTTAGTTCCGATATAGTTCCGAAAAACTGGAACTAAAATTAGTTCATGAGAACCTTTTTACCCCCTTTTACGTCACTGCTATAGAGCAGGGACTTTCGTGGGAGAAAAAGGTTCCTATTTATGATTGGCTGGGCGCATTGCAAACCATGCCCCGTAAAACTCCCAAAAAGTTTTGTGAAGCCGCCATTTTATTATCCTCGCATTAACATTATTAGCATTAGCATTAGCCCAGCGCACAAACGCAGAGAGTCTAACTTATGGCAACACAAAAGAAAACATGGGAGCAGTGGAGATGAGGAGGTGTCGGCGTTCTGGCGATTTACTCGGAAGTCCCCAACTCCGGGGACTTATGGCCGGGGACTTCGGGTGGCAGTATAGGGCGTGAAGTTGTTTGCGCCTGCCAGTAAACCCAAAGCAGAAGAAGAAGAAGTGACGTCAGTGGCTTCATTTGCCTAATCATCCCTCAGGGACTTATTCCGGTGTGAACGCGATCTGTACTTAGTTCATGAGAACTAAAGAGTACTCATGAACTAAGTTCTGATGAACCTTTGTGGGAAAAGTACTGCGGTGTGAAAGCGCCTATAGATGAAGTATTGGCAGCATTGGATGCATTTTGTGACCCTAAGAAGAATGAAACTATTGAAAGATACAATTTCTTTACAAGAAGTCAGGGCCAAGAAGAGAGTTTGGACAAATAACAGAACTGAGAACATTAGCAGCAACTTGCAACTTTGGCATTATTTCAGACTCTCTAATCAGAGATAGTGTGTGGAACATGGGATTCACAGTTAAGAGAACTTACATTAGATAAATGTATACAACTCGGGAGGGCATCAGAGCTTTCCAGACAGAGAACCAAAATCATAGAGGCACAGAGTTCGCTGAATGTGCATGCAGTACTACAAAAAGAGAGACAGAAAGAAAAAACAGAAGCGGCGGAAGAAGTGAACACCATTCAGTGTAAATTCTGTGGCCGGAGACATGAAAGGAAAAAGGAGAAATGCCCTGCATATGGACAAAAGTGTAAAAAGTTTGGAAAACATAATCACTTTGCTAATGTGTGCAAGAACTCAGGAACTGTAAAGAAAACATGGGTGTTTGCTGTAGAGAATGCAGCAGAGCAGTCAGACAGCGGAGAAGAGGTGATGTGCATCAGTTTGGGATCCGGTGGAGAGGCTGTGAACACAGTTAATAGTCAAACAGACTCAAAGGGACCAATATATGCCAACATGCAGGTAAAAAAGCAACGTGTCAGATTTCAGGTGGACTGTGGTGCAACATGTCATGTTATTCCAGAAAAGTATGTTAAAGGTGTCCAACTGGAGCAATGTAGCAGAAAGTTAATAATGTATAATGACACTTCACTGAAGCCCCTTGGAAAGTGCACACAGACAGTGTTTAATCCACGAAACAAGACATCTTACAGGCTTGAGTTTGTGGTTGTCAAGCAGAAGAAGTTTAAACCTATACTAGGAAGATCTGCAAGTGAAGAAATGCAGTTGATAACAGTACAGCACCACAACATCCTGACTGTGGAAAAAGAAGGAGCTTGGACAGAGGAGCAGATTAAAAAATAATTCTCAGATGTGTTTCAAGGTGATCAGAATCAGAATCAGAATCAGGTTTATTGCCAGGTAGGTTCGCACATACTAGGAATTTGACTTGATGTCATGGTGCATACATAAAATATAAAAAACTAGAAATCTAATATAAAACACAACGTATTTTACACCGTAATAAAATACAGTTAAATAGCAGTAAAAATTAAATAAAGCAGTAATTTACATGTAAATAGAATGCTATGAATGAATTTTTGCATATAAACTATGAAATGTGAAATAAGAATATGTGCAGAAAGGAGTATGAACATTGTGTGCATTAATGTAATGCATATAGTCTATGATGTGGCAGAGGTAAAGTATCAGTGGGGGGGTCGGGCCTTGTTTAAGAGGCCGGTAGCGGAGGGGAAGAAACTGTTCAGGTGGCGAGAGGTTTTGGTCCCGATGGAGCGCAGCCTCCTGCCAGAGGGGAGGGGGGTGAACAGTTTGTGTCCAGGGTGGGAGGGGTTGGCCACTATCTTCCCTGCCCGCCTCAGGGTCCTGGAGGCATGCAGGTCGTGGAGGGATGGCAGATTGCAGCCGATCACCTTCTCTGCAGAGCGGATGACACGCTGCAGCCTGCCCTTATCCTTGGCCGTGGCTGCGGCGTACCAGATGGTGATGGAGGAGGTGAGGATGGACTCGATGATGGAGGTGTAGAAGTTCACCATCATCGTCTTTGGCAGGTTGAATTTTTTTCAGCTGCCTTAGGAAGAACATCCTCTGCTGTGCTTTTTTGGTGAGGGAGCAGATGTTCTGCTCCCATTTGAGGTCCTGGGCGATGATGGTGCCCAGGAAGCGGAAAGACTCCACAGCAGTTACTGGGGAGTCACACAGAGTGATGGGGGTGGGTGGGGCTGCGTTCTTCCTGAAGTCCACGACTATCTCCACTGTTTTTAGGGCGTTGAGCTCCAGGTGGTTTTCCCCAGGTCACCAGATGGTCCATCTCCCACCTGTAGGCAGGCTCGTCCCCACCAGAGATGAGTCCGATGAGGGTGGTGTCGTCTGCGAACTTCAGGAGCTTGACAGACTGGTGACTGGAGGTGCAGCTGTTGGTGTACAGGATGGGTGCCTCGAAGGAAAGCTAAAGCTTGAAGTGGATCCAACAGTAGAACCAGTTCAGCTACCAAAGAGAAGGGTGCCAGTTGCTTTATACAAGCCACTAAAGGAGGAACTTGCAAGTTTACATGAGAGAGGGATCATAATGCCAGTGGAAAAGAGCACTGACTGGATCAGTAGTCTACTGACAATAAGGAAGCCCACAGGGAAACTGAGAATTCTCATGGATTCTAAGCCACTGAACAAAGCACTCAAGAGAAGTCATCACCCATTACCAATTATGGAAGATATACTGCCTGACCTGAACGCGGCACCTGTGTTCACAGTGTGCGATGTGAAAGATGGATTATGGCATGTGGAGCTGGAGGAAGAATCCAGTTACCTCACAACATTTGCCACACCTTTCGGCTGCTACAGGTGGTTACGCATGCCAATGGGAATAAGTCCAGCCCCAGAGATATTTCAAAGAAAGCTGAATCAAACATTGGAGAGGTTACCAGGTATCAAGATAATTGCAGATGACATCCTGATTGTAGGGGAAGGAAACACAGATGATGAAGCTGTGAAAGACCATGTCAGGAAGCTGGAAATGCTGTTGCAGAGAGCGAAATGTGAAGCTAAATCCAAAGAAGCTAGAACTAAGGCGCACAGAGGTGCCATACATTGGACATCTTAACCTCAGAGGGGTTAAAGGTGGATCCAGCTGAGGTGGTGGCAATCCGAGAGATGCCCCGGCCCACAGATGCAAAAGGGGTAATGCGTTTTTTGGGCATGGTCAACTATTTGGCGAAATTCTGTGAACACCTGTCTGAACTGTGTGAACCTCTGCGAGAGCTGACCCACAAGGATGTGATATGGGAGTGGGCAGAGCGGCATTAACAGACTTTTGAAAGGATTAAAACGATGATCTCACAGAATCCTGTGCTGAAATACTATAACCCAGCTGACATGCTAACATTACAGTGTGATGCATCAGAGAGCGGGCTTGGAGCGGCCCTAATGCAAAATGGACAACCTGTTGCATACGCCAGTAGAGCACTGACAGAAACAGAAAAGGGCTATGCACATATTGAGAAGGAACTGGCGGATGGCCTGTGATACACACACACACACACACACACACACACACACACACACACACACACACACACACACACACACACACACACACACACACACACACACACACACACACACACACACACACACACACACACACACACACACACACACACACACACACACACGTTAATTCAATCAATAGCATGTATCTGACATCTTTAAATTCCACTCAAGCAGCCACAGCAGCGTAACAGGCGCTCGCTGCTCCTGATTTAAATTAAATCAATGAAATCATCCAGTTGGCCACTGATTTTGTTCTTTACATCTGAACAGGCAAAACTACAAAGTATAGAGCGTTTAGAGAATTCTATTCCAAACAGATCTTTAATAAAACTTGGTCCGGATGTTAAAAACACTGTGGCCCAATTTGGCCATACAGCTGATAGCAGCAGACAGAGATAGGACGTGTCTATTTGCTGCAGGACTGAAAAGGGTTTTGTTGAAAATGGATGCAAATAAAGCCCCCATTAAACAACAACACAGCCTGTGTGCGCTTCATAAATACGTACTGAAATATCTTAAATTCCCGAACACAGCAACGCCAGCTGGAATGTGACTGGAATCCGTCCTCCCTCCATCTTTTTCTCCTCCAGTTCTTTCTGCTCTGTTTCCTCATGAATGTTGTTGGAGTTCAGTATAACAATTGTGTGCTTTTGTATGATGAAATATTCACAACCTAAACTAAAATCTGTATGCATAATGACAGAAATATACAAAGATTCGTAAAGTAATGTGGTTTTTACATCTAAATGATTTGTATTTTGACTTTGAATCTATAGTAAACCAATAACAGCTGTGAATCTGGTGCTCTCAGAAAATTATTTTAAAGAGATAGTTCACCCAAAAATCTAAAAAACATTCTCCTCTTATCTGTAGTGCTTTTTATAAATTCATATTGTTTTTATGTGAGTATTGGAAAGATGACAGCCTTATCTTTGATATAATGGGACTACATGCCACTCAGCTTATAGTGCTTGAACCGCCCAAAAAGTACATCTGAAAATCTAAACAGCAAGGTTTTTCCAAGAAATACTTTTACTTCTTACTTAAGATTCTTTACAGATCTTGTAGTAGCAGTTTCATGAAGAAACTTTTTTTCTTTCTACCGAACTATACTCACTCAGGGCTAGGGTTAGCATCTACTTAGCTAGCTAACGTCACAGCTTAGCCTAGCAGGACGCCATTAATGTTGACATCTTGCCCTGTCAGAACAAAACCCCTTTTCCATGAGTATGCATGCTGCTTCTGCGTGCATATACGGCAAGCTAGTAGCTGGGTAGGAAACAAATTGTTTATCTAGATTGATAAATATGTTCACAGTTAGGAGGTAATATCTATACTCTTTTTTTTTTTAACTGGGTGAACTGTCCGTTTAAAGCTCTCAGCCTTACATTTTCTGATCCTTTTCCATCTCTCGCCGTCTCACGACCACAGGGTTAAAAGTCCTTTGGCAGATTCCTCGGCTAACACGAAATTAGTTGCCCTCTAACTGAATTTCAGGCGTTTTTCGGCTTTGGGGAACAATCGTGGCCATTCATGTTACCGCGTCCCCTAGACGCCCTCCTCCTCCCCGGACCACCGTCCCATTTCTACACGCTATGTCTGAAAAACATGCCTTGTCTTTCCAAACTCAGACTATTATTGTACATTTCATACATTTAAAATTGTTATTCGGCATATCGAGGCAGAATGTAAAGCGAGACATTCGAAGGAACAGAAAGAGAACAGATTTGTAAAAAGTGATATAAAAAAACACGATTCAGCTTTAATTCCGACATTATATCAAAGACTAAATGTATAGACAAGAGGTTTTCAAATGGTTTTTGGACATGATGGTTTACCACAAAAAATCCTTAAAAACAATTAAATAGGAAATAGTTATGTTTTGTTTTATGGCCTTGGCCCAAATTTAGAATTGAAAAATCTATTAAATAGTTGTTTTTAGTCTTCACATGATTCCCCGACAAGGATGTTTAATACGATTTTGTGTCTTTTTAACGATCAGATATCATCGTCCTCCACCCAGCTGCAGGCCCGCCGGCGCTCCGAACAGATGGAGCGCTTTCATTAACTGGATCACCAGCAGAGCGCGCGCGCACACACACACACACACACACACACACACACACACACACACACACACACACACACACACACACACACACACACACACACACACACACACACACACACACACACACACACACACACACACACACACACACACACACACACACACACACACACACACACACACACACACACACACACACACCACACACACACACACACACACACACACACACACACACACACACACACACACACACACACACACACACACACACACACACCATGGCTCCTCATATCTATTGTTTATCCTTTTCACCTGTAGTGTCTTTCAAATGTATGGTGTTTCCTTTGTATTTTTTAACCCCCAGATTCAAAATACGTATAAAAGCCAGGTTTACATGGATGTAAACAAACAACAAGCAGCAGCAGACTTCTATGATCCTGCTTTCTGAAAATCTTTGTAAAAGCTTGTCCTGCACTGCTAATCCCTTCTTAGCTTAGACCTATTAGCAGTGTCACCGATCTCAGTGACTATGCGTTCTTCAGACACGCGAGCGTGGCACGAGATCCAGCACGCAAATCTGTAACACACAATGCAAAACCTTGCGCCAGTCGGTCACACATGCGCACACACACAGACACAAACAGTATCACTTACCTGTAGAAAGTGACGAGATACAAACAGAAAGTTCTGGTCCTTGATTATGATTGGCACAGCCGATTTTAAAGGTGTTGTGTAGATGCCAATAAGGTAGACTAAAGAGCCCGCACCTTACCAGAGAATCACTGAAACCTACGGCTTCTCATGGCTAACTGCTTAATGGTATCAATTCAGTTTATTTCTGCTCCAGTTTAGACTAACTTACTTAAATGTTGTATAAAAATCTTCCACGGATACAACAATTACCCAGCGGTGAAAGAAGAAGTTTTCAAATATTTAACACAGTTTAAGTACCAAAGGTAAATGCACTCAATATTGCTTTTGAAGAAAAATATGATATATATATATTGGTGCAGTGATGACATTTTTGTATGCAGACCTGGAAGTTAGCATCGCAAGGGGTCCCTCGACAAAAATAAATTGTATTTCACTATACTGCAGAAAATAAGCTGACAAACAGATATTTATGATACCTAACATGTTTTGTTCCACAGAATAATCTCCACATATTAAACTAGTATGTGATTTGTTAAGTGTAAATGCAATCGGGCAGAAGTAAAAAGCTAACGTTTTAAACAAATTACATCACGGTCGCATGACTGGGCTACCGCTAAGCTAAAGGCAGCTAATGTTCGGAGTGATGATGTTTAGTAGCCTCATTTAGTCTCTTGTTGGCAACCGCCGTGTTACATTTACGTGTTAAAACACATACAAACATTAACTGCTGGTCTGTATTGAACCCACCTTGCAAGGAAAATAAATAAAAGTGATTAAAAAAGGTACGCCTGACAGAAATAAAAATCACTTACTATGAAATGCATTTCCACTGAGACTTCAGAGATTTAAATTCTCTTCCCCTACTAAAACAAATTCCACAATGAAAAACAATGTTTTTTCACGGCAAACTTAGTCAAGTCACAGATTACAGACGAAATGATCAAGATAGTACAAATGTTTCATACAATTAGTTTTATTTGTGATCTCTAAACATAGAAACAGGAGCATTCGATTGGATGCAATATCTGTAAAGAAATGAAACAATTCTTTACAGAAAAAAATTGTTTAGATGGCAGTTGACTTACAATATTCCCTTTTAAATGATTTTGTCTAACCTTTTAAAGGCTTGAAACATACTTCTTCATAATCATCAAGTAGTGTGATGATGGCGAGTGGAATCTTACCCCTGAGAAAGTTACGCATTTGTGTTTTGAAAAACAGTTCTGAAAAATTGCTGAACAAAGAAGTCAATCACAGAAGGCATTACCTGCTGTAAGCTGGAACAGCATTGTTGACACTGTTAGCGGACGGTGAATATAAAAAGTATAAATCAGTCAAAATCTCACAGCAAGAAAGAATAAAAGAAACATCATTACACACTTCCCTGTGATACCATGCTATTAGTTTATAATTTAGCCCAATTTATAATTATCGCAGATACTTAGCGTACACTACTACTATATTACGTTTCACAAGAGTCAGTGTGACACATCATCAGAAAACAATCAATGTAGAAGAATCAATAATGCTTCTTCTTCATTTTGTCACACTGAAATATTTTTTGTTTCATATGTATCAGCGCACACCACTTTCACGACTCTCACTACAATAAATGACGACAGGATCTTGGCTGTGAGATTATTTTTCTTCAGAAAGTTTCAAATCTCTACAAATGTAAGAAATAACAGAACAAAAAGCTGAAAAAATAAAGAAAAAAAAACACATGCACAGTCATGGTTTTGATGGTATGGAAAAAGTCCAGTAGTAACGTTCATACGTGTGATTTGTAGTCAATGGGCAAAACAAATAGAATTGGTATTTTAACTGTACATTTTGATTCATTTCTCTTTTTACAAAACATCTTTATCTATCAGGATGTAACAAGGCAATTAGTGGTTCATATTAAGTACAAAATACTTCAAAAAGTTGACATGAATGGAAATCATAAAATCATTCAAAACCATAATGCTAGCTTGCTAGCTGCGTCGTTTACGTTAGCTTTAGCTACATTAGCACAGATAGCAAGGCAGTACAGAGTCTAATGTCAAAACAATCAAAGTTTTTTTTACAATAATGCAAGGTAAAATAAATCCTGGACGTGATTGTTTGCTCCACCTGTTCATAGTGTTAGTGCTGTTTTTCGACAATTTCAGGGAATCATATATAGTTCGTTAGGAGAAATAAGAAAATATATAAAACAGATGTACAAGACAGATGGATGTTGATGTTATGAACCCATCACAAGTGTTAATTTAATGGCATACAGAGATATGTTTTGATTATTAATCCTCAAATACATTCAACTTTATTTTCCTGTAACTATTGTATGTTTATGCCACATTTCCACCGCATGGAGCAATGACAGCTCTACTAAAATGTTTCTTTTGGTTTTCCATAAGCTGAAGTTTTTGATTGAACCCAGGACTTTAATTCGTACCACCTCGGTCAAGGATCCCATAGAGCTTGGCCGATACACGAAGGTGGGGTCAGAACACTGCAGACCACTGATTGGTCAGAGAGAATCGTCACTTGGGCGAACCTGGACGTTCTGCACAAACCTGCAATCTCATTAAGTTCATCTATTTGGTTGGGGATAGAAATCATTCATCATTCAGTGTTGCACATCGTGACTTCATCAGCTGAGAGACCCGCCTTCACTAAGAGGGTACTATCTGCAGTAGAAAGCTAAATTAAGAAAAATTACCTGGTACAAAAAGTCCAGTCAAGCTGAGCCATGCAATGGAAAGAAGAAAGTAAAGCCTTCTGTGGGAAGAGGGTTCCATGTTGTTTCCATTTCCATTGAAATAAACCGACCATATCAGATCTACAACAAAGCACGAGTGTGGTCATCAAACCAACTGGTGCTACAAAAAACTTAGCATCAGTTTGGTAAAAAAAGGCAGGTACGAATGCTTTCATTGACCAAAGATATCATACATGAAGAAACATCATCATACATATTACAACTTTCCGATTGCTCACATACATTCTATTGTTACATATATATATTGATTTGAATATACCTTACCATTTAGTTAACAGATGTTTTCATGTATACATTCCTAGTAGGGGACGGTGATGTATTTAAAGTTTAAGATAATATATAACTTTTGATTCATCCAAGAGCGTTGTTGAGGATTATAGGAAAGAACCAAATTCAAACTGAAAGCTGGAATTGACAAAATGCTGACTAAGACATGCTTTGGTTTTGTTCCCTGGTAGAATTAGAAATGATAACCTTGTTTGTAGCTTTCAGGAGATTACATTCATTACTGTATGCAAACTGATCATTTAACCACAGCATACTGTATCAAAACATCCTCATCTTCAGCTGCCGAACATTCATCAACATTTTTAAATATTTACAACATGTTGATCTCATGTGGTCTTTCCTTCTGCTCAAACAGTTGAGGTTTGGAGAAATTTGCATCCAAAAGTTGGTCAAAAAAAGTCAAAACACTGTCGCATCCAAACCAGTAAGAATTGGCAAATGTGAAGCTGTAAATATAAAGCCCATCTTACAGTCCTTGAGTTCTTTTTGTCAAATAACACATCTTAAGAATCTAAAAGAAAAAGGCAACATGATGTTTTTCATATATAAAGTATTTTTCTTGAGGCTAATGAAATAATGTGGCTTTTTTAAAGATACTGCCTCTTCCATTTATAGAAAGTTCAGGGTAAGAATTTTTCGGGCAATATATATTTTTTTGTTTTACGAAAGAACCCCGTCTTAAAAAGGTAGAATAAAGACAAAAGTTTCCTTTTTTCATTGACACTCAGATATTTCAACCCCTAATGGCATTAACAAAATAGCCTACAGCAGCCTGAATCAAACCCACAAAGGAGTTCATTATGTAGTATGCTAAATGATAATGAAGGACTGTAACAGGAAGAAAGGTCAGAAAAAGAAACTACAACTGCTGTATTAAAGATTGTTGAGGCACTTTTTACCCTTGGTGCTGCCCTTGATTTAACATCTTATTATCCCGATGTCTCATCCCCTGCAGATTCCTGTCAGATCTCTGATGTTTGAGTCATGCGGTGGGTTAATTGAAACGAGCATTAATGAGTTGAAAACCTTCATTCTGTCGAGCCTGAGGACAGTCCAAACTCTGTCCATCAGAGGCTCTGGGTGGTCTTCAGGTAGGTGGGGGCCCGTTGACGTACCTGAGGGCTAGGTGGAAGCTACTAGGCGGCTCCAGGAAGAACCAGATCAGAAGGCCAGGAGAGCCAGAGCTGCAGCCAGAAGGAGGCAGAGGAGGGCTGGGTGGAGCCGGGAGGAAGGAGCCCTGCTGCTGGGGTCACACTGTGGAGGAGGAAGAAGGGGTTATCGTTGGGAGTTTACCCTCTAAAAAAAGGTCTTTGCACAGTTTGTTCTTTTCATATGCGTTTCTTAATCTGTCATTATATGGATTAACACATATTTGTAATATTAGACAATACTGAATTCATCACTTGGGTTCAATTAATAAGTCACAATCTGGGCTAATGGGCGAACTGAGGTGGGAGAAGTACTCAGATCTTGTACTTGAGTAAAAGTACCAGAGTGAAGGAATACTCTGTTACAAGTAAAAGTCCTGGATTCAAAATGAAGTAAACGTAAAAAAGTATTGGCATCAAATTATACTTAAAGTACCAAAAGTAAAAGTACTCATATGCAGATTGGCCCATTTCAGAATAATATATATTATATGTTTTGATTATAATTATTGATGCATTAAAGTGTTTACCTGTGGATAATTGACATTAGCAAAAAGCTATTGCTTAGCTGCCTGTATTCACTCCCGTCAAATCTTTCGTACGATTAGTTTTACACTCAACACCTAGCAACCCTGATTCCAACCATATGCAATCACTTGCATCAATCTTTTAATCCTGTAATATTTACTTTGTGCAAGGAGACCATAGTGAATCAGTTTATCGGATGCCATTTTGGATGTTGACTTTTGCATTTTAACCTCTTAAGTCCGACAAACAACAATATTGCACGAAACTGTGTCTCAGGGCTTCTTAACATTTAACAACCTATTAATGTGTCATACCCACTTAACGGGAAGAAACTCAGCTATCAGACAATATTAACCATTTTAGCTAAACAAAACACAAGGGTAACCCCAAGCGTCTAAATTAGCACTAAGCGAAAAAATGCTAACGCACTTAGCACATAACTCACGGTAGCAATATGTTATACTTCATGCTATCTGCATAAACTAGATATCATATGGAAGCTGAGATTCCACAGATTCCATTGTCACCCAAATCGACCAATGGGTTCCAGAGATACGGCAAATACACCCAAATGTACCCAGAGGTGAGTCCGCCTGGACCTACTTTTTCTAAATCTCTCTAAAAAGGTCAAATTTCACTTGTTTTGCATCAATCTTTATACAGGGTACTTATTATATGTTATAGTTTGGATTCCTAAAGGTTTTTGGCTACTATCCCATCATTCAAGGGTGGTTTTCACTATAAGTAATGGGTTTTCTTTAGACGGAAACTATAATTTAAATTTTTTTACTATGTTAAATCTGAATTTACTTTAAAATAAAAACATCTATATTGATTCTGACACTTCTACAGCCAACTCACAGGTGTATCATTGCTTTGAGAAAAAAGATTATTCATTTACCCCTTTTAGAAGTGAAGATTTGTTCTGGGCATGTCATTTTCGAGCCTGAGGCCTGAAAAACAGGCTCCGGGCTTAACAGGTTTTAAGGGGCTCCGATGGATACAATTAAATGAATTCCAAGCAGGATAGAGAAAGCTTTGAGGCCTTTCATTAAGGACAATTAAGAGGTAATGCAATATTTTATGAGTCTGTGTTTTATGATGATTCCTAGTTTGCTGAAAAGAATAATGTAAACTGGTTACAGGGGAAATTTAGGACTAAGATCGGAGAGAGTTATTTGAGTTTATGCGCTTTAGGGGGAATTTCCTTAAAAAGGACTCCACCGTTCAAACAAGACTTGGAGAAGAGATAATTAAAGAACTGACTCAATGAATTAAATATGGAAAATGTAAATAATTGAAATATTTTAGGAGCCTATCGTTGGCATCTAAACTTTAGGGGGATGGATTTTGAAGGTTCGCTTAACACATTATCATTTTATTTATTTTATGTTAATTCGTGTGACCTCAATTTAGAAAATTCCTAGCAAAAGAAGGACTTTTAATTAATTTGTATTCATTCTAAAGAAGTGGGCTGCAAGACTTTTTGCTGGTCAAAGAAAATCAACTACATTTTAATATAAATATTCTTAATACCGTGTTAATGAATGTTGAAGCGATGCTAAACACTTTTATTATTATTTTATGTTATTTTGGGTGACCGCAATTTTGAAAATAAAGTCCTAGCAAAATAAAGATTTTTAATTAATTTATATTAATTCTATTAAATGGGTTCCAGAAAACATTGATGCTGGTCAACAACAAACAATCTTCATTTTAATACAAATATTCTATTTTCTTTTTTAAAATACACTCATTTTGATTCAATTAGTGCATGCAACAAGTCCACAAATTCTACATTATCCATGATAATTGCCTCATGTTGTGTGCTGACCTTATGTGAAGTTGTTCTCTTCATGAACATAAATCTCACTGTTCTGCTGGTTTCTGTGGTTTCACAAACCTTCATGCTTACAGCCTTTATCGCTCCATCTGCTTACAACTCTTCTCTCACCTTTGTTCTGAGTGAAGACGCTCGGCTCCGTCACAACAGGGCTGCTCTTCTCCAGCCTGAAGAACAGTGAGCCTCTGTTAATGCACCGTGCTTTCAGGCAACATTTCTAACTTTCACGAGAAAACTTTTGAAGAATATATCAGCTCAGAGTTTATTTCTCCCCTGAAGGCATAGCTGCTGTCTTATTTAAAAGGTAATGTTTGTATTATTTTCCGTCAATGAATCAATACCACATTACATTTGAAACTTTAATTAATGTGAACTGATGAAATCCTTTGACAGTTTCAACACTTAATATAAAGTATGTCAGGACAACAGGTCTCTTTCAAGGAACCAAAAACATGTGGTTACTTTCTATGATGCGTATATCTATAATTAATCATAAACATACTTATAATGCTTTATAATTGGCATATAGCACTGTAACATTTTAGTTGTAAGTGATAATGGATAATTACGAGTGTTTAAAACTATAATTACACAGTGCTATATGCCTTATAACAATAATCAGAGCATAAATTAGAAACATTTTACTATGATGTATAAGGTCACATTATTAATAATTTCTGCAACCTCAAACTCATATCCACAATTATGATGCCTTATAATCTGCTTATAGCACTGTATAATTATACAGCCAAAGTAGAATTGTATTATCTGGAATTGGAGTCAAGTTTTAAGTTTCTTTCTGGGAAACTTTAAAATAGGGAAAATAAATGTCATGGGAAATTTCAGTACTGCATTTCTGTTGTGACCATTAAAAACACAAGATTTGATCATATCGTCAATGTGATAATGTCCCTTTAGTGTCCTGGTTTGGTCACCTGTCTTTAAAGAGCAGAAACTCTCTGTCAGATTGTTACATCTAGCAGACTGATTGCTGAGTCACATTTTAACCTGGAGTCCCTGTACCTCAGGCAGTTACAGTGGTTATCCAGCTCTGTGTTGAATGATGCCTCCCTCCCTCCCTCTGCACACTGAATCTAAGCTTCTTTTTTCGGGCCAGAGGTTAGTAGTCCCAAGGTGTAGAACAAAGCGGTATAAAAACAGTTTTATTCCAGCTGCCATCACACAAAAAATAACAAGTGGCAGCCGTCACACAGCTGCTTTGGAAGCAACGCCCATTTATTTATTTACTTGATTGTGTCATGTTTGTCCTAGTGGTTTTTAAATGTGATGGAGCACGGGGTTCTCTTTACAGATTTCATAATGGAGCTCTTGGGTCTTTTAACTGCATACCAAATCTACCTGCAGGGACAAATAAATAACCTGACCAGTGATTTATCACCCACTTATTATTTATTTGATCCAGCTATACTTCTGGGATTTATTAATTCAATAAAGCACCTGATGACCACTCGGAGTGATTTCGAGATTAAACTATTACATTAGAACTATGGGAATAAAAAAACATCAGTCCTTGCTAACACAATTAGGCAGCAAGTATAAAATATTATGATACTTTACTTTATTATACAATAGAGAACCGCAGTGACGCGTCCTACAACCCGGAAAGTAAGTTAGCATTTTTACCACTTCCGGTTCCTTCGACAAAAAGCAATGCAATTTCTCCATAGGATTTTGGAAAATAGCTCGAAATAAGGTCTGTGTTTGACACAAATTGAAGAGACAGATCACGTTTTGTTCTACGACATTAAATCCATCAGCAGTGACCCCACTGGTGATTTTTGAAGAGTTTACGTGTCTGAAAAACGATGGTTGTTAACATGTGGCCGAAATTGTCGAGGCCGTTGTACGTCATTACACCGAACACGTAAACACTCCCGCTAAGTTTGTTTGCCCCTGTTCTGCTTGAAAGCAAGTACCTGCCTCCTGCAAACTGTTAAAACAAAAGCTTCAACTTGTACAATTTTGAATCTGTATTTTTGAATATGGATCTTAAGTCGGCGTGACGTTGAAGCAGCGACCCTGCTGTAGTTCCTTTATAGCATAACGTTAGCATTTTGCTTCTGGCAACTAGATTTATGATTCGAAAATTATAAAAGTAGGGTAGACATGTGGATATTATCCGGCTGAACAAAACATGATCCGTTTCTTAAATGTGTGTCAACCACAGACCTTATTTCGAGCTATTTTCCAAAATCCTATGGAGAAATTGCATTGCATTTTTGTCGAAGGAACCGGAAGGAGTTTACATCCGGGTTTTAGGACGCGTCACTGCGGTTCTCTATAAACAATGCTTTATAATGTGTTACAATTATTGACTGACATCATCAACTCACCTGAAGATCGGAGCGATATTGGTGCTTCATCCAATCAGGCGCGGCCTTGAGGTCATGTGATGGGGAATGGGAGGGGTCAGGAGATGGATGGTGTGTGTTGAGATGAGGACGCAGCTTGTTGGGTGCATCCATGTTTCTTCCATCCATGTTACACTGAAACACAGACCAGTTACCTACAGTTAGATAAGGTTTGTTATTGTATGAAGGTTATAAACTCTAATTAGCGAGCGTATAACTTTAAAAATGGTCTCTAAATCAAAATCACTTTTTTTTCAGCTAAATCCTGGAGGATGAAGAAGCACATATATCTCTGCATCATGTTTGGTCTGCATCATGCGGTGTCTGACGAAAGTGATTTGTTTCTACTTTAACAACAACTGAACTCATGACTAGCAAGAAGAAGGCATAGTCAGAATGATACTTTAAATTTAGATTTATCAGACCTTCTGCTCTCAGTTCGAGTTTGTACACAAGCTGCTCCAAAACATCGATTAAACTCCTGATTGTATCCTTCGCTGCTCTCAAATCTGGACTTGCAGGTTGATTTCCGCTCCAATTAGATTTGTGCTCGCTCGATAGCTCTGTCAGTAATGAACCTCCATTAGAAAGTGCCAATGCTATTACACTCAAACACGTTCAACCAAAGTCGCATATTGCAAATTATTGTGCACAAAATTGCTCTAATTACTCTAAACACACACACTTGACCCTGAAAAACTAATCTAAAAACATGTATTTTCTCTTCAACGTCTGTTTATCTCCCCCTCCTGTGAGTCAGTGTTCACAGAAGGCGTAAGCAGAGCGGAAAGGAGGTTGAACGAAGAAGTCTGCGTGTTTCTCAACTGTTTTTATATCAACAGTGAAAGTGCAGCCAGGCTCAATGAATGAATCATGACTTTATGGTTTCATTCACGGCCCTCGGAGCAGTGAATGAAACGGAGGAAGAGGAATATAAATGGGCGATTTCACCAGTAATGAAAGAGGGAGTGAAAAAGTAATCTGAATGGGAGAGAACGATAAAGCCAGAGAGAAACAACGGAGGGGGGGTAGAGGACAGTTATTTAGGAACATGTCTATAATCTTGATTATTATGAAGGGTGAGAGGGTTACTTTAAAAATGTACTTTGTTACAAATACTAGTTACATGTAAAAAGGTGTGATCTTTCACCTAATCTGAGTATAACATTATAAAAGTACAGTAATGTAATTTGCTTTCTGTTTCGTCAATATCAAATGCAATGCAAATAAAAACATTAGAAAATAAATATCAAGATGTTTTAGTGTCTTATGTAAGGCAACAGAACAATGTGTCCTTAGAAAAGAAGAACACAATATATTTAGCATCACAAATGTGTCCTCTGCTCAGAGATTTTATTAATAGGAAAAGCTGCCTTTCATTAAACATATTCAGGCAGTAGCCTATACACCAACAATGAAACACATACTACAGTTTAAAAAAGCAGAAATAAAATATGAGCTGACAGAAAATGCTCCGTTTTAGTTTAATACACAGTTAAGCTCACACACACTATTTTATGAACATACCTGCTGAATTAAAAAAAGAACAAATGAACCTTAATGTTTACGCACTGAACTGTGATGATTATATGTTTTTTAATGAGCTATTCTTAAATGTGCCTGTTGCTGAGGGTCACCAATTGATAGGGGGGGAGACATGAATTGTGTTCTAAACCCAAAGTTAGACCGCTCTACAGCACGACCCGTGCAGTTAACGAAATGTGCGTTGGGTCTGCAGTCACATTTAGAAACTCTGGGAGCCGTAGATGCAGTACTCTTTTTTTCCCCCTGTACACCAATCGTACTCACGCTTTGATTACTTTTTTATTGACAAACGCCTTCTTCCGATGGTAAAAAATTGCTCATATGATGCTATAATAATATCAGATCATTGTGCTTTGATCATGGAGCTATGCTTTGAGAATCAACCAACGCCTTCTCGATCTTGGAGATTTAATACTTACTTACTATCTGATGAAACCTTCATAAAATGCATATCTTCAGAAATTGACATATTTTTTGAGATTAATATTGATAAAGACATGAAATGGAGTTCTATCTGGAAAGTCTTAAAGCATCCGTGGGAAATAATCTCTTATAGCTCCTTCAAAAACAAACAAAGAAGGATGCGCTTGCTGGAGTTGACCAATATGATTTTAAATTTGGATCAGCAACATTCTGCTTCTCCATCTCCTGATTTATATAAACAGAGATTATGTTTACAGACAGAATGTAATCTTCTTTCTACTAGACAGACTGAACAGATGATTTTAAAATCAAAAAGGGATTAGTTTATGAACAGGGCGAAAGAGCATCCAAAATTCTTGCTCACCAATTGCGGCGCTCAGAGAGCTCACGACTAATAGCTCAAATCAGAAATGAATCTGGCCACCTGACTCATGATTCTGGTGAAATCAACAAAACATTTAAGAACTTCTATAGTAGACTTTACAAATCTGAATCCTGTAGGAACGAAAAACTGCTGGATACATTTTATTAAGGCATTTCTTTTCCCACTTTAGGCGATGATGCTAGGAAGCAGCTCGATGAACAAATTACTGCATCTGAAATTGAAGAAGTTATAAAAACAATGCAAGCTGGCAAATCTCCTGGGCCAGATGGCTTCCCAGTTGAATTTTATAGAACCTTTAGCAAAAATCTTACTCCTGTTTTAAAAGAAATGTATGATGAATCCTTAAGATCAAGCTCCTAACTATTAAAACCAAATAAAGACCCATTAGAACCTTCGTCATACCGCCAAATCTCTTTATTGAATGTTGATTTTAAAATATTATCCAAATGCCTTGCTAGACGCCTGGAAAAACAGTTGCCAACAATAATATCGCAGGATCAAACCGGGTTTATTAAAGGGAGGCACGTTTTTTTTTAATATACGCAGACTGTTTCAAATCTTATACACTCCCCCCTCACCTCAGCCTGAGATAGTCTTATCCCTTGATGCCGAAAAAGTCTTTGACCGGGTAGAATGGGATTATTTATGTTATACCCTTGCTAAATTTGGATTAGGTGAACACTATATATCATGGATAAAACTACTATATTCATCTCCGATGGCACAAGTACAAACCAACAAAGAGAAATCTAATAATTTCCCACTTCACCGCGTTACAAGGCAGGGCTGCCCCCTATCTCCCCTCCTATTTGCAGTAGCGATTGAGCCCTTGGCAGTTAAACTCCGTTCTGAGGCACATTTTAAAGGAGTGTTTAGAGCTGGAGAGGAACATGAACTTTCCTTATATGCAGATGATCTCCTGCTCTACATTTCTGATCCCCTGGGATCGCTACCATATGTCTTCAGTATACTCAACAGCTTCGGAAACATTTCAGGCTATAAATTAAACCTTCAGAAAAGTCAGTTGCTTCCTATAAATAAA
This sequence comes from Dissostichus eleginoides, assembly GCA_031216635.1. Classification (NCBI taxonomy): domain Eukaryota; kingdom Metazoa; phylum Chordata; class Actinopteri; order Perciformes; family Nototheniidae; genus Dissostichus; species Dissostichus eleginoides. Next base: position 10,272,966 of record CM062268.1, on the reverse strand, counting down.
ATAGCTAACACTCTACCTTTTCAAAATGTCAGTCTGGGACAAACATCCGAGTATATCACTTATTTAGGGGTAAAAATTCCACAATTACATAATAAACTCTTTGACCTCAATGTTACTAACCTTTTAGAAACAGTTAAGAAGGATTTAAAGAGGTGGAATACACTACCCCTCTCCCTGGCTGGCCGAATCAATGCCGTTAAGATGAATGTTTTGCCGAAATGTCTTTATTTCAATGTGTGCCAGTATTGATAAGAAGAACCATTCTTTGTAGCCCTTGACAAATCTATCTCGACATTTATTTGGAACAATAAACCTTCAAGAATTCGTAAGGCTTTTTTGCAAAGGCCAAACAATCAGGAGGAATGGCTTTACCTAACTTTGAGTATTACTACTGGGCAGCTAATATTCGTAGCATGTTATTTTGGAAAATGCCATTAGACAACCAACAACCATCCTGGTTGGCTGCTGAAGCCTCATTCTGTAAACAATCTTCACTACCTGCTCTCTTGACATACCCCACAACTGTGGATCTCTGCATATAAAAATAACCCAACACTTGGACATTCCCTTAGGATCTGGGTACAGTTTAGGACATTTGGACTTGTATTAATGCCCCTTTCAGCACCTATTTATCAAAATCATTCTTTCTTGCTTTTAAAATTTGGAAGACAAAAGGTATTAAATCTTTTGGAGATGTATATATTGATGGTACTTTTGCCTCATTCACCCAGCTGAAACAGAAATATAACCTTAATAACAACCCATTTTTTAGATATTTGCAGGTTAGAAACTTTGCTCGAACTAATCTAGTTAATTTCCCTTATCCGCCAGATAAAACAATATTAGACCATATTTTGAAATATTAACCCACTCGGGAGGGGTGTGGTTGCTCAAATATATAAGAACATTTCTCAACTTGACTGCCCCTCCTTATCTATAATTAAAGGCCTATGGGAAGAGGACTTACAATTGGATGAGGACACATGGGATTCAATTCTAAACAAAGTTCACTCCTCCTCTATCTGCGCACGGCATGGACTTCTACAGTTTAAAATTCTTCATCGTCTACACTATACTAAAGCGAAATTAGCCAAGTTTTATTCTAATGTGAGCCCCATGTGTGCTAGGTGCAAGAATCAAGTAGGGAATCTTATTCACACTTTTTGGACTTGTCCCCGGCTTTGCAAGTACTGGGAAGATGTTTTTAAAACTCTCAGAAGTGTTTGAGATTCCTCTCAATCAGTCTCCGCTGACAGCATTGTTTTTTGAGTTGTTGCTAGAGAAGCTCAACTTCCAAAATATAAATTAAATGCCATTGCTTTTGCATCGTTGATAGCTCGACGACTAATTCTTCTTAAATGGAAGGATGAATCACCACCCACCCATACTCACTGGATTAGAGACCTGTTGCAGTTTTTGCGTCTGGAGACAATCCGGTCCACTCTGAAGGGATCTACTGATAGATTTGATAAGGCCTGGCAGCCATTGATCGTAGAGAAGTGCAAGCTGGACTTAACTCTTTAAAGAAGATTGTGTATAGATTTGAGTGTTGCTGAATCTGGGCTACCATTTCTAAAGCAATATTGTACGTTTTGCATATATTTTGTCTTTTTGTTTGTCGTTTGCTTTGTATGTTTTTATTTATTGAATTTTGTGTCAATTGTGAGAACGTGTACACTTATCTCATTTACTCTGTTTTATTTATTTATTATTATTTTTTTATTTCATGCTGGGGTAGGGGTGGGGGTATATTTGATCTGGCATTTTGGCAGTCTGGTTTAAATGTGCACTGCTGCATCTACAGTATGTATTTGACAGCTCAATGACATTCTGTATGATTTTTCTTTGTAATGAAAACTTTCAAAAATAAAGTGTTAAAAAAAAAAAAAAAGTATTAGCCTACAGAACAGTACAGCTAACATGGAGAAATGAAATCTGATCCTTTTACAACAAACACGATGCTCTTTGTAGTTTTTCCCTAACATTGTAATCATGCTAGTAATCCTAAATGTTTTGAAATATAACAGTAATCCGATTACGCCTCTGTTATGTCACAGTAAGGGAATGCAGCTACTTTTTTCTTGTATCCCGATTACGTAATGCAGTTACATGTAATCTATGTGTGTGTATATATACACACACACACATTTCATTAATTAATGATTTTGCAGGACAAGAGGTTGTATTTTTTTGGGGTCGAAAAGCATTAGAGAGCACACAATAAATATAGTTTTGACATTTAGAGAATACTAGGATACATTTGTAAGAGCAGAAATAGATTTGTAAACATGATTATTCCCTGCTCTCCTTTTTGGCAAACTGATGGACAGATTCACAAAGACTGGATAACAGCCGCTGATAATGCCATGAACTGCGCACTGTGAGGATGTCTCGAGAGTCAGGTCAGGAGTTTTTGCACACACAGATGATGTGCATGTGATGCCATGTGCAGAATGTTTGTTCTCAACTACTCGGGGAAACAAGCTCAGCAAGAAAACTTCAGCGGCGGGTTAATCCACATTTGGCGCTCTAGTGAGTATTTGGTTCATCATGATGGTGTATGTGGGAGTAAAAATAAACTACAGTGTGTGTGTGTGTGTGTGTGGTAATGAATGAACATGTCAGCCAGTGCACGCTGTGGCTTACCAATGTGTGTTTTGGATAACAATGGAGCTCTATGGCAGAAAGACTACAGAAGAATATATACAGGCTTTTATACACAAAATACTTGTTAGAAGGATGAAATCATTGTCAATTAATGCTTCTTTTTAGCATCTTTTTAGCATCTATTAACAAAAAAACAAGATACCCTTTAAAAAAAGTAAAATATGAACTTACTGCTGACAAATTACCTGTTATTCAGTTGTAGTAATATATTCATCATATTATGTTGCAAAAGAGAAAAGGTCAGAAAGATCTTTTTATCTGCACCAAATATTTTTGCAGATGGACAATGGCATTGACCCTCAGGTGTTACACTTAAATCTTTATTAATATTAATTATTATTATTATACATAAAAAGAATTGGATGATGAAACGAATATTTGACATTTTACAGAAAGACAAGTTCGGTGAGAAAAATGTGATGATTGTTATGTTTTTTTTAGAATGTGGGAGAGAAACCCCCTCTGGTATGAACTTTGGGATCTTAGCCTTTGCCGAACACTAACCTGCACAAAAAAACAGGAAAGCTAAAATGCCAAAAAGCATAATAGGGACTTTTTAAGATTAATTATTGACAAAAAGTTGCATCAGTTTGAATGAAAGAGATTTCACCCACCTCCACCTGTCCATCAGTCTGCACAGATTTTGAGCGGGAAGTCCTCCTCTCTGAAGGGGCGGGGCTTTGGACTCGCAGCCACGCCCTCACACGGCCATCGTCAAAGCTTACTGGTCCACCTTCCTCTGCGTCAGGAGTTGATGTCGCCCACTCGACTCCATTCGGCCGAGTCCCGCCCCCTTTCTTTTCTATTGGTGACAAGACACTTGGGTGGTCGTGTTCAAGCCATCCCTCCAATCGCTGCACAGAACACACATACAAAAGAATAAAGAGTTACTTTGGAAAATAATAATTTTCCTCCGTTCAGCTCTTGATCACCTCTGACAATTATATGCCACTGCATTATATCAGGCAGTTTATTTGTTATGCTTATTGTTAAAAAAAAGAATCCCACGATCGTATATTTCAAACATTGTACTTCCATGACACATGACCTGCACCAATAACACTAGGTACACCAATACAACCTTAATAATTCTGTATTACTGTCATTTATAAAGTTAAGAAATGTAACGTTAAGCAGCAAACCTGAAATAACTATTTAATTTTGCTAACATTAGCTTGCTATACTAATAACTGATGTTTGCACGAGAAATGTGAAATGTTTTATATAAACATTTCAGCTAACCTAATGTTTGCCATTGTTGGCAGACGAGGTGAATACAAGTAACGTAAAACTTGTACTTATACCCTTACGTAAAACGGTGTCGTAATAGTTTTATCGATGTAACTGGTGGTTACGTGTCTTTTACAAACCAATAACCGCATCCTCTGGTATCCTGATGGTCGTCTCTAGTGTAAACAATTACATTTTTTATTAATAGGAACATTTACACAAGAACCCTTTTTGCTTGCTGTCTTATACCTGATTTGCACAAGTTTTTTCATGAATTCAATAAATATCAGTTCTCATCACCCGAGAACTTATCGGTCATTATACATTAACATGAGAAGTGGCAAAGCTTCTCTGCGTTGGCGTTGTGTTTCAATGGAGTGAGCTGCACCGCCTGGATGTTGCTTTCAAAGTTCAAATTATTTAAACTTTGACGTAGTTACGGCTGACCTTTTGACATGCAAATAATCATAAAACAGCTGTATGTAGCGGCGTAAGCTACAAGGGGAGGTAACCATAGAAACAAAACTAACTGGCTGTTTTCACCACAAGTCTCTGCGCCCCACCTCGCGGTAAGCAAAGAGGATATCCTGTATCATGTGAATGAAGTTCCACGGTTTCGAGCTATCGGGAGCATAAGGAATACTGTCGAGTAAACTCTGGCAAACAGTGGTGACTGCTGGATGCATTTTGTGCACAAAAGACTAACAAATAACAAGCAAACAAATCATAGCAGGAAAGCAGCATGTAGCGATTCACCCTAGGACAAAAACAATTGAAACTGGTGATCTGATATCAACAGTGCTGTTATCATGGTGGTGGAGGTGTTATTGTCTGCAGGCATGTCTTTTGTGTTGCGTTCATATTTTATGCAGCGTACAAACAGATAAAGTCACATTGTTGCAGATGTGAAGTACAAACACATGAAATGCTCAGTAGAGACAGAGCCGAGCCTGAGGGGAGACATAATGCCTCCATGTGTATAAGGATAAAATAAGATTGAAATAAGAGAGAAAAATACAGTAGGGTGACAAGTGCACAAACACCTTGATGTTGTTTTGGAGATGACGCAGCTGTAATCTGATGCTAATTCAGCCTTTAGTTGGGCTGTTTTCCTGACGGGCTTTAGGGTTCATCGACAGTGCAACATAGTGTGGGTGTGACACAGAGAGAAGCAGAGAGAGGGAGGGGACTGCAAACAAGCAGAGGAGGATACTCAAATCATTCCAAAATGTCTTTTCTCGCCTCCCTTTCCCCCCAAATCATGGACGCCCGTCTTATTTTTCTTCTTTATTTCTGTTCTTCAGTTTTCCTCTGCCTCTACTTAGTACAGCTGCAGACACAGTCCTGTTTATGTACTTCTCTGTCTGGTCCATAAAAAGCTTAAAAAGGAAAATCCACAGCTGCATCCTAGAGGTGTCATTAATAAATCCGCAGAAGAGGAGGAGGCAATCTGTTGTAGCCAGCTCTTAAAGCCAACACGACGATGGAGGACATTTTTAGATAGCTTGTGTATCGAAACCTCAATGACTGACTGACTGTGTGCGTGCGTGCGTGCGTGCGTGCGTGCGTGCGTGCGTGCGTGCGTGCGTGCGTGTATGAGAGAGAGATTGAGAAAGACAGACAAAGCCTCTGGGCCATGTAGCATCTGGGTCAGAGCACAACAACAGAGATGAGAGACTACACTGAAATTTGAGGAAAAACACTACATGGTTTTGCTTGGATTAAGTCCCGATGTAAATATGCAGCATTAGTTTTGACATCACAAGTTAATAAACCAATTAAAATGTTATTTAATAAGTGACTGTGCAAGGAAACAGCAGCATTAAAATCACCACGGAGATAATGCGGCAACCAATAAAACGGTATATAAAATGTACACTGCTGCTTCTTGTTAACTACAGTTCTCATTCATAACACTCCGTTCGATGTCTCACTATGGGATGCGCCTCAATGCGTATGCATCAGAAGCATCAATCTCATTACGCCAATCCTGATTGGCTGGTGATCTTGACGACTACGTCAGGGAATCCACCCACCCTTTAAGCTTGCGCTACGTCGCAGCGTCATTCAAACACCTCTTCTCGCTTCGGAGCACATCTCAAATAAAGAATATCAGTAGCCGGGCTAGCTTAACAGTCCACAGACTGAACCACGAAAGCTAACCTTCGGTCGCCGGACGCTTGCCGGCTACTTTTGCTTCGCACGGGAGTTTTTCATATTAACACACCAGTTAATATCGAAATCTGCCCTGCCGTTTTTTTCCACAAATAACGGTAAGGTTTTGATTTTTCCCGCAAACAGTAACATACCTGTTGCTAGTTTGTCCCTCCACGCCGGCACCCCGGCTAACGAGGATGGATCCTTCTCTCCCTCACAACAGAGGAGACGGAGGTTCGGAGGCTCGGCTCTGCGGGCTCAAAATTTCGGGCACGGACTCACACCAGGTCTGCTCGTCCTGCCTCGGGCTGCAACATGCCCAGGAGGCTATCGACGCCCCCGGTGCGTGCGGGCACTGTGCCCGTTTTACCACCAAGAGCCTCCGCCGACGGCTAGCGCGCCAAGCTAGCCTGTCGGGACAAGACCCCTTCATGCCTGTCGATTTGCCGACCGGCGATCGAGGCATGGTGGCGACCGCCACGGGTGTTGAGCCCCGCGCTGTGTCAAGCTGGGGCTCAACGGCGGCGGCAGCCGCGGGAAGGGCCCCCGCTGTGACAAGCTGGGGCTCCCAACTGGACCTCACCGTGGTCCACCCGCGGAGGATGTCCTGGAGCTGGACTATGTGGAGGAGGATGAAGAGGATACCTCTGAGTTCCTTTTATCCGACTCGGACGAGGACGAAGATGACATCTTCGTCTCGTCTGCTCAGGCTGCCAAGCCGGAGGCCATGTCCGCTCCCCCAGGCGAAAGCGCCATCTCTGCCCCGCCTCAGCATGGACTTGCAGGCCGTGTGTCAAAGCGCTGCGTCCAGACTGGACATCCCTTGGCCTGAAGTAGCCAAGGAGACCTCCAGGTCTCGCTATGAGGGAAAGAACTTGCCCCAAGCCGCGAGGCTGACGAGGCAACTTCTCCCGGTGTTTCCAGAGCTGCTGGACGAGGTGTCTGTCTCGTGGAGAGACCGCCCTTTCAGCAGCAAGGCCCCAATCCAGGGAGCCTCCTCTCTGGACTTTGAGGGCATGGAGAAACTCGGCTTGCTCCGCATGCCTCCTATGGAGCCGCTTGTGGCAGCCCACCTCCAACCGCGGCTGTCTGCGGCTCCTAGCAGGAACCCCACACTGCCGACGAAAGCGGACCGGTTCCAGTCAGCAATGACCGAACGGGCTTACAAAGCGGCAGCTTTGTCCGTCAGGGCGCTCAATGTCTCCTCGATGCTAACCGCTTACCAGGCGGAGCTCTGTGTGGACATGACAGCTAAACCTGAACCGGCCGTGTGGGATGAGATCACAGCGATCACGGACATTTGCCTCCGTGTGCAGCGCTGTGCAGTCCAGGCCACGGGCAAATCGCTGGGGATGATGGTGGTGCAGGAGAGAGCCAGGTGGCTTAACCTGACGAACCTCCCGGACCGGGAAAAGGAGGACGTATTGGACATGCCAATTGTCCCCGAGGGCATATTCGGCACCGCTCTGCTTCCATGCAGCAGCGGTGTGAGGCCAAAAAGAAGGAGGATGAGGCTCTCCAGCTTTGCCTTCCCCGAAAGGCCCAGCCGCCACCTCCAACGGCCCCGCGACAGACCTTCACCCAGGCTGCCTCGCACCCTTCCCATTCAAGGTCCCGAGACGGCAAAGCCACAGCCCGCCCCGGTCTCCCGCCCAGACACGAGGCGCGGACGAGCTGGCCAAGAAAGTCCCCGGTCCCGGCAGCAGCCGCACAGGCGCAGCCGGCCCAGACCTTCAGCCATCAGGCAGGAAGAAGAAGAGGGCAGCCTGACAGCCTTCCCTCCTCTCCTCGGGGAAAGGGCTGGAGGTTCCCTGTTTTTCAGCCCTGGACCGTGTTCCGCACGTGTTCAAAGCCCATGTGTTTCCGGGGTGCAACCACGCCCCCTTCCCGCCGCCTCGAGTGATGACGAACGTCATCCTCCAGTTCGCGCCATGAGGGAGACAGACTTCACAACAAAGGCAGCAGTTGCTGCTCGTTCAAGTCGCACAAACACACCCTTGGGTTTCAAATAAAATATTTTCCACTGTCGCTTCCAGGCTTAAAGCCAAGGGCGCAGTCAAAAATAATGAAAAGAAAAACAATGATAACAATAAACAGTCAGGTGACTGCTCCGCTTCTGAGAGTGGCTGTTGCCTCTCTCGGAATGCGGACGGTGACCGGGTCTGTGAACGCATCATCGCCGCGCGCATGCGCAGTGTCGACCGAGGTTGTCAGCCTGGGATGCCACCGTGTTCAGACACTAGAGGGCCCCATAACACAACCAATAAAGACACAGAGTGCAAACAACAGAGAAATGATTACGTCTCCACTCGCTTTGAGGAGCGAAAGGTGGAAGATGCTCACATGCTCTGCTTGGGTTTTCAAGACGATATCACGGGGCTACAGACTCCAATTCGCTGTCACCCCCCCTCACTTCTCGGGCATTGTGCAATCACAAGCCCGGGGAGCGTCGGCTCACATTCTAGAGCAGGAGATTCTCTCGCTACTAGAAAAGAAAGCCATATCCATTGTACCCTCCGACAGAGTCAGAGCGGCTTCTATTCCAAATACTTCCTCGTTCCCAAACGGGGAGGGAATGGAATTCGCCCTATCCTGGATTTAAGGGCTCTGAACAAGTATCTCAGAAAATACAAATTCCGGATGCTCACTCACACATCCTGCTGCGTCTCGTGTCAGGACGATTGGTTCACATCAATCGACCTGAAAGACGCGTATTTTCACATCCCAGTATATTATCCACACAGGAAATATCTGAGGTTCGCTTTTCAGGGTGTCTGTTACGAGTACAGAGTGCTTCCCTTCGGTCTGTCTCTCAGCCCACGGGTGTTTGTACGATGTACGGAGGCAGCAATAGCCCCGTTAAGACAACAGGGCATTCGCCTGGCAACCTATTTAGACGACTGGCTCCTTCTTGCACAGTCGGAGCAGGAGGCTATTACGCAGACGAATACCCTCGTGAAACACCTGCTCGACCTGGGTTTTGTAATAAACACAGAAAAGAGCATGTTGTCCCCAGCCCAGACTGTGCTCTTCCTGGGCTTACGTCTAAATTCGGTGCCCTTTACAGCCCGCCTGTCAGCAGAGAGAGTGAAAGCCTTCAGGGCTTGCCTCGCTCATTTCCAGCCACGCAAATATGTTCTCTTCAGATCATGTCTGCGGTTACTGGGGCTCATGGCGTCAGCCATCCTGGTGGTACGACTGGGCCGCTTACACATGAGGGAATTTCAGCGCTGGGTAGCTGCCCTCAGACTGACCCCGTGCGTCATGGCGCGCGGAGAGTGATGGTCACTGTGGAATGCGTAATGGCACTGCGCCACTGGCTGCACCCGACTTTTCTAGTACGGGCGTGCCTATGGGTGCTGTCCTATCGCGGAAAGTGGTCACCACGGACGCATGTCTGACGGGCTGGGGGGGTATATACGAAGGTCGACCTGTGAGGGGTCTCTGGAGCAGAGACCTCCAACGGTCACACATAAATTATCTGGAGCTCTTAGCGGTGTTTCTCACCCTAAACGCTTTCTGCCTTTTCTCAGGGGACATCATGTCCTCGTGAGGACAGACAACACGACCACAATATCGTATATAAACCGCCAAGGGGGTTTGCGTTCTCTCCAGTTACACATGCTGGCACGCAAACTGATCTTATGGAGCTGCGGACGTCTCCTCTCTCTGAGAGCGACGCACGTACCGGGAGTGATGAACCTCGGGGCAGATCTGCTGTCCAGAGGTGCACCACTATATGCAGACTGGACTCTACATCCAACGATTGCGAGTCAGCTGTGGGTGCGTTACGGCCGGGCCGTGGTAGATCTGTTCGCATCAAAAGAAAATGCTCAATGTCAGCAGTTCTTTTCAATGCGCGATCTAAACGCACCGTTAGGCGTGGACGCGCTCGCACACGTTTGGCCCCGGTCCTTCTGTACGCGTTCCCACCCCTGGGTCTAATACCTCTGAGTGAGAGAACATCGCCACACACTGATCCTGATAGCTCCACACTGGCCTGCAATGTACTGGCTGGCGGAGATATATCAGCTGCTGTGCGGGCAGCCGTGGCAGCTCCCGTTACGCAGGGACATACTATCTCAGGCGGGGGGGATGATTTTTCACCCACACCCAGAGCGCCTGGCACTATGGGCCTGGCCCGTGAGTGGTATAATTTGAGTACAGTGGGGCTCCTCAGAAGGTGATAAACACTATTCAGAGTGCAAGGGCTTCCTCCACCAGGTCTCTCTATGACTGTAAGTGGAGGGTGTTTGAGGAGTGGTGCCTTCAAAAGGGACACATCTCTTTTCAATGCCCTGTCGGTGTGATTCTATCATTTCTACAGGACCTGATTGATAAACACAGAGCTTTCTCCACGATTAAAGTGTACCTGGCTGCTATTGCCGCATGCCATGTGGGCTTTGAGGGAAAGACGGCTAGCCAACATCCCTTGGTCTGCCGTTTTATGAAAGGGGCTCGCAGGCTCCTCCCCGTTTCCAGGTCACTGGTGCCCCTGTGGGACTTGACAGTGGTTTTAGATGGGCTCGCTCGACCTCCATTTGAACCCCTGGAAGACGCTGACATGAAACACCTGTCACTGAAGACAGTGTTGTTACTGGCTCTGGCATCTGCCAAACGAGTCAGTGACATTCACGCGCTCTCTGTGCATCCTTCATGTACTCAGTTTGCCCCGGGGCAAACGAGAGTGTTGCTGAAGCCCAACCCGGCCTTTGTGCCCAAGGTGGTTGGCTCATGCACCCCCATTGACCTTGAGGCATTTCCTTCACCGCTATGTTCCTCTGAAGAACAGCGGCCGAATTTGCTGTGCCCAGTTCGTGCTTTGCGCACCTATATGGACAGGTCAAAAGAGTTTCGATGCAATGACCAACTCTTTGTATCCTGGGCTAACCCTCATAAGGGCAAGCCCGTTACCAGGCAACGGCTCTCCCACTGGATTGTGGAGGCGATAGCTCTGGCTTATACGAGTCAGGGTTTGCAGGCACCAACGGGCCTGCGCGCTCATTCTACTCGTGGACTGGCTACATCCTGGGCTTTGTTCAAGGGTGTTTCCATTCAGGACATTTGTGCAGCAGCGAGCTGGTCTCACCGCTCACTTTTGTCCGCTTTTACAGACTAGATGTCTCTGCTTCAAGTGTGGCCCGTGCAGTGCTGGGCCCCGTGTTGGGACAGGGTTCTACCTGTTAAGTACTGTTTTGTGTTGGTGATTTTTGAGATAAGCATGTCTAGCAATACGGGAGTCTCAATATCCCATAGTGAGACATCGAACGGAGTGTTATGAATGAGAACTATAGGTTACTAACGTAACCCCAGTTCTCAGAGTAACATGAAGTGAGATGTCTCACCAGACGGCCCTTCTTGCTGAGGCGAAGCGAGAAGAGGTGCTTATTTTGAATGACGCTGCGACGTAGCGCAAGCTACTTAAAGGGTGGGTGGATTCCCTGACGTAGTCGTCAAGATCACCAGCCAATCAGGATTGGCGTAATGAGATTGATGCTTCTGATGCATACGCGTTGAGGCGCATCCCATAGTGAGACATCTCACTTCATGTTACTCTGAGAACTGGGGTTACGTTAGTAACCTATAGTTTTGTAGTTGGCAAGTTTCTTAAATATGCACCAAAAAATTATATTGTACATATGAAGTCGAATTTCGTATTAGAACTTCTAATTGGAATGTTGAACTTGAAGTTCAAACTGAAATCTGGAAATGAAAATTGAAAAGTGGAATTGAAAGTGGAAACGAGGGCATGCGTTACATTTTTTGAAGAAGCAACATAACCTTCACCGATAACACCAAGGCAAACAATACAATCTTAATATTCAAAAAAACTATAAAAGTAGGTCAATAGGATTCAAGCAGCAAATAACTGTAAGCCTACTTAACTCATAAGATTTGTAACACCAGCTAAAATGATTGAAATGGTGCTGTTCGCATTCTTTCCCTGTTGTTGTGCATGTTAAAGGTGGGGTAGGTAATTCACTTCAGAAACACTTTTTGTTATATTCCATGGAATGCTCATAACATCCCGATAGCAATGAATAAATTAAATGCTTTGACAATAAATATATACAAATATTTCATCTGTGGAAGCCGTGGCGCTGTAAAAAGCAAGACCAATTATCTGCCTCGGCCCGCGGCAGATAATTGGATGGCCTACCTGCCTGTCAGCCTTCCATCTCGTGCACAAACTTATCTCATGCCCTCATTGGTCATGTGCGCGTTTGTGTGTGTGTTAAGGAAGTCTGAAGGAAGGGGCAGATTTTTTCCGGTTGTGTACTTTCAAATTCTAGCTTACTCGAGCTGGTTTCTCCATTCTTACCTACCCTAGCTTTAATGTTAGTTTGCTAACAAACGTAGCAAAAGTTAGCAAACTCATAAGTTATGCACAAGTTGCTGCTAAACGTTACCTTAGCTAACTTTAACAATTTGTTATACTAAAACTAAAGTTTGTGTGGTTTACCTTGTTGTTTTTTGTTGTGGTCATGAGGCAAGGATGTGATACATTATTGTAATTATCTGTGGCATTTAAATGGTATTCATTGATAAGGAAGCGCTCTAAACACATAGGATTTTTCTGCCTAATACAGGTGCGAACACCAGCATGGCTCGCAGCGCTGGAGGTGGGCGCGGGCGCTATTGAAATGTTAACATTGTTTTCAAAGCAGAAAGGGGAAAGTGCATTTATTCTGTCATAATTTAAGTTCATAAATCATTTGGCAAAGACCAAGGTATTTGCTGTGACTCACCAAATCTGCTTCATGATTGGTGATGTCATTACGGATATCAGACTCAGAGCCGAGGGAGCTGAGGTAGCTCCGCCTCTTCACACCATTTCTGTGATTAAGCAGACCTGTGCAAACAAAATGATGTATGATGTTAATCTAAAGCCCAGTGTTAAGTAGTCATTTAGTCTTATCTCATCATATACATACGTTTGGATTAAGTATTACTTTGCATGCAGCCCTAAAAATGTATTGAAGAACAATCATTTTGTTTACTTAATTTTTTACCAATATTTTTTCTATTTGTACATTTTTGGAATTCTGCACTTAGTTAATAAATCATTCCAGAAAAAAATGTCTGACTACGCCTATGTTTTGCCTTAAAATAAAACCTGTCAAAGTGAAATTGGAACGAGTACCTGGAAATAGATTTTTTTTATTGAAACCTGGATTTGAAATGTGGAATTGCAAATGGATGTGGATTTGGAACAGAAACTTGAAAACTGGAATACTGATTAGGAATTGGCATTTAGATATAAATTGGAAATGGACATGGAACCTTAAAATTGTAACTGGATCTGGGTTATGAAATTGGAACTGGCATTTGGATGTGGAATTCGTAATGGAATGTGGAATTAGGGCCTAGAATTAGAACAAGGATTTGGAATTGGAACCTGTTATTGGAAGCCAGAATAGTAATTGGAACCTGGGATTGAAATTTAGAATTTGAATTTAGAATTTGGAATTGAAACCTGGGATTGTAATTTAGAATTTGAACATGAAATTGGAGTTTCAATTAAAATGTTGGAATTGAAACTTGGAATTAGAACCTTGAATTTTACCTGGGTTGTGGAATTAGAGTTGGAACCTGGAATTTGTACCTGGAACTGGAATTTACAATTGGAATTAGAATTGGGAATTGGAATTTGTACCTGGAATTGCGTTATACAATTGGAGTTGGAACTTGGAATTTGAATGTGGAATTGGAATTGGAATAAGAACCTGGAGTGGATGTAGCATTTTAACCTAGAATTAGAATGTGGAAATGGAATTGGCTAAATTAACGGAAACCTGGAATTGGAATTAAAAATTAGATTGTGGAATTGGAGTTGAAACCGGTACCTGGAATTGGGTTGGAACATGGAATATTAATGTGGAATCAGAAACCTGGAATTGGAATTTGCAATTTAAACCTGGAATTGGAACTGGAATTTAAACCTGGAATTGGAACTTGGAAACGGAATCTGGGATTGTAATGGATATTGTAACCTGGAATTGCAACATTTTAAATGTTAAAATGTTTTAAAGGTCCCATGTCATGCTTATCGGTTATTACCCGTCCCCTTGTGTGTTATGAAGGTTTTTATGCATGTAAACGGTCTGCAAAGTCAAAAACCCTCAAAGTACACCCTGTAGCGAGTAAAACTCTAACACAGAAAAGACCTGTCTATGCTGCCCTAGAACGCCTCGTTGGAGATTTCTCTTTTTCTTCCTGGGTACAGTGACGTGACCATACCCTAATGGACCAATCCGTGGAGCTCCTCCCACACACACACACTCTCTCAGCGGCGAATCTGTGGCACGCTTACACTGTAGGTGCACCGCGTTTGGGGGTGCGGGTGCTAGTCGAGCCTCGCAGATGGGGGTGCTGCAGCCCCCTCAGCACCCCCTCTTCCCGCATCCATTCGCGATGTCTCGCTGTTTCGCAGATCCCACGCAGCAAGCAGGAAATGAACCCAGCTCACACTGTCCGCTCCTCACAGCAGCGAGCCGCGCAACGTCCCGCCAACACGGCACCCAGACCCCACGCAGCATTCTCATCTGTTTGTCATTACTGGTGTCATTTTCTGGTTGCTAACGCCATTGTAACACATAATCACTGATGTTCCGCTGTAACGGTGGTGGACTCATCAGAACAAGTGGGCGAGCTGACCAATCAGAGCACAGTGGGCTCACAGGGAAGGGGGGGGCAGGAGCTCCAACAAGCCGTTTAGGACAGAGAGTGAATACACATACCATACAGAGATGCTGTATGAGAAACCAATGTGAGTTTGGAAAATTGCACAATATAAATCTATTCTGGTAGACCTCAACAATGGAATTATGATCAGTAGAAATGGCCATGAGATGGGACCTTTAAAGTATTTTGGAAATAAATGTATTTCAATGATATCTATATATGTGACTTTTGTAAGGATAATTAAGGATAAAATCACATTAATGCTTCAGGTCCTCTTTAAAGTATTTGGTGGTATTGAACAATAAGAACAATTGTTATTTGAAGAAATTATTCGGACAACTTTTTTCCAGCTGTTCTTTAGGCATAGACACAGGGGCGAAATACATTTGTACGAGACCCAAAAGCATGGATCACTAGACTTTTTTTTCTTTTCTTTTCAGGGCTTCCGTAATGGATAAAAACAAACAGGCAAATTAGATTGTAAGCTTTACGTATGCTGCAAGCTGTGGGATATAAAGCTCCTGTGAAGCAATAGTGAAATTAAAATAACCAAAAGCTTTCTGTTCTGGCCAATACAACGATTCCAAGGATTTCTACCCTGAGTTTTTGTAAATACCTGCGCTGGCACTGAAATACAACGAGTCTGCGTTGTCATGGGAGACGGAGCGTCCAATATCAACTGAGGGGTCCCACTCAAGCCCCAGGTGCTCATGGGTAGGAGAGGACTGTGTGGAAGTTGGAAGAGGTTGTTGAAGGGGGGAGAATGCTTGGGTGGGGTGAGATGATTGGCTGAAATCTAGACAGAAGATGGAGACGTTTTGATGATTATTGCCTGAAAGCAGTTATATAGATCTTTACCAAAGGTTGTCCATTTATGATTGAATATAGCCTGTAAAAAGATGTTTGTTGGTTTACCTTTAGGATGGTGTGGAATAGAAGGGATGTCCATGTTGGCTTTATCAAGTGCCCCTCTTCCTCTAAAAGAGTCTCTGAAGGACATCCAGAGTCTGTAGCCTGAGACAAAATCAAGTCATCTTCAAACACCTGGAGGAGGAAAAGAGAATAACTATGAATGAAAAACAAGATATTTTGCAGGGGAGTAAAGAAACATGTTGCTTAAGTTTTGCACGACAATCTCAGATTCAAATAATCCTACATTCACTGTCCTTGTGTTTTAAACAACTACTTGATTCAATATTTATCAGCAATATGTGTGACGAGAGATATGTTTTGAAAAGAGAACACATTTTATACAAGAATGTGTTTATTCACTGCCATTCATTTCCATGTTTGTGTGTGGTTTTACCAGTCTCATGCTCAGTAGCCTGCTGTGTGTCCGTGCGATGTTGTTGAAGACGAGGCTGCAGCGCCGCAGCATCTTCAGCAGATCACTCTCGACACGCCGAGCGTCAGTCGGGTCGCAGCGCTGTATCAAGGCCTCGCCGCGCTGCAGCAGGACGTTCACACGGTCCGAGTTCACACACACACTCTGCTGGAAGGACTGCACTCACACACAAAAAAGATATCAAAATAAAATCGGATTTTTTTTAAATATAACAAACACGCACCTGCAGTTTTCTCAGCTTTTCACAGGTGTGTCCTGACAGGTGATCCACCTGAGTCAGATGGCCATCCAGGTCAGCCAACCAGAGAGCAAGCTCCTCCCTCTCTGCCTCAAACCCCTCCCACTCAGAGACAAAGAGCTGAAAAAGTAAAATGTTGAGATTCTCTGTTGTTAAATCTTCCACCGTATATTCTAGTCTCATAGTGTAACTTGTATTCTTTCCAAATGACCACACTTATCAGAGTTACACTATAAAAGTTAATTGATAAAACATTTTCAGTTATTTTGGATTTAGCTCCAATGATTAAATTAAGAAGTGATCATAGGATTACTCTTGATTAGTTGAAGTAAAAATATAAATAATGCTCTTTTGTTTGGATTTTTGTTTAAAATCACAATCAGAGCTTTCAGAATTCCTTTTAAAAAGGCCCTCTTGCCCAAAACATATCTTGAAAAAAAAGGAAATCACAATCAAGAAACTAATGACAATTGAACCACAATATTAGTTAATTGAAATGTTGCCATGCTACGTATATAATAATACAAGATATCATTTAAAAAAAACAACATGTTTGCTTTATTATTAGGTTGGACTCTGACCTTTAGTCTTGTGGTGATGTATTCCAGTTTGGCGTTCACGTCGTCCCATCGTTGCCCACAATCCCTCGCTGCCGTCAGCAGCCGAGCCTGCATGGCACCGTGAAACAGCCGAGTCAGAGTTCGATTCCTCCGGGTCAGACTATCCAGCTGCACCAGCCGAGATCCAGCCTCGCACCGCAGCCTCTGATCCCACAGACGAATGCACAGAGAGGTTACAAAGACACTAGAGCACAACATAGAACTTTTTTTCATGCAGTGCTATTTTTCCCCATGTGTCAAAGTTAACAACCCTCTAGGCACTATTAGGATGGTTTAAAATCCTCTGTAACTAAATGTAGACTTTCAGGAAAAATTAAGGTTATTTTTGACTTTGTGAACCTACCCACCACAGATATCTTGAAATGTTAGAGATGCTGTAAGAAAATGATATGTATTTATATGTATGAAAAGCATCATAAAACAACATTTGTGGAGCAAGGTTTGGATTTATTCAATATGTAAATAGGGTAAATTTACAATTAAAAACCGAATATAGCAACTCAGAGATGACTAACGATTATGACCACTTTAGGCTGTGACTCCCCATTATTTTAACAACCAATTAATGTACTGAAAAATATGCTTTTCTTGATTAAAGGCATTTTACATTACCCAAACCTCAAGGAGATGTCTCGCAATTACTTTTAGTTTTGTTCAACCTACAGTCTAAAACCCCCACATCTTAAGTTTACTATCATTATTGTTTAGGGTCCAAGATTAATTGGTCATCATACAAAACAGGGTAGATCAATTCAGCAGTAGACCTTTGTTGCTACTAGATACGATAATAAAAACAAAAAATCAATCAAGCAAATCAATTTCTTTTAAGCTTCAGTGTGGAAATTCAGTTAATCACTTTCAAAGAAAAGGCATCAAACATTCTAATTTGAAAAGATTAATGCCAAATGTTAGTGTTTTTTTTCTTTGAAACTGACTTAAAAGAACATTCAACAATTAAAATGTTACAGATTAATCTGCAAGGTGATTTTTTTTTCTCACCTCAATTTTTCTCAGCTGTTCCTTGGCAGTGACATAAGTAACATGGTCAGGGTGAGAGGAACTGACAGCCGGCTCAGCCAATCGCAGCCAGGTGTCCAGTTGGTCGTGTTCCTTCATAAACTCGTGCCAAAGGACCCACCTCCTCTCCAGTCTGGAAACACAGAAAGACAAACAGAGGAACAGACTGCTGGGTTATCTGGGGACAGACAATGGAGGTACAGTATAAAGAGAACACCAATGTGCAATAATAATAAAAAACAAAACTTTGATACCACTGTTGTGCAACAACACTTATGTGCAATATATTCCTGCTAATATCATTATTACTGCTGGCTGCTACTCCTAGTAAATCCATCCATTGCTGTCACAAGCATCTTTACGTATGTGCAATAATAATCCTAATAATAATAATAATAATAATTTGTTTTATACCACACTTCATTCTACAATGGAACACTTATTTTATAAATAATGCTGCTACTTCCTTATCTAACTTAAAGTGTGCTTCTGTTAAACTTTTTTTCATTTTAAACTCCTGTATGCCTTTTTTCAGACACCAAAACTGCAGAAACAGACGCCGACATGTGGGGAAGAAATGTTATTGTTGTAGTACTGAAGTCAGCCACTAGCACAAACAGGCAGAGGTGGTGACTCTTTAAGGAAGTAAGTAAAAACCAGAGCAGTATCTGTGGTTAGAGGCTAACTTTAGGTTTAAGCTTTGGTTTTTAGTTCAAACAACCACCGTTCAATTTTTACCAGGGTTTATTGCCATGGTGGGAAATGAAGCACATCTAATCAGAGAAAGTTATGTTTGAGAGAAAACAAATCAATGTGTATAAAAACACAATCACTGACCAACCTAAGCTAACGTAAAGTAAATAGAACACAAATATGGCTACAAGCAACACCATTTATAGTGCCTAATGCAGGAGGGCAACTGGCAGTATTCATGCACAGCATACATAAAAGTATCCATGCCAAACTGAGACTGCAGGACTGTACATTAAGCGACACATCACAGTAGCACACTTACACAGACCGTATGCTGTGGGCTATTATTAAGATATTAAAGTAAGCTTGCTTTCCACTTGCAGTATGTTCTTATATTAATGTTCTTAATTGCTCCCAAGTTGTTTTAGAGTGTCGAATGCAGCTGAAAAAGTACAAGGCTAAAATATTGTCACCGCAATTGCTCCAAGAGGATGAATTTAAAAGAAATTGTCTAAGAAACAAATTGGTTTAATGGCAGCTAACAAAATATCCCACAAATAATATCCATTGACTTTAAGACTATGGAACCATTAGTAGTCAAATTCTAACCAATTTCTATGTTTTGGGACTCATTCCCTTCAGCATTTTATTTCACATAGGCCATGAATCATTGTTGCTTGAACATCAAACAAGGTATTTTATTACCATTTGGGTAATGACTTTGTTAAACTCTTTGAGTCCAGTATCAAGTTTTCATGATGCATCCATAGAGGAAACTCACTGTCCAAATCCCTGCATGTCTCCATCGTGGCTCCAGCTGCTGTCCACCTGCTGCGTTTCCTGCCCGTTCACCTCCAGTGGACACGAGTTGGATAGAAAAGGAGACTTGCACAGGTCCAGAGTCAGCTCCATGTCCCTCACTTCCTGTTCTAGCACAACCTCACTTCCCACAGAGGTCAGGATGGCATCACTATGGCCTTCTGAAGGGGGTGGGAATTCAGGCATCCTGACATCAGGTGACCGTTACCTGGTGAAAAACAAATTTGACAGGATAAATCAAGCCTTCAGTCTAAATATGTAGTTTTTAATTGATTGGAACATTTGAATATTAGGCAGTGACTGGGATCACCCACACACACAGCTTTATTTGCATTACCAGAACAAAAGCAAACATTCATACATTTAAATATTAGAGAATTTTGTCTCTTAGGGAATGACAAAAAATGCAAAAAACACACACATTCTGAATACAGATCACAAACGGTTCATACATCCACATGATGTCACAGACAGCAGCAGCTGAGCCAGACAGACAAAAAAAACTGGCACTGAAGTGTGATCGGCGTTAATGACAGATGCTTCATCACCCAATATGATTATCCTGACAGCTTTCCGTGTGGTTGATGTGTGTGTGTATGTGTGTGTGTGTGTGTGTGCCAGAGGAGTCATTAACTTCTGTGACCGATGCCTCCAACTAATTGTCTGGCACCACAAACAGCCGGCCGAGTCTCAAGCGTGAAATATTGCTCGCTCTTCGTATATTGTTTCTCGTTAACAGCAAAACACCTGACTAGAAAACAGGATTTGAAGGGAAATACGTTACGGCAATGCGATGTTAAATTGTAGAGCAAAAAGAGCTGAATACTTGCTAGTTCAGGTGCCAATGGCTGAAACAAAAACCTTTTTCACTAAAACGTATTCAAAGCAAAACATAACTTAACATGTATTTACTGTCACTGGATCTGGTTTGTTTCATCTGTTCTGAAAAAAATCTAGGCACTGCTCAGATTCTAATTCATAGTTATCTTTAACTTTGCCAGCAGTGCTGTCGATCCAGATTGATCAGAGAGATGCGTATGGCAAGCCGATTTAGCTTTTATTCATTTCTGGGGATATCAAAAAATCAATTCTTACTAGTAAGAATGCGAATTCTTGATATCAGAAATTCAATTGTAACTAGTTGTAATGTGCATTCTTGATATCAGAAATGTGATTTTAACTAGTGAGATTTGCATCGTTTTTCTCATTCATTTCAATGGGAGTTGGAATTTGAACTAGTTCAAATATCAATTTCTGATATCAGTAATTCAATTGTTACTAGTTCAAATTACATTTGAACTAGTACGAATACCAATTTCTGATATCAAGAATTCAATTTGAACTAGTCGAAATGCCAATTGTTGATATCAGAAATAGTTCAAAATCCTTTTTTGATATCAGGAATTCAATTGTTACTAGTTATAATTCAATTTTCATTTATAACTAGTTACAATTGAATTCCTGATATCAAAAAAGGATTTTGAACTAGTTCAAATTGTATTTCTGATATCAACAATTGAATGACTGATATCAGAAATTGGCATTTGAACTAGTTCAAATTCCAACTCCCGTTGAAATGAATGAGAAAAACGATGCAAATCTCACTAGTTAAAATCACATTTCTGATATCAAGAATACACATTACAACTAGTAAGAATTGATTTTTTTTGATATCCTCCAGAAATGAATAAAAGCTAAATCGGCTTGCCATACATGTGTCAACTGAACAAGGATGACTACATTAAACACATCTGACAGGTATCTGGCAGAAATGGGAAAAGCGAAGCCAAAAGTGTCTTTAATCCAAATGTTTTGTTTAATTGTCCAGCAGATGGCAACTAAACTGGATGCAAAAAGAAGTACGACTGCATGAAAGTCTTTAATAATAATAGATTCATTTGATATTTTCTTTGAGAAAACGACATTGCACTTTACTCAGTTAGCGTTTTCCTTATGGGTTTACAATTTGTTCTCAATTGCTAGTTTCAAGTCTTATTCAATACAGCATGTTAACTTTGTCATTTATGGTCCTCTTTCAAATGAAATAGACGCTAAAGCAGGGTATGTTTTAGAGCTAGCTAGAAAAATTGCGTTGATCAGCATTGTTCTTTGTTTAGTTGTGCTAAAGACACTCAAAGGACTCGGCGGTTCATCTTATCTGGTTAGTACATCTTGATTTAAGCATGGTCTTGCTAGCCAAAATTAGGTTAACAATTAATATCACAGTGAACGTAAATTAGGAATACACCTTGCTAACCCAGCTAGTTAGCCACTGCTAGTGTTAACTGCTAATAGAGAAACAGGCCCCGCCAATCCTTGCTCCCCTCCACCCTGCTAATGTTCGATTTTTACTATGTTCACTAGTTTTCTGTTCTATTGTCTGAAACAAATATTAAAATATATTAGTTGGGATTGGAAGTTGGAATCCGATGGTTGAATTCAATCTTTGAATTGGTACTTGCTTTAAAGTTGCAATCAGAAAATACAATTAACCTGCATTGAGTACTATAAAGAAAGTCACAATAAAGGCCTGAACCCTGTAAATGCTGCTTCACAAATCGAAGATAAAAATTCTCATCAAGCCTTATTTGCATTAGATTATTAAACTTGTTTCAAGTTAGCAAAACTCCTCCCTGCATGCAGGATTTGGTACTGTGCTTATCAGATCCTCCTCTGTAATTGGATGAATTAAAAAGACAATCTCTTTCAGGAGCCTTTATCTTGAATGTCTTAAGTTCCAATGCTTACATTACTACTTTTAAGGCCTTATAAAAATTGGCAGTGACCTGATTTTAATGCTACGTTCAGGAAACCTTATCAAGTATTTGTTTTCATGTTGGCAGATGTTTCTGTCTGATAGCAGAAGCATTCTCTAGATTGCATAATATTTTATGTCTCTGCAGAAGGGAACAGTGCTTGTTGTTATGCCTGCAGGAAACCAGAGGCAGCCAGACAGACCGCCATGAGGGAATGAGGGGAAGCAGCTCATCTTCACTATTAAGACTCATCCCCGCTGAGATGATGAGGATATCGTCTCCTCTGATGTACAATGTAGAATGAAAGGCAGTGAATTCAAGGTATTAAGATTATGAAAATGGCTTTTGTTAGACCGGGTGGTGATATGGAGATAGAGCTGAGGTGAGAAGGAAAGATTCTGAAGACTTAACTTATACTCATTTAGATAATGTCTGTCTGCTAAGACAGAAAGCAGTTACATAACAGGGGCTTAATTTATATGAGTCTTTATTAGCATGGTCCGAGGGAGATTTGTGCTGGAGGTCTGCGGCATAAACTGGATGATACTCAGCTGTGAAGGTGACACATTCACAGTGTGATGATATTCCCACAGTGACTGCGTCCTGAGACAATGATAATTCCCATTCTGTCAGGGAATGGGCAGGGGAGGGACATAGCATTGAAAAGTGGTTGGTAACAGAAGTTCCAGATGAATACTTCAGTTGTATTTGTTACTACTTTGTGAAAAATACAATGTACGGCCATGCAGCAAAACAAACTCATTTATTATTACTCAAATAAAGAAGTTGCCAGCCAATTACTGCCTTTCTCCAACATGTCATGTGCATACACAATTTTTTCGGCCAATCCCTTGATTCAATGCTATTTGAATCCAGCATGTGAATGACGGACGGCCACTAACATTGTAAACTACTATATAGAGAGGATGTAAAATACTTTCCATAAATAACATAAAAAGAGGTTTAACTTAATTTACAGTTTAGACAAAAATGTTTGAAAGAATTGTAATTGTTTATTTTGCTCACATCTGCTATAACAGTGGCATTTCCTGCTGTGATGAATAAAGTTCTTCTTCTAGCTTTCCATCCAAACAACTCCTAATGATGCAGGGTGAAACCACTATTAGAGAAAATGGTTTCATAAATTATGAAAGACTATTTTTTCAATTTGTTTTACAGTACATATCACAACTGGCAAGCAAGGCAACACTTTAATTTGTTTGTGACCTTAACGTTTAGAAAAGTTAAATCGAACTGACATTGAACAAATTATGGGTGCAGAGAAACGCACTGAAGGTCAGAGAGTGCAGTTTGGAAAAGGCGGGACAGAAGCACTGAAATACATCACTCCCTGAAGTTTCAGCAGCGAGTACAAAAAGAGATGAATGGCTCTTATTAGATTGTGGCTGCCGCTTCAGAGGGAAAGTGATATTCAGCTGAGGAGGTGATGAAGGTGAGAGGAAGTTAAGACTATTAAAACCATGAATGATTCAAATAATGAGTCCTGGGACAGCGTAAATCATCCGCTCTGCTGCTCAGCTATTAACGCAAACTGCTTGACCACATTAACCATCATTTACGTTGGAAATACCATATTCATCTCGGCCCTCAACAACTCAACTGTGGATAGACTGCACACAGGGATGAACACAGTGGTACAGCCAGAAAAAGTGTCTCTGTGGACAGTTGTAAACCTTACACTACTTAGAAATAATGGGCGTATATAAATTAGGACAAGTTATAAAATACACCTCCAGGTCTGAAAAGTTAAAAAGGTGTCTTAAAAAGGCTTTCTTTCAAATGGCAAGCAGGGGTCGACTCCACTGGAGGGGAAAAGAATATGATTGCATTGCATAGAAGTCTATGAAAACATTACATTTCACTTCAAGTCTTCTTCAACTCTGCATTATGTTCACTTTGTAGATTAAGGTCCAATTTATAGTAAAAAAGCCGATAAAGCACAGAATGTATTAGGCCCGGCTTCTTGAAAGGTTTCTAGCAACAATATTGTTCTGCGCCAAGTTCTGCTAAAAGACACTCTAATAGGTGGTCTATTCATTTTGTCAGGTTATTACATCTTGTTTTAAGCATATTTTTGCTAGTTTTTGCTAGCCAAATGTTTGCCTCCCAAGTTAACATACATTCTTAATTTACCTTGATATCCAAGCAAGTTAGCTATAGCTTTAGATTAACTGTATTTTATATTTACAAGAAATAAGATCTACGAACCAAAGTCAAACTGGTGGTGAAATAGAGCAGCGTTGATTGATGTGTGAGGACACTGGGGGAAAGACAACATGCTGTAAAAACATTGACATATTATCACTTTATGACATTGATAAGGCTTAGGTTTCAAATGTACACATCCAGCCGCCACAGAGAAACATCAACCTTTGTGGTGTCTGTGTACATGTGACCAACAGTGGCGGCGCCAGGGTATGGCTGGGGTAGGCTACAGCCATACCAAGAAATGGCTTAGCCCCACCTTAGCCCCACCATGAAAAATGATGTTAAAGTAAGCAAATTAAATTAAATAATAAGCAAAATGCTAAATGTTGAGAACACGGCTTGCGAAAATATACGGGTCGTGTCCACAACACACAAACTGATCCTGCTGTAACAACAAGTGCACGTTACTGATGCAATTTGGTTGAGACCATTCAGGCTTATGCTAGAAGAGGGGTGCAAGGAATAGTCTAAGTAGTGGGGGAGTTTTATACACTAAAGGTGTGGAAATTCTCTGGCGTTATAATATCAGTGCGGCCACGGTCAGATCAAAATGCCTCTGAATGCAATTTGAATAGACCTACAGCCAATCAGAGCAACGAAACGTTGGGTCTGCGTCATGCATTACTGATTGAGATCGATCGGAACCGCCATTCAGTATCCCCATTGGATCTTCAACGTGTACTATCATACCGTATCATACGTCACGTTCACAGTGATCCCTTTTTATTTACTACAAGACAAATGTGCCGTTTTATTTCATACAGTTCCATTTTGATTGAGACAGGGAAATAATCTAAACCTCACGCGTGGCGTTTCACTGTCAAGGGGGGCGATATAGCGTGTATGTAATTACATTGCAAATATTGACTTGAGCCCCACCACTGTATGGGTTAGCCCTACCATAGATTACCAACAAAAATACTCTGGCGCCGCCACTGGTGACCAATATAAGTTTAATATTCACCGCCCTCCTTCTGCTGTGGGCATGTGGACTTTACACTTTTAAAGCTCAGAGGAAACACTAAAAGTAGAGTAAAGTGTCTTTTAGTGTGGTTGCAGGGGATTGTAAAACATGTTCAATTGAATGCGTCTGACAACACTCAGGCAGTGTGGATGGCCCTCGAGGTTGTGCTAAAAGTACATTTACCTTTAATGTAACTCAAATTCAAACCTAATCCTGAGTGTCAAGCAAAAACTCTTCACAGTGTTAACAAATCACTGGACTTCTGAGAACTTAAATGCACAAATATGACCAAGTGTGCATCAGAAAGAGGCCTGTGGTATGTGTGTGTATGCATGTGTGTGTGTAGGTCAGCTGCTCAGCTGTCAGAAACTCTCCTCCTACCTGGTTCCCCTCCTCTACTCCTCTCACAGATTCTGTCCAACAAGCTTTTCCGTGTCTGGAAAATGAAACCAAAGGTGAAGTGCCTTAATCCTGCATTCTCTCTAACGACCAACAGGTGGCGATTCCACTGTTCGCAAACTAAAGATCCATTGTATAGAAGTCTACGAGACAATTTTCAATTTAACTTTTTCACTAATACGTTAGTGAAAATGTACTTAATCAGTTTATGGTTTCAATCACTTGGTTATGTACATTATAGTAACATGTTTCACCAAATGGTATGATACACAGTCACCTGAAAAAAAAAGAATATTAGTTTAACATCTTGAGAAAAAGAAAGTGCTGTTCTAAGCTTTCCTTCAATAGAGAAATACTCTCCAATTACAAAAAATAAATGATGCAATTGCAGCACACTAACCTCTCAAGGAGCCTTCAATGTTGGTTTTAACTTACATTGCCTTTCATCACACACAATAAACCACACACTTAGCTGCCAGTAGTTCATCAAAGCAACTTGTGCCATTTTGGTAGACCATAAACCAATGGGTTATGTGACGGTGACGACAGTGCATCCACTCCCAATAAATAGTATACAGCTACACCTGATAATGTTGCATTTTTTGCAAAAAAGGAAGTGTACAGACTACAGATGAAAAATAGCCACTTGGCTAGCTCTGGCACATTTACAGAAATGTTGATTAATGTGCACTGTCCCTGTTAAAAGAAATGAATAAAAAAATAAATAAATACATTCCTTGGAGGATGCATTTTTCTTCATGTAATTGGGAAATAAAAAAGTTTCATTTTGTAGCGGGACAGATAATCATGTACGAGCATACCACCATTGTTGCCGTTTCTATTCTTGTTACTTTGCAGTAACATTCTTTGAGAAATAACTTGAATTTTATACATTTTCATAACCTCTCCCCTTCGTCTATCCTTGTCCCTTCTAACAAATGTTTGCTCCTCTACTCCTCATACTACGACTCCCAGAGTCAATGTATTGTCTAATCTGGACAAAAGGGGACGGGCAGGGAACAAACAGTCTTTCTGTCCTCCTTAGAGACAAACAGACAGAGAGAGTGAGAAAGAGGAGGAAGGACTGGGGGGTATTGATGATATCAACTATCAAATTACGTAGAGAAGAAGGTGGGGAAAGGAGGAGACGGAATAGAAGACGGTGAGATTAACTGGAGGGTGTGTACGTTTATAAATCGTCCTTACTTACCGACACATTTTTTTTGAGTCATAGAGCCAAAGGGGGAACGATACCAATATTGAATATACCTTTGAATGATATTCAATATTTGAAAAACAAAACAATGAAAAGACCAAAACCAACAATGCATTAGTATGTCTCTAACGTCACGTTACATTTCAACATGAGTTTGAAATTCCTGGAAACCAAAAATGTGTTCCAAGTGCAGTCCTTTTAGCTATGATAAATACTTTTAAAAAAAAAATAGACAGTACAGGCAGAAATATGTTTTTTTCATCCACAGGTCAATTTTAAGAGTTTTGGCTTAACATGTCCTAACAGGTCATGCTCTTTGAAAGTAATGGAAAGAAAACATGCAATAGAACAACAATAGGTGTTTATTTGACTAAATGTGTGTATTTCTCGCTGTGGATTTCTTCTAAATTCACCAAAAGTTAGCAAGAGATAATGCCTAATTTGCATACTTCAACTGAATATTCCGAAAATCTTGAAAACGGATATATTGTATGCAATATACAGAATATATAGTATATGATATTATATACAATATATGTAAAGAGATCCTGACCAAAAACAAGAAAAAAACCTCACAGTAGACAGAAAAGGAAACGGTATTGAGCAACAAACTGAGCACATAATGGAAGAACCTCCATCGTAACTCAAAGTTGCCTCCTTCGGTTCCAAAGTTAACAGTACTCCTCTTAGCTTAGTGATCACAGGTCAGAATAGATTAAGTTTCTATTATGACACTTCTTGTGAAAAGTACTGTAGGCCAACAGATTTGCATAGTCAAAGCTAGGCTTGGAGGAAACAATCTAAACTCTGATGGTATACTCTAAAGCCATCACATGGTGCAATTTACTTAAAGCAAATATGTTATCGATTAAATCAGACTGAATATCTTCTATGAAGGATCAAGCAACATTTCAAAGTGATCTTTCAACCCTAAAGGGGCCCAGAGAGCATTGCTGAATCTTTCCCTTCACATTATGGAGTGGAACAGTGATGAGGAGATTTTGTAAGCCAACCTGGAAGTTAGATTTCCCCATTGGATTTCGAATTGCAGGAAATGCTTTGTGGCAAACACACGTTTATGATATTAAACATGTTTGTTTCAGCAGGATAATCTCCACATGTAAACACCACTTAGTAATTTTTGAAGCATAAATGCAATTGGCTGAAATAAAAACTCAATGCTACAAACAAACTATATCAGGGTTGCCTGGATGCGCTTCACGACCGCTAAACTCAAGGCAGGCTCGTGTCGGCGTGATGATGTTTAGTAGTTTATTTAGCCACTTGTCAGAAACCGCTGTTTTGATGATAGGCTACATACTGTAGAAGCTTCAGACGTTTACGAATAGGATTTTTACTGACGTATTCTATGTTGTAGAACCAAAAGGTGATTATCTGGTAAGCTTGTTTTAACCACAGACCTTATTTTAGGCTTCTGACCACTAATAAAAACATTGCCTTTAATACGAGAGAACCAAAAGTGGTTAAATGCTTAGATTTTCCGGGTTACTCGTTACTGCAAAACTGTATATAAAACCATGTAGAAGCCACTAAGCTGATCGTCTTATTGATTTACAGTTATTATTGTAAACATTTGTAATTAATGAGCCAATGATGTGTAGATTTAAAAAAAGCTATGTATAGCATCTTTAATGGAGTACATAGACTGATTGAAGGGAATTAACATACTCAACATCAATTTATATTTAAGGACTTGCCCTAGTAGGCCAATGCTTTCTCGACTTACAGAAATGTCTTTGTTTTTCTGAACCCTTTGTCATAATTTCGAAAAGTAAACCAGACAGATGTGACTTTATCATTCTAAGCTCTTGGAAAATGTGGTCTCAGGCTGAAAGGATGTTTAAAACTTCTAAAAGGTATCAGCAGAGCCTTTTTACTCAACAGATCTTAATCTAGTGACCCAAATACTAAGATGTTTCTCTGCAGATTTGAATTTTAAACTAAGTAAGCTGGAAGTGGCGTCACGAGGCAGCAGTGTTTGAGTTAGGGATAAGCAGAGAGGCTCAGACACACGGTGGAGGAGCGAGTGGCAGCATATTTGAGACTCTGATAGAGAGATAATTAAGGCTCTGCTCCGTTTCAAAACAAATGTATGTTCATGACTTTAACAACACCAAAACATATTATTATTTATCTGCAGAATCTCTGCCTGTGACAGTGCTCAGTCAAGCAGATAAAACACAATGACTTGTAATTACCTCTTGCCTTTCCTCTAGCGCCATCCTCAGGACAAGTATAGCATTTTCAGCTCTGTGGCTTTCACAAACAGTAAAGTCCTAATGTTTTGGGACAGTAGTACGTTTGTAATTTATGTATATTCTTTAGGGGGATCTGTATGTCATACTAAAACATTGTATGTCTTTAAAATATAACAGCTAATGAAGATTCCGAGAAAACTGTGTGTTTGAATCACAGACTAATGTTGTCTGTGTGAATTTATTCACAGTGAGGAACAGATATTGATGGAAGAAAATTCGTTTTTTTATGTTTCACCAAAGAGAAATATCACTTTAAATCAGTTTGATTTTATGTGAAACAAACGACCACGGAGCAAATTATGCTGAGCTGGCACCGAAGCACAAAACCAATTTTATTCAAACCAAACTATAGTGGTTGACTGATTTAAATGGACGAGTGCCAATATTTAGAGAGCCGATGGGTGAAACTATATTTCTATATCATGTTTTTTCTTTGTTTTGTGCCATCTAAATTGCTGAACTCATATATTAAACACTGTTAGAGTCTACATTGTCTCTGTTTGCTTAGGTAGATCTGTACTTTTTGGGGGGCAGCAGTAGCTCTAGGGACATGGCATGGGAACCAGAGGGTCGCTGGTTCAAGTCCCCGAACCGACCAAACAAAGAGTGTAGACTGGTACTTGAATAGGTTTCAGTTGACACGGCACTGGACCCCCCGAGGCGCTGCCCATTGCTCCTAGGATGGGTTGGATGCAGAGGTCGAATTTCGCTGTGTACGTGTGTGTAAAATAATGACGGTTTATTTCGAATCCTTCGTTTCTGTCTACTACTTCTATCAAAATGTATCAAGTACTTATGTGTCCACAGTTAATCAAACAAAACAAAATGTAGGGGGAAAAGCATTTGTCACCATTTAGCAGTATATACTTGTTTCCAAAACTGAGTTGACTTCAAAAATCTATAAATAGTGTTAATTTATAAACTCAGGTGTTGGCTAACTTGGTTTCACCACCAACTGCTGATGTAGAAAGGTGGGCTTTTCTTGGATTGTTCAAAGTGGCATCTTTCCATGGTAATTAACGGGAATAAAATAGAAATATGGGGCTGCTTTACGCACACAACATTTGAAAAACTCTTGAAAATAACTGTATATAGGAAATATGGACATTCAAAAAGGAGAGTTTAACTTAATTGAATGAGTTGACTTATTTAACATTGTATGTATGTTAGCTTACTTTATGATATGGACACATTATTAGTGCTGTCTACCTGGCAATAAACCTTGCAATGGAGACCAAAGCAGCTATTAAACTACGCTGCCATAAAACAAAAACTGCATTATAGCTTACATATGGAGGTAATCCTATTTTCTGTCCTGTTATGGACAATTCACAACTTTCTAATTAAACTCTGTGTATGGGAATGGTTGGGGTGGAAAGATGTGTTAAACTAACACAGGACTTCCTCCAAGAGACCACTGTTTGTCATTGTTAACTTATTTTAATTCAAATGTAATTTACAATAACATAAAGTAATTTTAGGCCAAACCATGATCTTTTCCTAAACCAGACCAAGTAGTTCTGTTTTCATTCTGAGTCAACTTGTGTTAATGTATTTCAAACTGTGACTGTAATCCAAGATACAAATATGATTCCCTCAAAACTGTATTCACAATGTACTTCAGTTGTATGGGTATGTAATTTTAGGACAGGGTTTACCAAACTGTTCCTGTGTTCTGGGCAGAGGGCTGACGTGCTGCAGTAAACAGAATCCATAAAGCCGAAGGGAGCAGGCTATTTGATGGTGTAATAATATTATGGGGTGTTATGGCCGTTAGAGGGGACATTAGCCTGAAGATGTTAGCTATCAACGAGCGAGACTGCTGCCACGGGAGCGGGGGGGCTTTGGGACGTAATGAAGGTAATGAGAGTCCTAATGAAGCCCATGCAGCTTCAGCAACACTAATAAAAGACATTAGCTCTGTTCAAAACCCTTGCATCAACTCAGAAGCTGCTCTGCATCCTCTTTATCGCAACTCTAAGATCACTTATCTCTCTCTGCTGCACCCTCAGCTCTTCATCTCTCCCTCCTCTTCCTTTCAAAACTATGCTCTTTACTACATTTCAACCAGATTCCTCTTACGGTTTATTCAATGCAGCTGTCAAAGGATCCATAGATTGGTACAGCATCAACTCACTAGTACTACAGTATGTTCTTATCTGCATAAAAGCTTTCATGTATTTAAACAACTTATAGGTTAAATGTAAACGCAACAACTCGTTTTTCACGTGTGCCCCAACCCTGTTCTGTGACACTGTACCGTGACATACTGTAGCGTCACATGACATAATGTTGTCAGAAAACACAAGTCTGTTTTTGGTTCCACACGGAAGATGAGTCCTGAATGAAACTTTGCTCATCCACCTGCACTCCCACCTTCCCAAAAGGGATTTTAGCACAATTAAATACGTTGCTATACCGTGTGACTTTCACTAAAGGTCGCTTAATATACTACGTCACTTACTGCGAGCGTGACTCATTGTGCTATCACTTGAAACATTGACTTCATAACTGTATCACTTCATTGTTTTTTCAAGCAAGGAGTTTAGGTATCTCGGGGTATTGTTTTCGAGTGAGGGGACGATGGAGCGTGAGATGGGCAGGAGAATCGGAGCAGCAGGAGCTATTGTTGTGATGAAGAGAGAACTGTGCCAGGAGGCAAAGCTCTCCATCTACCAGTCCATCTTCGTTCCTCTCACCTATGGTCATAGAGGACGGGTCATGACCGAGTAGGGATGGGCACCGAGCCCCGGTATTACACGGGCCCAGGGGCTGAATTATTAAAGACCGTGGTACCGTTAAGCTCCGACGTTATCGGTAGGCTACTGGAGACATCTAAAAAAATATGTCATATATATTATGCTACACAAACATTATATTGCAGTCTTAGTGTGGTCAACTCCGTTTCTAGACTGCAAAATGCGTCTATGATAATTTTTTAGTATTTTCGATCTTTCCAATCCAGACGAAAGATCTCTCTCTCCCCCGTCTGGGTGCGAGGGGGCGGGGCAGTTTACACACACGCAGCTGCTACATGCATGCAACACACACACACGGAGGAGATGGCGAGAAGCGCTCCAAGGTGTGGTTAAACTTTACCCGTCTCGATGTGGACCATGCTCGTTGCCAAAAGTGCAATAAGAGTTTAGCATGTAAGGGCGGTAACACGAGCAATTTGTCTAAACATCTAGCAAAAGTGCACCACATTCAGACGGAGAAATGCACCGTTTTCGACTGTCTTTCTAGTAGCTCTGTAGCCCCATCCACGAGTAACGTTTCCACGTCAGGTATGTTATGTATGCAAGCAGCAACACACGGAGTTAACTAAATTATACAAACATGGGTTGATGATTAGAGGTAACTGAGTTATTTCTTTTGTTAAAGTTTCAGCTATTCTGTCATCAGATTACTTACTACGATTTGTTAAAACACTGTTGTTTCTTTTGATGTGAAATATTATTTATTTAATTTAAATAAAAAGCAATGTTAATTTTGTTCACAATTTTTTTAGTTAGTTTACCTTATTTTTTTCTCTAAAAGAACCGATAAGAGACGTTCCGTCATCCTGGAGGGAGTCAAAGTAAAGCCGCTGCTCCATTTTGAAAGGAGCCAGATGAGGTGGTTTGGTAAGGATGCCAACTCTCAAAACTATGCTCTTTACTACATTTCAACATTTCCTCTCAGGGTTTTTTATTACTGCAGCTGTCAAAGGACTACTACTGTATCTTCTGATCTGCATTTCCGAACCAAAAATAAATGTTATATCAGCCTCATTACACTTGCCAATACACACAAAGCCATATGGTTAACATTGTGAAATGAATGGATTAACTTTGGGAAACACAACTACTGGGTAAGGTTGATACGGAAGAGGATTAGGGCCAGAAAGGTAATGCCACCTGGCACCTCTCTATGGGGGTTATTTAGCCGGGAGGAAACCTGGGGCAGACTCAGGATGTGGAGGGATTATATCTCCACGCTGTCCTGGGAGTGCCTTGGTATCCTCCAATCAGAGCTGGTTGATGCCAGGAAAGAGACGTTTGGGGCCCTCTGCTGGAACCGCTTCCTCCGTGACCAGACTCCGGATAAGAGGTTGCCTGTCAGCGATGGTTCCATCTTCTCACATGTTAAAAGATGCCGCTTTTCCATTGATATTAAATTAACTTTTTTTGGGGTTTAGACAGTTGATCTGACAAAAAAAAGTAAATCATCACTTCAGCTTTTGGAACTTACGACGGGCATTGTGTGAAAATGTTCTGACACTTAAATGACCAGTAGAGAAATGAATAGTGAAAATAGTTGCATCCCTACTCAGCATACAGACTGAAGCGTAAAAATACTTTGATCATAATATAGAGCATGGGAAAGGATAACAACGAATTAGATGTTCCTGTTGTCAGTGTTCATGACTGTAGATTGAGGTGGGAATGGGGTCAAACATATACGTGTTTCTCAGGTCACACAGCTCAGGTGTCTGAAGTGAAACTGGAGCCACAGTTATATGATATATGTGTCACAATAACAGTGAAAAAGCTGCAGGCCGGTTCACCTCAGTGTAGTGATAACATGAAGGCTTCAGTAACCCTCCACTCATAGAGTCTGTACAAGAAGTGGAAATAAGCCCACTACATACATGTAATATATTGAAATGCAAAGCCCAAAGGCACCTGGACAGGAATATACACCTGTCTCAGATTTGCTGTATGTCAGTTAGTTTATAAGTCTAGGCATACTTATGATTTAGAATATGCTACATACCTTGTTGAATGGCTAAAGTGGATAATGTTATTATACTGACTGGCTGATTTGAGGTTGCTAACTTTCAACTTATTAATTCTGGCATATTCACAGTAGGGCTGCAACTAGTTAATAATGATTTGCAAAAATAAACTGCAGATGTGGTCTATTAAATGTCAGGAAATGGAGAGAAATGTCCATCCTAGTTTTTCCAAGTCCAAGGTAATGTCTTCAAATGTCTTGGTTTGTCAGTACAAAACCCAAAGATATTTACTTAACATGATATAAAACAGAGGAAAGCAGGTAAAATCCATATTTAATAAGTTAGAAAAAAAGGGCACTTTCCGTCTTTTGAATAAAAAAAACGTGCTTTTTAATGTTAATAATTTTGTAACGCTCAATTAATGTAGTTGAGTAACTGTTGCAGCTCTACTTTAACTGTGTTGGAAACAGCACTGTGTCCTTTTCATTGGCTTCTGTGTTGCACTTATGTCCAACCCAAAGATATAAGACTACAAACTATAAGAAAAATGACTAAATGCAAACAGCCAAAAATCCAAATATATTCCATTACAAAGCAACAAATCGTCACATTTGAGAAGTAGTAAATGTGTTGTTGTCAATTCCTTTTCTATGGTTTGACTGTTTGCTGAAGAGGAGTAAATAGAAACAACACTGCAACACTAGTGCCAGACGAGGCTCCGCACACATTCAAACAATAACATGTTTGTTTGTTTCACAGACCCGACCTGAGACACACACAAACACAGAGGCAGGTTTAATTGTTTCTTAACTGCAGGTGTGGCAGAGGATTTTCTACAAACAGGTCTGTGTGTTGTTCTGCTGCCACTGGGTGGAGAGGCAGTTTAACCACACATTCCTACACACCAACGCTAAGTGTATGGGCTCAGAACAGTCTCATAATCAGAGTTGGGTCATCACTAAAAAAAAGTAATATATTACATATTACTTTAAAAAAAAGTAATATATTACACTACTTCGTTACTCTCTACATAAAGTAACTTGTTACTTTACTCGTTACTTTACTCGTAGGGCCGGCCCGCCCCTCCCTACAGGCAGATCACGCAGACTGCGGCGCACCTACAATGTAAGCGCGCCACAGTTTTGCCTCTGCGAGACTCCACTTGCACCCCCAATTACTATTGCAATAAGGAAGACATAACACAAGTCTTTCTTTTTATATGCTCTTTAATAAAATAGGCTACCAGCCTACCACAACAAGCTAACAGTCTGTGAAACGTAAAGAGCATTTCAAGAGAAAAACTGTAATAACGGAACAAGTGGGCCATATCAATGTGACACTGGCAAAATAAACAAATACTTTACAAATAAATAGCCTGTATAAAACAACATCCTCACTCTGGGTTCGGGGTCCTTAGCTATTAGCTTCACCTTAGCATGTGTTCTTTGCAGGTGTTTGTTGAGGTTTGACGTGGTGTTTACAGCAGTGGTGGATAACAGCTTCTGGCCTGGACACAGATTGCACCTCACCATCACATTCCTGTCTATTCTTCGGACGAACTCAAAATAATGGGCATACCTCCACCCCTCGAAAGTTATCGCTGACTCAGCGATGTTTATGCAGCACTGCACGTGGAGATGTGGATGCGCAAATCGCGCAGATTACGTACATATAAACCTGCGGCGGAAACCCCTCTTGTCTGTCAGTGTGATTATGACTGATTTTATAAAAGTAACGAAGTAACGCGTGTCGGGTTAATGTTAGTAACTGTAGTGTGATTACTGAATTATAAAAGTAACTTTGTAACGCGTTACACCCAACTCTGCTCATAATACACACATGCACACAGAAGGATTCACACTTGTATTTCATGATCCGCAAAAGGATTCACACTTGTATTTCCAGATCCACACTTGTGTTTTTAAATGCACACACAAATGTGTTCTGTTTCATATACATGTAAATAAAATCCAAATACAGAAAAAAGTTTTACATTTGTATTTTTGATCCTCACATATTTGTTTTCCGTTTAAAACCTCTGAACCTGCAAACACAAACCGCTTTCTGTGCATGGATCGCTGTGCATTCGTGTGTGGGTTTTTCGAGACTCCCCTGACGGTCACCCGATTCGTACTTGTAATTTTTTCTATCTATAGCCAATCAGATGTCTCCTCAATTCTAAGCCAATCACATGAGTGCGCACCCCACGAGGGTATGATTTCTTGCGTTCATGACGTAGCGCTTCATGTACGCATTTTGCACTGTCCATGGAGCCTGCCTACAGGCGCTAATCTCAGGACACCTCCACTCTCAGTACATTGCCACTTTCCGAACAAGAAATGCACGCAAATACAAGCTTTTATATTATTAAGGTACAGCACCACTTCCCGTGGGTGCTAGACAGTGAACTGTCAACGGGGGGTGCCTCGCTGCGGGGAAACGGTGGACCTCTGTCACCTGTCAAAGCAACTTCAGATGGCCAGTCCGCCCCTGCCGGTACCGAGGTGGGCCGATCGGAGTGGCCCGACCGGCCCACTTCGGTACATCCCGATGGCCAGTCCGCGACTGCTTCGGCATACAGTATAAGTGTTGCACGGCCAGATACGGCTCGAGAAACTGACTCAGATGAATGAGGCGAGTAAACAGCTGACAGCCGGCAAGAAACTCGAGCGATTATTCGCATCGCGTCCGGTGTAAACGCACCATTATTACAAGTATTATATAATTACAAAATAAAATCGCCACTCTCAGTACAGCGCCACTTTCCGAACAGGTAATGCACGCTAATAAAATATTTTATATTATTATTAATAATATAAAAACATCTTGTATTTTAGTTACACCCGCTATTGTCAACATTGGACCTTGACACCGTCCACATAGCTATAGTGAAATAATATAATCGAAAACATTAAGCCTCTTTGATTTAATAATCGGAGCTGAAACCTCTCTGCCATCTCATATAACACACACTTCCTTATTTATCTTTGAATAATAATACCGTATAATAATCATCTCCGGACAGCGCAAAATGCGTATATGAAGTGCTACGTCATGAACGCAAGAAATGATACCCTCATGCAATTGGCTTAGAATGAAGGAGACATCTGATTGGCTATAGACAGAAAAAATTACAAGTATGAATCGGGTGACCATCAGGGGAGTCTCAAAAAACCCACACACGAATGCACGGCGATCCATGCACAGAAAGCGGTTTGTGTTTGCAGGTTCAGAGGTTTTAAACGGAAAACAAATATGTGAGGATCAAAAATACATATGTAAAACTTTTTTCTGTATTTGGATTTTATTTACATGTATATGAAACGGAACACATTTGTGTGTGCATTGAAAAACACAAGTGTGGATCCGGAAATACAAGTTTGAATCCTTCTGTGTGCATGTGTGTATTATGAGACTGTTCTGAGCCCATATAAGTGTGGTGCTTCTTCCAGTGACAGCAGCACCATGGAGAAACTGAGGGACAACCCAATGACAACAGGAGAGTGTTTGTTTGTACGATAAGACTGTATTCCTTACAGTTCTAATCATTTCATGGCGGATAAATTCTGAAGCACACAAACAGTCACACCTCCACAAGTCCCTGAGAAAAAGCTCTACATTTAGAATGAATGCAGCCGACAGTCAAACTTGCACACCGGTACATAGCCTATGTACAGAGCACATGGCATACCCTGCTTATTGTCTGGGGGTCCAAAGCCTTTATGATGATGTCGGAAACCTCATGAACACAAAATCAGATTAAAAAAAATTAGCTAAACAATTTTTTTCGTTATGTCTTCAATATATGTTTAGTTATGTATGTGTTTACAGTAGGGCCAGACCTGGAGTAATCGAATCCTGGACTCGGAAGTGAGTCTGACTCGAGGGCTGATTTTCGTAAATCGACACAGACTCGCACAGTGATGGACTTGGACTTGTGAATTCTCACACACGAGGACTCGGAATCCAATAAAGGTTCGACTCGTAGACTGATGGACTCGGACTCGCACATTGACGATCTGACTTAGACTTGAGCAAGTTTTGTCTCGAGACACTTTAACATTTGCCGAAACACTTTAACAAACTAGGGAATCAAACCGGAACGGGAATGCCCATCATACCAGAAGTGACGTGCAAGTAATTGACACAAACTTAAGTTTGTTTTGGCGGATAGACCGCCGGTACATATGGACAGTACGAGTGTGTTTATGGTCGTTAAACATGTTTTGTCCTTTCTGTGGAAACCACCTGGGCCAAGTGACATGGTTTTGCTCATCACGATATACTTTCTCGTGCGCAAGAGATACGTTCTTGTGCACACAAGAAAGTTACAGGTTCGCCAAGTAGGAAGTGGAGCTGTGCCTTTTACACACAGCCTTCGCTGTGTTTACCTTCATTAGACAGCTAAAGAGCGACTGCTGCTTCATTATAGCCACACACACACACACACACACACACACACACACACAACACACACACACCACACACACACACACACACACACACCACAACACACACACACACACACACACACACACACACACACACACACCACACACACACACACACAACACACACACACACACACACACACACACACACACACACACACACACACAC
Organism: Dissostichus eleginoides; assembly: GCA_031216635.1. NCBI lineage: Eukaryota > Metazoa > Chordata > Actinopteri > Perciformes > Nototheniidae > Dissostichus > Dissostichus eleginoides. Next base: position 10,234,312 of record CM062268.1, on the reverse strand, counting down.
ACACACACACACACACACACACCATCGTTTGCGTCATGACGTAACCGTTTGCGTGCCTGCTTCATAAAGCCAAACCGCACAGAACCCCCTCACATCGACAACAACAACAATGGCCGATTGTATTGAAGCGCTACTCATTTTGCTCTGTCGAAACGAAATGGAAGAAATGGGACGACTTTACTACCAACTTTACAGTCGTTACATGCTACATTCAAAAGCTCTTTACAATCATCATCAACTTCAACGACGATTCCGTAGGAGAAAGAAGTTAAATATACGTCCTATTCGATGGCGTTAGAGCTAGCTGTTGTTAGCCTCTGCATGCGCCGAGCTCAAAATACCCAGCTTTGCAGCATTAATTACTATGGTATAACATTAAAACTGATTCTCAATGTTATTTCCACAGATCATGTTGAAGCTGGCGGAAAGGCGGATGTCGCGTGTTATTTGGACACAGCCCAGATCCGACGTAAGCGTGACGGATGCGGTGCTTGCTTTCTAGACCGACAACTTTTTGGCGCTTGAAATGAACCGGATTCCGGAGCTTAGAGGCGGCTCCGCTGCGGTGTGAACAGGAAAAAACTGTGCTTTTCAAGCTCCAGCTCCGAACCGGCCCTGGAACAGCGTTGGTGTGAAAGGGGCATTTGAGGCAGCAGCAAAGACTAGTTTTAGATCTCAACAAGTTTTAAAAGTTTATCTTACCTTTTTTCACCTATTTAAACATGTTTTCTTTTTATTCATGCATATTTTACTAATCACTCCCCCTTCAAATGGAAATATGTGTTTACATAAATTGTGACCAAACAGTTTGAGACCCACTGAGATAACTTGGATTAAGTTAACATGTTTATTTCTGCTGTAAAGTTGGGCATTTTAACATGGGGGTCTATGGAAATTGCTCCCTTCTGCAGACTGCTCCTACTGGCCACTAGATGAACTGCAGTTTGAGGCAATTCCAATTTGATAAAAAGGTTGATGATATTCGCTCTTCTTTTTCTGACTCACCTTTACTCACCGCTGGGTCACCAGACCCACCTTTCACCCACACACTCTCTCTCCAAGTGAGGTTCTTACCCTCATTACCTCTGCCCGTCCTACCACTTGTCCTCTGGACCCTGTCCCCTCAAACCTCCTTCAGACTATCGCTCCTGATATTCTACCGTTTCTCACCCATTTCATCAACACTTCTCTAACTTCTGGTCACTTTCCAAACAGTCTCAAGGAGGCAAGAGTAAATCCTCTCCTAAAGAAACCCACTCTCAACCCGTCTGATGTTATAAACTACAGGCCCGTCTCTCTCCTCCCGTTCCTGTCAACAAGTCCTCCAACTCATACGACCAAATAGGTCGATTGTTCAAGCCCTTATTACGACCAAATAGGTCGATTGTTCAAGCGCTTATTACGACCTATAATCACATTTTAAAGTTTTCGACCTCTAGTGCTCCCGTTGAATGCAAACGCTACGGAGGGTCGTATATTCACAAATAACCCTCTCTGGAAAATCCTAAATTGTAGGATAGTTTGGCCATTAAAATGCTTTTTGGTTAGATTTCTAGCGAGAAGTGTATATTGTACTTTCAGAATCCACGTCGAGTGGATGTGTAGGATCTATAGTTTGATAGATATTAGATATTATGAAGATGATTTGAGGTCTCGCCAGGAGAACGTGTATATGCGGCAGCGTCCATGTAAAGTTAGCGTCAACCCTCACAGGGTGAAAACAGTATTTCCGGTCTCAAAGTTTTCATAATAAAACCGTATTCCCCTCACTGTCAAATGATTTTAATGATCTGAAGTACTCATCCACTAAAAAACATCAGTTTATCCTTGTTAATTACACAACATTAATTGGTTTAAATTGTGTACAATGCTTTTGTGTTTTTCCCATAGGTTTTTCCCTTTCGATTCTGAGAGACACATTTCTTTTTTCAGAGGTTTTGAAACATCGAACTTGAATCTCGGTGATTGGATGTTTTAGCCGCAATGCACGTTGGGATATGGTGTTTATGCGATATGAAATCCGAAAACATTTTTTTAAAATAAAATAATACTTTATTCCGAGTGTGCTTGCTTTTCTCTTTGGAAGTCATCACATAACGGCATTGTAATACACGATTCGCCTGCATTAAATATTACATATGTGCCGTAGTTCTCTATTTATAGAGCCCTGATTAGAAGACTTCTGGACAAACTGGAAGAAATGCCGCCGAAACTGAATACGTGACGTGGATCATAAATATATCAGCAATTACACAACATCTTCAATTTCTCTTCACACAATACGTCTCCTTGCAGTATCAATAGTAATTCGGCTGACTTTTATATTTGATCCAATTGATAAATAGGCTTTATTTACCCTATAACGGTGCACAGCTGATAGAAAGGGACTTGTAGTTTTTAAAAATATTACTGATTTTCTTTGAATTAAAGAATGTAAATACTGAATTGAGAGAATAGTCAGGGGTTTTGGGTGATGGGAGACACATCTATGGATTCAGAATTTCAATAGCTTACCATTAAATGACGGATATACCTTTCTGTCTGTGATGTTTTACAAATCAGATATTAATGTGTATACACATTAATATCTGATATATTACATTATATATATCATATATAATATATATGATATATATATATATATATACACATTATCAGCTATAAAATTGTAGTTCTATAGAACTACAATATGTGAAATAATTTAGCAATATCCTGTAAAATTATGTGAAAACATGAATAAAACTACACATCTTCAGATGTTATACATACATAAGTGTCCTACACTAATAATACAAACTTATTATGGCATTGTATGCTGTGTGTTATTTGTAACATCTTCAGAAACTACCTTTCCAACTCCTCATGCAGTTGACTGTTACAGGCGTATACAGGTTCATGGTACAATGCATAAGCTTCAAATCGAGAGACTGAAACTGAATTTTTCTTTACCGTTCTGTTTTAATTTCACAATAAAGTTAATAGTAATATTATGTTTGATATTATTATGTTTTATTAACTAGACCACTGGCTTTTTAACCCGCACCGCCTAGTGGTTAAAGCACGTTATTGAATTTTGTTGTTGAATATGTTATATTTGATGAAAACATTTAAATATTAAGAGTAGCCTACATACAAAATAGGGGGAAAGTAGAAGGTCAATGATAGAAATATAGAATAGAAAATATCAAGAAGATACTGTAGTGATCTCTACAATAAAACCGTTCAGTGCAGGACGTCCAAAGATATTAATAGGAGGATGTGCAAAACAGACAAACTAATAAGGCTTTATTTAAACATTAAAGAATACTTTAAGTTAAGGTCTTCTTTTGAATAAGAACAAAACTTTGGGGGTATCTACAGATAAATATTAAGTCTGACAAATTACTTAACGCCTAATATATTGCATAGTTTATTTTGGCACTTGACAATCACCTTCCCTGAATTTTACTCAGGTGTAACTAAAGTCTGATTTAAGGGTTGTATATATATTTCACATCATTAATCAGAATCTGCAAAGTAACTCAAATAAATGTAATGTTGTAAAAATACCAGGTTAACCTCTGAATTGTAGTAGAGTAGAACAAAGTAGTACATGCTGCTGTAACAAAAACATTTCCCAACTTGGGATCAATAAAGTATATCTTATCTTATCTTAAGATGATCGATGGCTACTGCCATATTTGCAACATTTGCCTCTGAACCTTGACAAGTGCATGTTTCAGGCTTATCAATTAACAACAGGAGGGGTCACAGACATAAGACCAGCTGTTAAATAAAGCTCTTCTGACCTTAGCTGTCATGTGGGTATATATTAATGCTGCCCGTTATGGACACAAGCAATTTTCACCCATTTATTAATTATATGGTTTTAAATTTGATAACACCAATGTGTTTCGTATCCCCTAAACCTCCAGGGATTTACACAGTTTAATACTGGCAACTTCTAATTATGGGAAATACGAAAACGTCTTTTAAAACTACAATTCCCAGTAGAGACGTGCCATAGAACATGTTGCGAAACACAATAGCCAGCATGTGTAGTTCTGGGGGGGGCTGGACCTGTTCGAGTCCAGTTTTGGATAGTCTGCCGTGGTTACATTCCATTTCAAAGAGCTGTTTGACGCTCGGCGTAACCTTGTCGCACTGCCACTCCAACATCCAATCACAGAGCACGGGGTTTGTAAAGCAAAGCGGATGTTGTAGTCCCAAACGATAGCTGAGGATTCTGGGTAGTGTAGTGTCTTCGGAAACTCTGTAGTGTCTAAACTCAGAAAAAACTATTTGTTTCTCCGAATCGAAGGTTAAAAACACAAAAGCATTGTACACAATTTAAACCAATCAATGTTGTGTATTAACAAGGATAAACTGATGTTTTTTAGTGGATGAGTAATGCAGATATCACTGTGTAATCATTTGACAGTGAGGGGAATACTTCCGGTTTTTATTATGAAAACTTCGAGACCGGAAATACTGTTTTCACCCCGTGAGGGTTGACGCCAACTTTACATGGACGCTGCGGAAGACGTAGTAGATTAACGTTCTCCTGACAAGACCTCAAATCATCTTCGTAATATCTATCAAACTATAGATCCTGCACATCCACTGGACGTAGATTCTAAAAGTACAATATACACTTCTCGCTAGAAATCTAATCAAAAAGCATTTTAATGGCCAAAACTATTCCACAAATTTAGGATTTTCCAGAGAGGGTTATTTGTGAATAAACGACCCTCCGGAGCGTTTGCAATCAACGGGAGCATGTTGTTTCTTACACGACCACTAGAGGTGCTACACTTTAAAACGTGACTATGGGTCGTAATAAGCTGCTGAACAATCGACCTATTTGGTCGTTTTTTGTAGGAGGACAGGCTGGTTCCTGTCTAAAACACTTGAACGTGCTGTCTTTAAACAACTCTCCTGTTATCTCCATCAGAACAACCTTCTGGATCCGCACCAGTCTCGTTTCAAGGCAGGTCACTCAACAGAAACTGCCCTCCTCGCTGTCTCTGAGGAACTGCACACGGCTAAAGCAGCCTCCCTCTCCTCTGTCATCATCCTTTTGGACCTGTCTGCTGCATTCGACACGGTGAATCATCAGATCCTCCTTCACACTCTCCAAGAACTTGGAGTTTCAGGCTCTGCACTTTCCCTCCTCACCTCATACCTCAAAGACCGTACCTATAGGGTAACTTGGAGAGGATCCGAGTCCGACCCTTGTCAATTAACTACAGGGGTCCATCAGGGCTCTGTTCTTGGTCCCCTCCTCTTCTCCTTGTACACAAACTCGCTCGGATCTGTCATTAGCCCGCATGGTTTTTCATACCACTGCTACTCTGACGACACCCAATTAATTCTGTCCTTTCCCCGCTCAGAGACCCAGGTCGTCGCACGCATCTCTGCTTGTCTAGCTGACATCTCTCAGTGGATGTCTGCTCACCACCTCAAGCTCAACCTTGACAAGACTGAACTGCTTTTCCTTCCGGGAAAAGATTGTCCCACTCTGGACCTAACAATCAACATCGGCACCTCTATTGTTTCCCCGACTCAGACTGCAAGGAATCTGGGTGTGACCCTAGATAACAAACTGTCCTTCACTGCAAACATCGCTGCTACAACCCGCTGCTGCAGATACACGCTTTACAACATCAGGAGGATACGTCCCCTCCTGACCCAGAAAGTGACGCAGGTTCTGGCCCAGGCTCTCGTCATCTCACGCCTAGACTACTGCAACTCCCTCCTGGCTGGTCTACCTGCATGTGCCATCCGACCTCTGCAGCTCATCCAGAATGCAGCGGCTCGTCTGGTCTTCAACCTTCCAAAATGTTCCCACACCACGCCGCTCCGCCGCTCACTTCACTGGCTTCCAGTAACTGCTAGAATCCACTTCAAGACAATGGTACTTGCGTACCATGCTGCGAATGGATCTGGCCCTTCCTACATCCAGGACATGGTTAAACTGTACACCCCAGCACGTGCACTCCACTCTGCATCAGCCAAACGGCTCGCTGCACCAGCACTGCGAGGGGGACCCAAGTTCCCATCAGCAAAAACACGTCGGTTTGCTATCCTGGCTCCAAAATGGTGGAATGAGCTCCCCATTGACATCAGGACAGCAGATAGCTTGCACATCTTCCGGCGCAGACTGAAAACTCATCTCTTTCGACTTCACTTCGAGCGATAGAACTAATAACAAAGAATTGCTAACAAAGCACTTATATACTAATAAAGGACTAGCTTATCTAAAGCCAGTTGAGTAGCACTTGAAATGTTTTAGCTCTATGAAACCTGATGTACTTATATGATTCTGTTTTCCTCAAGTTTGTATCTTGTTGGTCGAATGCACTTATTGTAAGTCGCTTTGGATAAAAGCGTCATCTAAATGCAATGTAATGTAATGTAATGTAAAAAACGCTAATCTTTCCATCAAAATATGAATATAAAAATGTTTAAAGTATTAAAATGCAATAAAAATAGGTGTGTCCTATGCAGCCAGTGTAGTTATTTGATGCATAGCTTATTTTGAGTGATTCGGTCACATGACCTGGAAGTTATTGAAGCAATATGCTAATTTTCCCATAAACATATAACAATATTTCAAGTATTAAAATGCAATAAAAAGGAGGTGTGTCCTATGCAGCCAGTGTACTAATTTGACCCAGCACTGATTTTGAGTGATTAGGTCACATGACCTGGAAGTTATTGAAGAAATAAGCTAATTTTTCCATCAAAATATTAATATAAAAATATTTAGAGTATTACAATGCAATAAAAAGAGGTGTGTTCAACAAATGTATGCTCTAGAGTGGATTTGCTTCACATTCACACGATCGGGAAGCTGTCAATTTATTAACAAGAACATTGTTCTTGTGTAATTGAAAAGTCATTTGTTGATGGTCCCTAAGTGAAAGCCTCGTTTCGCGGAGAAGATCTCCCCATCGTAATACAGCAGGGTAAACTGACGCTGCTGGCTGGTCCGCGAATGTCTGTCGAACATCCAACCAAAGATGAACTTCACCGCGGTAGTTTAAATTACCATCCTCACAGTCTCACATTTAGCAAATTATTCCCTGAAAATGCTTAAAGTGGCAAAACAGCGAGCAGGGTGTCAGTTCAGATGACATATAACATGTTTTTGAGAAGAAGAAACTGCTCCAAACAACACTCACCGACCGGAAAACAATCCCAAATGTTTCATGGTAAATGAAGGCGTTACAGAGCCGCTGGATGTGAGCTAATAATGTCGGGATGATGATTGACTTACCGGCTGCTGGACGGGATCATTTCAGGAAACGAAGAGAGTTAAACCGTTTCAGTGAGGAATAAAATACACAAAAACTCAAAAACACTTCCGGTGATCCAGGTGAGGTTTATGCTTGTAATTGGCTGATAAGAGTTGAGTGATAAAAGCCCATCTGCAGACCTGAATCACGATCAGGCTGCTGCAGAAACTCTGAACAGCGCCAGGTAACACGAGCCTACCTGCTGCACGTAGTTCAAAGGCCACGCCCCCTCTGAACCTGTTCACACACACACACACACCTGCAGCTGCTCACCTGCAGCACTTGGCAACCTGTAAAACACTCCCACTTCTACGGTGGCTAAGGAGGACAATAAGACCAAAGCGGGTCAAAAATATAAATTGTACAACTATTCAGAAGTAACTAAAGGGTAAAATAAAATAAAAATCCTCCTGGTAATATATATATATATATATATATATATTTATAGCCTATATATATGTTGACATACATCAAAATATATGTTTTATATTTCAGATTGTTTTAATGTAAGTTGAAGAGTGAGCCGAGATGATACTCGTCTAAAACATATATTAGAAAGAGTCAACAGCAATGTCTATTTCCCAGGGGCGCTGCAAGACACTCTGGGGGCTTCAGGCAGAAAAGACCTGCCCCCCCACACATCCATTTCATGTAGGTTTTTTTTTTCTACGGTATTACTGCACAGAAGAAATTGGCTAAATGCACACTTTCAACTGATAAAGAAGAAATATTTCCAAGACACAAAAACAACAAAAATCAGTTCACAGGTCAATGGGTTATCTTTAGTATCCAGGTCATAGTTTATTGTAAAATGTATTCTGTAGGGGCATTACATTGTAGAGAAGGCGTACATCTCTGTGGCTGATATCTCCAACACTCTGCAACTCACAACAAAACAATCTAGATTGATAAATAGCTCTACAGGTAAGTTATAATCTATATTGGTGGCGTTTAGCCTTTCAAAAATGACACTTTTTATTGCTCCTATACGCACATAAAAAGGGACAGCTAGTTATAATCACATAAGTAAGTTGATTTGATTAAAAAAGGCAACCTCATCAAATTTATTTTCAGAATGATGACCTTAAAGGGCCCATGTCATGGCCATTTCTACTGATCATAATTCCATTGTTGAGGTCTACTAAAATAGATTTATACTGTGCAATTTTCCAAACTCACATTGGTTTCTCATACAGCATCTCTGTAAAGTATGTGTATTCACCGGTATTCACTCTCTGTCCTAAACGGCTTGTTGGAGCTCCTGCCCCCCCCTCCCTGTGAGCCCAGTGTGCTCTGATTGGTCGGGACGTTGCGGGGCTCATTGCTGCGATCTGCTGCGAGGAGCGGACAGGCTTCCGGGTCGGCGATACAGCGAGAACAAGCGAAACTCATCCTGAGCACACACAAACACTCACAGCCGAAGTAAAAACAATAAGTGTGACTTGATATTGAGTAAGAAAAAGGTTTATAACGCTGTGAGAATGGGTCTGCAGAGAGCATTTCTCCACGATCCCAACTTAGCAGCCAGAAAAACGTTTACCCATTTAAACAGTCGTGGTAGATACCTTGTTTGTTTTAAACATCATAAATACACAAACAACAATGAATACTTACAGGTTGTGTACCCGAATCTCCCGCTGGTCCAAACAAAGTAGGAACAGCATCGTTCTTCAGTGCCCTACGCTGTATATATCCGGCATGAATCGCTGAAAGGTTTGGGAAGCTTTGTTTCGTGAAATGCTGGCAGAGGGTGTGGCCTCTGGGTATTCACACGTCACAGTACCCAGGAAGTAAACAATGGAAAATGAAAATCTCCAACGAGGCGTTTTGGGGCAGCATAGACAGGTATTTTCTGTGTTAGAGTTTTACTCCCTACAGGGTGTACTTTGAGGGTTTTTGACTCTGCAGACCGTTTACATGCAGAAAAACCTTCATAACACACAAGGGGACGGGCACTAACTGGAAAAGCATGACATGGGCCATTGTAAAGCTTAAAGTGGACGGCTCTGGCCATGGCAGTGACAATGGCATGGCATTTTATCATTTAATATACCATGGAAAAGTATATTCCTGTCCTTCATGTTGGCGGGTTGTGGTGAAATTCAACTATTAAAACGTTTTAAAGCAGTGCTATAATAATGCTGCAGGCACATCAACCTGTTTCTACATCAAGCATTTAGAAGCTCCCAAATAAACAGTATATCTGCCACCTGTCACTTGGTAAATATTGGCTTGGTGCAGTTTCTAAGCATGGCCACTAGATGTCTCCCACATACAACAACAAAACAATCCTCAGTACGTCATTACTGTTTTGGTTTGGGATCCACATTCAGATTCTTTGTCCTCAATACAAATTGGAGTCAATGAAGCACTAACTTTAAAAAAAATAAAAATGAAAATAAAATGACAAACTTTATTCTATTCTGACTGAAATCAAGGCAGTATTTCAATGGCTTTTAGAGTCATGTGCTCACAGTTGACAGAAGCTAGGTAGACAGTCACTTTGTTCACCATTAACAATGTGGATTTTCTACTACAGCACATATTACAAAGTCTGCCTTTTGAAGAAAGCTCTGTAGATGAAATACCTTGGTGCCCATAGCCACAGATTATGTATTTAGCTATAAACCAAGTTTATGGTTTTGACAACCCTTTCTGTCCTGTGTTACACATAATGATTCTCATCAATCCCTGCTACATAAACCATACATACCCATGAATGATAAAGGCTGTGTGAAAAACGTCATTGAAGTGGGGATCTACATACATATTTCTAAATGTTGTGTCTGGATGTATGGAGTTTGTTAATCTGCTGTAATGGTATTAGGGGATCACTGCAGGCAAGGTAAAGTGTTGACATTTAAAAAGCATTGTAGACATATTCATAAAAATAAACAGATGTTCCAAGAATTATGCTTAGATAAGTCTGTCTCTGCTGCTCTCTGGGCGCCAACCCTGGATGTAGTTAATACCTACAGTCCTTATAGTTGCAGATATCAAGCAGACATAATATTCAAAGACAATAGGAAGACGACGCAAATTTTGTTTTTGCATCATATCATTTATTGGGGATCCATGGCATAACATAGAAAGGTACAGTTTTATCTGTAAATAAAATGCAAAGAGCATTCTTTCCAGTGGATCAAATGACCCCGAGAAATATAAATAAATGAGACGTGGGAGTTTCGGGAAAAGGGGTGAGGGATAGAATAAGATACCATGAATACAAAAATTCAGAGGGATACTGAGAAATATATATTGAAGAAAGACTCATGGCCAGAGAAAGACCCAACGCTACTCGTGCCTTTGGATTCAAAATACCATATTTTCTTAACACATCTCTACATATATCAGTAACACATGTTCACAACTGTATTTAGATTATTCCTGTTCTTTAGGTCCATAGTAAAAACAAGTTGTACTATAGACTGTATATGACCTGGTGTGACAAGCAGAAGGTTTGTGTCTGACAGAGAGCTAAGGTGAGACATTTGGTGCAAAATCACAGAAAACCTGACGTGTGGCTACAACTTCAGTTACATATCTATTATTCACAGATTTTCCCAGGCCTGTAAGTCCGTGCTGCAAACACACTTTATTCCTGTAGATGATTTCAAGAAATCACGTTCATGCTATCTTGTGTGAAATCAAAAACGCAGCATTGGTTCAGGTTAATGTCTTCCCAAAAGTTTACACACATTGCTAAAAGTCCCTGGTTTTCAAGCACAATCTTTCTCTCTACTGTTCATTATCACAACCCCTCTGCCACATTGTGGCAGCAGTAAAGCTGCTGCAGAGCCACTTTTTCAAGTATACTACGTCATCGAGTGGCGCCGAAGGACTGTTTAAAGGCCCAGCATTCGGCGCCACTCGATGACGTGGTATACTTGAAATAGTGGCTCTGCAGCAGCTTTACTCGACATTGAGAAACGGCCTCCCTGTCTCTTGCAGAAAAAGAGACTGTCGTAACTTATCTTAACCATTGTTTAGAATTGGCATCTCTCGGAATAATACATTAAAGTTATTTAAAAATCTTTAGTGGTGTTTCTTTTTTGTTAACCTCTTTTCTTTTTTTCGTTTTTGCAACAGTCTCTGTAAATATACAAAACTTTACAATAAAATGCACAAGTCTACCGTTTGCTAGATTAGTCCCGGGTATATATGGTCCTTAGTAGAAGAAGTTGATTCTCAAGTTGTTACCATCTGTAGCCTATGCCATATTAAATGTATTTTTTCTTTGCGCAGGTTACTAGTAAATGTTTGCACAGAACTATTTAGTCACTTCATGTTTCATGACAGACACAAACAGGGTTGCACACGGTCAGGTCGTGCAGTTGGTTAGTCAGGACCAATGCTCGCTGTCAGAGGGCTTGATAACCCACTCACACTAGTTGGTTTGGAACGGCATCTCATGTGGTGGACCCTCTACGTGTACTTTCCATCAGAGTTGAAGTGGTAAGGGGAGTGTGTAGGGGTCGGTTTGGAATTGGGCCGTAGAGCTACAGTCAGCCTATACTGTAGAGGGAATTCGGCTGAATGAAGGGGTCAAACAAACCAGGACTTTCACATTTCTATTGAATTTATTTTTGAGGTACTTGTAATTTTACTGAGTATTTTCATTTTATGGTACTTACTTCTACGCCACAACATTTTAGAAGCCAGTATTGTACTTTTCACTCCACTACAATTATTTGAAAGCTTTTATTTATTTATTAGTTTATTTCATTCATGGTTTAAATTACTTTACAGATTAAGATTGTTGAAGATTATTGGCTAATACGAATTATAAACAAACTGATAAAAAATCCCACCACTGTAGAAAGTATTTAAAATTAGCCCCACCTTTACCAGCTGTGAAACACACATTAATGCATCAATAATCATAATTCAGTAGTTACATTTATGACAGTTTAGTTGAATACTCGATTCTGATTGGTCAACTGGGAGATCCAAGACCTTGTTAATTCTTGCTGTCAGACGTCAGCAGTTCCAGATGTTGGTACGCAGTGGGACCTACTATTTTTTCTTTCAATAAAATAATTGTATATCAATATTGTGAATCAAGTCGTTGGTTAATGTAGTATGTAACCATGTAATAAGCGGGATAATGTCCAGAGAGGGGGACATCAATTAAAAAAAGAACAGTATCATGTATGTAGATCCATGTATCATTCTGAAATGGTTCATTACAACTAACGAGTACTTTCACTTTTGGTACTTAAATATAGTGTTATGCTAATACTTTTGTTCTTTGTACTACTGTAAGATTTTAAATTCAGGTGTTGCTTCTTTTACTTTAGTATTAAAGTACATATTCTACCACTTCTCAACTCAAGTAATATATTAGATGATGTTATGTATACAACACAACTAACTTAAGTTAGTGACTTAAGATATGTGACAAAAATACTTATTTTAACCAAAACAATTATCTTGGTAAACCCAACCTAGAAGTTTGTTTCGATTCTGAAGACTACCCTGCATGTGAAAGTAACACAAGAGGGGTCCTAACCAAGCTGTGTGTCAAATTGGGAAGTGTTATATGTATAGTCTATAGCTTGAACTAGAGAATTATATATATATGTATATATTTGAAATAGGTGGTATTCCTCTTTACATAAAAATAATAATCTTTATTTATACATTTATATAAATAGCTAATCTACTATCTTAATGATTTCCCCTGCACAGATCAAAACACTAGGCTGTATATACTGTACATCCAAAAATACAGTTTGTTTCTCAAAGCTTTGCGTGGACTATAAGCGACGCATGAGCAGAAAGCACAGGCCGGGTGAGAGCTACATACTGCATAAAGATAGAAGTGGTCGTAACCCAGCGTACAACATAAAAACAGCACTGTAAGCATTTGAGGCACACGTGCTGTGGAGTGAAACATGACCTGGATTATGGGAAAAAGGCAACGACATATTTCAACTCGATAGCAGGACACTTTGCTTCGGGACACACGGCAACAAGATCATCACATCTATATACTGGAGACCACAACAGAACACTTGTGTCCCTACAATCATCTGTCCTTTTCTTTATCAGTTGTTTTTCTTTTGGTTTCAGCTGACTTATTTCATCTTCATAGTACTTCTGTCTGTCCGCTAAAGCACGAGCATCTGTTCGTTCCGTAAGAAGCAAATGATAGTTGGCTTAACGATGGATTCCCTTCTGTCCTCCCATCCATCTGGTTATGTATGTGGGAGGGAAACATTTGATACATTTCTAGATTTTTGGCAAAAACAGTATTTTAAAGGTTTAACGGCCCTGACTAGCTTGTGTCTAACTTAATATTTTACTTTTTGTATATATTTAAACACACTTGGGACATGTTACAGGCACATGTAGGTATCACCAGGGTTACCAGGAGGAAAGGACCTGAATAAAGATTAACTGTACATAAAAGCCTCACGTGATATAAGTAATCAGCCTAATCTATGCTTTATCATCCTTCAGTCTATTGGTAGTTCAAAACAGACAGTTAGGATAAAACAGACGTCCTGTGGGGGATTGTCTTCTCGTGTTACGGTCACCACGAGTCACCTGGGTTCAGCTGTGCGCTCACAGATCAGTGGATGTAGTGTCCAGTGACATGCTCATATGGATGACATCGTCCGAACAATGCAGTCGGATTGACTTTGAGCTCTCTCCTCTGAGGGAGACAGTCCTCTTTTGCCTCCATCCACACAGGACTCGACACAGGAGGGGGAAACATAAGCGGAGCAGGAAGCAGCAATCAGGTCAAGTGATCCGATTGGTCCGTCACATCGTCCAAGTCTTCCTCCTCCACCCTCATTGGCTCCACGGCTCCGGAGGAGTGCTGTGACTGGCTGGAGCAGGAGAGGCTGTGCGTGTCGTCGTCATCGTCCGCCATCAGCGCCCGCCTCCCCTGCGCCTCCTTCTCCTCCCCTTTCCACCCCCCCTTCCTCCCCCTGCCCATCCCTCTCCTCTGCTCCTGCAGCGTCCACATGCTCTCGTCCTCGTCCTCCTTCCCCTGCACCTCCCGGTCAAAGTCCAGCAGCTCCTCCATCATCTCCTCTATCTCCATCTCCCCGTCCAGCTCCTCCTCCACCTCCGACCGGAGCTCGCCCATGCTCTCGGTGCGGTTGTCGTCCGTCTCCTCCTCCTCCCCGAGCCCCCTCAGCCTCTCGGGGGGCTCGCTGGCCTGACTCTCTCCGAACTCAAGGATGGTGGGGAGGTTCCCCTGCTTGGGGCAGCGCTTCCTCAGGCTGAGCAGGAAGGGCTGCGGCAGAGAGAAGATGTCCACGTTGTTGCCCAGGTCGATCCACGTCACGCTGGGGAAACTGCAGGGGTCCTGGGGTGATGAAAAACAACATACTGTATCAAAATATCATCCTCATCATCATCGACCCCTCCCACCCTGGACACAAACTGTTCACCCCTCTCCCCTCTGGCAGGAGGCTCGCTCCATCAGGAACAAAACCTCTCGCCACCTGAACAGTTTCTTCCCCTCCGCTACCGGCCTCATAAACAAGGCCCGGCCCCCCCACTGACAATTTACCTCAGCCACAACGCAATGTACGACATTATTTTGTATTACAGCTGATTTTTATTCCATATTGTATTCCTCTATTTCATTCCATTGCAATGAAAATACTGTTATATTTTACCAAATATTTTTAATATATTTTTTTTTCTAGTTCTCTACCTGTGTTTTTAATTCTTAGTTCTTTATGCACCACGACACCAAGTCAAATTCCTCGTACGGGTAAACCAACCTGGTAATAAACCTGTTTCTGACTCTGATCGTCAGTCATCGTCATCATCATCATTAACATTTCATTTTATTTTAAGTATGTTACAGTACTACTACTGAAAATCGCTAAGTAAAGTGCCCTCACTTCTAGCCTTTAAACACACTCGCCATGTAAAAATATGTTTTTATACCTAAAGTACAAGCAGACTGTATTTGTATTTACAATATATTTATCATTTATAAAAAATGGAAGGAATATACAGTCATAAAATGATTGATATTTGTAAACAAACCCAATACCCTGCATCATCAACATATAAGTCTCAAAATGTTTGAAGAAAAAAATATAATACAATACACATTTAAATGTATCATGAATAAATACAAAATAAAAGTAAATAATACATGTATCAACAAATATTTACAATTATGACATTTATCAATACATTTTATTGTCAATTTTTCTCTCTGTCTATACAGGCGCTTGTTGGTGCATTGTTTATATTACATGATGGTGTTAATAGTGGAAAAGACTATGTTTATTTTAATTTTAAAATTCTGTTAAAATGTCATTTCTCTAGAAGCTTTTCTTAAGAACTCAGGCACTTCACCTGTATTTTAATCAGAAGAACCAGGAACTCAATTTGTTCCTTCAGAGGGAATTAAACTAGCAGCCAATTTACTTCCACGTGCTTAAAAAGCTCTTTCTGCTGGTTCAGTAAAGCACTGTGGCAAAGTTTGCTAAATGTCTGCAATTGGTCTAATAAAGCCTGTGGTGCACTTCTGTACTGTATGTCCCCTTTACTTTCATTCATTACATCGGTTAGACATCAAAGTCATGCAACAGTAACATTTAAAAAACAACAACATGTCACAGTGTTTCTGTTTCCTCCAGTGTCAAAAGTGGAACTCACACATTGCCATCATTTGGCCAAAATGTCACGATTTTTCAGATTCCACAAACGCAAGTCATTTTAAGTCTTATATTTAGTTCCTAGAAAAAATATAACTTCCAACAAAAAGCAAGGGGGCTCATTAACAGGGACTACACTGATACTGATACTATGCTGCTACATTGTAACCATCTGGACAAATATATTAAAATGTCTTGCTGACCTTCAGGGCGTCGGTCAGCTCCTTCAGAACGGCTCTGGTCAGCCTGTTCCCGTTCAGAGCCAGAGTCTCCAGGTGAGGCAGGGCGGCCAGCGTGGGCAGCAGCAGGAGGAAGGCCTCGTCCGTCAGATCTGTGAAGCCCAGCTCCAGGCTGCCCAGGATGGACGCGTGGCGCTGGAGGTGTGCACACAGACGCTCCATGTCCCGAGCAGCCAGAGGAATACCGGACAGATCCAACGCCCCGCTGGACAGAGGGGCCGTCAGCACCGCCTTCAAACTGGAAAGGGACACATGAGACAAAGTTAGAGCCAAAATGCTTTAATGGGCTTGCAGTGAAATTGTATGTATCGGTGGAACTAATACATAAGAGTAATTAGAACAACCCATCCTGTACTTTCCTTCTACGTCATGGCCCCGCTCCTTTTTGGGTGAAATATCTGCCATCCATTAACAGGCAGTAAATACACATTCTGAGATTTCACATCAAAAAATTAAGAATACCATGCATTCTTTATCCAACAAGGAGCCAGAATACAATGGTCAGTCAGGTAAACAATTACAGTATGTCACTTGAGATTGATGATCGGCGTCCATATATGGTGAAATTAAAAGCAATAGGGGATTGATGTCCTTTCACTCTGCCAACACTTAAGGCTTGTCAGTGTTTTATATTTCAAAGCAGCATCTAAATATACAAGTTTGACTTTCAACATTACAACTGTTTAGTCTGACGATTGACGTTAGCCTTATTAGCATCATAATGTAGCTGAGATTAAGTGTTTCCCAAAAGAAAGCCAAAGATTTCTTCTTTTACCGTCCTTTTTTCTAAGTGAAAGTATAGAAAATTGTTACTTTGGATGTTTTTAGTTGTTGAACGTGCATTACAAAACACAGAAATGTTATGAATGATGACGGGTTTTTTCCCGCTTTGCACCGGTTCCTTGTTTACACCGGAAAGTGGGCGGGGCCGTCATTTCGCCAGGCATTGACTATGCTAATTAATATTTTACTTTATGAAACCTTATTGTTGAAAATAGTCCTGCACACAATTCAATTTCACAAACAGCTCAACAATCTTTTTTACACAGCGGCAAATTATGCAATTGTTTTTTCCACAGGCATCCATAATGTGATATACAAATGCAGCATAATAATGGCCCTTAATGGCTCCCATAGATTTGAAGCTATATATTGGACCAATTATACTTCTTTTTGTTCTTTTATTCTTTAAATAAATCTTTTTTCTTTACGTTATATTGCATGTTTATGCCAATAAAAATAGGTTGCTCTGATAAAGTCACTTCCCTCTAAATGTTACACTTTGACACGACACAGTTACTAACAGTAATATACATTACAAATTAATAATTAGAGTAATAGTTTGACACTTTGGGCCAGTTAGCTTAGCTTAGCATTAAGACTGTAAACAGGGGGAAACAGCTAGCCTAGCTCCCCCTGTGCCCCCTCCCTCCGGAACTTACTCCCAAAACAAATCAGTGACTTGACCGACCTCCTAACCTTCAAAACACTGACCAAAACTCACCTTTTTAGTCTAGCTTTTATTGTGTGATTAATGTTGTGTCCCAAAGTTAAATGTTCTTATGTGAGCTTGATTTTATTTTGACTTCCATTTTTTAACACATTTAAAAAAATCTTTGTAAAGCGTCATTAAGCACTTTTAAAAGCACTTGATAAATACAATGTATTATTATATTGTTATGAATATTATTATGTATATTTGCCTTAGATGCTAGTGCTGTTGATCGATAAAACATTTAATCACGTTTATCCCAATAGTGATCGGTGATTATCGATAATTAATCACAAGTTTAAAATACTAGTATTTACTAGTATTAAAACAAATACATGAGTGGTGTTTCTGACTTTCATGACTTTTGAATTATTGGCATGAAGTCAGATAGTTTCCAACACAAAGCATCGACAGAGCTGTTGTCATGGAGACCCGCTGTGATCACCCTCTGTATAAGGTAATGCACAGGGCATTTGCTCATATGGTAGAATTATTGGTGTAGCTAGCAGTTAGGATTAGGTTAAGATTTCTAGATAATCGCAAGAGCGTTAACGCGTTAATGATGGCAGCCCTATTAGATACAAAATGCAGGTTTTGTAACAAATGTTTATTTTAAACCAATTATTTCCCAAAACCTAGCAAAGTTCTTTTGGAAGCCAAAACCAAACCAAGTTGTAATTCATTGACGTCACTAAAGTGTAAAAAATGTAAAACCAAAGGGCTACCGATGCTTTAAAAAGTAACACAAAGGGGCCCTGACCAAGCTGCCTTGTTTGTTGATTTGGGAGTGAGAACATATTGATTCTTCAGGTATATCAGTGACTTCAAACCAAAACCTGAAAAGAGAGCTGCAGCTCCAAATACAGCCCCGTGTGAACCTTACTGTGGAGGTAAAGAGCACAGAGACCACAACGCATTATGTAATGTGCACAAGTATGCACTGTACCTGCCAGCTAATGGAAACTACCTAAAAACACACACACACACACACACACACACACACACACACACACACACACACACACACACACACACACACACTTTAGGGGATTTAGGGCTTAAGAAACTGATATTAGGAGAATCAAAAATGACTGTGCTGCAGAGAAAAAACTTAAAAGCTCTGCTCTGCAAACACATGGTCCAAGCTAAAAATATCCCACTGGGCGCTTGGATTTGGCTGAGAATTGAGGGACTGGGGCACAAAGGACTGATCTGGGGTCTGGTCCATAAAAAATAACATTCACAAATAACACGCATGTAACTGAGTTTTAGACATACATAAACACATAAAGTAGGCTGCTTCATTAGGGATTATACGACTAGTATTACATCAGCTTCAACTATTAATTGAAAGAGATATGAGCTGCAGCAGAGGTCTATAGCTCTGATCAGAACAAAGCTGGCCAATGTCACTGTTGTACAGACTGTGGGATTCAACTATTATCATAACGACAGCTGAATATATTTATCTATTCGTGTACCGGGGAGACTCCAGAGGAATCTAGGCCAGAGCAGCATAAAGCATAACAGAGAGGTCAAACTGAGCCTTCCACAAATGTTTTACCCACTCTCCCAAGGGCTACGCAGAATTATCTGCCACAATTTCTTTTCGGTTTGAATTTAGCGAGAAAAACATGCAACTAGCTGTCAATCTACCAGCATCCGCCCATCACATTGATCCTGAAACTACTGAAAGGATTGGCTTAACATTTGATACAAACAGTTATGGTTACCAAAGGGTGAATTCTTAATTCTTTGGTGATTTTCTGTCTTTCTTGGCATCACCATGAGGTTAACATTTGTGGTTTTTAAGTTAAATGTTTGACAACTACCAGAAGGATTGGCTTAACATTTTGTAAAAACGTTCATGGTTCTCAGAGGATGAATCTTAATATCCTGACCTTTTCTATCATCACCATGAGGTTGACATTTGTGGTTTCGATAGAAATGTCTTAACAACTACTGGCTAGATAGGTTTCACATTTTGTACAGGGTAATTCCTAAACACCTGGGTGATCCAATGACTTGTCCTTAGCATCTACATAAGGTTGATATTTATGGTTTCAAGAGAAAGGTCTCGAAAATGACTGGATGGATTGGCTTCGCATTTTGTACAAACGTTCAAGGTTTCCAGAGGATGAATCTCAAATTGTTTCTATTACTTTTTCCCAGCATCACAATGAAGTTTGTGGTGTGAGGTGAAATGTGTGAAAACTACTGTATGAATTGGCTTCACGTTTTGTACAAACATTCATGGTTCCCAGAGGATGAATCATACAGTAAATACTTTGGTGATTCTCTTACTTTTTCCTAGCGTCATCATGAGGTTAACATTTGTTAAATCTCACGCCACTGTTGGATGGATTGTCATGAAATGTGTCACAGACATTCATGATCAACTCAGGAAGAACTTGTTGATAGTTATCTATCTAGCACCTTTATAGAAACATTCCCATCAGACTAAGCTGCACTTTGTGTACTTCAGTCTATACTTCATGTATAAAGTCTATAACTAAAACTAAACACTTTGCCACAAGTTAATTTTGTGAGCAAATGCAAATGAGAAAAAAATACCTTGAGCGGCTGATGAAGCAACCTCTGCCTCTCTGGGAAAGTAGTGTAAAGATACTTCCCACAGAGGCCCTGGAGGCTGTGGACCAACTTTACTCTATGCAGCCCATTAGTGAAAGTGTGCTAATTAGTTAACACCATAAAACAGCAATGCCCTTGGCTTTGTGTGACACATGGTTTGAGACCACTGCATGCAGAATTGTTTTTTCCCATACTTCACCCCTTACTCCAGAAACAATCACACATCCTCAGTTTAGGGCATAAACAAGAATATGTAAAAGTAGTAATGTGCATATAAGAAGCAGATGCGACTCTGACAGAGCTCATGAGGTTTTTGGCTTCAGACCAGAATCCCACGCTACAGAGAGAGACACCCACGCTCCGAACTAAGGTCACCCAACCCTGTTTGGACAATAACCAACAGGGAGGTGGGACAGAGGGCTATGTGTACTGTATGTCATCTGAGACAGACAGGGATATAAACTGTGACTCATTATTTTTAGACTTTGGAAATGATCATAGGTTAAAAATGTAGTCATGTCATGCTTTCTATTGTAGCATAGCACATCTGACAATCTGGGCTTGCATGTTTGTGTACTACACAAAGAGCTGGCTGTAAACAGGGCAGAGGCTGTGTGCCACAATATGCAATAAAAAACCTTATTGAAGTCCTAAAACTCAAATAAAATTGGCATATTCCACAAGTCATAATTCTAAAAATGCTCCATTCAGAATAAGGCCCTGTTCAGAATATCCAAAGGAAATATGCTGTTGACGTGACTATATTGAGTTCTTTATATTGTCATATTCGGAATGACAGCAGTGTGCATGTAAACGTAATAACTGTTTGGTATCTGCTGTATTTTCATGGAGGGAAAAGACCATCAACAATAAGAAATATATACTGTATGAAACCAAAACAAAGTTTTCATTTAAGCCCAACTTTACCATGCTGATAGTTTGATGACTGTTGCACATCTAATTATGATATTGACAATATGATGGTGTGAATCATAAGTAACTCCTCCAGTTATCCCCAGTCTGTATGAAGCCACAGGGACCTCATCACTGCGCAACATCTTATATCATATCTCTGGAACAGCATTTTGGTCTCAGCTTTCCCTGGGTTTGTCACCATGATGCTTTACTACCTCCATCCTTCTCTGTCTGCCCCTGTATCTCTCTATACAGTATGATCCATTCAGCCATGTTTTCGCCTCTCTGCTGCCGGATCTCTTCCCCTTCCTCCCAGCTGTTTCCTGAAACAGACTCACGGGGTGAATCCAGGTGAAAGTGACTACGTGCCACCAGCTGCATCGTCTTCACACAGGAAATGTATGTAAATTAAGATGGGAGAGAAGAATAGCGCTTTAAATGCTGCCCTTATTTCCCCTCTCCTTGCCTGCCTGTGCTTCTGTCTGGACCAAAAACCATTTATTCACCCAGTCAGCTGGTGTGCAACATGCTTGACAAAGGTAGCACAGACGATGTGAGGGGGCTATGTGTATGTCAGCCTGACTGTTAACACACAATAGATGAGCAGGAGCAAGATTCCATGTAAGAATCTGCACCATTCGTCTGAAAAGACAGTTCCATATCTCTCCCACAACGAAAAGAAAACATTAAACCATCCACTGTGTGGATTGTGATGAAATAGCTCTAGTAACGCAATAACACTTTGGTGTATCTTTGTGAAGTTTATATGGCAGTAGAATCTTAAAATCGCAATTTGATCGTGGTCCTTCTGTGTTAGTATGAAATGGTTTATTGTACAATACATAACAATAGAGTATTAAGGCAACAAAAAAGTATTAGCATACCAAAGTAAAAACAGCAAATTGTCCCTTTAGAGAAGTTAAGCCAGAGAATGGTTGGCATTTCCTGTCCATCCATTGATTCACCTAATAATCATTGAGGTTCTAAAGATTCATATTTACTGAACACAATTAGTTTTTGGTATGAAATTGGGGGATTGCCAGATTTTCTGCATTGTGTCTTTTTTGGGTGTTGTCCGTGTACCCGTCTTCGAACTTTAACCCTTTCATAGTGTGTTTTTAGTTCACAAAAGTAGTAATAAGTCTATGTGTCTTATTTAGCATTGAGACATACTTTGCTCTACCCTCTTGGTTCACTTTTGGTTCCAAAAAAACAAGCAACCAAATGCCAAATTCAAGGCCTGAAGATGGTAATCTTCTGTCAACTTCTTATATACAGTCTATGAATCAGAGATGTCCTCATCACTAGACCAGATGGAGCCTAAGGTACTTTTAAAAGATCTGCCTGTTGTCTGTGTTGTTAAAGATGTGTCACCTTGTCTTTTAACTGCAAGCCAAATCTCATTATGTGTACAAATAGAGTTGTGCAGTGATGAAGTATTTTTTATAGGCCAACCCTGAAGTTAGCATTGCAAGGGCTCCCTCGTCAAAAAGCAATGCAGTTTTCCCATTAGATTTTGGTATATTGCAGTAAAAAAGATCTGAGACATAAGACACTATTGTTCAGCAGGAGAATCCACACATTCACACCACTTGGTGAATATTGAAGCGTAAATGCAATCACCATAAATAAAAAGTAATCGCTATCGCTATCAACTACATCACGGTCACATGTCCGCGCATCACCACCGCTAAGCTAAAGGCGGGCTCATGTAAAATATAGGTGTAAAATTCTAACTAATTTCCAGGTTTCCGGACTCATTTCTGCACCCAAATCTTAAATAAAACCATTCCCGTCATCTTTTTTGCTGAACGATTTAAGAAGAAACCAAACTGTGACCAAGAACAGTTGGCTCCTATTTAGATGGTCATCTACAAAATACATTGGGAACATTAATGTGACTCTTTACAATGTGTCTTTATCTGTGACGGGCATCAGTGGAGCTCAGCAGGTAATACCATTACGCACACAGCTACAAGGGGCATGGGCCACTGGGAATAAACATGAGTCACACTGAGACACAAACAAATGACGGCGTTGTGTTGAGGAGGAGGCTGGAGATGGCAAACAATGAATCCTGCTTTATCTTATTCAAATGGCCTTATGAATTCATATTCAGTCATGCCAATGCATTCAAAGTAGATGTGTGTGATTTCCATTAAAGCAGGGAGCTTTACATCACGGACACACACAGCAAAGGTCACATTTGAATTTCTTTGCATCGCCACAATGCTTTTTAGAAATGTGTGCTGCATGTAATTATCATTTTTTCTAAAGAAGCTTATGTTTTGAGGATGAAAATGTAGTTGTTTTTTTTTAGACATGTTCAAGTGAGGAGGTAGAATTATTATTATTAATAATAATAATACATTTTATTTGTCAAGTGCTTTTTCAGGTGCTTGAAGACACTTTACAGTGGTAAATAAAATCATTCATAAACATGTGTTCAATCTTTTTTTTCTAAGCCCTGGAAGAGCACATCAGTCAACTCGATGAAATCCACAGGAATCACCTTTTCTATGGAATCTTCCATAGAGCGTCGCCGCTGGTTCTGTCATAATCTCATACATTTTTAGAAACTGGTGTTTTTATTGTGTTTCCTGTTCTCCTAGGTGTGCTATGAACACACTTATTGTAAAGCCAGCAACAGCCTCAGGGTAACTACGCTGCTAAGTGAGGGAAGGCACAAGTGTATCATTTCGGTGGGGGTTAGAGAGAACGATTAAGCAGACGAGTCAGGGGAAAGAGAACAACAAATCAAATGAGAAAAGTAGGAGAAAGGATATAAATGTACTTTGAAGTGCTCAGATTAATTTTGAAACCGTATTATCTCCAGCATGTAAGTTATAGCCTCATTAATATTTGAAGATTAAAGTCCCACTCATTTTTGAAACTGTGAACATGTAGGAAATGTGTTTGTTTAGCTGCTTCTTTTAAGCGCAATAATACAGGTCTACTTGCTTTGTTGATGTCGGTCCAGCAAGAGAAATGGGTCTCCCACAAAAGGAAATAGGAAGTCAACATATTAAAAACAACAGGAAACAAACAAAATGGGATACAGACAAAGGAAGGGATTTACAGTGTTTACTAAAAAAGTGCCCTCAGTAGAGTCCAGATCTCTATCAGGTGTTTCCCGCAGATCAGATAGACTGTAGCTCTAAGCCAGACATTGTCAGCTCATTTCCCACATCCAGCCTTAACTCCATGAATGATGCCCAATTTTTGCATTTGCCCTGAAAGTGGTGCAGTGATGACGTATTTTTTAGGCCGGCCCTGAAGTCAACTTTGCAAGTGCTCCCGTGAAAAAAAGCAATGAGATTTCCCCATTGGATTTCTGTATATGGGCCATTCTACCGAATTGGACCAAAGTCAGGTTGGAAATGTTTTGAAATGTTGTATGTTTTTCTCCCAAAACTTCGTCCATATATATTTTGTACCATATCTAAATTACACATATCTAGTAAAAGAACCGTACGTTTTGATATCGTATTTTCAGACTGTATTGGAATGTTCTTCCTCAAAAATGGTCACTACCGAAACATAGTACATACACTGTAGTAAAAAAGTATTATATTAACCTGTTAAGATTGTTTTACCTTCCCTTCTCTAAATAGTATTTTAACAAATATTTCTTGAGGGTTTTCACAATTAAATTAATAAAAGTGAATTTTTTATCAAATTTCAAAGTTCAATTTATACAATTCATAAAAATCATAATGCAAACTTTCTTTGTAAAATGCATAACACTGATCATATTGATTCCAGAGTTGATGATTGTTGAAATTGAACATACATTAAACCAATTAGTATCATATCATTTTAGTTGATAACTCAATATACTTTATTTTTTACAAAACATCCACTGTTTCAGTAGTGACCACAGTATTTTGTTCTCAAGGTTGTATCATATTCCCTCAACCTTATTGCTTAATCTTAACTCATAACATGCCTTATGTTGAAGTGTGAATGTTTGAAGCTACTGACCCAGAATCAGCACTTTAGTAACAGGCTGAAATAGAGGGGAATGAGGCTAGAATGGGTGATCTGTTTGGTATTTTGAGCAAAACACTTCATAGACATGTTTTTATATATCTGAGACCTATAATATATGCCTAACAATAGTATAATAAGAGACCTTTAGAGTAACACACTGATTTTCAGACTTTAAAACACATTTATTTCAAAATGGTGGGATTTACCTGCTTACCATTCCATTGTGTCACTACCGAAACGATCATGTCAATTACCGAAACGTAACCATATGTTTCGGTAGTGACGATTCTAGCTAAAATTGAGCATAACTAAAGAATGCGTTTTTGAAGAGGTTTACACACAAACCTAATACTTTGCATAAAACCCCGAAAAAGTTTACTTAATTGAAGATCATATGTGTTCGGTAGTGACAATTCTTAAGGTTACACGCCGATTTTCAGATTTTGGAACAGATTTATATCAAAAGTATGGGATATAGCTACTTGTCATTCAGCCATGAGGGACAGGGATGCAGTGTCACTGCCTAGTAAAAAATGCAGGGGTGTGGCTAAAAACCAGGCTCAGCCATTGGACTAAAACCCCTTGTGTTTCGGTAGTGACATGAAAACTAGGGACATGATTTTTTGAGTATAGTTTTTTTATTAAAAAATGAAACCCACACTAAATCTAAATATTCCAACTTCTGTTTGAATGTAATCATAAAGATCTTTTAAATACACCATTGAACAAATAAAAAAAATGTTTTAAGTGTTATTTACAGAAATTGAAATGTAGATGTCAGGGTTGGGGACAGCTACTTCCCAATAGAAAGTACCCTATAAATGATGTTTTTGTATATATTAAGCTTATCACTATCTAATGTAATGCCTTGTGTTTGAATAGACCATAACATATTCTTAGTAAATATCTATGTCTGAATACTTAATTGTTTTGTTAAATAGTTTTTCTTGTTGTGGGACCGCACTTTGTACTAATTCGGTAGAATGCCCCATATAGCAGATAGTAATCTCTGTGGCCAAAACCTGTTTATCCTGCTTAACACGTTTTGTTAAACAGGATAATCTCCACTTCTTGCTTTGTTTTTGGAGCGTAAATGCAATCGGCAGAAAAAAAACTAACGTTAGGCTAAACAAACTTTATCACGGTTGCTTGTCTGCGCATCACCACCGCTAAGCTAAACACGTACTCATGCCGGTGTGATGACGTATTGTAGGTTATTTAGTCACTTGTTATCAACCGTTCAAAGAAACATTTTCTTCAAGACGAGGTAACCGGAGGTGGTGAAATGCTAACCCATTTCTGGGTTTTATGACTCATCACTGCACCACTCTATTGCACTCGTCATTGCCAAGATTATAATTGCCAGAACTTCCATTATTTATTATAACGGCTCTTTATAATCCTCTAAGTCAGGGGTGTCAATCTCAAATACACAGTGGGCCAAAATAAAAAAAATGGGTACTAGTCGAGGGCCGGACAGGTTCAATGTTTATAGCAAAACTTATTGAAATGAACTCATTGCACATATTAAACCTGGAACTAACAAAGCTTAAATTATTGCCTATAAAAACAACATTAAACATTAAATAATCAGTTGCATTCATTTCTTATGGCTCTATCTGCAGCTTTTCCAGAGTCATTTCTTATGATTACATTTTTCCACAGGCCAACGACAGCTTCAAAAAAACAATTTCCCTCAAAGAAAAAAACAAACATGCCCTGTTGTCGCAAGAAAAAAAGTGGAGAAGGAAACATCCATTGAAACTCAGTGTGCTGCTCTGTGATGCTAGTTCAAGCCAGATACTTGGCATCTCATCTTGGGTGCAAGTTCATCAATGTTTGGGGTCAGGCTCTGAGCTGAGGAAATCCTCAGGATTGAGTGAAGGTGTGTGTGCAATATACCGGCGGGCCAGATCTAATAGTAATCAAAAATTATCCTGCGGGCCGAAATTAAATCCACCAAGGGCCTGATTTTTTTTGAGTTTGACACATGTGCTCTAAGTGGTGTCATGGAGAATATGTCCAGATTTGATCTGTCTGCGGTTAACATAAGCATGAAACTTAGCATACTATTTGCTGAATAAATGGCTTTATT
The DNA here is from genome assembly GCA_031216635.1 of Dissostichus eleginoides. Taxonomy (NCBI): domain Eukaryota; kingdom Metazoa; phylum Chordata; class Actinopteri; order Perciformes; family Nototheniidae; genus Dissostichus; species Dissostichus eleginoides. The sequence continues at coordinate 10,207,067 of CM062268.1, read as the reverse complement.
GATTATCACCAAACCACCAATAAGTGGTTTGAAACTAAAAATGGACTAAACATGTATGGTACGTATTATTACACCCTTTACTTAAACAGGGAAGGCCATTGTGAGAAGCCTCTCTTACAGAAGGATGTCTAGATTTAGCTTCTACTGCCTTCTTTCTAGCTGCTCTGCATCAGTAGGTCTTTGTTAAGCTTCCACTGCCTCACAATGCTTTCATCAACCAATAATTAACTTTGAAGCCTACCAATGTAAAGAAATAATTGCAGGAGGTTCGATACAAAGCAGCAGGAAACAGGCTAACAGCTCAATGAATTGCTATAAGCAGCGGAAATTAGAAACTAGCAATGCTACATTTCCAATATATACTCTATTCTAATTCTATGTCTGACAGGTTTTGTCAAACATGCAGGATCTCAATATATTGTTGAAAAGGCCTTTAGGATATCTCAAATATGCTGATTATCAGCCATTCGATGATTCAAATAAAACTGTGTCCCACATTAGTGAAACCCCATATTCACCTTAACTGGCTACTTAATTTTTCATGGGCCACACAGACACAACAATAACTATTTATAGGGTCTATTATCCTCCTTGGCTAGGTTTTGCCTGCCGGTGAGACAAAGCAGACGAGGAACAGACAGAGAGTCTACACTCAGCCTCGCTCCCTGCTGGCTGTCAGAGCAACAGCCAGCCAATCAGAACACAAAACTGGTCTGCAAACAGTAAGAGAAGGTAAATGGACTATTATTCAAAGAGAATGGAGATCATTAGTTGTGTGTGTGTGTGTGCATAGGCGTATAACAGTGTGTAATGATGGCAAACAATGTTGTGGTCAAGCAAAACCCCAGGATGAACTCATTATTTCCCTTCCAATGTCCTGAAAATGAAATGCCATTTGGAAAGATGGACAATGAAAGACCAAGAGGAGACAGATGGACGGAGGGACAGACAGACAGATTGAGGTCGAGGACCACATGGTGGACAGACAGGCAGTTATTGACCCGATGGCTGTCAGTCAAAATCTTTTCTGCTGAAGCTTTTTGGCTTGCTTCTTGTTTGTTTGTTTGTAGCCTTTATTTAACCAGGTAAAATCCCATTGAGATCAACGATCTCTTTTTCAAGGGTGACCTGCAGCACATTGGTTACACATAAAAACAACAGAAAACAAAAAGGACATCATACAACATAATTAAAGGGGTACAAATTACAACCTATTCACAATGACAGGTATCAAATAACATTTCATCTATCCAAGCTTTAAAATGATGCAGGGGAACCAAAATGCTCATTTTCAAAATGTTTTGCAGAGTGTTCCAAGCTAGAGGAGCAGCGCACATAAAAGCTTTAGTACCTAAAACAGTCCTAGCACTTGGCACATGTAATAAAAATAAAAACACATCCTGGGATCTCAGGCAATAGCTACTTGCCACTCTGTGAGATCAAAGAGCATATATAAGTTGGTAGTTTACCCAACATGGCTTTATAGATAAACATGTACCAATGACTGAGCCTCCGTACAGTTAGTGAAGGCAGACCTGCCCTGGCATACAGGGTACAGTGATGAGTAAGTACTTTACAGTTAGTAACAAATCTCAGCGCACTGTGATAAGCAGCATCTAACTTGATCAGGTAATGGGCAGGTGCATTCATATAGATCAGATCACCATAGTCCAGCACAGGTAAAAAGGTCACAGAGACTAGCCTTTTCCTGGCCTCAAGCGAGAAAAAGGACTTGTTTCTGAAAAAGAAACCTAGCTTCACCCTCAGCTTTCTAAGCAGATTATTGACCTGAAGTTTAAAAGAGAGGCAATCATCAAGCCAGATACCAAGGTATTTATAACAGGCAACCACTTCAAGTACTTTTCCTTGCGTAGTAACAATATCCAAAGCAGTCTCTGGAGTCTTTTTGGCTTTTGAAAATAGCATTACCTTAGTTTTATCAACATTTAAAAGAAGCTTAAGCTCAGAGAGCTGAGTCTGAATAATATTAAAAACAGCCTGTAATTTAACAACAGCCTCCTTAATGGAGGGACCTGCACAATACATCACGGTATCGTCCGCATAAAAATGTAAAGTTGCTTCATCCACATTTTGAACTAAACTGTTTATATAGATGGAGAATAAAAGTGGACCTAAGACAGAACCTTGTGGTACACCATTTGTAATGTTTAACCACTCAGAAGTGAGCCCATCAAAATGAACACATTGGGACCTTTCAGAGAGGTAGTTCACAAACCACCCCACTGCATGGCTGGATATGCCAATACTGAGTAGCCTCTGCTTCAGGATTTGATGATCGACGGTATCAAAAGCTTTGGAAAGATCAATAAACAGAGCTGCACAACTCTGCTTTTTGTCTAAGATACCCGCAATGTCATTCACCACTTTCATTGTCGCAGTGATGGTGCTATGTTGCTTTCTGAAACCTGACTGATGTTTACATAGGATGTCATTTTTACATTAAAAACACCTTTACCTGCTCACTCACTAGGCTTTCAAGAACCTTAGCCAGAACTGATAATTTAGAGATGGGCCTATAATTATTTAATAAAGTGGCCTCCCCACCTTTTAGTAGAAGAAGGACATAAGCTGACTTCCATATTTTTGGAATTGTGTTTGTGCTGAGGGAGAGGTTAAAAAGAGAAGTAAGAGGTGGTGCAATCAAATCTGCAGCTATCTTTAAAAAGAAGGTTCTACGTTGTCCGGACCAGCCGGTTTCTTAGGATCTAACTTGGTTAATGCTTCATGAACGACTTCAATAGTAAATGGAGAAAAACTGAAAGGGTTTTCCAAACCACGTTTTTCAGAGTCACAGACTGTGGTGTTCACAGAAGCAGAGTTAGTGACAGAATCAAACAGAGAGCCACAGGACACAAAATGCTCATTAAAACAATTTAAAATAGCGGCCCTGTCCGATATATTGCCAGATGCTGTGGTAAGGCAAGGAGTTAGCTCATTTCGGATTTCACCGGTGGATAACGATTTTATGGCTTTCCAAAATGTTCTAGGATTATTCAGGTTCTTTGTGGTAACTGACAGATAATACTTAGACTTAGCACTTTTGATTTGTGATGTAAAGCTATTCCTTAGCTGCCTAAATCGCAGCCATTCTACCTCTGAGCCTGATTGCCTAGCCTTTGCCCAGGCCTTGTTTCTCTCATGTAGGAGACAAAACAATTCAGCAGAAAACCAAGGATTGTCTCGTCCCTTCACTCTAAATGTACGCAGGGGTGCATGTCTATCAATAATTTCCATAAAACCAAGATAAAAATAAGACCATGCAGTTTCAACATCATCACACAGATCGATTTTTCCCCAATCAAACCCAAACAGATCATGTACAAAACCCTGCTCCACAAAATGTTTTGTGTCTCTCTTTATTATAATGCGAGGTTTACCCTTTTGGACTTTTGTGTCCCTAATTGTGGCTACAACACAGTGATCACTCACATCATTTGCAAATACTCCCACAGATGAGTATTTATAGGGAACATCAGTTAAAATGAGATCAATTAAGGAGGATTTATTTGGGGACTTAATGTTGGGGCAAGTAGGACTATCTACAATCTGAGTAACATTTAAAGAGATACAAAGGTTTTTTAAATCCTCTGATACTGTAGTTAACCAGTCCCAGTTAAAATCGCCAAGTAGCACTATTTCCTACGAAGACAAGGAATCCTTGACAGCTGAGGGGGGTCTGTAACAGCCCACCACCATGACCTGTTGACCCTTTGCCACTTCAATATTTAAGGCTAAAAATTTGAGTTGCTTACTGATTGATTTGGAAACCAATGTGGTTACACTAAACTTATTCTTCACATAAATGGCAACGCCACCACCTTTATTAGATCGGTCGGTACGATATACATTATAACCATTTAAGGATATGTCAGAGGCCAAAATAGATTTATTTAGCCACGTTTCTGATAAAACAATGACATCAGCGTCAGTCGAGTTCGCCCAAATGCGGACAAAATCTAGTTTAGGTAAAAGACTGCGCACATTCAAGTGGATGAATCCCAACCCAGACCTAGCTTTAAAATCAGCAGGAGTAGCGATCTGACTACTACTACTGGGCGGACCAGGGTTAAGTTGTACATTTCCTGATAGCAATAATAGCAAGAAAACCAGGCATCTTTTCCTCTTAATCGACACACATAAATTGTCATCTACTTTAAAATCACCAGCAAAGTTTGTGAAAGTGTGATTAGAGCTCAAGAAGTAGTCCTGAAGAACCATCAAAGCAGGCAAACAAAACAGACAAACATATTTTGCCGAACTGATTGTCTGTGGCAAGGCAACCGGTAATTGTTCACGTAACACACCTGATCCTTTGCAGGGGATGCCCACTGCGAGCTTCTACTATAAGCCATTACATGATTTACATTATCGATCCCAATTTGCGAGAAAAAAAATTGTCACAGCAGCATGTTCAAACAAGGCATTATGTGAAGTAGTTGTAGTAGGAGTAGAAAATAAACAAATGTAAACATAAAATGTCCCAAAGAATTAAATAAAACTGAATTAAAAAGTAAAATATATATAATATATATATATATATATAACACAATCTAAAAGTAGGATATTATTTGTATTAAATGTGCAAGGAATGGCGTATTAAATTAAATATGTAATGTAAAAGGTACATTAGGTATTGTATAAGGATGGATAAAGAACGGTTTTGAAGGTAAAAGTGGTGAAGTCCAGTTATCAAAGAGAAACTATGGCGCTGTAGAGCAATAACTGTTTGTACCAATACCCCATGAGGTTTTCCTGTCACCATCTGATTCTCTGCCTCCTTAATACTTATTAGGAAGATGTGTCTCGTCCTTCTGCTGCTAGGTGTATCTCTGCCCTGACAATATATGCTGTTATAAGGCTTGCCTCACACTGTTCTCTGCAGGGGTCTCAGAGTGTGGTTGTACAGCAGAATGGAGACATTGATCTGTGCAGCCGCCTCATTACAAACCGCCGAGTGGACTTGTTGAGCACAAAGAAAGGAGTCGTTGTGAAACAGCAAGACAACAGACAGCAAGCCTTGTTATTGTTCCTTTGTTTTCATGACTCACAAGCACTACTACTCTCAGTGAACAGACAATAACGGTCAGTCAATTGATATACATGTTGTATTACACAGCTTGGTTGAATCACTCAAAGCTGAGGCTGGATGTTGATACACATTTCCGTAGTGACCAAACAGTGGTACTACAACTTCCGTGTCAATCTGTAACGTCATTGGGCCCAAAAATACTTTTCCCCATCGACTTACATTTGGAAAGAGACGTCTGTAAATCAGTGGGAAACTGAGGCCCAATTCCAAACCGCCCCCTACACACTACCCCTCCGTTTGCGCGTTCGCGCGAAGGGTCCACCACATTAAGTGCTGTTTCAAACCAACTAGTGTTGAGGGGGAGTGGGTTATCAAGCCCTCCAACAGCGAGTCTGCATCGGTCCTGACTTCCCCTGCTGCACTTCCTGACCGGTGTGTGTCCGTCAGGAAACACGCTGTTTACAAGTCGTTCCTGCAAACATTCACTGATAAACTGCGATGTTAACAACCTCATGGTAACCTCATATTTTTTTAACTAAGGATCATACCTGTGTTTAGTCTAAAAAAGGTAAATGTGTGCATGTAACGGGCCAGCCTCACATTGCATTTTATTATAAAGTTGCGTATATTTACAGGGACTGTTGCAAAAACTAAGAAGCTTATAAACATCAGGTTTAAAACTTAAAGATGTTTTCAAAAAAGAAACAGAATTAAAGATTTTTCGAGTTTTATTTTAGTTATTAACTTTTTTTTTTCGTCCAAGAGATGCTGATTTGAAACCGTTGTTACTGTACCTATAGTTAACGCATTTCCTGTTTCTGCTGGAGAGAGGAGAGTTTGTTCCAAAGCTTGCTGCTGTATTTACACCCTCCATCTGAAAGGAGGGAGCCTCATTGAGCTCCGAGTGTCACTCCACCACGGAGTGGGAGTGGGTAGGGTGTGGTTTGGAATTGGGCCTAAATCAACTACCCTGCACAAACGATTTTTAGCCCTTATTTAAATCATTCGGGTAATCTCCATTAATTTGACTGAGCCAATACCACGGCTATGCTGCGGATTGGAGGCGGAGCTTAAGGAAAACTTAAGCGCACACGTTCTATTGGCCCACATATGGGTACTTTTGCTCTCGAGAGTCAGGCCATTTTGACATCATGTGCCACTGAGCAACTTTCATAGAATGAATGGCGTCGCGCCTCCAACGCTGTATCCAGTTCTCTTTATACATCCATGAGACAGATGCTAAGGTGCTAAGCTATGTGCAGTCATATCAATCCGCAGACAAAAGTTCAATGGTCAATTTAATGTCGGCATTGGCCAAAACAGACCTTAGTTTTCCTCTATTAAAAAACACTGTGGATCCTTTTAAAAATATATATTTATTCTGTTTAGAGCATGAAACTTTGGATTCAAGATGGCTAAACCATCCCTGGTAAAGGCAAGAGCTGGACGACAGAGAAATCAGCAGAAGAAGAGAGAGAGGAAGTAAATGTCAGGATCTTAGTTTTTGTGTTTATAGTTCCCGGTTTTATTTTGACATTTATTTTCTCCGTGTGTCTTAATTACTGTGTTTCCCTCTTGTGCCTGGTTGTCTTACTGTGTCCACCTGCTGCCCCTGTGTTTCAACAGCTGTGTCTTGTCTTGTGATTGGTCTTGTGTATTTAGTCTTGTATTCCCTAGTGTTCTCTGTCAGTTCGTCGCCATTGTTTCCCTGGTTTTGGCTCCTGGATTTTTGTCTGTATTCTGTATTTCCGTCGTCTGCCCTCCTGTATCCTCCAAGTCTTCCTGGTTTGTTTTTTAGTTTTTGTTTGCTCTTTTTCCTTTTCCATTGACCATGCCTGCTTGTGCATTTTTTATTGTTTGTTTGGAACAGCTTTTTATTTGATAAAGCTCACTTTTTTTTTTTACTTTTATACCCCAATCTCTTCATTCTGTGTCCTGATTTCCTCCTGCTCCTGACAACTATGGACTCTGTCAGTGTTTAAAGACTGGTTAGTGGGAAATAAAATGTGAACAGACTTGGACAGTTAGAGAAAACCTAGATCAGTGCTGCCGTCATTCTAAGTTATGTTGCTGTCGCCGCAGTTCAAGCCGTTTGGTACGCAGATGAACGGACTATTTATTCTTAGAGAAACCAAAATGATTATCTTTCAACCAGTATTGTGAGTCAAGTCATAGGTTGAATATAAGCGTATAATAGAATGTAAGCGAATGTACAGTAAGCGTATAATAAGTGGGATAATGTGCAGCTGCTCACACCGTCGGTGTTCTTTTTCAATAATTACCAACTTGCTGCACATTATCCCTTACAAACTGTATATGACCCTTGCTTTGAAGCACTTAAGGCTATATGTGTTTTTGATCTTGATCCTCAGGAAGAAATTCAGATCAGATTCCTGCTGGGTCTGCCTACAGCCCCATCTTAGTGCAATTTACCTGCAGTAATTGAAGACCTGAATCTGGGAGTTTGTTAGAATGGAGGCCCTTTTCTCTGTACAGAAACATCCTTTACTCTGGTAGAGGCAGAAGTAATTGGCTTGGATATATGTCTGTGTGTGTCTGTGAGTGTAGAGAGCATTATTGGCTTGTGTTCCATGCAAAAACATGATTCAATCTCATCCAACGCACTGATAATAAAGAAATAAAGCCTGTCTCTTAATCACTCTGACTGGAGTTCATGACAGCCTGAAGTGCCTACTGCAGCTCTGTGTTGATTTAATCTCGTCCACCAGTCCAGAATTATTGAAGAATAAGAAACCTCATTTCCATTTCTATCTCCAGCTATCGTTTAATGTGATTATAGGTGATGCCTGGCTCTATCAGGGCATTTCTTTGCTTGTTATTTATTTTCAAAACAAAAGCGTCCTATCATTTGTTGACTGTGAAGGCACTCACACAAACACTCAGCAGGGATAAAATCGTATAGCCACATTAAATTGTTGTTTTTCCATCTCTACACTCGCATTCGTCTGCAAGCTGTTTGAAGAGGAGGTGACACAGGGTTTACTAACATCGGAGAAGGAGAGATTTTTATTTTCCTATTTTCTCCGTTCACACAGCAGTGGGCTCCTCTCTCCCTGTCCCCTGCTAGTGTCATTTGTCTCCCATCTGCTCCTACCAGGAGGCATTTCATAGGTTTAGGTTGTGCAGCATCACAGTGAGCAGGTTCACACAAATCCAAGTGCAGCAAGGCGATCGTAAAAAAATGGAACACAGACAGGGTGAGCCGATCCCGACGCAATTAAAAATTATCATATTGCGTTCTCTAAGAAACACATCTTCCGTTCCACTAACTGCGATGACAACCATGTCATTTAAAGTGCCCGTTAAGTGCATTTTTTTGCGCCAAAATGAAATGGCAGTTTCATTTCTTACATATAATTGTACCTGTTCATGGCTAAAATAATTTTTTAGGAAGTGCGAGGGACGAGATAAACATCGCAAATTTTTCATCCCGTGAACGGCCGTCTGAGCCTACCGCTGCTGCAGACGATAGCGGCTGTGACGTCACAAGATGGGCCCAGTTGTGATTGTAAACATGGCGGAGACTTCGGAAAGTGATACTGGTGCGAGAGAAATGAGTGATTTTGACAGCTTTTCGGACAGGATAGATGAGGAAAGTGGCACAGAAGATGGAAGTGACGATGAGGAAGCGCAGGACATCATTAAACCCTACAGATTTGAGCCGCAGGGACGTCAAGTGGGGAGGATGATGGCGACGACATGGACGATGGGGAAGACATTGGCCGGCTACAGAACACTGAATGGTTAGTAGGTTAGCAGTGACTTTGCTGTCACTGTCAATTGGAAAATAGGGGGGGGGGGGGGCGTGAAGACTGAAGGGTCCTTTGCCTTGTTTAAAATCTCTGCTTGGGCTCAGCCTCTGGGAAATAATTAGCTTATGTACATGTCATGTGCTAGAGTATTATTAAACTAGAATTGGATCTTTCTGGTCATTGAATTAAAACATACGCCAGGGTGACCAGCCCTGTTTTTCTGCTTATCTGCAGCTTATGGGAATAGGTGGAGGTGGAGTGGCGCAGACACAACTTACATTTAACTAAAATGTTCTTTTCTTTGTGCTCGACAAAAGTGAAATAGTGAGAATATCTCCAGGCGGAGAAACTCGACTTGAGCTCTGCCGCCGCCATGATAGTCTTGTTAGTAAACACAAACACAGTGGCCTTTATTTTTCATAAACAATCTACAAATCTACGAAACAATGACACCAGCCACTCACCTTCATCTTTTGGGAACAGAAACATCGCCACTTCGGCAGACTTGACATTACCACAGCCAGTGGCAATGCATCGCTTCCCGTGTGTTTTTCCTCCCTTTTTCTTCACTGTCGCCTCCATTGTCAGGTTTTCTCGATTGGCAATCGCTTCCAGTCGACTGCGAAACACTTTCCAATAAAATACTCGCTCAAAAACGTTGGTAAATTCGACTTTGAAACAGAGACAAAATGAACGGTGGTGAATGTAAACACTTCGGCTGGGCCCATCTTGTGACGTCACGCAGTAGATCGCAAGCCACGCCCACGAAGGCGGAGGTCGACTGCGAATTTCCCAGCGGAAAATTCAAAACTCGTCAAATTCGTTGCTATTCCAACATCTTTGATATGGGTTCCAAAGGACAATTTTGGTCATTACTATACGTATTAGCATAACAGATCATGCACCGGCGCACACTTCACTGGGTCTTTAAATGACTGCCGCACTGATTGAGGTGTTTGCCTTGTAAATTGTTTTTTTTCTTTTCCAATTACCCAGTCTTCAAACTCTGCCAGAGCCCATACTGTGTTCCTGTTGGTGTTTACTTCCTGTCTGTCTTCTTCTGTTGATTTCTCTCACTACATCTCTGTTTCTTCAACCTCTTTCCTTCTCTTGCGCTCTTTATGAAGCCATCATGAATCCAAAGTGTCATGCTTTCCACAAATATAAAATAAAAGTCTAAAAGTATTCCACTGTGTTTCTGACAGAGGACTGAATTGAGAATCGTGCAAGATGTGTTTGAGTCTTGACTATGGATGCCAATGTGTATATTTTGTAAATATGTACCATGTAATTACTGATGTAGTGGATTATGGTTGATATTTTTAAAGGGAGCATATCATTATTAACTAACTTTGTAACTTTGTCATGGCTTGTGAACATACATAAGGATATCTGGAGTGCCTACCAACCCACTCAGTTGGAGTATATCTTTACTCCCAGCAGCTCAGGAAGAAAGCCCTCAGGATTACAAAAGACCCCCATCCCCCCAGCCACAAACTGTTCTGTCTGCTGCCGTCTGGCAGGCGCTACCGCAACATCCGGACTAAAACCACCAGACTCAGGGACAGTTTCATCCCACAGGCCATAAGACTATTAAACACCTGAACTTTGAAACAACATCCATAACATTCATCTGGCTGCTACTTAGAAATTATTTATCTAATATATCATATTCCAATCACTTGTATATAGACTCTTATTGCACTATTTCACTTTTTTACTATTTTTCTTTTTGTATTTACTATTTACTTTTTTTCTGTTTTTCTGTTTTATTGTGTTGCACTGTTGGAGGAGCCTGTGACCTAAGATTTTCATCGTCATAACTACACTGTAGCTATGTTCGTATGACCAATAAAAGCTTGAACCTTGAACCTATATGCAATTCTAGAAGCCATTCAGAACTGTCTCCCCTTCCAATGTCACATCTAGGCTGTTAGAGTTATTTTTTCTGTTGTCACGGTGGCATGACATGACAATTTGACCTAGGAACGTCAGAGAGGGTCTTACTGATCTGACCCTTTGGAGGGCAGATCCCAGAAGAATAGAGAGGAGGAGGAGGAGGAGGAGGAGGAGGAGGAGGAGGAGGAGGAGGAGGAGGAGGAGGAGGCATTTGGTTTTAGCTTCGGTCTGTATTTATATCTTAAAGAGGCCCTATTTTTCCTGTAGTTTGTTATATAGGTTTTTGTGCATGTAAATGGCCTGCAAAGACTAAAAGCTCTCCCACACACTCCCCCCCCCCCTGAAACACCTCCATTGGACTCCTTTGTGTACATCTGTAACATAATGACGGGGCGGGATATCTCTAAGCGGTTGACCAATGACAACAGAGCTGACCAGCTAACCAATCAGAGCATGGAAACATGTCACAGTAGAGGCACTAAATACATATATGAACCTGAAAATGAGCATAGTAGGCCCCTTTAACCGCAGAGGGAGAGACCCTGCTTTCACGGAGCTCTACTGACATAGCAACAAACAAATGAATAGATTGCAGGAGGCCCTATTTTCTCGCCGATATTTGATTAAAACAATCAACTATTTGTGTCTTTAGCCCAAACTGGCACGCATTTTTACAATTTGTACTCATCATGCAGTAGGATTCCACAGCACCTGTAAACACACTAATGTGTAAAATGTACGACCAAAACAAAGCACAGAGAACTCTTTACACATCAAGAGGAAGATGGACTTCATTCTCTGCTCAGGTAGACTTTACTATTTGTATTACGACTATTAGAATTACTCCATTATATCTTTACATAGCAAATGTGTTTTTTCTATATTGATGTCGTAAATGGTGTTTATAGAAGGAGGCAGATGCTTTCAAAATAAAGCTTGATTGGGACTGCAAGTTGATGTGGTGTTTTGCATACATAAAGTATTTCATATTGAGAACAGCTGTCAGTAGTTTGAATATAAATTGTTTGAGGACGGTGCTTTGCAGAGCTGGAGACGCATGTGGATTAGTTGTTGATAGTCACTTTTCATTACTGATTTGCATAGTTTAATACTGCAGCATATATCAAATCCTTTCAAAGATCCATTTTCATTTGGCTGCAGAGATTCAAGATGAGGTAACCACATAATGCAGATGCAAGATGCAAGAGAATTATGCTGTAATGCAAAGTGAATTAAGGAAACAGTAACGGATCACAGATAGAACTTCATTTGCAGACTCATCGGGCAACATTTAGATTGGAACTGAAGGTCACACTGAAAGCCAAACAAAATAATGCATATTAAATAGAAAATAACAATACAATTTAGTGAAAAGTGCATGCAAAAAGACAGGGACGTTTAGACAGTGAGAGGGAGATAAAAGGGCAATGAGAGACACTGAAGGAGGCACAGAAGGATCCAATCTCATCTCCAACTGTGACCATGTGACGGTGAGAAAATAAAAAGGCGAAGATATCACTGGATTTTTCCATGGCACCCAAAGGGGCAGCAGATACACACACACACACACACACACACACACACACACACACACACACACACACACACACACACACACCACACACACACACCACACACACACACACACACACACACCACACCACACACACACACACACCACCACACACACACACACACCACCACACACACACACACACCACCACACACACTCACACACTCACTCACTCACCAGGCCTGAGGTTTCCTCTTGAGCAGACCATGTCTCCTCCACTGAGAGTGGGGGCTGAGATGGTAGGTCAGCTGACGACAAACCTTCTCCATCGCCCCGAGAGAGTCGCCCTCCTGTGGACATGCAGAGACACAAAGTATCAGCACAGTTATAATCAATCAATCAATCAGAAGAACGCCAGAGTAGAGTGTAACGCACACAATCGGCTTGTGGGATGTGTTCTGAAAAGCTATTGGTCTAAATGCAGGCTAATCACAGAGCACAGTCTAAATTACATACATATTATTATAATATGTGAGCTTGTGAGTGATATTTTCTGTTTTCCCCAAATGCACTCCCACACAGAAATATTATAACAAGGTGAGTAAAACCAATTGTATTTTTCTGTTTTGTGGAGGAATAAAAGCTAAAACGTAGGATTGGAACGGAATTATTCTTGCGCATCAAAATGTATATACTGTGTTTAGTCCCTGGTACACTTCAAAAATCAAAGTGGTGTTAATATGTGAAGATTATCCTGCTGAGCAAAAACATGTTAAGTATCACAGAGCTTATTTTCTGCAATAAACCAAACTTTTTTCGAGGAAGCCCTTGCAATGCTAACTTCCTGGTCGGCCAACACAAATACATCAACACTGCGCCACTCTATTTCTGACAGTTAATGAGTCATCTGTCAATAGTTCAGAACATAGGAAATGAAAAAGAATCAAATACCTTTTGAATACGCGTATTTTGAACAGGGTTTTGACGCTGTCAGTGAAAGTCATTACAGTAAACAGAGAAAGTGGGAAAGGGAGGGTAATTGTCAGGTTGGACAGGACACCATGACAGAATTAGAAGGAGCAGTGAGGTGTTACAGCAGCAACAGGAGAAAAGCCACAAGGATGTCATTAAAGGATGTGAGGACCAATGGAGCAAAGAATTAGCAAACACACCTTCTGTCAACGGGTGTTTTTTTTTTTTTTTTTTTAGTCAATTTATTGAACATGTCAGAAACAAAACATACAACAATAATAATAATATATATATATTCTTTTTTTCTTCCTTTCCCCCCCTTCTCACTCATAATAATTATAACAATGTACAAAAAAATCATAATACAATATATTTGACAGGAGATACACACAGTACACACACACACACACTGTGATGCTGGGGAATTCAACGCTACATGCTGCGCTGATTGAATGCATCCGTAATCACTCCCTATTTGCTGCCTGGTATGCTACATGTTATTCACTTTGTGTTAGTCTGTTTTTGTTCCATGCAGTGCGCTCCGATGTGATTAAACAGGAATTTAAATGTGTTTGTGTAAGCATGTACACGACTTTCCCGCAATTAAATTAGCACCCCTTAGCTTGATCCTCAGCTGACTGACATGTAAGTGTTGTGATGTAAGATAATAATTCATTTTAAGCATCCCACGTCCAAATATACAACAAAATGTGTGGATGGGAAATGATTTTTTTTTTATGTAGTTTTAAGTAATTTTAAAGGGGCCCTATTATGCATTTTGGGCTTTTCCCTTTCCTGTAGTGAGTGGGTTATATGTTTGTGGGCATGAAAAAGGTCTAAAAAGGCTAAAATCCCAAAGTTTTCTCTCCCACACTCTCCCCCCCTGACTGAACCGCCTCCATTGGACTCCTTTTTTTATTTCTGTAACATAGTGACATCAATGTGTTACACTCGAGCTCCTATTGGCTAGCGCTCAAACACATTGTACGAGATGGGCTAAGGGGCGGGACATCTCTAAGTGGTGGACCATGGAGCCGGCCAGCTAACCAATCAGAGCAGACTGGGCTCTGGTTTCAGACAGAGGGTGAAAAGAGGTGCTGCAGCACAGACAGTATGAGAAAAATAAAGAGCTTTTTGAACATTAAAGCATGGAAACATGTCACAGTAGAGGCAAAACATACAAATATGAACCTGAGCATAATAGGCCCATTTTGAGTCATTTTAATTTTCACAAGTTACAAGGTACTGACGCACTGTTTCATCTCAACCCGTCTGCCTCCATGTCACAAGAACCCTCGACAGTACCATAACAGAGAGAGAGAGAGAGTGTGTGTTTGTGTGTGTGTGTGTCTGTGTGTGACTATATTGAAATGGTTTTATTCAGGTGGTGAGTCAGGTTTCCAGGTCCCAGTCTGAAACAGATGGTGAACGGAAGACGTGACCTCAACAAAGTCATTCAGCTCCCTAAACTGTGAGGCATCACATTGTTGTTCACCTCAGTGTGTGTGTGTGTGTGTGTGTGTGTGTGTGTGTGTGTGTGTGTGTGTGTGTGTGTGTGTGTGTGTGTGTGTGTGTGTGTGTGTGTGTGTGAGAGAAGGAGCGTGTGGATTTTTTGCTTGGTAAAATACTAACAGGGTAGAAATTTGATAGTAAAACAGAAAAAACAATCTTCAAGCTGACAGCTTTTGTGAAAGTGGATAAATTGATACCCGGAGGGCAGCATAGACAACTTTATTTGACTTCCTCCGCTGCCAGATGAATTTCTTTTTTTTTCAAATGAAATGAAGCGATAATGGTTTGTAGTGAAACTGTGAAGATGTTCCTGTTAAAGTGTACACATTGCATATATTGTGTAAATTTGCAGTTTAACATTCATAGTGAAAGAACTTGTTTCCATCCTTTTTCATAGTCTCACTTATTTGTCCAGTTCTATACATATTTATGTTACAGTATAGATATGTTGTTATTGCATATTTTCCATTCTTATTTGTAGTACTTAATTCATCTTTTTATTTTTCTTCCTTACATCTCCACTCAAATGTAACTTGTACATTTGAATAACGTTAACATTTTTCTAATTAAAATGTTATATTTGTCATGCCCTTTTATCTAAAGTGGTTTTAATTAAAACATTTTGTCTCTATCTTCACTTTTGCTGTAACTATGTACATTTCCCCTCTGTGGGACGATTAAAGGTATTATGATTCTGATTCTGACTTAAAAAATGCCTTGTTCACGTGTAAGCTGCTGGTTTCTAATGTGATGACATTTTTTTGTAGTGCCATAATAAATGTTTGCCGTTGGTACGCATTGGAACTGACTATTTTTCCTTATCGGGAGCGATACTATCATTTTTAAATCAATAAAATCATAAAATCTATATTGTGAGTCAAGTCGTAGGTTATCTGGGTTTTAGACGTTTTATAAGCTAGATAATGTGCAGCGAGGTGGTAATTAAAAAAAAATCACTGACATCCTGAACCTGATCACCCAGTCAGCATGGCGCTGTGTCCTTGGGCAAGACACCCCAAATTGCTCCTGTGGGTATTGTCCACAGTATTAATGTATTAAACGTCTCATATATGTAATATAGTGTAATCTAAAGCGCTTTGAGCACTTGGAAAAGCACTAGAATAAATGCCATTAATTATTATTATTAATGACCGTCTCAGTGCACATTATCCCTTACATATTTCATCATATTATATTAGAATTAATACTTCATTGTACATGTGGATACATTTTAAGGCTCAAAATCTAACCAATCACTGCCATTTGTACAATGTTTGAGTTTTCAGACAAACCTTTTAGACCCACATCACTGCGGTGCTTCTTTGTAGTCTTAGTTGAGGCGTATTGATGTTGTGCTTTGTACCGACACTCTGGGTAATGTACAGTAATGAAAGGTCTCACCATGTCAATGAAGCTTCTAGAATTGAATGGTGTTGAAGTGAAGGAGAGAGTCGGGTCGATGAGCAGCATCTGCAGCCCCCCCTCAGCACCTTGTGGCTTCACTGTGGCCTTTTCTACATTGCACTGCACAATGCCCTCTGTCGCACTCATCCCCTTCCTTTCCACTCTTCTTCTCCTTAGTTTTTTTTAGCCCCGGTTGTGCTGCCTCCCTCCCTCTCTCCCTTCCCCCCTCCTCTTGTTACATTATTGATACAGAACGCATCTATGAATCTCTCCAGCCTCCAGAGAACAGATGACCTCTCCTCTGTCTCCATCCCTCTGTCTTATTTGTCCGTCTGCTTCATTTCTATTCATTCCCCTCAGGCCAGACTGATGATGAATTATTTTTGCACAGTACAAATGTAACCATTATTTCAGTCCTATTTTTCACTGCATGCCCTCCCTGCTCTGGTGAATTACTGCAAAATGGTTCCATTCTGCAGATGAATTGTTTGGATAATTCAATCGTTCAGCTCTCATATTATTGGTGCTGAATCATGGCTGGATCTCAGATCTCACTTATGTACTTCAATTCCACATTTATTTTATCATGCTTATTTGTGTGTTCCCATTATAAAAGCTGTACACAGAAAAAAATTAATCCATGCCAGTTCTAATGTTATATTTTCTACATCTCTCTCACCTTGACTTCACATTTACCTTATAATTGAATGGTAGTTTAGCTGTTTAAAAAGGAAACATGGTTGAATATAGATATTGTAAAGTGAACAGATTGGGAATCACTGTATGTTGTAGGAACTGTAGACATAGTGTTTGTTTGAGTGGGCAGATATCTGCTAGTGGCACATTACTTTACAGTGTTACACAGTATTGAGAGAATTGTAGAACTGGGGTGTGATCTGAGATATTACCTGTGTCTACAAATCACTGTAAACAGCCAGAGTTTGGAATTAGGAAACCTTGTTAACAGAGAATGCACTTTTATTGTCCTTTTATCTTATCAGTATTTTACCCTTTTAGGCAGATAATGTATAAGTGCGGTGAAGTTGATTAAGATTAAGATTTACTTTATTATTCCCATAGGGGAAATATAGTTATTCACTCTGGTGTTATTTACATTACACACATAGGCGAAATTACCCCCAGAATTAGCGTTAGCATTAGCGGAGAGCATCAGAGCGAAGGGGCTTGGGAGAAAAAATGATTTCAGTGCCTTCCTCAAGTACATCTTTGCAGTGTCCAGGAGGCAAACTGGCACCTCTACAGCTACCAGTCCACATTCTGTACTTGGTCCAATTGGGACTTGATCTGTCGACCCTTCAATTCCCAAGCCTAGTCCCAACAGGCCTATAGGACTGCAGAATACGATAGTGAAATGGCTAAAACATAAAAGACAGTAAAACAAAAGAAAAATCAGGAAAGGTTTTCCAATAAAAGCATATGTTAAGCAGGAGAATCACTGATGTTTGGGCTCGGACTAACATCGCTTTGGTCCTTTAGTTTTCAGCCGGGGAACAATAACAATCAAAATATTGCATATTGGCACGTAAGTAAACCTTAAAAATGTATTCTAAAACAGCTCTAACGGTGAGTGATGTAATCACGTATCCTTGGTTCTGGTTAAAAGCTGAGTTCTACAGCCTGGAGGCGATCAATAGAGTCTCGGTTCAGGAAAGTAAAAGATGAGACAGACTAGGTGTGAAATGGGAAAAATAAAAAGAGGACAAAGAAAGAGAAAGTAACTGAGAGAAAATTAAAGCAGCTGCAGTGACAAAGCAGCGACATTTCAGCTGCTGTAAGTGTAGATTCACAAGCATCCCTTCTAAGTGCAGTCAAACTGCAATGAAAAGAGCTTTCACACTCTATGGAGGCTGCTGTGTGCTTGAGGAGAAAAGTGTGTGAGTATGGGAGAGAAAGTGAAAGGGAGAAACTAAGTGAGAGCATGCCTGCCACATGTACGTGTGTGTGTTTTAATGAACGTGTGTATTTTCCAGTGTCAGTGTGGTTTTTTGTAAAAGGGTAACTTGCTTGAGAAAAGGTCTGTGAGCATTTTAGATCAACAGAGTAAGGATTAGTGAGTTATCAGGAAGTGTTGCTTTAAAATGTACATTCATGAGCAGAGCGAAGAGTTCAGATTGCTCTCCCTGCAGCTGTATCTGCAATCTGCTAATGCACATTCTCTCTGCTGCAGCTGCACATTACTTTAAACCACATACAGGCCTTTATGTGAAGCAGCTACAGGAAATGTTTCATCTAGCCTGTGTGTGAAATCACCTCCTATTGACTCCTGTTGTAGACTATTGACTGGATTACTAAATGTGGGATTTCAGATTTCTGTGATAGGCTAAGGGGCGGGATACCTCTAAACATTTGAACAATGGCAACAGAGCCGGCCAGCTAACCAATCAGAGCAGACTGGGCTCTGGTTTCAGACAGAGGGTGAAAAGAGGTGTGCAGCACAGGCAGTATGAGAAAAATAAAGAGCTTTTAGAACATTAAAGCATGTGAAGATGCCGTGCCAACCAACAAATCCCCAACGCATCACCAAGGTAAAGATACAAGAGGTAAAGATAAGAAAATCTGGTAACACTATATATTAAGGTACACAAATTAACCATCAACTAGTTATTAATTAACATGCATATTAGCAGTATATTGGCTCTTTATTAGTCATTATAAAACACTTAGTAATGCCTTATTCTACATGACCATATTCTACAAGTAATAAGCCATTAGTTGAGAGTTTTTCCTCAATAACCCTCTAATTAGTGCTTATTTATTGCAAGTAAGGAAGTTGTTGTACATGAGTTTTGGTCTTAATATGCTCTGCTCAATATGGGCCTAATAAGGCAGTAGTAGCACAAGAATAGTAATTATCCCACAATGACACTTAACAAATATGATCTATTCTTATGTAACAAGACATGAAACTATAAATGTTAATTGTGTCTAAATAACTCAAGATTTGGTATTTATATCTAAGAATATGTTTAGGGGTATTGACAGTTCAACTACCAATAGCAAGGTGATATTGACTTGTATGTTTCATATTTGCACATTTATATTTTTGTGAAATTTATACTGAAGGTTAGACAGGAAACCGGGTACAGGAAGTAGGAGAAAGTGAACTGAATATTATGGAAGTAGACTGCTACTAATTTTCCCTATGCAACCTGAAGAGTAAAAGGGTCAAGTCCGTCAGAAAGCAATGACTGTGAGTGTAAGCCTTACACTCACACTGTAAGGATTAGTAACATGTATTGTGTTTATTTGATGACATTTAGAAATGTTTAAACACAGAGAAAATGCGTTAGCATTCGCGCTAGCATTTGCGTTAGCATTCGCGCTAGCGTTAGCATACATGCTAGCTTTAGCATACATGCTAGCGTTAGCCATACTAGCCTGTATACATGCTTATTTGCACAGCTAGCATTAGCTATATTTACCTTGTTTACACTTAGCGGTCCCATGTGTTAATCGGTGTATGTTACCTTTGCATGTATGAGATCATTAAGTGCCTTGTAACTTCTGTTTTATAGTTTCACTCTGTTTGAATGTCAGTGGACTGCAAATAAGTCAATAAAGGAGCATGGCTGCTCATTCCCTGGCTCTCAAAAGAGTTTGGCTGGCTGTTTAATCTATGTTCACACTGAGAGAGTACAACACATAGAAAGAACAGTACACCTATTGTGTAAGTACATACAAGCAGGTCACACAGTATGATCACAAATACTTAAAATCTGTTAAAAATCTGTTTTATTAAAAAGTACAGGCTGCATGTGTTCTCAGCCTTTGAGAAACTTGACATGTTTTGGTATGTGTCTGAACCTCTCTTCAGTGGTTCATTAATAAAACAGATAGTGTGCCTACTTAATAGTATCATAGTATCATATTTGTTAAAGGAAGGGTCCACTCATTAGATAATTAATCAAAACTTCAGTATTTAGTGAAACATTATGTTTAAACCATACCCTGAAGAAATCAGCGATATTCCCCGGTAAATAATGATTTTATAGCTCTTTTTTATCAAAACCTGTATATTCCGTCAGGCAGCTGCCATTTTGGCCATTTTCTGTAGTCACATGATCCAAAAAACTAGGTAGTGACGTCATCTATGCGTTCACTTTGTAAACACAGGAACAGCTCGTTCGACGAAAACATGGCGGAGTATTTGAGTTCGGACTCGTCAGCCGAGGAAGAAGTTTTGAGCAATGTGGAGAGATTGGATGGGGGAATTCAGCCATATAGGTTCGAGCCAAGTGGCCAGAACCGTCAGGAATCTAGTGACGATGAGGATGAACAGCACGGTGATCTTGCTGGAGACGATCCCTTTACTCGTGCAATTGATTTCGGGGGGCGAGTAGGGAGACCTGTACATGAATGGTGTACTTGCAGTCGGTGTGTAGCCATGGACAATCCTCTGATGAACATATGTTGTCATGAGCTTGAAGAGCTTGAAGATAAACTGGTCACAGACGACTTGGATTGCATATGTTTACACAGGGAATTCGGCACTGTGGTGTTAGAAGAAGCTGTATTGAGAACAGCACTGGTTGCCATGAAGGATGTGAAACGCACCTCTTTGGTTGAACCAATAAATGAAAGGTGGGTAAATTTGACGGGTACAGCCCTTTCTTCTTAGCATTATATACTTTACAATTAAAATTAACATATGCACAATATTTTAAATTGTAGTGCCGATTGTCAAGCATGTCAAAAATAAAATGCCAAAAGAAAAGGCCTGATGATGATGATGATGATGATGATAAATCAATCGTGAATATTAAATAAGAAAAGCGTTCATTTCAGGCCAAACATCTTATTTGTTTAATTCATCATTAAAAAGTAATAATTTCATACATATTTCCTTAGATATACCGATATTTCACAGTGTAAATAATATACATATATTGCTACCACAGATTAATTATTATTTTTAATTATAATTAATTACTACAGTAAACAACATGGACGAAGCACATACGTAATTTTGTCCAAACGCATAGTTCACGTCACGTCCGGTAAAATAAGTCATGTGACTCATCAAAATGGCGCCGCCCACAGGGTTGATGTTATTTCGGTAATTAATCAGCTTAAAATCACTGATAACGTCATCAGATTATTAAAAAAAAAAAATAAAGACTGGCAGAGACTGGTCTGTTTTATCGTATGATAATTATTTAAAAATGCGTGTCATGAGCATTGCCTCCCTTTAAGTGTTATTATGGGAGAATTACTATTCTTGGGGTACTACTGCCTTATTAGGCCCATATTGAGCAGAGCATATTAAGACCAAAACTCATGTACAACAACTTCCTTACTTGCAACAAATAAGCACTAATTAGAGGGTTATTGAGGAAAAACTCTCAACTAATGGCCTATTACTTGTAGAATAAGGCATTAATAAGTGTTTTATAATGACTAATAAATAGCCAATATACTGCTAATATGCATGTTAATTAACAACTAGTTGATGGTTAATTTGTGTACCTTAATATAAAGTGTTACCGAAAATCTTTTTTTACAAGACTAAATTGAATACTTGTTTCTGATTGGTCAATTTGGACATTCCAGAGGTTGTTCATTTTCACTAACAGACCGATGTTAAGGAGGGTCAATGGACTATTTGCAGTCATATCAATCCGCAGAAAGAAGGCCGGTCAATTAAACGTCAGCTGTGGACGAGACAAATATACGTTTTCTCCATGAGGATCTCAATGCCATCAGTGTTCAATTACCGCCTCTAAGCATATTATCCCTTACATATTGTATAACAGTAACATTAAACATGTCAATGGGAATTAATTCTCCTAACGCAACATAGTGCATTATCGGAGAGCCAGTATATGCACTTCCTAATATTGATTTTAATAAAGCAACAGTGTTGTACTTGATTTATTAATGGATATGATAATATTAACCATAAAATAAATTAATATTGGAAGAACTCTTTCTGGATAGACTGTAATCTAATTATACGCGTTTGCATTAATGTATTTCTATTATTATCCATTCACTGGAGCGTGTTTTATGCGTGTTTTAGCAACTTCACCAATATCACTGTGTACTGCAGATTGAAATGAGCTATTAGCTCAAATCTGGCATAAAACATCACTTCTCTATGTTGAGATTATTGTATTTGTATGCATTGTCCTTGTTTAAATAAATACTTAATGTACTTTAGATACAAAGATTATATTTTAGATATTTAAATGAAGAATGTTTTCTGCCGTTTGTAGCATACAGTACAATGACTGTTTTCAGTGGGTGAATTGGAATTTCATTTAGTTTCTTCTATATCCCTAAATTATATGATATTAATGCACTAAAACAACAAAAATAATCTATTATTCTTGACTAAACAGGTGTTTAGTTCCTTTGTGTATTTGTGGAAATGTTATGCAGTCTGTAGCTAGTAATTGGCAATGCTCATGTTTGCTTATCTATTCATTTGCGCTATAACAATGTGCAGACTGTAACAGCATGACTGATTGCTCCCCATATTTTTTTTCTAAATGCTTAGTGTTTACTCTTTTTGTGTGCTCCTTATTGAGTATTTTTCTGAATTATAAATAATTATAATGCTTGATTTAGTTTTCCTCTTTCTCTTTTCAGATTGTTTGTTTTTCTCATTAAGTTGGGGGCAGGTTGGTCAAATAAGCCTGTGACATATTGACCTTACATTTCTTATTTTCTTTCATTATCCATCCTAAATGGAAAAAGCCTCACCATATCCACAACCAGAGCTGAATAAATAGCACAGAGGCAGGTGGAAGTGAAGCAAACCGGGCAGAAAATGGCCAGCACTCTGTGAATGTCATGTTGGGGAAAACAACGTCCCTAAAAACATGTTCCCTCTTCACAGCAGCCGTTATCAGCTACCTGGAGTCAGAGCAGCTTGTGTGTGTTGGGAATACTCTTGATGGAAATGTCCTCTCTGGAGAAAGGTTGTCAACCAATGTGTCTGTGTGGCTTCGCAGTCTTTGGGGCTGCACTAATGAAAAGGATGTAGGGATGTTAAATCAAGTCACTTTAATCCACTATTTAAGTCAGTAATAACGAAGAGTGTGTATTTTTCGAAGAAAGGGGCATTAGGAATAATGGACTTTTGATTTTGGGGATATGGCCGTAAGACAAATGGCTTTAGGGAACACTTTTGCAACTTTAAGTGTTTGGGAAAAGTTGTTCTTCTAAACAATGGACAGACCCCATTGTTAAACAAAATTAACCTTTTAAGCGAAAAACAGTCGCAGTTAACGGAAACAGAGGATTCAAATGCAACCGTCTTTTTTTGTTACACACATGTACATGAACACAGCACAAACAGTGAAATTTGACCTTTGCATTTGACACATCCTAGTCTGGAGCTATAGAGTGGTGCAGTAAGGAATCCTAAAACCCGGATAGTAGTAAGAATTTTTTCTCTAAGTCAATAGTTTTTCAAACATGTTTGTGGTTAAAGGCATGAAATTAGGTCTGAGGTAGACACAAGCTTACGAGATTTTGACATTGTGTTTTACGAGACAAAACACATCAGTAAATACTCCATTCGTGAATCGCTAAAGCTTCTATAAGTCATAAAAATGGCAGTTGCTAAGATGTGACTAAAATAAACTGCTGAACATCATCATGCTGCCATAAGTTACCTTTAGCATAGTGGTGGTGATGCGCAGCCATGCGACCGTGATGTAATTTGTTTATAGCTGGTGTTAATATGTGGAGATTACCCTGCTGAACAGAACATGTTAAGTATCATAAAGGTGTTTTCCACAGAGCTTATTTTCTGCAATATACAGAAATCCAACGGGGAAATCTCATTGTTTTTGTTGCAAACTCTAAGCCTACAAAAAATACATCATCACTGTGTCACTATATTGTATGCTGGGGAGCAGTGGGGGGTTGTGGTGCCTTGCTTAAGATCACCACAGCAATGCCCAGGAAGTGAACTGGGACCAGCACCAATCAACAATCTTTACTTTAATAATTAAGTCCGACTTTAACATTTGAGACCTATTATCAAAGTATCTGAACATATTATTCAAGAGGTTGTAACATTGTTATTTAAATGAAAATAATTTGTTTTCACACCACAATATTTGTTGCAGTGAAGCTAAATATGATATCATGTTACACCACAAGGATTCTCCCAATAGTTGATGAAAGCCCATGAAAAGAGAAGCCCATAATGTCTTTGATGGCACGTTCAGGAAAGTAAATGAGAAGAGTGAACGGAAGGAGCATAACGAAATAAATAACACCTCTCTTTGTCTCCTCCTGTACTTCCTCTCTCTGCACACACAACAACACCCCCCTTTGGTGTTTGTTTCATCACCGCTCTGCTCTTCTCAGCCTCTCTATGTGCACCTATCAGGAACCATACACCAAACCCTTATCCTCCAGTTCCTCTGCAGCTCCAGCATGTGTGAAGATTATCTCGCAGGATGTGCCTTGTTCACTGATAACGCGCATTTTTCAGCTCCCAAGGTGCATCTTGCCACACAATAAACATGCGTTAACATATTCGCTAATGGAATAACAAAATAAAAGATCCTTTTTTATTTTTACGTCAACAATGGCCGAAGACATGTTAGTCGAGTTTTCCCTAGTGAAACTTCTAGTCTCACCCTCACCTGATCACTAAAATACAAATTACTTTCCGGACTTATCTTGAAATGACAAGCTAAAAAATGTGATATCATAAACTCTCCTTGGCTAAATGTCCTATTGTTAAGTAAGTCTGGAGGAAGATTAACATTGATTGCACTAATGTTACCCTATTAAGTATTAACTGTAAATAATGCAAGAGGACAGAAGCTCCATAGGTGAAAATATGCGGTGCAACTGTTAGCCAATCAGATTGGCCGCTATGTAATGCATTGGTAGAAGGTGAAATATGTGGGACCCACAGTAATATTGGGTCTGTCATTCGACAAAAAAATATGAATGGACATGAAACTGTATTATATTTTTCAAGCACTTGTATGTATACATAACTTTAATATTTAGTAGATCAAGTTAAGTTTACAAGGAGTAAAGCTCACACAGGCACAAAGGGGTAAGCTCAGGGGTCCATTAGGTGAAACACAGAAAAGTAAAGGCATAACTTATTAGACCTAGCCGACAGTATGCAGCCAAGTTGCAGCAATGTGCTTGTGTTTCTATATTTTCAGGTGATCAAAAGATGTTTAAAAGTATCTATATGAATGTGAAAGTGTAACAAACAAGGGGTAACACAGATATGATACTTCTATCTCATTTTTGTATGTCTGTCTGCAAAATCAAGCTAGCTAACGTTCACTATCTATCTACTTAGTTAGCTAGCCTACCTTAGCTACCAAGCTAATAAGCTAGCTAGCGAATGTTAGCTATCCAGCTAGCT
Organism: Dissostichus eleginoides; assembly: GCA_031216635.1. Lineage (NCBI taxonomy): Eukaryota > Metazoa > Chordata > Actinopteri > Perciformes > Nototheniidae > Dissostichus > Dissostichus eleginoides. The sequence goes on along the minus strand of CM062268.1, from coordinate 10,181,568 downwards.
ATTGACAGATTTGTGGCTCTCGTCATTTTATTTGGAATTGTTATTTGGAATTGTTATTTAACACCCCATGGTTAGATTGCAGTGCGGACCTGTGTCTACCATTCAGGCAGTGACAAAATTGAATGAGTTGTGTTTGTGTGCTGAATATCGTCAGTCAGTGCTGGTTAATTAGAAGCAGACTTTTTGATATTTTATGTGTCATTCAAGTTTCAGAATGTAAATGAATGTTTATGCAGATATATAACTTATTAGACCTAACATTATAGAGAACAACGAAAAAGGTATACACGCGTTGAAGTCCCTTTTATGTCAACACATATGTAAAAAAAAAAAATGTTGCATCAACCGGGAGACAAGCATCTGCAGATATCCACCAACCCGATGAATTGGATATCCATGGAAACGTTGAATATAAGCACTGTCTCCCAGGATTTGCCAGGTTTTTCTTGATAAGAAACTCAAACTTGATGGCACGCTATTTCAATCCCTGAGAGCATAATCTTCCAGGAACAGAAATCAAGCTCAACAAAAAACATCATCTTCCAGCCAGAGCAGCAGGATACACTGCAGCTAGAGACTCACAACATCTATCTATATCCCCATGTTCTCTTTTTCCAGCACACTCACGTTCCTTTCTATTTCTAATGTGTTCATTGATTGATTATTTTTGGTGGACACTTCATGTTGATTTTTTGAAATATTAACCTGACATTTGATCCAAATCATTATAAAAATAAATTCTAAAATAAATGATTGAGAGTTATGAGAGTGGATATTCTCAGTATAATATATGTATGGCCATGTTTCTTGTTCTGTATCCAGAATCTTCAGATCATTTAATTCCACACTATCATGTTTTGCCATTATACGAGATCATGTTAAATTATTGTTATCTTAACTCTAATAAATGACAGCCTGTTGGATCTGTTATTTCAAAGAACTAACGCTGCACTGCTGTTTTTTTCAGGATCTACTCACAATTATTTACTTTCTAAAATGTTTTTTGATAGAAAATAATTCTAACAAAGGTATATTATAATTACTCATAATTGAAACTATACGTCAACTCATGTACATATATTTTATTATATATATGATTCATACAGCACTTTTTCATCAACTGTTTATGGTTCTATCTCTATCTTTGAGTCTTTTTTATATATTTTTTATGTATTAATTTCTTTGGGACAAATAAAACTTAAGATTTAGGATGTTGAATGTAGACTATTAAAAACTCCCACTCACTTAATACAAATAAAATGTTACCAAAAAAAAGAACAATAAAATAAAATCAGAAATTAATTAATCAGTCATCCAGAAGACTGTACATAGAGGTTTCTATAATCTACATGACCTTCCACATTAGACAGTATGGTATGCAGGTAGCATTGGGGTAGCAGTGTATCAGCACACTGCATCATGCTACAGTTACACTGCAGGCCTTTTAATTCCTATCTTTATCTCCATCACTCCTCCTATCTCCCTGCATTATTCATCCTGTATGGTTACTGTCACGCTTTCTTTCCCTTTCTCTGCCTCAATGACACTGGACCACATGAATGAACACACACAAGGAGCTGGGCTTCTCTCAAGGACACACACAGATACACAACCACTTAGAGCACTTCCGTAACCCGATAGTGTCAGACAAAATGAGTCAGGAGATCATCTGATAGCAGCCACAAAATGAATCACATCGGACTGTGTGTGTGTGTGTGTGTTGTGTGTACTTTACAGTATGTGTGTGTGTGTGTTCTAGTGTTTGTGCAAAAAAAGTGTTTTCTGCAATGGCCACTATTTACTTATTAGGTGTTATGTTAGATGGTTTTAATGTGTTTCGCGTGAGTGTGGTGTGTGTGTGTGTGTGTGTGTGTGTGTGTGTGTGTGTGTGTGTGTGTGTGTGTGTGTGTGTCCTACCGTCTTGGGGCAGTGCACATATCGTGCCAGGCTGATTATCAGGTCATGCGTGATGGGGTCGACCAGGTTTCTGAAGCTGGCGTAGCGGTACAACACGTCATCCAGAGAGGTTGACTCCATGCCCAGGTCCTAGACACCCACAAACACATACATTAAATTAACCCATCATATTTTCTATTACACCATTGTCCATACAGTGCTTACAGTATACTGTATAGGCAACGCTCATTTAGGCAAGGCAACCTATTTGTATACATGATTTCACACAAAAACTATGGGCTTTACATTAAAACTGAAAATGTAAGGAAAGGAACAAAGTTCAGTTCAAATGTAGGAAAGTACATACACAACAGCACTGGTTCCTAACCTGGGGGTCCCAACAGAAACTGCTATATGAAAAGACTAAAAGAAAAAAGGGCATGTATCAGGGAGGAGAGAACACTGAATGTTTAAAAAATAAACTTGTTAAGTACGTTCAGTTGTTACATAAAAAAGAAAACTCATCAAAAACGGAAAATAATCAAGAAATAATCAGCTCAAAATTCATCATACAAACGTAATGCATTTATTGGATTCACTATTTTTAAAATGTATATAATATTAAATATCAATTGAATATGTCATGTAATCAAAGGGTCCTCAGGTTACTCAATATTATCTCTAGTTGGGAGAAAAAAATTCAGACTTCGGTGAAATTATGATCTTTAAATCATATTGTGAAACAACATAAATACTACACGGAAGATATGTCGTATTTCATGTCATTCACATTTATAGTCCCGTTTATAGTCATTTTTCCATTCTTTCAAAATATTCAGCATTCATTGCAGCCCCAATGACCTATAATTTGAAACATAATTTGTGTATAATTTGTCTCCCTTATTCTGATCTGTTTCAACATTTAATGGGATCTTCCTAGGCCCATCCTACACCCTTCCATTAAGTTTCATGAAAATCAGGACAGCAGTTTTTGCTTTATCCTGCTTACAGATAGACAAAATCCACGGTATTTGCTTCTTGTTGGTGGAAAATGACATTACGAAAAGCCTTTTATATATAGTTTGAGTTAAGTGTGTGCATGTACATTAGCAAATGTCAGCATGCCAACACGCTAACCTTAGACAGTGAGCATTGTAAAAGTGATTCCTGCTTAACATCAACTATTAGCTACTAACATCTACCACTAGCATGAATCTTAGTGTGGTTACCTTAACAGTAAAGGTATTGTACATTTAACCATTTTAAAATAATAAATTAAAGAACACTACTTCCTTAAAACAAAAAAAACACTTGTTGCTCCTTATGAAAGGTAAGCACAAGGTGTTACCATCTTATAATAATTTGTGAATGCTGTCAATCAGGGATAATGCTTGCTGTTGTCATGGAGATGGCTTAGCTGAGCAACACTTTGACTGCACACCACAATGAAGGCATACATGAGGTTAATTCAACTATGTGTGTTTCCAATGTCCAGAATTGACCTTAGAGCTAAATTAGAATACATTGATAAACTGCAATCTCAGTCGTCCTTTAAGATTTGTACCCATTTTGTTGTCTCAATAACATCGTGAGGACAACAGCTTTTGAGTTTACGACCAGCTGGGTTAATGACACCTATGTATTATGATATATTGTTGCATCCTGTGTGCTATACACTGTGTATAAAGAATATAATGTGTGTGTGTGTGTGCGCCCATGTGTGCTAATGCATTTTAGTCTACAGCTAAGTACAGGCTCAAAGTGTTTGCAAATAAATGTCTGTGTGTTTGGTTCTGTCATAGCTCAGATGACCCCAAACAGAGAAGCATTTTAACAATGAGCCGACTCACATTAACAAAATATGAAACAGGCTGTGATCAAAAAGTATAATTTTTATTTTTTGGGAAAAATATAGATTTCTCAGTTATGTGTTTAAGACAATTAGATGAAATGTATTTTTCTCATTGATATCTTTTACATACTTTTTTTTATTAATGTTGATTTTCTGCTTTGGCAACAATGGTTGTGGCCCATTCATGGTAATGAAGCGAATTGAATGGAATAGAGAGGGGTAGGGGTAATCGCTCTCCTACAGAAAGGTATGACTCACTGAGGTTTCCATGCCGCCTGTTGTTTTACGTAGGCGGGGTGGTAAATAATGACAGGCGCTCTGACCGGCTGACACTCACACACACATAAGAATCAGATGCTGTATTTTAATTTATAGCAACATAGAAAAGCTATGATTGGCTCAGCAACAGATGCATTTTGAGATATGCCGCGTGTACAGGTTACACAGACGCACACAGTTCCAAATTGAGGTCAAACATAATTTAGAACAGCTACAATAATCACAAAAATCGGAGAGGGAGGGGGTGCATTCGGCAAAGGTATGCTTTAGGTGTGGCTACATTGAGATTGATGCATTGCTAGCATGGTACGTTAAGCACAGCGTAGTAAGCACTGCGTCGTTAGCACTGCGTCTTTAGCACTGCGCCGTTAGCACAGCATCGTTAGCAAAATGTTTTTCAGGATTGTTTGTTCTAAAATTATTCCAAATCCAACAGAGTGGTGCAGGAATGAGTCCTAAAACCTGGAAATGAGTCAGCATTTTACAACTTCGACTTTCATCGTCTCAAAGTCAGCATTTTTTGTTGAAGCCTAAAATAAGGTCTGAAGGTCAATATAAACTATTTAAAGCCATTAAGCCGACACAAGGCCGCCTTTAGCTTAGCGGTGGTGATGCGGAACCTTGCCAGATCCAATTGGCAAATTCCATTGCTTTTTGTTCGGCCACCAAAATTACGTCATTACTGCACAACTCTATACATGAGAGCAACGTGTCCGGGTACTTCTACCCTTTTTAGGCGAAAAACACTTGCTGTAGGTAAATATATATTTTTGGGATTTTTTGTGAATCAGATGAAAAAAATTAAGAATACTATGCATTCTTTTCTTTTTTACAAGGAGCCCAATTATGGTGGTCAGTCCGGCATACAGTTACATAATGTCATGAGAAATTGATGATGAGCATTGATATGGTGAAATTAAAAGCATTAGGGGATTGATGTTATTTCAGTCTACCCGTTTGCCTTTTCAAAACATTGCCATTCAATAAGCCACACAAATCGGCCAATAAACGTGCCACCTGGCGAATAACCTGATTACTTGATTTTTCGACTCATCCATCAGAAAGTAAGCACAATTAAAAGTAATTACATTGTTACAGCAATTGAAGCCAACATAGCAGCGAGAGGCCTGTATATATTTTCAAATTATGAATAACTTGAAGAAAGAGCGCATCATGCTTTCTTCTTTGTCTTTACAAATGCTTTTGCTCGTTCATGTAATTTATGCTATTTAGAATATTCGGTTCTCAATCATAATGCAACCTTTGGAAATGCAAAACAATGAGGTTTTAAAGAAAGAATTGGGAGGGATGAAACCCTCTTTAATGGTCACACATGCAGAGCACACCCATCCTAGTACCAGGAGTCTAGTACTAGGAGCAGTGGGCAGCTATTGTACAGTACAGCGCCCGGGGAGCAATGGGAGTGAGGGAGGAAGGGGGATGACCAGTGCCTTGCTCAAGGGCACAACGGCAGGGCAGGAGGTGACCTAGGACCTCTCCAAGTAGCAGTCCACACTCCATATTTAGGTCTGGTCGGGGACTTGAACCGGCGACCCTACAGCTCCCAGTCCAAGCCCCTACTGACTGAGCCACTGCCGGACCGCGTGTTGCTACTTGTGTGTGTCGTCTTTGACAAAATACAACCTGTTTTTAAAACTGTGCCAAAATAATTGTAAAGAAAAAAGCAGTTAAAGGTAAAAAACTAAAGTACATCTGCTACTTAAAAAATGTACTACATTTCGGGAAATTCAAAGTATATAAAGTATGGTTATGAGGCAATTTTACTTTTAACAGAGCCAGGCCAAGTGTAAATGGTTTGACGATTTATTCTCAAATAATGTAACTTGGTAGATAAGGTCGAGATAATGGAGAATGGTATCAATCCTATCATGTCATTCTCAGTTTGAAGCCAATAACCTTTTTCACAAAATGTCAAACTATTATCTTAAATGACTGAGTGTAGGGTTTAAAGTTCTGCTTTGAAACTATAGCAAACAATCTTCTTTTTAAGGTACATACATAGTATTCACTCTCCAGAAAAGCCATACATTATTAAAAGTGTCCCCTCATAAAATATAGACAAAATAAAACGGATATATTTCCTTGAACTCAAAGTGGTTGTTGTGTTGAGTGTGTACATACACGCATTGTGCTTTGTGGAACACAGTGTGGGCTTTTTCTTTCATAAAAAAAAAAAAGAAGCACCACCCATATTAATTAGCGGCGGTCAGCATCAAAGCGCTGGTGTGATCCAGCTGAAGGTGAACAAAGACGGAGACATACATGGCCGACACCAGGGCTCAAGTGCAGGCTGGAGGGTTAATAAGAGGAAATGGAAGCTGGGCTATGAGGACCAATACAATATATGAAGCTGGAATTGACTTTTATTAAACATCCCATAAAGCCCCGACGATCATGAGATGAAGGAGGTTCTTTCATCATAGCTGAAGAATTATTACGGTTATTCATTTTCTCATATCAAAGGTCTGTGCATCAACACTAGTGTAGTAGATTTTATTGGCAGATTAAGACTCTTCTCATGTTGACATTTTGATATGTCACAGGATGAAAATCTCAGGTGTAATTAATAAGATGAATGATGGCTGCGCTCCATTTTGCATGTGGGCACACTGCTTCGTACGATTATTTACTGAATATGTCATTAATGAAAGCACAAATGATGCGATGGAAATAGTTTTCTACAAATGTAAAGGAGGAGCCCTGATTGACAGGTCAGTGAGGTTTCCTCAAATTTGATTCAAATAATGGGGAGGGCTTCACAATAAAAATATGAAAAAGCCCATTATATTTGCAACATAGGACTTTGTTTTCACAATCTAGTGGTTTCATTTACAATACATAATTGAAAAGTGAACATTAAAAGAGACGGTGAACACATTGAGATTCATAAAGTAGCATTTTGGAAGGCATGAACTGCAATCTGTTTAAAAAATCACTAAAAAATTATATTTAATTTAGTGTATTTCTTTTCAGAGTTAGCCAACACAACAGTTAGCCTGTTTTCAGGAGCCCTGAAAGACTTTTAAGATAACAGCAAGAAGGGATTTGAACTGGGGGGGGCTTCATTTTTTTCTTTATAGTATATCGTTGTGAATTGGTTTCTCCCAAACAAGCCTTCAGGGGTGTCACTGTTTGAAAAATGGCCTTGAAAAAACTGAATGAGGATGGAATGATGGAACAGATTGTACAGACTAGGGAGCACTCGCTCCACACAAAAAAAATCAATCAAACAGCATCATGTAGAGACATTACCCTTCAAGTTCTGATAAGACCAAAGAAAAAAGAAAAAGAAAAAGGAGGATGTGCAATTAACATTACAAGGTGAAAGGTTGCGGTCCTCTACGCCTTTAGTTTAATCGACACAGTGTGACACAACAGGGAACATTTGCAGCACTGAGAAATACATTCTGGAGACACAATGAATCCATGCAATAGTGTAGATGTGTTGAGTTTGAAAACAGCCAACTGCAAATATAATGCGAACGCAAAAACAACAATCTCAGCCCCCGTGCGGAGGACACACGTTCGAATCCGGCCTGGGATGTCATCTTCCGGCTCCCCTTTCAACTCTCGATCTCTTCAATAAAGGCACTGGTAGCCCAAAATATTAATACATAATAATAATAGTAATGTAATATATGTAACGAAGACAAACCTCATGCACAATTTATATTCTTTTGACCCCATCATCATGGCTTGCAGATTCAGCCTAAAACAATAATGGTGACCACAACAGAAAGGCCCCTCATCATCAGGCAAATCACATACCATAAGACTAGTTAACAATCCACCGCTTACAGCACACCAGAGCCTGCACAGGGACCACTGAGGATCATTTGGAGCCTGTGCTGGTTTCTAGAGACAATAAGCAATGAGCTCCAGGGAAGGCCAGGGATGTGTTAAGAAAAGCAGGGTGGGAGGGTTATTTTAGAAATCACCAGTTACATGTACAAAAAAAATTAAACCTTATCTGAGGATCAAGTTATAAAAGTATTAACCCGATTACTTTCTGATTACGATTACCTTTTTTTGTATCCTGTTACATGTAATCTGTTACTCTCCAAGCTTGTTGATAACAGTTAGCTTTGGTGTGAAGTTAACTGAATGGCAGTGATTATGAAGGTGGCCTCCTCATTAGCTCTTAACACAGCTCCTGCCTGATTAATCAATGTCTATTTCGTCCATGCCCTCCGGCCATTGCCATGGTTTCCCGGCAACATGGAGGAGAACATGGTAACCAGGGAAGAGTGGCTCTCCTCACAACCGAGCTCGCTCCTCTCTTTTCCTTCAGTGTCATTACCTCTCTTTCTCTCTCTGAGTATCTTCCAATGTCTGAGTAATCACTCCCCACCGCTGCCGCTCATTTTCTTCATCAGTGTCTGTTGCAGTTTAATCCTTGTGGTGGTTTTTTTCCCCCTCTCTGCTCTCTCAGTAATTGTCTTTATTCAATTCATCGTGCGATCTGTCCATCATGTACTGTTCTAGCAAAGCATACCCCGCCCCCCACACTATATGAAGATGATTGATGGTTATGTCACTGGTGTTCTTCCAATTTAGTTTTCATCACCCAACATGAAAACCAGTTGCTTACAGCCTCCAGTATCTGCTCGCTTAAAAACAAAACAAAACAAATGGTGTTCATCTTCAATCTGAAATATCACAAATAGAAAGGTCCCTCCATTTTATTAACTTTGAGCCAGTTGGATTGCATCATGTTTGTTGATGTTTTTCCTTGTTCCCTTATCTCAAGGTCCACAAACAGCAGCAAGAAAGAGGTCACAAGAGTCTGACCTCAACCCATCACCCACTGCATAAACTACGCCTGCTGTTTACACAGTTATACTTCCTCCTTTCTATTGATACTAAAGCACTACAGCAGCTGTATAATGTGTTACACTGACACAAGTGAAGTGTTGACTTTCATTAAATGTATTATGTCAACAGATTTCACATAACTGCACCGGAGGCCTGTACGACGAAGCCGGTTCAACATAACCTGGATATGTTTGAGTTACCCGGCTTACCTAATCCAAAACAAACGAGCTCACGCTAAGCGGTCCTAGGACGCTGGTTATCAACTCGTTAACTCAAGCCAGCTGTGCCCTATCTAGTTAGGTGCGCGTTCACATGAAAGGGGTGGTATTTAGAGCATTCGACCAATCACAAACATGGACAAGCGTACTGACAGCGCAGCGCGTCATACTTCCTGAATGAAAAGTCAACTATAATATTAGACAAATATGAAGACGTTAAAACTTTAAACATCCATGACTTAAACACTTTATCCAGGATAAAAGCCACATAGCTGCACCTGCAAGGTGAATACAGCTGGTAAAAGAAAAAGTGTTTGAATGCGTACATTAACAGGTTTATGACATCACTGCCCCGTCTAAGACACGATCTGACTTTAATTACATTTGACTCGAGTGTTTCGTCAACTTAATGTGTTGCTTAAAATAATACTTCTGCATACAGTATGTGACACTGTGAGTGTTGCACGGCCAGATACGGCTCGAGAAGCTGACTCAGATAAGGAGATATATGATACATTATGATGTGATATGAATGATAATGGGACACATCGACGTCTGCACTCACAGTGCCGCGGACTGTACGTAATGTTACTTTGATCCGGTTACTTATGTTAACTTGTGGCAGATATTTAAGTAAGCTTTCTTAACGCTAATGTTATAATAGTCAGATGATTGCTCTGAAGATGGGAGGTGATATTCTATTAATTTTCACGTTCACACAGTCAGTGATTTTTGCCGGCCGTCTTTCCTGCAACGGCAGTTTAAACTGTATTTCCTTTCTCCTGTAATATGACTTGATCGCTTTAAACTCCGCACACTGAGCTCTGATTGGTCAGCAGGCGGTGCTTTCACTGACTTGATCTCTTAGCCTGCAACCTAACCTGCTCCGGACCAGGTTAGCCGCTCAGCATAAGTTACCATGGAGATCTAGCCCGCTAAGAAGTGAACCAGCGTCGTAGGACCGGAAACCCAGAGTCTTCCCTGAAGTTAGCTCGCTAAGCGAAAATCCGGCTTCGTCGTACAGGCCTCTGGTGAGTTGAAAGCAATAATATTACGTTTAAATAAAACATAATAGGTTTAACTTAATATTATTAATTAAAGTCAACGTTTCAGAATTTTCAGTGTACATTTCCACATTCAAATATCTCTTAAAATCACTGCACATGTTATAATTTGTTTTAAGTTGTTTACTTTTACTATCCCAAATGTTGAGATTGTTCACACCTAGAGTGACCTGTAATTTGAATCAAGGTAAGAGTCCATTTTGCATTGTCGCCTCTGATGGCATCTTATCCCATTCCCGAATGCATCGGCTTTGTGGGTATTTGCCAGAAGCGGTTTAAATAGTTTTGATCCAGTTCTTAGAACACATTTTAAAGATTCATTTTCACATCTCTGTCATTCTAACAAAAATGTTTTAATCAGATAAAGTACTTTAGTTATATCTTGAATTCTCAGAGTAAGGAATTGAGAAAATGTTAGCGGTAGCTCATCTCGCAGCTAACTTTGTGCGTCCGTCTCTCGAATGGCTCATTGTAAAAACCTCCTGAACAATCATCAATAAAGGAATCCTATCCATCTTCCGCCATTGCTATAGGTGACATACTGGAGGTTTAATGGAGAGTTGCTGTTTGCAAATAATACCTACATATGTAACAATGAGGCCAGAAAAAGAAATATACTTGGATCTGACAATTTAGGTAGTTTTTCAGATGAGCTACTGGAATAATAGTGCAGTATGTCAATTGGGAGATGTCTATCAAAATGACTAAATCTATCACATGTCCCTAAAGCATATTTAAACCATCTACACAGATTATGATACAGATGTATGGAAAAACGTATATTTCTAATACTATAATATCAACAAATGTATATTTTGGGAAAGTGGACAATATAGGATTATATATTTAGCTGCTATTGAAGGGTTTAGTGTAACTATCCTTTTGTGTGATTGTTTTTACCAGCAATGACAGCAGCTGAAACCCAAAGCCAAGGAGATCCCAAGCTACGGGCAAGGGAAATATCAGGGTCAAGAGTTGAACACCTGCAACAGAACATCAGCAGGAAAGGATATCAGAAAAGACTTGTCGCGGATTAAAGTGAAGTGTCTTCGAATCTGTATCCCCCTCGCGCCGATCACTCCAATATGAAAACTAACACAAGTTGCCCATTATATGTTATACTGTCACGTAATGTGATCAATATAATGTGGTGCATTGCTGACATATTTTTGTAAGCCAACCCGAAAGTTAGCATCGCTAGGGTTCACTCCACGTAAAGCAATGGGATTTCGCCATTGAATTTTGGTATATTGCAGAGTGCGATCTGTGGCAAACATGTTGTACTGCGGGATAAACTCCACATATTAAAATCACTTTGTGATATTACAAGGATTCATTCTTTTGGCAGAAATTAAAGCTACAGTAACCCAAACTACATCAAGGTCGCATGGATGCGCGACACCACCGCTTAACTAAAGACGAACTTGTCGATGTGATGAAGTTCGGTCGTTTTTTAAAGTCACTTGTTAGCAGCCGCCGTTTTTATGGCACAAAGAAGCTTCGGCCAATCACAAGTGGGGTAAACAGTAGCGTATTTGCTGTCAGGGAACAAAATGTGAACATCTTTTAAACCACAGATATTATTTCAGTCTTCAAACCAAAAACACGATAAAAAAACACTCACTTCGAGACGAGGGAACCGGGAGTGGTAAAATGAAGGGCTGTCCCCAATTAGTCGGCTAAAACAGTCTTATTCGGATAATTTGTGATTACTCTTTTAGTCAAAAAGAAAAACCTCCATCCATGCGCTGCGTGTGCTTTGACGCGTCAGTCAGAAAACCCTCACACTTCATTCAGAGCTGTGCCTGGTCATTAAGTTAATTTTGTCGGGCAGGAAATCCTTAATTATCCCAGACAACCTCTGATTATTCTCATAATCGGAGGAAAACAGCAGCAGTGAGTCAGGCAGTAACCTAAGCTTGTATCAACATATATAGACCTATACTTTAGTATAATTCTGACCTCAGAAAAACATAAATGAAAGTTTTAATTTCATGATGAGGACGTGATGCGAGGAGGTATTTTTGGCAACACGCAGATTTTCAGTGATTCCGTTTGCTGTGTAATATTTAAAGGGTTATATTAAGATATGAATTATAGAATAAAATAACTAAATGTTCCGTGTGTCTTCGCTGATTGTTCTGAAACACATAAAGAATGTAGGCAGGCGGACCACTCCGTCCGTCCGCTGTGACTCATGCGCTTTCTACGTGTAACATTTCATTTATATAATATTTATATTTCAAAGGTTCATTATTACAGTTTTATTTTATATGTTATATTAGCACAACATACCATGATGTTATAACAACGTTTTGTAACAGCCCTTGAAACTGAAACAATTTTGGGAGAAAAAATGTATCAATAATATTAATAATGATAATTTATCAGAAACGTGCTGGATTAGTCGAATAATCGCCTGAATTGACGACTATTGGTCAACTAGAAAGATCTTTAGTCCAGGGCAGCCCTAATAAAATGCTCAATCAAAACAAAAAAAATTGGCCATCCCCATTTCCACTGGGTCTTCTTCGGGGAAAACAAATCTGATCAACAGTCAAAACAACGCTCACACTGAAGCTAAATCCAGGGGATGTTTGGCATTTACACCAAATAGTCTCACTCTCTCTGTTGATCACCTCATGATTAATATTTTTTTTCAGCACCTTTTTCATAATCAGATTGAGGCCAGTTTTAACTAGCATGTATCTCACAGTAATCATCACATGTGCTTATTGTGAGGGACCCTCATCAGCACCCCGCTGTGTGGTTGTGCCTCACAGTCAGACAGGAGACTGAGACTCTCCTCCTCTGGGGTATCATAGCTTAATGAAGCAGCGTCAGAGAAGTTAATGCCCCGGTCACAGCGATGACACATGAGGAGGAATCCTTGATCCTTTTGCCTGTTTGATTTGCTTTACTGTTGGCCATTGAAGCTGTAAACAACAATAGAAAGGTGCTGATACAAATCTCCCAAACAATAAACTGTGGAAGCAATGTGTGTGTGTGTTTAAGCGTGAGGCTCTGTTCCCTGTGAGTCATAGAGGGATAAACGTGGCAGCATATGGATTATGTGCAGTGCTGTCTTCAAGGATGAGAGCTTATATCTCGGTTTCTCCCTTCTCTTCAATGATAAACATGACAACTCCCTCCTTTTGAGCCTAGATCCTTCCCTTTCTTAACAGCTCTCCAGATCCTCCAATTCAACTGGTGGGATTTTTCCTTCTCCTTCTCCTGCTTCTCTTTTTGTTTTTCCCCACACTAGAGTCTTTCAGTCTGTGCTTTACTTTGGCTTCTGTCTGTAGTAACAACAGCAGCCAGCCAGACTAGCACTGCAAACCTCTTGAAAGACGGAAAGAGGTAATAAATTGTAGCTGTGTCCACACTGTGCCAGTGCAGCAGAGCCAGGCACAGCTCAACAGGTCCAGCCAGGGGGCTGAATTCATCAGTAATGTACGCAGCCAATCGATCAGTTTAGTCAATGTCCGCGTCTGAGCCTGGCTTCTGTTTCAGCCCCAGTGAGACAACATGCTTACACAGACAGAAATGAATAGAGGCAGGAGAAAGAAAGAATGCCATTAATATTTCTACTTTAAAAAACAAGTCATGGTTTTTTTGCGAAGGCAGAAAAAGACTTGTCAATGCAACCTTTATGTCTTTGCGAGACTATAGTAAAGTTGTTAGTATGAATGCATCTTCTAAATGCCTACGCTCATTAGATACCGTCTACCTACCTTCACTGAAGTTTATTACAAACCTTAAACCCTTACGCACGCCTGCTCCTTGTACGCTCAAGTTGGATGGTCTGCCCTGACCAGCCGTAGACTAAACCAATGGCATATTCTTATTTATAGGGCTGTTCTTTGAGTTCTACCACCTTATCTACAGATGTATATCCATTGGAATAGAACAGGAATTTACGGATGATGTTCTCTTGAGCTAGAAATGTGAACTTGTGACCCTTGAGAGCTTTACTCCCTCTCCAACACACACACGTAAACACACACCTGTCGGAGTGTCTTGAGCATCTCCGTGGCCTCGTCCTGCTTGCCCTGCTTGGCCATCAGCATCATCTCCTGGATCATGCCGATGCGGCGCTGGTAAGGCGGCGGCGTCCCTCCACGCCCCAGCCGGTCCCCTGACTTCAGCATGAGGGAGGCCAGGATGTCCCCCCGCTCCCTGGTGGGGGTCCGCTTCCAGCTGTGCTGAGGGCTCGGTCCTCCGGGCTCCTGGCCTTTGGTCTGCTTGGCACCCATGGTGTTGCGTTTAATGTGAACTGTGAAAATAACAAGACCAGTCCTACCAAGAAGTCATGCCGAGGCAGGTTTGAGTAATGGTAAGACACTCAAAAAGCCTGCAGATCATCATATGTTTTGGCAGTTTGGGGCTAAAGCATCTGTGAGTAATGCAATTCCAAACTGCGAAGGAAAAATGTTCAGTGTTACAAAGAGGAAGGAAATGTTCAAGAATACAAAATACTAATCCATAACATTAGGAATTGGAGCTACTAGTTGTCTGCTTTCAGGAACTTGTAAATCCCAGAGAGAGCAGCTCAGGTCGGGAACAGCTCGGAGGATGCTGCCTGCAGCATGGCCGCAAAACACGGACACAGCACTCAGGATGCAGGATGCCTTCAGTGCAGACGGCTGCAGCCTCCTATCCCACACTCAACTTCACCACATCTCTAAAATAATGTACCTTCGGCAGCAGGGTTATCTTCCTACTCTTCTCTGCTGTTTTTTGTTAACAGTAGCTCGGAGGACAAGGAGGAGACGGATCGCAGAAGGTGGTGCATGCAGCAGGGCATGGCAATGTTTACGTCTCCTGAAGATCACCGCTGACTGTTTGCTGCTCGCTCTGCCCTGTCCTTCCGCCGCTGGAAAGGCACGCATAGGCTGAAACAAACCCCGCATTCGTCCTTCTCCAAGGTTGAGTCTCCATCCGCTCCGGAGCAGGAAGCAGCCGCACTGGCGTCTCAGTTCGACACAGGCTGCGGCTCCGCGGGCTGACAGGCAGGGCTGGTGTTCCCTCGCTGGGACTGAATTATGTATCGCACCCTCTGTTCAACTGAGTGGGGGGCGCGCGGAGAGTGCACATGAGCACAAGTCCACCCTCCTCGCAGAGTAATGGGTAGGGCTGGGCAGGAGCACGAGCACATCGCCAAGTTTGCAGTTTCAGCTCGAGACACGACACTTCTTCTCCGGCTGTGCCAATTTTCATTAATTAATGCGTCACTTTAATGTAGCGTTGCTGCTTTCCATACGTTGACAGTTTTGGTTCAAGATGACTCATACGTTGTTATATCCTTTATGGTCTTCTAGTTAATCGGTATATAGTTTATTAGACAATTTTACTTGTTTTATTATCGAATAAACAAATTGTGCAATGTGGCTGGCTAGCATAGTGGCGAGGGTAAATCCTGACACAACTTGACACAAAGATATAACCTTTGGATTATGTACCTTCATCTATAGTACTGCAAATACCTTTGTTAAATAGGCCTACGTAGCCTACAACTTAAAAATAGTTTAAATATGCGAAGTAGTGTCGAATGTATTATATCGCAGAGAAAACTATTAATTTGTAAATGTTTGTAAATTATTTGGTCTTCGTCATAAGCAACATAGCAATATTTAAAAGATAGATTTTCATATCGAGTTTGGCTTTTTGCATAGAAAATACAAGACACTATGTTCGGCCTACTCTTATATTTTAATTTAGCATGAACTAGAATAGAATGGAGATATTTTTAAGAATTGTAGTTTTACCTCACCATTAAGTGCAAGTTAAATTTAAAATAAGATGTTCAGATAAACTGAAAGAAAGCATATAGACTATTCCATTCTACAAAGGATGTATGGAGTTATGTTCATGTTATCAGCATGATTCAATGCCGTTTGATCACATGGTACATACACCTCTGATTTACAGTATATGTAGACAGAAAAATAAAGGAAAGATTGCACTGACCTCTGGTGGTGGCCGTTTGAAGTTCATAAACTAAATCATTTTAAAACAACAATCTTCATGTAGTAGGCCTACTGTGTATGAGAAAGGAAGTCGATTTTTTTAATGATTGAAGATCATTTAACAGATTAAGATTTTTTTCTTCTCTCATATCAACTGTATTGGCCTTGAGACTAACACAATAAATGTCAACATGGGCTTTTCAAAAAGGTATAATTTATTTGTTATGCCTTTACTTACATCTTTATTTACAGTAGTATTTCAACCATCATAGTTACCTCAAATCACTTAGCAAAACGAATTGTTAGCTTTATTTGCTCACTTTACCAGGGAGAAAATCCAGGCTGAGAACTGTCCGTGTCACAGATTCAAATTCAAACAATAGGCTTTAACCAAGAGGTGTTCACGAGTTAAAACTTGATTCTTTTTTTAATAAAAGGTGTGCTGCATTTGTTATTCTAACACAAAGAACTCAGCTCAACGCTCCGGCAAAGAAGGGATTCTTTTTTGGCTGCCAACACATACAGTTGATCTTTGACACCATTGGATCACATGCGGATGGAAATCCCAGTTTTTGAAGTACCGATCAAGAAAATCTCCTCAGAGTTTATCTAAATGATGCAGACTAAAAATAAAGATTATCTGTAATATTTACAGATTTTTTTGATAGTGTTCATCAAAATGTACGACTCAGAAAAGATACAAGAGCATTTCTGAGACAGCGCAAATGAGAAAGCGAAAAATAATCGTATTTTCTGTTGACGAGTGTCAAACCCTAATTCCATCCGCTGCGCTATAATGTTGTCAGACACTGTTACTTCAGCACTAAAAGCAGACCAGAATTTCATCAGATTTCCCTTCCATCAGCGGCCCACACACTGTGACCAGGCTTGATTAAAAACATGAATGTAAAATGGGGTCCAAAATAAAAGTAATGCGACATGTTATCCTAAATTCAAACAGAAAGTATCAAAGAGTAGTTTGTAACACGTAGCTAAAGTGATGGCTTAATGTTCACTTAAAGGTGTCCTACTGAGGCCTCGGTGTGAAGCTCAGTGGGAGCTGTTTCTCTTTTCAGAGCTCAGCAGGAAATAAAACCAACCTGCCAAGATGTTCAGCTGTCAGATACTCAAAGTGTCCAGCTCAGCTTGGCAACAACAAATCAACCTCCCAGCACTGTTCCACTTGACTGCATGTCTCTTTAAACACAGTGAAGATTTCTCTTCTATAATCATACAAAGTGGCGCAGTCATGAGTTCTAAAATCCGGAAATTATTTTAGAACCATTTCAGGTTCCCTTGTCTCAAAGTCATAGGGTTTTAAACATGTTTTTGGTTGCCTGAAATAAGGTCCGTGTTTTGTCCTACGACATAAATTATGTCAGTAAACACCCAACTCGTGAATGTCCGTATCTTCTAGCTGTTCAGTATCATTAACGTGTGTTGGCCACAAAGCTTATTTTCCTCCATACATATTGAAAATCCCATTGCTTTCTGTCGAGGCAGCCCTTGTGATGCTAACTTTCAGGAAAACCTACACAAATATGCCATCACTGCACCACTCTATATGAATAACCTAATGACATATTGCTGTTTGATGCACTCTCACAGTAAAGGGAAAGACGTGCCTTTGTTTGGATGATGTAGAAAATTATAATTCTCCTTTGCATAACTTACTCACGCTAGTCTTTTGCTAGAGGCTGAGGCAGTGTTACAGAGGGAAGGACAAATCCAGACAACCCAGAGAGGACCAGGACTGACGGAGTGTCAGGGCCTCTCAGGCGGGGGGGAGGGGGGAGACTACGGGCAGTTAGAACGTGTAGCCAGCGGGGGGCGCTTTGTCGTCTTTGTTGCTCTCCAGGGAGAAGGGGGGAATGCGTACATCGAAGTGAGAGCCGTCGGTTCTTTCAATACGAAACGTCCCCCTAAACATAAATAACAGAGAGTAAAAGCATGAATTAGTTCCAGACATATGTACGAACATATTTCAAGTTATGTTAAGCCTTTGAAGGTGAATATGAAACAGCAGAATATGAAGCAGTGATGTGATTTATTTAACAGTTGAGTGATGCAAACGGAGCAAACTCACCACATATGTCCGCTGGGGGCTTGTAGAGACACATGGCTGCTGTACTGAAAGGCCGGCTGTTCTTTTGACAACACCGGCTCCTGTTACAGCACACACACACAAACAAACACACAAGAACAAAATGACAAGGTTACACAAATCATTGTTGATGTGCACTTTTGTCCTATAATGGAGAGGGAGAAGCTGCTCACAGCTAGAAAAAAAACATTAATAAATTGAAGGTGTTGGTAGGTCATAAAAATCTTAAGAAAAAATGTTCAAAGATGTAGTTGGATTGACGTCTGATAACAAATGTATTGTATAATTATCTGGACTTCCTAGGAGTAGTTTTTAGTACGCATTAGGGACAAAACTAACCATTTTTTAACAGTATTGTTAACGTTAAAGACAGGATATTTAAAGTCAGTACCAGTAAAAATCCAGTAAAATTTAAATGACTCCTTTCATTACGTTTGCTTTGGCTGCGTTTTTAGGCCCTTAAGCCAGTTGTATTGATTGTGTTGACAGCGTAGCAGCTCTGCAAACAAAAAGTAGTATGAATGTGCATGGCTTTATGATGCCATTATTTAGATAAAAGCTCAATAACTACACAGATCATATTTGACCGGAATTTCTCACATTTTCCCGGACATTAACATCTTACAGAAACTGAAAACCTGGTGTGAAGATGTTAAGATAAATATAATTCACAAGGTTAAAAATGTAATTGTGTCATCATTTGTTTACAATGTCATAATTAGCGCATTCATTTGTGTTTGTTGGCCAAAAATGTGTTTTATGAAGTCACCGAGATCTTGACCTTTGACCACCAAATTCAGTTCATCGTTGAGTGACTGAGGATGTTTGTTCCCAATTTGAAACAAAGTTCTCTCCC
The DNA here is from genome assembly GCA_031216635.1 of Dissostichus eleginoides. Taxonomy (NCBI): domain Eukaryota; kingdom Metazoa; phylum Chordata; class Actinopteri; order Perciformes; family Nototheniidae; genus Dissostichus; species Dissostichus eleginoides. The sequence continues at coordinate 10,162,494 of CM062268.1, read as the reverse complement.
CGCCCTCCTGTGACATCGCATTCTCCAAAATAGGAAATAGGGGCCATTTAAAAAAATAATGCCCCCATCTTTGGCTGTTGCTGCTGTGGATGTAAAACTGTGTAAACTGACACTTCTCCTGATGGTCTAGAACTCTGATACGTGTGTGTGTGTGTGTGTGTGTGTGTGTGCGTGTATATGGGTGTGTGTTTTTGGTGTACTGACCCTCCCTACGACTCCTCGTCCTCTTACGGTCTCCAGGGTTCCTGAGAGGCTGAAGATCCTCCAGTGCCTTTCTCTCAGCTGAACCACCTCGGCGCCCATGTTCTCAAGACGGATACAGTACCGCCACTGCAGGGAGACAACACACACAAGCGTCAGAGTACTGCGTATGCAGACTAAGGTGGAATAAAGCAGTAGCTTGTAGCTGGTGTTCATTTCCCAAAGTGACTACATATTCCCCACAGAAGAGAAACATCTGCTACTCACCCAGTATACATGGGAGTTCTGGGCCTCCTGAGAATCAGAGAGAATATCCATTAGCATTAACAGAACCAACCAAAACAGAAAAAAACAACAAGAGTCACAGCCATAGTCTCGATTTGCAGACCTACATTTAGGTCAGTGCGATGTGGCTCCTACTCGAGCTAGTGTGCTACAGGCTGTGTTTGCAGCAGCTTCATATCTCTGAACTTAGATGCTGTTTGGTCATTTACCCTCATGCCCATGTAGAAGGGGATGACGGTGACCCGGATGTTCTCCGTGGTCTCCCTGTGGACGTCTGACAGCTCCAGCCAGGGGTGGTTCTTCTCCTGCCACGCCTTCAGGGTGTCTCTGGGTGTAAATGGCGGAGCTACAGGACAAAGCACATGTTTACTCACAATACTGTTTTTTGTTACATCGACCACGTAAACGGTAAATGTCAATGGTCAGATCCGAACCAGAAGTGAAACTAAATATGACTCATTGTATCAGGGAAATACATTCATTCATTCGATATTGGCTTGTAAAACACTAGACAGCCAACCATCATAGCTATTTAGTGAATATTTCACCCACAAAAGGACCATTTGTATATCAAAACTCACAACGTGATACATTTATTTGCTTAGAAAATGTTTCTGATTGGGCTTGACAGTGAACAAGGATCCAAAAACACATTAAGTTCTTAGGAATTGAATTAATAGGGGCTGTGTGAACAGCAGCAAAACAATATCAATACATCATTTTACAAACTATGCATAGTTTTGCTTCTGTTTAACTAAGCTCTCATTTACTTCCATTCATATTGAACACTTATCCTTTTTGAATTCATGCAGAAATAACAACATTTTCTTAATTAATTCAAGGTATCACAGGGTAAGTAATTGATATTCAAATGGTCGTTTTGTGGGTAAAATATTGCTTTAATGGCTTTGAAAAAAAAGAATAATAACTAAACAGACATCAACTGCTTAAAGATCTACAATATTTAACTTAGAATAAAATACTTTGACTACGATTAATAGCAATGACATTCGTTAACGATGGTTCACACGACTAAAGTGAGACTCTGCATTGTAAAAGGTGTGTGAAGAATGATGTGGCCGCTCCAGAAGAGAGTGTACCTTTGGCAGGGTTGAACATGAGGAAGCGCTCAAACAGCTCGTGCTGGATGGGGATCTGCTCCGTAGAGTTATAGGGCAGGATGTCTTCATGGCTCACATAGTCCAGACCTGATGACAGAAACACACACACGGTCACATGGGGACGAGACAGAGAGCAATGAATGCCTCAAAGGGGAAGTTTCATATACTGTGGGAGCTAAACTGGTGAGTGGCCCATCACATACAATGTGTTGAAGCGCAAGTTTTACAAAGTGATGTCACTATGTTACGGTAGTAAACAAAGGAGTTCAATGGAGGTGTTTCATCATTGTTTTGAATACATGAAATAACAGCAGTAATAGGCCATCTAGCTTTAAAACATTGCTGTAGTGAATCTAATTTATCAAAATGTTAAGAGTGGGTGTTAAATACTTGAATCTTCAAAGGAAAATTTGACAATGGAAAGTGGTGTGGTGGTAGAATGAGTGTTTAATTAGGTCTGCTGAAAGCATTTAACCTGACAGAACCTCTGTAACGTATCATTGAAGTGCTATGTCCTGAACACTGTGCATACCTGGGATAGCGTACAGGGCTCTGCTGTCGTCATGGTTTGCCAGAAACGTCACTGCCTCGGTCTGGGACCTCTGAGACTGTCGAACACACAGAGACACACTGCTGACAGGACAACCAGAGCTAGATTCTAACACTGTTCTAGCTTTGTCTCTCCCCAGAGCATTAACACTCATTGCACTTCATGTTTACATGCTTAAATGGTCAAAACATGCTTTATATCCTGGCTCCAAAATGGTGGAATGAGCTCCCTATTGACATCAGGACAGCAGAAAGCTTACACATCTTCCGGCGCAGACTGAAAACTCATCTCTTTCGACTCCACTTCGAGCAATAAAATGAAAAAAAAAATAACTTATATACTAATAAAGGACTGGCTTATCTAAAGCTAGTTGAGTAGCACTTGAAATTGTTTGGCTCTATGAAACCTGATGTACTTATATGATTCTGTTTTCTTCAAGTTTGTATCTTCTTGGTCGAATGCACTTATTGTAAGTCGCTTTGAATAAAAGCGTCAGCTAAATGAAATGTAATGTAATATTTCTCATAAGAATTTGGGATTTTAGCCCTTATAGACCATTTACATGCACAAAAACCTATATAGCACACTACAGGAAAGGGGAAACCCCCACAAGCTTAATAGGGCCTCTTTAAGATATATTACAACCTCTCCAAGGACAATATGTGTTAAGGAAAAAAACGTCACATACTCTTATCAAATGTCTGTCCCAAAGGTCTGTGTAAGTGAGTGTAACAACTATGAATTGAATTATTAGGATTGTATGGGTTTAAGAACAAGTATTCATTATTTATATTTTATTTTGAAGCAATGTGAATATGGCTTACTATTTAAATGTGAGGGATAGAGGATTTCCGTTGAAATCTGGACTTAAATGATGCAGTAAATATAAGGAATAATGGCAAAATGAATAGTTATTGAAATTCCAAATGTGTTACTGAGCTTCAACCAGCTCCACTTTCTTGCTTGTCTTGACTTCCTCCGATGTATGTGCAATGTGAGGTGGTCCTAAAAAAACCCAACTGTATAGTGACTTACTATATGAGGGCAGTCCCTGGTGTCAATCAGGACCTGGTAGTATGTGTGAGTCTTCCCCTTCACCTCCTTGGAGCCATGTGCACCCGGAGGGTCAGGTTTACTGAGGGGAGAAAGTAAGAGATACAAAAAGATCTCAGTTAAACAAGCCTCCAAACAAGCCAATGAGGACTGTTCGGTGTAGTCTAAAGCCAGAAGTGGAGGTTTACCTTTCAGAAATGGGAGGGGTGATGTCTCTGTCGTAGAGGCGGGCGTGCCAGGGGAACAGGACGATGCCTCTGTAGCCAAACACACTGTGGAGAAACAGCTGAGGAGAGAACAACAAGCACACATTGGATGAGTTGCTGTGAGATGACATCTGCAGGGGGCTTAATAAAAGAAAGTAGATGGGATTACAGTCACTTGACAGGATCACATCAATGAGCCATCATAACAAAACTAATTTAATGTTGTTTCAAAACTTAAAAACAGACCAGAAAACATAGGATAATACAGTATTATTCAAAAGGAGGTCTGATAAGAGCTATCCAATTTGTTGTGTTTGTTTTGTGACTGGAAGTGACTCACCTGTCCCGTTTCATATTTGCCGTGCTGCTTCACAGCCTCAAACATTCCCACCGTCTCCAGAATCTTCCCTTCAGGCCTGCTCCTGCCAAACACAGGCAACACCATTACACACTGAACCCTGTGTGTGCATTCAAGGGTGTTTTAATAGGCCCGTCAACACTGGTGATTAATCTGGAAACCTTAACGGGCTAAACAAATTAAATAACGCAATTTATTCACATTAGAAAGTTTGACCCGTAACTCCATCGCGGACGTTTACATGAGCTGCACGGCCGTGAAAAGGCAAAGAAAGCGTAGCGCACATTATGCAGAGGGTCATTGCAATATGAATGCTACCATACGAGTATATGTCCTGTTTGGCGCACATTTTACAGAGGGTGATCGCAGCGGCTCTCGATGACAGCGGCTCTGTCGTTGCTTTAGCCAAGTGTCGGAGGATTGTGGACTTCATGATATTAAAAGTCAAAAACCTCTGACTTGACCGTTTTTCATGCCTTTCTTTATTAACACACCACACGCGTATTCGATGTATCTCCCACCAAAAATTGTGAATACTAGTGTGACTAACATGATCCAAATAGTTTAAAACCCACCTCAGAACACAAGAGCACAAACTAACGTACATAAGCAAAACAAGAGGACTTTGATCAAAACAACTTCCTGTGGACAAACAGTCCATAAGTCCCCGAGGAGCTTCGGCAGGGAATCCCTCAGTTCTGAAGAGAATAGGATTTCCCCTCCTATAGAGACGATTTACATTCATCCCTTTAGAAAATCCTGCTGCATCCTCCTATCACCCCCCCCCCCCCCCCTTCAGTCGTAATCTCAATCACAACTTTGACAGGATTTAATAAAACACCTCGACTTTACAGATATCAACAAGAGGAATATAATTTGTCCTAATCTCAACACACACACACACACACACACACACACACACACACACACACACACACACACACACACACACACACACACACACACACACACACACACACACACACACACACACACACACACACACACACACACACACACCACACAACACACACCCACACACAACACACACACACACACACACACACACACACACACACACACACACACACACACACACACACACACACACACACACACACACACACACACACACACACACGATTAATGAGGTGGATATATGTGGGATTAAATCACACAGTAGGTTGGTCTCAGGTTATTTTCTTATCATGGGTGTATTGAGCAAAAGTAATCACAAGGTAACCTGATTTTACTATGAAAAATATGTTTCAAGTCCAACTTAAATCAAATCAGTTTTTTGGTTTGTAAACCAATTGTCTCGTGTTAAGGACAATCAGTAGTTTTGCATTGATTCTTCAGACTACCATTACATATCCGACAATGGAGATGGAGATGATATTTGGAAACAGCCAATCATGTTAAATTATAACAATTGCAAAGCAGATATTTTTAAAATATGTTCAATACTGTGCTTTCTTTAAATCCATGTTCCCTTGCTAGAAGTCATGACTTCTTTAAAAAATAACTCCTGCAGGTAAAAGTCTTGATAAAAACAGGTTGGTCTAACGGAGCTTCTTCCGGGCATTTATACTTTTAAAGATACGCAACATAGATGTGATGATTTCACATAATGAAATCATGTACACCAAGTTTTTTTTCTCAGGATTCTAAATATGTAAAAGAGGGACATTGTTGGTAATAAGGCCAAATATCTTAGGGACTGAGAGATAATTCAGTCATGCATTTCTTCTGATAAGCGCTTCCATCATGTCTTGAATGCAGCATTATATCTGCTTATATATACACGTGTCTATTCATAGGATGCCAAGTAACACTATGTGCTGCCCTGAAGAGATGCTATGACTCATATCCATTGCACTGAATAGAGACATCTGAGATAAGGGGGGTGCTTTGTTTGACATAAGAAATATCAGAATTATAGCAATCAAAAAATCGTGTTTGGACTTAAAACAAACCCTACTTTAAATGTCTTTCACATGAAATGTATTTAATTGAGGGCTTTCAACTTTAAGGCTTGGGAATATTCTGGAAACTTTAATGTGCTAAAAATAAATTTACGCAACTTGATCAGATTGCAAAGTTTGACCCCAACTTCCTGCCGTCGTTCCAGCGGAGATGCTTACCATGAAATGCATGGCAGAGAAAACGCCACAAAAGTAGAGGAACTGGCACAAACTGGTGCTTGCAGTTTGAAAGCGTTAGCAGGATTCAAGCATATGCACTGTGTTGTGCACATTAGAAATCAGCAGCTCTCCATAACAACGGCTTTAACAATTTATTTAAGTCAAACAGATGACACTACAGTCTCTGTTTAAACAAACATCACAATGGAAAAATGGTGGTAGCAAATCATTTTTCGTCATATCATAAAGCCAGAAGTGATGATGGGTTTTGTTTTGAAACAACATTTTGAAGTGAGCCATGTTGGTTTTAAAAAAGTGGAATTTTCTGAATGAAATAGATCACCTTTGATTGTTGAGTGCTTTAGCGACGTGTCAGGATATTGACGGACTTAACTCCAATAATTCAGAAATCATGTCATAAACAAGTAAAAAACACTTTGATTTGTCTTACTAGTTGTCATGTATTTCCGTATAACAACACCATACGTTTATTAGTTTTATCCCCCCCCCAAAAAAGTAAATGAATCCTGATTCATCATAGATTATTACTGTGATTAAAGTGTAAACAAATTATTGTTTGACAGCACTAATTTCATTATTTTGGAGTTGAAATAGAAAACACTATGTAGATATCAATATATGATGCAAATGTAAAAGCAGTCATTCCACTTTGCAAACTTCTGTTCCGTCTCTACAACAATCTATCAATACACTGTTTGAGCAGAGATAACCAGATCTAAATATAGCTAACCCATTGCAAACCCTCAGCCCAAAGCGACCCCTGGGCCCTGGTAATTAGCCAAGTGCTCTCAAACACAGGAACAACCATCCATTTCACTTCATCCTCTTCCTATTGTACGTGAGGATGAAGCCAGGTCAGTGTGCCACAGAGCTGTCATCATGTCAGAGAAAGGTTGGCAATAAGACAGGAGTTTTGTTTACACAGGTTACATCAACTCAAGTGAGAGCTGGTGCTGAATCCGTGGGCTGTGTGTACACCCACCTTAACTTCCTCTAAGATCTAGCCTTTTCTCAATTTGTGGCCATTTACCGTTTTACTCTGACAGGAAGTTCTACAACCCCAATCTCAGTGTGATGCCACGCCGCGGTCCAAACAATGACTTGGTTGTTCAACACTTCAATCAAATTAAAGCTTAAATGATATTCAGAGAGATATAGATATATATATATAGATATATATATATATATATATATATATATATATATATGAACTTTGACATATATTTATAGGCTAAGATATCCAGCAGCAGTATATAAAGTTATTCAAATTTGCTCTACATTTACCAGCTTTTATAAAAACACATCAATAATCATAATGGTAACCCCCTTACTCAAATATACTGTATACGGTTCTGAAATGGGCCATTACGCATAAGGAATTTAGCTGAGATTCCAAAATACTTTGTTACCCTAACAGAAATAAAAGATCACAATTATTAAGATATGTCAATGTTCTCAGAAAGATATATATATATATATATATATATATATATATATATATATATATATATATATATATATCTTTCTCAGCTAGTGTTTAAGAATATTTCATCAGGGTCTTTTCACTACAGAGATCTGATACTGTGAAACAGTGAGAACATTGACATATCTTAATAATTGTGATCTTTTATTTCTGTTAGGGTAACAAAGTATTTTGGAATCTCAGCTAAATTCCTTATGCGTAATGGCCCATTTCAGAACCGTATACAGTATATTTGAGTAAGGGGGTTACCATTATGATTATTGATGTGTTTTTATAAAAGCTGGTAAATGTAGAGCAAATTTGAATAACTTTATATACTGCTGCTGGATATCTTAGCCTATAAATATATGTCAAAGTTCATTTAATACTTAATTTATATTAGTATTTTGTGTTGTAATATCTAAATCTAAAATGAACTAGTAACGTACAGCTAAATAAATGAAGTGGAGTAAAAAGTAGAATATTGGCTTCTAAAATGTGGTGGAGTAGAAGTATAGAGTAGCATAACCTGTGAATACTCTTGTAAAGTATAAGTATCTCAAAATTGTAAGTCAGCTCTTGAGTAAATGTACTTTGTTACTATCCACCACTGACAAGGCCTATGTACACAATCACTGATTGAACGCTACATCAAACCTAGACAAAGTATAGGAAGAGTTTCCTGCATAAACAATGCCTTTGAGTAGTATGTCATGGTAGATCATCAGTGGTGGAATGTAACTAAGTACATTTACTCAAGTACTGTACTTAAGTACAATTGTGAGGTCCTTATACTTCACTTGAGTATTTTCATGTTATGCTAATGTGTACTTTTACTTACTACATTTTGGATGCTATTTTGCACTTTTTACTCCACCTTTTTTGTATTAGTCAAATGTAGTTACTAGCTACTTTGCAGGTATGGATTTATAAATCAGAATATAAATCAACCAACAAATCAGTATGTATTATTAAAGGTTAAGCTACCCAGCAGTGTATCAAGTAATTTAAATAATCCCCACCTTTACCAAGTGCAACATTGACATTTATGCAATAATAATTATAATACAAACATGTTATATTGTTAAATCTGATATGGGCCAGACTATAAAATGAGTACTTTGAGTACTTGAGGTACATTTTGATGCCAATACTTTGGTACTTTTACTTGAGTACAATTTTGAAAGCAGGACTTTTACTTGTAACAAGAGTATTTTTACAATGAAGAATTGCTACTATAAAGATCTGAGTACTTCCTATACCTCTGTTGATAATGAACAGTTCGTTGCATCATAATGCCACTCATCTTAATTGTTCTTAATGCAATGAGAAGGTGTTAACTCCTAACAGTGGGCAGCACCTAGGGATGTAACATGCTTTGACTCAGCAGGTTGCAGGCAGTTAGATCAGGGGTTGCCCAATCCATGCTTTCTGGTTACCTTGCTAGCTAATGAACAGCAGAGGACAACAGCATTTTCTTCTTTTTGCGCAGCTAATTGTTAGCTCATGTTTGCACACCACGTAGGCACCGTCTCGAGGAATGTGTCCCCTCAACAACAACGTGACCAGTGTCTGTTTTACGGTGTCATCTTGAAGAGCTTAGCTAAAGTCTTTAGCATGTTAGCATTGACAGAGGAGGACACTCTTACCGTGACGACATGAACCTCTTCTGCTGAAAGCCGCCGGACAGCCCGCATGCTCGGCATTGAACCCGCGGTCTGAACGCCTCGGACCCGCTGCTGCTGTCCACCACACTCAGTATCCTGTGTGCGTGTTTCTTATTGTATTTACTGACAGTGCTCAGCAAGCCTCGGCGTAACGCGCAGGCCGCCATGTTTCTAGACCTAGCACGCTCAACACACACGCATTTACATTAGGTTACATGCTGCATTCAGGGGACATCTAAAGAGTCGTATTTAGGACAATTATAAGCTTCAGATACACATACATTTCTTTGTCCTTTTATAACAGACAGTATTTTGGTGTTATCATTACATGCTTGTTACAAAAAGAGACTTTCTTGTTACAGTCAAAGTATGATATTTGGAAAAGCATGTTGTTTCAATTACACGAATTTGTAGGAAATAGAGGTTATTCATTATCCTTATTTATTATCAAATATAATGACGTTTAACAATTCCTTTAACATTTTGTATCGAATATATCCTTCAAAATATTGATATTTAATCACTATAATAAATAAACGTAAACATATTATTAATCAAATGTAATTCTGTGAATTAGAATAAGTTATATTATGTCACTTTATTGTATATCAGATTGTTTGGTATGATGTTCGACACCATTTGAAAAATAAAACTAGGCAAATAATCCAAATCCACGTTAAAGACATGATGGTACTGAAGGTGATTTTTTTCTAAGGTTAATTTTGTGGGAAATTCCACATCCACAGGAATAGATGGACTGAATCCAAACCAAGCGTTGTGTATTTTTTACTAAGAGCTGTGCATGCTAAAAATACAAAAATAAACATTTAGCAAGAAGGCGATAAAAGCAATATTTTATTTTCAAATAATTGCCCATCAGAAACATAAGGGACGTCACCGTTTTGGCATGACGAGTTTGTGAGCAGACCGTGAAGGCACCTCTGAGAGGATTTCAGACGTAGTGCAGCGAGAAACATTAGAGTTTGATAATGGAATAAAACATTATTTTGTCAAAAAACATAAGGTACATTTGACAGTTAACAAAGACTTTAAATGAAATTTGACACATTGAAACAAAATGCGCAACGATAGTAACGGTTCTTTACCCATGAGTTGGTCACATGATCGAATGCATCATCATGTCACAAGGGAAACAACATGGCTGCTTACTTGTGTTTTATATTTATCTCTCGCTAGCGTTATTAGCTGATAAACGCCGAACTTAATTGTATAATAATTTATACAGTTAACTATATTATTGACGTCCTTTCAAGTAGGTATATGTTCACTGTGAAGTAGCTTGACAAAAGATATATTTCTCTAGACAGTTGCGAAGCTTTACAGCAGTCTTCCAGTCACAGTCAGGTGGATTTAGCCATGGCTTCGTCGTTTGTGGTCGGGGATTCATTCAGAAATAAGGTGGCGGAATTATTAGAGAAGACTGACTCGTGTCTGCCGCAGAGATTGAGGGAAGAACTGGAGGAGACACTTGGAAAAACAGAACCCACAACCCTGTCCTTCAGTACAGCCAGAACACTGAAGAAGTACCTCCAGGACAATGGTAAAGTTCTGTAATGTACTAACGTTAATGATGCTGTTTCCTTAAACGACATATGTGGAGTAGGCTATGTACCCTTTACATTAAAGGTATTTTAGTCCTTTATATAGTTATCCTTATATAGAGAGTAACCGTAAGGCAATAATAGTTATCTATGTATTTCTAAATTACCCTTGTAGAGGCACTTTTTGGGCATTTTGTTTTTATCTGTGTATATATATAATTTACTTATGTATCTATTTATCTTTTCGAATTTTGAAGTTTAATTGCAGCTCTTACAATAAGTCCATAACAAACTGTATAGCCAAAATACAGAGACTCAGACCCTTGATGACAAAAAGTTCCCCTTGAAATCCATCAAAATAAATGTTCTTGCTAAGCTAAAAAAAAAATCGAAAAACACAATGTGTCTTTACAAACTGTAAACAAACTGCCACTCAAAAGGTTAACATTCAAAAAAATCAATTAATATTTCATATTCATTATGAAGAGTCAAGACTGATGATGGTTAAATACTTAAACTCTGTCAAAGTAAAGTATAATTTGATGGCGGATTTTTTACAAACTTAATATGAACTGTTGGTAATGTAAATACAAAGCTTTCACTGTATTATTTCATTTATCAACATCCCAAGATAAAGTCGCAATTAATGTGATCAATATTAAAGACATAACTCCTGTCTTCAAGCTTTAGCAAACCAATGCTAAAGAGTTCTGACACGATATAAAATAGTCCCTACTAGAAGCCATGCCAGTAGTATGTAATGTTAAGTTATGTTTGACTTTTTTCTTGCAGGGCATCCCTTCTACCTGCATGAGGTTTTGGAGGAAAGCTCGCTGCACCTGCCTGAGGTTGTGAAGCCTCCCAGAGTAAGTGAAACCATGGATACGCCCAATATACAGGCACTATATATGTCTGTTAAATCTCTAACATGTCCATTAGTGTTTGTTGTAATCACAGCATGCAGGAAACAATGCAGCAAGCTAACAAGTTAAAATACCATTCACTTAAGCTCCATTGTGATAAAATAAACAGTTTAGTGTCTTTTGAGCCCACAGCTGCATCCTATCCCTATACAAATTTAAGTGCAGTATTTTCCTTTCCAAGTATGCTCATAAACTTCAAGATGTTCCAAACAATTGAAATAAAATTGTGACTTTTCTCCCTCAGAACCCAGTTCTCGTCGCACGTCTTGAGAGGATCAAAGCCAAGCTGGCCAATGAGGAATACAACAGAATCACACGAAATGTCAACACTCAGGTAACTTTATCCTATACAGTATACAATAACATTAAAAATATAAAAAAGGCAAGATATAATTCATGCTATCAGACTGTATTACAGAAACACATCTAAATATTATAATGTATTCAACATACCATTCTTTCATTAGGCGCATTCACACCGCAGTACTTTTCCCACAAAAGTTCATGAGAACTCTTTAGTTCTCATGAACTAAGTACAGATCACGTTCACACCGGAAATAAGTTCCTGGGGAAGGATTAGGCAAATGAAGCCGCTGACGTCACTTCTTCTTCTTCTGCTTTGGGTTTACTGGCAGGCCGCAAACAACTTCACGGCGTATACTGCCACCCGAAGTCCCTGGCCGGAAGTCCCCGGAGTTGGGGACTGGCTTTAGTAGAAGCTGCTGGGACTCCCAGCAGCTTCTACTGAAGCCTTCCGAGTAAATCGCCAGAACGCCGACACCTCCTCATCTCCACCGCTCCCATGTTTTCTTTGTGTTGCCATAAGTTAGTCTCTCTGCGTTTGTGTGCTGGGCTAATGCTAATGCTAATAATGCTAATGCGAGAATAATAAAATGGCGGCTTCACAAAACTTTTTGGGAGTTTTACGGGGCGTGGTTTGCATTCCGCCCAGCCAATCAGACATAGGAACCTTTTTCTCCCACGAAAGTACCTGCTCTCTAGCAGGGACGGAAAAGGGGGTAACAATGGTTCTGATGAACTAATTTTAGTTCCGGCTCTTTTTGGTGTCAACGCGACATTTCGGAACTATATTGGAACTAAAGTGGGAAAAGTACTGCGGTGTGAACGCGGCTATTGAGTGAGACTTAATGCACCTTAAAGATCCCATGTCATGCTTTTCCGGTTATTACCCGTCCCCTTGTGTGTTTTGTAGCTTTTTCTGCATGTAAACGGTCTGCAAAGTCACAAACCCTCAAAGTACACCCTGTAGCGAGTAAAACTCTATAACACAGAAAATACCTGCCTATGCTGCCCCAGAACGCCTCGTTGGAGATTTCTCTTTTTCCATTTTTTTCTTCCTGGGTACAGTGACGTGACCATGCCCAAATGGACCCATTGGTCCAAATGGACCAATCCGTGGAGCTTCTCACAGACACACACTCTCTCAGCGGCGAAACTGTGACGCGCTTACACTGTAGGTGCGCTGCGTTTGGGGGTGCGGGCGGGTGCGGGTGCTAGTGGAGCCTCGCAGATGGGGGTGCTGCAGCCCCCTCAGCACCCCCCTTCCCACGTCCATGGTGCTCAGGCTGAGTTCAGGCTGAGTTTTGCGATGTCTCGCTGTCTCGCAGACCCCACGCAGCAACCAGGAAACGACACCAGTAATAGAGCTCACACTGTCCCCTCCTCACAGCAGCGAGCCGCGCAACGTCCCGCCAACACGGCACCCAGACCCCACGCAGCATTCTCATCTGTTTGTCATTACTGGTGTAATTTTCTGGTTGCTAACGCCATTGTAACACATAATCACTGATGTTCCGCTGTAACGGTGGTGGATTCATCAGAACAGCGAGCTGACCAATCAGAGCACAGTGGGCTCATAGGGAGGGGGTGCAGGAGCTCCAACAAGCCGTTTAGGACAGAGAGTGAATAAACATACTATACAGAGATGCTGTATGAGAAACCAATGTGAGTTTGGAAAATTGAACAATGTAAATCTATTCTAGTAGAGCTCAACAATGGAATTATGATCAGTAGAAATGGCCATGACATGAGACCTTTAAAACCGACAGCATTTTACTATACGTGGAGAAAATACTATGCCTTGATGATAATATTATGTGATACTTGATAAAAAATAAACATATTATATCTCAGAGGGCTACATTGGTATTTTTGCCAATATTTTACCTTGTGATAAATATATTTTTTTGTCTTCAGGAAATCAACCGCAATGGATCGCTAGCAGATTTTGGACGGGAAAGTGAGTGTGATACACATTTGCCATTGCTTATTATAGGATCCTAATTCTAGAAATCAGAGGCTGAATTATATATAATTTATGTATTTCATATTATATATGTTTGGGGGGATGTAAAAAGGTATCTGGTTCATATCCCAGATGAGCCCCCATTTGAAACTAAACAAAGATAAATACTAGGTTTGGAGGCAGAACCACCAGCAGTCCCTCCATTAGACGCCTCTCCCTTCTTCGGCTGGCACCGCAGCTTTTAAGCACTTCCTTCCCATCGTTGAAGCAATGCAGCACCATGCGCAAAGCTACTGGAAGGAAACAGGCACCGGGAGCACATAAAGCCATGAAAGTATTACATTGAAAACTAGAAAAAGATGTCCAGTACAGTGCAGATCTTCCTCTGCCAATCATAAAAAAAGGAGAATTTCACTAGACTCTCCCTCCTCACTCCCTTACAGTCGTAATGGTGGTGAAGAGAACAGAAACGTGTATTTATGTATTGCCTAATCGCGTTACTAGTGTATTATAACACAGTGGGTATGGAACATGACCAAACTGTGTCCTGAAACAGAATAGGTAAGGTTTAGGGCATAAGGTAGCGAATTGACGAAGATGCCTTTTGCTTAACCTGCCAGTTAAGAGGAGTCAACCAGTCAACCTGTGAATCATCGCAACAACAACATCAAATTCCTTGAACATACAGTTATCAATGGGCACAATAAATATTAGGCTAATGGCCTAGTAAGTAGTTTGCGAGATTAGCTGCGGATAATCACATACACATAACCGAGGATTACTATTGCAACAACACATCATCAGTAGGGTAAAACGTATCTGTCTCATGACGGTTCAAACCAGACCCACGTTCCCTATTAGCGGGTGAACAATCCAACGCTTGGTGAATCTGCTTCACAACGATAGGAAGAGTGACGTCGCTATGAACGATGATCCCCTCCGGCCTTAGGAACTTCCTCTGAACTTGTTTGTTTTTTCTCCCCTCCAGTGCGATCAGTCAAAGCAGTGGTGGCAACAATATTCAACTTCCTGGTCACAGTGGTTGCTGCTTTTGCCTGTTCATATATGGGGAGTCAGTACCTGTTCACTGACACTGCAGCGGTAAGAGTACATTTCATTTAAAATCTGTACTATACATGTAACTGGCTCTTAAGTTAACGTAGCTACATGCAGTGCTGTTCATCTCGGCAGCTATGCACAGGCTTTTCTTTTTTAAAACCTATTGTCCCGGCTTCCTTCCTTTTTGTTTCCTTAAGCAACACTTTCAAACAGACATTTATAACGTATTTTCTTTATTGGTTTTACTCACAGTTGTGAGGACTTGTTGAGCTTCTGATGATGTGTTGATTTTGTATGACTTGTGGTTAGTTCAAAAATCAAACAAATCAAGACAAAAGATGCAAAACTCAGATACAATGATTTAAAAAAACGTTCTATTATGTTGTACCTAATATGTTGTTAGTTAAAAAGTCAGATTTCAAGTTAAAACTGTCTCCACGGCATCTCCCACAAAGGTTGCACATATATGTGTCTCTCAAAGGCTGGAGCCGTAGAAATTGTAGTCTTTTATAGTCGATTTACTACATAGGTCACCACTAGGGGACAATATCTGGTGTTCTTTTCTTTGAATGTGTTTGTATTCACCAAAAGGTTAAGGTTAACTTTGGCTTTGTATTTGTTCTCCAGCGAGTATTAGCGGCTGTGATCGCTGCCTCTGTTGTGGGGCTCGCTGAGCTGTATGTGCTGGTCCGGACCATGGAGGGGGAACTAGGTGAACCATAGCCACTATGCACACAGAACCAGGGACCTGTGTAAGAACTTAAAGCGGAACGTCGGCAGCCCCAACAGGCCGACTGATTCAGAACAGACATTTCACTTTGCCTAGGAAACCCTACAGACTTGTTTTCTTTTTATTTGACAGGAAAATATGTGAGATTTTTGTGCAAGGTCAGAGTTATTGAAAATTTAAAAAGGGATACTAGAAGCAATAAATGGATGCTTCAACATTACAAGAAAGCTAATTGGTTCAAAATGAATATTGGTCGCTTTATCTGACATTACATACCACCTGACCAGACTTTCTTTTCATTACATTTAAATATATTTCTTATTTACAGCTCTTTTTCAATTTTAAATGTTCTTCATCCAACAACCTAAATATAAATGTTTATTCACTTAATGTACATTTTCAATTTTGTTCTCAGATCATGTAATCATATTTGTGTGTTTAATAAAATCATCTGGATTAACTAGAGCTTATTCCTAAAATTGGTAATCCACCAGTTAGTGTTGCCTTCCAGCGTTCACCCCGTGGGCCTGTGGTCGAGGACAGGTGAAATGCAGGCCGGGGGGCCGCTGCTCAATCTGTAGGGCTTGGCTTGGGAACCAAAGGGTTGCCTTTCATGTCCCGATCGGATCAAAAATACATAGTCTTGACTGCTAGCTGCAGAGGTGCCAGTTCCTCTCATGTGCGACGAAAAAAGGAACAACCCCTTCGCTCTGACACCCCTATATCAGTGCATGTCACTACATTGGGCATATGTGTGTACAAAAACAGAGTAAAGAACTGAATTTCCCTCGGGGATTAATAAAGTGATCTTAATCTTAAAAACTATTATCCTTTAGATTGTTTTTGTGTGAGTTGCAAAGTGTTGGTTTATTGGGTGTGGAGCTTCTGCCTTCTTGGAACCAGATGGCCCTCATTTCTTTGCACCATGGTGAAAAGTCTGAAACATTTGAGAACAGAAAGAGAGTTGTATTTGGACAGTATATTAGACTAATGGTGTTTAATGATTTATTTGAAACCTTTAAGGCTTTTTTAAATGTCATGTTTTTGATATGGCCAAGTCAAATTGGTATCCAAGATCCCTATTAAATATTAAATGAGCATTATTGTTTATTTTTAACATTCTAAATTAGTTTTTCTTTTTTACTCTGACTGGTTTTGACCTCCGTATAATCCACCAGCTGTGGCATATTACTAATAATATTTACTAAACTGTTTTTGAATTATTTTATCATCTTACTCCACCTGACAGCTGTGCTAATGTTTGTCTTTGATATGTGCTTACTGTTTTGAAGTGATTTAAAAAGCCATCCCATTCTTGAAAAACAAACGATTACTGTGCCGCAGACACACAGAAGACTTAGCATCCTCAGGACAATAACACCATGTCTCTTATTTCTTACCACACATCCGATCTGATTTCTATGATCCCTTGTCACCGTATGAAATCATATTTTTTTGGTAAACTTTCCAATCCTCCTCTGATCAAGTCCTGTTATATCAGCGGAAAGATTAAAAGATGTCACTACATCTGGAACACACAAAAAAAGTATTTTCCGAAGATCTGAGATTTGACACCCGGATTAAAGGTTTATTGAAAGATTATTTGGTATTAAAGATGATTTAGATATGCAGAGATCTCTGGACAAACAGTGTGCGCTGCTGTCCGTCATATTGGCCTCTGTATTATACCTTTCATGTAATATTTCAAAACTTAAATCCAGGCAGAATTACAGAGCCTGTAAGCTGATAGACCCTGAGCTCCGGCTTTAATTTACTTCTTATTTTTCATTTTTCCCCCTCCATCCATCTAATGCTCCCGATACTTACAGTACAGAGAGATATGAGAAAAATATATTTTGATTTAGAAAATAATTATTCCTGTCATGGTATCTTACCACAAGGAATCATTTTAATCAGGATGTTTTGAAAGATAATACTCGAGGGGTCGCAGCATTAAACATGCCATGGTTGGCTTACAGCAGGAAAACAGGAGCAGGCATCTGTGAGAAGAATCCATGTCAAGAACATTACATTTATTAAAAAAAATATCAAAATGAGACGAGAAAAACACTGAAACTAAGTCCTAGGCTTATATATGACTCTAGAAATATATCTTACAGTGTCCTTTGGCTCAGTTTTCACAAAAAGAGTTTCAATTTGCAAGACTGTGATCACAAAACTCTTAATTCCACAACTCCACATTGCAGCAAAGGAAATAAGATATTACATTATACAGTACATTTATTAGGGCATCACAACACTATGTGTGTGTGTATTATTATTTTTTTATAAAACTGCTCTCAAACAGAATCCAGCTCTCATTAAAACATCAACTGTGGTTTCCTCCATAGAACACAAATAGCAATTAGAAGAAGTGCAATTTCAATAAATGTCAGTATTTAAAGTATTATAGACTACAACTGACTTTTGAAAGCTTTCATTACATGTATCTGTTATGCTATCAGTATTAGAAAAGGTATTGTTACCAATGGATAACATTGAGTCTAATTTGGGGATTTTGTATCTATTCATACAAGAAAAAACTAATATAATATTTCTGTGCTGAGTGACCAACGTTAGTATTGTTTGAGAGACCACACCATTGATGTTTCAGTCCTTCACAAGTTTATCCTATAGTTACATTAATACTGTAATGGCTGAATACATGCCAGCCCGGTCCCCTAAAAAAATGTTTCCCAACAATAAACTGCAGTGGTAATTTGCCTGACATGACATGTATTTTCTTCCAGGTAACGTTATTTTTTTTGGCTTATCACAAATATGTTTTCTAATCAAGGTTTTAACTCAGGATACCACTGTGCGTAACATACTCAATGAACAGTATGTATGTAACTTGGGTTACGTATCATTCAAACATACTTATTTTAACCCCAAAACATAATCTTTTACTAAACATAACCACTTTCTTTTTTCAATTTACAACGTTTAACATGTGTTAAATCTTGAGAAAATGTTTCCCCTTGAAATGTAATTTAAAAAGCAGTTTCAATTTTGCAGGGTTGAGCAATACCATCAAACAAAAGATCAACACAATAAAATTACACGGGAAACAAGAAAAATGTATTTCTTTACTTTGGTACATTTGATGCCCAAGGCAGAACTAGTTCAGTCATTTGAATGAATTAAGTTAAAATAAGAACGTTTTAAAAGTGTGTTACTTGTAATTCAGTGACTGTGCAATGCTATGCTAGCTTTCTGTAATCTGAGGGCTGAGCATGGGACTGTTATAATGACAGCCATTTTGTGTCTAAAGGTAAGATAATGGCAACCATTTTGGCCATTTGCATTGAAGGTTTAGCATGTTAAAACTGTGAAAACTGAGCCAGAAATATCTAAAAACCTTCCAATTCTAACACATAATGTGTTTAAGGAGCAATCTGGTAACACACACGCCTGACGTAGAAGGAAGCTGTTTGACAGGAAATGAAAGGAGTCTTACAGAAATACTATTTCCCTTTCTTTGTTTTTTAAACTTTGTTTTATTGTTTTTCATTCTTGTAAAAAACAGAGAGTGTGAACGTAGACAGGGTCATCATGGGTAAAATGAAGTGCTTACTATCATGTAGGATGAAAGAAAAGAATTTACATACAATACATACGTGCACCTATACATTTGAACACACATTTATCTACTTAGATACTTCTTTGACCTATACACATATTTAGACACATAGGCTAATGAAGGCAGGGTACATCACACCATCAGAGTCTTTGGGTCCTCTCTGTCCATGATTGACCTTTTCAATTATCTGTCCTGGGTCTGTGACCCCTCCATTCATAGATTAAGGTCCACCTTTTCAGCCCAAGTACAGGGCCAAGTAAAGCAAGCCTTCCAAACACAGAGAGTATGTGATAAGGACATCAGTTGGGTTTCAAATAGCATTTACAGTTGTTCAGTACTTTTCACATTTTAGTTATGTCTCAGAGAGAAAGTCAGTTGTTCCGTATGAATTTCCTGAACTATTGCTTTCCAGTCTGAAGTTGTTGGAGATTCTCTACTCTCTCAACTCTCTACATTTCCTGGTTATTTATTTTTTGCTAGTTGCTAATATTATTTGTAACAAATATCAGTCTTGTTTTTCCAGACTGGTTGGGATGTTCCCAACATGACACTGAAACTACTATTTCCTCCACATCCGGATAACCGGATTGATCAGAACTCCAGGAAGTTGGTGACGATGGCGGCGTTGTAGATCAAGTCTGAGATGTAGCCCATGGAGGTCTGAGCTCCCATTTGTGGGTGGTGATTTTGGTGCGGGTGGTGGAGTCCTTGGCCCTGAGTCACCTCCCAGTACACCGGCTGATGGTGGGAAGGGACCACCTGATCTATGGAGGTGTGGGCTCCACCTGCAGCGCCGCCTCCGTACACGGCCTGGTGAGGGGATGGAGCTATAGTCTGGGGTTTGAAGTTCCTGAAGGCCTGGTAGGAGCGGGCGGAGGCCGAGGGGTGAGGCTGCCTGCTGACGGGCTGGGGGAAAGAACCAGGAAGGAAGGCGGGGAGTGCTGGTCCCAGGTGCTGCCGCGGGTGGTGCTCATCCTCCCAGACATGAGAGTCTGAGGGTTTGCAGGGTTGGTGCTGGTGGAGGGAGGAGCAAGATGGCGGCGATGACACAGGGTTGCTGTAGATCTGGATCCAGTCAGAGTAAATCTGCTGCACCTCCTCACAGTGGCTCTGCTCGGGCCGGAATATGTCCGCCAGGGATGAGGAGCCGAGGAAGGCGGAGGTGGGGGGATCACCTCTCCCTCCCAGGGGGGGTTTGGTGGACTTGGGGATTCTAACGGTCTTGATACTTCTAGCTCTTCTGTTTTGGAACCACACCTGGAACAAAAAAAAAGGTTAACATCGAGTGCATAGCACTTGTATTTTCCTTGAGCATTTCAATGTTAAGCACTATACTATATTCTACAACAGGTAAAATATTGTACTTTTTACTCCCCAACTTCTTCTTACCTTACAGATTCAAATGTATACTTTGCAGGTTTAACTCATTAAATATGAAAATATAAAAATCAAATCAACTAATAAATTAGGCTATTTGTTATCATTTATTTTATTATTATCATTATTATTATTATTATTATTATTATTATTATTATTATTATTATTATTATTATTATTATTATTATTATTAGTAGTAGTAGTAGTAGTAGTAGTAGTAGTAGTAATAGTAGTAATATAGATTGAGGCAAGAAGGCATGTTTATTTAGATAGCATTTCAACCCAAGGCAATTCAAAGTCCTTAACACAAATTAAAAGCTTTAAGATATAATGCAACAGATACACAGAAAATGACATTTAAATACATGTAAAAAGAAATCAGAGAATAGAGAATAATGTAAAAATAAAACAAGCTAAAAGAGAACAAGACAGATATAAAATACAAATATAAAAGTTAAGATAGATACCCATCAGCATGTAAAGTAAATAAAAAAAGCCTCTCCTTTACCAGATGCATAATTGAAGGGATAAAAACATTAATGCATCAATAATTATAATTCAGTTATATTATAGACTATACATGATTCTAAAAACTGCACAACGAATAATTGTCCTTTGATGCTAATAATTGTGCACTTGTGTGTACGATTTTGAACGCATGACTTTTACTAGAGTATTTTTATGAAGTAGGTTATTGATACTTACCTATACTTATTTACTTACTTATTTAATGACTTAAATTAGATATCTGAATTCCATCGCTAAATGCAATATTTGAAAAATATATATATATTTATTTATTTATTCACCAAAAACAGCCATGACGCCACCTCTGACCTACAATACAGTCATTAATTGTTTTTCTAAATGTAGTTTCCTGTTTTGGGGGAGTTTCAGAGCTGAGCCGCAGACACACACTCACCTGTATCTTGCTCTCGGGAAGGTGTGTGTGTGCAGCCAGCCTCTCCCGGAGGGTGATGTCCGGGTACGGAGTCACAGCGAAGGCCTGCTCCAGCTCGGTGAGCTGGGCCCGGCTGAAGATGGTCCTCTTCCTCTTCCTCTGGCCCTCCATTGGCACCGCGGCTCGCTCCGGCTCCGGGGAGGACAGCGCGCGCTCACTGCGGCCGTCTGAGAGCAAAGGCAAAAGGGGAGGGGCGAGATTAAAATAAAATAATAGAAAAATATGCGTTTATAAAATAAAATAAAAAAGAATAAGTGGGAGAAAATAAAAAATGCTATTACATTTTGATGTATTTGTTTAATCTCGCCGAGTTGCATTTTTTATAGACCAATAGGAAACAATTCAAAGTTAAAGGGCTAATACAACAAAATAAAACGTTTTTTTTTTTTTTTCATTTTACAAAGAAAAAATACTTAAATATAAAAACTTAATAGGCTAAATAACTTCGTTAAGCAATTTGCATTAGTTGTCCCTTATGTAGGCTTATATTGCCGATATGAGCTTGTGTTCGATAATTATTTTGGCTTTAAAGCAATTCTTTTTTACATTTTCATAGATTATATTTCGGTTTTATTTCTGCTATGGCTTTTGTAGAAGCCCTCTTTTTCCTTCAAACGATATCATATTGATCCACATTTCTTTCAAAAACGAATTATTTAATTTGAAAGAGTTCCATGATCGTTTGCTCCCTTATCTTATTCAAGGATTCATTTACATCTTGTGTGGTTATTCAACTGAACTATATTACTGTCAATAGAAGATGACAACTAATTTGTTTAGGAGATGATGTAAATGATAATTGTACTAACCTTTACATTGTTCCGGTTCTCCATATAACGTCTTAAATTCCTTCACGTCTTTGCACTGGTTCTGCCTGAGTGAAGACACGTCTGAGTCCATGAACAGAGACATCCTTCGTACAGACTGCTGACAGGGGAGGAGGAGGGACCGACTCTTATAGCCATCAGATCGGACACCCACCACCCAGCAGCCACACCCAGCTCCACCCAGCACCCACACCCAGCACATCCAGGTGTTGTTCACCTCTGACCCAATTTGAGAGAATCGAGCGAAACATTGTCATGCTGCATTGCATTATTTCTTGAGTTTTGAGGATACATTTTCGGTTAAGTTAAAAATATATTGATGGATTCGAACCAAAAAACGAAATTATTTTAAACCCAAACAAACTCTCTCAACAACTGTAAATTAGACAACGTAATGATTATCAATATAAGATGTTTTGTGGAAATGGCTAAATAATTCCCCCTGATACAGTCAAATCACTCCACACATAGTATTGCTCTCCTCTTGGTTATACTACACGTAAACAAGTTATGAAAACATTTTTTTTTTTGTGGAAAATATTCCATTATACGCCACTATTAAGCAGAACATTGCTACCAAAATCACGTTGTGGTCTCCTGTTGGTTGAACAACACACAAGTTGATTTGGAGAATTATGCATTACTACGGAGCCCTTAAAGGGACATGGAAACATTTTTTTTAAAAAGAGAGAGAGAAAAAAAAAAGTCGCGATAACGAGTTAGTTTCTCGTGCACGAGAAAGTATCTCTTTTTTTTTTTTTATGAGAAAGTTACCGGTGCGCCATGGAGGAAGTGGAGCACACAGGAGGCAACCATTTCATTGCAGACTTTTATGTTTACGTGGGGAAATGACAGTGAATACATTATTTGAGATATTATTCGAACTCAGACTTAATTTTAAGGACATTTCGGCCAGGGGTGGAGAGCTATTTGTTTAAGCACCAGATTGGCAAAACAGGAGAGTCTGTAAACCAGTCTGCTCTGATCTATGAATTAATGTCCGTGACTCTCAGAGTACCTGCTGCCCGCAACTGTTTTATAGGGAAACAAACACTCAGAACACCAGTGACGTGCACAGACATTTTGGGGGGCAGGGGCTCAAGTGAGAAAAAGGGCACATCCCATAATCATTTATTAAAAAAAATGTAAAACTAAAAGTTAAATATAGTTGCACATCTCTGACTTACTGACCAATTTATTTTAATACCCTCACACACACGCAATTGTTTAATACTCAACATAATTCTACAAAATAATCAGTTAACACAGAGACAATGGTCTTCTTTAGTATTCACTACCCACAAGAGCAGACAACAACAAAGGAAACTATGCCACAATGTGCATGTTTTCTATGCTACTAGTTAAAATTGCTACAATAATTAGTTTATTTTAGCACAACATTAAGTCCTTTGAATTATTTTTGTGGTATTAAAATAAATAACACTTCAAAATCAACAAAAATCTTCACACAAAACTGAAAAAGGCTGTTCTCTACATAAATACGCAAACCAACCTACACTCCAAACTACAAGTAGGCCTACGTTTAGTTGCAACAATTACACTTAGTGCATTCTGCTCTCCTCTCCTACTCATTTACTTAATTTAATTGGACAAAACACATCAAAAATGCTGAAAAAACGGTACAAAAATATTTATCAAGAACATGCAAAAATACTGCAACTTTACTGAAATTATTTAAAAATGTCTTGAAATCTGAAATTAAATATTTTGTTAATAACTTCTTTTGTTACTAACTTTCTTTGTATCTTGTATCTTTCTTTGCACTTGGAAGTTGTTAAATATGTTTTCGTGTCTTCACTTGTTGTCTCTCCTTCCTCCCTTACAGCAGCAACCTTCTGGGGGCCATGTCCCTGTGTAGATGTTTATTACTTCACTGTGGATAACAGGAATGTCCTTCTCAATAGCGATGAGGAGGAGATCAGAAAGCCTCTCTTCTGTACATTGGCTTCTGAGTGTGTCTTTCACACACTGGCAGCATAGTCATTTGTTCATCACCACTCACCTTCAAAATAAGCCAAGAAAAGCCGGCATAATGTGGGACAGTAAAGTGGGAGGTGCTGCTACCTGTCTGTCTGAAGGGACTGCCGATGTCCGCACCGCTGTGCGCGAGACGTGGAGGGAGGGAGGGAGGGAGGGGAGAGAGAGCAGAGGAACTTCACAGTCTAATCTCCCGACCTGACATTTTTTATTTTTTATTCAATCAATATATTTTTGGAAAGTGTGCGCAAACAGCAGTAGATACACATTCATTTATTTAAAAAAAAATAAATTAAAAAAAAGCACCCCATAAAAAGGGCACTTTCTCTGGAGGAAAAAAGGGCAGGGGCTCAAGCCCACTTTGAGGTCTATGTGTGCACATGCCTGCAGAACACACACACACACACACACACACAGAGCGGAGCTGAGCAGAGCACACACAAACACATCATGCGCCTTGGTGACCGGACATCTCCTTCATAAAACTAATAAAAGGGGGAGTAATCGGGCAGTTCGATGTGTGTAGAGGTGTGTGTGTGTGTGTGTGTGTGTGTGTGTGTCTGTGTGTGTGTGTGTGTGTGTGTGTGTGTGTGTGTGTGTGTGTGTGTGTGTGTGGTTAAAACGTAGCAGCCTGCGGTCACTCTTTAGCTGTTCTAATGAAGGTAAACACAGTGTAGGCGGTGCGTAAAAGCTCTTTGCGCGCTGGTGCTACTGCTCTTCTCAGTCTGAGTTACACGTCCCGCTGCCTCCTGGAGTGACCGCAGGCTGCTACGTTTTAACCACACACCCCTGGCCGAAATGTCCTTAAAATTAAGTCTGAGTTTGAAATATATCTAAAATAGTGTATGCACTGTCATTTCCCCACGTAAACATAACAGTCTGCAATGAAATTATTGTCTCCTATGTGCTCCACTTCCTCCATGGCGTAGCGGTAACTTTCTCAAAAAAAAAAAAAGAAAGTCGGGATAACGGGTTAGGAGATACTTTTTTCTTTTTTTTCCATGTCCCTTTAGGGGCTCCGTACATTCACTCAATTTTGGTGAATATTGTTTATGGTAAAACTAGCTAAATAAAAGCCACACATTGTTGGCCTTAAAGGTCCCATGTCATGCTTTTCCGGTTATTACCCGTCCCCTTGTGTGTTATGTAGCTTTTTATGCATGTAAACGGTCTGCAAAGTCACAAACCCTCAAAGTACACCCTGTAGCGAGTAAAACTCTAACACAGAAAATACCTGTCTATGCTGCCTCAGAACGCCTCGTTGGAGATTTCTCTTTTTCCATTGTTTTCTTCCTGGGTACAGTGATGTGCCCATACCCAAATGGACCCATTGGTCCAAATAGACCAATCCCTGGAGCCGTTACGTTACGTCCGCGGAGCCGTTATGTTAAATCCGCGGACTTCCTCACACAGACACACACACTCAATCTTTTCTCAGCTGCAGCTCCGCCGATTTCTCCTCCGAGACGGCGGGACGCGGTGAGGCTGTGAGTCGGTGTGTGAACACACACACAAACTCCCAGCCAGGCTGCGGGTGTGTGTGTGTGTTCGGGCTGGGTTTCGCATGTCTCGCTGTCTCGCAGACGGCCACTGGGCTCACAGGGAGGGGGATGCAGGAGCAGGAGCTCCAACAAGCCGTTTAGGACAGAGAGTGAATACACATACTATACAGAGATGCTGTATGAGAAACCAATGTGATTTTGGAAAATTGCACAATATAAATCTATTTTAGTAGACCTCAACAATGGAATTATGATCAGTAGAAATGGCCATGACATGGGACCTTTAAACTCGCCCTCTCACCATCATTTCCAATGACAGGTCTAAAGCATCTTGTAACTCTTTTATGACGTGCTGGGGAGTCAAACTACTGACCCCCAGTGGTAGAAATTAATTTACTCCTTGAGCCAAAGCCATCCAGACACTTTTGCTCACAATTTGAAATCATATTCTTATACGTGAGATGACAATGATCGGTTTTATTAAGTATTTTACGTAACAAAATACTCATACAGGAACTGTACTGGGGGCCTACATTTGTTAAAACATTTCAGAAGTGGAACTTGTGAGAGGAAGGGAAATAATACAAAACACAATGAAATTGATAGATTGTATATCCGCCGTAGGAGAGGAGAAAATATCGTAACAAAGTTGTTGTTAAAACTTTGATTTAGTTGTGTTCACAGAATACAAGGCTACCAAGACGTTTGAGGCCAATGGCACTGGATCAAAGCTCACTCAATGTGTCCTAGAAGCTAAGCAGGGTCGGGTCGGGTCAGTACTTTGATGGGAAACTGCATAGGGTCCTCTGCTGTCAAATACTTAACGCAAAATTGCCCATGATATTCAAGTGTATTCAAGTCGCTGATGGATTTTGGTAGCAATACACTGTGAGTCTGTGGCTCAGTTTGCTAGTGCGTTGATCTACAGATCAGGGGAGTACTGGTTCCATCCCAAGTGCAGTCAGCTTGTCGTTGTGTCCCTGGGCAAGACACTTCACCCCAAATTGGTCCTGTGGGGACTGCCCAAAGTCGCTTTGGATAAAACCGTCTAATATGTGGCATGTAGTGTAATGTTGTGTAGTAAGGTAATTGAATATTTTACACAAGAAATATTCACCAATTATGCAAAAGGAAGCTTTTCCCAACTTGTTCGTATAGTACAACCAACAGAAGACCATTACTTTTGGTAGCACCTTGCTGTATAATGGTGAAGTTATTAAAAGTTTTGCTAAAGAAAAAATTCACCAAAACTTTTCCAAATCATAATTCTTTAAAATAAATGTTTTAGTGCAGCCAGCAGGAGACAAGTGATGTGTGGCGTAATTTTGAAAGCACAACACTCCATTAAAAAACTTATAAAAACAATAGTTATTGAATGTTTTCACAAGAAGAAAATCACCAAAATTATTCAAAAGCTTGTTTCAGTATCACTACACTGTATAATAGTAAAGTTGTTAATATCGTGACACAAGGAAAAAACACTTAAATCATATAAAATCATATTCTTTCAAAAATGAGTATACCCAGGGTTTGGGGCTCCAACCACTAACCTTGCACTGGGCCACAACCAATCTTTGTATTAAAATACAGATACTTGTTTATTTGATGCCAAGTAATGAACACAATGTAGGTGTCAAACAGTTATTTTTCCATGTCTCATCCTCATCTCAATCGCAGAGTATCACATCATATGTGAATGTAAATATCAGTCAGCAACATATCATTTTTTATGCCCCAGCGCTTCATTGCAAACACTTTAGGTATACAGTTACTTTTTTGAAACATAAATCCAGCAATATGAAGGTTAATATGGCCACATTCAAACACGTGCGTGATTATAAAGATTTATACAACACAGAATATATTTGCACTTTTTGTATCTCAAGTAAACACACACAAGCACATACACACTGTCAAAACTGTTGACAAACCAAACCAGACAAACAGTTACTATCACAGCAAACACAGTACTATTATCCCATGAGTCAATGTCCACTGCGCCTCTGTGAAGTGAGCTGTGATGACTTTTCCTGCAGCATGTGGAGTAAAGTTTATCACTCCACCACCAGGGGGCAGTGTAGTCTTTCCAAACGTGCTCCACCATGTCAGCTGTGGATCTCCACTCTGCTCAAAGTTTGGTAAATAGAAAGAATAAGAGGTTTTAAATGGTCAAGTCTGAAGCTAGATGCTTTGGAGCTTCACTCAAACTTGCGCAGGTGGTTGTAGAGGGACTGGACGTAGGTGAAGACGCACATGGGGTCCGGTTTACGACCCATGATCATCATGTCGTCCACCTCGATCAGACGGTCGCAGCCGGCCTTCAACCTGGAGTCACAGACAGAGAGGATGGCAAAAGCAAAAATAAAATAAAGGAAAAACAATAACTAATTTACAATCAAATAATTTTAGAAAAATGAATAGATTAAATGTGGAAATTAATGTTATTTGTTATTGTCTCTAATTATATTTCTACATTTCTAAATTATACTTCTTGATTCTTTTATTTTTTCCTCTCTATTCCTTTCTTTTTATGGCAATTCTATGATGCCACAGACTAAATTTAAGCTTTCTTTGGTCTATTGATAGGTGCACAAAAGGTCATGAAATTGTTGAAATATCACAATTAGCTAAAACACAAGGTGACATATTGAAATCAGCAGTTTTAAAGTGAAAATGTAGCCACTTTACAATGACAAAGAACAGACAATGGATAATGTTTGTTCACCTATAAGAATTGATATGATTTGTTTTCTATTTTCTATAGTTTCAGCTCATGATGTGACAGATGATCATATGATGAATATATCAATATAAGAAAACAGCCAATATCATCCTGATGTATCAGTCGAAGCGCTTTTCTGCATCTAATATTGTGTCTTGGACAGTACTGATAAAAACACTGTCCCTTTACACCCTCACAAACATGTTTTGAGAACTTTAAGTATAAAATATATACCGTAATAATTAATCTACATCTAGAGCCCTATAAGTCTTTAGGGGTCAAATGTAAAGCTGCCACTATAGATAAAGGATTGATTCTGTGAGCAAGTGAAGATTGTTTTTCAGTCAAATCAGCTTAATTCTGCAGCAGTGTTTTCGGCCATAGAATAACACAGTCTTAAATGGAGTGGCATTCTTTAAGCCTTGATATACAGTACAATGTGTATATGGCCATATAGTATCTGTTTGTGGAAACCATAAGCAACAGAGTCAGCACACCTTTCACCAAACATGTCAAAGCAAAAGCATCACCATATAAAATGTTCTGGCATAAAGAGGTCTATAAAACAAAAGCAACAAAGAAAACCCATTAAGAGGCACAAAAACCACAATAAAGTTAAGTATTGCATTGTTGGTGCAGTCAAGCCAAATAAAAACTTCAAGGCTGTTTCAGTGAAATGTATAAACCACAACTGACTTTCTACCAACAAAAATGTGTTTAGCTGTTGTATAATGAAACCAATGAGTTCATGGTAGCTCAATTTCTACTGAGGCTTTAAAGGAATAATTTAACAATTTGGGTAATGCTTGGTTTCTTCTGGAGAGTTACATGAGAAAATTGATACCTCATGTGTGCTTGTTAAGTAAGCAGCAGCCCGGATGTGTCTAGCCTAGCTTAAAGAAAGGAAGCAGGGGGAAGCAGTTAGCATGTAAAGAAAGCGCAAAAGAGTGATTACGCTACATAACTCTCAAGAATTGTTACAAATTGTGTTTTTTACAGAACTCATGATGTGTTGAAATGTGTATCTTTACACTTTAGGTTGAGATTAAGTAAGTTATTTCCTTCCTGTTTCTGATCTTTAAGCTAAGCTAGGCTAACTATGTCCTAGCTAAGACTGCATGCTGTGTTTTTCGCAGCATTTAATTGAAAACAAAAAAGGAAAACTTTTTAATAAGAAAATAAACTGCTATTTTGCCAATACTTTATTTATTATTTATTTAACAGACTGAAAGTAAAAAATCAATATCAGCGGTGTTAAAGGTCCCATGTCATGCTTTTCTGGTTATTACCCGTCCCCTTGTGTGTTATGTAGCTTTTTATGCATGTAAACGGTCTGCAGAGTCGTAAACCCTCAAAGTACACCCTGTTGCGAGTAAAACTCTAACACAGAAAAGACCTGTCTATGCTGCCCCAGAACGCCTCGTTGGAGATTTTCTTTTTCCATGTTTTTCTTCCGGGAACCAAGTGACGTAACGACGATCCAAATGGACCAATCCGCGAAGCTCCTCACACTCAGATAGCCTTTTTCTCAGCTGCAGCTCCGCGGATTTCTCAGCCTGGACTCAGCCTGAGACAGCGAGACACGGCGAGGTCCGGCCAGGGCCCGGTCCGAGCACACACACAGACCCACAGCCAGGCTGCGGTTGTGTGTGTGTGCTCCAGCCGAGTGTATGTTATGTCTAGTTAATGTTAAAAGCCTCTGAAACAGCACTGTCTCACATATGATCAGATGTCACCATGTTTTAATGTTAGCTCTTAATGCTAACCTTAATCAGCATACTTGTACAATGAATATCTAATTCATTAAAATGCCTAATTTCCATCATATCAGAGTGACTCCTAAAAGGTTATTCTGATATCACCATCACTCACTCGGCAGTTCCAAAGGCCAGTTCAAAGTTGTGTTTGCGGTTGGCAGGCAACAAAGAGGTGTAGTCGAACTCAGTGGGGAAGAACGAGTGGACCAAAGCACAGAAAGCCATCCCATCGCTCCAGCTGGACGAGAAGTTCTGGATTTCGATGTTCTACAGAGGAACAGAGAAAAGGCAGATTTGGTGATGTTGTGGCAGTGGGGGAATTTTGTGTGCGTAGAGAAAAGCAGTGACAGCTATAAGATAAGGAGGTAAAAAAGACATGACTTGTTAAGTAACTGTCATTGTTACTTTTTTAAAACATCTCCCCATTCACTGTCTAGCCCATAGTTCTAATGAACAGAACAGACTTCCTCCCCTCCACTTCATCTGCTCTCCTGCTTTTGGTTCTGTTACATGCTTTTGAAATCATGTCATTTCAAAGGCTGCCCTTTATAAGTCTGGAGTTTGCTTTGAAATAAATCGCAACTTGTCAAGTCATCACCCCCTCTCTCTTTCGTGTGTGTGCTCCCAGTTAATAAGAGTCTTGGCTTTGCCTGGCTTGACTATAACCTAAGCCACATGGAGCGGCTGGCACAGGCTGCTGCGAAGGAAAGTGTACCAGAGTGCAGCAATGTGTCGGCGTTCTCAACCATGACTGAGACTATTTTAACCCTTATCCCCTAAAACACACACACACACCCCAATACTTTGAAGGAGCCTCACTTCCCTACACCTCTACGGTTGAGAGGAAGATAATTAGCACGTTAGCACTACCGCAATGTGTGCTAACAAAAACAGACTGGAGTTGGGCTCATTTACAACACTTTGGCTGTTTTGGTTATTTTAAATCTTTCAGCATGTTTTCTAGTATTTTTCTAGTATAATTGTGTGCCCCTGTTTAAGGAATAGTTCAACATTATGGGAAAAATTGTAATTTGCTTTAATAGCTGTCCAGTAAGTAAGGATGTGGAGCCGAGAGCGTTTAGCCTAGCTTAACCTTAAGGACCTGAGGCAGGTTCAAGTTTTTTTTTTTAATCACATGCACAGAAACAAAGTCGTTCGCCAGGAAAATCTTAAGTGTCAGGTTTCCACCAACAATGCTCATTATATATAGAAAATAGAAAACAAAGATAAAGCAAGTAAAACAAAAAAAATTATGTAAGATACAATAATGGATGAAGTAATCTCAAAGTTATTCAAATTGGGCAGTAATCACAAATTACTAAACTGAATGTAAACAGAAGTGTAGTAAATATATATTTGAAATGTCCAGTATAAATGTACTAACAAACTTAACAACCTGAGTTTGATATCAAACTTCTAATTTATAAAAAAAAACCTAATAATTGTATTTAGGCAATCCATCACTGATATGTCAAATCTTATCTTTTATATGTATAAGTTGCATTACTACGAAACAATTATTTGTCATGATCTTAGTTTTTGTGCTTTAGTTTACAATTTTATTTTGAAATGTATTTTCTCCCTGTGTCTCGTCCTGTTTTTACTTCCTGTGTTTTCCCTTCTGTGCCTGATTGTCTGATAGTGTTCACCTGCTGCCCCTGTGTTTGCAGTAGGAATTCATTATGGATGTATCTTGCTATTCAAGCAAGCTAGCTGATAGCTTAGCATTTTCTATTCCACCAACTTATCAAAATATATTAACTTGTGGCTCCAATAAACTGATATAAAGAGAGCCAAAATGCCAAACTTGACACTTCCAAACTTTTATCGTCAGATCAATGGGTCACATCACAGTGGCTGCATATACTTCGTGTGTACAGTCTATAACTTTACCTGGTAGCCTATGGTCTTGGATCGGCACCACTCCAGAAGGATCTGCTTGATGCTGCTGGCGCTGGATACCCCAAAACTCTGAGACCGCTTCAGTTTAGGTTTAGAGTCTACTGGTTTGGGGTGACTGTACAAAAGTAGACACAGAGAAAGTATACATGAGAGAGTTTCAATGCTAAGAAATCGACCATAATTTTCAACATGACACAAATGCACTTTGCTTGTACCTGTTATTGGCTTCAGAGTCGAGCCTTTCGAAGATAGATCGACGGGCCTGGGCACCAATGTTACGTGGCAGAGTCTGAGACCTCACAAGCTCCCGCCTCCTCTCTCCTACCTGACCAAAGGATCTGTCACTGCTTACATCACTGTCTCTGCAGGACGGGAGCACAGAAGGGTCAAACAAACACATTTTACCTACCCTAAAAGTTTCATGAGTCACCTTTCACTCACCTGTCATGCTGCACAAGTCCTGAGTAGGTGACAGACTTTGCTGGGACGGAATTAGCTTTCTCTGCAAAAGACAACAAGTCAGTAAATGATATCCATGATATTGTGTCAAAGAGGGTAGCACGTGTGTCCTAAAGCTTGTCTCACCTTGAAGGCGGGGAGATCCCAGTGCTCTGATAGGTGTGGGGGTCTGCGTAGAAGATACTAACAGCCACGAAGAAAAGGCGAAATTACGATGGCATAACAGTATAGATGGTAAAATCTTTCATCTGTCCATTGAGTAGTTAGAGTTAGAACTGAGACTAGACCCACCTGGTTGAATTGGAAACTCCTCTATTGGTTGGATCCGGTTAGTGCTAGCAGCTGATTGGCCAGTAGGTGAGTCATCAGAGACTGGAGAGGAACGAGAAGCAGAAGGGCTGCTGGGAGAGTCTGGGCCCTTCATTTCTGCCGTCTTGGTTGTAGCGGTGATGGGGAGGTGGGGCATCCTCATGGCGACAGGGGCCGTGTGCTCGTGTGGGAAGTTATTCGGGGGAGAGACTTTTCCGTGTAGCAACTCTAACGGTTCTGGTAGGATAAAACAAATAGTCTATTTAGTCACTTATTTGCAACCGCAGTTTATATGACACATAGAAGCTTCGGAGATTCCTGAGTGGGGTATTACGGAGGTTTTTTATATCGTAGAACAAAACGGGAACATTTCTTAAGCTTAAGAGCAGACCTTATTTCAGGATTTTACTGCAAACACATTAAAAAACGATGACTTCAAGACAAGAGAAACGGAAGTGGTTAAATGCTAACTAATTTCCTGGTTTTAAGACTCATTACTCCACCACTCTTTAATGTCTACCATTCCGAATAACCAACCAACAGATAATTATCACCAGAATTTCCCTCACAAAAATCCCAATTGTTTTAGTTCTTGCCGTAAAAATTCCTTATGATTCAAATGTAAAAAATGCACTACAGGAAACTTTACTGTTATGTTTTGTGATACATTTGTTGTTTACTATAAATGGTCTACAACTGCCGTGAGACCGGGTTGGCATGAAAGATACTTCTAATTGAATACATTGTTTTAAAAACCGTTCTGTGAGACACAGAAAAAAAGGGAAACTCGTGTGCGTGACCACACATCAATAGATGAAATCACGTGAGTATTTCACACTGCTCTGTTGCGTTGTGCGACCACGTGTTTTAGTTTTATAATAATTTATCTTTGAATCCTTCTTGGGGTGACTTCTCCAACGTCATGCAATTATAAGAAAGAAATAAGCCTTAATCATCCCTATTAACTCTACTAACAAATATAAAGTTAGTCAGTTATTTGGAATTTAACTTCCATTAAGACAGGGGACACACACTCAGTTCAGAACGGTAAGAGTCAAGCGACAAACACCTCACCTAACGACATCTTATGACATCATCAGGGTTGTTTTTCCAGACTTTACAAAGCTTGACTTTCATGTGTAAAATCAGCGGGTGACGTAGTTACCTGTGGTAGCAGCATGTCCATTCTCCAGTCCAGCATGTGTTGGGGTGGGGTCCACCTCTATGGGCTCCTCTCGCTCAATACTCTGAAACACATAGAATCAGAGTGAAAAACAACACTTGCACCCTTCATGGTTTCAAAAAGGCAAATTAAGTCATGTTTGACCTTTACTAGTAAGAGGGTTGTTTGTGGAGGGTTTTAACTGCAGTAAGTTAAAAACATTCGTCGTGAAAGAAAGCTTTTTAATAAGAAACAGGTGGAATAATCACTGTGGTTGCACTGAGTTGAATGATTGCCAAACCTTATTTTTTATAATTGTCCTGGTTGCCCCTGTAATACTGTGGATATTCTGTCATAAACAAAAAAGTTGTGTTTTGATCTCAGAGTCAGGGCATCATGTTGCTCTGGTTTGAACAAAGAAATAATTCCAGATGTCCGATTCTCATTGAGTCATTGTTGGACCATTTCACTCTTTTCAGGTTCTGGACTTTTTGGACGACATATGGGCTTTTTTGACAGGACTTCAGACAAAACAAATCCAACAAACAAATTGCAGAGGCATGACACAACCTCCGTACTTCAAAGTCTGCCAGATAAATAAGTTGGTTGAAGACATGAAAGGCACCAGAAGGTTCTGTGTCTCAGCTCCAGAGCCGTCTATTTCCTGTATCTGTATTCCTGCAGCGATGCGATGCCCCCCCCCCTTTTCCAAACACAATCAGCTTCATGGAAACAGCTAATCACTTTCCTGAGCAGATACTTCTATCTCACACTCTCAACCACACGGTGCTGCTGACCCACATCGGTTGTGGGTCAAGCTGTCACTTTCCATGTGGCCCTGTCAGAACGATAGATATAGCTCAATGTGTTTATAGTCGGCCCCTTTGGCACGGAACAACACTTCTCGGGTCAATAGTGCAACGCTGATAGCTATGCACGTTTTCTCCATGTCAGTATCAAACCACATGTCACATTGTATCTGTGTTGGACTCACAGAAAATGAAAGAGGCTTTCAGGAGACGTAATTCACCTTTTTTCTTACCCTTTTGGCGACTAATAACTCTTAACAGCTGCTTGTGACCCAAACTTGGCTGTCACTGTGGAAGTAAATAGCCGAGGCTGATTTGAGTGCTGTGTTTGACCCAAACACATTATTTCACCCTGCATGCAGCTCTGTGTTTGCATAACGTCAGCATGTTCGGAGGCAGACTAGCAGCATCTGTTGTCAGACTAGCAGCGTGTCCCTGTTGTCAGAAACATCTACATCTAAAAACAGAGCAACGTTAGCAACAGTAGGTTTTGTGTACACTTGATGAAATAAAGTTTTTAGTTTTGGCCTTTTGAAGAAAGTGGGTTTATCAGAGCTTTTTCCCTTAAAAAAGCTGTTTCTAGCTCAATACTTTTAAGGGAGATTAATCAAACCAGTGATGCTGCAGGCCCTAAAACCAAAAAAAATAAGCTTAAAGATGCTAAAAGGCATCATTCATATAGGCTCAAAAGGTAGAAGGATATCTCAAACCTCTACAAAGAAAACCAAAACTTTTTTTTCTGCTTGGCTGGATACCACTACAGATAAGGGTACTAGGAAAACGTTTTGGAATTTGCGTAAATAAATCTGTTAGGAAGTGAAGAAAACAATTTGGGTTTTTATTACCAGCCAGAAGATAACGTCTCTAGCAAGTCTGAAACCTAACACCACGACT
This sequence comes from Dissostichus eleginoides, assembly GCA_031216635.1. Classification (NCBI taxonomy): domain Eukaryota; kingdom Metazoa; phylum Chordata; class Actinopteri; order Perciformes; family Nototheniidae; genus Dissostichus; species Dissostichus eleginoides. The sequence continues at coordinate 10,126,624 of CM062268.1, read as the reverse complement.
GTATCCCCTCCTGTCTCACATATACATGCAGGCAGAAAAAAAACAATATACTGCTCTAGCTGTGAGATTGCATGCTGTGCACATTTCAGGAAAGTGTGTAAATGTGTCTGTGTTTTTCACTGAGCACACCATATAGGAATGCATGTGGCGAGTGTGTGTTAAAGCAAGGCAAGAAGAGTGTGTGTGTGGGGGGGTCGTCACTTTATAAAGAGCGAGGGGTGACACACCTAGAGGGGAATAAGGGGAAAAGTGAGGACATTATGTATGAGAAGGTGCGCAAGGCAGAGGGGAGAAGTTGTATATTGCATGATGGGAAATGAGGCAGAGGGTCTGGGGGAGTGAGGTGGAAACAGCTGGCCATCCAGCAGGAGGAGGGAGACAAATTGCACAATGTCTGGCTTTGGGAAGGGGAGCTTTCCCAGCTTAAGTACTCAGATCGTCAGATGTTGGAGTGGGAAACGTGATAGCGGAGCTGCTGAGGGTCCTGTAAACTCTCTGGTATCTGGAGGTCTTACTGGCAGAACACACTGGTGCTCGACACTTAACGTGGCACAGTACTGCCCAGGGACCTGAGGACATGCTGCACCCAGGACATTGCTGCACATATGTGGCTTACAACAACACAAGTACACAAACACTTTGGCACCACAGCCTCATGAGTATGCATACAAACATCAACAGCTATTTGTTGGATTTATTCCGCACTATACGGAAACCCTGAAAGGCAAGTGAGATTCATCTTATCCAATGATCCATTCTCTAAGTCTGATCTAAATATTTACTCTCTGTGTTACTGACTTAAGATGTGTTTCCATCTCTGACTCAGTGAAAAAGGAAACAAAGACTGATTTATACTTTAAGTATTATGACCTGTTATTAATTAAGAATAGCAAACAGGTTCTCCTATTGAATGGAAACAGTCCTCATGGTTTTCCCCCTGCTTCCTGGCAAACATTGCATTTATTCCTCCATACTTTATAATTTCATACATTTTCTTTATGTTTGTTTATGTGCTAAATATTTGATTTGGAGACCATTTTATCATAAGATTGAATGAAGAAATAAAAATGCACATTTCTCCATTGTCTTAATCAAAGCACAAGACCAGCTAAAAAGGACCATCAGCAACCTCTGATCTTTTATCGTAGCCAGGAAACTCTCAAGTGCAATGTTCTACACAAAGGTCAATATTGCGGCTAGCAGCTGCTACACGGCAAATATTTATACATTGAGTAGTGTGGATATATAAGACCATCGCCAGCAATGAAAAGCAGTGTAAATATACTGAAGCTGCTCCGAAGCTTCCCACTGGGCATATTAACTTCTATCTGCTTCTGTTTAAACAAATGCTACACAACGGGAAAAATGTGACAAGAGTTCAACATTTTCCAAGACACACAAAGTCTGTGTAGCCATAGCATAGCTTAGATATAACTTATAGATAAAATATCACATATTTCAGCTTCTTTAGTGACAGTTCCTGAGAACAAAGTGAAATGTGTTGTCAGCTCTGTAAATTATGACATTTTCCTCCACCTAAGTTGTACTCTGTTTAGTGCTAATTAGCAACCGTTAGCATGCCAACACTATAGGTTAGGAGCCAAAATTACTCGCCTGACTGGTTTATTCAAGTGTGAGTGACTTTCATGACTGTAGTTCATCATTCTTTTTACAAAGAATTGTTTTGGAGGATAGCAATCGCACTGATTACCTCCACTGAATACTTCCCATACTTCCTTGGAGTGCATCATTGCACCATGAGTGGGGAAATATAAAATGATTTTGGACGAAATGAGTGAAAGCATGAGAGCAGAGAAGGAAGAAGAGGATAAGGATGAAATGTTAAGAAAGGAAAACTAAATTGATCATGCCACCTCCAAAGCTTTTCCGTTATCCTGAACCAAACCAAACTGAAAACTTAAGGAATACCGAACCAAAAATAAGTAAGAGGTAACTAAAGACAATTCCCATTCATCTTCCAATGTTAACTCAGTGGAAGTTAGGACATGTAATGTGAACAAAAAACAAATGTAGGTCTATAACAGAATATTTGCAGATGCTACAATATCGGCTGTTTGCTTTGAGACAAAGTGCCCTGGGAAACCTGTCTATTCAAACAGGAGGAGGTATGTGCTGGGCGTTCAGTCAGAGGACAATGTTTAGCTGTCAGAGGCACCTTCATCACTGACACTTTCATAAAGACCCTGTCGGGGTGGGGGTGAGGTGTGGACGGGACGACTCGGCCGCTGGAGGGTGACAGTTTGACAAAGATACACTGTAGGCTGCTGGGAAACGCAGTGCACTCAGAAAGTGGTGTTGGGTTTGTAGAGCAGCAACATCAGCAGTATAAGGGCAGATGCATTTTCTGGTGTACGCAATGCTTCTTTAAAGAAATCCGCTGGGTTGTCCTCAGCTACCAGAGGAAACAGCTAGTGACAGAGGTTACTGCTCTATAATTTCCTTTTGGGAGTCTACAGAGGAATCCTCTCGGAGGAAGAAAGACACAGTCAAACCACCTGTTCTTCAAATACATCCACGCAGCCTGCAATTTAATTTGCTCGAAAAATCGCAGGGAATACCACTTTGAGTTTAGTGTGGAAATATGCGCAGCCTTTGAACTGAGAGGATATAAAAACATAATTGCAGGTGAGAGCTACTGTACAGAGAAAAGTTCTCTTCATAAACACAGTACTGCTAAATGCAGGATACAGTCTCAGGTGGAGACAAGACACCATTTTAAGTGCATCTTAAAACCAAGAATGTATTTATGATTTTGAGGTATGTAACAATCTGTTGCATTCTCTTTTAATGTAAGAGATAGAGACAGTTCTTACTTTACTGGTGGCAAAGACAATGGATGGGAAGTGCATTTGTCTCTTTTGATCAAGAGCAACAGCAACTGCTTCTAGTGTTCTCTATGGCCACAATGGTATCGTTGCAATCAACATGAAACCATAATGTTGTCCTGGATACACCAGGACTTTTTTAGCAGCTTAAAAAAACACTTATGATTAATAATGAATTAAAAATAATTGAACATTGACTTAAGGTTTCACCTGTTACAGCAAACTCCTGTGCTACGGCAAAGTCCTGTGTTTGTACCTATATCCAACCCAACCTCCTCATTGGACTTTCCTTGACTATGATTACAAACGTGGTTGTGATCCTGGACAAAATACCTTTCACAAGAAACCTGATTGGCTATGCAGTTTCTTTGTAGGAAAAATACATTTTTAGAATACATTTGTATCGTTTTTTCATCTTAAAGAAAGAAAGAAAGAACGACAGACTTTTATTTATCCCAGAGGGGAAATTCAGGGTTTCACTCTGGTTTTATTTACATTAAACATATAGCTGATATGCACATGAACTCAGCCTTGCTTAAGGGTACCTCGGCAGTGCCTAGGAGGTGATCTGGTACCTCTCTAGCTACGAGTCCACATTACGTATTTTGGTCCTTACGGGCCAAGTCCCTACAGACTGAACTACTGCCATCATAAATTAAATAATAAATAATAATGAATATTTCGTCCATATTCTTTATTTTATGAGACTCGCTGATAAACCTCACAAACATTACTTAAATGCCTTATGTATGTGATGTATGTTAAGTATTCTACGTTACGTACATAAGTTTAAAAATTCAGTTTCACAAACAATTAGTTGGTTTTACATGAGACATGCAATCTCATAGGGGAAAGTCCTATGTTTGTTTCTGTCCAACACAACCTCCTACTTTCATAGATGAGACGCTTTGGTCTACCTTTGGTCACCAGACCTCCTCCATTACAATGGCCCTGCAGGTCCAAAACTGACACTTAAGGGGCAAAGGGCTGCAATATTTGACGAGTTTGGATTCAGAATACTTTACAAATAACACTATGAACTGTATATACATACAGTATACTGTAAAACTTGCTCAACTGGCCCATTGTCCAATCAGTCTGTTGACTGTTTAAAGATTTGTAAGAACCATGGAAAATAACAGTAGGGTTTCAGTCTCTTTCAGGCCAAGTATCTACAAGAGAAAGGTCTATAACTGTAGGGGAACATATTATTTTTCATTCTATTACTCCCTCGTTGCTCCAAAATATGTTAACAATAGAGAGTGACTCTCCTTGTCTTCCACAGTCCTCCTCTCCTACTGTTCCTGGCAGTGAGGCAGAAAGAGGGGGAGGCAGAGGAGGGGGGAGTCTGACACTCTGACCTCTGGTGGGGGAGAGGTCCTGGAACACAGACAGTCTGTATCACCTCTTCCCTCACATCTATTTGGGGTACTTCCAATCTGGTTCCAGACTTATCCAGATCAAATACAATGGATATGATGCGATTGATTGATTTTCTTCTTCAGCTATCAATGCCAATGGCTGCTGGTGGACCACTAGGGTCCAGAACGACTGTATGTAAGAAGTTTACAAAATGACTGATTTTCAATGTTTTTTGCAACCAGGAGTCCTGAAGTTAAAACACACCATGAAAGGGTTAAGGTTCTTAGACAGAAACACGGACAAGACCTAATCCAGAAAGTTACCGCCCTGTCAATCACAAGGTAGCTTTGCTTTGAGCATAACATCATTCTGTATTGAAGAAGACTTCAATACCTAGAATTGATCTATAAACTCATTAAGAATATGTTCACTAAGGTAATAAATCAAGTTAGAAGTAGAGTCACTTTCTCATAGACCTTTATATAATCATACTTTTTCCTTTGTAAACAATGGAGTTGCCCCTTGCTGGCTATAAGAAAGAATGCAGGTTTAAGGCACATAAGCCATAGGCCATGAAATGTGGTTTGCACATTCATGAACCACTTAAGATGAATGCATTTTTTGCAAGTACAGGACTTTGGTTGATGACCATTTACCTGCATAACTAATGACATTCCCATCCGCCTCAGCTGTACAGTATTGTGTGTTTAAAGTGTCAGCAAACTAAGATTGTGAGTGACACAAACATTATGAACTGATGATTCATGACTGATAAGCACTTCAAAGTTATCAGACACCAGACAGCAGACGTCCCATAACGTCATTCATCATATAAACTACTCAGTCTGCAGACATCATGGCCTGAATCGTGTTTATACTTGGACCTGAGGCTAGTAACAGAGCACATAAACACATCTATAAAAGATGGAGAAGCAGCAGAACCAGATATTACCACCCTGAGAATTTGGATTCACAGTTCCTCAGAGAAAAAGAAGAGGAGGTGACCTGGAAACTTTACACTTTGAATTTCCTCTTCGGAGGTTTGACAGACAGATAGCTCATATTCTTACTCCTCCTGATCCCAGAAATGCCCAAAGTAGCAGTTTTATCTGGGTCACCTTCCTGTGTTGGTTATGATTATGTCTGACAAAAGCAGAAACCCATGCTATCCCATATTATCCCGTGCTGGTGTCACCCAACCTCTAAAACCAATTCTCCTCAAAGTGCCTTCTGGGCATTAATCCACAACACTGGATTTGCAGTTAAATGACTTTGTGAAGTATTCACATGGTGGATTGAGCTGACGAAGCCAGAGGTAACCTTAAAATCCCCCTCCTCAAATTGACTTCCAGTAAGGCTTACTGGTTCCAGAGGGCAGCAGGGGCCAACTGTCCCACCGGCCAGTCAGTTATTAACCTGTTTCCACAGAGATGATGACGGGAACACGGCCTATTGTCTGGAAGTCATTAAGAGAGCCAGGGGTAGCCAGGGAGTGGCCGCATACCTCTGTTAAACCCCCAGCATGTGCACACGCACACACACACACACACACACACACACACACACACACACACACACACACACACACACACACACACACACACACACACACACACACACACACACACACACACACACACACACACACACACACTTACTTCACTGCATGTGTGCCATGTTTTCAATTTCTTTCTACATCATTCCAAATCTATTTAAACTTCTAACTTAAAATATGTCTTTATCAGAATAAGTATTGCCAAACCAGAATTCAAAATGGTTTTAGTAATTTGTAGTTGCATTGTCAAATAATTCATCCAAATTAATAACAGGCTGTCAGATGGAAAGTGTAGAGCTGATTTTGAAATACTACGGGTTTTAAATTAAAGTTATGATTCTTAAGTCAGCCTGTATTTTAGTAAACAATATTAATGTTTATGAGTGTTTGACGCTCTGTTTTCTGTGTTGCTGTATTAATAGCCACATAGGGGGGTTGGTGCCAGGAATCCAGCCTTAAAATGCAGCTGAGGTCTGTGAGGGAGATTGGGGGAGGGGTAAAAGGGTGAGGAAGGGGCCACAGAGCCAGGGAGGAGTTCTTGGATGGACGGATAGATGGATAAGTACTTCCAGTATCTGTGTACACAGATTTTAGCAGTTGTACGTCACCGTGCCTGATACAGTCAGCTGGCTAAGCCGGGGGAGTCTCCAGACAGTGTGTAAATGTCAAATGTCTTCGTCATGGGGATAAACAAAACTAAACCACGCCCTCTACAAACCTTCGTACTTCTGAGCTTACACACAGAATCAAACACACTTTCACTTATTTAATTATCAGTAAAAGTGACTTGCTGGATCTAGACCAGGCTGCCAACCCTGGGTCTCAAAAGTGAAAGTAATGCAGAAGTGTCTCAAATGTAAATGATTGCTAATGGCCAGCAGTAGGAAACTCCACTGGATGCAAAAGAAGTGTGATTATATCGAAGTTTATGAGGTAATGACTAATTATGTCGATAACCATTTTCAAGCAAGAGCACTCGATCCAATCTCAACCTTGCAGTAATGTTGTGGATCTCAACCACAATATCTTTGTCTAGATATAGAGCACTTATCACCCACACAGTTTATCAATTTCATTAATCTATCATAACAAACCTCTGAAACTAATGAAATTGTCTTGTTCTAGGATAGATGAAAGATACAGATGGACAGATGTACAGATTTGCAAGTACGGGGCAAAGCCGCTGTATCAGAATTTTCAATACTTAAAGGCCCAAGTTAGGATTGCAATCTAATGATAATACTCAAATTTCTAAAGATGTTTCATTCTGTAAAAGGAAAGAAGATTGGCAGGTGAGTGTTATTGGCTTATTAATTGTAAGATATTTTTCATGGGGGCGCAGCTAGCTTGTAGGGTTTAGCCGATGTTAGCTTGCAAGCTAGTGGTACTTTTCCAGGTGGTTGTATTTCTGTCTACAAACATAGACACAACCATGCAAGATGCATCCAAGAACCTTTACAAATGTGTAGTTGAGATCAAATAAAGGCTGATTATGAAGATGGGTGTGGTTCCGAGCAAGATTTCTGAAGTTGTGAATTGCTCATTAGGCTACTAGCCTAAATTTAGCAGTGTACAGTTGGCTCTTGTGTTTAGGGGGTTAACCTACATTTCCTAGCCCTGACGGGTGCTATGCACCTCCTCAAAAACAAAACCATCTGTTAAGCTAAGGTGGCTACGGATAAATCACGTGCTTGGGCTGCTTGTGTTTTTTCTTTTGGATCCTGGTGAAGATTGTAGATAGTGAAGATAACATTAAGGAATTTGGTGAAATGGTATCTTGAGATCATATTCCGAGTTTGAACGTCAATATATAATTTCTGGCAAATAGCTTTCCACTTTTGGCAACAATTGTTTCAAAGACGAGGGTAGAGAGAATGGGTAGCTTCTGTCTCGCAGCAGTGGTGTTGTGAGTACAGATGTTTGTCACATTTAAACCACACTACCCATAAATCATGTTACTTTTGGCAAGAAACTGTTTGAGTAATTTTGTGTTTCAGCCACCACCAACTAAAAACGCCTCCTCAGTTTGTCCCAAAGGGATGACTGTAGGAAAACCTCAAAAGGATCATAGTAACAATTTACTGGAGTTAAATCACTAAATTATGAGGAAATGTATATGACATCCATAAAGCCTGACCTTTTTTTAAAGAAATCCCCTCTTACGTAACATGTGATGCAAGTGCTGAACTGAGCTATAAATCAGGCACACTTAGTGTCAGTGAATTGATAATGAACAGTAGATAAACCTCTGTCCTGTCAGAGCTAATCTGATCATTTGCGTATGTACACACACATGCTTTGAAAGAGGAATGTACTGTCTAAAGCTCTGCTGCACCATTGAGTGGGTACAGGTGTGGTTTGGCAAGGTATTTTAAGGAAAGAAGGAAAATTAAGTGTTTTTGTGACAGTACATGAAACGGAGAGATAAAGAAATGTCATCGTAATTGTGTGAAATTTCAAATAATAGTATTTTTTTCTCACAAGCAATCTTAAACATGCACTTAAGTATGACATTTTCTTAAGATTCACAAGAGACAATTAAGAATGTTCAAAGTCAAGCAAAAGAGGTTGACAAATTACTCTTAGTCTCTGTTAAGCTTGTAAATACACAAGAATCCTACATTTCTCAAAATGCAACTCAGTGTTGGCAAATCCCCAAATCTTTCATACTCCACAACTTAGTTTGTATCAGAGACTTTCCATTATAAAGTTGACAATATTTTGGTATTGGACGTCTTCTGGTTTCCGTTTGTAGTCAGTTTGTAGTTTGAGTAGTGCTGAGCAATCACGTTGATCTAATAATATCGCTTTGACATCTATCCATTTTCTCAGACATGTCAAATCTGTGCAGTCCCAATTTACCTAAAGATACATTTATTGGGTTAGTTTTACTCTCTATACCGGCCTATGACCACCTGTTATCACATGACCAAAGTAACCACCTTAGATCATCTGATAACAACCGAGCCGCTGAACAAGATAGTGTGAGATGATGAACATTTTGAAAGAACCTTTTAAGTGGACATTATATTGAGTTTGTTTTAGGTTTACAGTTTCTACTATAAGAAGTATATAGCTTACTTCCTGAACAACACAGTCTCACTCCCTGAACGTCCAGGAGCGACGCTTGGTCAGGATAAATAAAGAACTACGACAGATGTGTAATATTTAATGCAGCCGAACCATTTATTACAATGCATTCATGTGATGACTTTCAAAGAGTAAAGCAAGCACTGCTGAATAAAGTATGATTTTATCTTTTACGAAACGTTTTTTTTCATATGGAATGCAGTTGGAGGTCAACCAATCACAGAGCTTGAGGACTAATCACGGGGTTTGTGAAGCAAAGCACATGTTGTAGTCCCAAACGAAAGCTGAGGATTCTGGGTAGTGTAGTGTCTTCTGCCATCCTAAACTCCGAAAAATTATTTGTTTCTCCGAATCGAAGGGGAAAAATACAAAAGCATTGCACACAATTTAAACCAATCAATGTTGTGTAATTAACAAGGATAATCTGGTGTTTTTGAGTTGATGAGTAGTGCAGATATCACTGTAAAATCAATCGACAGTAAAGAGAATACTTACTTCCGGGTGTAAAATCCTCCGTTATCCAATGGGAATGGACGCTCACATTGCCTTTAAATGCCGCCGACATGGACCGATGCGGTGCTTCCCTGAGCGTCAAATACCGCCGCCGATGGGAATACATTGCAATCAGTTGAAAGCTCTTTGCGTCCGTTTATGAAGCTGAAGGAGATTCGGCGCGTCACAACTGCACGCCATAGAACCCTGACCAAGCGTCGCTCCTGGACGTTCAGGGAGTGAGACTGTGTTAGCCTGAACATTAATTAATCAGAACCGATTGCCAATGCCTCAACCAATCACAAGAATGTGTCATATCTGCACAAACTGTCAGCCCCTAGTTAAACATTTGTGGAGTTGAGTCAAGGGTGCGGGTAGGAGACGTAGAGGAATGAGTCAGAGAGGAGGGTCGATTCTGTAATCCTTCCATACTCAATGTATTCCCAATGAAGCACAAGAAGCCACACAATGGATCATTGAGATGGCTACTTTGCCACTGTAATTGGCAACATTTTGTCTGCCTGTGTGTGTGTGTGTGTGTCGGGGGGGGGGTTAACCTACCTGGGGGGGGCCCAGGAGGAAGACAAAACATTGTTGAGGAGGCTTAGCTCTTTGTCCTAAACCTAATCTTGACTAATTCCTGTTGCCCAGAACCATTATAGGACAGAAAAGAGGCACACAGCTGCCTCTTCACAGACCTCAAAAACCCTCCAGATGGAAACACACACAAACACTATCACACACACTGCTGGGTTTCCATTCAAGAATTTATATGCAAATTCCAATGTAATGAATCAGAAAAGTGAAACGGAGGCAGCAAATTATGACAACATTGACAAAATATTGCTGTTCATCAGGGTTTTTGTCCATACAAACCGAATGAGCTTGAATAAACCTACACACATACACACAGTATCATATGAGCAGATGAAAATGGATCAAATGTTTGATTTGATACCTTATTTGAAGAGAGAGAAGAACAAAGGGGATTTATTTGTATCATGTTGTACTATCTACAATCATAAGAAATCATAGAAAACTGGCTAGCAGCTAAAGCTAACAGTTATTGCGTGATCCATATCCTCCTTAGCTCCAACTGTTGAACAAATAATATATAGAATGAATATGCAGATGCTCCAGTTCAAAATGAGACCTAACTTTTTATGGATGTAAGTTTTACAAAAATGAAAAAGCTACACATGTAGCTTATAGAAGGTTTAGCCTAGCCGATTGCCAAATATGCAACACAGTCTCACGGCATTTCGTGTTATAGTCACGAAATTAATCTATTGTGTCGTGTTCACCAACACGATTTCGCCATTTTTTTCGTGTCACACAGAAATATTTTAAAAGCAATGTAAATAATAACAAATTAGAAGGAAAAACAGATTAAAAAAAATACAGATTTCAGTATTCTGACACAGAACGATTTTCGAAGCAATGTATTTCTATTGGTAGTATGTTTCGTGCCTGTACCAAATAATAACAAATTAGAAGGAAAAAAAGATGACAAAAAAATACAGATTTCAGTATTCTGAGGCTCTTTGCCCCATTTCTTTTCCTCAAAAAAAAAACTCCGACATTATACAATTTAAAATAAAAGGGATAGGGTTAGGCTTAGGGTAAGATATTGAGTAAGAAAATGTTTTTATGAACCACACAGCTTCTGTTATTCCAAGACCCGACCGGACAAAAAGAAGTGGTGCAGGCACGAAACATCCTACCAATAGAAATACATTGCTTTTAAAATCGTTCTGTGTGACACGAAAAAAATCGTGTTGGTGAACACGAATCAATTCACATTACATGTCATTTGTTAGACGCTTTATCCAAAGCGACTTACATACATTCAGTACTGTGGACAATCCCCACAGGAGCAATTTCGGGTGAAGTGTCTTGCCCAGGGACACAACGACATGCTGACTGCAGTGGGACTCGAACTTGCTACCCCCTGATTCGAAGTCCAGCACTCTATCCACTGAGCCACAGCCGCCACTACTACTCAATAGATTAATTTAATTTCGTGACTATAACACGAAATGCCGTGAGACTCGGTTGAAATATGCCTTAAAGGTCCCATGTCATGGCCATTTCTACTGATCATAATTCCATTGTTAAGGTCTACTAGAATAGATTTACATTGTGCAATTTTCCAAACTCACATTGGTTTCTCTTACAGCATCTCTGTATAGTATGTGTATTCACTCTCTGACCTAAACGGCTTGTTGGAGATCCTGCCCCACCCCCCTCCCTATGAGCCCACTGTGCTCTGATTGGTCAGCTCGCCCACTCACCATCACCACCGTTACAGCGGAACATCAGTGATTATGTGTTACAATGGCGTTAGCAACCAGAAAATGACACCAGTAATGACAAACAGATAAGAATGCTGCGTGGGGTCTGAGTGCCGTGTTGGCGGGACGTTGCGCTGCTCGCTGCAGCGAGGAGCGGACAGTGTGAGCTGGGTTCATTTCCTGCTTGCTGCGTGGGGTCTGCGAGACAGCGAGACATCGCGAATGGACGCGGGAAGGAGGGGATGCTGAGGGGGCTGCAGCACCCCCATCTGCGAGGCTCCACTAGCACCCGCACCCCCAAACGCGGTGCACCTACAGTGTAAGCGCGCCGCAGTTTCGCCGCTGCGAGGCTCCACTAGCACCCGCCCCCCCCCCAGCACGTCACAGTTTCACCGCAGAGAGAGTGTGTGTGTTTGAGGAGCTCCACGGATTGGTCCATTTGGACCAATGGGTCCATTTGGGTATGGGCACGTCACTGTACCCAGGAAGAAAAAGAGAAGTCTCCAACGAGGCGTTCTGGGGCAGCATAGACAGGTCTTTTCTGTGTTAGAGTTTTACTCGCTACAGGGTGTACTTTGAGGGTTTGTGACTTTGCAGACCGTTTACATGCATAAAAACCTTCATAACACACAAGGGGGCGGGTAATAACCGGAAAAGCATGACATGGGACCTTTAAGCATTGAAGCAGCTGCTGAACACTTACTGTATGATAAATGCACAGTAAGATACACAAATATGAGCACAAGCGCATTATCTCTCCAAGCCTGGCAGAGATATAAAGAAATAATAGTAAATATTCATGATTTACCGATGCTACAGGTGTGATTTCCATATGAACGAGGTCATGCTATTTGCTGCAGGTGTGTTTTAAGGTTTGTGTGTGTGCAGGTGTGTATGGCAGCTTAGTTGGGTCAGGTGAAGGTGCACTGTAACAGCTGGAGAGCAGGCTGGAACACATCTCTCTGGCTCAGATGGATTTAGCTTGGATTCCAGCCAATAAAAATACCTGCAGTGTTTCGCTGTGTGTGCGTTAATGTACGTGTATCATGTCAATCAGGCCTGTTTGAACAGTCAGCTGAACTTTATGTACTGTCTCCACTTCACAGACGGTTGAGGATCATAGCAGGAAGAGTGATCTGCAAGTTTTATGAAGATCTGACTATTGAAAGTGTGTCAATAAAATGAAATTAAGCTAATTTCCATACCGTAGGAGGCAGCATATACATGTGAACCTTTGTGCACTCGTACATAATTTGACAGTGTATTTTGTCTCAAGTTTTAACTGTGTGTTTCTGCAGCGCAGTGTTTGGCTGACAGTGGGGGATCTCCCACGGCAGACACAGGCAGAAACAAAGGTGCCCTTGTGTTGTTTCGCTCTGACCACATGATTTCACAGAAGATAAAATTCCTCTGTTGTATCCACTGCATAGTTTCGTAATTACAGATACACGACCAACAGATATTTGCATAATGTGTGCATGTGATTCTTATAAAGCTGTGTGGGTCTCAGTTGTATCTGTGTAGATGTGGATCTTTGTCTGCAAAATGTTTGGTCTTGAAAAAATGTTGCTACATAACAGGAGTTCCGGAACACATTGCGAAGAAAAACGATGAGCGATCTCGTTGACGTTTGCGACATTAGCGGCGGCGACAAACCAACTGGAAACAATGACGTTGAAAAGTTATCAATAGCTCCTGTGTCTGAAAAAATATGCAAGATCTTGTCTAGATGCTGCTGTGAAAAAAATAATTTCCCAAACTGGGTTCAATAAAAGTATATTTGATCTTATCTTATCTTAAAATTGCTTCAACGTTCTTGCAATTAATGCAGAGATTGGTTACATTTGCCTTCATGTCACAATTTCTGAAATGTATTATTGGGCTGGGTTATGACTGAACCACGCTCAAGCATACAAATGTAAAAGCAAAATAAATATATATATATATATATATATATATATATACATATATATAAATATTTAGGTACTTTGGACAAAATGTCCTTTCTGTTCTGAAAACCCTATAAACAGGATCAGGAAGTAATGAGTGATGCAGCAACCAAAGGATGGATGGAAGCCAAGAGATTTTCTTTTTGGTTTCATCAGAAGCAAGGCAAGCCAAGGGCAGAAACAAATTCAACTATGCAACTATTACAGCTCAGGAATCCTAGAAGAGTTACAAGTCCAACTCCACAGGACACACTTCCATGAACATGCATCCCAAGGTGACAGTGAAATTTGAACCCTGATAGTAACTTAGAAACCACTGAGCCATACAACGGTGACTCGGGCCATCAGTGCTGTAATTGAGTATGATCTTACTCAGGCACAGACACAACATGAAAACTATTTTGACACAAACATGCTTTGTATCAGCTAATAAATTTCAAATCTGGCTTTTTTTCAAATCAAACCCTCAGTTTTTGAATTTATTCAGAAACGTTTAGGAACCAAACAATTGGTTGGAATCTCTTCAAACCAGAATCTTGTAATTGTTCAGGTTAGGCTAAAACATAAAATATTCCAAACCTGGACCCACATGATTTGCACAGGACGACAGCAATAATGACTAACCAGACCCTACATTTCACGGTGCTTATTTCACATAATTGACTCAGGTCTGAAAACCACAAGACCACACTAACCTCACCTCCCAGGAGCCTAGTCGACTCATGTTACTGCTCTTCATAAATCCTTAAGCATCCCGGTGGAGGGCCTTTGTGCAACCGCAATGACACAGCCAGTGCCTCGTATAACAGATCCACACAGCCAATGCAACACTGCTCAAGTCCAACTCACATTTTGCCTATTTGACCACATTGGCCCTTTCCCAACCAAGAAAGATTACATCATAATGACTGGATTACCTCCTTTGCTGGTATATATTATATTTCCATCCATGTTAAAAATGTATCTGGCACTGGATTGTGAAGTGGTCGGTCAAATATGTCAAGAGTGTCTGTGTGCAAAAGCCCAGGAGGACACAAACTACAAATTGTCTTGGAATTCTAGAAACATGTCCATGTAAAGCAATAATTTGTATCCTGGGTACCTCAGGGGGTATTCTGCAGTTGACAGGATACATAAAAAGAAACAGCTAAACAAATATGAATATATGCACATATTGAGTCTGACTATTGCACCTGAACATGTGTTGAAAGATCTAACTCAAATGTTGTAATCTGCCGCGTTTGCGCACACTTTCTTATATTTGTCTCTTAGTGAGTGTTTCGAATGCGCATGCTCCTGTACAGTTCAAAACTTGAGTAGAGTTGGTGGTGTACGCTCCACTAGATACTTTGCCAAGAGGAAAAATAAAAAGATAACAAACTGAATGCCCGGATGTCATTAGCTCAGTTGGTGGCAGTAGCCAGTTACGACTCACACTGCTCCGTAGCAGTATCCTAATGCTATGATGGGTTAAATTCAAAGTTTACATTTCACTGTACACAACAAAAAGAGGATTTATATCCATTGATAGCTGGTTTTTAATTAAGGTCAGGAGATACCGACAAACATTTGGCTAAAAACAATGGAGAAATATTTGGAATAGAAAGCTAGAGGTAATAAATAAACAGTTAACTTGGCTAAGAGTCATAGATTAATATTTGAAATAATTAGCTACATTTAATGAATAAATGGTTTAAAAGGTTAGCTAAAAGACATCCATAAATGTTCGTAATAGGTAAACAAAAAAATGAGTAGTGTATACATTTTGAAGTGAATAGCTGTAACTAGGCCCTAATGGATAAAGAGGTAGAGTTACAATTGTAAAAAAAAGTAAAAGGAATACAAATTTGAAAGAAGTAACGTAACCAAACAGAACAACATTTTCTCGAAGATTTATATAACTTTATATAATCAGTAGTGTTAAATACCATTAAATCTAAAATCAATGCAGACACATGTCAAACTCTGATGGGTGAAATTGTTAATTGTGGCAACAAAAAATAATAAAATGATGTGCCATCTCTTCTCTACAAACATACAGTACTCACATTAGTCTTGCTTGAAACTGCAAATGTGGCTCGGCTGGAGAAGCGGGCAGTGGAGGGGCTGCTGCTTGACACCGGGCCCGTCACCATGGAGGAAACTCTGGAGCCCACAGGAGGGCTGCTGGAGATGGGCGAGGATAAGAAGGTAGAAGGTGTGGACGCCTGGCTGCTGAGGCCACTGTGGGTCTGGGCTTGGCCCCCCAGAACACAGGGCTGGACGTGGAGGAGAGCCTCACCCTTCCCATAGATCACCTCTTTTACCTCCTGATGGTTCTCCTGAATGTCACTGAGGAGGTTCTTGTGATTCGAACTGTGATTGTGGCCGTTGAGCGCGGTGTTCCTGTCACATGTCATCCCACTAAGGAGCTCCACCTGTAGAGTAAGAGCCTCCAGCTGACTCCTGAGCTGCCGGTTCTCCTGCTGGAGCTGAGCCACCGCTCGTCCAAGAGGCCCGCTCAGGTTGGCTGTCTCCTCCAGACGACACTCCATGCCCAGCTTAAATGCGCTGACATCCACGTGGATCTCCCTGATAGCGTCCCGGAGAGTATTCTCATAACGGGCTAAAGCTGCACATACGGTCTCCCCCTCTGGAGAAGAAGACCGGGGGCAACACAAGTCTCCCATCCCAGCCAGGGTAGGGGCTTCCATCGGTGCAGATGTAGCCAGACAGCCTCTCAGTCTGAGATCTCACGTCTGACAGTCAGATCGTCTGGAGAATGCGACGCTTCAGTCAGGGTTTGGCTGCAGGGGGGATTGATGGATAGGGGTTAGGAGGTGAAAGTTTGCCGGTACAGATGTCTCACTGTCTGAAAGCACAAAAGGGAAAAGACTTGACCTTTAGCTTGTGGACAGCTGTCGAACACTTCGAAGTTCCCACCAGCCAACGAGACAATGCAGTGGTGTAAAGTAACTATGTACATCAAGTACAGTACTTAAGTACAAGACACTTTGAGAGACTTGTACTTTACTTGAGTATTTCAATGTCTTGCTACTTTGTTCTTCGTGTACTTTTACTCTACTACATTAATTAAATAGCCTACCTTTAGTTAGTTTGCAGATATGGATTAATGATGTGATATATAATCAACGCTTAAATCAGACTTTAGTTACACCTTGAGTAAATTTACAAGCTACCCTGCAGTATACAAAGTCATTAAAACTAGCTGCACCTTTACCAGCTTTGATAACACTTTAATGATCAATAATTATAATCAAAACATATCACATATATTATTCTGAAATGGGCCAATGAGTACTTTTTCTTTTGGTACTTTAAGTGTATTTTGATGTCAATACTTTTGTACTTTTACTTGAGTAACATTTGGATAGCACTTTTACTTGTAACATAGTATTCTTACACTCTGGTACTTCTACTTTTACTATAAGGTCTGAGTACTTCCCCCACCACTGGACAAATGTGATGTCCTGTGCAAAAACGCAGCTATAAACAAGATAGTAACAATGAAATCAAGGCTTGTAATGATGGAACTCAACAAAACATCACAAACTTAAGTCAAACACTGAACTGAACAAGATAATCTACTTTGACAGAGAGTAAGCATACATCTTTTAAGCCATTTAACTTTTTTTTATAACTGCTGTCTTGTATAATATCTACTCAAAGCTGCATCAAATTTACCTCAGCTGTACTCTCCGGTGAGTTCCCTCAGCGCTGAACAGCTGTATGAGTGTGTGTGTGTGTGTGTGTGTGAGTGAGCTCTGCTCTGCCGGCTCTCTGGTTTGTTTAAACTCTCAGGTTGATCACTCCTCTATCTGGCTCGGAGGAGGGAGGAGAAAGGGAGGGATAAAGGAGGAGGGCAGTGGTGGTGGAGTGAAGAAACAACATGGTAGGAGTAGTAAATCTGAGGGGAGGGGAAGGAGGCGGGCCTGGGGAGCTTTAATACCCTTGCACTGTGTAAACTTTAGAGAGGGAGACTCCTCCTTCTCTCCTTTCTAACATAGGTATGTCTTTTCCTCAGTGCCATCTTTTTCTTTTTCTCTCATCCACTCCTTTCCATACTTTTGTTAACCTTGCCAGGCGTAATATAACTCCAAACGGCTAATCTTCCATGCTAACCTAACCTGAATTTCCCCTGTATGATAAAATAATAATCAGCCTAATATTTGTAGTGTTCATGTATAGTAGAGGAACTAAGGCCCCTAAAAGTTGAGGTACCCCTACCCGAGGTAGAACAAAGCACAACCATGTTTTTTCATTACTTTAATATGTCTAGTTTATGAAACGGATGGTTGTATACAAATATTTTTGTCAGGGTTGAGCGAAGCAAGCAGGACCCAAATGCAGGTTTAACTGAAAAAATACCTTTATTTCAAGGATACAACTAGACATACAGAGCAGAACTCTCTCCCCTGTGAACACATTCAAAAAACAACAAGGATCTCACAACGACTAACAGAAAAAGCAGAACCTAAATGCACACAGGACTAATCAAACAAACAAGACACAGGTGAGGAGGGAGGAGAAAACACAGGGGCACAAGGTGAACACAATCGGGTAATGAGGCAGGAGGGAACACAGAGACAGGAAGCAACAGACAAGACAGGGGTTGAACACTTTTCAAACTAAAACAGGAAACCAAAAAACACAGACAGATCGTGACATTACCCCCCCCCCCCCAAGGGACGGATCCCAGACGTCCCTAAAAACACAAAGTCCAAAATGTCCAGCAGGGTGGGTGGAGGGGGACCGGAGGAGGGACTCGGGCAGTCAGCCCTGGGGCAAAGCAGAAGCCGAGAAGGGGGACTCGGGCGGACGGCCCGGGGGCAAAGCAGAGGCCGAGAAGGCGGACTCGGGCGGATGTCCTGGGGGCAAAGCAGAGACCGAGGATGGGGACTCGGGCGGACGGCCCGTGGGCAAGGCAGAGGCCGAGAAGGGGGACTCGGGCAGACGGCCCGGGGGAACAGCAAAAGAGCAGGGAAGTCCGCGGCGGGGAACTCAGGGGGGCGAAGACAGGGGTGAAGGCCTCGTCGGGGTAACTTAGGGGGCCGGGCTCGAGGGCGAAGGCAGCGGCTGGGAAACTCAGGGGGCCGGGCTCGAGGGCAAAGGCCGCGACGGGACAGCTCCGGAGGACGGGCAGGAAGGCAGCGCCGGGACAGCTCCGGAGGACGGGCAGGACGGAGGCGGGACAGCTCCAGAGGACGGACAGGAAGGCAGCGCCTGGACAGCTCCGGAGGACGGGCAGGGAGACGGCGTAGGCCGCGATGGGGCCCCTCCGGGGTCAGCTGGATCACCGGAGCAGGAGCACAGGGATCGGGAGCACTGGGAGCTGGAGATGGCGGAACCCCCGGTGGGACAGGAACCGGTGTCGGCCGGACAGGAAACGGAGCCGTCGGGACAGGTGCAGACGGAACACCCGACAGGACAGGCACAGACGGGACCCTGGACAGAACATGGGCTGGTGTCAGTGGGACCCCGGACGGAGCAAGGGCTGGTGTCGACTGGACCCCAGACATCAGCGGGACCCCCAACAGAACTGGACATGGTGTAAGCGGGACCACTGGCGGGTCAGGATCTGGTTGCAGCGGGACCTCTGACTGAACAGGATTCTGAGCTGGCTGGACCTCCGACGGAACAGGTGTCGGCGGGACTCCCGGCGGGACAGGTGTCAGCGGGACCCCCAACAGGTCAGGACACGGAGTTAGCAGGACTCCCGGCGGGACCCCCAACGGAACAGGACATGGAGTTGGCAGGCCCCCTGACGAAACAGGTGTCGGCTGGACCCCCAATGGAACAGGACATGGGGTTGGCAGGACTCCCGGTGGAACAGGTGTCGGCGGGACCTCCAACAGGACAGGACACAGAGTTGGCAGGACCCCCGGCGGGACAATAGTCGGCTGGACTCCCCAACGGAACAGGACACGGTGTTGGCAGGACCCCCAGCGGAACCCCCAACGGAACAGGACATGATGTCGGCATGACCCCCGGCGGAGAAGGGACTTGAGTCGGCGGGACCGCCAACAGGAAACGGGGAGTTGGAGTGGGCCGGAACGCCGACAGGACACAAGGGGCTGGAGTGGGCCGGAACGCCGACAGGACACGAGGGGCTGGAGTGGGCCGGGGAAGCGGAACTGGAGGCGGAACGGGAGACGGAACCATGGCTGCGTGGGCCGGAACTGGAACCGGAACCATGGCTGCTGGGGCCGGTACTGGAGCCGGAACCATGGCTGCAGGGGCCGGAACTGGAATCCTGGCCTTGCGTTTCCTTCCATGCTGCCTTGAAGCCTTGCGGAGGCTCAGAGGTCCTCCTAAGGCCAGACGAGACCCAGCGAAAGGGTCCTCGAAAGGAGCCTTGTTGGGAACTGTGGCAGGCAGGGGGCTAGCATGCCTGGGGCTAGCAGGCCGGGAAACAGGTTTGACCTCAAAGCTACCGAAAAAGTCCTCCACCCACTCGGGTAGTAATTCCCTTAACCAGGGCCTCGAGGTTACTTCTTGGCGTGCCGTAGAGATGATAGACTGCCTCTCCTTTCTACTGGAGGCGTATCGACAGTCATTTTTAAAGCAAATTAAATTGTACGTAACCTCGTACAGGCTGTCTGCTAGGGGTTTCACAACTACCATTATTTACTAGTCGACAAGTTTTTCAAAATAGTAGTTGACTAGTCGACTAGTTGTTACGTCGTAATAAAGACACACAAAGAGAGGTGTAAAACTGTATTTTGTATTGCAATGCATACAGTTACGTTAAACACTGTAACAAAGCAGCATTTTAATTTGGGTTACATGGGTTACATGGCTGATTAAATAAAAAACAGTAACTGGACTCACCAAATCTACTGCAAAAACTCTGTTAAGAACATAAATGCAACGTAAATCCAGTACGCATTGCGCAACACTTTACTCGCTGTCACTGTACTCCTCGATAAGGATGTCCACCCTTCCAGGTTTTTTGGTTTGCGTTAAGGAAGACCAAAGCATCAACATGTGAGGGAAGGAGGCTTGACCGCTGTCGGGTGACAGTGGTGCCTGCCAGGGAAAACATCCGTTCACTTGGGGTGCTGGTGTAGCCAGATAGCTCCTGGAAAGCTTGGCTAAACGGGGGAAGCGGTTCGCGTTTTATGCCCACCACTTCAGAGGGTTATCCATTGTGGGGATATGGGGTGTCTGCTGGCAGTAATCCCGTAGCTCATCCGCGCCACTGTTGACCCGTGTTTTGTTGTTGCTCTCGAAATGAGGTCCAAACAGCTGTTCAAAGAGGGGGTGCTAGTGGAGCACGCTCGTGAACTTTTAGCGCCGGAGCTAAAACTGAAACTGTAGAGTGCATAGTGCGGCGCATTTGCGCATAAAATGAGGACCCCTGAATGTCGGGCGTGTTTTGCTGGAGCATTTTGCAGCACCTCAGCGCCAATGTCGGCATCCTCATTTCCCACGTTTGCCTCCATTTTGTTCACGACTAGTCGACTAGGGCCTACAGCGCCGACTAGTGGTAGAACTACTCGACTAGTCGACTAGTCGAGTAGTTGGTTAAACCCCTACTGTCTGCTGGGACCATTCTTGGTGAGATCCTTCTGTCAGGGTTGAGCGAAGCAAGCAGGACCCAAATGCAGGTTTAACTGAAAAAATACCTTTATTTCAAGGATACAACTAGACATACAGAGCAGAACTCTCTCCCCTGTGAACACATTCAAAAAACAACAAGGATCTCACAACGACTAACAGAACAAGCAGAACCTAAATGCACACAGGACTAATCAAACAAACAAGACACAGGTGAGGAGGGAGGAGAAAACACAGGGGCACAAGGTGAACACAATCGGGTAATCAGGCAGGAGGGAACACAGAGACAGGAAGCAACAGACAAGACAGGGGTTGAACACTTCTCAAACTAAAACAGGAAATCAAAAAGACAGATCTACACAGGACAAAAATAAAACACAGACAGATCGTGACAATTTTACTGCAAAATTATTTGTTTTGGTTAATGTTTGGAACTTTCCCATAACCGAAAATAGTGAAAATGTAGGCTCCTCTGAAGGGGGCCGTGTTGGCCTTATGCAATGTATCCAAAAAGTATTAAACGGCATTTTCCAAGGTATTACATTTTGTAGCTTGTTTTCAATAAGTATATAAATTGTCCAAAGAGGTTGTATTCTATAGTCTGCCTGAATGTAATCATTGCGTAGGTGTGTAGTGTGATTCTTTGTAGTTTATTTATGGCATCCCGTTGGATTTGACGTCATCTGAACAGGACATCGCACGCTCACTGCTTGATAGCGCGCGAAGGTCCGTTTACGCCGGTTGTTAAACAACATCGTTATGGGGAAATGCAAGTTTGCGTCCAAATGGTTGGAAGATAAGGAGGAAGGACAATCAATACTGTATATAGTAAATGTGAGGTAAAGTGTGTCGCCAATGTAACCGGTTAAAACTTGAGGTGGCGATGAGGTCTTAAAATGTATGGAAAGGGTCTTTAAAAAGGTCTTAAAAGGTATTACATTTGACTTCAGGATTCCTGCATATACCCTGTTGTTGGCTGTGCTTGTCCTTAACCTTGGACATGTGAAGGAGGCCCTCAAAGATACTGAAATGAAGAGCTGTGGATGCATTGAGGAACTTTTGGTTTCACATTGGGGGAAATTCCTATTTGATTCCTGATGTGTCATTGTGAAGAATATCATTATATGTTGGCATTTTATGCAACAACCAGGTACATTTAAGGAAAATTGGAACAATAAATAGAAGGCTAGATGTCATCTTCATATCACTGATGAATGCAACAACAACAACAAAAGGCTATCTAACACACATACAAATACAAAGGACCCAAGTGTATAAATACATACTGTATATCATTTATCATTCATTTAAGATTAATCTTTGATTTATCCAATCTAATAATTAAACATTTTAATTTAAAGGGCTCCTATTATACTATTTTTAGGCATACATTATAGTTCTCAAATATATGAAAATGTATAAAAAACATGTCTATGAAATCTTTTGCTCAAAATACCAAACAGATCACCCATTCTAGCCATGACTCATACCCGTCTATTTCAGACCTGTTAGAGATGTGCTGATTCTGGGTCCTTAGCTTTAAAAAAGCTAATGCCTGCTCAGAATTCTACTGAGATACTCAGCTAAATGCTGTCGTGATGAAATGCCATATCATGTTCAAAACCACATCATGGATTATTTCTGAAACAGTACGGAGCTCAAATGCTTTTTCTCTTGGGGGTTTACTACAAGGTGAGTTCCTTTTTTTAATTTCCTGCTTTTTTACACATACTTTCTCCAGTACAGCTTAACTCTGAGTGTTAGCGATGCTTGCTAATGTAAACAAAGACCATATTACATCCAAAACACGTCAGACATTGTTTCTGATAGCAACTTTATGATAGGGCCAGGCCAGCCCACATTTCCGATATTACGTCATATCGGCAGCAAATCTGGATCAGCTCCGTTGTTCCCCGCTTTTTAGAGATTTGGGTACAGAGGAAAAGAGAGAGGGTTTTGTTTCCTGACACTTTGTGAAGTCCCTGACACACGGGGGACACATATTTATGTATAAAAGACAAAAAAGTGCATTTTGCATGATAGGAGACCTTTAAATCATGTGAAAATATTATGCCAAGAAAGTTTGATATACAAAGCATATATATAATATTGATTATAATAAAAAACATTATTATATATAATATGTAGGCATATAATATGTTTTGATCTCTTAATCTATGCTTTGTGTCCTTCCCTTCACACAGGTACACCCACAGGGCCCCATTCTGACGGCCATTTTGGCTACACTGGTTAGCTGTTAGAGGCTGGTGACAGCAGAGGGTGAAGTCAATAGTCAAAAAAACTATTTTTATGAAAAGACAAGAGTCTCTGGTACATATAGATGACATTTTCTGGTGATTGGCCTCTTTAGTTTAAAAATGACAGAAAAGCATAAACATACATTTAGCATTTTTTATTTCCTATTCCATTTCCGCCTATGATTTATGTGTGTTTAAGTGTTAATATTACAAAGATGGTAAAAGGTATTGATATGATCTTTGCTTTATTGTATGCCTTACCTCTCTGTGAACATTTAGGCCAAATTTTGTGACATCCTGATCATTATTTCCAGAGATACATGGGATAAGGCCAACACGGCCCCCTTCAGAGGAGCCCACATTTTCACTATTTTCGGTTATGGGAAAGTTCCAAACATTAACCAAAACAAATAATTTTGCAGTCAAATATTTGTATTCAACCATCCGTTTCATAAACTACACATATTAAAGTAATGAAAAAAGTTGTGTGCTTTGTTCTACCTCGGGTAGGGGTATCTCGATAACTAAAGCCTTTTTTGGGGGTTTGTTCCTCTACTAGTATGACTCTATGCTCTTTTGCAGTCGCAGTGGTTCAACATTTTTGAAAACTTATAAAATGTTCATTCTCATTGACTTCACATTCCTCACTCCCTTATAACCAGCAAGTAGGGCCCTAATGATCAGTAACTGGTAGCAAAAGGCATTTCCTGCCAACTGATATTCACAAGCCTTAGATGCCTTTCTCATGATATGTGATTTGGTTGGACGCAGAGTCTTCGGTGAAAACATCTAGTCAAGTTTTGTTTCTATGGTTACCGTCCGTGCTAGCTTGCGGCGCTACATACAACTCTATTCTGATTGGTTGCATGTTAAAAGGTCAGCGCTAAAAGTGGTCAAAGTTGATCATTTTAACTTTGAACTCAGCGCTTGGCGATCATTTTGAGTGGTGCGCAGTTGAGGTTAGCGCTTCTGCCTAGTTGGGTGGCACCACTCTCTAGTCTCTACATAAAAACGCAACGTCAGCGCAGAGCCGTTTTACCGCATAGCCTATCATGCAATGCAGTTTTACCTGGTCTTCTAGCGACACATTTGGCCAAAAATGAGTTAAGAAAACAATGTCCATAGAAAAGTTTTGTCTTATTGTGAACCGGAGCATCTGCAGACTAATTCTATACCCGGTATTTTATGATCCACTAAAGTCAGATACGATATGAGATGAATAAGATCTGCTCCACTGAACACACTTTTTTTGTTTGGTAATATAGATAAATAAACCCTCTTAATAATGGACACAACACCTTATAATATTCTGATTCACATAGTAGTGTGATATCTCAATCCCTACATCAGCTTGTTTCACAGAGCCAATCCAAACACAATTCCCCCCCAAAGCCTGTGTCTCCCTCTGGTCTCTATCTGTAGTTCTACATCATTATCTTCCCATTACGCTCTATTGGTATTTTGTTAAGATAAGGACTCCAATTGTCCAAGAGGGAACATCTGACAGTAGGTTTGACACAATAATGCATTGTTGAATAAAAAAAACAAGCTCCTGTCAGTTATCATATTGAGGCAATCAGCCACAGTGACACATTTTATTACAAAAAAGCAGTATAATGCAACTTCAACATAGGGTATATTGCACATATACCCTATGTTGAAGTTGCATTATAGTGCTTTTTTGTAATAAAATGTGTTTTACTGTATACATATTCATTGGATACCACTTATTGTACAAATGTTGTAATGGCTTCAACTTACACGTTTCTATTATCCTATACTCTATTGTAGCTGTGTGCTTTATGTAAGGATGAGATGGACATGCTTGCTGCAGAGAAACCCCCCCCCCGTAACTGGACCCCAACAGAGCAAACATCAGACACCAGATAGCAAATGTGTGTGTGTGTGTGTGTGTGTGTGTGTGTGTGTGTGTGCAAGTGTGCCTGTGCAACAGACACTCATGCAAATACTTTGACATTCCACCCTCCTCTTACTATCAACAGTGTGTGTGTGTGTGTGTGTGTGTGTGTGTGTGTGTGTGTGTGTGTGTGTGTGTGTGTGTGTGTGTGTGTGTGTGTGTGTGAGAGAGAGGGGGCTTGGTGAGGTGATTTACCGGAAGATTGTACCCCCACCTTTCCCTCTCTTTCTCCCTCACATACTCAACAGCCCCTCAGGGTTTTATGTAGTCTGCTGGGGGCAGAACAAGACAGACGTCAACAAAACACTGCAGACGTCAGAGGTCACGGTATCAGCTTCATCGGACACCTGAGGGGTTTAAACACAAAGAGTAGCCTGCTTTCCATCCAAAAGTATTGCACATTTCAGCCACATTTGATGAAATTGGCTAAATAATGAATGCATTTTTTTGGAACAAATAACATTAAAGCTCACTTGGCAGAGCTGGCGACGCATTTGTTGTGGCTTGGTCCGTAAGCGGGGGACTGTGGTTCGGATCCAGACTGGGACCATTTTTGTTGTGCATCATCAAAGGAAACTTTAAAAAAACACCAGTCAAACCTAAAAACAATATAGAAGACTGAAATATGAGTGTAATCCTTTTCCAGCAGAAGCAGAGAGACATCTGTACTGATTTTGATTGCTGATGATTCTCTATTTAAAAACATAGACAAAACAGTAAGTCAGTACACGAGTAGCAACATATATCTGTTAAATGCATATTAACAATAAATTAAAAAGTACCCAATAACCACAACAAATTGTATTTCAGCTAGTTTTCTTTAAAAAAATAATAAAACTAATTCTGCATTCAAAATAACTACATTTCTAATTTGTAATAATGCTCCTTAGGGCGGAACAAGTTGTGAATTCAATGTGAAGTCAGTGAATTCTGACTTGAGCCATGTAGGAAATGAAACTGAAATGTTTCCAGGTTATATGGAGACAAAACTCTGCAACTCACACCAAAACTATTTAGATACATAGATAACACTTCCTGGAAAAGGAAACATATGTATCTTTGACTTTGGGGTGAATTTACTCTTTAAGGCACCCTGCAATTCCCATTATTCCCCACTTTGGGAAACCGCTGCTTTCCAGTAACAATGAGTCAAAAATATAACGTGGTATGACCCCCTTGAATCAGAACGTATGAAGACATTTCTTTAGCTGTCATTGCAACAATAGATCCATGAACTGCCTCCCACAATCGTGGTTTCCAGTGTTTTCATAATGACTGAATATGTTTTACTTTTGTCATGCTGGCTCTCTCTGTGCATTACAGAGGTCTTGCATGTCCAGTGTGATTATTGAGGAAGAACATTCCCAGACTTAGATTTTCTACAAATCGGGTCTACAACCAGTAAAATATTTGTTGATATTACAGAGGCATTTTCAAACTCACTTATTCCTCTGTGTGGAATATCTGCCGAAACTGATTAAGTGTGGATTAGGTCACTGCTCTGGAAGACATTGGGGGGCCGCGATATATAGCACACTTAGGGACAAAAATATATATCACAATTGTCAAGAGCCAAACATCTGCCAAAAGTAAAGCCGGTGTTGTCTAGGGTGGGAGTTCTCACTGTCTGCGTTTTACTGCTTTAACCCCTTCACAGTGTGTTTTCTCTTCATCAGCTTCGATTCTTCTTTGCTCCAACCTTAAACAAAACTAAAATGGCGACTCAAAACGTTAAGCTTGGGTGACGTCACTGCTGCTACATCCACTTCCTAATTACTGTCTAGGTTTTTAACCATTGAATAAATGACTATGTGTAATATAAAAGAGGATGCAAATAATTACTACCCAACGTAGCAGATACCCTTAGCTTAAACAGGACGTTTAAGAAAATACATATCTTATTGGTTTTTAGGCCTTTAACTTTTCTGTGTTGGTTTAACAGTTTCCTTAGCCTTGTTTCCAGTAGCAGCATGGATGCCATTTACATTTAGAACAAGCCAATGAACCCACCATACTGCACCCGTTTAGCTCCAAACAGCAGTAGGACAATGTTAGCAGCTATATAGCTTGTGAAAATAATGTAGCATTTAGCAGTCAAAGAGCCAGATATACTTGCAACAAAAGTAAGTGGAGACAAATTACAAAATAAACAACCCAGTCTCACGGCATTTCGTGTTATAGTCACAACATTTAATCTATTGATTCGTGTTCACCAACACGATTTTCCCCTTTTTGTCGTGTCACACTGAACGATTTTAAAAGCAATGTATTTCTATTGGTAGTATGTTTCGTGCCTGCACCACGTCTTTTTGTCCGGTCGGGTCTTGGAAGACCGGAAGCTGTGTGGTTCATAAAAACATGTTCTTACTCAATATCAAGCCACGATTATTGTTTTTATTTTAAATCGTATAATGTCGGACTTTTTTTGCCGTCCGTGAGGAAAAGAAATGGGGCTATAACACGAAATGCCGTGAGACTGGGTTGAAATAAATCAAGTTGATATCATTATAACGTTCACATCTGAAAAACAAAACTAATGAAGATGAGCTTACTTCCACGTTTTTTGTACAATTTCTAATCCATTGAATGTATTTAGGATACACAACAACATAGCTTCTTAATATCCTATTATCCAACAATGTCTAAAGTTGAAATAATACAAACACAATACTTATACAAATACATATTATGGCATTTACCCTGTTATCATAAGAAAATTATATAATATAATAGCACTAGTGTCATATAAATGTAGAGTTTAGTAGGATTATATTCCATTATGCGCGCTAGCAGCTAGCATCCCTGCTAGGATCAAGCAGGCTTTGGGGTTTTTTGTTCCAATATTTGCTAACTAATCCCATTACTCTTTGGCATATTAGTCACTGTCAAATCCTATAAACAGCAAATCTCTCTTGCCAGACAAACATGAGCTGACAAACCTCTTGCTAGACGGCCTCCATTCAGAGCAGATTCAGAGGCTAACACATTCTGGTTAAGATGTAGCTCTGTGATACTCTCGAATAAGCCTATTCATCAGGACAGATATGCATGGGAACATCTCGGACTGTGACAACAGTGAAACCAAGCTAAAAGAACACAGATCTAATCAGTTAAAACACATATCTTTGATGCATTCAGGTGCACCTCATGTTGCACAATATGTCAAAACAAGAGCAGACAAACATGGGTCAAATGGATGACACATCCTGAAGTAACGAAGGTTCTCACGGCTTGATTTTCACAGGAAGTGTAATGACAGCATGATACAGGTCATAAAATATCAACATAAAAATCCAAAGGACCTTTTTGTATTTCCCAGAAATGGGTTAAAGTACAACTATTTATGATTTGACATCATCATTAACTATTCTCTGATCAAGTTATGCTTTATATAACCATTTTCTTTTATATAAAAAAGCCAAAAAGAACTACCCGAAATTACTCGGAAATTATATCTGTAATAATATATATCATCAGGACAGACATTATATCTGTCCTGATGAATAGGCTTATGCTGCTGGTTTATAAAGCACTGAATGGTTTAGGCCCAAAATACATTTCTGACCTCCTGCTAAATTATGAACCATCCAGAACTCTCAGGTCTTCAGGGACTGGTCAGCTTTCTGTCCCCAGAGTCAGAACTAAACTTGGAGAAGCAGCGTTCAGTTCTTATGCTCCAAATATCTGGAACAAACTCCCAGAAACCTGCCGGTCCGCTGCAACTCTGATTACTTTTAAATCCAGGCTGAAGACTTATCTTTTTGCCGCTGCTTTTAATTGAACTATTCACATCTTAAACTGCACTGTAACTTTTATTCATGTATTTTTTCTTTTAATGTTTATTTTATTATCTTTGCTTTTTAATGACTGATTTTAAATGCCATTTTCTTAATGTCTTTCATTTTTGTAAAGCACTTTGAATTGCCTTGTGTTGAAAGGTGCTATATAAATAAACTTGCCTTGCCTTGCCTTGCCTTACTCTTGTGCTAACAGTTTATGTATGTTTTGAGTTGTCATTGAACTGATGTACAACATGCAGTTTTGAATGTCATGAAAATGTGCATCTAGTCCAGAAGCAGGGAAAGGCAGGATGTAAATCTTATGAAAATTTGTTTTTTTATTTAGTAGGAAGGCTCTTTTTGGATTCAGTTTTTTTCCGTGTCCCATATGGTTTTATTTCAGCGCATTTTTTGGCATCAGTTCACAGCTGGCAACATGAAAGGACTATTGAGTACTGTATTTAAGTAAATAACGTTTGATAGAGGGTCATTAGGGAATAAGTTGTTTACAATTATGCTGTTAATTATAGGTGTGTTAGTATGAACATAGTGAAACCGTACAGACAAAATTGCCTAACTCAACCACACAGTGCCTTGCTCCTCTTTGATTTCCCCTACGTCATTATCCACATCCTCTATACAGTATCTCATATACACACACACACACACACACACACACACACACACACGCACGCACGCACGCACACACACACACACACACACACACACACACACACACACACACACATACATACAGACTGCTGGTTACAGACTGTAAAGGTTTACAAGAGGGCTGTGAGTTCGCCCACAGAGAACAGTGTACGTCACCGGTGTTTTAAACAGAACACAAATATGTCCACGCTCCCTCAGACTCCCATAAACCCATAAAACACACACACACACACACACACACCACACACACACACACACACACACACACACACACACACTTACAGATGCAAACACTGCCTGAAGAAAGCAGAACAGTTTGAGAGCTTACTGCCAAATGTGTCTGAACATGAAAATGAGTCAGGCTACATGTTAGCTTGAAACCATAATTTCTGGGATGATTTGAATGATCTAATGTAAATTGGAAATTTGCATTCACTCATGGACTGTGCCCTGTTTACCACGTAAGGCACAGCTTGAAAGGACAAAAACATGATGCAGAATAACTAAATAAAATAACGATTATAATACAAATCCTGTTTTTCAAGAAATAATAATTATTTAAGAAAACATTATAATATTAAAATATTGCATTCACAAACATATCTGCTAACCGTCCCCACCCAACGCTGCGTCACCATTGGTGCTCGGGCTTTTAGCTGCACTGCTCCCAGACTCTGGAACTCCCCCCTCCCCCCATTATTATAAAGGGTCATTGCGATTGTGAAATCACCAATTCCAAACAGTTTCACCTACAGTAATTTCCAATGTAGTGAAATAATCAATAAAGATTTGTAGTATATTAAAATACAGCTCAACATTTATGGTAATATAAATATTTAGTCTCTTGACAACAGAGGGTAAATATGAAGTAACAGCCAGTAGGCAGTTAGTATGACTAACAGCCCCTTTTTCTTCAGATCTACACATGCACAGTTATCAACAAATTAACTTTCAAAAAAACAAATTGACCATAATTTTGTTTTATTTTTTTGGCAAAATCCCTGAAGATTATGTATTCAGCAAGAAATACAAATCTATGCATTTCAAAATATAGGATAGGCTATATACTACTCATACATTTTTTAAGCGCTTTGGGCTCTAACAAACACAGTTGAAGCTGACAAATTAAATCCAGTATGTTAATAACCCCCCCATTAAAGTTTCCACACTTTGTGCATGTGAATGAGTTAACATGTTTATTATTTCCCCTTGCTCACAGTCTAATGCTACATGCTAATCCACACATTTTTCCAGCTCTGTACTGTACTATATTCCTTATATGTAAAATGTCCCAAATTAAATGTCTAAAAACAACTTACATATACATTTTGTTAGCTTGTTTCCAACGATTGTTCGAACCTAGAATAATCTTTATATATATTATATTTATTCAAGATTACTGTATTTGCTGTAACATCCCAGGGAAACATCTACAACACTAATGGAATTGTTTTACTATTGTTATATACAGTATAGCACAGATAAAAAAATGTGTCACACAGATACATTTTTGGGGAGAATCTTAATTGCATGCTGTTTTGCAACACAATTAAAGTGGAGCCCTTATTAATTGATCTGATGTTTTGATATTTGTCCTGCAATGATAAGCAACTCATGACACCGTGTGAGATAATGTGTATGTTACATTAAAACATTGATAAAACAAAATGTAACAAGCTCATAAAGTTATTTTCAGTGTGATTGTTTTGAAGCACTTGGCTACTACCTGATTGTATCACCGGCGCCGCATACATTTCAACTTTATATTATTGCTGTCAACTAACCTATACAGTAATGTGGAATCTGTTTCACATAATACTGTCAAGGTTTAGAGCAGAATGCAGACCCAAATGCAGACAGACAACTGTTCAAACTAAAAATACATTTATTCAGGAAAGGCCAGGCGAAACAAAATTAACGAAGCTCTACGTAACCCACTTCCACATAAGACACACAAGGATCTGACCACCACCCACAGAAAACCAGAACTTAAATACATACAGTAGACTAATCACAAGGAGAACACACAGCTGGGGGAGGGAAGGAAAAACACAAAGGCACCAGGTGAACAGAATCAGGTAATCAAACAGGAGGGAAAACACAGAGACAGGAAGTAAAAACAGACATAACACAGGGGGTGAAGATCTTTTCTTAATAATACAGGAAACTGGTATGACAGATCGTGACAAATACATTTAATCAAAGTCAATGGTTTCACTACAATTCGCCTTCTAAAGCATTTAAAGCATTTTGTAATGATCAGCCACGATTCCACGATTCTTCTTGACGTCGATCTTTTGTCATTGTAGTGAATCAGAATCCCCTAGTAGCAGAAATGTACTTTCTGTTGGAGCTATATATTGATTATGTTATTAAGTAATTCATATTTCATTTTCTAGCTGTTTTTTGTTTATATTAAGGTTTTGGACACCGGGTTAGTTCGGCGCCTGGTGATTATTTTATATATAGGACACCTGGTGTTTTTACGAGGAAAAACATGGGTAAGGCTAAAGGTGAGACGATTGTTGTTGATGAATTACATTGGAATAGAAGAAAATAAATGAATAAAGACAACGTTCTCGTCTGGACATTGAAGTTTTTCCTGCGTTAAGATTTGCTTACTGGTGCCCCAGCGGAAGTTTTAGTTAAAGTTACGTTTCTATTTTATTTCTTCATTTAGCCGCATTTAGACATTGGTGCAAAGGATAGATTTTGGGTCATTTATCCGGCCAAGTACTTTCCTAAGGAAAACTGCTCTTTCTATCTGACTTTAACTCACACTGTGAATCCAGGACAGCTTGGCCCTGACATCTCTGTCTGGTGAGATGCAATAACACACAGCAGATCATGCCAGGAAGTCCGTTGTATGAGTCTTCGGTTTGACAGACAGGCTACCTGCTGGCTGTGATCCCAGTCCTCTGACACAGCTCTGCTCCTGCCGGTCCATGTGTTAACAGACCTCACATTTGACCAGAAATCAGGCTTAAAAAAAATATCCTACTCCAACTTGCCTCGCCTTGCCTCAACCCCCATGACATCATAGTTTCCATGGGAACTTGTCTGGCCTAAACAAGGCCACAGGGGCGGTAGCCAAGATTATGTCATTGACACTTCAAAGAAAACTTTAATGAACTGCATGTGGTGCTGAGAGAAGGCGAGCAAAGAGAAAAAAATGCATTTAGTGCAATCAGTACAAATTTGCTATTAAAGTGTCATGTTTCTACTGGATCTTATTAAGTTCCACTCATGTTTTGGCAAAGTAGATTCATTACCAGTAAGGCCACCCAGATAAATAGGAGGATCATTTCAATAATAGAGTCAATATACCTTTCTCTATAACTCAAATATTTGGTTTGAATAATATGAGATTAGTAAGTGAGTAATTAGCTTAACTCCGTTCGCAAACAGACATGTTTTGAGAAATTAGCAAGCGTAACTTTCACCACATGCCAAAACAGTGTGCATTGGGCTGTGGTGGGAGTCACTCTCTTTTAGTATCTAAAGTAACTTGTTTTAATCACCAAAAACAAACAATCCAACAAAGATGAAAGTCTTCATCTGCACGTAAACTGCATTAGCATGCTAATTATGTTACTGGCATTAGGTCCAAATGCAAATAGGTTCTGTCATTAGTAAATAATATTTTTTATGGAATTACATTTTACGCTAGAAAAGCCAGTATATCGGAGTTTAAAGTGCTCCTTATTGAGTTTACGCTCTAACTTGGATTAGTTTAAACTTAATGGTTGCTTATCATTAAATCCTTATCTCTTGGTGAAAAGTAAAATATACTCTTTGAAATTATGAACATTAATCATACACATGACTTTTTAGCAAGTTATAGTCTAATTAAAAAAAAAATGCAATGGCTTTGTCAGAATAAATAAAATGTTTAGTCCAAATATCGTACAATGAACACAAGGACTAGGTAGCTGCATCCTGCACAAATCTAGCAAGACTGCTCCTTATTCCGATGTCTTCTCATTACTTAAGTGGCATGGATGCTCATTTTTAGGCTAGGACATGCAGCTTTAGCCTCAGTCTTTTAGAATATCCATTATTTGTATCCATCAGGTATTAAGACTCTCGTTTTAAAATAAACGGTCACGTTCTTGCTAGCAACATCAATCTTAGCCAAGACCACGACTACTGTTCATCTGAAAAGGCTTTTGTTTTCCTGAAAAGTAACAGTGACTAATGGCAGGGCTTAGAAACTGGTCAATTGCCTGGGAAAAATACAGTTTCCGTTTTTTAAAAGACAAGGAAGATGAGCTCGAGGTGAGAGTGCCTGGTTGGGGGAAGAAAGAGGATGGTTGACGAAGTGCAGACCAAGGGAGGATGAGAAATGACAACACTTTTAGATTTAAACTGATCCAGGCAAAGAGCAGGGGAGGAGAAGTTGTGTATCATAGATCATATTCCTTCTTTTCATATTTTTCCACGAAGGGTGTGTAGTATCTTGACAGAGAAGGTTTGAGAGAGGTTAATATTGTACTAAGTGTTTTTTTGAAATGGTTGCATTTAGATTTAGTCGACAAACTACTCAGACCTTTCCCAAAAGAGACTATTATTTACATAATCACATTACATTATCATGCTGTATTTATGAAGACTTAGAAAATAGAAAGAGTTTAAGGCGAGTCCGCATTGGCTTTACTTTAAAGGAACGGAGGTTTGACTGCTGTTGAGTTCTAAATGTCAATTTTTCAATGTTGTTCGACCCCCAAACAATGTAAACTCAATTACATAGAATTTGAACGGAATCAGAAGGCCTTTATTAGTCCCACAGAGGGGACATTTACATTGTTACAGCAGAAAAGAGCCGAAGACAGCTTAATGTTACCTAAGTAGCATGCATAAGAAAAAGGAAGCAGAAATCTCACAGACAACTGCTATTTGATTTTTCAACAGAAGACAGATATATCAAGAATATCCAGTGTTATTCTCAAGTTAACCAGTGTGCAAAGTTTCAATTTGGACAAAAATAACGCGTGTATGACTTTAATTTAGTGGTAAATTGTTAGACACATTAAAGCTAACCTTTTAACCTGAGTTTATGAGGCTCTCACTGGCCAGCTGAAGCACTTTGCAGCAAGGACACTGACATCTAAGAGACATTGAGCAGACGGAGGGAGACACAATGACAGTGAATACATCTGGACTGGGTGTCCTCTGTGGGACGGCTTCAGGATAAGATAGGTGTGGAAGCCAACCGGCCCCTAATGTCAACAGTACAGAGGATACTGGGGACCTCTGTGCGGATGTGACCTCAAGAACTTGATGGACTTTGGGAAGTTAACTGCATGTGAATAAGCAAGAAGATAAAAGACAAGAACCAACCTGCGCACACTATGGTTACATTTTACAAAGCCGGTATTTCTTTGGACTGTTTCTGCTACTATTTTTACCTGTATATGGACGTCCTCACCTAGCTGCCTGGTCCTCTAAATAGTATGTACGTAGAAAAACTCCCAATCATGTTTCGAGGGCAAACTGTTTACCTTTCTGTTTTTAAGAATTATAAGTCACTAAACAAACTTATTTCTTGCATAACCATGATCTTTTAAGAAACCTAGCCAGTTTTTTGGTTGGCTTAACCTAACCAAGTAGTTTTGTTTGGTTTCCAATTTTGCTTTGTTAAAATGTACAGCATTTAACGCATTAACCGGTTAAAATATGATGTAATGAGTTTGGTTGTATAAGGACATCATTTTACATAAATGAGACATTTTGTGGCAAAAAAAGGTTTTCCCTCGCACTCCTGCTTCCATGTTGTAACAGCCTAAAGAAAATGTATAACGCCCCCCCCCACCCCAGACACACTGCACATGGTGTGAGTAAATCATATGTTTTCCTAGAAGCACACACTAAAAAATGATCACTGATTCTTCAACAAGTTTGTATGATAATGTGTGTTTGTGCAAGATGATGTCATTCACTTGAACTGAGCCAAAATACAACTCAGTCATATCCATCAATTGTTCTTACTTTGCTATCGGCACACACACGGAAGTTGGCTGCTGTATCAAACCCCACGTTACTAATCAGCCTTTCAGCTGTCTGCTAGGCCCTGATCCAGCATTACATCACCCTTCCCTCATCCAGGCCCTGGAGCCGAACACAAACTCACGCATCTAAGCACAGAACCAATTAGTAGGGCTGTTAGAGAACATCCATCACGCCAAGCCATGGTTCCTCAGAGCTAAAGTTTGGAAAGAAAACATCATTAGCTCTGGCCAGCAGCAGAGAAACATGTAATCTGTGAACACTTCTAAAAACACAGGAGGAGATTTGTCAAAACCAGACGTCAAACGCTGCAGCGCCACTGATCCTGCAGTCAAAACCAAGGCCAGAGCTAAGGACACATGTAGATCTTCATATGGGAACATAGGGAATTAATAAACCTAGTTGCATGTAATAAAATATAAAATAAAAAAAACCCACAAAGGATTTCACAGTGCAGTATGGAGATCATATGACATAACACATATATGTAAAAGTAGCCTTTGAGTTTTTCACTTACAGCTATTTTGCTATTTGCTAGCAAGCTACTTTCTCAATGTTAACAACAGCTATCGCTAGCCTGCTACTTCCTCCATGTTAACCAGAGCTATGGCTAGCATGCTACTTTCTCCCTGTTAACAAAACAACTAGCGCTAGCATGCTACTTTGTCCCTTTAACAACAGCTTTCGCTAGCGTGGTACTTTTCTCGAAGTTAAAAACAGCTATCGCTAGCATGTTACTTTCTACCATTGTCAGATACTCCCATACTCCCATACTAATGCCACTTTTTATAAAGTGAAATTGTGTTATTATCCTGTTGTTTACAGATGTGTCAGGAATCTATAACATCTATGCCGACAAGGTGCTACCACCACCGTCCTGCAGCGCTCCTCTAGCTTGTCCAGCTCATCCCAACACTCCATGCTCTCTGAAGGTTGGCATGGACACAAGGTAAGATTTACAGTGGTCATACTTGTCATAATTGACCATGGCATACTCCTATCACCACTTACTCAAATACAAAAGAAAATGTTTTCTGCTTTTTTTCATTCACAGTTACAATTGGTCTGTTAACAATTGAGGGGCACATTGAAAAGGAAGTCTTGGAGCAGAAATCTGCTGCACCAGAACTCAAAAAATATTTCTTCATGTTGCAAGGTTCATCTTAAAATAAGTACATGTGTTACATTCTTATAGTCTTGGACATTAATTTAAAACTCAACATTGGATTTCCTGTTAATCACACAAACAATGGTCTTTCAAAACGTAATTGAAAATGCAGTTTGTTGTAAGGGAACATAATATCTAGGAGACCAGGCTGCCTTTAGGGCTGCTCATATTGTTACAAAATATTAGTATTAAAATACCATTTCCAAGTTTTTAATGCAAGGGGCAGCAATAGCTACAGATACAAGAGAGATGATGAACTAAGATCCGGGAAGACCAAATTCATAAATAACCGTACATTGCAGTGATTTGTTATTGTGCTTGTATTTGATTTGCAGCGCCTTGCTTAATGTTGTCTTCTTGCATTGGCATCATATAACAAAAGAAAAGGTCGCATAGCACTGACAAAAACATGTCAGTTGCAGAAAACACAATGCGTTTAGTGATTTTAAATTAACAAAAGTGTTGCAAAAGAGTACACACATAATCACACACACAAACTCACTGCCTCCCCATGCTAACCCACAGTCCGTGTCTGTCTGTTCCATCTTCCAGCAGTACAAATGAGGTCATTCAGGATGGGTTTCATTAGGGGCCCTGGAGAGCCAGTAAATCAGGAGTGTGTTGTCTTTACACCATGCATGCGTGTGTGTGTCTGTGTGAGTGTGAAACACAGACCCACCAAGAGAGACAGACATGCAGAGAGAGAACATAATGAATTTAGTTCACTGAATGTCCATTCTCGCTGTTTAACAGTCTGGGAATCCGTCATTCTGACCTTTCCCTTGTTACGCCGTTGGGGCACTGCGACATTTTTCCACACACACACACACTTGCACGCACACACATCTGGCTTCCTCATTACAAATTAGGACTGAGCCTAATCCCAGTGTCAGCAGGAATTACAATGTGGTTGCTAAATGCTTTAAGACCACAGAGTGTTTTTTTCTGCTCTGAATCTCCTACCCTTCAGTTATTCAAATCCTCCCTTGATATAGGGATCCATCCTGAATACCTACTCATAATATCAGCCGTGGATTCCACTTTAGTGGTATTTGGACGTCTACTTTTAAATTATAGTGTTCAACATTTGGAGAGATGCTGTTTGCAAAAGAGAAGACCATTTTTCAACAATATTATTTTGAAGCCAGTTTTTCTGCTGACAAGGCTTCTTTGAAAATGTAATCAGAAATATGTTGGATTGAGCGGGTTGGAGTAAGGGAGGTTTCCATACAAGTCTTGGAAAATGTATAGTGATTAAGAAGAAGGGTTATTTTACATGAGGACAAGCCTGAGATATAGTAAAGGTTTTTTCATGGATAGGAGACAAATCTCGTTGGGTATTACTGAGCAGAAGGATCTGGGAGTTATGGAAAGTGTTGATAACTCAGAGAAACATAAAAGATATAGGGTGGTAATTTCTTCATGCAGATATAATGTTTATATAGTTTGTAAAGTGATTAAAGGTAAAGTCAAAGAAATGGAAAATGCAACAACTTTTTTCTTTCAACTGGAAAATCATTTTCTTTATCGGTCTGTTTTTTAAAAAGTGCTTAAAGCAGAACTTGTTAAGCATATACTGTAAGTCAGAGATTGAAATCACTAAATGGCTGGGGACTTCTATACTAGTTTACTTTACTCTGAAATGCATTTATATATATCCTCATTTTCCCTTGTTACGTGTCTGTGTTCAGTATATCTTACCTGTTTTAAACCAATGTTTAGACCCATGAAGTTAATGTTTTCTAACATAAGTATTAGTTTGAATACATCTTATTTTTAGGGTATTTGGGAAGAGTTATGTTTCTGTAAAACAAATAAAACCCTTACATTCTAGTGTTAGTAATATATAATGTAGAAACTTTATGTTTAGTGCGTGGGCCACTGATCTCAAGCTTTTGATTCGATTTTTGACTCAAATATAAACCTACATTAGCATTCATTTAGAGTCATGTTTCTGGCCACTTGGTATGACAAGTATGAAGTCAATGTTCTTCACCAAATGCCTCACCAATGCATCACTTCCACTGCGTGAACTAGACACAACTCCACTCACTAATGGTACCCGGGTCATTTTGATTTCCCGCTCAGTGTAGACAGGATCCTCAGCTGTTCACCAGCATTCTAAACTTGGCAACCAGGGAGAGTTACTTTTTAATTTGTGTTGAAGAAGGTCTTGTGGGCTTCCATTTAAAAAACCCATCTGAATAAAGAGAAAAAAAAAAAAACTGTGATAGTCATCTGTATCACTCAAATTTCACCCAAAACTAAATCACAAAATAGATATAGATTGTTTCATTAGAGGTAAACATGTCATAATTCATAAGCGTTTAAACACACCCTTTTCAAAGCCAAAGGACTGTATATATTGGGGATTGAATTTGAGTTCGTTTTTTTTTTTAAAGTAACACAAACACAAGCACTTCAAAAAGATCTAATGTCTCCTCAAAGCGCTTGAGCCACGTTGAGTGCCAGCTGACATAACAGGCTGCCATAAGTTCAAATAATCACCATGAGGACTGTTGTGTTTCTGTGTTGCCATCAACAAACACAACACTTTACAAAGCAGAGCGTGGTAGTCATGGATCCTCTTCATCAACTGCCCTATTGCTTCCCCCCCCCCAGCTGACACCTGCTTCTGGAAGTGTCCATGTCACTTTGAGACCCCCAGAGTTTTACACTATGTGCACTGCAAGTGTTTAGTTAAGTTGTAAACACCCAGTCAAATTTAAAGCAGATAACAACCATTTCAAAGGTATGGCAAAGATAACATTTAAGGGGAAACCTACAGGTGAATAATGTTAATGTAAGGTAACTAATGCTAACTTAGAATTTAGCATAAATCTACAGACACATATGGACACATTTTGTACAATAAATTCCTGAGGACACCTGTCCACATATAGCTTTTTTTCGTATTGAGAAAAAGCACTGCTCCCAGTATCATTTTTCTGAGCACTCCTTTTGTGCTATAGTTAACTCAAGGTGAACATATTTTAACTTTTGAGAAAGCTCGGGTGACGTAACTGTAAAGATTGGATGAAATATGTGGTTTTGGCCATGTCTGTCAGACAGTAAGAATGGTATCTGAGAATGAGACGCCTGTTTGTTGGATCAGACCAGTCGGGTGGACCCTGACTGTTGCTTCCAGTGACTGTTAAACTTTTATCTCCGCTCTACGGCTGTCAGACGGTTTTGTGCGGTGAAGCTCATTCATACGCAGTGTGAGAGCATCTTCAAGTTGGTCCTCATGGTGAACAAAACAATGTTAAACAGATATAGTAGCACAAACAGATGATAAAATCGAAGGGGCGATGTGAGTTTGTCATAAAACAGTGGTTGATGGTGATACGTTGGCGAGATTTTGTCATGGAAATAAGAAAAAAGATCTGGGAAAGTATTTTTTATTTAATGCTGAGAGGATCTGCAGAGCAACTGCCGCCGCCCTTCTGCCAGAAAAAAGGTATTTGTAGACACGTGCTCTTACCAGTCGGAAAGAAGAGAAGTCATGAAAGCAAAAGAGGCTCAAATTAAGTAAAATAATAATGTTAATGCAAGTAGGGTTTCAATTTAAAACTCAACTGACAAGTGTTTACTAGCCAAGGGGCAGTAACACGCTGT
Organism: Dissostichus eleginoides; assembly: GCA_031216635.1. Lineage (NCBI taxonomy): Eukaryota > Metazoa > Chordata > Actinopteri > Perciformes > Nototheniidae > Dissostichus > Dissostichus eleginoides. Next base: position 10,086,057 of record CM062268.1, on the reverse strand, counting down.
TTACACACAAATACATACACACAAACACACACACACCGGTCTCCGAGGGCCACTATCAATTACAGTTACCCCTTCCCGTTTCCATGTCAATAAAAACAGAGAGAAAATAGAAGTTAAAAATACTCATAGTTATGAATATCAATATGAAGCGAAACTATTGTTTCACAATAACATCCCAGTGATTATCTCGTCAACGTCACCACATAAATCTAATTCCTTTGTGCTCGTGATGGCAACACTTCCACGCACAATCTTTTTTGACAATAGTTTAGCAAAAAACATAGCCAAGAAATTCCCCAGTGATCTGATCCGGCTATTTTCATTCGAACAGTTTCATGGAGCTTGCGGCATAGCTGTGTGATGACTCATCATCTTTTACAATCTGACTTAAATATTGGTTTCCAGCATGCCAAATAAATCATATTTCACTCTCTCAGTCTCTTATGCAACCGTGCTGTTTCCAAGTGAAAACCCAGAGCCAGAAACTACTTGCATGAGCTCATCGCCTCGAAGCTGCTGCATGTATTATATTTTTTCAGTACTTGGTGAGACCTAATGCAACCCGACCTCACAGAGAAACTGTTGGGGCAGACAGGTATAACCTATAACACATGAGTCAAGGTCTGTCAGCGACAACAGTGATAGCAATTAGCTGCTTTGCTTTTCCAAACACCCTTTCTGTTGGAAACCAGTCAAGTGTTATTCCAGATCTGTCACAACAGCTCAGGAGAAGAGAGTCAGACGGTCCGACCCTCATTAGAGCTGTTTATTATCCAACGATCACAGGAACGCCGTGCTCCTAGCTTAAAGGGGAGAGACAGAAAGAGAAAAGAGAAAAAAAAACGGGGTATTTGTGGTGAGGAGGAAAAGGAGATGGGGAGGAAAGTGTAGGGTTGATTCCACACACGGATTAAACCTCAACAGAATGATAGAAAGTGGCACACACACTCTCAAAACACACTTTTCAACATAACTTTCCACTTGCTCCACATGGATCCTTATTAGGCATGCAGGAGTTAAGTGTTTGGCCAGAGGTTTGGTCGCAGGGTCTTGTGAGGTACACACACAAATACACACAGATGGGATCTTCCCTGCTCTTGACATGATATTTCCACTGAGTTAAAGTTACCAGTTTATTACTGAGACACAGCAGAATCAGATGGTCAGTCTGCAAAACTTAGACACACTATGACATATACAGCATGCACCCTTAATACACTTTAGCAATGCCCTCCATATCAACCTTCTGACTCACAGACAAGGATAATTGATTGATTGAGTGATTGAGCAATTTTTATTTTTATTATGATACAAGAACACAAATCAAAAGGATAAGATGTAACTGGAAACATTTCCAATATGGTCCAGAGAAAATTGAAGACAGTGAAAACAAAGAAGCTCAAGACATAAAACAACCCCTAAATGCAAAAAAGGAAAGTCACCAAAATGAAAAAATATATAATAATAAAAACATCAATACAACATTTAATTACAATTTCCATTATAAATCTGTTTCCCTGTTTCAAAGAAACATTCTAGCCTGACTTATATAAACCCCTGTTATATAAAAAGACATGGAAACAGTAAAAAAAAAAGGGAAGTGTACAATAAGGCCCAAAGATGAGGATCAAATATTATAATTGAGCAAGCATTGGGCCAACAGTAAAGCAAGGTGCAGGAGGTCAATGAGTTGCAATTTTATACAGTATGATAATGTTTAAATTCCAAAAAACATACCTACACTCCGACTAGGGGATGGTCGCGTATTTTAAACAGAAACATATTTTTGGTCATCACAGGTTTGCAGTGAGTTCGGATGTTATTTTTAAGTCAAGGCGGGCGTGTCCAGAATCTTAGGAACAGAGATAAAAACGTCAGTGGTGTCTGTTTACTGATTGCCTGCCAGTTCTCTCGCCACACTGTGTCGCAGAACCCCCAGGAAGTGTGCGGGGGGTTGAAGATAGTTTTTGTAGGTCCCAAAACGACGGTACTACAACTTTAGTGTCAGTCTATAACGTCATTGGGCCATTGATTTTGGACTGACTGAATAGATTGACTTAAAGGTCTCCTATCATGCAAAATGCACTTTTTGACGTCTTCTATACATAAATGTGTGTCCCCGGTGTCAGGGAACTCACAAAGTGTCAGAAAACAAAACCTCTCTCTTTTCCTCCGTACCCAAATCTCTAAAAACGGTGGTACAACGGAGCTGATCCAGATTTGCGTCTGATATGACATAATATCAGAAATGTGGATCCACGGCACTATCAGAAACATTGCTATCAGAAACAATGCCCGACGTTTCTTGGACGTAATATGGTCTTTGTTTACATTAGCAAGCATCACTAACACTCAGAGCTAAGCTGTACTGGAGAGAGTATGTGTAAAAAAGCAGGAAATAAAAAAAGGAACTCACCTTGTGGTAAACCCGCAAGAGAAAAAGCATTGGAGCTCCATACTGTTTCAGAAATAATCCTTGATGTGGTTTGGAACATGATATGGCATTTAATCACGGCAGCATTTAGCTGTATCTCGTAGAATTCTGAGCAGGCACAAGCTCCCCCTCCTCTTTTTGTTTTTTTCAAGCTGAGGACCCAAGATCAGCCATTCTCTAACAGGGCTTAAATAGAGGGATATGAGGGATGTCTAAAATGCTTGATCTGTTTGGTATTTTGAGCAAAACACATCATAGACATGTTTTTTATATATTTTTATATATCTGAGACCCATAATATATGCCTAAAAATAGCATAATAGGAGACCTTTAAGAGAAAAAAAGAGTGTTATTATTGAAATCATCTGGGTCTACAAGTTGTTTGATGATCTAAAGGCCGAATCCAGAGTTATGTTTCCTCTTCATTCATTTGACTGAGCCAAGACAGGCGGATGGGAGGTGGGGCTTACAGAAAAATGAAAGTGCGCATGGATGTCTCTGGATGATCAGGATATTTGTTGTACCTTCAGTTACTCTATTTTTGACTTATTTCGCAACTTCAACAGGAATGAACAGGCCCCCCCCCTTCAATGCTGTATCAAGTTCTCTTCATACATCCATGCAGAACCCCCTAACCATTCTCACTCCTCATGCCAAAACCTTATCAACCAAAGCAACAAAGGCAAGCAGCACTAGCAAATCAGATGCCGAGTAAGGTGAAGGCATGACCTGGCCTACTCTCCGTTTTATGGCTGTTTGTGTTTGAGATAACAGGCACACATGGCTTTCAGTGTAAAGGGACATTTCCTGACTATTGGGGTTTTGGAAGAATGGGTCTATGGAAAGGTTAATATTCAAGGTTTTAAGTAAAATGTCAAGGAAAACTATCCATTACATTTGGAACAAACATTGTACAACTTTGGTTCATGACCAAATCAAACAAAACCAAAAAGTCAGATTCGGCAGGACTTTTAGTTTAGTGCTAGTAAGAACAATATTACCATGCTAAGACTCACATGTTAAATTGTTGAACATAGTAAACATTAAATATAAAAATGTTAGCATTTCCATTATGAGCAACATGCATGTTAGATTTTAGCTCAAATATCGTCAAGCGTAATATCGTCTCATTAACATTATAACATTAGGTTTTCATGGATGTATTCGTTTTTCTTCCATCATATACAGCATGTCTCTTTTTGAAAATTACAACTATGAATTAGAACACTTAGTCCTAATCATACCAATGTAACTTTTCATTCAACTTTCTTTCCTTGAAAGTTCTAGCGAGTTCTTGTTTGGACATGGGTTGGAAAAAGGTTAACCTTTGAAAAAAAAAAAAAAGGAGATATTTGGGTTCTGGGTTGGAAATATTTACAACATGTCATTAAATCCTATAAAGGACTAATGGCTCTTTATTTACCCATCAGACTTTCCCTCATATTGCTGGTTCCCTATAACAGCACACCTAGAGACACCAGATCCCGGGTCCCGCAGACAAACAGCAGGACGGATACAACTAAAGCAGCATTAAATCATCTACTGCCTCCTGCATTATGCTGAGATACTTGTTTTCTGTTCAGTTACAACATACATGGATCAGAGTGTGTGTGCTACACTTTATCTACACTGAGCCTCAAGCACCAGACCTGGCTGGCCTCCGATCTTTCAAAAGGCTTATCATCTAAAGATCGGGATCTTGATTGAGTCACTGCAATTATAAAGAACTGATGAAACCTTTAGTACCCCCTGTTTCCTAGCAATAAACATTTCTGTTGTGTTTTATTCACCCTGACCTGAAACTACGTCATTTGTTTTTTTCTTTTTATTGGATTGAGGTTTTCCCAGCAGAGTTTTTAGTGTAAATGTAAACCTCTGCCAGCCCCACTCAGGCCATCTATGGCTGCTTTATTAGGACCAGTACAAGTATTGATGTTTTTTTCTTACTGAAGCTTCCCCAGGCAAGATTTCTGCCTATTTTCATCATTTCTACTTATTGGTTTTCTTGCCAAAAATAGTTTTCAGTATTCCCACAGACAGTATTTTAGTATTGTCAGTGTGGGAAAGCCTCTGTAATATCATGTACGACAGAGGAATCACCATCTGTGTATATTTATGAAGTCTTAAGAAGTATTTTTTAAATAAATAGCTGGATAATAAAGTATTATTCAATTACATTCAGGGTACTTTAGCCTTATAGATATTTAGGATAAATACATCCTGTGTCAAAATCTGGTCTTTACGTCATCATCTTCTCAGGAATGGTGAGTCATTTCCAGGAATTTTTAGGAGTTGCACAATGCAACATGTAGTGTGAGAAAAAAGCGTGTAGAACTGTATGGTGTTTATTTGAGACATTAGTAAAGTTACTATACAAAAGTGACTGTATTAGGGGGCTTCGTGGCCACACTAAATATGAATGATGTATGTAATGTGTAAGATCAGCCAAATGTTTCTGAAACAGCGGATTGTTTGTATCGGAAGAAGCTTTACACCACAACCATGAGTATTTTGTAGGCCCTCTCCTTCTGAACGCCTTGCGTAGCTTAGCTTTCAGGAGTTGCAGACTTCCAATTAAACCTTTTGTAATATTGTATCAATAATTTAAGTATTTCAACTTTATGGTTTTTAATCAGGAACTTCAGATTACGATCAAACAGCTTGTGAGAAATAGGGTGTGTCATGTTTAGAAGGCTACAGCTCTTATCCCAATGTTTCAGATCCATATTTATTAATCAGTTACCTGTTAAAGGGGCCCTATTAAGCTTATGGGGGTTTTCCCTTTCCTGGAGTGTGTTATATAGGTTTTTGTGCATGTAAATGGTCTGCAAAGGCTAAAATCCCAAAGTTCCGTCCAGAGGGTGTGTTTTCTCTCACACACAAATAAAGACTCTTTTGAACATTGAGGCATGTAAACATGTCACATTATAGGCTAAAAATACAATTGATAAACCTGAAAATGAACATAATAGGGCCCCTACAGGACAAGAAAATTGAAGGACTCGGATCGAGACATCCTTAGGGAATCTGTTGGGCAGCTGTGTGTACATTTTTAGAGTTAGCTTTTTCTTTTTTTTTCTATTTTGCCATGGCAATTCCATAAAAAACATCAAAGGTCAAACATTTTTAAAGCTTTTTTTCCGTTCTCAGTAGTGCTGCTCTACTCTGTTTGTGATAAAACCTGGGCCCCACACACACAAAAACATACACACACTGCCCCCTTAGGGCACAGGCAGCTCACACACAAACACATCTGGTCTCAGTCTGAGTAAAGCTCTGTTTATCCCTGTAAATGGACTCAGACTGACCAGTTTAGGTGTCCTCTCTGTGGAGGCTCCTCTTCATCAGTCCACTTCAAAGCTGACGGCTGACATATTTACGAGCAGTGAGGCTCAGCAAGTCTTACGAGCATGTTCTTTTTTTGAGTGTGTGTTCTGTGTTTTTACAATTTTACAAGAAGTTTACATTTAACTTGTATGTTTGAAGTTCAATATAGGTTTAAGGAGAGACACTACAGGTGAATAGGATAAAGATACAGATAGATATCACCATGACACCAACCCAGTTGATTACTGTACTTACATTGAGACGATTATTATCGTATTATAATACAAGTATTATCATTGAGTTAAGTTCATTTCTTGTCATTGTACAGGTACAACAAAATCTAAATATATTTTAAATATGTTAAGCTTTATTCATTAAATATGTAACATTTCCATACATTCCCAAATCGGAAGACTGGCCAAAGGTTTTTAAGGAAGGAATTAACTTTGGATATCTCTTTGTATCACTCCATAAATAAGAAATACTATCGCTAGCCATTAAAAGAAATCACCATGTTTTACGACAAAAATATGACTTTAATCAGGCAATGAATGATATATGAACCCTCTGTAAAGGCTTTACGCATATACTGTAGATAGAGAGATAATGAAACTCGAGATGTGTATATATGTAAGTGCCACTAAAGTGGAGATTTTTGGATCACAATATGAGAACAATTGATCAGATTGAGAAAACGGGGGGTTACGTATTGTAACCCTAGTTATATAAGCACAGACGGAGCCCTCTACTGGACTCAGCATTCACCTACTGAGATATCTATAAACGTAGCCGGCCCCTCGGGGCGGGCCTACCTTAATGCGCGCGCAAGCCCACCGTATATAAGGCGGCCACGCCTCCTGACTGTCATCCTTTTCTCTTCAGCGAGCAAGCAACAACTGAAGCAGAGAAAGTAAAACGTTTGAAAGAAGAGAAAAAGTTATCATACCTTCATGGAGTCGCCACTTCTAGAGACCCGGGCCTGTCCTTCGTGCCCTGTCTTAATAGCGGGCGCCGATCCCCACCACCTCTGCTTCGAGTGTTTGGAAAACCACCTCTGCAGGCGAGTAAGTAACCCCAGCGGTACCACGAGGTGAGCAGCCGCCATGAGACCCAGAGTCTGCATGATGGTCAAAGCTGTCACCGTTGCCCCCTCTCGCAGTCTGCAAACTGCCTGAAGCAGGGATGCCTGTCTGCTCTCTGACAGGGTGGCACGTAGTCTGCCTGCATCAAGCAAAAATCCCCAGATACCCCACCTGCTGGTGAGGTATGGGACTGCTCTTCTTCCAATTGACCGCAATCCACTTGGATCAATTGGGCTGTGTTTGCCTCTTCCCTGGACCTGGCCATGACTATAAGGTCGTATTACAAAACCCTCATGCCATGGTCACGAAGCGGCTGAAGCGCTGTGGCCACACATTTGCTGAACGTGCGTGGGGATAGGAAGTAGCCAAACTGTAGTCTGAGTATTCGTAGGCTACCCCCCTGAAAGGCAAAACGCAAATACTTTCTGTGCTTTGGAGCAATTTTCGACATGAAAGTAAGCGTCCTTCAGGTCGATGGTTGTGAACCAATCGCCCGGCTGCCGTAGTTCCAGTAATTGGTTTACATATGGAACTTTTCGCAGGCAATGTGCTGATTCAGGCTGCGAAGATCCAGAATGGGTCTGAATTCTCCTGTCTTCTTGGGAACCAGGAAGTACACAGTGCACACTGTTGAAAGGAAACCTATCTCCTCCTGGATGACAGATTTGCCTGAATGGAGGAGGGATGCTGCAAAACTGGAGTGAGTACCCCAGTTTCAGTGTCCTGTCCATCCAGTCTGTCAGTACACAGCTGAGCCTCCATTCCCCATAAAACTGTGTTAGGGGACCTGCAAGCAGCTGTGGAGTCGCAGCTAGAAGCTGTAGCACTCTCTGGTGGCCCCCTCCGCCGCCAAACCTTCCATAAAAGGAAGATTGGCTCATGGGGGGCTGACACAGAAAGGGCCGATTTTCTACTGAGGTCCTTGAACACACCGCGGCCACTCTCAAGGGGGCCCGCGCGCCTTCGTATTAACGCTGTGTTTCACATTCAACGGTGAAACGCATTAATCGGAGCTATTATACCAGGCAAGGTGTGTTTTCTGACAACAGCACGCCGGCAATAGCGTCTCTTGAACCCGCACAGTGCTTTGACAGCACTTTCTGCGGTTTATTCCACTCACGTGAGCGCGCCCACCTGCTGCTTCCTTTACTGGAGTTTACAGCGGGGCGGCGAGTGTGGGACAGTGTTCTGTCCTCTGAGGATGAGCAAGAAGCAGCATACGCCAATCTGCGACTACTTCTCATCCACGTGACCAAGGAAATCGATCCAAAGAGCCCTTCCGTATACACGGGTCTCCCAGGAGATCATCACCGTAGACCAAGCTATTAATTCGGCCGATGCTGAGGCCAAATAATCGCTCTGATCTGGTGAGGTGGGGGCATCTTGCGGAAGAGCAATGATCGAGACGCCCAACACACCCGTGTTTATTTGCAGCCGCCCTGTCACGCAGCAGCGGGGCAGAGGCTCTCTGCCCAGCCTGCTGCCTGCTGGGAGCAGATGGGCTGCCACGCTCTGCCGCCATGGTCATCACCTAGGGGGAAGTACAGACCTGGGCGGTGGACTTCCATGGACGCCGGACCTGGAAGTGCCCGACAATGAGAAGTCCTCGTCATCCTCCTCCCCGGCAAACGGAGCCATCCGCCCCGCTGGAATGGCGAACGTGAATTGCACCGCCTCGGCCATATCCTGGTCCCCCAAACACTCGAAGCAGAGGTGGTGGGGATCGGCGCCCGCTATTAAGCCAGGGCACGAAGGACAGGCCCGGGTCTCTAGAAGTGGCGACTCCATGAAGGTATGATAATTCTTTCTCTTCTTTCAAACGTTTTACTTTCTCTGCTTCAGTTGTTGCTCGCTCGCTGAAGAGAAAAGGATGACAGTCAGGAGGCGTGGCCGCCTTATATACGCTGGGCTTGCGCGCGCATTCAGGTAGGCCCGCCCCGAGGGGCCGGCTATGTTTATAGATATCTCAGTAGGTGAATGCTCACATAGCATGATTGAGGGTAGTACCCATAGAGTCCAGTAGAGGGCGGAGCCTGTGCAAGATATAACAGGATTTAAAGTGTTTAATGTGTTGTAAAATGTCTTAAAATAAAAGGTAAATAAATGTAACTAATACATAACAATATGAAGCTTCCTCACTTGATTACTTGCGACAATAATTTGTTGTATTACTGTTAAGTTTAAATATGTAATGATCTAATAATAACCTTGCGTGAATTTATGGAGAAATCTAGGGATGCAAATAGACAAAGTAAGTCAAATACACCAACATTTGATTTTTTTATGTTTCCTTTTTAATATAGCAGAATGAAAGAAGACATTTTAGAAAAACAAAAACGACCAAAGACTGAAAATTGAACATTTTCGTAAATGTGTTTTTTTTCCTTTGAGAGAAAGCTGATGTTTCAAGAATTACACTTGAAAATGCCCGTAAGAGCTAATTCTGGAGAAGTTGTTTGCTAAAGTGATCAAAATCGAGCGGCTGTCTTACTTACAGTGAAGTTTCAAGTTTCAAAGGAACATTTAAAATCACATGAAACATCTTATGTTTATTAATCGCAGGGAAGCAGGTCACACATGGAATCATTTTTCCATAAAATGAACTATCTGGTGCAGATATATGTTGGGCTTGTTCCAGTACCAAAAAAACGTTAACGTTTTTGGATCACATGAAGAATCACACTCAAAGTACCATAGTGTTTATTACTGTAAATGCCTTCAATAAGAAATATTGTATTTACACTGTGTGCATATCTTTGATATTCATCTTGTTCATACAGTGGATACATGGCTCCTTGTTGTTTCTGAGGTAACAGAGACTTTCTGTTGTATACTACATTTAGTTTTTGAGCACACACTTATTTTCAATAAAATAAAATGAACAATGCAACTGCAGTTCGGTGGGCTAAGGATTGCACCACTGCTTTTTGCAGATGATGTGGTTCTAATGGCTTCATCGGTCTGCGACCTTCAGCACTCACTGGATCGGTTCACAGCCGAGTGTGAAGCGGCTGGGATGAGGATCAGCACCTCCAAATCTGAGGCCATGGTTCTCAGCAGGAAACCGATGGACTGTCCACTCCAAGTAGGGAATGAGTCCTTACCCCAAGCGAAGGAGTTCAAGTATCTCGGGGTCTTGGTCTCGAGTGAGGGAACAATGGAGCGTGAGATGGGCCGGAGAAACTGAGCAGCGGGAGCGGTACTGCAGTCGCTGTACCGCACCGTTGTGACGAAAAGAGAGCTGAGCCAGAAGGCAAAGCTCTCTGTCTACCTGGCCATTTTCGTTCCTACCCTCCTATGGTCATGAAGGATGGGTCATGACCGAAAGAACGAGATCGCGGATACAAGCGGCCGAGATGGGTTTTCTCCACAGGGTAGCTGGCATCACCCTTAGGGACAAGGTGAGAAGTTCAGTCATCCGGGAGGGACTCGGAGTTGAACCGCTCCTCCTTCATGTTGAAAGGAGCCAGTTGAGGTGGTTGGGCACCTAGTAAGGATGCCACCTGGGTGCCTCCCTAGGGAGGTGTTCCAGGCTGGGAGGAGACTGAGGGGTAGACCGAGGACCAGGTGGAGGGATTATATATCTTCGCTGGTCTGGGAGCACCTTAGAATCCCCCAGACAGAGCTGGATGATGTGGCCGGGGAAAGGGAAGTTTGGGGCTCTCTGCTGGAACAGCTACTTCCGCGACCCGACCACGGATAAGTGGGAGAAGATGGATGGATGGATGGATGGAAAATGAACAATATAGATAAAACACTGTAGTCCTGTGCTAGGGGTGAATTCACAGTTCGGTATGTACCTCGGTTTGGGGAGTCATGGTTCGGTACGGGTTCGGTACAACAAGAAAAAGCAAAAGAAAGTCCCAAATGCATAATTCCAGGGTTTTTTTTTAATTTATTTTGAACAGTAGTGCAAGTGTCACTTTAAAAATAAGGAACTCTAACATTTTTGAATAATTAACTTTATTACAGTTAAAAACAAACCACAAACAGTACCACACACACTCAGATGGCCATATTATCTATAATGGCTGATGTCAAACAAAAAGGTTCAATAAGCTGTAAAACTAATAAGAATGTCTTGAAAATATTACAAAATAAATAATAAGATAGTGTTTCAATCACTTTCAATCACAATCAATAAAAGCCGGGGTCCTCTACTATTGCATAAGGGCACAGCATAGCCGTTGAAAAACATATGCCAAAAGCTTCCGTTATTTATTTTGGTCTCTCGGCTTTCATGTCTATTGGCTTCTTAAAAACAGCGGGGATAAGCTTTTGAACTGCTGTTGTCTTTTGCCGGGCTCCGGTGATTGGCAAATCTGGGTGATGCCTTCTGATATGGTTTAGCATGTTTGGCGTGTTACCATTAGCATACCGCACCGCTGTCGAAAAACGCCGGCACACCGTCCTCGTCCGATCCACCACTCGCACTCCATCGTTATTGTAGTCCACAGGGAACCCGAAATGTTCCCACACAGCTGATTTAAAAGAAGCAGGTGGGTTCTAGCTCCCCTGTGTTATCTGAACTCGCAATACTAACTTTTCTTCTGTTTATTTGGTTCGTTTTGTGTTTTCTCCTTCTTCTTCATTTGTTGTTTAAGGGCGGCTGGCAAACAGCTTTTAGGCGCAATACCGCCCCCTGGATTATACATAGTGCAGTGGATACTGGCCTGAATGACAGACTTTTTTCCCACTCGTAAAAAAAAAGGCGTATTCGTCGTGTCACTGCATGCACCGAACCGTGACGTCCGAACCGTGATGGTACGGGACGAATACGGATACCGTTACACCCCTACTATGTGCCCAAATATAGTTAGATTCAGTATTTCTCAATAAGTGTGTCGCTGAAGTCTAACAAATGTGTTGAATATATTTACCTTCTCAGAGTTTCATTATTTATTTAATTCTTCAAATAGTGTTTTATTTACATCCATGTTTGCTGTCCTCAGTATTGGAGTATTTGCTTGCTGTGCTGCCTGTGTACAGAACTTTGCATGTGCATCAACAAGCGTGCTCTATTAAACTACTACTACTATGCATGAACCCGTAAACTGTTGCATTTTCCCCTGTTTGATAATTCAATATCAAGTTTTTTTAGCATGAGCAAAATCTATGCAACAACAAAAACAAACCTTCACCATAAAACATACACAAACACACACACCAATTAAATGAGTCTCTGAAACAAACTGACGAGGTAGGAGGTTCGCCGTTACCGCTTCATCTGCTCACTCTTCCAAGGCTGCTGCTCAGTATAGTTGGTTCTGCTCGATACACACACAAAGAAAAAAATCAGATTGTATAAAAGTCTATAGGAAAATAATTTTACTTCTCACATGATTTATTACTTCAGGAAATATTTAACTGTTGTGATTATGGTCTCAATTATAGTTTAAAGTCTTCGATACAGAATGATGTTGGTTTCCTGTCTGATAATTAGCTGATCAGATTTGGCAATGGTGTGACATCACAACAGATGTTTGGGTTGCAACAATTAACCAATAACCAACCAAGGTAACACACGCCCACCTTATCACCTGAATCTCCTCTTAGAGCGCTATTATGTTTTTTTAACCAATCAATTCACAGAGGGGCGTGGCCAGCAGCAGCTCATTAGCATTTAAAGCTACAGACACAGAATCAGCACTTTTGAAACAGGGCTGAAACAGAGGGGATTATGGCAACAATGCATGATCTGTTTGGTACTTTGAGCCAAAAAATTCAGAAACATGTTTTGTATATAACTGAGAACTATAATATAGTGTTGAAAAATAGTATAATAGGGGACCTTTTAGGCATGGCTAACTTATGATTGACAGGTCGCTACAATGTCTGGTTTGGGTCTTTTCTGTGGTTTTGTCTAAACACATTAACCCTTTAAACAGTGGTAACAAAACATGTTTTGTTATAAGATCATCCTACCTGTGGTGCTTTTCTTCTTGCTGTGGAGAAAATAAATGACAATCATTTTTTCAGGCATCAACAGTGGTGGAAAGAAATAGCCTGTCCTGCATTCATGTTTAAGTAAAAGTACAATGGTATGCAGAATGGTCCTTTTCAGAATAGTACATATCACATTGATGGAATACGTTTATTGATGCGTTAATATGTTTATTCCTTTTGCCGCTAATAAAGGTAAGGCGGAGCTCATTTCAATGACTTTGTCTGAGGGACCCCACACTCACCTAAGTGCAGGCAACACAGCAGCACACACATGGTGAGCAGCAGCGAGATGACCATGTAAAACATCCAGCCGGTTGGCTCTGAGGAGAAAACAGAAAACCAACATGACCTTTATATAAATGCATATACAGTCTATAGCGGTCAGACTTTACAACCACCACAGACCCTGGTAGACCCCACACACATATAACAACAAAGACTATCTAACTAACACTCCTGTTGTGCAATACTACTTATGTGCAATATATATATATACCGTAAATAGCTGTGCAATTTATACTACCATCTTTTATACTTTCACCTGGCTGCTATATCCCTTAACTGTTAACTGTACTTAACTGTACTGGATGTGTATCTTGTAAATTGTGTAATTTCTAGTTTTTTATCTTCATATCTTTTTTTATGGATGCTTCTTAAGAGATTTTAAGATATCTTTGGCTCTTTGTGGAACAGGTGTACATTTCTCCTCTGTGGGACGAATAAAGGTATTCGATTATAATAAACATGACTATTTTATTGGTATTATATGTCCTACATATATTATGTAGCATTGTTGGAGGACTCTGGTACTTAAGATTTCCATTGCCATATCTACACTGTAGCTACTGTGCACATGACAATGAAGCCTTGAATTGAATCTTGAATCTAGTGTTAGATATGCTCCTCTGCTGCTGTTCAGTGGTAGCTCACAGAACTGCAGTATATTAGGTGTTACTAGTGTGTTACGGTCCTATTGCTGCTACATTATGGCAGAAGTCATAACAAATATTTTGGTCAATATTGACTGATTGAAGAATCGACATATTGACCATATTGTTAATTGACTTTGCAAATATAAGGTGGATTTTCTTGAATATATATTTATATACATACATTATTTATTTGAATATATATATATATACATACATGATGTGGAGATAAAATATATATATATACAAAAAAATATGTTTATGTTTGACAATGTACATATATGCACATATTTAAATAAATATATTGTATTTTTTCATGGATACAAAATATATATTTATTGAATAAAATAAATATATTTTTAGTTTTTTCATTAAAAAAGATAATTCTGGTGTAAGGGCACAACTGTAAAGGAAAGGTGCGACACGCTGGATTAAAAACACAAGTAAAATGAGTGTGATTAAAACAGAATGTGGCACAATAATCGTTTTATCTGGATTATCTTCTTTTCAACATTTAATGGAAGCCAATATCATCATTAAAAATAAACCTAATAAGCGTATTATCCCAGCCCTCCTCCACTCACCCTCCACAGTCAGGTTGAAGCTCTTTCTGATGGGCACCCTCAGGGACTTATGGGATACTGTGCATGTGAACTCCCTTCCCGAGTGCTTGAGTGCAGCCCGCAGGTAGAAGAAGGCCGTCAGCGAGTACGTCTTGTCGTTGTTCTGTTTGTGGCTGGACAGCAGAACGTTCTGGAGCTTCACAGGGAGAGGAGCGCCCACCCTCTGTCCCGCCACCACCGGGTCCTGCATGTACCACCCGATCTCCACATCCAGAGGGTAGTAACTGTTTGCCTCACATGTCACCCTCTGCTCCCCGCCCTCCAGCAGCGTCAGAGTGGGTCCAACGTTGAGGGAGACCCTGGGAGCCTCTGAGGAGAGGAGAGAATAAAGTCAGATCCTCTCAGCAAAAGGGTTCCATTATGAGTTTGACTCCAGCTGCCAATCTTGAGTGCAAAAGCAAGTGTGTTTTAGGTGGTACAGTTACTTCAATAGAGTGGTGCAGTGATGACGTGATTTTATAGGCCGACTCGAAAGTTAGCATCGCAAGGGCTCCTTTGACAAAAAGCAATGGGATTTCCCTATCGGATTTTGGTGTATTGCAGAGAATAAGATCTGAGGCAAATGCACGTTTATGATACTTAATATGTTTTGTTTAGCAGGATAATCTCCATATATTAACACCACTTTGTGATCTTTGAAGCATAAAGAAATCGCCAGAAGTAAAAAGCTAACGTCATGCTATTCACAAACGACTGTACATCAGGGTCGCATGGCTGCACATCACCACCGCTAAGCTAAAGGAGGACTCGTGTCAGCGTGATGATGTTTAGTAGTCTCATTTGGTCACTGATTAGCAACCGCCGTTTTCAAGACACATAGCTTTCAATATTCATGAGTTGAGTATTTTATTTTCTGAAGTATTTTATGTTTTAGAACATAACTGGAAAATTGTAAGCTAGCCAAAACTTATGTGATGTTTCTAACTACAAAGTAACACAATAAAGAAAACGTTGACTTCGAGAGGATGAAACCGGGGGAAAAATGCTTACTCATTTCTGGGTTTTAGGACTCATTCTTGCACCACTGAATTCAGTGTCAATACCATGTTTGTACATTTAATATAAACTGGTGTGAATAAAACTGTTAGCTTAGCACATCACTTGAAACAGCTAGCCTAGAAGAAACATACAAGCAAAGCAGGCAGCACAGGTATTTCATTGTAACTTAGTTTTGTCTGTCACTGTAAATTCCCTCTCTTCATAAGTCATGGTCACATTGTTTTTATTATTATATATATTATTTATCCCTGTGACAAAAACAGTCCAAAACAGGCTTCCCTAACAATTACTACGGTGACGTCACTAGTGCTTTCACTGAAAAGTTGAAATATTTTACTCTCAAAGCGCTCGGAAGGGACACACAAAAAAAGTGAAGCACCCGGTGGCCGCTACCGACGGCATGGATTGGAATCATTGAATCATCATTGGAATCAATTTTAAAAGAATGCTGGCAAGTTGCAAGTTTTCTTATTTCTGAAACAGATACTCTTTAACTATGAAAGATTCTTCACATTTATCCTTTTTTGTCATACAGAAAAACAGACGTTCATTTTATAACTCACATTATTAATAGCCCAGAAATGTCAGTCTGGTCTGATCTTCTCTTTGACTCTTCCTTACCTTCGATTTTCAGAACAATATCCATACTGACGAACAGTGGAAGCACGGACACTGAACAGATGTACGTCCCTTCACTGCTCAACTTGGTGAAGGGAAGGGTATAGGAAGCGTCCCCGTCTGCCAGGCTCCTATGTAAGACCCCGGACTCCTTGCTCTGTACTGAGCGGCTGCTGTGACTGAAGAGGCTGGTTCTCTCTCCAAGCTGCTGCAGGAGCCACTCCACATGAAAGTTTGGTCCATGGTGGTCAACAGCAAACTGGCAGTGGAGCTTCTGTTTGGAGCCCAGGCCTGCTCTCACTGATGGAGTTAGTGTTTTCATTACCATGGCAGCTATGGACACGGAAGAGACAAGACACAGGCACACAGACACACTTAGTTCTTAAACCAAAAATGGCCAGCATTACATTTCAATATGGAACTGACTTTAAATTAGGAGTTAAAAGTGTTATATCTTGCATATCTGGTGACGAAAGAATAAAAAAACAAAGATAATGTTTGATGGGAGTAAATGGGGACAACGTTTAACTTCAGCAAAACGTTATCAACACAGTACTAATCCTGGAGTTCAATGCAATAATTTTTTTGAGTAATTTTGAATTTATTAATTGCGGCCCCCATTCACTTCCACTCACAGGACTTTTTCTCTGATTGTGGATTCTCTTTTACCGAGAAGACATGCAATAAGAACAACATTTCCCTCAGGATTTGAAGGTAACAATAATAATTTATATCTGTGTTTTGTGCCTCTACTGTGACATGTTTCCATGCTTTAATGTTCAGAAAGCTCTTGATTTTTCTCATTCTGCCTGTGCTTCAACACCTGTTTTCACCCTCTGTCTGAAACCAGAGCGCAGTCTACTCTGATTGGTTAGCTGGCATGCTCTGTTGCGATTGGTCAACCGCTTAAAGATGTCCCTTAGCTTATCACGTACAATGTGTAGGGAGTGCTAGCCCATAGAAATTTAGCGGGTAAAGTTTTTCTTTAACTGTGTGAAAACTCCACCTTTTGAGTGGTTGCTAACATGACGTTTCGAGCAGATCTCATAAGATCCATGAGAGTGTCCTATAAACATCATTACCATGATGACGATCTTGATGAATAAAGTTGTACCAAAACTTTCACTTGTGAATCTACAATACAATTTTGCATCCCAAAATGATTGAATAAAAAGACATGTGTTGAGTGTTACTTGTTGTGACGAGCATCTCTCTGTCGCCGATGGGAGTCCAGCTGTTGTAGTCCTGCTGTCCCGGGGCTGCTGTGTCCGATGGGTGTCTGAGGAAGCCTGTGATTCTGAACAGGCCGTTGGTGTGTTTCAGGGTGCAGGTGAACCAGTGGTTGTACTTCCGGGCCCCCAGCACCGGCCAGCGAACATGGATGCCCGCTGTGCTGTACCTACGCAGCTCACACTCCAACTGCTCCGCCTCCACTCCCTCCAAGTATCGCCGCAGGTCCAATTTAGAGACTACAACACAAAAGATTACATTAGAAAACAATATATTTTAGTCTGTAACTCAATAGGCTGCAGGTCTTACCAGTAATCAGGAAAGTGATTCCATGTGGATTAACAGCAGCATCTCCTATTTGACCAAACTGCAGCATGGCCTTTCTGTGGATGAGCTGAGTCTCCGTGTGACCCTTTCATTCTTAGACACGTTTTCATCAGTGAACTGACAGGGCAGCCATGACACCTGATGGACACACTGCACACCTGAGAGACACAGAGGGAGTCAGTGTAGTTCACAAACATATAGTACAGTGTAATGTAGTGATAAACTCAGGCTTGGGGAGTAAGGAATTTCATGTACCAGGGTTCACGACACAAAACAAAAAAGGGTTACAATGTTACCTTAAATGTTTTAAATGAAGAAACAATATATTGTTGGAAATATACTGAAACATGAAAAAAACCCTGATGAAAATGTCGGCTTTCTTCTTGATAGTTAAATTGTGCAATGTTTTCACATGCACATAATAATTAAAGTTAGTTAAAATTAGGAAAAGTCATTTAATTGTATTTGAAGTGATGTCAAACATCAGGACATGCTGTCACACCACAGGACGAGATGAGACGTATGAACATTGTATGATTTGTCAAATGTATTAAGTGCTTTTTAACAAACAAATCAATTGCAATTTTAACATTTAACAAAATATAAATAAAATATTGTTTCTTAGAGAATGAATTTGAATTCAAAGTGAACAAGACTTACTGAATAATCAACATATTAGCCATCACTTATACTATACATAGTAGAGTAGAAGAATGTATAGCAGTTTAGTTTACTGTTGGTATTATATATATTAGCAGTGTTGGGCAAGTTACTTCCAAAATGTAATATATTACATATTACTTATTACTGTCTTTTTAAAGTAATAAGTTACATTACAATATTACTGTCTTTGAAATGTAATGAGTTACACTACTTTTTAGTTACTTTTGAGTTACTTTCACCAAAATAACTGCAAAAGAATGGCTAGGTATTTTAAATGCTAAAATGTAGTTTAGTGCAGTCATTATACATCCAGTGAAGGGCAATGTGGTATAGCATAACAACTGTGTAGGCCATTAAGGCTACAAACAACTGTTATTACACGGCTTAGTTGAATACTCAATTCTGATTGTAAATTCTTAACATGTGACACGTTGTTAATACAGTACAGACCACTGTCAAGGACTATAATGAAGGTTGCTAAGGAGGATCAAGAAAGAGAAAGGAAAAGAGGTTAAAAGAAGGAGCGCTGGACGTCAGATAAATCACCAGAAGAAGGCAGAGAGGAAGTAAACATAACAGGAACACGGAATGGGCTCTGTATTTTGTTTAGTATATGGCCATGTACTGTACAGGCCCGGTTCCAGAACAAAATGACTTGGGGTGCCTCTGAGATTACAGGGTGCAGCACTAGTAGGTTTACATGAGCAATAGTGGCCGGCAACAGCAATGAAAAATAGCATTGATGTTATGGTCCCCAATGAACAGATTATGGCATTTGTTATGTTTTGAAACCAAGCAAGTGAGAACATTTCAAGTGTGTTAAAAGTGCAATCCTGAAATATTTCATATAGTCCAAAGTGGACTATGGCAAGGAAAAGCACAAAAGCTTCAAAACTGTACTGATAAAACAAAAGAGAACATATTGTAAAATCAAGGCAAATATTATTTGAACCAGCTCATGGTTTGAAATGGCAAACATTGAAAAGCAAAAGTATTATTAAAACCATGTACTACATCATCACCTTGGTCCCATCATATACTCTGGGAAGAGAATATTTACTGTGCTTGAAAACTGGTATCACATCAGAGGTTGACTTTGTGACCTGGAGAACATTTCAGCTGCAACATTAGCTTGTTGATAAGCTTGGGATATGAGATCTTTTTGTAGCCATTCGTGGTGAAGGCATCTGTGCTATTGTATGCATTATTTTTTGACCCAACATTTCTACAGGCATGGCAGAATATGGCACTATTTTCACATGAATATTCTAGCCATTGTCTATTTTTATACCACGAGCTGCAAAATGACCGCCTTACCCCACTGTGCAGGCGGGTACTTGTTTAGATATACCTGGGCAGGCTCTGTTTTGCCGTGGTATCCTGGCACCTGCGGGCCGCAGAGGGGCGGCGTAGTTTCGGGTGACGAGACGAAGACTGATGCTCCGGGGGCGAGTCAGGCGGGAGTAAGCTAGTGTCCACGACAGAGGGTAACGTGATTTCCCCATCTGACCTGTTGCTATTGCCTGCAGTAGATGCAGTGTTGCTGGCGTTTAGTGATGGTTGCTTTAACCATTTTCGTATAAATGATTATCCACAGATGTGTGTCACTGCTGTGGAAGCACTTTGGAAATGATGCACGTGCAGCGGAGCAGGTCACGCGCACCTGACACAATTTGTTGTTTTTATCTTTCGCTCCGTTCTCTTTTTTGAATAGAGGGTGCATAACATTCAACTGGGGTGCAATGCATGCCTATGCACCCCCTAAGATCCCGACGCGAAGCCTAAAGGGTAAACACCAGGTTTACTAATCTACCCGCACAATTTTACTCTGGTGTCGGAATGTCTCGCTATGTTAGTACATTCTTAAAAAACAAAACACCATTTAATTTCGGGTTAAAATGTGTTGTAACTGCGTTACTGAGCATTGTAACGGGTAATATATTACCCAAATTGCATTAGTAATGCGTTACATTACTTCGTTACAGCAAAAAGTAATATATTACTGTAACTCCGTTACTTTTGTAACGCGTTACACCCAACACTGTATATTAGTAATGTGTAATATAGTCAAATACAATTAGTAGGCAGTACAGTACTTCGTAGTTATAGTCATTTCATTCATGATTTATGGGCTAATTAACAAGCCAAAATATGTAAAAAAGCGAAAGAAAATAACTTACCTGCACAAAGATACAAGAAACCCAATATCTTTAAGATGAAATACATGATTATTTATTCGTAGAAATATCTACTTGCTGCTCGAACACAACAACGACTTCTCTATAGTACAAAAATACTTTCACTTTCATTTCAAAGGTAATATAACTTGCTTTGCCTGCGGCCTGCCCCCCACATCACGTGTTAGGCAGATTGAATGTCACTGACGACGAAGGTACGTTTTGACTGTTTTTTTTTGTTGGTATATTTGAAACAATTGTTTTTCAATTTGTATGGGATTAGTTTTGTATCATAAAGATAAAGCAACACTTTCTCAGAATAAAGCAAAACTATGAGTTTAAAAGAGAAAAAAACTGAGTCAAGCAAAATAAAATAAATTTCAAAAATAAAACTATAAGTTGCAAACAAATCATTTGTGTAATCATGTAAACTATAAGTCTTTTTTCTTTGTTTTAACACATCTTTTTGTTTGCAGTTCTTGTTTCTCAATGATCAGACTTTTGCTCTAGCTGCAGCTCTTCTCATTTGCGCTCCCTCATTTTTTGTTTTCGATTCTGACACAAACATCGCAGGTGGGCGGGACTTTCAGGGGTGTGTCCCCATTGCATACTCAGTTTTTGAGTGACAGCCCACTACACCACAGATCGTACAGTGCAACTCATGCAGCAAACTCCAGTCCACTCGGCCACGTTTGTGTTGGTGCCTCCTGGGGAGTTTTCATGAACATATCGGACTTATCTTATGGATTGCTGTGCATTATACTTGTGTTGTGTAGTTTATACTTTATTCCAACGTTCAATATTTTAATACCTGAACACACTGCTGCTGTAAAATAATTTTCCCAATTTGGGATCGATAAAGTGTCTGTCTGTCTATTTATTTATTTTATAGATTAAAAAAACACATCTATTTATTTTCAAGCTAAAGGTGATACACAATATAAACTGTATACTATTATTTTTTCAAAGACATGTTACATTTCAAAAGCATATATTGCTATGTTTAGGACAAACAATTAAAGACTGCTTTAATTTAATAAATTCTACAATATAAAAGTGGCAGATTTGCTTTATTAAACAGACCAGACCTAGGCTGCATACCAACACAATTAGGAACATGATCACATCTTACTATGTTGGTCTGAAGAGCTGAAGCATTCATACACAATGGATAAAAACTGTGTTGTCTCATTCTATATCATGTGAGAAAATGATATATATTTAGCATTAAAAAATCGACATACTATTCCTAGCCTGAGGAAGATATGAATAATCAACAGATTTGAATGGAATCTCTAACATCTTCATGTAGAATAAAGACAAAAGAGTGATTATACAAATTACATGTATTGAAATTTGAACCAGAAGATGAAGTCTCAAAGAATGTTTTAAATAAAAGGACATAAAACAAAAAGGTGGATAATAATAAAATCTATTAAATGTATATGTAAAGACATTTGGTCAAATTAAATGACAAGTGATAACAGCAACGCCCAGCGTGGATGAAGCTCGTGCAGGTCTTTCTTCATGCCCCCCCTTTCCGTGCTGTCCCCTCAGATGAAGTGGGAAAACGGGATAAGACCTCTGGACACCACGCTGTCTCAATGATCCACACTGTTAATATGAGAGGAAAATAAATGTTTTAGGAAATGAAAAATATGAAGTTAACAAATAAAACACAGCTCAGGGGGCATCATAGACGGTAGGTTTTCCTACAAAGTTAAATCAGCCTCCATTGATTTTCATATCAAATTAGCGTGTTAATAAAATAAGCTATCATGGCTTATAATTGCATATCTAAACAGAATCATGAAAGCCTGTTGGTAGAGTCAGGCACACGAGTCCGTTTGAGTGTGTGCGCCGGTGTCTGAACGCTCACTCACTGCTAGCTATGTAGCTAACTGTTAGGCTACTTAGCTTGCATTGTTATGGATCTAAAGGTAGCAAAAGCTAACTTTCATAGCACAGCTTTACTTCTCACTTAACACAATAAAGAAACAGACCGTATAGTACAGCACAAACAACACAAATGATCAATACTTACATATATTTTCACTTGTAGTATTATAATAATTGAAATGCTGGTTCTTCTGGGGGTGTTCAATCCACGCTGAGCTACCGCACCGCAGCTGCCTGCACTGTACAATCGCTGGAGGACTGGGCTGTCACTCAAAAACTGAGTAGCCAATGGGGACGCACCCCTGAAAGTCCCGCCCACCTTGGAGGTTTGTGTCAGAATCGAAAACAAAACGTGAAGGAGCGCAAATGAGAAAGCTGCAGCGAGTGCAAAAGTCTGATCATTGAGAAAGAAGAAACAAGAACTGCAAACAAAAACCTATGTTAAAACAAAGAAAAAAGACTTATAGTTTACATGATTACACACATGATTTAACTACTAAACTAAATATAGTTGTTAAAGGTTTTAAATAATCACATCATGGGGTCATTAAGGTTTCAAACAGGTTCATGTAAGGTAGGCCTACTATAACATGAAAACATGATTTTTAAAACTAATTTCTGAATTTCACATTAGCCTGTAGTTTGGTATATTATTGATATGGGCTGGACCACCCCTTCACAATGATCATCATTGACTTTTTTTTAGACCAAATTAGGAGGGCCAGTCAGGCCACTAATGAGCTCAATAATTCACATGTATTATTACTTTATAAATTAAGAGTACTAGGGCGGGGTCTATTACAAAACCTTTGAAGGAATCATCATGCATTCTGAATGTTTCTGTACTTTAAAAACAGGCATCATGGCTCAAGATCCTGTTCTTGTTTAAGATTATTCATACTAATTTGTGAATTTAACATCCATATTCACTCTTCAAAACTGAAACACCAACATTTTTTTTTTAAAGCATTGCAGGCCTAAGGCTACATGGCAGTGACCTATATTTAATTTCTTCCATCAAACTTTAAAAATGGCAAACAGCATGTTTTTAAAGATTTAATCTTTTAAGAAACAAAATATCAACTTTGAACAGAAGGGTTTAAAAACACGTTTTTAATGCAAATAAACTTGAAACATAAACCTATTTGTCATTTCAAAATTCACTTTTATTGTCTGCGTGAAAGGCACAGTAGGCTATGAGCGAATACATATCAACATTCAAAAATTACAAAGTCGTACAATATATACCATGTGCTACTGTCTAGGATTAAGTATGATGAGACTTTTCAGCCCGCGACCCCCAAAATAACAGTGCCAGAGAGCAGCGGAGGGAGCCGAGGGCACCACCGGAGGAGAGGCGAGCGATGACAGCAGCATCACCGTGGTGCAGATAGGGCAGACCGGGGAGTACACACGGCGCGGCTCCCCGCACAGACTGAGGGGACTTGTTACACGGAGCCCATCACCGGGGAAGCTGCCGGACCGAGAGTTTGATCCTGCCTGCGGCGGGAGAAGGCGGTCTGCTCGGCCTGCCCTTGGCTCTGGGGTCCCTCCTTAAACAAATAAATACAAACCTTTTAAATAAAACATTCATCTTAACAGATAAGATTTGATCATTTATTTTAAACGTCAGGCCTACAGCATGGCCACAAACCCCATCTAAAAACAGAGGCTCTGTCCTAATTACCTGATTGCATCCACCTGGGTTACTTGGCTCAACCAAATAACTTTATAAAATAATAATATAATTATACATATGTAGGCCTACATGTCTACAGTACAAATGCACTTTTTTTCAAACGATCCGGTGCTCTTTTTTGGCGGGGGTGTGCATGCGCACCTGCCACCAGTTATGTGCAGCCCTGGATATACATATATCTAGCTCTTAGCTTGACATGCTCATCCAGTTAGCATATGCTAACTGGACATGCTCGCTCAGTTAGCATACACATATACAGGGTCGGCTCTAGAACAAATCGAATGGGGGGGCAATCATTTACCACGGGGGGGGGGGGCATACACTGCCGTCAACAACCAACACACAAACACCAACGCAACTTCAATTTAAAAAAACATGCTGTAAAGTCTATTGTCTTTCACACACATTGTAGGGGTGTAGTGCTATTTTATAGCGCACCTATGACTTGTGCATACATGCGGTGTTGTGGCACGACCACCAAAACAGAAACATATGGACATAGGCCACCATATAAAAAGTGTGCAAATTTATTTAGTATCCTATCCATGTGAACATGTTTTAGGTGGGGGGTGGACCTAACCTCCTCTAGGAGGGTCTGGGGGCATGCTCCCCCGGGAAGATTTTTTTTTAAATATTGAAGTTAAATGCATCAATCTGGTGCACTTTGAGAGCAACATTAGGAGATCTATGGATACATCTCTCAACACCCATATGAAACAGAACTGTAAGCAGATGTACTTTTTCTTTATGGATATTTTACTAATCTGTATTCTTGTGTTACCGTCCTATAGTATTTCATACCTGTTTTTCATTTATTCTCTTATTTTTTAATAACTATAATGATCATATAAAGGTGTTCCTCGCAAATACTTGTTTACATAAATGGTGACCAAACCGTTTGAGACCCACTGAGATAACTTACACTAAAGTTAACTATCTAAACACTGAGAGAGTCCTTTAGCTCACTGAGCTGACGTTATAAGATCCTCTCAGTCTGACAGGAGAGGACTCTCCTCCACCTTGGTGTAGAAACATATCTTTATATCCGTTAGCATAGCTAGCTAACCAGATGCTAACAACAACATGATTCCACGTTACCGCTCGTGCACTCACAAAATGCGCTCGTGCCACACACAAACAGAGCGGAGCTTGAATGAAACAAAGAGACCCAGAAGTACTTGTACTGTACTGTATATCATATTATTTTCGATGGCTTTACTGTATAATCAGTATAACAGATGAACAGTTCGCCACTGGGCTTTCATCTAAACACACAGCCACGTAATGATAACAAACAAAGGTCGGGGGTCATTGGTCAAGCAACACACCAATCAGAGAGCAGCAGTGAGCACACATCAGGCTGTGTTTTATATTTCTATTCTTTATTTCTGATTTATTTCACACAAAAAACTTTTAGTGGAAACGTTTTCACTTATAAGATTACAACAACCACAAAACGGCAAAGTGGCAAGGCTTGCCCGCCCTGCGTTGGGGGGGGCACAGTGACTCATTTGGGGGGGCATGGCCCGCGAATGACCCCCCATGACGCCGACCCTGCACATATATATTATTTGTGTATTCCATTCCTTTAAATTGAATATTTAAAATACAAATTAGCAAAATAAACACAATTATACTGCGCTAAACAGCCAAATCGACAAACAACCAAGAACCTAAATAGTATGTAATTATATCTAAATCCACAAGACGTTAATTACCTGTACTCGGTGCGCCATATTGTCTGTTGTCTGTTCTCTGTAAACCTCCATGTCTGATTAAATATCCTTGCGTCAGCGTCTCACGTGTTGGGCGCGCTCTCTTCTGACCATATTTGGAAGTACAACTTCCTACAACTTCCTACAGGTTCAACCTCCACCGGCTGCAGCTACAGCTGGACCCTTCTCATTCGAACGGCACTTATCATGGCTGCCACTGACGTACTTCTGGGTCATTTCACTCCGTTAGGAAGGTTCCTAAGCAAAATGGACTATTCAACTGCAACCCTGGTCTATCCTTCAGCAAAGTGACACACTAGAGGCTTCTCAATTCTTAAATTCCCCCTCCTCGACTCCTATCCTCATGAGTTAGTCCCGCCCACAGGAGATGCGAGCGGAGGAGCCGAGGAGGGGAACCGAGGAGAGAGGAGGGGAAGCAGCAGGCGGTTAGAGAAATGAGAACTCCTCTCCTCTGAGCGGTCATTTTAGAGAGACGTCCATTAATGATGACAGGAGGCACAGCAGCACTCTGTCTGATGGACAGATGTGTTCATGACGACTTATATATTTACTTTTAATTCATTGACAGTGCAGTATAATGAGACAATAACAGGCTACAGATGCGGACATATACACACACATATATTTATATAAATATATACAATTTCAGAATCAAACAAGTATGAGAGCACTCTCATAATAACGTAACACAATCCGAGACTGGATATATCCCCCTCTGGTCGCTGAAATGGGGAATTGAAATTACGGGCCAAAAGTTGTATTTACAAGTATTAAAAGTAAGTATAGGACACCAAACCAACTGAGCAGGGCCGGCCCTGACCAATTTGCTGCCCTAGGCAAGATTTTAGCTGGCCCCCCCCTGGCCCCCCCCCCAAATGCAGACACTCACTATGACTCGCGCATGCATGCACACGGTTGTGGCATGACCACCAAAACAGAAAGATATGGACACAAGATGTGTGCAACTGTATTTAGTATCCTATCCATTTGAACATGATTTAAGTGGGGGGGTGGACCTAACATCCTCTAGGTGGGTCCGGGGGCATGCTCCCCCGGGAAGATTTTTTTTTAAATGTTGAAATTAAAAGCATCAATCTGGTGCACTTGTACCTCATTCACACCAACCCAACTCCGGTTCAAGCTCCGTGCTAGAGCTTTTCAGGTTCAGAACCGGTTCTTCGGTTTAGCTCCGGCTCTTTTCACACCGCTCAGAGCCCGACTGGTGCTGCGTCATTGCGTCATCGTTTGCGTCATGACGTAACCGTTTGCGTGCCTGCTTCATAAAGCCAAACCGCGCGGAAACCCCTCACAGCTCACACCGACAACAACAACAATGGCCGATTGTGTTGAAGCGCTACTCGTTTTGGTTTTGGTAAAAACCAGCGGTTGCCATCTCTTTCTGCAATTGTTGGAGAATTGCTTTGGACCGCGTGCTCCCCTCCAGCTTCCTCTGTACCTCTTCGGAAGACCAGATTCCCAGTAGGTAGCTGGTCTCTTCAGTGGACCACTGCTGCTTGTTAAGTTTCTCCATCGTTGTGTACAAACTGGATAAAACGCGGGCTTTTTGTTGTTGTTCAGGAGTTGATCCCGCCCTTGCCCCTGCCCCCGCCTCGACGTAAGCGTGACGTATGCGGTGCTTTTGCTCTAGTCGGAGAATTTTTTGGTGCTTGAAACGAACCGGATTCCGGAGCTAAGAGGCTGCCCCGCTGCGGTGTGAACAGGAAAACCCGGTGCTTTTCAAGCTCCAGCTCTGTCATATAGTATTTTATACTATAAAAGAATAGATGAAAATCTATTCTCTTCTTTTTTATAACTATAATGATCATATAAAGGTGTGCCTTTACCTCACTGAGCTGAGGTTATCAGAGCCTCTCAGTCTTTCAGGAGGGAGCTCTCTAAAGCTCTCCCCCCTGCGGCCGCTTACACAGTAAATTCCAATGTTAATAAAAGCTGTATACGTTTTTTGGGAGTTTGATTTATTTTACAAAAAACACAAACACAAAATGAAAAACCTATAATTGCACTAAAACCATTATTTAAAAAAAAAAAACAATTTCACATAAACCTCTGGTTTTTACTGGGGCTGGGGCAGTTCAACTTGATTTACGGGGGGGGGTGCGCCATAGTTTATGGGCGCTGTACGCAATATAGGCGTAGTTCTGTTAGTATAAGATAATAAGATGTACTTTGTTGATCCAAAATCGGGAAATTGTGTTGTTATGAAATAAAAAAAAAAATATTTTTTTAATTTCTAACTTTTATTTTTTTTTATTTTCGGCGCCCCCCATAGATTGATGCGCCCTTAGCATTCGCCTATACTGCCTATGCCAAGGGCCGGCCCTGCAACTGAGACCCGTCTGTCTGCCGCATCTACGCACTGTACAACACACACACCTACACACTGTACCACACACACACACCTACAGCTCCTAAAGCAAAATCAGGCTACAGCCGTTGTGTATTTTATTATGTGAAGCACTAAATGGTTTTAGAAAAAAAAAAACTACAGCATACAAATACAGAGAGTAATGTAGGCCTGTTATACTGAGTGATATACACACTGCTCTGCCAAATTCTGCATGGACCTCACAGCTGTTCTCACTGTAAACATCGCGTCGCGATGAAAGCAGTTAATAAAATAATATCCAGGGGATGCATGCAGAGCTGTCATTGGCTGAGATAAGTCCGGCCGTGCGTAACGCCTCCACCGTTCCCGGAATTGCATCCGCGGAGCTTTAAACTCATCTGGAACTCCCCTGGGAGCACCCCTATGCTGTCCATGTACACTGTGGAGCCAAAACTCCCTCCCGGGACTGACGTCTTGGGCCTGCTGGATCTGGGGTGGTCTGCCATTTTAATTAGTTGATCGCCTGTCATTGGTACTGCATAAAAAGGCATCACTAGCTGTACTAGAGCACAGGCCCCAGTCCAATCCTGTGGCAAGAGTGGGTACAAGGTTTTAGTACCACAATACCACCAAACATCTGCTCTGGGATACTGCATATTGGGCATAGTTATTCCTGGGAGAAAATCCTGGTCGGTTACAGCAGTTGTAGAATTGCACCACCCAAGAGTTCCTACTTCAGTACCTTTTTAATGGTTTTTCATAATGCAGTCATAGAGTCCCCGATAAGGCGTGAAGGCCGGTGGAATATCATTAATTTTTACAACTGGGTACATTTGAGCAATGTCAACACAATCTGCTGGGGATTTTTGTCCATAGAGTTTGTACATACACAGCTGTCCTCGTGGGTTATTGTGGGTATTAAAGGGAAAAGGAACAGTGCAGACTTGGTCGAGCCGCTGCACACACTGGCAGTCAGACATCTTGCTCTGTTTAACAGAATATACAACCCAGTCTAACCAGGAATTGGTGTCTTCGTACCCTGTTTCTACTGCAATAACTTTTTGTACAGTAGTTGTACTCAGATAGGTCACCAGTCGGTTGTCCATAGACTTAGCAGGGGGTATTTCTGGTACAGGCTGAAACAGGGATTCAGTGTATTTTGGAGCGAGATCAGGGATTACATCAGCTGGGGGGTCGATTCTTTTTACCAAAATTGATCCTAATGGATCTTTACCAGGAACTTCTATTCCTATTATTAAGTGAAACTTTTCCCTTTTTCTCAAAATAATGAGTGAGTGCGCTTTTGAAAGCAATTATTATTGGGTTATGTCTGCTACTATCTCCATTATGGTGACCTTTGGAAAAGGATAGCTGAGACCTAAACGCTAAACTAGGGGGATTATTATTTCCTTCAGTCCTAGCACTGCAGTATACCTTCTCTGAATTAGGACACCATGAATTATCATCTGGCCGTCCCCAAGCATGAATACACCCATAAACGTCATGGCCTGTTGCGTCTTGCATCTCTCCACAAACAACTACATCACACAAATCAAGACTGACCGTAATCGCTTCACCTCTGGGAATGAGTATTTCTAACCCCTCCTCCTGTTGCTTAGCAGATCTTTTGGCTCTGGGGATAAGTGAAAGTCTCTGAAACACAGCTGGAGTTTTATTAGTGATGTTGGCATTTTCTATGAGTGCACGAATGGATTCATGTTGTTCATGATGTTGTACTCCCCACCCAACCAGAAAGGCGCCCATTGTAATGAACACAATTAACAATGCTATTATGACTCTTATCCCTAGGGGACCCCATAATTGCTCCGGCTTTGTTAATGGCATTTCATCTATTTTATCCATGGTTGTGTCAGTTACAGAATTTAAAATGATGAGTACAAAAATAACGTATACAAAAATGATACAAACAAAACGTTGGACTCTTTTTACAGTCTAATACAAAAAATAGGTTTTAACTTTAGTGAACAATCTATAAAATCTAAAGACAATTCGTCTTTCGTCTGCCAGCTAATAATGCTAATGCGAGCAAATAAAATGGCGGCTTCACAAAAACTTTCAGAGTTTTACGGGGCATGGTTTGCAAATCGCCCAGCCAATCAGAAATTGGAACCTTTTTCTCCCCAGGAAAGTCCCTGCTCTCTAGCAGGGACTAAAAAGGGGTGAAAAGGTTCGCAAAAAAAAGTTCTAATTCCAGATCCTTTTGGTGTGAACGCAAAATCCCAGGAACTATCGGAACTATTCCTGGGAAAAGTACTCCGGTGTGAAAGCGCCTATTGTCCTGATGCTGTACAAGGGTGGTGCCCCATGATCACAAAATGATCCCTGGGGAGTCTGAGTGCCAATGACCTCATATTACATGTCACTTGTTGGATGCTTTTACCCAAAGCGACTTACATACACTCAATACTGTGGGGCAATTTGGGGTGAAGTGTCTTGCCCAGGGACACAAGGACATACTGGCCGTTTCTCAATGTCGAGTAAAGCTGCTGCAGAGCCACTATTTCAAGTATACTACGTCATCGAGTGGCGCCGCATGCTGGGCATTTAAACAGTCCTTCGGCGCCACTCGATGACGTAGTATACTTGAAATAGTGGCTCTGCAGCAGCTTTACTCGACATTGAGAAACGGCCGCTGACTGCAGTGGGGATTGAACAAGTGCTCCCCTGATCCGAAGAACGAACTGAGCCACAGCCTCCCTAGCCATATTATGTCTGTCATTAATGTTACATCACCCCTTATAACAATTGTATTGCCTTTATTCTCTTTTTATCTTCCGTTGACTGAATTTTAAAAGTCCAGTCTTCAAGCAATACCATTTTAAGTCCTTTTCCTTTTCCTTTTTAAAGGATATGTTTGCAATATTTATTAAAATGTCACTAGTTATTTAAATAAATCAGCAAACATATACTGCCTTTGCCATTGACACCCATGAAGAATTGATCCCCCTGCAAATATTTTCATCTGATGTATTAATCAAATTGCCACGTGTTTTCAAATTGAAAACAAGGGACTATCAGCCCAGAACATTATACAAAAATATATTTTTTTAAAGGGAATCAGTGATATATATATATATATATATATATATCTTTATATAATATCAATATTACAATTAATTTCAACCAAAGTCATTTTCAGGTGTGGTGTTTGACATGTGTAATATGTTTTGCATTTTGTACTCATTTGTAGCCAATTTGGACAACTATGTTTCGCAAGAAAAATATCCTTTGATTGCATTATGGTGTGAATATATATACCCTACTAACTCAGTAAGCCAACTCAATAGTGCCTTAAAAATAGACAAAAAACAGCTATATAATGTATTCTTAACCCTCCTATATCTTCACATTTGCTCTAAACCCTTTATTGGGGGTCATTTTGACCCCAGGAGTTTAAACCTCAAGAAAATGATCATATAAAAAATTGTTACCAAAATATATGTTTCAGGTGCTTTATGTTTCTTTGTTGGCTATCTAAATATTCATTTAAATAAAACACTACTCCAACCTCCCCCTCCACCTACAGCATTAGCCAAAGTATTTAATCCCTCGTCTTAATTGGCAGAAGTGGCTAATTTTTGTACTCAAGAGGGGACATAGGATAACTCAAAAAGTACACAGTAAAAGTACTCTTAAGTAGTATTGTATTTTTGGTAGTTAACTAGTACTGAGTCCAACATTATCAGTCTCATGAAGAACGTATGGCCAAAAATAATGTTATCGCTTATCAAAGATAGCAGAAGTGTGTTATTTTTGCACCGTCTAAAAGCAAAGATTATGAACCTACCTAAGTACAGCGCAAACATGGGGCAAACTAGCCAATCAGAAGCAAGGGTGGAGGCTGGAGACGCACCCACCTATGGAAACGAAACATTGAGTGGTATACTTGTTTTAACAGTAAGAACTAAAAAAAAAATCAATTATACCAAAAAAAAAGACGGTTAAAACGTACCTTCGTCGCCAGAGTACCATGTTTATTAAATGTCTTCAATAAAATACTGTATTTACACTGTGCATATCTTTGATATTCATCTTGTTCATACAGTGGATACATGTTACTTGAAAGGGCTCCTTGTTGTTTCTGAGGTAAGAGATTTTCTTCTTTTTTTTTGTCTTTGAGCACACACTTATTTTCAATAAAATAATATGAACAATATAGATAAAACACTGTAGTCCTATGTGCCCAAATATAGTTAGATTCAGTGTCTCTCAATAAGTGTGTCGCTGAAGTCTAACAAATGTGTTGAATATATTTACCTTCTCAGAGTTTCATTATCTAATTCTTCAAATCATGTTTTATTTACATCGATGTTTGCTGTCCTTCAGTATTGGAGTATTTGCTTGCTGTGTTGACTGTGTACAGAACTTTGCATGTGCATCAACAAGCTTTGCTCTATTTAACCCTTAGATGCACGAGTGACTGGCCCTACACTCTTCCATAAGTGGGTCAAAAAGGACCCGTATTAGAATAATGTGTTTTTATGCCATTTTTTTCATTTTGGTTAAGAAAAATCACTTGTATAATATTTAGTATTATATTTTGGTTCACACTAGAAATATTTTATATTTAATTTTTCACTATTTATAATTTTAGAAAAAAAAATTAGATTTGGAAATAAAAACGAAATTCCATAGAAAATGCATGCGGGTCATTTTTGACCCACTTATGGAAGCTTGGGGTAGTAATACAAAAACTACAATTTCTTAAAATTAAAATAAAAATTTGAATGGCATGATATCCAAAACATGTTTTTTGAGGAATAGCTGGAAAATGAAATGATAAAAAAATGTAATTACAAAGATACTTCAAGAAACCACCTCACCGGGTCAAAAAAGACCCACTTATGGAAGCTTGGGGTAGTAATACAAAAACTACAATTTCTTAAAATGTAAATTTGAATGGCATGATATCCAAAACATGTTTTTTGAGGAATAGCTGGAATATGAAATGATAAAAAAATGTAATTACAAAGATACTCTAAGAAAACCACCTCACCGGGTCAAAAAAGACCCACTTATGCATCTAAGGGTTAAATACTACTATGCATGAACCTGTAAACTGTTGCATTTTCGAGTTTGATAATTCAATTTAATTTTTTTATTAGCATTAGCAAAATCAATGCAACATCAATACAAACATTCATCTTAAATAAGCACACACACACCAATCAAATGAGTCTCTGAAACAAAATGACGAGGTAGGGGAACAGTTCGCCTTTACCGCTCCATCTTCTCCCTCTTCCAAGGCTGCTGCTCAGTATAGTCGGTTCTACACACACAAAGAAAAAGAGTCAGATTGTATAAAAGTCTATAGGAAAATAATCCTTCTTCTCACATGATTTATTACTTCAGGAAATATTTAAAGGTCCCATGACATTTCTACTGATCATAATTCCATTGTTGAGGTCTACTAGAATAGATTTACATTGTTCAATGTTCCAAAATCACATTGGTTTCTCATACAGCATCTCTGTATAGTATGTGTATTCACTCTCTGTCCTAACGGCTTGTTGGAGCTCCTGCCCCTCCCCTCCCTATGAGCCCAGTGTGCTCTGATTGGTCAGCTCGCCCACTCTGTTCTGATGAGTCCACCACCGTTACAGCGGAACATCAGTGATTATGTGTTACAATGGCGTTAGCAACCAGAAAATTACACAAACAGATGAGAATGCTGCGTGGGGTCTAGGTGCCGTGTTGGCGGGACGTTGCGGGGCTCGCTGCTGCGCCCTTTGAGCGGACAGTGTGAGCTGGATTACTGGTGTCGTTTCCTGGTTGCTGCGTTGGTTCTGCGAGACAGCGAGACATCGCGAAAATCAGCCTGAACTCAGCCTGAGCATACACACAAACAGTTTGTGTGTATGCTCAGGCTTAGTTCAGGCTGAGAAATCCGCGGAGCAGCGGCTGAGAAAAGATAAGGCTGAGTGAGTGTGTGTGTGTGTGAGGAGCTCCACGGATTGGTCCATTTGGACCTGGGCATGGTTACGTCACCATACTCAGGAAGAAAAAATTGGAAAACTAAAAATCTCCAATGAGGCGTTCTGGGGCAGCATAGACAGGTCTTTTCTGTGTTAGAGTTTTACTCGCTACAGGCTGTACTTTGAGGGTTTGTGACTTTGCAGACCGTTTACATGCAGAAAAAGCTACATAACACACAAGGGGGGGTGATAACCGGAAAAGCATGACATGGGACCTTTAACTGTTGTGATTATGGTCTCAATTATAATTTAAAGTCTTCAATACAGAATGATGTTGGTTTCGTAAATGATGCTCCCATTTAGAAAAAGATAGCGTATGCTTTATGTAAAGGTATACAATGTTACATGTCTTTTATACATAAATATGCGTCCCCAGTGTCTTAAGAGATTCAGAAAGTTTCAGAAAAAAACAATGTCTCTCTTTTACTACTGATCCATTTATATAAAAACCTGTCTGATAATTAGCTGATCAGATTTGCCAATGGTGTGACATCACAGGATGTTTGGGTTGTGCAACCATTAGCCAATAACCAACCAAGGTAACACACGCCCACCTTATAACCTGAATCTACTCCTAGAGCACTATTGTGTTTTTTTTAACCAATCGATTCACAGAGGGGCGTGGCCAGCAGCAGCGCATTACCATTTAAAGCTACAGACACAGAATCAGCACTTTTGAAACAGGTCTGAAACAGAGGGGTTTATGGCAACAATGCATGATCTGTTTGGTACTTTGAGCCAAACACTTCAGAGACATGTTTTCTATACATCTGAGACCTATAATATATAAAGAAAAAAAAGTATAATAGGGGACCTTTAAGGCATGGCTACCTTATGATTGACAGGTCACTACCGTGTCTGGTTTGGGTCTTACATACATAGTCGATCTGGCCCCAAGGGGTACAGCGATAGACAATAGAATTGTAAGCTAAAAATGCAAATCGATCAAATAAAATCATATCCATTGTATTTAAGTGGGATAAGTCTGTTGGGACTAAATTTGATATAAATGAGATAAAACACTATTATTACCCCAGATAGATGTTCTAATCCTACTACTGTTGCAGAGGGCTTCACACAAACACACACACATGAAATATTGGTTGATGGCAACGATTAAATAAAAAAAGTGTTGTTTTAAGATCATCTTACCTGTCGTGATCGTCTTCTTGCTGTGAAGAAAAAAAATGATAATCATTTTTGAAGGTATCAATCAACAGTGGTGGAAAGAACATATTTTTCATGAAGTATGAATAGCCCGTCCTGCATTCATGTTTAAGTAAAAGTACAACGGTATGCACAATGGTCCTTTTCAGAGTACATATCACATTGATGGAATACGTTTATTGATGCGTTTATGTGCTTATCACCTTGCCGCTAATAAAGGTAAGGCGGAGCTCATTTCAATGACTTTGTCTGAGGCTCCCCACACTCACCTAAGTGCAGGTAACACAGCAGCACACACAGGGTGAGCAGCAGCGAGATGACCATGTAAAGCATCCAGCCGGTTGGCTCTGAGTAGAGAATAGAAAACCAACATGACCTTCATATAAATGTCGATATACAGTCTATAGCTGTCAGACTTTACAACCACCACGGCCCCTGGTAGACCCCACACAAATATAACACTCCTGTTGTCCAATACTAGGCCTACTTATGTGCAATATATATACAGTATATCTACCGTAAAAAGCTGTGCAATTTATATTATCACCTTTTATACTTTCACCTGGCTGCTATATTGCTAAACTGTTATTGGTACTGGATGTGTATTTTGTAAATTGTGTAATTTCTAGTTTTTTAACTTCAAAAAATGTTTTATGCATGCTTCTTAAGAGATATTAAACTGTCTTTGGCTCTTTGTTGTAACAATTGTACATTTCCCCTTTGTGGGACGAATAAAGGTATTCTGATTCTGATAAACATGACGTTAGGGTCAGATATGCTTCTCTGCTGCCATTCAGTGGTAGCTCACAAAACTGCAGTGTATTAGGTGTTACTAGTGTGTTATGGCCCGACGAGGGCTGCTACATTATGGCAAAAGTCATACAAAATATTATTTTGGTCAATATTGACACATTGAAAAAATTGACCATATTGTTCATTGACTTCACAAATATAATGTGGATTTTCTTGAAATACATTTATATACATACATTATTTTTTTGAATATATATACATATATAATGTGGATTTTTTTGAATATATACATATTTAAAAAGAGATCAAATATATATTAAAAACATATATATATGCTCGACAAAATACATATATGCACATATTTAAATAAATATATTGGGGTTTTTTATGGATGAAATATATATATTTATAGATTAAAATAAATATATGTTATGTTTTTTCATAAAAAAGATAATTCTTGTGTAAGCGCACAACTGTAAAGGAAAGGTTGGATGCACTGGATTAATAACACAACAACAAATTGTGTGATTAAAACAGAATGTGGCACAATAATCGCTTTATCCGGATTGTCTTGTTTCATAATCAATATCACCATTACAAATAAACCTAATAAGCGTATTATCCCAGCCCTCCTCCACTCACCCTCCACAGTCAGGTTGAAGCTCTTTTTGATGGGCACCCTCAGGGACTTATGGGATACTGTGCATGTGAACTCCCTTCCCGAGTGCTTGAGTGCAGCCTGCAGGTAGAAGAAGGCCGTCAGCGAGTACGTCTTGTCGTTGTTGTGTTTGTGGCTGGACAGCAGAACGTTCTGGAGCTTCACGGGGAGAGGAGCGCCCACCCTCTGTCCCGCCACCGCCGGGTCCTGCATGTACCACCCGATCTCCACATCCAAAGGGTAGTAACTGTCTGCCTCACATGTCACCCTCTGCTCCCCGCCCTCCAGCAGCGTCAGGGTGGGTCCAACGTTGAGGGAGACCCTGGGAGCCTCTGAGGAGAGGAGAGAATAAAGTCAGATCCTCTCAGCAAAAGGGTTCCATTATGAGTTTGACTCCAGCTGCCAATCTTGAGTGCAAAAGCAAGTGTGTTTTAGGTGGTACAGTTACTTCAATAGAGTGGTGCAGTGATGACGTGATTTTATAGGCCGACTCGAAAGTTAGCATCGCAAGGGCTCCTTTGACAAAAAGCAATGGGATTTCCCTATCGGATTTTGGTGTATTGCAGAGAATAAGATCTGAGGCAAATGCACGTTTATGATACTTAATATGTTTTGTTTAGCAGGATAATCTCCATATATTAACACCACTTTGTGATCTTTGAAGCATAAAGAAATCGCCAGAAGTAAAAAGCTAACGTCATGCTATTCACAAACGACTGTACATCAGGGTCGCATGGCTGCACATCACCACCGCTAAGCTAAAGGAGGACTCGTGTCAGCGTGATGATGTTTAGTAGTCTCATTTGGTCACTGATTAGCAACCGCCGTTTTCAAGACACATAGCTTTCAATATTCATGAGTTGAGTATTTTATTTTCTGAAGTATTTTATGTTTTAGAACATAACTGGAAAATATTGTAAGCTAGCCAAAACCTTATGTGATGTTTCTAACTACAAAGTAACACAATAAAGAAAACGTTGACTTCGAGAGGATGAAACCGGGGGAAAAATGCTTACTCATTTCTGGGTTTTAGGACTCATTCTTGCACCACTGAATTCAGTGTCAATACCATGTTTGTACATTTAATATAAACTGGTGTGAATAAAACTGTTAGCTTAGCACATCACTTGAAACAGCTAGCCTAGAAGAAACATACAAGCAAAGCAGGCAGCACAGGTATTTCATTGTAACTTAGTTTTGTCTGTCACTGTAAATTCCCTCTCTTCTTAAGTCATGGTCACATTGTTTTTATTATTATATATATTATATTTATCCCTGTGACAAAAACAGTCCAAAACAGGCTTCCCTAACAATTACTACGGTGACGTCACTAGTGCTTTCACTGAAAAGTTGAAATATTTTACACTCAAAGCGCTCGGAAGGGACACACAAAAAAAGTGAAGCACTCGGTGGCCGCTACCGACGGCATGGATTGGAATCATTGAATCATCATTGGAATCAATTTTAAAAGAATGCTGGCAAGTTGCAAGTTTTCTTATTTCTGTAACAGATATTCTTTAACTATGAAAGATTCTTCCCATTTATCCTTTTTTGTCATACAGAAAAACAGACGTTCATTTTATAACTCACATTATTAATAGCCCAGAAATGTCAGTCTGGTCTGATCTTCTCTTTGACTCTTCCTTACCTTCGATTTGCAGAACAATATCCATACTGACGAACAGTGGAAGCACGGACACTGAACAGATGTACGTCCCTTCACTGCTCAACTTGGTGAAGGGAAGGGTATAGGAGGCGTCCCCGTCTGCCAGGCTCCTATGTACGACCCCGGACCCCTTGCTCTGTACTGAGCGGCTGCTGTGACTGAAGAGGCTGGTTCTCTCTCCACGCTGCTGCAGGAGCCACTCCACATCGAAGGTTGGTCCATGGTGGTCGACAGCAAACTGGCAGTGGAGCTTCTGTTTGGAGCCCAGGCCTGCTCTCACTGATGGAGTTAGTGTTTTCATTACCATGGCAGCTATGGACACGGAAGAGACAAGACACAGGCACACAGACACACTTAGTTCTTAAACCAAAAAATGGCCAGCATTACATTTCAATATGGAACTGACGTTAAATTAGAAGTTAAAAGTGTTATTTGTTGCATATCTTCAAGGTGACGAAAGAATCCAAAAACAAAGAAATTTTTATGATTTTGAGTAAATGGGGCCAACGTTTCACAGCAACAAAACATTATCAAACCATCCATTTACAAACTGTCAGAAACTCATGCAGTATCATCACAGTCTCATATGCTCAGTACTATCCAAACACATGCATTTTCACTGAAACCTTGCATTCATAACACAACAGTACTGATCTTGGAGTTCACTGCAAGAGTGTTTAAGAGTAATTTTGATTTTGTTAATTGCGGCCCCCATTCACTTCCACTCACAGGACTTTTTCTCTGATTGTGGATTCTCTTTTACCGAGAAGACATGCAATAAGAACAACATTTCACTCAGGATTTGAAGGTAACAATAATAATTTATATCTGTGTTTTGTGCCTCTACTGTGACATGTTTCCATGCTTTATTGTTCAGAAAGCTCTTGATTTTTCTCATTCTGCCTGTGCTTCAACACCTGTTTTCACCCTCTGTCTGAAACCAGAGCGCAGTCTGCTCTGATTGGTTAGCTGGCATGCTCTGTTGCGATTGGTCAACCGCTTAACCCTCCTGTTGTCTTCGGGTCAAATCTGACCGATTTACTACTTTCATCAATCATAACTTTTTTGTTTTAGATTCGATTGCATTAAGGCTTTATGATATCCTTCACAGTAGACATTTGAACATGTAACATTGCTGATCACCACTTTCATTGCATTTTGGAGGATTTAGTCAACTTTGTAACACTCATCGTCAAAAATGACGCCATAAAGAAAAGGAATTAGTAACCATCCGGATCAGATAAAACACACACACACACAAACACACAAACACCCACACCCCCACACACACACACACACACACACACACACACACACACACACACACATACTCGAGATGTGTTCCCCCCCTTATGTGCCCAATCCCCCCATGTGAATCACACCTGGCACACACAAACACACACACACACACACACACACACACACACACACACACACACACACACACACACACACACACACACACAGAACAATTTTACACATTTCCCGCTCGTATGTGCCCATCCCCCCACATGGATCACACCTGGCACACGCAATACATGTTCAGTAGGGGTGTAACGGTATCCGTATTCGTCCCGAACCGTCACGGTTCGGCACATGCAGTCACACGACGAATACGCCTTTTTTTTATGAAGGGAAAAAAGTCTGTCACTCAGGGCAGTATCCATTACACTATATATAATCCAGGGGGCGGTATTGCGCCTAAAAGCTGTTTGCCAGCCGCCCTTAAACAACAAATGAAGAAGAAGAAGAAAACACAACAAAACAAACAAAATACAAGAAGAAGAGAAGTTAGTATGGCGATTTTTAGATAACACACAGGAGCTAGAAGACCCACCTGCTTCTTTTAAATCAGCTGTGGTGGGAACATTTCGGGTTCCCTGTGGACTACAATAACGATGGAGTGCGAGTGGTGGATCGGACAAGGACGGTGTGCCGGCGTTGTTCGACAACAGTGCGGTATGCTAATAGTAACACACGCCAAACATGCTAAATCATCAGAAGGCATCACCCAGATTTGCCAATCACCGGAGCCCGGCGAAAGACAACAACAGTTCAACAGCTTAT
The DNA here is from genome assembly GCA_031216635.1 of Dissostichus eleginoides. NCBI lineage: Eukaryota > Metazoa > Chordata > Actinopteri > Perciformes > Nototheniidae > Dissostichus > Dissostichus eleginoides. The sequence goes on along the minus strand of CM062268.1, from coordinate 10,045,714 downwards.
CCCCGTTGTTTTTAAGAAGCCAATAGACATGCAAGCCGAGATACCAAAATAAATAACGGAAGCTTTTGGCATATATATGTCAACGGTAATGCGCCCTTATAACACTTATTATTTATTTTGTAATATTTTCAAGACATTCTTTTTAGTTTTACAGCTTGATGAAACCTTTTTGTTTGACATCAGCCATTATAGATAATATGGCCATCTGAGTGTGTGTGGTACTGTTTGTGGTTTGTTTTTAACTGTGTAATACAGTTAATTATTCAAAATGTTAGAGTTCCTTATTTTTAAAGTGACACTTGCACTACTGTTCAAAAATAAATAACAACAAACCTGGAATTATGCATTTGGGACTTTTTTAGCTTTTTCTTGCTGTACTGAACCCGTACCGAACCGTGACCCCCAAACCGAGGTACATACCGAACCGTGAATTATGTGAACCGTTACACCCCTAATGTTCAGTGTCTATTCTTTGTATATTTACTGCAGTTTTTCATGTATACCAGTAGTCTGATACAATATTTACAGTTTGAAAGGGTGTTATATGAAATTTGGTGATGATTAATGGTTTTTGTGTTAATGTAATAGCAGTTAAAATAGGACCGGTCAAATAGGACCGGTCAAATTTGACCGCGAATACCAAAGTAAGGGGGGGGAAACGAAGACAATAGGAGGGTTAAAGAGGTCCCGTCCCTTAGCTTATCACGTACAATGTGTTGGAGTGCTAGCCAATAGAAATTTTGCGGGTAAAGTTTTTCTTTAACTGTGTGAAAAATCCACCTTTTGAGTGGTTGCTAACATGACGTTTTGAGCAGATCTCATAAGATCCATGAGAGTGTCCTATAAACATCATTACCATGATGACGATCTTGATGAATAAAGTTGTACCAAAACTTTCACTTGTGAATTTACAATACAATTTTGCATCTGAAAATGATTGAATAGAACGACATTGTGTTGAGTGTTACTTGTTGTGACGAGCATCTCTCTGTCGCCGATGGGAGTCCAGCTGTTGTAGTCCTGCTGTCCCGGGGCTGCTGTGTCCGATGGGTGTCTGAGGAAGCCTGTGATTCTGAACAGGCCGTTGGTGTGTTTCAGGGTGAAGGTGAACCAGTGGTTGTACTCCCGGGCCCCCAGCACCGGCCAGCGAACATGGATGCCCGCTGTGCTGTACCTACGCAGCTCACACTCCAACTGCTCCGCCTCCACTCCCTCCAAGTATCGCCGCAGGTCCAATTTAGAGACTACAACACAAAAGATTACATTAGAAAACAATATATTTTAGTCTGTAACTCAATAGGCTGCAGGTCTTACCAGTAATCAGGAAAGTGATCCCATGTGGATTAACAGCAGCATCTCCTATTTGACCAAACTGCAGCAGGGCCTCTCTGTGGATGAGCTGAGTCTCCGTGTGACCCTCTTCATTCTTAAACACGTGTTCATCAGTGAACTGACAGGGCAGCCATGACACCTGATGGACACACTGCACACCTGAGAGACACAGAGGGAGTCAGTGTAGTTCACAAACATATAGTACAGTGTAATGTAGTGTTATACTCAGGCTTGGGGAGTAAAGAATTTCATGTAACAGGATTTATGAATCAGGAAACGAAAAAAGGTCACTATTCCCTTAAAGTTACATAAGTAAAAGACGTAATCAGATTACCGTTACATTAAAAAAAAATTGGGAATTATTAGCAAGACTACAAGGTTACAATACATTTTTTAAATGAAGAAACAATATATAATTTTTTAGACTTCACGAGAATTACAACACAAGAGGCACACGTCTCGATAGAGCCTAACTATGCATTAAACAAAAACAAAGCATTGCCTATTTGCTAAGTTTTTTATTCATGCCTTTTAAACTGTAGTATGTGTTCATGTGTTTAATTTTTGGTCTATACAGCCTGAATTTGTTGGAGGAAAGCTTTAAAGAATCGCTGGGCAGAGGAAAAAAATGTTAATCAAAGTATCTTGGATTCTTCCTTTTTAAGTTGACATTGTTTTGTTGTCTTACATAATAATTTTTTTTTCTTTTCTCGTCTTTATTTGCATTGCATTAGATATTAAGCTAATCCAAAAGTATGTTTGATTGTGATCCTTAGAATAGGGTACAGATTCCTTTCCAGAGTTTTGAGTACAGTATATTGCAGAATAACAAAGTTAAATACAGCGTAGTATAATATAGGCTTCTGAAAATGGTTCCTTTTGCATAGTATATTACAGTAGAGTTTAGTATAGTGTTTAAAATCGTATACACATTATTTAATTGTAGTACAGTATAGTACAAAATAATACACTATAATGAAGAGTAGTATTGTAGCACAGTATAGTATACAGTAGTATAACACATTTAAGTATAGTACAGTGTTGAACAGTAGAGTGCAAAAAAGTACAATTTGTGCAATTAACCATTACAATACAAACTCAGAACAGACAGAAAGTATTATTCACTTGGGCTAAACGATTTGATATACTTCAACTCTTTTTTTTCTTCTGGGGTCTCAGATTTATCTAGAAGTTAAAATGCATGCTGAGTCATTTGTCTAAATGTAACTGAAATGTGCTCACCACACCTCCCAGGATGCAAATTGCCCTCACCTGAAACAATGGCCTGTTAACAGGTTTAACCAGGGATTTTTAGTCTTTGCAGTCCAAAACATCCAAACTAAAGTTCAATATTGAAAGCTTGAAATTAGGTTTAACCCATGGTTTAACCTTAGCAGAATTTACAACAATTCGCAACAACAGAGTTCAACAGAAGAACGCTTTTAAAGCTATATAGGCTACTCGTATTTTAGGCAGTGAAAAAGTCAGATGTATCCAGAAGTCCAAATATACTATAGGCCTACTTGTAGTAGAGTATAGTAGAGTAGAAGAGTGTATAGCACAGTTTAGTTTACTGATAGTATTATATATATATATAGTATTGTGTAATATAGTAAAATACAATAGTAGGCTACAGTACAGTACTTCGTAGGAGTATAGTAATTTCATTCATGGTTTATGGGCTAATTCACAAGGCAAAATATGTAAAAAAGCTAAAGAAAATAACTTACCTGCACATAGATACAAGAAACTAAGTATTTTTAAGATGAAATACATGATCATCTATTGGTAGAACTATATACTTGCTGCTCGAGCCCAACAACGACTTCTCTACGGTTGAAAATTGACTTTCACTTTCATTTCACAGGGAATATTTCTTGCTTTGCCTGCCTCTTACACATCACGTGATTGAATGTCACTGAGAAGACATTTTCTGATGTTTAAGTGGGTGCATTTATGTTGAAGACACACATAAATAGCTAACGTCCTTATTACAGCTAATTCTGCAATGAGTTATTATTATTTATCAGGTTTCGTTTTTACACCGCGCCACACTTGCAGTACCGGCCTCCTCCTGCGGTGTCGCTGTGAAGATGTCTGAACTCATGTCACCACACGTTGATGTGACCAGCGGAAGCGCTTGATACAAAACTGTTGACATGCTTCTAAAATCGTGTGAAAAACGAATTATGTTAGCAGACTTTATCTGTCTGTTATGCTATACTCCGGTATAATGTGCAGAACTGGTGGTTTTGTGAAATAAATACTGACCGCCTGTTGTGGTACAGCTCATGAATGGGAATTGAAATACCGAACTAAATTAGCACAATAGCTAACCTGATAACTAACTTCAGCAGTTATGGCATTGATGGACAAAGGTAATGTACACCTTTTGTACAATATAGACATACACAAATGTGTTAAATATTGTAAATGTGATACTGCAGTTTATTCAAAGTCTTTAAAGCTTCACTCATTATCATAATTTGAAACGCAATGTGCAGAAAATAAAGGGAAATACAGTATGTTCTTTCATAAAATTGTCTTACATTTTGCTATTAATAATGCGACATATGCAAAGCCTAATTGCAAACAGTTTAAAATAAAGAAAGAAATGGTTAATGCTGTTTTCTACCTTGCTCCGGGGTTGAGGATTGATTGAATGACAAGAAAACAGAACATTTCATATAAACATCTTCCAACGCCTTCCAAAATATGTTAAGAAATATTTTATCATGTTCTATATTTTGATAGAAGTTATCTTTAACATGTATTGTTCTACATCAGAAATGCAATATTTGAATAATGGATTAGTCAAATTACAGATAATGAAGTAAGGGATAATGTTATTGACCCTATCCCTTTTCTAGTATAATAATGCAGCTGCTTTAATTTGTCATTTGATATTAAACTGAATATCTTTGGATAATTAAGATCAAACGCTAAACAATAATAAAATCCATGCAGCTAGCTTGGGCTCTTATTTGTTGGTCAAACAATGAATTGAGACCAGATTATCTTCCTTCTGGGAGCTAACATCCAGTGTCAGAATTGGATGTGTACTTGTGAAAGATTGTATTTTTTAATTAGTATCGACGCTTGCTTTCTTGTGCTTTCAGATTCTGCGGTTCTTCAGGGTGCTTTCCTCCTGGCTGATAAACTGTCTCTCCCCTCGTCCCTGTCCTCCCTTCAGAAGGCTGACTGGAGCAGGGTGGGCCATCTGGTCCTGGAAGCAGTGAGGGAAATCTGCGGACAGGAAGAGCTCGGTGTTCACCTCCCTGCAGCGTCTGTGAGCTGTATAAAGAAATTAGTTTGTGCAGTTTGGCTGAAGGTGTTCTGCAGGGAGGCTGTAACGGACGTAGAGCTATCCTGGAGGGAGAACCCTTTCTTCCCCCTCCAGAACGGCCTCCCCGAAGTCAACTATGTTGTCTTGCTGGAAGTGGTGAGGTCGTTAGCAGCTGCTCCGATATTTTCCCGTTTCCTCTTGCATCTTCCCCAGTCTCAGATCGCTACTGAGCTTGAAAGGTTGGTGCAACACGTGAGGAGCGGCCCCACTAGAGACGACGATGTTCGATTTCTCCTGGAGGTGTGGTGGGAACTGTGGAAAGGGCAAGATGAGCAGAAAGAGGAAGGAGAGGATAGCATAGAGAAGACGTTTGCCGGACAGTTTGCTCGGCTCTCGTCTAAATCTTCCAGTCTTTCCCCTCAGGCTGCCAAGAGGCTCAAGCTAGACGCTTCAGATCTACCTGCATCGCCGCCAACCGCTGATGTCGTAAACATCCTCCTTCATGCACTTAAAGACATAAAAGATAACATATCTACAACAGATCTCTGCCTCCAGGCTCTTTCCATTGCTCTAGATACTCTTTACACGGCATTCCTAATAGACGGAGCGGTCGTACTTCCTGCGATAGAGAAGATGCATATCCTGTCAAAAGTGGTCAGCATCAGAGAACAGAATGGCGAGAAACTGACTCCTGAACTTTTAAAGGAGGCTCTGAGAGACCTACATGCGTCTCACACACCATCTCAGTTTGAACCCACCAGGATAAAGCTTGGTGAAGCCTTGAAGATTATAACAGATCTGGCTCAGTTCTGGCAAAGCAATGGGCTCCTGGGCACCTCTGAATCTAGCGGCTCAGCATTTAAACTGGAACAAAGTGTCCAGAGAGTCCTGACAGCTCTACAGGAAGCCGAAGCGCCTGAAACTACGAATGAAATAGACCTTCAGAAGTCTGAGAAAAACATTCTCAGAGGTTTCCTGGAGTCACTATCTTTCCCCGCCGCAGAGAGCACCCCTGGGCTGAACTCCCGGGTAACAGCAGTCATCATCAAACACCGTCTGGACGACTACCAGAACTTCGCAGAGTTATTTGCCAGTGAGAAGAGTTGGGCCGCCCAAGATGAGCTCTGGTTCGACTGCCTGGAGAAGAACCAGGCAGCCTTCCAGCGGCAGGAAACGCTGATCAATCTGACCTCCACCATCGTGAGTAAACTCCACAGCGAGAGCCCCAACGTGAGCCAGTGCAGGAAGCTGATGAAAGTGGTCGCGGACATTTTCTCAGCACTTTCACTAGAAGACAAGAACAAAGCATTGGCTGCCATGCTGAGACTGTCCAGCCGGGGCTTCTTTGGCGGCTCCGTCCCCTCCGCGGTGACCGTCGCGTTCGAACAGGAGCTTAACATGGCCTTCAACTGCATCATCCAAGGGAGGGGCGGAGCGTCGGCAGCAGCGTCGCAGGCCAATCTTAACACAGCAGTGTCTTTGGTAGCTAGAGTCGTGTTCCAGAACCCTGAAGCCGCTTTGAGGTCTTGTTGTTATTCCGCTGTGTTCAATAAAGGTGCTTTCACTCTGATGGCCAAGATCCTGCAGCAGCTGCCAGGACTCAGAGGACCGAGGGGAAGAGAAGATGAACTACAAAATGATGAAGACGCAAGCAAAAAGGCAGAAGAAGAAGACACTCAGAGTGGTAGCGCTCTGCTCTGCAGGTGTCTACAGGAGATGACGAAGACCAAATCGTTGTCAGCCAATGAGAGAGAGCAGCTGCTCAAGTTTCTGGGTCTGCTGATGATGCCTGTCATGGCCGCTGAGGGAGAAGAAGAAAGGATGGAAAGCTTTTTGACACCTCAGGAGGTCGTGAACGTCTTCGTCCTGCCTAACCTCTCCACCACAGGTGAGAGTTTTGTCCTATTTGTAATGCTTTTAAACAAATCTGTTTTCCAGGCAGGTTTGCAATCATAGTGTAAGAATCTTTTAAAACAATATACTTTTTTGTACATGAATGAGCAAATTCAACAAATCACCTCCCAGCCCCGCCCCCTTTCTTAAACCTCAACATTGACACAAAAACAACACTTAAGGTGCAAAATGCTCCACATTATTCTCCAATTAGGTGCTAACTCTGAGCGGAGCGCTGAGAAGGAAAGTGGGCAAAGAAATTAATAATAATGCCAAAATGCTCGGTACGGCTGCAGAGTTTTATATTCTCTGTGTTTGCCAACACAGTTTACAAACTACACCTTTAAAGGTCCCATGTCATGGCCATTTCTACTGATCATAATTCCATTGTTGAGGTCTACCAGAATAGATTTATACTGTGCAATGTTCCAAACTCACATTGGTTTCTCATACAGCATCTCTGTATAGTATGTATTCACTCTCTGTCCTAAACGGCTTGTTGGAGCTCCTGCCCCCCCCTCCCTTGTGAGCCCAGTGTGCTCTGATTGGTCGGGACGTTGCGAGGCTCGTTGCTGCGAGGAGCGGACAGGTTTCCGGGTCGGCGATACAGCGAGAACAAGCAAAACTCATCCTGAGCACACACCAACACTCACAGCCGAAGTAAAAACAATAAGTGTGGCTTGATATTGAGTAAGAAAAAGGTTTATAACGCTGTGAGAATGGGTCTGCGGAGAGCTTTCTCCGCCATCCCAACTCGTCTATTACCAGCGTTCAGGGAGCTCTATGCAAGTCAATGGGGACTGCCTGTTAGTTAGCCAAGGGATCCTGGTGTGTGAGGTGCTCACCGATTGGTCCATTTGGGCCAATCCGGTCATTTGTTGTTGATTTGGGTGTTCACACGTCACAGAACCCAGGAAGCAAACAATGGAAAAAGAGAAATCTCCAACGAGGCGTTCTGGGGCAGCATAGACAGGTCTTTTCTGTGTTAGAGTTTTACTCGCTACAGGGTGTACTTTGAGGGTTAGTGACTCTGCAGACCGTTTATATGCATAACAAGCTACATAACACACAAGGGGACGGGTAATAACCGGAAAAGCATGACATGGGCCCTTTAACACATGTAGTTGTTTGACCCATTGCTAATGTAATCTTTATCTTTCCTCCAGGTCACCGCTGCTTCGACATAGAGCTGAGTCTGCAGCTCCTGCACACGGCTCTGTCTGTGGACGCTCCCGTCTCTCCTCACTGGGTGTTGGGCTGCTCTCCCTTCCCCCTCCTCTATGTCCTCGCCCAGCTGCTAAACCAGACTCTCAGGTTTGTAAAATGCCTGCACTCATTTCAATGGGAGTGCTACAAGGTTTAATTCTTGGACCACTGTTGTTGAGCATATATATATTAATGATAATGGTCATATACATTCATATTAGCTCTCAGTAATGCTACACAAAGTTGCTCAATGGCTCAGTGACTGAAAACGATGGTATATGTCATAGGGATGCGCCGATACATCAGTAAGGGACACATGCTGCAGGACTTTTGCGCTGTATAGCGAATGTTTTCAGGATCGGTTAATGAAGTCCAACATTCAATGTTCCTAGGTGGCCGTTGTTTATATTTGTGACTTTGTTATACTGCTGCTACTCCTGTTCACTTCCAGAAACACAATACGCTCACTCACTCTCTCACTCTCTCTCGCTCCACACATGCACGCGCGACACAAGTATCCCTATACAATCTTTTTTTTTATCTGAATGTTATGCATGGTTCTTGTTTAAAAAAGACCTAATAACTTAATCGCATTCTATATAATATTTGATTTTCATATATCTCCATCCTCTGCTAGGTGCTGGGAGCAGACACCAGAGGGCGCTGTGCACCGCTGGTCCATGGACACCAAGGAGCTGCTGGAGGCTTTGCTGACCCGGCTGGGGCAGCTGGTGGGGGCAGAGGTGGCAGCGTCCCCCAGCAGCTGGTCCAGAGCTCTGTTCTGGCTCTACCACAAGATGGAGAGACTGGACTGGACCATTCGCTTCCACCTCAAGCCCGTCTGGAGGGATCACTTCAAAAACGAGGTTCCCGCCTCTCTGCTGACTGTGTGTGATCTGCCGGAGCAGGTAAGATGATCTGTCTCTATGTGCATGCCGCTTCACCCAATGACAGCTTGTCTCTATCTTTTCTTGGTCACTCTACGTTAAGGCTTCTGGGACTTTAAAGGGATCTGGTTGACCGTACAGTATATGACCACAAATACAATGGCGGCTTCACAAAACTTTTCAGAGTTTTACGGGGCGTGGTTTGCAATTCGCCCAGCCAATAGAATTGGTACTTTTTTGGTACCACCTCTCTAGCAGGCACTAAAAATGGGGCTAAAAGTTCCCGGCACTAAGTACTCTTTTTGGTGTGAACGCGACATAAGGGGTACTAACGGAACTAAACGGGAAAAGTACGGGGTAAAAGTACTCCGGTGTGAACGCGCCTATTAAGTGGTGCTGAAACAAGTAGTAATAATAATCTAAATTAAATCGGCCTCAGTCCAGTCAGAATTTCTATTTTCTTTTATTATTAATGCTGTAAATGCCACAGTTTTCCTGATAAAAAAAACTGAGATTTATTAATGATTAGCAAAAACATAATACAGCAGCAATAGTGGAAACCAGGAAAACGGCATGTATTGACCCCAAAGGGCAAAAACTACAAAACGTCTCAATCTGGTGAAGAACTGTACAAAACTGCAATCTAAAAGCAAGGGCTCTGGAGTGAAACCAGATCAAAGAGAATGGCTGTTGGATATAAAATGTGGCTTCAATTGGGACATTTTTATCCTCCACGGTCACTGTACTTTAGCTACAGTTTGTTTTTGAGTTATCCTAGGAGCCAAACGTCCAAAATCAGATGTCCACCTACCACATTAAAAATTATATTTATTTGTATTGTAATATTGTTATGCTGCTGGTGATCCCCATTTTTATGTGACATTTTTACTGCTAAAGGGGATAACATCTGCCCCTCCCCCCCCCCCCTGTAGGAGTGGTCCGGGGTGGATCTGCCTCAGTACGGACAGGGCACCGGGCTGCTGGCCTGGATGGAGTGCTGCTGTGCGTCAGACTCCCTGAGGACCACCATGCTGTCCCGCCTCTCTCTGGACCAGCGGCGGGCCGACCACGTGGGCATGTTCAGCAAAGGCCTGCTGGTGGCCGTGACCCAGACGCTGCCCTGGTGCTCCGTCAGCCAGTGGGGACGGCTGCTGGGGGTCCTGAGGGAGCTCATCACCTCGGCCCGCCTCCACGTCCCCTTCTCACTGGAGTACGTGGAGTACCTGCCCTCCTGGACCTGAGGAGGTTCTCCTGCGAGCTGCGCCTGTCCGTCCTCCTGCTCCGGGTCCTGCAGCTGCTCTGTGGGTCCAGCTGCTCTGACTGGCTGTCCGCTGAGGGGTGGGGGCACGTCGGCAGGTTATACGCCCACGCCGTGAGGGAGGTGATGAACTCAGTCAGAGCCAAGCTGCCCCTTCCTGCCTCGGCTCCTCTGACCGTCTCCACGCCTCCTAAAATCTCCAAAGAGCTTTGTCAAAAATCCCCGCTGAAGTCCAAAGAGTCCCACATGGAGGAGGAGGGGGAGACAGCTCCCTGCCAAGAGGTCCTCTTTGTCCTCAGCCAGCTCTTCTGCCATGTGCAGCACATCCAGGTAAGAGTTATCAACACCGCTGCCACGGAGAAGTCTGGATTCTGATTGGCTGGGAGGTTGAGCTAAAGATCACAGAGCTAGGGTTTATGAGCGTTGCCCCCACCACAGATGTCTTTTTTTTAGAAGGTCGAGAACCACAAATATGGAAATGTATAGCTGTTTGCCAACAACTTTTAGAGAGTTTAAATAACTGTGACTAAACAAATATTTCACGTTTGATGCAAGTAGATGATATTATAACTGTTAAGGTACCCAAAGTAACAGTCAATATGTGACCCACTCTATCACAAATAGTTGGATGTTAAAGCAGCTCATTCTGAGATGATCGTGGATTTATGTTTCCAAACTAGTGATTGATATATATATATATATATAATATGTTACTGTTATAGCCATATTCGGACCATACATTTACAGAATATCATATATTTTATATGCATTTTAAATACATGTTAGTGTTAAATTAAATCAAGTAAAAGGTATGATATTAACCTCTGAAATGTAGTGGAGTACTATAAAGTAGCTTTAAATGGAAATACTGAAGTAGTACAAATATGTCAAAAACATTCTTAAGAACAATACCTAAGTATATTTACCTAGTTACTTTCTAATTAACTAATTTATCTGAAGATCAGGATATAATTGGAAAGCTAAGAATCTCCTCTCTTCAACAGTGTAGTAACACTCACTTAAAATGTGTTTCATGTGGATGTGACTGACTTCTGTGACTGAGTGGTAGGCCTACTCCTGTAATGTTTCTAAATATGACTGAAAGTCTCATTGGCCCTCCTCTTCCAGGTGATGATGCCAGGAGGCCAGTGCGAGCCGCTGTTCCTGTGCAGCCTGGAGATTCTCAGCCACTACGAGGCCATCATGGCGGCGTTCCCTCACAGCAGCAGCTCTCTGGAGAGCGACAACACCCGCCACTTCTTCTCCACCATCACTGACAACCTGCAGAGCCAGGAGATGAAGGCGGTGCTGCAGCAGAAGATCGCTCAGCTGGTGTCAACGGCAGCTTGACACACCGAGCTCCTATGAAATAATGATGATGTCATATACTGCACTTATGAGGGTGATGGGAAAGGAGTTTGAGAGAATAAAAGATATTTCACAGCAAATGTCTTTTTGTGCTGCGCCTCTCTCAAACTGTAAAGGGTTCTTGAACAAGAGGTTGAGGCTCCGATAGTTACATTAAATTATGTAACTAATGTTAGATCAACTGTTCTACCTGGTGCTCCCTGTGTTTAGGACATGTATACATTAGTACTCTCAACCACAGAATTAGCAAAACATAGTTTATCAAGTAAAGAGTATTTGTTTTATTGGTACAAAAGTATTCTCTGCAAACAGTAAAGCTACAGTAATAACACATCATTTAAGGTCGTTTCTCAAGTACATACAGCAGACAAACAAATCATTTCCAGTTATAAAGCTACATTATGCCGTAGTGCATGATGATTGAACATTGGAGCCAGTCATTGAAAGGCATACATTTAAAGAAAAAAAGTATTATTTTGAGAAAGTGATAATATTCCAGAATATTCTCTAAAAAAAGTTACATTTTCAGAAAAATAAAAAGTGGGAAAAGTTGGCGAGTGTTTCGAAAGTAACAGCATTTCAGAAATAGAAATATTATTCATATTATAGAATGTAATTAAGTATTACTAACTACCTAATAAGTTATTGCTAGGTATATTTCAAATTCTTCCATTTAACTCAGATCAAATATTACCTTAATATATTAGAAGAAAAAAAATGAAGTTCTCAAAATATTACAACTTAAATCTCAAACTATTACTTTTTTCCGCATGATAGTAACACCTTTTCCAAGAAAGACCACATTCCTGAATATATTAGAATTTTATAATAGATCCCTTTTCATTCCTCCTTAATGGCTTTGTCCTATCTTTAGCCTCAGTCCGTCTTCCGCCCGGTTCCGTCCCCCCCCCCTCGGCTCTGTCTCAGGTACAGTCTCTTAGCTTTCCTCAGCAGCAGGATGAACCAGTAGACCTGAGGAGCCAGGATGGCCAGATTACCCACGTTGCATGCAGCGGCAGATGGAAGGCCACTCTGTGCAGGGGAACCCCAAACTGCCGGCCGTACATCCAGTACATGAAGGGGAAGAGCAGGATCCGACAGGTGAAGAAGCTCCAGAGGATGATGACGCCGTTGATCCGGTGCAGCCTGGTGTCATCGAGGCCCAGCTGAAGATCAGGGGACAAGAATTAATAGCTTTTATCTAACACTCTTTACAATCAACATCTCATTCACTACAGATGGTAGCAAGCCAGCATGCAGGGTGTTGATCTGCGCGTTTGGAGCAATTTGGGGTTCAAGGTCTTGCCCTCTTCAACAGGTGGATAGGAGAACAGGAGGGTGAGCGGAAACTCCACCTCCTCACCTCCTCACACAACTGCCAGTTTTGGCACTAAAGTCGATTCAGTAATGGGAAATGTGCACACAGGAAATGACGCTTCAAAATGTGTGTGCGATACTTAGATGGGGCAAAGTAATTGGTATGGAAGCCCAGTTTCTTTATGATGGATAAAGATAAAGAAATAAAAACAGCGGTTACTAACAAGTGAATAAATAAACTACTAAACATCATCACGCCGAACATTAGCCACCTTTAGCTTAGCGGTGGTGATGCACAAACATGAGACTATGATCTATAGTTTGATTGTAGCAATACCGCTAAATATGGCTAAAATGTTTTGATGTCTTAATAGTTTACCTGGATGAGAATCTTTCCTACAGAGACGAAAGGTGTGCTGAACTCTGTGGTGAACAAGCAGCCGATGAAGAAATCCCCCAGTCCCCTCCTGAAGAACTGCAGATCAGATGAGACACAGGAATCAGTGTTTGTACCAAACTGGTCAAACACACTATGTCAGGGATTCCTCCTGCAGACTCACCAGAGTGATGGGCATAAAAATGAGTAGCAGCGCCAGGTGATGGAGGACCAACATCCAGTCCTTACTGAGGAAGGCCTTCACCGTCTGAAGAGAGTGGCCGCTCAATGAGCTGGAAGGACCTCTGACCCTCTGAGTGTGGTAGTGGCTCAGATACATGGCGAAGATGTCAAAGGCCATAAAGGGAGCTCCGAACAAAACAAACCAGTTGACCAGCCAGTGACTGCATGGTGACACAGAGAGCATCTGCACTTAAATAACAGTGTTATGCAAACCTTGAATCTAACGTAAAAAGACACAGACCAACTTGATTTTGTTTGGCGACAAAAACCCATACTGGTTAAATGATTTTAATTGCAGTAGTGTAAATGATATTAATGGTGATAGAAAATGCATTAAAAAAATATATTGAAATCATATTAATATGAATTCAAACATGACTCTCCTACCTGTCAGTCATGACGTCATTGCAGGATGCCACCACTGTGACTCCAGCTGCAGTAGCCAGAGATGCATGGATGGCGGAAACCAGCCTGAAGAAACATTTAAAATAATAAAAATTCTACTTTTTTAGTCTTATGCAGAAAAAAGAGACAGCAAACACATGGCTTGGGGAAAATTGCACGACACTCCATTGAAATACATGCGAATTTAATAGATTTCTTGCTTTTTGGCAAAATGCATACATAAGTAAAAATGTTGAATGTGATATCTTCGGCCAACATAGTGCACACATATGACCGAATAATTGCGAAAATTCTAACTTGTCATACGGTTCATAACAACATGTGTAGCCTGTGTATGTAAGAAAATTATGATTATTTTAAATCCTTGCCGAATTCACAAGCTCTTTATATAAACTAATAACAAACAGTTATAGAATCTCCATAACGCATTTATATTGATAGATAAGCAAGAACCATTAAATCGGCGCATGTGTCATGTTAATGGAGTTCGGTGTGTGTGCTGACCTCTCACTGACGCAAACTACGTCGGCTTCACTCCAGTGTGTGAACGTGTCTCTCAGTCCTTTCCTGAAGCTAAAGAAAAGTCCCGGAAACACGACAGCTCCGCAAAGCAAGGCGGTCAACATTATCTCAGCCGACTTCTTCCTCTTCCTGTAGCCGCCGACTTCGAATGATTATTCAGGATGGCCCAATCCCAAACCACGCACTACACCCTACCCCTACACACTCGCAGCTCAACGAGGCTCCCTCCTGTCAGATGGAGGGAGTAAATACAGCGGCAAGCTTTGGGACAAACTCCCCTCTCTCCGGCAGAAACAGGAAATGCCGTAACTGTATGTAACAACGGTTTCAAATCAGCATCTCTTAGACAAAAAATTCAAATGAATAACTAAAATAAAACTCCAAACATCTTTAATTGTGTTACTTTTTTGTAAAGCTCTTTTAGTTTTAAAGCTTCTTAGTTTTTGTAACTTTATAATAAAATGCACACATTTACCTTTTTCTAGACTAAACACAGGTATGATCCTAAGTTAAAAACATATGAGGTTATCATGAGGTTGTTAACATCGCAATTTATCAGTGGATGTTTGCTGGAACTACTTGTAAACAGCTTGTTGTTTCATGACGGACACACACAGCGTTGAGTCCGGTCAGGTAGGGCAGCAGGTGAAGTCAGCACCGATGCAGACTCGCTGTTTGAGGGCTTGATAACCCACTCCCCCTCCACACTCGTTGGTTTGGAACAGCCCTTAATGTGGCGGACCCACTGCGCTAACGTGCAAACGGAGGGGTAGTGTGTAGGGGGTGGTTTGGAAATGGGCCTTTAGTAATACCTCATTCACACCAATGCAACTCCGGTTCAAGCTCCGTGCTAGAGCTTTTCAGGTTCAGAACCGGTTCTTCGGTTTAGCTCCGGCTCTTTTCACACCGCCCAGATACCTCATTCACACCAACGCAACTCCGGTTCAAGCTCCGTGCTAGAGCTTTTCAGGTTCAGAACCGGTTCTTCGGTTTAAATCCGGCTCTTTTTACACCGCCCAGAGTCCGACTGGTGCTGCGTCATTGCGTCATCGTTTGCGTCATGACGTAACCGTTTGCGTGCCTGCTTCATAAAGCCAAACCGCGCGGAAACCCCTCACAGCTCACACCGACAACAACAACAATGGCCGATTGTGTTGAAGCGCTACTCGTTTTGGTTTTGCTCTGTCGAAACGGAATGGAAGAAATGGGACGACTTTACTACCAACTTTACAGTCGTTACATGCTACATTCAAAACTGCTTTACAATCGTAATTATCAACTTCAACGACGATTCCGATTCCGTAGGCCCCTGCCTCGACGTAAGCGTGACGTATGCGGTGCTTTTGCTCTAGCCGGACAATTTTTTGGTGCTTGAAACGAACCGGATTCCGGAGCTTATACCTCATTCACACCAACGTTGTTTCAGGGCCGGTTCGGAGCCGGAGCTTGAAAAGCACCGGGTTTTCCTGTTCACACCGCAGCGGAGCAGCCTCTTAGCTCCGGAATCCGGTTCGTTTCAAGCACCAAAAAATTCTCCGGCTAGAGCAAAAGCACCGCATACGTCACGCTTACGTCGAGGCGGGGGCAGGGGCGGGATCAACTCCTGAACAACAACAAAAAGCCCGCGTTTTATCCAGTTTGTACACAACGATGGAGAAACTTAACAAGCAGCAGTGGTCCACTGAAGAGACCAGTTACCAAAACCAAAACGAGTAGCGCTTCAACACAATCGGCCATTGTTGTTGTTGTTGGTGTGAGCTGTGAGGGGTTTCCGCGCGGTTTGGCTTTATGAAGCAGGCACGCAAACGGTTACGTCATGACGCAAACGATGACGCAATGACGCGGCACCAGTCGGGCTCTGAGCGGTGTGAAAAGAGCCGGAGCTAAACCGAAGAACCGGTTCTGAACCTGAAAAGCTCTAGCACGGAGCTTGAACCGGAGTTGCGTTGGTGTGAATGAGGTATAAGAGGCTGCTCCGCTGCGGTGTGAACAGGAAAACCCGGTGCTTTTCAAGCTCCAGCTCCGAACCGGCCCTGAAACACCGTTGGTGTGAATGAGGTATAACACCTGTCCGACTGCCCGACTACCAAAGGTAACTGCATGAAGTTTAAATTGAGTTTAGATCAATACCTTTATTCTGATATACACACATGATGTACAGTATATGTAATATGAAAAAATACAAGTATAAATTACATTTATATATATAAATAACTGAGGTTACCTACTGTAACTCCAGCTTCTATGAGTATTGGCGTAGCCCTCTAAGGCTATCGCTATTGGGTAATCCCCTGCGCGCCCGCGCAGCACTGAAACACTTGTAGTCCACGCCCACCCGCAAGGTGGGCCCCACCCTCGGGCTCCCTTCCGGTATAAATAGGAAGGAGGCCCGACAATCTGCTCCCACACAAAAAAACTTTTCTTCAGCTATTCGTGGAGCCAGTGGGGCCCAGAACTTAGAGGGCTACGCCAATACTCATAGAAGCTGGAGTTACAGTAGGTAACCTCAGTTCTATTTCGTATATGGCTTCGCCCTCTAAGGCTATCGCTATTGGGTTAATGGCGAAGCAAGATGTAGTCTGCGCCCCACTGGGTCCCCCCGGTACTGGAAGCACAGACACACCTGCTCAGATAATAACCCATGCCTATTGCGCCATGCGAATGGCGCATCACAGTCCCTGGAATATAGCATAACATGAATATTTACCATGAGGGGACGCAGGCTGGGAACAATACATACCCGCCGCTGTGATAAGTAGAGACGAAGGTCACACTTTGCCCAGCGACAAAAAGAGGGGGAACACGGGCACTCTCTGCGTGTAGACAGGAGAGCGCACAGCTGGATCCCTGACATCACTCACTCTGACAAGACACTCCGTACAAAATGTGTCAGAGGAAACAAGGAAACATCCCTCTCATAAGAGGGGAAAAGGGCCGCTCTTCGTGTGCCGAGAGGCAGGAGAGAGGCGCACAGCTGGATCCCTGACGTCACTCACTCTGACAGGACACTCAGCACAGGGTGTGTCAGAGAGGAATGGGAGACATCCCTCAAATAAATTGAATAAATGAACAGGGGGAAGACCAAGATGCAGCAGTGCAAATGTCTTCCACTGACATTCCTCCGTGCAAAGCCGTGGAGGAGGAAATTCCTCTGGTGGAGTGCGCACTGATGTTCTCCGGGGGATCCGCCCCAGAGGAGACATATGCCTGTGACACAGCCTCACACAGCCAGTGTGACAGCCGTTGTGCAGACAGAGGCTGCCCGATCGAGCGCTCTCTGTAATGCACAAACAGGCGCTGAGAACGGCGCAAGGCAGCCGTGCGCGCCACATAGCAGGCCAGCGCGCGCACCGGACAGAGGAGATGAGACGTGGCTTCTTCCTCCGACTTGTGAGGAGGGGGAAAGAAGCCATCCAGGGTGATCACTCTTGACTTAAAAGAGCTTGTGATGACCTTTGGCATAAAAGCCGGGTTAGGGCGTAAAACAGCTGAACTGCCATCTCCTTGGATCCGGAGGCATGACGGAGCCACAGAGAGAGCAGACAAATCACTCACCCTTTTCGCTGATGTTAGAGCCACAAGTAGTACTACTTTGGCTGATAACAGTTTAAGGGGAACCTGAGCTAACGGTTCAAATGGGGCTTTGCTTAGTGCGCGTAACACTAAAGCCAAATCCCACTGAGGCGCCAGTGCGCGTGACACAGGTCTGAGTCTCCGTACTCCTCGCAGAAAATGTTTCGTCAGGGGGTGACTAAACACCGCCCCGACCCCGAAACCTACGTGACAAGATGATATGGCAGCGGCATATACCTTGATTGTGTTGAAGGCCAAATTCCTGTCCAGCAACAGCTGGAGGAATGACAGCACGTGAGGCAGGGGGCACGTAATGGGGTCCAGGCTTTTCGCCACACACCAACGCTGGAAAGCTGTCCACTTGGCTGTGTATAGGACGCTCTGGTAGACGCTGCCCTGGCTCCCTAAATGGTACGTACAACATCTTGAGAGAGGCCCAGCCCCTCTAAATGTTCACGTTCAGGGGCCACATTATTGCCTTGTTGACAACTGACCGATCGAGGATGGGTCACACTCCCCCTGTCTTTTTCGGGATAAGAAAATAGCGGGAGTAATACCCCTGATTTTCTTCCCCTTGAGGAACCCTGGAAATAGTCTCTTCAACAGGAGTTCCCGCAGCTCTGACTGGAGCGCAAGACACTGTTCCTGGGATGACAGGAGTGTTTCCTGTATCCCCTTGAACTTTGGGGGGGGAGAGGCGAACTGCAGGGTGCACCCTCTGCTGATCAGCCTGCTCATCCGTCTGTCCATCAGACACACGCGCTGCCACTCTGAGAAACACTCTGAGAGCGGGCGCACATGCTCGAGATGTGTTGTGGTCGTCATGGCGACGAGCCACGTCAGAGCCCTCGCCGCCGCTGCCCGTGAGGCAACCCAAGGTGGGCCTATAGCGAAAGGGCTGTGAGGGAGCCTCCACACGCTGCGTTTCACTCCGGCTCTCATCATGAGGTGTGTACACACTCAGGGGATGAGTGGAGGTGTGTGCAGTGACGTCCACATGAGGCGTCATAACTGCTCTCATGGGCTTACTATGACCGTGTGTAGGAGGCGTATCTCGGACAGAGGAATGCCGCGAGCTCTGCGGTTTATTAACCGATAGGTTAAAACCAGCAGACTTCTGCAGCGAGCCCTGCTGCCTACTAATCAACAGATTGGTGGCAGCTGGCTTAGTTAGCGAACTCTGCAGTTTTTCAGAAGCTGCGCTGAGCGTACTCCGCCCTGGCGATTGATGTAGGCTGCCGCGGCTTTGTTGTCTGTGCGAATCAACACATGCTGATTCCGCAGCAACGGGGCAAAATGCTGGATTACTCTCCGTACGGAGAGCAATTCCAGCACGTTTATGTGGAGGGACATGTGAGCCGGCCACTGTCCCCCCACTGCCTGCGACATACACGTTCCTCCCCACCCTGAGAGAGATGCGTCTGTGAACACCGAGATGTGTGACGTAACTCTGCCCAGGGGCACACCCGCTGACAGCACGTGGGGACTTTTCCAATAGGTTAAGTCTGCCCAGCAGCTGCATCACGGAGAGGGCTGTCACAACGCTGCGAGGTGTGACGCGTCGGAGAAGAGCTGTCAGTGCCTCCACTCTCTGCTGTGAGAGTCGCGCTCTCATGCGGGCTGAGTTCAATTCCACACCCAGGTAAACAATACTCTGGGAGGGAAGAGGGCGGCTCTTCTTCCAATTTATTATGAAACCCAGCTTTGACAGATGTGATACGAGCTGTACCGTCTGTAAAGCAACTTCCTCCCTGGAGCGAGCCAGCAACAGCAGGTCGTCCAGGTAAAATAGAACTCTCATCCCTCCTCTGTGTAGCGGCTGCAGCGCCGTCTCTACACACTTTGAAAAGGTGCGAGGAGCCAGGGAATAACCGAACGGCAGACGGTTGTACTGGTACGATATTCCCTGGAATGAGAAACGCAGGAATTTCCTGTGTTTCGGGATGATGGGTACGTGGAAGTAAGCATCCTTCAGGTCTACAGAGGTGAACCAGTCCCCCTGGTGAACACACTCCAGCACCTGTTTGATCGTCAGCATGTGAAAAGGCCTTTTCATTATTGCCTTGTTGAAAACTGACAGATCGAGGATGGGTCTCATTCCCCCTGTCTTCTTCGGGATAAGAAAATAGCGGGAGTAATACCCCTGATTTTCTTCCCCTTGAGGAACCCTGGAAATAGCCTCTTTCAACAGGAGTTCCCGCAGCTCTGACTGGAGCGCAAGACACTGTTCCTGGGATGACAGGAGTGTTTCCTGTATCCCATTGAACTTTGGGGGGGAGAGTTGAACTGCAGGGTGTACCCTCTGCTGATCAACCTGCTCATCCATCTGTCCATCAGACACACGCGCTGCCACTCTGAGAAACACTCTGAGAGCGGGCGCACGTGCTCGAGATGTGTTGTGGTCGTCATGGTGACGAGCCACGTCAGAGCCCTCGCCGCCGCTGCCCGTGAGGCAACCCAAGGTGGGCCTGGAGCGAAAGGGCTGTGAGGGAGCCTCCACACGCTGCGTTTCACTCCGGCTCTCATCATGAGGCGCGTACACGCTCAGGGGATGAGTGGAGGTGTGTGCAGTGACGTCCACATGAGGCGTCATAACTGCTCTCATGGGCTTATTATGACCGTGTGTAGGAGGCGTATCTCGGACAGAGGAATGCCGCGAGCTCTGCGGTTTATTAACCGATAGGTTAAAACCAGCAGACTTCTGCAGCGATCCCTGCTGCCTACTAATCAACAGATTGGTGGCAGCTGGCTTAGTTAGCGAACTCTGCAGTTTAGAAGCGGCTTTGCTTCCTCGGAGGCTCTCGCGGAGCAGACCAGGAGCAGGAGTGCCTCACTCCCCGTTGACTCACCGCCGGAAGACCCCTCTGTCTCTGGGGTGGCGGGGGAGCGGAGACGACGGGGCGGAGCCCCTGCCGCCGCCGACGGGCGAGCCTGACGCCGCGGCTGCGGTTGCTGTGTGCGTCTCTCCGCCTGCCGCTGTGGCCGGGTTGGACGCTGCGGCTGCTGCGGCTGCTGCGGGCGTTGGTGCCGCTGTGGCCGCCCCGCAGGCTGGAGCCAGCAAACGTCCTGGCGGATGTCGTCCGCCTGTTCTGCAGCCGCCTTCATGGACTCCACCATGGCGTGGAACTGGGGTCCGAACAGCCCGTCCGGGCTGATTGGAGCGTCCAGTAGCACCTTCCTGGCCGTCTCCTTAACAGACGCCTGTTGCAGCCAGAGGTGGCGCTGAATCTGCGTCACCCACGCGGCGATCCTTGCCTGGGAGACAGCAACGGACGCGCACAGTGTGAGTGCCGTGCTGGCCGCCTTGTTGATCTCCACCGCGGCCAAGGTGGTGGACCGCTCCACCAGCGTCACCACCGAGTTGGAGAGCAGCGCGATGTTGTTCGCCGCCGCCGACACCTGAAAGGCACACTGGTGCACCCGGTCGGCCTGGCGGGCGACATACTTACCTCCTGATGGCGGGAAAGCGTGGCCAGATCGGATCACTCCTGACCGTCTGCACCCCCTGAGCTAGGGGAACGGGGAGACCTCTGCAGGCGGCCGCCTTGCATATGATCTCCGGCAGTTCCCCCAGGATGCCACCTATCGCCGGCAGCGTGATGACGGAGAAGGGGGCCGCGTGCTCGGCCGTCAAGCCGGCACCCTGCTCCGACTCTGTCTCCCCCGTCCGGGGGAGAAGAGGGAGGGGAGAACCGCACGGTGAACCGTGGAGGGAGGTGGGGTAGGAGTCGTCCGACTCCTGCCCGGCACTCGGCTCCAGGGACATGAGGCTGCCGCCCACAGGCTCGAAAGCCTGGACGGGCCAATCGTCCTCCTCGGCCGCAGCAGCGAGAGCGTCCGCTCTGTGCTTCCTGTCGTCCGAGGGGAGACGGGCACAGTGGGTGCATGCGACCTGCTGGCTGAGAGCCTCGTACGCGTGCTCTGACCCCAGGCAGGATTCGCATGACGTGTGCTGGTCGTAGCTCATGATATACCAAAGCCACATGAGGGACAATCTCTCACACAGTTGGTACTCATGTTTGCTAATCGAAGTGTCTCTTGTGCTTCAGTATTTTACGGGGTGCTGAAGAAAAAGAGGGAGCAGATTGTCGGGCCTCCTTCCTATTTATACCGGAAGGGAGCCCGAGGGTGGGGCCCACCTTGCAGGTGGGCGTGGACTACAAGTGTTTCAGTGCTGCGCGGGCGCGCAGGGGATTACCCAATAGCGATAGCCTTAGAGGGCGAAGCCATATACGAAATAGAACATGATTCTGTGATTCTCGGACGGTCGCACGGATAGTGCGCGCAACATGATTGCAGCGTCCAGGCAGCTCCCGGTCGAGCGTATGCCTTGAGTTGCACATAGCTCCAACGATCCATCACAGTGTCTCTCCACACACACACACACACACACACACACACACACACACACACACACACACACACACACACACACACACACACACACACACACACACACACTATTGTATTATTGTATGAGAGAGGTTCCAGGTTGAATTGAGGCGAATATTTGTAATGTTCAGAGGTTGTTGTGTTTAATATTCATGACAATATTTGTCATTGTTCAAATGATAATAAACAAACATTTGCATAAAGCATATTTGTCCACTCATATGTTGATAAGAGTATTAAAAACTTGAAAAATATCCCTCTAAGGTACATTTAGAAAAGATAAAAAATGTGCGATTAATATGTTCTGCAGCAGAACATATGCTGTTTGGCTAACACATCTTTATAATACTTACAAAGTTTTGTTCAGCAGGATAATCTTTACATATTAACACTACTTTGTATCATTTATATCATTGCTGTAGTTGCTCCACCATGTGCAGCAGCTGCTGTACTTGAGTCCGGTCTCCTGTATTTGTGCGAAACACTTGGTGCCTTTGTCCACATCTGCCCAGCAGCCACTGCAGAGGCTCTCCACTCTGCTCGATGTGATTCTCCACTGTCTTTCCTCTCAGCTCCTCTCCGTAGGTGAACAACACCACAGTTTTTCTCCATACAACCTGCCCCAAAAGGCTGAGGTGCATCTCCACCGCTCTCCTGTCTTTCTCTCTGAAGGAGCCCACCGGTACAGCCAGAATGAACATGACTTTGCTCCACACGGGGCAAAGGGAAGGGCTTCGACTGATCTCCATCCTGACCTGCTTGGAATTGGCCAGACCAAACAGGCTCCACCCGGGCGAGTCCACCACGATCACAGGCCACCCCGATACTTCCCCATGGCGTACAGAGCACCTGGTGGTCTTTGTGTCGGTCTGAAACTCCTCACTGTCCAGGATCACGTTGCCTGCTGAGCTCTTTCCTGACTTGCTCCTTCCCAGCAGGATAAGGGCAAGAGCAGGTTTGAAACCAGCTGACCCTGCTGGGAGTCCTGCAATGACATAGTGCAGCGATTTTTACATTTCAAATATTTTTTCCTTTCCGATCAAGGGCGGAATTAGAAATATCTCAGATGAGACACATTCAGAGACAAGTATGCGAACACTGCAACTCTTTATATTTTTCTTGGTAGAGTTCACAAAAAGTTAGCGTTAGATAATGCATCTCCATATTTTAAATTATATACAATTCCAGAAAACTTGTTTTACAAAAAAATATCGCCTCAATGTTAGTAATGATTTAGGGGGGTTTCATGGTGATATTTATTATCTAGAATGATGTCCCTCATTCCCCTAGTCTCTTGCAAAAGGTATGACCTTACCTTAACAAATCTGTAAATACAGTGTTTCTTACAAATTAGTTAGCCACTTTTGTAGCACATACTGTATCATATATAATTAACATTAATAACCTGATTTATTTCACTATCATGTTTAAAGAGGTGATTATTATTTTTAACACACTTTTTAAACGAAAACGCTGAACCCGGCTTACCTCTGGGTATATATAGTTGTTTGGAGGCCATCTGCTTTCTTTGCCATGGCCTCCCATCATGCATATCATGCATGACTCTCATTTCTATGTCTTCTTGTCTTCCTTGCGACCTCCTCACCTCCCTTAAGCTCACTTCTCGTCTGAGCTGGGTGTACATCCTGTCCTGGACTCCTCTGGGACGCTTGTTCGCCTCTATCATCTTCTGGATCTTCTGAAACAGCTCTGCCACCTGAGCCTCTGAGGCCCCAGGCTGGTTGCTCAGTACCTGGTACCTGTTCCCACATCGCTCCAGCAGCCAACGAAGAGTTTGACCTTGGCACCTAATGTGCTCCTTGATAGGGAGGCCTCCTGCAGAAGAGATCACCTCATTGGTTCAGTCAAACATCAATGGACAGAGCCAAAGGACCATCACTTTAGTTATGAAGGAAAGTCTACAGCCTAATGCTAAAGTCAACAAGACACAATGAAAATGATGTTTAGCAGGTATTATGGTAACCATCTTACTTTGTGTTAGTATGCTAACATTTGCTAATTAGCCCAAGCGCACAGAGTACAGCTTAGTCTGATGGCTAAGTTTTGCAGTATTTGGTTCAAAACGATGACATTTTGACTGGATTATGGAACTTTTATTCATCCTGAGATGAATATCGCAAATATCTAAACCAAATTTATAGTCAATCTATCCAAACATCAAGACATTTAAGGTTATTTTAAGCTAATAAAAAGACAATAGCTGTTGGGTTCCAACATTGCATTTTGGCCAATATGTTCCGCCTTTTTTACTTTCAACAAGGACCTTTAAATGCATGGACCAAAGCCTGATCAAACACGATTGGTCAATACTACTCAGATTACAAACAGAAACCAAAAAGCTTCCAGTACCTACATCTTGATCCGTTGCATACATATTTTGCATTCATATGCAGAGATCTGTTTTAACAGATTAGGGGCCACCAAAGTCAATAAACATCTGAACCCAGTTTCAATCCAATCAATGATATTGTTGCAATATTTCGATCTGAAATGTTCATAAAAGGTCAAAATGATTTATGTATACCCTCACCCCCTGGTTTCTGATCAACTCTTTGGACAGCAGAAACTCTGCATATCTTCGGTCGAAAAACTGAAAACGCATCTATTTTGATTGTACCTTGCAATTAAATTATTGCTGGGGGGGAAAAAAACACAAAGTACTTGTTGAGTTAATTTAGGCCTTGTAACTAATTCACCAGCACTTACTATGGTATGATCTTGCATGAAGTGAATATATCTGCACTTTCCTTGTGGTTCAGAGTTTGCATCTTTACGGTTTTTGCCCTTATTGTAAGTGACTTTGGATATAAGCATCAGCTAAATGATATGTAATGTAATAAAATGGGATAGGATTAGGGTTGTTGTTCTTTCAAGTTTTATGAAAACCATGACAGTCATTTTTTGCTACTCTTGCTGACAAACAAACCTCCTTGGCAGAGGTGTTTAACTGGAAGCTTTCTATCTAACTTGTATTCACTGGCGAGTTAAGTGTGCGTCAATTACGTCAATATAGTGGGTCCTCAGTGGCTTAAAGTGTTGGCTTAGGCTCTACATTTAGCAGTCAGTCGTATTGCCATTTGGCCAATTAGCATTTTGACTCTGTCACATGAACAGTGAGCATTATGTAATATAAAATGTTTATTAGTTTACCTAACAGGTCTCCATGAGTGAAGAGGACCATAGCTCGCTGCCAGATGGGGGTTTGGAGCAGTCTGAGCTGGGCCTCCATGGCCCTCCAATCTTCCGGGCCAAAGGTGGAGGTGGTGGGCAGCACCAGTAGGATGACATGGGGCTCTGGCTGGCAGAGGGACACGCCTCTGCACAGATCCTGGGACACCCTGTCTGGAGTGGTGCAGCTGGTCAGCCACCCTGGGGTGTCCACCACTGTCACCTGATTGATCAAATGAAGTGAGTGAAGAGGAGATTTTGAGGTAAAATTAGTAAATCAAAGCTGTAAAATGTTATATTTACTTGTATTCCAAAGATGGCGCCGGTGTCTTTGGAGCTATGAGTAGTTTTTTTGCGAAAGGCAGGTTTCCCAAGGATGATGTTTCCTGCTGAGCTCTTCCCACTTTGTTGCTCACCCAGTAACAGAACCACCAGCTGGGACAGGCTTGACTCTGGACCTGACAAAAGTTAAGGATCTCCTGATCATACACATAATCTATCCCATAATCTTTCTTACATTTCTTTAGAGTGACTCACCCCAAGAGGCTGCCATGTCAAGTTTTCTGTTATCTATAATCCACAGTCGCAGTGTGTGCCAAGCTACAGTCTGAAATGTCTCTCCACAATCTTTTCTTCACAAGTGATTCCAGCTCTGCATTTACTTCCTGTTGTTCTGTGGAAAAGCATTAGGGTCGGAGCAGCCAGCCCACATGATTATTTAATGTGTGAGTTTCAAAGTTCACCAAAGAGAAGTTCCTGAGAAGTGGCTTTGGTAATAAAATGACACACGTAAACAGAGGCTTTACAACATGTAATACACACACGTTTGCTGTGTTATCTCAAAAGTGACACGGACACACTAAAACAAATTATATGACTTTAACAGTAATGTTATATTATGCCAAGAGAAGCTTTCATGTACTTGAGAGCTTGATTTCCTGGAGGCAAACACGTCCAATTCTATTGAAAAGTCTTGTTTTTCCTCAATGTTATGTGACCAAGTGACTCCAAATGAATGTGGCATTGTAAACTAATCTGAAGACAAAGACACACCTCTTTAATTTGATTTATGTGTTTTATTCTTTAAATTATAATTTTTTTATCAAGAATTCAACATTTTTCAAATAGTCAAATAGTTTCAATGAAATTTGACCAAGCATGGAATTCTATTCCTGACGAGCAGTACAAACCGTTTTGAATTGGATTTCAGTGTTTTTTTAAATGTTCTATTAATATTTATTGAAAATTCAGCATTTCCCTAAAGAAAATTCCCAGCTTTTTAAAAACAGCTTCCATGTGCTATGACCAAGTCACTACACGTTTATGCAGCATTGCTATACTATGCTGCATGTGTAGGACACACCGTTTTTAATAGAATTTAAGTGTTTTTTAAATTAAAATATTTTATTGAAAATTCAGCCTTTTTTCTTTTGAAGTACATTTTTCTCAATAGCTTCCATGTCATGTGACCAAGTGACATCAAATCAATACATCATTGCAAAACTCGGTTTTACAAGTTGTAATATTACTCCTGAAAAGCAGGACACACCTTTTTATTTTGCACTATATGATATATGGATTTTCTAAATGGATTTTAGTGTTTTACATTTTTTATATGAATATTTTATTGAGAATTCAGCATTGTTTTTATTGAAGAGTCGTGTTTTTTCAAAAGCTTCCATGTGAGCAAAAGACTCCAAACTAATTCAGCATTGTAATACTATATGCTGGACAAGTAGGACACAACTCTTTTAATAGGATTATACTGTTTTTCACTTTTATTTGAATATTTGATTAAAAATTAAGCATTTCTCTTGAAGTCTTGCTTTTTCTATAGCTTCCATGTCATGTGAACAATTGACTCCAAATCAATGCAGCTGAGGAGGTAACACGTCTTTTAATAGCATTTTTCTAAAATATATTTTCTATTTTCTATGAATATTTGTTGAAAATTCAGCTTTTTTGTAAAGAAAATTCTTATTTCTTTCCAATAGCTTCATTAATTGATCAATGGTTTGCTTATGACCAGGTTCAACTTGTGTCATGTCATCAAAACAGTCGATTGTCATTGATTGATTTGAACATTTTTATACATTTCAAAGAAGACCCCCCCTCATGACCCCTCAGATTTAGCTGACTCGTCAATTTGGGGGTTCTGCCCTAGGGTGGGATAACAGTCTTTTTTTATTTTATTTTTTGCAATCACATTTTTCTTTCTAGTCCTCGTTCATGTGCAAGTGCTCCTCTCTAACAGTCACCATGTGTGAGCTAAATCGCTGAATCTCCATCATAGAAGCTAAAAAGAGACAAACACTCCAAGTAAAACCACTTTTTTTTTACTTTTATTCATTCATACATATATATGTATATATGAATATATATACATATATATATTACTGTTAAAAAGTGTGACTCATCACATTATCACCTGTAAGCATAAATAATCATTTTTTCTCTCTCTTGAAACCTGGGAAATAAACCAACTGAAACAGTTATGGGTCATTTTCAGCACCATTGAATAGTACATTCTCTATTTTGCATCAGGATATAAAAATATACAGATATAGTGTTTTTCTTCTTCTTCTTTAAAACATTCTTTCCGTGTTGTTCAATGGCATGAAACAAGAGAGGAAGAAAAGACCTCATGCTGACAATGAGGATTGTTAGCGTGGTTATCGTCTATATTATTACTCCTTAGCAGATCCGTACTCCACTGTCCTTTCATCCGCTCACAGCACTTTCAAAACATCAGTAGCAGCCACACGTGGGAGAAAAGAAAAGAAAACACAAGTTTGGAGGGTCGTCCTCTGAAACATGTCACGCTCACAGTGCCATCGGCCTCCCAGCCACCGTAGGAGAAATAGCGAGAGGTGGGGGGGATGTCGGGCGGAGACGTTGGGAGTGTGTTGGTGTCGGGGGAAGGGAA
Organism: Dissostichus eleginoides; assembly: GCA_031216635.1. Taxonomy (NCBI): domain Eukaryota; kingdom Metazoa; phylum Chordata; class Actinopteri; order Perciformes; family Nototheniidae; genus Dissostichus; species Dissostichus eleginoides. The sequence goes on along the minus strand of CM062268.1, from coordinate 10,017,541 downwards.
GGCCGTGAACAGCGAGCGGGCCGGGGGGGCTGCAGGCGCCTGTAACCACCAGCAGTCCTGTTACTGTCACTCTCCACAGTCCAAAGTGGGGGTGCTGCTGATGATGCTCCCCCCCCCAAAAACATTAAAAACAAAATTCAAAGCAAAAAAAAAGGTCAAAATTGCAACAAGTGAGTGTTAATGGTTCGAGGCAAACGAGAAGAGAGAGAAGCGAAGGCGCGGTCAGGATGCTCGCAGTGCATAGAGAGGGACAGCTTTACTGGAAGGTCGTCAGATGGGATTATTGCCCTTTGTCAGCCTTGCACACTCACTCACACACACACACACACACTCACACACACACAAACACAAACACACACACACAAACACACGCGGTACACACACACCTCCACCCAGAACACGAGAGTAGAGACGGTGAGAGAGAAAGCAGGGCTGGTGGATCAGTGGTTTCCAGAGGGTTCCTCTCTCTGGCCTCCAGGCTGATGGGGATCTGTGTGTGTGTGTGTGTGTGTGTGTGTGTGTTTGTGTGTGTGTGTGATATATGTCCCAACACAAGTCCAAAATAGGCTTAGCTCCACCAGCTCTCTTTATTTTCCCCATCAGTCTGTCCGTCGGTCAGAGAGGTGTTGTGGCCCGTCGTCTTCCAGGAGGCTTCACATCCGCGAGGAGGAGGCCAGCTCGTAGAACAAGACGTAGGCGTCGCTGCTGCGCACTTGGCTGGAGGACATTGGCGTTACTCTGGAGAGGAAGAGAGGGGAAAAGGTTTAATGGTGAGAAAAAAGCACTTAACTCGATTTTTTAAAACCGGGTTCTCATTATCCTTTGGTTGATGTAAACAGTAACTGTAATGTATCCATGTCAGGGAACATAAAGATACATTTTGTGATCCGGCCGCCATGTTGAAAACCATTGAGTCAAAATGAAGATTTGGTCACTAGGCAGAGCACAACCTTCTAATTGTACAGCTCAAGCTGATAGCTGTAGAACAAGAGGGTCTTCCAAACCAATCTGATCCAACAAACGGGCTTTTTGGGCTTTGTTATGATAGTTTCCGTCCAAGAGACACGGACTAAAACTGCTTTTCTAAAAAGTTGAATATTTTCAACTTGAATCACTGAGCAGTCACACAAAAAGCCAAAACGCTCACAATCAAAGAGGCTGGGCGCTGCGCTCTTTGGTCGCATGAGATGTTATGTGCTCTGTTTTCATCGGAATCAATTACAAATGTGTACCTTAGGCAGTAAGAGAATCTTCATCTATATTTGGTTAGCGCTGACAGTCTGACAGTTTGGGGACAGTTCACCAGCAGTGACTGACGTTGCACTAGCAACTCCTCGATTGGTTTTTCTTCAAGATTTAAAGTTTTAAGAAGCTCATTTTGTATTCAAGCATTTAAAGCTAGATGATTATTATTATTAAACAGTAACTTAGAGAGTTCAGTTGACAATATAAAATACCAGAATTACCCTTTAATTGTAATTTATGAGTAAGAATACATTTGAGCAGGTTTCGTTTATTTGTTTACATTATGGGTTTGTTGAGTCATGAAAAATGACCAAAATAAACTATATATTAGTACAAATGTAGCATGCTTTAATGCTTCAAAGACAACACATACTTGGTGCATGTTTTTATCCTGATGAGAGCACATTAGTAGAACCTACCTGGAGTCATTAAACGTGTACCATTCTCCCGAGTTGGGGTTGCGACAGTAGGCTGTGTAGTGGCCGCCCATCGTGGTGCCTGAGTGGTTGGACACTGCGTACAGGTTGTACACCGCATTGACTGAAACGGGACAAAAACACACTTAAAGCCAGCACTTCTTTCATAACGACACACTTGAAAGGGCACAGTTTCTCACCCCATTACTATTAGATATTATTTTAGATTTAATATTGGCTGGGATGCAAAACATAAATCAGATATCTGGATGGTAGATGGGTACTTACGGCAGTTTTCCGAGGCAAACTCCCGCAGGTCGAGATCCTTCATGGGGAAGTTAACAAAGGTGGACAGTTTGCTGGTTCTGCGGGCCTCAGAGAAGCGTTTCAGGTCTGAGCGGGAGGGGAGTCAAGGAACAAACTGCTCTGTGTGAACCTTTCAGTACGCTCCGACAACACTTTGTACAACTGTGCAGAAGCTCTGTTACTGGATGGAGTCAAATATCTACACTCGTCATCAACATTTGGTTAGTGGATGTGAGTGCAGTCTACAGACTTTCTACCAAACTGGGTTTTAAAAACATGACCCGTCAGAGCTGTTTCAAACAACTGGTGTGCTTTTACAATGTCAAAGCAGCAGGTTCAATAGAACGACGGCATATTAAGGTCATTGTAGGTTAAACAATTATAATTATGCAGCAAGATAGGCAATATTCAGAAAAAAACTGTTGTGATTTAGTTATGTGAATTGGCAAGAAAAAACTCAAATATAAAAAAAGGTGTATTCTCTGAGATTAAAGTGGTCAAAAAAAAGTCAATTGCAATAGTTCTTTAATAAGTCATCCATTGAAGATTTTCTTCTTCTTGTGAATTTGACACTTTTATCCCTAAGAATATATATTTTTCTCTTGATGTTTTCTCTTGAGGTTTACCCCCCTAATCAAGAAAATAGCCTCAAATGTAGCAAATCACGGTCACATAGTATTTGATCTGATTGCTCATCCTGCTGACTGAATCTAATGGTGATTGCACTACAATCATCATCAGAATGTATTACTTTGTACTACAGTGTTGCCATAGATCACACACTAACACAGGGATGGGCAACTTTGATGGTGGTGGGGGCCACATCATTTATGTACTGGCCACCAGGGGGCCGCAGATTCACTTGGAACACACACACACACAAATTCCATGTATTGTATGTAATTATTAACAAATATACTAAGTCTGATATCTTCATTGACATTTTACAATCTTTCAGGGAACATCCTCTAATAAGCTCACTAAACAAATATCAGTTCACAGAAATGTTATTTAATTTTTACAAGTGGCATGTTTTTATTGAACAGGTTATTTAACAGTGGAATAAAACTATTTTAAACTATTGGAAAGCACGGAAAATGTGTGTGCATTAAGATGAACCATTAAGATGACATACACATGAAGTCATGAACACTAACCCAGACATTAGTTGTCTAACTTGAACCTAAGACACTTGTAGCCTGTCTCTGCTGACGCACAATAAGGGGAATGTCAACACAGACACCTGTCAACCCGCACTCTGCTGTTCCTCAGCGCCGCTCTCCCTCCTTCCCGCTGACATTATGAATGAAAAGCGTATAGTAATCATAGATAACACGGCAGGGTCCGTGACAGTTTGTTTTCATCTGATTTCAAATAAACGAAGTCTTGGTTTTTTGAATATTAAACTTGTTTCGCCAAATTCAGATGATAAATGCAACTTTGAAGCTTGTAACGGCATAATTACAAGTGGTAACTTAACATCACAGCAGGCATAACAACAGCCGGTGTTTCTTGTGAGTGTTTTTTTAATTAATTACGTTGTTTATAAATTAATCTGAGGGCCGCAAAAAGAGGAGGTGGGGGCCGCCATTTGCCCATCCCTGCACTAACATCTTGATACTCTCCCAGCTAGATGCTCACTGCAAACATCACATTACATCAGCATCTATATAACATGTACCAGCCACTACTGAGGAAAGGATACGCAGCACTAAGATCTTGGGGAACTTCTGTATTGTGAACTTCTTAGTACATCTTCTCCTGGCTTTACACCTGTAGCACGTCTGTGGAGAGGAAATAGAGTTTGTTACAAACAATTTGATTCCAGGACATGGACCAGACTTGGGGAGTAATGGATTACAGGTGACAGGATTACATAATCAGGATAAAAAAAGGTAACTCTATTACCTTACAGTTACATTTCTATAATACTAGCATGATGACAATGCAAGATAAAGTGGACACAGGCCCTAAATATGCTGAGTCATGTTCTAGCACTGAGGAGTCATCACCGCTCCGATGGTTCTTACCGGCTTCTCGTCTCCGTCCAGGACGTCTTCTTTGGTGAAGAGCCGCATGCAGTCCATCAGGCTCACCTCACCGTAGCCCTTCTGAGCACAAACATAGATGCATTCACATTAGCACGCGCACACACACACACACACACACACACACACACACACACACACACACACACACACACACACACACACACACACACACACACACACACACACACACACACACACACACACACACACACACACACACACACACACACACACACACACACACACACACACACACACACACACACACACACACACACACACACACACACACACACACACACACACACACACACACAAAGCAAAGCACAAACAGAGACAGGGGGAAAACCAAAAAGCTCATGTTTAGAGCTGTGGGAAGATATTTGTAATTGCTTTAAATCATCGTGCAATATTGTAATATAAGACTAGATATATTGTTACATTTAATATATCGTAATTGTGTACCCTGGTTTTCAAGGCTGCATTATTGAGATATGATGTTATTTTCTGAATTTAACAGACTTTAGCTGTTCTATTATTTAGCTTAGACCACTTAGTCTGTATGACCACATTAATGCAGATTATAAATCAAATTCTTATTGTTTAAATATGTTGTAAAAGCATCAATGGTCAACCCTCCTATAGAGTGGTGCAGTGATGACGTATTTGTGTCACCACCTGGAAAGTAAGCCTCGCAAGGTTTCCCTCGACAAAAAGCAATGGGATTTCTCCACAGGTTCGCTATATTGCAGAAAATAAGCTCTGTGGCAAACACACATTATGATATTCAGCAGGATAATCTCGACTAATAACCCAATTTATTGATTTTTGAAGCGTAAATGCAATCGCCAAATGTAATACGCTAACGCTAGGCTATAAACAATCTACATCACATTCACATGGCGGCCCATCGCCACCGCTAAGCTAAAGGCGGCTAATGTTTGGCTTGCTGACGTTTAGCAGGTTATTTAGCCACTTGTTAGCAACCGCCGTTTTTATGACACATAAAAGCTTCGGACATTCATATAGGGAGTATCCACTGGCGTATTTATTGTCGTAGAACATCTCTTAAGCTTTTGTTAACCACATACCTCCTTTCAAGCTTCTAACCACAAATATGTTGACTTTGAGAAGAGGGAATCGGAAGTGGTAAAATGCAACGTTTTTTCCTGGTTTAAGACTCGTTTCTGCACCACTAAATGATGGTGATTTGATTTGATTTTCTTCATAGTGCCCAGCTCTAACTAACAAGAAGGACAAAGAAAGGCCACCTCTGCGCTACCTATTGTGCTGACATGTGTCTGCTGACCTTCTGGGACTTGTTATGTAAGGCTCACCAGTGTGTGTGTGTATGTGTATGTGTGTGTGTGTTTTCCTAACCTTGGCGATAGGTAGAGAGAGATCCCAGAAGGGGTCGAAGACGGTGGAGCAGAACCCGCAGTGGCTGCAGGTTAGAGAGCTCTTCAGCTGGCCCACGAACACGTCTGCAGAGATAAAAGCAAAAAACACGATGCTGATCACTGGCTCAACACATCTGGCATGAAAAGCAGTGACAAAAGATGTATGTTTTATTCGGCTTTTCTGTTCTTCTTCATGCTGAGTGTTTGATCTCAACACAAAACAAAACAAAAAACGAATATTACAAATATAGAAGAGATTGAATGTACACACTTATACATTAAAATGGATCGTGATGCTTTTCTACTTACCGACTATCTTACTGTCTTCTCTCTCCAGATATTTGCTCCACATCTTCTTCCCTTTCTCTTCGTCCCTGAACATGGAGCAGAGGAGTCTGTTAGAGAACTGGATGAGTGCAGAGTCATTGAGAAGATGGCCAAGAGAGTCAGAAAAACACTGATCAGCTGTTCTGATTCAGAAAAGGAGTTAATAAGGAAATGGGTCAGAGCAGAAAACAGACACTACTAAGGGACCTGACCTACTTTATTACAGCTTCCCCCTGGGACATGATTTTAAGCTGGAAATGGATCTGCATTTTGTTTGATAGTAAGGCACTGGGTTTTGTTTTGAGGGTAGTAAACAGAGATGAACCCTTAAACATGGCGTTAGATAACTGATAATCACATCCAATAAGAGTCGGAGTGTTACTCTGACTTGGGACCCACAGAGGAAACAACTTAACAACACAGGAGGTGAAGTGTCCCATGAGTCCTCATTGAGAGCGTAAGGAAGAATCTTATGGTGCATTTCCACCATGGCGCGGAGCGCGGTTTAAGCGTGCCGTGTCGTGCCGGGCCCGTTTTTGGTTGCGTTTCCACTAGGCCTAGTTCCGGCCCGGGGCCACTTTTTCACCTTTTTTCTGGCCCGACAAAATCGTGGTTCTATCGGGCCAACAAGCGGGCCAACAACCGGGCTGAATATGCTAAACTAGTGAGAGAATCGCTGGCAAGGGGGCTACAACTACAACAAGATGAACATATTTGACCGTGATTTAATTGTAATACACGTTTCAAAATGATGCCGAAGTAACAGCATACTGATACCGGTTAGTAAAAACCATGAATTAATGCTTTGACAAGTCTGCAGACAGACGGCAGGCGAAAAACCTTTTAAAATGCGTGTTGTCTGAATGGAGATCGGCTAAGCTAACGCACTATATGCTCCGACCGTCCACACTCACAAAAACGGCCTATACAGACATAAATAAAGCAGCGACTGTATTCGCCATGACACAGACAGTCTGTGGTTTGTACTCGTTTAACTTTTGTCTAGTTTCTGAACAGATATGAGGAGCTGTGAGCTTGAGTGCTAACAGCTAACGGCTGATGTTGTTTTCATGAAGATGACGTCACGGCTCCGCCTACACTGCGTTACTATAGATACTACCCCTGTTCCTAAACTGTAATGGAAGCACAGCATTAAAGTGAGCCGGGCCTAACAAGGCCTAACAAGGCCTAACAAAACCGTACTAAGTCGAGTGAGGCCTGCGGTGGAAATGAGCCATTAATGACTAATGATGCCTCTGTCTAATCCCTGTTTACAAACTGTATACTATCATGGGCGGTTATGATACAATGGACAAAGACACGCAAGAGACCCCACCCCTTCTACTACAGAGGGGAAATACACAGACTTTGATGTTGTTTAGCCTTTTTGTTGTCTTTTTGTGTCTCTTTGTAGTCGTTTCATGTCTCTACGTTGTCCTTTTGAAGTCAACTGGAGCTCCAAAAACTACAAGTAAGTCTGTTTTTGTTTGTCTTTTTTTTTTCACGTGGAACAGGGTTGGCTTTAGAAGTCTTATTTAACTTTAAAGTTCACTTGACACTGGGTTCAAATCAGCTGTTTTTGTTACATTTTGTAGTCATTTCTTTCTCTTTGTGGACGTTACGCATATATCTGCACTACTTAATACTGTAAAATCAATGTTCTAAGATAACAACGTACTATATATACTTTTACTATTACTACCGCTATCCGGCAGCTACTTCATAACTTTCTACTTGTTCCACTTACATTTTATAATGCTGTCGCTTATCTTTTCTACCGTGAATATGCACTTATTTCATTTGAATGTAATTACTTATGAATATGTACTGTCACTGTGCTGTAACAATGTACATTTCCACTCTGTGGGATGATTAGAGGAGTTCTGATGTCATTTTGTGTATCTTTTTAGGAGTGACAGATCTTTCTTTGTTTTGTTGTCCCTTTTTTTTTGGTCATTTTGTGTCTATTTGGTTGTTTGGCTCCTTTTCATAGTCATTGTGACTCTCGTTGTGTTTTCTTGCAGCTGTTTTACATTAGAAGAGTTTTGCCTTTTTTGTAGTCAGTTTGTGTCTCTATGTAGTCATTTGTAAACGTATAATGACATTCAGGTGAAGGCCAGGGGGACAGAGGACTTACGGCAGGTGGTCAAAGTCCTCCACCGAGCCTCTCGGCCTGACAGTGACCCTGTTGACCTCGTTGTGCAGACCGTCCAGGAGGAAACGCAGGAACTCCTGAGCATCCTGTTGGCTGCAGGACACACAAACACTCAGTCAGAAATGTAAATGTCAGCTGATTTTACTGTCATATCTCTAGACCACACGTGTCAAACTCAAGGCCCGGGGGCCAAATCAGGCCCTTAGTGGATTTCGGCCCGCAGGATAATTTTGAATTACTATTCGATCTGGCCCGCCGGTATATTGCACGCACACCTTCACTCAATCCTGAGGATTTCCTCAGCTCAGAGCCTGAGCCCAAACATTGATGAACTTGCACCCAAGATGAGATGCCAAGTATCTGGCTTGAACTAGCATCACAGAGCAGCAAACTGAGTTTCAATGGATGTTTCCTTCTGCACTTTTTTTCTTGCGACAACAGGGCATGTTTGGTTTTTTCTTTGAGGGGAATAGTTTTTTTGAAGCTGTTGTTGGCCTGTGGAAAAATGTAATCATAAGAAATGACTCTGGAAAAGCTGCAGATAGAGCCATAAGAAATGAATGCAACTGATTATTTAATGTTTAATGTTGTTTTTATAGGCAATCATTTAAGCTTTGTTAGTTCCAGGTTTAATATTTGCAATAAGTTCATTTCAATAAGTTTTGCAATAAACATTGAACCAGTCCGGCCCTCGACTAGTACCCATTTTTTTATTTTGGCCCACTGTGGATTTGAGTTTGACACCCCTGCTCTAGACTCTTGTAGTTGTGTGATTATGAGACAGAGGGAGGTGCTCCTAAAAGATTTACAAAAACAAACATTGTTAAGAGTGAAGGGTGTAACAAAGCTTACTTGTATCCGACAAATCTGGGAGCATATCTCTGTATCTGCGTTTTGAATTCTGACGGGCTGACGGCCTCGCTGCTGGACGACGTCCACATGGTCTGTAACAGCTTGGCAAATTCTGCAACAACAAAAACACTCAAATTACTCACACACTCGGCAGATTCTACATAACAGTGTATTCATGTCAAGTTAACAGCTCCATTGTTTTATTTAGTCAAATTCAAGCAGTTTAAAAAAGGTACCTAAACCAAACATTTCCGGACTATTGAAATATTGATCATCACATCTAAATTGTTATTATAAATGCAATTGCAAGAATTAAAGAGTACATAACTCCTATAGTATGTATGTATATTGTGACTGTTTGTTTTACCAGCTGTTCATATTAGCTTTGTGTTAAATAGGCATTGTTGAAAGTGCATTCAAGCTTTTTCCAAACATTCAAGACAGTGCAAGCCTTGGTAAAAGGCCAAGGAACATATTGTATGAGCCTACAAAAGATGACATAGAAGCAGATCTACTGCAGAGGTAAAGAGGTAATGATTGTGAGGTCTGTGGGAGGTTCTGGTTCCAGCCTCTAGGGGGCCTATGTGACTTGTCTCTCACCTTCCATGAGGGCGGTGTTGGTGCGGCTGTTGTTGTTAAGGTCTCTGCGGTGCGAGTTGTGCAGGCAGTAGTCCCGCAGGCTGTGTGTGTTGCTGAGACACTGCAGGATACTGTTCATGAAACACTTCAAGGAAAAACAGCAAAACAGTGAGATTCCATGACTGATAACAACAAGTTCCATTCAATAATGATACTTACACATTTATGTACAAAATGATGGCAAAAACCCACCAGTATTCTTACAATCTAGTTCGAACAATAACATATATTTACTGATTTAAATGTTATCCATAGCTGAATCAAGCAAGTTAAAGAGGACATGTAATGCACATTTTCAGGTTAAAATGTGTATTTTGTGCCTCTTTTGAGACATGTCTCCATGCTTTAATGTTCAGAAAGGTCTTTATTTTTCTCATACTGCCCGTGCTGCAGCACCACTTTTCACCCTCTGTCTGAAACCAGAGCCCAGTCTGCTCTGATTGGTTAGCTGGCCGGCTCTGTTCTGATTGGTCAACCCCTAATGTTTTCCCACCCCCTAGCCTATCACATAAAATGTGTTGGAGCTCTAGACAATAGAAGCGTGAGTGTTACATAGTGATGTCACTATATTACGGTAGTAAAAAGGACTCCAATGATGGCGTTTCAGTGTCAATGAGCGTTTCAGGGAGTGTGTGAGAGAGACACTCCCTCTGGAGGGAACACTGGGATTTTAGCCTTTGCAGACCATTTACATGCAAAAAAGCCTATACACACTACAGGGAAGGGAGAACCCCAAAAAGCAGAAATAGCCTAACCACTTTTGAACAGAAGGTAAGATGAGGAGATTGATACCACTCTAATATACCCTAAATATGAAGCTTTAGCCAACCAGGATTAGCTTAGTTTAGCTTGGCATAATGGGAAAACAATTGCAGACAATTTGCAGTCTTTAAAGTCGAAGAAATAGTCCTTTATAACACCAGAATAAAAATTGCTTTAAAAAAGGTGCTGCTTTTCCACCTTGGTTTATTCATAACAGGGACAGTCCACCTATAAATCAAACCTACATCTTTTTCATCCTACCTGTAGTGACTGCTCGGTGATACAGTATAGTATATATAGTACAAATACAGGGATTGCAGTGTATATTTCTACAGGCTTTATTTCCAACACTCCTACCAAAACTATTCAAATTGATAAATATCACTACAGGTAAGAGGATGAATATGTATTTTTTGATGTTGGGGTACACTATCCCTTTAAGCTAAGCTAACCGTCTGTTGTCTCCCATATCATGTATACAACACAGGGATTTCTTTAAAGACGAAAGAAGAAGAAAGGGAGTGCTTGTTCTTCCTTCTGTCTGTCTGTGTCTGTGTATTCTCATGATCCGATTAACCCAGCCTCCGCCAAATTGTTCGTGTTTTGTGTCTATATCTACGCCGGGATCCGGAGCCGAGGCTAATCCTGTTGCTGTGGTCCTGTGTCCTGGCTCCTCTATCCTGAGTTCTGGATTAAGTCGTGGACTTCCGGTCGTGGCTGGGCCTGTCTCTGGGTCCTGCCTGGGTCTCGTCATGCTGCTTCCCTGATGGCTCCCACAGGATTGTTTTTGACATCTTCGTGGATTCATCTTCTTATTATAGACACATGCATTTCCAAACATTCGGTCTACCTACGCTGTAAAATGTATTATCTCTTCGATTTACACACGGCATCTATTGCACGTCTGTCCGTCCTGGGAGAGGGATCCCTCCTCTGTTGCTCTCCCTGAGGTTTCTCCCATTTTTCCCTTTATACTGTGGGTTTTTCTCTGGAAGTTTTTCCTTGTACCATGTGAGGGTCTAAGGACAGAGGGTGTCGTTTTTCTCATACTGATATTCTGCACAAACTGTGCTGTTGTATTTGCTGTAAAATGTCTTAGCACTTTGGCTCGACCAAAAATCGAGAATTTGATTTGAAAGAAGGGTCAGCCCGGTGCAGTTTGAGAGGATCAAGAGACACAGAGTCCTCCCTGGTCCAGAGTTGAGAGCGCTCTGATTAGGTTACTGTACACACACACACACACACACACACACACACACACACACACACACACACACACACACACACACACACACACACACACACACACACACACACACACACACACACACACACACACACACACACACACACAGACTCACACACAGACTCACACACAGACTCACAAACAGACTCACACACTTGCACACGTTTATTTTAAGAGCTGTCCTTCTGCCTGTTGCCTGGTAGATAGAAACTCTGGACCACCCCTCCTGTGTGGATTCAACAAACTGCACTCAGTGTAACACCACCCGGATGAGGAGGAGGAGGTGGTGTGTGAAGAATGAGATGTTTGGCTCCACACACATTTTCAGACTTAGATGTGGTACGAGTGTACTTACTGTGTTTCCTAGGTTCTTTAATCCTACCAGGCCTTGGGCACTCTTTGAATTCTGAAAGACAAAAACACAGAATATACAGATGAAAATCTATCTCATAATGTTACTACATGACAACTAGATTTATGTATTTAAATTCACACAAGAAGAAATAAAGGGTCTTCTACCCAAAACGCATTTTCTTGCCATTTTTAAACAGTGAACATTTTTAAATATGAGAGTCTGGTTTTTATTCCAGGAGCCATAAGACATGTGAACAGAACAGTAAGATTAAAGAGCCTAAAAGATTTGATGTGGGATTGGTTTTAACTTGAATTTCCTGTCTTGTACTTATGTTTACGTCTGTGCCTTCACTTGCAGTTTTATCTTGAATTGATCAGTCCCAAAAATCTCTGATAAATACTTTTAATACTTTTGATTCTCTTCTCCTTTGCTACAGTACAGTTTTAGCTCCAGGTTTAATACATTTTGGGAAGTATTTCTATTGACCTGTGACTGGAGTGTCTACCTGACAAATGTATTAAGTAATAACTATATTTATGATTAGCCAAAGAGGAAGAATAAGTTAGAAACAACATTTAAACACTTAACAAGTAGTAAAGAGTAAGCTAGTACAGTAAAGTACATTGCGTCATCAACAAGGCCTGGGCCCCCCACTGACACTGACTCTTACCCCCTCAAAAGACACTATGCATCACATTAATGCACATCATGGGAGCAAATCTGGCTCATTTAAATAATTTAAACCCTGCAAAGAAACACATTTCTGTCCTAGGCCCCCTCGTTTTAAATCTGCAGGGCTCACCAATTCCAACAATGCACATATTTGTATTTTCCATGTATTTTATCATATTTTACTCTACTTAGTTTTTGTATATTAAAGGTCCCATGTCATGGCCATTTCTACTGATCATAATTCCATTGTTGAGGTTAGAGCTGAACATCAGTGATTATGTGTTACAATGGCGTTAGCAACCAGAAAATGACACCAGTAATGACAAACAGATGAGAATGCTGCGTGGGGTCTGGGTGCCGTGTTGGCGGGACGTTGCGGGGCTCGCTGCTGGAGCGGACAGTGTGAGCTGGCTTGCTGCGGGGGATCTGCGAGATAGCGAGACACAGCGAAACCCAGCCTGAACCCAGCCCGAGCACACACACACACCTGCAGCCTGGCTGTGTGTCTGTGTGTGTGTGCTCAGGCCGAGCTCAGGCCGAGCCCCGCCGCGTCTCGCCGTCTCAGGCTGAGTTCAGACAGAGTTCAGACAGAGTTCAGGCGGAGAAATCCGCGGAGCTGCAGCTTAGAAAAGATTGAGTGTGTGTGTGTGAGGAAGACGTGACGTTACGTCACTATACCCAATACATCACTGTACTTACTACACTATAAGAAGAAAACAATGGAAAAAGAGAAATCTCCAACGAGGCGTTCTGGGGCAGCATAGACAGGTCTTTTCTGTGTTAGAGTTTTACTCGCTACAGGGTGTACTTTGAGGGTTTGTGACTTTGCAGACCGTTTACATGCAGAAAAAGCTACATAACACACAAGGGGACGGGTGATAACCGGAAAAGCATGACATGGGACCTTTAATATATATTTGTATATATTTCGTTATATTATAATAGTTTTTTAAGTGTGTTTATTATAGGTCTATTTTGGACCTTGTTGGAGTTATTTATGATGTATTATTTAATACTTTAACATGTATTTTCTTGCTGTTTTTGTTTATATTAAATGTATCATTATTTGGTGTTATAATTAGTTCATTTAAGTAGTTTTTTGTGCTTTTAGCACAGGACGATTTGGGCTCGGGTATTTAGGTACTCCCTCAAGAAACTAGGAATGCCACAAGAAAAGGAAAAAATGGTAGGATTGGTTAAACACTTTATACTGTTGGATTATTGGATCATTGGAATAAACTGCACAAAAGGAACTTCTTGCCTGGACATTGGATCATTTCCCAGCGTATATCTGGTGCCTCAGTGGAACCTGTATTGTGAAGTTCATTTTCTGTTTGATTTCTTTATGATTTAGCTGCTACAGTCCTTTTCTTACAATTTCATTTCTTAATGTGTCTGTATGCACTATACACACTAAACCAAATTCCTTGTAAACTATCTTGGCAATAAACCGGTTTCTGATCAGCTGTTGTACTTTATACCCCCAGCAAGCCAGACATGTGACAAGGAGATGATCTGTATACCCTCCACAGTTGAATTTTGTGTTGGTCTGGGAGTAACAGTAGGATGTTTTTAATGAGCATTATCTTGGAAAAGGAACTTGTTTTTGTTATCTCTTAGTCGGTTTCTCTCATGGTAGATATCACGGAATCAGTGCACCTTAAGGATTTTCTACTCTGCAGCTTTCAAATTCTCAGCTTAACACATCATGAAATCTAGACATTTAAACTCAGCCAAACACAACCGAGGCAAAGCTTATAATCATGATCTTAGAATGGTACCAGAGTGCTTTTCTGAACTTATGTCATCACTTGCTGCAGTTCGACTTCATGACATAAGTTGAGTGGTTACATAATTGCGTAGCTAGAGGAAGAACTAACAAAGAATGCGGGGGTGGAGAAGGAATAAACTTGTGACTCGACTGAGGAGCAGAAGCAGCTTACAATAACGCTTCAGAAAGCCAAATGGAATTCATTTCACATGGCTGAATCATGCCTCAGTACTACGTATGAGAAACCAAAAGCTAATTTGACCAGCTTCTATTTTCTGTATGAAAACAATCTGGCTGGAGGCCAAGCAGAGAAACTAACAGTGTGGTAACGTGAGCTTGTATTTTCTAGGCAGAGGCCGACTGTGCAGGGCCGGCAGCCTAACACCAGTCACCTGATCTCACAGGCACTGGAAATCTATCTTACCCACAAGGCCCCCCCTCCCATTACCCTCACCTGCAGTGAAGCTCGAGCAATATCTGCAAGAACTATTTATCAAGACCACCATGAGGTGACCAGAGGTGAGACCACAGAAAAGGCTAAAAAGGCTGTACTGTACAATTGTAGTTTGAGGGTAAGAGAGTGAAAGCTTCAATGGTCAAAAGATAATTTCAATTGAGGCTTGAAATTTAAAAAGAAAAGACACTCAATAGAGCCCCTAAAGCAACAATGCTTTAACTGTTCGCTCAAATCAATCAGCGAGTGTAAATATGTATATATAACAAGTGATAGTAGCTTGTTTCCTTACCTTGAGACCAATGTTTTATCCAACAAGAGAATCAGTTAAGAACTTTCAACTAAAGCTGCCTTCACATGATACATGGTTAAAGCGTTTCTGTGCTGACGTTGCCATTGTGTTTCTATGGAGAAAGTGCTGCTCAAAATGTTCACAGAGCACTGCAAAGTTCAAATGATTTCATCTTTGACCTCTGTTAGCGCTGACCTTTCAACACGCAACCAAACAGATAGCCAGCAGGGGAGGTTATAGAATTGAAACTTAACTAGCTGTTTTCACCACAGGGCTCTGCAAACCCTGGATGTGACCTGACCTGACAACCTCACAGGAACGACCACTCTCTGTACAATGGATGACCTCGCTGACCCAGAAAGGTGGGTCTCTGTAACACCATAAAGAAAGGTATCGGCAGACTTATAGTGTCAGAATGTGTTATATGAGCGTTCGAGAAATTACTGGAAGTGTCTCATAATCCTTAGATCGCTGCTGTGCATCAACATAAGAAGGACATAATGCTGCATACACACTATTACTTTTTTGCTTAAAAATGCAACGCTTATTCTAGAGTCCAACAACTTGCATTTTCAAACCCCTAAAAGTCAAGCTCACGAAATCCCTTTTATTTAAAAACTCCATTATTGCGTTTCAGTACAGTACATGTCACTTGTTAGACGCTTTTATCCAAAGAGACTTACATACATTGAATACTGTGGGCGATCCGCACAAAAACTGAAACTTTTAAAAAACATGACACACAACCAATCAGAGGACAGCTGAATATAATGGCTCAAGCTAGTTGGGGATGTAAGATAAGATAAGATAAGAGGTACTTTATTGATCCCAAATTAGGAAACTTAACTAGTTGTTTCCAACGAAAGGCTCTGCCCTAAACCCTGCAGTTAGCAAAGGGCAATAGCGTGTCATGTGAATGCAGCTTTAAGCCTATTTAATTTCTGTCATTTGAGATTATGGTTAACATATGCACAAGGGTTTAATAATACAGTATTAATGAAGAAGGTATTCATTTCTTTCTCTTACTTTTTGTTTTTTGAGACTTTTTGTGTATTGCACTGCTTTTGCAATGAGGCTTATAGAAAATGCCGCTTTAGCTCCAAAAGTCTGCATTTTAGCTCAATCAAATATGTGCAACTAGTACCAGGATGCTGCTGTGCATTTGCAACATTAGGGTGGCAATTCACCCTATATTGGAGCTTTAAGATGACAGTTTGTCACTTTCCAGACCCAGAGGGATCCGCTTTGTTTAGAGAAAAGACACTGATTATGACAGCAGAAATCAGTCAGTAGTCCCGTCTTTAGCTATGCTTTTTGCCTTCTCGAGGTTCATGTGATCGGAAAAATGTCGGTCTGTTCATTAGTGATGTGAGCCTGGAGCTTATCAAGTTATGAGCACTGTTACAGGAAGGGCTTTTTACTATTACATAAATACCCTCTGCCATCTGTCTCTTATTCAGGAGGAAAGAGTCAGCATGTGGAGGGGGGAAATCTACAGTTTAATTAACTGTGGCTTATCTAAATCCTCCGCTCTGTAAAGTCCACTGTAATGAAAAGAGCACTTTACTAGCCACGACCGTATATCACTTGAACACACACTTCCTGAAGGGATCCGGTTCGACAGGAAGCAGGAAGGATTCTCTCTTGTCGCCTCACTTTTTATTTCATTACAGAGACACAACAGCTCGTCTTCCCACTGTTGGAATGTGACAGTCTGACTGTGCTGCACTCTGCTGAGTAATGCCACGGCCGGTTCCCAAAAATAGCAGCTTTGCTTTTATTAACGCCCGCTTGTCCCCTCGCCATTGGCTGATACTTCGGCTGGCCCTGGAGACGTCACGAGGATGAAACGACATCCCGGCTCTGTCTCCGTAGCAACGCTATTCTTATTTTTTTTGCAGGAAAGGAAAGCTAGAGGACATGGTGACATCACGTTGACAAGACTAAGTGTGTGTGACTCAGTGTGTGAGGAACGACTTGGAGCAGATGTGACTGTTATACTGGAATCATGACATTACTTCTGCGGCTGAAGGGATTTGATTTTGAGGATACGGGTTATTGTAATACATACTCTAGCAATAGTTAGGGATTAGCATTGTTTATATTGTAAGGAAATGGCACTAAATTATTATCTGTCATGTAAAATTGGACTCATTTCTTTCTTATCCGATCCTACTACCATAATTCATTTGATAGACACTGTGTACAATGCACTTATAGGTCATTAGTCGTCGTTTCTAAGCAGTGTGTAGAACCGGATTCTTTAATGTGTGTGTGTGTGTGTAAGACAATCCATCCCTGCCTCCCGCTATGATCCCAGCCTGTAGCATGACTGTAATGACAGCTCATTGTGTTACGCACATACTGCCGTGATTCTTCCACATAAGCAGTTTAAACCAGCACATAGTGGGATTAAAGTCATGCTCTAACAGAAAAGCTGGGTAACATTTTTCAGGGTATTAGAGAAGAGGAAAAAATGAAGCAACGACATGTACAGAGGTTCAGCATTGCAAAAATAAATTCAACATGTTTAAAATAAAAAAATGTAAAAGATTTCTTCGGAGTGGTGCAGTGATGACATATTTTAGTAGGCTGACTTGGAAGTTACCATGACAAGGACTCCCTGGACAAAAAGCTAATGGGATTTCCCCATTGGATTTCGGTATATTGCCGAAAATAAGATCCGATGCTAACACACATTTATGATACTTGGCACGTTTGGCCACACGTCACCACCACATGCCAAAGGTGGTCTCGTGTCGGCGTTTCGTAGTAAATGTACGTGTTAGCAACCAGAAGCTTGTGATATTCACGGTGTTATGTATTTACTGACTTATTTTGTGTCGTTGGACAAAACGTAAAAAATCTTACAAGCTTGTGTTAACTACAGACCTTGTTTCAGGTTTTATCCCAAAAAACGTTCAGAAAACCATTGATTCTGAGACGAGGGGAACCGCATATGGTAGAGTCTTTTCCGGGTTATAACACTCATTCCTGCACCCACAATGTGGACATGAATATTCAATGATATAGAGAAATATCAAAGATCTTTAGCCAGTTTTCTGAACGGCTCTTTCATTCATTTAATATATAACACTAAGAAATATAAAGCGTGTATATCACATCATGCTATTGATACACCTTGGACAATATTGGAAAAATAATCCAGCGCCTCTTGAATAATTGTATATGTTCGGTTATGGTAACGGTTTCTCTCTCGACCTCCCTATACACTTTTATTTTATTATTTATTTAATCAAATAAATATTTTATTTTATTATTATTTTCAGGATAATATTGTTTTGGTTAATTATTTTAGCCACAATCATTCTGTAAGGAGAATCTGATATTGTGACAGCCGTATCATATAGCCATAATATGCAATCATACTGTAAAAAATAAATGTCTGTGCATCTCCTCGGGGTATTTACCAACATAATAATGTATTACCTCACTCCCTTATACAACACACTCATAAACCAGTTCATCTGTCTCATTTTCTTTTGCAATAAATTAAATAAAGCAAAGTGAAGTACAGGATTTATGTTTTAAAGTAAAAGCCTATGGGAGAAAAAAAAGAGAGCAGATACATACAACTCCCAGTCATTCCATGCGAGTGGACTGATACGTACTGTATACAAAAGAGGCAGCCCAGGGGGACAACTTTGCATAAATGCTCTATTCACAAATGTCAGAACAGAAGCGAGCTACTTCAGAAACCCTACTCCTCGAGGGCTAGGAAGCATGTGGTACAGCGAGGCCACTTTAAAAAGCATTCCCCAGGCCAGGTTGAACTGCTTCCTATAAAGCCGGGGAATAAGAGACAGAGGAAATGTCCTTTTGGCATCTAACCAGCGTGGGGGGAGTAAAATCTGGCCATCCACTGTGCTCATTTAATTCTAAGATGTGGGACTGAGGGACTGAGGGGTGGAGGATGGTGGTGCTGCAGAAGAAATGGGTCAAAGCAAGGTGAGGATGAAGCAAGGAATGAGCTCTTACTACAGCTTTACTTTCCAGATAGACACTACAAACTACAATGAGAAAAAGAGAAATGCTGCTTTTTTGCTCCTTAGATAAACATCTTACCACTGCCAATGAGCTTTGGCACTGAGCAGGAAGAGAAAACTGCCCGGACTCAGTGCATGCACTACCAGAAAAGCCAGTGTTAAATGTTTCAGTCTATTAAACAGCTCAAAGAAATATGGCAATGCGCCAACAAAGGAAAGGAAGAAGAAAGCCGCACCTTACACAGATAGAGAAAACCTGCTTTGCGAATATTTCATGAGTTTTTATAGAATATAAAAAGTGTTTTTCTTCGTTATAAGAAAACCCAACAATGTCCTTGATTGCAACTTAGCCAGAAATGTTTCAGCAGGTGTGTCTGAAAGACCAAATCACAAAAAACAACATTGTGAAGTATAAGTTAAGGGGCCCTATTATGCACAGAGAAACACAGGGATGTTAGCCTTTGCAGACTATTTACATGCACAACATCTTATATACAGTAACACACTAAAGGAAAGGGAAAACCCTAAGCATAATAGGGCCTCTTTAGAAAGGTCATGTGGACTAAACCTCCCTGTTTTTTCATGAAGCATTTCCTAACATATGCACTCCACTGGAAATCTACACCTTCTGAAGACTGGAGATGGTGTGGGAAAATAACAAGCTCAGAGCACAAGTGATGATATAGCTTAATGAAATCCCAGAAGGGGTGCTTATAACAACCTATAAATGAGTGCTCAGCATTCTGATGATCTCTGTACCACCTGCTATTGAGCTTACTCCTCATAGTGTATAAGAACAAACATTTACAGTCTTTTCTATCAAACAGTCTGTGTGCTAGTCATTAATAGAGTTTGAGTCATGTATGCTAAGCAATACTGATGCATTTTGGTTTGAGACTGCTAATAAATTGGTGTTGTTTGTTATTTTTTGAAATACCATTACTCATCATCTGTTTGGTTATTTGTTATGTTATTATTATTTTTTTAAAGGTCCCATCATATGCTTTTCTGGTTATTACCCGCCCCCTTGTGTGTTATGTAGCTTTTTATGCATGTAAACGGTCTGCAAAGTCACAAACCCTCAAAGTACACCCTGTAGCGAGTAAAACTCTAACACAGAAAAGACCAGTCTATGCTGCCCCAGAACGCCTCGTTGGAGATTTCTCTTTTTCCATTTGTTTCAGCTATAGAACAATAGGCACACCCTCTGCCAGGGTGGACTCCCGAGCAGCTCAGGAGTCCGCCCCACGAGGCTCACGGAGCGGACAGTGTGAGGTGGATTTCCCGCTGTGTTTCCCTGGATGCTGGATATATACACCAAGTGCCGTGCCGGCGAGACACCGCGGACCTCAGGCTGAGCTCCGTGGTGTCTCACAGACCCCACAACACCCGTAATCCCCCCCACACTGTCCGCTCCTCGATCCCACAGGGCGGACCAGCGAGCCCCGCAACGTCCCGCCAACACGGCACCCAGACCCCACGCAGCATTCTCATCTGTTTGTCATTACTGGTGTCATTTTCTGGTTGCTAACGCCATTGTAACACATAATCACTGATGTTTCGCTGTAACGGTGGTGGACTCATCAGAGCAGAGTGGGCGAGCTGACCAATCAGAGCACAGTGGGCTCATAGTGAGGGGGGGGCAGGAGCTCCAACAAGGCGTGTAGGACAGAGAGTGAATACACATACTATACAGCGATGCTGTATGAGAAACCAATGTGAGTTTGGAACATTGAACAATGTAAATCTATTCTAGTAGACCTCAACACTGGAAATATGATCAGTAGAAATGGCCATGACATGGGACCTTTAAGAAATGAAACTTTATAACATGCTGAAATGTCCTTGATTATTCGAACCCCCAGTCAATGAGTGAAAATAAATTATAAGAAATATTTATTTGTTTTCACTTTCATTTTTTAAGTGACATTAGAATATAGATAAAATCATCCATTATGATGTATATATGCCATTATATCTATGGATGTATAGTGTGATATAGTGCAATTAAAGGAAAACTATTTAGAAACAGTTATAAAAAAGAATTGTCAAAAATATTGATAAGAAAACATAATATGCATGCATATCAACGACAGCTGAAAGAGCTCAATGGAAAGCAATGCTAATATCTCATCACAGTATTAGCAATACTGCAATAATAAGCCTCTTACACCATAGCAATGACCATAACCCCCCCACTATTTCTGCTGTGCGTGTGTATCTGGGGCTGTAAAGTAAACCTAACACTACCGGCAGCAGGATTCCTGGGTCCACCTGGCAGCGCACGATGCCAACTGCTGATTGGATGCCATAGCAGCGCGAGAGAGTGAACAGCAGAACAGCCTGTTCTGACCTGTCTCTCTATTTGGCAGACCATCATAAACAACCTCTCCCCTGCTCTTACCTCAGCTACTGCCGAGTTTCTCCCATGTGAGCTGGAGTGACACTACTTTGTGTGAGCATGCTGGCACACACACTCTGGCACTTGATAGGGATAGAGAGATTTCTTTCTCCCTTCTACAGAGCACACAGAGGGAAAAAGTCAAGTCATCGGAGCTCGTTGAGACATCGTGCGGTGACGTGGAGCCACAGCTCAACTCTCCGGAACATGCCAACACACACTTGCATACAAACAAGTAAACAGTGAGATCTTCTTACGAAAAGGAATGGTCTTTCTGAGAAACACGAATAAATGTAGCTTATGATGCCATGAACTGGGTCCTAGGTTGCATTTGATTGGCTCAAAGCCTGAATAGTGCAACTTCTGGCTAAGGTAACTCAAAGTGTATTTTAAATGTACACCTTTAAAAAGTTTATATTTTGGGTTTTGGAAGAAAATTCTGCCCAAATAATAAATACAATTATTCTGTTTGATATTTCTATTTTAAAGTGCAAACCTCTCACATGTATATTGTTTCTAAATCAGGGTTCCTGCAGGTTTCACCAACTCAAATTTAAGACTTTTTAAGACCACTTTGAATAGAATTTAAGACCTATTTCCGGTAAGAAAGTATGAAGGAAAATTACTTTGAAAGAAGAAATACGTCCCATAATTACTTTCAAAGTAAATGTATTCACCTTCAACATAAGAACGATGACTGAACATAACAGCACACAGAACTGTGTTAGCGTGTTAGACAAAAAACAGAAAAAAAGAACTGCCTAACCGTGAAAGTGTGTGTGTGTGTATGTCTCTGTGTATGTATGTGTGACAAGAGGTATCTTCTGAGCTCTGCTGCCTTGGCTACAATCTTTCATTGTTGCTGTTGTATGATTGGTGTTTAGCTATGGTATTTAGCGTCCACAGCACCTCCGCTTTTAGGGTTGACGTAGACCCACACGTCGCGTTAACCGAATATTTTCCGTCTATGACCGATTTTTTTTAACAATGACGGAAAAATCTGAAAGCAGTCTGTCATTTTGACAGATTAGAACAAACTCGGAACAGCGCAAACGTTTCCCCGCAGCGAGGCTCCGGTGTTTTGCCGTGTTATCCATGCCCTCCAAAAAGGAAATGATATTGTTTCCAAACCATACTTTGCCGTACAAGTCATTGACATGCACGCTGTGCGCGCTCCCGCGAGGTGCATACATATCTCCGCGGGCATTCATAACACCGGCGCAACCGTTCACGAGCGTGCTCTCGCTAGCTGAAGCTTGGTTGCTAGGTTACTAGCTGGGTGTTCTCCGATAAGGGGCCGGGGGAAACAAAGTTAGTGATTACTATTTCAATACAAATAGTTGAGGGGAACTGAAAGGCTATTACCGTACTGGTTACTTTGCTGCCCGGACATTTCCCCCAAAACACATTTAGACGTGATCGCAACACAGAAGTACCTTTCAAATCCGATCATTTTTAAGACCTTTTCAATCATATTTAAGACCTTTCTAATTGTTTTGATCATATTTAAGACTTTTTAAGGCCTTAAATTCTGATTATCAAATGTAAGACTTTTTAAGACCCAGCGGGAACCCTGTAAATGTATCAGTACTGTCAAATTAATTATTTGAATTCCAAAAGGGATCCTAATAAATGTATTTTTGTCACACGGTATTTTATTTGATTTATTATAATTTTTTTGTGAGTTTTTTGTGAGTCATGTTTAAAAAAAAAAATAGCAGTAAGAAGAAGCTTTTCACACTTGTGTTAACCAATATCCAAAATGTTCTACCGTTTTATATTTATATTCTAAAGTATTTGCGAAACGTCAAAATTCTAAAGATGTTCACCTATCACATGTATGTTTTTGTTTCTAAATGTACTGTCAATCTAAATATTCCTAAAGGGATCCTTTTAATATCATTATGTTTTTGTGTTCTGAATGAAAATTGTCCCCAAATAATAATTACCTTTATAAGTGTAAGTATTCGCAAAAGTTGTGTATATATTAGTTTCTAAATGTATCTGTACTGTACTATGATTTGAATCCCTTAAAACATCCTATTAATGGACAGATATCCAAAATAGGCTAAAGTCACCTGACATTCATTTAAAATGACTTTTAAACATTACGTTAGCAGTTCTGGATGAACATTTTCCCCTAATAATAAATGTAACAATTCTGTTTTATATTAATATTTTTAAATACTTACTATGTTCAATTGTCACCTGTCATTTCCTTTTATCATATGTTATTTTATTCTATTTATATATTTATTTTCCTTTATGTAGGTTTACACATATATCATTATATTGTTGTGTTTGTTATGTATGTATTATGCATTTTTTGTTGTTGCTTTTGTTAAAAGAAATGTGGCAGTGAGAAGAGGCTTTTCACACAGCGCCTATACCCAGCAGGTATCAACTTAAAGTCAAACATTGATTGGATAACATGCCACCGATGCATGTGGAAAAAGAATGTATTGGCTTCTTAAATAACCAGCCTGTTCCTGTTCACACATCTCCAATGGTAACTGTTTCTCTAGCAGGAAAATAATTCACCCTCAATGGTAGCAAAGTCAACTACTAGCTGTAACATTTGCTTACAGTTAAATGCAAAAAAAACCGTATGCATGATGTTCAATAAACGACCAGTCAAAATCGAAGGATCCAATGTGTTTTTAAACGGAGCAGAAATAGAACTAGTCCCCCACTTCAAGTATCTTGGAGTCACAATGGACTCGAACTTGACTTAAACATATTAAGAAAGTATCCAATACCATTAAATTCAACTTGCAAAATGTTAAACAAATTAGACCTTTCTTATCTGTCAATGCTGCAAAGTCATACCTCCACTGTATGATTCTATCCCACATTGAATACTGTTCGACAAAATGGTCGTTTGCTTGTGCCACAAACCTGAAACCCATAGAACAGCTGTACAAGAGAGCTATCAAGGTGTTTGACAGAAAGCCTTATTTATACCACCACTGTACCATCCTTGAAAAACACAATTTCTTGAGTTTTGACAATTTTAAGTCTTTTAAAAGTATGTGTTTTTTTTATAAATGTTTACATGGACTGGCCCCCCCTCCCTTAGGGGAATTCATCCACAAAAAAACACACTGGACGCTGCACTAGGTCAGAAACCAGAGGAGACTGTGAAGTCCACCGCAGACGGATCGATTTTGGACAAAATGTCGTCTCCATTAATGGCAGCTCTTTGTGGAATAGCCTCCCAACTGAGATACGGGATTGTCGCACTCTCAATAGTTTTAAAGGACAACTTAAAGAATGGTTGAGCAACAAACACACGTGCAATCACCGCTAAATGCACTTTAACACAGGGGTATCTGCTCTTGCACTTTATGTAGCTCTTTTATCTTATCTTGCACTTTATATGTCGTAGCTGCTACATTGTACTGCCATGTGGTAAATGCTTGTATATGCTGCTCATGCTCTTCCTGCATATCATGTATTTATTTTTGCTATGTATATAAATGTCATGTTCTTATATGTTGTATGTGACGGGACTACGGATGGAAATTAGCTCAAAGCTAAAATCCGGCTCATTTACACTTGTAAGCATTATTTTGTTTTAAAGTGTTCATCAATGTGCACTCTCCCGATTCAAATAAACGATTAAATGAAATGAAATGAAACTAGCTAACAGACAGCGTTTACATTCTGCTGCAGCCTGCATGGGCCTCTGTGTTTCACAGAGCACTGCACTGAAAGATCACACCATAGGCCCAACAAGAACACAGACAATAACCAAATGTGTAACACAGAGCCAACCCGTTATAGGTAACATTGTGTATACTGTAAATACCACACATGATATCCTCATATGAAATATCTACTGCCAAGTTACTCCCATTGAAGACAGTGCCAGTGTTTCACACTCAATGTTGTCTTTGGTTTAAAAAAAGTCAATAAGCATAGCACTACATCTCTGACATTTTGATATTTCGGTTTTATGGGAAATTACAAACAAGAATGATTACACAGGCACATTTTGAATGAAATCTGTACACGAGCTAGCATTCAAAATGATATACATCATTCCAATGTTTAAACCTCCAGATATCCCAATTTTTTTGAAACCTGTTTTTGTGTTTTGAACACTTAATCTTATTTAAATTAATTAATTTGGTTTATACGGCATTGGCAGGATTGTAACATTTAAGTTCAGGATTATTTTCATTATAAACCAACTTGTCAGACGTTTATGATCTTTTTAAAGTATTTGCACACATGAATTTGCTGTACCTGTCACGGATATAGTTGTTTCTATATGTATTGGTACTGTGATTATTTGAATTCATGAAGGGAATCATATTAATTTGATTTTTGTCACACATTATTATTATTTAATTATTATATTGTTGTGTTTGTTATGTATGAGTGTTCTTTTTTTATTGTTATTTTGCTCATTATGTATAATTTCCAGTGTCATTTAACATATTCAACATCATAATGTTGAAAATAGGGGTAGAAATGATTAACCTAATTATGAAATTGGACTCCAGCTGACTTTACCCAAAACACCATACAGAAAAACCAGAGATAACTAATATGTAATTGCAATAATCACTTGTTTATAACAAAATACCTATACTTGCTGTCCTTGTATTGATACAAAATTGCATTTCCTTGCCATGCTTGCAGAGGTCTGCATTGAGGTAGAAGTAAAGGACGTTTGATGAGCAACAGAAAAGGGAAGGACGGAATACGAGGAGCAGGTGGACGCTGACAACAACACGGAAAGCGTGCCAAGCTGCTAGCCCAGCACTAAAGTGTATTCTAATGTGATTTCTCCTTACATAATAGAAGCTGGAACACAGCAGCTCCACACCACGCTGTAACCTAGGTGCATACACACAAACACACACAATTGCACTAGCGAGGCTCTAATGTTCACAAACTAAAAGCCTTTTCTTCTTCTCCTACTCATATTAGAACAAATACAGCTTGTAGCCTAGGCTATTTAATGAAACTTTACCAAACACTTCATTTTAACCTCCATTAATCCACACATGGTTTGGACAGTAACGGCAGCTGTAAGGCAAAGAATACATAATTTAGGAGAGTGAGTCTCATGCAAAGCACCAGACCCATTTTAGTACACATTTAAGGTGAGGATATCGGCTTATTGCCAGAATAATGTATAGGCAAATAGCTTTTCATTACGTTAAACATTCCAGTGTTGCAGGATCTAATTCAGCGTAAAAATCCACAGTAAAATCTGTGCTATCGGGCTACTAGTCTACCTGGTTTATTGGAGAAAATATAATGCCCTGCATGAATAAAAATTATATTAAAAAGGGTTTTCTGCTTTTAAAATAATAACTCAGGGAAATCATTTTATACCTCGTACCCGTGGAGATATTAGAGATTGGAAATTCCAAAACCTACAAGCTTAGTGCAAAACTTCAATAACTACTTATAATTAAAAGTATTGCAATGCTAGCTTTTTTGTCTTGAGGCTGAACTGGCTTCCACAGAAATGCTTTTTGATACATTTTTTAGTGTACTCAGAATTGTCTTTATATGTGGCTGTGTCCATATGGCAGCCAGAGGCAACATACAGATGCCCTACTTATTCCAGTGCTTAAAGAAAGCCCCGTCAAAATGGGTTATTTCTTAATGTATTTCCATTAAAGAGTTGCAGTGAGATGCATAAGAGCAGTATAGTAAGAGCAGCTGTAGGTTATGAGGGGGATTAAATGGTCGTTATGTAACCGTTGATCCTGGTACAGCGGAATACAGCGGCTTAAAAGACCGGCTTACCCTCACAGATGACTCACTCAAACATTAAACCGAGACTCCCACTAGATATGTGACATGATCAGAGAAAAAACACCTGTGTTCTATTCAGAATTAATATCTCTGCCTGCGAGACATTTTAAACTCTTCCACAGGATATGCAGTCAATTATTTTTCACATTTTTTCCATGCAGACTTTCCAAGCATTTCCCTTTAAACTGTATAAAGCCATTGTTTAACAGTACGTTTAACGTGTTACCACCGACTGCGAGTATTTAAGTGACATACGATAGTTGGAATGGGACAACCGGTATACGTAGCCTATTATTGAATAAGTACTATTATTTTTATATCATATATGCCTTATTTCATAGTTATTTCCAGCCAATTCACATTTAACTCCTGCCTTACGAGATGTACAGCTCTGCCCATTAAGACATAATGCGATAAACCTTATTTCCTGATTTTTGAATGGGGTTTGGTGAGACAGAGCCGGGATAACGGAGCGTAGCACGAGCTCTTACCTTGGCTTGGTTAATGAGGAGCCCTACGAAAGTGGACACCAGCATCGAGCCGGACATGCTGCCTTTTCTCCGCATCTCTTGCTTCAGAAAGGGGAAAGCTGCGGCCGGCGGCTCCTCAGGTACGGTCACCGTGTATGACTGTCGCATGCTCGGCATGCTGGCGGAGGAACGAAGCCAACGACCCGGTGCGAGTTATGCAGGCGGAGGAGAAGGTTTCCTGCTCCTCGGTTTGTGTTCAGCCCTTTTCTATAGCAAGACGTTTCACTACGTTTCCCTTGGTCTCTCTGTCATTCATTCATTCAGTCAGTCATGTAACAGCAGCAACCTCACAAATCACGCCGAATAGCGGACCTGTAGCTTTCCCTTTAAATTATACTACTACTATAAAGAGCGAAAACACCTAAAAAACACACAAATACTGACTGCAGTATCAGCCTACGCAGGTGTCAGCAAATAAATGGCAATAATGCATATTGTGTGCCGATTCCGATTTACAAGAATAAAGCTCCGCCCCTTTTGGCTCGCGGAAAAGTCAGCCTACAACAAACGTCAGCGACGCCTCCAGCCGGGCTGCCTACGTCACAGTCCATCCTCCTCCACGCTGTTGGAACAACCTGAAGGTCTAATACTGTGTGGTCCAAGGAGACTACTCATCTCCAATAGGATCATGTCCGAAAACTAACCTCTATAGTCCTGGCCATGATCA
Source organism: Dissostichus eleginoides (assembly GCA_031216635.1). Lineage (NCBI taxonomy): Eukaryota > Metazoa > Chordata > Actinopteri > Perciformes > Nototheniidae > Dissostichus > Dissostichus eleginoides. The sequence goes on along the minus strand of CM062268.1, from coordinate 9,989,212 downwards.
CTGTATATTCTATCAATGTGACAGCATGGTAAACACAACACATATGTCACACAGCTGACAACACTGGGCTGTGATTTACTACAATCTGATCCAGTGGTTCTAAAATTAGATTGTTCAGACCTAAAAAGGGTCTTTAATGAGGTTCCGGTGATTCACCAGCAGCTCAGAGAACAAGGGGTTTAGTCGACACCGTCACAATAAGAGGATGATGAAGGATGTCTGATGCAAATCCGCATTAAACCAGCAAACATAACCCAAGTATTGGCAGTCAAAAGTCAAAATAAACATCCCACATGTAGGAAAACATCAATAAATAGATTTGTTGGCCATTTTTGTTGAAATTTGTACTCATTTGCACAGAAAAGTGTGAATAATATTTAAAAATAATGTTAATATCCAAAACGTACACTAATTCACCATTGGCTACCTTGTAAAACAGCTAAAACAATCTTACATGGCATTCTTTAGGAGTTGGAGTGTTTTTAATAATATGACTATTTTTTTATATAAAATAACAATATAAAACTCATAAGCAGTCTAGTTCAGGGTCACCAAAATTCCCAACAGGCAAAATAATACTTTCTTTCATGAAAGTCAGCCCTCTGTTACCTTTAAATACTAGATTCATCTCTGTACAGTCTTTAGCGAAAGGGTTGAAATGCACAGTGTTTACAGGGTGGGCGATTTTAGCTGGAAGGCTGTGTGGAGTGAAGGGAGTGCAACTGCAGCAATCTCATGACCCAGGCTCGAGCGTGTGTACACAACAAATAGCCAAGGAGCACATTCCATCACCAGTGTGTGTGTGCGAGTGTGTGTGAGTGTCTTAATCCTTGAGGTGGAAAACTACAAAGTGAGCGACGGGGGCAGTGAGTTAATGTTTGTGTTGTGATATCTGATACAAAGAGCTAAGCAGTATTAAAACGGGACATAAGCAGTCTCTGGGCAATGGAGAAGTCAGAGTATAATTACCTAGGGATTGCTGCACTATTCCCTAAGCTACATTTGGCACATTAGAATGACACTCTATTCAGTCATGTTTAAATTTAACCTGGGTGTAAATGTTTCTTAGCAGAGCAACTTAAACCGTTCACTGTTGTTTATAGCCATTCTAAGCCCCTATTCTACATTCCTACAAGGGGCATAGCATTCCTTAACCAACACTGAGGAGAATTGCTCACATTACGTAATTTGTAGTAAATGGAACATTTCAGGAGAGCATGTAGAAGGGTTCCAGAACAGAACAAAGTCTTCAGTACAGTAGCTGGATATCAGGTAGTACTAGCAGTTCAGGGTGTTTCTTACGCCTCATTAATATTACAAATACTGGAAACATTTGAAAGAGATTTTCCTTGTGCGGTGCAAGATCAAAGGAAGGAGGGTTTTTATGCCGTACAGGCTGTAAAGCCCCCTGAGACGCATGTTTTGGTGATATTGGGCTATATGAATAAAGTTTGATTCAATGATTGATAGATATGCAGAATAAAGCAATTTCATTGAGGTAAAATTACTATTTTTATTTAGTGTTTGTCACTCAAAATGTGTACTAGGAAATGTAAAAGTGTATTATAATTTCAAATGTCACAGTTTCTGGCTATGATAAATTGTGTTATCTTGGCAATTGTTTAGAGAAAACATAACTTTTCCATTCTACCTCGTGACAATCACTAGGCAGATGAAACCGCTGTTAGTGTTCAAAGTAACTTTTGAGTTTTCCCGAGCATCGGCACACACTTGTACTTTTCCCCCTTAGTAACGCACCCATTGACTGTGGTGGTGAAGCGGGAAGCAGATCCACAAAGCAAAGCTCTTTAACCTTATGAGCTTCGGGAAGTGACCCAAAGCTCCCAACGTAGTCCTAAGCTTTCGGCTAGACTCATCGTGCACGACTTGATGAGGGTTTCTGCAATTTGGAAAACTCAATATACATCAGGAGGTTTGGCCCTAATTATACTAATCTCCAAAAATTATAGTCAATTATGTTTCCTAGCAAGCTTAGAAATATTTGGAGATCTCCAAGAATGGGGCACAAAGGACTGCTGGGCTGCTGCTAGACAATGGATGTATAGATATAATTGGCTTCAAAGCATCATTGCTCTGTTTTTGAAAAATAATATTGTAATACTGATTTCTGTTCTGTTCTTCTTGCACTATTTGTTATTGTTTTATATGTTCTATACATTTATGTTGCATTGTTTAAGGAGGAGCCTGGGACTTTTCATTTGCCATGACTATACTGTAGCTACTGTGCAAATGACACAATAAAGCCTTTGAATCTTTGAATCTTGAATAGTAATGTTAAAATCATTGCCCTGAAGGAAATGCCACACACTGACCGACAAACACAATCAAGTCAATTCATAATAACGTATAAATTAATAACGAAGTCACTAACGAACCGGCCCTTATTTGACAAAGAACAACCATGACCTTTCTGACTAAGGTGGGGAACCAACAGTCGGACCAAATATTATTGACTCGACAATAAGTTTGACGAAATTAAAGAAATGAATGAGATGCTCGAAGGTGGACCGAGAGGAAAACGTGATACTGAAATACTGCATACAAGGTAACAAGGCGTGCTAACAAAGGCATGCCAAAAACAGATACATATAATGATATGCTAAGTAAAGCCATAACCATGTGTTTGTTGTTTTGTATGTGTCCTGGTCTATTAGAATATCATGCATGAGAAACAGGCAGAACAAGAATAATAGTCATGTCAGACAGCTTGCCATCAGAAACATGGCACACCATGAACAGGAGGACCAGCAGCTGCTATTTTTGTTACATGTTCCTGTTGTTAGCTTGTGAAAATGGGTTAACCTTGTTTTGCAAAAGCTATTTTAGGAGAGCATACGTGACTTTAAACATTCAAAAACAACAACAACTACATAAGAACTAGTCTTAGTTAGGCTACAGTGCAACAGTTTTGGTTTGCCATTAGATGTAGTTAACTCATCGTCGTATTATTTCAATTGTTTTTTTTGCCTTTAACTTATTTCAACACCTGTAACAAAAAAGAAAACACAGCTGAAAATGGCCCGCTGGAAACTTCACTGAGCCAGGAAGTGGTACAGGGATATATATACATACAGCTTTTACGCGCCATATGGTGAAATTATGATATTTAATTTGGCATTAGTCCTGGATTTACACTCATAGAAATATAAAACCCCAAAACATATATTTAACTGTTTATAAGTGCATCTTCAATTGAGGATTTGCTTAGTAATTGCTAATATCTGTAACAGTAAACAGTAAAAAAGGATGGCAACTACGTCACTAATATACACTCTCCTTATTCAATAAATAATTAAATATACTGTACATCATATATTTTATTTTAGCACAAATAATTAATATTTCTTAAAGAAATTTGAGCTCTACTGAGTTAAAAGCAATTTGTATGCAACTTTATTGTTAATTGATTAATCTTTAAGTCTTTTTTAAGATAAAATGGAGAAGATTCCCTAGTTTAAGCCAATCAAAGTTGAGTATTCTTTAGTCTTTTATGATATCAAACATAAAATCCTCGTCACCATAGGTCTATTTTCTAAATAGCAATCAATTACTGTAAATGTCAGTTGTGAGAATATTTGATAGTTGCAGAACTAATGTTGGGCACCACTCCGCTGTGTTGCCTGAGGATGGCTGACCTACAATGACATGGTGCGAGGTCACCGAGTGGTCAAGTTGTCATTTCGACTCTCATCAGTCACAAAATCTTTCCTGACATTTTCCCCCAAAGTGTGTCACACATACCATAATCTTGGTTTGTATACAAGATCTGCTGACTGCGAGCTTTGTGAATAGAGTGGATGTGCTAGGACCATCATACCATTAGAGCTCCAACAATCAGTGAAGAAGCCCTGCACTGTGCGAAAGGGGGATTAAAGGGAGTGAGCTAACAGGGGACTGGGGTTAATCAGCAGGACAAGCAGCCCAGCTGGGGACATCCAGTTAAAGCTACTCAGTCTGTGCTCCATGGATAGGTGTTGATTACCTGATGGATTTCATAAGAATAGACATCTAGCTTAAACTTGTCCCCATTTGGATTTCGGTATTGCAGAAAATAAGCTTCGTGGCCAACACGTGTTAATGATACTTCACACGTTTTTTTCAGCAGGACGTTTTGTAATATATTTTAGTCACTTTTTAGCAACCCTCGTTTTTATGACACATAGAAGCTTCGGACCTTCACAAGTGGGGTATTTACTGACATATCTTTATATCGTAGAACAAAACGTGAAAATCTCTTCAGCTGGTTTTCGACCTTATTTCAGATTTCTGACTAAAATACGTTCAAAAACCATTTGACTTTGAGACTAACTGGAAGTAGTAAAATGCTAAGTCATTTCTGGGTTTGAGGACTCATTCCTGCACCACTCGATTAGCTAATGGTCCATGGTTAAGACGTAATCAGATTACGGATCCATTTATAAAAATGGGTATTACTAGCAGGTTTACAAAGTTACAATACATTTTTAAATAAATATCAATATAATAAAGGTTGATGGTTTTCATTTAGCCTACTTTCATTCTTCTTTATTTTAAATACATATTTTTTAAATGCAGTAGGTGGACAACTGATTTACTAAATAAGAATACTGTTTGCTTTTAATTAATGTATTAAAGTGAAACAATTGTCAACTATACCTTTCTGTGGTAGTTATATATAGCTAGCCTATAATTTAACCTATTTTTAATTCTAAATATCTAAAATATTGTTTTCTCTTTTTCTGAGGTTACATTGTTCTGTTGTCTTACATACTACACTTAACTAAAAATCTTAAAAATCTTAATGATATTTATTTTCTCTTGTATTTATTCGCATTGCATTTGATATGGAGGTAGTCCAAAAGAAGTCAGGTTACATTACTTTTATATTGTATTTAGATTTACTGAAGCCTTCCGAGTAAATCGCCAGAACGGCGACACCTCCTCATCACTCCACCGCTCCCATGTTTTTTTTTGTGTTGCCATAAGTTAGTCTCTCTCCATTGCTAATGCTAATACTAATAATGCTAATGCCAGCAAATACAATGGCGGCTTCACAAAACTTTTCAGAGTTTTGCGGGGCGTGGTTTGCAATTCGCCCAGCCAATCGAAATTGGTACTTTGTTCTCCCCAGGATAGTACCACCTCTCTAGCAGGCGCTAAAAATGGGTGTAAAAGTTCTCGGAACTAAGTACTCTTTTTGGTTCGAACGCACAATTCCAGGCACTATCGGAACTAAACGGGAAAAGTACGGGGAAAAGTACTCCGGTGTGAACGCGCCTATTGTGTTTCACAGTTTATAGCTGCAGGCTCAAAAATGTGCTTTTTTTTGCATGCAACAAAGCATGATTTCATTCAGTGTTTGTTTTAGAAGAAATAACCCTCAAATGTCATCACTCATTGTGAAGGGTTGTGTAAGGTCACGTTTATCTATTTCTGAATGCAGACTTTTAGAACTAAATAGAAGTACATGACTGATGAGGAAACGTACAGCGGGGTTTATTTGGTCAAGTATACCTCATGACAGCAGGGAGGCCCACCACAAGACCAGTAAGTTAATATAGTTCCATATGCTCGAGTCATTCGAGTGCGCACAGCAGTTTGTGTAAGTCCTGAGAGTAACAACACACCATACGAGGCCAACATCATCCAACGCTTTACTAACTAATTATGCAACATTTTCAGATGGTTGTTTGATGTGAAGCACACCCAAGGTAAACTTGCACAGGTGAATCGAATTAATTATGCTGATTAAATCGTTTCTCAGGAGTGGCTGTGTAAGGACATTTGAATTAGTGCATTTATTTCATTATTTCAATATAGAGTTATACAAGACAAAAAACCCGCAAATTCTCACTAAGGGAATGCGGGAACAAGCTCATATTTAGCATTTTTCCTTGAAAAAGTACTGATTATAAAAGGATTTGCTTGATTCAATGATGCAATACATGATTATTAACTACTTGTTTGTATTGCACTTTGTATTGTATTGAGTGCTTCTTTGATAAGCTGAATGACAGAAATATAATCCTTTACTATTTTTGATAACCCAGTAATCTTTTAAATAATTGTTCATGCAGAATTGTCAGAAAATATGCAGCCTCTTAAGTATCGAGATTATATTCTTTTCTCTGTTTCACATAATATTAAAGGGAATATATTTGGCTTTTAGACATTCAAAAGAATCACTTTGGACATTTTTCACTAGTTTTGGACTTAATAGGTAATAAATATGATCATGAGTTCGGCCCTTTTCACCCTCTGTCTGAAACCAGAGCCCAGTCTTCTCTGATTTGTTAGCTGGCCAGCTTTTTTGTAATTGGGCAACCACCTAAAGATGTCCTGCCCCTTAGCCTATCACGTACAATGTGTTGGAGCGCTAGCTAGCCAATAGAAGCGCAAATGTTACATAGTGATGTCATTTTTGCTTTATTCGATAACAGGAAGGACTCAGCTTTGATACATTGGGTCCATGATTAACCAGGTAAGCTAACGGGGCATACCAATTCAGTTCTTTGTTAAGATTATTTTATTTTAGCGACCAACCCTGAAATAAGGCTTGGTTAGCGGAAGCTTGGGCTCATTACTTCAATCTGCTACACATCAACATACTTAAGGAGAGGCAACCAATAATAACTGCACTACAGTATGAATAGTAAGTGCATCTGATCAATAAATGGTACTTAGAACAAACCCAAATTATCTTCTCCACTCAACTTAACTTCCACTCTCCCCTGCTCTATGCTCTATACCCCCCCTCCCCCTCCTCCTCCTCCTCCTCCCCTCCTCCTCTCCTCCTCCTCCTCCTCCTCCTCCTCCTCCTCCTCCTCTCCTCCTCCTCCTCCTCCTCCTCCACTCATGTAAGCGGTGATCTGGACTTATCCTGAGAGGAAGTGGGTCAGTTGTGCTTTCTGACCTGCCTAGAGGAAGCTGGGTCATTAATACAAAGCTCAGATATGAGGCTAGTGGCCTACAGACCCAGCCAATCATAGCCTAGCAGCTCCATCTGACAGGTGTCATCTTTCTAGTTGCTGGGTAGGGATCAGATACGTCTCCTAAACGTGGAAACTACTATTACTGTAAAAACCTCTAAAAACTCAAACTAAAGCATTGTGATGAACTAAATATACTTAATCTAAAGGCAGATAAACAAACAAGAGCAAACAAATTCTGAAAAAACTGAAATCTGAATAAAATGAAAAAGAAAATTCATTCAATATTTTATATTATAAACGTACGTATTGGTAACGGATTCAAGTTAACAGTGTTAGGTAATCTGTAACTGTATTCCCTAACAGTTACATTAAAAAAAGACATAATCAGATTACTTTTGCATTTCTATAAATTAGGGATTACTAGCAGGATTACAATGTGACTGAAAAACTAAAAAGAGCATATTGTTTCCTGTAAAAGGATCAGATTTTATTCCTTCTCTGTAAGCTGTACTGTTCTATAGCCTAATATTTTAAGTGTGAATCTATACGCCTACTGCCTGAATCTGATTTATGGTTTTCACTTTCTTTGCTGAAAATTAACCAATGTGTGTGAGCTGTATGTATTAAACTGAAACTAAGCATTTTCTGTCAGCTCAGATTTGATTTCTGGTTTTTTTTAAACTGTAGTTTGTGCTCATGTGTTTCATTGTTGGTGTATAGGCTACTGCCTGAATATGTTTAATGAAAGGCAGGTTTTCCTATAAATAATAGCATTTTTGATCTTGTGTTCTCCTTTTCTAAGGTCACATTGTTCTTTTTTGTGTGTTTATTTGGTTAAATTGGATATTGAGGTAATCCAATAGTAACAGAAAGTAATCAGGTAAAATACTCAGATTACACTTAGGTAACTAGTTATTGTAACAGATTTCATTTTGAAAGTAACCCTCTAAACTTGGGCATTAGAGTGACATGTCAGGTTATTATATCAGGACTTCAAATGCTTTACATTTCATTTGAACAATAGTGCCCCCATTTGGTCAAATCCAGTACTCTCGGAAGCCTTAAACATTGATGGGCTTTACAAAGTGTGTGAAACTAAAGAAAAGGACCCAGAGTGCCCAGCTACGGCTACATTCGGCCTTACTCAACCCTTTGATACTGATCCAATCTGCAGCATTGAACCCCAATCAAATCAACAAGCTTCAAGCCAGCATGAGCACCAAGAACATTCTCTTACCATGGAGTCCCTGGTTGGGGAGTCGGACACCCTGTTGCTGCTCGGCTCCCATGATGAAGAGCTGTATGCTCTGCTGCTGCTGCTGCTGCTGCTGCTGAAGGCCTCCTGGGTGGAGCTGCGCGAGAGGGCCTCCTGAGTAGAGCTCCGCGACAGGCCCGAGTAGCCGATACGGGAGCTCGCACCATACGAGTTGGCCACATCGGTGGCCCGACTGCGGTAGCTCCGCAGGGCACTGCTGGAAGAAGACGGGCTGGAGGAAGAGGAGGAGGCATCACTGAGGCCCAGAGAGGCCAGGTCCCTGCTCAAGTCAGTCTGGGAGACAGATTTCCGTCGATTGAGTGAGATGCTGGAGGCCGACGGTGAAGAGAGGTAGCTGGACTGGGCCGAGGAAGAAGAGTAAGAGTTGTAGCCGGTGTACACTGACCCCCCGCTCAGACCCGACCCGCCGTAGCTCTTGATGGGGGTTCTGCTGAGGCTCTCGCTCCGGCGGCTGCTGAGGCTGCTGCTGAGGCTGCTGCTCCCAAGGATGTCAGTACGTGGGATGGTGCGACCCCGGTCAGGTTCTGAGGAGGTGCTGTAGTTGCGGCTGCGGGCGGCCGAGCTGCTCAGATAGCTGGAGGAGGAGGAGTAACCTGAGGAGGAGGTGGAGGAAGAGGAGATGGGGGACTTGTAGGTGGAGGAAGAGGAGATGGGGGACTTGTAGGTGGAGGAAGAGGAGATGGGGGACTTGTAGGTGGAGGAAGAGGAGGTGGGGGACTTGTAGGAGGACCGGTCGTTGTAGGAGCTAAGGCCTGGGGTCAGGGAGGAGCCATAGGAGCTGTAGTGGCTGCTGTAGGAAGGGCCAGTGTAGCGCTTGGCGGTGGAGGAGACGCGGGACATGCTGCTGCTGCTGCTGCTGCTGGTTTCTCAGCCACAGGGAGGGAGAGCCTCTGGAAGACTGCATCGACTGCAGCCACAGCAAAGACACACAAGTATTAGTTCATCAGCAAAAATCAGATCAATACTTACACTACAGCAACATTTATCCTTGCTTCACTAAGCATTAAACGGGCTTCAAAGACAGAATGATTCAGGAGTGTGCATCACTGACTTTAACACTTCCAGCTTTTTGGCCTTTATTATGAAAACTGGAAATATATACTATGCTTACTGTGGAACACATTACCAAACACTGATACCACTTTAATCCATTATCTACTTTACATTACTATAACTCATTCAAAGCGCTCTAAAGTGTTTTATGTGTTGTTTTTCACTATCTCTCAGGAGGACATTAGCTTCAATATAAACTTGCAACTTCCATTATTTCAAGAATCTTTCATAGTGACCATCATGAGCTCTTTAACTGCTAACACTGTCAAGAGTCGATGTTATTTCTGCGTGGTACATAAAGTGGTAAGTGCAAATTGTTCTGAAATGTCTTCGTAGCATTAGCCTACAGAGATCATGGAGTTTTTGACACATTTCAAACCCCAGTGAGTAGAATTGGAGCATTTAACCAGAAATCAGTGCTCACGCTCCTCTGCAGGCTTCCTGTTATAAATATATAGTTTGTTTGTGCAAGCTAATGTTGCCGGGCCAACTACAAAATCCTTTCCTTCCATGTAGTAATTGAGCCTGAGTGTTACAGTTCAATTAAATCATAATTTCATGATTAGGCAAACGGAAAAGCAATGAAAGCTATGTTATAATCTAGTAAACCAGATCAGTATAACTAGTGCACTTCAGGATGAGTTTACAATAGCAATGCTACAGTGTATGCATCATGACAGCAAACACTTCCATGGAATAGCATCATTAAATATGTAACGCACCATCAAAATCGCAAAATGAACTAGTGCATTATTCCAATCGCAGTGCAATATTTAGTAAAGGCAAAATATGTGAAAATATCATTTTGCATGAAGTATTGTTGTGCTGAAGAGAAGTACCGGCCTACAAACAGTATTCAACAGACCTAATATCAAATCCTTCTTTAACAGTTCATTATTTGAACTGACTCTTGTGGATCAGAAACCATGGTTCTAAAAAATGTACTTAACATTTTAAATATTATTTGAGTCATAATTGGTTTAATATTTACCACTGCTATTCCTTCGTTTACTTCTGTAACGGAGTGACATCACTACGTAACACTTGCGCTTCTATTGGCTTGCTCTTCAACTCAGTGTACGGTTAAGGGGTGGGACATCTCTAAGCGGTTGACCAATCACAACACAGCCGGCTAGCTAACCAATCAGAGCAGACTGGGCTCTGGTTTCAGACAGAGGGTGAAAAGAGGTGCTGCAGCACAGGCAGTATGAGACAAATAAAGAGCTTGTTTAACATTAAAGCATGGAGACATGTCACAGTAGAGACACAGAATAATAACATGATAGGATATAGGATATGCATAATAGGGCCCCTTGCTGCCTATATACAGGCATTGACAGCACATGGCTGGTTATACATGCATCCTTTACCATAAGCCCACATCACGCAACTCAAAGAGCATGACATACAATCCCGAGAGACAGATCTGTAGTGACATAATTAGTACTAGCTAGCATGTTTGCTGATAAACTATTAATGCTTGAGTTAATGCTCAACCAAGGCACGGCAATTTTTTTTTTTAACCTATTGGGACCTCCAACTTCAACCCTATTCTAAAATCAAGGAGATAAATATAAAAATGTAAAATAATCTCTCCTGACTATTATGACATCTCAAATAGCAAATCCCCCCTCTCTGTCTCTCGGTGTAGTGTGTGTCTCCCCCGGCTATAATGAGACAGTCCGGCAGTCGGAGGTGAAGCCAGGCAGAGAGCACAGTGTGTTCCTGTCGCAGCTGAGGCAGAGAGAGGCTCTTGTTCACATGCTCAGCAGCCAGAGTCTGAATAAATAAAAGTATCTGGTGTTGCTGATCCGTGTTGAGTTCAGTGAGGGAGGCTCCTATTTCTTTAATCTGTCTCTCTCCCCTCTTCTCTCTATAACTCCCTCTCCCTTCCTCCTCGGCACCCTGCCTTCTCTTCCGAATGCACCTACTTCCCTCAATGTAATTTCCCCTCCTTCTGGGTCTCGATCGCTTTCTCCCTCTGCATCTCTCTCTCTGTGACCACGGCTTAATCAATAATTCAGCATATGGATCTGGAGAAGGCAGACAGGCAGCGTGTTGGAGACAGGCCAACACACACCGCTGGCCAAACACACACAGGCCAGGCAGGCGGCTGTGGCTGTTCACTTATTGCTAGCCAGGCTAATAGCACAGAGGCCCTGCTCTAAGTCAGCTAGCGAAAGAAAGGCTTGGTAGATGCACTTGGTTGGTTTTGTAATGTTGCAGCAGCAGAGGGTATTTTGTATGGTATGTTCAGAGGGTATTTTTGGCAGTGCAATGCCAAAGGAAACAGTATAATATCAACACTCTGGCATGAGCAAGGTTTTCGGATTAGCCATTATCAATTTTCTTATGTGTTGGTGATGAAAAATCGGACAAAAAGATGTAAGACCCATGAATATCACAGGTGGTGATTTACGTTGAAAATCCAATTAGGTTTTGATTGTTTATATTTTAGTATTTGTTTATAATATTGCTATTTTGTGATCAATTATGGGTTGGATTGGTTGATGGGCTGCACTGAATCACCTGTTCACCTGACCAATTAGCTTTCACTGTGTATAATACACTTATAAAGCACAACTTATAATACCTGCTTTTCACAGTGTATAATCTGAATTATAAATACTAATGAATTATAAGTACTCTTAAGTATGCACAATGCTTTATATCAATCATTATGACAAATAATAAAGCATTTTATAATGATTTAGAAGGTTAAAGGTTAGAATTGCTGCTAAGTCACTTAGGTTTTTTGCAAGGATCATAGTGTATAACTCCCATAGTTATATATAGTTATAGTTATATATAGCATTATAAAAACGGTCATAATGCATTATAATGTGATATGTGAACAAATGTGGAGTTACTCAACTGGTATTTGGATGCTTTTAATGAGTAATAATATACATTCACATACACTATGACCAGGTTATATAATAAGGTAGTTTAATATTTCAGCTTAATAATAACTATAAAGAACTTTATCATGTTTTATGATTATATTTAAAGTGGATAACTTTATTTATACAGCGCCTCTAGATTAAATATGATGTATTATAGTTGTGTTATATTGAATTATAATGTGTTACCACAAAATTATCTCAAATGGAGGTCTGTGTTTTCATTGGGGATCAGCGATATTTTGGAACTGGCGAACCCTGGAAAGCGTCTCTGAACCCGAGGCACCACCACCTTGGCCTTGGTTCAACCTCCGACCTTAGGCCAGCTGCTTCCCGCTACACCTCTCTGTAGCCCCACAGCTGAGGCGCAGCCAGCGACCCGGGGCAGCGCAGAGAAACAAGCTCGGACTAGCCTGGTGGGCGAGCTGAGTGAAGAGTGAAGTGCAAACAGCAAATCACGCCCGTGGGAGTAACACCACCACAGTAGTAACCAGCAGTTACCATAGCTACTGTGGCCACATGCTGCATTTGTTTTCTTGCTACCGACGCACAAAGGACTTCGAAGTAGCAGCCGGCCAAAATACACTACTATCAGAGCTACAGATTGGTGGCTGCACATTATGCTCTGTAGTCCTTTTCTTTCTTTAGAAAACCCTCCAAGTCATGAGCAAAATGTACATATGTGCTGCTAGAGAGTTATAGAACAGGATAAAATAGAAACACAAATGAGAAGTCAAGGGAAATAGAATGTGAAAGTGTGAAAATACGGCATTCTACTTATCTACTACTTTGAAATAGAAAACGGAGTTGAAAATGGTATCAGGCAAGTGAAAATGTCTACTTGGAACCCACTTGTTGATAAACCAAAAGAAGAAATTGGCAATATTAATTTCGAACAGCAGTGTCAGGGATTTTCCACATGAATTCAATCATTCAGCTTTATTGCTATGTGCCAATACCTTGAATTAACTTTAACTATTGCCCTAATTTGATTACTCTATACAGTATGTGTGTGCATGTACAGTATGTAAACATAGTTAGTGTAGCTAGAAATATATATATGTACGTTTTTAAGTTTTAAATAAAATAGCAAACACATTTAGGAGTATACAACAATAAGCTTTACTATACGTTAAATTAAAGTTGACCATTTATTTATTGAATTACCAAAACACATTGTTAGTTGTAATTTCGGTCATTTTAAAGATATACAAATGACAACTATCAGGGTAGGATTTTGGACATATTGCCCATTCTCATATGTGAAATTATAACATTTTACTACTATGAAAGCGCTGGTTGGTCTGCCAAGCTTCTACTAATTCTGAATAAAGAAAGCTGTCACCAGAAGTGGTTGCTGAGCGCGGTGGGAGAGAGGAGTTCAGCAGCTGACTGCTGGCAATCTTTGGCAAAGGGCTGGAGAGATGAGGTTTCACTTACTGGGCAGGTTTCAGAGAGCCAAGCTAAACACTTTTTAGGAACCAAGCTTTCACTACCTGGAACTGAATTCAAAAAACAAAACAACAGAACACTAGCAACTACTGGTTCACAAAAAAAAGGGAGGGAAATCAACAGTGATCAGGTGAGCTTTGACACTGGGAATATGCGGAGTAAATTGTTACTTTAAAGCTGATTACAAAATATTTGTATTAAAATAATTGAATAAAGTGGTGAAGGAAAAAGTCATTAAACCAACAATTGCTTACCTTCGTCTTGAAGGCAAAGGTATTTTTTACGTGGTTGTGTTTAGAAGCCTCAAATAACGTCTGTGGTTAACACAATCCTGATCGATTTTTTCCCTTTTTAGCTCAGCGATTTGGTTGTACAGTTCTCAAAGCTCTCATCAACCTATTGAACTTGAACTTACATTCACCAGGTAACCAGCATGTGGCAAACCATATGACTTGATTTGAATGATCTAAAACTACAGATAAGTAATTTAGAGAGAGAAATATTAAGTTTAGAGATTTAGCATATCATAAAATACGTTGAGCATAATATGAACCCTGAATAGTTCATCTCAACTATCTTCAATGAAAAAATACTTGATGAGATAAAACTGATGAGGGCCACAGAAAAACTGCTTTTCTCTTGTTGGTTTTGATTGGTTCTACTATCTCGCTGAATTGTGCTTCTGTTGAGAATCCATCATTCTAATGAGTCAGTGAGTCAGTGCATATTATCCTCCCAGGTCTCCTCCAAGCCTATTAAAGAGCGGAGCCTATCTCAGAGCAGTAGGGGAGTGTGTGTGATGACGCAGGATGCCGTCTCTGCCGTACCCCGAGGTGACACTTCATGAATGTAACATCAGCATGGATCCTCTGGTGATTTGGACCGATTGTAGGCCTATGTGTGACTGTGTGAGTGTGTGGAGTGATGTACTATAGTAAACACAATTAAAGTAAGTTAGGTTATAGTAAGTTCAATCAATTCGATTTTGTATCCCTTTTTTTACGTCACAAATGTACACAGTACATCACACACTATTATATACATACAGTGTCCAGGGATCAGTGTACAACAACTCCTTGGCAATACAGAGGAGGCTAACCAGCACCTCTCTATGTACCAAGCTGAACTTGTAAATGATGTGGCAATTTAGAGTAGAATACACAATAAAGAAGGGTATGCTTTAAGCTGCATTAACATGATACAGTATGTGGTAAAAGTGCTCTCTTGTGTTTCTATGCAGAGAGTGGTGCAGCCCGACTTGGCGTTAGCATTACAATCGCCGCCGCGCACCGCTCGAAATTGATGCGGAGAAATATGTTCACGGTTCAAAGTATTTTAACTTTGTTTACCAATGACCTTTCAACAGGCAGCCAATCAGATGACAGCTGTAAGTAACGCCACAAGCTAGCAGGGGATGTATCCACAGAAACTAAACTAACTAGCAGTTTTTTTAACACAAGACTCAACCTAACGGTGAGCAAATTGTGTATTATGTAAATGAAGCCCCGATTGACAAGTCACTACCATTGTGACTTATCAATATAAATAGAGACATCTCAATCATAGACAAACAAAAATACGGAAGTAATCCTGTGAGGTCCCTAATAGGTTTGTGAAGTGCCATTAAGTCGATGGATCCAGCTAATAATAAGTAACTTTAGGCCCTACTATTAACAAAACGGGTAAGTTATGTAAAAAGTTGGCTTCACTTCTGCTCTATAAAGCTCCTTACACACCAAGCCGATTTTCGGCGTCGATAGATGTCGATAGATGTGGGGCCGTCGATGAGCGTCGATGAGCGTCGATGAGCGTCGATGAGCGTCGATGAGCGTCGATGAGCGTCGTGTCGCCCTACTCAGATTGGTGTGTTCTGCACCGTCGTGTCTTTTCGGCCGTGCCGACACCTTCCGCCGCCGATTCGACATGTTGAATCGGTAGGCTGTCGGCCAAAGGCCGTCGGCCAAAGAAATCACTCTGATTGGCTGTTCAGCTAGCGAATCAGTGCATGAGAAGCAAAACGGAATTGAGGGACCCAAACAAACTATTAAGAAGGCAAATCTGAGATTTCATTTAACTCCAGCTCTCGACACAGGTTCGGGAAAGCCCCATGAGCTTCTCGTTGTAGAGTGAAAATGGAACGCACACGCTATTTGTTGTTTGTTTATATCACGCAGTCTGTTCTTCTTCTCTCGGTGTATCACGCAGTCTGTCTTCCGGTTGTTGCAGTTCGTACGTGCTACTTGGCCGTCGGCCGAAGTCTTTGCGGTGTGTTCCAGTGCGAAACATGGCCAAGACGCAGGAGACGTGAGGCGACGTTCCATCGGGACGTGTTCTTTGGTATTCTCTGGTGTCAGTTTGGTGTGTAAGAGGCTAGACAGCTAGCAGATAGTAACACAACTTGACTAGCTGCTTTCACTGCAAGGCTCTGCGCCAAACCTAGTGGTGAACAAAGAGAATATTGCATATCATTTGAATGCAGCTTTACCTTAAAAAAAACTGAGGACATTCTATCGTTACCATCACCGCAATATAAAACCAAACAGCAGTAACAGCTTAAGCTAACGCAGAAAACAACGCAACACAACATAGCCGTAGTGTTCCCATAATGGACAATGTTAGACATCAACATGGTGGCTATTAGGGGGTCTCTGGGCAGTGCTGGGTTTGGCCGGGTCTTACAGGAGGCTATATATACCCTGAAATGTGAGCGGATAAGAGACTGCTGATGTCTGTGAGGGCCACACTGACGCCTCTGCCCTTCCTTTCTGCCCACTACCACCTCAGTGCCATGTGTTTCGTATTAAAACAAGACTAACAAGGCCATAGTTGCACATTATCCAGCGTTCCCTAGCTACTGGTGCGACACTTTGATACCCCTACAGCCAAGTTTAGTGAGTTTCAGTGCGTTGCTGTATACCGTAAGATCATGAATTCACAGCTACATACAAAGACAAATCTAAATGTACTAAACAGTGCTGGCACACACACATTTTAAAATTTCATATAAAACCACTAAATTAAAGTGGAAATAAAATATCTGCCTAATAAACGTTCTGTAAAGATTATATGCTATTGCTTGTCCAAGCCCTTCAGCACTGCCCTTCAAAGCTCCATGTTCCGACTATATAGCTCTGTTACCTTTCATTTCCCATCCTTGGTCAGACTTTACAAAAAACAAATAAACTCCAAAACACAACATCTTCGTTTCCACTTAAATGTTTTGCCACAAGGACGTTCTTACCTCTCACTACATGTCTTTGCTACACAACCACTTTTCTA
Source organism: Dissostichus eleginoides (assembly GCA_031216635.1). Lineage (NCBI taxonomy): Eukaryota > Metazoa > Chordata > Actinopteri > Perciformes > Nototheniidae > Dissostichus > Dissostichus eleginoides. The sequence goes on along the minus strand of CM062268.1, from coordinate 9,972,317 downwards.
CAATATCAAAACCAGGATTGGAGCAGCCAATTAGCATTAATCATTACCACCATCTGTGACTGTTGGTGACTCACATGAGAGCATATAAAAGCAAAAGTGACCTCAGAGATGACTCAATCCACAGACTGATTCACATTGTTGGTCTGTGCAGCTCACTGGCACACTTCTTTATTCATTCAACTAAACATTTGGTCAATTAAATGCTTTCAATATTTAAAACACCAATCAATCAGAGCAATTCCACTGAGAGATAGGCCTTAGAAACACACAAGTGGCTTAAAGCCATTAGTGGTTTAAACACAAGCACATTGTTCCAGTACTTGACTATGATTGGTCGAGCCGTGTTAAAAGCCAATGTAAAATGATTAGAGCTGTGACCACATTACAACAGTTTCAACGCACCAATTAGTCACTTACTTAAATGAAGTATAGCAGGATGTTAAGTAACACAGAGACAACATACCATACTAAATACTCTGGCACAGTAGAGGAGATGTGCAACCCGCCATAAAACCCAAAGAAAAAGAAAAGGAAGATTGCCAAGAAAGGACATATGCTTACATTAATGCACAATAAACAAAAAAGGAACAAAGGGATGATATGTTGTGTGCCTAAAATGCCCCCTTAGCTCTTGTAAAATCACGTAATCACGGTTTATGGCTTAAATTCACACTGGTGGTGGAACATTTTTACTTTTTCAAAACACCTCAAATCTATTCAAAAGTGCAATATAGCGGACCTGGTTGTAAATGATTGTCAAGTGTCAATGTCACTCATTTAGGTTTTTATGAAAAAATATATTGTTTGGCGGTTTTTGTTGAAAATGTTGATGGTTAGATAGAAAAAATAGATCACCCTTTCTACTTTATCCAATATTTCTTACTTAGTCTTTGAGTAAAAGTGCAAACTTTTCCGCTGATAAATGTACATATAGGTCCCATGTAAAGAAATTCCATTTTTAATAATAAAGCAGGTCAAATTGCTATTCTAATACTTTGAAAGCAATACAATGCTCAAACCATTACACAAATTCACATTTTCCCTATTCAGAAACTGTGCCTATGAGCCGGCAGGACTTCAGTAAAGTTGTGATATTACAACTATATCATTTTCATAGCTTTAAACATGTAAATGCATTGCACATTTGCAGTGAATGACATAAGAGGAGAGGAGGTAAACATGGACTGAAACTGTTAACTAACAACACCACAGAAAATCGAATTCTCAGTTGGACAACTCTAGACATCTAAAACAGAACAGCTTTTAGAAAAGCCCCGGTTGGGGTGAAATTGCAGTTTATCAGTCTCAAAATAATACATGAGACTTAGGAAGACATAAGTCTCATGTATTATTATTATTATTATTATTATTATTATTATTATTATTAATGTTGCTTTTTAATGTACATAACATACTGTATGTGTTTTATGCAAAGAATTCTTCTGAAAAGTAAGTACGTCAGGTGTTATTTTAATGTATTACAAAGTAAATGTTTTCCTCTGGATTGTACTGGAGTAGAAGTAAGTAAGGTAAAATACAAGATCTTAAAAATGTAGCTTTAGTGTTGTACTTGAGCAAATACAGTCTGCTTGTTTCCACCACTGGCAATAAGCTAATTCCGGCTGAGGTATTGATTTATTATTTTTATTCCAATAGTGCTAGCACAGCTAATCTTTGCCAATTGTATGGTGTTTTAACCTGCTTTACAAAAAAAACGAAATATAGACGCCTTTTCTTCATTGGCTCCCCGTCACTTGATTGATTTTTAAAATGTGACTTCTGACATATTGGACAAAACACGTCAGGCATTTCTGTATTTGAAGGGATTGTTGTGCCCTCTGACTTTGAGGAGGAGCTTCAGATCACCTAAGTAGCATTTTCTAACAGTTCGGAGGTCAAGGCCGAAAACAGGGGATACTTGCTTTTGTTGCTTCTTAAGCTCCTAAACAGCCAACAATTTTTTTCAAAAAAACGTTTTCAGGTTTACATTTGTATTTTGTGCATCTACTGTGACATGTTTCCATGCTTTAATGTTAAAAAAGGTCTTTTTTTCTTTTTCATACTGCTTGTGCTGCAGCACCTCTTTTCACCCTCTGTCTGAAACCAGAGCCCAGACTGCTCTGATTGGTTAGCCTGCCAGCTCTGTTGAGATTTGTCAACCGCTAAGAGATGTCCCGCCCCTCAGCCTATCACGTAAAATGTGTTTGAGCGCTAGCCAATCTAATCACAAGTGTTACATAGTGATGTCATTATGTCACAGAAGTAAACAAAGGTTTACAATGGAAGCGTTTCAGGCGGGGGGAGAAACTCCCTCTGGAGGGAACACAGGGATTTTAGCCTTTGCAGACCATTGACATGCACATAAACCTACATAACACACTAGAGGAAAGGGAAAACCCCAAAAAGAATAGTTGGGTCCCTTTAAAAAAAAACACAACATGAAACCCATTTGTTTTCTCTGGCCTTCTCTTGCTTGTGCAGACCAAACTGTTGGACAATGCTTTCCAGCATCACGAAAACCTTTTAAGGGTGTGAAAGCTGTAACGTCAATGCCTCATTAGAGTCACAGTCTAAATGTCTGCATGCAGTAAACGGAGAAGGAACTGACACATAGCATCAACCTTTTGTTAGTAATTTCTCTGAGTCATGTATAAGCTAATAAAACACAACACACAACTAATGTGGCTAATGTTTTCTTATTTTCTGTGTGTGTAAAAGTGTTAAATGTGTGTCAAGTTAAATGACCTACCGTTTATGTTTCAGTGTGTGTCAGTCCCTGCAGGCTGTGATGGCTCTTGGGCAGCTCATCCTACTGTTGCTACCCCGCAGTGTACACACGCGCACACACACTGGCTTTCTGACGCTGATTACTCCTGTGGAAACACACAGACATGTTACATGAAATGCCACTCAACCCAGAGGACACAACAGTAAACAAACAACATTGAAATATGATTCATTTGTTTCTGTTTTACAAACGCATACAGTATCATTAGATCGTTAGCTGTCAAACATATCAAACTATCTGACACAAAACCCAAGCCCGAGGATAGCAAATGCTGAACCTTATAAATGTTATATTCCCAACAGGCCAATAAATTGGCAAAGCTAGCAGAAATCTACATCTCCATGATCTGTTTTGGGCTGTCTCTATCAGAAAACAGTTTGACTTTACAGAAAACACGTTCAGCTCGAAGTGACTCTACAGGCCGACGGTCAACACATTCTCCGGATTTCATATCACCATGAAAGATTGAGGATGTATCCTTTGGCACGTATTATCAAATCCGGAAAAGTTGCTGGAAAGAGAAAGTTGATAGTTTGACTCCATGTAGCACAGCTTAATTAGGTGGCAAGTGCATATTTCACAACCAGCTACCTTTTTACTATTCAATGCAAACACCTATCATCTGTAGGCATGCTACACCCAAAGAGTTGATCACGGGTTCTTAACTCATGCTAGAAAAATCCAGAACTTTCCGAAACATTACCCCTTTCCTCTATTATTTTCTCCTCAGGAAGACATGGCCTACAGCTGAGCAAACAGTACACACAGCATGCATTCAACTGACAATCAGGTAGTTAAGCAGTTAAGTTGGTTAGTTAGAGCCTCACCCTTGTAGTTCTGAGTGGCCAGGCCGATACACAAAAAGCAAAGCGGTGCTACTTGGGAGGCTGTGGCCCCGGAGTGTGAGAGGATAGTATGAGCACAGCGATCCAGAATGCCACAGATCAAGTTACAGAGCCGGTAAATATAGCAGGCGCCTATGACCTCTACAGGTCACTTAACACTCAGTGGCATTCCAAATTGCTATATCACTAGGCATCAAGTCCAGTGCACTACTGTAGCCAGCAGATTGGCTTCTTTAACGGGAGCTAACATCTTAAATGAATGGCATGATTCAGTAGATTTAGTCACTTTGCATTCCTCAAGTAATAGTGCTACTTCATAACAATACTGTACCAAACTGCCACACTAGGTCATGTGTTGGCAGCAGAGGTGGAAGAAGTACTCAGAACTTGTACTTGAGTAAAAGTAGAAGTACCAGAGTATAGGAAAACTCTGTTACAAGTAAAAGTCCTGCATTCAAAATGTTACTCAAGTAAAAGTTCAAAATAATTAGCATAAAAATAAACTTAAAGTACCAAAAGTAAAAGTAATCTTTATGCAGATTGGCCCATTCCAGAATAATACATATTATATGTTTTGATTATAATTATTGATACATTAAAGTTTTATCAAAGCTGGTAAAGGTGCAGCTAGCTTTAATGACTTTGTATACCTCAGGGTAGCTTGTGAATTTACTTTAGGTGTAACTAAAGTCTTATTTAATTTCACATCATGAAACCAAATCTGTAAAGTAACTAAAGGTATACATGTAGTCTAGTAAAAGTACACGATTTACCTCTGAATTGTAGTGGAGTAGAAGTACTAAGTATCACAACATTGAAATACTCAGGTACAAGTCCCTCAAATTTGTACTTAAGTACAGCACAGTAGAGTAAATGTAATTCGTTACTTGACAACACTGGTTGGCAGTGACAGTAGTTGAAAAACTGGTGTATGAAAAAAAAATACATTACCAGTACCGAATCAAGAATTTTCTAGCAAAGCAAAGCAGTTGAGGTATGTGTGTAAGACAATGGAAAAAAACAGAGTGGTGAACGGTCTCTGTGCGGGGTATAGCATTACATGACGCTGGGAGGAGATGGGACGACACTGGCACAGAAGCCATACTCGCTGCACTGCAGTGTGTCCATTTTACATGGGGCTGAACAGACTCGTTTGAGGCAGAAATCTATGTATTTGAAGTATTCCGCATAAAGTATGGGGAAAACGTTATTCAGTATTAGATAACCACTTAGACACAAGAGCGTTGCTCGGCAATGGCAGGTTTGACAGAGGAGGCTACAGAAGGGGGCGGAGAAGAGATTGTATTAGTGAAAACCATGGCGAGAACTAACCTAGTTCCTTTAGACTGAGGTAGCAACGTGCAAAGTTAAGACAACGGTCAATACCTAAATAACATGGTAACTTCGTCCATGTACCCTGGGTGGACGTCCCACATCGGCTAACTAGCTTATCTAGCTAGCCTCCTCAAATATCCACTGAGTAGAGACTAGAGAGCCGCGGTGTGACGCCAGTGTTAACAGAGCACCGCGCCAAGTGTGTGAGAACTGTGGCACTGCACATTTAACGGTGAATAACGGTAGCTTGGCCCTTTAAACTTAAAGAGTTGATGTTATATGGCCTCCCATTATACACAACTTTATGAAGTACGCTTACGTTACGTGTCTTGAAACTGAAATGTTCCTGAAATAAAGAGCTGTTTCGCAGTCATGGTATGCTAAAACATCTGAGTGACTTATTGCGACTTCTATAATGTTTATAAAGGTGAGGTAATACGGGAGTTTGCTTATGTCCATAGGAGAGCACAGCAGCACTCAGTGTTATGGTGGTGTGTCCGAGGCACCAAACTGCATTCACTCACCTCACAGTTGGAGACCATCCCGATCCAAACAGGCAGCGAAACGCCCCCAAAAGTATCGTTTGTGCTGGTTAGTGTTGCTTTTTAGACCATTACTTAAGTTGCTGTGACGATAGTGTTGGATGGAGAACTACATCGCCATGGGTTTTGAATTAAAACCACCGCTGGTATTCAGCCATATCTTCTATCCCCTTGCAGTTGTAGAGTTTTTCTGCAACCAAGTAACGGTTCTGTTAGCTTTAACGGTGACGTCAGTCCGGTAACAGAGCTAATTTTCTGATTGGTCAATACTTCCTGTGAGCGTCACAAGCCAACGCAGTGACCTGCCTCCTACACCGTCACCATAGTGACGAACGTAAACATCCCAGAAATTGCTTTCATTGAAAAAAAATGTTGCTTTCATGGTTATGGGAAATATGAGATCTTCATACCAATAATAATTCATACACAACTAATATGTGTGGTTGTGGTTCAAAGAACCACAATATATACTGTTCAGGTATTTCCAGTGGTAAATACAACCACAAATAATGCTTACTCCGCTTAATTAGTTTACATGTGGCCATATTTGGTAGGAACTGAAGTAAATCAATGTTGTTAGATGAAGTGCAATCACCTACAGTTATTTTATAAGCATTTTCAGATTTTGAATGCAACTGGAGCTGTAACCAAATACTTGAATATTGATGATCTGTTGTGTATGTTTTCAGTAGAATGCTTTATGACCATTGGGAAAGTATTGCTATTAATTTGTACAAGTAGTAAGAAGGCTAAATACAAATAAATCTTAATAATAATAATATATATAAATATTTAATATGTATTTTAAATATGCTTGAATGCTAAAAAGATCTTACACACAAACCCATTTTTGAAAGAGGTCAATACAAATAAATAAATTAAACATTTAATATCATTTTGTTAATTCACTTAGTTTTATATGCATCAATGCAGTGCAGTTTTGTAACTGTGTTGTTTTAATTACATACATTAAACGAGATCCCCTATAAACCATGTCTCATTGCTTCTTTTAAGTATTCCAATTTCCAGTACTCAAGTAGTCATTCATGCTGGAGTGTGCTAGTGTCTGCATCAAATTGAATGAGTCATGAAATCCTACTGCAGTATAACCATCTGTAAAACGCATCTGGACCCCTGACATAGATCCAAGGCTGCTGCTGTAAATTAAACAAAGTGTCACACACTGAGGAGGGAGACTGTCTTTTATTACCATTCAACTTTCTTTACATAAAGCTAACATTTAAAGATGACTCATTCTGTTATATATATAATCCTTGATATAGGTTCCAAAAAAATAATGCTTTAATTGCCACAGATTGTGAACAGTCGTGTGTTACAGAGTGAGTGATTAGCTTAATACTGGTATATAAGGCTGAGCGGGGATAAAACCACAAAGTCACAATTTAGCCCAACCAAAATCTATAACACTGTAAATAAAGACAAATACATGCTTCTGAGATTCACATGAGCTCTGGTGCAGTTCTTTACGAGGCAGAAGATGACTCAAACAGTGCATTTACTGATACATCCCTAATATCAAGTGCTTATTTACTTCCGCAGTTCTCCATTTAGACAGGATGTGCTGTGCTGAAGCTTCCAGATGTTTAGCATTATGTGTGATCATTTATCTTAACAAATAGAGCTCATTAATGCATGCTTCATTTTGGTTGGATTTCTTCTTAAAAAATGAACAACCTTGAGCAGTGGAGAGGGTGTTGGAATAAAAGCCAAATCACCCCCTCAATTGCTCCTCAGGAAGTATTTCAATTGATGAATTCATATAATTTTTTTAAATTGCCTTTTCACACAATTGATGACTCTTTTGATGAAACAGTTTAAATGTATTTGGAAATATTCCTATTTAATGTTTGGCAAGGGGTAGGATGAGAAGATTGATACCACACTCTTACGCATGTACACATAATATGTATGTACATAAAGCAGCTAATTAGCCTAGCTTTGTTAAGCTTAGCAGAAAAATGTAGTAAAGGGGAAAACAGCTAGCCTTTCTCTGTCTAAAAGGTAAAAATCAACCAATATGTACTTTTAAAGCTCACTCCTAAGTGTATTAATGTCAAGGTGAGCTTGTGTGTCAAACTATTTCAAAGCTGGAACTCAATTAAGTGCAATGGCTGTGAAAGTCACATCACTCATGAACCCCATTTTAAACTGGAACCTGTTGTTCTACCCTTAGAGGAAGTTTAATGTATACAACCAAGATATGTTTTATCTGGGCTGTTAGGCAGATCTTGTTACTTTTGGACAGAGCCAGGTGAGCTGTTCTCGCCAATTTCCAGTCTTTATGCTAGGCTAAGCTAACCGTCCACTAGCTGTAGCTTCATGTTTAGCGTGCAGGAGTAGCACCGATCTTCTTACACAGCAAGTAAGTGTGCTAGCCTTTAACCCAAAATGTGAAATTATATTGTTAATTTAAAGGTCATATCAATCTCTGTAATATGTTTTAAAGCCATGAAAGCAAGTAATATTTCTTGTGATTGCAAACAGAGATAAACAAAAATGGAGTCATTTTTTAATTAAAACTACAACCATAACATGCGAAGTGTTTGTACTGCTTTCAGCTGTATTGAGGTTACTGATGGTGGAATTATAATTTCGGTTTGAATGTCTTCTTATAACATTTTTAAGTGACAAATAAAAGGCAGTCAAAGAAAGCCTTACAGTATGATTCTGTGGGACTGATAACAGAAGTACATTAAAAAACATGCATACCAAAAGAATTCCCCCACTCTGCAAATTATTACATAATACATGTTCTCATTTCAAACAAATTCACAGAGATAAGCACATACACTATTACTTAATTCAGACTTGGTGTTGGTGCCAGCACTGCACTGTTGCCTCTCTCTGTGCTGGATACTATATGGCTGTGGTTCAAGCTATGCTATTTATTCAGCACTAGAATGGGAAAACGGGTCTCAGTGCTGTTATTCTTTTCATATAACCTGCTGTAAGTCATTGCTACACCACTACACCGTATCCTTAAGTCTATAATCACACCTTCTAATATTCAAGTATAGCAGAATTCTTCATAAATTAAACAAATTACAACAGTCAGAATAGTTATACATATTGGGTATATTGATAACATGTTGAGGGTAAAACCAAGGTAAATACACCATGTAACACTTACCTAAACATAAACAGTGGATGAACTGACAGTACAAAAACAATATTTAAATAAGTGGCTTGACATTAAACTAAGTAGTCATAACACTGTGCACTGACAGGAATTCCTTTCTCTGTTAAGCTGCTTGCTATAGGAAAAATCAATAGCACCAAACATCACACGTCAATGCTCCTCTTACACTAGGCGCATATTGTTTGATCAAATCAATACATACTGTATACATTCCACATAATGATAATAATACCCAATGAGCTTTGGTGAAAGAGATTCTGTGTAGGATGGAGTGAAATGTGAACTCATGTGAAGCAGATGACACAATGATATTGAGGCACAAATATACGTCTTTCACTGAAGTGTGCAGTTTAAAGGTGCATATGCATGCACATCAGTGAGGACAATTAATATATTCTATTCAAGGACATTTTAAATACACTGAAAAGAAAGTGCATTGATTAAGCATTTTTAAGACACATAACACTAGATCTTGTGAAAGTATCTAAATGTAAAGTAAAAGGAAATCATACGATTTACATAAGAAAATGGAGCTTTAAATAAGGATTGATTTCATCTTAAAAGCCTAAATAAGAACATAAAAATAGATAAAAGGAAAACATATTACATTTATAAAGCCAGCTATGTAAATCAGAGATGTTGCCATAACCATGAACATACAGTACAAAGTAATGTCAAAGTCTCATCCTCATCTTACTCCCTAGAATGTGCTCAAATAAAGTCTCATGATCTGGATAAGGACTTATAGCTAATGGAGGGACAGATGGATGAATAAATACAATCATACCTGTACTTGCATGATGTTATGGATAGAGAAGTCTTTATACTTCTTCAGTACGAAATGTGCTTGGAAGATTGTCTTTTGGGTACCCTAATAGAGTGGTGCAGGTGTTTTGGGAGAGAAACCTGAAGTAAGGTCTGTGGTGTACCCAAACTGAAGAGATTTTCACATTTTGTTCTACCACATAAAATACATCAGTAATACCTCACTTGTGAATGTCCAAAACTCTTATGTACTATAGAACAGCAGTTGCGGTGGTCGTGCGTATCCATGCGACCGTGATGTAGTTTGTTTATAGCCTAACGTTAGCTTTTTGCTTCTGGTGATTGCTTAACATTTTTAAAAGTGGTGTGATTATGTGGAGTTAATATGTTTTGCTAAACAAAATGTGTAAGTATCTTAAATGTTTGTTTGCCAAAGATCTTGTTTTCTACTGTTTTCAGAAGTCCAATTGAAAAATCCCATTGCTTTTTGTTGATAGAACCCCCCTGACACAAACTTCTGGGTAGGGTCTACAAAAATACATCATCACTGCACCACTCTATTTGTGTTTTATGCGTCAATTCATTCCTTAAAATAAACAAAACTATCTAGTGAGTTTACTGTAGTGGCAGAGCAACAATGAAACCTATAGGAGCATCACATGACATTACACAACAGATAACCTGTGTGGGCATGTGTGAGTGTACACCTCTGTTGATACAGATTTGGATTTGTGATAACAAACACAGATCTTGGTCAGTGATAAAGCAAATATCCATTCATCCATTTACTGCCATTAATCCTTACGGCTAAGAAAGGTAATCCAGAGGTCCCTCTCCCATCAAAGTCTTCTAGCCCCTCCCTAGGAATCTTTGGGCAATCCAGAGAATGTCTCTATCCCAGGAGGCATACTTATCAGAAAACCGAACCACCTCAACTGGGTCCTTTCGACGCAAAGGTTCAACGGCTCTAATCTGAGCTTCCGTTAAATGTATGAGCTCCTGAATCTCTCAACCTGATTCAGATGTTATCGGCCCGTGAGATGAGTGTTATCAGTAGTATCAGCTACATTGTTCGGTACCACTTTACAATAAGACTAGCCTTATAAAGGATTCAAAGGGTTTATAATTAGGTTATTAATTAGTTTGTAAACACTTTATTAATCATTAAGAACCATTTATAAACCAGTTCTAACTAGTTTTCATACATCAACACGGGCTCACTATTTGGCAAGATGACTAAGCCTTATATTGGCAATAGCTTACTTCGTCATCTTCATCAGCCAGCATCCTTGGTATCTGCTGTTCACTGAGTTGATTCCCCCCCTTCCATCTTGATGTTTTTTGGCATCTCTTTATGACCATTCATTTATGAGTTACTAACATTTATAACTGCCAAAAGGGAGCCTTGTAAAATGTTAAACAAATCACCATTTATTAATGAGTTACAACCATTTATAGTTGGTACCAATTTGTATTGTAAAGTGTTAAACAAATCACCATTTATTAATGAGTTACTACCATTTATAATTTGTTTAAGTTATATTAAGCCTCAAACTTATGCATACATTAGGGCGTGGTCACATTGAGTGACAGGTCTGTCCAGTGACTGCTGCTGTTAGCTTTCTGCTCTGCTAGCAGCTCCGTGATGCTACAGGGCTCTGCCTGTGCAGCTCATCCCGGGAACATACCTTGACTCGGCCGTGTTTGTTGTGCTGGTGCCATGTGGACTATTCTTCATGTTTATATCGTACTATTGTGACTCGCTCCGCGTTTAAAACAGACGGTGCATGAATGCAGTTTTACGGTAAGTGAAATTCGAGTACTTTATTGATCTGTTGCTTATGTTTTTAGTCAGCTAACGTTAATGAATGTTAAGGCTTGGGTTAGATCTGTTACATCTGTGCTAACGATGCTAATCGTAGCCTCCAAGTTAAAACGTAATAGAGAAGTGTTAAGCATTAAGTGGGATAATACTGTAGAACAAACGGCTTCTGTTTGAGGTTGGTAAAATAAGGTCATCCTTGTAAGTTAGAGAGATATTTTATTAGGTAGGTAACTTTATGCATTGATAAGGTTAATTTAAATTTGCTATGATCGATTATGTAGACAAGCTAACGTCAAAGTAGTGTTGAACAGCGGCCTAGTGTGTGTGAAATTAACCTCACAATAAGGTGTGTATATTACAAATGTAATGTCATATTTCAAGATGATTACTTAGATATTACAATATGGTTGGTTGAGCTGGAGTTCATTATTGAGGTTACACGTTAACGTCACAGTCATATCTGAAGAACGAAGAGAATACTTTTTTTTTTTTTTTTGTAATCAATATGGACCATTACTGTATAATTATCCTTAAATTATGTTATACAATGCATCTAATAAACAAGTATGGCATTTTGAAACATGATGTGCAACAGTTTTTACTGTAATTTGTGTGCATTTTGTTGTTAACTAAGATGATGTTATGATTTATTTTTTGGTATGCACGTGGACACTTTGACATACCTAAGGAAGAGGGTGTCGTTTTTCTCATACTGATATTCTGCACAAACTGTGCTGTTGTATTTGCTGTAAAATGTCTTTACTGTAGGGTACTTTTTTATTATATGTACAGCACTTTGGCTCGACCAAAAATCGTTTAAAAATGTGCTATATAAATAAAACTTGATTTGATTTGAAGAAATGGGTCTTCGGAATGATGGGAGTTAAAGACAAAAGGCGGAGACTAGTGTTGAAACTAGTGGAGAAACGATCAAGATGCCACCTTGTCCCTCTGATTAGGCAGCATGTTAAGTCAGGAAGTAGCATTATAAGTGATGAGTGGAGGGCATACAGGAGAGTGCTGAGTAACATGGGGTAAAACCACTACACCATAAACCACAGCAGGTGGTTTGTGAACCCCCAGACTGGCAGTCATACCCAACATAATTAAAGAGCTTGGTCGACTGTCAAAGGACAAGTCTTTCATTTATGTCTGAGAAAAGCTTTTATGTTTAAATATGTGTATCAGTCATACTAAATAGTCATTATTCTGAGTCCTGATTTTCTTCATGTGTGAAGAAAATGTTTTGCTTGGGTCTGTTGCATCTTACTTTGCATTTCATGTGAAAAATGTGTATTAGGTCAGCGTGAATGTTATAACTCATTCATAAATGGACATGTGTATTAAACTTTAAAACAACGCACCCTTTCACTAGTTATACATGTTAGTGACTCATCAATAGATGGTGATGTGTTTCACACTTTACAATAAGGCTCCCTTTTGGCAGTTATAAATGTTAGTAACTCATTCATAAATGGTCATAAGAGATGCCAAGAAACATCCAGATGGAAGGGGGGAATCAACTCAGTGAACAACAGATACCAAGGATGCTGGCTGATGAAGAACACGAAGTAAGCTAATGGCTCATTTCCACCGCAGGCCTCACTCGACTTAGTACGGTTTTGTTAGGCCTTGTTAGGCCTTGTTAGGCCCGGCTGTGCTTCCATTACAGTTTAGGAACAGGGGTAGTATCTATAGTAACGCAGTGTATGCGGAGCCGTGACGTCATCTTCAGAAAAACCACATCAGCCGTTAGCTGTTAGCACTCAAGCTCACAGCTCCTCATATCTGTTCAGAAACTAGACAAAAGTACAAACCACAGACTGTCTGTGTCATGGCGAATACAGTCGCTGCTTTATTTATGTCTGTAGGCCGTTTTTGTGAGTGTGGACGGTCGGAGCATATAGTGCGTTAGCTTAGCCGATCTCCATTCAGACAACACGCATTTTAAAAGGTTTTTCGCCTGCCGTCTGTGTGCAGACTTGTCAAAGCATTAATTCATGGTTTTTACTAACCGGTATCAGTATGTTGTTACTTCGGCATCATTTTGAAATGTGTATTACAATTAAATCACGGTCAAATATGTTCATCTTGTTGTAGTTGCACGGCACGCTTAAACCGCGCTCCGCGCCATGGTGAAATGCGCCATAAGTAGCCAATATAAGGCTTAGCAGTAAAGATAAATGTGGGCTCACTATTTGGCAAGCAACCGGTCACAGTTGCCCTGTTTATCTCATGTCTTATAAAAGCTTATTAATGATTTATAAAGAGTTCACAACCTAATTAATAAATGAATTACAAACTATTCGTAAATCCTTTATAAGGGTAGTCTTATTGTAAAGTGGTACCCATTGTTCATTGCTCCACCTAATAGAAGATTTAGAAGGTCCTTATAATCTATTCACATGGTTGATCACTCATAGGAATAAGACTTTACCGAATGATAGTGGCCGTAATGCAATATGACCCAGCACATTGTTGTTGGTGTCACATTTGAAACCTCAACTCAGCACAATGACTTATTTTAAGTTACAGTATGCTACATTACAAAATACAAATTTTAACCCACACCATGAGCTTTTCCTATATATAACTATTATTTTTGTTGCCTGAGTACGACTGGTACATTTCTCTTTCCCATTGTGCAGTTTGTTGCATTTTACCCTGAACCATTTCAATGATATTTATAACAACTGATAACACCCATTCAAGGGCTGATAACATCATACACTAATTATCTTAAATGATGAGCCAAGCCACCGTATGATGGAAACTCGTTTTGTGAACAAGACCCAGATATACTTGAGCTGCGGATAAGTAATCAAGAAAATAACTCAAATCTCTTCCCTAACCATTTTTCATAATCGTAAATGGAAAACGTAATTTGGGACACAGAAAAAGACCACTGCTAAGAGAATCCAACGGCAACTTAATAATAGGAAGCAGATTTAAATGACGTTGCTCTGACATAGTGTTCAATGTTGCTGCTGCAAAAATGTGTGGAACGGTATATTCTCTTTTTCTTTGGTAAAGGTCGGTCCAATGTACTAGGACTTAAGAGCAGAAGCAACAAAGGACCTTCCCTTAGCATTTAGATAATTCAACCAGCTCATCCAGAATGCAGCGGCTCGTCTGGTCTTCAACCTTCCAAAGTTTTCCCACACCACGCCGCTCCTCCGCTCACTTCACTGGCTTCCAGTAACTGCTAGAATCCACTTCAAGACACTGGTACTTGCGTACCATGCTGCGAATGGATCTGGCCCTTCCTACATCCAGGACATGGTTAAACCATACACCCCAGCATGTGCACTCCGCTCTGCATCAGCCAAACGGCTCGCTGCACCCGCACTGCGAGGGGGACCGAAGTTCCCATCAGCAAAAACACGTCGGTTTGCTATCCTGGCTCCAAAATGGTGGAATGAGCTCCCCATTGACATCAGGACAGCAGAAAGCCTACACATCTTCCGGCACAGACTGAAAACTCATCTCTTTCGACTCCAATTCGAGCGATAGAATTACTATCAAAGCACTTATATACTAATAAAGGACTGGCTTATCTAAAGCTAGTTGAGTAGCACTTGAAATGTTTTGGCTCTATGAAACCTGATGTACTTATATGATTCTGTTTTCTTCAAGTTTGTATCTTCTTGGTCGAATGCACTTATTGTAAGTCGCTTTGGATAAAAGCGTCAGCTAAATGCAATGTAATGTAATGTAATGTAACCAGCTCTTATCAAGGCTTCGAGGTAAATACTTCCAGGTCATTACAATTAGTTAGCAACCTTCCTAAGCAAAAATAACTTGATGGCAGGAAGGTACTCCTTCTCTTAAAGCAGTAACTCACACCCAACACAGTGGGAGAAATAAAGATTTGTCCGACTATGGCCTTTGGCTCTCAACCCAAATACAAACTGCCCGAGGCTGTGCTGAAGGCTGCAATCTGATGATGCCAACAAAATATCATACACAACACAACTACATCTTCTGCAAATAACAGAGAAGGAATTCTGAGGTCCTCAAATCCATAAAACTCACAAAACAATAGTGACAAGGGAGAACCGTGACTAAACAAACCACTGAAAACATGCGTGACTTCCTGCCAATAGTTGGGACACAGCTCTACTTATATTGCTCGAAGGCAACAACCCTGGTAAACCATATCCCAAAAGGACTCCCCAGGGTACATGATCTTAAGCTAGTCCAGAAAAATACTGCTTACTGTCTTTACACAATATATTCAATGTATGATCAATGCACTCCTGAAGCCATTTTGTCATTAAGTGGTGTTATTTTCCTTTTTGTACTACCAACATTCTCCTTAGCCTGCCTTACCAATTTCGATTTTATTTAAAGTTCCCCTCCAGATTGACCTATTGTTGCTTTATTATCCACTGTGCAGGGTTTAACCGGAAGGTTTTTTTTGTGCTCTTCTTAAAGCTCACTTTAGCACATGGTTTGTATG
The DNA here is from genome assembly GCA_031216635.1 of Dissostichus eleginoides. Classification (NCBI taxonomy): domain Eukaryota; kingdom Metazoa; phylum Chordata; class Actinopteri; order Perciformes; family Nototheniidae; genus Dissostichus; species Dissostichus eleginoides. The sequence goes on along the minus strand of CM062268.1, from coordinate 9,956,595 downwards.
TACAGGCATAACGATACGTTTGCAAGCCAATCCTGATGCAAAGTAAACTTACAAAACTATGATGTTGAAACTTGAAGCCAGGAATGGACAGGAAGTCCAGTTATTACACTTATGTAGTTAATCACAATTTTAAATTTGTGTATTTTCTTATAACTTTTAAAGCATAGTATTTTCATATGTCCCAAGTCATTGGGGATTCCTGGAGGATGTACAATTGGTATATTCTACGACAAACAACTATCGATCGTCATAACAAATATAGAAATAGTTAAATGCTTTTGATTCTGTTGGCATTTTGTCCAACAATCAATAATGTGATGTAGCATCTTCTAACTTTTGCAACTATTAATAAAAATACTGAAAAAAACACCACCAAAAACAAAATGGACCCAAATAAAAGACAGTTTCATAACCACCATTTAACAAGCAGGATTTTCCTTCAAAAACTGCACATTTCTTGAAATGATGCCCAAATAAAAAATACTCTGCCTCACTGCTAATAATGGTAGTGTTTGCAAAATGTGGGAAAGGTGGTGGCTTTGGATACTTGACTAGGAATTTGTTTGGTACAGTAATGGAGCTGCAGCAAGCTTTGCCGATAAAGAAGCGCCCTCCTCTCTGCTTAAGCTGGTAGCGTTGTCTACACACTCCAGTGGGTGCCCTCAAATTAAGCTGAAAATAAATAAATACGTAAAGGGCTGTAATTCCAGCCAGAGCCTCCGAGCAGCCCACTGCAGTCTCCATGATGGTGTTCCTAACGAGTGGCCGCTGATGCTGTTCCATATGCGTTTTCCATTTATTTCGTGATTCCAGTTAACGCATAATCAAATTAATCAATCATCACCCTATTTCGGCAGTTGGACACCAGCTTTTAACTTGGTCTTCGGCACCACCAGTATCTCATCACCGTCCTGAATGCTGTAGGAGTGCAGAGCCCGGGTGTTGTACTTCATTTCCTCCGGACCGAAGGCGCTGCACTTGTCGATGTAGTAGATCCTCATGCTGCTGGTGGACAGCTGGACCACTGTTGTCAGCTGCTTCTTCAGCTCAGCTACTGTCTGGTCCAAACGGATGCTCAGCTGACACAAAGACAAACATTTTATGCAATTGTGACACTAATTTAATTTAGAATAAGTACAATTAACCAAAGTCTGGATATTTGTATTTCTCCGCTTCATTTGCTTTGCCCAGTGTGAAATAATATTTTGTTGATACCAGGATCACGATTAATGGGTTACAATATATCACTCGAAGCCTTGCCTCTTTAGACATTCTACATTATACAAGATAACATTACAGCCTGTTTAACACACCTGTTCCACTTTTTCCTCACAGTGAACTTCCACCTCGGCACGGCAGCGAGGTCGAAGGTCGATCTCAGCGAGAGGTTCTAGCTTCCCATACTTGGTTACTAGGGAATGGTATCTGAGGAGGAACAGAGCAGGTTGTGGTGTCAGTATTAAGAGTACACTCATACCTATAATGCATGACACTAACACTCACACTCTTGTAGTTGGAGTACAGAGAATAAGTGCAGCGTACCTGTAAGGCAGCTCCTCCTCAGGGTAGTCTAGGTGGTAACGGATGAAGAACCTCTCTGCGTCTTCTCTCTCACTGTCAGTCACAACACTGCCATTAAGCAGTGATATTGAAGGAAGCCTATCAAATCAAATCAAATCAAGGTTTATTTATAAAGCACATTTAAAAGCGATTTTTGGTCGAGCCAAAGTGCTTTACATGTAATAAAAACACATTACTACAATCACAATAAAAGACAATAAATTACAACAGATATATAAAAAACACAGGGAATAGTCAGGTGTCATACTCCGCTCTGACTAGAAGGCCAGGGAGAAGAAGTGTGTCTTTAGTGTAGATTTAAAAACCCCTAGGGTCTGGGCCGACCTCATATGGAGGGGCAGAGTGTTCCAGAGCCTGGGGCCAGCTGCTGCGAAGGCTCGGTGACCTCGGGTTTTGAGCCTGGTCTTGGGCACTACCAGCAGCAGCTGGTCAGCAGACCTTAAAGCTCTGGCTGGGGTGTAGTGATGGAGGAGTTCGGCTATATAGGCAGGAGCCAGCCCATTTAGGGCTTTGAAAACAAATAAAAGGATTTTAAAATCAATTCGGAACCGAATTGGAAGCCAGTGCAGTGAGGCCAGAATTGGGGTGATGTGGTCACGCTTTTTGTGGCCAGTCAGAAGACGTGCAGCTGCGTTCTGCACTAGCTGCAGGCGTCTAATTGAGGCCTGGTCCATACCCACATACAGAGCGTTGCAGTAATCCAGTCTTGAGGTTACAAAGGCGTTAATGACCCTTTCTAGGTCTTTAAAAGATAAATAGGACTTGGTTTTGGCCAATAGTCTTATTTTAAAAAAGCAGGATTTGACTACGGTGCTGACCTGCTTATCAAATTTAAAAGTGCTAGTGAAGGTCACTCCAAGGTTCATGACAGAGGGGAGGATGTTTTCATTGAGGGAGCCCAGAATATCAACCGGGAGGCTGGAGGCTGGGGTCCAAAAAAGATGACCTCAGTCTTGCTCTCGTTGAGGTTAAGGACATTTTGGCTCAGCCAGGATTTGATCTCTATCAAGCAGTCCATCAACTGCTGTAGTGAGTTGACATTGGAATTGAGAGGCAGATAGATCTGTACATCGTCGGCGTAGCAGTGGAAGGGAATATTGTGTTTAGTGAGAATTGAACCTAGGGGCAGTATGTACAGTAAAAAGAGGATGGGGCCCAGGATAGAGCCTTGGGGAACCCCACAGGTAAGAGGGGCTTTGGCAGAGGAGAAGGCACCTAGCTGCACTGAGAAGCTACGGTCTGTCAGGTAGGACCTGAACCATGCAAGGGCAGAGCCTGTGATGCCAGCGGACTGTTCAAGCCGTGACAACAGGATGCTATGGTCCACAGTGTCAAAAGGCAGCTGTCAGGTCTAACAGCACCAGGACAGCTGGGCTACCTGAGTCGGCGGCTAGGAGCAGATCATTAAAAACTCTTAAAAGGGCTGTTTCAGTACTGTGCATGGGTTTGAAGCCAGACTGAAACTTTTCATGAATGCCATGCGTGGTTAAGAACGACTGTAGCTGGACATAGACTACTCGCTCCAGGGCTTTAGATAAAAAAGGTAGCTGGGAGATGGGCCTAAAATTCCTATGAGGAAGCACACGATATTATTGACAATGTGTGAATCGGAAATTTAAGTTGAAGTCAGATATACTTTGGAAATGTTATATGTCATCCTTTTAAACAGTCCACAGTGTTTGAAACAAACAAGCAGTTTATGGACAAAGGGATTTCCATTGTGGAGACTCACTGTGCTACCATGAGGCTGCGCTGCTCTGTGTTGGTGTAGGTCTGCAGTAAGGGAATGCCCTGCAGCCGCACCTCCTCCAGCCTGGGGAAGAAGTTGAGCTTCTCAATGTCCTCCCATCGGTTAAGTCCTGAAAACACACATCGAAAAGTCACTTTTTAAACAGTTATCAGGATAAATAAATAGCAACAGTTCACATGTATTAGAATGAAGTGTGCTGTGTCTCTCGCAGATAACCCTTTTTTAAAAAAAAACCATTTATCCATTTACTTTGTTTGTCCACAGATGATTCTCGTGATGCATTTGTTACATAAAGTAAAATAAAAAAACAAAGAAAAAGGCCAAAACATACGCCTTTAATCCAATAGCAAAAATAAAAGACAGGAATTAAAAAAAAAGAAAGAGAGACAATTGTAATAATGATAATTGAAATAGTTTATATTATCATATCTAAGGTTAATTTAACTCTGTCCAACCCATGTGCTAACATGTCTCTGTGCAATACTTAAACCTGGTGTCTCATTTGAATAACAAGTACAATAAAGCTACAGCCTGTCAGCATAGTTTGTTTTTGATTTAAGATAGATCTTCAAGACATAATCTGAAACAACAAGACTAATGTTCTACTCTCAACAGAACTCCAAAAATAGATCGACCAGCAATACTCCCCAAAATAGAAACAATTCCTGAAAAAGTGAGGTGGACAGGGATCTGTTCCAATACTCTACAGATAAAACAAAGCTTTTAAGATACAATGACATTTTTGCCTTTGCTATTTTTGTCAGCCATAAAGTCATTGCAAACAGATGCTGACTCTGCCCTTTTGTACTGAGCAGAAAATCTGAAGCATATCAGTGTTTTACTACCAGAATGAAACTATAAATGGTTAAAGGACTGCATTTATATGGCGCTATATCCAGTCTTTAATACTCCTCAAAGTGTTTTACATATACAAGTCATTCACCCATTCAAACCATGTACGTACAGCAGGGGCGGACTGGGACTACAAATCAGCCCGGGACTCTCGACCGGCCTTCGGTACCGCCGGCCCACCTCGGTACCGCAAGTAATTACCGCTAGTAAATTGTCAACGGGGGGGGGGGTGCTAGTGGCTTATCCGACCGGCCCACATCGTCCGACCGGCCCACTTCAGTACCGGCCCATCGGGATTCGTCCCGAACGTCCCGATGGCCAGTCCGCCCCTGACGTACAGTATAAAGAGAACGGGATACAGTGTTGGAGGCGGGACCCCATTCATTACTATGAAAGTTCTCAGTGGAACATGAGGCCAAAATGGCCTGCCTCTCGAGAGCAAAAGTACCCATATCTTGGCTCACAGAGGCATTCAAAATGTGTTGTCAGCTGACTTACATTCGTCTCTTTCCCATTTTAAGTCAATAGGAAAAAGTATTTTTGGGCCCAATGACATCACGGACTGAAACATAAGTTGTAGTACCGCTGTTTGGCCACGATGAAAATGTACATCGACACGGCACACTTATGGCGCATTTCCACTACAGCGCGGAGCGCGGTTTAAGCGTGCCGTGCCGTGCACTTCCACTAGGAGTAGTACCGGCTAGCGGGTACTATTTCAGTTTTTCTGGCCCCATAAAATCGAGGTTCTTAGCGGGCCAACAACCAGGCTGAGTCGGGCTGAGTAGGCTAAACTAGAGAGAGAGAATCGCTGGCAAGGGGGCTACAACTACAACAAAATGAACATATTTGACCGTGATTTAATTGTAATACACGTTTCAAAATGATGCCGAAGTAACAACATACTGAACCGGTTAGTAAAAACCATGAATTAATGCTTTGACAAGTCTGAAGACAGACGGCAGGCGAAAAACCTTTTAAAATGCGTGTTTTCTGAATGGAGATCGGCTAAGCTAACGCAGTATATGCTCCGACCGTCCACACTCACAACAACGGCCTATACAGACATACATAAACCAGCAACTGTATTCGCCATGACAGACAGTCTGTGGTTTGGACTTGTTTAACTTTTGTCTAGTTTCTGAACAGATTTGAGGAGCTGTGAGCTTGAGTGCTAACAGCTAACGGCTGATGTTGGTTTTCTGTGGTTCGCATTGAAGATGACGTCACGGCTCCTGCCCAAGCTACTAAACTGTAATGGAAACGCAGCATAACGTGAGCCTGGCCTAATAAGGCCTAGGCCTAACTATACCGTACTAAGCCGAGCGAGGCCCTGCAATGGAAATGTGCAATTAGTAGGGTCTTGATTCAAACCCATTCATTCAGAGGCAGGGGATGCCATGCAAAGGGCCGCCTGCTCAGTCGTGGAATGTTACTAAGTACATTTACTCAATTGCTGTACTTAAGTACACATTTGAGGTACTAGAACCCAAGTATTTTCCTTTTATTTTCATTTTCTACTACTTTATACTACTTACTACAAATTTTATGAAGCAAATGTTGTACTTTTTACCCCACTGCATTAATGTTTCAGATGTATTCACTAGTTACTTACATTCTAAACTATAAAGAAAAAACATTTAAAATATGATTATTTGGTATAGATTAAACCATTCCAAAATTGTATTTAAGTAACTCAAAGTAACTTAAAAGTGGGTAAACAGAACATTTTGACAGCAATTTTGCTAAAAGTATTTCATAGTTCCAGCTTCTTAAAGGTGAAGATTTACTACTTTTACTCCTGATGCTAAGTATATTTCTTAATCGTACTTACAGTAAATACTTTTTCTTAAGTATCATTCTTGATGCAGTACTTTTACTTCAGTATTTTTACAGTGTGGTAGGCCTATCAGTATTTTTACTCAAGTAAAGAATCTCAATACTTTTTCTACCACTGCACCTGCTCATGGAAGCTAACATTCACACACACATTCACACAACCACATATAACCCAGAACCTTCCAGTTGTTAGATGCCCGCAAAACCTCACCTCCACAGAAGCCAATAAGGGACAATAAGGAACATTAAAATGTTTACATTGTTTAACATGTCCCAAACCAAAACACACATACAAATCAACTCTCGTAACTGACCTGAGTTGTGCAGGTTGATGCTGCGTAGTTTGGGGAAGAGCCTCAGCAGGATATCCTTGCTGTCTTCAATGGAGGCCAAGTTGTTGTTTGCCATAATGAGCGTGTCCAGACTGGGGAACATGGAGCCAAACTTGCGGACCTCGGCCCAGTCCTTGAGGCTGTTGTCGGTGATGTGAAGGAGGCGCAGGCTGGGGGCAGGCCATACTGGAGGCACTCACACTACTGTACTCATTAAGGCACAGGAACAACTCCTCCAGCCTGCAGAAGTGAACAGGGTGTGGGAAAAGGTGATACTCTGCCTGGTCACATAGAATTAAGTTTGTCCATTACACAAAATATTTTCTTAGAGAGGACATATGTTGCTTATTTTCAGAAACTCCCTCTGGAGGGAACACAGGGATTTTAGCCTTTGCAGACCATTTACATGCACTAAACCTATATAAACACACTAAAGGAAAGAGAAACCCCAAAAAAGCATAAAAGGACACTTTAAGCTGAGGGGTTCATTCAGGAGCTTTACATAACTTATCGTAGGTTTCTAAGTGTTTGAACCTTAAAGACCCACTGAAGTGTGCGACGGTGCATGATCTTTTATGCTAATACGTATAGTAATGACCAAAATTGTCCATTGGAACCCATATCAAAGATGTTGGAATAGCAACGAATTTGACGAGTTTGAATTTTCCGCTGGGAAATTCGCAGTCGACCTCCGCCTTCGTGGGCGTGGCTTGCGATCTACTGCGTGACGTCAGAAGATGGGCCAAGCCGAAGTGTTTACATTCACCACCATTCATTTTGTCTCTATTTCAAAGTCGAATTTACCAACGTTTTTGAGCGAGTATTTGATTGGAAAGTGTTTCGCAGTCGACTGGAAGTGATTGCCAATCGAGAAAAGCTGACAATGGAGGCGACAGTGACGAAAAAGGGAGGAAAAACACACGGGAAGCGATGCATTGCCGCTGGCTGTGGTAATGTGAAGTCTGCCGAAGTGGCGATGTTTCTGTTCCCAAAAGATGAAGGTGAGTGGCTGGTGTCATTGTTTCGTAGATTCGTAGATTGTTTATGAAAAATAAACGCCACTGTGTTTGTGTTAACTAACAAGACTATCATGGCGGCGGCAGAGCTCAAGTCGAGTTTCTCCGCCTGGAGATATTCTCACTATTTCACTTTTGTCGAGCACAAAGAAAAGAAGGTTTTAGTTAAATGTAAGTTGTGTCTTGGCGGGTCAAAGATCCTATCGACTGCCCAAAACAGCAATTAAAATCTGTTGAAACATCTGCAGAAAAACATGCTGGGACGAAGCTAGTAGCGAAGCTAGTAGCTAAGACCACAGACCCAGACTCATCCGACGCCATTCCACCTCCACCTAAGCAACAGCGGCTGGATTGGCACTTTGAAACATATCTTTGTGTTTGTGTTTGTATAGACCACATTGCTTAGCAGAGTTCAGTGATGCAAATGCATGTCAAGTTGATCAACAGGTTGTATTATTCTCCGATGCAATAACAGTACTGAAATGAAGGCTACAGTATAAGGGCATTAATGGGTGCCCTTTTAACTAAGAAGTTACTTTTCACAGTAACGCATTACTTTTTGGTGTAAGTAGTGAAGTAACTAGTAATTGTAACTACTTACTGGTTTTCAGTAACTAGCACAACACTGCATGTGAACATGAATGTTGCATCATGCTATGAACAGATGAATGTATGATCAGGTGACGGCCAATCCTGTGTGTAGATCTACTCTAGATCTATGACAAAATATTGTCCTCAACTAAATTGACTTCCATGGCCACTTTCCTCATCTATCCTGTCCGAAAAGCTGTCAAAATCACTCATTTCTCTCGCACCAGTATCACTTTCCGAAGGCTCCGCCATGTTTACAATCACAACTGGGCCCATCTTGTGACGTCACAGCCGCTATCGTCTGCAGCAGCGGTAGGCTCAGACTCTGAAAAATTTGCGATGTTTATCTCGTCCCTCGCACTTCCTAAAAAATTATTTTAGCCATGAACAGGTACAATTATATGTAAGAAATGAAACTGCCATTTCACTTTGGCGCAAAAAAATGCACTTCACTGGCACTTTAATACTTGAGTAAGTATCTCAAGAGCTCCCTAGATAAAAACATGTTTTCCTTTGGATTTTTATAATCTTTTGATACATTTCTGTTACGCAGTGCAATCTTCATACCTTAACACACTCTAATAATTGTTCCCCTGTCAAATTTAAATCTTGTATAATGAACAATTTGAAAATATGATGGAAAAATCTTGTTGGCTTTTTGTCTAGGCAGTCAGTGCAAAGCTTACAAATATACGGCATCCCTGCAGCACTCAATTATTCATTTTCTCTCATCTTATATTCACTGTAAGCCAGTTCGTGGAGGAACGTAAAAGCAGTGATCTCCTTACTCAGTTGTCTCCCTGGTGAGCAGCAGCAGGGTGTCCCAGGACACCTGGGTGTTGTTGAAGACGAGGCGTCTGACCCGGGAGAAGCACTCAGCCCATCGCGGCTCCAGGGTCATTCCTCCCAGGGGGTTCGAGCTCAGGTTCAGGAACTCCAGGTTGGGGATGTTAGACACGATTTTACTGATCTGAGAAACGAGCGATGATGTGTTTTCACTTTAGAAAGTAGAAATGTAAACAGAAAACTACAAAATTGATTTTACTTTTTGGACAGCAACAGATTTTTCCTGGACATAAGAATTTGTCAACGGTGAGCATCATTATGTGTTTTTAATTGTTATTTTTGGACTACAATAGGCTTCTATAGACTGCTATCCATACACATGTATCGCTAATATGAGCGTTAGTAAGGTTACATTAGATAGTGAAACTAATATTTTTTAAATCATTATCATCTATTCTCTCAATCCATTTTCATTGTCACATTTAGTTTTTATCAATACACTGAAATATACTTTATCATCTCGGACAGGAGAATGAAGATTTTCGCCAGACTTTTTTACACAAACTTTAGGCATTTCCACTCAGATTATTTTTAAAGAAATGGATGGAAATGCATCTTATGACAGAGAGGAATATTCCTTGGTTAAGTCCTAAGTCTTCCATTGTTGTAACTCTTGTAACTCTTTAAAACATTGTACTTGGTACAATGACAATGAAGGAATTATATTCTGTTCTACTCTATTCTACTCTAAAAGAATGCAGGTCACCCTTGAAAAAGAGATCTTTTGATCTCAAGGGGCTTTCACCTGGTTAAATAAAGGCTACAAACAAACATTCTAATGTGTTGTATTCTATAAATGTTGCGTTTTGCGGGTTTGTTACAACAATCAACTACATTATCTTGGAATGGAAATGAACTACTGTAATAAACTCAGAGACGGCACCTCTTGCCAGTCCTGCAGCTTGTTGTGAGACAGGTCCAGCTCTATGACATGTGCGCAGAAAGCAGCGATCTCAGCCTGGTCTCCGGCCCTGTTGATCCCACAGCCGGTCAGCACCAGAATGCTGGGCAGGTTCAGACGGTCTGGAGGGGAGGTGGGGGAGGACGGAAGAAAATAAAAAGTAAGGGTTGGTCCGACAGAGGGGAAAGTTCGCACAGGAACAAGGATATTTATTTTGTTATGATCAAAGTGGCTTTGAGATAAAACGTAACGAGTCACAGGAAGCTTTGATATGTTACAACAAAGAATTTTCACTGAACACAATGGGAACGAGTGAGGTGTTAAAGTTCCAACAAGGTGTTTTAAACTGTTTATGAATGTACCACTGTTATACCGATGGCTGTTTGTGACCTCAATAAACAACGACATAAGCTGCATTCACATGCCTAAACGGCTGTAAATGATCGCGGAGTGCTGCTCTGTTCACACCAGTTCACATTATTTCAACGTTTTTGTTTATCGCTGACCTGTATGTATTAAACTAAAACAGAGCATTTTCTGTGAGCTCAGATTTTATTTCAGCATTTTAAACTGTTGTATGTGCTCATGTGTTTCATTGTTGGTGTATAAGCTACTGCCTGAATATTCTTAACTAAAGGCAGGCTTTCCTATTAATAAAATCTCTGAGAAGAGGAAACATTTTTGATCATGAAGTATCTTGTATTTATTTGATTTCATTGCATTTGATATTGAGGTAATCTAAAAGTAACAGAAAGTAATCAGGTTGCATTACTTTTATATTGGGATACTCAGATTTGGTTACTGATTAAATATTTTTACAGGTAACTAGTAATTGTAACAGAATACATTTTTTTCTGTATATTTTATAATGTTTAGATACTCCTATTCCGTATATTTTATAATGTTTAGATACTCCTCTGAATAGAGATATTTTTTATTCAGAATATGTAAAGTATATATTGTTTTTCCATTTTCATTTTTAATTTCTATCTTTGATTTATTTGTATTCTATTCTATTTTTTTAAATAATGTTGTCATCCATCCATCCATCCATCCATCCATCCATCCATCCATCATCCATCCATCATCCATCCATCCATCCATCTCCATCCATCCATCCATCCATCCATCCATCCATCCATCCATAGTAACCCTGAAGTAAGCCTCCCAACCCTGCATTTAAATCAGCCAATTATATTAAGTAAATAAAGCCTTGGCCCCTTCTTAGGAAGCTGTGGTGGGATAAGGAAAAAGTGATATGCCCGTGCAGCTCACCTTTCATAGGGGAGCCTTGAGGAAATGTGATGGGCACCACCACCACTCCTATACCGGGCCCTCTGCGGACAGGAAAGTTCTCTGGGCTGTACTTTTCACTCATGACCTCGACAAAAGTACGGCCAAACACGTCCTGTGGAGGCTCCATGGCTTGGTCCTGCTGAACAGCCCCCTCTCACCTGATGTGAAAAGGAGACACAAATCCACATTGATCCGCTGTCCACTCATGCATGGGCCCTGTTTAACCAACCCAGGCATATTTGCTGCTAAATACATTACACATTACAGCACAACAGTTTATAAGGGCTGCAATTAGGCATATATGTTCCTTCAACTGATCAACATTTGACCTTGTTGTTGCGATATCTTGTTTCAACAGTTACAGTTTATTATCCTTATGTGAACTCTTATCTGTACTGTCCTGTATTTCACTCTTACTCTGTTGCTGCTTTAACTACTGAATTTCCCTACGGGTTTCAATAAAGGTACATCTTATCTTATCTTAACTAAGGATTATTTGATAACACTTTCTATGAAGAATATACGGTGGCCGACGGTTTTTTACTCTTCAGCTGATAATTCAAGTTATATTAATATAACATAGATCCATCTGATGTGTTTGAACCACTGTCCTGTCAAATATGTCTAATCGGTTTCTATTTCTAAAATATATAACAGAAAGTGTCTTACCTGAAGAGACCTTTCCTTTGACTTGACCAGTATCACAGCTCACTGTCTTGTTGCGTTTGTAATGATGGCCTGTTAAAAAACACAAGAGTGGCTTAACTCCTTACACTGACAGATATATTTTATAACTGCAAGTGAAACAGAATGTCATTAACCCTCCTATTGTCTTCGTGTTCCCCCCCTTACTTTGGTGTTCGCGGTCAAATTTGACCGGTCCTGTTTTAACTGCTATTACATTAACACAAAAACCATTAATCATCACCAAATTTCATTTAACACCCTTTCAAACTGTAAATATTGTATCAGACTACTGGTGTGCATGAAAAACTGCAGTAAATATACAAAGAATCTATTCTTTGTATATATATATAGACACTGAACATGTATTGCGTGTGCCAGGTGTGATGGGCACATAAGAGCGGGAAATGTGTCAAATTGTTCTGTGCTTGTGTGCCAGGTGGCACATAAGGGGGGGATTGGGCACATAAGGGGGGGAACACATCTAGAGTATGTGTGTGTGTGTGTGTGTGTGTGTGTGTGTGTGTGTGTGTGTGTGTGGTGTGTGTGTGTGTGTGTGTTTTTATCTGATCCGGATGGTTACTAATTCCTTTTCTTTATGGCGGTCATTTTTTACCGGGAACACCATGGGTGTTACAAAGTTGACTAAAATCATCCAAAATTCAATGAAAGTGGTGATCAGCAATTTTATATGTTCAAATGTCTACTGTGAAGGATATCATAAAGCCTTAATGCAATCGAATGTAAAACAAAAAAGTTATGATTGATGAAAGTAGTAAATCGGTCAGATTTGACCCGAAGACAACAGGAGGGTTAAATATATTTTTGAAAAAGGCCTTTTCAGTAGTATCTTACTCCAGTGCTGTGTCTGGGAGATGTCTGCAGAAGAATTGCTGGTCCCTTTTTGGTCAGTTGCTCAAGGCAGACCAGGACAGAGAGGACCGCTCACCACATGACACTGGAAAACAAACAAAGTCAAAGATCACTGCCCTTTCTGCCTTGTTATTCATTTGCCAATATCAATCAAATCAAAAGAAGATGGAAGCACGTAGAAAATAATGCTGATGTGAAAGCCATTAAATATGTTTAACTTCTGTAATACTTTAAACCACTGGTGCTGTGACAAAATAATTTCCCAATGAGGGATAAATAAAGTATCTATTTATTTATCTAAAATTCTTTCCCAGTAGGCTACAAACCAGACAGCAATTTCATCCAGAGGTTTAAACAAAATAAGGACAATTGTCTGTCAGGGGTAATAATGTATAAGTATGCAGTAAGTAAGCCATTTACAGAACAACATTAGTTTAAAAATAATTACATTGGTTCTGACTTGTTTTGTTACGTGTTAAATCCGCTAGGCCGAACCGCCTTGATAAATCTATCAATTGTAAGTATCTTTGTTCATCAGTAAATCTGTACATATTACATCTTATAAAACATGGTAGCAATCGATTAATCCCAAATAACTCGTTGATTCGGCATATATTTTTGTTAATAAAGCAATGAGAAATTTAACAAAATGTCAAGTTTACTGGCTAGATCCTCTTACGGAGTGACATCTATTGGTTGAAACATGATAGCTGCATCAACAGACAAACCGATTGTAAAGGTTGACATTTTATTGCACAATGTGCTACGTAATCTATTAGATTTACGCCGATTTACTATGTAACTATTGAGGATTTTTATAAATTATCCCTGGTGTTATGCATCGGCCTATAAAGTGCAGGCATCTATAAATGGACTGTTTTGTTAATTGCATTTGGCAGGTTCTGTTTTGTAGGGAGTCCGCTGTGAAAAATGTCGTTATTGTATTATTCTTTGCTTATCAGTTTACAGTTTATCAGTTTAAACCTGACAACCATCGATTCAACACACTATTGTTGTCAATTCGGCATTTACCGTTTTGAGAAAGCAATAGTTATTAAGACCACATTTTAACTTTTAAACGTGCCTGCCTAGCTATAGCCCCTTACCAAGTTGAATCAAATTAGTAAGAAGTGGTCCTGGCAAAAACATGCACTTCGATTATAAAAGATGATATTTCATTGTTTCAAGTGACACTTTTTCTATAAAATGAACGCCGAACTAATGTATAAATGTTGCTGTTTTGTAATAGGTGTTATAGTGGGGGATTTATTTTATAAATATGTCAATAATATTAAGACAATAATAAATTCATATATATTTTAAAGGAGTTTGGCTTTTTGTTTTACTAAAAAGCTTGTAGCTAACCCTGTACAGAAAATTACAACCCGGTTCCCCGTCATTTTCCCGGCTAAAGGAAACAACATAACTGATGAATAACAAGTACAAACTGCTGCTGTTGTTGCTTCTGAGCCCGGTAGCAGACTACGTACAGTCTGACCCCCAGCAGCAGCTCGATGGAGCTCGAGATGGATAACAGATGGCAACGATATAAAATACTTCCAATAATAACTACCTTATGACAGTATGTCAAGAATACGTCTCAAAAACGGATACAATAGAAGGTCTTCGTTCCACATACCTTTGATGTCTACTTAGATTTTTCCTTGTTATTAAAAATAAACCAGCTGTCATTTTGCTCTCCGATACATCCCGGAAGTGACGTAGCTTGATAGCTCAAAATGAGTTGTTTTTTTCCTTTTCATTTATTGATTTCTTTTTAGATTACCAGTTTAAAGTGGATATTTTATGAGCATCTTTTTGTCTCTATCCCACAAAACGAAAATAAAACAGATGCCCCTGAGACAAGGATGCCATTGTCAGTGGTGTCATGTAGTGAGGTACTTGTCCTTTACTCAAGTATTGTACTTAAGTACGATTTCGGGGTACTTGTACTTTACATGATTATTTTAATTTCATGCTACTTTATACTTACTCCACTACATTTCAGAAGCCAATTTTGTACTTTTTACTCCACTTCATTTATTTGACAAATTAGTCAGTAGTTAGTTTACAGATTCAGCTTATTGGCTAAAACAAAATATAAATAAACTCTGATATATTAATTACAGGTAAAAAAATACCACATCAATGCATTAAAACAGAGACATGAAGCACAATCACTACTTTTTGTACTTTATGTATATTTTGATGCCTATGCTTTTGTGCGTTTACTTAAGTTAGATTTTAAATGCAGGACTTTTACTTGTAACAGAGTTTTTTTTTACTGTAGTATTTCTACTTTTATTTAAGTAAAATATCTGAGTACTTCTTACACCACTGGTCATTGTGTTACACATTTCTGTAATGTAGGCAGTAAATTACTGTATTACCCACAGTAATTTACTTAGAATTTGTAATACAGTGTAATGTTACCAGTAATATTTGTTGTTACTGTACAATATTTCGCGGTGAAAATATCTGAGCATAAGGAAAGAACCGCTGTGACCTTAAACAGATATTTAGTAAGATAAACGTTGCTATTATTGCCGTTTGTTGATGAAATTGAGGCTCAACTGACCCTACCAGTGCACCAAGTAAGGATTTACTTTTGACATGTAAAGCTGAACATGTATTTTAATTCCACATTATGTGTATGTGTGCTTCATACATGTATGATAGTATTTCATTTTTCAGTTTTGAAGTAGCAAACATTTTCAATTATATGCTGCCTTTTCCATTTTGTCCACTTCTCTTGCAGGGGACCCCTTTTAGCTCAGGAGAGCTGCCATCAGCCTCTTTAATGTTCAGGAAATGTGACATCATCACATACCAGGTCTGCATTATACTTCTTTTCGAAAGCACCTCTTTTAATTATTTTACAAGATGTTAAAAATAAAAATAATAAAAATATCGCCTCCTGATAGGATCAGTTTTGTTTCTTTTATATCTGTTATGAACTGTTCTATTTTACCATGTTTTTCATATTGAACTTAATATTGAAATGAAATCAATAAACATATTTTATTTAAATTGTATCCGAGTTTTTGTTTATCGTTCCGGGTAGCGCCTATTGCAAATGAGACAAGGATCTAAAAGTGGTTAAAGATAAAACTGCAGTAATATACTGTTTTAATGCATACATTACTGTAAAAATGATACTGTATACACTACAGTAATGTATTGTTATTTCACAATACCAGTATTGTATAATCACAGTAAAATATTGTTTTTGAGATTACAGCAACATACACAATTACAGTAATATCAAAACGCAGCACTGATTTTATTACTGTAAACAAAATACAGGATCGTTACTGTAAAGTAAAAATACAGTAACTTATTTGAAACTCAGCTGCCAGTAATTTACTTTAAAATCCCCTGTAATTTGCTTACAGTGTGTGTTTGCCTGCTGCTGCTGAAGCACATGATTTTTCTTGTTTCATAAAAAAACTTGCCTGTCGTCCTATCCTACACATTACATTACATGTTACTTTATCCAAAAGCGACTTACATACTCAATACTGTGGACAATCCCCAGTATTGAAGCAATTTGGGGTGAAGTGTCTTGCCCAGGAACACATCGATATGCTAACTGCAGTGGGCTTTGAACCTGTGCTCCCCTGATCCGACACCAAGGCTCTATCCACTGCGCCAACACGCCTCCACACTACACTGAAAGAACTGAAACATTGACTTTAATTAAATGTATTATGTCAACAGATTTCATATAATTGTATTAGGTTAGTCGGAAGCAATAGTATTAAGTTATACCTAAATGTAGGTATAACTTAAACCTAATAGTATTGCTTTAAACTAACCTAATACAATTATGTAATTTTTTTCAGTGTATGGTAACGGGCGCATAATCAGTTCACAAAAAAAATAACAACTTAAATAACATTCAAAGAAATTGTTGACACGTTAATAGATCTTAAAAAATCGGCAACTTTAAATTCACAAACCTTGTTTTCATGATGAACAATGCCTATAAACCAATTTAAATGGATTGAAAATATGTTTAAAGAAAAAAAGAAATTGTGAAACCCAAATGTTTGTAGCAGGGCCCTTTTTCGGCAGGAGTTGTGATATATAAGAGCTTTGAATTTAAAGTAACCCATAAGTATTTAGATTACATTTATTTTGTTGTAATCCAATAGAATACTTTATATATGATAAAAACTGTCATGTAGTTTATACTCCTAAGTATTGCATTCAAATGTATCTGACCCAGCCCAGATTATGCTGATAGAGCTTTGTCATGGCAGATATTTCAACATGTTATGGTAGAGAATGCAGACTTGAAACTAATGACAAAAAATATGGCAAATTTCACTTTGATTTATAAGGTTAAAGGCCTTGGTGTTGTGCATTCTGGCTCACTTTAACGGCTTAATGAACACTTAACAGCACTTAGACACGTAAAACAGTTGCAAACAGACATAAACAACAACCAAGACACTCAAAATGAATACAAAGAGGTACAAACACGGCCACAAAGACAAAACTCAACAGAGGAATATAATAACTTAGAAAGTCTGTGTGTCTTTCTTCTATATTTGGGAGAGCTGGTGGGGCATCTTGAATGTCAAGGTCCCATTAGTGAGTGGTGTCTTTTAATGTTTCAGGTGAAGAGAGCAAACCAAGTCAAACATTGCCACCTACAGGACAACACACTTCATGAACAGTTAATACATGTGGAAAAACATAAATGGTAAAATAATTTAAGTTAAAGATTAGAATTTAAGCATTCTCAAGAATACACTTATCAATGCTCTCATTAAATTCAAGTTGGCATAATACATTTCTGTCTAGAGTCTGAATCCCAAAGATGCATCAGTCAGTTGATTACTTTTCTAATAGACGTAAAAAAAATTGTACGCAACACTAGTTTGTACATTCTGGTTTGGCCCAAGGCTTTCAGGTGACCGCTCCTACATTTTTTACGTCCTGTCAATGAAAGATCAGAACCAAATCCACTTTTTTGGTATCCAATGTAAGAACCATCATCTTGTAGGGAAAAGTCAAATAGCTTTGCCTACTGTATGTAGCCTATTTGACTTACCTCTTCAAACACTGGATGATAGATACAGGATCACAATCAGATCAGAAATACTTTAATAATCAAAGAGGGAAATTGGTTTTCGTGACAGTTGTTTGATTTAGATTGAACAGAATAGAATACAATACAAAATATATAATATAAATATAAGAAGTACAAATGCAAGATAAAATAAGATATATAAATATGAAACATGTAAGTAATATAATCCAGTGATATAATAAATATTATTCTGAAAATGGCCACTTTGGATATTAAATTAAGCTCAGCGCAAGTTCAAGTAGGAAGACTGGGTATGCCTTCTACTGTAACTCCACAGCTGCATATAATCAGCCATCATGGGTGTTCTCTTTTAACCAATTACATTTCACCGCAATCTCCAGCAGCCCATCATCGTGCTGCAGTCAAACTTTTAAATCATTCTCTTCTCTCCTGCAGTCAGCTGTGATTTCAGGTGTCATGCTCCATCCCAACTACCTCCTTTCATCATGTCCAGTGCCCAGGAGAACTAATCTAAAGACCTCATCACACATCCTCTTCATCCCATCTCCTTATCAAATCCAGATCCTTAGAATCCTCTTCTTCCCATCTCCTCATCCGATCCAAATCTTCAACATCACCACCAAATTCTAGACCCGGGGGGTTTTCCGTTTTTTTTCCCACCTTAAGATATACAATATCAGGATCGAGGTCTAATCGCCAAAGACTAATAACATTTATATCACATGGCGCGTGTGTCAATAAATGTTCTTTTAAGCAAAAATAATTGAAGTACTTTTAGATTGAGTAGTCAAGTATATTCTGCCGATAATACTTTTGTACTTTGTTTATGGATGGATGTTTACTTTAAACAGAATATGTCTACACCGTGGATTATTACTTTTTATAAGTTCTTAGTACTTTTTCCACTCCTCATTACGCTCTTACACGCCAGTTGTTTTTTGAATGATTTTGCAGCTACAGCATAGAAGACAGAATGTGTTCATCTCTTTGCCTCTTAATGTGTGCATACTGTATGTATATATGTGTCTATGTTGATTATGTTTGTGTATATATATATATATATATCTTTATGTGGGTGTACAGGTGTGTATGTATGTATATATATACATAGATGTATGTATATTTATATTTTTTATATATATATATTTGTATTTTTTAATCCTCGGGATTGTGGGAAACAGTATTTATATCTCTCTGTCTCTACACACAAACTGAAAGATTGACAATAAAGTTGACTTTGACTTATATATTGTTGTGAAAATTGAAGGTCTAAATATTTTCTGTAATCGCACATATGAAGTAAAATGTACGGCTGATTGGAATGGCAGCGTGTGAATTAATATTATAAATAAATATTGTTACATTTTGTTTCTTTTTTATTGCATTTCAACATTATATAAGTGATTGCTAAATTGCATTTTATTTAGATTTTACATAGACGTCATTCTAATTGTATTTTAAAAAATCATCTGTCCAAGGAATTCTAAAATTCAATTGAATCTGTGTAGTCAATTGACTAAATACAGGAATAGATTTAAAAAAGCAAATTCCATGGGATATTACATGCGTAGGACACTATGGATATGGGGATTTGTTGGTTTTACTGAGAACACTTAAGGCAGATTGAAATTAGTCAAATCTCTTCAGTAAACCAAGTATTTAACCATATCCAACAAACATAATCATACACGTTTTTTATTATTTATAAACAAAGCAATATTGGATAGAATGGGTGAGAGTGTGTGCCAGGATGTGAATGAAGCTGATTTCATGTATTTTATTCCATGGTTTGGTGACCCTATATAGCCTTGTTGTGGAAGAGCTGTGGGATTGATGTTAGTGTTGCACTACAGTGTGTAGTTTTATTGCAAAGCTCTATTAAATCATGCATCTTTGTGTACACCAACAGAGCAGGTGGTACAGAGTAATATTAAGAAAAAAGGCAACAAGCGAAAGAAAACTAGAATGTTTTTGCTCCGTGCTGATCCTTTGGCTGAACATCTGTTTCAAATAGACATATTTGAAACAGATTCATATTTCACCATGGATGTGCCTCCATTGGTCAGCAGTATCACAGCAAAGTTTCATACAGTCTGTGCGTCTTCCAAAATATGTTTTTTTAGATGTTAGGAGACATTGTAATTTCCTTCAGGGCAAGCTAACCACTTATACGCTAGACAAATGGGTTATGCTAGCCCTTATCAGTCACAGCAAGCGATGAACCGCTCCAGAGTTCACTAGCAAGCGTCCCGAGACCACTTCTTTTAGGCGGACCAGAGTCCGAATATTACGGTAACTTGAGTTCTGCAACAGTGCCCTTTACACTGTGTGGGATGGTTGTTTTTGCAATGTAAACAGTGATTATCCTGAATCCCAGGGTACAAGTTTAACTGATTGGTTAAATACACTGAAGTTCAACTCAGACCCCAAATATTTGTGCACTGCGTTGAGGAAAGGTTAAGACACGAGTCTTTGAGAAAAGCTATGTCAAGCAATGTACAAATGTTGGAAGTATAACAGAAGATGGTTGGAAAGAGCAGTGATTAAGCTATTTTTGTAAAAAAAAGCCACAGATAATAAGCCACTGCCCGGCTGGATTAAGAGCAGGGACGTTGTGGCTCTTGGTCTGCCTGTCAACCCCTTAGACAAAAGGCCCAAAGTAACAGTTTTGAGCGTGCACATGTCAGCGTACAAATCTGTGTGTTTTTCACGTTTCTTACATAGCTTTCATACATCCAACAGAAACAAATCGAGGTACAATTTTAGTATTACATTTGTTTTCTTTGTCCTCATACAGTCATGCTCATTGGTCACCCTTTGATCATCCAATCTGAAATAAGTTGTGAAAACTTTGCTACAAGGAACAAGAAGGCAATAAGAACACTTTTTTACATATTTCAACGTTTTACACATACAGTAGCTTCACTGCACAAACTCTAGTTTGTGAAACTATTATTTAAAAGCAGAAAGATAAAAAAAGTGGAAGACCAGTTTTAAGAGTTAACATTTAATGTTCTTTGTCCATAAGGCACGATTTTCAGACACATGTAGCAGTTACACAGCTGTAAGGGATGGCAGCAGAATACTATCAAGTACGAAGATTCATATAATGTATTTTTGATCAAATCACACTGGAATTTCGTGACGGCCGGAAGACCATACTTCACTCTTTAAGCTGCAAAATAATAAAAAGTATTATACTGTGATTCATATTAATGTAATCTGGCTGTTTGCTTAATTTTGTTCAAGCTTAGGCAAAGGTCGCACTAGGGACACTTTGTTGATTTATTGCAAACAAATTGCACAAAAAAAAAGAATGGGTTGGCCATAAAAAATACTTGTGTCAAAATTGTATTTCTGCTGTATGTTACTACAGATTGTTACCTGAAACACAAGGGTGTGTGTATTCTGTCTCAGCCTGGTCACCTGAGAGGAATGAAGGAAAAAGAAGCAGAAGATAAGGAGACAATAATCTATCCAAGCACAAAATCATTTTTAAACATTACTATTCTGAGAATGTTCAGGTTGGAGCAGAGTGTATCAGTGTGGGCTGTAGTCTCTGTTAGGGGTTCGTAAGGATTTACTTGGCTGATAGTAGTCATAGATCTTGACCACGGCTGGCTTCATGTTCTGCACTGGGATCTCCAGTCTGAGATCCAAGCTGTGGTTGATAGGTATGTCTTTTGGTAACTGTTGGGATAAAAAGAAACAAAAGCATGAATAACTAATGTGAAGGGCATCATCAGTTGCTGCTCGCTGAGGATATCAATTTCTCTCACCTCCCGTATGTACACCAGAACATGATCCTCCTTTTGTTCAACGCGATCCACCAGCAGGGCTCCTTTGAGCTGGGAGGAGATGGTAATCAGCCGGGTGGCTCAACAACAGATGAAGATTTTTTAACTTCGAGCTAAAGGTGAAAGTTACTGAAATAACTCACCCTCTTCAAAGATTCTTGGTCTGGGACAAATCCAGAGAGTGCTTTGATATCCAGTATCACCATGTTTGTGCTGTTCTCCTTTCCACTAAATCTGTAAGGAAAGTGCCATTCATTTCTCCCATGTCCATCCTCCAGCAGTTACATAGTTCAAGCTGGTAGATGCAGAGCATTGTTTCTCAGAAATGTCAGTGTTCTTCTTTCGCGTGAATCTGCTTGTTGATAACTTACCGGGACTGAAGATTCAGAGTGAGTTTGGTGTTTTTGCTGGCGCAGTCGATGTCTGTTCTTACATTGACACTGAGGGTCGTTGCCTCAGTAGGAGTTGGGATGTTATAGTGTTGAGAAATCTGGAAAAGAGAGACACAAGGAGAACACTATTCATAAAGAGTAAACCCGAATCTCGAGATTGCCTTTGCTTTTAATATATGATAAATCGGGATTTACCCCATCAAGAAGTACAACCTCGTTATATACATTCATCCACATTTTATTTCTTGAAGGACAACAAGCACAACAATCCCAGACCCTGATCCCTTTTATTTGAATTCTACAAACTCCTAGTATTCGCGTAATTGTAGTGGAATGATAGAAATACACGTGTACACATGTAAATGGTCTTCCAAGGCCAAAATACCAAAGTTCACCAAAGCAGAATTGTCTTGATTTGACTCCTTTGTTTTTTGCCATCACATAATGACATAACGATTTACCACTCACGCTTCTATTGGTTAGTGCTCCAAATGAGCCACGGCAGAGCTTGACCCGAGCGGAGGCTTTTTGTTGTTGGACCTAGGTGGAAGGTTAGTTTGTATACCTGCAACACCATGTTGAAAAGACGCTGTTAGCTGCTATGTGTACAGTTTGAAGGGACCTTTGTGTGGACAACCAAAATAACAGGAGTTAAATACAAGTGGCTGAAATTCATTTCTACCAGTAGAGTATTCCTTAGGATTGCTTCCTGAACCACGCACAGTTCACAGTTAATTGTGCCTTAAAGTTAATGTCAGTGTCAGTTTAATGTTTTAATTTAACAAAACATAGTGTTGGTGGTTGAGCAATGGGGCAGCTAATATATTAGCTGCCCCATTGTGGTGTACGTATCTCAAAGAGAAACAGGTAAATCTGCATGACCACTGACCTGCATTGCAGCACATGCAGTGCCCTTCACCTCCAGGCTGAACTTTCCTGTCACGTCCTGCAGCAGCTTCTCCTGGTAGAGCAGTTTGTTGTTCTGGTTCACATCAAATGTCAGAGTGTCACTGGAAGACTGGACTGTCGTCGAGCTTGAACCTCCTGGACTGAACACCAGAGCGGAGTAGAAAGCGAGAGCCTGAAGAGCCACCACTGTGTCCTACAACACAGATACAAAAATGCCATATGTTGTGTGCGCCTACATTTGTAAATGTTGCTAGGTCAGAGCAAAGCTAAATACATTTTAGGTAACTTTGTTCATCCATATAGATCAGGGTGACTTATATGTTTAACTGTAAGTCCAGTTTTTAGCAGTGTGTGCTTTCAACCCAGTCTCACGGCATTTCGTGTTATAGTCACAACATTTAATCTATTGATTCGTGTTCACCAACACGATTTTCCCCTTTTTTTCGTGTCACACAGAACGATTTTAAAAGCAATGTATTTCTATTGGTAGTATGTTTCGTGCCTGCAACACGTCTTTTTGTCCGCTCGGGTCTTGGAAGACCGGAAGCTGTGGGGTTCATAAAAACATCTTCTTACTCAATATCAAGCCACGATTATTGTTTTTATTTTAAATCGTATAATGTTGGACTTTTTTTGCCGTCTGTGAGGAAAAGAAATGGGGCTCAGAGCCTCAGAATACTGAAATCTGTATTTTTTTATCTTTTTTTCCTTCTAATTTGTTATTCTTTTCTAAATAACACACTGTTATTTACTCAAAAAGAACACACAATTATCCTTGTTTTTATTTATTTGTTTAATTCCATAATCTCGGGCTTTTTTGGCGTCCGTCAGGAACTGAATTTCAAAATAAAAATAACCGGAAGCAGACGTAGGCCTATATGGGACATTTCGAGCATCATTGCGATACACAGCATTGAACTGATTACCCAAGATCCTCAGCTATGGTTTAAGCTCGGTGATTGGATGTTTTAGCCGCAATGCACGTTGGGATATGGTGTTAATGCGATATGAAATCCGAAAAACATTTAAAAAAAAAAGAAAATAATACTTTATGTCCCTTATAGGCCTATGTCTGTTTCCGGTGACTTTATTTTGAAATTCAGTTCCTGAGGAACGGCTAAAAAGCCCGAGATGATAGAATTAAACGAATAAATAAAAACAAGGATAATTGTGTCTTATTTTTGAGTAAATAACAGTGTGTTGTTTAGAAAAGAATAACAAATTAGAAGGAAAAAAAGATTTAAAAAATACAGATTTCAGTATTCTGAGGCTCTGAGCCCCATTTCTTTTCCTCACAGATGGCAAAAAAATTCCGACATTATACGATTTAAAATAAAAACAATAATCGTGGCTTGATATTGAGTAAGAACATGTTTTTATGAACCACACAGCTTCCGGTCTTCCAAGACCCGACCGGACAAAAAGACGTGTTGCAGGCAGGAAACACACTACCAATAGAAATACATTGCTTTTAAAATCGTTCTGTGTGACACGAAAAAAAGGGGAAAATCGTGATGGTGAACGAATCAATAGATTAAATGTTGTGACTATAACACGAAATGCCGTGAGACTGGGTTGGTGCTGTACCTGTGTGGAGGAGAAACCTCCGTAATAGTTCTGCTGGCCCGCCAGCCATCTAACGATGCCAGCAGCATAGCCCAAGTCTTCAGTAGTGGGAGAGGCACTGAGTTTGGCCAGCAGCACGTAGGAGCTGATCTCCACAGACAAAGAGGCTGATTTTTCTGATGCTGTCTGACACCAGTGAAGGAAACCTCCTAAATCAGCCATCCACAAACAGACAAACAGATACAAGGTAAGCTAGACCCACAGTAGTTAAGCCAGATATTTATTTTTTGGATGATGACTCACCTTGTTGTATTGCAACAGTGTCTAGGTGATTGAGAAGGTGAGCACGGGTCTCCATGTCGCCTGCCAGGGTGAAGACGTACGCCATCAAAGCTGTGGTGTAGGTGTTACTGAGGTCACTGATGGACTCTTTGAGGCAAGACAGGCTCTTGTTCACCACAGGATCCTAGATCAGATTAAAAATAATTACACAGTAAATAACGTCAGGTCTGAACTGATTTAATCCATCAAAACACCAAGTTTATTCTAGTTCTTGATGCTATTATATTTGACCGCAATGTTATCAAGAGAGAAAACTTCAATAAATGCAGGTTATAATGTTAACCAACAGCAAAAAGAAAAGGCGCATGAGAAACAAGTCTTTACCAGTAATTATTTTGAGCGAAAACACTAAGGTTAGTAAAATGTACCAAACAGCATAAATATTTTGGATATTACTACAGACAAATCATTAATCCTAAGTATTTTCAGCATGATGTTCATCTATCTATCATCTATCATCTGAACAGTGTGGTGGTTGACCAGCCTGGTTGGTTCCCTTTAAAGAACTTTGACAAATCGGTTCAAACTCATAATTATTAGCCCGAGAAGAATATAATTATGTAAAAAAACACAGACATAATTAATCCTAAAGCCCAATTCTTCTTTTGAACAAGATCCATTTAGCTTCATTGTGCAGAGAAAAGTACACCCAGAGAAAGGATGTAGGAAGTATTTTTCCATAAATCATCACACGTTTCTGTAATAATGTAGGATTTGTTAAAATTGTTAAATATGTAATGAAATGGTTTCACAAACACACACACCCAACACAATTAAATTGAAGGAGGAACAGGCGTCACAGCAACCTTAAGTGCACTCCTTGGTGTTACTCACATCCACAGATGCATTCATCTCTAAGAAAGCAGCAGTGATGTAGGCACTGAGAGTCACTTCATCAGACACACCTCCCTGTAGAGAAAAACCATCAAACATACAGATTAGCACAGCACCTCCCACACACCCAGGGCCTGATTCACAGAAGTAATTTTAAGCACGGCTTGCAAGCAGTGTACAAATGGGGGCATGTTTAAAACAGGACATTTTCACATGGTTGTCACTCTGAGCCCACATGTCTCTCGCATGCTCATGTATGAGTTGCAATTATGGTGTTTATTTTGCAAGACAAGTCCAGTGATCTAATCTTGCAAATCGCCGCTTGCATGTCACACATTTTGTAAAACCGGCTGCTATCCAATACTTAAAGTACTGACTGTGTATTTGCATTTAAATAAAGGTACAGCAAGATGTGGTTCAGTGAAAATTGACAATTCTAACCTTCTAAATTTCAGTTATCATCAGGTATTTGCACAAGAAGAAGGACTGAAATTACCTTCATTCTGTTGTTAAACAGCTTTCCTGACTGTTTAAAACAGCCATTTCCTCGTTGTTTCCTTTGGAGCCAATTCTTAGACTCTTCCATCTTTGCTTGGTCAATGTAGACAAAAGACTGTGCTTTGGCAAATGATCTCACCACAAAAGCAGTCAGCCTGAGGATATTAAAACAAAGTTATACATGACTGATATAATTAAACAACTAAAGATCATGATCTGTGTAATGTCTCAAGAGGTACAAAACATACCACGCGGTTTCATGCATTAATTTGAAATACTTGAACTTGCTTGTGTTAACATAGCTTATTTGTGGTATTGGTGTGAAAAACTTCTGAGTAATAAAATAACATTTTCCACAACATGTGTGCTCCAATGTGCATCATCTCTCTGTTATCACTGGGGGTAATCTTTATGTCTTAGTATCACAGGGTGAACATTTAACAGCATGTACATATTGTTGTTCTTAGATGTTGATGATCGATCAGCAGTTTTCTCACCAAGTGTTCCCAGTTCCTTTTCCAAATGTACTATAGGCACCATCAATATGCTTGTAGTTCAGCTGTCTCTGGTAGCCTGTGTCAACATAGAAACAAACTTGTAAGACTTGAAATGATTTTGCTAAGTTAAGTTCATGTTTTGATGTAAATGTGTTTCATGATGTCATAGGTAAAGGTGCATTTAACGATGCTCATTACATATTAGTATAGTTGCCAGCTCATAGGGTCCTTTTGTAGCCCGGAAATGTTGAGTGTACCAAAGTTTTATGCGGGAAATGTATAGTACGGGTCCGCAGCACATATAAACTGCCGGATATATGTCGAGCAATATGCACAATCAACATAAGTTGCATTAATTAGCATGGATTACCATTATAGCCTTTGGGGACAATAGTTTAAAAATGGCTTGGCCGATTTGGACCATTTTGGAGTGGTTTCGGGATTATAAAGGATGCTGAGTCAAATTCTGACACTTTCAGGATCAAAAGTTTCCATATTTGTACTCCCGGTGGACTAATTTGTATACATTTTGGTCGATTTTGCAGATTTAGGGGACTCATCATTTAGATTGGATAGATTGCTTATTTATTTGAATAACATGTTTACACATTAGAGTTAATCATTTTCATCTTGTGCTCCCTATATCCAATGGTCGCAACACTACTCATGGTAGTAAAATCAGCCCACCAAGAGTACACATACAGTATGGCCACTTTCTGGTTACAACTGCAATCTTTCGCAGGTTTTAGCACTGCTGTAAAAATAGAAGATTTTCCAAAAATGGGAGAATTAACCATTTTCTAACCAGCTGTGGATTCAAACTATTACAATTGTTTTGCTCACTGTCAACAAGGACTGAGGACTTTGAGATCCTCAGACTTTAAGCCCCTGTCACACTGTCCCGAAATTGACACCAGATGGACACACGAATATGGAATTGTGAATTTCGCACGAAGATGGCCGAACTTGGTCAACAGCCAAGCAACAGCTGAAGCAACAGCCGAAGCAAGCACGATGCCTACAGAAGGCCACACGATGGCACCCGGCCGAACCACACACGAAAATATGGTCGTAGACTTTACTGATGATTTAGAATGTATCCAGACTCAAT
The DNA here is from genome assembly GCA_031216635.1 of Dissostichus eleginoides. Lineage (NCBI taxonomy): Eukaryota > Metazoa > Chordata > Actinopteri > Perciformes > Nototheniidae > Dissostichus > Dissostichus eleginoides. The sequence continues at coordinate 9,929,026 of CM062268.1, read as the reverse complement.
GTAAGAGCTTGTGCCTCTTCGGGGGTGCTAACATTTAAACATACACTTTATTCTTTACTTTCTCCGTCTTTATATGTAGATTAGAAGATATTACTTATCTCCGTCATGTTGTTTCCATAGCAACAACAACTTCCTGTCAACAGCGTAAACTCACCTTCAAAAGAAAAGAATCTAAATAAAACAGGAAGTTAACCTAAATTACATTTAAAGAGCAACTTGCAGGTTAGAGACCCCAGTGAATAAATGTGTAGGAAAATGATGCATACACTAGATTTTCAAAAAAATATACATAAATATACACTACAGTGACATCTGGCGTCGTTTTTGTAAGACATTTTTACTTCCGCATAAAAAAAGACGGCCGGTCTAACGTATTAATAAACATGGTTCACAATGCTAGTTTTGACACAGAAGAGGTTGAAAATGTATATTCGTATGCATATGACGGACCACAATCTTATAATGATGAGCCTGCTAGGCGGCCAAGAGACCAGGAGCAGCCAAGGATTAGAAGAAATAACGGCCATCGGAGAGAAATGGAGCTGTGGTGTGAGGAGAACCAGTGGAGAACAGGGCAGCTGTCTTGGTCAGTGACCGGCGTTAGCTACAGTTAATGTTAGCTAGTGTCGGTCACATCACAACATTCTAAAGTTAGCTATCATATCAGGCTATAACTAAAGTAGTATTGATAATATAGTAACGTTACTGGCAGGACTGTTGATACTGATCCATAACAGAAACTAATGCGCAAGTATCAGCCGTATCTCGTTACCTAATGCAACTAACTAGCGAAGGGGGGGAGAGAGATGTAATGCGGTTTCCTGATAAACGTTTGTTTGATAGGCCTCAGCTGTGGAGAGTATGTGCTGCAGGGAGGTGGATGCGCCTCGCACAACGCACCCAGGAACAAAAGCTAGCTGCGGAGTTTGCGCAACCTGCACAAACTCAAGCTCACCATGATTACAAATGGTGAAATGCAATGTAAAATTACCGAAAAAATACCAGCTCACTAAATCACAACCGCTCAAACCAACTACCAACTACTACCGCGGATTGGGCAGAGAAGGAGTTCCGAGAAAGTTATGTCCCCTACAGTATGTGACGTAATATGACGCGTTTGACGTATGACGAAAAAAAAAAAAGCAGTTTTTAGTAGCAGAGCTCAAAACTGCTCCTTTCCCCTCTGAATTCCTGCCCTTATGTCTCGTAAAACATATAAAATCCTGCATTAACTTTTTTAATTGTAATTTTCAGGCAAGGTTAAGCATAAATCTAGTAAAAAAAAGAAACATGCAAGTTGCTCTTTAAGACATACAACTGCAACGAAAGTAACAAAAACAATGTAATATCCTTTGCAGTTTCACAGAACACAAATTGGGTTATTTACATTATGTTTACATCATTTTGTTGTCTAATAACTGCAATCTCGATGTCATCGTACTATAATACGATGGCTACACGACGGCATTGCGAGGGCTTCACGTAGTCGTGTTGCCTTCCTAAGACAATCGGGCAGCTTCTTGTTTCCTTCGTATTGTCTTCGTGAGGCACCGATCAGGCATGTGCACACATAGACATCAAAGTGGGCTTGAGCCCCTGCCCTTTTTCTTCCTCCAGAGAAAGTGCCCTTTTTTCCCCCTTTTTTAATTTTAATAAATGAATATATATCTACTGCTGTTTGCGCACAGTTTCCCTGTCCAAAAATATATTGATTGAATGCAAAATAAAAACATCAGGTCGGGAGATTAGACTGTGAAGTTCCGATGCTCTCTCTACCCTCCCTCCCTCCACGTCTCCTGCACAGCGGTGCGGAGAGTCATCGGCAGTCACTTCAGACAGACAGGTAGCAGCACCTCCCACTTTACTGTTCCATGTTATGCCAGCTTTTCTTGGCTTATTTTGAAGGTGAGTGGTGATGAACAAATTACTAAACTGCCAGTGCCTCGAGTTTACAGCTAATTAGCTAAAAGACAATAACAATTATACTTAACTAAGGCTACTAGCTAATGGATAAGTTAGCTCCATGTTTAGCTAAGGTCATTTATCATGGGCATACAGGCTAATGTACTGTAGCCTACTTAAGGGGAGACACTTAAAGTGAATACAGTAATGTGTATCTAATAACGTCATCACAATCGCCACATTGATATGCAAATTAGGCGTTAACTAGACTTAAAATGTGCTAATTTGCATGCAGTTACCAAGGCATTGCAGGTGAAAAGGATAAAACTAAAAAACACATCACCTCACAACTTCCCCAGATAGTTACTTACGTTAAGTCAGTATTTTCCCCTGAAATGTAATGTTTAAATGCAGATTATCTTTAAATCTATAGATGAATTCAGACATGGTAGTAAAACGAACACCATTTATATTTGTTTCTTGGAAGTTTTATTTCCATTAGAGTCAAAGAAAACATGGAAGCAAAATAGACCAAAATAACAAGTACATGAAAAAACGATATTTTTGCCTGTAATGTCCTTAAACAGTAACTTCATAATTTTGATTGTTGGCTGCTCATTTAATAACTATTAATTTTACGAGTGTGTTGTCTGCTCTTGTGCGTAGTGAATACTAAAGAAGACCATTGTCTCTGTGTTAGCTGATTATTTTGTAGAATTCTGTTGAGTATTAAACAATTGCGTGAGTGTGAGGGTATTAAAATAAATTGGTCAGTAAGTCAGAGATGTGCAACTATATTTAACTTTTTGTTTTAAAACTTTTTTTTATAAATGATTATGGGAAGTGGCCTTTTTCTCACTTGAGCACCCATCCCCAAAATGTCTGTGCACATCCCTGGCACCGATGATCAGACGAAGATGACACGATTTGACAAGATGCCCTCACGAGTGCCTTACGAAGGGCAAAATGGACACACAAATTCAACACGAAAATGAACCTTCGCAAGGTCCTTCGGCAATTTGTTGGCATGTCAAAGATTTTGCCACCGCTCACGAAGTTGCTGCCGGAGCCTGAGAAACTCCACCGGTGGTCATACGATGGCTTACGATGCCCTCACGAATGGCCCGATGTTGTTACGATCAGAGCCGAATTTGAACATTTCCTTTATCGTGTGTCCATCTGGTGTCAATTTCGAGACAGTGTGACAGGGGCTTTACCAACACGTTTTTGAGTAAGATTTCGGTTTTTAGATCCATGGATAAAATCACAGGATTACTACAGGTTCTTGGGTTTGGCAGAAATTGTTGATTGTTTTTTTACTACACCATAATGTAAACAAGACTCACCACTGGTCAGGAAGTTGGAAGCCTTGTCCTTGATGGCTTGGGTCAGCTGCTGAGTGTTTTTCAGGTACTGGAGGATGTAGATGTTGGGGGCCAGGAGAGCCATGTTCTGCTCACCACATCCATACGGCATTTGCAGCAGCCCATCCAGGTTGTTTAGAGCTCTGCCCAGAATGTCACCTGCACAAAAAAAAAGAAGCTAAGACTGTGAAAATGTAACTCAGCTGACTTTTGACTTTTTCTGACCCTCCTCAGTGTCATCCGAACGGCCAACATTCTTTCATCCTTCCAACACACACAAAAGCACAAGTAGCCGGCTTTCAAATCATCTGCTAAAGGGGAGATTTTCTCTGTTCTTAGTTCAAATCTTAGTTAAACATGTGAAGGGAAAGGTTTTTGAATTGTTTGACAACAATGTTATTAAAGCAAAAGATGATATCTCCGGAAAAAAAAAGCTTCAGACAGAGATGTTTTTTTATTATTTCTGATACCATTATTGATAAAGCTTCAAGAGAGGGAAGCCTATTGATCAGAAATGTATTTGTTACCCAGAACTGATAGCGAAGCTCGGGCTGATCCAACAATGACGTTCTCAGGCAGTTGTATTTCTATTTCCTCTGTCAAAGCCTCTCCTGTGTGCAGACAGGGAACAAACCCTCAGCTCAGTACAAAAAACAAAGATGTTGTTAAGATTTTACATATTGTAATGGTAGTTGATAAAATACCACACAAATTGGTGTCCATTAATAAATAAAAATCAGGTTGATGAAATGCATTTAAACAATGACCTTCCATAAATCAATGACACCTGCACTTAACTTAACACAATTTCCATAATAATTGTAATTACTGAATGTATTCATTATTTTTTACATGAAATGTACTCCTAACTAACTTATAACCTTTGACTTTTTATTTTCCTGAACAAACTGACCTTCTGGGCAGAGCAGCCAGTTGTAGGTCTTTGACATCTCAGTTCCTTCCGCCTGAAAGGAAAATATATAATGTGAGTTCAAAATGTTCCCTATAGTAAATGGATAAATTATACTTTGTCATTTTGTTTAAACATCCTGACCTTGACTATGAGAGAACGTTTGACCACGTCGATACGACCCCTTTCTGGCACGCTCACAATCTCATTGTCACACGAAGCTTGGGATGCCACAGCCTCAGCAGTCACTGACACATTCACAACCCCTTCAAGAGATCAACAAACAAGATGTGAAACTTGATCAAGAATTGTGTTTTTATTAATTATCGTGTATAAACATTCTGTCACTAAGGTGGATATGATTTCACTGAGCTAAAAAAGGTTGTATTCACCTTGGCAGACTAACATTTCATATCAGTCAAAAATGCTTCTCTCACCTAAAGCTGAGGGGGCCATGGTCCAGCTGAGGGTCTTGCGCTCACCGCCGCACAAACAGGATGTGTACTGGTCTCCAGAGAGGGGGGTAAGGGTGTAATCTAAGGAGGGCTCTGGAACCACAGTAACCTGTTGAGAGAGATGGCAATATATAACAAAAAAAATGAAGATTTAAAGCAGAATCCAGAATGATTCCAAAAACCCCGAAATGTGTTGGCATTATTGCACGTCCGGTTCCTATGTCTCTGGGTCTCAGTTTTTTGAATGGGTTTTTGGTTAGAATGAAATGAAATCTGCGGTAAACACATGAGCTTAAGATATTTCTTTATTAACAACATCAATTCCGTAAGTAAATACCACACCGATGAATATCTGAAGCTTCCGTGTCTTAAAAAAGGTGGTTGCTAACAAGTGGTCAAATTAGATTAATAAACATAGAACATTAGTTGCCTTTAACTCAGTGGCGGTGGCTTAAAAACATACAACTGTGAGTTTGTTTTTAGCCTTTTGGCGATAACATTAATACTTCGAAAATTATAAGATTGGTGTTAATATGTTGAGATGATCCCGCTAAACTAAAACCTCTAACGATATGTCCACACGGCTTCAACGGAGATGCTTCCCATTCACTTTGAATGGGGTGACGTCAAGCTTTGCCGAACTGCATTGTGGTTCCGTCGCGTAGCTTTGCCTCCGTTGCTCGCTTCGAAAGTTGAGAAAAGTTCAACTTTTCAAGCGTGACGGAAGCGCCAGCCAATCAAATCATATGCCAGTACAAACGCTAGCCCATCAAACCGCGTGCTTGTGTGTCTGGGGCGGGAGATTAATGTGATTGGTTGTTGGTCGAGCGCCAGACACGCCCACCGGCAAGCTTCAACGCGACGGAACCGTGTGGACGTACCGTAAGTATCATGAACGTTTAATTGTATTTACCACAGCATAATTTTTGCAAGATTCCAAACCCAGTGGGACTATGGATGCTAACTTTCAGGTTTTCCCTCACGTCATCCCAGCTCCACACTATTGTTTAAACTGCAGCATAATGTTACACCATTTTTACCTTTCTTAGGTGTATCTTGCAGACTTTATTTTCAAATAAGAGCAGAGACCAAATAATCAAGGAGTTAGAAAACTAAAGTTAATAAATGAGGATTACTCCAGATATTTACACGAACCTTGGTATCCCTGTCATCATGATTTTGTTGAAAGGGCCCGTTAAAGAGATGGTGAAGGAAAAGGCAAAGTACAGGTTTTAAATAGAGACCATTCTAGCAATGGGATCATGCTAGATGTGATGCCAAATAGGACCAGGGGTGTAAAGTGGGAGCTTATTGCCCCTCCCCCACATTTCCTACACCCCCTACATCAGATGTCTCCACTGAGCAATGCCCATTTTTTTTACTTCGCCTACATTTGATCTCAACTACAAACCTCGATTTCATTACTGTCATGGCTGGCAATAATGATCTAATATAGTTTTTTACTTGACCGTAAAAAGAGTGGTTTTAGTCCATATCAATAACAGTCTAAATAATGAGAAAATATGTATTAACTCATAAGGAAACCAATGAAAGTATATTGTACAATCCTACATTTGGTTTATGGTGTTCAGAGAAATATGTGGGATCACAAGTATAAGGAATATTGAGTGAATCATCTGAGTATCTATTCAGTAATCTTGTCCAATCTGAAATAAGAGGCAAATGTTTTAAGAACTTGGTCAATGAGTAAGGGACTAAGGCCTTGTTTAGAATGCCATCCAAAATCTCTTTTTGGCATTTGCAGATTATATCCTAATTGACTCCAGAACTTCAATTCCGATCAGATGTCAAAGGATGTGTCACTTGCAACGCAACACACAATAACAATGTCTATGGTGAAAGTTCTGAGCAGAATCCATGCTGCAAAAAAACAGTCAATAGACAGATGCACAAATAAATAGTTTGTTGGGACATTTTGGAGGTAGGAATGTGTAAAGGCAACGCCAGAGGAACCCTATTGAAAAGAAAACACCTATCAAGAGATACATTCATATGCAATGAGATGAAGGATATGCAATTCAGTCAAAGTACATTGCAGTCATTACACAACTATAAATTGCATTTATATTGGGTTCATTTCCATAACATTTGTTACATTTTCACCTGGTGATCCCTTAACTTTGCATATAGCAGCATAATCAGTCTAATATTTAATTGGCCAAATACATCAGCCTCTACTGTTCTTTGTGTTAAGTGTTAATTAGCAAATGTCACCATGCTAACGCGCTTAATTAAGACGGTAAACATCTCAAGCATGTTAGCAACTATTATGAGCATGCTGACGTAAATATGTAGGGTATGTGGAAATATAAGTTACCATGATGCAGCTGGTCAGGTAGTTGAAGACGGTTGCCTTCAGTTCAAAGTGCTCCCCTCGGATGATGGAGTAGGGCAGGCTGAGCTCGAGGAAGAAGGGCTGGAAGACAGTGATCTCTTTACGAGGAGCCAAGCCAAAACCTTGAGAGGACAAACAGAACGCCTCCGTCTCCCAGGTGGTGATGGTGTCTGGGACTGTGACGGACACATCCTTCGTTCCAGACTTTCTGGATCAGCAGAAACACACAAACAGATTCTGTGAACTTGAAAACATACATGATGTAGTGTACAAGACTAAAAAAATAGGCATATAATACATAAGTAAGATATAACAGTCACCATAATTAAAAAACATTTTTTTAAATGTATTTACAAATTGAATGTTCACCAAGCTTCATTACACTTTTAATGATATAATGTACTTGTTATTATACAGTTTAACCTGTATATGAGGCTCTACACTTACATTGGATTGAGGTCTGACATTCTGATTAGGGTCAAGAGTGAAGAAGTTGAGAGATTGCCAGAACATTCTATATGTTTATTTTTATAATTGTATTTGTAAATATGTTATAAGTTATGAGGAACAGTTATTGCATTATTATTATTCTGTGAAGTTGTGTAATGAATGGTCAGAACTAACATGTGAATAACACATACAGAGTACTGTATGTGTTTGGCATTTTTAGTAATTTGTTTGAGCTTAGGAACATAAATAAATATGTTATTCTTTGGCAAAGACACAAACTTAAGGAATGTGAATAAAGCCAGACCATTCTATACGCTAACTTGTGTGACTTCTCATTCATTTTCTCAGCCCTCCTCAGATCGCAATCCTGAGATGGTAACAAAAGCCTAACCCTGAAAATGATTCCCAATAGCACCAAAAAAACACTATTCCGCCTACAGAATCATTTAAAAAGAAATGTCTGTAAAATGATGAAAACATGTTCCTTGGCATAACAAAAGTCCTTACATACATATTTGAGCCAGCAGGTTAAAAACCATTCTAGTTGAACAGTGCTTTTTCTGCTATCCCTTTGTGCAGGGAGAAACTCCCTCAATTCATGACCATGAAAACGATTTGAGGCAAAATCTTACCCAACCTCTATAAGCTCCCATATCCAGGTCTCGGGGAAAAAAGTGCGGACAGTCTCAATCGGTGAATCAAAAGAATGTTGGTTTGCGGAAGGGCTCGCCATTCGCGAGAACATTACTTCTGGAGCAGATTTATATCTTAATCTTCCATGCATACCTGAAATTAAAGCATACAATAATCCATCAGAAGCAGCAGAAAGCAACGACATGGTGACCTTTTTAAAAGCTGGTAAATAAACAGAATGTGTCATTTGACACAACAAGAAAATCAAATACCATGGCCCTGGTGGTATTCTCTTCCTCTGTACTTGAGGCATGACGGCACTCTGATAACCAGGTTTGTTGCCATCTTCATACCTACATTCTAAATACATAAATACTCATCACTTAAAAGTTGATTAACTAGGCAACAACAACATATATTGGTGTATGCTTTATTTTGTACATTAATGTTTGTGCACTAAGTACCTGGAAAACTGTATGAGCATCATCTCTCTGGTTTCTTTCAGGATATGGCAAAGCGTATCTTCTGGGTCTCACAAGCAAGCATTCTACACGATCTTCAACATTATGTGGAACATGGGATGCTTTTTTGACAGGCAACAAGTTGAATATCTGAGAAGAAAGGTATGATTCAATGTTATAAACTGACAAGTGTTTGTTGTTCTTTAGGGGAGCTCTATGATTTAAGTTGTAGTCTTTTATCTTGAAATATGAATATAAATAATATTTGTTCAAACAGCACCTCGCACATATGATCATAACTTTTTCCTATAGCATTTTCAAAAACAGTGGGCCTCAACTGGGTAAATATGGCAACACAATCAGCATCAAGCTGCATTAAACAGATGTTTTACATAGTTGTTTACGATATTCAACTGGTAGAAGAAGAGAATGATTAACCATGACACAAGGAAATGACAGCACAAACTCTAACCTCTTATTAAAGCTTATGCTGAGGTAATGTTAACTATGTATCTATTTGTGGTTGATTCTAGCAGGTACCTTGTCTGCTTCCAGAGTTTTCCCTGGCTCCTTGATGAGGACGCTCTGGTCGACAGCGCTGACACCACACAGAGAGTCTGGCAGGGCCTTCACCTGCAGGGTGGTCTGCTCTCCGGGGACGGCCGAGGATGGAGAGAACTCCAGCGACACCTGACATATATACAAAAATATATCTAATCAACCAGACGGTGAGATGATTTGTTTTGAGAACCTACACTGTTCTTAACCTTACACAAATGTGTAGTTTAACCTTTAATTTAGTTTGTGGTCTTAAGTGCCTAGAGGGGCAATGTCCTCACGCCAAACCCGCACATAGCAACATTGCTAGATAGTGTTTTAGTGGAATGACATGGGCTAGCTGTTGTTCCTGCCAACGCTTAATAAATAACTCATAGTGGCTTGCATCAAGTTCTGTGTCTAATGTGGTTTTTAGATTTCGTTGTTATTCTCACTCCCCAATCCCAACTCTGCTAATGTCGATGCTTCCTTTTGGGAAGTGACAAGGTGAGAGGGTAGGCAGCAAAAATCAACCTTGCGCTTGTTCAACATTTAAAGGGGCCATATTATGCCTTTTGGGGTTTTCCCTTCCCTGTCGTGTGCTATATAGGTTTTTGTGCATGTAAATGGTTCTCAAAGGTTAAAAGTCCTGTGTACCCTCCAGAGGTAAAACTCGGCTCAATACTAAACCTCGGCTAAGATTAAACTTAACTTTAATTTGCTGGTCATTGTTAGGGAATAATTTGCTTAGGTATCTGACCTTTGACATACTTCGTCTGTTTCTCCTTCCTATGCCTCCTTTCCCATGGACACACGTCTTCAGCCCTGGGCTTGCTGCTATCCCCCTTAAGGAGGGGCTGCTCAAGCTGTCGTTGTTGCCAGTTTACAACCGGGCACAACTTGACATGAGATAGTTTATTGTTTAGGGACATCTGGAGCCCCTTCTTATCTTACACACAGGGGGCTCCTGGGTGCACATTCTCTAGCCACAGCTGACAACTTCTGTTGATTCAGTGTCTACTCTACTACTGTTTAGTCTCGCTAATGAGGAATGTTGATTACACTCTGAACTGAATAGAAACTCCGACTGTGGAAGAGTTCTTCAGAATTGGTTTGGCAACCGCTGTGTCAACTCGTGGCACAGCACATGTCTTGTGAATTCTCCGGCCAAAGCTCCAAATAAACCATCAGTGTTTGCCATCAAAGTTCCTGCTCCCCTCGTGTCTCTCTGAGTCCTGTCTCCATTGATTCAGAAGTTTCCATCACAGTCATGGCTTCAGTCAAACCACATGCTTTACCCACAACATGAATGATCTCGTATAGCAAAACTTTGGTTTAACTTCTATATTTGTTATTTTCTTACCAGGAACAAAAAAATGATTAATCTTGGAATTTCCACAACAGTTAGTATTTTGGAATGTTTATAAAAAGATATCTGCATATGAACAGAATCTTTAGGCAAATGCATCAAGATTATGGTATCAGAAGCTTCGTAGTCGATTCCACCCATCAAACCGGCGTGAGACTGATAGCACAGATAAATATACACTTTTTTCTATACCTACATCTGACCATAACAGTGACTCCTCAAACTGACCTTGTGACTGAAGCATTTCTCAATGGAGAAGTCGGCGCTTTTGGCGATCACAGTCTCACTGGGGAGGATTGCGTAAATTATAACCTGGATGTCTGGAGCCATGTCTGGAGACACTGTGAGCTTAAAGGACACCTGGCCCTCATTCACTGAAACACAAACCAACTGTTATGAACCACAATCCTCAATAACATGACTCCTTGGATCAATAAAACAATACAAATAATTATTTAGCTATGCTTATTTAAAGGCAGATTTTAAGATGTCGTTCTCTTCTCACCTGATTTATCTTGCACTTCAACCCGTTTAACTCCTTGCATGACAATGGCACCTCTGGATAGGACCTGGGGAATTTCAAAATTTGAAGAATGAATAATGTACCGATAACTCTGGGTTTAGCAAACCGACTATTTGCTTAAGCAGTGGGGAAAGGAGTTGTTTGTGAAAAATAACCAATCAGAAGCAACATTGACAACAAAAAGGGGAACTCCGCTGATGAAACTTATCTGGATAACAATAGGGGTGGGTATTGTTAGGATTTTATAGAAACCCAGACTGCTTTTGGATACCGGTATTCATCAATACTCTTATTGATACTTTAATCCATCATTTTGTGCAAAAACTAGATATTACATGAATAGATGTTAAAGATTAATTAAGCAGTGGCGAGCCGTCAGGGCCCTCCAGATATTCTAAAAAATAATATTTGAAAACATTCAAATATATTTTAAAATATATTTTTAGTTATATTTTTCAGTGGTTTTACCAAAAATAATTTGATTTAATTGTATTTAAAATAACATTTCCAAAGAAATAAATCCTTCGAATCTGCCTGTTCAGTTTCTGTTGGAATGTGAAGGGTTAAATGAAAGAAGCTCGTCTGGCCCTCTCTGCGAGTTACTGTCCTGCTGTAAATTCACAGAGGGCCCGCTATAGTAACTCAATGACAGTAATGTCAAATGACAGTACAATTGACCAATCATATCTACCCTCTAAATGGGTGGGCTTTATTTTCGCTGACTTTATGACAAGTTCCGCCCGCTGTGAAGTGTATGCATGTGTGTTAGTGGTGCAGTGACGCGTCCTAAAACCCGGAAGTAAGCTGCTGGTTCCCTCGACAACAAAGCAATGGGATTTCTCCATAGGGTTTTGGAAAATATCTCGAAATAAGGTCTGTGGAAAACGAACCTGTTAGATAAATGCACGTTTTGTTCAGCCGGATAATCTCCACTAGTCTACCCTACTTTTATAATTTTCGAATCATAAATCTAATCGATAGATTTATGATCGATAGATTTATGATTAGCATAAGTTCGTTCATGATGGCTCATGTCAGTGATAGTGATGACATCGTTGCGAAATTATTAACGGAGTCATTTTCAAGATTGAGTTACAATGATAAACTGGAGTGGCAAAGGATCAGCTGCATGACCCGCCATCAAGTGCTTCATCCAAAAGGACAGGAGGATGGACTTTGTGTTTAAGTGATTTGATCATCAAAGGTAGGCCTGAGTCATGTTCAATGTGGGCCGCCGTGCCGACTTCATTCATATGTAATTGTTACTTGGCTGTGGGTGCCCTGTCATGATAGGTGTTTATATAAATGGTGTTGTTTTGTGTGGTAGAGGGTCGCTGTCATTGATGCGTTTTGCACCCCGGGCCGTTGTTTTGATATTCCGCTGAAGTATACGCTGTGACCATAGGCTGTATATATAAAGGCTGTGACGTAATAACTCTTCTTTTTTTTCGAGGGAAGGGGGGTGGGTGTCAGAGGGCCTAGGTATAAAAGTCACAGCTCGCCACTGTAATTAAGTTATTATATGTATTGTTTTTCAGAAATGACTGTCCAACTATAGTCTTCTCAGAAGCAAAGAATATAGAACTTACATACTTTTGGGACACTATCATCAATAAGTTATTATTAGTGCTGTCAAAGTTAACGCGTTAATTTTGGCGATTAATTTTAAACATTTAATGCATTAACATTTTTTAACGCAATTAACGTGGTTTTGTTTACTTCCGGTGGCGGCTGACCCATAACCTTTGGTCATGTGCGCGGGCAACCCGGGAAAACATCTATCCTAACTAAAGGAGAGTCTATGGCGGAAAGATGGATAAGGACGGACTTTTAGGGGGAAAGTTTCATTTTAAAAAGTTGCCCGACGGCTCGTTGGACAAAACTAAGGCAATTTGCACAGTTTGCAAAGCCGAATTTAATTACCACAGAAGTAACACGTCTTTAGCGTATCACCTCAAAGCAAAACACCCTGCTGAAATTACCTCCACGGGACCTCGCCAGTCTACACTACAGGAGTGTGGCACTCGTGGGCGAATAACGAAACCTGTAAGTGAAAAGTTAACCAATTCCTTGGTTACTTGGATAGTTAAAAACTGCCGCCCAGTTAGCACAGTAGAGGATGATGGACTGAGACAAGTAATTTGTGTTGCATCGGGAGATACCTCTTATAATTTACCCTCGAGAGGAACCATTATGTCAAGAATACACACGTTGTATGAGGATGAGAGGGCACAGCGGACGAACATGCTTGAGCAAGCAAAGCACATCGCTGTCACAGGTGACCACTGGACGTCTGTCAACAACGATAATTATTTGGGCGTCACAGCGCATTTCATTGATCAAGACTGGACTCTGCAGTCATTTGCACTTACTGTGAGTAAAACCGAGGAGCGACATTATGCCGAGGCATGTGCTAACCATTTTCTGGATGTTGCAAACGAATGGGAAATCAAGGAAAAGTTGACCACACTCGGCACTGACAGCGCTCGTAACATGGTAGCTGCCGCGAGGCTACTTCCATTTGAACACCTGCCTTGCATGGCCCACTGTCTGCAAAGAACGGTCACAGTCTCACTTAAAGACAGTGGATTTGAAAGTGTTCTGGCCAAATGTCGCAAGATTGTCGGGCACTTTAAACATAGTCCATCTAACGCTCAGGAATTAAACGAAGAGCAAGTTGCACACGGACTTAAGCAAGAATCACTTGCTCAGGACGTTGCAACAAGATGGAATTCTACGCTGGAGATGGTAAAGAGGATGCAGAGAAACAAATCTCCACTGACCACTACCCTGGCGCAGCAAAAGAGCAAGGTTGCCATGTTGACTGACCAGGAGCTTGCCAAACTGCAAAAGCTGGAGGAACTACTTGAACCCTGCAGGTAAGTTATTTATTTCTTGTTTCTCCTCCCTCTCTTTCTTTCTCCCTATCTCCTGTGTACAGTATATGTGTACCGTTTTCTCTCTCTCCCTATCTCTCCATCTCGTGTATGTGTATGTTGTTTTCTCTCTCTCCCTCTCTCTTTCACCTGTGTGTGTGTATGTGTATGCTGTTCTCTCTCTCTCTCTCTCTCTTTCACCTGTGTGTGTGTGTGCGTGCACTGGTTCTCTGTGTTGTTAATAAAGATTTACTGAAATGTTTAACACCTTGTGCTTTCCATTGCAGATATGTGACTGAACTGCTGGGGGGAGAGCAGTATGTCTCCTGTTCAGTGGTCTTGCCAGCCTTACGCCACTTGTTCAGAGTTATGGAGCCCTCAGACGATGATCCAGTTTATGTTCTGAGGTTCAAGAAGGCCTTTACCACAGACCTAGCTCAACGGAAGGATAGCACCAACCTCAAATGGCTGAAGATCACTACTGCCCTTGACCCTAGGTTTAAAGACCTTAAGTGCCTTCCAAAAGATGAAAGGAGTGAGGTGTGGGCTTCAGTACGTGACCTGATGATGAGAGAGACACCTGCACAACAACCACCTGCTGAGACAACAGAGGAGCCGTCACCAAAGAAGAGGAGGAGGATGTCCATCTTGCTGTGTTCTTCTGATTCAGATACAGATGACGAGGAGGAGTCCATAGAGCATTGTCTGGATCGCTACAAAGCAGAGCCAAAAATGGACATAGAGGGGTGTCCACTACAATGGTGGTCAAAGAGAGAGGGAGCACATGCCAGGCTGGCACCCATTGCACGCAAGTACCTGTCAACCCCTGCAACCACAGTGCCTTGTGAGAGGTTGTTCTCACTCTCAGGCCACATCATTCAAAAGAAGCGAGCTTCTTTGTCCCCTGATAACGTAAACAAACTGGTCTGCCTCAGTAACTGGCTGAATGTAAAGAAGGACTAAGTAAATTATGTCTATGGAGTGAAAAATGTTCAATGTTCTGAATTATTTTTTGTATTTGCACTGAGCATATGTGCACCTTAAGCCATTAAAATGGTCTTGGAATTTAAATATACTTTCTCTGTGTTTATTCTACATAAATTTGATGATTTTACATAAATAAATATTCATTATAAGCTTCAGTCTTAAGTAGAAAAATGCAATTAATTTATTGATAGATTAATCGCGATTAATTACAGAAATTTGTGCGATTAATTAGTTAATTTTTTTTAATCGATTGACAGCCCTAGTTATTATCATCAATCCAATATTGGTATAAATGATTAAATCTGCTATAAGCTACTCATGCTACACACCACATTTAAAGCAAACAAGTGCAGTTGCTATTTGTCATGGATTAGGTTTGCTGTTACACTGAACTAGTTGCTCACTGCTTACTGATATCTAGTGGTCTACAGCAAGTGCAATACATCTAGCTTTAGCCACTTCCAAACTTGGTTAAAGTTTTCCAAATCAATTGCGAGCATTAATATCGATGACAGCCCCAAAAATGACATTTTTACTTACGAGATACATCATATCCACTGAGCCCTGGGCCTCTCCAACTACTGTGTATTGGATAAAGATTTCTTCTTCTTTTTCACAGGGAAGTGGTTTATCCTTCTTCTTCACCTCCAGGAAGCTGACTGTTTTAGTATCAGGAGAAGAGACTTGGGCCATCGAAACTGTGTGATGTCCGGCCTCATAGTATGGCGTTCTATGATGGTGGTAGACCAATGTTGGTGTCAAGCTTAGCTAGATAACAGAAAAGAACAATGTAAATATTGGTCTTTACCTTAACCAGTATTGGTTAAGGTAAAGAAAGTCAACACTTCTAATATGGCCACCTTGGTAATTGTATTATATCGGGAAACATTTTAGGTTTCAGCTTTTGTTTTATACATCTTTATTATTAGTTATTAAGTGTTATGATGTGAATCATAATTGTGGGAAGCTTGATTGTTTTTCCTTACCTGGAAACGGATGTTCCCATTTACGTTGACTGTGCTGAATGAGAAAGGGGCAACACCATTGCTGTCAGTAGTGAGATTCTGTATCCAATGTGCTGACCGCCTTTCACCCATAAACAGGTACACTGGCAAGTCAGCAATTGGTGTATTGTTGTAATAAACTGCTTTAACCTGTGGAGACAAAGTGGTTTTACTGAGAATGTATTTCAGTATATACAGTACAGTGCAATTCAGTTGCCTCACACTAAAGAAGTGAAGACAAGATGCACTTACTTTTCCCTCCACAACTGATCCTTGGTCATAAATCTTGGGTGTGTCAGTGAAGGACAGCATTCCAACAACATATGAAATATCCATACGCTTCTCTTGTTTGTGTGAAATACCTGTAGAAGGATGCTCCATATTAAGAAATACACATCTTCCATATGTCATATTCCGGATTAAATTACCTTTTAAAATATATATAAATATATATCAAATGTATAGAAATATATTGAGAAGCAAAATACAAATATATATAAAAATACTTGCCCGTGCCCTCCTCTTCCATCTCAGCAGTGAGTTTCAACTTATCTAGCAGAACCTTTTGGGCAACTTTTGTGAAAGTTGACATTGTGAAGATAAAAGTGGCACAGCCTTTCTTGTCCGTCTAGAAAGCACAATAAGATAGATTAATAACAATGAAATAAATTGAAAAGGGAAGAAATGGCCACTAGAAAAGACCTATTCTTCAGGAGAGCAGAGTGTCGCTACAAAAACTGTACCTGCTTTGTCTCCTTGTAGCATGGAGCATATATTCCCTCTGGATTGTCAAGGGTGAATATAATAAAGTGTTTAAAAGGTCTGCACATCTCTACGTTAACACTGCCTGGCACCGGCTGTCCATATGTATACCTGATGTGAAAGACAAAGAAGAAAAGGGTTGTTAAAACTCAGCACACCGGACTTTAATGTAATGTTTAATGAAATTAGAGAGCTTTGACTTACGTTGCACAAACTTCAGCTTTGATTTCTTCCTGATCGATACTTACTTCGTCAGATGCAGTTATTTTAACATCAAATTTAGGCAAAACTGGGGACAAAATAGGATCATTAGCATTCTTGCCTCATTATTAATATTATTAATGTATTGTAATGGATGGCTTAAAACAATACCTTACCATATTTCTCCACTTTGAAGCTGTGATATACTTTATTAGACCCGGTCGACACACTAACTTTGTAGGATCCTTCACGAGCCTCGGAGTTCAAGGCATAAGAAAGCTGCAATATACTATCGGATGTTTCATTCAGCCACTGTCCAATCCTGTTCCTGTTAGCGTCCTATTAAATAAATAAAGTAGATTAAAAGAACTTGACGAAAGTAGGATGTAGGGTGCAGAGCAAATAAAAGAAAAAATCTACTTCAAATGAAATCCATTAAAAGGCAGTACAGAAATAGCTCCCTTTTTTTGTCACGCAAGATTTTCGTGATATTTTGAGGATAAGGGACAAATAAGAAGGAAATACTGATTTTCGAAACGGGAATAAGTAAAACTGGACCAAATTACTTTAAGGTATTCTGATCCAACTTAACCAAAAAGGTTACCTTCAGTGTAATATAATAATAGTTTACATTTTTTATATTATTTCTGTATTTTTTATGTACATCATTGTAGTCTTACCTCAATTTCGATGATATTATACTGCAAAGGAAAAAAGAATTGTTAAGGGACCAGCTGTTTTGTATTGTTTTCATCATACAGGGTCCAAAAGACAGTCAGTTTATAGGAGAATACCTGCACGTCATTGTAACCTCAGTCTTTAGCTTTTATGTTCAATATGTGTGACAGACATTTATACTGTTGCTCAGAGTATGTCATTCTGATTTATAGTTTTTAGAAAAAGTGATAAACAGTTCAATTTGATCTCAACATTAGTTCCACTGTTGTCTTATTAAAGGATATACGTGCTACAACGTTTCAAAATGGGGCACAAATTGAAACCCGAACCATTATTAAACATAATCACTAAAAATTGAACTTGGGAATGACATTTCAGGAGGGACTGTTCAAACACTCACCATCTGATTGGCAGGTCTCATCTTGGTGTCCAGTGAGATGACTCTGAATTTCACTGATAAAAAGCAGAAAGATTACAAGAAGCTTTTACAGCTCTCCTTCAACAGTATTAAAAGGCCATATTATGCTTTGTAGAGTTCTCCCTCTCCTATAGTATGTAACAGGGGTTCCCTCCAGAGGGAGTTTTTTCTTCCACACACTCCTCTGCCTGAAATGCCTCCATTGTACTCCTTTTTCTTTCTTCTGAACATAATGATGTCACTATGTATGATTGTTCACAACACTTTGAAACCTGTTCAAGTGTGTTAACGGTTACAAGCTGCATATTAGAGCTGCTATAAACTTTAGCTTTGCTATCTAGCAAGGGGAATGAGCTCCTTCAGAGCATTTTAGACAGAGGGTAAAAGAGGTGCTGAAGCACAGGCGGTATGAGAAATATAAAAACCTTTTTGAACAATAAAGTCTGAAGACATGTCACATTAGAAGCACAAAATACAATAAATCTGAAAATTAGCATTATATGTCCTATTTAACATCAGGGTGAAAACCGATTTTCAGTCAACTCAGAAATCATATAATTTTCTATCAAATGTACAACTTTACGTTATTTCATGTGTCTAATATAAGCATTGGAAAATGTCTAATATCCCAAGAAGTAAAGCTCAGCGTGCATAGCTACTGGCATCCATCCGGTAATGATAGATCTCAATAAAGTGGTAGTGGATCCTAAGTACAAAGCTGGTGATGAAATAAACAACTAATTTAGCTCACACGTTTTTTGTTTTTATAAATAGGCCTACAGTAAACGTGTTTTATTACTATAATATCCAACTGTGGGGACTTCTCTGCTCTTAACTGGTGCAGCAGGAAAATGCTTAAATGTAATAAAAGCCAACACAACATCACATGTTTTATATTTATGATACACTTTTTTATATGAGCTAATGTTACTTTTAATATATGCTATGCAAACTCTTTATTTTAAGCCAATCTTATACAAGCCAACACAAATGTCCAGACTCACATGTTGTTGTTGGGCTTCTGTGTATTTAACTCACAAACTAGGGCACACAAAATGCATTCCTCACTGCCTGAGAGAGCAATGTTAGTGTGCCCGAACAGAAAAATATCTATCTATGGTAACATTTAAAAAAATCAAAGAGGACAACAGCATACAAATGTATCTCTGATAGTAATTTCTTGGGGTGACAGCAAGGAGCTTTATTTTTTAGAATCCTGAAATGTCGATATATACAATATTATGCCATTATGCTAATGAATGTTCTACCCTGTACTGCATGCATTTGCTTTTAAAGGGAACCCAGCTACTATCAGTGTTAAATATCATAGATCACCCGCTCTACGTTACCTGTTTGTCCAGGAAGGTAGATTGGTTTATCTGTTTGGATAAACGTCATTGGTTGATAGCTTCTGATCATGACTTTCCTGACATCTTTTGAGTAAAATGTGTCGCCTCGTACTTCCACCTGGAACTTCTGCACCACTTCATCTTCCACGGAAGGAGTCTGTGACAGGAAATATTACAAAGACACAAAATGAGCCTTATCTCAATGAAAACATATTTTTTTAGTATTTAACTCATCCTGGGGTGAATACGCACAACATTTTTACACACAAGGAGTTGCAGTTGCATTTAAAATCTCTGTGCAGGGCTGCCCCTCCCTACACGCAGATCACGCAGACTGCTTGGGGTCTCATCTTGCGGCGCACCACAGTTTCCCCCGCTGCGAGGCTCCGGCGAGTTCACGAGCGTGGTCCACTAGCAGCCCTCACCCCCTCACATGAGTGACGACTTGGGTACAGACCCGGGGGACCTCATGACACAAATTTGCGTCGGGCCACAAGTTGGCCAGGGGCAGCCCTGTCTGTGTGTTTGTGTGTGTGTTGCTGGATGTGTGATGAAAGCATATTAAGATTTTCCAACTTAAATGTTGCTGGAGAGCTGACCGTGAACTGAGTGCAGATATGAAATTCTTCACTGGACGTCTGCTGGATGAGGGTTGTATTCGTCTCTTCCGACATCAGAGTGACGGTCATCACCAGAGTCTCGTTGGGCTGCAGGAGACTCGCACAGAATTTGGTCTCAGCTCCAGCTTCAAGAACAGCAGGAATGGCTACCATGTACTGCCTACAGCCACAGAAACACACACACACACACACAAACACACACACACACACACACACACACACACACACAGTAAATATCTCACTGATTCTGAAATGGATAAGCTCTCTAGACTTATGAAGCGAAAGTCTTTAACCAACACTCATTTTCAAATCAGACAGTACTTACGGTCCTGCCACTGCTGGACCCACACACATCCAGCTCAAGAAGACACACAGTGTCCGCCCCCACATCTGAATCCCTAGACGACCCATGACTGACTGCAATGATCCTGAGTCAGCATCTGTTAAATAATTGCCCACCCACACACACCTCCCCTCCCACACACTCCCACACACACACACACACACACACACACCTCCCCTCCCAAACACACACACATATCATGCAACCCTTTTATTTGATTTTCCAGACATCCTATAAATCAATCATTTCTAGACTTCATGTTGTTCTACATAGCGTGTAAGTCTGTCTGCAATTTCATGATCCGCCAATGTTAGAACTTAAAAAAACATTTGTTATTCTTTAAATATAAAAATCAAGTTGTTGAAAAGATTATGAAATGTTCTATCAAATCTAAGTTATTTCAACCAGTTACAATGCGGACTCTAAATGCATACACTGCTTTATTCAGTAAGTAGAAAACCAGAACATTATGAGCTTTACAAATATCTTAGCATTATAAAGCTATTAGGTAAGATTTTAAAGGTGTTCCTATTGTTTCACTTCACATGTCATTTGAGGATATTAGGCACACTTTAGGCAGCTTGATCCAGGAGGATATGAGGACACTATGGCTGTAATTTACTATTTCCGAAAATGAATCGGTCCTAAATTGCTATAGTAGTTGAGTTCTGCAACATTGCCCTTTACCCAGCGTGGGCTGTTTGGTTTTGTCATGCAAACAGCTTTCAAACTGATTACCAGGGACAAAGTGGACCATTTTCCAGTAAGTAAACATTTGTGAACGGATGACACTAAATACTGTTCATAAGTTACAACACAAAAGGAATTTACGTTAAATATGGGACAAAATCCGCTATTGTTCAAATGTAAAACGTATCTAATTGGTTGATTGTTGTAATTGTTTCTTATTTACAATCATTTCTTATTGTTATAATTTTCCTCTACATGATCTTCAATGCTTTTCAAGTAAAAAGGTTGCATGTTGTGAATTAAACTAAAGAGCTGGAGCTGCCCAGGATTGCAGTGAGGTAAGTTAATGGGATTTAATGTGTAAGGATAAAAAAAAAATTCTGTTTCATATACGGTATGATGGTAATAACAAAGTACGGGAGCCTACTCTTACCCAGATGTATGCCCCCTTTCTTTTTAATAATTATATACGTTCAAAAACAAGAAAGTGCAGTTGTTTATATTCTACCAGTTAACCTCAGGCCGTAGGTCACAAAAGGTTTGTTTGATCAGCTCTTGCCACATTCAGGTGGAGAGAGAGTCTGAACCTTGACTGTTTTATCAATTACTAGGAGGTTTGCTGGAAAAGGCTTGCTGAAACACTGACTCAACAGTCAAGCCAATGAACTAAAAATCACTCTCTAGCCGAAGTCCCTGACCAATGTTAATCATCAATACATATTTAGTATTAATGTTAAATCTGTAGCAATTCATACTACATTAGTTTGTGCCCCGTGTGAGGCCCAAAAAAAACATACGTTTTTATACACACAAACTCTTGATCAAGTAATAATTCCAATTTCAATATGTGTATTTCAGTTGCTGATTAAAAGCACTGACTGTTTGGTATCCTGGTATGTGGCATATTGTTAAATAAGTTTATGTTTATTTATCTTACACAGGCACGTGCAGAGGATGTTAGAGGGGAAGTGGCTCTAATGCATAAAAGGGAAGATTGGCGATTTTTGTTAATAATTTAATAAAAATATGCCTGGAATAAAAGAAAATTGGTGAAATGTATATTTATTTATTTTTAAATGACTAAACAACTCAAACACTGCTTCATGACAGTTATTTAAAAATAAATGCAAACTCTCTCCCTCTCTGAGGGCCTAAGATATTCTACAAAATAATATTTAAAAACATAAAAAAAATATATATTTTTTAAAAATATTTTTTTAGTTATATTTTTCATTAGTTTTACCAAAATAACTTGATTTAAAGGTGGGGTAGGTAAGTTTGAGAAACCGGCTCGAGAAACACTTTTTGTTATATTCCATGGAATGCTTTTAACATCCCGATAGCAATGAATATCTTAAGTGCTTTGACAAAAAATCCATAAGAAAAATTCATCTGTGGAAGTCGTAGTACTGTAAAAAGCACGACCAATCATTTTAGCCGGCCCGGCTAAAATAACTGGATGGCCTACCTACCTGTCAGCCTTCCATCTGTGCACAAACTTATCTCGTGTCCTCATTGGTCATGTGCGCGTTCGTGTGTGTTGGAGGAGGGGCTCTGTAAGGAAGTGGCAGTTTTTTCCGGCTGTGTATTTTCAAATTCTAGCGCACTCGAGCTGGTTTCTCCAAAATTACCTACCTCACCTTTAATTGTATTTAAAATAACATTTCCAAAGAAATAAATCCTTCGAATCTGCCTATTCAGTTTCTGTTTGAATGTGAAGGGTTAAATGAAAGAAGCTCATCTCTGCGAGTTACTGTGAAGAGAGGAGCTGATTGATGGTCCTGCTGTAAATTCACAGAGGGCCCAGCTATAGTAACTGAACGAGAAAGTAATGTCAAATGACAGTACAATTGACCAATCATATCTTCCCTCTAAATGGGTGGGTTTTATTATCGCGGACTTTATGACAAGTTCCGCCCTCTGTGAAGCTTTTCTTGTTTCCATAGCAACAACAACTTAAACTCGCCTTCAAAATAAAAGCATGCCAAATTACACTTACATATACAAAGAATACACACTAATCATGAACATGATGTAATTAACATTTATTGAAAAAATAAAATCTAATAAAAACAGAGACCAAATTCAAAGACCATCAGAACATCAACGAGAATAGTCGTCTGTGTGTTTGTTTGTGTATGTATGTGTGTCTGGCAGGTGTGGTTCACGGGGGATGGGCACATAAGAGCGGGAAACATCACCTCCCGGACTCTGCATCCCACACACATTGTGTAGGCCCGTTGTTTGTACTCCTGCCAGAATCAACCGACCTATAGTATGTATGCTTGGAGGTATACATGGTCCACACGTCTCCACGTGTCCCCAAACACACGCCACCCCCCAAGGTTTGTCATCTCCAGTATAATTTTCTGAATGGACTCCGGTAAAAAGAGGTGGAAGCTGGACTTGATGTCATCCACACATGATGTTGCATAACGTGTTTATCCTGGCATCATCCTAACAATATTTTCCACCCTCGTTCTTCCTCCTCTGTCCTATGAGAAGGAATTCCAGAGCAAGTTGCCAAACTTGGACTGTAATGTCACCTCAGGTGCCTGTTCTTCAGTTGCCCCTTCCTCAGGGGCCTCTTCAACGCCATCTGTTGACTGTTCAGTCTCAAAAGAGTCTGGATCAAAATCAGGATCGATATTGTCTTCCATTTCTGAGACATCTTCCTCTATTTCGGGTTCCCTTTTCATCTGGCTCAAAAATGTGGTCAAGAACTTCTCTGGAAGATAACAGCCTAATCGCTCGCCTACTCATTGTGTTCACGGAGTAAAATGAGAGCAAGGCAAAACGAAAATGATATACACAGCAACCCCATCTGTGCACCAGTGGAGGTCATGTTCCTGGCACAGACAGTGCAGGCCGCCACATATTCTGCCACCTGCTTCCTCATAGCCGGCCACCAGAAAAGTTGCTGGATCATAAATGTTGTGCGTTTCACCCCAGGATGACAGGTAAGCCAAGACTTGTGAGCCCAGTGTATTACCTGTGAACGAATGGAAACAGGGACAAACAACCTATTTCGCGGGCAACCACTAGGTGCCGGGGTCTCACCATTTGCTGGCTTCACCACTGATTCGATGATTTGCCATGGAACTACTCCAACCACACGGTTAGGTGGAAGGATGCTCTTTGGCAACAGGTTCAGGATCTTACAAACGTGACAATACATCAGGTTTAACATTCTCTGTGCCTGGTCTGTATGATTTATTTACTTCTTCCATAAAATTAAACAAACAAATAAACAAAATGATCAGTGTAACGTGAGTTCAAAGACTGTACCGATTCCCTGTTCCGTGCTGGAGACAATTTCCGCCGAGGCTCAGTCCCACCCCTTCCTTATATAACAGCTGATTGATCACAATAAATCAAAGCTATTCTCAGAATATTTAATTCAATACTAATTCATAAATGGAAAGAATATATTAAGATCTAAATTAATAAGTAAAGAATACATTAATTATCGACACAAAAAATGGCTCTAACATTCCAGCCCCTAAATGCCTAGAATACAGCAATTACAACAAATAATAAATAGAGCCAATATTCAAAACAAATATATTCATTTTCTTCTTGTCAGAGTTCATAGATGAAATTCTACGGAGCCCCTAAAGGGACATGGAAAAAAAAAAAAGAGAGAAAAAAAAAAAAGTCGGGATAACGGGTTAGTATCTCATGCGCACGAGAAAGTATCGTGTGAAAAAAAAGAAAAAGAAGATTAAAAAAGAAAAAGTCGGGATAACGGTTTGAGAGACATAAAAAAAAAATATGAGAAAAAAAATAAAGTCAGGAAAATCCTTACTTTATTTTTTGAGAAAGTTACCGATGCGCCAAGGAGGAAGTGGAGCACACAGGAGACAACCATTTCATTGCAGACTGTTATGTTTACGTGGGAAAATGACAGTGCATACATTATTTGAGATATATTTCGAACTCCGACTTAATTTTATGGGCATTTTGGCCAGGGGTGTAGAGCTATTTGTTTAAGCACCGGATTCGCAAAACAGAAGAGTCTGTAAACCAAGCTCTTTGCGCGCTGGTGCTGCTCTTCTCAGAGTCTGAGTTAAACGTCCCGCCGCCTCCTGGAGTGACCGCAGGCTGCTACGTTTTTAAACACACCCCTCTGGCCGAAATGTCCTTAAAATTAAGTCTGAGTTCGAAATATATCTCAAATAATGTATGCACTGTAATTTCCCCACGTAAACATAACAGTCTGCAATTAAATGGTTGTCTCCTGTGTGCTCCACTCCCTCCTAGGCGCACCGGTAACTTTCTCATAAAAAAATGAAGTAAAAAATAAAATAAAGTCAGGATAACGGACCCGTTTTCCTGACTTTATTTTTTTCTCTCTCTCTTTAATTTTTTTTTTTCCATGTCCCTTTAGGGCAGGGCTCTCCAACACGTCGATCGCGAGCTACCGGTAGCTCGCGGGCAGATTTTCAGTAGCTCGCCGCTCGATTATCGATTATAGCGTAGTAAGGTTGCTTATTGATTTTTAGGCCGCGGCTGGACAATAACGTTTTTTTATTTTAGAATGTTTTCTGTCACACGAATATAAAATTGGTCAGTGACGCAGAGATCAAGGAACAGACGTGACAGCGGCACAGCGTCACCACACACGGAGCAGTCTGCTTTTTCCACCAACACCAACACCAGTCCAAAACCAACAGCAGAATGACCCGCTCTGAATCAGGCCGTGTCGCTGCGGCTCAGAGACACAGGGAGGGATTTGTGTTTTTTGAAAAACACTCGTTATCGTCATGTCAGGTTTTTGGTGGATTTAATCAAGTCTTGGATTGCAGAGTATGAATGTCCTCTTGCTATTTTCAGTTGATAAATACTTGTGTAAAGTTTTTGAAGGCAGGAGGAAAGCTTCCGCGATCACCGTCTCCTCTCCGTTCCTCCAAACCCCGCCCCCTCCCTGAAAATAATGAGTGACAGGCTGATAGTGACCCGATAGAAACTTTATTATTCACTTAATCACTGATTGAGATATGATGAAGCTAACTTAATCTCATACATTCATGGGATTTATGTAACAGTAAGACAGAGAATGTAAGTGTGCACCCACATGCAGTATTTTAGTTTTTATAAAGCTGTTGTAAATACTCCTGTTGTCTGCTGTGTTCAGACTCAAGTCATGTGTGTGATGCCACATTCAGGACATTCAGTGTCTTTTTTTTAACAGAAGACCGTTGCTAGAAGCTGCAGCTAGACTGCAGAAGTATTAGTTTTTTGTTTTTGAGGATGGAACAATTTCAAACACAGATATAGGGAGGCTAGACCTATACAATTGATTTATTATGGTTTATAATTTAATGTCAAGACGAAGAAGAAGAAGAAAAAGATGGCTGAACTGTTCAGTGTCAATCCTGTGGAGCTGGAGATGGAGGTTATAAATCTCCAAAATCATGTTCAGCTTAAGTCTCGGCAAACATTTCTGGAGCCTTGTAGACCCAGAAAACTCTAAGAACATTCACCAAGCAGCACTGAAAATGTCTGCTTTATTTGGTTCTGTTCTACATACCTTTGTGAAGCAGCTTTTTCTGACATGAATGAAATCTAAATACAGAACAAGACTGAGTGATGAACATTTAAATGACTCTATTAGAGTGAACCTAAGTGGGTACACTCCAGCATAAACCTGTATGGTGGACTCCATGCAGTGCCATTCATCTCACTGACTGTAAATGTGAGTGAATGCACTTATTTTACACATGTGCCATAAGATGCTTGTCAGGTAGTGATTAAGGACATTTATGTGAATTTTCAGTGATGTACTTACTATGTGGGCCATAATAATATGTGAGACATTTTCGTTTTCTTGGACCTTGATGTGAAGTTAAGATTTGTGATAAGCTTTAGCTATTGCAATTTCACACGTGTACAAAAGTAGCTTAATTCAACTGATGAGTGCTATGTGAATAAATGTAAGCGATGTGATGCAAGTAGCTCTTGGCCACTTTCATTTTTTCAAAGTAGCTCTCAGATGAAGAAAGGTTGGAGACCCCTGCTTTAGGGGCTCCGTAAAATTCATCTTGAGTTCATAAAAAATAAAATTCGATTTTTCTAACTTCAGCCAGTAGTAGTAGTCTAGTTAATCTCCAGCTTCCAGGAGCAGACAGAGTTTGGTGACAGGCCTCTGTAAAACACTTGTATTTGTTTTAACTAGGACACTTCGTACAAGCCCTTTACTTCCTGGCAGGGTCTTTAGAATCCGGCCCAGCACCCAGGAGTTTCTGGGAGCCGAATCGTCCACAATAACAACGAGGTCTCCAGGAAGAAAGTTCCTTCTGATCTTATTCCATTTATTTCGCTATTGCATTGTTGGAAGATATTCTCTGACCAATCTCTTCCAGAAAAGATCAGCCAGATATTGTACCTGTCTCCATTTTCTTCTTGAGTACAGGTCCTCCTTCACGAAGAGTCCAGGTTGCATAACCGGGTTAGTTTTGAGCAGAAGCAGATGATAAGTTGTTAAAGGCTCCACATCATTCAAGTCATTTGTTATAATAATAATAATTAATTCCTTACATTTTATTATAGCGCTTTTCCAGATGCTCAAAGCGCTTTACAAATACACATTACACATTAAACACATGTAACGGTCATGTAACCCTAACCAACCTTATGGTTGTGATGGGTCTATCATTCATTATAGCTTCCACTTCACAAAAGGCTGTTTGCAATGCCTCATCATCCATGACTTGTTCTCTTACCACAGAGCACAGAATCTTTTTTAGTGACTTGATGAGTCGTTCCCATACGCCTCCGTGGTGAGGGCCTGCTGCTGGGTTGAATATCCACTCGATCCCTTCTTGGAGAAGGTTGCTTTGGATTTTGTCATGTTTTAGTTCTTTTAATGATTGTTCAAGCTCCTTTTGCGCACCAATGAAATGTGTACCTTGATCAGATCTGATGGTTTTCACAGTACCTCTACGACATAAGAATCTCCGTATTGCATTGATGCAGGAGTTTGTGTCCAAACTACTAGCCACTTCAAGGTGGATTGCACAGCTAGTGAGGCAGGTGAAGATGACACCCCATCGTTTCACATTGGTCCGACCTCGCTTTATCTCAAACGGTCCAAAATAGTCCATGCCAACTGCAGTGAAAGGGGAAAAATCTGGCATCACGCGGTCCTGAGGAAGATCTGCCATCTTTTGCCCTCTTACTTTAGACTGCATACGTCTGCAGAAAACACAGTTTCTGATGATCTTTCATGCTGAGGAGTTTGCAGAGGACATCCAATATTTTTGTCCTAGTTTTGACAGCATGTGATTTCTTCCAGAGTGACCAACTTGGATGTGTACTGTATATGTCTTAGAATGATTTCTGATATGTGGGATTTTTTGGGAAGGATTATGGGATTCTTAGCATTTACTGGCATAGCTGATCTGTTAATCCTCCCCCCAACTCTCAGTATACCTTGATCAAGGATTGGGTCCATTTTTAATATAGGGCTTTCTTTTTGGCAGTTTTTCCTTTTTTCAAGGAGGTTAATGTCCTGTGCAAAGTGTTGCCTTTGTTCAAATGCAAGTATGGCCATTTCAGCATTGTCCATATCTTCCACGGTCAGATTTGTGGTGACGGTCACTTTAAGGTGATTGATCTCCAAGAGCAATCTTTTCCATTTCAGGATCCAAGCTACAGCTTTTTTCAGGCTGTTCCAATCTGAATAGTGCTCAATTAGTTCACTTGTGGGACTTTTCCCCTCAATACTCATCACATTTACAGTGACATTCCTTTTCACTTCAGGATCATCTGGAGAAAGAGAGCTTTGTGACATTTTGTCTGGGTTCCTTGGCCACTGAGACTCCTCCTCTTGCAGGAATTCAGGTCCATGTAAGAGATCATTGTTGAGTGATGTTCCTTTGTATGAAGATGTACAATCAAATACTACTCTTAGTGTCTTTTTACGCTTGTGGTACACCCCATGGTGGGGTATGTACCACACCTTGTCATCCTTTTGATGAAGGTCCTTTGATGGCACCTTCTCCGGATAGCCTTTTGTGATTACATCTTCCATGAAAACCTTGTACTCTTCAGCATAAGCAGCATCCTTCTTGAATTTCCTAGCAAGGTAATGTGCTCTTTGTTCAGCTATATGGTGATTATTGGGCATGATGACATCACTATTACGAAGTGGCAAAGGTAGATAATAGTGATTATCCTTCAGTGTAGCTGCACTTGATACCAGCTGCATGAATTTGCTTTCTTCAGCTGACATTTGAAGTTTTCCCTCATATTCTCTCTCTGGGAAATCATGATGGTACTGATTTACAAGAAGGTTTTCCAGTTGTTCAATTGAGATGCGGTTTACTGATGCCACTGGTCTTCCAAATTTGTCCACAGCTGTAGGTGAACTAAGCGGTCCATTGACGACCCATCCTAAGAGAGTTCTTACAGCATAAGGAGCATTACCTTGGCTATTTATGATTTGCCAGGGCTCCATTGCCTTTGGGACATCTACTCCGATTAAGAGTTCCACATCCGCATCAATTTCTTGTAGTTGTATTTCCTTCAAGTAATGCCACTTGTTGAGATCCTTTTGAGAGAAAAGGTTCGTCTTTGTCACTGGTATCTTTGTTTGTGTGTATGTCTTCTCCAGCTCAATAAAGTTATTCCCATCCAAATCACCCACTTGTAGTCCAGTTATTTCATAACTATCCACTGGTTTCTTTTGACCCATTGTTTGCAGGAGAAGTGTAGTCTTCCGTCCTGTTGTATTCAGCCGTCGCATTAGATTTTCTGTGCAAAAGGTTGATGTGCTGCCAGGATCAAGAAAGGCATATGTTTGTATAGTTTTGCTGCCTTTGGAAACTTTTATTTGTACTGGTACTATTGACAGTTTGCAATCTTTTCCAGCCCCGATGTCCTGTTCTTTATCCAGAATGACAGGAGTTCCACTGACTGATCGTTTAGTCCAATTAGTCATGTGGTCATTTTCATTCTCTACTGGTTTATCGATGTGTAGAATGCTAGGGTGCCTTCCTTGGCAATGTAGTCATGTCATCCTTTTCCTACAAGCTCTGCTCATGTGTCCCCTGGTTAGACATCCGAATAGGGTGGCCATTTCCATAACACCAAAAAGGAGGACACTTTGGGATTATCTTTTAGTTTTTATCCTGGCTTCACTGAATCCTTCACACTCAAAACACAATAAGACTAGTGTACTAACCACAAGTTGAATGTCTATTTTCAATACTTTTGCCCTTTCCTGGCTGCTTCCAAGAGTTTTTTGTTTGTAAGGAGTCTCTGGTACATGTCTGTGCACTCAAATGTGAAGTTGACACAAATTTGCAGCTCTGCCTTGACACTGTCCACATCCAGACGATTTCTCTCATTTCTCCATGCTGAGGTCATCATTGAGAACACACGTTCTGTATGGGCATTGCTACATGGGATGGAGAAGATGTAGGCACTGACCTTCCTCAGATTCACAAGTGGGACTTCTGCTTTGGAAAACAGTTTCAGATACCGCTCCTCACTGTGGCATCCTTCCATTTCTGAAGAGCTGAGAATAGCGTCCACCATGCCATATTCCTCATAGAGTCCATCCATGTCAATGTCTTTCAGGCTGCAGGCTTGGACTGCATCACTGTATTTTCCATAGGACACAGCAGTTGTGAGGCCAAGCTTTGACACTTTACTATGAAAGCTGTTCTCAGAGAAGTCATACCTTTCACTCACGTATTTTTTGGCTCTTTCATAGAAAACAAGAAAATCAGCCTCACATTTCTTTCCCAGATCAGGGGTTAGCTGAGCTGAGTTGAGCTCAGATCTGTTGTATGAAGCGATGCCGGTAGCGGAGGTAAGGCACACACACCAAATGTTCAGGAAATGGTTAATACAGCGAAAATCAAAGCTGACGATCTCTTGGTTTGATATGTTTTCTCCCCCAGACAACATGGACATAAGAACATTTTTTTCAAAGAAGAGGAAAGTAAGTCATCAGCTGGTAGCAGTTAATCAGTTAACAGTGATGGCGGCGGCGGCAAAAGCGTCTCTCTTCTGGAGAGGAGTTTCGTCTTTATGTCATGATAGAGAGATACAAATACTGAATAGTTTAGATGAGAAAAGGCATCGAAATGCCAGGTTACTAGTATTTATCATGTAAACAGGGAACATGAATAACCCGATCTCTCTGTGCTCATGTAAACACCATATCCCCAATATGATCATAACCGGGATAATACTCATACACGGCTTACTGATGTCCATGTAGAGATAAAAGATTATTTTCTGAGTTCTTTAACTTAGGTAGCCTACTCTCTCTCAAAATGGTAATGTGCATTATGTTTTAATTATACTTCTTATCATTCAGAAGCTTTTTGTGTGTGTTTATGTTTTACTGAGTGCTTATAGGCAATTTCCATCCCAGTATTCAGTTAACTATTTATTTTCTGTGCACATTACATAGACTAACTAATATTCTACCTACTGCTTGGGACTTTGAGTCTTCAAAATGTCCAATGTCACAGACCGGGACCTACTTTAGAGTCAGTTGTATTTACATTCAGTATGACTTGTTATGATTCAATGTGAAAGAGTATACTGCTCAATAAATAATTATCACTTCACCACCTCTCTTGACATCTAGGCGCTTGAGAATGAGTCAGAGGCAGAATACAGGGACAGTGGAGAGAGGTCCATTGCTGAGGTGAGTGATGAAAGGGAAATGACAGTTTAGAGTCAATTTTGATGTGGACTCTCATCCCAGAATTTTAAGGAAATCAGTGGGGATATTGAACAGGAAACATTTCAGTCAAGGGGCATCATATGACCAATATAGACAGAAGAGCAACATTTATTTGAACATTTAAGTAAATGATACCATTCCTAGGTGAACTTAACATCCGTATGGAGTCAGATCAGTCTCAATATTAATAAATGCTCACAGAAGGATTCACAAATGTATTTTGCGATTTATATATAAATGACTCTCCACAACAATATCTCTCAATGCACTCACAAATATTTATTGTTGTATATAAATGTACAAAAAATGGGCATTTAAACTGCTTTTTATTAATTCAAAGACGGCTCTGAATTAATAATCAAATATGTTTCCTTTCTTTACTACTGGATGAAATTACAAAATGTACCCATAATTTTCCTCATGCTAGTATAGCCACATAAAAGTATCAAACCACCTGTTAAAATGCACCAGAATACAGGAAATCTATTTTTTTTTTTTGTCCCCCCCGCATTCAGGATGCTTCCTACGCCCATGGTTGAAAGCTATTTGCGTCCCTTTATGAAGCTGAAGGAGCCTAGGAGCGTCCCAACTGCACGCCTCGGGACCCTGACCAAGCGTCGCTCCTGGACGTTTATGGAGTGAGAGTGTGTTGTTCAGGGAGTGAGACTGTGTTGGCTCAGCCGCCGTCACCGTCTGGAGCACTTCCAGGCTTATTATTTTTCGCCGGAGGAGGCGGAGGACCAGGTGGAACTCAAGGTGGTGGAAATGGAGGAACAGGATGTGGCCGGGGAGGTGCCATTCGTTTTCGCCATTCCGGCAGGCCGGGCGGTCCCGTTTGTCGAGGAGGAAGACGACGCGGACTCTTCGATGTCTGGTGCTTCCGGGTCCGGCGTCCAGGAGGGTCCACCGCAGAGGTCTGCACGTCAAGACTTCCCCTTGGTGATGGTGATGGTGATGGTGATGGTCATGGCGGCGGAGCGTGTAGGGCTACCGCTCCCCCCACCACTGCCACCGAAGCCGGTGAGCCGCCTCCGTCAGGGGTTCTACGGCCCGGTTCGTCCGGTGCAGCCGGCCTTCGTTTCGCCCCCATTGCCAGATATCTGGCAGTGTGTGGAGGCGACGTGGCGGCAGCCACTGAAGACGAAGGCTCCAGTGGCAGGTATTGTTTGTTTGTTTGTAGCCTTTATTTATCCAGGTAAAAATCCCAGCTGGGCGGCTTTAATCTTTGTTGGATTTAAGCACCCTTCAGTTGTTGAAGGTTCGAGCCCGCTCCGCGCTGTTCGTTTGATGAGTGGTCTGCTGTAAAAAGGAACGGCTCAGACAGAGATATGAGATTAAACAATAAGCTGATTTAATGGTAGAAACAACAGTACAATATAACGAAGTACTTATATAACGAAGTACTTCGGGCCTCAGCTCTTCCACCGTGCGATGTACGTATCAGACAGTCAGACCGAACAGAGGCCGCGAGTGTACAGAATTCACAATATTTATCCCCACAAACGGAGAGGAGTTGTGTGGGAGGAGTTGTGTCGGTTGCTCCTCCCTAGGTGTTCATCCATTGGTGGACTCACTCCTGGGCGAGCCCTAGGCAGTGAATCAGAGTGAGTCAGCCATTGACGAGGTCTAAACAGCGAATCAGAGTGAGTCAGCCATAGGTGTGGGAACTTTGGATCTCCTGCGCCGCCGATCAGTCCCAGGTCATCTTTTATGGCAGCCATAAAAGAAACAATTCTGGGTTGAACGGGGGTGAGGTACCAATCCTTATCTTCGTTTATCCTCAGCACCTGGCCGTACCACTCCGCATCCCAATCTTTCTCTCAGAACAATCTCTGCATAGACTCAATGGTGTCAGTTTTATTACCTTTCTCCTGCAACCCCCCCATGGTCCTATCCGGCCCATTAAAAACCCGGGGGGGGCTACTGGATCCTCTACATTCATAAGTCAACGCACACACAATTGACCACATCAAACAAAGGAAAAATAAGAACACTTGGTCTAGTTTCATAAGTATACATTTTACACAGACAAAGTTATAATTATTAAAACAGGTTATATAGGATATACAGGTTACTTTATCTTCCACCCCATATTGGGGCCAGGGAAGCTAAACTGCACCACCTCTGCCCGGTGCGGGCGCTATCATTTTATGTAGAGCGCACGGCTGCCATTAGGCGCACTGAACAGCTGTTTGTGTGCTTTGCGGGTGGTGTGGCCGGTAAAGCTCTGTCCAAGAAACGCCTGGCAGGATGGCTCTGCGAGTGCATTTCACATGCCTACGGACAGGCGGGGAGGGCCTTCCCCACGGGGGTCCGTGCACACTCTACACGGGGTATGGCTGTGTCAACAGCCTTATTCAGTGTGAGTGTGGAGGACATATGCACGGCGGCGTCTTGGTCTACGCCAGGTCCCTTCATAAGGTTTTATCTCTTGGACATGTCTGGCTCCTTCTCATCGTCTGTGCTTGCTGGGGCAACACAGGACTGGTGAGGGGGGGGGGGGGTGGGGGGGGCTGTGGTTTAGTAGGTATCTGACCCCCCCCTGGACGTAAGGCACTTACATGGGAAGTTTTCCCATGCTCCTTAGGGACTCGGGGAACATGGTGCGCAGTAACTGCGCAGGGCTGAAGGACTCTGGGAGAGCCAAGTAAACTGCGGCCCCGACTTCTCCATGGTCACAGCCGCCTGCTTATATAACTAGGGTTACAATACGTAACCCCCCGTTTCTCCCAAAGTCTCTGCAGCTCTCTGGACACCAGACGCTGTCTCAATTGATCCACACTGTGCATATGAGGAGAAAATGTTTGTGATAAATGCTTTAAACAAAAAGAAATATGAAGTTAACTCTAAGGAGTGGCTCAGTTTTTTAAAATAAACAATACTATTACTGTATTTTAATATCTCACGTCTGAAAGTTTAATTTAAAAGAAGAGGCCCCAAAGTAGTGAATGTGAGTGTATTTCAGTAGTGTGTGTGCAAGGCCAGATGTTTTCAGTAGTGTGTGTGAGGTGTTCAGTAGTGAATGTGAGAGTATTTGAGTATTGTGTGTGCAAGACAGATGTTTTCAGTAGTGTGTGTGTGTGAGGTTAGTTTGAATTTTGGCCTACACGGCCCCTCATACTAAGCACTACATCGAGATTAAGATTAAACGGACTTCTTTCACTTGGGTATACACATATACCTATGGAGATAGCCAGATGTGCGTAAATTACTGTTCATGTTGTCGGACACACACATACACTGAACACACACACACAGAACGGAGCTGAGCAGAGCAAAAAAACACACACACATCATGTGCCCTGGTGACCGGACATTTCCTTCATAAAACGAGTAATAGGGGGAATAATCGGACAGTTCGATGTGTGTGTGTGTGTTTGTGCGTGCGTGCGTGCGTGCGTGCGTGTGTGTTTGGTTAAAACATAGCAGCCTCGATCTCTATTCAGCTGTTCTAATGAAGGTAAACACAGTGAATGCGGTGCGTAAAAGACACAGCTCTCTGCGCGATAGCAGATACTGTGAGAGTCACGGACATGAATTCATAGATCAAGGCAGACTGGTTTAGACTCTGCTGTTTTGCAGATCCGGTGCTTAACCTGTTTTTGCTCCCGCAACATCTTGCAAGAAACAGCATCTGAGGGCTTCTTAACATTTAACAAACTATGAATGTGTCCTACCCACTTAATGGGATTTTTACCGAAACAAAACAAAAGTCTAACGCAGAGCCTCTGAATTAGCACTAAGCGAAAGAGTGCTAACGCATTTAGCACATAAAAGCAGCGAAAGCCAGCAAAGACAACACACAACTTCACTTTACGTGGCCAAAACGGCAAATACTTCTTACCTTTGCTGTTTTCTGATCAAAAGTTGTGTTCAAGGGCATTAAAACGCATATAAACGCTGCTGAAGGTTAATCCAATGTCTCTGTGTCACTTTGAAATGATTACTGATAATCCATCATAACATTTATGTCAACAACCGGAGTTTTCATATATAGCTGCTATGAGAGCGAGTGTATGAGAACTTCCGGTTTTGGGCATGCTGGCTGCGCATCACTCTCATTCACCAATGGTAATGTTTAGATGGATTTAGGAACTCCCTCCTGATTCTATTGGCTCTATCAGTTAAAAAGAGGTGTCAATCACCAAAATCGACCCATGGGTTCCAGAGATATGGCATATACACCCAAATGACCCCAGAGGTGGGGTTTCTTTTCTAAACCTCTCTAAAAAGGTCAAATTTCACTTGTTTTGCATCAATCTTGATACAGGGTACTTATTATATGTTATAGTTTGGATTCCTAAAGCTTTTAGTCTACTATCCCATCATTCAAGTGTGGTTTTCACTATAAGTTATGTTTTTCTTTGGACGGAAACTATCATTTACATTTGTTTACTAAGTTCAATCTGAATTGACTTTAAAATAAAAACATCTATATTGATTCTGACTTTTCTACATCCAACTCACAGGTTTATCATTGCTTTGAGAAAAAAGATGATTAATTTACCCCTTTTAGAAGTGAAGATATAGTCATTTGTTCTGGGCATGTCATTTTCGAGCCTGAAACCTGAAAAACAGGCTCAGGGCTTAACAGGTTAAACAAATAGTTATACACCCCTGGCCGAAATGTCCCTAAAATGAAGTCCGAGTTTGAAATATATCTCAAATAATGTATGCACTGCCATTTCCCCACATAAACATAACAGTCTGCGATGAAATGGTTGTCTCCTGTGTAGTGTTGTCACGATACCAACATTTTGGTTTCGATACCGATACCAAGTCAAGAATTGCGATTCAGATTCTTTTTCGATACTTTTCTTAAAAAAAGGGAAACAGTCTTAAATGTAATTATTGTGCTTTATTTCACACCAGAACCAGAACCATAACACAAACTTTACACAAACATGCTAAAATACTTCCAAATTTTGCTTCTGGCGTCTTTTTTGTCAACAAGCCGAGGCGCAGCGGCAGTTGCACTCCCACTTGCAGCCATGCTTCTCGTTTTCTCACATGCTCTGGCAGCTAGCGTGTACGAGAGAGGGGAGGCACTTAGAGCGTGCTTGAGAGGGGAGGGACTGCTGCAGTGCAGGGAGTGGAAGCAGAGCGCTGAACACACACGGCTCTTATTAAAACGGCGCTTTCTCACCGGAGTACTGTTCCCCGTCATTCTTAAAGTACCGATACTAATGAAACGGAGGAATCGTAACGTTTTTAACGACAGGGTATCGCTGTACCTTTCAAGTATCGGTACACCGTGCAACACTACTCCTGTGCGCTCCACTTCCTACTTGGCACACCAGTAACTTTCTCGTGTGAACGAGATACTTTCTCGTTCGCACGAGAAAGTATCTTGTGCGAACGAGAAAATATTGTGCGCACGGGATACTTTTTTTTTTTCCATTAACCTTTAGGGGCTCCGTACTTATGCATGTTCATGCGGGAGATTCTATCGGCAGATTGTAAACTAAACACTGCCGTGATTAAATGCCATATCATGTTCAAAACCACATCAAGGATTATTTCTGAAACAGTATGGAGCTCAAATGCTTTTTCTCTTGCAGGTTTACCACAAGGTGAGTTCCTTTTTTTATTTCCTGCTTCTTTACACATACTCTCTCCAGTACAGGTTAGCTCTGAGTGTTAGCGATGCTTGCTAATGTAAACAAAGCCCATATTACGTCCAAAACAGTTGGGCACTGTTTCTGATTGCAACATTTCTGATAGGGCCGTGGTTGTAAAGCCTGCCCACATTTCCGATATTACGTCATATCGGCAGAAAATCTGGATCAGCTAAATTGTACATCCGTTTTTAGAGATTTGCGCACGGAGGAAAAGAGAGAGGGTTGTATTTTCTGACACATTGTGAGTTCCCTGACACACCAGGGACACATATTTATGCAGGGTTCGAGTTATGTGGGAGCCAATGGGAGCTGAGCTCCCATAAGGAGGGGTCTGAGCTCCTATGAAAGCAGGGAAATCATACATCTGTGGGGGTCGCTAATACATTACCAACAACCATTATTTTAATCACCAATGATGCATGTGTCAATGTTAACGAGGTAAATAGGCTAAAACAAAAACATGTTTACGCATCTTATTCTCTCTTGAATGACAATATGTCTGCACTTCACCTCCAAGGTATGCAATAAATTATTGCGCAATCTATGCCTGTGAACCTGCTGCGCAAGCCGAGATGTGTTATGTGGTGTGCGTAGTTGAAACTTTTCATATTTAAGTTTGTAGCAAGTAGAGGGCTGCTGCTGCTGTGTGTGTACGTGCGTGCGTGTGTGAGTATGTGCGTGCGAGCGCTTGCGTTAGTTTTAAAGACCCCCATAAAGCTCAGATTATAACTCGAACCCTGTATTTATGTATAGAAGACATCAAAAAGTGCATTTTGTATGATAGGTCCCCTTTAAGACTACAGGAGAACAGAGAAACATTGTGGTAACCAGTGGCGGCTGGCCCATAGGGGCGCTAGGGCACCACACTGCGCCCAAAGCAGCAGGGGCAGGGGTCTGCAACCTTTTTGACCAAAAGAGCCATTTTGCTCCCTTTTCCAAAAACAATTTTTGTCTGGAGCCGCAAAACATATTTGATAGCTTGATAGCTTATAAAGTTGTATTTATTGTTATATCATAGACAAAAACTACAGTTTTTTTGCATTTATTATTTATTACATTATATAAAACTGTAAACCTCTAATAAGAAACAAAGAATTCCTATAAGGAGAATACAAAAAAATACACAGGCATACTTTAAAATAAATTAAACACAGCACTTGGGTAGTCCTCTGCACATTTGAAGGAAAAAAAATATAATTAAAATGGGCCCACTTTGAAATAAATAAAACATATAGCTGCACCCTAAAAAGAGTTAAAGGTGGGGTAGGTAATTTTGGAGAAACCAGCTCGAGTGCGCTAGAATTTGAAAATACACAACCGGAAAAAATCTGCCACTTCCTTACAGAGCCCCTCCTCCAACACAGATGAACGCGCACATGACCAATGAGGGCACGAGATAAGTTTGTGCACAGATGGAAGGCTGACAGGCAGGCAGGCCATCCAGTTATTTTAGCCGGGCCGACTAAAATAGTTGGTCGTGCTTTTTACAGTACTACGGCTTCCACAGATTACATTTTTTTATGGATTTATTGTCAAAGCATTTAATATATTCATTGCTATCGGGATGTTAAGAGCATTCCATGGAATATAACAAAAAGTGTTTCTGAAATAAATTACATACCCCACCTTTAAGTGATTGAATTATGACTGAAGATCGTCAGCTGTCTTCCTCTTCCGTTTTTCTCCTCGATACGTAAAGGCTGCAGCACCTTTGACAACTTCTCTCTACCTATCAAACATACCGGTAAACCAGCATCGTTTGCTTGAAAGCATATAACTTTGTCCACGCAGAATTAAATCCTGTGTTCCTCCGATACTTTTCTTTTCTTTGATTTATCCATAGTTCGCTTATCGAGCCGGGGGTCAGGTTATTCACCTGCAAGAAAAGGCGCTGGTGCGGGACCGTAGCAGGATGTGACGCATATTTTAGTTGACCTAATTAAAACCGTTTTGTTTTTTATTTATGTGTCACAGTATCACCTCAAAATACAAGATACAAAACATTTTCAACCATGCAACAAAATGTAAATAGTCCTACAAATACTTTTATTTTATTTCCTTCTTATTTTTGTCTAAGCTCAAGGGAGCCAGAGAAGAGGGCTTAAAGAGCCGCATGCGGCTCGAGAGCCGCGGGTTGCCGACCCCTGAACTAGGGGGCAGCAGGAGCGCCAGAGTAAGTGATTGACGTTTGAATGAGAGATAGTTAGATGGAGACGGAGTGTAAACAAAACTAGATAGCGAATATGGAGAAGGAAAATTATGTTTAATCACTTTTTTAGACTAGATGGTGGCGCGGTCAGTCGCAGCGGCCCCTCGCGGTCTGGAAAAAACAGTGTTTTCGTCTTGTTCGTCAAGTCTGTCGAGTTTGTCACTTTGTTCGTCATGTCCGTTGGACTTATATCGTAAAGGACAACAATACAGCCGTGAGTTTCTTCTTGGAAAAAGATCAACTTTCTTCAGTTTGGAAGCTAAACTCGCCATGGAACTCAGCTGCCTGGGGCTCCTCTGCCCCCCCGTCTCGTGTCGAGCCCCCACCCGGAAAGAAGACGCCGCAAGCACACAGACACACAACCTTCCCTCATCCAGCACCAGTCACTTTTCTGCCCAACTCCGCTGCTACTGCACTGACACTGTACTTTGAACATTGTAAATATACTATTAACATTTTAAATTGCATACCCCATTTATCTAGGCCCTTTTTGTTTAGTTTTATGTATACCCCGTTTATCTAGGCCCTTTTTGTTTTGTTTGTCACACTGTGGGACTGCGGGAAACGATATCTCGGGATTTCTGGATGTATAACGCATGTAGTAATTTTGACAATAAATCTGACTTTGACTTTAAAGAAACACCCTTTGAGAGGAGGACACTGGAGGGAAAGCTGAGAGTAAAAGAGCTCGGACCTGATCAGCCTGACATAGGCAGGAGTTAAGGACAGAGGAAGGCAGTATCCTGCTCTTTTTCAAGGAGCTGGTTTAGCAAGAAGGCTTGGCTAACTACCTGTAGCAACACCAGTGCTTTATTTTTGCTTCCCCTGCTTCCCTTTTCAAACGTCAGGATCAGACCAGTCTATGGACCAGACCCAGCATGGATCCAGACAGATGTGAGTGACTTAAAGCACATATCAGAAAAAACTAAAAAGCATGAACAAACTACAGTCCACATGGATGATGCTATGCGACTAGCCATGTTTAGGAAAGTAAACACAGCTGTCCAACGAGGGCTACAGGATAGGGATCAGTAAGCATAATAAGGAGGTTGACAAAAACAGGCACTAAAATAATAGACTGTATCAAGTGCTGTGTGCCTTTGAGCTAGCCCTGCGTTGTAATATGACATATGTTTTGAGTTTGTGTATAAGTTTGCTTACATTTTGATAGAGCCCCCCCTGGAGAAAAATGCACCAGCCGCCACTGGTGGTAACTCTGATGCTAAAGTCCTGTCAGTAATAAACAAGCAAGTCCAAACCTCTGTTTTGACCATGACACTGAAGGTTCTGACGTCAGTAATTGGGGTGTTAAAGTGAATAGAATTCTGGCCAACAGGTACATTAGGAAGATTTTAACAATCATGAAAAATGAACAAACTGAACATGACTATTGCCTCCCATAGGCTTTGATACAATAAACTTTACTCCACTTAAAGATATCTGTTCTGGACTCAGTCATGTTGTCCAACAGATGATTAAAAAAAGTATATACTTCATATTAAAGGATAAAAGACAATAACATTAACACATGGCTTCCATCATTAATTCATTCATGAATGTAGAGAAAAGTTGGACTACAACACATTGAGGTACACTTTTAGCATTCAGTTTGTTTTTATTTATATTCAACAATCATTAGTCGCGCCTTTAATCAGCATAGTCTGAGTTATGTTATCCAAAGCTTCCTCCTAGGATTGCATACAAAAGACCATAAAACCATTTTTTAAACATATTTTAAATGTCCACACCAAGCTGACCTGCACAAATTCTACACTGTGATACGATACATGTAAAGCAGCAGGAGGAAACAGTGGAAGACCAGTTTTAATGTGGGACGCATATTGCATCATTGTTTTTCCAAAAAGCACACATTTCAGATATGTGCTGTAGTTTAACAGCTGTTAGACATTGCAGCAGTAAACTAAGCTAATTAACAAAGGTGGTAACTGGTGTGAAAGTACATAAAATGTATCTTTGATAAAAAAAGTATTTGTATATCGTACTGGAATCCTTGAAGGCCCGAGGATCAGACTTCACTCTTTAAGCTGCAAAATTAAATTTGAAAAGAAAGTCAGTCACTGTTAAATCTTACAGTCTACAATAGGTGTTTTGCTTGATTTGGTTTAAGGTTACACATGTATAAAAGATTTCTGTAAAATAGACTGTATTTCCGCTTTATGTAAGCACAGATTGTTACCTGAAACACAAGGGTGTGTGTATTCTGTCTCAGCCTGGTCACCTGAGAGGAATGAAGGAAAAAGAAGCAGAAGATAAGTTGACAATAATCTATCCAAGTACTAAATCATTTAAAAAAATACTATTCTGAGAATGTTCAGGTTGGAGCAGAGTGTATCAGTGTGGGCTGTAGTCTCTGTTAGGGGTTCGTAAGGATTTACTTGGCTGATAGTAGTCATAGATCTTGACCACGGCTGGCTTCATGTTCTGCACTGGGATCTCCAGTCTGAGATCCAAGCTGTGGTTGATAGGTATGTCTTTTGGTAACTGTTGGGATAAAAAGAAACAAAATCATGAATAACTAATGTGAAGGGCATCATCAGTTGCTGCTCGCTGAGGATATCAATTTCTCTCACCTCCCGTATGTACACCAGAACATGATCCTCCTTTTGTTCAACGCGATCCACCAGCGGGGCTCCTTTGAGCTGGGAGGAGATGGTAATCAGCCGGGTGGCTCAACAACAGATGAAGATTTTTTAACTTCGAGCTAAAGGTGAAAGTTACTGAAATAACTCACCCTCTTCAAAGATTCTTGGTCTGGGACAAATCCAGAGAGTGCTTTGATATCCAGTATCACCATGTTTGTGCTGTTCTCCTTTCCACTAAATCTGTAAGGAAAGTGCCATTCATTTCTCCCATGTCCATCCTCATGCAGTTACATAGTTCAAGCTATGTGCAGAGCATTGTTTCTCAGAAATGTCATGGTTCTTCTTTCGCGTGAATCTGCTTGTTGATAACTTACCGGGACTGAAGATTCAGTGTGAGTTTGGTGTTTTTGATGGCGCAATCGACGTCTGTTCTTACATTGAGACTGAGGGTTGCTGCGTCAGTAGGAGTTGGGATGTTATAGTGTTGAGAAATCTGGAAAAGAGAGACACAAGGAGAACACTATTCATAAAGAGTAAACCAGTATCTCAGATTGCCTTTGCTTTAAATATATGATGTTGCTTTCTATTTTTTGGGACCTAGGTGGAAGGTAAGTTTGTATACCTGCAACGCCACGTCGAAAAGACTCTGTTGGCTGCTTTGTGCACGTAAACTTTGAAGGGACCTTTGTGTGGACTCCCAAAGTAACAGGAGTTAAATACAAGTGAAATTCATTTCTACGGTAGAAATGAATTTCAGCGACTTGTATTTAACTGTGTTGAGCGATGAGGCTGCTAACATTACGATACAGTTTAATGAGCAGTTTTTGTTGTGGTATATGTATTTCAAAGAGAAACAGGTACATCTGCATGACCACTGACCTGCATTGCAGCACATGCAGTGCCCTTCACCTCCAGGCTGAACTTTCCTGTCACGTCCTGCAGCAGCTTCTCCTGGTAGAGCAGTTTGTTGTTCTGGTTCACATCAAATGTCAGAGTGTCACTGGGAGACTGGACTGACACCGTGCTTGAACCTCCTGGACTGAACACCAGAGCGGAGTAGAAAGCCAGAGCCTGAAGAGCCACCACTGTGTCCTACAACACAGATACACAAATATTAAATACTGTGTGCACCTACATTAGTGCTAATGTAAAGTTTTATTATTTTGGATTATACATACAGTAGATTTCATATGTAGGAGTTCAAAAATTGGTTCATGTCACTTTTTGGTGAAAAGTATTTCTATCTATTT
Source organism: Dissostichus eleginoides (assembly GCA_031216635.1). Lineage (NCBI taxonomy): Eukaryota > Metazoa > Chordata > Actinopteri > Perciformes > Nototheniidae > Dissostichus > Dissostichus eleginoides. The sequence continues at coordinate 9,885,747 of CM062268.1, read as the reverse complement.
CTTTTAGCCTACAGGTATTTTGGAAATATATGGTTTTCACAAGAAAGTGATGGTTAAGAATGGTTAAGCTTGTTAGGTCAGATCAAAGTCACATATGTACATTTCGATTTAAATTAACTTTGTTTGTTCATCATTTTGATCAGGGTAGCTTATATGTTTAACTGTAAGTCCAGCTGTAAGCAGTGTGTGCTGTACCTGTGTGGAGGAGAAACCTCCGTAATAGTTCTGCTGGCCCGCCAGCCATCTAACGATGCCAGCAGCATAGCCCAAGTCTTCAGTAGTGGGAGAGGCACTGAGTTTGGCCAGCAGCACGTAGGAGCTGATCTCCACAGACAGAGAGGCTGATTTTTCTGATGCTGTCTGAGACCAGTGAAGGAAACCTCCTGAATCAGCCATCCACAAACAGGCAAACAGATACAAGGTAAGCTACACCCACATTAGTGAATCCAGAAAGATATTTTTAAGAAAAATGACTCACCATTTTGTATTCCAACAGTGTCTAGGTGATTGAGAAGGTGAGCACGGGTCTCCATGTCGCCTGCCAGGGTGAAGACGTACGCCATCAAAGCTGTGGTGTAGGTGTTACTGAGGTCACTGATGGACTCTTTGAGGCAAGACAGGCTCTTGTTCACCACAGGATCCTAGATCAGATTCAAATAACACAATTTTTAACAGTCAGCGTGTCAAACCTGATTTAATCCAGCAAAGCACCAAGTTTATTCTAGTTCATGATGCATTAACACATTTCTATATAAAGGAAAAAAAACGTGAATGCAGGTGATAATATTAACAAACATCAGAAAGTAAGGGCTCAGCAAGTCTTTACCAATACGACAAACCTGAATAATGAAAGGGAGAAAATACAACTTGCATCGACCAGAATGAACCAACAAATATCATTGTTTAAAGACCCCTACAATCATAAAATGTACCCAAGTTCCTAAATATATTAATAAAGACAGTCCAGTGGTCTTATGTCCCAAAACTATTTTTAGCAAGTCTTTCATTTATATTAGAGGTCTGAGCAGCTGGAAGGAGGTGCAACATTGGCAGATGACCAGCTTGGCGAGTTGCCTTCAAACTACTTTGCCATTAATAAACGTCATTGTTAGACTGAAAATAATATTTTAAAAATACCACCAAAATCCATTTTAAAGCCCAATCCGGCAACAAATACTTGGGCGGAAAACGCTTTGTTGCACTCACTTCCACAGATGTTTTCATCTCCAAGAAGGCAGCAGTGATGTAGGCACTGAGAGTCACTTCATCAGACACACCACCCTGTAGAGAACAACCATCACACACACACACACACACACACACACACACACACACACACGCACACACACACGCACGCACGCACGCACGCACACACACACACACACACACACAGATCAACACAGCACATCTAACACCCAGGGTCGGACTCACAGAATAGAGTTCATTTAAGTACTGCTTACGAGCAGTGTACAAATGTCAATACACATTTTGTGAAACCGGTCCCTAGATTGGCATTAGTTACTACTGAGCCATGTTTGAAAGCCCTGATGGTGTATTTGCATTTAAATAGAGGTACAACAACATGTGGTTTAGTGAAAACAAAAATGTATAACATTCTTAAGTTTCAGTTATTAACAGGTATTTTCATGAGAAGAACGACTTTGATTACCTTCATTCTGTTGTTAAACAGCTTTCCTGACTGTTCAAAACAGCCATTTTCTCGTTGTTTCCTTTGGAGCCAAATCTTAGACTCTTCAATCTTTGTTGGGTCAATGTAGACAAAAGACTGTGCTTTGGCAAATGATCTCACCACAAAAGCAGTCAGCCTGAGGATATTAAAACAAAGTTATATATGACTGACATAATTAAACAACTAAAGATCATGATCTGTGTAATGTCTCAAGATCATCACAACAATATACAAATCATACCACTCTATTTTATGCATTAATTAGAAAGACTTGAACTTGCGTGTGTTCACATAGCACATTAGTGGTATTATTGTGAAGAACTTGTGAGTAATAAAATAAAATGTCTAAGTACTTCTACGTCATCTACTGTGTTAGCACTAGTGGTACACTGTATGTCTTGGTGTGACATGGTAAATGTTGCACAGCATGTACATATCATTATTTGGGTTGATGATCGGTCAGTAGTTTTCTCACCAAGTGTTCCCAGTTCCTGTTCCAAATGTGCTGTATGCACCATCATCATGTTTGTAGTTCAGCTGTCTCTGGTAGCCTGTATCACAAAAGTAACACGTGTCAAATTACAAAAGGGTTTTGCTAAATTAATGAATGAAGTAACACTTTAACGCTTGTGATCAACCTGGAAACCTTAAAGTGATTAAAATAAAGAACGCAAATTAATCACATTACCAAGTTTGACCGAAACTTCCTCTCATATTTTCAGAGCGGATGTTCACCATTATTTTCATAGCAGGGAAAAGGCAGAAAAAAGGGATGAATCGGCACTGGCTACATAATCATGCAACACTCTTTCTGATACTGGTTGCATTTTTGTGTGCCAGAATGTTACTCATGCTACATTTGACATATTTGACCAGAGACTCACCACTGGTCAGGAAGTTGGTAGCCTTGTCCTTGATGGCTTGGGTCAGCTGCTGAGTGTTTTTCAGGTACTGGAGGATGTAGATGTTGGGGGCCAGGAGCGCCATGTTCTGCTCACCACATCCATACGGCATCCGCAGCAGCCCATCCAGGTTGTTTAGAGCCCTGCCCAGAATGTCACCTGCACAAAAACAATGACGCTAATACTTGAAAATGTAACTCAAAATACAACAAAAACAACTCAACAGAAATTAATGTATTACCCAAGACTGATAGCGAAGCTCGGGCAGATCCAAGAATGACGTTCTCAGGCAGCTGTATTTCTATTTCCTCTTTCAAAGCCTCTCCTGTGTGAAGACAAGATACAGTCAGCTCAGCACTCAAACAAAGATAGATTTCACGGATGGTTAATGGATCATCGATTGAAACAGGACTGAGAATAAGAATTAGGTGTTCTTCCATCAGGGTGATAAAATGTATTTAAATAATGACCTTATATGAATCTGTGACTCATTGACAAATAAGTTAAGGGCTACCCGCAGGTAGTGAATGTATCTATTATATGTGACTGACCTGCTCTATCAAAATCAGTCACATGGACCCTGAAACACATTTTGAATTATATACAATGTTGGAAGAAGGACATTCTTTGCTTTCTTTTATATCCTTATTCTTTTTGTTCTCAAACAATCAGAACAAATATCCCCAGAAGATGCTGAGTGTGATCAAGACAAAATTATGAGAAAAAGGCCTTCAAAGTTTGCAGTATCTTTTTAGCCATAGTTTTTAGTTAGTTTGCTTTTTTAAGTGATATTTTTCTTATGGCATAATATTTTTGCAGGCCCCCCCTCAAAACCACCACTCGATTAGATATGATTTGTTTGTCCATAAAAAAGCTTGTCAGCAGGCTGTCCCTCTACTAATGTTCAATCAGCGGCTTATTGTTCACTGAGATTCATCTGTGTGTTGTGTGTATTTTCTGAGGCAACACACAACACACAGCGCCTGTTGTAATGCCTCTGCACGAGGTTTTGGACATAAATCCACGATTAACTCGGTATTCGCCAGACTGATTTCGATAAGAGAACATAACATATTAACATATTCTTGATGTGAAATCTCCTAACTTATCATAATTGGTTGTTATTTTTCTGAACAAACTGACCTTTGGGCAGAGCAGCCAGTTATAGGTCTTGGACATCTCAGTTCCTTCAGCCTGAAAGGAAAATATATAATGCGAGTTCCAGAGTTTCTTTCTAGTTAATGGAAGAACTTATACTTTATCATTTTGTTTAAACGTCCTGACCTTGACTATGAGAGAACGTTTGACCACGTCGATACGACCTCTTTCTGGCACGCTCACAATCTCATTGTCACATGAAGCTTGGGATGCCACAGCCTCAGCAGTCACTGACACTTTCATAACCCCTACAAAAGAACAACAAACAAGATGTGAAACTTGATCAAGAATTGTGTTATTGTATTAATAATAGTGTATAAACATTCTGTCACTAAGTTGGATCTTAATGATGTCACAAAGGTAAAAAAAAAAAGGTTTAATCTACCTTGGCACACTTTAACATTTCACATCAGTAGAAAAATCTTCTCTCACCTAAAGCTGAGGGGGCCATGATCCAGCTGAGGGTCTTGCGCTCACCACCACACAAACAGGATGTGTACTGGTCACCAGAGAGGGGGGTAAGGGTGTAATCTAAGGAGGGGGTTGGAGCCACAGTAACCTGTTCAAGAGAGACAGCAATATATTTTAGAAAATGTAGATTTATAGCAAAAGCAAACAAAAGAGTGGTGCATAAATTATTCTTAACACCCAGAAATGGGTTTGAAAGATGTCTTCACTTGGTCCACGACCATTTCTGAACTTCGCCTTTTATTTAGCTCTCAACTAAATGAGAAAATCACAAACAATAAACTCTTCTGAGTAGACTTCAGCCTCCTTACCATCTTCATCCTTGATGACATACGCGCAGCAATCAACAATTCCATCCTCCTCTCACACCATCGACATAACTGCCTTCTCCTGTTTTACATCATTTCGCTACACCAAAATACAAAAATAACTGCCATTTCCCCACTGCCCAACTCCCTCATGGTGTCCCCCAGGTTTCAGTCCTCGCTCCCCTCATTTTTGTCCTGTATATCCTTCCCCTAGGAAGGATCCTCCGTCAACATGGCATCTATATCCACTGCTATACCGATGATTCTCATCTCTACCTCTCCTCCAGGACCATGACACCCACCACCTACTCAACCCTCATGGCCTGTCTTTCGGATCCTAAATCATCGATGCCAACAAAAACTGCCCAAATTCCTCACCCACTATGCCCAGTCATTTTCACTAAACATCTAATTCTCATCGCCCCCTGCACAACTATTGCATCATCTTCGACCCCACCTTCTCATTCCTACCATATGCCAACCACATCAGCAAAACTGCTTTTTTTCCATCTGAAGAACATTGCTGTTCTTCTTACACTCCCTATCCTTGCCCTCATCATTACCAGACAAGACTTCTTCATTAGAATACTCTAAGTGTTCACCAAACAAGATCACCAATGAGTTGGGTCCATGAGTATGGGACATGGCCGGATTAACCATATGGGCAACCTGGGCAAGTGCCCAGGGTCCCTTGAGCAAAGGGGGCACTCAGTGACAAGATGAAAAAAAAAAAACAACCTCACTCATCATACATTGTTTTAAATGAGACTCACTCTTCGCCATAAATAACACAGCTTTTCTATAGGGTCAAATTAATATATTTTCTAAACCGTCTCTGTACTGTAGGTCTCACTATGTATGCGCTCAACGTTATTACTACGCGGCGGCGGTGTATAGCCGAATCACAGCCCCACCCTCACTCATTGTCACATGAGCAGAAAAAATGGATGGTGCCGGTAGCCAAACGCCCAGCAGGGCTGTGAAAAGAAAGACAAAGAAAGAAAAAGAAGAGAGAGTGGCGGCTGCATTAAAAAATGTGCCAACAATAAACAGCTTTTTCAAAAGTTCATCGGAAGTTCCCTGTCTCTCTCAGGACCCTGCACAATGGGGATTAATTGCTGGAAATGTCCGGGAGGAGACTTTGATGAAAGGGGTTTCATACTTTCATAATCGGGCAACGAAGTATCCAGCATCTCGGAGGGAGACCGATGCTAGCGGCCGGACACGCTCACTGACCAACGATATGCTGACCAGACAGCTTCACAATGGAGAAATCGTTCTACGCGATTGGATTATTTATTCTCCATCTACCGGAGCAATTATTACATGTTACTTGTTAGACACTTTCATCCAAAGCGACTTACATACTCAATACTGTGGAAAATCCCCACAGGAGCAATTTGGTGTGAAGTGTCTCAGGGACACAACGACATGCTGACTGCAGTGGGGTTTGAACCTGTGATAAACATTAAACACAAAACCTGCCTGCTTTTGACAAATAGGTGTGCGATTTGACATGCCAGATTGACTGAAAATTCTAAATATTGGTCATGTTGGTATGATTGGGTAGGCGTGGTGTTAGTTGTTGGTACGTGGGTTGGGGGGGGGGCCATGAGCGCTCAGTGCCCAGGGGCCCCTGGAGGTACTAATCCGGCCTTGGTATGGGACTAAAGCCTTGGTTACAAGGACAACCAAAATCCCTTTTTGGCATATCCAGAGTGTATCCAGATTGACTTCAGAAAGTCCAGACAACAACAAAAAGCTATTTGGATCCAAACCATATTTGGAGATGTTTCGACCTACAATACAGATTTCTAAAGATGGGGCACAGTAAAAACAATACGGCAAAAAGAGCTGAGCAGTATCCATTCCGATACTGGCTATCAACGGTATGATGCACAAATAAATTGTCCGTTGACATTTTGAGGGGAGGATCTGTACAGGCAAAGCTGGAAGGAACCTACCGGAACAAGACAGTTTATCAAGAGACAGAATATTTTCTGCGCTCGGACTTCACAAGTTCAATGTTCGGAGGGTGAAATGTTGGACCTTTTCTCATGCTTCCTTATAGAAAGCAGCTACCTTTTACTTGCACCAAAGTCGTTACCACAGTGCAATACAAGTAAGTAAATACAGTGAAGGCATTATGAAACCATAAACTGCATAAATATTGGGTGTATTTACATAACATTTCTTACATTTTCACCAAATAATGCATTTTATTGCACCTGCTTAGCATGTTAGCAATTATTATGAGCATGCTGACGTAATAATGTAGGTCATGTGAAAACATGAGTTACCATGATGCAGCTGGTCAGGTAGTTGAAGACGGTTGCCTTCAGTTCAAAGTGCTCCCCTCGGATGATGGAGTAGGGCAGGCTGAGCTCGAGGAAGAAGGGCTGGAAGACAGTGATCTCTTTACGAGGAGCCAAGCCAAAACCTTGAGAGGACAAACAGAACGCCTCCGTCTCCCAGGTGGTGATGGTGTCTGGGACTGTGACGGACACATCCTTCGTTCCAGACTTTCTGGATCAGCAGAAGCACACAAACAGATTCCGTGACCTTGAGAAATATACTTAAATACTAACTTACATACGTGAAATTGTTTAATTTCCTTGATTTTTGAGATCTCAAAAACTCAGAAACGATTACTTGGTTCAGTTTTGCTAAATCAATTCTGGCAATATTCTAAATAAAGAAACATAACCCTAAAAATTATGCACACTAGCCCAAAATATTTCTGCACATACCATCATTATAAAAGAAACGTCTCTAAAATGATGAATATACGTTTCATAGAATCACAAATACTAGGGATGTAACGATATACCGAATATCGCGGTATCGCGATAAATAAACGTCCCAATACCGTCGTGAGACTGACAAAATCTACCGCGATTTTAAAAAATCAAGAGACATTGACAAGTACCAACAGTATATTTATATCTCGTCCTGTCAATAAGCCTCACCTTCTTGGCAAAAACTGTATTGTTTTTGAAGTGTTGGAGAGACAATGCACAGTTTGACCCACTGCTGTCCCCCATGGCCAAAGCATATCTCTCTGTCAGTTTCCCAGTTTTGTCAGATTTTTCCGTCATTGTTAAAAAAATATTCGGTTAACGCGACCACTGCTGTCCCAGCAACATCTCTACCAAGCGAGAGAGTTTTTTCCACAGCAGGGGATATGGTAAACGCCCAAACATCCCAGCTTCTGCCTGGAAATGTGGACATGCTCATATTCCTAAAAACCTGTCTGATGACGCTGAGTGAGTGACTTAGTGAGTTTGAGTTGAATTACTTGAAAAACTAAAGTGAAACTTGATTTATTTTATTAAGGGGTCTGATTATTAAATGTCCTTGTTTATTTGTGAGGTGCAGTGGCACAAAGAAAATGCCTACTTTGTTTGGTAGTACTAGTAGGTACCAAAACACTGGTTTTCTTGTTCCAGTCTGTTACTGTCACTTTGTTTTTGACACTTTCAAATACTGCTATCCTACTAAAATGCTGTACAAATCAGACTTATTATTTAATAAAGAAAATGTTTCCAAGTAAAACATATTTAAATTTCCAAAAAAAAAAATTAACTTTTTTTTTTTCTTTATTATTCAATATCGCGATAAATACCGTACCAGGCCCGGTCCAGAACAAAATGACTCAGGGTGCATCTGAGATTAGAGAGGGTGCAGTTATTTTTATAAGTGGGCAGTGGACCTCACCTCCTCTAGGGGGGTCCGGGGGCATGCTCCCCCGGGAAGATTTTTTTTTAAATATTGAAGTTAAAAGCATCAATCTGGTGCACTTTGAGAGCAAAATGAAGAGATCTATGGATACATCTCTCAACACCCATATGAAACAGAACTGTAAACAGATTTACTTTTTTTTTATGGATATTTTACAAATCACTCCCCTTTTAAGACCGAAATGTCTACAGGCATAGCAGAAGATGGCATCTTTTTTACATGAATATTCCAGCCAATCTCTGTTTTGAAACCATGAGCTGCAAAATGAGCGCCTTACCCCACTGTACAGGCGAGTTGGGTACTTTTTTAAATATACCTGGGCAGGCTCTGTTTTGCCGAGGTCCTCTGGCACTTGCGGGCCGCCGAGGGGTGGGGGTGTTTGGGGCAACGAAGAAGGCTGCGGCTGCTCCGCCTCCGTGGGCGAGGCGGGCAAAGCTGGCGAGTCGGGCGGGAGGACGTTAGTGTCCACGACAGTGGCCGCGGGTAATGTAATGTCCCCATCAGGCATGTGCACACATAGACATCAAAGTGGGCTTGAGCCCCTGCCCTTTTTCTTCCCCCAGAGAAAGTGCCCTTTTTTCCCCCTTTTTAAATATATTGATTGAATACAAAATTAAAATATCAGGTCGGGAGATTAGACTGTGAAGTTCCGATGCTCTCTCTACCCTCCCTCCCTCCACGTCTCCTACACAGCGGTGCGGACAGTCATCGGCAGTCACTTCAGACAGACAGGTAGCAGCACCTCCCACTTTACTGTTCCATGTTATGCCGGCTTTTCTTGGCTTATTTTGAAGGTGAGTGGTGATGAACAAATTACTAAACTGCCAGTGCCTCGAGATTACAGCTAATTAGCTAAAAGACAATAACAAACATAGCTAACTAAAGTAGGCTACTAGCTAATGGATAAGTTAGCTCAAGGTTTAGCTAAGACAATTTATCATGGGCATCAAGGCCGGATTAGTACCTCCAGGGGCCCCTGGGCACTGAGCGCTCATGGCCCCCCCCCCAACCCACGTACCAACAAGTAACACCACGCCTACCCAATCATACCAACATGACCAATATTTAGAATTTTCAGTCAATCTGGCATGTCAAATCGCACACCTATTTGTCAAAAGCAGGCAGGTTTTGTGTTTAATGTTTATCACAGGTTCAAACCCCACTGCAGTCAGCATGTCGTTGTGTCCCTGAGACACTTCACACCAAATTGCTCCTGTGGGGATTTTCCACAGTATTGAGTATGTAAGTCGCTTTGGATGAAAGTGTCTAACAAGTAACATGTAATAATTGCTCCGGTAGACTGAGAATAAATAATCCAATCGCGTAGAACGATTTCTCCATTGTGAAGCTGTCTGGTCAGCATATCGTTGGTCAGTGAGCGTGTCCGGCCGCTAGCATCGGTCTCCCTCCGAGATGCTGGATACTTCGTTGCTCGATTATGAAAGTATGAAACCCCTTTCATCAAAGTCTCCTCCCGGACATTTCCAGCAATTAATCCCCATTGTGCAGGGTCCTGAGAGACACAGGGAACTTCCGATGAACTCGAACCTTCACCCTGCTCTGTGACGTCCTCGTCAGGCTCGTCTTCATCTTTTTCCTCCTCTTCTACCCGCTGCGTTAGCATGCTAGGTTCAAGGCTAACATTGCTCGCTAGCTCAACAACAGCCTCCGTGACCGCCGCCACTGTTCCTTGTGGTTGTTGCTGGCCTATTTCGTCAGTTTTTGCTTTTTTGAAAAAGCTGTTTATTGTTGGCACATTTTTTAATGCAGCCGCCACTCTCTCTTCTTTTTCTTTCTTTGTCTTTCTTTTCACAGCCCTGCTGGGCGTTTGGCTACCGGCACCATCCATTTTTTCTGCTCACGTGACAATGAGTGAGGGTGGGGCTGTGATTCGGCTATACACCGCCGCCGCGTAGTAATAACGTTGAGCGCATACATAGTGAGACCTACAGTACAGAGACGGTTTAGAAAATATATTAATTTGACCCTATAGAAAAGCTGTGTTATTTATGGCGAAGAGTGAGTCTCATTTAAAACAATGTATGATGAGTGAGGTAGTTTTTTTTTTTTCATCTTGTCACTGAGGGCCCCCTTTGCTCAAGGGCCCCTGGGCACTTGCCCAGGTTGCCCATATGGTTAATCCGGCCATGATGGGCATACAGGCTAATGTACTGTACTTAAGGGGAGACACTTAAAGCGAATACAGTAAAGTGTGCAACTAATAACATCATCACAATCGCCACATTGATATGCAAATTAGGCGTTTAACTAGGCCTATTAAAATGCGCTAATTTGCATGCAGTTACCAAGGCATTGCAGGTGAAAAGGATAAAACAAAAAAACATATCACCTCACAACTTCCCCAGATAGTTACTTACGTCAAGTCAGTATTTTCCCCTGAAATGTAAGGTTTAAATGCAGATTAGCTTTAAATCTAGCCTATAGATGAATTCAGACATGGTAGTAAAACGAACACCATTTATATGTGTTTCTTGGAAGTTTTATTTCCATTAGAGTGAAAGAAAACATGGAAGCAAAATAGACCAAAATAACTAGTAGGCCTACATGAAAAAAGGATATTTTTGCCTGTAATGTCCTTAAACAGTAACATCATAATTTTGATTGTTGGCTGCTCATTTAATAACTATTAATTTTACTAGTTTGTTGTCTGCTCTTTTGCGTAGTGAATACTAAAGAAGACCATTGTCTCTGTGTTAGCTGATTATTTTGTAGAATTCTGTTGAGTATTAAACAATTGCGTGAGTGTGAGGGTATTAAAATAAATTGGTCAGTAAGTCAGAGATGTGCAACTATATTTAACTTTTTGTTTTAAAACACTTTTTTATAAATGATTATGGGAAGTGCCCTTTTTCTCACTTGAGCACCCGCCCCCCGAAATGTCTGTGCACGTCCCTGGTCCCCATGATCTGAACTGTTATTACCTGCAGTAGATGCAGTGTTACTGCTGGCGATAAGGGCTGGTTGTTTTAACCATTTTCTGATTTCCATCATTGACTGCTGTGTAAGCACCTTGCAGATGACGAACGTGCAGCGGCACAGGTCACGCACACCTGACATAATAACGTTACTTGCCATTTAAATTGACCAAATAAATGCAGCTGACAATGTTATTTAACCACAATTACAACAAATGTTATTTCAACTATATTCTTCTTCTTATTATTATTATTATTATTATTACTACTATTATTATTATTGTTATTATATATGTAATATTTTTCACTTTTAATATTTTTTTAATTTTTCACTTTTAATTTTTCAAATGAGGGTGCATAACGACTCAACTGAGGGTGCAATGCACCCTTATGCACCCCTATAGAACCGGGCCTGTACCGTACCGTGGACTTGTTATCTCGATATTATCGTACCGTGAGTTTTTGGTATCGTTACATCCCTAACAAATACCCTTTAATTTCCCTTCAAGCCAACATGTTAAACACGACTAGATGAGCAGCGTCATTAAGGGATTTTCTTGCTATTCATGTGTGCTGGGAGTCTGGTCTACATATATATCTGGTTTAAATGAATACATTTACTAAATTCATGACCCTTAGAACTCTTATGGCATATTCTTACCCAACTTCCAACAGGTCCCATATCCAGGTCTCAGGGAAGAAAGTTCGAACGGTCTCAATTGGTGAATCATCAGGAGAATAGTCTGCACCAGGCGCTGAATCAAATTGCCTTTCCATACTGGCTACCACAGGACTATCATAAAGTAGCCTACTTATAACTAAAAAAAGCAAAAAAGGAATCCAACAGAAGCAGGAGAAAACATTGACATGGTAACCTGTTTGATTGCTGGTAAATGTTATGTATGTGTCACTCAATAGAACAAGAAAAGCAATTACCATAGCCATGGCCCTGGTGGTATTCTTTCCTCTGTACTTGAGGCATGTCGGCACTCTGATAACCAGGTTTGTTGCCATCTTCATACCTACATTCTAAATACATGAATACAGGAGTCACTGAAAAGTTTATAAAGAATGGGCTACAGCAACATATATTGCTATATTAAACATCATTGTTTGTGGAGTTAGTACCTGGAAAACTGTATGAGCATCATCTCTCTGGTTTCCATCGGGGTATGGCATAGCGTATCTTCTGGGTCTCACAAGCATGCATTCTACACGATCTTCAACATTATATGGAACATTTGTTGCTTTTCTGACAGGCAACAAGTTGAATATCTGAGAAGAAAGGTATGGTTCACCACTATATTCTCACAAGAGTTTTATTGTTTTTATGAGCATCTGACAATTGGGAAACTACGGATTACTGAGATGCATTTAACCCTTATGTTGTGTTCGGGTCTCCCGTGACCCGTTTCAAGTTAAAATTATATAATAACTACGCTCTAGTTTTTTTTTACGGAACAAGGCTTCATGATATCCTCCACAACAGCTATATAAACACTACAAAACTGATTTTGGCAATTTTAGTCAAGTCTGAAGGTCTCTAAAAAAAGTGTATAATTTGGTGTTCGGGTCTGGGAAGACCCAGCAGCATTGTTGGGGGTGACTCGGCGTCAAATTTTGCCCAATCAAGATTCATCTTTGACTTTAGACACCCCACCCCCACCCCCTTCATCCACTGTAACAATAATTTAAAACTTTTTTTGGGGAGATTGTATTCTAATATTAGTCTATTATAGTCAGATAACGTAATGATCCACTGTCTTCACTATAGTGAATATAATGAGTGAATTGATTCACATGTTTTACTTAAATATGTGGTCAGGACTGTACGATTGTACGGTTATGAATGCATAATAAGTTAGGTATGATGTAGTTAAAACAATATTAGATGATAGTCATTATTTTTGAGTGTTTTGGACTGAGATAAATCATGGGTCAAATTTGACCAGCGAACACCATGAACGGTAACAGCTTTTGAACACAACACAAGGGTTAACAGAAAGTTGGTAACAATATGTAACTGGTAAAAGAATAGAATAAAGAATGATTGACCACCATACAAGGAAATATCAGAAAAATCTTGAACCTCTGCATGACGAATGCAAATTAAGGAAAATAAAATGCTGAGTTAACATTAACTTTATATCTATTTGTGGTTGATTCTAGCAGGTACCTTGTCTGCATCCAGAGTTTTCCCTGGCTCCTTGATGAGGACGCTCTGGTCGACAGCGCTGACACCACACAGAGAGTCTGGCAGGGCCTTCACCTGCAGGATGGTCTGCTCTCCGGGGACAGCCGAGGATGGAGAGAACTCCAGCAACACCTTACATATAAAAAAACAAAAAACATCTCACCTGAGACTTTAGTGGCGGATGAGAACCTAAAATGTTTTGAACTTGACAAAAATGTGTAGTTTACCTTTACTTTTCTCCGTGCTCTGGTTCTGAGGGGAATGGCCCCATGCCAGAGCCGCACATAGCAACATTGCTAGCATTTTCTCTTTAGTGGACTGACATGGCCTTTCTGTTGGTCGTGCCAACGCTTAATAAATTACATATATTTTCTTTGAAGTGGTTCCATGGCCAGTTCAGAGCATGTGCCTGATTGCAAATCTGTTTTTCCACTGCAACTATACGCCAGCTCTCGGCCTTTGAAACTGGTTCACATTTCTGACCAACAATCTGCCGTGCAGGAACCGAGAACCACATCCATGTGGCTATGCCACGCTTACATCATCTATGTAATATAAGATACAAGTGTTTGTGGTGCTATGTTGCCAAACATTGTACATTAAAACTGAACAAAAATAATAATTCATGGGGATATATGCATCAGGGGACCTTGCTTGTGTGACAGACAGCAAATTACTACTTTCCAGTGGCAGCTGCCCCAAGCAAACGAGGGCAAAATGCCTGTGGAGTACAAGCGGTGTACCACTCCAGCGGTCGGAAAATTGCTGCTAAATTATAGTATCAAACAATTTAAAACATAATTCTGGAGATGAGCTTGAGAAATTATTCTTCAATTCAATCTGGCTTCGTAAAAATAACAGCAACATGGGCAGGGTCGGATTGGGACACTTCATTTTACTAGGGAAATTATGAGGTAGAGCTCGACGCTCGTGAATTGTCAACAGGGGGGGGTGGGGGGGGCGAGCTCGACGCTCATGAACTGTCAACGGGGGGGGTGGAGCAAACGGAGCCGGCCGGCAATGGCCCGCTGACGTCCGGCCGTTCTGTGATACACACAAATGGCCAGTCCGCCGCTGTGTACATTTGCAGCACACCAATGCCAGCTAGCGGCCCACTAAAGGCAGCGGCCCACCAAAGGCAACGGCCCACCAAAGGCAACGGCCCACCAAAGGCAACGGCCCACCAAAGGCAACGGCCCACCAAAGGCAGCGGCCCACCGGGAAAAGTCCCAACTCTCCCGATGGCCAATCCGAGCCTGAACTTGGGCATGGGTGGGTTTTCAGGTTTTGTTGATATTGTCACTCCCCAATCCCTGCTCTGCTAAGGTTATTGGCTTTCTTTTGGGAAGTGACAAGGTGGTGGACTGGACGCCAGAAGTCAATGCTGCACTTATTATACATAACAATCCATTCCTTGTAAATTGGCTGAACTTAACACTGATTTTCACGCCATGGCTTTAGAGAAACATAATTTCTTTATCCACAAAATGAACTATCTTTTGTCTTGTGTGTAAGTAGGGCAAGGACTGCACCTGGATTATAATTCCTTAATAGTGCTTAATAAGGTTTAAGGTAATTGTTGTAAAGAGATATTTGCATATGAGCGCAGAAGGATTATGCTTTTAGTCCAGTTCACAGTCCATTTGAAGACCGTTTGTAACCTAGTAGTATTGACAAATCAGGTTTGAGCAATTTGTTAGTCGAACAGACTTTGGCAGGTGGAAGAGTCCGCATGGATAACAAAAGTGGTGTTGCAAAATGGGCCTAAAGAGTTATAACCAATGGGTTTGAGATTGTTAACTTGATAGCAAGTGTGATATTTTTAATTTCTCCAAAAAATGACTTTGATAGTACACTTGCATCTGAAAATAACAGAAACTTCTGAAACTGACCTTGTTACTGAAGCATTTCTCAATGGAGAAGTCGGCGCTGTTGGCGATCACAGTCTCACTGGGGAGCATGGCGTAAATTATAACCTGGATGTCTGGAGCCATGTCTGGAGACACTGTGAGCTTAAAGGACACCTGGCCCTCATTCACTGAAACACAAACCAACTGTTATGAACCACAATCATCAATCATATGATTTTTTTGGCAATGCTTATTAAAAGGGAGATTGTTAAGATGTCATTCTTCACTCACCTGATTGATCTTCCACATCAATGTGGTTATGTCCTTGCATGACAATGGCACCTCTAGATAAGACCTGGGGAATTTCAGAAAATTGTCACAAAGAACTAGATTTGTACACAAAGCATGGCTGGCAGTGTTAGCTCTGACTTTAACAAACCAACTCCAACTATGTGCTTAAGCGACAGGAAAGGAGGGGTTTGTTAAAAACAGCCAATCAGATGGAGCATCAACATATCCAGATCAGCATTTATTAGATTTGCTATGAATTATTGATTCATGCAGTAATGAAATGTATAAAAAGAGGAACTCAGCTGATTATACTCAACTGGAAAACAACTCTACTAACGGGTGTAAGGACTTAGGGTCAGGGTTGAACGTGTTCCTTTCAGCCAGCACTCGGTTGTGAAGGTCATTATTAAAACTAAAAATGAATTTTTTACTTACGAGATACATCATATCCACTGAGCCCTTGGCCTCTCCAACCACAGTGTATTGGATAAAGATTTCTTCTTCTTTGTCACATGGAAGTGGTTTATCCTTCTTCTTCACCTCCAGGAAGCTGACAGTTTTAGTATCGGGAGAAGAGACCTGGGCTAACAAAACTATTTGATCTCCAGTCTCGTAATGTGCCGCTCTATAAGGAGCGTAACCCAATGTCGGTGTGTTGCTTAGCTAGACAACAGAAAAAACAATGTTAACATTGGTTGGGATAGAAGAAAGCTACATGTTGTACCACTTCGGCCAGTTGCTGTATATTGAAAAATTGATTTTTGGTTGTTTTATGCTTTGACAGACAACATGTTGGATACAAGATGGTTATTTTCCTATTTACCTGGATATGGATGTCCCCATTTAGGTTAGCTGTGCTGAATGAGAAAGGGGCAACACCATTGCTGTCAGTGGTAAGATTCTGCAACCAACGTGCTGACCACCTTTCACCCTCAAAAAGATACACCGGCATGTCAGCAATGGGTGTATTGTTGTAATAAACTGCTTTAACCTGTTGTAAAGAAAAAAGTTATATTACTGAGAAGGCATTTCAGAACAATTTGGTTGCATGACCCTGAAGAAGTGAAGACAAGATGCACTCACTTTTCCCTCCACAATGGATCCTTGGTCATAAATCTTGGGTGTGTCAGTGAACGACAGCTTTCCAACAACATATGAAATATCCATAGACTTCTCTTGTTGGTGTGAAATACCTGTAGAAGGATGCTCCATATCAAATACATGAATTCTATATTGTTTAAATTAGATATATTCATCAAGAGCAGGATCAAATTATGAAGAAATAGATCAAAATACTTGCCTGTACCCTCCTCTTCCACTTTGGCACTGAGTTTTAACTGATCTCGCAGCACTTTTTGTGCAACTTTTGTGAAAGTTGACATTGAGAAGATAAAATTGGCACAGCCTTTCTTGTCCGTCTAAAAAGCACAAAAATATAGATGAAATACAATCAAATACATTCTGGATTGTGTTTCTACTTCAACCCAAGCCCCCAGGAAGTGTGCTGGCCGTTGAAGCACATTTTAGTAATGGCCAAATGGTGTTACTACACTTATGTTCAAGTCCACGACATAATGAAGGCCTCCGCCCACTTAACGGTAAAAACAAGGCATCGGCGCCAAGCAGAAAAACAGTATTTGACTTCCTCTACAAAAAAAGGACAGTAAAAGAAACAATCTAATTCAGAAATCAAAGTGTAAGTACTAGCTTGCTGCCTGCCACTCGTTCACTGGCAGACTGACCAGACATCGTTCCCCTATTGATTTATATCAACGCCCAACAAATCGACGCCATTCATCAATCTCCAATAACATTGTTTAATTATTTGCTTGTCTGAACATCATATCTGCGCTCTTTGTCGATAAAAAAAGGCGCGGTATTATAGTTTTTTTGATGTGATCGGCGAAAACTTCAGAATCTGTATTTAGCGCCAGTCAAATGATAGCGAGTGTTTTCACCCAAAAAGGGGCATGGCCTTGCGTAGAGGGAAAGTACCCAGATGTGTTGCTCTCATCTATTGACTTACATTGGGAAAGAGACATTTTCAAATTGTCGTACAATCAATTACCCAGTACGAACACTTTTATAGTCCCTATATAAATCATAAGGGTCTTAAAGTTGTAAATGTGCTAAAAGACGAATCTAGAGTTATTTTCCTTCTGCATTCATTTCACTGAGTCGAAAGCTGGATATCAGAGGCGGGGCTTGAGAAATATCAAGTGCGCATGCTCTAGAGCAGGGGTGCCCACATTTTTTCAGCTTGGGAGCTACTTTTAAAATGACCAAGCCCAAATGATCTACCTACAGGGTTAGGGTTAGGCCGCCCCTGCCCAATCTGTGTCGTGAGCGGCACAGCGTGGCGGGGGTGCTAGTGGACTACACGGCGGATAAACTGTGGCGCGTTTACACTAATTGCGCCGCATAAGCGGATAATAGTGCGCCACATTTGCGCTTCAGATGAGGAGGTGAGGCCCCCTCATAACTGCATGAACCCGTATGGCACAATACAACTCAGACTGGCTTACCTGTACTTCAATCAAGTGGCAAATGCCATAGTAAGGATGGATGATAGGCTAACTTTAAAAAAAAAAAAAAAAAATGTTTTTCTTTTTTTTTTCTTCTTTTTTTTTAAAATGCCATGCGATCTACCCACACTACCCTTGCGATCGACCGGTCGATCGCCATCGACGTATTGGGCACTCCTGCTCTAGAGAGTCTATGGGACCAAGAACAGATTTTTTTTGTTTTTTAATCTACAGTAGTTCCATTTTGGGCCACTGAGCACCACTGAGCAAATCTTGTAGGAATGAACGGGCTAGCTTCAGACGCTGTTTCCAGTTCTCTTTATATCCATGCATTAAGAAGGAAACTCCATTTGCTGGTGACGTTTGTGAAATGCAGCTCCCAAGATAATCAGTTAGCTTGAGTTCACTTTTTTTACAATGAAATTACTATATCCATTGTGATTAATCAGTTGATGTGCTCATCAATTTGTACACTACACTGACAACGTAGATGACAATATATCTAGTCCAATGTAGTGTTACAGTAAGTGTGCACAGTATGTCGTGTTTGAATAATACAACATAAAACAATATATAAACATTCTGTAGGAGGTAGATATGTAAGGTCTACCTTTATGTGCACATTTTAGACGGACATGAGACTGTCGCCTCAGCAACTGTACCTGCTTTGTTTCCTTGTAGCATGGGGCGGATATTTCAGGGACTCCCTCTGGATTTTCCAGGGTGTATACTAAGCTTCTTTCAATGTAGTTATTAAAATGTCTGCACATCTCTAGGTTAACACTGCCTGGCACAGGCTGTCCATATGTATACCTATTAGGTTGATAAGAAAACTGTGTTTAGAAAAGACCCATTCACTCACCAAGCTGGAACTATTCAAGAGCAAATGAGCGAAGAGCTTTTACTTACGTTGCACAAACTTCCGCTTTGATTTCTTCCTGATCGATACTTACTTCGTCAGATGCAGTTAATTTAACATCAAATTTAGGCAAAACTGTGGACAAAATAGGATCATTAGCATTCTTGCTTCATTACTAATGTATTGTAATGGATGGCTTAAAACAATACCTTACCATATTTCTCCACTTTGAAGCTGTGATATATTTTCTTAGACCCAGTCGACACAGTAACTTGGTAGGATCCTTCACGAGCCTCGGGGTTCAAGGCGTAAGAAAGCTGCAATATTTTACTATCAGATGTTTCATTAAGCCACTGTCCAATCTTGTTCCTGTTAGCATCCTATACAAAAAAGGGTAAATTGGAACAACATTCAGGATTTAAGATTCAAAGGTTTTATGTCATCTACAGGGTCAGCTACAGTGTAGTTATGGCAATGAAAGTCCTCCAATAATGCAACATAAATATGTATATAAGACATAAAACACTTAAATAATAAAAATTATGCAAGAAAAAACTAAATAGAAATGACAAAATTTGAATGTTGATTGTTTATTTTTTTCCTTCAAACAAGATGGCAGAGGAATTTTACTTGTTGATTCTCAGAGTGAAAAGCGGGTAAAGTAAAGATGTTTGTTAATGCCAAGTTAGATATTTACGATACTGTATGAGCAGGTATTCAAACTGAAAATAAAGGAAATTAGCCTCATGTTGTCTTTCAATTACAATAAAGGTAATTTGAAATTGTAAGTGGAGCTTTGTTCACACTACATTTTATTGATATATGGAGGATAAATGCACTTCAGTTATATCTTTGAGCTTACAGGTCACACATTGATTGTTTAAAAGACAAATCAGTAAACTCGACCATCTTGCTTTAAAGTGTTCCTAAATAATCAAACTTAAACAAAAATGTCACCTTCAGACTATATTACCAGTTCATGTATATTATTTCACTATATATTCATGTATATTTGTATTCTTACCTCAATTTCGATGGTATTATACTGCAAAAAGGAAAAATAATTGTTAAAGGATCAGCTGGTTTGTACTGTTTTCATCATTCAGTGTTCAAAGACAGTCACAGTAATAGTTTCACTGTCATTACCAATTCAAATAGGATTATGCGTAACAAAATGTTCCAAATGTGGCACAAATAAAAACCCGCACATTTAACGTAATGACTAAAAATGTGTTTCATGAAAGAGATATTAGGAAAGATTTTTCAAACACTCACCATCTGTTGGGCAGGTCTCATCTTGGTGTCCAGTGAGATGACTCTGAATTTCACTGATAAAAAAAGCAGAAAGATTACATGAAGCTTTTACAGCTCTCCTACAACAGTGTTTCACATCCTAAAAGGGTTGTGAAACTGATCTTCTGTCAACTCAGAACATTACGTAATGAACTTGAAATGTACAATTAAGAATAGTAGATCATTTTCTTTTGACATGTACAGTATTTCCTCTGTCTGGCAACTTGTCTAATTATAATCAATGAAAAAACAATTTCCCAAAAAGTAAAACTCCCTTTTTGGCTAACGGTATAAAACTAGCTATTATAATTAACGTGTTATATTACTGTGATATCCAGAATGTGGGGACGCATACTTTATTATATATGCCAACATAACATTTTTATTGCAAAACACATGTTTTATATAAGCTAATGTTTCCTTGTTAACATTCTTTTTTTCATATTTATGTTAAGTTATCTTTTTTACAGGAGAGGAGTAGGGACATCTTTTTTTGTTTTGTGCAAGCTTTTGGACAGATCTAAAAAAAAAAAATCACATGTGGCCCTTATCCTCTTCTTTTTCCATGTATGCAACCAAAATGTTTTTCATGTTAAGCTAAGTTAGGGAAATGTGCCAATGACACTTTACCAGACTCACATGTTGTCTCTGGCTTCAGTGACTTTTACCCATACTGTGTGTTCTTATACTGGGGCACACACACATTTTCTTCTCAAATATGGTAGTACGGTATTGGGTAAATGTAAAACTCACTCTTCTATTGGCTAGCACTCCAACACATTGTACGTGACAGGCTAAGGGGCGGGACATCTCTTATACAAATGAATTGTTTACCCCTTGCTGCATGCTATTGATTGTAAAGGGGAACCCGGGTACCAACAGTGAACAACATCATAGATCATTCGCTCAACGTTACCTGTTTGTCCAGGAAGGTAGATTGGTTTATCTGTTTGGATAAATGTCATTGGTTGATAGCTTCTGATCATGACTTTCCTGACTTCTTTTGAGTAAAATGTGTCGCCTCGTACTTCCACCTGGAACTCCTGCACCACTTCATCTTCCACGGAAGGAGTCTGTGACAGAAAATATTATGTAGACACAAAGGGAGCCTTCACACGATTGAATTGTACCTGTTGCAATGATAATAAAGGAATTATATTGTATTATATTTTGTACTATTCTACCTCTTACTGAGAAAAAATGTATGAGAACTTAACTTATTTGATCTCACTTGATCTTTGAAAAAAGCTAATAGCAAAAATGTATTCTGTGTTACAAAAGCGTTATTCATTTAAGCCCATTGTAGCTTTTTATATAGTGTGCTTTGTGTTACAAATCTGTGAGTGTGTGTCAGTGTGTATGTATAACTGTATGAAGGATGAAAGCTAATTTAGACTCCACAACAAAACACTTAGCATTTTAAAGACAACCTTTTTACATTGTACAAATGAATCAAATCTGGAGAGCTGACCGTGAACTGAGTGCAGATATGAAATTCTTCACTGGACGTCTGCTGGATGAGGGTTGTATTCGTCTCTTCCGACATCAGAGTGACGGTCATCACCAGAGTCTCGTTGGGCTGCAGGAGACTCGCACAGAATTTGGTCTCAACTCCAGCTTCAAGAACTGCAGGAATGGCTACCATGTACTGCCTACAGCCACATAAACACAAACACACACACACACACACACACACACACACACACACACACACACACACACAGTAGATATCTCACTGATTCTGAAATGGATAAGCTCTCTTGACTTATGAAGAAAGTCTTTAACCAACACTCATTTTCGAATCAGACAGTACTTACGGTCCTGCCACTGCTGGACCCACACACATCCAGCTCAAGAAGACACACAGTGTCCGCCCCCACATCTGAATCCCTGGACGACCCATGACTGACTGCAATGATCCTGAGTCAGCATCTGTTAAATAGCCCCTGATAGAGAAACCCACCCCTGCTTCTTACACACAACAAAACCACCCACTCATCCACCCACACACACCCCCCCCCCCCACACACACACACATACACACACACACACACACACACACCACACACACACACACCCTTTTTGGCTAACGGTATATAACTAGCTATTAGCATAAACGTGTAGGTTCAGACTTAAAACTTTTGTTATTTTATAACTATACAAATTAAACTGTGAAGTAGAAACTGACACTGTTTGACAAAATCTGAATTATAATAAGCTAGTAATAACATGGACTACACATACATGCTCTGCTTTATTCAGTTAAACAGAACCTTGTGAGCTTTACATAGATCTAAGTATTGTAGAGCTATTTAATTAGATTTCACAGGTGTTTATATTGCTTCACTTTATATGTCATTTGAGGATATTACACAGATTTTAAGCATTGTCTTCTAGGTTGATATCAGGATGCTTGGGCTGTACTTTTTTCAAAAATCAATTGGGTGATCAGTGTAACTGTAGTTGAGTTCTGCAATACTGCCCTTTAACCAGCCGGTCTGTTTGATTTTGTCTTGGGCTCAAAGTAGACCATTTACAGTAAGCAAACATTTGTGAACTGAATGAAGTCAATACTGGTCATGAGTTACAGCACACACAATTTGCTTAGTGTCTAAAATGAGGCAACAATAAAACTAAACTTTTTTGTATCTGAGGAACTGGACCCGCATATAAGAGCATTAAGGGTATTTAAGGTGATTTACGGTGTCACTGTAAAAGGATACAAAAATAAATGTCTTTGATTGTCACACTTCATTTATATCTTTGACCTGTAAACAGTAAATACAATGGGAGTGAATTATCGGCGGTAACAGTCATGACCAACAGCAATTATTTCTTACTTGAAGCTCAGCTGAAACCATGTAAGGTATAAATATAATAACAAAGGTATTGGAGTCATCAGAGTGAAATTACCTACACTTCTGCACCCCTTTCGAAATTGTAATAATTTAACAGTACATTTAAACACAAGACAAATGCATATGTTTATATGCTCAAGAAAGCCTCAGGCCGTAGTGCAGAAAAGGCCTGAGAGCTGATGAGGTCAGAGACCATAATTGCGACACTCAGGTGGTGAGGTAGACGGAATTTGATTCTTTGATCAGAATCAAATGTTTACAGTAAACCTACACCAGGGGTCTGCAAGAGCCATTTGGCCCCCTTTACCACAAAAAAAAGAAGTGTCTGGAGCATATTTGATAACACAGATTATAAAGTTATAGATATAGTTCTATATATACAAAATATACAGTTTGTTGCATTTATTAAAGAATGTCATTAAAGAAATCTGTTGTTTTTTGCTAATTTTGTTATGACAAAAGAAAAATCTCAACTCTTATGAATATGAGATAAGAATACATTGGCATGTGGAGGCAGTCCTGCTTGGAGATTAAACAAAAAAATACATATTTTGATTCCTCCCCATATGTTGAATATACATGTACATAAAACAAAAACTGACTGACATATACGTGCAGCCTAATAGGGTATAAAGAGTAAATATAAAAAGTAGGCCAGTATGTTTTTAATTAATACTTTAAACCATTTCAGTATGCCTACATTCCCTCACGTACAGCAATCACCTATATGTCTGTTCCGTATAACAGTGCTGTGTGTTTAATATAGTTTACATTAAACTCATCACAGAGAATGCGAGTATGAAATGTTGCCATTTTAATGACCCTGTTCTTTACGGTCTTTAAAGAGATAAGTCTTATTTATGAAAAATTTCACGTTTCTCCGGCTTTGAACATATTTCCAAACCTTATTATCTCGCAAGCAACCAAAAAAACATCAGCAGTTGTTGAGTTTAAAGACTTGATCGACTTCCTGAAAATATATTTGCTCCGCTCAGCTTTCACAGCTCCGAATTCAATATTTTTCGCTCTTTTTTGGATTCATGCAAGATTAGTTTAGCGACGCCAGGGGCTGTAACTCAGGATAAGCCACCTGCAGAAAAATACACAGCAGGAACATGTAGTAGGATGTGACGGACAGCCTATTTGAGTCTACAACACATTAAGACTTTTTTAATTTTTTCAGTGTTGCAGTATCACCTCGAACTACAAGAGGAGTTACATTAGTCCAAAAATTAATTAATATAGCAATTATTTTCTTCTATATTGTTATAAGTTATCAAAGCTATAGGGAGCCATTTCAGATGCAGGTTGCCGACCACTGACCAATAGGATGATTTTTTTTAACGCCGTGATCACCTGACGTTTGTACAAGCAAAACATTTATTTAAACCATGGTCTTAGCAGATGGTAATATTGAGAAAGAACTTTATGATTTGTGCTACCCTCTTGTTTGCATGTACGGGGGTGTACAAAGTGCAGAGGGGCAGTTCTGAAGTTGGCAGGGCAGGGTGCTTCCACAAGGCCATGGCCAATCATTTCCTTACAAGGATGGATACAGAATTGTATTAATACTTCTGATTGCCAGTCTGCTAACTTCCAGCCCACTAGCCTACAACCTGCCTAATCCCCAACTCTTGCTCTTGCTCCTGTTCCTGTTCCTGCTCCTGCTCCTGCTCCTGCTCCTGCTCCTGCTCCTGCTCCTGCTCCTGCTCCTGCTCCTGCTCCTGCTCCTGCTCCTGCTCCTGCTCCTGCCTCAGCTCTTGCTTGCTGCCCCAAATAAATGTACTTTAATTGGAAACTAGAGAATGCAATTCCTGAAGAAATTGCTAGTGGGAATGCTCTATGCTGAAAAGCTGACGCTGAACTGCTATGCTGAAATGTAATGTGTAAGAAGAAAGTGAAGAATTTAGATTGAAATGATACATGAACACTGGGGGCTTGAATGTGTGATGAGAGAAGAAAAGAAAGTAAAAAGGCTTGGAAAAGCAGCAGAATATTTGAACCGCAAACTTTTGAATTAACTTGATGGCGAATGATTTGTCGCCATGGCAACGGCATTTGATGACACCCCATAATACGCTTAGATGCGTTGATGGCTGCATCGTTACCAAACCTGTGAAGTTTTGGGCCATTTCGAGCATTTGAACTGAAGTTGTGAGAAAACCGTGTTTCATAGTGAGCATTGTGTTGCCAAGGCAACAGCATTTGAAGAAATCTTAAAACTGTAAATAGATGTCTTCACGGCTGGACTGTTAGCACACATGTGAAGTTTGAGCACTTTTTGACCATTTTCATAGGAGTTATAGCAATATCGTGTTTTACGGCGAGGGATGCGTTGCCATGGCAACAGCTTTTGAGGAAAACTCACTAATGGCACATAGACATGTTGAGGGCTGGACCATTAACCATTATCTGAAGTCTGCTGCTCTGAGCATGTCAGTTGGAGTTATGACATCATCGTGTTCCATGACACAGGTGTTTATATTTGAGATAACGACGTGTCCAGAGATCAAAGGTTTCCATGGTGATGTGCAGTAATCTGTGAGAGGAGAGCATTTGCATTGTTCTGAATGAGAGATAAACCTCTTATGCTGCGTTCACACCGGACGCGATGCGAATATTCGCTTCGCTCTAATCGCTCTTATCGCATTGCTCGAGTTTCACCGCGGCTGTCAGCTGTGTTTACTCGCATCATTCAAACAAGACGCGCTGGCTCGGGGGCTACAACTACAACATAGTGAACATATTTTACCGTGATTTAATTGTAATACACGTTTCTAAATGATGCTGAAGTAACAACATACTGATACCGGTTAGTAAAAACCATGAATTAATGCTTTGACAAGTGCAAGGCGAAAAACCTTTTAAAATGCTTGTTTTCTGAATGAAGATCGGATCGACCAGGCTAAGCTAACGTTGTATATGCTCCGTCCACACTCATAACAACGGCCTATACAGACATAAATAAACCAGTGACTGTATTCGCCATGATACAGACAGTCTGTGGTTTGTACTTGTTTAACTTTTGTCTGGTTTCTGAACAGATATGAGGAGCTGTGAGCCTGTGTGCTAACTGCTAACAGCTAACGGCTGATGTTTTCTGGTTGAATGTCAGTGACGGCAGGCTGAGATCCTCACCGCTGATTGGCTACCGCGAGATCGCGTCACATGAATATGCTCGCCGTCGGAGTGAATTCGCGTCTGTCTGCATCTCTGCATTGACTTTACATGTAATCGCGCCGCCCCCAAACATCGCATCGCGTCCGGTGTGAACGCAGCATTACATGTGAACGTTTTGTTGAAGAACCGTAACAGTTATCGGTGTGTACTTTCGGGTTAATACGGCTGCTGCTGTGGGGAAAGATGAGGCTGAACTTACGATGGGGTTTAATGGAGACATGTTGAAAGTTGTTGTCACTTCATGCCCTCAAGAGGCATTTTGTTTAATTATTTTTGCTTAATTTTTTTTCATTTTTCAAGCTACGAGATGTTTTCCTACGTTTGTCATGACAAATTATGTCTCAGGAGTGTAGGGTTTGGGAATTATGGCAGGTTTAAAAAAAAATATGAAGGCGAATTTCAAGCTGTCCTCCACTAGCTTTGAGATCACACCTTAACGAGCTGGTCAATACACACTAATGTTAAAATCTGAAGAAGGCCTCTTTACCAAGGTCTGAACAATGTTTAATATTTCTAAAAGTATGAATAGGATTTAAAAGTTGTTTAACACGAATAATGTCAGAAAGATGTGTAACATTTTAAAGTTGGAATGAGGTTTCTGAGTGAAAGTATGAAGGAACAGTTAGCAGTTGAAGTCGCATGAAGATTTTTCAAGTCTGAAGAGTTTCTCCATTGACTTCCATGTTAAAAATGTGATGAATTATGGGATGTATCTCTGGAATATGAAAGTTATGAATGAGTAAAGTAATAGCCATCGATTCCCGACCGAGCTGAACGTTTTGATGTTTGAACGGAGTTTCTGCGATGTGGAATGTGGGAGAAGAAGAGGTGCAAAATAACCCGGCGGAATAATAAAGAATTTTGTGCGTAGCATAACAGATAGTTGGAATGCTGTGTCAGCATTCCCACTAAATGAATCATGTGTGGTCTCCTTCTTTTGTCCATCCTTGAGCCAGGGCGTGACATGGGGGCTCATCCAAATCACATTTTGTTAGTATGAGTTTTCTGTGCTAATTTAGGTTGCAGTATCACACATGATGTAGTGGTTTGGGAGAGCTTTAAAATAATCTAGTTTGGGCCAGTATTCTTTTAGGTAAATATGCTAAAATGTTTGGTGTGGCATGTGACTGGTGTTCTCCTCTGTGAGGCCTAGCAGCAGGTTCTAATAGAGAGTCTGTTGTGGGGGGTTTGGTTTAGTGTGACAGAGAAAGTGGCTAGAGCAAATTGTCTCGGAATCACGTCCATGGTTTCTTGTGGGGTCGCTGTGTATACAGTTGCCTTCCAGTACCACTCGGTTTCAGTGAATAAATACCCGGCCGTCACAAGTATCTGTACGAAGATGTCACGGTAGAGCAAAGCATGCAGGACCCAAACGCAGATTCAACAGAAAAATACCTTTAATCCAAGGCTCAAATGATATATACAGAACTCCTCACCGTGAACACAGTCAAAGACTAACAAGGATCTAACAATGACAGACAGAAAAACCGGAACTTAAATGCACACAAGACTAATCACACAAACAAGACACAGGTGAGGAGGGAGGAGAAAACACAGGGGCACAAGGTGAACACAATCAGGTAAATCAGGTAGGAGGGAACACAGAGACAGGAAGCAACACAGGAAGAAGGACCAGACAACACAAGGAGGAAAACATTTCAAAATAAAATGGAAAATGAAAACCACAATCCCAAACCATGACAGAAGACTAGGGAAGAGTTTAGTCGGATAAGTCACATACTTTAATTAGTTAGTTGAGCATGGGGAGTCACCATTGTTGTTGCCACTAGTTGCATAGTGTAAAGGTTTGGTGTATGTTACCTCAATTTGGTTATCTAGGTTGCTAGATTTTTGTGGTTTGATATGGCTAATATTATGGAAGATTTTGTTCAGTGTCCCTCGGATGAGTTGTTGGAGCAATGTACAAAGGAGCAGTTGAGTTGAGTTGAAGATTGCTCATTATTACTCAAGTATTACAAACAAAGGAAAACCTGAAAAGTATTATAAAGGCTCATTTGCAAGACTGTGGGGTACTGATGGACAGGGGAGGTAAGAGCATTGTAACTAATTATGTGTCTGGCTTAACATTTGAACAACAGAAAGAATTGTTGATTTTGAGGTTAGACCATGAAAAAGAGGTAGAACAAATCAAATACCAAAAGGAACAAATGCAACTGGATTTGGAACTGCAAAAATTGGCTTTGATTAAGTCAGGTAAAATGTCTGCATCGGTTTTGAATGAGGAACTCGTAAGTTCACGTTTTGATGTTGCAAGTAATTTACGGTTGTTGCCAAAATGTAACGAAAATTATGTAGACCCTTTTTTGTCTGTTTGAGCGTGTTGCTGATTCAAGGGGCTGGCCTGATGAGGACAGCACTTTAATGTTGCAGTGTGTGTTTACAGGTAAAGCACAAGAAGCCTACATACTTACGATACGGTGAAATCGGCTGTTTTGAAGGCTTATGAGTTGGTGCCTGAAGCGTACCGCCAACGATTTAAGGACTGGCGAAAGATTGGAAACAAAACACATGTGGAATTTGCACGGGATTTGATCTTACATTTCAAGTGCTGGTACTCTTCTTCTGGGGTAAAAACTTTGGATCAGTTATGTGATTTAGTCATTCTGGAGCAGTTGAAACAGTCTTTCCCTGATAACATTGCAACATATATTAATGAACACAAAGTCACACTGGCTGACGAGTATGTGTTGACGCACAAGCGCATCTTTGGTGAGCGTTATGATAGGAATGAATCCCAGAAAGCAGGTTCTTTGTCCTAAAGGTTTGCACAGCATCCTAATGGCACAAGCGATGCAAATGTGTGTCATTATTGCAATCAACAGGGTCATTGGAAAAAAAGAATGTCCTTTGCTAAAGGGAAAAAGCAACAACTTTCATGTGAAGTCAGTTGGTTTGGCTACAACTATTCTACTACTAGGCTACTTACTATATAAGTTGGTGAAACAGAAGTCTTGGCTCCATTGCAAATGCAGGTTAAGCCAGTTGACATTTCAGAGGTGGAGTCGGGTTCTGCTCCGTTTATGTTTGATCGTTTTGTAACTATGGTTGGGAATGAGAAGAAAGTTCAAGTCAGGATTTTGAGGAACTCAGGAGCTTTGAATACTTTTGCGAGGGCATCATTTTAGGAAATGACCTGGCAGGTGGTCGTGTTTGGCCAGATTATGCAATGCCAGTCAATGGTAACATAAACATTGCAGGGAAGAGTTTTTCATTTAGAGGCGGGGACTGGATTTGTCCTGATACGTGTTTCCCGTAAGTCTCTTCAGTGTAAATGATTGGAAATGCAAAACATGTGGCAATGTTTATTGGCCTAGGATGTCAGAGTGCAACATTTGTAACACACTGAAGTATGCCAAAGAGAGAACAGGTTATGGTGGATGTTTCAACAAAAGGGAGAAAGTGGAAAAATTATGAATTTGGTTGGAAAATGAAATGTGGGCGGTATTATGGTGGGAAGAGAGCTACAGTAACATCCTTGGGTAATGTGGGGCAGGCAAGGGGAGCTTTGTCCCATTATTATTAAAGTTTTGGCCATACAGGCATTCCCTTTTCCGTCCACTAAGCAGCAGTAGTTGCATTTCCGGGGGTTAGGGTTAGGCTGTAACGATTGTGGGTTTAGTGCATATTTCACTTCATGTACCTTTTTCATAGTGTCCTTCTTTGCCTAGTATCACTTTTGATAGGCTTATAATGCAGTCTTTATGTGCTCTTAAAAGTGCTATTTGGATTTATGTATTTGAAGAAAAATGTTGTGTCTAATGTTGGTGTTTTTTTTCAGGGTCTGAGGTGGTACCTCATTCTTAAGGGGGGAGGTGTGACGGCCCTCTAGGCCTCAGACTCAATTCACTCCCCCCAATCAGGAAAGATGGCTGACAACTGATTTTGGTTATCTGCTCAGCTACAAGTATGGGTGCCTGAGCAGTCAGTGGCCGTTTCTCAATGTCGAGTATAGCTGCTGCAGAGCCACTATTTCAAGTATACTACGTCATCGAGTGGCGCCGAATGCTGGGCATTTAACATGCATTTAAACAGTCCTTCGGCGCCACTCGATGACGTAGTATACTTGAAATAGTGGCTCTGCAGCAGGTTTACTCGACATTGAGAAACGGCCTGCTTCTCTCTCTCCTCGTGGGTTGCTTGGCTCTACTGGATCTTGGTTTGTTTGTCTTTGTTTTATATACTGATGCATGTTCACACACCTACTAACTTCACACATTACTGATTAACTGACTTCACAATTTACTTAGTTTTTTTAAATAAATGTACTTTAATTGGAAATGAATCATGTGTGGTCTCCTTCTTTTATCCGTCCTTGAGCCAGGGCATGACACTATCCCTTAAATATTTAACCTGAAGTTTTGAGGGTCTTTTTGTATAAGGGAACACAAGGGCAGCACTACAGCATTACAGATAAGCTTTTTCTCATAGTTAGAATCCCTATCCACTTTTCAAGGCGTGGCTGTTTTATTATTTCTCTTTGGGGACAGAGATCCTGGAAATGAAACCATAATATAACTCATATCCATTAGTCCTAATGCACTAATGACTGGAACACACTCATTTCCACTTACAATGTTGAAAAAACATGCAGTTGCATGAGCAACGGACGGAGCGAAGATTGTTATCTGGATATTGTGAATTCATTGAGTTTTCAAATAATGTGGTGAGACAAGTACAGCTTAGGAGTATATTGTTATTCTTTAAAAAAGCAGATCCTAAACATGTCATTCTGAAGAGCAAATACATACAACTTGCACATGTCACTGTTGAATCAGTAGAAAAATAAATAAACCAGTTGTTAAAGCAGTAGCAGAAAATATAGTCACATGGGAGATACAAACTGACTGATTGTTTAAAAAAAAGAAAGAGGCCCATGCTAGTTCTTTGTTTAATAACTTGCTTCTGCCTTCAAAAATATAGTTTTGATAATAAGTTGATGACAATGTTTTGATATAAATGTTTCCCAGTATAAGTTTATTTATCACAAAAATATTGTATGTTAATACAAATTATCAGAGAGGGGTTCATTGGACCTTATACTCTGCCGACATTTGGATGTAACTGAAGTGCTCAAAGTTTGCGAAGTAACAAAGTGCAAAAATAAGTAACATATACATTTTTAATCAACAATCACCCATAGAACTCAACCAGCAACAATATGTACTGCACAGTACGGCACCACTTTAACCCTTAGATGCATAAGTGGGTCTTTTTGGACCCGGTGAGGTGGTTTTCTTAGAGTATCTTTGTAATTAAAAAATGTTATCATTTCATATTCCTGCTATTCCTCAAAAAACATGTTTTGGACATTATGCCATTCAAATTTTAAATTTAAATTTTAAGAAATTGTAGTTTTTGTATTACTACCCCAAGCTTCCATAAGTGGGTCAAAAATGACCCGCATGCATTTTCTATGGAATTATGTTTTTTTTTCAAAATGTAAAAAAAATCACAAAAATTATAAATAGTGAAAAATTAAATATAAAATATTTCTAGTGTGAACCAAAATATAATACTAAATATAATACAAGTGATTTTTCTTAACCAAAATGACAAAAATAGCATAAAAACACATATTATTCTAATACGGGTCCGTTTTGACCCACTTATGGGAGAGTGTGGGTCCAGTCACTCGTGCATCTAAGGGTTAAGACTGTTTTCCATCCAACCTTCCCTCCCGACTCCACCCCAGCAGCTTCCCAATCATGCCCTGCCCAGTTCATCATGTTGATTCTATCATTTCTGCCATGCACTGAGGAGAAAAGACCAAAACACAACTCAACGGTAAGAGATTAAAAAACTTTCCACAAAGATTTTTTAAATATTGTACAATCATTTGAGACCTTAAGGAACAGCAACTGTTGTCTTATGATTGTGTTAAGTTGAAGTCTATTTACACATTACAGCATGATATTAGGGTTGGGAATGGGTTACAGCTCCAATAAAAGCGAAATTCAAGTCTAATGCTTGATCTTATTTAATGGTATTAACAAGATTTAAAAAGGTATTTTGTACTACTTGGGGCAGGCAAGGTCAAAAGGGATGATACAAATAAACATTGCTTGTGTGTAATTGTGTAATTTACACTTTATTTCTTATATTCAAGGAAGTATTTATGTGGATAGATAGCACATAGGCAAGGCTACATGTGTTACTCTTCGGAATGAAAAGACATGCATTATTGTAATCAAATGATCACTTCAATTACAATTTTAAAGTGTAACGTGTAGTCTATTAATTTATGGATTTCTCTCTTCTCTCCTCAATGACTGTACAATGTTTTGTTTTTGTCAAGTGTCATAGTTGGATCAGGAAAAATGCACACCTATGTGTTTCTGCTCTTCCTCTTTATAGGTAAGCTCACTTAAAAAAATTATTTTATTTTAAACTAATATCACAATTAAGTATTTAAAGGATCTATTTAGACGTATCCTAATGCATGATGTAAGATTATACTGGTGGATGTGAGCCGCTGTAATGAGATTTCCTAGCTTTGAGAATCAGGAAGACACTAATAACATTGTAATGGTCTATGCTGCATGTGTAACGAGTTTATCAATCAGCAGAACCAGCCCTAATCGGATTTGAGATATTGGATTACATCACTGTTACACTGTTGAGTTGTTTCTGTTGTGCTTGTGTTTTTTTCTGTTGATGTTGTTTGTTTGTCATCCATCAACGAACATTTGATCAAAATGGTAATTTGCCATAACATAATGTATTCCAGTTATGATATAATAAAGGTTCTGCTGTGTGATGTTACATCATTTACAGTATTAATTCTACATTTTAGATCATTAATGCTATAATCTAAATAATGGCACCACCTTCATGTTTGTGCATTAAGTACTGAGCAACATTGGGAGCTTAAAGGGGAACTCCACCAATTTCACATAAGTATGTTCACCGATATTGGGGTGTGCGATTACAAATGTTGTACGTTTGTGTAAAGCCTTTTTTGGCTCTTGAGGCAGCTGTGTAAAGTCCGATAAATCGCCTCAGTTTATGTCACTTGAGTCAGCGTTGGTTCGGCTTGAGATTACAAGTTTTAAAAAGAAAAACATCTGAATGTGGGGATTTAGAAAGTTAGTGAGTTTGCCAGCGTCCTGCTACCCTGACGTGCTAATGGCCAGCGGTTCAAGGCAACATTAACATTGGCCGAGATGAGCATTACCCAAATCTCTGGGCGAACTGCAGACTAATTGCATTTTTTGAAAAAGTAGGTGCCAGGTTCGCCAAGAATGAAGAATAGTTGGAATAAATACCTTCTTTTAAATCATGCACGTCCGCCGAAACACTTCCTATTTTTAAATCCAGACTAAAAACGCATCTATTTGCCGCTGCTTTTAATTGAGCTGCCCATACTCACACTACAGTATGCCTTTTTAGTCATGTATTCTGTACCTGCTGTGTTTATTTATTTATTTTATTTCATTATCTTTGCTTTTTATGCCTGTTTTTAAATGCCATTTAATAATGTATTTATGCTGCATTTGTTCTTAAACGTCTTTTGTTTTTAATCTGTAAAGCACTTTGAATCGCCACGTGCTGAAAAGTGCTATATAAATAAAATTGCCTTGCCTTGCCTTGCCTTTATAAAAAAAACCCAATTGTGAGTTTGACAAGTTCATAGAGTAGGAGTGCATTAGGATTAGACGCATGGCTCAATCAAAACTTCAGAATTACAATTTGATGAAATGTAAAGCTTAATAATTAGCATTTTGATTGTTTACTACATGTGAGAGTGAAATTGATGAAGTCAAATGTGTGGTAAAATATGATCTATATGTTGTTATTATATGTTGTAATTATTACTGTTATTTGCCATTTTTGTAGGTGTGTCGGTGTGTTTACAAGTACTGGTTAGCTGTTTGCCCCTTTTCAGTCTTTATGCTAAGCTAGGCTAATCACCACCTGGTTGTAGTTCAATACTTAAAGGTGGGGTATGTAATTTTGGAGAAACCAGCTCGAGTGCGCTAGAATTTGAAAGTACACAACCGGAAAAGATCTGCCCCTTCCTTTAGACTTCCTTACAGAGCCCCTCCTCCAACACACACGAACGCGCACATGACCAATGAGGGCACGAGATAAGTTTGTGCACAGATGGAAGGCAGACAGGCAGGTAGGCCATCCAGTTATTTCGGCTCAGATGATTGGTCGTGCTTTTCACAGCGCTACGGCTTCCACAGATGACATTTTTGTATGTATTTATTGTCAAAGCATTTAATATATTCATTGCTATCGGGATGTTAAGAGCATTCCATGGAATATAACAAAAAGTGTTCCTGAAATAAATGACATACCCCACCTTTAAGGCACAGACACGAGAGTGGTATCAACCTTTTTATCAATTCTTAGAAAGAAAGCAAACGATCTCCTAACATGCTGAACTTCTTAAGTGACCAAACTGCTAATCCACAATAATTCCTGACTTTAACAAGAATCAAAATCCAAGTAATACAGAAACGTGAGATTTTAGAGAAAATTGTGCAAAACATTGCATAGTTTGGATTACAACAAAATCACTATAATAATGTACACAAAATGTACCATTTATAACCATGTTAGCTGCTGGTGTATTGGATTTGCTGAACAGTTGGTTCAACTAGTTCTTCAACTCATAAATGTCTATTAACTTTCACTTCAACCTTCTTTAGACTCTCACAATGTAGTGCTAAAGTACTGAAATTGGGTATATAAGTCTAAGGAGCATCTTAAATCATTTATATTGTACGTTTTATACAAACATCCTGTCTATGATTGCAGGTTCAACTTTAAACAAAAAGCAAGGAGATTTCGGCACTTTTACCGCCTGCCGCTACAAGAACAACAGCCTCAGGTTCAAGCATCCAGTCTACTCATTAATAACAGAGTTCTCGCATTCATTGCCATTATTTTCTATGCATTTGTTGTATGTTTTGACAACAATTAAAGTATGCCACAACATTTTTGATCTATTTAAGGTTGGACTGCTCTTATGGAGAATGTCAACACTCTCCAAAGTTTGTCTGTACATTTACGGCATCGGTTGAGTTCCTGAAGGCTAACACATCAACCAACTGCAAGCCTGTTCTCCCAGATCATCGTGGGCAGTACCGCAATAAAACCACAAGCTACAGCTGCAACCTGATGCGAAAAGGCACAACGTATGTGAAGAATATTACCATAAACTACAGTATACTTAAAGGAAAAGGTTAGTAATACTTTCAATTTAAATTATTTCTTTTGGTTGAAATATGTCTGCTAGGTGAACAGGCTAATAACAATGTCACTTGTATACTTGCTGTTTAAATTTTTGAACTAATTCAAAATCTAGGCACTTCCGTCGAAGCTTCAAAAGTAGAACATTGCTCTACTTTTGAAGCGAGCAACGCAAGCAAAACGAAGCGACGGAACCACAACGCAGTTCGGCAAAGCGTGACGTCACCCCATTCAAAGTGAATGGGCAGAAGCGTTGAAGCTTCAACGTACGCCGCCGTGTGGACGTACCAAAACTCTCACACAATGCAGGCTTTAACTTATAACTTAACTTATGAGGCAATATACCTCACCTCTAGTGAGTTGGCCAGCCCTTCGTATTTGTTTCTGTATGTGGACCTCAGTGAGGAAACATTTGGACACCCCTGCTTTAAAGTTTACTATGAAGATAACTAGGAAATCTTCATTTCAGCCAAAAGCCATAAAAAAAAAGACAAGTTGTTTTCAAAATTCCTTGTGTGGTCTGAAATTACAAATGTTATAAACTTGAAATAAATCAGACATTTTTCTTCAAATTAGGTTTATGAGAGCCCAGTCGATACCACCAAATTCCCATACGATGTTTCAGTGCACAAACCTCGTTACGTTAAATGTTCGAATAAAGTCAATGTAACACATAGCAGCAAAAGGATTGCTTCTGAGTTAAATGTCTTTCTCTCTGTTTCCCTTCAGCATTCATCAAGCCCTGTCCTGACACCACAGGCTTACTGATGCATCGATCTCCAACCTTACTTTGGCCTGTGGTGGTTCTGTCTTTATGGAGGGTCCTCAGTACAGACAGCCAGACAACATGAGTAGGGGCTGTCAGGGAATAATTCTGTATACATGTTTACCTTTTGCCCTCTGACACAGATGACCAACCTTGAGCAGCCGCTATCTCCCTTATATCTGCCCAAGCATTTTGTTGTTGTTACCAGTTTATGACCGGGCAACTCTCGGTCAGAGATAGTTATTGTTGTGGGACACCTGGAACACATCCTTCTCGGGGTGTAGATGACCCCGAGCCATAAGCAACAACAACTGTGATTCAGTGTCCTCAGCTGTTTAGTCTAACTATTGAAGAATGTTGATTATTACACTCTGAACTAGTTAAAACCTGGAACGACAGGAGGGTTCTTCAGAATTGATGTGGCATCTCAACCGTGTGGTCAGATCGTGGCCCGTGACATGTCTTGTCAATTCTCCGGCCGAAGCTCCAAATAAACCGTCAGTGTTTGCCATCAAAGCTTCAATTCTCCTCGTGTCTCTTTGAGTCCTGACTCCAATTGCTTCAGAAGTTTCCCCCACAGGGGCTTTGAATAACAGAAATATGACATTTAACTGGAGAGCACTGTTTTTAGAAGTTCATAAATGTATGATTTATTTATTTATTATGTCGACAAAAACATTCAACTTCAGGAGATCCTTTTAGACGGGCAGGTAGTGCCTTTGCTGTAGTAATAGTGTGTATGTTTGGAGATTGGCCCTTTGGATCAATGTATGTTTGCTCTTCTAGGAAGCGGACTGCCCGTCTATATTGGGGATATGGAGTGATTCATTTTCAGAACAGTGGGCAGTCCCCGTCACTCAATCATTGATTCATCATTGTCATTGCTTAACACTCAACTCAACCCTAATACTGTGTAGAAATAAAAATGTTTTTAATGTGATTGCTATTATTCAGCATGTTATTGTAACTATAAGTGTAAATGTTGAGCTTCATAGCATTTCTTATCATTTGTGACAGGACTGAACCGAGTGTATGTCTTTATCATTGTTTGATGTATTTGATACACGGCCTTCACCAAAGCTTATTGTCAGTTCATAATGGTCCACTTTTTTTACCTTCAGGGCTCGGTTGCTTGCTCAAGGAAAGACAGTGAGTGTAAAGGCTTCCATTGCTGGTAATAAAAATGAAAAAGAAAAATTGAAGTGCATCGTTTATGGTAGAGTACATATTTATTGATATACTTTGCTCTTTGTGAGTAAAGTTACATGTAATAGTTTTAGGCCAATGATATTTAAGTATATACCAAAGCATTCTGTGGATTGGCTTTTTAATTTTTTTATTTGCAACATATAAGACATAGGTTGGATGGGAATAAAGATCATTATTTAACTTGCCTAAAACAAGCACCAGTCAACAGCTTGTGGTGTGTGATCCTGTGCTCTATACACTGTTAACTTTTAGTACTCAACCACTTAACCATTACTCCTGACTATAATTTTCATAAATGAGCTTCTGCGGAAAGCGTCCTCTGCTGTGCCTTTTTGATGATGGAAGTGATGTTCTTCTCCTTCTTGAGGTCCTCGGTGTTGTGATGGGGGCAGGCAGGGCTGCGTTGTTTAAAATTCCACAACTATCTCCACTGTATTCAGAGCGTTGAGCTTTAACATGTTCTCACCGCACCAAGTTACCAGATGATCTATATCCCACCTGTAGTCAGACCAATCCCCACAGAGATGAGTCCAATGAAGGTGGTGTGTGGTACCCAGCTGTACGTCCTGCTTCCTGTCAAACAGGAAATCAGGTAAGCGCAGCTGGAAGAGTCCTGTAGCAGAGCCGGGATGATGGTGTCAAAGGCAGAGCTGAAGTCCACATCAGGATCCTGGCGTAGAGTGTGTTTGTAACCTGTATGCTACTTGTTGGGGAAATATTTTCCAAGGCCCATAACTTTGACCCAGTTTATCAGTTCATACTGTCCTGACTGAGCACACGCACCTGTTACCTTGGCTGCTGTGCTCTCAGTGTTTTGTCTCCCTGTTCCTGCCTGTTGGCGTCAGCTGATAGAGGTGTTATGATTCTATCTTGTTATGCACAATGTGGATTATTCTCTCAGAACTAGCTAAATACATGGGTCTGGGGGAGAGTTCTTCAGAATTGACGTGGCAACTCTACCGTGAAGTCAGAACCTCTGGCTCTTGGACTTGTTTTGTGAATCCTCCGGCCGAAGCTCCTAATAAACCATCAGTGTTTGACATCAAAGCTCCAGCTCTCCCCGTGTCTCCTTCCTGAGTCGGTGACTCCCACTGCATTGCTACACAGAAGTTTCCCCCACACTACTGATGACGTTATCTTCACTTAGTTTTCTGTTCAACTGACCATAGCAGTTTAGATACTTGCAGACATGTTTACCTAACTAATGTTGCAAGAAATCTGTCAAGTATTTTTGTTAAATATATGCAAGATCCAGAGACTAACGTTTATTTCCTTAAAGTGTGGGTCAATCACCTTTTTGGTGATCAGTTCATTTGTATTCATCTGTCGAGCATAATAGCTCGCCATGAATACCCGCTGTTTGCTAGCTCTATATTTTTTTATGAAAATGATACCTACTTCTGTTAGAAATAGTTTTGGGTATAATTGTTTGATATGTACTTTTACATTGTTACTCAAGGCAACAGCTACACCAAGTGGCCAGGTGAAGGAAGATAACTTTTCAAATTAGGTGACGTTAACTTTATTGATAGGCCAAACCGGAAGTTAGCATCACAAGGGGTCCCTCAACATAAAGCAATGTAATTTCCTGATTGGATTACAGTATATTGCAGAAAATAAGATTCAAGACAAGTGGGAAACATGGGGTCTATTGAGATTGCCTCTTTCAGAGCCAGGCGATTTCAAGAACTGAAGTTTTCTACACTTTTGGCCACACTGCTCAGAAGTTGCCACTGAGTCTATTCTGTATAGTCATATATTTTTGTATTGCCAATCACTTTTATTTTTTTACAGCCTTATAAAAAATAAGTTTAATAATTCAAATGCATGTTTTCAGAATAATTAAGAAATGCTGGAAATTCTAGCATGGGTATTGAGCTGCTGATGTTAAACAACTTTGAGTAATTACAAGGGATTGGCATCAAAATTGCCAGGTGTTCTGGGTCTGTGTGTGGATAACTGTACATTCATGTGAGGTAAGCCTCATCAAAGTAAAACAATGATTTAAGGATTCAAGTTTTCGAGGATTTAAGATTCGAGGAACATTTATAGACAATATGCAACTGTGATGGGTTCCAAAGTTGGGAACAATACAGAAATCTGTAAAATACAGAGATAATCAAAGATTACGAAGAAAGACTATTTAGAAACACCACACAAATAGGCATCTTTAAACTAAATAACTTCTTAACATTTTTAAATGATATTAACAGTTCTGTAAAATGTTATCGTTCTGTTTTACCGCACGTAACAATAAAGCAATATCCATTAATTTATACCTGTAGTGGAAACAAATCTATACTGTGCAAAGTAATTCAACATAACACCTGGCGATCTGCGACTGCCTGCAAGACTATAACGAGGAAAAATAAAAACATTTCACCCAATGTGCAGGGTCTAAACTGCCTGCAAGACTTTACTCTGGTAAAATAAAAATAAAACACCTGTCGTAAGAAGAAGAAGCAGAAGATATACTTTATTCATCCCTTACAGGGAAATGTCTTTCCCCACTCTGTTGTGTTTACACACATTACACACACAGGGGAGGATATACATGCAGAAACACAGAGAATATATATGCACACACAACCAAATGCAGATAGGAGAAGTGGCAGAGAGGCTGCCAGGTACCCGGCGCCAAGGGAGCAGTTTTTAGGTTAGGTGCCTTGCTCAAGGGCACCTCGGCAGTGGCCTTGGAGGTGAACTGGCACCTCTCCAGCTACCAGCTCCCTCCATATTATGTTTTTTGGTCCGATCGGGACGTGAAGCAGCGACCCTTCGGTTCCAAGACCAAGTCCATACAGACTGAGCCACTGCCGCAGGTCGACACAGCTTGGAGTTTCTTCGTTTTGAAAGTAATGACCAAAACAATACATAACTATCTTTATAAAATCTCCAAAATTAAGTATACCTGAATTTGTAATTGTATAATTTATACCAACTAATAACCTGTGAAGAACGCGGAGCATTCAGTCCTCCGTCATCAGATTGCCACTTGAGGAGAGGCTGGAAGTGTCCACCTTGAGACAACCCATGAAACAGCTACTCACATGTCACACGTTCCACCTGCTGCTGACATTTATATGTTTCTACACAAATAATATGATACAATTATGTCACTGTAAACTACGTCATAAGATAAAGCCCTCGAAAACTAAATGTTCAGCTAATTTAATAAAAAATTCAAACAACTGTTGCACAATTTTGGGTCTACCACACAGTAGAGCTACAATTAGCAACTGGAGGGTTGTAAACAAACAACATTGAAACTAATGTTACAATAAGCAGGGCCGGTTCTAGACATTTTGGTGCCCTAGGCGAGATTATGATTTGGTGCGGGTTTTGGTTTACTCTCCTATAGTATACAATAGCTGCTTTCACACCAAGTACTTTGCCGTACTTAGCGCCCAGCACTTAGTGCCCAGCACGTAGTACCCTATGGAACTAAGTACAGATCGCGTTCACACCGGAATAAGTTCCCTGAGGGAAGATTAAGCGAATGAATCCGCTGACGTCACTTCTTCTTCTTCTGCTTTGGGTTTACTGGCAGGCCGTATACTGCCACCCGAAGTCCCCGGCCGGAAGTCCCCGGAGTTGGGGACTGGCTTCAGTAGAAGCTGTTGGGACTCCCAGCAGCTTCTACTGAAGCCTTCTGAGTAAATTGCCAGAACACCGACACCTCCTCATCACTCCACCGCTCCCATGTTTTTTTTTGTGTTGCCATAAGTTATTCTCTCT
Source organism: Dissostichus eleginoides (assembly GCA_031216635.1). Taxonomy (NCBI): domain Eukaryota; kingdom Metazoa; phylum Chordata; class Actinopteri; order Perciformes; family Nototheniidae; genus Dissostichus; species Dissostichus eleginoides. Next base: position 9,844,559 of record CM062268.1, on the reverse strand, counting down.
CCGTTGGTGCGCGGGGCTAATGCTAATGCTAATGCTAATAATGCTAATGCAAGCAAATACAATGGCGGCTTCAAAAAACTTTTCAGAGTTTTACGGGGCGTGGTTTGCTATTCGCCCAGCCAATCAGAAATTGGTACTTTTTTCTCCCTAGGATAGTACCACCTCTCTAGCAGGCACTAAAAATGGGGGTAAAAGTTATCTGAACTAAGTTCTCTTTTTGGTGTGAACGCAAAATTCCAGGCACTATCGGAACAAACGGGAAAAGTACGGATAAAAGTACTCCGGTGTGAAAGCGCCTATATTGGAATGATTTCAAACCTGTTTTTATTTATCCTAATAATTATAAAGGTGTACCTTGGAAATATTTGTTTACATAAATTGTGACCAAACCGTTTGAGACCCACTGAGATAACAGACTAAAGTGAACTATCTAAACACTCAGAGTCCTTTACCTCACTGAGCTGTAGTTATCCTCAATCCAACAACAATCCGCGGTACCGATGCGCGCCTTCTCTCTCTCTCTTGATCGCTCGGAGGCTCGCTCGCACTTTGGCTGTGAGCCGGGGACGCCTGATAAGTCAACATCCCCCACTTTCATCACTTACAGCTCCCATCGTACAGGGCAAATTAAAAGTGTAACCGGGGTGGAAAGGGTGTTACCTTGACTTAATTATGAATGTTGTTACATCAAGGCTGAAAATTAGGATGAGTCAAACAGTCAAAAATGTTTTTTTCCCTCCCAGACCTACCAGCAGCGCCCCCCCCAGATCTGGCGCCCTAGGCGACCGCCATGTCGCCTATGCCAAAAACCGGCCCTGACAATAAGCATTCCATTCAGTTATAACCCCTATATTCCACCGGGTCCGTCTGCGCCGCGTTACGGCTGCACCGCGGCGTTCACAGCGATCGCGGCCACTCTGTCAATGGGTGCTATTCCACCAGACGCGTCGCGTTACGGCTAGAAGCGTCCCAGAAGCGTCCCAGAAGCGTCCCAGAAGCCTCTCGGCGCTGGGCTCCGCTAAAACTAGGATGCGAGTCTATTTTCGACGCGACGCGAGGCGTTGCATAGCGCCGGGCAGGAAGTGGACTGGTCAGAGCATCCAGTCAATCCCCAAAATAAACTAATTTTGCAGACCCTATCCCTCCGTAGTCGGAGGAGAAATGTGGCGTTCTCCTCCGGTTTACAGGCACTGTGTAAATTATAGAATAATTATGATGATGAATGCATTTTTTTACCACTAAAATACAGCAACACATCTTTGATTCATGTCGTTTATAACTGGAATATTACAATTATTATTAACTTTGTCTGCCTGTCCAGGAAATATGCCCAAATCAACAAAAACTGCGAGCCGGCACGCAAGACGCTCCGCTTCTGAAACGCGCCCGTAGGGTTATTTATGACGCTGGAGGAGGTCGGACCAAAACCGCGGCGCAGCTGTGACGCGGCGCAGACGGACCCGGTGGATGAGACAAATGATTTGACACAATATGGTTTTGTTATTAAATGTAGTGTTTATTTGGTTTTGCATTTATTCTACATGCATTTGTCATTTTTAATCCTCCATCTTTATCCACTATGCATTTATGGATTGGAAGACGATACATTTCCTTTCATTCCTTATACGTATCAGTGTTTCTCAAACTTTATCATATATCAAGGACCACTTAACCAATAAAAAAACAGTCGCGGACCACCTAACTCCACAAATATCCAAAATCACATTTCTAGAACAGATTACAAATCGCCTGGCAACATGTGTGATGAAGGTGTTGCGCTGGGCTATATCATGCAATCGAAAGTGAAACTTAAACTCGCTCCATTGCGGAGATATTCCCGCGAGAGTGCGGAAAACTCAAATTAATTAATTTATTTCAAATGTGAAATTTGACCAATATACTCACGGACCACTAGGGGACGCTCACGGACCACCAGTGGTCCGCAGACCACACTTTGAGAAGCACTGCATGGATGTCACAAGCAATACGTCATTCTTGTCCTCGTTATAGTGCCACTTACTAGCAGCAACCTTTGCACTGGTTTAGTTCAGTGGTTACTTCGAATGATGTTTGTTCTCTGTTCTTTCGCGGGATCGAACCACGGGCGCTGTCCAGTGTTTTCTGTCTCTCTGGTCTGACATGCTGTAGTCATGTAAAGGATTCTCATTCTCAGTTTATTTGGTTTTGCAAACATTTGTCATATTTAGTAGGCCTACTCCATATTCTTTATCCACGATGCATTTATGGACTGGAATAAAGATTAATTTCCTTTTATTCCTTATATGTCTCAAGCAACACGTCATTCTTGTCATGTTTATAAAGCCACCCACCTGCCCAAACTTCCGCGCTGGCTTAGCTCAGTGGTTACTTCGAACAACAATTCATTTCCAGAATTCGTACGTTCTCTGTCCCTTCGCGGGATCAAACCACGGGCGCAGTCCAGTGTTTTCTGTCTCTCTGGGTTGACATGCTGTAGTCATGTAAAGGATTCTCATTCTCAGTTTATTTGGTTTTGCATGCATTTGTCATATTTAGTAGGCCTACTCCATATTCTTTATCCACGATGCATTTATGGACTGGAATAAAGATTAATTTCCTTTTATTCCTTATATGTCTCAAGCAACACGTCATTCTTGTCATGTTTATAAGCCACCCACCTGCCCAAACTTCCGCGCTGGCTTAGCTCAGTGGTTACTTCGAACAACAATTCATTTCCAGAATTCGTACGTTCTCTGTCCCTTCGCGGGATCGAACCACGGGCGCAGTCCAGTGTTTTCTGTCCCTCTGGTCACACATGCTGTCGTCATGTAAAGGATTCTCATAAATACCAACATTTTACTTTCAAAAACTGTCTCAGTTTGGACATTAAAATAGTAAATACTTGAATCAGTGAAGCAAAGTTGCTTTGAAAGAATATCTAATGTTGATGTTGATTTTGTTTCAGTAATTAAACTAAATAATTCCATACCGTGCCATGTAATTTTAAGGTAGGCTAAATATAGTTTCCCACGACCAAACATAAAAACATAAATGTTTGGAAAGAAAAGTTTTATATTTTTTGTTTAATATTTCCTTTTTTTATAGTCACATGTTTATTTGGTTTTGCATTTATTCTACATGCAATTGTAATTTGTAGTCCTCCATATTTTTATCCACGATGCATTTCTGGACAGGAAAAAATATGAATTTCCTTCATTCATTAATAAAGATTCATCTTCTTCTTCTTCCTTATATGGATGTCACAAGCAACGCGTCATTCTTATCATGTTTATATCGTCACTCATGGAATGAAAGCTGAGCGCTGGTTTAGCTCAGTGGTTACTTCGAACGTCAACTGTTTCTCTGTCTCCTCGCGGGATCGAACCACGGGCGCTGTCCAGTGTTTTCTGGTCTAACATGCTGTCGTCATGTAAAGGATTCTCATAAATACCAACATTTTAGCCTACTTTCAAAACTGTCTCAGTTTGGATATTAAAATAGTAAATACTTGAATCATTGAAGCAAAGTTGCTCTGAAAGAATATCTAATGTTGATGTTGATTTTGTTTCAGTAAAGTAGCCTACATTGTATTTAACTAATTAATTCCATAACGTGCCATGTCATTTTACAGTAGCCTACATTTCCCACGGCCAAACATAGAAACATACATGTTGGCAAAGAAAAGTCTTACATGTTTTGTTTATTTCTTTCTTTCTCGATAGTCATGTGTTTATTTGGTTTTGTATTTATTTTATCCAAGCATTTGTCACTTTTTGTTCTCAATGTTCTTTATCCACGATAGCAATTATTGACTGGAAGAAAGATTAATTTCCTTTTATTCCATATATGTCTCAAGCAACATGTCATTTTTGTCATGTTTATATAGCCACCCACCTGCTCGAAGTTCCGCGCTGGCTTAGCTCAGTGGTTACTTCGAACAACAATTCATCTCTAGAATTTTTACTGTTCTCTGTCCCTTCGCGGGATCGAACCACGGGCGCAGTCCAGTGTTTTCTGTCCCTCTGTCTGGTTTGACATGCTGCCATCATGTTAAGGATTCACATACATATCAACATTTTACTTTCTTAAATTGCCTCAGTGTGTACATTAAAATATAAAAATACTTTATTTCAGAGCAAAGTTGCTCTGAAATAAATGTTGAGTTTGTTTTTGTAATGGCATTGTATTCACTTGTTCTCTTTAAATAATTCCATACCACACCATTTCATTTTACAGAAAATATATATATATTTTGTATTATTGTTTATTTTTTAAACCGAATATATTATTTCAGACTTCCGGCTGACACTCGCCTCAACACTGGTCCCTATCGGCTGTGGTCTGCCTTCATTTGTGCAGCGTTAATCTCACAATATATTGTTTTTTCCGATTTCTCATGTATCAACATAACTATTTTAAACATTTTATACGATAAATGTATACATTGAACTGTGCAATATCTTTAATAATCATGGATTCAAGATTTCTCTTTAAACGATAAGTTTTACCTAACAGAACTGTCCAATGATGGGTTGATACCGAGTGTTTCAGATTCCCACCTGCTCCTGAACGCACCTCCTCCCCCGTGAATGTGGCAGTATCAACAACAGCCTGTGCGTCAGATATTTGTATTTCCTTGTTTATTAAAATGAATATTCAATACTTATGAACTGATCTGGAATCAGGCAAATGTCTTCCTTATCGCGCATGCGTAACGCTGTCATCGACGCTGGTCTGTTGACAAATATCGGGGGAGGGACCACTGCGGCGTAAGTAGATCTTTGTTCAGAATGGAATATATTCTACATAATTTAGCAGTGTCTGTATATTATAGCCCCTCAAACTCGTTTTAGATTGTCTGTGTATGCTGTTGCAGTCACTGCCCGAACAAGGTTAGAGGAATGGAAAGTGCTTTGTTAAACATCTGTAAAAACCGCTGGGGCCGAGTGGTAATGTAGCAGAAATGTAGAATCCCTGTCAAGCTAGCTACAAGAAAGCATGATTTCCGGTGCGAAGCCCCGAAGCAAAATACTTGTTCAAATACTAATGGTTAGCTATCTGAGTGAAATAGCACACAACCCAAAATACACAACTCGTGTAAGCAATCTGGCAAGTAAATAAAAACGTGGTTTCATAAAACCGTTTTTCACAGCACACAGTATTTTTAGTTTGGCCCGCATCATTTTATGCTTTAATTTTGAAGGCGACGACGGCTAGCTTCCGGTACCATCCACGGTAACTTCAGCTCAGCTCGCACAGCCTCAAAGCTAGCTACCAAAACCTTATTCAAAACACCGTTCCAGGTTTAAGCTTTGGGGGCATGTCGTTAAGAGACATATGAGTAGTCAGTATTGTATAGTTTTTATCTAGGTTTCATTATTTCCATTGTCTAACTTATGAACTTGTTTCACAGTCTGGCTGTGGGCGCGAGTGAAGGCGGTCTCGTCGTCCAAGACTGTCGGCAGCAATGAAGAGGTGAGCGGGTCCGTAACATGCGCTATTGTCAACGTATAACAACAGAAAGAACTTGATAGACATGACTAAACATCCTCTAACTAGTAGTGCATTCGTTAACAACAACATGACACCTCTCTTGTATTTCCATTTGTGCAGCCAACAGAAAAGCCCTGAACCAGATGGGGGTGTAACCGTCAACGAGGAAGGTAAAAACCAGAGGTGGAAGAAGTACTCAGATCTTGTACTTGAGTAAAAGTAAAAGCACCAGAGTGTAGGAATACTCTGTTACAAGTAAAAGTCCTGCATTCAAAATGTTACTTAAATAAAAGTACAAAAGTAATGGCATCAAAATGTAGTTAAAGTACCAAAAGTAGAAGTACTCATCATGCATATTGGCCCATTCCAGAATAATATATATTATATGTTTTGATTATAATTATTGATCATTAAAGTGCTATCAAAGCTGGTAAAGGTGCAGCTAGCTTTAATGACTTTGTATACTGCAGGGTAGCTTGTGAATTTACTCCAGGTGTAACTAACGCCTTATTTAAGTGTTGATTATATTTCAAATCATTAATCCAAATCTGCAAACTAACTAAAGGTTTTAATTAAATGTAGTGGCGTAAACGTACACAATGTACCTCTGATTTTTAGTCTGGTAGAAGTGCAAAGTAGCAAAACATTTAAATACTCAAATAAAGTTCAAGTCCCTCAAATGTTACTTAAGCGCACTACTTGGGTAAATCTACTTATTTACTTTACACCACTGATAAAAACACATCATTGCCTATTAAATCTATCTTTACAGTATGTCAAAAAATATTTACATTTATATATTGTGTATCATTACAATTATTTGCTATGCTCTGTGTATGTTTTATTATACACAAGTTAAACAACCTGGTTTCCGACACAACCTTTTTAAAGTTAAAAACAATTATTATTTGATATGGGTTGAGGATGAAACCCTTTAATAAAACCACCATATGAGTGCATTTTAACCATGAAAACATGCTGTGTGTGCCTACTATATATCCTTACCTTTCAACTGTACCTATAAGATGGCACACGGTTGTGGAATTACATGTATACATGTATATAATTACATGTATACCCATAGTACAATAAAGCTGTTTTTTTCTGTAAGATTTTTCAAAGTTTACTAACATTTTCCGTGACTTTTTGCTCCTTCAGGGTCCGTAGCCACGGCAGAGGACCCGGCAGCTATTGCCACCATTCAGTCTGCCGCCACCTTCACCGACCAACCCATCAAATATCTCTTCAAGACAGAAGGAGCAGGCGGACAGGTAGGAAAGAGTTTCAATTAAGTCTTCAGGGGAAAACACACAGACAAAAATCAGAAAGAGACATCAAAGTTAAAAATGTACTTTAGGATTATTATGCAGATACAGAACAGAAGACAAAGTCAAAGCACACTGGAGTGAAGTGGCATTAAAAATCGATATTTGTGGAGAAAGACATCAAGTTGTAGACATCCTCTCCTGAACCAACAGCTTCTTCACAAGACCTTGGGGGGTCACATGACTGACGACTGTAGCCAACCCGCCCCATAAAAAAACCCAAAATAAGTTAAGGCCAAAAGCAACTGCTTTGATTAGCCAAATCCCCCCCTTCAGACTGTCCTTGTTGTCAGGTTCTCAGAACACAGTATTACCCTGATACATGCAACTCATTTGAAGTGCAAATCTTGTCTGTGACTCCACCTTTCTTAATAATCGTGCCAGTTTGCAATACCCCCTGGTCTCAGCACTCATGACCCACTTCACTTAATGGAGACCTAAAAGTAGAAGGTAGATTCAATCTCTCTATCTGTATGCTCAGAATTCTTACAAAGTGTTGGACAGAGCTTGATTTTGAACAGTTATGTTATTAAGGTTAGCTGTAAGCTTAATCTTTAGCATAATGTTGGATAAATGCTTGATTTTTTAAATAATCTGGCGTTTTGGCTACACAATTACTCATGATGAAATGAGCTAGCTCAGCATTAAATAATCATGATCATAACATACAATCAAAGTGGGTATGAAAAACTGCCACGATACATTGATTGTTGTGCGTATAAAGAAACTATTTAAACTTTTTCTTAACTGCATTCATAGTTATAACTTTGTTGTTTTCCATTGCATTCATAGTGACACTAGGTAATTGCAATTCCCCTTAGGGGTTGAGGTGGACATATTATACTCATTTCATAAAGGTCTTTATTTTTTGTCTTTTCAGTGTGTGTGTGGGAGAGAAACTCCCTCTAGAGGGAACGAAGGGATTTTAGCCTTTGCAGACCATTTACATGCAAACCTATGTTACACACTACAGGAAAGGGAAACACCCCAAATAGCATAATAGTGCTTCTTAAATAAAGTATGTATTAATCTTAATGATAAAGGCTTTGAGAGTCTGGACATTTTTAGTTTAGGTTCCTTAAAAGTACTTTATTTTAGTAAAAAAAATGCTGCACAAACCCCGTATGCCCGACAGTTGTGTGTTGGTCTCCTCAGTGATAATGAAGTATTGATCACTCAGTGTGACATGTTGTGTCCCAGGTGACTTACAGAGTGATCCAGGTGTCCGATGGCCAGTTGGAGGGTCAAACAGATGGAGCTGCAGCCGTCAGCCTGGTCACTGGTTTCCCAGCAACCACTCAGGCTGTCACACAGGTGAGAACCACACTGACCAACCGAGAATAAGTGTCTATAAAGGCAAAAACTATTCATTTGAAACAAAAATCAAGCATAGTTTAGACAGAGGTTAGCGAAATAGATGTAACGTGAAGACAGAAGACAGAAACTTGTCTGGTTCAAAATCAGAAATATGTCATCCGTCATGCACCGGAGAACTTACATATTAAAAGACAGGCAACCACACGTTAATACAAATATGAAAAAATAAATGCACATTCTTGGTAAAAATGTTTTAAAAAGCTGTATTTAAAACAAGGAAGTGAAGATGTAAATGTATTAAAGGAGCCATTGTCATTCATCATAAACAATGGTCATAAACTGTAAAAAATCAATGTACTTTACATATAAGCAGGGTTAAAGTGCTTCCTACAAAGATTCTTAGTAAGGAAAGAGTCCCCACTCTGCCACACCGCTGTAGACAGAGTTTTGTAGTTCTCGCAACTCAAACAGAGTGATAGATCTTCCTCTCTGTAGCAGATTGCACCCCATCACTAGGCCTGTCACGATAATTCATTTTGCTGGACGATACATTTTCCCGGAAATTATTGCGATAAATGATAATATTGTCGGCACTGGCCATCACATTCAAGAATCACATTCTCCCAGTTAAAGTCTCATTCATATAATATAAAAAATGTATGCCTGGAAAATGTATTCTTCGAGCTAAGACATGCAGTGTTTGGATAAACTCGCTCATTTACTGTGTACCTGTGAGGAGTGCTGATGTGAGTGTGTGTTTGGTGTCAGGCTGTGTTCTCCCAGCCCGAGGAACTGGAGGGAGACGGCAGCTCGGAGACGCAGTACACATACTACCCTGCCACCATCGCAGACGCCACCACGGGAACCATGGTAACCACAGTGCAGGCCTCCGACACTCTGCTGGGTCAGACCACACCCACAGGTACGCACTGCTGTGTGTGTGTGTTTATGCAGCTAAAGCTAAGGCTGCTTTCTTGTTGGGAAAAATATATAATGCTATTTTCCTATAATAACTACTTAAATATGATATATTATCAGGTTGTAATGATAAATGTGCGGGTATGCATATTTGATAGATCTGTACTTTATCTGTATAGATGTTAATGTGATAGAGACTATAAATGAGAGCAACCAATCCGGGTGCTTGCCCTCTGTCATGGCCCCGCCCCTTTTTGGGCGAAAACATGCTTTCATATGACTGCCAGTAAATACAGAATCTGAGTTTTTGCTTATCACATCAAAAAATAATTGTATCTACGTGGAGCCCAGTTATGATGGTCAGTCAGGGAAACAATTACATAATGTCGTTCGAGATCGATATCGGCGTTGATATGTAAGGCATAATGTGCAGCGTCATTAATGAAAAAAGAACACCAACAGGGTGAGTCAAGATCACCATGTCGTTGTTCTTTTCATTAATGACCGCCTCGCTGCACATTTTCCCGCTCATCTCCAGAGCTCTCGCTAAATTTACTGGACTTCTTCAAAGTATTTATATGACTGCACATAGCCCCTTAATCCTCTTTAGCAATGCTCTGTTCTCCTTAGGAGCGGCTTGTTAGCAACAATTAAAGAACCTCTGGATTATCCAAATTGCCCAATCGTAATTGAGTATTGAACTGTGTAAAAAATGAAATTAAAATCAATAGGGGATCGATGTCCTTTGACACTCAGACAGGGATTTCCCTTCTGTTTGGCAGTTTATAATACTTAAATTCACCATCCTATATTTTTTACTTTTTACCGTTACAGCTGTTGACTTTGACGATTGGCATTAACCTCATTAGCATCATAATAAACCTGTGTGACATACACCCATTGGCTGACTGGGTATCATTGTTTATCGTCCTCTCTGTGGATGGCCTGAAGCCTTTTTCCATCCTTTTTTCTAAGAGAAAGTAAAGAAAATCTTAACTTCGGATCTTCTTTGTTGTTCCAAGTACAACACACGTCACATTTTAAGAGTGTTTGTTCGTTGGTGTGTGTGTACCTCCTAAATATGGCATCTCTTCTCTTTTTGAGATGAATGTATTTTTATGCATGGTCCCTGTTTAATAAAGACATTATAATATTAATCATAAATGAATGAAATGCATCTTTTAAAATCATTAATCAAAAAGTAATTTTAAGTAGTTTTGAAGAAGTCTTTATTTGTATTACCATAATTAAAGGCCTTTACTTTAAGATGATTATTCTAAGATGCTTAACGTTTTATCTGTAGCTGACAGTAAGCTTTTGTTTTTCAGGGCAGCTTTACGTGATGATGTCACCCCAGGAGGTTCTGACGGGTCCAATCAAAGGACAATCGCACCGCGCACTCAGCCATACATAGCGTAATTACATCCTCCTTTAACAGAAATACAGCACTGTTTCATCAATACGCAGTCAATCGTAGAACATCTTCTATAAAAAAATGTTTTCCCAGTTTGGGAATCATAAAGTGTATCTTTATATCTAGCAACATCTTTGCTTTCATCTTTTTTTTTAGAAAGCAAGAAGCTCCCCGGGGTTCCAGAGATGATAAGCGGCGAGCTCAGCACAACGAAGGTCAGTGCTCATGTCCAGTGTATCAATTTAATATTTGATCAGGTATGGATTATAAATTCAATTTTTAATGTTGTTCAAACAGTTGAGCGCCGGCGCAGGGACAAGATTAACAACTGGATAGTGCAGCTGTCAAAGGCCATCCCAGACTGTAACATTGACTACACCAAGACAGGACAGGTGAGCTCTTGTTTTTATTTCCAGAAGCACAACATTTGTTACACTAAAAAGGATTGGGGAAGAAAGAGCTGGCAATTTCTATAATTCCTAAATTCTCTTGTGTTTTGTTTCAGAGTAAAGGAGGAATCTTGTCCAAAGCCTGTGATTACATCAAGGAGCTCCGACAGAGTAACCTGAAGCTGGGGGAGGATATCAGCACCCTGGACCGCCTCAGGATGGACAACCAGCTACTCAGACAGGAGGTACCACTGCACGTGTTTTTAGACAGCTGTCAAGTCTAGTTACTTTTTGTGAGTAAAGTGGACAGCCATGGAAACAATATAGTGGTTTCTCAAATATTGGTGGTGGTTCAGTGATGACGTTAGCATGGCAAGGGGTCCTGGATTAAAAGGAAAGAGATTCTTCCATTGGATTAGGAATATTGCAAAGAATGAATCTGTGGTACTCTTATAACACATTTTATTAAGCATTAGATTCTCCATATATTAACACCACCTTCTTGAGGCGTAAATGTGAACTACATCACATGGCTGTGCATCACGACTGCTAAGCTAAAGGTGGCTAATGTTCGTTGTGGTGACATTTAGTATTCTCATTTAGTCCCTTGTTAGCAGCCGCTGTTTTAATGGCACATAGAAGCTTCAGACGTTCACGATTGGAGTATTTACTGATGTATTTTACGTCGTAGATCAAAACAGGCAAATCTCTCCAGTTTGTCAACCACTGAGTCTATTTCGGGCATCCAACCAACAACATGTTCAAAAAATGGATGACTTTGAGAAAAGGGAACCGGAAGTGGTGAAATGCTGACATATTTCCAGGTTTATAGCTACTCTAAAAAAGTCTTAAATTGAACATAACTTACAGACAAATCCGCCTGCTGATTTATGTGTTCTACTCATAAATTGAACATGTGTACACTGACAACTGAAAAGGGAATGTTTGGTTTAGCAACGACCCACAATCACAGTTAGGCACTCTGTGTCAATGTAGGACTCATTTCTCCTTAAGCTGTTGTGTGACATTTGTTATGACCCAGGTCTTGTGAGAAACAAGTTTTTTCCAACCTCCAAAGTCTCAAGCAAAACCACTGTACTAGGATTACATGCTTACTAAATGTTATGAATCTGTGATCCATAATGCTGTTATTATGTATTTCATCTGGTTGAAATACATAATAACAGAAATGGGGAAAACGCTATATCTAAAAGTAGAAATTCAGGCAGGAAACAAATGCTAAATGCCCAGCAATCAATTAAAATCAAATGTTTCTAATAGCTTGAAAATGTACTTGCACGATTAAAAAATGATCAAAACAGTTGCATAATCGATGATGAGTAAACCCTGCTGTTGGTTGCGTAGAACAGTCTAGTTTAAGAGTTGATACAATGGCTTGCAGGTTAAAAAAAACATCTAGCCATCTGTTACATCTTGTAGTTATTGATCAGAATCTTTTTTTACGGCAATAGAATAATATATTTTCAACATATTACAAGTACTACAATACATATTTGACATATTTCTTGACAAAATTGGTTAATAAGTGCGTCGTATTTTAGATGCAAATGTGGCACTGGTGATTGGTTTAACTTATAATCAGGATTTGTCTACTTAAAGCCAGAATATTACTTCTAAAGGCCCGGACACACCAAGCTGACACCAAAGAACTGACACAGACGGACCCCCGACTGTTGTGTCGCCTCGCGTCTCTGCGTCTTGGCCATGTGTCGCACTGGAACACACCGCAAAGACTTCAGCCGACGGCCAAGAAGCACGTACGAAGTGGCAATAACTCTCCTTACCAGCAGGCGGCGGTAGTGTGTATTCGTCGTTCAAAAGAAGCAACAACCGGAAGACAGACTGCGTGATACACCGAGAGAAGAAGAACAGACTGTGTGATATAAACAAACAACAAATAGCGTGTGCGTTCCACTTTCACTCTACAGAGAAGCTCATGGGGCTTTCCCGAACCTGTGTCGAGAGCCGGAGTTAAATGAAATCTCAGATTTGCCTTCTTAATAGTTTGTTTGGGTCCCTCACTTCCGTTTCGCTTCTCATGCACTGATTCGCTAAGTGAACAGCCAATCAGAGTGATTTATTTTGCCGACAGCCTTTGGCCGACTGCCCACCGATTCGACATGTCGAATCGGTGGGCAGTCGGCCAAAGGCTGTCGGCACGGCTGAAAAGAAACGACGGTGCGGGACACACCAATCTGAGTAGGGCGTGTCGACGCTCATCCTCGGCCTGACGCCCATCGACGGCCAAAATCGGCTTGGTGTGTCCGGGCCTTTAAGCATGTAGTGGATACCTACATTCTAATGAAACAAACTAACTAATGCTCCTTTGTCCAGACTTCAACATGACTTGAGTTGGTCACAGTTGTTGCATGAAAGAAGGTCAAGAGTCAGCTGATGAGGCAGTATTACTACTTCTTAACTATCTTTGTTGCTGTTGCTTAGGTGGAGGACTGGAAATCCAAGAATCAGATCCTGAGGAACCTCCTACGACAGCACGGCATTGTGGGATCATCCAGCACAGACCCCCAGTGAGAACCCTGATGCCCCGGGGTATTTGAAGACAACCGCGTATGGGCCAAAAGAGTACTTGAAATGCTTTTGAGATACTTTATTTGTGATCGAGAGTGCATGAAAACAATTGAATATGGTCATTGGTATTCAAATCCAGCATCTTTGCATAATGAAATCTTTGAATATTATCTTCAAAGCTTTTTACAACATTGAAATGTAAAGAATGTCATTGAAAGTCATCGGTCAAACAAAGCCCTTGTAGAATGCCTTCCTCCACAAACATTATGATTGTTCATTAACCTCCAGTACAGTAAGCTCCAAAACATGACCAGCTACTCATGTCACTTTTTTTTAACCTCTGCAGTACCATGCTTCTCTGCATCAAATGCACTCATGTTAATGTCTCATTGTATCCATGCTTTGACTTGTTTTGATCTAATCAATATCGCTAAGACCAGATGATACCAACTTCATAGTTCAGCTCTTTGCTTTGTATTTTTGTACGTTTCATAAAACCTTACTGGGGACAATAATTTAATTGCTACCATTTAACCTAATAAATTAACAGAGGTTGGTTAGCTTTTCATTGTAGGTAGGCTATGTATGTCTTTATAATAAAAGGAAAAAGCAAATCATATACTGTACGTACATAAGCCACTGTTTATTAAAGGCGGTAAATTGGTTAAAATATGACAACCTGTTTTTATTTCCTTGTATCATAGTCATGACTTATGAGTATACATTGTATATTTTGGACTAAGTACATGTACTCAAGTAAAATTAGGAAGTACTTGTACTTTTCTTGAGAAATTAATTACTCTAGTACATTTATTAAACAGCTTTAGTGACTTTTTAGCTGATAAATGTGCACTAAATTAACTTTTGACATAATGCAATCTCTAAACATTCAACTAGTGGACTTACTGTTTCAGATACAAAAAAGTAAAATCAATACATCAATAATTTGTGTATCAAAAGTTTGAAGTACTTTTGGTACTTTCTGTATAATTTGATCGCAATACTTTTGGACTATTTACTGAAGTAACATTTTGAATGCAGGACTTTTCCTGTAACAGAATATTTTTACAATTTATTATTGCTAATTTAACTTAAGTAAAACATCAGAGTACTTCTTCCACCACTGTATACGCTGTTTTTGTATGTATTGCTCTACCAAGAAGAACTACTAAAAAAGTCATGGGTGTTTTATTTTGAAGGATCTTTGCGGAAGTACGTTACTTCACTGACGCTGGGAAATTAAGCTGTTGGAGGTACCGAAGATATTTTCAACCACTGCCTCTATTGTTATTGACTTAAAAGCAACATAACGACACAGTGAAGTTACCAATGATCTGTATACTGCTGGTAGCGGGCCACGGCACCGTCTTAGAGGCTCAAATTAAGGTGAGTAGCTTTAATGTTGCAGCAGAAAGGAGATAAGCTGAAGGAGTGCAAAGTTCGGATTCGGTATATAGCAGTAACGGTACACAGAACTACCTTAAAGAAGCCCCCTTTTTACCACTTATTTACAAGTCGGCTGGTCTGTTTACCTGTTAGACCACCACCTCACACATGCACAGAATCACAGGGATGTTAAGTTACATTCGGCGCACATGTGACCGAACAATATTTCTGATAATCTTTAAAAAATGACATTTTTGTCATTGGCCCTGGAACGCCGTCTATCCATCTATCATTGTGGTGGAATGCAGGGCCGGCCCTGACCAATTTGCTGCCCTAGGCAAGATTTTAGCTGTTAGTATAAGATAATAAGATGTACTTTGTTGATCCAAAATCGGGAAATTGAATTTTTTTTTATTTCTAACTTTCTTTTTTTTTTTTTTCTCCCCAATTTTCGGCGCCCCCGATGGGCTGATGCGCCCTTAGCATTCGCTTATACTGCCTATGCCAAGGGCCGGCCCTGGTGGAAGGAAATGAAAGTTTTGTGAAAAACCTTGACTCGTATACGTTATATACCTACCGAATTATTTTTTTAACAATTATGTACATTCACCGAGGAAGAAAGACACAATTATGGAGCTAACTTCTTAAGGTTGGCACATGATGTTCTCCAAAAATAACGTTATTATTATCAGAGGGGGACGTGTTGTGTTTAGGGACACCTGTGTTTGAGTTTACGTTATTTAATGTCACCTATACGTATCATACAACCCCACGTGAACACTTATCCTTTCTTTGTTTTAAATATAAAATTGTACATTATGTAAAACGCATACAATGAGCAAGGGAATCCAAAGTTTACCTTAATAACACATATTGTACTGCAGCGGACTGTTATTACGTCAATTTAAGTACTGCACTTCTTAATTGAATTGTTACGCTACAAAGATTATTATGTTTTAAATAAGTTAGTTTGCAGATAATCATTCTCAGTACACATGAATTAACTAATAAATGATAGAACATTATACATGTACACAGCCAGTGTATTAGCATTACATTTACTTTTTTAGTTTCTTTAAAGAAGCTCTATTGTGATTTTTGTTTTCCTATAGTGTGATATAGTATGTGTTTCTGTGCATGTAAATGGTTTGCAAACATTAAAATCCCAAAGTTCCCTCTTGAGGGAGTTTCTCTCCACATACTACTCCTTCTGTTCTGTTCTGTTCTAGACGAGCATGTGTACATTCCTTCTATATACTGTCATCATAGTATAGGTAGTTGAGTAACGTGTATTTGAGTTCACCTGTTTTTTCCATCTCTCCTCTCCCAGAATGATGAAACAGGCTTATATAGCCACCTGACTGGAGTACCAAAGGCTTTACTTCCTGGCGTGGGAGGAAGGAAGATCCTCGACTTTTGGTGGGAAACCGTCAACATGTGCGTGACAGGGGCAAGTCGCCCCAACATCTTACTTCATAATTCCTGTTTTTCATTTATTTCGAAAACATTGACTGGTTAAATTCTTATGGTCTCTCTCCAGGCGACAGCTTTTCACAGAAGTGTATTTGGTGACTAATGCGGACAAGTGAGTTCAAATATACCCATTTGGTGCTATTTTGGAATACGGAAGCCTAATGCATTCACATGAGATTAGGGGTGTAACGGTATCCGTATTCATCCCGAACCGTCACGGTTCGGACGTCACGGTTCGGACGTCACGGTTCGGCACATGCAGTCCATGGATGTATAATAAGAACTGGGAGGTGTGGGAGGCGGGGCCTCGTTCATTCCTATGAGAGTTGCTCATTGGCGCATGAAGACAAAATGGCCCAACTTTTGAGAGAGCGAAAGTATTCATATAATCATATAATCCGTTCTTATTGTGCATCCATGGGTAAAGGTAAAAGTGTAGTACCGCCGTTTGGCCACAACAAATATTTTCCTCAGAGTCCGGCGCACTTCCTGGGGGCTTGGATCGGACGAGGACGGTGTGTTGGTGTTGTTCGACAGCAGTGCGGTATGCTAATGGTAACACACGTCAAACATGCTAAATCATATCAGAAGGCATCAGCCAGATTTGCCAATCACCGGAGCCCGGCGAAAGACAACTGCAGTTCAACAGCTTATCCCCGTTGTTCTTAAGAAGCCAATAGACATGAAAGCCGAGAGACCAAAATAAATAACGGAAGCTATTGGCATATATATTTCAACGGCAATGCGCACTGGAAACACTTTCTTATTATTTATTTTGTAATATTTTCAAGACATTCTTTTTAGTTTTACAGCTTGATGAAACCTTTTTGTTTGACATCAGCCATTATAGATAATATGGCCATCTGAGTGTGTGTGGTACTGTTTGTGGTTTGTTTTTAACTGTGTAATACAGTTAATTATTCAAAATGTTAGAGTTCCTTATTTTTAAACTGAAACTTGCACTACTGTTCAAAAATAAATAACAACAAACCTGGAATTATGCATTTTGGACTTTTTTTTGCTTGTTCTTGTTGTACCGAACCCGTACCGAACCGTGACCCCCAAACCGAGGTACGTACCGAACCGTGAATTCTGTGAACCGTTACACCCCTACTTGAGATACAAATATTTTTGCCTTTTTTAATTTACAATTCCCACAATTCTGAAAAAGTGATATTTACAAAGTGAATGTTTTATATTCTGGGGGCTCCATTCTCATTGTGTTTCACCAACCAGGTATAAGTACTATGAGCGCTGGGCCACAGCTAACGACTTCCCGGTTGAAAACATTGTGAATGACGGCAGCACAACGTTGGAGGACCGCCTCGGAGCCGTGGCTGATCTGGAGCTGGTCATACGCAGCCGAAAGCTGCAGGACGACATCATGGTGGTATGGTGAATTCATCTGCTATTGGTGTTGGAGCATCTCTATTTAAAAAGCTGCTCAGCACTGTTGGATCAGATAACTGATAAAATGTAGTCAGCTATTGCACAAAAATCGCATTACATTTATTTGTATAAGTACCAAAATCCTATTGGATTTCAAAAAGATTAAAGGGCCCTATCATGCTCTTTGTGCTTTTCCTTTTCCTGTAGCGTCTTTATAGGTTTTAGTGCATGTAAATGGTCTGCAAAGGCTGAAATCCCAAAGCTCCATCCAGAAGGAGTTCTATTTCGTCCCTACTGACCGCCAGAGGCGGTGCTTTAGCAATGGATATGTCCATCGCGCGCATGCGCAGCTCGAGTACCAATAACAACAAAGTCACCTGTGACCGACGTGATACCGGCTATATCTGCCGATGTCGTCAGAGGATCTGTTCCTTTCATCTTCTCGCTGCGCGAGAGTACCGTGGCTACATTCTTGTAGCCTACA
Organism: Dissostichus eleginoides; assembly: GCA_031216635.1. Taxonomy (NCBI): domain Eukaryota; kingdom Metazoa; phylum Chordata; class Actinopteri; order Perciformes; family Nototheniidae; genus Dissostichus; species Dissostichus eleginoides. Next base: position 9,826,442 of record CM062268.1, on the reverse strand, counting down.
GCGTTCAGTTTGAACGTTTGATCTGGGGGATTTCTCTGCATGCAGCTGGCCGCGTGCAGCTTCGCGACTGATCCAGTCGGAGCCGCGGGTCGTTGACTCGTCTTCCAGGAGCTGTGGCTGGCTGTGCAAAGCCTCGACGGACAGGTTTGTGTCAACTTTGTTGGTGATGGCTGTGTTCCCGCACCCTCTCCCAGCTAAGTTGTCCTGATTGCTGTCTTGTTTTTTGTTTGGCTTAAGACTTTCTGGTGACGACAGTGTTCCCGCTTCCTCTCCCATAAAGTTGCCCTTATTGTGCTCTTTTGTACTTTCTGCTTGTGGCGTTGTGCCCGAGCTATCATTGGCATTTTGAGTTTCCAGCTTTAGCTGCGTTTCTCGTTTTATTTAGTTAGCAGTAGCGTGGCTCAGCCTAACTATCGTATTTACTGCTCCTAGTACTGCACTCCTAGCACTAGGATGGGTTAGATGCAGAGAACAATCTTCACTGTGTGTGCTGTGTGCTCTGCATGTGTGGCCAGTAAAGAGTGTTTCATCCCTCCCAATATTATATTATTGCTAGTGTGCAGCCGTTTGGCTGACACTTTTAAGCACTGGCCATGGTTACTACTGTAACTACTGTTCTAAGCCGCGTAGGCACTGGCCACGGTTACTACTGTAACTACGGTTCTATGCCGTGTATGCACTTGCCGCGTAGGCACTGGCCACGGTTACTACTGTAACTACGGTTCTATGCCGTGCTGTTCTCTTTAGAAGCTAATTATCTGGTCTTAACATTTGTGTTATTTGACTTGGACTTGCTTGATTGTTAGCAGCAGCCGCTTGGCTAACACCTTGCATATACTTTTAAGCTTCATTATTTAACTCAGCTGGTGATGGCAGTGCTCTCGCTCCCGCTCCCGGTAACGTATTGCTCTGATTGTTAGCAGCAGCCGCTTGGCTAACATCTTGCATGCTCTGCTAAGCTTCATTATTCAACTCAGCTGGTGAAGGCAGTGCTCTCGCTCCCGCTCCCGGTAGAGTATTGCTTCGATTGTTAGCAGCAGCCGCTTGGCTAACATCTTGCATGTTCTGTTGAGCTTCATTATTTACCTCAGCTGGTGAAGGCAGTGCTCTCGCTCCCGCTCCCGCTCCCGCTCCCGCTCCCTCTGCTGGTAACGTGGGTGTAGGACATTTACATCCCTCTTTGTGTTCGGCGAGTAGGAGCATTGCTCTACTCTTTCCGTTCAGCAGGTAGCTGGTGAAGGCTGTGTTCTCGCACCCGCTCCCGGTTACGCTGCATCTGGCTACCTACATAATGGCTCATTCATGTAGCACCTGTATGGCTTCTCTTGAGCCCGGGGACGGCCATGACCGCTGCCCCTCTTGCCTTGGCCTCGAGCATTTAAGAGAGGGTCTCACACAAAGCGCCTGCATGAACTGTAGCTTCATGCCTCGGGCGCTCAGAGTGGCTAGAGTTGCAGAGGTGGAGCGTCTGGCAGCAGCCAACGGACACCTCTCCTCATCACAACTTCCTCCAGCTCAGTCTGGCCGTTCCCGGCGACTTGATGGAGCGATGGCTAGGGGTTCACCCCCCAGGTAGAGGACTAGAAACAAGCTGTCCTCTAAGGTGAGCTTGGTTAGCTGCCGACATGGAGCAGATGAAGTCGCTCCTCTTGGCCCTTCAGCCAGGGGCCGGTGTGGGGGCTACTAGCTTGCCGCCTGGCCCTCCTTCGGTTGCCGCACCTCTGCTTGAGGATGCCATGTCGCTAGCGGCTTCGGCTAAACCTCTTCAATGAAGGGGTGTAGGATGGGGCCCCGCTCACTCCCGAGGAGGCTTCCCACTCCTCTGCTCAGAGCTCTCCGCAAGGCATGGGGGACGCCTCCATGGCGGCCATTATTCTGCGGCCCTGGCACGCTTGCAGCTTCAGGGTCCGCAGGCTGACTCGGCTCAGACTAGCGCCTTCTTCAGGCATAACCCTGCCCCTGTCACTCTCACTGTTCCTCCTTCAGAGGAGTACCTGAGGGAGCTCCATGCATGCTGGAGAGACACCAGGGCCCTCTCCCACTCTGCTGCCATGCAGGATCCGGCGAGGGTGGGGCTGGGTCACTTGCCATCCATTGAGCCTGCCATCGCCTCCCCGATTCTGGCTCCTGATGAGGCTCCAAGGCCTGATGCCAGGTGCCCTCGGCCTCAGTGCAGGGTCACAGACGAACTGCTCTGTGAGGCCTACGACACAGCGGCACGCACGTCAGAGTTGCTGTGCCCTGTGGGTGCCCTAAGGGTGTATATCGATGCTACTGCCCGTATACGGCAGTCGGAGCAGCTCTTCGTTTGCCATGGCGGCACTAAAAGAGGTTGTGCCCTCTAAACAGCGGCTGCCCCACTGGGTTGTCGATACCATCTCACATGCCTATGGGGCCAGTGGCCGCCCCCTGCCATCAGGGCTGAGATGCCACTCTACAAGGAGCATCTCAACATCTTGGGCTGCCCTGAGAGAGGTGCCCCTGGAGACCATCTGCGCCGCGGCGGCGTGGGCGTCTTCTGGCACATTCTCCAGGTTTTATCGGGTTAATGTCGCCACTCCCCATCCTTTGGGCGTGGTCCTTTTGCCGAGCTCCGCTGCTTCCAGTAGTGAGCAAGGGCTTGGATTCTTCATGACATGGTTGGTATAAGTCATCCAGTGCTAGAGCACCGCCTCTGGCGGTCAGTAGGGATGAAATAGAACGATAGTTACGTCTGTAACTACGGTACTATGAGTCCCGGATGTACGCCAGAGTATCCTGTCACTCAGAATTCTTGTGTGCTCGCGAGAAGATTCTGGGAACAGATCCTCTGACGACGTCGGCAGATATAGCCGGTGTCACGTGGGTCACAGGTGACTCTGTTGTTATTGGTACTCGAGCTGCGCATGCGCGCGATGGACATATCCAGTGCTAAAGCACCGCCTCTGGCGGTCATCTGGGACTCATAGAACCGTAGTTACAGACGTAACTATCGTTTCTCTTATTTGAAAATGTGCATATTATTATATAAGACCCAATACAATGTGCAATCAAGCTATCCCTGACAATGTGGCTATTATCTTATTGCAACCTTTTAAAATGTAATCAGCTAGTAGATACTGGGTTTTTTTGTTATCTGATCACGCTATTCTGATTACACATTCATCTGTTGTTACCCAACCCTGCTGCCTAGTTTGATTTCATTGTGTTGACAGGGTGTATGCTAGTAGAATTGAATGAATGGATGTCTTTCAGTGACGGTTTCCTCTTTGTGTGATCAGATTGCAGGAGACATGCTGTGTGCAGACCAGAACTTTGACATTGCTCAAGTGATCCGCTTCTTCAGGTCAGAGGTGATTCGCCACAATACGATTTCATCTATTAAGTGGACATAAAAGCATACAACCGAGTGTGTGTTAAGGGTTTTTATCAAGGTAAAATTGATTTTTTTAAGTCATGAGCAGCCTTTCCCTTTGTGTGTGTTGCAGCCTGGAGAGTTAATCATATACTACGAGTTGGAGGAAAGTGAGAAAAGCAGCTCCAGAGGCATAGTGGAGGTTTGCCCCGACACACACAGGTGAGGAGACGTTATTACCTATAGTTTAATAAAATGGAGAAGTGATGTATTTTTGAAGAGAGATTTCCCCGTTGGATTTCCGAATATTGCAGAAAATATCCTTTGTGGTTTGAGGACATTTAGTAGTTTAATTAGTTATTTAGCAACCACCGTTTTTATGACACATAGAAGCTTCGGAAATTCAGTGGTGTAATTACTGACTTATTTAATTTCAAAGAACCAAACTTAAAAATCTCTTCAGCTTGTTTTAACCAAATACCTTATTCCAGGCTTCTGACCACAATCACATAAAAAAAAAACGTTGACCTCGTGACGACGAATTCAGATGTTGTAAAATGCTAATTCATTTTAGAGTTTTAGGACTCATTCTAGCACACTTCTCTAAAATGCACCACATGCTTTAACAGCAGCAACAAATGCACAGTATGTTATTTTCTGCCACTAGGGGTCTCTATCAAAACAATAACAAAAGAGTTTAGTGGCGTGGTGAAATAGCCTTGGATCATTGGAGGGGCTGCCTTTACCACGAATGCTTCTTCTACTTCTAGCGATTTGTTTAGTGTTCATCGGTCAATAGGTTTTACTGGAAGCCAAGTTATCCACAGAGGAATTATCCAAGCCAAAACAAACAAATGAAAACCAATATAACCAATTAAAATCTGTGTTTCTTCAATGCCGGGGGAAAATAACTTATCAGAGCGAGTGCGATCTGAGCTACAGCTAATGTTTGCTGACATCATAATTTAAGATCCAGGCCTCCAATGCCGAAAATTCTTAATCTAGATAAAAAATATGGGTTACGAACACGACCAAGATCTAAAAATGTATCGTAACAATGTAGCTGTGAACTGCATAAAAAGTCAATTAAATACAGCTTGCCTAATAGCAGACTTACACTTATGTGTGCTAAATGGAATACAGACACCATCAAATACATTTAACAGGAAAAGTATTTCAAAGACATTTAAATGCAGAAATGTCTCATGTTTGACCTTTTTACAAAAGTACTTTGTGTGTGGCATTTTCATTATTTTGCAGATTAGATTTTAATCTATTGTAGTGTTCTGAATCAGGGTAACACGCTTCTTGGAGAAACCTCAGGATGGGCTCACAGCGTCCCGGCTGGCCAGCGTTGTGTTTTACTGTCTCCAGAGAGACACACTGTCCCACCTGGCCGACTTCCTGCGCCTGCAGCCTCAGGCATCCTTCGGACGATTCTGGGTTCGTAAGTGCTAATTCAAGAAGTGTGACCTCAGATCAAGTTATAAACTGTAAATGTTGCCCCCTCACAAGATTAAACTGGACTTTTCTCTACTAACTAATTGCCTAGTGATGTTAAGTAAACATTCATTTTGGAATTATTGTTCTAATTTTCATTGAAAATACATTAAATTATTACAGTGTGATTTCTTTTGTTTAAAGATAATTTGTAGCAGACAGATAAGTTTTGTCAGGAGTGTAGATCTGTAGGCTTGGATATCGCTGCAGCTCCAAAATACTTACTGTATATTCAAATAATATTTGAACACATATTAAGCCTTTGACCAATATTTTGCTTAAACAATTTGAATATTGCACTAGTCCATATGTGATTTCTATTAAATTCTCAATATTTGTGGAGCCCTACGAGAAATGTATAATGGGGTCAATTGACTCTAATTTTGCCCTTGTGTGATTATTCTATCTGCACATGATTTAAAAAGTAGGTTTATGGACAATTACTGTATGACTTTGATTTTCATTTTGATTAAACTTTTCTTTGTCACAATTTGACTCATTACGATTGTAATCAGTCCCACTTTACTCCAAAAAAAAAAACAAGTGCATTGTCATGAATGAATAAAGTAATAATAATTTGTGGCTCCTGTCTCTTCAGGAGTGGCTCGTCAATGAGAAGCAACTGGATGTGTTTGGGATGAAGCTTCCTACTGGCTTCCAGCTCATTGGACAAGTGGTTTGTATTCTACCTCAGTTCATCATCATCATCAGCCAGCCAACAGGACTCTCCGTTTTGAGAGACCAGTGTTTTAAACAGGCATCCACTCAGACCTCTTCCCTGTGCAAACTAATTATAGGCCAAATTGAAATTGAAGGTTTTTAGCTGGCATTTTAGAAAAAGGTTTACTTCTGTAATAGATCTTGGTAGGGTCTTTCAAAATGTTGGAGCATAATTAAAAAAAAAAATGCAAAGTATTTTTTGTTATTCCTATAATTAAAAAATCAACAGTAATTATAATAATTATTATTATTATTAACAATAGAAGATCTAAGAGCTCATTACAGATTATATAAAGTCAAGTTCTAAGTACAAAGTTCTACAAAGTACACCAATCTTAATACTAAGATGTTTATATAGAGTACATACACCTTAACAATAATAAAATAAAACTGGAATTGAATGTAGCTTAGCAAAGAAACCCTATTTTCCTTTTTCTGGTAAAAACTCCAGAACCAGTTTATTGACATATTTCCATTGACCGTTTCATAAGACTAGGAAAAGGAACATTGTCATGACCTAATCTATTTTGAACAAAGCATGAGTTAATTAACATATTTGTATTGTACTGTGACATGTCTCCATGCTTTAATGTTCAAAAAGGTCTTTATTTTTCTCATACTGCCTGTGCTGCAGCACCTCTTCGTCTGCTCTGATTGGTCAGCTGGCCAGCTCTGTTGTGATTGGTCAACAATGCAAGTGTTTTTATAATGTTACGGAAGTAAACAAAGGAGTCCAATGAAGTTCAATGGAGGCGTTTCAGGCAGGTGGGGGAGTGTGGGATTTTAGCCTTAGCAGACCATTACACCAAAACCTATTTAACACACTACAGGAAAGGGAAAACCCCCAAAACACATACGGGTCTCTTTATATTCTTAAAGTGACTAAGTGGCTGTCCTTTTGATCCTTAGTGATGATAAAGAGAGATTTATTTTGAGTCTAAACATAGTTTTTTGCCTCTTTAACAGGATATTTAAAGCCAAACATTGTCAATGTTTCTTAGGTGATTAAAGGCTGTTTTGGTCACTTTATTCATGTGTGAGAATATAATGTAGCTCTCAATCTAGAAGAGTGGCCATGCATGTTACTTCTGATTTAATATAGTATCCCTCTGATTACATTCAAAGCCCTTTAGTAGTTCTAACATCTTTTCTTTCATCCTCTTGAAATCTCAGGGCCTGTCAGACTACACCAAGTGGCTCACCCACTACTCCACCAAGCAACAAGACAACCCTGCTAAACCAATCACATACAGATCCTTTGCCCGGTAAGAAAAATCTCAACACAACGTACTCAAACTTTCCCTCTTCCTCCTACCTCACAACAAGAGCCCTACAACCTGAAAGACACTATATGAACAGATTTCAAAACATATGATGCTTCACAGGGTCGGATTGATGGGGAACCCCTCGGATGGCTTCAACGGGAAAACCATCGCCATGTCCATCTCTAACTTCTGGGCCGAGGTCACTCTTGTGGAGAGCCAGACTTTGGTAACACTTACAAATTCAGAAGTAAAGAAATAGAACTTCATCTGGGACATATTGTGGAAAACATTTGTGAATTTCTGTGACTCTGTAGGTGTTAGTCCCTCATCCCCTCAACGACCCCACAGAGTTTGGAAGCTTGCAAGATCTGTTCTGCATCAGCAGGAAGGAAGGGTGAGTACATCACACGTGAAATGAGCAAAAATACACGAGTCATGTTCAGGCTTTTTCTACATGTTCTGTTCACCCCCCCTCCCCCCCCCGTAGGTACCTGGGAGGTCTGCGGCTGCTGCAGGCTACCTGCAAGAAGTTCTACCAGTTCTGCTCCAAACAAGGGTGAGGTCAGATTATTATTAGATAAATTTTAATTTAAATATAAGCTTTAGCATTCTTTTTACCTCCAACTTTGTATATCATATACATTATATATCACCACGGATACTGCTTTAACTTTCTCCAACACTATGGGTTACTTTTGCAATTTAAAATAGTGAATAAATGAATAAAGTTTTCAGATAATTTCCTTGAGTGTTGAGTGATAATTGAATATTGTAAAAATACTTAGTTACAATTAAAAGCACTGCTTTAAATACATGACGTATTTATTAAAACAATCTGACACTGTGGGGCTCTCCCCTAAATCAAGACAACTGAATAGTTCTATCATTATATTTGTATTCACCCTGAATCAAAGATATTTGTATCATATCTGTGTGTTCTGTGTGCAATACTCAATACATACATATAATGAAAATACAATAATAATAAAAAACGTTTTTGTCTTTTCATTATGTTTTAAAATAATTAATCCTAAATACTTACCTTACCTTATTTGTTAATGAGAGTCACACTAGCTTATAATGCTCCTTCAATGTCTGCTGTGTGTTTTTTTCCACAGTATTGCTTTGACAAAGCAGAACTTCACACTGAAGTATGACACCAACATTCCTCGGCAAGTGGTGAGCATCCATTTAAATACTGGATAACAGTCAGTGTATTGGTCTAATGTGAAAACCTTCCGTAATGATGAAATTATCTGTCTTTGATTTACTGCAGGGCCTCGCTGGAAGCAGGTAAAACATTCTGTCTGATGATTTGGATAAGATAATTTTAGGTAATTTTCTATGCTTTTTATTTAAATAATTTACGGCCCTCTCATTTCACAGTGCCATCGTCTCAGCTACTCTGAAGTGTCTCATGAAGTTCTACAATATCACAGACAATGTAAGGATTTGTCCCATCTGATGGAGTTACCAAAACATCAAAGCTATCGGGACTTTTCAGTTACACCTTACCACTACAGTTTGTAATAGTTTATTTAGCAGGGACAATGCACATTAATGAACACTTAAAACAAAAAAATGCAAATAGTGTAAATATGCCGGATTTTAGCTTGGAGCTGATTTCGATCCGCAGTCTCTCACATAAAACATTTAAGAACATGACAATTATACACATAGCAAAGACAAATACATGATATGCAAAAGAGCAAGTGCAGCACACACAAGTATTTACCACATGGCAGTACAATGTAGCAGCAACGACATATAAAGTGCAAGAGAAGATAGAAGAGATACATAAAGTGCAAGAGGAGTTACCCCTGTATTAAAGTGCATTTAGCGGTGATGCACGTCTGTTTGTTTCTCAACCATTCTTTTAGTTGACCTTTAAAGCTATTGAGAGTGGGACAATCCCGTATCTCAGTTGGGAGGCTATTCCACAATGAGATGCCTTTAATGGAGAGGACATTTTGTCCTAAAAGGATTTAAAAAAACATATGATGAAACAAAGAACAACACATATACATAGCCGAGGAAGGGGGTTAATAATTTGAGAAAATAATATCAGAGATAGTCACTGATGTAAGACACGAAAAACTCATCACAGAAGTTTAAATAACATTAGTGAGGTGTGGAGTTATTCTTTTTAAAGTAGATTTACCAATTTTATTTTAGAGATTATCCAAGTTATTTATTTGTTTTTAAAGATATGTTTGGCCTAAAGAGTGCCTTTATTGAGAGATACAGTGTTGAAAGGGTGGAAACAGAGGGGTCGACAATGCCTTTAAGTTCTGTGTGCCGGACTCGAACTCGCTCACTCGGCAGCGGATACCACATACGGGTCACCTGATAGCTCAGTGGTTAGAGCTGGCAGCCAAGATTTTTTGTTAAGATTAAGTTGATTTTTGTTTTAGTTTTTTGACTGAATATTACCCCTCTTTCCCTTCATATTGTTATACCTGAAATGGCCCTGATATGCTGTCATATCTTCCGCTGTTTGTGATAATGAAAAAAACATCAGCTGCAATGTGTTTCTTTGTAATCATCAAAGTCTTTTTAAACAAATGAAATGAAAGACTCCCAACTAGTTTATAGGAGCGTAGTCAAATACTAAATCTACCGAGGCATTTAACACCCTGGAGTGTCCTGGCTGACAAACTATTCTGTTTCAATAAGACACCGTTTGCTGTGTGGCCTCAATCAAGAATCTGCGTGCTCTTTTGTTGAAGCTTAATACAATCCATTTATTTTCTGAGCATGTGCATTATAAAAGTAAAGTCCATACAATGCTAGCAGTTTCCACACACGTTGCTAGTGATGGGAATTACGGCTCTTTGAAGGGAGCCGGATCTTATGGCTCCGTTCCTTTCCGAGAACCGTTCAAAAGAGCCGTTCAAAAGAGCTGTTCAAAAGAGCTGTTCAAAAGAGCCGTTTTTTTTAAGTGGCGGTGGAGATTATTTGTTGACCCTGCTTTAAATGATATTTTGGCTTTACATGCTGCTACAGCGGTACAAAAACGGTCAAACACACCCAATCATATGACACAGCACCTCTAAATACTGTATCTCTGCCTTTGGCAATAGGACAGTGACACATTACGCACAAACATAATACACACAATTGTGACAGATTAGACCCAACCATGACCCCTCATTAATATGGCTTAGTCTTACATGGTCAAAAAACACTTCTTTTTTTACTACATATAAGTGAAAATGACATACAAGGTATCTATTGTGTCTTTAACTTGTTTATGTATCTCCTATTTGACTCTCCAGGATCTCCCAAAACCGACCCGAGCCAACTTCATCCTCAACGTGGAGACTGATGAGCTCTTCATCACTGCGGGCCTGCAGGACAGAGTTGTTCAGGTCAGTAAAGAAGTAAACTCTCCACAAATGTACCGTCACAACATCAAACCATGTCACTTAAAATTCAATACTCCTTTGTCTTTACAGGTGTATGAAGGCTTAGTCTACATGGATTTCAGCAAGAATCTCATGGCAGAGCAGGGCTACGGTATTGAAGTCAACATCTGTCCGTGGATGATAAGTGAATGATACAAAGTAATGTCTTTCCTAATGTGTGTTTCCTGTTGTCAGGGAACTATGTTTCTATGGACATGAGTGGGCTCCCACACTTTTGGCTGGCTTACCTGAGCGACCCCAGCGACTCTGGACGCATCCACAGCAACATCAGACAGCGCTGGCTCAGTGGTGAGTCTTCTTATGGAAAATGACTCAGCAAATCTTCACTGCTAATTAAAGAGGCCCTATCATGCTTTCCTGTAGTGTTTTATATAGGTTTCAGTGCATGTAAATGGTTTGCAAAGGCTAAAATTCCAAAGTTCCCTCCAGAGGGAGTTTCTCTTTCACACCCCTTTAGAAGATACTGTCTTGTATAATTGTGTTTCCCCTTAGGATTAACTTTTCCTACGTAGTTAATGCCAGACATTTCAGTTTTTCTATAAACTAAAACAAAAAAAATTTAAAAACAAAAATCCTCAGTTCCTTTTAAAAAATAACATGCAAGCTCATGTGCATATTTCCATATTTCTGTTCATGTTGGATTTATTAAAAGGAAATAGTTAGTTGGACTACTTTCATGCTGCTTTGTCTTTCCACAGGGGAGCCTCTGGTTGTCGAGGCCATGAAGAGTTTTGCTGAGCTCACCGATCAAGCAAGGTTGGTTTGAGCACTTTGAAGTGGATTGTTGATCAATAATTTATGCAATAAAAAGCACTGGAGGTTTGGTTAAAACATCTCACGGCAAAAGCCTCACTACTCGCTTTTTTTCAACTGTCGTGAAATGGCTTTGGGATTCCTGAACCCTTAATCTAAGTAGGGAACGAGCCCTTACTCCAAATGAAGGAGTTCAAGTATCTGTTGGGGACGATGGTGGGTGAGATGGAGAATCGGAAGCAGTATTGCAGTCGCTTTACCGCATAGTTCTGAGCCAGAAGGCAGAGCTCTCAATCTACCGCTCTTTGTTCCTACTCTCACTCAGGTTAAAGAACGAGATCGCGGATACTAGCAGCCGAAATCGGTTTCCTCCGGGGGTGGCTGACATCTCCCTTAGGGATAAGTGAGAATTTAAATCATCTGGGAGGAACACGGAGTAGAGCCTAGTAAGGATGCCACCAGGCCGACGTTTCGAGCACGTCCAGCTGGGAGGAGACCGAGGGGTAGACCTAGCACCAGGTGGAGGGACTATATCTCCACACTGGCCTAGGAGAGCCTTGGAATCCCCCAGTCAGAGCTGGTTGATGTGGCCGGGGAAAGGGACTCTCTGCTGGAACTGCTTCCTCCATAACCAGACTCTGGATAAGCGGTTGAAGATGGACGGACGAAGGGACGGACGGACAGAGAACCGATGGATTCCTTGACTTGTTGTGTGAAATACTGTGGAAGTGTTTCGTTTTTGGCTATGTTGTGACATTTCAGAGATGGGACCATTAGATGTGAAGCTGATTCAATATTGTTCTCTCCTCAGGATGGCTCTACAGGACAGAGACTGGAGGCGTCTGGCTCAACTGATGGACCAGAACTTTGAGCTGCGGAGGTAAATAGTATATTTTGATGTTAGGCATTAGGCAGAAGGTTCTACAGGTACACTCTTAGCTACAGTAACAACATATCCCACAGGTCTGTGTACACTGATGACTGTCTGGGTCCGGGGAACCTGAAGATGGTTCAGCTGGCGAGGCAGGTCGGTACTGAAATGTTCTTCCACCTGCTAAGAGCAAGCATTATTTATTAATTCACACTTTTATCCATCTCCATCTGTGTGACTGTTTTTCTGTATATGCATTCATGAAGTTTTACTGCTCGTTGCAGTTTGGATCGGCGGTGAAGTTACCCGGCAGTGGGGGGGCCGTGGTGGGTCTGTGTCTGGATGAAGAGAAACTGGTAAGACTACATTATGTGAGATTGGAGCCTCATATTTATTTTCTTTGTCTTGGTTCCCTTTGTACTCCATTAGATATGAGTAATTTAAAACCTTTATTGAAAAAGCAGTGAGCATTTTGCATAATGCACATCCCCGAGAACACAGAAATTAACTGTTTATTGAGTCGAGGCTGTTAAAATGTAAAGATGTAATTGAATTAGAGGCTTCTTTAGTTATGTATAAAGCAAAAAATACCATACTGCCAGAAAATATACAAAACAAATTTGTTTTAACTTCAGAGGATGAGCAACTTGGATGGAAATGTAACTTTTTGCACAGACTACCTTAAAGCAGCTGTGTATCTCTGTAGTTGGCGTAAAACTGTGGAAGTCATTACCAAATGATTTAAAGGGCTGTAAGAACATCTTTAGGTTTTATAAAATGTATTAAGAAATACAAATTAGACAGAATAAAGATGTCAGGTAACCCGTGTTGTTATGTTGACTTTTGATTTTGGTTTCATGTTTCTGTATTTTTAAGCAGCTGTGACTTTTTTTTATGAGTAAGGGGCCGGTAAAATAAGATTTTCTTCTCCCTGTTCCTTTCCATCATGGGCTATAAACATTGCGTAAAGTGTACATGTTTTGTTTTATAATTGCCATGAGTGGAATAAACTAAAAAATACAAAATAAATAAAAATAGATGAGTTACCCTTACCTTAGTAAACAGGAGAGCTAAGCAGACATGCTCTCTGGATCAGAGGTGATGTGTAGTCACAGAGCACATTCTAAACGTCTGAAACCATGATTATAGTTTCTGATGAAATCAAAAGAAATCCTCATCAAGATTCTCTGCTAAAGGAAAGATGTGAAAGACTTTTTAATTTGTGTTTCCATGTAGGGATGTCCAATGTTGGCTTTGTTAACCCTTAATTAATTAATGTAGTATTTCTTCCAACAATACTCATTGTATTGTACATTTGCCATAAATACATTGTTTATGGCAAATGTTGCACTACCTTTTGGCTCCATCCCAACAATAATAAGTTATTTTGACAAACAAATGCTCAGAAAACAAAACAGCTTTAAAATAGTGAGCATATTTCCACGTAAAGGAAGTTATATGTCTTGCAATAACACTAATATTTAGATGACTTCAAATCTAAAGTAACATTTCCTTATTTTCTTTTTTCTGCATTTATACCTTTTACATTTTCGCAGAATTTTAAATTCAACATTCAAAGTAACCACAAATATTATGTCAGCGTGCAGTGTCCAATGGCTGGGGCCAAAGTTAGTCCGTAATATATCGAAAAACGTCTGGAGCTTAGAATCAAGTGAAACGTCGCCATATATACAATTATATTAGTCTTATGCAAAGTCAACACCCAAAAAAAGGGAGGGTTAAATATTTGTTAGACACCTAAAAAAAATCACTATCAGTTTAAGCGTAGGTTATGTTTAGAATAAATTCTCCCTTTACCTTGCCGTCAAAAAGCCCTTTTTTTATGCTCTTTGCGAAGCCATCTTTGACAAAAACGGTATTTCTTGCTTGCGGAACATGAAGGTTGCAGGATGGTTAATAGTTTGTGTTATTTAAAGGGTTATTTCAGATACATCAGAGTCATAAATCAAAAAAAAAAAAAAATGAACGAGGCAGCAGTGGAGCAGCAAATCCCAAGTTCTGCAAGGTTTTGTTAGTAGATCCAAACTATTCCTAACGTCACAGTATGTCAAAGCTCAGGCCTTTTTATAATCCCATATACTGTATTTGACAGGATCTTGGACCGAGGTCTTAAGATTTAACAGTAATTATTTTAACCTGTTATAGTTTGTCAATTCTGAGTGTTTACTTTATTTGTGAATCAATACTGTTTAATGCAGTCTGTGTTTTGCCCACTAGGTGGAAATGAGGCAAGCTTTCCAGGAGGCAGGCTGTGTCTTCTGTGTCATCGCTCCATACAACCCATCTGCCAGCACTGTGGGCGGCCAACACTAGCCTCACATCTCCCCACGACTCAGTCAGGGCTACCCGAGGCCAGCTCATGGCCATCGGCTGGATATGGCAGAGTGCAACCCTCAGTGAGGGCCGATATCATTTCATAGCCCTTATTACTAAAACAGACAGCGGGGATCATGATTGTTTTATGATCAAATGTGTAAATGTCCCCTCTGTGGGATGAATAAAGGTATTCTGATACATGAAAATATAAGAAAGCCATTGTTACAAAAATAAAAATCAGGGTTGCCATTAGGTGATTAAATCTTTGGGAATACTGTGTGTAATTATTAATCAGATTGATCAAATGGTGCTTTATCATCCATCAGGATTTGCGTCACTTGATCTCTGGACAATAAGAGAGTCTGCATATTTTTACATTTTTATATCAGATTATATGACAATGATGATCACATGGAAATTCTAAGGTTCTGCACGAGAATGACCTTGAGTCAAATATATCAATCGCAGTAATGTGAAAATTATGTAATTATTTTTCTACATGTGATATTTTATAGATATTATCTTTGTATAATTAATGTAATTTTTGTACACAAATTAAAAGCAACTGTATCGTTGTCAGTGTTTTCTCAGTTTTATTGTTCACCTGTAATAGTCATGTACCAATTCCAATTCTCAAAGCAACATTATTCAACCTGTACATAAATATAGTCTCTATACAGTAGTTCAAACTAGTTTAAATAACCAATAAGCAGAAGTGGGCCAAGTCCTCAGATCTTGTACTTAAGTAGAACAACTACCAGAATGAAGGAGTACACTGTTAGAAGTAAAAGTTCTGCATTCAATATGTTACCTTAGTAAAAGCACAAAAGTTTGGCATCTAAATATCTACTTAAATTACCAACAGTAAAAGTACTCGCTTTGCCCATTTCAGAATAATATATATTATATATTTTCATTATAATCATTGATATATCAATGTGTTTATCAAGCCCTGTAAAGGTGGAACAAATGTTTTTTGTTTTTTTTAAATGTTGTATTATTTGATTTACTGCTGAGTAGCATCTGAATTGAATCCAGGTGTAACTTAAGTCTTATTTAATTAATAATTGATCATATTTAATTGATCATTAATCCATATCTGCTAAATAACTGTAAATGTAGTGGAGTAATGTACAATATTTACCTCTGAATTGTAGTGGAGTTGTATTACAAGGTAGCATAACATGGAAAGTACTAGTACCTCAGAATTGTACTTAGGTACAGTACTTTAGTATACTTAGTTACTTTACACCACTGCGTGCCAATAACATTATATGATCATTTTTTCCTTTAACCCTCTCATATATTGTGTACTGTTTCCCTGTACTGTGTGTATTCAGTGAGCAGAACTCATTTGCAGTTTCCTCCAGTGGGCGGAGTAGCAGGGCTCTGCCTGGCCGCACAGCGCTGCTCTCAGCTCGGCTCCGTGTTGTTGCCTTCCCCTCTCACTCATGCGGACCCGGCCGACGCTCGTGGACTAGCTGGAGGTGTGGTGGTGGACTGTATCGGGTTTGTAGCGGAGTAGGGGACCAAGTGGACCATGGCTGCCAAAGAGGACCTCTACAGTAAAATCCTCCCTCGGAGGCTCCGGCAGAACCGACCGGGTTCAGTGAAATGTGGCTCCAACCTGGACGTGCTGTTATCTATGGGCTTCCCCAGACCGAGAGCGTAAGTAGCCTGACCTTAACCCCGTATGTGTGTGTTGGCTGTGGGATTACATGCCTCTCAGAGGTCGACCGAGGACCAGGCGGGGACACGGCCGGTGTGTAACGGTTTTGTTGTGGGAGTTAGCGGACGGGTCACACGCAGCATCACTCCACTCTCTTGCCGTTTCCCTGCGTCGCTTTTCACTGTGAGCAGCTAGCTGTTTTCCCCTGTATACAGCCTACACAACTTAATAGTGGAATACAGTCGAATAAAATATCATATAGCAGAAATGTTTAGGTAAAAATTAAGAACATCGTCGCATATAACTCAATAAGAAAAGCAAAGAAAGACCTGAGTGGCGCGAGACGATATTACCAAAGTTAACAGAATAAGCAGTGGTGTCATAGTAAAGTACATTTACTCAAGTATTGTACTCAAGTACGATTTTGGGGTACTTTTACGTCACTTGAGTATTTTTATTTATACTACTTTACTTTATACTTCTATCCCACATCAATTTCGGGGCCGATATTGTACTTTGTATATCCACTACATTTATTTGACAAAATGAGTTACTAGTTACTTTACACATTCAGATTATTAGCTAAAACAAAATATAAATGAACTAATAAATAAACTGTGATATATAATTAGGGGTTAAGATATCCAGCAGCAGTATTTAAAGTAATTACCATGGTGTACATATCTGCTATTTTTAGTTTTAGTTTTTTAACTTACTGTGCATAGCCTACTAAGCCATTTAAAAAAAAAAATGTTTCCTTACTTTATCTGCAATATCTGCTGTTGTAAGTACATTTCCCCATTGTGGGACCAATAAAGGATTTCTGAATTAAAGTAGCTCCATCTTTAACAGCTGTAATGAACACATTAATGCATACAAATAAATTCTCCACTAATGTAATATATGATTCTACGACGGGACATTACACACTATAAGTACTTTTACTTTTGGTACTCTAAGTATTTTTTGATGCCAATACCTTTGTACCTACGTGAGAGTTTAAATGCACAATTTTTTACTTGTAACAGAGTATTTGTAGACTGTTTCTACTATTGCTTGAGTAAAATGTCTGAGTACTTATACCACTGAGAGTAAGTGTGCATCAAATACATTAATTGGGGAGGTTTGCTTCGTCTCTTCTGGGTGTAATTTTAAACTTTATGGTAAATACTGTGGTAAATACAATGAAGAAAAAAAAACATTTTCTTCAGTCTTTCACAATTTCAGTTGAGTCAAATTAACCAAGTAGGAAACGTATGTTTCGCCTGTAATCTTGAGAAGCTGCCATACGTAAACTATTGAGGAAACTGGAGTCAGGAGTCATGTAGTCATGACTGAGTGTGTTTGTGTCATACGGTTCACCCTGTGTCCTCTGCTGTTTCTGAATGGAGCGACTGTCTTTAACTTGGCCAGATCCGTGAGTTAGAATCCGTACTGTTGCTACAGGCTCTCACTGTAAACACAACACTGCGGTATACTGTATCACCGGCCAGGAAAGCAGCAGTTTATACTAAATACTGGAATACCGCTGCTGGACTGATCATTATTACGTGATGCATTTTTTGGTAGTATGTTCACTTTGTATTAGTTTGGTGTTAGTTCTCAATTAGACAGAGAAGAATGCTAAAATCCCATTTCCCCTAATGTTACCCATGCTAACACAGCTGCTATGGGCTAGAGGTCTGTGGTGTCAGTGTCAGTTGACCCTAGTGTAGTGAATCACCACAGTAAAAAGGGATTCCTGGCTCTGTTTATACTTCAGATTGAATGGACACTGAGTCAGTGAAGTCAGCAGATAATACTCATATTGTAACGGTTACACTGGTGGATAGTGTTTACTTTGTACAATGTAATTTGGTTTTTAAAAGATGTTTGTTGTCAGCTAACTTGCTATCGTTAACTACCTAGCTTGCACATTCGTTTTTATAAACACATTTAAATGTCCAAAAAAGACGACCTATGTTATATACACTGCTAAAAAAGGAACACTTTTTAATCAGAGTATAGCATCAAGTCAATTAAGCTTCTGGGATATGGATGTGGTCATTTAAGTAGCAGAGGGGGTTGTTAATCAGTTTCAGCTGATTTGTGAGAGAGAGGCAACAATGAGACATCCCCCGAAACAGGAATTGTTTTCCAGGCGGAGGCCACTGAAATGTTTCCCTCATCGTCTTTTCTGATTGTTTTTTACTAGTTTTGCATTTGGCTAGGGCAGTGTTCGAATTACCCATTTGCTTTCGGGGGAGCCCTATTTTTCAGTGCACATCCTGCTACTAAATATGTCACACGCACGCTCTGTTGACTGGCGTACCTTCTGAAAGCTCAACAATATCCAAGAAAACATTGTCCACTTCCCCTTTTCCTGTCATGTCACATTGCACGTAAATAATCATGTAGGCCCGCCCATGAACTGTGCTCTCATCTATTGTGATACTAATTAGTGAGCCCATGTCTTTTACATTGGAAACAAATGTAGCTCTCATTTCCTCGGCGATATGACTGATTATTTCAGCACAAGCATGGTCCGATTTGTGCACAGTCCCGACGGTAGCACCATTGAGTTTTTGTAGGAACATTACAGCAGGTAGCATTCTGTATGACATTTCTTATTTGGCAATCATATAGGCAGACCTGGAAGATGTATATGTTTCCTGCATTAGATCAACATTGATTGCCAATACCTTGTTTGGTAGGACATCTTTTTTTCTCATCTCCGAAATCTCGATCGCTTTTTCATGTGCCTGGCTCTTATGGTGCTTATAAATCTTTTTCCGCAGGTTATTCTGTTGATCACTGCTGACTTTTCCCTGAATCCATTCTTGTGAAAGGTGCACTCAGGGTGGATTCTTCTGCGAGCGGCAGGGAGATCAATATACTTTTTGCAAAGTTCCTCTTTGCAATTTCAATACTGTGCCGGCATCACCGCCGTAACCATAGCAACGTAAGTAGCGTAAGGAATGCAGCGCCGCCACGTACAGATGGCAACACCCAGAAATATTCACAAATATAAAACAAATATTCAGAAACTGTAATGAACAATGACTGTTATTTATTTCAAGAACTTTTATTTACAGAAACTCAACATTTCTAAATATGCACAACTTTTTTGGGCTCCCCCTATTTATCTCAAAGTCGGCCTTCAGGGGAGCTCCCCCCCTCTTTAGGGGAGCCAAGCTCCCCCTGGCTCCCCCCCATTTCGAACAGTGGGCTAGGGTCAGTGTCACTACTTGTACCTGATACCTGGACCCTACAGAGGAAGCACAGGCAGTCCGTCTCCTCCAGGATGGCACATCAATACGTGCTATTGCCAGAATGTTTGCTGCGTCTTCCAGAACAGTCTCAAGAGCATGGAGGAGATTCCGGGAGACAGGCAGTTGATCTAGGAGAGCTGGACAGGGCCGTAGATGGTCCTTAAACCATCGGCAAGAGTGGTATCTGCTCCTTTGTTCAAGGAGGAACAGGATGAGCATTGTCAGAGCTCTGCAAAATGACCTCCAGCAGGCCACTGCTGTGACTGTCTCTGACAAAACATTGGAAACAGACTTCATGAGGGTGGCCTGAGGGCCCGACGTCCTCTAGTGGGCCCTGTGCTCACTGCCCTGCATCGTGGAGCTCAGTTGGCATTTGCTATAGAACACCAAAATTAGCAGGTCCACCACTGGTGCGCTGTGCTTTTCACAGATGAGTGCAGGTTCACCCCTGAGCATGTGACTGACGTGAAAGTGTCTGAAGAAGCTGTGGAGAATGTTTTGCTGCCTGTTCATTGTCTATTCAGCATGACCGGTTTCGTAGTGGGTCAGTGATGGTCTGGGGAGGCATATCCATGGAGGGACGCACAGACTTCTACAGGCTAGACAACGGCACCTTGACTGCCATTAGGTATCAGGACGAAATCCTTGGACCCATTGTCGGCCCTGCGCTGGTGCAGTGGGTCCTGGGTTTCTCCTGGCGCAAGACAATGCCCGGCCTCATGTGGCGAGAGTATATAGGCAGTTTCTGGAGGATGAAATAATTGATACCGTTGACTGGCCCCCACGCTCGCCTGACCTAAATCCAATAGAACACCTCTGGGCATTATGTTTCGGTCCATCCGACTCCGCCAGGTTGCTCCTCAGACTGTCCAGGAGCTCAGTGATGCCCTGTTCCAGATCGTGGAGGACATACCCCAGGACACCATCCATCGTCTCATAAGAAGCATTCCCTGACGTTGTCAAGAATGCAAAAAAGCACATTAGGATAAAACACATTACTGAGTACCACTTTTAGTTGCTGCAATGGAATTTCCGCAAAAGGGACTAGCCTACCAAATAATTTTTTCACTTAGATTTTCGGGGTGTCTTTCAATTCAGCCCAGTGTAGGTTAAACATTTTAATTTCCTTCAAACGATGTGGCATCCTTTCGTTCCTAACACATTTCCCAGTCTATATCAGTTTAGATATCCAGCATGATTTTCTTCCCCATTGAGATCTGATGTGTTTTCAGAGTGTTCTTTACATTTTTTTGAGCGTTCAACCTAGAGTAATCTGTAATTTAATCAAATTAACAGTCCCTCTCTGGTTGCCTGTAATGCGTTATTTGGTCTTATTTTGTCGCATGCGTTGGTGTTGTCTGTTGGAAACATAAATTGCATTATTATGCAGTTTTCACGCCACATTTTAATTATAATTTGTTAATGAAGGATGTGTATGGCTATATATTTTAATTTGATGATTTTAGTCACTGTACCACTGGATCTTTAGCTATCGAGAAATTAACTGAGAATATATGTATTACAAACTAACAGAGGAAGTGTTGGAACCAGCCAAACATGGTAGAGTGAAATGTCCCTGCTATAACTGTGACATCATTTTCCATGTATGATGGCCTTCATTGACTATCCAAAAACTTCTAATTTAGCTAAATAAACATCTAAAAAAAATCACTTCCCGTTTCCCAGTGGATTTTCCAAGGAAAGAACCCTTTGAATACAGCTGGTCAGAGCAGCAGATGGAAAAGCTCCCATAAACAGTTTATGCTAGATTCAGTATTGTCATGTGTCATTTTAATTAGTGAAATCACCTATTTGTGTCCGTATAGTTGAAACCACTTTTGCACTTCTCTTTTTCAGTATATACACTTAACCTTGGAAGTCTTTCCACCCCTTTCACCCAGACAGATGTCACACTTCAAGAGCGTTTATGTGTATGTGTAAGTGTTAGTAATGGTGTATGTCAGAGGAAGTGTGCTGTGGTTTGCTGAATGGACACAGCATATGATGACAGGCCCCCAGGCAGGCAGGCCATCGTTGGCCTAGAACACACTCCCTCAGGGAAGCCACAACCTCTTTAATATCAGCCCATGACTGCTTGGCCTTGACACGGCCACTTATGAGCTGTCTGTCTGTCTGTCTGACTCACTCCCTCTTTTTTCTGTCTTAAGGGGTTGACCCACTACATTTCCTGACCAACTTCTTGTGTCCTGGTTTTGCTATAAAAGGATTACTGCTGTGTAGAAAGATGTTCATCTATTGTTTTGGTTTGGGGCATCCCCACATTGCTACCAGTGTAGAGTAGATACACCCACTTGCTTTATCAGTACTTTACTTTAACTTTATCAAATTTGACTTACAAATGTAGAGCTGAGAGTGCTATAAAAAATATGAATCGCTATGAATACATCTGCATATGAGTGCAGTAAAAAGGCTACAAGACAAGATTTTGCTTTCATTCTCAATTCAGTTCAGTGTAGTCCGAGTATTGTTGACCAATCGTGATTGAACGGGCTTTGGGTTCATGCAGGAAGGCAGTTATCTTTGAGAACAAAAGAGGTGGAACACATCGACTGCAAGGCAATCTTGGTACCCATCACCCACCGTCTGACATTGATTTTGCTCTTTCATCTAAGATCTTCAAGAGATTACCGTAGACATCATCCCCTTTAACTCCAACTCCATTATTTCATCTCATGCTGCTAATTGAGGAAGTTGTGTCCCATTATCGGGATATTAGCTGGCTACGCTAGAACCCCCAAAAATATTGGCCATTATGCCCAGACGCTAAACTGTCAGAGCTGATGGGTTCAGGGATCGGAACAATATTGATTCAACTAGGGCTATGTACTTACCATGAATAATTTAATAAATGAGTATTGAGAGTAGCGTAGTGTAAAAATAAACTGCCGTAGATAGAAGCGATATATCAAATTTATATTGGTCACATGAATGGAAGTTCTTACATAGATTCAAGTTTAAGTGGGATGCAAACATAGCTTAGGGGTTCAGATGAACTAGAACACCCCCAGTTGGAGTCGAGGCTGGGGACCTTTGTTACGTCTTTCTCTTTATTCTGAGTAACAATGTAGGGATGTTACTGCCCTTTCTCCCCAGACAAGAATGCAAATCCTTAGAATGTCATTTGATTTAAGATTGAAAGACTGTTAGGTAAAATCAAATGTGAAATAATGTTATCAAAACCACAATATGTGAAAGGAGCATGCTCACCAGTCAGTTGCCAAAACTACCAAAACTAGTAAATGATTCTCGAACCCATTTAAGACTTCGGTAAAAAACAAAACAATTAATGGAATGGAATTCCATATACACTCATTTATTATCGTTTGCATATTGTTTTATCAGAAAGTAAAACAAGTCATGTTCCTGCATTTTACAAGGCTCCATACAAGCTCTATGGGACCTCTGTTCAGCAAACATTAACAAGCTCTCATGCTGATGTCTAAGACTTAATGTTCACAATTGACTGCTTCAGGGATGAGGTATTTTTGTAGGTCGACCTGGAACTTAGCATCGCATTGGTTACCTCGATTACAAGTCAATGAGATTGATGAAATGGACACATTTCTTTCAGAAAAATATTCTTCACAAATATCATTTTTGAGGCGTGAGCTCATTTGGCAGAATCTAAAATCTTGAGGTAAGGCAATTGAGTCAGGCATGATGACGTATTTTTTTAGGCCCGACTGGAAGTTAGCTTCACAAGGGCTCCCTCGACCAAAAGCAATGGGATTCCCCCATTGAATTTCAGTATAGGGCAGAAAATAAGCATGTGGCCAGAACATGTTTATGATTAACACGTTTTGTTCAGAAGGATCATCTCTAAAACATTTTCAGATTTTTTCAGCAAAAATGCTATTTGCAAGAATAAAAAGCTAACGTAATGCTTAACGGACTACATTCGACAGGGAACCGGGAATGATAAAATGCTAAGTAAGTGCTATTTATTATATCCCCCCAGTTTTTGAAGTCCTCGGTATTGTGGTCAGCATGTGTGACCTCTGGAGAGTGGTAGAAATATACACATTCAAAAGTAAGAAGGATAAAGAAGTGTGAGCTTCACCATAGTATCCCCAGTCTGCTTCAATTTACCCACAGCTGTCTTATTATTTTGATGGGATCATTATCTTTTTTTGCTTCTTGTTTGGGCAAAACAATTAAAGTTAGTTCTCTGTGTTTGAAAGTGTGTCAATTCCTTTTATACCCCTGCCAGAGATGTCAAATATGTTTCATTACACTTAAAGTATGCCTAGTAGCACTTTCAAACAGCTCAAATTAGACTAATCTGCATTGCAGTGGCATGGATGTACCAATGCAGTATGAACAAAGTCTTATAGATCGAAAGGGAGACTCTGACCTTCTTTTCGCTCGACATACAGCTGTTGTCCGTTCATGAAGTTAAATTTGAGTTCTTATGTTCCATCAAGTGGACGCCCACTCACTTCCTGTTTAGATAATGTGGTTTTCACAATTGCTATACTGGTCATAAATGTACTGAGAACTATAATGTTTCTTCTGGCCTTTAGATGAACAGTTGAAAACATTGAGATGGATGACATTTGCATTCACAGCGCCCATATTTACAGTTCACTTTCTCAGTGTTTTCTCTCCAACAGCTGTCTACATAGGAAATGTACTTTCTGTATAGTTCAGCTCAAGGGTTGCATATTTACTGATTTGAAGGAGGAAAGGAAAATGTCTACAGTTTGTGGGTCCAAGTGGGCTACATCTGTGAATCCTGCAAACCGCTACGGGAACTCTAAAGAGCTGTGGAGTTGGTAACTCGTGAATTATTCCCTTGTTTTTTAGCCCACTATCTTTGAAATGCAGATTAATACGAGCTGATTCTGAAGGTTTACCTCCATTCTGCCTGTCCAGCTCTTTGAAAATGATTGTAAAATCAAAGCAATATGGTTATTATTACATTTCATGTGTCATCATTATACAGTATGTCCGCCCAAATAGGTAGTCTCTAACAAGGTCATATCAATGTCATTAGTCTCCTTCCTGAAATATGAGAGCTGCATCACCGTCTGCTGTTGTTCACTGGTGCACTTCCACTGCAGCTTGGCGATCATATCATGGTTCATTTGAAGCTCTGTCCGGAAGCAGGCAAACAGGCAGCGCTATCAGATTATGGGGTCTTTGTCTCCACTCAAAAATCTCACCGTGGTTGCATGATTTTTTTAAGGTTGTATAGGCAGTTTTGCATTACAAATGACCCACAGGCAAATGTCTTCTACGGTTGTGATCAAAGGCATAGGCATGGTTAATAATGACCCACAGTATTATTTAGCTCTCGTTCCTAGATGATTTCGCATTCATTCATTTTTTCGCTCCAGAAACTGGAGGATTTGTGTCAAAAGCAGCTCTCGGCCTCAGGCAAAGATGGAGAGATGCAACACGAGCAGCATTAAAGTGTAGGAGTCAGTAAGCTTCGAAATTTGAGCGATAGGGACTTTTGAACATTGATATAAATAGGTTAGTAGGTTGCTAATACGTATTTTTGGTCTGATGATTTTGTGTCAGTTATATCTTCAAATCTGATATACAAATGTAAAAGTATTCAGACATTGTTGTATTCCCAAACTATGTATCATTCATTAAAGCTGTATTAGCATTAAGTTAGATTATTCATCTTCTAAAAGAGCATTTAAGATATAATGGGGTACTCATGTTTTGTAGGTCTAAGCAGCTTCTCTAAGTTGGGTGAAGCAGTTTTTAATGCAAAATTCTTTGTATTGTAAGGAAAATTAAAAAAGGAATCATCATCATCATCTAAGAAACTCTAATGTAATCATGCAAGTGGTTTGAAAGTAAGACGTTTGTAATACTTTGTAAATGAGTTAACTGGGTCCATGGGCAAAGCTGTTCAACTTTTCAGAAAAGCAAGAGAAAATTGTGAATCACTTCACAAAACCATCCAGAACTCTTCTGAAAATAGGTGGCTGTGCTAATCCTTCTGTCAGATGATAATTTTCTCTGCCACCATTTGATGTGTCTTCAGTGGAGTAGAAACGCTATTAGACTGTTAAATCACATGCTGCATGTACATCATTATTCATTGGTGTGATTTCAATTGCGCTTTTGTTGCAACTTTTGTTGTTTTTATCAGTACCTCGTCTTTTCCATCTGTCAACACATTTGTTTAATTTCCTGCAATTTCAATACGGCAAAACACATTTGAATTTAAATAATATGCTACGTATAAAGGGTTGCGTTATTGGCCAAATGCATAATCACTTGCTGTGGATTTGCTAGTGAGGTTGGCTTATGCTGAGGGTGCTGACAAGTTTTTAATAAATGGAGAATATCAGCCGCATATGAGTCTAACCTCTGTGCGCAGCTCCCAGGACAGCTGTCTGTCAGTCTGCAGTTGCCGAGTCAGCAGCAGGTTTCATGTAGACCTGCAGGCTGCTTGACAGCTGTCCTTCCCTCCCTCTGCACCCCCCTCGACCACAACACTCCACCAGTCTCACACGGTTTCTTTCACCTGAGCTCACTCTTTAGATTACATATTTATCCGAAAGAATATTGTCAAAATTGAATATAAGAAACAAATGGCCTATCCAAGTTCCAAGAGGGCAAAGTGAGGTGTAATAACCCCATACAGGCTGCTAAGTGATATAAATGAACAAAACCAAGAACATGTAAATTAAAGATTTTAAATAAATCCTCTTTAACTTTGACACACGTGTACACAGTACACACACAGTGGATTGGAGATTCAGGGGTTTAAGGAAAATGTAACTACGAATGCTCTATGGACCCAATTTCTGAAGATCTGGGTTTTTTGTTCTCACGAGTCAGGGTCACAGAGCAACATTTATATTGATGAATGGGGCCCTGCTTCCAACGCTTTATCCAGGTCTCTTAAAACGTCCCTGATTCAACCCCAAACTGCTGGGCTATTTACACATTCAAGGTACTGTTTCAAATTATCCATTCCAATTCCAATTCCAAATTGGCGGTTACAATTCCAAATAACATATTTCAAATTAAATTTCCAAATTCAGTCTTCAGGTATCAATTTACTTTCCACATCCAAATATGGATGTACATCACAATATTCAAAGTGTATTCGTCATCTAACAGTTTGTGCTAGAGAGATAGGACCATGCTTGGATTAAAAATGCCACACTATGATTTAAAAAAATGTAGGAATAAAAAAGGAAAATTCAACTGGTAAATAATTCATGTATGTGAAACCATTTCTGGCTGAACTGTGAATGGCTAATTGCAAATTCCAGGTTCCATTTCGAATTTCACATTCCAAATCCAGTTTAATTTCCATTTCCAATTCCAAGATCCAATTCCAAGTTCCAATTGCAAGTTCCAATTCCAAGTTACGAATCCCAATTCCAGGCACTAATTCCACATTCCAATTCCAGGTACTAAATCCAAATTATAATTTAATTAAAAATTCCAATTCAGAAATCCAATTCAGAAATCCAATTCAAGGTACCAGATAATTTCCCACATTCCAATCATGGCTGTTCATCACTATATTCAAAGTGAATCTGTCAGCTGACAGTTTGAGGTAGAGAGATAGGACCATGCATGGAGGAAAATGGCCTCACTAGCTAAAATAAAGGACTTGTTTAGGGGATAATAAACTGGTAAATGATTAATGTATGCCAGACCATTTCTGGCTGAACTGCTGGTCTTATTGCAAATTCAAATGATAGGTTCCCTTTACAAATCCACATTCCGGATCCAGGTTCCAAATTCCACATTTCATTTCCATGTTCCAATTCCAAATTCAAAGTTAAAAATTCCAATTCCAAATTCCAATTCCTTTTCCAGTTTCCAATTCTGCAATCCATTGCTTCCACCACTGCAAAAGCATGATCTTGATAGACATGTTTGTTGGTGGGAAGCCAGTTAGGGTTTCTAACCCTGTAATTCTACATGGTAACACTATCAGAGTAAGACTTGGCAGATGAAAAGAAGGTCAGGCCAACAGTTAGAGTGGCGTGTTTTGACACGCCACTCTAACTGTTGGCCTGACCTTCTTTTCATCTGCCAAGTCTTACTCTGATAGATACTCAGTATACTCAGGGAATTAGGTGTTCCAAATTGGATGTTAATGGAGAAAATGGTAAATTACCCAATTTCTTGTTTTAACAGTGAAAAAAAAAGTTCTCTTATAATGTGCAGATGAACTGCAGTATGCTGACATCTTTCTCACACAGTGTGATCTTATCTCCTCTTTTAATTTCCTACTTTGCTGTATCACAACAACTAAATTATCTTTTCCTTCTTCAAATTAGGGAACTCAAGTTCACATGAAATGACCACCGCTCCACTTCTTACTGACTTTATCTCATTATAAGATGAGATAAGTTGGTACAGGGCCATTTATTTGTCACTAATCAAGTAAAGGATTGTGTATAAGCAGTCAATGTAGCACTTTCTCATATAAATTGAAAGGTGTCATTTGTATATCTTTTTTTTTTATTCTGAGTATTTGAACGCTGGCATGGCCTTGAACTCGGACATGATGTCATTGATAGTAAAAGGTTTTCTCTCAGTTTTTCAGTGGAGAGTCATAACTAGGGATGGGTATCGAGAACCGGTACTAAGTCAGTACCGGTACCTGATTGGACGGTATTGGTATACCGTTAAGCCGCTGGACAAACGCTGCTGCTATCGGTATATGAATTACGCTACTTCCTTAGTTTAAACAATTCTGGTTGGTTGGGAACCCTCATCCCGTGTGACGTATCCGGCTTGAGTACCACTGTGAATGCCACTTGTCATCTCTCCTAACAGCGCTCTTATTATTGTGAGACTCCCGGGGGCAGACCATAGGGCAGACGCAACATCTTGCTAGAAACAGCTTCTCAAGGCTTCTTAACATTTAACAACCTATTAATGATGCATACCCACTTAACGGGAAAAACTCAGCTAACAGACGATATTAACCATTTTACCTACACGGAACAGAAGTCCAACACCAAAAGTCTAAATCAACACTTAGCAAAACGGGCTAACTGGGCTAACGGCTACTTTAGCACATAACTAGCAAAAGCGATCTTTTCTACGTCATTGTATCTGCACAAACAACATATCACATGAAAGCTGATTCCATTGGTGTAAGTCTCATCACTGTACGACCAAAACTCACTGAACTAGCAGCCAGGAAAGAGCAAGAAAACATCTTCACTTTACGTAGCCATGATGATAGTTATGTCTTACCTTTGCTGTTTTGTGATCAAGAGTTGTGTTTAAGGGCAAAAAATCAGTTAATCCAATGTCTCTGTGTAACTTTAAAATGATTACTGATAATCCATCTTTCAATTATAAATAATAAACGCAATATAATGGTTAGCCGACCGGAGCTTCCGGTTTAGGAGGTGCGCACGCAGCGTCTCGTTTTAA
Source organism: Dissostichus eleginoides (assembly GCA_031216635.1). Classification (NCBI taxonomy): domain Eukaryota; kingdom Metazoa; phylum Chordata; class Actinopteri; order Perciformes; family Nototheniidae; genus Dissostichus; species Dissostichus eleginoides. Next base: position 9,797,912 of record CM062268.1, on the reverse strand, counting down.
CTGAATAATGGTCATGTTTACATGGATTTATGAACTGCCCCTAATTACCGCCCCCCTTCCAGAGACACACTGTCAAACACACTCATACCTGCTTGGTATGACATTGAAAAAGTTACATTAAATAATAAATACAAATAAATTACAATAAAATGACTGTTTTTTAATCTTCACATCTTGTAATCATGTCTATAATTTTGAGCACCAAATATTGAAAAGTATCGATAAGAGTAACGAAAAATACCGGTATCGATAAGCAGTATCGGTATCGGTATATGTATCGATAAAATCCTAACGATACCCATCCCTTAATTTGGGGAAATCCCACTAGGTTATGACTCATAACCTAGTGGGATTTCCCCAAATCTCACTGCAGAGTGCTTTACTCCAGGATTAAAGCCTCGTATTCATGCAGCCTTTGGGTCCCTTCCAGATGATAAAAAACACTATCCGTAAGATTCTTACTCATGGGCAGCCCCTTACATTTCAACACTCCTGAGACAGTACCGTGTCTGTGCTCAGCAATATTAGAATCTCACTATGTCTCACACCAAGCATGAAATAAAACCTCATATTCGTAAATGAGTCATTGACAATCTGTCTGATCCACTGTGTCTTCTCTTTAGGCTTTTAATATTATTGTTTTAATGTCCTTTATGTTCTGTCACCTTAAATGCCTGACCTTGACTATACTGACTTGTAAAGGTGTAAAGTTGTTATATTAAAGAGACGTTTAAACATCCCTCTACTGAGGGGGAAGATGCCTGTGAACAACATAGCACTAGATTATGTACACATTTAGAAGAGCCAATCGCTGTACGCAGATGCGTTGATTTGAACTCCGGCAAAGAAACAAACATGACCTCCTTGGTAATAACAGCTTATTGGTGCATAGTGCTAGCGTGTGCATTAGTGGGGCCACATCTAGAATATCTCTGCCCCATTTTCAGAACTTTTTATCTGCAAAGCCAATGTTACACTAAATATATATCATAACAGTATCTTGACATATTTTACAATTTGTCTCGAGGCGGACTTTAACCACAGTTTGTCAGTGCAATCCCAATGATATTCTGTTTAATATAATCAAGAGAAAAGCGGGAAATATAAATATTAAAGAGACTGAAAACAGCATTTTATGCAATTTTTTGCGATTTATTTTCTGCCAATTTTCAAATCTTAGCAGCTCTACAGTAAATCGCTTTAAATATATCTTTAGAAATCCATATAGACACTAGTCTATATATATTGGACACTGGTTGCCTATAGGAGGCAGTATGATGTTTAACAGGTTTCTCCACACTGACATAATTCATTCATTTATTCCTTCATATATAGCATGATCGTACCAGCATAGAACAGCAGTCTACCCTCTAACAATATCAGTTTCAGCCTTCAAACCATCATTATTCAGACCCTGCCTTGTTGCCTTTTCTCATGAACCAACTCTCCCCGCTCTCCAGAACTTATTAAAAATTCATTTTCTCTTTCTCAGTTTTGCAAGTCTTACAATGCGAGATCAAATTCAAAAGCAGCTGCCGGGTGGGCAGAGAGCAGACTCTGCATTTGCATTGTGACTGCAAAAAAAGAGTGAATTTACACTTTTGTTCTACTTTCATTTACAAGTCTGGTTTGCCATATAGTGGGAAAGAAGAGTGTGTCCTTAATGTCCCGGGATTCTGCTGTCATGTCAGATTGTCCCTCACACTCTCTTGAACACACACACTTGCACACACGGCTCATCTGAGAGCACAGTTGCTGTTTTTATTTTGGTTTTGTGTAGCAGGGTACTAAGGGGTCGAAAGGATCAGGAAATAAAGTAGATTTGATTTGGCAGTTAATCTCATGCCCAATTTGATGTGGTGTGTGTCTGTGTGTGTGTGTGTGTGTGTGTGTGTGTGTGTGTGTGTGTGTGTGCATGCGTGTGTGTGTGTGTGTGTGTGTTCATTCAAGTTTTTTAGTCTGCGGGTGGCTGTGCACTAATGTATTTGGTTCTTGTTTGTTGCTGTTTGCCTGTGCGTGTGTACATGTGTTATCTCCTGTCAGGGGCTTTTGTGTGTGTGTGTGTGTGTGTGTGTGTGTGTGTGTGTGTGTGTGTGTGTGTGTGTGTGTGTGTGTGTGTGTGTGTGTGTGTGTGTGTGTGTGTGTGCATGTGCACGTACGCGTGCATGTGTGTGTGTGTTCACTGATGACTGAGCCATCTGTGCCTGTAGTACCTTTGCCAATACAGCGTCTGGAGCGGCTCCAGCAGCTCCTACCGTCTGCCCTCACCTTCTCCTCACTGAGACGCGACAGGAGGCTCCTCTAACTTGGACGGGCTTCCTGCTCTGTTCACCCCCCCCATCCAACTCCCACTGTGCTCCGGTAATCCTGCTGGATGACTGGATTGAAATGATTTGGGAGGAAAACAGATTTGATGAGACATTTAATTACAGGCCTTATTGGATGTGGATATGTGGGTGTTAAGAAGTGTTTGTAGAGCCTGTTGGTAAAAGCGAGTTGTACTCCTCAATATTTATGAATTCAAGAGTGTTGCAATGCGTTTTCTCAGTTTATCAGGGATGTGTACTACTGGCAATAATCTGGCAATAGGTACAGGGACAATTTGTGAAAACATTCGTGTTACAGATAACTACGGGTACCTTAATAACAATAATAATAATATTAATAATCATGTTTTATTTATAAATCATACTCCAAGACACTTTACATGTGCAGGTTAAAATACATCAAATCATTAAAAAAAGTGGGAGTTTCTCGCCCACTCACGCCTCGATAAGACTCCTTTGTTTACTTCTGTCACATAGTGAAATAACTAGGCTACCCTCACGCTATTTGCTAGCGCGCCAACACATTAGAAGTAATTTGCTAAGGGGCAAGATATCTCTAAACGGTTGCCCAATCCCAACAGAGCCAGCCAGCTAATCAATCAGAGCACATTGGGCTCTGGTTTCAGACAGAGGGTGAAAAGAGGTGCTGTAGCACTGGCACGAGAAAAGAGCTTTTGAACATTCAAGCATGTAAACATGTCACAGTAGAGCCACAGAATACAAATATGAACCTCAAAATTAGCACACTATGTCCTCTTTAAGTAAATGGTTTTAAATGATTAATATCAAAATGAAAGGTTAGTTTTTTAAAGAATTGATACAGTATAACAATATTGCCATTGTGTAGTGTATCTATAGCTGCCTTCTTTCTTTATTCTTCCGGCATAGAGAACCTGGCATATCCAAGTGCAGCAGAGCAGGCATCATTCTGAAAATCACATCAAAATCAGTTTACTGTGACAAGGGTCGAGCCGATGTGGAGTAAAGCACAGCTACATGACTGCACTTTAACGTTACGTGATATCTAATCTACAGCTACATGTAAAGCTGATAGCGCTTCTGGACAGGCCAACGCTGGTAAGCCTTCCATGAAGAGCTGCTCATGAATTCTGGATCAGGCCAAATGCTTTTAAATGAAGAGAGAGTAAAACCATCAGACACTATGAGCTGCGTCTTTGCCAGAGGCAAGTGAGCCAGTGATCTTTTCCAAATTGGTTAGTCAGTAATGTGCACTCGGTATTGATCATTCTAAATTGTGAAGCATATCCGTCAGAAATCAATACCTTGGGCTCTGGAGAAAAGCAATAAGAAAGCTTTACAAATAGAAGTGACTTCACCTCTGGGAAATGTATTTGCCAGTTACACAGAAAACGTGGAATGGACTGATTGTAATGAAGCAATCAGGGATGGATATGAATGTTATAATAGTTATTTTAAACTGGGTTACAGAGAATCAGGATCTTCTTGCTCATCATTAGCTACGTTTAGTATAAAGAGATACACGTATGTCATTCTCACATTCTGTTGGCATTAAAATAGTCAGACTGAACAATATTGTTTGACTGGCACGCACTCTGTACGCTCGGGTTTAAACTAACCAGCCTTAAAAAAACACAAAATGTCTTTTAGTTTTTCAAACTTCAAGTTCCTTTCTAACACTCAAAGAGCATCTAATAAATAGAACATTTGCTTTTACATTAACAAAAATGGTAAATGTTTGATTCATTTGTACATTTAGGCTCTAATTAACAAATATCTCGCAAACGTGACAAATGCAGTCAACGTTTGCTTAATCTAAGAGATCTCTAGAATAAATATACAGATGGACATTTTGGATGATGTGAAAAATAAAGTACATTTGAATCTTTACCTTCTGTAGTATAAAAATGTCAATTGTGTTAAAAATGTACAGAAATGAACAAAGATTTCAATTAATAAAAATGTAATTTGCTCAAAGGAAACCTGGATCATGAGGAACCTGAATATTTCCAAATTCTGGAATACAAATTCAAAATATTTTTGTACGTAGACTATTCATTTGAAATTAGAAAATGTTTGACCATATTCAAATTATTTCAAAAGCGTGTTAAAGGATAGCATATTTTTGGTTGACGGTAGATCTCTGGATATTGCCTATACATTGTTTCATTTTGCAGTGACCTCAGTGTCTCTCAGTGAGCACATTAGCATATTCAAGTTCGTGCTCCCATATGGTGCGTGAGATGAAAATGATTGTGTTGAGCGCTCCAGTTGATAAGAGCACTCTTTTATGCTTTACTCTTGTACAGTGAGATGTTGTGTCAAAACGATGATAATGGTTTGGTCTGTAGGATGTAAATTATTGAACAGGGGAAGAATTTAGGTTGGAAGATCATTCTCCTATGCTACAAAACACACTACTGTTCCTAAGATGTGAACATTTGCCCCGGCCTCCCGCACACAGAATCATTTCTTTGATTTGAAGTAGCAGTGTGTGCCTTGCTACTTTCAGTGCGTGTAAACACAATATTAAAGTGTGACCAAGAGGCAACATTAAACTGCTTCATTGTTGAGAAGAAGAATCTTCAGTCTCCACTGTTCTCCCGCTATACTTTTTGTCTTCTTCTACCCAAAAGTTTCCAAAAAAAGATGAATGCAACTTTAGTCAAAGATATGAAGATTATGTTGGATTTAATTGCTATGCCTCTGGGTCGTCGACAACTGTGACCAGAGTTATCACGTATTTAAATTGTCTGAGTGGAGGGAATTTCTTCAAATTTAGCAGAAATGCCCACTTGGACTCAAGGATGAAATTAAACAGATGTGGTGGTTAAAGGGATGGGTGTCGTCATGATTGTATGATACCAATCCTGATACTGCTTATCTATGGATGTTTGTTATTTATTGATACTCTTATCTTATCTTACCGCTATTCATCAATACTCTTAAGCATGTTGACCACCTGGGAGAGTCAAGCTCTCTTACTGATTGTGTCCCCAGCTGTGTAGCTAAACACAGAGGGCAGGGTCTGTCACTGACTGTAGTTACCTCTGACAGCACAGCTCACATTACTGTATGCTTCTGCGCCAACACATACTGCAACAACAACTGTTTCTAGGCCCGGCATCGGGCAAACTAATTTCATTTATGTACAAACTCCTAGCTAGGGAGTTTCTTTATTCACCCAACTGTCAGTGGCGATTTGCCGAGCTACGTAGAGCTGACACACTCGCACACAAGTACGTGTTAGGCAAATTCAAAGTAAGGCTAACATTCCTAGCAAGTAGTTGTTGTTTGCAATGCTAGCTATTGGCTACTCAACATACCTCAACCAACTGGACTTCGCTGTAGTGAAGGGCTGTACATCCTTTACAATAAACGTTTCTGTGACACTACTGTGAGGTGTCACACTGGTCTTATTGTAATCATGATGTTGATCATATTTCTGGACAGAAATAAAAGAACATGCTGAGAGATCTTTTACAACAGTAGACCTCACAGTGATGTTAGAACTGTGACTATGGTCTGTCCAGTAAGGAAGGCCAGTGAGAAAAGTGGCTGGTCAAAGCCAAACTTTAAGCAGTGGAATATAAATGAGATTTCTCTGCTCTCCATCAGGGGCTGTGTGTGTGTGTGTGTGTGTGTGTGTGTGTGTGTGTGTGTGTGTGTGTGTGTGTGTGTGTGTGTGTGTGTGTGTGTGTGTGTGTGTGTGTGTGTGTGTGTGTGTGTGTGTGTGTGTGTGTGTGTACCAGTTTATGAATATGTGTAATTGGACTGGCATGAGTGAATACGCAGTCAGAACAGTGAACACTCTCTGTGGGTTTTGGGCGGCTGCAGCGTCGGTCTCTCTCTGCAGCAAAGACCAATTAGGATTAATGAGTTTGGAAGACAAACAGAAACGAGTTGTGGAGAAAGATGCTTATTGTTTCCCTGAAGACGCCAACAAAAGGCTCTAAACCAAGAGTTCATTTTCACCATGAATAACAAACCGGCTGAATCTCCTCTTATTACCAAGCAGATTAGAGTTTAAGCTCCTTAAACATTTTCCTAGAGGCCGTGCTAGCCCAGCAGAAAAGCAATAGATATGTGTGTTCAAATGCAAGAGCCCTGCAATAAATAGTACCTTAAAGTGCCAGTGAAGTGCATTTTTTTGCGCCAAAATGAAATGGCAGTTTCATTTCTTACATATAATTGTACCTGTTCATGGCTAAAATAATTTTTTAGGAAGTGCGAGGGACGAGATAAACATCGCAAATTTTTCAGAGTTTGAGCCTACCGCTGCTGCAGACGATAGCGGCTGTGACGTCACAAAATGGGCCCAGTTGTGATTGTAAACATGGCGGAGCCTTCGGAAAGTGATACTGGTGCGAGAGAAATGAGTGATTTTGACAGCTTTTCGGACAGGATAGATGAGGAAAGTGGCCATGGAAGTCAATTTAGTTGAGGACAATATTTTGTCATAGATCTAGAGTAGATCTACACACAGGATTGGCCATCACCTGATCATACATTCATCTGTTCATAGCATGATGCAACATTCATGTTCACATGCAGTGTTGTGCTAGTTACTGAAAACCAGTAACTAGTTACAATTACTAGTTACTTCACTACTTACACCAAAAAGTAATGCGTTACTGTGAAAAGTAACTTTTTAGTTACTTAAAAAAGGGCACCCATTAATGCCCTTATACTGTAGCCTTCATTTCAGTACTGTTATTGCATCGGAGAATAATACAACCTGTTGATCAACTTGACATGCATTTGCATCACTGAACTCTGCTAAGCAATGTGGTCTATACAAACACAAACACAAAGATATGTTTCAAAGTGCCAATCCAGCCGCTGTTGCTTAGGTGGAGGTGGAGTGGCGTCGGATGAGTCTGGGTCTGTGGTCTTAGCTACTAGCTTCGTCCCAGCATGTTGTTTTGCAGATGTTTCAACAGATTTTAATTGCTGTTTTGGGCAGTCGATAGGATCTTTGACCCGCCAAGACACAACTTACATTTAACTAAAACGTTCTTTTCTTTGTGCTCGACAAAAGTGAAATAGTGAGAATATCTCCAGGCGGAGAAACTCGACTTGAGCTCTGCCGCCGCCATGATAGTCTTGTTAGTAACACAAAACACAGTGGCCTTTATTTTTCATAAACAATCTACGAATCTACGAAACAATGACACCAGCCACTCACCTTCATCTTTTGGGAACAGAAACATCGCCACTTCGGCAGAATTGACATTACCACAGCCAGCGGCAATGCATCGCTTCCCGTGTGTTTTTCCTCCCTTTTTCTTCACTGTCGCCTCCATTGTCAGGTTTCCTCGATTGGCAATCACTTCCAGTCGACTGCGAAACACTTTCCAATAAAATACTCGCTCAAAAACGTTGGTAAATTCCACTTTGAAACAGAGACAAAATGAACGGTGGTGAATGTAAACACTTCGGCTGAGCCCATCTTCTGACGTCACGCAGTAGATCGCAAGCCACGCCCACGAAGGCGGAGGTTTCCCAGCGGAAAATTCCAACTCGTCAAATTCGTTGCTATTCCAACATCTTTTATATGGGTTCCAATGGACAATTTTGGTCATTACTATACTAATTAGCATAACAGATCATGCACCGGCGCACACTTCACTGGGTCTTTAAGGGACTCTTGTTTTTTTTGTTTTTTAAGAATATGTTATTGCTGTACCAAATAGTTTCAAGCTATGAAACTTATTTTATAACCTTGAAAATCCAATTCTTAATCAACATTGGAATGCTGCACGGCTTATCTTTATCTTTGTTTTGCTTTTCCACTCATTGTGTTTGAAGATATGGATGAGGCTATACCAATGTTATTAGATTATACTATTTGTAGAATTAAATTCCAATGATGGATATAATAATAATAATACATTTCATTTCTAAGCGCTTTTTCAGGTGCTCAAAGACACTTTACAGTGGTATAAAATAGGAAATAAATATAAATGTGTTATTCAAGCATTTCTCATAACTACAGACCATTGTAATACCCAAAAGTCAACAATCTGGCTTTATTTAATATTACAACACAGTCAATACTTCATTCAAAAACCTATATAGAAGCTTTGATTGTAAAGAAAAAAGAAAAGAGATGGGCACAGTGTGTGTCCGGACTCAAGTCAAGCTTATAGAAATGTAACGTCGATAGGATGTTTTTTCCATTAACTGAAAAGGGCTGTAAAGTGTTAAATATAAAATAAATGAGTTATTATGAAATAAATTGTCAAATTAATAAAGTGTATAAAAGTGACGAGCAAGTGTTAGCTGTGTTGTCTGCTTAAGCAAACACATATAAAGATTGTTTTTCTTTGCGTTCTTCAAAGACTTTACTCTTTAGAACATCTTTAAACACTTCAAAAGTATCTCAGAATAAACCAACCAGCTGCTGCCATTAAACCTGGCGCTCAATTTGATGCCTAACATACAATCCAGACTAGCTAGTTAGCAAAATAGTGCTTTGCTCTGTCTCAATTAGCATACTTTTGTACTTACATGGCGATAATATCCTATTGCAAAGTATGGTAAAATGCACCAAGAGTACCATGGTGGTTCACTAATAACAGTCAAAAAGTTACCAATGGATTGCTTGGCTCTTACAACTCTGCACGACTGCCATCTTGGGTATGAGTCGGAAGTCGCAGGACTACAGTAGCTACAATTACGGTTGCTCCAGGTCAACACAACACTAAACTAATCAAAGTTATTCAGGTTAGATTTCTTTTATATTTATTAAATGTACTGAATAAGAAAAAGAAGACAGCTTTTCATTTATTGCGTTAATTGAGAAGTCTGTAATGATTTTCTTTCGCAAAGAATAAAGTTGCTAGCTAGCTAGCTAACAATAGCATCCTCACTTCTGGTGAGGGCACAGCAGCTGTGTGTAATTCTGAGACAACAATGAACAGTCATGCAAATGAAGACATAGGTTCTGTGTTTATTTACAGCTCCAGCAGCATCAAGTTGGTTGAATCAGAATTACTTTGTCATTGTTGTCGGTGTTTTCTCGCTATTAGGAGCTCTTACAAAACATAAAGTGGTGTGCACATACTTTGTACAAGGCATGGGAGTCCATTAAATGTAGTTAGTACTGACATTTAAAAGACATACTTACTCTTATTAGCTATTTCTTCAGGTCTTCAATTAAGCAGCATTCGAATCTGGTCCATTTAAATTAGTGGATGTCAGCCTTATCAAAATGATCATCAACTAAATGTCTATAAAGACTTAACTTCTTCTCCACTGACCACAAGATACAACATCACATCAAATGTATCAAGTGGATATTAGTAACCATCTAACCAATGTATTTGAACATCACAACAAAAAAAAGCATAAAGGAAAATAATGTTCTGCATTTCGATGAAGAATATTAACAGTAAAATCCGTACTCCCTTTACAGGGTAAATTCATATTAAAAGCTAATGGAGGGGTGCAAGTCCTAAAATCCGGAAATAAAAAAAATGAACCCTCAAATGTTTTCCTTGTCTTGAAGTCAACGGTTATTTCAAGGTGTTAGTGGTTAGAAGCTTAAAATAAGGTCTGTGGTCAAAACAGGCCTATGACATTTTCAAAAATGTTTCTCCGACTTAAAGGTCCCCTATTATACTCTTTCTCAACAATATATTATAGGTCTCAGATATATACAAAACATGTCTTTGAAATGTTTTGCTCAAAATACCAAACAGATCATGCATTGTAGCATCCCATAAACCCCTCTGTTCCAGCCCTGTTTCAAAACTGCTGATTCTGTGTCTGTAGCTTTAAATGCTAATGAGCTGCTGCTGGCCACGCCCCTCTGTGAAGTGTTGGTTGTAAAAACAACAATGATGCTCTTACAGGAGATTCCGGTGATAAGGTGGGCGGGTGTTACCTCGGTTGGTTATTGGCTAATGGTTACACAACCCAAAAAACGTCATCATAAAGTGGCCAAAATCTGATCACATTCAGACAGTTTTTATATAAATGGATCAGGACAAAAAGAGAGGGAATCTTCTGTAGCTTAGCGGTGGTGATGCGCAGCTATGCAGCCGCAATGTTGTTAGTTTATAGCCTAGCGTTAGCTTTTTACTTCTCGTAATGGGAAACTCCCATTCCTTTTTGTCGAGGGACCCCTTTGCAAAGCTTACTTCTGGTTCGGCCTACAAAAATACGTCATCACTGCACCACACTATAATAACTGGCAGAAATTGTATCAGAAGTAAAACTATTGCTGTGGTTCTTGTGTAATTTGTATGATTTCATATTGAAGCAAATGGCCCATCATGTAAAGGGTAAAACAGTCCGCATCCCTGCTCGCTAGACTCAAGCATCCATGCAGAAATGCACAGTAATTTCAATGCATCCATGATTTAATTGTTCATAGTGCTTCATGGTGTTAGTGTGAATGCCAACTTTCCAGCCTATAAATGCTTTCAAGGAGGTAAAGAGGAAACTCCTGGAGAAAAAGCTCTGCATATTTAAAATTGTCGTGAGTTGGCACAAAATATAGGCCAACAGCAGCTTAAATCCCAAAATACCTCTGTGGGGAAGTTTGCTGAAGTGCACTGTATACACGTCTGTGCTTTTGTTCAGCTGCAGACTCCCTGAAACAATGTACAGTAACACAGGAAAAACATTATCGGTTCTATTATTGTGACGGAAAGTCTCCTCATCCGCCACACACATCACAATGCTGGCTGAGTTTAGAAACAAAGTCTCGGAGAACAAACACAAACTTGTGCCAATACGACCAGAGCCACTAAAGCAGCTTAGGAGCAACCTTGAGAAATCTCCATTCACCAGCACACTGTCAAACACACTGCAGAAGCATGTTGGGCTGTAGTACAGAACAACATTTTCCAGCTCAACAATACTGTATTTGTAGAGCCTTATTTTTACGCAGATACTTCTTTTTTTAATGCACTGCTCAATTTTGAGAGTTTCACTTATTTGTTTTAATGTCTCCTTTCAGACTAGGGGAAATAAATGATCCAAAATACACATTTGTCTATTATGGTGTGAAGATTTTCATCTCAATTCACACCATATTTTTCACATAAGCTTTATAAAGAGAATATGCTTTCATTTAAATCATGTTTTGCATTATACTCTACAGAAAGTGCCTGCTACATTTTTAGATTATGATTAGTATTTTCATAAATGAATTAGCACAGAATGATCACCAGACCTTTCTCCTTGATATTAGCTTAGCTTTCTGTTTCAGGTTCAAATGTATTCATAGATTTAGGTCCAACAAGTTATTTTGGTAAAAGCTGCACTTTCTAAAATAATATAGAACGTACAGTGTAGTTCACTGTTGATGCTTTTGACTATGTGATGATGTTCTAAACCGTTACCTGGGAGGACAACATACATATTCCCTGTGGTATAAGGATAGAAACTAACTGGAGGTAAAGTGAGGCAGAATGGCTTCTTTTATCTGGCAGTGGCTCAGTCAGTAGGGGCTTGGACTGGGAGCTGTAGGGTCGCCGGTTCAAGTCCCCGACCAGACCTAAAGTATGGAGTGTGGACTGCTACTTGGAGAGGTCCCAGTTCACCTCCTGCCCTGCCGTGGTGCCCTTGAGCAAGGCACCAGACACCCCCTTTCCCCCATTGCTCCCCGGGTGCTGTACAATAGCTGCTCCTAGTACTAGACTCCTGGTAATAGGATGGGTTAAATGCAGAGGCCACATTTCACTGTGTGTGCTGTGTGACCATTAAAGAAGTTTTCATCCCTCCCTATTCTATTTAGTGCTGAGGCTAGTGACCATAATAACAAATACAATTGAAAATTGGCATCTTTTAAAAATGAACCATAAAAAAGAGGGGGATTCTTCTCTTACCAGGCTAGATACGTTTATTTAAAGTTTTTTTCCTGTAGTTATGAAGTCAGAAACCCCCTTAGAGTCTAAAGGGGACATTTCCTTTATAAAGGTATGTTTGCAGGTGTTGGAGGACTATGGCGCATGTGATTAAAAAAGGTCTAAGTGTTTCCAGAGGGAGCTGTGCCAGGTCTGCAAACTGTGACTCATTTGAAAATTACATTTTTGGGGGATTTTAGTCGAGATTGACTCGTGTTGTCCGACCACGTGGGAAATCAAAAGGGATTATGGCTGCTTTGAGCCGCCACACTCAAAAGTTTGATAAGGAAGTCCATAACTCATGGAGGAGATATAATTTAGTTTGAATATAGAGTAGTGTAAGACCACTTTCTTAAATCTAGAAATGAGTTAGCTTTTTGCCACTACTGCTTCCCATGTCTTGAAGTCAACGTATTTTTGAACGTGTTGAAGCCTAAAATAAGGTCTATGGTTAACACAAGCTTACAATATTTTCACATTTTGCTCTATGACATTAAATACGTCAGTAAATACTCCACTCCGGAATGTCTAAAGCTCCTATCTGTTTTAAAGACAACGGTTGCTACTAAATTAGACTAATAAGCGGCATCACGCCGAACATTTGCCACCACCGTGACCCTGATGTAGTTTGTTTATATCCTAACATTAGCTTTTTACTTCTGGTGTTTTAATTTATGCTTCAAAAATGATAAAGTGCTGTTAACATATGGAGATTATCCTGCTGAACAGAACGTGTTAAGTATCATTAACGTGTTTTTGCCAAAGATCATATTGGCTGGAATATTCCAACATCCCATTGATTTCTCAAGGGAACTCTTGTTATGCTAACTTCCGGGTCCTTTAACAAAAGATGTCATCACTGCACCACTCTATGGGGATAATGATGTCCATTTTGTTATAGAGTTTTGCATCAGGCTTTACACATTAACAGTGACAGAAATTGCATAAACACAAACATGAATTCTTGACACTAGCGCTACTATGTACTGGTAGACAAGACAAAGAAACATTGTTTATTTTTCTGAGTTTTTCTTCTGAAAATCCTGGACTGTTTTAACTCTTCAGAAATAATCTCTCTTTGATTTAACTGCTTACAACTCGTGCACACATGCAGCATTTTCTTTTGGACTGTCTGGACAGATTTGGAGCCGCTGTGTTAAAAAATACAGAGAGAGACAGAGAGTCGCAGAGCCTGTGGTTTGGACCTCTGTGGATGGTGACCCATTTCTCTTCACGTGTTTATATACATGTTCAAGTCTCTACAGTGTGTGTGTGTGTGTGTGTGTGTGTGTGTGTGTGGTGTGTGTGTGTGTGTGTGTGTGTGTGTGTGTGTGTGTGGTCAATTGTGAATGTGTGCCTCTTTGCGAGTGTGTGTGCGTAAACAGGAAGTGTAAGGATGCATGCAGTTAGAGGAAACACAGCCATGGGATTTCCCACAGTGACAGAACTGCTTAGCTGAGCGAGGCTTCCCGCGAGTGGGTGGTGTGTGTGTGGTGTGTGTGTGTGTGTGTGTGTGTGTGTGGTGTGTGCGTGTGTGTCTGTGTGTGTGTGTGTGGTGTGTGTGTGTGTGTTTCCTTTCACATGGGTGGGCCCATTTCTGGACAGCTGATAAACAGCATGACACCAACAACGCATTTAATTATCAGTGAAATATATGTATGTGTACGTGGGTTTGATTTGATAAAATGCTGCAAAGGTCAAAGGCTTCTAGCAGAGTGTTATGATACATTTTGAAATTAAAAGGCAAGTATCAGCCCAGTGTATCAGCTGGAGTAAGACATGTGTCAGAGCAGTTGGTGGTGTCAGGTCCTGTTTCCACATTTGTCCACGGGAGTTTAAATAAGGACAACTGGCCCCGGCAACTGCTATTTAACAATCCAGTTAAATGTTCCCAGTGAATACTGAGACAACAGTAAAAAGCTTAACATGCCACAACACCTTGTCATATTTCAGCTTCATTTCAACTTTAATATGCTCTTGTGGAAGTGAACTGCTGCCCACTGACAGCTGCTATATGAAACAGAAGTGTCGCTGGCTCAAACATCACAAGCATATTTTATTTCAGAACATAAACCTCCGGCATCATATGGTCACACAACAGATTTTTGCAGTTTGGTGCAGTAGGGGATAATGGGCGGCTGTGGACCTGAGGAAATGGGAGTCTACCAATCTGAGGGTCAGTAGTTTGATCCCCAGTCCCAGCAGTCAACATCTCAAACTGTCCTTGGGCAATATTATTATCCCCAAATTGCTCCCATAGGCATGTAGACGGTATTGAAGTGTATGTTTCTCGCTTTGGATAAAAGCGTCACTATTGCAAACTAAACCGTGAAAGGGTGAGCAGGATGTCCAAATTGAACAATCAGAATCGGGTTCAATTAAGTGTAATTACAGCCATGTTTCTAATTTGTCAAGCAATAATCCTGCCGCATATTAGCTACCACATCTCGCACGACACAGAGGTCATGTGATGATATTGATTGCATCTCTATGATTTTGGGGGTGGTGTATTCTTTTTGCAATCTTTTTTTTCTGCCATTTTCCCAGTCGTGAATTATGGGAGCTGTGTTGGCAGTTATTAATTAAAATGTTGGCAGTACTTTATGTCCAAATGAAGGAGGTGCCGTTATCTCTCCACACAGCATGAATACATATCAATAGAAACAGCTTAACCATGAGAAGTCCCCTGGTAATACTGTGTTGTGAAATAAGACATGACATACTCAGCTCTGTGGTGAAGTGACCTTATGGTGTGAATCAGGATGGTTGTGATTAGTATCAAGTGCTATAGAAGAACACGTAGTTTTTGTGTGTGATAATGTTCCACTGCATAGTTATTACTTTGTATACATTTAACTACCAACACTATTACATAAAACCTTGTAAAACCTGCAATGTACCGGTTTTTGTTTTGTTTTTGTATATACATTAAGCTAATTTATTTCTAATTCCCTTCCCACAGATATGTTATTCAGTTTCAAACGTGTAGTCCACCAGCCATCACACAACTTCCTCTAGAGAAACTTTTTTGATGACGTATGCAGTAGAACTCCCCAACACCTTCAAACATGATGATGAGAAAGTGTTCCCCTTGAAGACTTTACATTTGCAAAGGGATTACCATTGTTTTAAACCTTTTGATGTCACAGGACTTTATGACACATCTCTGACTCAATAAATGACACTAAATGTCACAGTTCATTTCTTCCAGCAAATTTGGAACGCTTTGGAGGATAGTACTACATTATGGTACGGAAAATAGATGACTAAAGATGTGGGCCCAAAGGGTTACCTTGTGTTGATAGTAGGGGTTTTCTTTTCTCAGTGAACATTGAGTCATGGTAATCCCTGATTCAACAAAGCCCTACTAGATACAATATGCTGGATGTGTAATTGAATAACCAATGGAAATAATATATCATCAAGAGGTAGATTATTCATTTAGGAAACTCAAATATCGAACATTTTCCATTCAAGATACCAGAACCCAAGGTTATAGAGAGTCATTGAAATCATTTAACTACAACTAACATAGTTTACAAATGAATTGAAATATAGAATAACTAACAGTTGTATTGTAAAATGTATTGCCATATAGTAGCTACTTTTGGTTACATGTTATCTTTTCCATGCAGTGCATAACAAACGAGAGGAGACTTTTCACGTTCCATGCTAGCGAGAAAGTTTAGCCAACCTATTGTTAATATCAGAGTAACATCTGGCTTCTCTTGATATGCACTATATGCTGTACCACAATATTTTTTCAGGCAATCACTTCCAGTTAACACCTGACATCTACTGTATGTAACACCCTTTATACTAAGATCAACACTTGGGATAAGGTAAAACTCCCAAAAAAAACCTTTAATAGAAAAGATGGAAGCAATATCAGAAAGAGATCCCTCTCCCAGGAAATACGCAAAAATGGACATCAACATAATAAAATACAGTATATACAATAATAAAATGATGCATAGGAAGAGAACATATATGAAAAAGCATCTGTAGGGATATCCCGATCCCTACAGATGTGAGCAGTATACACAATATGGACCTTTACTTTTGATAATGTCTTATCCTGTGACTGTAGTATTTGATAGTAGTGTACATGCCATGAACACTCAAATAGAACACATTACTATCCTCGATTCTCTTTGCTTTCATTCTTAATGTTTTGGATCAATGTGTCTTGTACTTCTCTCTATAGTTCGTTTTTTCTGATTACTGTGTTATTGTGTTTTTTGGCATGCTGAAATGTACTTAGTTTTCAACTTTTTTGTGCTGCACGATGTATAGGTCTGAGCAGTGTTGTGTTGCGTGGGCGTGTTGCTCGCAGCCTTGTCTGTTTCTCTTCCTGTCTCTGCGTCAAGCTTTAAACAGAGGATCTCTCTACGGTTGGAAACCTTACTTTAACATCTCTGTGGGCGAGAAAGAGTGGTTTCTCACAATAAATGCCTTTAAGATAATAGGATAACTCTGTATGTGGGTGACAACAGTGTAAAGAGCTGTTGTTTAGCTGAAGTAGTCTTTTTCAGACTTGGTGTAATGTGAGGTTTGAGTGTTTGACCATTGAGTGGATCCATCAGCTCTAGGGGAAGCTAAGGAAAAACCAATGAAGCACTCAACAGCCCGTTTTTAGTTTTTCCTCTGTTTTCATTACTGATAGGAGAAATCCTCAAGGGATATTTTCCTACAAAGCGCTTTCATTGACTGAGCTCTCAGCCCACACTGTGCTGTCCTCTCACAGGTGGAGAGCCTGGAATAGTGTCTGTTGGGGCTGTGAGGCAGGGACACAGCTGTGGAGCAGTCACATTATAACTTATAACAGGAAGTCGACAGCAACCACAATTGGACAAATACATACTGTAGGGCTGATTTCTTTTTTGTCGATTAAGACTAAATAATTAGCGAGAAACAAAACCCTAACTTCTGTTGTGACATGTTCAGATGCAATTTTTTGTCCGATCAATTGCAGAAAACTCAAATATATGAGGAATGAATTCTGTGCAAATTGACATTTTTGTTAGAAAATGGTCTTAAATGATTCAACGATTGTCTGAATTGTGGGTTTTTTGGTATTAAATGTATGATTGAAGTGTATATTTTACTCACTACATTTAACTTTTAATATTTTTAGGCTAATGAATAAAGAAATATCAGACATCAGCATTTTTGGTGGCAAAATACAGTTTTAGTATATATTTTGTCAAATTGTTTAAAAAAACAAAATAGAGACTTTTGTGCGTGTTTGGGGTGGGGTAAGCAATTGGCTTATGACTTCAATATTTATAAAATAATGACTACGGCCCTGGATAGCAAGTGTCTGAGTAGTTCGAAGGCAGGTTATTTGAGGTTCCAGCTTGTTACACTGACCATTACATTTTTCTTCAAAGTTAATTTCATTTTCTTTGAGGTGTCATGTCTGATCGTCACTTGCTGTCATTTTCTGCTACATAATTTGTAGCTTAAGTAAAAGTAAAGCTCATATTTTCTTTGGGAAGCTGGATTTCTACCACCTGTCTTCTAACAAACAAACATTTTAAATCCCATTGGAGTGTCCCTCCAGTGCTTTCCAGAGACCCAGTTCCTCTAGGAAGAAGGGTGAAGGAGATAAAGAAGTCATGGTTCTGAGGGTATGTCTGTTGACAGCTTGATTTTCTGCTGTGACTGCGACTGCTTGAAGCCACTGACTTCTGCTCCTCAGCATTAAACTGAGCGGTGGGGAGCGATGGCGTAGAGCTGCACTGTCATCATTAGGACGGAGGGAGTGGTGAGTAGCTGGCCTTTGAGGCTTTAGCGAGGCAGCTCTCTGTTCCCACCAGACCTTTGTGAGCACTTTGATCAACAAACCTCAGGACAGTCTGCTCTACCATCAGCTCTCCGAACACATCAGCTTTGATTTCTTTCATGATCCAAACTGAAATGAGTTAGTTCCAAAGAATCTCCTTGCTCTGTTTACATGGGATCCTCCTTGGGTTGCCATACCCTCTAATCGGCATTTCGATTTAGCTTAGGGCTCGCCTTAGGAAACAAACCACCCACGGCTATGGAAACCCTGAAAGGCAGCAGCAGAGGAAGGAAACGTGGGACGTCATGGGGAATCCAAAAAGATATGTTTTGACAGCTTTTTTATGTTGTGGTTATTTTACAGCCATGATTCAGAAACGAGTACAAAACTGAAAAAAATCACTTTAAATTCGGGTTTCCAACCCCTCATGTTGACATGCAGCTACAGTTGTTGTCTCAAGGCCTTGAGACACCAAGCTGATTATTGAACGTTGGTCAAGTTATGGCGCATTTCCACTACAGCGCGGAGCTCGCTTTAAGCGTGCCGTGCCGTTTTTGGTTGCGTTTCCACTTGGCATAGTTCCGGCTAGCGGGTACTATTTCAAAGTTTTTCTGGCCCCATAAAATCGAGGTTCTTAGCGGGCCAACAACCAGGCTGAGTCGGGCTGAGTATGCTAAACTAGAGAGAGAATCGCTGGCAAGGGGGCTACAACTACAACAAAATGAACATATTTGACCGTGATTTAATTGTAATACACGTTTCAAAATGATGCCGAAGTAACAGCATACTGATACCGGTTAGTAAAAGCCATGAATTAATGCTTTGACAAGTCTTCAGACAGACAGCAGGCGAATAACCTTTTAAAATGCGTGTTGTCTAAATGGAGATCGGCTAAGCTAACGCAGTATATGCTCCGACCGTCCACACTCACAACAACGGCCTATACAGACATAAATAAAGCAGCGACTGTATTCGTCATGACAGAGACAGTCTGTGGTTTGTACTTGTTTAACTTTTGTCTAGTTTCTGAACAGATATGAGGAGCTGTGAGCTTGAGTGCTAACAGCTAACGGCTGATGGTGTTTTTCTGTGGTTCTCATTGAAGATGACGTCACGGCTCCGCCTACACTGCGTTACTATAGTTACTGCCCCAGCTACTAAACTGTAATGGAAAGGCAGCATAAAGTGAGCCAGTCCTAACAAGGCCTAACGAGGCCTAGCCATACCGAGCGAGGCCGAGCGAGCCCCTGCAGTGGAAATGCGCCAAGACCTCGATCAGCGTACGTTGACCATGTTGTTGCTGTGTGTGTGTTGTGCTGTGGGCATAATCTGCTCATTGTAAACCTTCATCTCATCTGATTCTAATACTCGCCACCTGCTGCTATGGAGAGTGATTTCCATTCACGAAGGGGCCGAACATAGGTGTCTTAGTGATGTGTTCAAGTGAGCCTTTTGGCAAAGATGAAGGCAACATGAAAATTAGCAGGTGGCTTCGTCAAAACTAGTTATTTGATGTTGGTTTGGTGCCTTTTGGGCCTTTACTTAATAACTATTCCCCCACACAAAAGTAATCCTCTAAATCGTGATCAGCAAAGGTCATTCAGATACAAAGAATCACAAGTCATGTTTTGAACATCTTCTCAGGGTAATATCATCTCAAACATTTTTTTTTTTAAGTCTAATAAATCAACTCAAGAATTGAAACAACTATTTTACATAGCAACGGTCAGTTTTCTCACCATGGAGAATACCACTTAATCATTAAGAACAGTTTCGTAATGTCTCCTGTGTCTGTG
The DNA here is from genome assembly GCA_031216635.1 of Dissostichus eleginoides. NCBI lineage: Eukaryota > Metazoa > Chordata > Actinopteri > Perciformes > Nototheniidae > Dissostichus > Dissostichus eleginoides. The sequence goes on along the minus strand of CM062268.1, from coordinate 9,778,162 downwards.
GAGATTAGTCAAGTCTGACAAAGTAGCCTGGATGATGTCATCAGGGTCATCTGGAATTAGGCTTGAGAAGGAACAACTACGCTACACACTGGTGGTGTAAAATGAGAAAAAAGAGGACGTTAACCAGGCTTCGGAGATCTACAGTGATATAAGGAAAGAAGCTATTGAGTTGCTTTATGGTAATTGTAATATCTAGTGTTTCTGGAGCTTGATCCTCCTAAGGAGTAAAAGTCAGCATATGTCGACCTCTGCTGCTACAATTTTTACCATCCTTTTTTAATTAGATGTTAACAAGTTCCCTACATTCATGAATTATAATACAAAACTGTTCAAGTATCTCTTTATTCCACATTTTAACCCTGGATAGTTCATAGTTGCTGACAATTTGCTCATCCTTGTGGTTTACATAATATTTCACACCAAGCATTACTAGCAAACAGGCACAGAGTTAAGAACCACAAGATGTGATATATTGCACCATTGATCCTTAGATGATTTATTAATTGAGTGAAGTTATACAATACCACGCGTCCCGATGTAAAAAAGTTATGTGGCAGTTAGATTAACTCACTGGTTATGCCACATTTGGCAGGAATGAGTAAAACTCAACAATAGTTGTAGTACGTGCTCAGTGTCACACAGTGTTGTTTGGCTCATTCGAGATATAAATCTAGTGACATGTGTTTGCTTTGGAGCAGGGGTTGATTGAACAAGCTCTGGATTTCGGACTTGGCTCCCATCTGTTTATGTTTCATAGTTTTCTGGCTGTTTTTTTTTATTTTCATGTTGCAGTGCTTCAGCTTTACTGTGAACGTAATGCCTGATTTGATTCTGCATGGTTCTGTCATACAGGGCAGAATAAGGTGATTGAAAGTGATACAAGTCTTGATGCAGAGAAACACCGCTGCCACCACATGCTAATGCAATGTTTGCTTGTCACCAGACATAAAAGGGCCCATGTTAGCCACAAATAAGGAGTTGTGAATCATCTGTTCATCAACTATCTGTGCAAAGATCTTTGCCCCCATTATACACATTTTTCTTTCGAAACATGTTGTCCCATGCCCGTTGTTCAATGATTAATGCCGCAGTATTGCTTCTTACATTTTTTGTAATTTGTTGAAGCCTCCAAGCTTTAGGATTGCCTTTGGAGCCCTTTTTTAGACTGACAATACATCTTACATACAACCTCAAACACAATATATGAATTACTTTTCTTTTATGAGATTATATATTTACAAGATTAACGTTTTGATCATTACCTTATGAAGAAAAACTATCTTATGAAGTCTATCATGAAATTCCTCATTGCTATGTATATTTTGTATCTCTATCTTAGAATATATGTGCTTAAATGTAACTTATCTAAAAAATTACTCTTCTTTTATCGGCTGAAATAGCTGAAACTGTTTCTGTCTGATCAGCTGTAGCTAACTAGTTGGCATAAGCTAATATTATTTGCATGAGTTGGTTGAGTTCAACCATGTGTTACTGTATGTTTACAACCAAGTGTTTATTAAAGGAAAACCCTTTAAAAGGCTCTTAAAAACACTTTATGACAAGATACATGGTATCATGATGTAATCACTTGTACAAGGTTGTGGGAGCATCCACTTCACTAAATACAATATGGCAGGACAGAACTGCTAATGTTAGCCTGAAGTCAATGCCTAGAGGCATTCAGATCCGTTTTCCACACAGTAAGGAATGCTACAGTGGGTATGCTAGTCTAGTCCTCAACATCTCTTTACACAACCTGTAACCCCACACAATGATGAGGTGTGAATTGCTCCTTGGCCTTGGAAGGCCTTAGTAGTATGGTGGCTATGGGTATTAAGCTAGGAAGCAGGGCATGCTAACGTTAGCGGCTAACACTGTAGCAAACACTGTTTCACTTTTTACTTTTCTCCTGTAATAATGGCTTGGGGAAGGGTAAAAACAAACTCTTCAAACACATACTAAGTAACCAGGATTAGGTCTCGTCCGCTTGAGTCCTAGCATAGCAGTATGAATGATATGCTTGATTGTCTGTATTTCATACGCACACATTTAAATAATGTATAGGCAAATACAGTATCTACAGTATGGGACATTGTGTTTGTCTTGCACAATGACTTACGTTATGATACCGTATGCATTGCAGGACTTACTTCCCCTAACCAGTTCTTTCTCATGGTTTCGAAAACCTTGTGTTAGATATGGGACGGTCATTACTGCTAAATGTAAACCAGGGGTTAGTATTGGCAAAGTTTTTCTTTACATTCTCTAGATATACTGTTTACTGCTGTGTGGGTGTGCGTTGAAGTGGTTCCTTATTCAGCCGCTGCTTCTCGTTCTCTCTTCCTTCTTTCTGATTCTCTCAGACACATATGCAATGGTATGTAGGTCTACACCTGTGGGACACAGCAGCTTCACACAGCCCAAGCCGCCTTTCGCACACCAGTGCGCTGACTCTGATGTCTCCGCTGTGGTCAGAACGGCTGCTAACTGAACTATGTGTGGTGAAGTTGCATAAAAAAAAGGCAAAATGTCTTTTTGCTTGGTAGATGTGATTTGGGTCTTGTGTATAAAGACCAGTTGTTTAAAACAACAGCCCTCTGCTGATGTGCTATCATTCTAAAAGGGTTTCCCTGAAGGTCCCTTAAATAGTTATATATTTGAAATTATAAACTCAGGGTTTACGTGGAAAGTCCAATATAATCTCGGGCCACTCATAAATGTCCATCCCTGGTCTCTGCAGTCTACACATAGAAGTTTCAATGGGCAAGATACTGAACTCAAGATGCTTAAACATATAAATATCTGTCCTTCTTGATAATAAAGTGGCACGGTGTATTGTATCCCCTGCTACCATTGTATGAAAGTGTGTGAATGCTTGCTTTTCATTTTAGAGGTCGCTAAGAGTGCGTGCTATATTATAATGCATTGGTTCTGTACACACACACAACCCATCCCGTCCCACAGGAACAACATCTCATGCCATGCTGAGGGAAGCTGCTAGCCCCCGAGAGATGAAAACCACATTAGCATGTACAAGCTCTTATCTCCTGAGTGGCAACTAATTAGATTCTGCGGCTCTAATGTGCGCAATCTGATCTGCCTTTTCCTCCTCCTGCTTATCAGCTGTGCCTACAGGTGCTGCTGAGGTAAGGATGGAGGCATGAATGGATCATTCTCTCCGCTTCTTTCATCATTTTTAATGCTTCCCGGCAAATTAAAACATGTGGACTTGCCATGGCAAAAATGAAAATTGAACCGTCTGTTTTCATCATTGGCTGCAACATTGTTTGGTTTGTGAAATCGGGACTTTTATATATTTTTGAATTGGGAACGCTGTTTGAAGCCAGTTAGTTCAGTCTTTTCTCAGCTCTCTTTAGATTTTTTTTTTTTAAAAGTATTGTATTTAGATTTCTTTGACTGACTGATTGATCACTCTCTTCAGTTCTTCAAAGTAGATAGTAAACACACATTTTAAGAAAATAATTATATGCAGTTTGAGGTTCTTCACTCAAACCAGAGTCCTTCATGAGTCCTCCTACACAATGTATCATTTTCCATGAGCTTAAGAAGAAGTGACGCTCATCTGTTCCGAATGTAGTATTCTTCAAATCTTGACATGAATTTACCATTACTCATTGACACTCTGACCTTTGAGATTAAGAGGTTGTCGGCTGTTGGTTTGTCAGCAAGATTATGGAAAAACGATTGGCACAATTTTGGAAGGGTAGAGCATTGGCCACATTTCAGGGTGAATCTGAATCACGTTGTGAATATACACGTATAATTTTGTACTTATGGAAAGGGCGTTGGCGGAATTCTATGCTCTCGGAAAGCCCTTCTAGTTCTCCAAATGTATTAGGAAATGATATATTAAAGAATAACTACTCAACGCTTCCTCTTATTTGCAATCCATTTTGTTCTGCCCCCAGTTGGCCATTAGTCTGTCTCATAACTTGGTGACATAAATGTACCATTACTCATTTACACACGCTGACCTTTTGCAGTAAAAGGAAGGAATGGAAATAATATATAAATACCTTTTTTAAATGAAAGTGTTGTACATTGAAAATGGTTTTATTGCAACACAAAACTAAATTGTTACCTTCCCTAATGACTTTATATTTTCGGTTCAGTTTATTTGTTTATCAGCAAGATTATGGAAACATTTTAATAAAACTTGGTGAAACTGTGCCAGTATTCTGTTCCTCACATTTAAATCCAAATCAAGGGGTGGATACATGTATTCTTTTTTACTTGGCGGAGATCTGCGCTCTCCAAAATCCCTTCTAGTTACATAGATATAGGACGGTTTTATTGCAATACAAAACTGAATTGTTACCTTTCACAATGTACGGTTTGGTTTGTTGGTTTGTCAGCAAGATTGTCAAAACATCTACTGGCCAAACTTTCCTGAAACCTGGTGGAAAGTTGAAGCATGAGCCAAGGAAGAGTAGATTTAGGGAGGATACGAATCATGGGGTGGATACACGTATACTGTTTTACTTATGGAAACAGCGTTGGTGGAGTTCTACGGCAAAAGCCTTTCTAGTTCACCAAATGTATTATTCAATGTTTTAAAGAAGCACTGCTCAACATTTTTAGATTAACCTCAGGTCTTGTGACTCGTAGTGACAAACCAACAGAAAATGACCATCGACTTTGCAGTTCGCCTCAGCTCTATGGAGGAACACTTTTAATGGTATTCTATTGGTTTCATAGCCCAAGTTTATACAGACTCCTAATCTTAAAGTTACAATGTAATGACGTGAAATAAATCTAAAAACTCTACACAATGTCAAAACATTAAGGACTCCAACAATTATTTATAGAGATTGTTTTCCAATCATATTTTTTGTTCCCATTTAGAGTGGCAGTATTCCATCAACAGCTTTAAACCTTCTTTTTTTTGGTTATCGTCTTTAAAGCCTTAATTTTCATCTCTAAATATCTAGAGAGTTTCCACATAGGTGTGGATCCAAGACAGTTTTTCTTTTATCTGCCAGAAAACTCCTGAGGAAGCAGACTCCTGTAAAGAGAAGATCAATGATTAACTTCATTCGGTTAGAAGTATCTTCTCCACATTTCTCCTTGCTGCAGTGCTGGCTATTCAAACTCTGTTACTGCGCCTATTTTCACTCTATACATGATTACAATGTAGATGAAAATTCTCAGTGGTGTTAAAATGACCTGTAGCCAACATTTGTACGTTTCCTTGGGCAAGATACTTAACCCTGAATTGCTCTCTTAGGCATGTCTGGAAATTGAAGTGTATGTTAGTTGCTTTGGATTATAGTGTCAGCTAAATAACATGTAATGTGAAAATAATGAGATTTTCTTTTCCTGCTTTGCTCTCTTACAGACTGAAAGCTCTGGTATCAACAGGAGGTCGGAGTGTTCAAGCAGCATGTGACTGGTGAGTGAAAACATTACATTTATGTATAGTTTATAGACCCATCCAAAGTTACGGAAAATGTGTGTTATACTGCCCTCTGTTGTACAAACTGGTACAGTATATCCTGTGTATATTGTTGAGAAATAATGATTGTATTGATTCATTTCGAGCAGCCCTCTTACTTTTGAGAAATGAAATGCAACCTCTGTAGGCAAATAAATAAAAAAATAATATTAATACAAAATATAATATTAATAATGATACATTTAATAATTTCATTAGCTTCCTTTCAACAGATTTAATACAAATATTTTTGATAAAAATGTCACGAAATTAGAAAAAAGTGCTACCTATCATTTACACACTATGTTATAAAAGTGCTGGTAAATTGAAGCATGTTGCATATTTTGAATACATTTGGCAGAACAAAGTCCCCCCTAATTATTGTAGAGCAAATAGGATCATTGGAATATTGAATGCCAAAGAGGTCTTATAAAATGTTTGTTGGCATTGACTTCAAGGGAGAGTGATGTTACCATCGAAAGAGCTGTACTGAAGAGTCAGAAGCCTCAATGTTTTTTTCATAACATTGACATTCAAATGCTTTTAAATGCATTTTGTATGTCTATTCATATTAATTGTGTTTAAAGCTGGTATTTTTGCACAGTTGCATCAAGGAGTAGGATAGACCAATATGGGACGCAGTAGCTCAGTCTGGAAGGAACTCAGCTTGGGAACTGAAGGGTCCCCGGTTCAGGTCCCGATTGGACCAAAAATACGGAGTGTGGACTAGCTGAAGAGGTGCCAGTTCGCCTCCTGGGAACTGCCAAGGTGTCCTTGAGTAAGGCACTGAACCCTAACTGCTCACTGGCGCCGGAACACTGGCAGCCCTTTCACTCTGACACCTTTCCATCAGTGCATGTCTATAGGTCGGTCCTATGTGTAATTATAAAATAACACCAGAGGGAAAAACTGAATTCCCCCTTGGGATTAATTAAAGTGGATCTTGAACTTATTATAAGTATGATACTATTTGTAGAATTAGATTCAAGTTGTAGCTGCATATGATTCAGGCAAATGTGAACATTTACAAAAACTCCCGAGTGTTGTAAAGACCAATAGTGTGAATTAGCTGGCTGCCCATGTACTGTAGCGCCAAGTGAAGGACCCTGGTTCCAATCCGGCCTGGGACCATTTGACGCATGTTGTCGCTTCTGCTTCCCCATTACTATTTTATCTCTATAATAAAGGGACTGGTTGCACAAAAAAATATTTAAAAAAATAATATATATATATATTCTGCTTCAATCCATTTTGTATGGCCCCACTTTGCGCATCTGCTTGCCCCAGTCATTGTACTCAAATTAATAGAATAACTTTATTATTACAATGACGACAGACATTCGAAGCATCATTTCTAAACCTCAATAGAAGCTTCAAAGTAACTGAAGTCTTGCTCCCTCTCCCTCCAGGCTCTTCTCTCATGTAGATGACCCGTTCCTGGACGAACCTCTGCCCAGGGAGTTTGTCCTCTACCTGCGGCCCAGCGGACCCCTGCAGAACCAGCTCTCACACTTCTGGCAGCAGAGCCGCGTCACATGTGGCAAAAACAAAGCACACAACATTTTCCCACACATCACCCTCTGCCAGTTCTTCATGGTGAGTTGCAGCTTCACGAAGGACAATAAATAATGCTCATTAATATCAGTGGGACTGTGATTGCATCCTGTGTGTTATGACTATTTCAGACATGTACTTCATTACCCTAACTTACCTCTGTCTGCACAACAAAGAACCATTTTTTTACATTTTCCAATTTCCCATGAACCCTCGTTCCACACAGTGTGCAGACCACAAAGTGGAAGCCCTGTGTGAGGCCCTGCAGGCGTCCGTCCAGCAGTGGCGGGGTCGATTCCCCAGCCCTCTGCCTCTGGAGCTCTACACATCCTCCAACTTCATCGGCCTGTTCGTGGAGAAGACGGTGGCCGACGTCCTCAAGCAGTTTGCCGCTGACTTCTCCACAGAGGCCGCCAGGAAGGCAGGTAGGAAGTCCAAGCATTGGAGCCTTTTAAGATGAGCATATCTTAGATATATTTTGAGTTGAAATATAATGTTTGAAATATACTTATGAAAGCTAGTATTTATATAAATATGTTTTGATTTTGGGCACCTGTGGTGGGCGGGGCTTTAAATAGACAGATAATTTTAGTGTTCTCCAGTAAGATGGCGGAGGGCCTACAGTTTTCTGACCACGTTATTTGGCGCATTATTTTACATAGAAGATCGCATTATTTGGCACACTATTTTAAGTATTTTTGACAATCGATTGCCTGATTACAGTAGTAATATTATGAAGTTGGATTTCTTTTGTTTCCCGGAGAGTCAGCCAGAGTTTATTGCTGAATAAATCATCATCGTGTTTAAGAAGAACTCAACAACATATCGATGCATTCTATTTGGGAAAAGTGTGTTGGACAGCCTCACCTGACCTCATGTGGCTTTATGTAAGTTAAAACCAGAAATCAGCCACTTCAACAAGCATTAGCAGTGAAGCGCAACACAGCATTATCTTCGTGCTTGTGTTTCATACTCAGCTCTCAATGAGCCTGCCTGTTTACATAAAGAATCAAATGAATAAATACAAACACAATGCCCTGGGATTACCACTTGTTTAGGAAGTGTTACAAGTAAAAGTCCTTGTTACTTAACAATGTAACTTCAGTAAAAGATTATTAGTTTTAGCATCAAAAAATACTTCACGTACCAAGTATTCATTATGCAGATTAGACATTAAATATACCTTAAAGGGATATTTTCCATGTTTTCAATAAACTTATGGACAAATATGATGGCGTTATACAAATATATACTTTTATAAACATTTCAGGCTTTTTTTTTTGCTCGCCATTCACAACTTTATTGCACCATCGCTGCCTGATTTCCCAAACTACTTAGCGGGCTGAGGGTCAAGGAACATGTGTGCAAAAACTAGTGACAAAATGAATTGTGGTTTTGAAAGGAAGTTGCATTAACGCGTTATTATCCCATTAACTTTGAAAGCCCTAGGAAACACTCATGTAGTGTATAAGCACCATGAAATGCACTTAATTACAGTAGCTGAGTAAACGTACTTGGTTCCTTTTCACCGCTGGTATAGAGTTCAGCATCAGTTCATCACTATACCATGGCCGTGTAATGTGTGGTGACCGGCTGTCTCCCCCAGCAATGTCAGTAAATGATTGGTCAGGGTGGCGGTCGTGTCGGGTTATTAAAACTCTCGCTCATCTGTCGCTGTAACTCTCCTTTAAACACAGGCGAAAATGATACTGACTGCCAAAGAGTATTTCAGGCAGCTCAGAGCCAAATCAGATTAGATCCATGGTGTTGGCACTAACGCACTGTCATTTTGCTGTTTCTGGTAAAGATCAGTGTGTCTTTTGAATCTGATGGGGAAATGTTGAGCGAGTGTTGGTTGGACTCTCTGATGATTATGGAAGATTGACCTTACTGAAACTTCTGAACTACGGACGTTTTTTCTTCCAGAGGTGCATGTGGAGCCTCATAAGAAGCAGCTCCATGTAACTCTGGCCTACAACTTCCCCACCAATCACCTGCCTTCGCTGGAGAAACTGGCCAAGGGCATTGAAGTTAAGCTGGGCTGTGATTGGCTGGCAGTCTTGTTTTCCCGGGACATTCGTTTTGCAAACCATGAGGTGGGTGATATTCAAAACCATACATATTTCAAGGTCAGTGATGCCTGTTTATGAGTTGTAAATTTCACTACATTAGTTAATGAGTTCCTCTGCAGACGCTGCGGGTAATGTACCCCTACTCGCCTCAGAACGAGGATGAGCTGGAGCTGGTTCCTGGAGATTTTGTCTTCATGTCTCCGGTGGATCAGAACAGTACCAGCGAGGGCTGGGTGTACGGGACCTCGCTGGGCTCAGGGCTGTCCGGCCTGCTGCCTGAGAACTACGTCAGCCTGGCGGATGAGTCCGAGACCTGGGTGTTCCACGGGTGAGCAGTGCACGCCACCCTGGCACAGGAGATGGTCCTAAATGCCTAAACCATATAAAAAGTTTAAAAAAACATATGGTAGAAAAATGTAATAATATCAAAGAAAAATACTCTGAATTTCATCTGGGGATGTAAAGAAACAATTAAATACTAATACTATTAATTTATAAGTACGTGTCATTTGTTTATCAAAAATACAATTTTCCAGTCAATCATAAGCCATTCTAACTTAGTCTTGCACTGAGGTGTTTTTAGATCCAAATGTTAGCCAGTTAAAAACGAAAAAGGAATCATTTGTGGTCCCTCTTAAAATGTTCATCTTGCCTTTTAACTTATATTTGCTGAAAGTATAACAATTTATTTTAATGGAGGAAGGTATTGCCAATTATTGAATTGCTCTCCCCCCACAGCTCCCATTCCTTCTTCAGCTGTGGGCCAAGTGACAGGAGCAGTAAGGACAGAGGGATGTTTGACGGGCTGCTGGACAGCCGACGGATGGAGAACAGCAGTCCTGGAGACACCCCCACCCTCAGTCTCATCTGTCATCCAATGCAGGTACGTTAGTCTTTATAACTGTTATTGTTCTGTTTTTGTTAATGTTCCCCCTAACGGCAGAACAGATGAAAAAATTATATAAAAAAGATGATCCTGGCAAAACCTTTTCGTTAATGTCATTAGTGAGGACATATTATGCCATTTTTTTCAGGTTCATATTTGTATGTTTTGCCTCTACTATGACATGTCTCCATGCTTTAATGTTCAAAAAGCTCTTTATTTTTCTCATACTGCCTGTGCTGAGCACCTCTTTTCACCCTCTGTCTGAAACCAGAGCCCAGTCTGCTCTGATTGGTTAGCCGGCCGGCTCTGTTGTGATTGGTCAACAGCTTAGAGATGTCCCGCCCCTTAGACTATCACGTACAATGCGTTGGAGCACTAGCCAATAGAAGCGCAAGTGCTACATAGTGATTTCATTATGTTATGGAAGTAAACAAAGGAGTCCAATGGCGGCGTTTCAGGCAGGGTGAGGGAGAGAAACTCCCTCTGGGGGGAGCACAGGGATTTTAGCCTTTGCAGACCATTTACATGCATAAAAAACTATTGAACACAATACAGGAAAGGGCCTCTTTCAGACAAGAGAAAATACCCTCATGGTTCCCCTATGACAAAAAGCACCTTGGTAGCCGAGTGGTAACAGTGCATGTCATACCCCTCTCTATATCCACATTTATAGACCCTAGCCACACGGAGACGGTAACAAAAACGAACCGAATTCGATATCAAAAAAGTCTTCCGTCCACACGCAATCGGCACCAGAAACGTGTCCGTCCACACGAGACCGCTCGACCCGCTGGAGACGCTGTAGTACATATGCCGGGCCTGTAAGTGGCGCTGTACTTCCGCCACAAAATACACCAAAAGCAGCAAAGAAGACTTCACGAGCATGCATGGTTGCCATGGTTGCCCTTCTGTTTATTCTCCGCTGTGGATTTAGCAGCAGAGGTGGGGAGAGGCAGGGGCCAGGGCTCTGGCTCTTTTTCTCCCTCCCCGAGGCAAGCGTGTGCTCCTGCTGTAAATCTCCCCGGTAGTCCACCAGCAGATGAAAAACACCCACCTCTCCGCCTCTTCCAAGGGACGAGGGAACCGTGCGGCAGAGTTTCCGTTAGATTTTTTTTTCGCTGGTCAACATGTCCCTTAAAGTTTAAATCTTCCAGACAAAATTATAAAAGTGCCGGTCAAAGGTCTTCTTTGTTATTTATTGAGCTTTAAAACAAATGAATAACGACTCTATATAATAATATAAGAATAATATACAGAGTCTCTCTTTTCCTCCCCCTCTCCTGACAGCCCGTCAGTATTTTCGTTATCAGGAAATGATTGTATAGGGCGTAATCACGGAGCCGTTTGGCCCCCCAGAGCGTTGCGTCAGCAGATCTACCCCCTTTGGGACCCGTTATCGTTATCGTTATCGTTTCTGCGTTTCCCTGTCGGCCTCCTGTGGCCGAACCGTCTATATGATAGAGAACTGTAGCGGATACGACCCGTATCGTCTCTGTGTGGCTGCAGCCATAGTCTCTGCCTCTTCACTGCCACCTGTCAAACATAACGCCTAAATATTTGTACAAAGCAATGTACTGATGCATTTTATTCCCTGCAGGTCCTGCGGATAAGTAGCAGTCATTCTAGGCAGCCCAAGCGGACGCTCTTCGTCTGTCGGCATGGGGAGAGGATGGACGTGGTGTTCGGAAAACACTGGCACTCCCTCTGCTCCGACAGTAAAGGTGAAAAGCTGCTGGTAGACAATAAGTCAAAAACATTCCTACTTTTCACTGCCTTAAGGAAATGGCTTTACGGTTGAGAATGTGTGCTCTGTTGTTCTGCAGGCAGATATGTACGCTCCAATCTGAACATGCCTCCCAGTTTGCCGCTGTGGGGGGGGCAGAGAGATTACGACATGGACGCTCCCATCACTGTGATCGGATCCACACAGGCTCGACTTGTGGGTACGTCACTAAAAGAGTTTTTTAAATGATGCACTACACCTTGGCAGGGGAAGAAATCTGTTTGTTTAATGTGACTCATATGTGCTTCTTCTCAGGTGAGGCTCTGTTAGAGAGTAACACAGTGATCGACTTTGTGTACTGTTCTCCTTCTCTGCGATGTGTTCAGACTGCACAGAACATCCTGAAAGGTGAGAGAAGAAGTTAAGTTTGCCTGGATTTCCTTTTTAATTTGAAGATGAGCTCTAAAGAGCTGTGTGTGTGTGTGTGTGTGTGTGTGTGTGTGTGTGTGTGTGTGTGTGTGTGTGTGTGTGTGTGTGTGTGTGTGTGTGTGTGTGTGTGAGCAGGTCTGCAGCAGGATGGTAAGCTGAAGGTGCGAGTGGAACCGGGGCTTTTTGAGTGGACCAAGTGGGTTTCGGGGACCTCCCTGCCTGCGTGGATCCCCCCCACTGACCTGGCTGCAGCCCACTTCAGTGTGGACACAACATACAGGTGATACAAACAAGGCACACCTTGTGCGGTTCAAATGCTGTGTTCATTAGACATGTAGAAGAATGTGTCATCTGCAAAACGTCCCAAATAGTTTTACAAGTCATGCCTAAATGTTTGCCTGTCAGAAATAATAATTGATTGGCAGTAGATCACCTGGTAGGCCGGAACCCCATGTCTTAATGGCTGAGTTTTACCCGCCTGGGTTCGAATAAAAAAATAAAAGATGTACATAAGGTAATGTACGGTTTATTTGTGCAGTTTACATGCTTAACATGCAGCAGATGTTGCTGTGTTTTCTGCCAGTTCACTAACAGAAGTTGTAGATAGCTTTTACCTGTATGTTTGATGAGTGCTGTTAAATTGGATCTTTCTAACTGAAAACAACAACCCCAAACCACAGTGCACTTCCATTCAAAGTTAATCAAGTTTTATATATTTTTTTTTAATACTGTTTTTTTTATGTACCAGTGGTTTTGTAAAAATCTCTTTTTGTCTCAATGCAGACCTCTGATCCCAGTCAGCAAGCTCAGTGTGTCCGAACCTTACGAGACCTACATGAGCCGGAGCTACCAAGTGACCAAAGATATCCTGTCAGACTGCAGAAACACTGGTGAGAAACACAGCAGAGCTCCTGCTAAGAGAGGAACCTCATACTTTATTGTTTTGCATGCTCATGGGTTTGTCCACTGCTGATGCTCCATCCTGCCTGGGTTTCCACTCTCCGTAGGAAACAACGTGCTGATTGTAGCCCACGCTTCTTCCTTAGAGGCGTGCACACGGCAGCTGCAGGGCCGCGGCCCACAGAGCGCCAAGGACTTCATCCAAGTAGTCCGAAAGGTCTGTTCATAGATTTTTTGCTTTTATACATTTCCTATCTATCAATCAATACTCCATGTGGTTCCTTCAGTTACTGGAAAAGAAAAGAAATTACCAACTTGGCTGAATAAATGAATGAAAAAACCAAACACTTTGCATGCCTATGGAAAACAACTGTTAAACTAACAATGTATTTTTCTTGAAAAATACATCACCATTTAGAAGCTGATTATATATTTGTATTTCAAATGTAAATGAGCAGACAGGGCAACTTTAGCTTTCTAGAGGTACTTTACTAGGTAAAGTATTCCCTAAGTAAGAAATTAAATGTAGAGAAGTAGAAATATATGGATCATATAGATTAGAAGTGGCCCGACAAAATGGCCGTATTTGAAAATATGTGCACCATATGAAAAAATGTAATCACAAAAAAACATTCTTCTAAAATAAACATAGGCAACATTTAAATGTACCAACCCTTTATCTTCTTTTTCAAATGATGAAACACATCTTTTTCGTGCAAGAAATGTGCAAAATGTCAAATGAGCCATTACAGTGTTCAGTTAATAATGAAGGAGGGGTTCAATAAAAAAAAGGGTAAATTCACTCTAAAACTAATTCTCAAACGTATTATTGTTTCTTCTTCTTGGTCTTAGATCCCCTACCTGGGCTTCTGTTCCTGTGAGGAGCAGGGAGACACAGGGGTTTGGCAGTTAGTGGACCCTCCCATCCTCCCCCTCACACACGGACCAAACCACTCCTTGGACTGGAGGGAGACACTGATGCAAGAATGACATCTGATCTGAACTCTGTCCAACCTGATCAGACTGTGCTCCTTCCCCTCCACTGACTGCAGGAACACGTTTCAGACCAGTGCCACTGAAATACTGGAAGCTTTCTTTTTTCTGCCTCTTCACACAGCTGGTGGCTCAGCAGTGAGCCATGAAAAAGCTTCCTGCCTGAATATGAAGAAAAGTCGCAGCCGATTAATGGTTGTCGAACTGACTGATCTGACTCTGAGGCTGGATTAAACAATGATTTAACAAATGTCCACTTACAATAATTACAGTATTGCATTTTTATTTTTGCAGGTAGAGTGAGATTGAATTAGTCTGTCAGTACAGGTGTTGGCTGCACTGCGTGGGAGAGCTCTCACTGAACACCAGCTGACTTTGTCATCCCAGTCTCAGACATTTTGTGAAATAAGCACATTTTATAACAGATAATATTGTCCTATGTGTAAAGAAAAATAATTTATTACAAACAAAAATGCCTGAAAACTTAGTTTTGTTGTTGTTGTTTTTATAAACAGATAACTTTATGAATGCAGAATCTTGAGGCAACATGACAAGATTTTGTTATTGCATCGCATTTTGAGCAGTATTGACCAATTATTTGTTTGCGTGCTTTGCTTGCACCCAGGTAAAAAGACTGTGTTGAGAGTGTAAGAGCGGAACGCATTACCTCCCTCCCATTTTTGAAGTCATCAACCGTTTTCTGACGACTATTTCCTTTTTCTAAATAAAAAAATAGGTTAAGTGAGCTACTTCTTAAAAACCTGGTCGCAGAATCGTCGCTTAACTCCAACTTAATTTCAATGTCTCAATTTGCTAACATTACTGAGGCCTCTCGAAATCAGCATGCCTTATAGGCTAATTCAATTCTAAATTATCAGACTGATGTCACTGCAATTTTAGCTACCTGTTTTTTTCTCATTTACACTTGAATTTAGACTATATCTTGCAGGCTCATTTCCCCTCAATAAAATATGTATTTCACATTTTGTGGTTCCCTAAATATGAACTGGATAACTCAAAAAACTCAAATTGGTTGACTTTACTAAACCTAGCTTACTAACATTAAACATTAGCTGTAAGCATACAAGAGTATACATTTAAACCCATTAAAATGAATTGAATTAAATGTTCAAATGAGGTCTTGCTAAAATCAGCGTGACCATGCTTACCATGTGGTGTTTATAATTTAGGTTTTAGCATGTGTTATTAGCCTGTCATCATGCAACAACTATTAAACATGTTATGCTAACATTAGCATGATTACGTTTATGTTGCTGTAAAGAGATTATATGAATTATTGACGTCATTATGTATTTGCATTTAATGCATTACCTTACATGCTTGCTAGCTTACTAAAATGTTAGCCATGGTGGCTTGACACGTTGTTTCGACTTAACATCTTTAACAACAAATATATTGTGTACATAACCACAAGCTCATGAGTACCATCTGACAGCAGCATTAGTTCCAACATACTGTACAGTATATCAGATGCTAAACATTGTAGCACTTGCTTTTTACTTAGGATACTGTAAACCATTTTGACTTGGCAGTATTTAAACCCCACTAAAATTTACAAACATAACAACAAACAAATTTGCCTCAGAAATTGGGTTTCTGGTGTGTAATGCAAATTAAAATCTCAGTGGGTTTCATTTGTATGGCTATAGATTTGGTGGTTTCAGGTAGATCTTTAGTCCAATGTAACTGAAAGTTTGCACAACTTTAGTTTGAGTATGTGCTTAGTTCACAAAATTGAATGAGACTGTAAAGAGAGTGTAATATCATACAGTAAAATCCCTGCTTCTGTGTACAGATCCCAGCAGCATATTCACCGTTCATTCACACCGCTGCTTGCCCTTCTTCAGTGAGGGAAAACATATCAGTGCTGGCTTCACGTCTTCATCAGGGAATCGCCTATTTTGGTAGCACATCCAGTACAGCAGTGTCTTCTGTCATTAATGTATTGTATGTAAAAAGGAACAGTAACTATATATAACAGCACAACCTGCACTATTGACAATCATACGGTAACTGCTTAATTCTGTTCCGATTTTTTCTTTTGTAAGTTTGAGTTTGGTAAATGTTCTTCAAAATTCAGAGTAGCTATAAATAATCATATTTTAGGGGAAAAAGTCTTCCAGTTGCATTTTTATTTATTTATCAACCTTTCATTCAGATGTTACAAGCAAACATATTAACAGCATGCACAATTTTTATGCTCGGTATCTCAGGTGTTGACTGCATTTAAGACATGTTCCAGTAATTGAGTGACTGTGTTGTTGTGAGTGCCTGTTGGGAATAAAGTGATGTCTCCTGATGTTCTGACTTTCTACCCTGTTGCAGAAAAAGAAGCCGTTTTAAAGGATCAGTACGTTTGTGAGACGGTTCTCATCACAGCCTTGTTGATGAAAACATCTCAATTCAGGGTAAATTTGTTTTGCCTTTTAGAGTAAAAATCATCTTGCAGAATTGAAAATGATGTGTCCTGTCTATGACATGAGTTGCTTCTAAAGCCATTATGATGGGAATTTATAGTGATTCAATATATATGTAGGTTTCCTCGCTATGAAATGTTCTCAGACCGAAGGGTGTCGCCCTGACCATTGTCAGGCAATTATCATATGGATGTTAATTTTAATTAACATGCTGTGCTTCTCCTTCTGTCTGCCCCCCACCCAATTTAGGACTGTAATGTGGATTGCCTTCCTTCCTGTGTCTCATCTCTATAAATGACATTGCTTTTCTGTGTAAGAATCAATTTTACCGGGGACTCTTTTTAGACAGACGTGTCTAGTTATTATGTAGTGGTTGTTATTATCTGGTGGATCTGTAAAACTGGACCAGATTTTGTTCATCTCACAAGAGACAAAATAACTATAGAGAGATAGTGGGTGGTTATAACAGTAAAGCTGCGTCTGAGGATGATCTTAGTCCAGCACCAGTCTTCTCTTCAATAATGCAAACAATGTTTGACAGAGACAACGATAGTCTAAAACAATAAAAAAAAAAGTGGGAATTATTGGGTTTTCCAAAAGATGGGAGTTACAGTTTAAGACAACTGGATGCATTGGTTGGGTTAAGTGTGGAATTTCCACCACAGCCATAGTTCAAACCTAAAAACACTTCAAGTTTAGTTGTTCCAACAAGATTATTCTTGACTCCTTTTCTACCAAAATCATCCAATTGTGTACAAATGATCACCTCTTCTATGCCTATTTTGAACTCCACTTTTAATGACTAAATACGTAGTGAGGTAAGGCTTACGTGTCTGTATACCCAACCTGTGAAGCCTGGCAGCCCCCGCCCGCTTTTTTTTCACGAAACTGTCTCAGGGCTTCTTAACATTTAACAACCTAATAATGTGTCATACCCACTTAACTTGAATTAGCACTAAGCGAAAAAATGCTAATGCACTTACCACAGAACTCACGGTAGAAATATTGTATTACTTATCAGATCTGCACAAACAAGATATCAAATGAAAGCTGAGATTCCACAGCTTCTAGAGGTATAAGTAGCATCACTGTGCGACCAGAACCCAGGGCAGCGAAGGCAAAACCAGACAACACACAACGTAGCTTTACGGAGCCAAAACTGCAAATAGTCTTACCTTTGCTGTTTTCTGATCAAAAGTTGTGTTCAATGGCATTAAAACGCATAGAAACGCTGCTGAAGATTAATCCAATGTGTCTGTCTCACTTTGAAATGATTACTGATAATCCATCATAACATTTTTGTCAAATGACCCCAGAAGTGGGGTTTTTTCTAAATCTCTCTAAAAAGATCAAATTTCACTTGTTTTGCATCAATCTTGATACAGGGTACTTATTATATGTTACAGTTTGGATTCCTAAAGCTTTTAGTCTACTATCCCATCATTCAAGGGTGGTTTTCACTATAAGTAATGTTTTCTTTTTTGGACGGACACTATAATTTACATTTTTTTACTATGTTCAATCTGAATTTACTTTAAAATAAAAAAATTCTCTATTTATTCTGACTTTTCTACATCCAACTCACAGGTTTATCATTGCTTTGAGAAAAAGGATTATTAATTTACCCCTTTTAGAAGTGAAGATATAGTCATTTGTTCTGGGCATGTCATTTTCGAGCCTGAGACCTGAAAAACAGGCTCAGGGCTTAACAGGTTAAGACTAGTAAATATATAATTTAGTATCTCTCGCTGCCTTAAAATGGGTAGCCAGTAGAAGGCTTTGAATCATCCACTTAAAGGTAGGGTAGGTAAGAATGGAGAAACCAGCTCGAGTGCGCTAGAATTTGAAACTACGCAGCCGAAAAAAATCTGCCCCTTCCTTCAGACTTCCTTACAGAGCCCCTCCTCCAACACACACGAAAGCGCACATGACCAATGAGGGCACGAGATAAGTTTGTGCACAGATGGAAGGCTGACAGGCAGGCAGGCCATCCAGTTATTTTAGCCGGGCCGGCTAAAATGATTGGTTGTGCTTTTTACAGCGCCACGGCTTCCACAGATGACATTTTTTTATGTATTTATTGTCAAAGCATTTAATGTATTCATTGCTATCGGGATGTTAAGAGCATTCCATGGAATATAACAACAAGTGTTTCTGAAGTGAATTACCTCGCCCACCTTTAAGTAATGCCGTTCTTATGTAAAATGCATCTGGCTTTTCTTTTTTTCTGGGGTGTAGTATACTGGAGGTGCATGGAAAGACTATTTTTATTTTCCAAGTCAATTGGAGTGTTTAAGTATTTTAAGAAAGAAAAGAGAGAGTGGTGTGAGCTACAGGAAGTGATGTGGCAGAAAGGGTTGTGAACACACTAACAGAAGGTAAGAGCTACAGGAACAACCTACCCTGTGTGTATCCTTATCCTGATTTACTTATGATACCTAAATATGTTATGTCTTATCCTAATGTCACATGTGTAGGAGTTAAATAAATCAGGGAAGCCCCGACTCATCCTACAGTTAAATTGCCTCATTTCAAAACTCTCATCGGGAATTAACAATATTTTTCTAGAAAGCCCTGTTTCTATCTTTGGAATGGTAACCCTGTTGTCAGTTCCATTTTGTAGATGAGTTGTCAAAATTCCAATTGCAATGTTTACATTTGAACACGAATCGATCACAGCAGAAGTTAAGGGGGCGCTTTCAAGTTAAGCTAAACTGACAGCAGGTAATAAAAAACTGCAGAAAGCACTTGCTCAGAAGTAGTTTAAGAACAACGAGGAGAAAGAAGGTCATCCTGGTGAGTTACACACATTGTTTTTGGCTGATATGATAGGCTCCTGGCATTTATATGTGTTTCTTATTCAAAGGAAGGTAGCGCAGAAGTAGCATGTGGCTCATTTGAAATCCTTTCATTAACCCAATAGTACATTTTTTAAAATAAACGTAATGTTTTTACTCACAATAATTAAATGAGAGCACATATACCACCCTCATGTTGGTCTGTTAAATGTAAAGCTGGAACTAGCAGCCGTTTAGCTTAGCCTTAGCACCCAAGACTGGAAACAGCTATCTTTGTCTTTTTGTAGTAATCTTTGATGTCATTGTGGTAATTTTGTGTTTCTTCCAGTAGTTAAGTGTCTTTTGTTAATGTTTTTGCTCCTTTTCATAAGTGGTCTTTTTGCAGCTGTTTTCCATTTGTGTGTTGTTCCTTTAGTGTCTTTGTGGTGGTCTTTCCGTGTTTCTTTGTAGTCTCTTTATGTTTTATGGGGGTTTTTTCTACTTGGTTGACGTGTTTATAATTGTGCTTGATGGGTCATGGCAAATTATTTGACCTTTGGGCAAGGCCACGCTAGCTGTTTTCATTTTTTTCCAGTCTTTATGCTAAGCTACGCTACTATCTTCAGGCTTTAGTCTCATATTCGCTGTACATCCATGAGGGGGTTTGGCCAACTCCCTGTAAGAGAGGAAATGTATTCTCACACATATCAATCAGTACTTTAATCTTTGACATCACAATGTTATGCAGTTACAGCTTGATGTTGGACTAAACTGGTGCAAGAGTCTGACGCCTAAGCATGTGAAGAGGGCCAGATATCACATTATGTCTCAAACTTTTGATGTGAACATGGAGCCTCTGCGGTGGCCCATAGCTCCAGATGGATACATCCCCAACTCTGTGATCCGGAGCTGGAGTAGGAATGGAAAGGCTCTTAATGAGACGGGCTATTTGGATGATATCTTTTATAGTCTTCAGCACTGCACAACAAATGATGAGGAGGATGAGAGCACAAGAGTGTTCTGGTTGTCAGACGATGAAGAGGAAGAGGAAGAGGAAATAAAGACAGATGATGTGAAAGAGCGGGGGAAAGAAAAGGAAGATAAGAAAAATGAGAAAGGCAAGGTGGAGAGACACGAAAGGGCGTATGAGAATAAAGAAAGGGAAGAAGAACACAAGAAAGATGGCTTTGACCTTCTGAAGCCCTCCTACGACATCCAGACTACTCTGCAGAACCAGCAGATAACATCTGATGAAGGACAAATGAATGTTGAGCCTCAGAGGCAAGAAGTTCGTTCAACATACAATTCAAGAAAGACTGTGGAGAAAATCCTGTAAGTGTTACAATAAATTATGATTGCTATTTCTGATGCAATTTAGAAAAGACAGCTCTATGTAAACTTTTCTTTCTAGACTAACCTGTCATGACAATGGACCTAAACAACTGGGAGAGAAACGAGAAGACTTCAAGCCTCAAGAGACCATCACAGCTCCCCTCCAATATGTTTCTTTGCCCTTCAGAGAGAAAGCATCCAGCTTCATTTCCAAAGGTACTAGCAATTTATGCTAATATGGCATTTTAGATGGTTATTTTGGCATGTTTTAACAATACATAAGTAGCCTAGCAATAATTTACTAGGATAAGAAAGACATTTCAACAACCCTCTTGATCATTTGAAGTAAACAGAAAATCAGTTTAAGGACCTATATATTTAGGAACCACTTTGTCCTAAATGTACCTGAATTTAACTTAATTTAAGATTGTTTTAAGGACCAACAGAAGCCCTGAAGCTTCCAGAACCTTCCGTGATGTGTCCTGTGGTGTCTGCAGAAAGTCCATGTGATTTAAGAGAGATCCAAATCAAACCAGACCGTGATTAAGTCTGACAACCTGATTCAAGTTTAAAATTATAAAAACCCAATATGAAAATATATTGGAGTTTGTAAATGTTACAGAATTCAACTCAAATGTAAAGTACAGTTATCATTATGTTTGTTAGTGTGATGTGCATCATGGCTTGCAAACTGACTGATTAGCTTTGGTAAACCTCATGCACCACCAAGATGTTAGTCAGCTACATTTGAGATGAATTGTCATGTACTTTGGAACCAATTTTCTTGTTCACAACAGGGAAAAATTGTAATTCACTATGATGAGCACATGTTTTATCTTTCCAGTACTTTGAATTGTGACCAAATACTATCATAGCTAATGTAATCCACAACAGCTATGGTCTCAAGGTGACGTTAGAACTGCTGTAGACTCAGAGGTATATTTGTGCTGAGTCTAACATGGGACACTTGTACAAGCAAACCTTGCAGAAAAAGGTAGGCGAAGATATGTTTAGGAAAGGAATCCGAAAATGTTGTTGCCTGATGCCCATTGCTTCTTACAGTATTTAGATCACCACCCTTATAATTGTACATTATTTGTGTTGCATGTACCCTTCCATACTTACGTAACCCAGGATAACCTTGAACAAACCACCTAGATGGTTATTTTGACATGTTGTCACAATACATAAGTAGCCTATATAAAAGCAATTAATCTACTAGGGTAAGAAAATAATTTCGCAACTCTCTTGATAACTTGAAGTTATCACAATTAATTTTAGGACCTATATATTTAGGAAATTTTTGTCCTAAATGTCATGTAACTTAATTTAATTGTTTTAAGGACCAACTGAAACCCTGAAGCTTCCAAGACCTTCCTTGATGAGTCCTGTGGTGTCTTCAGGAAGTCCTGTGGTGTCTCCAGTTGCTGTCATATCAAAGCAAGGTTACTGTCTTCAAGTGAACATAGCGTATTAATTCGATGCGTGAAGACATTGGGCCTCATGCAAGAACAGAGGTGTTAAAGGTATGGTTGTCCTGAGTCTAACATGAGACACTTGTACAAGCAAACCTTGCAGAAAAAGGTCGGCAAAATATATGTTTAGGAAAGGACTCTGAAAACGTTCTTGCCTGATGCCCATTGCTTCTTACAGTATTGAGATGACCACTCTTATAAGTGTACATTCTTTGTGTTGCATGTACCTTTCCATACTTACAGAACCCAGGATAACCTTGAACAAACCACCTACCGAACCTCAAAACTTGACTCCTCATCCACTGAAGCCTACCCCACCAACACCAGAGGATCCTCGACCACAACCAGAACTTGGGTCTCCTGAATGTCCACCAATCAGAGATGAAAGCTTTCTCCCATTGACCAGCAGGTGTAAAAACGTCAGAGACGTAGTGCACCTTGATCGAAAGGCCTTAGAACTCTTCAAGAAGTGCAAGTATGGCAACAAAAACTTGTCACACCCTGGAAAATATTCCACAAAAACTGAACAACTTTCTGCTTCTAAGGGTACCGACTCCCCAGTTCAGACTAATACTGGGGGACTGTATCCCCGTCCTGAATTTCAGTCTAAGATGTCCACTATTCCAACTCATCCCCCAAGCGTTAGCGGTCTTGAAGGCCCCAGCGATCAACTCTTCTCTGATCTATCTCCACAATTTGAACAAACTAACCTTTCCATGCCGGAATGGAGGAAGAACCTGTACCAACGTATTGCTCTCCAAGGTTTCTGTTCTCCACAGGGAGCAAGGTTGGCCGCTAAAGAGCATCCGGTCAAGCCTTCCAATGCCAGACAACCTGCTACAATCATCCCATCACTGCAGCCTGGCCAGGCAGCAGCACATCAGAGGGTGGTGCAAAAGGTTCAGATGAAAGACACCCGAGAGCCTGCATCCTTTAAGGACCACTATGTGATCCCAATGAACTCCCAGCAGAGCTTCTTCACTTCCAATCTCAGCGGGAAGACTCAGTACGGAAGGCTGCAGTTCGACTGGTTGAGTGGACATGATGAGGAAAAGCTGCTGTGTGCTTGTGGTTAACGAGAAAGATACTGCTCAACTCGTACCATCTTAACAATAAAAGAAAATGTTGCATCATGTTTTCTACATGTTGTAAGTGTAGTTTCAAACTATGATGGCGATGCTGGTTTGGATGTTCCTTCACTTTGGTCCAGACTAAAATCTTACTCATTACACATTTTAATTGATTGGCATGACATTTTATACAGACATTCATGGTCCCAGGAATGTATTTACAGATATGTGACTTGTCCTTTAGTGCCAACTGCAGCTCACATGTCCATTTGTCATCAAGTTCCTAGAAATGATATACTGATACATTAGGGGATGATCCCGTTCACCTAGCACCATCCAGAAGCTTGACATTTTTTAATTGATGTCTCAAAAACTAAAAGATGTATTTCTGTACAATTTTGAAGACATTCATGCTTCCTAGATGATGGATCCCTTATGACTTCGGTAATCCCTGATTTCCTTTACCAACACGGGCATTTTGACTTTTGCCTCGATAAATATCAGGTGATTTGGATTAAGTTACATGTATTCCTAACCCCCCCGATGAGGGAATTGTTGTTTTTAAATTCACTGTCGACTGAAGTCTTCAGTATATAGGTAAGAAAGGAAAGTAATGTAAATCATCAGCAACAAAAGTCTGAGCTCTCCACACTTAATTAAAATAAACAGGACACAAATAATTGACAGGTTTAACACACATAGCTTTATTGACATTTGTTTCTTGAAATCAGTGGTTTTATTTGACATGATGTTCCCAGAACTGGCAACACTATTACAGGATTGGTGCAACAATGAATACTGTGGTAAAGAAACCGAACACAGACATTCTATGATAATTCATACAGAACATAAAGCTGAAAAACAAATATGGCTAACATTGTCTCGGGAGGTTTAAATTAGGTTAAATATACAATGAAGAACTATAAAATAAAAGAAATATGATATGGCATCACACAAACTGTACAGTGAGTATACTGATGCAGAATGAAGGAGAACAGGCATTGTAAATGTAAGGCAGATATGCAGAAAGACATTTGAAGAAATGGCACTTTGATAGAAACTAACACAAAAAATGGCATTCAAGACATTTTTATTGAACAAGTCTGAAAATGTTTTGCTTTTGGAAACACTTCAGTTTTATAATGAAGATTACAGCATCTGGCATTACAGCAAATACAAATGTGTTTTCATTCATTTCCTTGTTCATTTGAATTACATTCACCAAAGTATATATTCTTGGAATTATAACTTCTGTACATCTTAATGAGATATTCTCTTAATTAGGACATCCACATCTAAAAACTTGAGAAAAGGTCTAATTAATAGGATATTTTAATATAAGAGATTATATCTCATAGTAAAAGAGAAAAATATACTGTAAGCATAAAAAAAAGAGATACATTTTTCATTATTACAAGTTTCAAATCACGTAATAAGGAAATATGTATTTTGTAATTTAATGTGATACAATTACAGAAGCCATAATCACAAGAATACGGTCTCATGACGACAAGATCTTTATTTCGTAATTAAAAGAAAAATATGGTATGATTATGAGATACAGAAGGCAGAGCTTAGCATTATTTTAAATGTTTTGTTTTCTTTGATGAATGCAAAGATGCTTTAGAAGAACTACACTAAAAACTTGTATGTTGCAAATTGGACCATAATGATTACTATTTATTCAGTGTGGCAATGCAGCCGTAAACATTCATAATGTAAAGAAATAGCCTGTAGTATTTTCAGTTAAATAAGGTTTGTTTTGCCACTTAACATTTATAACAACGGTAGTTACCCCTACTGCCAGTTGACGAGTTCACTCCTGTGTACTATACCTTATAAACAGTCGATTACATACTTTACACACAAATGTAGCATGTACACCATATTTAAATATCGTAAGCCTAACTGGTGCTTCTAAGAGACATCAGCAAATAATGAACAGGACAATCTTTTGCAGTATAACAGCTCAGTGCACAAAAAAAGTAGCATTTATTGCTCCAGCGTTAACCAACGGAGTAAAACATGTGCATTAAATATATTCTTTCTCTGTAAAAAGGGAACTAGCATAGTCTAAAATAGCCTCCATAGCTGACAATGATGCATTCAACTTGAGCTGGATGAAAAAAGGGGAAGCTTCTAGAAAAAAATACATTTTTTCACGACTGAATTCACATTTATATTTACATTTCTCAACTTTCACACCTAAATGAGGCCCATTTTCAGTGCAGCGTATGCCTACTGCACTCGAAAAAATGTGCACACATCCCCGGAATCTTTGGTACCATCAAAGCGAGCCTTTCCAACAGAGAATGTAAAAAGCAAAAGAGGAGGTCTAATGGACACTGATTGGTTATGTTGGGAAAAAGAGTACGAAAACGTTGAATTCAAGTGGCATACCATTTTAATAATATGATTCTGATATGCTTTAAAAAAGGGATTTTATTGTAAGGATATCAGCCAATGATGGTACTGTATTGCTGAGGACGATGTTGGAAGGCCATTTTGTATTAAGGCGGGTTCTAAATGGCTCAGGTGATGGTTCCATGAGGTATTAATGTAACAGGCTGGGACCCATAGTGACTCTTAACAAGCTGATTATGACCAAACTATGCAGGACTTTGGTTCAAGTAGTGTTTAAAATCCTCAATATTTTCTTGATTTAGCTCACAAGGGGCAGCAAAGTCGTTCGTTTTCTCGCGCAAAGTCAAATGTGTAGCAAAAAAAACCCTAGGAATTCAAGATTTTACTTGGCTGTGACTGACTGCACTCCAGGACCCAATCTCCTCCAGAGCCTTGCCCTCCCGGGGGGCGGGATTATCTGGCGTCGTTGAGCTGCCGGGCCACCGTCAGGATCTCCTTGGCTCCTTTGCTCAGCAGGAGGTTGGCGAGGTCGATCCCCAGCCGCTCAGCCCGGTCCTGGGCGCCTCCGCAGATCTTACTGGCTGTCACTCCCACACGCTGCACACGCTCGTCCACTTCCTCGTCCACGCTCTGTCACACAAACAATACCAACAGAAGGTTTGCTATGTGGTATGGTGAAGGAAAAGTAAAAAAAACACAACACTTCGCACAGTTTCTCCAGTCCTTTAGTGAGGTGTGTTCATTTACGCTGCTGAATTTTCTGGCTTAGAATAGCAATATGAACCCACAATAAGCAGGTTCTGCTGTGACGACCACAATTACTTTTTCCTCAATTTCTAAATCAAAGTCAGTCTCCTTGAGATGATCTTAACACTAATGGGCTTTTACGACACAGCATCACATTTTTGCTCTACATGCACGAAATTCCTGAAATGCCTTTGCTTTGTATTGAATATCATTTCCCAAGGTTAAAATATGTTTTGGGTTTGGTTCGAACCCACAATTATTACTCTTTGTGAAGTTGAACGATCAACGCTGTGTTGTTTCTTACAGTTTCAGTGGTCATCAAGCTGTTACCTTGTCATCAGCAGCGATGCTTGTCTGCATGGTTTCCTTCAGACTGTCTGAGCCATCCAGGCTGTACACTGCCCCCGTCAGGTAGAGCTGCAACAACACAAAAACAGTTTGACCATCAACATCAGTCAACATTATTTGGCAGAATTACAGATCACATTAGAAAAAACCTTGTTCGAGACTGGAACAATGATGTGAGTGGGGTATTCACTCACAATGAAGTGCTGGTGCTTAGATTCCACTATGTCAGACTTCTCACTGTGCAATGATAGCATATGTAGGCTAGCATTAGCAGCTCTGTCTTAATCTTAATCCTTTAACAATTTATAGGCTAAAGACCTCAGTTAAAGCACTCCTCCATTTTTTTGCAAAGGAGATTGCCGGAGTAAATAATTATTTTAACGTCTGTGTCGAAGTATATTTTTCTATTGTATACAGTGACTATGTTAAAACAAATTAACAGTCTCATCTTCTTACATTTTACTTATCCTACTTATGATCCGAAAGCTAACTATTACAGCTCTAAACTGTAACTCTAATTTTTGTATCTTGTCTTGGGTTAGGGTACATCTAGTGAAGATGCTAACTTTGTACCTGGGACCACTTAGCTTTAGCCTTAGCCTTTTAGCATGATATCATGTATGTAGCAATGAATTCAGATTCAAGAACTTACACAGGGTTTGCATCTAAAACAAGTCAGCTTGAAACATTAAAAAGTCAGCAGGAGACAGCGTTTTTACCCAACTCATGTTTAATTAACATTAAATTAGCAACCTAGCTATAGTTAGGCTAGCTAATATCTGCCAGTGAGAATATCAACTGTTGCCGGGTACTACTTCTGTCTTAAATCAAGAATCCATTGTTTCAATGATGACTAAGAATTGTTAGTTATAAAACTGCCAGCATTTCTGCTGTGAATTGAGTGTGTTACATGAAGCTTGACAGTAACTAGCAGGGGGAGGGGCTTAGCAAATGACACATTTTATGCAAATGTGTTTATGCATGTGCCTCTACCTAGCGTTCTTACCTGAGAGTCCTTCACTTCAGTGTTTACTGCCACCGGAACACTGCACCCACCCTCCTAAAAACGACAGGTAAATTGAATATATGGGGATTGACATTTTCTTAATAGTTTTCAATGTTTGTGTGTGTGTTTATATGCGAGTGTGTGTGTTTGTGTACCAGGCGCCTGAGGAAAGCTCTCTCAGTGATGCAGCGCAGCACAGTTTCCGGGTGATGGAGGACCGACACCATCTCCAGGATGTCTAAGTCTCTGGCCCGAACCTCCACTGCCAGAGCCCCCTGACAACACACACATGGATTATTCCCCTCATGAACACATATGGATGCAGTTTGGCATTATTAGCTAGTGTTTCACTTTTTTGTTTATTTAATATTTATATTTTCCATGTTGTTCTTACCTGTCCAACAGCGTACATACAGTCTTCAGGCCCCAGGATCTAACGTGTACAAATCAGACAGTTTGATTGTGAACCTTAAATGGGCAATCATATAAATATTTAGGAAAAATAAGTGACTGCTATTTTATACAATAAACGTATACTACACATTTATACACCATTTTACTCTGTTATTACAACCATGTTACATCTACATTACACCCATGTTACACCATTATCACATCCATATTATACCCATATCACACTGTTATTCAACCTATTTTACACTTTATTTGCACTTTTATTATTATACCCATTTTACACAGAAATCACCGATGTTACACATGGACACAGCCTGTCAAATGATTGTATCCCCCAAGATACATAAAGCATTAAAGGGTGTAGCTCAGATGTGTTAGTTGCATGAGGTACTTATCTACGGAAGCTCTCTTCTCTTCTCCCAGACTCCATTGAAAAAAAAGTCATTTTAACAATTAAGTGCAGTGGTGTGTCTTACAAATGTAACATCATCTCAATGGCCGCTGCCTTGATCGTTAGTTTGTGTGTGTTTTTGTGCAACTTTGGTCAATCGAAATTTGCCAATTGAAACTCCAAAGTCACACAATAACACACCAATCGAGACAGCGGGAGATCAGAGACTCCTGTGTTCTGCAAGGTAGAATTATTGTTTTTGTCAATGGAGTCTGGTGGATTTGAAGACAGCAAATATAACACCTTTAGCCCTTTATAGCGGCAAGGAAATATGGGGAAACCATTCTAAATATAGCCTAAACGTGACTGATTTACATATTTTTAGATGTCTGAAATACCTTTACTCTTCACTGTTACTCCAATCTGGGGTGTTCTCACCACCATCTACAGATCAGACCCTCATACAACCCAACAATACTTTTAAATGACAAATGGTGACCCAGAGAGACTTCACAGGGAGGGCTTGTGATGATCATGAAGTGTTACCTGGCTGATGCGGTCGTCCCAGCCCATCCTCTGGAGGCCGGCAGCAGCCAGGATGATGGCGGCGTAGTCCTCCTTCTCATCCAGCTTCTTCAGACGTGTGTTCAGGTTCCCACGCTGGAGAACAAGGCTAAGGACAACACTTCTGGACTCATACTTAAGCTAAAGATGGGCAGAGTGTAGTAAATTCAATCCAATTCCCATCTAATTCTCAGTGATCCTCATGTTGTAACATTGCTTCCTAGAAAGGATACGATATCTTTGAACTCCAGGTGGGGGAACCTCTTCTTCAGCTGGGCGGCGCGGCGCAGGGAGCTGGTGCCGATCACACTACACAAACATACAGGATGAAGATGAGCTATCCATACTTCTGATATGAGTGAAATACACATGTAGTTGGACTGTACCTGCTGTCTGGCAGAGTGCCAAGAGTTTTGCCAACATGTTTGGGGTGTAGCACCACTGCATCATGGGGGTTTTCCCTCCTAAAATCAGCAGAAAGCACAGTGAATGGTTACAGCTGACAACCAGTTAGAATACACAAAAAGCACTACAAAGTAGTATGTCATATATTATTTGTGCTGAGGCAGAGCTCCTATACCCAGTGAGGCTGGACGATATGGGAAAAATCAAGTATCACAATATTTCTGATCAATATCTTGATATTGTGATGATATTGTAGGGTTGACCATTAATGTTTTCCTAAATTGTTTACACAATGAGATTTCTGATAGATGCCAGAGGGAGTTTCTCTCCCACACACTGATAATTAGAAGAAAAAAAACCTTAGATAAATAATATGCAAAATATGAATATATTAAAAAGTATTCATAGAATGCAAAATAATTATAATCAAACATAGTAAAAAATATTAAAAATCAGTACCCATTTTAAAGCAGGGAGATAAAGATAATTGAACACTGCAGCAACATAAAAGTTCAATGTTTGATTATAATTTTCAAGATGAACACTCAAACTATTTTGCCTTGTGTGCACTGTAATAAATGTGTTATATTGTTGTACAATGTGCACATTTGGCTTTAACTTATTTCGTTTTTTTACATTTTATTTATTTGATGACTTTTTATTTTAATTTCTTGTATATAAATATATTTTTTAAATATATATATTTTTTTTTATTTCATTCAAATGGAACAATACCAAATCCCCCCCGGAATAAATAGAGTCTTTGGATTCTGATATAACAGAATTACTGCACACCACTGTGAGAGCACTTACTTGAGCACGGCCCCGATGGTGAATCCTGCAGGCAGCGTGGTGGGGAGGTCTTTCAGGGAGTGGACCACCAGGTCCACCCTGTGGGACAGAGAGCAGGAACATTACATCATATATACAGGCTCTTTATGTCTCATGGTATAATACAGCCATTCAGTCCTGGGGATATTTAACATGGTCACAGCAGCTGCTACATCTGAGGCGGAGAGGAAATGAAAGAGTTTTCCTGCATGTGAAGCATACAGCGGCTGCTCTTATGGAGTCCTGAGAGGGGGTTGTGGATAGAAGAAAGTACCTTAATACAGCTGATTGCTGAATTTTTGGGGAGATTTTATTGGCATAAACTGCTTTGAATTCATACTTGCTACTGGTATGATAATACTACTTTTCTTACTCAGTTTTAATGTTACAATTTGAAGAAGTGACTGTAGTTGCTGCATTGAAATCCAAAACACCGACAAGCCGAGGAAATCCAAGTTTCAGTGACATGGATACCGTATTGATTTAATTTAATCGTATATTGACGCCGATCATTGTGTAATTGTTTTCCTGACTGACAATAATATTTAGACTCCATTCAGTAAAAATAATGCACGGTACTCTTACTTTTTTTGATCTGACTGGCAAGGACCTCAGAATGTGTATTAACTTCCAATGACAGCGGATGTTTAACTCACAAAGGGGCGGGGCCATGACGTAGATGGGAAGGACCTGGATGGGTTGCTCATGTATACCTGAAGCTTTCTATTGACACTAAGGCTGGAGCCACACAGAAACGGAAACGAACCGAATTCTATATCAAAAAAGTTTTCCGTCCACACGCAATAGGCACCAGAAACGTGTCCTTCCACACGAGACCGCTCGACCCGCTGGAGACGCTGTAGTACATATGCCGGGCCTGTAAGTGGCCCTGTACTTCCGCCACAAAATACACCAAAAGCAGCGAAGAAGACTTCCCGAGCATGGTTACCATGGTTTCCCTTCTGTTTATTCTCCGCGGTGGATTTAGCAGCAGAGGTGGGGAGAGGCAGGGGACAGGGCTCTGGCTGTTTCACTTTTCCTCCCTCCCTGAGGCAAGCGTGTGCTCCTGCTGTAAATCTCCGGTAGTCCACCAGCAGATGAAAAACACCCACCTCTCCGCCTCTTCCAAGGGACGAGGGGACCGTGCGGCAGAGTTTCCGTTACAATTTTTTTTCGCCGGTAAACATGTCCCTTAAAGTTTAAATCTTCCAGACAAATATAAAAGTGCCGGTCAAAGGTCTTCTTTGTTATTTATTGAGCTTTAAAACAAATGAATAACGACTATATAATAATATAAGAATAATATACAGAGTCTCTCTTTTCCTCCCCCTCTCCTGACAGCCCGTCAGTATTTTCGTTATCAGGAAATTATTGTATAGGGCGTAATCACGGAGCCGTTTGGCCCCCCAGAGCGTTGCGTCCGCAGATCTACCACCTTGGGACCCGTTATCGTTATCGTTATCGTTATCGTTATCCGCGTTTCCCTGTCGGCCTCGTGTGGCCGAACCGTCTATAAGATAGAGAACTGTAGCGGATACGACCCGTTTCGTCACCGTGTGGCTAGGGCCTAAGTGTTTGTAACTGACGCTATGCTTTGTCTCAAGTGATCCCTGTCAGTGAGCTCTACCGCTCGGTGTAGGTTGGTGAAACAATGGTGTGCAGCCAGTGTGTGTCAGCCACAGATGACAGCCCTAACACTCACTCGTTCCTCTCCAGAGCATTCTCCAACTCTTTGGTGAACAGACTCTTCTCGCCAATCTGCATTGAGAGAAAACACACAAACAGAGAGGGATTTAGGGTGCATTGTTACCTGTTGCATTGAAAAAAATACTACTACTATAAGCTCATCAAAATTGACCTTACATGTCATGTATGGTATGTAATCAAGCGTTAACACTATAGGGAAAAGCATTGTTTTCATGCCCTGGTCAATTTTGAGTGTTTATTTTGCTTCCATTACATGTCAACTAGTTTGTCTTTGTGTGTTTGTAGTCCTAAGAAATATCCAGTTAAAAAAAACGTTGAATCTAAAGTGACAACGAGAATGAAACAATCATTTTTAACCTTGCGTTATAACATTTACACATGTTTAATAAAATAAAGGCAGACATTTTTTAAACTTGTAATCCATCAAAATGATTGTCGTAATTTAAGTTGGTTTTGTGTTTTGTAGTAATATCTATTAGTATAATTGTTTACCCTATTGACCTGTAGTGTCTCCCAATATATCATAAATTAGACACTAATCCTGCGATCCTGACTGAGGCAAGGCAAGGAAAGTTTAGGGTAGAGAGCAATACATTGTTATAAAAGTCTGTAATGTACTATATGCAATTTAAATACTGACTGGTTTAAGTCTGCATGTTTTGGGGATTCTTTGATTAATATGTAAACTAGAAATTAGAATGTTCTGTGTGCTGATGTAAAGCCCCATGAAAAGCCTCACCTTTGATAAAGCTGTGTCCAGGATTTTGTCTCCTAACGTTGACATGCCAACTGGAAGAGAGAAGACATTTGATTAACCAGATATAACTCGCAGAAACACCAGTACTGTCTCATTAAACACATGTCCTTCACAACTTTTCAGGCGATAAAATACTCATACTTATTATTTTAGGGGATCATAACATATCAGCATAGGTTTCTGTTCAAAATAAGAGCAGACTTTTATATAATTTTATAGAGTTGTTTAGGTTTTTAGCCTAGCTGATTGAAGGAAATGCTTTTTAATAATGAAGCAGTTGTTGATCGCTGTAAGAGTAGTGAGGAGTCAGCAGTCAATGATGACATAACACACTGTTAATACAGAGTGTGTATTTTAAATCAAAATCAAATGTTTGTATTTATATAGCCCAATATCAAGAAACAACTAAGGCTTTATAGATCAACAAATATGAATGACAGTGTAAAAAGACAAGATAAAATTACAAAATATATTTAAATTACAGGTTAGAATGTAAAATACAAGAAAAATAGTAAAATAGCAACAAATAGGACACTGGAGGAAGTTCTAGGGAAGCCTTAAGCAGCCCTAACTATAATCCTAGTCTTTAGCCTAGTCTTTAATGTGAGGACGCTCTGCCTCCCTAATAGAAAGCTGGTTGCTGATTATGAGCTTTTTAAGGTAGGATTGAGACTGACCATTAAGAAGGGATGTGCTGGGACAGCCTGATAAAAAGGAATTTCACTAATGGGCATGCATTTGTTTAGGAGGCTGGATGAAGTAGTGAGCAAGATTAGCTGGGAACAAATCTTATTTTATCTCCAGAGTCTTACGTCTTACATTCAAGCCAAATGTGCCCACACCTCTACAGGGCCATGTGATATAGAATAAAGGCTGGGTTTTTACCTATTTCCAGGTTTAGTTCAGGGTACAGCTCCTTCAGCTTCTCTGCCACGCTGTCAGTCTGGATGCGAGCCAACTGGGATAGAACAACATGTTAGCTGATATATTTCAAATAGCCATCCACAGTGACAGTCAAATCATGTTATCTTAAAAAGACATTGTTGAGGCTGAGCTACGTTATCTCTGCGGGAGGAGCTCCAGACTTCTTGCTCTGCTGTATCTTTACATCAGATAGCTCACATTTAACTGGCTTAGGCTCATGCTCTAACATTTAAATATACACTGATGCAAAAGCCCCTCTCTTTTTTAAATATATTTATAAAAAATAAGCAATCAAAGTTAAGCTCTGGTTAATTAATGTAGAACTGTACCTGGCTCTTGCGGGTTCCAATCCGGAAGACACGACTAACCTTGCCATTTCCATCCTGCCGGGACAAAAAAAGAAAGGTTTGAACTCACTGTCTGCCAAATTCCTTAAAGATACAATGGTCCAAACTCATTATCAACCTCGTCTAGAACTAGTTTTCTATATAATGCTGAAACATATTCTCCGCTGGCCTCACCCTGATGTACTTGTAAGGTCCTTGCTCCATGCTTCTGTGTCCGTGCACTGTGGAGGCTATTGTGTGTTTGAGAGGCTGAGGCTGCCTGCTGTGTCTCGGTGAGGAGCTGAGCTGAGGTCATATAGCCTCTTGTCTAGATACAGTGGTCTTTTTACCCGACACCCCCTCCTTCCCTCCCTCCCCTCCTTCAGGACCTCCACCCCAGATATCTCTGGTTCCAAAAGATAAGTGCCGATTCATTGAGTTCGTTATTAAAGGCAGGGAGGGGCCGCTGAGGAGGGTTTGAATATGAGGTGTGGTCCCAGGGTTCTCGAGCAACTTGGGTTAGAGACTTTTATTCTTGGCAAGGCATTATATTTTATCGATTGGAAAAAACAGCTAGCTGCCATAGAATAGGAAATATAAATATATGTAAAATCAACATATTTAGCACATTTGTCGCTGCTGGTTCGTTGAGGAAACTAAAAACACTTTGCATGTCATAAACAAGCCGTTTTTAATGTGTCGATAAGTGTTATTGGTAGGCATGGGATAGTATGAAAACGTAAATGTCTTGATTTTGCAGGCTATAATAATACCGTGAAGTGATATTATCCCGAAAACTGTCAAATTATGCTTAAAACTCTTAAAATGGCAATTAAATCTCTGTCCTTTATGTTATTTTCTTTTGTGAACACCCTTTTTCAGTACAAAATAATCTTAGATAAGGTCCCTCTGCATATAAAAAAGATACTTTGAAAATATATATAAATACTTGCTCAATGTTTAAAATTACACACTTTTTTAAACATTTCCAGAATGTGAAAGTGAGCTGGACAACTTTTTAAACACTTTCATGTGAAGATATTCTCAATTATGATGAGAACTGTCATTAAAAGTGTCTGGAAGCTTTTGATTGGCTCAAAGTGGTGAAAACCACACTAATTGTCAGAGAGAAGAGTAACAATATAAAAGAACTCCAAATAGATCAATATACAATTAAATCAGTTAATAAAACATATATTTATCTGTATTACATTATAGTAGAGGAACATCATTGATAAAGGTTTGTATGTATTATATGAGATAATGCATCCAATTGCTTTTTATCTTTTTGTTTTTCTTTAGAATTGGTGTCATTGGAGTTCCTTAGCCAATGTTATTAGTTTGAATGTTGGTTTGCTAGGAGTCAGGCTACTTTGTAAAAGAAACTCAATGATGTTTGTGCTGTTAGCAAATATACCTACCCCTAAAAAAAAAACACCAGCTCTCTGATGCCCCTGGTTGACTGTCTTAATGACATAAAGGCCTGGATGGCGCTACACTTTTTAAATATAAATGAGAGCAAAACGGAGGTCATTGTATTTGGACCAAATGGCGAAGTCCCTTCCATTGACCTGGGTTCCCTGCAACCGTATGCAAAACCCATGGTCACAAATCGGGGCGTCAAAATCGACAGTGCTTTTAAATTAGATAAACAGATAAACTCTGTGGTTAAGTCCAGTTTTTAATCACTTGAGGCTCCTGTCCAAAATGAAACCGGTTTGATCCTTTTTAGACTTTGAGCGTGTAATTCATGCCTTTGTTTCTACGCGTCTAGATTACTGTAATGCACTTTATGCCGGCCTAAACAAGACTTCGCTGGCCCGCCTGCAGC
Organism: Dissostichus eleginoides; assembly: GCA_031216635.1. NCBI lineage: Eukaryota > Metazoa > Chordata > Actinopteri > Perciformes > Nototheniidae > Dissostichus > Dissostichus eleginoides. The sequence goes on along the minus strand of CM062268.1, from coordinate 9,742,443 downwards.
TGGTACAAAACGCTGCGGCTCGGCTGCTTACAGGAACACGCAAGCATGAACACATCACACCTATTCTGGCTTGCCTCCACTGGCTTCCTGTCCATTTTAGAGTTCATTTTAAGATTTTGTTGTTTGTTTTTAAATCGCTTAATGGGCTGGCCCCTCAGTACATCTCTGACCTCCTAAAGGTGTACACCCCCTCAAGGGCTTTGAGGTCGGCTGATCAGCTGCGGCTGGTAGTCCCAAAAACCAAGAAAAATACCAGGGGAGACCGAGCCTTCTCAGCGGTAGCCCCCAGGCTCTGGAACGACCTGCCCCCCCATGTCAAATTGTCGCCCACCCTTCAAACTTTTAAGTCCCGCCTGAAGACCCACCTCTTTTCGAGTCAGTTTGAGTTATGTTTTATCGATTTTTATGCTTTTATTGTCTGTCCATAGCCTTTATGTGCCTTTTATCGATTCTTATGTGTCCCTTTTATCTATTATTGTAATATTATATTTTATTATAATGTTATGTTTGCTGTGAAGCACTTCGGTAAACCCTCTGTTTTTGTGCTATATAAATAAAGTGGATTGGATTGGATTAGCAGTGGAAGAATTAATTACTTGCAGTACTTAAGTACACATTTGAGGTATCTGTACTTTACTTCAGTATTGCCATGCCTACACCATCATCCACAACTCAGTATATTTCATTAACATTTGAGAAATCAACTGGTTTGATAATCAATTAATTGTTTGCAAAAACAATTAACGTTATTGTCTCAGTTTTTCAAACACTTTTTTTTCCTGTTAAATGACATCTGCAGGTTTCACTGATGAGATGCCATTTATTACTATTTTTCGAAAATTTTAAAAACCAACCAACAATGATAAAAAACAGATTAAGAATAGAACGTATGCATCCATAATAAAAATAATAATAATAATACGTTTCAGCACAATGTTTAAATTATTAATCAACTGACTGCAAGAAAAACTGCTCCTAGTAATATTGTATATTTTCTGGTGATGCTCAATGTATAATAGTTATACTCGGTATTTAGGACTTATACTTGTAATATTACATGTCATTTGTTAGACGCTTTAATCCAAAGCGATTTACATACATTCAGTACTGTGGACAATCCCCACAGGAGTAATTTGGGGTGAAGTGTCTTGCCCAGGGACACAACGACATGCTGACTGCAGTGGGACTCGAACTTGCTATCCCCTGAAGTCCAGCACACTTCCAATGAGCCACAGCCTCTCTAGGCATGCATGCATTAAGTAAAATGTACAGCACTTAATATTATAAAAAATATCATAACACGTAACGTCGGTGAGCGGAAGCAGCTGTCTATTTTGTAAAATTGTAATAAAGCTATTAAAGCAGTTAAAACGAAACACCTCTGATGGTTTATTTTGCAATTCCCAATATATATCTTAATGGAAGTTAACCACCATATGTTTTGAAGTGTCCTTCTAACATTCTGGGTTGCTAAATTAAACAGGGACACCACTGGATATATGGGTAACGTTTACAGCTTGCTATTTAAGCAATGTTGACAACATATTACTAGTCTGTTATCGTAGTTTATTACCCTAAAAATGTAGTCTATGACCTCAACATTTATCATTTCAAACTCAACTCTTAAACATGTTCATTAGCTTTTTCTAGCTCGCATGTGTCCATGGTGTCAAGGTTTTACAACTCTCTTTTTGCTCGACCAATGAGAACCCAAGCACTGGAACCGACACACGGATTAACCAATCACCGCTCTCCAATGACAGAGCATACGGAAATGGCGTTTGCCATCCACAACTAGTACAGAAGGTTCTCCATGCATGGCGCAAAGCACCGGGTTAGTTTGCTTAAAACCTACCGGAGAAGTTCCTTCCGCCGACATGTCGTTGATCCGGAACGCCCCGCCGTTCTTGCACGGATCCACAGCGCGATTTGCTTGACTCAGAGACCATTAAACAACACGAAATCCTTGAAAAAAGTCAGGTGCTTCTCTCATTCAGCCCCTCATGAATGAACGCCGAGGCTGTGATGTCATTGGACCGTCCAGAGGTCATTTCCTGGTTCCGCCTTCTAGTTCTCTCAACGAGCAGCAGTTAGCGTGAGGGTCAGTGATCGAGGGTTTTATGATCGATCCATGTAATTATGATCGTATATTCCTAGCAGATGTCGACATTAGCAAGAATAAACCTCAAGTAAATACACACAATGTGGTTAACTTGGGATCACATTTTAAATAGAGTTAAAGAGGTGTCCTTTGAGATTGTGCAAGGTGTTGGGGAAATATTTTCCAAGGTTCATAGCTTTCTCCCAGTTTATCAGTTCAGACTGTCCTGACTGAGCACACGCACCTGTCACCTTGGCTGCTGTGCTCTCAGTGTTTTGACTCCCTGTTCCTGCCTGTTGGCGTCAGCTGATAGAGGTGTTATCATTCTATCTTGTTATGCACAATGTTGATTATTCTCTCTGAACTAGCTAAATACATGGGTCTGGGGTAGAGTTCTTCAGAATTGACGTGGCAACTCTACCGTGAAGTCAGAACCTCTGGCTCTTGGACTTGTTTTGTGAATCCTCCGGCCGAAGCTCCAAATAAACCCATCAGTGTTTGACATCAAAGCTCCAGCTCTCCCCGTGTCTCCTTCCTGAGTCGGTGACTCCCACTGCATTGCTACACAGAAGTTTCCCCCACACAAGGAATCTTCTATTAATGCATCAATAATTATGATCAAAACATATAATATATATATCTGAAATGGACCAATCTGCATAATGAGTCATTTTACCGTTGGTACTTTAAGTTTATTTTGATGCTATTACTTTGTACTTTTACTTGAGTAACATTTTGAATGCGGGACTTTTACTTGTTACAGAGTATTCCTGCACTCTGGTACTTCTACTTTTACTTAAAGGTAGGGTAGGTAATTCACATCAGAAACACTTTTTGTTATATTCCATGGAATGCTCTTAACATCCCGATAGCAATGAATACATTAAATGCTTTGACAAATACAGTGGCGTTTTTATATGTACAAAAGTGGTGGGGCACACAAAACTTAGATGTCTATATATAAGCTTCTGCAGTGACGTGCAGTGAGGTTCATGGCTGGTGAGGCACTGGCACTGACTCTTCAGATTTACAAATATTATATTTTGACCTAAATCAAAATATAATATTATTTTCAAAAGCTTTTTTAGTCTGATGCTTCGATTAATTTTAAACAGACAGTTCAACAAAAGGATACCCAAAAAATGTAATTTTATCATTTAAATATTGGATTGTTCTCTCTTAGTAAGATCCCATTTTCAATAAAATGGTGGTCTTACCTTGACTTGAAGATGAAGTCCATTTGCCTATCCTTCTGGACAAAAATCTCTATTACTTTTTTGTAAAAGTCCTCCTTATCTTTTTGTAGTTTCAAAAGTCGAATCATAAATGTAATCGATAGATTTATGATTCGACAATTATAAAAGTAGGGTAGACATGTGGATATTATCCGGCTGAACAAAACGTGCATTTATCTAACAGGTACGTTTCCCACAGATCTTATTTCGAGCTATTTTCTAAAATCCTATGGAGAAATCTAATTGCTTTTGCGCAGCTTACTTCCGGGTTTTAGGACGCGTCACTGCACCTCTCTCGTCTCCTCTTCACACACCACACTTTTCGCGGCACACGTACTTACAGCCAATCAGTTCTGAATTATATGAGATGACGTATGGTGGGGATGGCAGCTCAGTGCCCCTATGGTCATTATTTTTTTGCCACACACATTAAATAGAAAAATACTCTGAGCATGCGCAGTGTAGTTTTTACAGTCACCATTCACTTAGACAGTGAGAGGGAGGGGCATGATCGGGTTTTGTCCCACATGGCTCAAAACGGCTCAATAGGCACACACTGTAGACACTAATTAGAAGAACACTGACTAAAACAGCAATGTACAGACGAATCAGATGATTAAACATGATCTTAAAATATATTTTATATATTTTTTTATTTATTTGCATTTTTTTGTAATCATTATTTGTAATACTTTCTGCTGACACTAGGTGGGGCTGTGCCCCACCTGCCCCTAATGACCAGTCGCCACTGGACAAATATACATAAAAAATGTCATCATATTTCATCTGTGGAAGCCGTAGCGCTGTAAAAAGCACGACCAATTATTTTAGCAAGCCCGGCTAAAATAACTGGATGGTCCTACCTGCCTGTCAGCCTTCCATCTTGTGCACAAACTTATCTCGTGCCCTCATTGGTCATGTGCGCTTTCGTGTGTGTGTTGGAGGAGGGGCTCTGTAAGGAAGTCTGAAGGAAGGGGCAGATTTTTTTCGGCTGCGTAGTTTCAAATTCTAGCGCACTCGAGCTGGTTTCTCCATTCTTACCTACCCTACCTTTAAGACAGTGTTTCTCAAAGTGGGGGGCGCGCCCCCCCTGGGGTGTGCAGAGGCATGACAGGGGGGTGCGAGAGACAAGGAGGAAAAATAGTTATGACAAGAAAATAAAATAAAAAAATTCATAAATTCAAAAAATATTGATTCGAAAATAATATGCTACAGTACAGTGCAAGTACGTCTGGGTCTCTGTGTTTCATTCAAGCTAGGCTCTGTGTGTGTGTGGAACGAGCCATTTTGTGTGCGTGCGCAAGCGAGAGAGAGAGCGCACCGGTACCGGAGATCATTGTTGTTAGCTTCTGGTGCTAGCGAGCTACGCTAACGGATATAAGGAGCTTTTTCAACAACAAGGTGGAAGAGAGTCCTCCCCTGTCAGACTGAGAGGCTCAGGTGAGCTAAAGGAGTATCTGAGTGTTTAGATAGTTAACTTTAGTCTAAGTTATCTCAGTGGGTCTCAAACGTTTTGGTCACGATTAATGTAAACAATTATTTCCGAGGCACACTTTTATATGATCATTATAGGTATAAAAAAATAAGAGAATAAATGAAAAACAGGTATGAAATACTATATGACAGTAAAACAAGAATAAAGTTTAAAAGGGGAGTGATTAGTAAAATATCCATAAAGAAAAAGAAAATCGGTTTACAGTTCTGTTTCATATGGATGTTGAGAGATGTATTCATAGATCTCTTCATTTTGCTCTCAAATTGCACCAGATTGATGCATTTAACTTCAATATTTAAAATAAATCTTCCCGGAGGAGCATGCCCCCGGACCCCCCTAGGATGTTAGGTCCACACACCACCTATAAAAATAGCACTTTTTTGCTCACGTTCATATTGATGTATTTTAATAAATCTTAACTTGGCCCATTACGTGACTATTTGTGTTGGGAGGAGGGGGACAGAAAAAGTTTGAGAACCACTGCTTTAAGTACAAGATCTGAGTACTTCTCCCACCTCTGCAATCTGACATTTGGTGTCTTCTACATATTTGTGTTTTTAAAGGCGGTTGGCATCCAGACGTTGCATTTGGAGTTTGTTTTATTGCTGTATGATTATTTTAAGTGGATGTTCAACATTATAAGAAGTATTACTGGGAACTAATAGGCCTACAGTTCATTTTATTATTGGGTTATTTGTAAAACAAAAAATAAATGTTGTATTTTTTTGTTAATTTATGGATAACTTCGTTATATATATATGTATATCAAATATTGCTATAAGAGAAGGTTCAGACCTTCTTTGGGGAGTGAGTGGGCGCACGTGTTATCATAGCTTTTTAACCTACTTAACAAAACTACGTTTTTCTTAGGAAATATCAGGAAAAGGAGGATGAAAATGTGTTGTGCTTCTGTTCCTTCCTACTGAATAAATAGATTCTAAATCCTTTATGCACACAACAGTGTCATCTGGTGACCAAATAAAAGTACTGCAACAGATGAATTCTGTATAATCGTGGTGGAGAATAATAATCTAAATGGAACATGTCCTGCTGTCAAATTAAAACATAATCTTCAAGGCTATGATGATATTTTTGTATGCTTTCTTACATATGTTTGCATAATTTTAACACATGTTTCCGGAATCTGCAACAAATAAGCACACATTGATCTTAAGATCAGATAGAAAAGCCTCTTAGGTCTAATAATGTCAGTTGACATTGTGCTTTACCGGTGCATATTTCCAACCCATTTATTTTATTTAACACAAACCAGTTCACGCCAGTTTAGTTCTGCTACATGAAGGTCAAAGGGTTGGTTGAAATGTTTAAAGGTGGGCTAGGTAATTTTGGAGAAACCAGCTCGAGTGCGCTAGAATTTGATAATACACAGCCGGAAAAAATCTGCCACTTCCTTACAGAGCCCCTCCTCCAACATGCACGAACGCGCACATGACCAATGAGGGCACGAGATAAGTTTGTGCACAGATGGAAGGCTGACAGGCAGGTGGGCCATCCAGTTATTTTAGCCGGGCGGCTAAAATGATTGGTCGTGCTTTTTACAGTACGGCTTCCACAGATGAATTTTTTTTATGGATTTGTTGTCAAAGCACTTAAAATATTCATTGCTATCGGGATGTTAAGAGCATTCCATGGAATATAACAAAAAGTGTATCTCGAGCCGGTTTCTCAAACTTACCTACCCCACCTTTAAATGCAGTTTGATACAGTTTATAAATGTACAATAAATAAATGTTTAATAATATAGAATAAATGTTCAATGTATTTCATTTGTAAGGTTGTTTTTTGCAAGTATGTGCTTTTTATATACATATATAAAATACAGTAGGCTATGTCACATACAGTATGAACTCAAAATGAAATGAAAATGCTTACAACCATGGTTTGTTAATACGGAATATGGATGAAAGGTAGACATCGGTAGCTGGATCTATCTATTTATATGGATCTATCTATCTATTACTCTCAATAAGAGGAAAAGAGGAAGGAGCGCCTGTGTGTGGATGTAGAACGAGTAACTTATTTATGCAACACGGCCAACATTTTGGGGAACACGTCACTGGTTTCCACGGTGGGCAGTTCTATCGCTGCTCTTCCGGTGGAGACGTGGCTCTGTCCTGCTGCCATATTGACGCTAGCTAGCTAACAATCACACAACTTGAAGTCAGCTGTACATTCGCACCTTTCTATTCCAGACTGACTAGAAATCACCAAATCAAGAAACACGAGAGACGGAAGATCGTCGTTCCATAGAGAGAGACCAAAATGGTGAGTGACAGTCTAATATCCGGGTATTTCCCTGGCTTTCATCGGGCCTAGCAATGATCATAACACTGGCTAACCTGCAAGTAGCTAAACCTGGGTATCAGTTAGCTAGCCTGTCCAAGAGCGAAATAACAGGAAAACCACACGTTGGTTTCCACTGCTCTGACAATACTAACTTCATATTAATGTCTTTAAATTAACTAAATGAATCGTCGTTTCATTATACAGAGTCATATTTTAGGTCAGTAGTTGATTCAGAGTGTGCAGACATTGCTGACGTTAACTAGCCTGACAAGCTAGCGCTAGCGTTAGCTCCTGTCACTAGCCTAACCCGAGCTAACGTTACCTGCTGTCATTATGTCTAAAGCCAGGCAACACGGTATAATGTCATTGAGTTATCTTAATCCATATATACATTATCATGTTTACTAACATGTTGTTACAGCGTGTGTAAAGGGCTGTCAATGTTAACCTCAGTTGTTGGTTGTCTGCATCAAGTTCAGATCCGTTGCAGTCGGTATCTTTAATTTCTAACTTCAGCCCTTGTCAACGTGGAATACATACAGTTCCTTCCCTCATTTCCCTAAGTGAAATATACAGTGTACTCATATTACGCTTAATTTAATTAACCTTCACTTACAGTTTTATGTAAGTTATTTTCAGGTGGTAGAAGTACTCAGATCTTGTACTTCAGTAAATGTAGAAATACACTGAATGTCACAATCCTGCATAAAGTCCTGCATTCAAAACGTAACTCAAGTAAAGGAACAACAGTATATATCATTTACGCATTTAAGTGTTTGTCACAGCTGGTAAAGGTGCAGCTTGTTTTAATGACTTTGTATACTGCAGGGTAGCTTGTGAATTTACTCCAGGTGTAACTTAAGTCTTATTTAAGGGTTGATTTATATTTCACATCATTATTCCTACTTCTGCAAAGTAGCTAAAGGTATTAAATAAATGTAGCAGAGTAAAAGTACACGATTTACCTCTAAAATGAAGTGGGCTAGAAGTACAAAGTAGCACAAAATTGAAATACTTAAGTCAAGTACAAATTCCTCAAAATTGTAATCGAGTACAGTAATTGAGTAATCTACTTAGTGTCTTTAAACCACTGGTTAATTGACTGGAAACGAATGGTACCGGTCAACACTGCTGTGGTCCTAGTCTAGTGTGTTGAGAACGCCTCACCAGACACCTTTTAGAATTGTTGGTACGTTGGTTTCTTGTCAGATATACAAACATTGTTAACACAACCTTATTTTTTCTGAATTCATTATAAACAATGTCAAATTTGGGACATGTTGTAGTAATTGTTTTAATAAAATGCGATGTTGTATAGCTAGTTGCCATGCAGCAACTACAGTCTTCTTCCACGAAAAACCTAACACAGGTTGCCTCAAGCAGTGCTAGCAAATAATAAAGTAGGACCTCTGGTGAGAGGGGGGATTGGCTGCATTTTAAACAAATGTGTCTTAAGAAAACATTTCATTTAATGATGTTCGACTTGGTAAGATGTGCTCTCCCTAGACAGAGGCTTACATTATTGGAATTTGGGTTAAAGGAAAGAGGAACTGTATCATTTGCACAGTACAGTTAATGTATCCCCATGACTTACCTTTGCCTTGAGCTAACAGTTCCATGCTCAAATAAAGTATGCATGTACAATGTGTTTTTATTAATAATAAAACTGAAGCACTGCAGGTACTACAACAGTCCGTTTTTTCTCCACCTCCAGGTGCTGTTGGCAGCGGCGGTGTGCACCAAGGCTGGCAAGGCCATCGTATCGCGGCAGTTTGTGGAAATGACCCGGACACGCATTGAGGGTCTCCTGGCTGCATTCCCTAAACTGATGAACACGGGCAAGCAGCACACCTTTGTGGAAACAGACAGTGTTCGCTATGTGTACCAGCCCTTGGAAAAACTCTACATGGTCCTCATCACCACCAAGAACAGCAACATCCTGGAGGACCTGGAGACCCTCAGACTCTTCTCCCGCGTGGTAAGGAAACATGCAGCTGTTTCTGCCTATGCCTAGGAATGATGTTCATTATAAGAGGATATACAGTTAACATGACACATTGCAGTGTGGAGAATGGCAATTGCTTTAATCGTCCCTTTCTGTATCACACATCAAATTACTGAAAGCTGTCAGCCCGGTTCTTGTTTTTGTCCTTTGAGTTATTTTAGCATGTACTATAGCAATCCTCAGCATCCCAGTGTGCATTAATGGCTTTATCTGTAGCAGTATGCTTTTGGAAATCCAACACTATGTACATATGAAGCTTAAAACCAACATAATGGATTACTGTTTGCTTCTTTAATACTCCATTAGAAATTCCTAAGTACAACCATTTATGAACCATTACATTTTTTCTTAATTTTAATTTGAGCTGAAATATAATACACATGACAAAATAAACTAAAGACCAGAAAATGATGTTCAAATTTTAGGCAAAGTCATGTTCAACACTGGGTCTTTTATATCATATCTAACAAAAAGCATTGAATTAGGAGAATATTATATGGAAAATAAGTAGTTGTTATATTAATAAGTATCATCAGAGAAAACAGTATGACCACAACTCATAAAGCGATAGTTTGTAGCTTACTTAAAAGCTATTAATTTCAAGCTAATAAGTTAATTTGTTTAAAAACCAAAATGTATTATTTATCACAATAATGCTGCACTGCTTTGGTTCCTGTATTTTATAGTAAATGTTATTGATTTTCAAGAAATATCACACCGCTGGTTTATTTTAACTATTTAATTTATGTTATTGCCCTTTTATGTTTTGGATAAAAGCAAGCAGGAAATGTAATAGATATATTTTTTTAGTACTAAAACCCATTTTGGGTTGATTTTCGGGATTTATGTTCGTATTACATTTTCTTTAAAAAAGTAGTTCTGAAATACCAAGCATAATATTTCATAATTAAATCATGTATTACAAAACAGATACAGATACATTTGAATTGGGAATTGAAAACATACTACAATTTCCTTAATTAAGGAAAACAACAAATAGTAAAAACCACACTATTACAATTATAAAGTAAAATGAACCCTCAGGCTGTTTGAACAAAACTGTGCAATGTCTGTTTAATGCTCAATATGATTTAATAAGAAAAACCCTGTGGAATATTCTGGTATCCTGATGGCTAAGTTGTTAATTAAACTGTTATATAAACAAACACAGATGTAAACGCAATGAAGTTAAACAAGAATGATCTAGGTCATATCCATATCTAGTGAGATAAGTCTATTGTTCAAAGGATCGAGGCCATTACCATAAACTCCACCATAAATCAATACCACAATTCTACTCGGAGCCTGACCTCTGTAATAATACACAGAGCTTTGAACATCCAGCACTGCCTTTTAATACTGTACAGCAACTAGTGTTCAGTGGATTTGTCAGCAGTCATGCTTTTAGCCAAGACTCATGTAGAAATGATTACTGACCCGTGCCACTTGTGCTTTCACTTTATCTCAAAATGCTTACTTTTCTTTAATGGTCTGATTTAACTTGTTCCTCCTTCCCCTTCCAGATCCCAGAATACTGTCGTGTGCTAGAGGAGAGCGAAATATCAGATCACTGTTTCGACCTGATCTTTGCCTTCGATGAGATCGTTGCACTAGGCTACAGAGAGAACGTCAACCTGGCTCAGATCCGCACCTTCACAGAGATGGATTCCCACGAGGAGAAGGTTTTCCGGCTGTCAGAGAGGTGAGATCACACTGTTGCATCCGTCTGGTTTATTAGACAAGACACATTTTAATCATCTCCATGGGGCTGTCTTGTCAGCAATGTGCTTTTACATCTTATACAAAGTGTGCATTGTATCACAGGGTAGATGAGGTTACCATTTCTATCCATTAGTTGAAAATGTATTCACAACACTGCACAGGTTTTCAGCAATCAAAACACAAGTGAAAACCATGTGTTTCTTTCTGTGTATAACTGTTATATTGTTTATAAAAACTGAAATTTTTTTTTTTTATCCACAGACCCAGGAAAGAGAGGCTAAGGCAGAGATGAGGAGAAAGGCCAAGGAGCTGCAGCAGGCCAGGAGGGACGCTGAGCGCTCTGGAAAGAAGGTGTCGACCTACGGAGGCTTCGGCAGCGCCCCCGGCATGACCAGCATGTCCTCAGGGTCCATCATCACAGACACCATCGTGGAGCCTGAGAAGCCCAAGATCACACCAGCCGCCGTCAGGTACCACTCCAAGAAATACGTCTGGTTTTGCCATTCACTTTATGAAGCCCCGCCCCTTTCCCCACTTCCTGTTCAAACGCATATGTGTAAGTTCTTTCGATTTAGCACTTGCAGGATTGTTAACAATAAAACATTTATTTGGATCATTTACAGTTACACTGCAGTGATGGAATGGTCTACATTACCACATCCGTCGGCTGTAAAATTGCCCAAAAGCTATATGAGGACACTTTTAAATAACTCTGTAGTGTCTTTTGGTGTCGATGGCTCCGCTATGAGGAGCTACAAAAAGTAACAAAGCATATCAACCGCTCAGACTGTTAACTAACGCTCACGTCGACAGATAATAAACTCTCACAGCGAGGAGGGTAGACAAGGGTCCACAGTGTTGACATTTTTTGAACACATGTTAACATTGAGATTAAATTAACCTGTCAGTGAGCTATTAAGATAGCAAACTTTAGCTTTCTAGCCATATATCTATCTAACAAGCGAGCAAACGTTAGCCATCTTCTTTACAAGCTACAAACCATCGTGATCTATCGACCTCAGCTAGTTTACTTTAGCTACCCATCTAAAACATTCAAACATTGTGTTGAAAAGTGCTTTCTTTAAGCCGACCACCTCTTACAGCCGGCAGCTTTTTACAGCTCCAAACATTGCTAATAAATATATTCTCAAGAATGCTTTATTTGGATAAACTCAGACACACACATTCAAAAGCTTAATAACAAAAAAAAAATTTTTGGGAAGTAAATGTTGACAACGCTATACGAAGTAATAGTAATTACGCTTTAACCGGAAGTACCAACACATAATAAAGCAATGTGGAAATGCCCTATAGCTGTTGAAGCATAAGGTAACTAGTATTGGGTTTCATTGTTGTTTACAGGCTTTTGAATGTTCAATGGTTGATCCTGTTTTTAGTTGTTGAAAACCCTGTTGTGATGTTTTTCTTTTTCCAGACAAAGTGGACCCAGCAAGGCTCTGAAACTGGGCGCTAAAGGGAAGGAGGTGGACAACTTTGTTGACAAGCTCAAGTCCGAGGGTGAAACCATCATGCCAACCTCAGGGAAGAGAGGCTCCGATGTATCTAAAGCTCTGCCGCCACCAGTCAATGTGGAGGGGTAAAGACTCACCGCAACCTTTATGACTAATTATATATATATTGTTTATTACTCTGCAATTGTTCGGTTTTGCGAGTGCCTCAAAGCTTTATTCCAAAAACAGATAAAATAGTCAATACTTTGTCATAGACATAGAAGTGGCTTCAGCTCTGAAATGCGCCATTATGGCGCATTTCCACTGCAGGGCCTCGCACGGCTTAGTACGGTATAGTTAGGCCTTTGTAGGCCAGGCTCACTTTATGCTGCGTTTCCATTACAGTTTAGTACCAGGGGTAGTAACTATAGTAACGCAGTGTAGGCGGAGCCGTGACGTCATCTTCATGCGAACCACAAAACCAACATCAGCCGTTGGCTGTTAGCACTCAAGCTCACAGCTCCTCATATCTGTTCAGAAACTAGACACAAGTTAAACAAGTACAAACCACAGACTAGTGTTGTCACGATACCAACATTTTGGTTTCGATACCGATACCAAGTCAAGAATTACGATTCCGATTCTTTTTCGATACTTTTCTTAAAAAAAGGGAAACAGTCTTAAATGTAATTATTGTGCTTTATTTCACACCAGAACCATAACACAAACTTTTAAACAATGAGAACAATAAATAAAATAAATGACAAGAATTCGTATTAAATCAAATTAAGCATCATCTCAAACAACTTTTTTGTCAAAATAGATTTGTATATTAAACAACAGAAATGACATTCAACACAATGAGGTCTCCGACAAAAAATAGAACATAGCCCTACTGTTTAGCAGCATAACTGGCTTGATTATGTCCCTACTCAGACTAAACCTTAGTCCTAGGGTGGCAGGCTGGTTTTCATTTTTTTTCATTTTTTATTCAGTTCCTTTGCCTTGTTAAGATTTTTGGCCAAGAAAAAAAGGGTTTCTAAGTGTTCCTCAGACAGGCCTCGTGGTGTCCGTAGGCTTGCCCTCACTGTCAGAGATATAGCTAAAATACTTCCAAATTTCGATTCTGGCGTCTTTTTTGTCAACAAGCCGAGGCGCAGCGGCAGTTGCACTCCCACTTGCAGCCATGCTTCTCGTTTTCTCACATGCTCTGGCAGCTAGCGCTTGCACGAGAGAGGGGAGGGACTGCAGGCACGGCTGCAGTGCAGGGAGTGGAAGCAGAGCGCTGAACAGACACGGTTATTATTAAAACTGCGCTTTCTCACCGGAGTACTTTTCCCCGTCATTCTTAAAGTACCGATACTAATGAAACGGAGGAATCGTAACGTTTTTAAAGGTATCGCGGTACCTTTCAAGTATTAGTACACCGTGCAACACTACCACAGACTGTCTGTGTCATGGCAAATACAGTCGCTGGTTTATTTATGTCTGTATAGGCCGTTGTTGTGAGTGTGGACGGTCGGAGCATATACAACGTTAGCTTAGCCGGTCTCCATTTAGAAAACACGCATTTTAAAAGGTTTTTCGCCTGCCGTCTGTCTGCAGACTTGTCAAAGCATTAATTCATGGTTTTTACTAACCGGTATCAGTATGTTGTTACTTCGGCATCATTTTGAAACATGTATTACAATTAAATCACGGTCAAATATGTTCATTTTGTTGTAGTTGTAGCCCCCTTGCCAGCGATTCTCTCACTAGTTTAGCATATTCAGCCCGGTTGTTGGCCCGCTTGTTGGCCCGATAGAACCACGATTTTGGAGGGCCAGAAAAACTGTGAAAAAGTACCCGTTAGCCGGAACTACCCCTAGTGGAAACGCAACAAAAAACAGGCCGGGTTTGGCACGGCACGCTTAAAGCGTGCTACGCGCTGCAGTGGAAATGCGCCATAAGTTATTTCAAGGTGCTATGTGGAACCTTCAAATAACCCCTGTGGACACTGGTGGCTGTTTAGGGAACTGCAGTCAGCATCCTGTTTTCACACTCGGTAGTCGCAAGCTAGCATCCTGTGCTTCAGCCAAAACAGTGACTTGACTTTGAAATCATATATCACATATTTAGAATGTCTATTATTATATTTTATGGGGATTATCGGCTCCATGATACAAACAAGCTTGTCGGTTTAAACATTTCAGCTGAATTTACAAAGCAACCATACCGTAGGTAAGATACATCAGCCAGTTAGCTGTACTTTAGCTACTTAAGCTACATGGATTGGTTGCTTAGTAAGTTAGCTGATAATACGTTTGGAAGCTAGACAATTTAAGAGCCAGATCAGCCTCGGGGGTCTGGATGAATTACCTGAAGTAATCCCCTTTTTAGCTGCTTTAGCTGCACACTGTAGGAGCTGCATGGGGGCTGAAAAGAGGGATAGCATGAACGTCAAATGTCTTTTACACAGAATCTGTTTAAGTTATAGCAAACCAAGAGTCGAAAAGTCCCATTTTTTTCAGTTGTTCATATATTGACAATCGAAAGTGATTAATGATATGGACTTGAATGCAACAAGAGCTGCTTTTTGTCTTACTGACACCAAGCTTTTCGTTAAGCAGTTTTCAATTCAAATAATTAAGAAGTGTTATGTTTCATGTACTATTACAATTATTATATTGTTTTAACTGAACATGGAATTCATTATATTGACATTAGATGCATGCAGGGTTGTCCATCTTCAATATTTGGGAGGTGTTTCTTAAGAACCAATAAGCGAATCCTCTCGTGTCCTCTTGTAATAATAATGTTTTTGCCTTGAATAGTCTTTGATGGTTTTTTAATAGCCCATTTGCTGTTTTTAAAGGAATTCTTTACTCCACACTCTAATACATGTGTTACATGTGCAGGAGTTTTGGTTTAAAACTCTTCATTGTGAAATTATCTTTATTGCACATCTCATAAATATTACCTGAGTCCTCTCTGGGGTTTGTCCATGACTTGAAGTCTGTTTGGGTTTGTTTCCCTCTGCAGCGTACATCTGCGTGTGGAGGAGAAGATCTCGCTGACCTGCGGCCGTGACGGCGGTCTTCAGAACATGGAGCTGCTTGGCATGGTCACGCTCCGAGTCACAGACGAGAAGAGCGGACGCATCCGCCTCATCATCAACAACAACGACAACAAAGGGCTGCAGCTGCAAGTACGTTTACCAAAGATCCTCAACATATTCTGAGACAATAATGTGACCGACAGTAAAGATGAAGGTTATATTATATGTAAGGGTTAATGTAAAAATAGATTTTTGCATTTTACAAAATTGCCATTTTGTTATCAATCTTAGCTTGATAAAATACAAATAAAAAACTAATTCCAAAAGATAAAGGGAGTGATTCATTTAAAATGAAAGGGGTTAGGAGTTTGCCTTTAGAGTAAGAGCAACACGAACGTCTTGCAGTTTTTAAATGGCAAACTACTTTTATTTAGGAATGGGTAACGAAACCCATTTTCGTAATGCGTACATGCATCCACATACAACTTTTCTTAGTTTCACAACATTGAATAACGTATTAACTGTGTCTCGGTCTCCCCTCCTCAGACACATCCCAACGTGGACAAGAAGCTATTCACAACTGACTCGGTGATCGGCCTGAAGAACCCGGAGAAGTCCTTCCCTCTCAACAACGATGTCGGTGTGCTCAAGTGGAGACTGCAGACCACAGACGAGGCCCTCATACCTCTAACCAGTGAGTGTGCTTTTCCTGAGGGACTCGTAGAGCCATACAGTTATTCATCGTCTCCTTTTGACAGGCTAGTTTGTACATGAAGACTCTAATGTGACGTATGACATATTAAAAGTGTCCGGTTCCTCCCACAGTAAACTGCTGGCCTTCAGAGAGCGCCACTGGCTGTGATGTGAACATCGAATACGAGCTGCAGGAGGAGAGCCTCGAGCTCAACGACGTGGTCATCAGCATCCCTGTACCGTAAGTACATCCACTGATTTCTTATAGAAAAGACTCGTGCATTATATCAAAGAATAGCTTTAAATGGGTTAAATTCAGAAAATCAATAAGTATTTGGTAATAATGATAACTACTGAGTATTTATTTTTTTTATAGCAAAGAAGGGGGTATTATTTTCCATTAGGTGGGAGTCATTTTTCTTTTTTTGTTAAATCTGACATGACACAAAAAATGTAAATGCATCAAAGTTAAAGTTGCTAAGCAATGGCATATTGCCAGCAGTTGTAAAAGTATCCCTGTAGCATTAAATGTACGAGTAGTAGGGTTTAATTCTTTGCTTATTCTTTAGTATATTTGGTTAGTTTAAATGTTTTTAGCTTGTAATGTTTCTGTATTAAACATGAACTCTCTCTCCAATTCTTGATGTGTTGGTGATATATATTTTAATTCCTTTTGTTTTGCAGTCTGGGCCCCTATTCTAAGGCTTATTGGGGTGTTCCATTTCACATATCTCCTTTATGTCTTAATCACTTTTTAACCATTGTGAATACAATTAGTTGAATTGAAACTCTTAAAAATAACGAAATATAAATAATAACATTTCCTCTTTTTTACAATTATTTTCTTTAAATATATCGGAGCATTTTTAAAGTGAGCTGTGAGGTTTAATGAATGTGAATGCATGCCAACAGAACATCCTCGTACCTCTGTTTCTTCTTCTACTGACCCCTCTGTGTGCTCCTGTCCCCCTGCAGGTCTGGAGTGGGCGCTCCTTTAATCGGGGATCTGGACGGAGAGTACAAACACGACAGCAGGCGGAACATTCTGGAGTGGTGCCTACCCGTCATCGACGCCAACAACAAGACGGGCAGCATGGAGTTCAGCATCGCCGGGCAGCCCAACGACTTCTTCCCCATCGCCGTGACCTTCGTGTCCAAGCGCAACTACTGCGACATCCAGGTGAGATACCGGAAGCTTCTTCTAACTGTCAGGGAATAATTAGCCCTGCATGTCCTCCTTCTGACGCAGATGCCCAGCCTTGGGCAGCCGCTATCTCCCATAAGGAGGGGCTGCACTAGCATTTTGTTGTTGTTACCAGTTTATGACCGGGCAACTCTCGGTCAGAGATAGTTATTGTTGTGGGACACCTGGAACACATCCTTCTCGGGGTGTAGATGACCCCGAGCCATAAGCGACAACAACTGTGATTCAGTGTCCTCAGCTGTTTAGTCTATCTATTGAAGAATGTTGATTATTACACTCTGAACTAGTTAAAACCTGGAGCTACAGGAGGGTTCTTCAGAATTGATTTGGCATCTCAACCGTGTGGTCAACCCGTGGCCCGTGACATGTCTTTGGCCGAAGCTCCAAATAAACCGTCAGTGTTTGCCATCAAAGCTCCAGCCCTCCTCGTGTCTCTCTGAGTCCTGACTCCAATTGCTTCAGAAGTTTCCCCCACACTAACCACTGAGAGTTTAATACATTGAGGTCAGGGTTAGTGGTGTTGTAATGCACTGCATCACTTTGGGGAGGTTTCCTAATATTCTGACCACCTCCTTCATGTATATAGGAAGAAGCGTTTGAATTGCTTCTCTATTTATTTGTCGTGAACCATTAACTATGACCACAGTAATAAAAAGAATAGTCAAACTCGGATTCAATTTGGCTAAGAAGGTGTAAAACTAATTTGGGTAAAGATTTATATTATTTGCCTTATAAACTGGGAGGACAACAATTGCAAAGTTGATGGGAAGACGACACAAAGGTTACACATTAGTGTCAAAGCTACAAAACTGCACGTTAGAAACATAATTTATTGCAGCCCTACTGTGTTGAAAGGCAGAGTACATTTGCCTCTTAGATCTTACTTCAGAACAAGTTATCAACCAAATTATAATGATTTTGATTGATTTAATTAATTAATTGTTTCAGGCATTAATCTACAAAAGATGGCAAACTTTTTCAGATTTGTCAGTGTGGAGGTTTGATGCAGTGCGGCTGTAAACTTTATTTATGTACTGTCATCAAGACATCTGAAGACATCACCATGCATTTAGAGAAAGTGTGTGTGTGTGTGTGTGTGTGTGTGTGTGTGTGTGTGTGTGTGTGTGTGTGTGTGTGTGTGTGTGTGTGTGTGTGTGTGTGTGTGTGTGTGTGTGTGTGTGTGTGTGTGTGTGTGTGTGTGTGTGTGTGTGTGTGTGTGTGTGTGTGTGTGTGTGGTGTGTGTGTGTGTGTGTGTGTGTGTGTGTGTGTGTGTGTGTGTGTGTGTGTGTGTGTGTGTGTGTGTGTGTGTGTGTGTGTAAAAAAAAATGCAATTTCTTAATCCACACTTTATTTACTGTAACATGTTGCGCTCAAAATGCATATTGGAAAATAAATCCAAATGAAAGGGAGCCATATCAAGGTAGTTTGTTAACTATCAGACACATTTGGGGGGGGGGCTGGGGGCTTTTAGAATCTCACAATGCATTTATATTGGCCTGAGGCGAATTAATGGCCAGATAAATGTGTATTATGGATAAAAGATTGGAAATTAAAGTGGTATACTTACAGGAAAGAAATGTAAAAATATGCAAAACCAGTTTATCTCTCCTGCCTGTGCTCAGGAATGTTATTTACGATAAACCACTTCCTGTTGCTGCTGTTGTTGTTGTTGCTTCCTGTTTGTTGTTAATTTCCTTCCTCTCTTTTGTTTTCCTTTTCTCCCAGGTTACCAAAGCGACCCTCGTAGACGGCGACACCTCCGTTCGATTCTCTTCAGAAATCTCCTTTCTCGTCGACAAATACGAAATCCTGTAAAAAAATAAATAATTCAAAGGAAACAACTAAATCAAAAAAATCACCAACAAAAAAAAAGTCCAAATCTATGCTACAGAGAAAGATTGAAGATTTTCTTGCCTGCCCACCCTGTCTACTATTTGAGAGACTGTGTACATCGACAGGACTACATCAGCCCGCCGGTAGAGCCTCTTCCTGTGGTGGAGCAGAGCAGCGGTGGTGTATTTATATGTTTGTATGAGAGAGGATCATCTATATATAGAGTTAATTGAAACAGGAAAAAAAAACACAAAAAAAAAAGTAAACCGATGCTGTTCGCCAGGCAGAACTGTAAAGAGGACTTGAGAGTAAGTAGAGGATGACTGCGGGGGGGCACCCTCCCCACCCCGTCTTCTTCACATTGCAATGGTTCATCGATAACGGGGGTTCTTGCTTTCTGTCTTTCAGATTTCCCTATCCATAATAACTGCTGATTTGTAGCTGTCCCAATCATTATAAGCCTTTCTTTCTTTAGTCGTTAAATTATCGTGATTTACTCTTGATATCTCACTTTAGATTATCTTTTTTGTTTCATTCTTGCGAGGACACTTAGTTCTCAGTTAAATCTGTGTGCAGTTATCATCAGCAAAATCGTTCTTTTAATTTTTAACTGATCTTTTTTACTGTATGATTTATCATTGTTTATACCACTTATCCGGATAATGAAATTTGACAGTGAAGAGCAGGACTTTGTGAGGATTTCTCAGACGCAGGCGAAGTGACCTACCAATGAATACTTCTGCATCTGTGGAATTCCTATCTTTTTTCGTAACGCCAACACAACCACTCCTCAAAAATAGACGCCATTTTTCTCTCCGGTCCATTAAAGTCCAATGACCAGCCCTCAGATATCACGGAGTAGGAAAAAAGTACTTTGATCTTAACCCAGGAACAACTTTCAAGCCCTTAATCTAACATCCTGTACGGAGTGGGTGTGTGTTGGCTTGTTATCCACACACACAGAGAAGAATCACATCCTGTTACCCCACCCCCACCCCGCCTGCTCATCCACCCGCTCATCCTTTACTTGCATTCTCGTAGTACATCAACATTATTCCAAGTTATAACATTTGTCTTTTATGTTATCGTTTTTTGTTTTTTTTCATTTGTACTCCCCAACTTTCGATTTAGCAATGGTTGTGTGGATGTGGGGTTGAAAATGACTAGATTGAGCATTTTTAACTAAATTACTGAAGGGGAATCTTAACATTCCAGTGTACAATTAGAAAAAAGAATCTTTAATGGAATAAAATGTATTATTGAAAATGTACGCCTGACTCTGGTTTTTTGTGTTGGTAATGAGCCAAATTAGATTGGCTTGATTTAGCAAGATGAATTTACCCAGTTGGGAATTATACAAGAATGTATTACTGTTTAATGGAGCTAGTTCTCTGGCGCTGGGCATTTTATAAATCCGGTACCATGTAGGTAAACAGTAATTTAGTACGGAAGCCCTGAGAGGTAAGTGGAAATAAATATTTATAGCGATCTAAATTGTCTTAAGTTCAGAATTAGGAGCATTATACAGTTAACTTTTTCCCATCTGAATAAAGTTTGTTTAGCCTATTTTATACAGTATTGTTTTGACCTTAGAAGCAAAAAATAAATGTCAGGATTATTAGAGTACATTGAAAGATTAAAGCTCACCTGGAATAAGATAAATGTTTTTAGTCCAATTTATGACATGGAGCATAGTGCACAAAATTAGTATCACAACAAACACTTTGAAAAACTATTCAGGAAAACTTTTTTCAACTGTTGTGAAATCATAAACACAGCAGAGAGAAATAAGTCATACAGATTTACAAATAGGTCATACAGAGGAGCGGGACACTGTGAGCTGGCTCACTGGTGTGGGGTCGGCGAGACACCGCGGAACTCAGCCTGGGCACACACACAAACTCCCAGCCAGGCTGCGGGTGTGTGTGCGTGTGCGTGTGTGTGTGTGTGCCCAGGCTGAGTTCCGCGGTGTCTCGCTGTCTCGCAGACGGCCACTGGGCTCACAGGGAGGGGGATGCAGGAGCAGGAGCTCCAACAAGCCGTTTAGGACAGAGAGTGAATACACATACTATACAGAGATGCTGTATGAGAAACCAATGTGAGTTTGGAAAATTGCACAATATAAATGTATTTTAGTATAACTCAACAATGGAATTATGATCAGTAGAAATGGCCATGACATGGGACCTTTAAATTGAATATGATAAGAAAAAGAGGTAGTCAGATGGTCAAACGGAACGTTTTATTGTATAGCTAAATAAACCACATGAATGCGTATTTTCTTAACTATACACAGCATGTATTACCTGCATGAGCTCAATAGGCTATAGGTGTTTAATTTAGTTAATGTTTTTTTTTAGCTATTTGAATAACCAGTCAACTTTAATCTTTCAGAAATGACTCATACTGTCTGGTCACACGAGACATCCCTCATTAGCATTAGCTGTGAGGGTCACACAGGAGCCAGTCTAAACATGGAGCTGTGAGCCACAGGTTGTATTTCTACATTAGTGACTCATGTCTGATCTTTATACTGCTAAAGCACAGCGCCTTTAGTGACACAGTGGTTCCCAGCCCTTTTGGTTTGTAAGTTTGTAACCCTCTTAAATCAAGCCTTGAGAACCAATGTCACCTGTAGCATTAGCATTATGTCAAAGGCTTTGGAGTAGTGTGACCTCAAAGTGTAATAGATAATAATTTCTTACATTATCCAGAAGTTCACAAGTTAAGACCTTTTTTTACAGTCATGCTTGCAGCTGGACTGAACGTTGAGCTAAATGCTAATGTCTGAATGCTAGCATAGTGATGTTAAGCAGGTGTATTTACCATGTTCACCCTTATGTATGAGTGTGTTAGCATGCTAACATTTGCTAATAAGCAGGCTGATGAGAAATGTCATTAGTTTAGTGGGTATTTGGTCATACTTTTTTATGAATACAAACTTAAATTTGATGGCAAAATATGAAAACTGAAGGACAACCAAAGTTATAAGACTTAATTTAGCTAAAATATGACGTCAATGAGAGCCGCTTTCAAGAGGCTTCACTGACAACCATCAATATTAACCTCATGGTGGTGCTAGAGAAACTGTTAGTGGATTAGGGTCCATCCATTGGATCTAGTGACACATTATATGGCAATCTTTATAATATATATAATACTTATTGAAATACTTCAGTCAGGACTGATGTTATCATACATACAGTCAACCTGTAAAAATTAAACAGTCATGTTCTTCTCATATCCAGGGCTGCCAAAACTCACGCATTGAGCGTGAGTCACGCAATTAACCCATATCTCACGCACTCACGCCACACTTGCCTTTCCTCACGCTAAGTTTTCGTCCAAAATAAATGTATATAAAAATATAAAAATAAAGTGAAGGAACAGCAAACCGAGCGGTCTACGAAATGAGACGGTCTTCTGGCTTAGTTCAGTAAAGTTGGAACGATATTGGGAGATTCTGATTTCACGGATCAATAACTCATGAACAAAACGTTATTCAGACACAAATGACGTCTCCTAAGTACCGTGGTAAGGTTGACAACGAACTACAATCACATTTTGATCAAAAAAAGCCAATACGCGCCGTCCTCCGAGCTGGACCCATTACATTGGTCTCTATCCGCAGCCGGAGAAGAAACGAGTGCTTAGGGACCGTCTGCAAAGTGCAACTCCGAAAAAAGAGAATACAATAATATTCAATCACTATTATACAGCTTATTACTACCAAACTCACTACACACATCAATAGTCTCCTGTGTGTCATACTACAGCAAGGAGTTTGGAAGAATATGCTTTTGAATAATTTTGGGGAATATTTATAATGTGAAATGTTCAATAAATATGGCATCATCTTCAATAACTTTACTATTATACAGTATATTTCTACCAAACAAACTATTTGCGTTGTTGTTGTTAGCATCTGGTTAGCTAGCTGCGCTAACGGATATTAAAAGCTGTTTCTAAAACAAGGAGAGGGAGAGCTCTCTCCTGTCAGACTGAGAGAGATAACTACAGCTCAGTGAGGTAAGGGACTCTCTGTTTAGATAGTTAACTTTAGTCTAGTTATCTCAGTGGGTCTCAAACGTTTTGGTCACCATTTATGAGAATAAATGAAAACAGTTATGAAATACTATATGACAGTAAAACAAGAATACAGTTTAAAAGGTGAGTGATTTGTAAATTATCCATAAAGGAAAAGAAAATCTGTTTACAGTTCTGTTTCATACGGGTGTTGAGAGATGTATCCATAAATTCATTTTGCTCTCAAAATGCACCAGGTTGATGCATTTAACTTCAATATTTAAAAAAAATCTTCCCGGGGGGGCATGCCCCCAGACCCCCCTAGAGGAGGTGAGGACCCCCCCCACTTATAAAATAGCACTTTACCTTTGCTTATACCTATATGCCATTTTATATGCTGTGAGCTGATTATCGAGCCTTCATTGTAAGAGTCGTGGGTACACTGTGTATGTGCGTATTCCACTGTAGCGCCCGGTACATTAATGGGAAACCCTAGTTTGTACATGTTCAATACATTTGTAACACTGTACACATGAACGTTTCTTTTTTCGGTTCACCAAAAAAAAATCTCACTCCAAGCTGAACTCAAATGTTGGCAGCCCTGTCATTTCACTTAATGTGATGTATGACAAACTTAAATAGGTATAATTGGCATCAGCAACGTAAATATTTTGACACAAAATATGAATTGTTGTCAGCAATGACTAACTGCTGGGCTTTTGTTGTAGTTAAGTAAACTTCTAAAGGGTTCATCTACTTTAACGACAATGCAGTGAGGTGAGGTTTGAAAATCTGAAATACTACAATCTCAAAACACTGTTACAAGTAAAAGTATGATCAGCAAATGTACTTAAAGTATAAAAAGTAAAACAACATATAATGCAGCATAGCTCATGATAGGTTTTTCTGGTTTTACTCCAAATGTAAGTGCATATTATAAATGTTGTGTAGTGGGCTTGTCAAATCCTTCAAACATGTGTTTTTATGCAAGAGTAACTAGTCACTTAAGCTGTCAGATACATTTCTTTTTGTAAATAGCAATATTCCACTCCGAGATAGAAGTATAAAGTAGCAGAACATGGAAATACTCAAGTAAACTACTAGCAGCTTGAAATGTATACTTTTATACAGAATTTTGAGAATACTTCCATCACCGTAGGCACTTTTTAATGTGTGTGTGAGAAGCAGCATGCGGGGTCAAAGGCCAAACAAACACTTCTTCGAGTGTCAAAACAGTGCCTCTCTTATTTCTTTAGCCCCATTCAGTCACATTTTGTGTCATCACAGGAACATATGACCTCTACTAAAAGGCTCCCAATAAATGTTCCCAAGATATAACTCTTGACATTGTTGTAATTTTCCCTGACTCTTACATGGACTGTTTTAGTATTTATTGGGAGCATAAATAATTATTTTGATTCATAGCAGAGGGATATAACATACTTTTCTTACAGACAGTGAACAGAAGAAGAGCGACGAAGAGGAGGCGAGTCAGATGCTGGGCTGAGACGCCGAGGCCGGACCAACAGATGGGTAAATGCTGGGAGATGAGGAGCGTTAAAGGGGGGGGGGGGTCAGATAGGTTCAAGAGAGCTTAGCAGCAGCCATATTTGGACTGTAAGGTGTTTGTTAGAGGGGGTGGGGGGTGTTAATAGCAGCCCTCCAGTCATAAAAAGAGGGTGTGTCTGTTTTACGAATGAATGAGCAGGCTGATTAGCTTTGTGAAGGGTCTCAGAGGAGGGAGGGGGTGAGGGAGGAGGGAGAGCAGGGCCACACTGGAGCAGACACTGTTGTCTCTGGCGTTAAACACACACACCGTCAGTCAGCGGGCAGACACGCCACACTGCGGAGATCACCGTCACTCACTTTGGATGTTTTTACTGGATTTGGATTGAGAGGGTAGACTGATTGGAGTTTTTTTTTTAAAGGCAGTCCACACTGATTGGATTAAGCAGTTGGAAAAGTTCAGTGACGCTTTATTTTCACAGTTTATTCACCTGGATCCAAAGATGATGCTCAAGAAAGTGCGATTTAAGGTAGGAAAATGCTCTTTTTTGTCCTGCTTATTACTTAACACTGAGAACGTTTAATGTAATAAAACCCATACTGTTCATGTCTCCACTTGTTATTCAGACATGTGACATTTTATTAGAGAAAACTTTCCACATAACACAGCAGTGATCCAACAAATATAAGCTTTGTAAACTTTTCCACTCAGTGTCTGCTTGCTTCTTCCTAGTGAAGTCCTCTGGCTCACAGGAAGTGATGTGTTTAGGTTTTATCTTGAGACATACAACTAAACAGAGGAAAGAGAAACATCCAGCAGAGATACACACTCTGGGGGTGTGATAAGGTATTGAGGACAATTACTACAGCCTGACATCAAAGATAACACATACCTAAATAAATAAAACTCAGACAGATAAGAACCCTATTTGTTGATTTACTTATTTGTGATTTATTATTTTTCTCTTATTTTGTTGACATGTTTTTCATTGTTCATATCTCATCTTTCATCATGTCTTTTCTGCAATATTTTTTTCGTACTTCTTTTACCTTATTGCGCTTTTATTAGTCCTTCTGTCAAAACACATTATAAACTCTGTGCTAATATTCAAACTATTCAGGTAAGAAAACTTCTTCACAGTTGGTTTCGGGTGAATAAGCTTCTCAAGAAAATATGATATATGTGCAATTCTTTCACAATAAAAAAAAAGCAAAGAATAAATAACAAAAAATAATAAGAAAATAACAGTAAAGAAAGAATAATAACAATAGTACATAAAATATAATTCAGTTTTAAAAAAAAAAATTATTTATATGATTATAATTACTATTATCTCTGTATCCTTTTTAACAATAAAAGGATAACTCACCTGTAATCATGGTGCATTGAGTCCTTTGCTTTAAAAAGCCGGTGTGATTTAAGTGTGTGATCAAAGCTGTGTGTGTCCTCAGCAGCGGCCCAGCCTGCAGTTCAAAGGCAGGAGTGTGTCGTGACACCAGGGTGATAATTAGAGCTCAGGAACAGGAGAAGCTGTAACACCAGCAGCAACCTTAGTAATAAAGATATACTGTTATCACTAATGCAAGTATAAGGGTGACGCTTATTATTTGACATTATTATGTAAATCTCTTTATCTGTATCATTACTTTACGCAAGTTAAACATTTCCTTTTCTTGTTTATCTTGATTAGGTGTTCAGAAACAAACAAATACAGCGTATATATCTAAAGTCCCTGATGATCATCATCACTGATGATAAAATAAAGGTATGAAAAAATGTATAAAGATTAACATTGATGACACGAATCACACTTTTAAGATACAATGCAAAATCCTTATAAAATAGTTTGAACAACTTAACATCAAATGCTCAGTGCCCCTAAAAGAGATCCTTTCAGTATTCTTTCCGTAAGTACTAAGCTATGCTAAGAACATAGCACAAAGTACACATTATTAAGTACAAAGCATTGTGTACAAATGAACAGATGAATTGTCACTCTTTCATTATTACAACCAGTGTGCTTTACAGAATAAAAGTCCTTTACAGACGTTTACAACAACGCGAAATACGATTTTATCTCTCCCTGTGATCAAATCAAAAACCATACTCAACCAACTGTCGGTCGCTCAAGTAAAACATTTCCCATTGACAACAACATTGTTTCTCCATCTACGTTTTTCATTTAGTGCACTTAGCTGAAAACATTTGCAAGTTTCCACTTTGTTTTTGGAGCACGAGATGATGGTGGGCTGCAGGAGTTCTCTGCAGGAGGCCGACCCCCTGCAGAGAGATGCAGCCATGACTGTAAGTTTAGATGCTGCGGGACAGAGAGGATGAGAGTGAATGGAGGGTCATCCACAGATCATGTTATTTCACTCTCACCTGTTAGGGCCAGCTGTTGTTGTTGCCGTCCTCTGAGAGGTGACGCTTTTCCCGAGCAGTGTGTCAAACAGAGTGTGAGGAAGAAGAGTGAAAGGAAACAAAACAAATCAAGACAGAAGTGAAAGGTTGTTCTCTCTAGTTGCCTCAATAAAGGAGGTTTTGTCTTCAGTTTGTTTTTTCAACTGCTTTGATGAAACTTGGAAGACCGGAGTTTAATATATTTCAAAGCGTAGCCAATTCACTGGTGGATGAAAGCATAATTGTTCTCTTATGAAAATAGCCTTGGTTGCGCTCTCCGAGGGCTGTTATAGTTTTGTTAAAGCATCCCTATTATGCTTTTTAGGGTTTTCCCTTTCCTGTAGTGTTTTATATAGGTTTATGTGCATGTAAATGATCTGCAAAGGCTAACATCCCAAAGTTCCCTCCAGCCTTGAACGCCTCCATTGGACTCCTTTGTTTACTTCCGCGACATAGTGACATCAATATGTAACATTTGTGCTTCTCTTGGCTAGCGCTCCAACACATTGTACGTGATAGGCTAAGGGGCGGGACATCCCTAAGTGGTTGACCAATCGCAACAGAGCTAACCAATCAGAGCAGACTGGGCTCTGGTTTCAGACAGAGGGGGAAAAGAGGTGATGCAGCTCAGGCAGTATGAGAAAAATAAAACGTTTTTTTAACATTAAAGCATGGAAACATGTCACAGTAGAGGCACTAAATACATATATGAACCTGAAAATGATTTGATCTTTAGATTAGGTGATATAATTTATCAGATAATCCTGTATTTTGGAATATATGTATAGATGATGAGATGGTGCAGAAGAGATTTCCTACTGTATGTTCACTTATCAACTTAGAGTTGGGACAAAAAGCAAGTCAAATTCAGCAGTGCCTCCTGCACAGTAGTGGGTTGAGAAGTTCTGTCTAAAGGCACCAACACTGACCTTTACACATGGGTGGATTGCAAGATAATGGGCCCCTGGGCACAGACATGTTAGCGGCCCCTCACTCTGTCTACATATACAAGAAACCTACGATTAAATAGTTTACTTTTACTCATTTTAAGTATCTTTGTCATTAATCTATTTGTAATAATTTTACATCTTTTTGTGGTGGTTTTGTAATCATTTTGCGATTTTAGATTTTCATGTAGTAATTTTGCGATGTGTTTGTGCCTCTTTGTAGTCAATTGCATTTCTGTGATGACTTTCATAAAACAATGTATTACAATTGATCCTTTTCCTGGTATCTAAATTAAATATTTGTGCATTTATGAAAGGCATGTCTGTTGTATCCTTCATTCTCATGCAAGGCAAAGTCCCTTGAAAGGACACCGAAGCGAAGTAAGGCCTTAAAACAAAAAACTGGAGTCTTTTTCTAGATTAACTCTTAAATCATGTCACAAGCACGGAACACTTTCAATTGCAAAACTAAAAAGGTTTCCTGAAATTTAAAAGTTGATTTCTTTCTAAATTGGCTTATGAAGTGAAGTGAGTATGGATCTTGAGTGTCAGGCAGAATGTATGAGGGGGGTGTGAGGAGAGTAACAAACAAAGCTCCATCAATCCTGTGACTTAGGCTACTTATCAGAAACTCATGAAGTTGCTTACACTGCGCACAAATGCCCAAAATACTTTACGAAGGAACCATTTTGTGCTATTATGTACTGACCGGTCTGTATTAAGAGCAGAGAGACAGAGAGGATATTGGGTGAATTCTGTACCTGTGTGTGGAAATTCCTCAGTGTGAGCGTTCAAACAGCTGCAGGTCAGCAGCTCTTTGTTTGTCTCTCTCCTCACACCCCCCTCATACATTCTGTCTGACACTCAACATCCACACTCAGTTCACTTCCTGAAACCTTTCCTTGCGATACACTTCAATCTTTGAAATTGAAAGTGCTCTTGACATGATTTTAGAGTCAGAGTCCAGTTTTTAGAGCTTTCTTTACTTCAGAGTCCTTTTAAGGAACTTCACCTTGCATGAGCATGAAGAATACAACAGATGTGCCTTTCATAAATGCACAAATATACAAATTAGATACCAAAATCTGTCAAAAAAGAAATCTAAAACAACCATTCTTATGTGACCTGTTGTAATGATGCTATTTTACTTGCCTTTTATAGGGGAATTTGTGGGATCATGGGTTTTGTCTACTCCACAATTGTAGAAATTTCCTTAGGTTGAAAAAATTGTTGAAAAAATTACACAACAACAATAAATATCACATAGGTCTTTGTTTTGAGACGTTTTAAAAGCGAAAATAGTCACATTATACCTTCATTAAAGAAACAGTGTCTCTTATGCACATCAAATGCTATAATCTTTGCAGAAAATAAAGTCATTAGTTTCATCTAAATAGTTTATTATCAAACGTTTATTGAAAGTAAAATATCATGTGTGTTGCCACTGATTTCTCCTGTGTGTGTTGAAGCAGGTCACATGATCAACAGTAGGTGGCACTAGTGTCCTTCTGTTCCCCTGCTCTCTGTCTCAAACACCACCATAAAGAAAATGCCTGCAGCTAAACTCAGTAATCCGTCAGAACAGCAGCACTCCCAGACTTTTGTCTCCATAAACCCCTGCTGGCTGTCGTGAAAACACGGGAACAACATGTCAAGTTGAGAGATGGAGCATGACATGCAGATTGACGTGGAAGTTATTGTAGGAATTCTCAGTCACTCGGTGATAGTGTTGTTCAATGAGCTGTTTCTGTGGTGGCACACAACAGAGCCGCAACTTCCTTCAGCATGGCCCCGGGGCCCGGGTGCAACATGTGGGAGTCTGATCCCCCACCCGTCAACTGCAAGCACATCCTGGCAAAAAATGATGACCCACTTCCTTCAAAAATCTTTACATTCCTCCCCCTCTGCCGGCCCTGAATCGCTGGGTAATTGAATGTGCATCCCGCGCAGATACGTCCAAGCTTTTTGTTGCCTGAGTGAGATACTCCAATCATCTCAAAGGATCAAGTCAGCGCCCATCGAGGGGCTTTGATGTTCATAATGAGCGCTTCCCTCAGCTCAGCCCTGCAGGGCTGCACACTGTATGTTTCTATAAAGGACCTGAATGGCTGCGTGGGTGCTGGTGTGGAGTATGGGGAGGAGGGGAGCAGAACCAAATATGCTTTTCATTAAAGATGAAAGGAGAGAGAGCTTTTACTGTCTCTGACGTCTGTTTATGCTAAGTGGAAGGGTGTGTGTGTGTGTGTGTGTGTGTGTGTTCACTTAAAAGATAAATGTACCTTTGACCCCCGGTGGTTTACCTGCAGGCTGGTCACACTGCATGTCTGGTGCTTTTTTACCGCTCCAACAAGGACATTTGAGGCTTATTGCCTTGTCATGTTTCTTATGGTCTCTCCATGCAGACAGATCCATACAAAGGAAACTTCAAAGATGCACTTGTTGCTTCTTTTTGTATATTCCCTGCATGATTTCTTTAGCTGCTTAAGGCAATCTTGTTGTTGCGGGCTAAATACTGTGATGTGACACTGTCAGACTGCCTTGATTTAAGTTCATAGTTGAATATAATTCATTTATAATTGTCTCAGCTCTTTGATTTTGTATTAGTGTTAGTCCTGTGTTAAATTTCCATTCACCCATGAGATATGTGTTCTAGTCTCTTGTGAAACCAAAAGCTACATTTTGGTTTTGTTTATGTCATGTGATGTCACGTCTCTGAGTCACATGACCGTAAATCCAAAGTTTATTTTAACTCAAACCATAATCCTTTTTCTAAAACTAACCAAGTTGTGTTGCTTCACTGAACCTCTGAACCGGGAATTGGATTGTTGTATTTCAAAATGGAACCTGGAATTGCAATGTGGAATTGGAACCTGGAATTGGAACATGGTCTTGGAATGATGAATTGGATATGAAGCCTGGATTGGGAACCTGAACTCGTCCTATGTCTTTAGCACAAACTGTCAGCTGAGAAATCCAATTTGAATATCTAGATCTACATCCATATTTGAAATGTGGAATTGAAACCTAGAATTGGAACCTGCAATTCGAATGTGGAATTTGAATTGGAACCTGGTCATTGGAATGTGGAATTGCAAATGGATGTCAAATTGTAACCAGGAATTGGGATTAGAAAATTGATTTACATTTTCATTTCATTTCAAGCCTTTATTTACCCAGGTGTATCCCTTGAGATCATTGATCTCTTTTTCAAGGGAGACCTGCTCAAGTAGGTTCCACATGAAACATAAAAACATAAAACAACAGAACAACAAAAAGGATCATACAGCATCAATACAGGGATTACAATTGACATAACTATCCACATGAACAGGTACCAACAGCATCCGATTGAGTAGCATCCAACCGAGCTTTAAAAACATTTAGTGGCACCAGATTGCTCAGTTTCCATTTAATTTGCAGACTATTCCAAGACAGAGGAGCTGCGCATCTAAAAGCTGTCTTCCCTAAGACAGTCCTAGCAGTTGGCACATTTAATAAAACCACAGCATGCGATCTCAGGCAGTAGCCACTGACAATAAAAATGTACCAGTGACTGAGCCTCCGTACAGTTAGTGAAGGCAAACCTGCCCTTGCATACAGGGTACAGTGATGGGTTAACACTTTACAGTTTGTCACAAATTCAGTGCACTGTGATACGCAGCATCTAACTTGATCAGGTAATGGGCAGGTGCATTCATATAAATCAAATCACCATAGTCCAGCACAGGTAAAAAGGTCACAGTGACTAGCCTTTTCCTGGCCTCAAGCGAGAAACAGGACTTGTTCCTGTAAAAGAAACCTAGCTTCACCCTCAGTTTTTTAAGCAGGTTAATAGATTAACATTGACATTAACATTGACATTAACCCAGGTTAATGTCAATAGACATGAAGTTTAAAAGTGAGACAATCATCAAGCCAGATACCAAGGTATTTGTAACAGGTAACCACTTCAAGTTTTATTCCTTGCGTTGTTACAATATCTAAAACAGGCTCTGGTGTCTTTTTAGCTTTTGAAAAGAGCATTACCTGGAAATAAATGTGGAATTGGAACCCTGAATTGGATTAGAAATGGAACCTGGAGTTTGAATGTTAAACATAACCGGGAATTGGGCCACTGAGTCACATGACCTTATGGCCAAAGTTTCTTTTAACCCAAACCATAATCTTTTTCCTTAAACTAGCCAAATTGTTTTTTTAGGTTTACTAACTGCAACGCAAGGGCCAATAAAAAAAAGGGACACTCTTCCAATGCACACACCAGCCAGGGCGTAAAGTCAGGGTATTAATGGCCCACTCCCTGCTTCGTATCCCATACCTCTGACCCTCTTGCTCGGACCATGGCATCTTTGAACTCAACCCTCATTCTATGTTCAACTGCACACCTGTTCATTTTCGTGCATCTTGCAAGGCTGTGACGCTAATCTGCTGAAAAACCTGTCAGCAGAAACATGAACCCCACAGCAAAGCACTATAAAAGCATGGTTTATGGATGTCAATAGGAATCAAAGTATATTTTCAATAGAAGTGTGAACCAGCCACTATATCCTGTTGATGAAATAATAAATACTGATGCTATAGGAAGAACAGGAGTCATGCATTGTTGTAACTTTGCTAAACAATTGGAAATGGTGGTCAGACATTGCAGTAATGAGTAACAATGCTATTGCAGCAGCTATCATCTGTGCATTTTAAAGTGTCTTCTAAGGAGACTTCCCAGCAGCTGCCATAACTAACATCAGTTTGACTACGCCACAGCCAGTCTTTGGTTGGGATGTTTTTCTCTGGTACAGCCCAGCTGTGTTATGTAGGCTGACAGAGAATGAGTATACTTTATATAAATCATGATGAATCCCACCCAGCCTTTTAGGAATGTTCAGCATTTACAGTTTGTCATATAATTCAAAAAAAGCTTTTCCAGATAGGGACATTTGCAGAACAACACATATACACAGATGCACACAGTGGTTTCAGCTGGAATTCAGGCTTTATGATATTATAGTGGAGACACTCTGGACCCAGATAAGAGGTAGGTTAGAGAGGAACCACTTTGATGAGAGTATGCATCTCTCCTTGGCTTCACAAAGTACTGTAGATTCTGAAAAACATTCTTACTTTAGCCCTTTTTTAAGCTATGTGAATCAGTTTTTTTAGTATTGTGAAAGTTTGATTTCACTTTTGTGTATCCATAACTCTGCAGAGTACAATCTGTTACATTGTGGATGTATATATTTGTGTGGCCCCATCCTTTAAATTGACTCTCTAAGGACATCGTATTCTATTATGTAGATTTTCTCTAGCATAAAGCCAACATAGGGGTCACTGTCAATAAAATCTGCAAATGTTCTCTGATGGCAACAATCACATAAAACGTATGCGATCAATTCCTTAGTAACCCACAAAATCGTGACACACTAAATATTTGCATTAGTTTTTCTCCCACTGGTCCTGCCCTCAGCCCATAGACTTTTCATTGTGATGACGTCACAGATTATTAGAGTGGTAACTGACTGTTAGCACTACAAAGTGTCCTTCAAAGGTGTAAAAGACCTCTTTTATAATGAACTATGGAAAAATACTTTTTGGGCCACAGGGGGTTTATCATTGCAATACCATTAGCTGGGAGACTTCTGTTCTGAAAACTAGTTCTGTTTCGTACCTAAGGGAAACCACTTCTACAGTTGTTTTAACCTTAACCATGATATTTTTCCAAACCTTACCTAGTAGTTTTGTTGCACAAACAGGGTTAGCACTGCATGGGCTTGCATACATACTGATCGCTCCTGTCGCTAGACATCCATAGAAAAACGCTGGAAGATTCCCTAATAACTTTTCACAAGACATTATACGAGCAGAGGATATGTAGCACAGGGACATGCACATCCTCCAGTGTATAGTCTCTTGTCAAAACTCCCAAATCTAATGTGACTCACAAACAGGTGACAAATAAAAAAAAAAGATGTTAATAGGTAGACTAACATTACAGAAGATGTTTTCATACAGGGCACAGAGTAGATGACGTAGTTGGATCAGTTGACTTGGACATGACTGATAGCGAGCTGTTTGAGAGTCTGAGCAAAGACCCGTGACATGAAATTCGACCCTTGGTCAGTTTCAATAATCTTTGGCAACCCAAACACGGAGAAAAACGTAACCAGGGCTTTGACCACACTCGGAGCAGTGATTTACGCAGCGGTATCGCTTCAGGAAACCGTGTTGTAGCACACATAATGGTAAGCAGAAACTTATGGCCGGATTTACTACGCGGGAAGGGGCCAACACAGTCCACGATCACCCACTCAAAAGGTTCACCTACAGCCGGGATGGGATACAACGGCGCAGGTGGGATCGTTTGATTAGGCTTCCCTGCAACCTGGCACACATGGCACGTTTTACAATACTGCACCACATCCCTCTTCAGACCAGGCCAGAAGAAGTGGCGCAACACCCGGTCATAGGTTTTATTAACACCAAGGTGGCCAGCAAGCTGATGATCCTGAGCCAAACTTAAGATGTCACGGCGATATTTTGACGGGACCACCACTTGCGTTACCACACTCCAATCATCACCTGGTGACGCAAATAGCAGTGTCCATTTACGCATGAGCACCCGTTTTTGACAAAGTACCCCCGAGAGCCAGTGATGCCTTCCGATACCGCATCCTCCAACAGCAATGACAATTCTGCATCCGCTTTTTGGTCACACACCAGCTGTTGACGTGCCACAGGCACAGCACCGAGGCTTAACGTATCCGTTTTCCCACCCTCACGCCGCAGGGGAGGGTCACTGATTGACATGTCTAATTCTGTAGCCATAAAACTGTCAGACAGGTCCAAATCATCGCTAACCTCAGCTCTACATTTAGACTTGGCGCGGGTGACGGCACAGGCGGAAAATACGTTAGGATACTCTCGGACCAACCTATCTGAATAATCCCCCACAGGAACCGCAGTCACCTCCGGCTTAACGAGTACTCTGCCACCGGCCAAATCATTCCCCAAGATCAAATCTACCCCCTCAATGGGAAAACATGACCGAACCCCGACAATCACCGGACCTGTGACCAGGTCTGACTCAAGATGAATATAATGCAAGGGTGATCCTACATATTGCATCCCAAACCCCCTCACAAGAACCCCGGAATTCACAGCAGACTCCTCCGAGAGGGGCAACACCCCACTCACGATAAAAGACTGTGATGCCGCTGTATCCCTTAAAATGGTTACTGGAACCCTGATGTTCTTCCCCAGTAAAGACACCATTCCCTGCATGAGAAACGGAGCAAAGACTTCCAGTTCTGACCTAGGAGGCCCCGGTTTATAAGTACTGACAAAGGCGACCGTCTTTACAGGCTTCTTCTCATCCCGCAAAGCATAACAATTCGCAACAATATGACCTCTCTTCTTGTAGAAGTAACACACTGGGCTATTCCTAGGTCCCCAATTCACCTCCCCCGGCTTTTCCTCAACATTTCCTGACCTGCTGGCCTGTAACGGCACGTTAGCGGAGCCTGAGCTTTCCCTGTTGTCACCAAATCGGGCCTGCGCGCTACCCCTCTCACCGAAGACAGACTTGTGAGTGAGAACATACTCGTCAGCCAAAACCGCAGCATCAGACAGTTTTATGGGTTTTTGCTCATTAATATATGTGGCTACTCTGTCAGGCAAACAGTTTTTAAATTCTTCCATGAGCATCAACGTTCTCAGGTCCTCTAGAGACTTTACCCCCGTCGATGAGCACCATCGATCAAACAGTCCCTCTTTCTCACGGGCGAATTCCACATAAGCTTGAGAATCATTCTTTTTAAAACTACGAAACCTCTGACGATATGCCTCTGGCACCAGCTCATAGGCGCGCAGAATTGCTCCTTTTACCTGCTCATAATCCAGGCTAACCTCGTCAGACAATGCAGCATACACCTCCTGTGCTTTTCCTGTGAGAACACACTGCAGCATAACGGTCCACATGTTCCTAGGCCATTTCAAGGTTGTCGCAACCCGTTCGAAAAGAATAAAATAATTATCAATGTCTCTCTCATGAAACACTGGGATAAATCGATTATATTTACCCACATCAAACTCATGTGATTGTGCAGGCATCAACTGCTGAGCCTGGTGCGACGAGGTCGCCAGTTCCAGCTCCTTTAAACGTACAATACGCTTGGTCTCCTCCTCTAACTTCCTAATTTCAAGGTTACCGTCAATCTCTTTCTCCTTAATTGCCAGCCTGCGCATCTCTAGCTGAAGCTGAAGCTCGGCCATTTTCGGAGAGACCTCTGTCTCCTCGTCTTTGGAAAAATAATCAATGCCCACTTCTTCCGACAACACTTTATCTATCTATCTATTAGATAGATTTATCTAATCTATTAGCGCAGCCAACAGCTGTTCCTTAATGACCTGCTTCTTGCTGTGTTTACTAATCGCAACGTCAAATCTGCCTGCGATTAGCTCCAGTTGCGGTTTATTACACACGTCCAACTTCCCCCGAGTCGGATCACTAACAAACCCCTAGCGCAATTTATCCAAGATAAACTCACCCCAAAAAAAACTATAGGTTACTAACGTAACCCCAGTTCTCAGAGTAACATGAAGTGAGATGTCTCACTATGGGATGCGCCTCAACGCGTATGCATCAGAAGCATCAATCTCATTACGCCAATCCTGATTGGCTGGTGATCTTGACGACTACGTCAGGGAATCCACCCACCCTTTAAGTAGCTTGCGCTACGTCCAGCGTCATTCAAAATAAGCACCTCTTCTCGCTTCGCCTCAGCAAGAAGGGCCGTCTGGTGAGACATCTCACTTCATGTTACTCTGAGAACTGGGGTTACGTTAGTAACCTATAGTTCTCATTCATAACACTCCGTTCGATGTCTCACTATGGGATATTGAGACTCCCGTATTGCTAGACATGCTTATCTCGAAAATCACCAACACAAAACAGTACTTAACAGGTAGAACCCTGTCCCAACACGGGGCCCAGCACTGCACGGGCCACACTTGGAGCAGAGACATCTAGTCTGTAAAAGCGGACAAAAGTGAGCGGTGAGGACCAGCTCGCTGCTGCACAAATGTCCTGAATGGAAACACCCTTGAACAAAGCCCAGGATGTAGCCAGTCCACGAGTAGAATGAGCGCGCAGGCCCGTTGGTGCCTGCAAACCCTGACTCGTATAAGCCAGAGCTATCGCCTCCACAATCCAGTGGGAGAGCCGTTGCCTGGTAACGGGCTTGCCCTTATGAGGGTTAGCCCAGGATACAAAGAGTTGGTCATTGCATCGAAACTCTTTTGACCTGTCCATATAGGTGCGCAAAGCACGAACTGGGCACAGCAAATTCGGCCGCTGTTCTTCAGAGGAACATAGCGGTGAAGGAAATGCCTCAAGGTCAATGGGGGTGCATGAGCCAACCACCTTGGGCACAAAGGCCGGGTTGGGCTTCAGCAACACTCTCGTTTGCCCCGGGGCAAACTGAGTACATGAAGGATGCACAGAGAGCGCGTGAATGTCACTGACTCGCTTGGCAGATGCCAGAGCCAGTAACAACACTGTCTTCAGTGACAGGTGTTTCATGTCAGCGTCTTCCAGGGGTTCAAATGGAGGTCGAGCGAGCCCATCTAAAACCACTGTCAAGTCCCACAGGGGCACCAGTGACCTGGAAACGGGGAGGAGCCTGCGAGCCCCTTTCATAAAACGGCAGACCAAGGGATGTTGGCTAGCCGTCTTTCCCTCAAAGCCCACATGGCATGCGGCAATAGCAGCCAGGTACACTTTAATCGTAGAGAAAGCTCTGTGTTTATCAATCAGGTCCTGTAGAAATGATAGAATCACACCGACAGGGCATTGAAAAGAGATGTGTCCCTTTTGAAGGCACCACTCCTCAAACACCCTCCACTTACAGTCATAGAGAGACCTGGTGGAGGAAGCCCTTGCACTCTGAATAGTGTTTATCACCTTCTGAGGAGCCCCACTGTACTCAAATTATACCACTCACGGGCCAGGCCCATAGTGCCAGGCGCTCTGGGTGTGGGTGAAAAATCATCCCCCCCGCCTGAGATAGTATGTCCCTGCGTAACGGGAGCTGCCACGGCTGCCCGCACAGCAGCTGATATATCTCCGCCAGCCAGTACATTGCAGGCCAGTGTGGAGCTATCAGGATCAGTGTGTGGCGATGTTCTCTCACTCTGGCCAGAGTTGGAGGTATTAGAGCCAGGGGTGGGAACGCGTACAGAAGGACCGGGGGCCAAACGTGTGCGAGCGCGTCCACGCCTAACGGTGCGTTTAGATCGCGCATTGAAAAGAACAGCTGACATTGAGCATTTTCTTTTGATGCGAACAGATCTACCGCGGCCCGGCCGTAACGCACCCACAGCTGACTCACAATCGTTGGATGTAGAGTCCAGTCTGCATATAGTGGTGCACCCTGGACAGCAGATCTGCCCCGAGGTTCATCACTCCCGGTACGTGCGTCGCTCTCAGAGAGAGGAGACGTCCGCAGCTCCATAAGATCAGTTTGCGTGCCAGCATGTGTAACTGGAGAGAACGCAAACCCCCTTGGCGGTTTATATACGATATTGTGGTCGTGTTGTCTGTCCTCACGAGGACATGATGTCCCCTGAGAAAAGGCAGAAAGCGTCTTAGGGTGAGAAACACCGCTAAGAGCTCCAGATAATTTATGTGTGACCGTTGGAGGTCTCTGCTCCAGAGACCCCTCACAGGTCGACCTTCGTATATACCCCCCCAGCCCGTCAGACATGCGTCCGTGGTGACCACTTTCCGCGATAGGACAGCACCCATAGGCACGCCCGTACTAGAAAAGTCGGGTGCAGCCAGTGGCGCAGTGCCGTTACGCATTCCACAGTGACCATCACTCTCCGCGCGCCATGACGCACGGGGTCCAGTCTGAGGGCAGCTACCCAGCGCTGAAATTCCCTCATGTGTAAGCGGCCCAGTCGTACCACCAGGATGGCTGACGCCATGAGCCCCAGTAACCGCAGACATGATCTGAAGAGAAATATTTGCGTGGCTGGAAATGAGCGAGGCAAGCCCTGAAGGCTTTCACTCTCTCCGCTGACAGGCGGGCTGTAAAGGGCACCGAATTCAGACGTAAGCCCAGGAAGAGCACAGTCTGGGCTGGGGACAACATGCTCTTTTCTGTGTTTATTACAAAACCCAGGTCGAGCAGGTGTTTCACGAGGGTATTCGTCTGCGTAATAGCCTCCTGCTCCGACTGTGCAAGAAGGAGCCAGTCGTCTAAATAGGTTGCCAGGCGAATGCCCTGTTGTCTTAACGGGGCTATTGCTGCCTCCGTACATCGTACAAACACCCGTGGGCTGAGAGACAGACCGAAGGGAAGCACTCTGTACTCGTAACAGACACCCTGAAAAGCGAACCTCAGATATTTCCTGTGTGGATAATATACTGGGATGTGAAAATACGCGTCTTTCAGGTCGATTGATGTGAACCAATCGTCCTGACGCACGAGACGCAGCAGGGATGTGTGAGTGAGCATCCGGAATTTGTATTTTCTGAGATACTTGTTCAGAGCCCTTAAATCCAGGATAGGGCGAATTCCATTCCCTCCCCGTTTGGGAACGAGGAAGTATTTGGAATAGAAGCCGCTCTGACTCTGTCGGAGGGTACAATGGATATGGCTTTCTTTTCTAGTAGCGAGAGAATCTCCTGCTCTAGAATGTGAGCCGACGCTCCCCGGGCTTGTGATTGCACAATGCCCGAGAAGTGAGGGGGGGTGACAGCGAATTGGAGTCTGTAGCCCCGTGATATCGTCTTGAAAACCCAAGCAGAGCATGTGAGCATCTTCCACCTTTCGCTCCTCAAAGCGAGTGGAGACGTATCATTTCTCTGTCGTTTGCACTCTGTGTCTTTATTGGTTGTGTTATGGGGCCCTCTAGTGTCTGAACACGGTGGCATCCCAGGCTGACAACCTCGGTCGACACTGCGCATGCGCGCGGCGATGGTGCGTTCACAGACCCGGTCACCGTCCGCTTTCCGAGATAGGCGACAGCCACTCTCAGAAGCGGAGCAGTCACCTGACTGTTTATTGTTATCATTGTTTTTTTTATTATTTTTGACTGCGCCCTTGGCTTTAAGCCTGGAACAGTGGAAAATATTTTATTTGAAACCCAATGTGTGTTTGTGCGACTTGAACAGCAGCAGGAACTGCTGCCTTTGTTGAAGTCTATCTCCCTCATGGCGCGAACTGGAGGATGACGTTCTGACATCACTCGAGGCGGCGGGAAGACGGGGGCGTGGTTGCACCCCGGAAACACATGGGCTTTGAACACGTGCGGAACACGGTCCAGGGCTGAAAAACAGGGAACCTCCAGCCCTTTCCCCGAGGAGAGGAGGGAAGGCTGTCAGGCTGCTCTCTTCTCTTTTCCTCACCCGATGGCCGAAGGTCTGGGCCGGCTGCGCCTGTGCGGCTGCTGCCGGAACCGGGGACTTTCTTGGCCAGCTCGTCCTCGCCTCATGTCTGGGCGGGAGACCCGGGGCGGGCTGTGGCTTTTGGGGAAGACAAAGCTGGAGAGCCTCATCCTCCTTCTTTTTAGCCTCACACCGCTGCTGCACTGAAGCCAGAGCGGTGCCAAACATGCCCTCGGGGACAATCGGCACGTCCAAGACGTCCTCTTATTCCCGGTCCGGAAGGTTCGTCAGGTTAAGCCACCTGGCTCTCTCCTGCACCACCATCATCCCCAGCGATTTGCCCGTGGCCTGGACTGCACAGCGTGCACACGGAGGCAAATGTCCGTCATCGCTGTTGTTGGGTTGAAGCACCCTTCAGTTGTTGAAGGTTCGAGCCCGCTCCGCGCCGTTCGTTTGATGAGTGGTCTGCTATAAAAAGGAAGGACTCAGACAGAGATATGAGATTAAACAATAAGCTGATTTAATGGTAGAAACAACAGTACAATATAACGAAGTACTTATATAACGAAGTACTTCGGGCCTCAGCTCTTCCACCGTGCGATGTACGTATCAGACAGTCAGACCGAACAGAGGCCGCGAGTGTACAGAATTCACAATATTTATTCCCACAAACGGAGAGGAGTTGTGTGGGAGGAGTTGTGTCGGTTGCTCCTCCCTAGGTGTTCATCCACTGGTGGACTCACTCCTGGGCGAGCCCTAGGCAGCGAATCAGAGTGAGTCAGCCATAGGCGAGCTCTAAACAGCGAATCAGAGTGAGTCAGCCATAGGTGTGGGAAGTTTGGATCTCCTGCGCCGCCGATCAGTCCCAGGTCATCTTTTATGGCAGCCATAAAATAAACAATTCTGGGTTGAACGGGGTGAGGTACCAATCCTTATCTTCGTTTATCCTCAGCACCTGGCCGTACCACTCCGCATCCCAATCTTTCTCTCAGAACAATCTCTGCATAGACTCAATGGTGTCAGTTTTATTACCTTTCTCCTGCAACCCCCCCATGCTCCTATCCGCCCCATTAAAAACCCGGGGGGGGCGACTGGATCCTCTACATTCCTAAGTCAACGCACACACAATTGACCACATCAAACAAAACAAAATAAGAACACTTGGTCTAGTTTCATAAGTATACATTTTACACAGACTATTGGCGCCTAAGATATGTCGGGCCAAAGTTATAATTATTGAAACAGGTTATATAGGATATACAGGTTACTTTACTGTGATCTCGTCCCACACGGCCGGTTCAGGTTTATCTGTCATGTCTACACAGAGCTCCGCCTGGTAAGCGGTTAGCATCGAGGAGACATTGAGCGCCCTGACGGACAAAGCTGCTGCTTTGTAAGCCCGTTCGGTCATTGCTGACTGGAACCGGTCCGCTTTCGTCGGCAGTGTGGGGTTCCTGCTAGGAGCCGCAGACAGCCGCGGTTGGAGGCGGGCTGCCACAAGCGGCTCCATAGGAGGCATGCGGAGCAAGCCGAGCTTCTCCATGCCCTCAAAGTCCAGAGAGGAGGCTCCCTGGATTGGGGCCTTGCTGCTGAAAGGGCGGTCTCTCCATGAGACAGACACCTCGTCCAGCAGCTCTGGAAACACCGGGTGAAGTTGCCTCGTCAGCCTCGCGGCTTGGGGCAAGTTCTTTCCCTCATAGCGAGACCTGGAGGTCTCCTTGGCTACTTCAGGCCAAGGGATGTCCAGTCTGGACGCAGCGCGTTGACACACGGCCTGCAAGTCCATGCTGAGGCGGGGCAGAGATGGCGCGCTTTCGCCTGGGGGAGCGGACACCGCCTCCGGCTTGGCAGCCTGAGCAGACGAGACGAAGATGTCATCTTCGTCCTCGTCCGAGTCGGATAAGAGGAACTCAGAGGTATCCTCTTCATCCTCCTCCATGTAGTCCAGCTCCAGGACATCCTCCGCGGGTGGGACCACGGTAAGGTCCAGTTGGGAGCCCCAGCTTGTCACAGCGCGGGGCTCCCTTCCCGCGGCTGCCGCCGCCGTTAAGCCCCAGCTTGACACAGCGCGGGGCTCAACACCCGTGGCGGTCGCCACCATGCCTCGATCGCCGGTCGGCAAATCGACAGGCATGAAGGGGTCTTGTCCCGACAGGCTAGCTTGGCGCGCTAGCCGTCGGTGGAGGCTCTTGGTGGTGAAACGGGCACAGTGCCCGCACGCACCGGGGGCGTCGATAGCCTCCGGGGCATGTTGCAGCCCGAGGCAGGACGAGCAGACCTGGTGTGAGTCCGTGCCCGAAATTTTGAGCCCGCAGCCGCAGAGCCGAGCCTCCGAACCTCCGTCTCCTCTGGTGTGAGGGAGAGAAGGGTCCATCCTCGTTAGCCGGGGTGTCGGGGTGGAGGGACAAACTAGCAACAGGTATGTTACTGTTTGCGGGAAAAATCAAAACCTTACCGTTATTTGTGGAAAAAAACGGCAGGGCAGATTTCGGTATTAACTGGTGTGTTAATATGAAAAATCCCGTGCGAAGCAAAAGTAGCCGGCAAGCGTCCGGCGACCAAAGGTTAGTTTTGTGGTTCAGTCGGTGGACCGTTAAGCTAGCCCGGCTACTGATATTCTTTATTAGAGATGTGCTCCGAAGCGAGAAGAGGTGTTTGAATGACGCTGCGACGTAGCGCCGGCTACTTAAAGGGTGGGTGGATTCCCTGACGTAGTCGTCAAGATCACCAGCTAATCAGGATTGGCGTAATGAGATTGATGCTTCTGATGCATACGCGTTGAGGCGCATCCCATAGTGAGACATCGAACGAGAGTGTTATGAATGAGAACAACACTGATACCAGTTAGGCTACCACTCAAGCAACTCTACACTGCACACAAAAAAAAACACACACGCTGTCAAGGGCTATACTACACAAGTAGCACTACTCACTAAACTGGCACCTGCCCGAGACAGCCTTTGAACGAGCCCCCATATGTTACAACCCGCCCCCTAATCCGTGGTAGTGGCTCGTAGGGAGACCCGCAACATAAAAGAAAAAACACAACAAACAGTACTTAATAGCGATCATTTATTTGATGTACAGCCGTTACTCACATAAGCCATCCGGCAAACGAACGAGGTCTGGAGGACTGGCCCAAAGAAACAAAAAGAAGGAGGGGGCCCGAGCCAACCACACCACGGGCCGTAGGACAACAGAGCTTCGCTCCCCTAACCAGAAATCAAACCAAAACCCTATG
This sequence comes from Dissostichus eleginoides, assembly GCA_031216635.1. NCBI lineage: Eukaryota > Metazoa > Chordata > Actinopteri > Perciformes > Nototheniidae > Dissostichus > Dissostichus eleginoides. The sequence continues at coordinate 9,698,860 of CM062268.1, read as the reverse complement.
GGAAACAAAATAAAGCCACGAAAACTAGACTACCAGGTCCTCCAGGCTACACATCAAAACACCAGCAGCAATGGGGTCTATAGCTCAAAAACAGCAGAGAGATCATCCAAAGAACAGAGTCTTCCGGCATTAGGATACGCGACCAATCCTTCTCCTCCAGTCTCTCCTTATAACCCGGCTGAGTGGAATTTACGAACACCTGGGCAGAGGCGGAGCAGAAAATACAACAAGGAGGGGAGCACGTAACACTTGTGTAAATCATATTCATGCGTAGTCAATATTGTCAACCCACCTGAGTGATGCGCTCTACACAACCATCAATATAACAACAAATTAGGTCTTTTGAGTACCTGCATATTTTCATGTTCTTTTACACATGTACAAATGTTGATAGTTGTGCACTTCAATACTAATTCCAAACCGTACATTTAATGTCTTTAAAGGTCACCCATTATGCAAAATCCACTTTTTCATGTCTTTTATACATAAACATGTGTCCCCTCTGTGTAAAAAGATTCTGAAAGTTTCAGGAAAAAAGATTCGCTCACTTTCTGTCCTGATCCATTATATAAAAACCTGTCTGAAAATAAGCTGATCAGATTTTGGCCACTTTATGATGTCATAACGATTTTTGGGTTGTGTTACCATTAGCCAATAACCAACCAAGGTAACACCCCCCCACCTTATCACCTGAATCTCCTCCTAGAGCATCATTGTGTTCTTTTTAACCAAATCTCTCGCAGAGGGGCGTGGGGAGTGGCTCCTTATTTTCATCTCAAGTAACAGACAGAGAATCAGCACTTTTGAAACAGGGCTGAAACAGAGGGGGTTATGGGATGCTACAATGATCTTTTAGGTATTCAAGCCAAACACTTCAGAGACATGTTTTGTATATATCTGAGACCTATAATATATTGATGAAAAACAGTATAATAGGGAACCTTTAAATTATACATGTACTTGGAGTAGCATGTAACTTGGAACAGAATGTAAATTAGAATAATTATTTCATCTTTTTTTATTGATTTTCACTTATATCAAAACAGAACAGGGCACATGAAAATGCAGATGTGTAATTACATTTGTACCACAAATCAAAATGTCATTATAGTACATATAATGTGCAAGCACATATACACGCACATACAAATATATATATACATATTCATACACACCCACAGAGATGCACTTAAATAAATACAATTAAAATAAACAGTAAATAAAAGGAAGGTCGGGGGGGGGGGGGGGCTTCATGCAGTCAGACACAGACCCTGGCACAGGGGAGTTGTAGTATTTGTTAACACATCCCTGGCCTACGATACCTCAGCTCGTAAATTAGAATAAACCAGCGTAGAATCGACCTCACGCTGGTGAGTTGAACAGGTAGGAAAATATGACTCACAGTAGTTCCAGTGTGAGAGAATAAATGGCCAGTTGTCCTTGCACTTGTTTCCACTCTTTTTCACAACCTTGTTTACCTTCCAGTCATGTTTAAGGTGAACATTTCTTCAGCTATTCATGAACAACGTAGCATTTCTTTATCCAAAAGAATGAGCGCCTTGTGTCAGCGTGTTGGGGCGAGGCTGACCAGACAGGAACATCTCAGAGAGAGAGGGAGAGAGAGGTGTGTGTGTGTGTGTGTGTGTGTGTGTGTGTGTGTGTGTGTGTGTGTGTGTGTGTGTGTGTGTGTGTGTGTGTGTGTGTGTGTGTGTGTGTGTGTGTGTGTGTGTGTGTGTGTGTGTGTGTGTGTGTGTGTGTGTGTGTGTGTGTGTGTGTGTGTGTGTGTGTGTGTGTGTGTGTGTGTGTGTGTGTGTGTGTGTGTGTGTGTGTGTGTGTGTGTAATGGCAAGAAAGAGAAAGGGAGTGAAAGAGAGAGAGGGAGGGGACTAGCAGCAGCAGACAGTGTGTGTCAGCAGCCACATGGCTTTAGCCCAGTGTGTGTTATGACAGCGAGAGACAGTGTGTGTGTGTTCAGAAGAGGCAGTGAGTGAGAGACCCTTACGACAAAACAGAGAGAGAGGAGGGGGGGACACAACAAAGAAAGGAGCTTCCTCTTTGGATCCTAGTCAGAGTTTTGTATTTTTCTCTGCAGCAGTTTATGCACCCATCTCGTCTTTATGAGCAGCAGCAGTGTGTTTAGTGCTGTGGTGTTACAGGACCACCCCACCCAACACACCCACCCACCAGTCCATCAGGTAAAGTAGACACTTGACACATTTAATATAAAAGGCAGTTTTCACAGTGTTCCATGTTCTGAGGTTGTGTGTGTGTTTGTGTGACAGACAGTGCAGGTGTCAGATAGTTTGATCATAGAGTTAATACATGTTATTTCCAATGCATGTATCATATAGAGGCTTCTCATAATGTCAAACAGAACCAAATGTTACAGAATAGGCACATAATTTGGTTAAAAGGCAACAAAATGAGTTTCTGTGATACATTTTTGAATAACAATTACTCAATTAATACGTTAGTAACGCTTGATAAGTTATGGAGGTGGCTAATGTGCTGTACATTTTTTTATCCTATTGTATTTTTGCCCTAGTTAGAGTGACATTTGGTTACGTTGTCCAGTGGTTTGATACAGTGTAATAACTATGAGTGCTATCATTGACTAAATAAATGAGGTCATGAGAATAGGATTGGTAGTTTTGATTGGAGGACGTACAGTATATGAAATGTTCCATACCCATACTGCATACTGTATGTGTTTTTACTATGATAAACCAAAAATGTATCCATTAAAATGTGTCAAACCTTAAAAATAACCATTCTGCTTAATCAGAAATCATCCATAGAAGATTAGCATTGTATTTGTCCTGGGTGGGATCTTCTGGATGTTTCTTCAGTATGTTTGTTATCATTAGCAGACACAATAGTGTAGGCTGTGCTGGTCAGGTGGATTCTGCTCACTATAATGACGTAGATCGTTGAATTTCAATACAATGTTTGTGATATCAACTTGATGTTAGCATAGTTTTAGCTTGTTATGCTAGCTATGTGAGCAAAATCACGTGTCTGCTTTGTTTGTTAATGTTGATGGTATTACTTTAGAATAACTGATATTCTCATTGATGTTAAATGATGGTGGCATCCATAAGTAGAAATACATTTTTAATCAACACCGGTTCACCTGCAACCAGGAGAAATTAGTTTTAGCAAAACTTTAAAATATCTAATGATTGCTAACAGTAGCCACAGTTAGCTAGTTGTCATATTGCATACATACACAGTAGCAGCTACACCATTTACTGCAATGGTTCTGAAACATTCTCTGACCATAAACCACCTAACCATAAATTCCAGCCTGGAACTTGTGTGGATTTTCTTGCTAGAAATTACACCGCTCAGCAGCTCAACTCTGAAAGGTTCTTCTGACTATGGGCTTTCTTTAGGGAACTAGCAAAAATCCCTTTGCGTTTGGCTGATGCTAATGTAACCTTGTTGTTAAGTTCAAACTTTGTCACATTTTCACTTCCAACAAAATAAATTTCAGAAAATATTTTTATTATTACAGCTAATTTTTCTTTTTTTATGTGTAGCCTACATGTAAAAAATAACTTTAAATATGACATATTTTTGTTTCAAATGAAGGACTTTGGTCAATTGGAGTATGAGTACTAAAATCTAGGAATCACTGCCAAATTGTATTAAATTGAGATTTGGAACTTTGATTTTATTAAACTTGTCTTATGTTAATTATTTTTTTAAACGTTATATATTCTCATTTTAAACAATCCATATCCTAATTTTGAATTTAGTCATAAGCACCCTATCACTTAACCCCCTTAGCACAGATCAACCTGTTGCTGTACCTGGAGGAAAGACGTTGGAGATTGAAGGGAAAACTGCAAAGTATGGGCATATGAGTGTCAGTCAAATAACCTCTGGCTCTTCCCACCCCCCTGAAACACTGGCTGCTTTATAGGCCGAGTGAGAGAGTGACCCATACAGGGTTCGTTGTTGTTTGAACCTCCCAACCAAAGCAGAGCTGGGCCACATTTTTCGGGCGCTTGGCAGAGAAAACGGCTGTGCAGAGTTCCCAGACCGCAGCAACTCTCCAGCTAGTGATAATAAATCCTTTGTTATGTGAGCTCATTCTGTTGAGAGCATAATCAGGCCAGCACAGAGGCACTCTATCTAGAGCCCCCCCCTACTCCATCACCCTCAACCCAACACTCAACATCCATCCAGACCCGTTCTCTCACTGGCTCCCCTGTGTTTGCTCCTAATGCCTCCTCTGGGTGCCACTTCTGCTGTTAGCGATACTGTCGACCTTGGATGTCACAGATTTTCCTGGAATGAGACGACTTTGTAGGATTGTAATAAGCTTGTCATTTCAGAGCATTATTGCTGCTTAGTGTAAGAGCCATGGGAAATGAATGAAAAGGAAAATGAGCAATTAGCTGGCAGGTGGTTGGTGCTAAATGTGGAGTAGGAGTCAGAGATACATCAATTTAATTTGCATCAGATGCTCTCAGTTTCAACATCAGGGTCCGGGTGGAGATTATATATCAGAGTGTGGCAGTTTGAGGGATAATTGACCTCCATGTAAACCACTGATTGGCTTATGTCCATTCATTTAATGTGACAGTAATTGACTGTTTTCAGCAAAAACTGAGGGCATGATGAATGTGTGCACTTACCTACAGAATGGACAATATTATTGTTGTGTTGTTATTCGATTCATTTACAAATCTCACATAAAAGAAATGCAATACAGAGGAGAACTTGGGGGATGATCCGCTTTGATGATGTACCTTGTAATGGTAAAGAATACACTAGTTGACTTGATTAAGGTTCTGTTTACAGGTCATTTGATGGGCTGAAAATGTAAAGTTAAGATACTGATAAGTAACTGATTAGATTAAAAGTTTAAACTTAACCTAATTGGTTTTTAACCAAATCTCTGATCACTAACATGAATTGTATAGTGCACTGATTAGTTACATGTAGGTTGAAATGAAATTATTACCGGTTATAAACATTCAGTTTGCACACCGACTTTCTTGTTCAACTTGTCAACATGACCGCTGTAGTCTTAAGAACAATATTCATTTGCAATTAAGTATTTTTTACAACAATTCAGATGCGGAATTCATATATTTTTTATTAACATTGGAACAAAATGGAACCTTGGAACATTACTACATGTAATGTGAACAATGTTGCTCATAGTGAGGAGACAATAGAGATTTAGCACCAGACTCAGTTCCTCTAAGCTCTACCAGGAGTTTTAGCTTCTCTCAGCTCATTGTTTGGGTTTTACAGCCAACTGTTAACTGTTTTCGCTTCACCCTCAGCGCTCTTATCAGCCTTGTTTCCAGCTGCAGCTGGTTTGGGAAACAAGTTCTGATAACACACTGTTCCCTACCTGCCCAGCAGCAAACAGCAGAGAGAGTTAAAGACTAGCTGGTGAACAAAGTGGAGCATTTAGCACGTCCAAAAGCCTTTTTACTTAAGAAGGTTCCTTTCTGAGTGAAATGATTTTGAAGTATCTAAGTGTCAGCCATGATAAGAGATACGATTATTTAGCATAGGGTACACTGGAGCATCCTTTACCAAAGCAAATTATAAAAAATGCCAACCAACTATTGCTTGAATTGGAAACATTTGAAATGACACACACTGATAACATCCACCATTGTATAAATATGCAGCATAGTGTAAATGCTGTTGTATTTTTTTCAGACTGTCTTTTCCTAAAACCTTACAGATTATCCATCACTTCTTTTTAATCACCTACATTAAACCCATAATGAAGTGAAGGGGATTGGAAGAGATTAGGGAAATACTTTTCTTTTAATTTATCGACTACAGCCTAAGATTTCCTCTCAAGGAACAAAGCAGAGCACAAAGTAGAGTTGTAATTGAACTTTCCGCAGGTGAACGTACATGACTCCAAATGTGCGTATTTAAAGTTGCTTTTAGATTGATCTTGTACTGTGAGCACAATGTTACCACAACAGATGAATATGATCTAAACTACGATAATACAAATAATTGTTTTACATGTTGAGGGACCTTATTACTAAGATGGAAAGACCCAGTGAGGATGAGGAGCTCAGGGGACAGCAGACATAACTGTATGTCCTCTCATACTGCTCACTTTGTTATCCTCACAAACAGCTGTACAATCTGCTGTCTGCAGCCGTTCCCACAGCTGCAGCATGTACAGCTCACACACACTCAGAGCAGGCAGCCAATCAGAACGCCTTTCAGCTGCAGACTGGGATATGACCTCTGCAGATTTCTCTCCCCTTCTTTTTCCTCCCCCATCATTTCCTCTCTTCATTGTCTTTGTCTTTTATTTGCAGCATGCCTTCGGGCCAGCGATTCATCCCAAAAAAAGACGTATCATTCTCACTGCTGCTCACTTCACTTTACTTTCCTCCTTTCTCTGAGAAGCGTTTCTTCTCTCACACGCTGATAGGACTGTCTGGGACACTGGTGGCTTATAATGTGACATTTTACAACATCTAACCAACTGTAAGCCATATGCTGCAGTGGTCACACACACACATGCACACACACACACAATGTTTTCACTGAGGAGTTGCTATGCCAACAAAGGATTTGGCGGGGAGGCAGCCGTCTGGTAAAAGATGATGTCATGGTGTTTTGGCTGCTGCTGCTGCTCATTTTCACCTGGCCTATTTGGACACACACACACACACACACACACACACACACACACACACACACACTGACTCTTTCAGTCTGGCTGTTAAGATAGGATTTCAGTTCACACTATCATAACTGAAACCTTGATTTTAATTAAATGTGTTATGTCAACAAATGTCCCATTACTGTATTAGGTTTATTATTTAAAGTTAATAGTATTGCTTTCAACTAACCTAGTAAAGTAATGTGAAATCTGTTGTTATAATACATTTAATTTAAGTCAACATTTCAGTTTTTCCAGTGCAGATACAGTGCTGATTATGCTAACCGTTGTGTCGTACACTATACAATTAAATACACATTACTAATAACGCAGGGATATTGCTAAATATAGCAAGATACCCAATGAAAACATAGAAAAAGTATTATAATATATTATTATTGCTTAAGCTATCCCATAGTGTATAAAGTAATTCAATAAAACCCCAACATTGAAGTGATGAACACATAAATGCATCAATAATTTGAATACAATAATTTTAACATTTCTGGTGCTTGAAATGGCCATTTCGCTGAAGAGTTATTTTACTTTTGGTACTCAATTATTATTTAATGATATACCTTTTGACTTTTACTTTCGTACACATTTGGAACTTTTACTTGTAACTGAATAATTTTACACTGTATAATTGCTACTTTTACTTGAGTAAATAATATGAGTACTTCTCCCACCCCCGGAAAATACAGACAAGAACAATGATTTCCATGCAACCTTACTAAGTAGGAACATAAGTGAACTTTTCTCCATCACAGTAATAGGCCAGAGAGTGGGGAATACAGAGAATGTGTGTATTCAGTAGTGATATTATGCATGTTTTCCAATAGGAAGTACATTAAGTGTTTCCAGAGGCTGTTGAATGTCCCCACAGTGTAATGAGGCTGAATGACAGGACAATACAAAGAGACACAGAGGGCTGTTGAGTCTGTGAGCTGTATGCTCTTTGGATCCCTTTCCATGACTCAAAGGGATATCCCACGCTGCTCCAGCATCCCCCCCCCTCCCCTCCCCTTGACTTCCCTTCCCTCCCCGTCTTCAACTCCTCCCTGTCACTCCCTTCATAGTTTAGCCCTAACAATGTTCTTTCCTACATAAGCTGGGTGGATGTTGGAAGCATTAAGATATGGACCCTGGATGGATTTGATATCTTACTTTTGAATGAGTTGACCGTTGCGAATTGCATTGAGCTGGATAGAAGACAGAGGGGGGGGTGAGTGACACTGTGAATGTGTACATGAGTGTTGTACATGTTGAAGTTAAAGCTCCTCCTTTAGGGTGGAGGTATGGATGGAAACATGATGTCAGGTTGTTTTGGTGAGAAATACGCTATTGTTGGTCAAAGTGCCAACCAATAGACAGTACACTTATACTGTCTATTGGTTAGCTAATAAATTAAACTAGATGAGTGTTTTTAATGCTTGTCAAGTCAGGTTTATATGGTGTAGTTTGATTCACTACATTTATGGTAGAATTGATCACTACTGTATTCTTTGTGTTTAAAAAACCTAAGGATGGTAATGAATTTGTTTCTGATCATGAAAACCGTCCAACTGAAGTATATAGGTTGCTTTCATGCGAATGTTGCTCCCTGTCTCCTATGAAAGTTCTCTTTAATACAACAAGACATTCATACAGTGAATTATGGTAAAACATACGATAATAACGCAGGATAGGCTTGATGCTGGGGCTACCTTGTGACTGATTAGGGTGCTCCCATGCACCATTGTTGTCCAATTTGGCTGTTGTCCAGTGAGGTTGTGTTTGTGTTTTCATCTTACAACTTTAAACCTTTCATGGTGTGTTTTAAGTTCAAGAAAATAAATTGTACAAACTTATTGTGTCAATATTGAGTCCAAAAAAATGGTATGGCATCTTCCAAAATGCCAAACTTGAGGGTTGAAGACAGTACTCCACAAACCAATGGGTAACGTCATCATGGCTACCTCCACTTCTTATATACAATCAACAGTATGGACACGACTTGTAAACTGCTAAACCAAAGAGTGTGTATTTTCCCTCTTGGACTGTTTTATTTTCAGACTTTTTGAAGGTTAAAGAGCATCATATTTATATTGGAAACCCATTGGAGGTTCTTGACTTTTAAGGGAGGAATATGCAAACCGTTGTCAAAAGTATACTAAGGTCTATTTTGCACTAAAGCTGCAAATATTTAATATTGTTGAAGTAATTGCTGAAAAAAACCTTTTAAACCAAGTTCCTCTTGCTAGCTTTTCCAGAGCTTTCGATCCAATAACAAAGTGTATGGTCTTCATCAATTCCTGGAGTTAAAAAAGTTGTGATGGAGATTGATCTGCTGATATAAGAGCTCTGAAGCTAACACATGAGTTAAGTGAGTTATAACACTAAGGCGGAAAAGCTTTGAAAAATATCCACTTTTAATAAAATCCCAGTAAGTCCAATATATCAGTGTAACCCACACATAGGGTCCTGCAGTCCAGCAGCAGGCCTCAGCGTTGGCACTCTCCTCCAGAGGATTACTGCTGTTGAAAGAGCCTCTTTGTCCACACAAGGCTGGAATGCCTGTCCAGCTCCACGTCTTTGGAAACACTGAGCCAAAAGTCAACGGAACCATTGAGTAACCCAATACCACATTCCCTCTCCCAACGGTTTCCCTGTTCAATCCCCCTGCTCAAGGTGAAAGTAAAACATGACACTTACTCTTACTAGTGTAAACCAGATGTTTTTCATCTTCAATACTTAGTTAAGGTTGCCCCTGGCGACAGGACACATTTTGTTCCTTTATTTTTCATGAAACGAAATAAATGTATCTTTGCTTTAAATCCTGGGTTTTGGTCTGCTACTATCTGACAATGAACTGCTGACATTTTAAAGCTGCATCATCAGTTTCTGTGAAACTTTGGGTTACTTATCCTTTGATAATCCCCCCAAAGAAGACTGACCAGGAGTAGCATCTGCCAGCTCCGACCAGATACAGCAACTGCGTCTCTTAAAGAGGACATATTATGCTTATTTTCATGGAGCTCTTGGTTGCGGCAGGTCAAATAGTTGGTACCCAATTTGAACACATTTTTAACAACTTGCGCCGTTGTAGTGGGAAAAAGGGTTTACTCTGGTTCCACCCTGAATGAAAAGTGTTAATAATAACGTCATTGATTGATCATTTGAAAATATTGACTACATTAGTGCCGTGTCTTGTGGAAAAAAGTATTGATTTTGTATTTTGAGAAAGATGGGCGAGGACATTAGGCGCTTTCACACCAAGTACTTTTCCCTGGAATAGTTCCCGGAAATTAGTTCAACGGAACTCTTTAGTTCCGGAACTATCTAGTACAGGGGTTCCCAAAGTGGGGGTCGCGAGATGATTACAAATAAAAAATGTATTTAAGATTTATTTTTATTTTTAATTATTATTAGTATTATCCAGTGTTTCCCACATCATTTGATTCTATTTGTAGGGGCACCGCGCCCCCCACCATGCAAATGAGCCATAATCTCATTAAATATGCGCATATTTTAATACATTTCAGTAACAGAATTCTGAACATTGGATAAAGTCAGGTTCGAAATTCTTGTTTTATTTTGTAGTCATATTAGAATTAAAGTTTTTACAGAAGGGATTTTGGATATCTCTTTTTATCACTCCATAAATCAAAACATACTGCAACAGCCCTAAAATATCAATTTTCGCCATGTTTTTAGGTATAAAATGTTATATAATTCAGGCTATGAATGATATATGAACAAACCCTTCTGTAAAAACCTTCAGAATATTGATAGGAATAAAACTGGAAGGTTTGGTGTATGTACGTGCTACTGAAGTGGACATTTCTCACTCAGAATAGGAGAAAAAACTCATTTTGAGAAAACGACCTTTAAAGATTGCTCAGTGGCGCTACCTAAACCGTGAAGGTATTTCATGTTCGGGATCATTTGTTTTTTGTCTAACATTGCTTCGTGCAAGTGACAATTGTTGTCGTCTTCTCTGTGAACGTTTTTTTCGCTGTTCTTTTGCCATTTTGAGATTTAAATTTCCAGCGAAAGCTAAACCAAGAAGTGTTTTAGCACACCACGTGACACATCTGAACGAATCACGTTGTCAGAAATTGACACCAGCCAATGAGATTTAGTTTTTTGGTTTAAGACCCTTTGTACTTTCATGATTGGTTGCTGATACAAAGGAAATGACCATATTTGGATCCGATGAGATTGTGCAGGATAACATGGTGCTAACAGCGGTCGCGGTACTTTGTTACGTTAGAATGCTAACTTTTGGTGAATTTAGGAGAAATCTACAGACGCAAATAGACAAACTATAGTAAAATAAACACCTAAATGTGTATTTTGTACATTTCCTTCCAAAAGCCTGAAAGAAAACATGTTATGGAATCAAAATAGCACAAAATCTCAAAATTGAGCAGTGCATGAAAAACGATGTTTTTGCCTGCCGTGGCTCGCCTTAATGAGTGAGACACACCGGAGTTGAGGATCTGTGGGGTTTGTATGTCGATTTATGGGAAACACTGTTATTTGTATTACTATTATTAATAATAACAACGTGTGCATAGACATTTGTCAGGGGCGGACTGGCCATCTGTAGAATGTCCCCGCCCGCAGCGAGGCTCCCCCCCGTTGACAATTCACTAGCAGCCCCCCCCCTCCCAATTGACAATTCACGTGGTGGGGGGTCGCCAGTCACTGCACTGTTGTTTTGGGGTTTGCGGGCTGAAAAGTTTGGGAACCCCTGATCTAGTAGATCACGTTCACACCGGAATAAGTCCCTGAGGGAGGATTACGCAAATGAAGCCGCTGACGTCACTTCTTCTTCTTCTGCTTTGGGTTTACAGGCAGGCCGCAAACAACTTCACGGCGTATACTGTAAATTGTAAATTTCCCGGGTAAATCGCCAGAAGCGCCGACACCTCCACCACTCCCACGTTTTATTTTTTGTTGCCATAAGTTAGTCTCACTCCGTTGGTGCGCTGGGCTAATGCTAATAATGCTATTGCGAGCAAATAAAATGGCGGAGTTTTACGGGCCGTGGTTTGCAATTCGCCCAGCCAATCAGAAATTGGAACCTTTTCCTCCCCAGGAAAGTACCAAATCTCTAGCAGGGACTGAAAAAGGGTGAAAAGGCTCCAGAGAACTAAGTTCTAGTTCCATTTTATTTTGGTGTGAACGCAAAATCCCAGGAACTATCGGAACTATTCCTGGAAAAAGCACTCCGGTGGGAAAGCGCCTATTAATAGGCACTTTCACACAAGTACTTTGCCGTACTTAGTTCCCAGTACTTAGTTCATCGGAACTCTTTAGTTCCCGGAACTAAAGAGCAGATCGCGTTCACACCGGAATAAGTCCGTGAGGGAGGATTAGGCAAATGAAGCCGCTGACGTCACTTCTTCTTCTTCTGCTTTGGGTTTACTGGCAGGCCGCAAACAACTTCCCGGCGTATACTGCCACCCGAAGTCCCCGGCCGGAAGTCCCCGGAGTTGGGGACTGGCTTCAGTAGAAGCTGCTGGGACTCCCAGCAGCTTCTACTGAAGCCTTCCGAGTAAATCGCCAGAATGCCGACACCTCCTCATCTCCACCGCTCCCATGTTTTCTTTTGTGTTGCCATAAGTTAGTCTCTCTCCGTTGGTGCGCTGGGCTAATGCTAATAATGCTAATGCCAGCAAATACAATGGCGGCTTCACAACACTTTTTGGGAATTTTACGGGGCGTGGTTTGCAATTCGCCCAGCCAATCTGAAATTGGAACGTTTTTCTCCCAGGAAAGTAGCTGCTCTCTAGCAGGGACTAAAAAGGGGTGAAAAGGTTAGCAAAAAAAAGTTCTAGTTCCAGATCTTTTTGGTGTGAACGCAAAATCCCAGGAACTATTGGAACTATTCCTGGGAAAAGTACTCCGGTGTGAAAGCGCCTACTGGCTAATGGGCCTATTATGGCCAATTTAACTGTGTTGCTATTTGCAGTAACAATTTTCAGTAATTGAGAAGTTTTGCAAAAGCCTGTATTCATGACGGGTTATAGATTACCAGTAAAGTATTCATACTGCAACCAATCTCTCCTGATCATATATACAGGCTGTGATGAACCATCCTTTAAGATGGACATGTTTTTCATCTCAAAGCCGAGGACTGATGAAAGGCATTATTAGTCCTCGGCTAATAACCAACAATGTTAGTCTTGGACTGGAGCTAAGATTTGTTTGGGTAGATTGGAAATGCTTGACACAGCAAATCGAAATATTGAGCGTATACAATATATCTGCAATTGGTGGCTGTAAAGCTAATTTTCTATAATTTACTTTTCTCACAAAAAGGCATATGTGAAGGTGAAAAATTGTTTTACAACTATCTACTTTGCGTGAGTACAGAGGCGGACAGAGAAACACTCCTACCTCATTCCTACCTGCTGCAGCTCAGTATCTTATCTCATCACTTTGATGCATTGGATTACAGTGGTTTGGATAATGACAACAAGTATTCTTTCATGGATGCTTTGAGGTATAATTTCTACTGTCACTGGAGACAATAATCAGATAATGACAGGGTCTCTGATCCTCTGAAGTGCTGCTCTGCAGTTTCAGAGATGAGTTCACAGCTTTGATGACAAACACACGCTACAATATATTCCTTGTTTTTTTTTTTTCCTGTTTTTCTTTTGTAGAACCTTATTCATCTGTAGAAAGCCTCCTGAGGATCATGCTTTTTTTTTATATGACCATTCTTAGACAGTTAAAGAGTTGGCTTGCACTACATGCACGCTATTTTTCGACTATTATTCAGAATATGCTATGATAGTTTTCAGAGTTTGATTCAGGTCATGTAGACGGCATATTTTGATTGTAGCAATTTGAGATTAAAACACGGAGGATTGCCAATTTTATTCCGTTTTTAGGAGCATATTTCTGTCATATAAACAACACTTCTAGAAGATGAATCTCATTTGAGATTATTATATGTCAGTTTGCCTTATGCCCATTACAACCAGCTGTGTGTGTTGTACACTAACCAACTAGCCAACTGTTTGAAAGTGTTAGGTAAAAAATATGACATGCCAAAGATAACCTTAAATGCCTCTGAAAGACTTCAAGTATCAAGAGGTTTGGATGGATATGGGCAAATCTCGAAACTCCTTCATTTTCAATAAACTCGTTGAGGAAATGAAAGAGGGAGGCGGTGTTTGCACAATCAAACAAGTCTGCCACCAGTGGAAATCTTTGAAACATGCTATTTTGACACAAAGAAGTAAGAAGACAACCAGCTTCAGTCGTTCCACTAATCTACAGGTCAGCTGCAACTCTTACTAATTTTAAATCCCGGCTGAAGACTTTCTTTTTGCTGCTGCTTTTAATTGAACTATTCATATCTTACACCGCACTGTATTTTTCGACTTTTAATGTTTATTTTATTATCTTTGCTTTTTAATGACTGTTTTTAAATGCCATTTTCTTAATGTCTTTCATTTTTGTAAAGCACTTTGAATTGCCTTGTGTTGAAAGGTGCTATATAAATAAACTTGCCTTGCCTAATAGTTTGGAGCGATAAACAACACATTTGGCACGTTAGCTGAGTATGAAATGTGTGAATGTAAAGGGGAATATAAATGGAATATTCATTTTCATTAGCCATGTAAATAGCTTCTTTGGAATATTGTCTTTTTTGGAATATGGCAAAAGTGAATATTCCGTATTTGTAAAAGAAGGCTACTCATTGCATTCACTCTCCGCACCAGTCCTGCAATTAATTTCTGAAACCTCTCCCTCCACCGTAGTGTGTACATTATGTTATGATGTGTGTGTCACTACTGTGTGTCTGTTTGACACAGAGACGGGGCAGCTGGTGTGTTTAACTGCCGGCTGATAAGGGCATCTTCCAATGCTGATGGTTTGGTGCCAGAGTAATGAATCTGTTTATGCATGCTATCAGCCTGCGAGGGATGCACTGGTAACTTGCTGTGCATAGATTAACATTTTAATGTGTAGTGGTTAGGCCTAGACTTATCTGTGGAAAAATACTAAAGTGTGTAGCTGAAACATTCAAATGTGATTCCTCATTGAAACCAATTAGTTTGAATGACAGTTCATTGTCAAAAGTTCGAAACCAATTTTTTTTAAATTATTTCTGCCATAAGCATTTATTTTTGAACTAGAGCTTTTTTTTCTTCTAATTTGATGTCAGCACATTATTCATTTATTGGCACATTACCATGCTGACAGGCTGTTTTGTCCGTGCGCATCCAAACCAAACCTAATTTAAAAACAGAGTGCAAATAAGCTTCCAGAGAGTCCAATCATAAAATCATTGAGACAGCAACTGGTACTTTGGTTCAAACACAAACACTATAATCTTGAAGATGACCAGTAAAAGCTATTACACAAATGTAATTTATTTGACCACCTGGGACAGCGGAACAATGTTAAAGAGTGTTTCTAGTTAACAGAAAGTTACATATTATTGTTCAAAAATTTGTCACCAAAACACACATTAGAAAGTAAACACATGTTTAACCTATTTTGGCTAATTTAACAGACACAGAGCTATATTAGCATTATTTGAAGTTGTTTTTCTGGTCACTTGATACATCTACAACTAATATTCACTCTCCTTTTAGTAATTTTTTGGTCTCCACCAAATCCGGAGAAAAATGTCTTCCTCTATAGCTGCTATAGAGAACCGCAGTGACGCGTCCTAAAACCCGGAAGTAAACTTCTTCCGGTTCCATCGTCAAAAAACAATGCAATTTCTCCATAGGGTTTTGGAAAATAGCTCAAAATAAGGTCTGTGGTTGAAACACATTTAAGAGAGGGATCACGTTTTGTTCAGCCAGATAATCTCCACATATCTACGCTACTCTTATAATTTTTGAATCATAAATCTAGTCGCCAGAAGCAAAATGCTAACGTTATGCTATAAAGGAACTACAAGCTAGAACGGCAGGCTCGCACTACTCAATGTCACGCCAACTTAAGATCGCCTCAACTGACTTTCGCGCGCTTGCATATTTTAACAAAGCTTTTCATTTTAGCCACGCTGAATTTAACTAGAAGTCATGGCTCTGTCCATTACCAGTCTAATATCTTTTTACAAAGATGACAAGAAGAGTGTAGATAGAGGAGAGAACCACTACAAGTCAGGACACGTACAACAGTGCAGCCTGGATGAAGGTGTGCTTACCGGTGTTAAGAAATTTAGCGGGAGTGTTTACGTAATCGGCGTAATGACGTACAACGGTCTCGACCATTTCTGTAGTCCACTAATGCCACTTGTTAACAACCATCGTTTTTCCGACACGTAAACTCTTCAGAAATCACCAGCGGGGTCACTGCTGATGTATTTAATGTGGTAGAACAAAACGTGATCTATCTCTTAATTTTGTGTCAAACACAGACCTTATTTGGAGCTATTTTCCAAAACCCTATGGAGAAATTGCATTGCTTTTTGACGAAGGAACCGGAAGTGGTAAAAATGCTAACTTACTTCCGGGTTTTAGGACGCGTCACTGCGGTTCTCTATAGGCCTACACTATGTTCCCTAGCTGATTGCTTACTTTGTCTTTTTTCTAGTGTATAGTAGGTTTATCAAAGCGTTTATCTGAAAACAGTTGTCAACCTCTTGTTTCTGGAAAAGCAGTTGATTAGAGGAAAGCTGTCGGCTGAAAACCAAAGGGATGATCCAAAATAGACCCGTTAGCTTAGGTTAGCATAATGACTGGGGATAGCTAACCTGGCTCTATAACAGCATACACCTACCAGCACCTCTTTAGCTAACTGTTTAACATGTTATATTGCTAATTTAAGATATACAAAAACAGAAATGCAAATACAAGCCATGTTCCTATGAGATGTTATGCTAAGCTAAGATAGCAATCTTGTGTCTGTAGCTCCAAATTTAACAGACAGAAGACACTTATAATAATCATCAGCTTGAGGTAATTTTTATTATTCTTTTTCCTTATTTGCTGTGAGCAAAACTCAAATATTCAAACAAAAATGTAGCAGTCTGAGCAGATGTGATAATCACATACATCAGCAGTAGTAGTTTTCATAGTTGAGGTCAGTCCTGTCCCACAGCAGAGGCTAACCCGTATTTGGCCTGTGTCACTCACAGGAAACGGTCCTTGGCTCAGTTCTCTGCACAGGAAGTCTACTTATAGTGACACTCAGACTGCTGGATGAAGACGCTCTGTTTGTCAACTTCTTCCTCTAACTGTCACACACTTCCCCCTGTTGATCCCAAAATCTTTCTTTGTCTATCTTTTAAGCCTGGGAATATGCCTGAGTACACATTTCGTGATTCAAGGCTAGATATATTGCAGGGGAAATTCCCATAGGAGTGTTGCATTGTAATCTTCTTCATTGCAAACATGTAAATGTATTTAATGTTATTGTTTTTTTTTTGTAACCAGTCATTTTATTTGTCGTAGAACTAACCTTGAATAATTTTACTGCGACAGTGATCTTGATCACTGTTGATCAAAAATCACAAATTATATCATATATCATGTAACAGACTTTGCCGTTTCCGTAAGCGCCATTAGCTTTATTCTACTGTACACCTCATGTTTCTCAAAACTTCAATAACAAATTCTGCAAGTTTGACCTTTCTCGCAAATATTTCATGGATTTTTTACAAGAAATTATGTCAAAGTTCCTAAAATAGAGAGTTGATGCTTTTGTTTTTGTAGCAGTTGTTTCTTGAAGCCACAACTAAAGGTGCCACTAATCAGAGCTATTCAGGATTGGCCCATTAAACTTGTAAATGCTATGATTGGGTTAAGATTCCACCACTAGAGGAGGAGCACTGAAGTCTAGTGATTATGATGTAACAAAAAAATGGAGGACATTTGTCATAGCCAAACTTCCATAGATTTTTTTTGTTTATTTCTTAATAATTTCCTTTTCTTTCATTTCCCCTTCCTTTCTACCTCCCCCAATACCCCCAAAGTAATTTGCCAAAAAACTGCCAAAACCCACCATATCCAAGAGGAATTTGACTTTTTTTTTTTTTTTAACCATTGTGATAATATTGTTATGATGAATTCTTAAGGCCGTCATATTGATGCGGTGAAATGTTATTGACAGCCTCAGACCAAACCAAGAGTGTCTGAGGGTTTTGCAGTTGAGCGCTGTTGAAGGCTGTCTGCTGGGTGTTGTCAGACTGTGGTTTCATACACACAAACATACATGTTGTGTGAAGGCTGCTTCCTCCAAACTGCCATAAATTCAATTTTAGCTTTGTGCTGGATGCCTCCCTGGCTGTGTTTTCCCTAGAAGCACACTTTAAAAATAGAATTCATGTTATGGTTTTGAGATGTTTAACCATGTTGTCATTGTTGTTTTGATGTTGTATCCGAATCACCTCATTTCATTGCAGCTGAAAGAACAATTTATCTTGGAGAACATTCCAGCTGTAATGGAGAGATTTAAAAACGGCTTCGTTCGTATGTTATGCCATCACCAGCCACATTTTTACTCATTTTTACAAACACCGCATGTGGTCAGCATGTCGTCTTGTCTGAAAGGCGCCAAAGTGAATCCACCCTTCTTCCCACGGCACTATTTACTGGATTTCTGTGGTTTGTTTCTAAAAACAGAATGTGTCATTCCGCTTTGGTTGCACCCATCAGAGAAAAACAAAGTAACACTTCAGCATAATCACTGCCTGAAATGGCAATAATCTCCAAATGCCAGTTAAAATAACAGAAACTGGTGTGATGCCAATGATGGCCACTAGAGCAACCTGACCCTTGTCTCTGTTTTTATATCATTGCGTTAAGAGCAACTTTAATATAATTACATTACAATAATGAATTGTAGCCTGTCCTTCGTATTTGTTTTCGTAGTCTATCTGTCTGGTGTGTATAAAAAGAGAACCCAAGGTCAGGGAGAATGCAGCAAGAGAAAGATAGTAGCCATTTAAATGATAACGCAATGGAAGAACTATGAAGAGATGAGAGAAATTAAGTAGACAACCAGTGACAAATGTGGAGGGATGGAAAGAAAGATGTTCCAGCTGTGGGAGGATTATCCAATGGCTTCATTATCAGAACTCAGGAGACCAGAGCGGAGCTGTGTGGTGGCAGCTGGCTGGAAAAGATAGACAAAAGAAAGAAAGTAGGTTCAAGGTTCAAGGTTCAAGGTTCTTTATTTGTCAAACGAACATAGCTACAGTGTAGTTATGTCGATGAAAATCTTGTGTCACAGGCTCTTCTGCTGCCTACTGTCTGAATATACCTCCTCTATCATCCTGCTATCTTTTCTCTGTCCCCCCTTCATTCATCCACTCTCTGCTGACTAATGTAGAGTCAGTAACACTCATGAATGTGATCCATTCTCCGGCAGCATGTTGCGAGCCATTAACTCATGGCAATGATAGCCAGCAATGGATCAAGCACTTATCAAAACAAAAATTATCTGCAGTATATTAGTTAAGTTCTTTTTTAGAGCAAAGAAATGCATCATATTTTGCTGATATGTGTAACCTTTCATGATATGTTACATAGTTTGGCTAGAAAAGCTAGAGATTAAATAACTATCAGTTGCTTTACTACAATATTATTAATTGTAGTACTTTGTACCCTTTTATTTTAACCCATATCATGATATTTTCATGAACTAATCAAAAGAATACTGTAAAATATCCAATTTAATACTTAAAGTAACTTTAAGCATTTCTTAACATTAACCACATGTTGAAATCTATCGCAAAAAGGTGTACATCAATTGGTTGTGCCGAACACCCCTTTGTTCTGAATTGGGAGAACTTGTTTGCTTTTTTCCTACTCAATATCTTAAATGAAATGAAAAAATATAGTCTTATATAATCTTTGACATGTAAGTACAAATAGTTTTTAAGTGATCTTGCAATATCTAGTGTTTGCTGTGAATGCTGTGAGATACAGTATGTAGCTAGCTGGTTTTTAGCTCATGTTAGCTACATTCAGTAACCATAGAAAATGAAAAGAGAATCTCAGTGCTGGTCACATGGAAAACAAACACTCTCAGTAGTCACTTGTTTATTATAGTCCAAAAAATTGTCGTATTTTAAAGTTTAAATCCTAGGAAATATCACACATAGCTGCACTGCCTTGTTGCCAGCTGATAGCCGTTAGCTATGTAACCACTCGTCTACCAACACACTTAAAGAAGGAACACACTGTGCCAACAGGAATGCAATAGCAGTGGCCTTGTGAAAGAGTGCTTACTGGCATGTAACTCAAAATGATGGATGTATGTGGTCATCAGGTAAAAATATGTCATTTTTCATCGGACTGTAGCTGCTAGCCAGGAGGCTTGGCAACATTTGCAGAGTTTGATTATTTATTGGCATTTCAACACACAATAGCGTTTTGTTAGCAGTGTTCAGTAATCTGATTCCACATTTCACCATGGATGTGGTTTTTATAAAAAAAGTGAATTTTGTTATCTTACAAACAAACACTACGGTTGACAGATGTCTGAGTCATCTTATTGTTTTTTTGTTTGAAAGCAGAACAAATAAAATGGGAACGGAAGGAGACTAGACCGTTTGATTTTTAAAGAGTGTTTTGGTATTATTTGCACAGCTACCCTTGTCCGTTGGAGCTCTATAAAGCAGCCAGGTGTTTGCAAGGAAGTTTGTTACACACCTGCATGGCCTTGATTCCTCCTTCCCCTTCATTCTTTTAAATCCTCGACGCTGTTTCCAAGGCTTCAGTGTTTGTCTGCTGTGATCGTATAGCGTCTAAGACCCAGCGCCTTGCCTGTGGCTACAGACTGCATCTATTCTCAGGCCAAATCATTCGAACACATGATCAAACATGAAACAGACTGGTAGCAGAGTTTATCCCTTTGCTGCTTTAGGGCAATCATTTGTTCCTAACATCAAACAGTGACCTCTGGCCTTTCAGGGAGAAAGGCTATTGGTTGTGGGTGCATTTTAAACCTAAAACATGACCATGTGCAGTTGTTGCAATTAAGCGCTGCTTAATACAATTACGTGACATAGAAAAGCAATGTTTGAAATAGATTATACAGAAGAAACTTCCCTTTGCACGTTCAGAAAAGAGGTTAGATTCAAGTTATTTGTGTCTGTATGCATGATTGCTTTCAACACTTTGTAAATTATTCGTAGAAAGTTTACTGAATGCTTGCTGGAGTCAGTAAATCTGTCCTTTACTTAGTTCAGTGTGTGACCAAATGAACATTTTTAAGATCCCCAGTAAGAAAAGGGAAAAAAACTAACTAAGAGAAATACAGGTGAATCTAAAATGTCAAAACCTCAAACATATTTTCTAGAGATTAAATATAAAACTATAAACCAAATTACAAAGGAACTTCATTTTCAAAAGGAAATAAATATTGATACTTAATTCACTTCAAAGTGTAATGGGTTCCTTGGCCCAATCCTTCACTCTTTCACCAAGTTTCAGGACATTTGGTTCAGTCAAATTCTTGTAATGCTGCTGAAAAACAAACCACCTTACCGACAAACAAACCTCTTTGGATGAGGTATTATAGGTAAACAGGGACCAATATGATACAATTCCATGTAATTCTGAACTGTACTTTTGTACAAAATAATTAAACTGGGCAAACACACATTATGTACAGTCCCTTGAGAAATGGCATTGAGTAGGATAGAACAATTGTGAATTTAAATGGCTATTGTAGTGGTATAGCAGCTGTGCAGTGAACAGCTAGATATGAGCTGATACAAAAGGAATGATGGGTGCACGTTATCCTTGCATGAGTTATGAAATGACCCATCCGTTTCTCTGTTATGACATTCCTGATTATCTTCACATTCCCTAAGATGGCCCCTTGAATGTTTAAATTACCACTTCATTTGTCCCAGAGGACATCTGGTGGACGGGAGGATGGAAAGCATACCAAACCTCCTCTACACAGATTCACAGACGCAACTCTAATTTCCTTTTCAAATTATTTTGATATATCCCTTGAACTGCACCCAAGCCGCTATCTTAAGCACTTGGTTATATTTGCTGTGGATAGTCATGCTCCCCAGAGGATTCACCTTTTTAATTTTGGACACATGTTGAGCTTTTGTCTAGCCCACCGTCAAGACAAAATATATATTTCATATACATATCTCACACTTGAGAAACATTTCCGTGAAGTTTGCTTATTCTTGCTCTCAGGAAGATAAACCAGATTCATCTGAATGATTTAATAAGATCCGCCAACAGGAAAAACTGATCTAACTGCAAAGCAAACTCAGTATGTTCTTAGTTGTGTTTTACACTTTGTATTATGGGGTAAACTTAAACAATGTATACGTTCATGTTGCAACACGGATATAAATCAAGTTCTGATATAAGCAGACTTAAATGTTTAAGATGACATCTCAACAAAATTGAGTTTTTCAATTTAAGGATTAATTCACAGAAAATGATAAGCCTTTGAGTAGAAAAAAAGAACCTGTCTGCAGCTGCATTTCGTTTCATCTTTTTTCTTTTTCTGTCATCTCTTGTATTCCTCACATCAACATTTTTGTTCACCATCCAGTTGGCAGGCTGTCAAGCTTCCCTCCCTGCTTCTACATTTTTGCATTCCAAATAAATGGCAAGCCTTCCTTTCTCCCTCGCTTTCATAACCCCTTCAAAAATAAGAAGCAAGAATCCCTCATGTGTGAGGAGGGATCATCCATGCCTGCTCTTCATGAAACAATGCCAGCCTTTCTGCCCTGGCATAAGGGGGAGAGAGGGAGGGAGGGAGGAAGGGAGGGAGGGAGGGAAATAATGAAATAGAGAGATTGAGACTTCTTTGTGTTCAGTGAGAGTTTGTGGACATCCTCCCACAGTCTGAGAGAAATGGGCTTTGATGTGCTGAGAACAAACACCCATACTTACATGCAATATGGGAGCTTAGATTAGAATGTAACAGCAAGTAAGGAAATGTTAAGAAAATACAAATGGCAATAACTCCTATTGCTTTCGTCACTGTGTTGTTTTAAGAACAGAGAGAATCAGAATGCTATCTGGCTAGCTGAGGCTACTTTGATGGCTAATGTTGCTAGTTTGTATAGAATGTGCATGTCATATTGAGTATTACCTCAAGTACCTAGAATGTTTTAGAAGTTAAATTGAGAACTAAGTCAGAAACTACACTGAATATTACCTAAAGAACCTATAGTTAGTATTACCCAAAGTACCTTAGCAAAAGTACCTATAGTGTATATTAATGAAAAATACCTAAAGTGAGTATTACCTAAACTGAGTATAACCTGAAGTTTATAGAAGAACCTATAGCGAATATTACCTCAAGTGCCTATAGCAAGTGTTACCTTAAACACCTATAGTGGGTATCAACTAAATAACTATAGTCAGTACTATCTAAAGTACCTATAGTACTGTATGTTATACCAAAAGTAAATATTGGGAGTACAACTTAAAGTGACTATAACGTGCCTATATATATATATATATATATATATATAAATATATATATATATATCAAACTACCTAGTAGTATTTATTACCTTAATTACCTAAAGTGAGTATAAGTTACCTATAGTTTGTATTACCAAAAGTACCTTTAAGGAGTAATACCTAAAGTGTCTCTACCAAAGGTAACTAAAGTGAGTATTATCTACAGCAGCTTTATTGAACATTACCTAAAGTACCAAAAGTGAGTATTTCCTACATTACATGAGTTATACCAAAGGTACCTAGTGAGTATTACGTTAACAACAATAGAGCAGTGGTTCTCAACTGGTCAGGCCTCAGGACCCACTTTTTTCCTTTGTCAATAAATCGCGACCCGAAATTTTGAACCACTGAAATCTATTCAACAAAAAATCGTGCTTTTCAGAATACAATATTAATTAAAGTGAAGTACAGTGCATATATCCCTTATATCCCAGAACTAAAGTATGCTTTTAAAAAAGGTTTAATGAGATGA
The DNA here is from genome assembly GCA_031216635.1 of Dissostichus eleginoides. NCBI lineage: Eukaryota > Metazoa > Chordata > Actinopteri > Perciformes > Nototheniidae > Dissostichus > Dissostichus eleginoides. The sequence goes on along the minus strand of CM062268.1, from coordinate 9,675,298 downwards.
TGGTCATCAATTTTCTAGAATCAAAGCTGAACTGTATAACATAAAAAGGCACACTTGTATTGTACTCAATAAAAAGGCAGACTTGGAGCCAATCCTGCAAATTCACCACACGTGAAAAATGTGACATGCTGAAAACCCAACCCCAGAAGGGGGGTCTGGGGGGATTCTCCCCCAGGAGATTTTTAGAAATACTAACATATAACTACGCATTCTGGTACACGCTGAGAAGAAAATATATAAATCTATTAGTACCCGACTTATTAATAATATTTTATGCCATTGTTTGTTTTTCACTTAGTTCTGACAGCTGAACCTGCTGCTCCACACAGAGAGAAGAGCAAAGAGGAGATTGTGGGTAAGCGTAGAGAGCTCCCATTGTTCTGTGACCTGTCAATCATCAAACCGGGGGTCATATTTCATTATGTGTTCATTTTTATCTGAAGTTGTACCCATGGATGTATAAAGAATAGTTCTACCACAAAGTTATTCTCCGTGGGGACTTCCGGCAACAATCTCGATTCTGATTGGCCAGAAGACTCGAAAAAACATCAGCAAATATGTTTTATTGAGAAAATGATCACTACGTGACAGAAGTTTTCAAAACCATTGATGGTCTCCGGTACTTCCAGTCCAACGCCTACTGCATGCACAGCGTTAGAAAATCGGGCCTTCAAAATATCACACAATCACTCACACATCTGCGACCCACTCGAAACGGGTCCGCCCACCAGTTGAGAACCACTGCTATAGTGAGTATTACCTAAAGTACCTATAATGATTATTACCTAAATTATCTACATCTAATATTACCTAAAGTACATATACTGAGTATGACCTAAAGTGAGTATTACCTAAAGTACATATACTGAGTATTATCTAAAGTACCTATAGTATGTTTAACCAAAAGTACCTATACTGAGTATGACCTAAAGTGAGTATTACCTAAAGTACATATACTGAGTATTATCTAAAGTACCTATAGTATGTTTAACCAAAAGTACCTATACTGAGTATAACCTAAAGTACCTTTAGTGCTGATTACCTAAATCATCTTCAGCGAGTATTACCTAAAGTATAGCCTTGGGCTCTAATCCATGAAGACTGCTGCCTTAAAGTGACGTCACTTTCCAGCCCCAAATCTAATGTCTTTGTGGTATCATTGATGGTGGTGCTGTCACAGAGGCGACTATATCACTTACAAGTTATCTAAAACGCTGATGGAGAAAAACACTTTTACTGGACTGGGCCCTGATCTATATTGTTGATTCCTCCTACAACGAGTTCACTACTCTACACTTCTATTTCTGAGCTTTATTTGTATCAAATCCCTTCAGTCATCACTCTCTCTTCCTCCTTTCCTCTTTTCTTCTTCGTCTTCTTCGTCGTCTCTTTTGATCACTGCTTAAACACACACATGCGCACACACACACACATGTCTCTGTTATCGGGGATTTTGGTGCTGCCAGTCAGGAATGTAGGTCTTAGTTTAGTGGAGCAAGCAGCAACAGGTCCTCCTCCTGAATGGGAGCTTATGGAGGATACTGCACCGGTTGCTTATAGACAAAGAGCTGAGATCAAGACAGAGAGACAATCTGTGTTTCATGACAAGAAGAAGCAGCATTGAAGAAATTGTCATTCAGTCTTAGAGGTGTCCCGGTTAATCGAGTCCACACTGATAGGATTGAGTCAGTAGCCAGGAGCAGCTCTTTGCAATGGAGGCTCTGCGAGTGCTGGACAACTGGAGACAGGTAATTATTATATTAAGATACAGCAAAAGACAGGTTAACACAAGACATTTGGTTGAAATATTGCTTTAAACATGAGCTGGGAAGCATTTTTGCGTTAGTTCCCTCTGGCTCAGAAAATAGTTTTGCACAAAAGTGTTTCCAGATAGACATTTTCCCAACATTTGTTTTTATTTTTTGTGATTAACTGCTTCCTGAGGCTGACTCCGTTGCTGAATATCCTTCCATGGGAATGTCAGAAGAGCAAATAAGATGATATTGCAGCAGTGTGTTGTTATCCTGAGGGCAGAGCACATCAGAAACATATTTTCCATCCTGGCTGCAAAACATTTGAAGGATGCAAATGACTCCGGGTGTACGCTGTGAATGTGTTTTCTAACCTCTCCATGTGTTTATCTGTGCTTCTTATACCAAATCTGGCCACTTAACACGTGTACGGACATGGAATATATTTATAGCTGTTTGCTCTGTGCTGACTTGATAGAAATGGCCCTAAAACTACTGAGTAAGAAGGGAGGAATTTAGGCACAGTGTGTGTTTTTCATAGTGACTGAGAGACAAGAGAACAGCCAAGGTGGCTGATTTCCAGCGAATGTGTCAACTGCCAAGAGATTTAAATGTGTGTGCGTGTTTTACTTCCTCTGAGCGCATTGCTAAATGCTGTCTACCATCTGTTGTGTGCGTGAGTGCGCTGACAGCATGAATCACACCTTGACACATTAAGGCAGAGTGGGGAGGGGGAATCCCATTAAGCAGGATTTTGATAGTTACTATCTATTGTTGTCCTGCAGAGATGAAGTCATCCGTGGACACTTTTGGTTACTCATAGTGTGTCTGATGAATGTTCTCATTTCCTCCCTCAGGACATGCATGTGTCGCAGGGAGCCGGGGACAGCTCAGTGGACATGGACCGGCTGAACAGCAACATGCCCGAGTTTGGAAGGAAAACACACCAGGTGCTAAAGGTGAGTGTGTTTTGGGGATAAGGGTGATGGGAGAGGACATGACAGGAAAGAGTGGGAGTCATATGTTATCTGTCATGGTGGAAAGTAAACACATTTACTTTACTTGTACTTTATTGGAGTATTTCTGTTGTGTGATAGTTCAAACTTCCGCTTCCACTGTGCAATATACACTTACTGTATGTGCATTTACGCTTTACTTTCATTGGTTTACTGCTACTTTTTACCATTGTTTACCACAATTAAAAAAATAAAAATAAATTATTTTACAGTTTTAAATCTGGATTCAAAACTATTCATTTAGAATAGCTCCAGCTTCAGCAGATACAACAGTAACATGCTGCTCTTACATTGATGATTGAGTAGGAATTATCATTATATCAATCAAACCAGTACGTTTACTCTAATACTTTAACTACAGGGTTGTTAATGCAGGGTACTTACTTGTTTTGGAGTATTTTTACATTGCAGAATTTGTACTTTTACTCAAGTAAAGGTTCTGCATACTTCAACCCAGCGTTTCCGCCAGGGGGGCGTCTTGCCGTCATTTGACGCCCTTATTCAGCTCGGGACGCCCTGAACCCGAGCCGAGGGCGTCCAAAAAAATAAATAATTCGAGAGAAGATCGAGTTGTTATCGCTTGAAATGACGAAAAGGAAAAAGGACAAGGACATCCCTCTGTTGGAGGGGCAAAGGAGTCTGGTGGGATTCTTTTCGCCTCCAGCAAAGCATGTTCCTGTGACGGAAAGTGTACTGCCGGCGAGCCTTGACGGGGGTGCAAGTGGAGCATGCGCGTGAACTGCGAGCGCCGGAGCCTCGCAGTGGCGAAACGGAGGCTCCGTGGTAAACTTGGTAAAATGAAGAGCCGTTTAGGAGCCGAAAGAGCCGGCTCTTCTTAGTGAGCCGAGCCAAATGATCCGGCTCACTAATACGTAAAGAGACAGTATCTATAACTTAAGGGACACACAGTTAGAGCTCTCTTCTACTCACAACAGCATCCATTGATGTTAAATGTCACCACAGAGCCTACCCTGTCAGATGTTTGGTTCTCAAACTTCCCGTTGGTGATGGATACAGAGTTGCAGGCACAACTGGGGGGGGGGGTGTACAGCAGGTCAGGTCAGGTGGTACAGCTGGGTGGGACACGTCCTGACAGCATATGTCAGGATGTGTAAAGCAGGAATCTTCAGGCAGAGTCAGTAATTAGACAGAACCGGAGATTGGATGTCTGTGTTTCCCACCTGCTGGGTCAATCACATTAGGTGTTAAGGGGAGGGGTGTGTGTGTGTGTGTGTGTGTGTGTGTGTGTGTGTGTGTGTGTGTGTGTGTGTGTGCTTAGTTAAGCTACAATTGGGGACTAAAGTGTGAACATTTTGGAATAAACACATTTCTGTCTATTTTTGGGCTAGGGTAATTCTCAACAAAATAATGATAATAATAATACATTGAATTTTTATAGGCTTTTCCTAATGCTCAAAGACGCTTTACATAAAACAAGAAAAGAAACAGTACAAAGAAAAAATTATGTGGTATCTGTGTGTGTGTGTGTATGTTCAGTAACTACTTCTATATGTATCGTAGTTATAAGGAATACAAAATGGAAGATAAAACCCTATTAAATGTTATGTTTTCTCTAAAGAAACTGTGATAATCTGGAATTGTTTCGTGTCTAAAATCGTATTAAGGCACTATAGAATGATGCAGTGATTTCGGTATACAGCCAAAAGTAAACTCTGTGGCAAACCCACATCATGATACTTATAATTTTTTGTTCAGCAGGATAATCTCCACATATTAACAACACGTTGTAAGAATGTTCCGATCGGATATCGTTAGGCTGTAAACAAACTTTAAACATCACAGTCGCATGGCTGCGCTTCACCAATGCTAAGCTAAAGGCAGAGTTTTGTATGTGTGATGACATTTAGTAGTTTATTTAGTCACTCTCGTAAACTTGTGTTAACCACAAACCTTATTTCATGGATTAAATCAGACATTCAAAAAGATTTGACTTTGACACTAGGGAATTGGAAGTGGTGATATGCTAAGTCTTTTACAGTACGGGTTTAACGACTCCTTCCTGCACCACTCCAAAAGTGCCATTTCCTTAAAAAAAAAAATACATATATATATATATATATATATACTCACCGGCCATATCATTAGGTACACCTGTTCAACTGCTCGTGAAAGAAATGGGAAAATATCCAGTCAGTGGCAGTCCTCTGGGCCAAAATGCCTTGTTGTGGCCAGAGGTCAGAGGAGAATGGCCAGACTGGTTCAAGATGATAGAAAGGCAATGATAGTTGATAGATGATAGTTCACTGTACTCAAATGGCCTCCACAGTCACCAGATATAAATCCAATAGAGCACCTTTGGGATGTGGTGGAACCAGAGATTGACGTGCAGCCGACAAATCTGCAGCAACTGCGTGACGCTATCATGTCAATATGGACCAAAGTCTCGGAGGAATGTTTCCAGCACCTTGTTGAGTCTATGCCACGAAGAATTAAGGCAGTTCTGAAGGCAGGGGTCTGACAAAGGTATTATTTGTCCTGTCTTTAACACTTAGGATTTTAGCGACTAGAGACGAGTCTTGTTGGCAAGGACTATGTTTTTTCCAATTTGTATTGAAAATACTCAAGCCAGACAGATTCAAGATCCAATAACTTTATTATTAATATACATGCATGAACAGTGCTATACAAATAAAGTTATTATTATTATTTAGTTCATTTATTTGTATATTAGCTTTTTCAGACTCAAATATATTGTTTTTAAAACTTTTCGCATACTTAAAGAATTTACACTTTAAGAATAAATAAGGCATGACAACATAAGTGATGCAAAATAAGTTATAATAGATAAAGTAACAAAAAACACAGATACAATCAGTCTAGTGCATGGAATTGACTTGTAAGTTAATGTTAGAAAATGTAATATAAAGTAAAGACTGACAATAACACAGATTATGTCACCTAGTGTGAAAAAAGTGTTGATGATAAACACTTAATCAAATACAATATGATCTAAGAAGAATTGACGTTGCATGCACTCATTACACTATGATGCTCTGCATGTATCAGGTTGTTGCAGTGTGCTCCACATGGGAGCAGCAACACACAGAGAATGAGGTTGAAGGAGTCCTGCAGTGTTGGCATCTGGCCCCGCCCCCCTGCTGCCATCACTCCCAGTAAAGCCCCCCCACTGCCTCCCAGTCTCTATCTCAGCAATCCTCTTAGGCTTGACCCCACTTCACAGACGGCAACAGCACAATCACATAATCCTATTAGCACACACAGCTAGCTAGCCAGCCTAGAGCCGAGTCAATGATCGCGTACAGGTTGTAAATAAGAAATGTGAAAGGGCTCCAAAGTGGGACAAAAAAACGCTGTCGCAGCAGGTTTTAAAATGTTAATCCACGGCGCCCATCAGAGTTCATTTAACACTTCACCTGGCACAGAGCTGACCTTAGCCGTGAATGCTAAATGATCAGCAGTCACTGTTTCACACAGCATGTCAAATTCTAGTCATGCTGAATTATAAAGGATGCTAAATCATCTGTTAAATTGTGAAGCAAAATGTGTCCACCTTGGGTTCCTGTGAGTCGGATGCTTCTACATTTTGATGTACAGTATTTTTATTGAAATATACTGTTATTTCGATATGATTTGGATAAAACACTACATAAAGCAATACTTAAGTAACACAACAAATCATTATGTCCAATGTGTGATCTTAAAACACATGTGTGACGGATTGGTTTAAAAGTTAGAGGGTTTAATTTGAAGAAAGAAGGAATATAGCTAACAGATCCAAGTATTAACGAGGCCCTATTCCGCCTTTTTTGGGTGACCCTTTCCTGTATTGGACCACACAATCCCCCCCGCTGCCTGAAACGCCTCCATTGGACTCCTTTGTTTACTTTAGTAACATAGTGACATCACTATGTAACACACCCACTTCTATTGGCTAATACTCCAACACATTTACGAGATTAGGGGCGGGACATCTCTTAGCTGTCAAAACAGAGCCAGCCAGCTAACCAATCAGAGCAGACTGGGCTCTGGTTTCAGACAGAGGGTGAAAAGAGGTGCTGCAGCACAGGCAGTATGAGGAAAATAAAGAGCTTTTTGAACATTAAAGCATGAAGACATGTCACAGAGTAGAGGCACAAAATACAAATATGAGCATGTGGGAATCTGGAAACCTTTGATATATCCTAAGAAATGCAAGAAATAGAGATTCCATAACATAGGGAATTGTTTAGTAGAGTTTTTAATCTTGTACCTTCTGTGACCTTGTCATTGTACTTATAAGGTAAAGCTAATAAACAAAAATAAATCACTCAATAAAAAAAAAAAATCGACAAGCGCTAAAGGGATAATCATTCCAAAGGAAGTCCTGGTGTATATTTCATTCTTTCTCACCATGTTCTATCTTTAGAATAATTGATGTTACACAACAGGAGATGTCATTTATTATTTTAAACCCTGGGAGGCAAAGAGAAAGAGTCATTTAACACTAAGCAGATGTCTAAAAAGCAGAATAGTCTTTATGTCGAGGCGTCGCTGCGGTGAAAACTGCTCTTCACAAGCTTATCTCGTCGAGCGCCCTCCAGGAGCTCCATGTTTCTTAATTGCAGACTGCTGTTGCTATGGCGACGTCCCTTCCCCCTTGCTGTGCCGAGAGCACGCAGCGGCGCTTTAGGCTTTAAGGGGTAGACGACACACACATACACACACTTCCTCTCACTGTGTAGTAAGATATGTTAACGGTCTATGGAAAGGACCTCCTATAGCGAAACACATAAGTGAAGCAGGAAAGCTGCAGCGTGTGCAGGAATATGAGTGGTATCTCCTCAGTGCCACATAACTACTAAGTTTGTGTCATGCACAACTAATTAATTCAGCTAACGGAGAGGAAACACTACTGGTCAGGTCCATGGGGTTCAGTTGTGGGGAAATAGAGAAAAAAAAGTGACCTCTTTACTTTCGAGGTGTAGATTACATGCAGTATGTCGTAATGTCCAGTTTTGGATAACAACGTATTAAATGTCATCAGGATTACGTTGCGTATCATATCACAAAGAGGTTTTTTAATCAGTACAGATTGCATTGGAAAAAGTGCAAATAAAGTCACATTTCCAAAGATAACTTTTTTAATTACAGTATGGCCTTTATTTAAGACAGATAAATGAAATAAAAATAATGTCATATTATAACGACCCTCTTTAAGAACCCCCAAAATCACACCCTGTTTTTTACAGGTATATTGCATATTTCCTTTTTTTATCTTGGCAAAAGAAATTGAATGGATGAAAAGATGGATGAGGTCTATGGGGTTGTTTGTTTGTTTTACTTTTGCCTTTTTATTCTCACTTTTTAGTATAGCTTGCTGCATGTATCGTACATTTCCCCTAATAATAAAGGTATTCTGATTCTGATGTATGCATGGTTTATGTACAGTAAGTGCATAGCTGCATTTGTAAAATGTTATGAGTAACAGACGAACAGTCATGTATATAGATTATACTGTATATATCTATTTTCTAATATCAATGTAAAATCTGCTTCTGTTCTGTTGTTTATTGTGAGCTCAACTCAAAAAAGGAAAAAAGCGTCCAATGATCCTGCTGAACGGGACATTCAAACCTAACCAAGAACCCAAAATAAAGGCAATAATAATTTACACTGTATTTGTGACCTTTTTTCTCCTCTTCAGAGCACTCCTCTGGATTTCATTGAGACGGGGAAGGGTCTGAAGTTCCAGGCAGAGCGCCCCCACCTGGTGAGCCTGGGCAGCGGACGTCTGAGCACCGCCATCACCCTGCTGCCCCTGCCCGAGGGTGAGACCCCGCTGTGACACCCACACTTAGCTTAGCTTCACAGAATCACACAGATGCTACGGACGTCTTTGTCACGATATATCACATATATCAGGATGCACAATTACACTGACTTAATTTATAATATTACATACAAACTCAAGTTTCTCAGAAAGTGTATTGCGATATGTTTTGAGGTAATATCAATTCAAGATCGCAATTTAGTTTTTGTGAGATGACCTATATCAGGGTGAAAGATGCCATATCGCCCAGGGCTAAGTCATAACATTGCAGTATAACATTCATTTGAACAATGGTCCACAAAGATGCACGCACGCCATATGCACGCACGCACGCACGCACGCACGCACGCACGCACGCACGCACGCACGCACACACACACACACACACACACACTACTATCTCTGGGGACCTGACCCTGTTATCACCTCTCTATTGTCTCATTTCCACCGCAGGCCTCACTCGACTTAGTACGGTTTTGTTAGGCCTTGTTAGGCCTTGTTAGGCCCGGCTCACTTTAATGCTGTGCTTCCATTACAGTTTAGGAACAGGGGTAGTATCTATAGTAACGCAGAGGGGTAGGCCGTGACGTCATCTTCAGAAAAACAACATCAGCGGTTAGCTTTTAGCACTCAAGCTCACAGCTCCTCATATCTGTTCAGAAACTAGACAAAAGTACAAACCAAAGACTGTCTGTGTCATGGCGAATACAGTCGCTGCTTTATTTATGTCTGTAGGCCGTTGTTGTGAGTGTGGACGGTCGGAGCATATAGTGCGTTAGCTTAGCCGATCTCCATTCAGACAACACGCATTTTAAAATGTTTTTCGCCTGCCTTCTGTCTGCAGACTTGTCAAAGCATTAATTCATGGTTTTTACTAACCGGTATCAGTATGTTGTTACTTCGGCATCATTTTGAAACGTCTATTACAATTAAATCACGGTCAAATATGTTCATCTTGTTGTAGTTGTAGCCCCCTTGCCAGCGATTCTCTCACTAGTTTAGCATATTCAGCCCGGTTGTTGGCCCGCTTGTTGGCCCGATAGAACCACGATTTTGTCGGGCCAGAAAAAAGGTGAAAAAGTAGCCCCGGGCCGGAACTAGGCCTAGTGGAAACGCAACCAAAAACGGGCCCGGCACGACACGGCACGCTTAAACCGCGCTCCGCGCCATGGTGGAAATGCGCTATCTCTCTCTCGTCCTTGTCGGCCTCTTTGTGTTTCTGTCTGGTGACCTCTTAGCTCTTTCTTTGATGCCCTGACATTAGGAGAGCACTCCTGACACCACAATATAGACAGAGATATCCCTGGCTTAAGCAACATTTTGTGGACATTCAAGCAAGGGCTTCAATATAAAGGATTCTCATTTATATTTAAAAGTCCAGTACGCCAGCTTTTGTTATATAAAACGAATTGTTGCAAATTGTATTTTATTGCACTCAGCTGGAACCTTTAGGCAATTGTTCAGGTGTCATTAATCTTTTAATTTGTGGGTCTATAAACATCTATTTCTGTCCGTCTGTCCGTCTGTTGGCCTTCCTGCCTGTCTGTGCCTCTGCAGGCTGGTATGCAGGGAGATTCCACAGATTATGTCCAGGCAAGGACAGTGTGTGTGAGTCAGTGTCTGTGTCTGTTTGTCTGTGTCTGTGTCTGTGTCTGTGTCTGTGTCTGTGTCGGTGTCGGTGTCTGTGTCTGTGCAAAGGTGTATTTGCGTGTTACGCTTGCCTTTGACATTTTATTAGCTTCTGGAGGGCGTTAGCGAAACTATTGTTTCTAGGTAGGGGGGGCTGTCCCTCTTTCTTTTATAAAGTCTCTGATTATTGTCCAGCCACAAAGATACACATCTTGATAACTCTTGTGAGTCAGTTACTACTTTAGCCTCTTAAAGGTAGGGTAGGTAATTCACTTCAGAAACACTTGTTGTTATATTCCATGGAATGCTCTTAACATCCCGATAGCAATGAATACATTAAATGCTTTGACAATAAATATATACAAATATTTCATCTGTGGAAGCCGTGGCGCTGTAAAAAGCACGACCAATTATCTGCCTCGGCCCGCGGCAGATAATTGGATGGCCTACCTGCCTGTCAGCCTTCCGTCTGTGCACAAACTTATCTCGTGCCCTCATTGGTCATGTGCGCGTTCGTGTGTGTTGGAGGAGGGGCTCTGTAAGGAAGTCTGAAGGAAGGGGCAGATTTTTTTTGGTTGTGTACTTTCAAATTCTAGCTTACTCGAGCTGGTTTCTCCATGCTTACCTACCCTACCTTTAAGGCAGTGAGAGAAATTCAGCCTTATTATGCCCTGGGTTTCGACTCTTAGGTTACAGACAGGCAGACCTTAGTTGTTGGTGGAGGTTGTTGAATTCAGCCAGAATAAGTACCTGCCTAAATGTAATCAGTTAAATCTAAATTCCATATAATTACTGGTTATAGTGGTCATCATTTGATCTCAAAATATGGATTTGGATTATGAACACTTTGGCCTGTCATATCAAATATCACTAATTTTACATATTTATTTCCAAGTTAGAATTTTGTATTCCTTTTATTTTAATGTATTTTATGATGTAAGTAGGTGCATGTGTAGGGAGGAAGGATAAAGGTTTGGATATGCTCCGGTTTGTATGGTACTCAATGTTAAAGACTGAGAAAATCAATGAAAAGACTTTAAAAAAATCCTTTGATATATATACATATATCTTAACAGGTAATATTGGTTTATCAATATCCTCTTTCTTCCCCAGGCCGGACCACAATGGGACATGGTCCCATGGACATCAACCTGCAGGGCCCCGGAGTGGCTGCCCAGCACTGCTACATCGAGAACAGGTCGGGGGTCATCACGCTGCACCCCTGTGGGAACCTCTGTGCCATCGACGGGCTCCAGGTCACTCAGCCCGTCCGCCTGTCGCAAGGTAGGAATCAGCCCAAACATCTGTATTATATAACTCAGTGTGCTGGAGGCTTCCTGTTGCTGCATTCAGAGAGCACTGTGAGCAGGGTTGGGAATAACGGATAACATGTGACAAGATTTTGTAATCAGGGTAAAAAATAAGGCTAAAAGTAATCCATTACAGTTACATAAAAAAAGAACGGATTTAGATTACAAAACAATTTAATTACGATATATATTATGAAACACATACACACTAAAAACGTCAAGAGTCTCACAACACCGAGTGAAATGAGTCTCAACGAAACCATAGCTAATCTGCAATTTATCTCGACCATCATGTTTTAATTTAAAAGGAGAAAAGGGAAACAAAAATAGTCTTCAGTACCAAGCAGTACTTCGAGATGTTAATACCCTGTCATTATCCAAAGAGTGGACATATCATTTGAAGAAAGATTTGGAGGTAAATGCGTTATAAATAATACTATTTTGTTGTCAATGGCACACTGCCTGAACTTGCTTTTGGATTGTCATTTAGGCAATTTGTTGGTGTAGTGGGTGGACACCTGACTTGTAAAATATTCTGTATGCTTCATATGTTTGATTTTTATTTTCTATTTATTGGCACTGCATTTGATATTGAGGCAATCCAAACGGGAATAAATCAGGTTACTTCACTTTTATATTGTGATGCTAAGATTAGGTTACTCATTACAAAATAATTCCAGGTAGTAAGTCATTATTATTTTAATTTTTTTTAAGATTTTGGGGCAACCAGTGCCCTTGTTGTAGAGACAGAGTTGAATGACAGAAGGGATGACATGCAGCAAATGGTCCCAGACCGGATTCAAACCCCGGTCTTCTGCTTGGGGACCAAGACCCAAAACATGGGCCACCATCTCTACCAATCGACCTATACAGTTGCCCTGTAATACATCTTTAAAGTTATCTTCCCAACCCTGAGTGAGTCAGTGCAATCAGATCTCATATTTTTACCTTATTTTGACGTTACTTCTCCTTGGTATGGATTTTTTTATTTTCTCCACTGTAGATGAAACATTAGAGGAAACCAATGACCAGACGTAAATGATGTGTGTTTTTACTGAAGAGTATGATCTCAGTAAGAAATCAATCCATCGGCTCTCTGCCTCAAAGGAAACCATTCAGCAGCTCTGTTCAGTAAAAAGCACAGTCTGGGCTTTTAAATAGCCTTCGATTGAGAAAAGCCTGAGGTTCCTGTGTTAACGAGTTAACAGAGAGGACCTGTGCATGCAGATATTGAAGAAACCAGAAATCAAGAGAGGAATTGATTTTCTATCTGCTTCATACTGGGTGGATCTTTGGCGCTGCGGACAATTTTACAAAAGTGATTCCCTGGGATTGGCTTTCTAAAGGTACAGGATTGCTTTTAAATGAAAGTAGGAAAGCGAGGGCAGAGGTTGACTGGACGCCTCATCTGTCTACCACTAACAGAAACCCACTGAGTGAAAGTCACTATGTAACTGCAAAGATCTCACTGAGTATGGAACTTAGAAAAAGAGGTGTACAGATATTCAATCAAATCTCTGAAGGGAAGGTTCAGGAAATATACTGGAATGTTAGGGAATTCACCAAATGCAAAATGTATTAAATTGGTTCTTACTCATTGCATTAAGCGCTGTTTTTTAGATGAGCAGTGATAGAACTGCATAGCTGCACACTTTCAGAAGTTACAGGAAATATACTTTCTGGCTTTGATTCCTAACAATTTACTCACTGATCTTGAGACATAGCACCAACTTCAAGGAAAACTTAACTTACAAAGCCATCAGTTGTAGATTCATTATTAACCCTGTGTCACCTTGAATTCTTCAAGATAGCTTTGATCTTCTCACATTCCTCCATAGTACACAAAGAATCCAAAAGCAGAGAAAGGTGTTGATGAATTGAAGTAAATGGGGGGGGCTTGTTATAAACTATATCAAAACATCATTTTTAAAAACTGTCAAACAACTCATGAAGATGGAACAAGTCTAATATATTCAGTCGTATTCTCAGAACCTCACAAAAACATGCATTGTTAGTAAACCGGTAGTAAAAACGCTTTAGCAATGTATTGCAAAGTGCATTTACATTATGAGGCTTCAACTGTCTGAGCAGACTTTTGTTCCAAAATGTATTTTTAGTATGAAATACATACGTGGAGCATTGGGAGACATCCACTGTATTTGTCTAACTCTAACAGTTAAAGCCTGATATTAACTTTGGTTAAACAGAACTCTAAATTGTATCTCCATAACTTTCATTGATTGATTGCACATTTCTTCTTCCACTTATATATATATATTTATAATAACTGTCACAAAAGGTTATTTCCCTCTGGGATTTATAAAGTATTTTGATTGATTGATTGATTGATTGATTGGTTGGTTGGTTGGTTGGTTGGTTGTGGTTGGTTGGTTGGTTGGTTGAAATTGAATTGGAATTGTAACTATCATCAAGCCTGTTTTACTGTTTATATGAACAGCTGAATATTGTTTCTACGACAGAATTAAAAACTGTTAACTCGTCCTTTCCAGAAAGTATGGTTTGGCACATGCTTTTTCTCCAATATATAACACTGAACTCCCCGCACAGATTTCCTAATATACCAACACCTAAACTTATCATATGAGACAAACACTATAGATGTTGTACTTGAGTAGGTTGACTTACAAGCATGTACATCATAATCCCCAACGGAGTTCCTAAAAAATCTATGAGGAAGTGAAACTGTGAACTACGTAACTGTTGAGTAATTCATAGAAATACATGGAAGTTTACCTCGGTAAGTTATGAGAATGAGGTGAAGGGACACTACTCATCATTACTCACAGGATGTGTTCTTCCTACATATTATTTCTCATTTCACACTTGGTTCCGTCATTTCTTTAATCAACTGATGTTACTGTTATTCATTCCCATAAAGTACATTCCTTTATCTAAGTCAGCGGTTTTCAAAGTGTGAGGCGCGCCTCCCTGGGGGGGGATTATTAACACACACAGTTGCGTTTTTGGCTCAAAAAGCGTGGGATGTTGGTTATTTTCTCCATCTAGGATGACACCAAAAGCCTCCCAGATGTTGGATTTCGCTCTTGAGGAAGAGTTATTTACAATGCTGTTTTCTCCGCTAGAGAGCTTCACCTCAGCCATTTCGAATGTGGCGCGCTCAGCAGCAGATTGAAGCGGTGCAGAGGTTATGATTATGCGCGGTCCCGCGGGGGAGAGGTCTGAGGATTTAAACATTAAATTAAATTATTATTATTTAAATATATTTATTATGCAACACCCGCGACCCGACCCGCATCTTCTTTCTTTTACCCAGAACCGAACCCGGAAAAAAATGTTTGAAAAAATACCACCCGCGAATCACTTTTTTTGCGGGTCACCCGTCGGGTACCCGACCCGATGCAAGACTCTGATCCCCGAATCATCCGCCTGTGTGCATCAAAGATGCAGATTCATCGTTCCCACTGGGGTGAGTGTAATAAGGAGGCAAAGTTGATGTTCAGTGTGTTGCCGTGAGCATATAAGGATTTATCCACGATGTTGAAAATGTTAAACATTTTTTTTTAAATGTTTAGAACATAAAGATAAAAAGGTTTAATGTTTTAAGGAGGTGACGCTACTCAGCCAATCAAATCGGTGCAGTCAGTGAGCAATTTCAAATGGCGTGCTCAAAAAAGAGAAAGGTAGACAGCGAAAACAGAGCATTTAATGACATTTTCTCTTACGCCCCGTCCACACGTACGCGGTGAAAAAATCTTCCAACGCTTCTGCCCATTCACTTTGAATGGGGTGACGTCACTTCGCCTCACTTTTCCCCGAACTGCATTGTGGGAAGCAGAGCGGCGATTTACAGGCGTTCCAGGATTCAAAAGTTGAACATTGTTCAACTTTTGACGCCTGGAAATCTTTGAGGTGGAAGCGTCAGCCAATCAAATCCCGTTTATGCAAATCTGACAGTACAAGCGCTAGCCAATCAAACCGCGTGTAAGCTGGGAGTGACATACCGCAATTCATTTCTATATTCCTAACAAAATGGACGAGAAATTAGTTATTGCGGTAGCAAATCACCCGGTTCTTTATGACCAGTCCCTATTTACCTACCGGGATACATACCGGAGGAACCAGGCATGGAGGGAGGTGGCAGAGACAGTGGGTGAAACTGGTAGGTTTTCGCCTGTTTGGGATTTTATATCCAGTTTACTTCGTTTTAACATTGCTAGCAAGCATAGACAGTATATTATATATATAGACAGTTTTTTGCTTTGTATGTCGGGGGCGGGAGATTCATGTGATTGGTTGTTGGTCGCGTTCCTCGCAAAAAATCCCCAAGCTTCAGACACGCCCACCGCCAAGATTTTTTCACCGCGTACGTGTGGACGCTGCGTTATTGGACCTCTTTGAAATGCAATTGAATACCCCTGCATTATAGCAACAACAACAATAATAATAATAATAATAATAGCAGTAATAATTGGGAGGGGGGGCACGGCTGTTCTTACGTTCTCTGAGGGGAGGCTCACCTTCCCACACTTTGAAAACCCCTGATCTAAGTAATTACATTTTATTTAGCTGATATCTTTATCCAAAGCAACTTACAAGTGCTTTAAATCATAAAGATACAAAACTCAGGTTTGACTGACCAAGGTACAAACAAAACAGAAGATGGCAAATGTGTATACTTTCTGATTTTCTTGACACTCAATTCCCCAGATCAACTTAGTTTGAACCAATCCGACAGAATCAAATCATGTTGGAGAAAAGAACAATAAAGAACAAATATATGTCATTGAGCGCCAGTGGGAAAAAATGATACCAAATGTGTTCACCTTCAAAAACTAAACTGTGGTCAACAAAAAACTTGCAGAATGAAAAACTTGTGTGTTTACAATGGCATCACGATTGGTTAAGAATAGTTTTTGAATTAAGATCTAGGACTTGGGGAATTAATGCAGTGACAAAATTATGACTTGATCTCACCTCTGCTATTCATTGTTCTGCATGGCTTGATGATGTGTGTACTGTATGTGCAGTAGGTACATGTGTGTTGTGTGTCCCTCTGTCTTTTGGTATTTCATCCTGCACTTTGGCAGGGTAACCTGAGCGGGGACACAGGGCTATTTATACTGGCCCTGAACCCCAGACAGATCCCACTTTAGCCCCAGAGGGGGGGTCAGGCTAAAGAATGAGTGTGAGGGTAAACCAGAGTTCACTGTCAGCGCTGTAATGACAGCGTGAAGAGCTGCAGTAGTCATGAAATGTTGTTGATGACAAGGTGTAATCACTTCCTTCAGTGTTAAAGTGTGCTGATACAGACCTGATTCTACAGCAGGAAGTGGGTCAGACAAACATTGAACCCACCACTCCCATGAGTTATGAGTATTATATGAGTAATACATTGATGTATCTTTAAAGGAGTAGAGAGCATGCATCATTGTAAGCTATGACTACACACTGATGAGTGTTTCACAGGTAATCTAATGCTGTCTGGACTCTTTTGTTTTTGCTTTGAAAATACATAGTGGAGTGATGGCTTTGACTTGACTTCGACTTGTGAGGAAAATCAATCAGCAACCAGTCGGTAATATTAGAAAAATTAAAATGTGCTCAACAAGCATTTAGTGGTAATCTGCTTGGATTTACAACATAAATCAGAAGAGCTGGTGCACGGAAATCCCAACAATTAAAGGGCGTGTGAAGCCAGTTTGTTCAAAGCGAGATGAGCGGACGTTTTTAGGGGTTAAATGTTGATCCCAAAGTTCCCTCCAGATGGAGTTTCTTTCACACACACAAAGGATATCTCAGTTTGTTGCTTTAAGGCCCTGACACACCAGGCCGAAATCGGCCATTTTCGTTAAGGCCTCTACACACCGGCCCGACTTTGGGAGTCAGAGGCCGTCCGAAGCCGTCAGAGGCAGTCGGGCATTCGCGTCGCACTACTCAGGTTGGTGTGTCGTCTCTTTACGGCACATTTTCAACCCTCCCGCCTCCTCCCGCCTCCTCCCGCCGCCGATTCAACATGTTGAGGCCGCGGGAGGCCAAAGAACGTCGGGACAAATCAATCACTCTGATTGGCTGTTCAGCTTAGCGAATCAGTGCATCAGAAGTGAAGCGGAAGTGAGGGACCAAAACAAACGATAAGAAGGCACACACAGACGGCTAATCTTCCTCATTTTCATCTCACCCGGACGCAAGAGTTTCTTTTTTATCATGACGGCATGGAATGAAGAAAGTGAAGACCAACTGATCAGGCTGTGTTTGTTTGTTTATATTACTAAGTCTGTTCTTCTTCTCTCGGTGTATAAAACGCAGTTTGTCTTCCGGTTGTTGCCTCTTTTGAATGACGAATACACACTACCGCCGCCTGCTGGTAAGGAGAGTTATTGCCACTCGTCGGCTGAAGTATTTGCGGTGTGTTCGTAGGCGTGCGGCTTTATCCGACGAAGCCAACGAAGCCTGACGTAGCTGACGTAAAAGTCGGGACGCCTTCAGTACGCGTTCTTTGGTCTCAGGTTGGTGTGTAGAGACCTTTAGTCGGACGACGAAGCGTGCCCTGTCGCCCAAACTCAATTTGGTGTGTCCCGCACCGTCGGCCGTGACACGCCTTATTTGGCCTTTCATGGCTGACGCGTCGGCCACAGGCAGTCGGCCAAAGAAATCACTCTGATTGGCTGTTCAGCTTGCGAATCAGTGCATGAGAAGCGAAACGGAAGTAAGGGACGTAAACAAACGATTTAAGAAGGCACACACACAGACGGCTATTCATTTTCATCTCATCGGTCCAATGGCTGATAGCTCCAGTACCGCACGAAACATGTTTTCGATGGACGAGAGTGAAAATGGAACGCACACGCTATTTATTGTTTGTTTATATCACGCAGTCTGTTCTTCTTCTCTATCTTCCGGTTGTTGCCTCTTTTGAATGACGAATACACACTACCGCCGCCTGCTGGTAAGGAGAGTTATTGCCATTCACGCATGCGCAGTTCGTACGTGCTCGGTTGAAGTCTTTGCGGTGTGTTCCAGTGCGACACATGGCCAAGACGCAGGAGAACACGGCGACGCAACAGTCGGCGTCGGCATCGGCGAGTTCTCTGGTGACTGCTTGGTGTGTCAGGGCATTTAATTTAACCAACAAATTCAAGTGCTTCTTTAACATGGTGATCATAGGTTTGACTTTCTGCTGATCCAATTTAGTTCCATTATTCTGTAGCCCATTTTTATGACTATAATAATCTTCTCATTCTGGGTACACCTAGTTGGTCAAACACTGTTCATAATACAATAGATACTCTTAAGTGACTGTCACCATTTTATTTTTAAATATATATCTGGCCTGCTATAGCTACTTTTGAAGTTACGTTCAAAACATTGAGGAACACATGATGCACTGTTACTGAATAGGTGTATGTAGTACGTCTCTATCATGACAAGCTTGAACAGAAAACACTGCTTACACAATAATGTATTAGTGATAATAATTACAACATTTTACAACATTCACATAGCCAGTTGTTTCAGTAGGACCACATTGACTCTATTTAAAGTCAGTGGGGAGGACAAAATATCATAACCAAGAAAATGATGGCACACACACTATTATAATACTTATTAGGAGAATAATATGCCTTGAGGGAACACTTAACCTGAATACTCCCTTTAATGTTTATTTTTATGGCTTCCAAATACATGTGTGGTTATACTTGGCTTCACCTTTGTTCTTTCATACAGTGATAAAAGTGAGACATGAGAGAGAGACACACCTTGGCATGCTCTGTTGCTGCCGCTCTGTATCAGATAAAATCAATTAATTATTGACATGACATTAAACCCTATAGTGGATAAAAACGAAAGCTCAATTCAGGCCAAAGTCTACGGAAGATCATTAGGGCCACGCTAAGAGAAACAAAACTGAGAGGAGGATTTTTTGGAGTTGGGATTTATTCTTAGAGTTTGACATTTATCCTATACATTTAAACTTTTTTCTGAATGTAATCTTTATTCTCAAAATGTCCAGTGTGTAAAGGGCTTTTTTCTGAACATTTAGACTTTATTCTCACATTTTTTACTGTTTTTTTTTTTTAAATGGCTTCGACTTTATTCTCTATTAAATTTAAACTTTACAGTCAACATTCCCAGTTTTATTCCTATACTGGTATTTTGGCTTTGTTGTCAAAATAATATTTCTATTTTGTTCTCAACAATTCAAGGTTGTTCGTCAAATGGTGTTTAATTTTCAACATTTAAAATGCTAATTAAAAATCTTTAAACAATCTTTTTTGCTAAGGCCAAATGCATGCATGACACTTATACTTTTCCATCACAATCTGGCATTAACATTATCGGTTAATCAATTATTGATATTGATCAGTGAACAGTCCTCAACATTTGGACTTTATTCTCGAAATCACATTTCTTCTTAATTCCCAACATTTCTTTAAATTGTATTTAGACTTTATTTTCAAAATGCAGACTTCATTCTCTTATTCTTGAAAATGTATTTTGGCTTTACTGTCAACATTTGGAAATGCATTAAATATATGTAGTCCCCTAGGCCGTATGCATTCCTGGCCCTTATACTCTTCCATAACAATCTGACATTTACAATTTCGATGAATGAATCACTGTTTTGATCAGTGAAGTTGCTCGTGTTGTTGATGAAGATGTGTGCCCAGTGGTAGCAGCACCCACCCCCACCCCCCTCTCTCTCATTGCACAGCCCTGACTCAGCTCAGGATCCCCACCTTCTTTTCTTCCTGTCTGCTCCTCCTCTCTGGTTTCTCTCCCAGTCCTCGCACCCTGACAGCCCGACTCTCTCTGCGGTCTGAGAGGTGACTGAGAGCCGGCTGATTCTCACAGCAGCCCCTGGAAAAGCTTCTTTACTACGGGAATAGCGGGGAAGGAGACAATGGACAATCATGACTGTAAACTCCCGCATTGGTTTGAATGAACTGGGATACCAACGCATCACTTGATGAACCCGTGTTTTAACAAGTGGGAAAGCAGCTTTTGTGGACCTTCAGATATCTTCAGAATATATTAAGGCTTTTAGGATTATCATAACAAAAGAGCGTCGGGACAAAACCCCATAAACGCTCCTGTTGTTCCTCAATAATTCGAAGATACGGAGAAAAAAACACGTGGCTTTCTTTAAGGAGCAGAGGCGATGAAAACAACGGAGAGAGAGAGGAGCTACATTCATTTCAGTTAAAGTAAGTTGTTTGCTCTCTACTGTGGGGCTAGTTATAAAGGTTTCGGTGGCTTTAAGTCGGTGTTTGTGGTGGTGTTTGCTTTCAGCACTTGCCGGGCTTGTAATTAGTTGAAGCCGGTGGATGGAGTTACGAACGGTGGGGAGACAACTGACAGAGTATCGTTATTTTAAACTGGAATGGATCCAAGTGATTCCATTTAGTTAGTTTGTGGGACTAGTTGGTCACATAGTGTGGGCAAAAGTCGCCAATGTGAGACATTTTTTTTTGCATTGCTTCCCGTTACTTTTTCAGTTGTTTTCACTCTTAACGCACACTTCCGCCAAACTCAGTTTAGAAATCGGACACATGTAACATTGCAGTCTTTAACTGTTAAACTAGATGTAACAAAACATTACTGACGACTTTTAACCAGTTAATATGATGTTATTTTTAATTCGGCATACATAAACAAAACAATTTTCATGTAAGCTTTTAAAAATTCTACTTTTTTAGTGGTCTTGCCTGTTATTCTCTATTGCATCGTCCACTGAAGGTTACCCTTGATGGGTGGTAGCTACTGTAGCTGCATTAGCACAGCTAAAAACATCTTATTTTATTTACATTACGGCTACTTCGAATTAATTTCTATGCCGAATTACTAAACATACTATTTTGACATTGTTGAGCTGTTTAAATATACTTCAACACCAATACATTTTGCAAATATGCAAGACAACTTTAAATTAGCCGAATTTCTTATGGAGTTTGGACTATTACTTCACACTCAAAACATGAACACCTGCTTTAACTTTGCTGTCTCCAACCACTCAGTCCCCGGTACTCTACATTCTGACTTCCCCCTGCCACCATGTGAGTTCTGATTATAGACTACAAACATATACAAGTCTGACAGATCTGCAGACCCCCATCAAGCCTGGCATGACCAGACCTCACTGTCTCTGTCTACTGTTACACTGCTATTCCTGGTTTCCAATGTGACCTAACCAGGGCTGGTAACTGGAATAGAATTGAGCTGTCCTTCCATGCATTCTGCATATTCAGAGGCCCATGGGTCCAATTTTACAGTTGCATAGAGTTTTTACTAAAGATCACACTGAGTTCAAAACCTTCTTTACATGTGTGGTCATTCTTTCCCCTCCAACACACCTCCTCAACATCTGTCATCTGTGACACATTGCGTTGACCCCATTGTAAAGAAAGGATGTGAGGAGTCAGAGAGAACCCCTCTGCAAACAGTCATCAAGGCTCGCTGTGAATGTGATGTGGGCTCCCAGAGGGCCCGGAGCACAGGTCAGACATGTGTGAGGGATGACGGAGCAGCTCAGCACAGAGAGAGGGGAAAGGAGGCTGGCAGCAGCTGGTGTGTTCCTGCATGTTGTTGTTGACACAGACTCTGACCGTACATCCTCTGACTACACCGAGGTCAAGGCAATGTGTCCAAAAGAGACCGGGGTTATCACTACAAATATAACAGTGCCTTGAGTACACCAAGGTTGTGTTCACACTGAAGGTATTGGTACTGAAGTCCACACTACTTGACCATATTTAAAAAAGATATGAATAATACCTATGTATGACATGACCAGCTGTTTAGATTCATAGTAGCAAAATACCTATTCTTGTATCTACCCATGCTCAACACAATTTCATTAAAGTAAATTGAGTTTTATATTAACCATAATACATTTGTTGCTTTTTTTTGTAATTTTCTTTTAACTTTGGGCCTCATGCAAGAAGTAATATATATAATGTAATCGTATTTACATATTTTTATTTTTCTGTTTAAGGGCATTTTACATATCACGTACAATTTGTTGGAGCGCTAACCAATAAAAGCACGAGTGTTACATAGTGAAGTCATTATGGAATGGGTGTAAAACAAGGAGTTCAATCAAGACCATTTACATGCACAGCAACCTATATAACACACTACAGGAAAGAGAAAAAAACAAAAAGCATAATAGGGCCCCTTTTAATACCCAATGATCTCGCAGATTCACAAATGTTTTGTATATTTTAAGTGTTTGACAGAGAAGCACTTTGATGTGATGTGCAGCCAATCTAAATGCAAATCTAAGAAAAAGATCACAACCTATTAAGTTTAATTAATTAAGGGAGCCATAATTAATTACTTTATGAGCAATTGTACAGCAAGGTTACACTTGTCAATTCGACGTGATTTATTAAAAAACCTGGAGATGCTGGAAGCAAGTTAGCACCATGTTTGGATGTGCGATTGGCTCAATCTGCTACATCTTGAGGTATGAATAGTAACCGACAAAACCAACATGCATAGGGACACCTTAATGAAATCAGCAACAAGAACAGCCTGTGCATTTATCTGATCGATGATATAAAGGTTGAAAAAACGAAACATATCAGGCCACTTAGCGCAGCAGTCGACCCCTAAGCCACGTGTAGATCACATTGTCTGTTTTAATATGTATTGATGCCCTGCCTGCAGCCATCTGCCTCTGGGAGCATGTTTAACAGCAGGGGACTGGCTTCAGTTGTTCTGACAAAGGGAGGAAGGAGGGCTGGGGGGTCAGGGAACATCTGTTTTTAGACAAGTGGTAACCAGCCTGCGACACGTCACTGTGATGAGTGTCCACTAGAGACTGCAGATGACAGTCTGTTGGATACTGCGTTTGGTCAGTTTACTCATCAGGAGGAGTACTACTCACACTGTGAAAAAAGCAATATGCTGTTTTGTGGCTGTGAAAAGCAGGATTCAGGGTTTTTAATTGCTCAACTCGATCAGGGGGTAAACATCTATATATTTGGCTTCCGCTGCTTTGATTCTGTCTAACTTTCTGATCGCTTTAACTGTCATGGAAGTCTGGAAATCATTTTTTAAGAGCTGATCAGAATGAGCACAGTGTTTTTCTGCATACAGTACCTTGGTTTTGACACTTTCATCACACATTTTTTGCCTGTGTCATATTCTTTTCATTTTTAATTAAATCTATGTTTAGGTCTTTGTAGTATGATGAACTCTTTCTGGTCTCATAATTGTGAGGTTCTCAGTAGAAAAAAATGCTGAAACTATTTAGCTTCTATGTGGAACTTGTTTATTGGGACCTCAAGGTTTTCTGGTGATTAGGTAAAATATCACTGAAAATAAATATACATTTCCTTACCAAGAATGAGAGTTTTTTTTGTCAAACCTACCCAACAAGATGCATAATGCATATTTGTTTTCCATTTGTAATGTTGTAATCACAGTTTGATAAAGGCACTTAAAGGACACTATCCATTTCCAGTTTTTTTGTACTGTACGTGACCCACCATATTAATGTGTGTGAAGAAGCGGCCCAGGAGCAACCGCTGTCTGCAGATATTTTCCATCGTGGCATCTGGCGTCAGACTGGTTAGAACATGCGACCCATTCATTTCTTCCAGACTTTTATTTGTTCCGAAGGTTATTCCCATGTGATGGGAATGCAGGGCTAGACCTCTTCTTCTTCTTCTTCTTCTTCTTCTTCTTCTTCTTCTTCTTCTTCTTCTTCTTCTTCTCCTCCTCCTCCTCCTCCTCCTCCTCCTCCTCCCTTGTGCTCTCTTTTCAAAGCAGACCCTATCTTCCTCTGGTATGTGCGTCTCTGTTTGATGGGAAAGGCAGTCATTGATTAACTGGTGGGTTTGACTCCCTGGCCTTTGCTGAGGCTGTAAACCATCGGCTTTCCATAGAAACCGTCAGCCCTAGTTTTGGGCATCTCTTTTGTCTGCGGCTCCTCTGCACTTTAGTGACGTCCCATGCTGGTGTTTTATTGGAAAAGCTTTTGTCTGTCACGCACAACAGTGAGATCACAAAATGTCCATTGTTTTTCTTAATGGTTAGCTGATAATGAATTCAAATGGAGTAACTACGGGGTCTTGGTGAGGAGAATTTCTTTTGGCTGACAGGATGAGTGGAATGAAGTGTAGTGAAGCTTCATAAGTACATAGCTGCAGGGTGTTTTGGTGAGTTTCAGCTATTTGAATCAGAGTCAGGACTTAGGAAGCAGATTTCCTCAGCTGCTGCTGCTGTATATGTAGTGCTCTGATCATGGTATCAAGTGGAATGCGCTATAATACCAAACTGCAGCTTTTAGATCATTTTTTTCTTTAATAAACTCTATGCAACTGATAAAAGAAGGAAAAGCACCTTCTTTCCCTTTAATGTGCTATAGTCATGTTACCTCCTTCTGAAATCAAGTGACGAAAGAGATTCTTTATAAGGAAGATAATTAACTTTGGTTGTTTTTATGCCACTTGAGATGATTCCAGCCTTTCTTTCTTTACGCAACTCTGTCTCCTAAAAAAGTTGGTTCCATTAAACTAAACTGCATTCTCAATTGAGTTTTGAGAGAAACATATTTTCTACTGGATTACAGTTGCAGTTTTGAACATGTGTTGTGAATTGAAATAAACAGAAAACAAAAGTTATTGATTAGATTTAGTAAAACCTCATAGTTTGGTTTAAAATGAATACACTTTTTACATTATCAAAGTTACAGATATAAATTAAAATATGTCTTCAGTGAATGGTTTCAGACGGAGAATGAAGTCTTCTGGGGGGAAAGTCACGCTTCCTATCCATCTACCCCTAACTCCTCCATAGGTGGACTTCCGTGGATTTTGTTTTGGAAGCATATTACTAATATGTCAAAAAAACTAAATAAGTTTCCCTCAAAACATATTTGAAAATGCTGTTTTGTTCTATTGGAAAATCCTTTTAAAGAGCCCAGGCTCCTTTTAAGAAGTGGAACTAACACATAACTAGTTAGGGCAGTACTTACTCCAACAAATCAGATTCCAACCATAGTCATTTGCTGTCCAAACCCCTGAGAATGTGGTAGATTTTTCCTCTAGTACACAGCAAAGTTGATGTGGTTCATCATTTTGGTTATTCCTGAAAAAAACAAAGAATAGATTGTTGGCGTGACTGGTGAGGACCATGTTACTGGAAGAGAAAAAAGGAAAGAACAGAAGCCTAAACAAAGAAAAATTATAAAAAGAAGCGTCACGTGTTGCAAATAGTGTTTGTTACCAATATTTATCTTAACCGTTTTCTATGCTCTTTTGCTCTGGTGTTTGAATGACAATCATGTTTTCACATCAGATCTGAGGATAACATTGGACAGCAGCCATGATGTTCCACTTCAAAGAGCCAAGACACTGTTACAATCACGTATTTCTTTAACAGCATGTCTTTATCACACCATAAAAGTATAAGCAAGACTTCCACAAAGTCCCCTGACTCAGCATGAACTCACTGTGGTAGAATGCGAAGCGTTCTCGCTCTGACCACCTTTGCTTCCTCTGATCTAATCTTCTGGGAAATGTACTCGGGGCTAAGCCGACGCACTGGAAAGATTTAATGTGGTCATACCAGAGTGAAGGAGAAAAAACACAGAGATGTTATTAGAGAAATCATGGGATATTTGCTCCAAAGACGCATGTCGGATAGGTTGAACAGACCGCTAACATCTTCTCCTCTAAATGCCACAATACCCTTGAGGCATGATTTGGCATTAGCGCTGTTTGGCCTGAGTGGTCCCAAAGGAGTACTCACATGGGTTAACAATAATCATTCCTGTCGGCTCTGGTATTAAATAAATATTTTAAGAAGATTCTTTCTGATAAAGCTACCCTCTTTTTGACTTGTTTTGCTATTTACTTCAGCCAAGGAGTTTATATCTTTTTTTCTTTTAAGAAGGATTACAGAAAAACTAAAGGCCAGATTTTCATGAAACTTGGTAGAAGGGTGTTGTATTGGCCAAGGAAAAACCCATGAACTTTTGGAGCAAATCCAGATCTGGGGAAGATGCACATTACTTTTAATATTCGCTTCCATCGTGACATAGTGCATAGTCTAATGGCGCGTTTCCACTACAGCGCGGAGCCCGGCCTCGCTCGGCCTCGCTCGGCCTCGTTAGGCCTTGTTAGGACCAGCTCACTTGATGGCGCGTTTCCATTACAGTTTAGGAACTGGGGCAGTAACTATAGTAACGCAGTGTAGGCGGAGCGATCGGCTTTTTGGTGGGCGGAGTCACGCTGCTTAAAACTGCCGTGACGCCATCTTCAATGCGAACATAAATGTAAGGATAAAATAGACTTATTTGTTAGAAGTGAGCTTTAGAACAGATAGGGACACAACGCTTTCAAGCAAATAACAGAGCGTTAGAAAAAACGTACCATGCAGAGACTCCAGTAACGCCGTTGCAGAGTCCAGGCCTCCATCCCTCCCAACGCTAGCCGGTCTATGGCCGTAAATGGTGTCCATTAGCTCAAACCACTTCCAGTTTTTCCTACTGGCACCACTCGTGTTGTTATTATCTTTGACCAAGCGATATTCACTCTTCATCTTTTTGAGTTTTTCCCTACACTGCACGACAGTCCTCGAGTAGCCGCTTGTGGACATCTGTGTAGAGACCTCCTGAAATACTTTAATATTCGAGTTGTCCCGTCGAGCTCCCGCTGGATCTTATCATCTGCAATGTAATGTAGGAACGTCGTCACTTCCTCGACCAACCACGGCGTGCTTTACTTTGCCATTTTAGCTCCTATGTTGACAAAAATGCTGTTTATAAAAATGCTGCAAGCTTCGCTATATATATATATGCGACGCCAGGGATTATCTCGCGCGCCGATTGTGATGATTCTCTCTGACCAATCAGCAGTCGAGAGTGTTGACGTCACAACTCAGCCTGGTTGTTCCTGGCCCTAGAACCACGATTTTATGAGGCCAGAAAAACTGTGAATTAGGACCCGCCGGCCGGTACTAGGCCAAGTGGAAACGCAACCAAAGTCGGGCCGCTGACGTCACAGCCCTCTTAAACCGGGCTCCGCGCTGTAGTGGAAACGCGCCATAAGCGGAGATGGGCTTTTCTAGAGGACTGTGACACAGGATTAGAAATATCCCCTGTAACATGCAACAAAAAACATTCTTATGTATTGAATTAATATGAAAGCTTAAATCTCACATGTAGAAGAGTCTCTAGACCATTTTTGTCACAATTTGAATACAATCTTTCTTTTTTTTAATACTTATCAGGAAAAAATGCTGATCTATAGTTGTGGAAGCAGTTAGTAGGAACTTGAACCAGAGGAACGCCGGTTCAAGTCTCTGAACAGACCAACTTCATTTGATTTATAGTTCCAAAAAATAAAACGATGATGCTATTAGTTGCTCCAAAGATGAATGGAATTGATTTTATGATTGAATGAAGGTTTGGTGTATTTTACATTATTTATACCATATCCAAATTTCAGTAGTTTCATATATCGCAGGGGCTAAATTTCCCATAATGCATCAGTTAATAATATGGCTAAAACTTTGTCTAAAGAAATACAATTATCAGCTTTAAATGTATATAATATAAATACAAGTTGATGTGTTTCCCGGAGGTTGTGTTTGGTATTTATTTTTGAAGACATTGATCAAGCGCAAAAGGCCAATTATTGGTCGTTTCCAACTACTCGAACGTATATTGCTTATTGTCGTCATTATACATCTTACATCAGAAAATACAGTTTTATGGTGCACCAAAAGCAGAATATGTCGAAGAAGGCCCCTTGTGCTTTGTTTAGTTTGCTGACTGACAAGTACTATTTATAGATTTTCACCTTGACTCCATTTGTATCAATCTTTATTTGCATTACAGTATGTGCTCTATAATCCACTTAGTGTTCCTGCAGTTTCATTAGAGAATGGGGTTATCGTGTCCTTGTGGGAACGCAGTGGTGATCTTTGTGTCCTCACTCCTGAAGACGTGCCATATGGAAAGTGTTGATAACACGACATAAAGAATGACAGCCAACAAATCATTTATAAGCATATTCCTTGTTAGTGTTTGGTTGTTTCTTGGGTAAAGCGCAGCCAATCTGGAGCCCAGTGCTGCTGAAAGATGCTGTTCTTGCAGTAGTGCACTCTCTGTGATGAAGGCGGTGATTAGACCGATCGCTCCTGGAGTGTTGAAAGGAGAAATTGTTCTCTCTCTCACCCCGGGAAGAGAATCAATCTAACTGATTACCTGGGGGGATTTCACATCGAACACACATGCACACACACGCCTAGTCACCCTCCGGTTTTGCAAAGCCAATATTTCCTACCAATACCACCTGTCCTTTTTCTATATGACTTTGTTTTACTCATGAAAATAGCTAGTGTCATATTTTCCCGTTGGAAAGTGTTGGACGCACAGCCGTTGATTAAACAGATCTCAATTTCGACCGCATGCTGGTTTCGCTGTACTCAGTCAGCTATGTAGAGAAAATATCCTGAACCACTGGTTCTTGGAAAAATCTTAAAATGCTTAATCGAGGTCAGAGGGTTCTTATGAAGGAGTGAGGGAGGAGACAATAGATACTTGTGTGTTTTAAATAACCTAAAAGTTTCAAATGTTACTCTCTTTGGCCTGGTTCTTCTCTGAGATGCATGAGTCATGCACCTGTCTAGAAACGGCACAGTCATTGCTAGATCTGGGAAGAACTCACAAATGTGTTTTGAACAGTTCAACATAGCTATGATGCCATTAATCATATATAGGAAAAGTGCTAAAAAGTGACTTTTTTTGTTGATAGAATAATTTCATAAATAGGGAAAAATGTAATGTAGGCCTACATCAGGTTTTCCAATCGCCCAAACGTGTAACCAATATTAGAAACTAAAAATAATGCTTTTCATGATGTGCATATGAATCCTATTTTCTCAGAACGTTATTCATTTTTTATTCAGGCAGGTGGAAATGTTTTACTTTTGGCAACATTGTAAATTATTTACTTTAATTTAATCAAGGATGATTAATCTTTTTTTCACTTTTCTTTTATGTATATGTTTAATAAGCTTGTGATCGCTTCTCTAAGCTCAGTGTTTTGGTTTATAGCAACTGTGGGGTTTGGTTGAGTCTCACAGCTCTCATTTACCTTATAGTTGCGAATCCGAAACAGGTTTATTACCAGGTAGGTTTACACGTACAAGGAATTTGACTTGGTGTCGTGGTTCATACATAAAAGTAAAACAAGAATTTAAAACACAGGTAGAGAACTAGAAAAATATAGAAAATAATTAAAAATATAGTAAAATATAACAGTATTTACA
Organism: Dissostichus eleginoides; assembly: GCA_031216635.1. Taxonomy (NCBI): domain Eukaryota; kingdom Metazoa; phylum Chordata; class Actinopteri; order Perciformes; family Nototheniidae; genus Dissostichus; species Dissostichus eleginoides. The sequence goes on along the minus strand of CM062268.1, from coordinate 9,645,531 downwards.
TTGCAATGGAATGGAATAGAAGGAATAAAATATGGAATAAAAATCAGCAGTAATACAAAATATTGTTGTGCATTAATGTAATGCATAGAATATATGATGTGGCTGAGGTAAGGTGTCAGTGGGGGGGCCGGGCCTTGTTTATGAGGCTCTGATAATTAGTTTGTCTGCCTGTTAACAAATGGCAGAGTATGCGTTTTACTTGAGTTTAATTTAATACCCTTTTAACTTACAGTAAATCTGAGTACCAGCAGAGACCAGAATTGTCAGTTTCATCATTCAAAGTTTGATTGGAAACAGCTTAAATATGCAGATCTGAATACCCAACCAAATTGTGGTTTTATTTCTAAATCAAACCCAGAGTATACATTTAATTTGCTTGCTTGCATTCCTTGGTTGAAAACATGTTTTAAGCCAGCAAGTTTTGAAACTTAATTTCCAAATGCCAAAGAGACCACCCTCCCTGCTGTGGGAAAGATCACCAGAAAGCTGAACCGTCATCATCACCCCTGGGTTAACTTTCCCTGTCACCTGAGCTGATTAGCTCCTATGATGACTGATCACCGTAAAGAACGTGACCTTTGGAGACGGGGCCTCGCAAGTTAAAACCAGAGTTTTCATGGACCACCAAGAGAGATGTTTGCTTGTTATGTAGGGAAATAATCCATGCTGGAGATTCTACAGTATTAAACATCATAATCATAATTCACTCCTAACTAGGTGATGTTACGACAGCTAAGGGTAGATTCACCATCAAGCATCTTTGAGTACCAGAAAAGGGCTGTATAAATGATTATATCATTATGAAATATTCAGAGGTGGACAAAGTACTCTGACCTTTCTCTTTAAGTAAAGGTAGTAACAACACGTAGAAATGCTCTGTTCAAGTAGTAGTCCTGCATTCAGAATTTTATGTTAAAGTATAAGAGTATTAACACCAGAAGTACTCATTCGACAATATGGTACAATACGGTACAATACGATACAATCAACAAGGACTTCCATTAAAACAACAAACCAGGGAAAAGACACTTAACGTAACATTAAAATCATTGAAGATCATATTTTTAAGAGCCTTCAGCACACCAGGCTTTGAAAGAATACCTATTCAGCCCTCGACATTAACGATTGCCCGATGGCCCGAGGCAATCTAGTATTTAGCTCGGGCAATGAAGCCTCACCTGCTGGTTGCCCGATCGGGCAATCTATTATGGCAATTGTGGAGACGTGTCTTGTGGAGACGTGTCAGTGCCTGACAGCGGTCAAATCGGTTGGAAAAAGTTGCCCAAAGTCGTTCTTCATGGACGTCATAGTTTGACATAGTAACGGTATTTTAAAAATACTAAACTGTCGGCAACTATAGATGCCGTTTTCGCGGGCTTCAGCCGCGCCGTGTGTAAATGTGACCTGAGCGAAGGCTCGCAGGCAGGTTAGCTGGTGCGCACGGGTAATATGTTTTGTTCACCTGAGTGGAGTCTTGCAGGCACATCGCCTTGTCTTTTTTTGTTTATTAACACTGACAGTGTTAGCGTTATGTGTTTATATTGACTATGTTGAATTTCTCCTTGAAATACAGTAATTGACTGTGACATAGACGGATAACTTAAATAGAGAAATGTGATATGTTTGTAAAGTACAGCTATTTGAATGTAACTCTGTGTACTTTGAATTTTGAATGAGAAGCAATCCAGACATTGACACTTTCTTGAAAGACTGTTAGTCGTTGAATGCAGGGCATGCAAGCGAGCAAACACAAACAAGAACTCATGCAAACAAACAAGTGAAATGAAGAATAAAATTGAAATTGTACAATATAATATTATGGTGGTTCATCTTATAATTCAGTCTAGAAAATGCACCAGACAGCATCTGAGACCTGCAAAAATCTAAATTTTCTTGGGGGAGGCACACTGCGTCATTTCGTCCGCGCGCATTTTTCAGGGCAATCTCTATTGGTCTCAGGGCCATCTGTAAATTAGCTTAGATGTCCTTAATGTCATGCACTGCTATTATATTATTGAATCATCACATTGGATCGACATGTTCATCACTTTAACATCTAACTGGAATCTATGGGTTTTTATTTTTTATTTTAAAAACCCACCTATTTTCATTTAAGTACAGTTCTTGAGTAAAAGTAGGCTTCTTATTACCTTACCTTCCACTATTGTAAACGTTGAGTTCTGTTATGTTGTCTGGAGGATGTCATGGATGTGTTGAGCAACATTCAGTCATGCCAGAAAAACAGACTCATCCCAAACATCTTTGAGCCCTTCCAGTCTAAATAAGGACTTAGTGGTTTGAGGTGTGGTTAATTTCTCTGCGTGGTTAGGGTTCGGCGTCTCTCCCGTCTCATTAACCGCCCCCGCCCAGACGTCTGTTTAATATAAGAACAACACGTCCGCAGCAGATCTGTTCAGTGCTGGAGATAAGGTGGGGAAACCCCCCATTGTTTGGGTGGAGACTGGAGACCAGAAACAGACATGGTTTCCATAAAAAGTTGAGATAAGCCATTGACAAACTCCTGTCCTTCCTGCTCCTTCTACAACATTTTATTTAGTTGTAAAAGTCCTAGCAGACCTCTCTTCATACATCCGCCATATCCAATTTATTGACTTTACACCAAGTGCCTCCATTAAACTACCCTTCATTCCTGCAATTGCATATGAAGCACTGCAGTTTTCTCGGTGTCATCACTGCGTGAGTGCGCTATAATGAATATCTACATGATTTATGATCCCAACCCCAGCCTTAGAATATGATACATGGCCCGTTTAGAGCGTCTCCATTTCCAAAACCTTGCCAGGGACCTAGATAAATACTCTGTTGATCATAAATCTCCACTTTCTCCGCAAAGATCTATTGTCTGACACTCCCTGCAGTGTGTCTCTCACAGCGGGAGGATCCATCATGATAAGTAGATGCGTGCCACTGTAATGGCTGAATTGATGAGCGCTAATTGGCATCAAGAGACTGCCAGTAATGGACTTCAGCGGCAGCGTTTTTCTGAAAGCGTAAACCAGATGGATGGATTAGCAAAATAAAATGTCCTCAGCCCATGAATTGATGCTAATGTCATCGGCTCTGCTTGGCGATTTCAACCCTAAATCATATTTTTATTGAAAAGCTCTTTTAAAGGTCACTCTCCCTGTATTTACCGCCTGCTTTGCTTGAAAATGTCATGATGTGTGAGTTATGTTAAGTATCACTTTTCAGGCTGCCAGTCGATCAGTCTTTTACCCTCCCTCGAACAACTAAGCTGACAATAAAACATTTTAATAGAAGCATTTCGCTTTACCTAGCCATCTAAAAACAATCTACTCTACGAAGGAAGGAAGGCAGGAAGGAATACAAAGCCTACAACATGACTTATGAGTTATGCCCTACTTCTGCTTCTTTTTTTAACCAACTTCTTGTAAACAGAGAACTTTTAGCAGCATCTTTGATTGGTTGCAAACATTTATACATAAAAAATTGAAATACAAGTACATCTATTCATGTATGGTGCTTAAGTACTATTTTAAGAAACTATACATTACTTTTCCATTTTATGCATATATACTTTTACTGCTCTACATTTTGGAGGCCAGTACTTTTTTTACTCTATGGCATTTTTTTTGAACACTCATAGCTACTAGCTCCTTTGTACATATGAAAACAGATGATTTGCCTATATGATACGATGCAGTACTGTACCACTATACATATTTTAATCAAATAACTCAAATTGGCAACATGTCTTGGTGATAAAATCTTAAAATAGTATTCTATATTACCTTGAAAGAGCCATTCTGCTAACTGAATACTTTTAGTTGTTCTACTTGAAGTACATTTTAATGATAGTACTTTTACTGGGTAACATTTTCAATTCAGGAATTTTACTTGTAATGGAGTTTTTAGGATCATACTGTTCCACTCCAGGATCTACGTACTTCTTCCACCACTGCTAATGTATAATATCAGATGTTGGTTTTTCCCCGGTATGGTGGTCTATTCCTGCAAGAAAGCAGACCATTAAAAGAAATTTGGATTGAACTAAATGAAAAACACATTTTTTTTGCTGGTCATTCCCTGAATCCACCTCTTCATCTTTAACTACTATGCCCATAGTAAGTGTGTCATAATTAGTCCCTTTGTTCAATTAACATCCAGCTTTAGACGAAAGGGGATACTGAGTGCAGAAGCTGATGAATAGACTAGAATTAATACCTGAAAATGTTTTATTATAATAAAATATATATATCCTGCAATGAAGGTTGGTGAACTTTTATGAGCTTCCACTACACATCCTAGTGTTTTCAGTCAGAGAACTTAGTACCACCGTATCAAATGGTGCACTGTTTCTGAATGTGTTTGTTTGCGAATACAGTTGTTTGTGCTCTCTGTTTTGCTGACTCATCATGAGCTGATCCCGTGTGGCCTCTCTCCTGTCAGTGACCACACACACACACACACACCCACTCACACTGCCACTCACACTCACACTCTCAAACTCACACACACAGGGCCTGCAGGGGTCAGGCTCCCGGGGGGCAGCAGAGGACTCGGTCAGTGTGGGCGTCAGCTGCCAGCAGCAGTGTGCTGAGAGAACAGAGCAGAGGAGGAGAAATGTCTCCACGCATCCATCAGCTGGCAGCCGGCAGCCTCTGCATGAACACACAGTAACAAGTACACACTGAACAATGCTGTCAGTGCTGGGTGGGATCTACTCACAGATACCCAGTGTATGACTGTACATTCCCTACAGTATGTAGCACATGAATGGAACTCCCTGGAGCCTCGGTCACCACAAATCAGTTCCTTGCCTGTGGCTATAATACATAGCCTTTGGTACCAGAACCAGTCTGTTGAATTTTGATCATTTCAATTTCAACTGGATGTAGAAATTGATGCACTGAACTGAGTGTGATAATGGAAGCATATCATTGTCTGTAAAGTATGCTAAACTTGAAAACGATAACGCTTAACGGTAATGGCACACATTTGTTTTAACCTTTTTTCAGATATGATATGATACGACCTGATAATACTTTATTGTCAAGTCTGAGTTTTATGGGGGATCACATCAGCTCCAAATCTCCATTTGCGTCATCATCAACATTTCACTGTTAGAGATGGTTTTCTTTTTACTTAACTGGCAGTTAGCTTGTCAATTTCTTAACCTATAATAATACATAACATGCATATATAAGTTAATGCCTCACCATTTTTATTTAGTACAGTTCTTGAGTAGATGTAGGCTACTTATGTACTTCCCATTCCAACCATTACGTTTTGTTATGAAGTTCTCTGGAAGATTAAGTCATGATTGTGTAAAGCAACATTCAGACAAGCCAGGAAAACAACTCATCCCAAACATCTTTGAGCCCTTCCATAGCACAAGAAAATCATCATTTTCAGAATATTCACATCTGATGGAATGTAATTATGACAAAAGCCACAGTTGATAAAAATATGTTGATATGCGGTTAAAAAAAAAAGTCCCCTGGTGTGCAAAGGCCTTAAATCAATATTACAATAAAAAAACAATAAAGCAACTTCACAATAGCTGACATATAATCTTTATTTGATCATAACAGGCTCAATGTTTCATTAACCCACACCTCTAAGCTAATATCCTCAGTCATCATTGTTCTCCCGACCCCTGTCTCTGACACGCTCATTGTTCGACAGAACTGCTGAGTAAAACTGACTGTGCACCACAGAGCTGTCACCAAAACCCCCCAAGATCTCAGTGAGAGATGACTGTGTCAGAAACACATCGCTTCCAGCTACGTTCTTTTATTCAACATGTTCCTTAGAAGTGGCTGAATTGATCTTCACCGGGAGATCATGTTAGTGCACGTCAGATGTAGGGTAGAGTGTGTGCTGCCAGAATCCTTGAGGAAACAGGAGCTAGGTGAGGGAGTCGGATGACTGCATGAAGACACGGGTGCTGAGCTGACGTGGCTCCCCAGACCGCAGTCTGAACATCCTGATGACCGCTTTCAAATATCCCACTCAGCGTCTTTCTGTTTTTCTCTTTCATGACCAGACTTATGGCTTGGTCATTTACTGATGAGACATCCAAATATTGAAGGAAACCATTTGAAATGTGGAAAATACCAACCAAAGTTGGGACAGTGTCGTAACCACTGAAGGGCAGGCTGATGGAAACTGGCCTCTTCTTTCCATTTACAAAAACGAAATGCAAATAAGCAAAATGCTGCATTTGGACAGCTCATGTAGGCATGTGGTATTTATTGTACCAATAAAGAGTATCAATTTAACTGTTATTTAGAACCACTGCTTGTCAGCAGTTCTTCAAAGCGGTGAAGTTCCATATTGTGTGCTATTTTAATGCTAAAGTACACTAAATAACAAAATAATAATCCACAAATCAGAACATTTGCAAAAAGAGAGAAAAATGATCTAACAATAACTTATAGTATATAGCTTACAAATAACGGATACATCATTGATACTCATGCCTACATGTATTGTCACATCTTACCATAGTGTCATTAGTAATGGTTGGTGTTCTATATTTCACCCATTCTTCATAGATATAGACTTCATTTATTATTATTAATCTTTTCTTCCATTTAATAAATGTCATTCATCAGATTCTTCCATTCTGAGTTTATTTAGTTCAGTTCAGAGACAATACTCGACTATTATGTATCTGAAAGTCTAAGTGTTAGTCATAATAAGTCCTGAGTGCATTGATCCATCAATGGCGTGTAGTCCATTGAAATATCACAACAGAGCATGATACTCAGTAGTTATAACAATAAATCAAATTAAACAATTCAAACGAGTGATGGTGTGGTTGCAGAATGTCCCTAGGAGCTTCCTTCAAGAATAAATCAAAGGAAATATGACAACAAATGAGTAAACACAGTTTTTCCATCTATGTCGCTCTGTTCCTTTGCCCGGTGCTCATGATGTAATCAGGTGCTTTTCTCCAAGCTGTCAGTGTGCGTCTGTCCAAAATAAAAGGGCATCTGGCTTTGTTCTACATCACCGCAGCCTCTTGTGTGAAGTTTCCGCCTTTACCTTCTGCCTCGTGTTCGTCAGTGACAACAGGCAGGGATATTATCTCTGACCGAGCGGGAAGACCTTTCCCTCGTAATCTCGGCAGGACAATGGTGCAATATTGAGAAAGCAATAAACACAAGATTGCTTATCTGTCATCGAGCTTGTTGCGCATGACGGGGATGAATTAGTTATGCGCACAGTTTGTTTTGACATTTCTAACTACGACAGTAAGTGGATGTGATTGATACTACCATAGAAACCGAGTGTGTGTTGGGTTGTGTCATGTGAATACATGCCTGATTAGTGTGAGAGGCAACACTGTCAGTTCATGGCTATCGGCTATGTTCATATTATCTGCCTGCTTCACACTAGAGACACCTTGAAGCAAAATCAAAGCAGTTTATGCTGTTCTTTATACTTCACAATCAGTGTGCACAGGTTGACAAAACCACACAACACAACAGTGTTTAATTCAGCAAAAAAGGTGAAGAATCATTGGAAGAACTCCCAAGTGACATGCACACTACAGTATACTGTATATGTGACATTTCAAAGCAGCATTTGGCAACTCTAACTTTTTCCGGATCCTGTGGGTGAGCAGAAACTTGCTAATACACAAAATTGACATCAACACTTTATAAAGTGGTTAAAAAAACCTGTTGCTAAGTTGCATATCCAACAGAGAGGAAGCAACATTATGGTTCAAATGAAATCGTGTTTGTGTCCTTTTGATCAACGAAGGTCCAAAAGTCAGTCTCCTTTTTATTGCTCTGTTTTTGGTCTCCACCATCTCTTTAGGAACAAATGTGGCTTTTTAGCTGCTGATGTTGATATTTTTTGTTTCTCAGTAAAAGCGTGACCCTCAGCTGAATCCCTTTATCGGAAATCCAACAGGAACCTCTGAACTCTGTAATTTGTACAGCCTAGTTGTGTGGGCTTTCCTGTAATTGGTGATTATTCTATGTGGGTTTGACACTATGAGCGACACATTTAACGTTACACTTATTCATTCCAACCACTATTATTAGTGATAAGAGTCGATGAATATTAGTTCCAAGAGATTAAAACATGAACTGTGGTAATATCAGGTGCATAACCTGTAGTTAAGCAGCTCTCGGTGTATTTTTATATAACTTGAGCTTTTAACAACAACAAATACGAGTGCATGTGACCATCAACCTGACAGTTCAGAGATGATAGCAGTGAGAGCACCATGCGCCTGAAAAAGCTGAAATGAGTTGTAGGGGAACGTTGTGTTTGCCATAGCCAACGAACATGTAACCAACCTTCTGGTAGAAGATCTCTTCTTTCATCACTTTGTTTACTCTGGGCTTGAATACGTCCAGAAACAGCATTTTTAGAGCATCTTATCTTTCTAATGCTTGCATTATCAGTAGACGCAGGATGTCGGGGCGAGGCACATCATCAGATAGTTCAACTGCGTAAACCCGATGGGAGTTAATTAACCGAGAGAAGACGGACTTATTTGATGTCGGGGGTATTTTACTCATTCAAAGTCATGTGTACTTCTGATGCAACTTCCTGCTTCCCAGAAAGAAAAATATATATCAATGTGAGATTTTGTGGAAATTATTAATGTCTAATTTGAGCAGTTATTGAAAGATCTTTACTTCAAAATGTTTTAAATCGGCTGCAGTTTTCCTCATCTCAGTGTATCAAAGTTTCATCCTTCATCATTTGTACACAGGGACCAAAGAGTCTGTGCCCTCATGCTTTGTTTGATTTTTTGTGCAACACTGGTGATGATGGTGGACACAGTCTGTTCTTGTTTGTTTCTCTCCTGATGATGTCAGAACAACTCTGACTCCTTCAGCAAATCACTTCCTGTGATTTTATATGTATTGTAAATTGCATTAATTATATACTTTCTTATTGATGTGGAAATGCAATGACAAGATAGCTTAATTTATTTGTACCTGATGCAATGACAATAAAGAAATTCTATTGTCAAAATAGTTGGCGTAAATGTTTCTGTTGATCGACCAATCATTGCAGTTTTACACCAAATGGTCAGCGTGCTCAGTAGATTGATACTTTGCCACATTTGTTTCAGTCTTTAGATAAATGGACTCTTAATGAATAACCAAGAATTTGTTCTTTTCTTTAAGCCCTCCTTTCATATATTCCTGGGGGTTTTCTAAAACGAAATATTAAAATGATATTTGTTCTGTTTTCCAGGCTGTATGCTGTGTTTTGGCCAGTCGGCCTACTTTCGCTTCAACCACCCTGAAGAAGCCCTCAGGATGAAGAGCATGGTGCCTCAGGGAGGAGGTCTCTCCGCCGGGGACTACAGACTCAGTCCAGGTACTTTAGAATCCTGCAGGCTCCTATTACACCCATTCATTACTTTTACTGTATTTTCAGCCTGTTTTCTCACAGCAGTGCTACATTTACCATCTTGTCAGGGTTTCTTTCTTCCACAAACATAGGCCAATTGTGAGTAAAACACACTGACCTTTTGTCACATTAATAATAAAGCCTAGAAATGCCATTTCCATCTTTGAGTTCCAGTTTCAGCATGTCCTGTGTGAATGAATGGGCCGGATTGTTTCACAGACGGATGGTGAGTCGGAGCAGCAGGGCAGTGTTTTTTACAGGTGGATGTTTGCACAGCAGTAAAACCCGGCACTATTCCTTTTTTATAGCCTGGCAAGGGTGGAGGGGGGTGTAGAAGCACAGGGAAACCTGCTGGGACTAGAACAGTAGATTCATTTGGTGATAAACAACACTGGGCCAATACAAGGCTCTCACAATATTCTGTTAAACTAAATTACCATAGAGTGCTGCAGGAATGAGTCCTGAAACTCGGAAATGAGTCAGCATTTTTGCAATTTGTATTACCTTGTCTCAAAGTCAATATGTATTTGTGTAAAAAGTGTAAAAAAAATTATGTGATCACCACAAGCTAGGTGGTAATGGAAAATACGTAAGTTAATACTCCATGCATGGATTTTGAATCTTTTACGTGACTTCTAAACATCATCACACCAAACACTTGAAAAGAAAAAAGATCGGGAGGGTGGATGTTTGAAAACACATTTCCATTTCCATTTCATCAAAGGAACAGGTGTGGTTCTGCAGGTGGAAAAGTGGATCATTTTAAGTGTCTTTTCTTATTGTTGTTGTTGACATAGAGCCATTCATTTAAAGCCCAACTCTAGACTTTCACTTATGACGATTTAATGAATGCCTTTTATTTATGAAGAAAATATTGCTAAGTCAACTGTGTAAGTATCATCAACTTTTGTTTGCTGTGGAGTTTATTTTTCTGGAAAAATTGAAAATCGAATGGAAAAATCCCGTTAGAAATGTGTCTAGGGAACTCGTGAGACTCTCAGTCTTTGCAGCCCTATTTTTTGTCTTTCGAGAGATTTTCTGGCTTCTGTATCTCTGGTTTCAGATGCTGTTGTCGGTTAGTATCGTTTATGTGTAGAAATCTAACCTTATTGATGGTCTATAAATGGTACCAATAATGTTCTGTAAAGTTGTATCACCTAACTTTGGAAGAAAATAAGTCATTGCACAAAGCCATCGAAAATAATCCACTGAGATGTTTTGCGTGTGAAATAGATACTTCTCACCATCTCTAGGCCCTCAAATCGTCCTATTTAACATAACCACATTAAAGGGAGGCATGCACTGCCCATTATGCCTGTTTGCAGCTCTGTTACAGCAGCGTTGTTGTCACCATCAGCCTTTGAAATACTGCACCCGTTAAACCCTGCAGCCTGAATGGAGCCCAGCTGGGACCCGGTGCCGGGGTTTTATGAGCATCTCGTTCCTCTGCATCTCCAGGCAAAGTTTTCAGCTGCTTGCATGTGTGTGTGAGAGTGTACTGTATATTCCGAGTGCTACTCCTGGCAGCGGAACAACTGTAAGTGGACCTTTTCTTGGCCAGCTCTACTACCGGGGATCTGTCATAGCATCTTGTTATTTCCTTCTGTTTACTGTGGACATTATAAGTATAGCGCACAGGCATGCTGGCTGCTGTGGACCTCCTGCTCCAATAATGAAAGCCTTCCGTTGTTTAGAAACGTGTCATTTTCCTCAATTATGCATTCCTGAGTTGCGTTCAGATGAAACTTGCTTATACCACTCCCATGATAATCTGTGCATATATGTCATATCTAATTGAAAACACTTTGAAATTACACTTGTTATCTGTGTGTGTATTCTACTGCCAGAGCAATTATGGAGGGCAAACCCAGCCAAACCCATTTTGACCCACTTTGTTTTGAAAGCATAGATTTTTTCCTTTTTTGTTTTTTGCATGCAGTAAAATGATAATATCCATCTATAGGAACGTAAGGGCTGTCTCGATATCTGATAAACACTACATGATTATTGTGGCCACAATCATTTACAACAACTATATCATCACGTTATCTATGGAAGAATTTTAAAAAGTAAAATACTTCTTTAACTTTGTCAGTTTTTTCCAAATAAATTACCCTCAAAATACTAATGTTTATAGGGGAAGAGGGAGTCTGTAACCACAACTTTACTTTTAAGAGGTGCAGGAGACTCCAGACAAACCTTTTTCACCGTACCTGTCTCTGTGATATCTACTTCATAATGCTGTAAAATATCTCCTTCAAACAACTTGACAAAACGATTCATTAAAATGTCTCCCCCATTAAAACAAATGACAGTATTACTTACCACAGCTACCATAATGTACCTAAAAGAATGGTGTAAATATTAGGGAATAAGAAACTGTACATAACCGTATTTAATGGCTTATTTTATTTCACCATTTAAATAGAGTGGTGCACGATTGAGTCTTAAAACCCGGACTTGGCATTTTACCACTTCCGGTTCCCTCGTCTCAAATTCAACGTTTTCTGAACATACATGAAGTAGCCTGAAAAAGATTTGTGTACAAAAATAGGTCAACCTGCACCACTGTATTGGGCAATGCCTAGTCTTGGCCAATTGGAGGATGTTGTGATGGTGACAGTGGAGACAGTCCAGGCGGTAAGTGCCAGTAACTGATCCCTCACTGGTTTCCCAACACATTAAAAAGTCACTGAGCTGGCCAACTGACTTTAATAACTTATTTTCATTTATTTGTTTAAAGTTAAGTGGTCCAAATATGTACAATAAATGTATACAATCCCAGTATTTTATAAAATTCAAATTATTTTATTACTCAAAGGTATATAAAGGTAGCACACACTCAGGTGTTCAGCTTATGTTGACTTACTTAATTTTCTAAATGATTCTGGCTATCTTAAACAAACATACAAACGGTTAGGCCTGTTGGCATTGATCAGAGCGCTATGTGTGCAACCTTTTCCTTTTCCCTATCAGGGTGTCTTGCAGTGTTTTTTTTCTTTTCGGGAATCTGTCCCAACGTATCAAAAGCCTCTTTGCTAGCATTACAAGAAATGATTACACTTATTTTAAATGTACAATTTTCTTAATAAACCTTAGTTAAAAAAAGCATACTGCACATCGTTAATTCCAATCAGTTTTTTATTGATGAGTTGAACCTCACTAATGATTTTTTAAGTCACTTATATCATTTTGGGTGAAATAAACATGCACATCTGCCATCTATTATATGCCTGTTATGCTACATTTGTGAATGTACCATGACAGGCACATAATGTATTACAAAAAATGTCCTTGTGTTGTGAGCTACTGTGTCTTTATGAAGCTGGTCACATTCACCTGGCTATTGTTCCGTTTTGGCTATCTTCACTGGGTCAGTGACGGTCCACTGACCAGCTGTCTTTAGCCAGGCGTCTTTCAGCGAACACCTCTTCACTGATTGGACGTTTCCTGTGCCTCTGCCTGGCCAGCAGACGGCTTTGTGGCTCTGAGCTGCTTACTCAAAGTGGCCGACGGATGGGGTTACAGTATCTTTTTCAGGGACTATTTATAAACCTCTAGTTCCATTCTACTGTCTGCCATCTTTGCACCCTCCCTTCCTCAATGGGTTTCACCTCCAGGTCTTAAAATGTCTATTTTTTTTATTATGCAATGAAATAAGGGACCATAAATAAAATACGACTAGGCAAGCGGAGAAAATGTTATTCCCATTTAAAGCAGTCAGCACTTCGTTCGTGCCCTTTCATTTCCATTTCCAAACCAGTTTAAAACCCACATTTCCATCTCTAAGGGAAAAATTTTTTTTTCCGTTAATACTTTATTTTTGGTGCATCAATGAGGTCTTAATTCAGAATTTTGTATGGAAAAGTTCAGTCAGAAAGCATAACATAGATACACTATTTGTATGTTACACATACTTAAAAATATAGCTGATTCTGATAAAGTATAGATAAGCAACTTAAACCTTCCAAATATCTAATTTGAATTAAATCTGTTTAGGTTGTGTTTTATTCCCAATACACAGTCACATTTAAATAGAGCTGTATTTTGAACAAATCTAAGTACATTTGGTCAGATCTAAAAAGGTATATTTACTTATCTATTGAAAAATGTCAAAAATGTGTACTTGTACTGTATTTAAACGTTTCCATTTCATGCTATGTTATACTTAAAGTAAACACAACAATTCACAGGGAACTATTATCATTTATATTACTCCATTTTTATGACCAATACTATGGACCAATGTAGTTACTTTGCAGATGAAAATGTTATATATGTAAAAAATACATATAAGACATCAATGGTTTTGTAAAATATGATGCTTTGATATAAATTCAGCTGCAAAGTGTATAACATTGTATAATACAGTTTCAAAATTAGCTCTTCCCTAACCAACTTCAACATTGAAGTGCTGCTTACATGCATACTTATTCAATTGTATCTTTTAATATGTGTGGGTATAACATGCACATAGAACATTTTTATGCTTTATGATTACTTTAACTTGACTTTTTTTTTACCTTAGAAGTACATTTGGCAATCAATACTTTAATATAATGTCATTTTCATTGGAGGACTTTACTGGTAATAAAATATTTCTATATTATCCTATATGATAATAATATTCTCCGGCACTATTATTACAAAAAATGCAGTGTTTGAATGCTGCCAAAGCTTGTATTTTTGTAAACAAATGCGAAGAAATATGTCCAGCTTTTTAGACCTTGATAGTTGTCCCTGTTCAGGCTACTGTGTAGCTCTGGTTAATAAGACCTAAATACAAAAAGCTATCCTGCCATTGCCCCTGGATGACAACACTGTATTTTAAAAATGGAAGCCTACAATAATTCAATTCATCTGAAATTTAGTTTTTCATGCCAGCAAAATATGAGCGAAGTGCCACTGTGTGCTAATGGATAATTTGTGGATGCCTTTACTTCTCCCCTGTGTCATCTAAAACTGACAGAATCTGCATTATACAGACAATAACAATGACAAGCCATAACATCCACTGCTGTGACTCTTTAAAAACAGCTCTGTAAATCTCGCAGCAGTTCACATCAACCTGGAGAAGAAGATATAGGTCAAGGTAGCCATGGCAAAGGAAGTAGGGCGCCTTTTCTTTCAAATTAAAGTACATTTCCGATTTGGGTTGAATGGTATGTTTTAAGACTTCTAGGTGGCTCGGTCTCATTTGTGTGTGTTTTCACTGTAAAGTACAAAAGGCAGTAGGCTATATTATTACCTTTCAGAACATTAGGAACAATGTTGGTATTTGTCACACTCTACTAGGCATTATTGTGGATTGTGTCTATCACATTATGTCTGTCCCATTGAGATGTATATTATAGCAAGTAGCCTATGCATTTTATCATATGCTCGTCTTTGCGATGGGAGCATATGTAAGGAGAATATATATTTTCCGAGCGGACATATTAAGTGAGTCATGCTTTTATTTTGAAGGTCTTGACCGGAAAACGTCATGTTACATTTCAGGCAACTTGACCATCATGATACCGTAAGCAGCAGCGGTGCCTAGCACCCCTACACCCGCCCGGTTGAAAGACCGCCTAGGTGGTGAATCTTACATCTCCCTCGCTGTGTGTGGAGCTAGACACGGCAGGGCTCCGTCACACCCGGTCTGTCCCCGGTGTCCGGAGGATGTGGGCCTCAGTGTGTGTCATATAGCAGGTGAACTGCCCTGAAACTGACCGGGTTGTATTCCTTCATGTGAGTAACGTTAACCCTACTGCTTATTGCTGAGCTCTGGGTGTGAGAAGTGATAGGAACTGGTGTCACGCGAAACTTCATTAAAAAATCTGTCGGTTTTATGTTCACTTGCTTTTCTGGAAATGTGAACACAGTGTGGGACACAATTACATTCTTACTTCGATTTATTGGAATGTCATCCTTCATTCGGCATAATGATGATCGATAAATATGTCCATTTATTCGTAAAAATAATTGCTTTTTTGTGTCACAATATCCTAATGTGTTCTGGTCGTCTATGGTTAGGGTTATTTAAGGGATGTCAGATGAATCAAGCGTATATTTAAGTAAATACATCTTGTTGGCGATACAATCAATGCCGAATTGTAGGGGTCCTCACATGTAAGAAAATGTGTTAAGTCATGATACATCCCACATGCAGCATTACCGGTAGTCAAGCGAACATTAAATTGCCATATTTTTAAATGAGGTTTGGTGCACTCGAGCCGATCGTCTGTACCCCATGACATCATTGCATGGGCTTTCCCTCATCAAACGGTTGCTTTTCTCGTCAACACACCCCCGTCGTTCTTGACTGTACATACATTCAAGACGGTTTGTTGTCCGTGCGACACGATGTGACATTGACATTCATGCATTGGTGAACGGATACAATGAATTACTGTGACAGCCTGCAGACATCGATGCTGTAACATTTGCGTGACACAATCTTCAGATTGAATTGTGGTCAGGTTGTCATGAAGGCAGAGCTTCGTTGTATTGCATTGTAGGGGAGCAGGCAGGAAGCTGCCCCCATCTCTGTTGAACAAGCACAGCTAATGCATTATTTGTGAAGTTTCTATATTTTAGAGCAGTTTTGCCATTGGGACGTCTCTCTCTGACATCATCATTTACTATAATACAAAACAGAATGTATTCTGTTATCTCGTAAGTTTGTGTAATCGTTTGCACTATCCCAAGTACAATTTTTTTATATCATAACATGACAGCTTTTTCTGTGGCCTTTTATTACCTCTCGGTGTTTGCACGGATGACTCCGCAACATTTATCTTCATGTTTCTATTTAAGCAGTCAATAAGTCTATTCAAACAGCTTTCATTTTGCATTAATACAACCTGATCCCTGCCTCAAGGCCATGCTGTTGAATCTCCCATGTGGCCGTGAGTTACTGTTGTCATAATCTACTATAGTGACTTCAAACAGACAGTTAAGATTAGATTACCCACCCCGTGTCCTATGTTGCTTTCGAGCCACACAGTAATTGGGTTATGTAGGCACATTTTCTCCTGATCCCTATCCAATGTACAGGCCTATCTCCTCCTCTGTGTCCTTTCTTCTTTCCTCACCACTAATTCTTCCTCTGCCCTTATGCTCTCCTTTCTGACATATTTCTATGTTGAAATTTTATAAACTGTAAGACAAGAGTTTTTCTGAATTCTTCAGTATGAGTATATTTATACTTCCAATTCAGACTCTGTTGCACAATAGATTAGACATAACTGTATTCTAGTTTCTATGTTTATTACATTTTTGACAAAGACTAATGAAAGTTGTTTTTTGTCTTTTTAACCTCAGGCACAGAGAGCTTTGTCAATGGGAATCACCAGGCCAGTCCAGTCCAGTCAACCCAAACTCATGGAGAAAGAGTCCAGTCTGAGCACAGTGCAATCGTAAGTTCTATTGAGAAAGACCTCCAGGACATCATGGACTCTCTAGTCATGGATGATCCACAGCCTTCTTCCTCGGATGGCCAAAAGCCTTCTGGAGGCCAACCCATTTCCCATTCCCCCCTGTCCCCAATGCTCAATGGAGGTGGCAGGTATCTACTGTCCCCTCCTACCAGCCCAGGGGCTATGTCCGTTGGATCCAGCTATGAGAATACATCCCCTCCCTTCTCCCCCCTCTCTTCCCCGTCTGCAGCCAGCAGTGGGAGCTTTACTAGCCCATCTCCTATTGGAGGACCCCAGGACCAGAGTTATTCTCTTCCGCCAGTGCCTGTACGCTCCTCAAGCTACAACTTCTCCACCAATCCCATCGCCGGCTGGGGTGCGCCTGTCCCCCAGCCACGGACTATACTGCCTAACTTCAGCAGCGGTGGGGTGGGCCAGAAGGTTCAGGAAAGCCCCAGGCTGCAGAGGAAGGTCTTATCAGAGGCCCCTCCAAGCCCTAAGCCAAGCCGCAGAGGACTTGGCCCTGATGGGTCTGAGAGCCCCCGACAGATTATGTTCTCCTCTTGTGAATCTCTCAGTAGTAGACACATAGTGCCAAGCAGCCCAAGACTCACTACCAAATTCTCTAACTGTCCATCGCAGTCTCCTTCCAGTCCCAGGACCAAGTCAACCACAGTGCTCCAGGAAAGACCTGCCAGTCCTTTCAGAGAACAGACCAGTCTAGCTGATTTCCCCCTGACCCCCAGCTCCTCCAGGCAGCTTTCCCAACCCAACAGAGCCTTCCAGCCTCCTCTGGACCCCATCGTCCACATCATCCAAGGATCGCCGCTCCAGCAGCATCCGCGTTCGCTGCAGCCCCCTGAAAGCCCTCGCATGGCCAGGAGGAACATGGAGCTGAACGGTGGCGGTGGAGGGAGCTGCAGTATGAGGGAGCTGCCTCCTCTTAGCCCCTCCATGGCTCGACGAGGGGTCCCAGTACTACCAGGGGCTCTCCCAGGGACGATACCAACCTTAAGAACTCCAGAAAGCCCCTCAAGTCTGGGCAAGCTCATCCTGGAGAGTCCCAGGCTCCGACGCAGGACTGGATCTACGTCCGAGGAGCCAACTGGCAGCAGCAGGGGGGTCCGAGCCCGCAGTCCGTCGCCTACCTCCATGATGATGGAGGGTGGTGGGGGTTCGGGAGGACGGAAGGCGAGCTTTGGGAATTCCCTGTCACCTGCTTACAGTTTGGGCTCCCTACCAGGATCTTCCCCTGTTTCCAGCCCCAGGACCCATAGGAAGATGTCCTCAGGGAGACCCCACCCTGGAATGAGGGAGAGGAAGAACAGCATCACAGAGATCAGCGACAACGAGGACGAGCTGCTGGAGTACCACCGTCGACAGAGGGAGGAGAGGCTACGAGAGCAGGAGATGGAGAAGCTGGTGAGTCAGGAACACATGTCACCAGGACAAGACTGTTATTTAGTTTGTACCAACTTTTACAGTTTTACAGTAGAGTTGTTTTGTACCTGATATATAATCCTAATCCTATCAGGGGTTTACCACTTTAGAAAGATACTGCGATGATGATATTATCGCTTCACTAAAAATAGCAAGGGTTCATCCCAGACTACAGTTACCAAATCAGTTTTGGGAATGGGACTGAAACATTTTTTTTATCTTTGAGTCTTTTTTTTCTTCTTCTGACTTGATTTCGAGGAAGATGCTGTAAGGAGTAATTTTAATGTTGTCATTTTTTTTTATGCTTCCAAAAGTGGAAGACTTTTTCTGTTACAGTAATCTGTAACCTGTTTCAGCTGAATATCATGTACATGGCTTGTATAAACAAGGTGTTTTGTGTGTTGCCTAATCGTAAACATATTCAAACTCTTTCATCATTTGAGATTACTGCTCGGAAGTTCTGGCAGGAATGAGAGGATTTTTTAGAATTTATTTATTTTTGCAATATCTTGGTGTTTTGAGGAGAACTGAATATATTGATATTGATGAGCCTTGGAGTCTACAAGTCTATTCTTTTCTTGTTGAAATTAGTTTATAGCACAACATTGATTGGTCGCCAAAGTAAGCTTAGACTTTTATATTTAGTTTGACAAAGAAAATAATTCCAGTGAGAGTGTACTAAGGGTCTTCAGGCATTTTAGAAACTTGCCTCAAGCACATAGTAACCCATAAAAAAATGTATAATTACCACAAGAGTTTGCAATGAAACTGTTGAACATATTCTTAGTCTTTCTTGAACTAGTGTTGACTTCTAGAGAAGCAGAGTTGGATGATTGCAGTAGCTCCATGTTTGTTTGGGAAAGGAGTAAACCCTCTCTGTGAGTTGTCAGTAACTCGACTGTTGGCCGTCTGATCTGCTGCTGAAATGCAGTCTCAGGGCGCCCAGATGAGCCCATAGCAACCGCATTGTTTGTTGTTTCCTAAACTGAACGAAAGAGGGGGAGGGAGCGGCGTTAGACATCTTGAACATGTTCGCCAGTCTGAATGAAACTACTGAGACAAAGTCCTTTTTAACAAGCCTCTATATGTGTTTGTTGCTGCGTGAGACGTCGTTTGTCTGCCCGGCTTGTAATTACAAAATTAGTTTTTCAGAGTGAGGCTGACTGAAGGCTGCTCTGTTGGACAGGCTGAGACGACATGCCCTCTGTCTGTGTACCAGGTCATGTTCTGGTACCTCCTATAGAGGCCCGGCAGTTAAACAGTGTGTCGGCAGCGCCAGATCTATACAATGAGAGAGTGTTTAACCCTTAAGGGTGAGGCGGGCCATGCTAAATGAGAGAGAACTGCTCAAGTTACTGGTGTTAGGAAATAGTGTAGGTCAAAATGTATATGCTTTTTTTGTTTTCAGGCTGAAAAATTCTTGGAATTTATACAAAATCACAATATAATAGACAATATATAGATCAAAGGAGGCGCAATGTTTATTTAAGGCAAAATGTGTCCAAATATCATTCTGAATTAAGTATTGTGGTGCTGCAGAGATGTCCTGACTCCTGACCCACAAGTCATATTATACACTTCTAGTAGTAGATATACTAAAATATCAAGTGTAGACATTATTCAATAAAAAAAAAAGCAAATAAATAACCTTTGAGTTACAGGAGCTAGCAAACCAGCAGCTAGCATGTCATATTTAGGGCTGTCAACGTTAACACATTAGCACTGGTGGTTAGTCTGGAAAACGTAACGCGTTAGTAAAGATTCACAGAAATTCATAATTCAGAAATCATCAAAACTAAGCTGAGATGTTAAAATGAATCAAAACAAAGTCAGACTTAACACCAGTTTGACACACGTTTTCTAATTACTACACCACACATGTTTTTGTTTGATTTCACCAGAAAATTCCAGTAAATACTACTATTATAAACTTGTGATTAACCACACATTATTAGTGTGATCAAAAGGATTACATATTTAAATCGATTGACACCACTATAAATATCATGACTTCGGTTCTCTTTATTCAAAAGCAATCAGTAGAACCGGATATTATTTTGGTATTCAGGTGCAACTTTCAGCTTACCTAAAGACATTTCATTAGGATGGGTTCAGTACAAACTTGGCATTTATGAGCTTTTTTCCCTTTTACACCAACAACACCTGTAGGGGAACATTTCTCTGCATGATATACTGCACACCTCAGCCTTCATACTCCAGAGTCATACACTAAAATTTGTTGAAAGTATGTTAGCCACAACCACCTTTGGACTAGTACAACTTGCAGGCACACAAAGGAACATATTGACATTAGATATGTGCAGACAGCTCATGGTATGAGGTCAGGAACACTTGTGTCAACTAAATAAGGAATATAGGGCATCATTAACTCTGGGTATGCTGGCGAAAGGTCAGAACTGGGTAGCTGCAACGTGAACAAAATACAGATGATACGTCAGCTCAAACATGGAACAAAAACAATGTGATGCTTTGGAAAAACACACCAGGTAACTTACCTCAAGAAAAACGTATCCAGGGTGTTTCAACACAGTTATGGGAAGACATGACAATTATACGTATGGTGAAACTACGTTGAATGTTCTTGTCACCAAGTAGTTTGTTTATAGCATAGCGTTAGCTTTTTACTTCTGCGATTGCATTTACGCTTCAAAAACACAAAGTGCTATTAATATGTGGAGATTATCCTGCTGACCAAAATATGTTAATTATCATAAGGTTTGTTGGGCACAGAGTTTATTTTCTGAAGTATACTGTATTGCAATGAGAATATCCCATTGCTTTTTGTTGAGGGACCCCTTGTGATGTTAATTTCTGGGTTGGCCTATAAAAATCAAGATCACTGCACCACTCTATTTGTCTTTTTTGTTTTTGTTTATTTAAAAAAGTGTGTCCCCACCACTTTTCAAAACAAAGTGACACCCATGCACACAGGGACAAGGTGCCTGAGATACAGAGGCAGGATTCCTCCACAGCCTGTGATGTTATTGTACTTTCCAACGCAGAAACTCTCAGCTCTTTGAGGAGGCAGGGTGTGGAGCTGCAGGGCCTGTAATTAGTCACAGTTGACTCACTCTCATGACAGATTTTTCTTGCCCTAAAGCGTCTGTTTTTAAATCATTTCGCTCACAGCCTGCTACTCATTCACACAACTGATTAACAAAAAACAAAGTTGTGTGAACAGGGAGCCTCGGAGAAGTTTATTCAGGAGAAAAAAGTGTTATTGTGAAATCAACAGGAGTACACAGCTCAGAGGCAGCGGGAGGCTGCTGCCAGACTACAGCAGCACACTACACCCACTACAAAAAGCTTGGCTGTTAAAATTTAGATTAATTACATTGTACAATTGATTAACACCCCCATCTGTTAGGGAGTGCTGAAATATTTATAGTGAGTCAACTAGGCATCCCAACCTAATTAGTGGAAATATTTGGGAGAACCTGAGGACTTTTTATGAAATATGTTTTAAGATATTCAATATTTGCAATATATAGCAGAAAAATAGCTCTATGGTTTCATTCATGATATCAACCCCACTTTGTTGATAGCTGACAATGTCTTCAGTTATCATGAGTTATGAGACTTCAAATATTTGCTTGAAAACTTGTGTTATAAACTTGGGCCGTGAAGTTGGCATTAAATTGTATTTAAGTCATCGAGCACTCTTGTTGCCTCGACAACCAGCATGCAAGAGTCCACTAAATGCCTCCCCTGTGAATAGCACAGTCTGGAATACTTTACAAAGAATAGTGCTACAACTGCCAATTTAGTTTATCAAATAATGTGCCAATAAATTGTTTAAAAAATGTCAGAAATGAATGGAAAAAATATCCATTCCAGTTTCTTAATTAAAGTCCAAGGTGATTTGTTAAAAGGCTGGTTTTGTCAGTCTTAAACTCAAAGATATCTACTTTAATAGGATATGAAACAGAAAAAAACCCATTATATTTCCATATTTGACAGGGAAAGATCTTTGGCTGCCACTGGACCTAGTTTCAACATTTGCCCTCACCTTATTGTTATCATTATTATTATCAAGCCAAGTGTTAAAATAGGCCCTATTTTATGTTTTGGGCTTTTCTCTTTCCTGTAGTGTTTATATAGGATTTTATGCATGTTAATGATCGACAAAGGCTAAAATCCCAAAGATCACTCCAGAGGGAGTTTCTCACCAACCCACTTTGCGCTCCTATACATTGTACGTGATAGGGTAAGGGTTCAGACATCTCTAAGTGCTTGACCAATCACAACAGAGCCAGCTAACCAATCAGAGCAGACTGGGCTCTGGTTTCAGACAGAGGGTGAAAAGAATGCTGCAGCAAAGGCAGTATGTGGAAAATAAATAGCTTTTTGAACCATTAAAGCATGAAAACGTGTAGCATTAGAGGCACTAAATACAAATATGAACCTGAAAATAAGTAGACAAGGGCCCCTTTAAGTTTTCCATGGTGTTTCAGAGGAGACTTTTCAACACCGACAAGAAAAAAGTTACAATAATAAAACTTACAGCGAAAAGTTCACCCTTAAAAAGATCTGAATTATCATCTGTGAGGTGTATCATTTTAAATAAAATTAAAAAACTAACACTCTTATCATTTAATGACAGCTGTGTAAAATGAGAGGAGACATTTTCTTTGGATCTTGAGGATGCGCGCTGTGTAGTAAGCAGTCTGTTGGGGGGGGCTGTTTTGTCTTGGGTCCAGCCTGGCGCTGCTCTCTCCACATGGCCGTCTGACTCCGTCCTGGCTAACACACTTGGCCTGTTAGCCGAGTCGCAGCGTGCTCCGTCTGTCTGACACACAGGCCGTTTTTCAGTCCACTGAAGATGACCTCATCTCTCCTATGACGTTATGAGGAATACTGCTTTGTTTTGAATGAGCAGCCCGTTGGCTTCCCTCTTCACTTTCTGTTACACATCAGATCAGACCAGCACGTGTCTGCTGTTTCTTCGAAGAGGGATAAAGAAAGCTTCTCTTTCAACTCACAAAGGCAAACTCTTGAATTGTCATTTGCTATTTCTTTCTTGGCCGTTTGAGTTCAAAGTGATACATTATCTCTTTGTGATGATCCCGGTGTGATTTCCCCTGGGGAGGTTGGTTAATGTCAAACATTGTTAAATGCTTCTTTGGTAAAGCCCAACATGAGAGGCTTAAAGGCATAGTTAAAGTTAAAGGCAGAAAATATGTGTCAAAATAATATTCTGAATAAATGCTTGAAGTGCCTAAAAGCTGTCCCGGCCGAGTAATTGCATTCTACAGATTTAGAGAAAATATCTTTTGTTTGGTACAGATCCTCAGAAAAAGGCACAACATGATGATTTTAACCTAGACATGAGCATAATGCAAAAATATTGAATTCAAGGTCAAAATAGGTGTAGAGTAATGTGCCGTGAGAATGACAAAAAAAGACCAGTGACAGTTTGATCAGGATCCTGTTAGTGTTCTTTTTTCATTGATGACAGGCTCGCTGTATACTTTATACTAAGTAAACCTACGACTTGACTCACAATATTGATTTTAAATGATTTTATTGATTTGAAAAACTATTTTATTGCTTCCTCTCAGAAACGTTTTTCCATTTTATGGTGTACTAACGGCTGGAGCTGCGGCATGGCAACGTTCTATCTTAGGTTGTTTGTCTGTCTGCCAGCATGTTTATGGAAACACTACTGGCCCCATTTTTATGAAACTTGAAAGGGTGTAGTCATTAAAGAGCCATGAAGAACCCATTCCATTTTAGAGCAGTTCCGTTACACACATTCATTTTCACGTTGGTAAACAACCTTGGCGGGGGTCTGTGCTCTCAGAGTGCCTTTCTACTCTGTCTTTGTGACACAGATGTCTGCTGTACTCAGTGCTGGGATTTAGTGAAGTACATTTTCTCGAGTACTCGACTTAAGTACAATTTTGAGGTACTTTTACATGTTTTAAATTCTAGAAGCCAATATTGTTCTGACAGCTTTCGTTACTCTCCAGATACAGATTATTACATAAAACAAAGTTGAAATCAACTAATAAATATTAGGGCTGTACCCGAATATCCGAATATTCGTTCGTTGGAGTACTGTTCGGGTTTCAATTTCGTTATTCGGATATTCGTTTATTTATTTTCTTGTTTTGTTTTTTCAATTCAATTTATTGAAAACTCCAATATCAACGTAAGAGCTTGTGCCTCTTCTGGGGGTGCTAACACTTAACCATAAACGTTATCGTTTACTTTCTCCGTCTTTATATGTAGATATTACTTTTTCTCCGTTAATCTCCGTCACGTTGTTTCCATAGCAACAACAACTTCCTGTCAACAGCGCTAACTCCTTCAAAATAAAAGCATGTCCATTAAAACTGTAACGAAAGTAACAAACACAATGCAATATCCTTTTCAATTTCAAAGAACACAAATTGGGTTATATACATTAACAAATAACTATAAAACAACAATACTTTAGAATAACACAATGAATGCCGTGAATAAACCGAAATACACGTGTTGAAGCGGTTCGCTGCTGACCCCCCCCCCCCCCCCCCCCAAGCAGGCCGAATATTCGCTGCTGATTACTACCGAATATCCGGAACCTGAAAAAATGTATTCGGGACAGCCCTAATAAATAATATATACATTGATGTATTATTATAGGTGAAGATTCCCAGAACCCATAACCAGAACTTTTACTTTTAGTACTATACGTATATTTTGATGCCAATACTTAGTACTTCTTAGTTCTTCCATCACTGGCTGTACGTGACACGGTGAAATGTTCCTCCTGCATTGTTGGCATCTTTGCTGCTGTCCAAAAGGATTGACAGACCAAATATACTCTCACACTGTCGAACAGAACACCAGCAACGACCAAAAATATCCAGCAGCTACCGGGGGACGAGATCTGCCCACCTAGGCTGCCAAATATATCCTGCACCTACACTGTATAGTGTCAGTGGTGAGGAAGCACTTAAAGTGTCAGTGAAGTGCATTTTTTTGCGCCAAAGTGAAATGGCAGTTTCATTTCTTACATATAATTGTACCTGTTCATGGCTAAAATAATTTTTTAGGAAGTGCGAGGGACGAGATAAACATCGCAAATTTTTCAGAGTCTGAGCCTACCGCTGCAGCAGACGATAGCGGCTGTGACGTCACAAGATGGGCCCAGTTGTGATTGTAAACATGGCGGAGCCTTCGGAAAGTGATACTGGTGCGAGAGAAATGAGTGATTTTGACAGCTTTTCGGACAGGATAGATGAGGAAAGTGGCCATGGAAGTCAATTTAGTTGAGGACAATATTTTGTCATAGATCTAGAGTAGATCTACACACAGGATTGGCCGTCACCTGATCATACATTCATCTGTTCATAGCATGATGCAACATTCATGTTCACATGCAGTGTTGTGCTAGTTACTGAAAACCAGTAAGTAGTTACAATTACTAGTTACTTCACTACTTACACCAAAAAGTAATGCGTTACTGTGAAAAGTAACTTCTTAGTTACTTAGAAAAGGGCACCCATTAATGCCCTTATACTGTAGCCTTCATTTCAGTACTGTTATTGCATCGGAGAATAATACAACCTGTTGATCAACTTGACATGCATTTGCATCACTGAACTCTGCTAAGCAATGTGGTCTATACAAACACAAACACAAAGATATGTTTCAAAGTGCCAATCCAGCCGCTGTTGCTTAGGTGGAGGTGGAATGGCGTCGGATGAGTCTGGGTCTGTGGTCTTAGCTACTAGCTTCGCTACTAGCTTCGTCCCAGCATGTTTTTTCTGCAGATGTTTCAACAGATTTTAATTGCTGTTTTGGGCAGTCGATAGGATCTTTGACCCGCCAAGACACAACTTACATTTAACTAAAACGTTCTTTTCTTTGTGCTCGACAAAAGTGAAATAGTGAGAATATCTCCAGGCGGAGAAACTCGACTTGAGCTCTGCCGCCGCCATGATAGTCTTGTTAGTTAACACAAACACAGTGGCGTTTATTTTTCATAAACAATCTACGAATCTACGAAACAATGACACCAGCCACTCACCTTCATCTTTTGGGAACAGAAACATCGCCACTTCGGCAGACTTCACATTACCACAGCCAGCGGCAATGCATCGCTTCCCGTGTGTTTTTCCTCCCTTTTTCGTCACTGTCGCCTCCATTGTCAGCTTTTCTCGATTGGCAATCACTTCCAGTCGACTGCGAAACACTTTCCAATCAAATACTCGCTCAAAAACGTTGGTAAATTCGACTTTGAAATAGAGACAAAATGAATGGTGGTGAATGTAAACACTTCGGCTTGGCCCATCTTGTGACGTCACGCAGTAGATCGCAAGCCACGCCCACGAAGGCGGAGGTCGACTGCGAATTTCCCAGCGGAAAATTCAAACTCGTCAAATTCGTTGCTATTCCAACATCTTTGATATGGGTTCCAATGGACAATTTTGGTCATTACTATACGTATTAGCATAAAATATCATGCACCGTCGCACACTTCAGTGGGTCTTTAAAGAGGCCCTATTAAGCTTTTTGGGCTTTCCCCTTTCCTGTAGTGTGTTACATATCTACTAGGGCTGTCAGTCGATTAAAATATTTAATCGGGATTAATCGCATGATTGTCCATAGTTAATCGCAAATTAATCGCTCATTTTTTATCTGTTCTAAATGTACCTTAGAGGGATATTTTTCAAGTTTTTAATACTCTTATCAACATATGAGTGGACAAATATGCTTTATGCAAATGTTTGTTTATTATCATTTGAACAATGACAAATATTCTCATGAATATTAAACACAACAACCTCTGAACATTACAAATATTCGCCTCAATTCAACCTGGAACCTCTCTCATACAATACAATAATACAATACTGTGTATGTGTATGTGTATGTGTGTGTGTGTGTGTGTGTGTGTGTGTGTGTGTGTGGATCGTTGGAGCTATGTGCAACTCAAGGCATACGCTCGAACGGGAGCTGCCTGGACGCTGCAATCATGTTGCGTGCATTATCCGTGCTGAGTGTGCTGAGTTTTCGTACAATGTCCCACTGTCTGGCTACGTACATAAAGTCAAGTGCTCGGCACAGTTGTCGGCGAAATGTCGCTCCTCTGCTAACAACAACAATACACGTAAGGTGTGCGCGTTCTCTCTCTCTAGCTCGCTCGCGCCACACATTACACACACCCTCCCGGTCTTCCCGATGGCCTGCCGGTGAGCGTGGAAGTGTGGTCTGCCGCAAGCGGGCGGCAGGAACGGGGCTGTCAGCATCAGCTTGTAGATGGTATTTTAAACTCGATGCGCTCTGAAACTACGGGGCGGCCGAGGACAAAAAATACACATGCGTTAATCACGTTAAAATAATTAGTGGCGTTAATTTTCTTTGCGTTATTAACGCGTTTACTTGACAGCCCTAATATCTACATATTACATATGTTTCGTGCATGTAAAAGTTCCCTCCACACACTCCCCCCCCCCTGCCTGAAATGTCTCAATTGGACTCATTTGTTTACTTCCGTAACGTAGTGACATCACTATGTAACACTGACGCTTTTATTGGCTAAAGCTCCAACACATTGTATGTGATAGGCTAAGGGTCGGGACATCTCTAAGCCTTTGACCAATCACACAACCAGCTAACCAATCAGAGCAGACTGGGCTCTTATTTCAGACAGAAGGTGAAAAGAGAAGTAAATGCAGTAGATTAAAAAAACTAATTGCATCCAAAATGTACTGGAGTAGAATTATTTGTAGCATAACATTGAAGTACTCAGGTAAGTTATATCAAGTATTTCAAAACAGTACTTAAAATCAGAACGTGTAGCTTTATAATTGCTAATTAAACGTTTTTACAGAGTTGTGAATTACCCTTTTATGTATAAAACATTGTACAAATTGAATTGTTAATACAAGGGATCAACCTGCGGATGTGCACACATCATTAGGCAGGTACTACGTTTCTTACTGTTATGAATTTTAACTAAAAGGGCTCAAACAGAAAACACAGTTAAGGTGACTGTTAATCTGGGACAGTGATAAAAAACCTGTCCAAAGGACAGCTGCAGTAATCCAGTGTTGAGACAACATCAACAAATATGCCCTGTTTGGATTTCCTGTGTGAAAACAATTACAGATTAGGACGGGTCATGTCACAGAGGGAGGTCGGACTTCTTTCTCTCCATGATGCTAAAGTGATCATGAGAGAATATACAGCAGAGGAGTGACATTGAAAATACTATGATCATTTCATGACTGTGTTGTGACCTCACCACTAGAGGGGGTCGTCTACCTGTGTAATGTTCTTAAAGTGAATGAACCAAAAATCTTAGTAGCAGAAAAAGATCCAGAGATTGTTTGGCATTTATGCATTAAATAATATCAGAATGATCAGAATAGGTAATGAAAACCTTTATTTTCATCGTTTATCAATCATCGTACTTCCTTAGAGAGAAAACTAAATAGTCTTAATAACAATATTAAAATATGCGTTGCAGTAATCCATAGAAAATTTAACTGAATACCTTAAAGGGGAACTAAGGCCATTTAAAAAAATGCATACATATTATTCCCATAGAATAAGACAGTCCAAATGTTAGCAAACATGCACAACTCAACAAAAGTAAAGAAAAAGAAACATTTGAAATCAATTGTGTGAAATCATCAAGGATCACGTTTGAAGTGGCTCCGTAGCTTCAGAGTTATTAAGATTGGAAGTAACACCTTTTGACATGGCCTCCTCCTTGTTATGTATCGCCACACTGACTCCTGGAAACCCCTGATACGCTTCACTTAAATATAACAGTCTGTAGGTCTTTATAGTTTTTATTTATATGCGTCACACAAAGCACTTCAAAGAGTTGCCCTTATTCGCTGCATTACTGATCAGGCAAAAGAGAAATTATGAGGAAATATGCAGCATTTGCTAAAGCTAAAACTTCAAGCTTGTTGCAGACCTGTTACCTAAAGTAAAAGAAAAGTCATATATATTTTGTTATTACTTAATCCATTAGTCTATTTTAACAAGGAGTGTGATGTTCCACTAAATATTTAAAGTTAGCCCCTCTGCTTTTCTTAGAACCAAACGGCAAGCCGCCTCCCACTCGAGGAAGTCCCTACATATTTTGAACTGTAACTCCGCCCCTGTTCACACAGATCCCTCACCTCCTCTCACAAGACCTGGGGAGGGGAGGGGGGGGCTGCTCTCCATCCGTCCCCAAGTAGCACAGCCGGTTGTTCAATCACTTTACAGTACAGGAGGAGCTGTGTGGAGGCATAGGGAGCAACAACGTTACACTGCTGGAGATCCCCAGTGTGTGAGTGTGTGTGTGTGTGTGTGTTGTGTGTGTGTGTGTGTGTGTGTCATGGACCGGTATCATGTGCTGGCTGGCAGCAGGACTGTCCCGGCGCTGAGGGGAGGTCAGAGCAGGGAGCAGCTCTATCTGCTGGCTCTGGCTAAAGACAAGCCGCTCTTCCTCAACAGCGTGGCAGCACACATGAAGGTAACCAATGCCGCTGCTAATATTAACAAACTCTGTCTCTCTCTGAAGGGTTTTAAAGAGACTGAGGATGTTCCTGTGATGGTTCTGATTTGGATAAGATACACAATGTTTGGAAAGGCCCACTGCTGCTGGGGTCAGATATTAACAAAGGGGGGCTTTCAGGCCTCCACACTGCTTCACTGTGCCTGTCGAGCTTGAGATATATGTTGCATGTATTCACATTAGGCAGGGGTACTGACTTCATCTGTAGTGTGTGGAAGTTTCCAACCTGAGGGGCACGTAGGAACTTGCTTCGTACGGGAATTCAAAAGTGACGTAACTAAGTGAATCAGAATCCTGCAATAGGTACTAAAAAAATCCCGTAAGTATATATTTTGCCACATCGACAGTTAACATAACATGTAGAATGGCATCTTGAGCCGTTCTCTGGGGTATTTTTTGGCAAATACTTCACATATTTATCAGACAATAAGTCACAGCATCAAAGCCAGAGTGATTTATCAAAGATGGGGGTTATTGAAGTGTGTCAAGAGGTCAGAGAGTCATGCCGGCAGTCGATGGAAGTAATTTGAGTTGAAAGATGCAGACATTTTATATATTTTCGAATAGAAAATGTTGTCAAGTTCAACAAATATCTCCTCATGGTCTACTACTTGTCCGTTAGAATTTCGGTATCACACAAAAGTTTCATGAATCTTTTGTTTCGCTCCATTTCGACTTTGTCGTTGGCGACTTTATTTAAATAACCCTTCTTCTTCACACTTGGATATTTGTTTTCACACCAGCCAAAATGAACACTCTGGACATTCAGTAACCCAATTTGTACGAGGGTGCTGACAATTCGCGCAAAGCTGCTAGCATATGTCGTTTCTTGATGAATAGGTCTTTTCGTTGACTGATTTGGACTAATGAATAACACGAGATCCTGTTGAAGAACTTCTGCTATGTAGTTACAGAAACTTCTAACAGTTTCAGAATACTGTCATTTGCCATAATAGATCAACAACAACCTTTTTGTAGTATTCTTTCTTTCTGTAAAAGCTCACAGTTTACATAGAACTCCTTGTAAAGTGGCTCTGAGCTCCAGGCGGCTGTGTGCATCTCCCAGTTGACAGCTGGACGAATGCTTGCTCGGGACTGCCGTTTACTCTGGCTCTATAAATCTCCTCTGGCCAAACACTCATGGATACACAGTACAGTACAGCATGCACAACTTCACCAACCAGCTGCTATTGACTTATAGACATTTCATCTCATCATTTCTTGTGCACAGCAAATTGTTTAACCTAATAAAGCTGATGCAACCAACTGCAGTTCTTGCCAACTTATCTCAGTCTTAGGACAATAATCAAGCCTTCTTATTATCGGCAGCAGTGTTTTGGGAACTTGAAAATACAACCCCTGCCTTTAATCACTGTATATAGTCTTTGATGTTTTTACTTCTACGCTGGAAGTGTTTGACATGATAATTGGAACCCCAGTCGTCACTTTGAGAGACGCCTCCAGGGCTTGGATCCCAGTTGAAGAGGAAGCTTCAGCGGTTTAAATGCCAGACGCCCTCCTTCGGGAGCAACAACTCCACAGTTTCATCGTGAGATCAGTTCCAGTGACATCAGCGCGCAGGACCACCAGCTTATTATTCTGAGAGGTTCGCAGAGAGCCGGCTTGTCCTATTCCCCCTGCCTGGCTTTGATGCTCATGTGTTCCACAGGGGGAGGAGAAGATAAAAGCAGCCTCAGAAAAAAAATCTCTTGTTAGGTTCATCTGTTTGTTCCTCCCTCTGGGACTCAAAAACCCTCTAAGGATCAGAATTGATCATGAATGGGATTTGTTTTGCAGACTTTTACGCCGCCCCTGCAGATATATGTAGAGAATACAGCTTTGTTGAACTTTCTCCGGTTTACTCTATGCGCCTGAGATCTCTGTTTACGCCTGTGATGAAGGTGAAGAAAATACGGCTGTTCACTTATGAAGTGGCTGCTCTGATCTGAATTACGCAGGCAGGGAATGGCTCCAGGGCGCTCGGGGAGGAGAAGGGGAAGAGGAGGGAGAAACTTTAAAGGGCATGAGAGAAAACAGGAGACGCTGACTCCCTGGGGAGAGGGGGAGACATGAGGAAGAGATGCTGACTGCTGCAAGGATGAAAATAAGGAAATTTAAGAGTAAAGTGATGAGATCATACTGACTTAAAGAGGGAAAACTGACAAAATGGGATGTCACGTTAGAAATACTGTCTACAGTACATGAGATGGAATCATTACTTATAGGAAATCCATACTCCTTACTGAGTTTGAAGTGAGTAAGTAATTTCCCTTAGTTTCTATTTCTATGTTTGGTCATTTTGAGCATGGAAACTTCTTATTTCCATTTCACATTTAGCAAGGTGTGCAGAAAAGTGGAACTGGCCCAAATAAACCTGAGAACGTTTGAGACCCCTTTTTCAGAAACTGTGTCAAGAAAATCATAAAAAAATAAGTAAATGAGATGTGCCATTGAGTGTAGTCATTTCGTCTTCCAGTTGTTTAATCTAAAAAAAAGTTTGGGTTGGATTTCATACTTTTGAGTTGAGTTACTGGTTTGTTTTTCAGGATTATTCATTATGGTTTTAGCAATGAAATAATTGACAATGAGTTAAAGTGATGACCTGGTTTGGTTTGTTGTCAGTTTGTCTGCAGGTTTACAATGAGTTAACCGGCCGATTTTAAGTCAACTTGGCAGTAGGGTTTATTATGAACCGTTAGCTTTGAATAGCCATATATTAAGAAAGAAACATCACCTGCTCCATCTGTCTTTATCACACCCAGTTGTCCTGAGAGCCACCCACTAGGTGAGCGCTGGAGGCCTTAGGAATGTGTGAACCAGTGTCTGTGGGTGGGGAGCTCAGAGACTCTGGCAACCAGGCATTCCTCTAAAAACTCACGGTTGTCTTGAAGTGCGGACCTCTGATAGACACTGAGTCTGGAGCACTTTCACCCTGCACTGAGGCTCTTTATAAAAACTCACGTGATTGGGATTTACAGCAGCTGCTGATATTACTAAACTAACTCACTTTTAATCATCAAAGGACATTTTGTGTCCGTGTTATTTGATATTATTACAGCGTATGATTACACTGCTTTTCAGGAAGTTTTTAGCAAACCATGGCTATACTTAGCTTTGTGTGTGTATCCCATTGTTGGTGGTTTCAGACTTGTGACTTTTCTCTTTAAGCCCTGGTGACACAGCAGAGTTCATTTAGGCTGTTTCAACTGATAGCAGATCTGCTTCCTTAGACAAAACAATGAATTTGATGATAACCATGAAAATTCGGCTCCAAAAATAAATAAGAAACAATGATGGTATAAAATAGGTGACTGTGAGGTCATCCGTTTATGTGGACTAACATACCTTTTTTCAGCCTTGAGTTTGGCATTTGTTGTGGAAACTTTCACTTGTCAACAATCTGGAGATGTAATACAAATAATAAAGTTGTGTTGGTTCTTTATTCAAGCTTGAATGGTACAGGTCGTGCAAAGTACAGAGTAGTTTGCCGGAGTGGACACAGAGGCAAATGTGTGTGTGTGATTTATAGAGGACTGTTGCTGTGCAGACAAGAAGAGATAACACTTTCTGTCGACTGTTATCTTGCAATGCTCTCATAAGGAACAGGAGCCGTATTGTTCAAGTACGACCTTGGCAGGAAGCTACCGTGGGATACAACAGGTTGAGTTGACCAAACAATTTCTCAGTATAATATCATCATTTGGTTTTACCGTATAAAGTAATATAAGAAATTGCCACTACACATTTCACCGTTGTCATCATGTTTATTAAGGCTATGTATAACTTAAAGCCAAATCATGTTATGTACCAGGCTGTTAACATGTTTATTTATCATGTTAGTTGGGCCTTTTTAACATCAAGACTGCTAGGCTAATTACTATAAACAAGTTGAGAATCTAGGCTCTAAATGATGTATTACATATCTACATTATATACATTATACACAGTATATTCAGGTGATGTAACAAAACATCTGGTGACCACATAACAATTTGCCATTCACCATCTTTTTTTATTGCATTTCACTTTAGCTTGTTAGCTTGATATATATCTGGTCCACCAGCCTTTATATAAACATTCACACTATGGATATTTTATGTCACAATATTACATTTTTGTAAAAGTGTCTATGCAGTGTTGACCTGATATGTTAATATTAGCATTAGCATAATTTTAAAGAAATTGTCCCACTTAATTGTTTGCTATGTAGCTAGTTAGCATGCTAGCTTTCAAGTTACAGCTAGGAACAAGTAGGAAATAGGCTAGGGCTAACGACATGACACTTTAGAGTACAAACAAAACCAAATGCTATATTGGTGGCAATTAGCCTACTTAGCACCCGCGTACATTTGAAATCTATTTTATAAGCCTTCGTAAATGAAGCAGTTTCTCAGTACGAACACCTGCCACATTCTATCAAAGAAGACCGCTCCAATGTGAATCAATTTGAAATCATTGGTTGTGGTGTGTGGAGCAGCAGGTGATTGAATGTTACCATGGAGCTTTGTCATTCAGAGGATGAGGGGGGTTTGTTGTTAAGGTGGTGTCACAGAGGGGTGGTGGTGGTGGTACAGCCTTTTAAAGCCAGTATTTGTTCATCTGTCTTTTGACCAATCTGTCTTGGCTTGAGCGTGTGCCTCATTTCAAGCTTTGAGCCGTAACTTGTCCCAACGATCATCATGAGAGTGAGTAAACAGTTTTGATTACAGATTTCTTTTGTAATTTAGGATGTTCAGTGCCTCTGGAAAACAACCTCTGATCTTAAAAATGTGTCTGGCATTTAAAAGTCCCGCTTGAGAACCACAGAAAATATGGGATTCACGCAAAACTGTCAACATGCAGCTGATAAGGAGCATGAATGGAGCACAGGTTGCATATATGATTCTGTGTCAAGTTGATTTTATGTTGAGGCCATAACACATTTAATGGTTTCAAATCTGTCTGTGATCCTGCTACTCATGCATCATACAGGTTTGGTAGCCTGAAGGCTGTCTGGCAATGAAACGAGACAATGATAGAGCCGGCTTTCAATCACCTTTCTCACGGGGCGTCAGAACGCTGAGTGGTCTAATCTGTATGTTCAAGCAGATGTTGAGTGGGTGGACTCATGAGTAGTTGTAGACCTGCCAGTAGATGTTTGAAGTTTGACTCTTTTCTGTTGAAAATGTACAGCACTGTTACACAGCCCAAAGGGGTCTTTTACTCCCGCCCACTCAGTTAGAAGCTAACAGATTACAGGTTGCAGCTAATGGTGGGCTGTAGCTCCTCATCATGCAGATGCTCCCACAGCGGGAGGCTGTGCTCCTGCAGTCTGGGGGAGAAGATACACCAGGGCATTTATTTAGCTGCCAAGTGTTCCTACGCGACAGGAAACAGATTGGGCCGGAACTGGAGCTCAAGAGCATCAAGTAGAACAGTGCTTCCTCTGCTCCTAACCCCTTTGCTTTTAAAACAAGCGAAAAAGCTACATTATATTTTTGTTCAAATGTTATCATACTCACTCTCTGCAACACAATTCATAGACTTATTTGACATAAGGTCAAACCGTAACTCTATATTTGTTTTGTTTTTTATTAGAAATGTCTTACATTCTTCATTAAAACACCTTAGACTAAATACATTTTGAAAGAGGAAATAGCACTTTTTTAAGTGCAGCTCAGAAGAAATTAAACCAATCAGCGATAGCTTTTAAGCTAACATCCAAAGTTAGCTAACTTTAGATAAATAATGCTATATTTTATGACTTACTTAATTTATTTTATTGTATTACTACTGTTTGCCACGTGTGGTTATAGTGACCAAAAAACGAACGTCAAAATTCATGACATCTGTTTTGTGATAGAAGTTATACAAAGAATAACACTCCATTGGTATCGTTTCAAAACTTTAATATAAAAGGAGCAAGGATATTTTCAAAATTGGTTTCCATCCATATACAGTTCCAAAAAGTGGACATCTAAAGTCTTAACGCATGGTCCACACACTAGCTCTTAATTTAATATGAAATAAGTCTTCCTCAATATATGGGTGAAAAACCCATCATTCAAGCAAGACATTGCCATTCCATTAAAAGCTCTGCTAAAAGCTAAAACAGTTTCCATTTCTATATTTTTCCAACACACAGTAGTAGATGTTTCACGACAAAACCGACAAGCCAGCTTACTTACTCTTTAAAACAGAGCAACCTTTAACATCATTCATGCACATTTAAACAGTCTCTTGCACACAGTAGCATTCACTTTAGTGTTGATACCAGTCTTGTTTACTTTCTTTTTAAAATATTCCTTTTATTTCAATATATAGTCTGAGCACGGATAACAGGAGCTAGTCATTATTATTTTTGCCACTAAACATATAGCCATCATGTGCCTTTAAGGCTCACAGTGCTGTGCAGACCTGAGAGACGCTGAGTCTGCAGCACAGGGCTACAGCAGCAGGCAGACAGCAGCTGACATTAAGAGTCTGGCCTGTTGGCCCCCCATAGGTGGGCTGACCCCTCATAGTGACAGCTGGACAACCAGACACATATCTGACTCCTGTGCAGCATTCGGGGGGAGTACTGCGGGCGGCTGTGTTGTTTCAGGGGGGGAGCAGTCATGACAAACTTCATGTCTGCTCTAAGAGACTTAATGGCATATTTGACTAATTTGATCCTGCTAAATCACTGGGTTTGTTTCATACTGACAGTATTGTGTTTCCACAGTTACAAATAAAAGTAACATATAAAAGTGTTTCACCTCCCAGAACCTTTCCTCCCACCTGTTTCACAGATCAGTGTTTTCTTTCTGTTGAATGCAGCAAATATAATGTAGAATGTAGGGTTGATCAATTAATCGTATTTTAATCGCAATTACGATTTTGGTTTGCAACGATTATGAAAACAACATAATCGAAATAAAACGATTTATTATTATAGTATTAGTATATTTTTTTATTGGTTTTTCAATTGAATTATACTTAGAGTTCAGGGTAATTAACTGTTAAAAACATACTACACATTTTTTTTTTCAATAAATGGATGTTTTCAAAGTAAATGGATAATCGTTTTTAATAATCGTGATCTCAATTATTGACCCAAATAATCGAGATTATGATTTTTGCCATAATCGAGCAGCCCTAGTAGAATGTATTAAAAATAAAACATGTTTCCTTTGGCATCAGGCCTGCTATCTCCTCCGCTGTCGAGCTGGCCGTCTTCAGATTGTCATCAGCAGCTCCGCCCCGCCACCCTGCACACACACAGGAAATGAAAGAGAAGGGACATATTCCCGACCACAGCTTGATTTGACCTAATGTTCCGTAGGCTTACATTATTATCAGTGTGTTAAGATATCAAAACTAATACAGCTCCTTTTTTATTAAAGAAATTAGTCATATATCAGCTCCCCATTGATATGTTTCGATCAATAGCCTATCACGTGCAATGTGTTTGAGCGCTAGCATATAGAAGCGCAAGTGTTACATAGTGATGTCACTGTGTTGTGGAAGTAAACAAGGAAGTCCAATGGAAGCGTTTCAGGCAGGGAGGGAACTTTGGGATTTTTTCCTTTCAGACCATTTACATGCACAAAAACATACTTAGCACACTACAGGAAAGGGAAAACCCCAAAAGCATAATAGGGCCTCTGTAAAGTATGTGATAATGTGTCTTCTGAACCAATCTGTTGCTAAGGTTTGAGAAAACCCTGTCATGGCCATTTCCACTGATCATAATTCCATTGTTGAGGTATACTAAAATAGATTTATACTGTGCATTTTTCCAAACTCACATTGGTTTCGCATACAGCATCTCTGTAAAGTATGTGTATTCAGCAGTATTCACTCTCTCCACTAAACGACTCGTTGCAGCTCTTGCCCCCCCCTCCCTGTGAGCACAGTGTGCTCTGATTGGTCGGGACGTTGTGAATCGCGCTGAGCTCCGTGGAGGTGTGGTTTCCTTGTTTAGCGATACACAGCGAAACACAGCCAAACTCATCCTGAGCACACACAAACTCACAGCCGAAGTAAGAACAATAAGTGTGGCTTGATATTGAGTAAGAAAAAGGTTGATAAACGCTGTGAGAATGGGTCTGCAGAGAGAATTTCGCCACGATCCCAACTGTCTGTTATCAGCCTGCAGCCAGGGATGAGAAATCAGCAGAGCTGCCTGCACTGAGTGTGTGTGTGAGGAAGTCCATGGATTGGTCAATTTGGACCAATCAGCAGAGGCTTAACGTAACGGCTCCGCGGACGTAACGGCTCCGCGGACGTAACGTAACGGCTCCACGGATTGGTCCATTTGGTTCCGGGTACGAGCTGACGTCAGCTCGTACCCGGAACCAAACGGACCAATCCGTGGAGCAAAGAAAGAAACTGAGAAATCTCCAACGAGGCGTTTTAGGGAGGAATTTTCTATGTTAGAGTTTTACTCGCTACAGGGTGTACTTTGAGGGTTTGTGACTCTGCAGACCGTTTACATGCATAAAAACCTACATAACACACAAGGGGACGGGTAATAACCAGAAAAGCATGACACCTCTCCTTTAACTGAAGTCCCTGTTTAATCGAGTGTATACTTTTTGTCACAGGAGAGACAGCGACTGGAGACCATCCTGAACCTCTGCGCAGAGTACAACAAAGGAGACGGCAGCGAGCTGGAGCCGCTGGGCTCGGGGAGGACGGGTTTCCCCGGGGCGCTGACGGACGGCTCGGGGCGGATGCTGTCCCAGGAGAACATCCTGGGAGGAACGCCGTCCCAGGCCACGCTGCGTCTGCTGCAGAGGCAGAGGGAGAGCGACGAGGAGAACCTGAAGGAGGAGTGCAGCAGCACGGAGAGCACGCATCAGGAGGTGAGGACGTCTCCTGCTCTCAGCGCAGCTCTGCACAATGGGGACAGACAGGTCAGAGGGGACGCTCCTCCATAAGACGCTCTCTGCATGCCACTATGGAACCAGCATGTGCTAATAATGGGCATGGCTTTGCTTCATCAGTGGTTCTTAAAGTCAAAGCTTCAAAAGGAATGTGTGCATAAGTCCTTTATGCCAATGCATGTGAATATCTGTTGATATCAGGTTTAATCATAATACCTTTTTTATCGTGGGGGGAAATCGATTTTGTGACTGCTCAATTTGAGATGAAATAATTGTTTTTAAATATCTATACAAAAAGT
Organism: Dissostichus eleginoides; assembly: GCA_031216635.1. Lineage (NCBI taxonomy): Eukaryota > Metazoa > Chordata > Actinopteri > Perciformes > Nototheniidae > Dissostichus > Dissostichus eleginoides. The sequence continues at coordinate 9,606,632 of CM062268.1, read as the reverse complement.
TAGATTAGAATTTCAAATAAAAAACATTAAATAAAATATAATATATTTATAGAAACATAAGAAAAGTAGAATGTCCAATAAAAGATCAAACAAAATATTTATTTAAAAATAAGGAGTTAAAGTAAAAATGCTCCTTCGTCTATTTTGTTGTTTTCTAAATGTATAGCTAAACAGTGAACAGTTAGTTATTTATGCAGCTTTCTAAAAATAATCCATCAAAATTCAGGAAATCCTAGTTGTCTTAGAAAAGCCTTTATCATTAACGCCTTGATTGCAAACTATTCTCAGCATGTGTACAAACAACATCAGTCAATAATTCAAAGTTATTAGTTTATATTGTCTTTACATAATCGTTGGCTAAAAAATAAAGGGACTGATTCAACAAATTATTCAACAAATTATTGCTGTAGTGTAAATATTAGTTTGTGGAGGTCTTACAGACGTTTAAGTCATTAGAAGCCTTTCATTACAGTGGCTCCTGCATGAACCTATCTATCGCCTCATGTCTTTTTTCTCTTGCTGTTGTTGTTATGTAAGGGTTTTAGCGAATGCCATCTTTATTTGGCATTGCACTTTGCTGTAATGTGCCATTATGTGGTTTGAATTGGTTATAACTTGTAAATTCTTCTACCAAACGTCTACCCACTGAAACCGCCCATCTCTCTCTCCCTTCCTCTAATAGCTTGCCTTCATTTCTCTAAAGCCTGCTCTGTTTCTGTCCCTGCAGCACGAGGACTCGTTGGGTTCGGGTCGTCTGGAGCTCGGTTACCTGGAAGACGAGCGCGTTCGCGTTGTCGCTCGGATCGATGAGCTGAAAAGCCGGTTTACGGAGCTGGAGCAACAACTCCAGGAGTCCAAACAAGAGGTACTACAGCTGACGGAAAAGATTGTTGTTTACCTCAGTGTGAACCCAGGCTGGACTCAAGTAAAACACCTACATTGTAATCAACCTAAAACTTCCATTCTCCACAGCATCATTACACTGTGCCTCAGTTACTCTGTGGGGCCTAAAACCTAAAGCTCAGGCTGATTCCATATTTGGCGGCTATATTTATTTTACAGATAAATATTTGACCCAATCAGGCCACCGTATAGATCAGTTGTTAGATTTGGCTGCCCATATACAGGGGCTCGATGTGCGAGTACCCGGGTTCAAATCATGCCTTGGACCATTTCACTGCGAGTCCTCCCTGATGTCTAACCAGGCCACTTCACTAAAGGCACTGGCAGTCCGAAAAGATCTTACAAAAAGAAAATAAGATTTGACACAAGCTTTGGAAATCCAACACATTGTTAAGAGTAAACTAGTGGTTGCCATCCCTTTTATGGGTATTGGGAGGTCCAATTTCAGATGCCTTTAAGTTTGGTGGAGTTAGTAAACAACTCCACCAAACAGAGATTACTTTTCTTTTAAACTTCTCACATGGTTTAATTGTGATAAATGTTCAAATGATCCAATACTTTGCCAAAATCCAAAATAGGAAAACAGATTTGTGTATCAGACCTTTTTATATAAAGTACTTTGTAATAGCTCCACCTCTATCACATTTATTCTTTATTATTATTAATCGGGTGATATCATAATATTTTAGTCAGAAGGAACAGAACAGTACTTTAATACTTAGACAACATTTAGCTTCTAATACTTCTGTAATTGTACACACCGCTCACTGGTAACACTGAGTGACGGAGGTTGTGTGCCCCCCCCCTCCAGGCGGAGATGGAGCGGGCCCTGCTGCAGGGCGAGAGGCAGGCGGAGCTGGACCAGATGGAGGCTGAAACTGACATCATCACCCAGCTACAGCACAAGCTGGACGAGCTGGAGAGCGCCATCCGGAGGGAGAAGGAAAAGGTACGGAGAGCAGTGGATACACACAGCTCACATTTTAAATGCTGGATTTGAATCCGCCAATTACATTTCAAGTCTACTGGATTCAAATATCTGCTGAGGTACATTCTTGGAAACCAGAAAACACACGTATACACTCTCTGCCTGTGCTCCTACAGTCTCCTAAACCTCTCTGAACTCTGATGGTTTGTCACTTTTGGTGTCCTACACAAGTCAGAATTCCTGTCTGGGTCAATCTATTCAATTCTTCACCTCAGGAATGCTTGGTACAGTCAACTCCAGCCATATAAAGGGCTGGAAAAAGGATTGGCTGTACCTTTTTGGGAATTGTTTTGCATGTTTTCTCTCCCTAGAAGTTTGCTCTCAGGTCAAATTCCATCTTCGTTCTCCTTAGCTGGACTCTGCTAACTAACTGACCTCCAATAACCCCTAATCCTTTCTCTGCTTCTTCATCACTCACAGTTACTCTCACACACTGTGCTCACCTGTTTCCTCCCCGTCTGCATGACAGACCCTGTTGGTCAGGAAGCTGCCCTTTAAAGGCTGTTTGGGCTCTGTAGTGCACGGGTCCTGAAAGACACTTTGAGTAAAGTGTTCCAATAGTGGACAGATGAAACTGTCTACTAGCATGTTCTCTTTAGTGGTTTAAGGGGGGTTCTTCTTCTTTTTACATACAACTCACCACATTTGAACTCAAGCAAGATAGAAATCTGAAATTGTGTGTTTCTAGATTGTGTTATTGTACGATAGGGTACGTTGAGATTTGTTTATACATCTAAGATGACAAGATATATATTCTGTGGGAAATGTTAAACTACATTTGACATGGGGAAAACTGCTTAGACCTGCTGAAAGCTTCACCTGAGTTTACGCTCATCTCTGAAGACGTAAGAAAACTCTTGTCAGTCCTGGTAATCCTTTTTACTTTACATATCAATATGAAGCTCGTATCCCAGAGCACAAAACTGAAGTGTATGGAAGCCATGAGATGCAAACTTAGAAAAAAACTAAAATATGTAATCCATTTACTGAGTCTAGACCAGAGTTCGCGTTAACCGAATATTTTCCTTCTATGACGGATTTTTTTTAACAATGACGGAAAAATCTGAAAGCCTTCCGTCATTTTGACAGATTAGAACAAACTCAGAACAGTACCAAAGTTTCCCCGCAGCGGGGCTCCGGTGTTATGCCGCTTTTCATAGGCATGGGTTATTATTTGAGTAGGTGTGTCTGTGCTTCTGGTACCGGGCGGACCCAGTGGGGCGTAGACTACATCATGCTTCGCCCTTAACCCAATAGCGATAGCCTTAGAGGGCGAAGCCTATACGAAATAGAACTGAGGTTACCTACTGTAACTCCAGCTTCTATGAGTATAGGCGTAGCCCTCTAAGTTCTGGGCCCCACTGGCTCCACGAATAGCTGAAGAAAAGCTGTTTGTATGGGAGCAGATTGTCGGGCCTCCTTCCTATTTATACCGGAAGTGAGTCCAAAGGTAGGGCCCACCTCGCAGGTGGGCGTGGACTACAAGTGTTTTCAGTGCTGCGCGGGCGCGCAGGGGATTACCCAATAGCGATAGCCTTAGAGGGCTACGCCTATACTCATAGAAGCTGGAGTTACAGTAGGTAACTTCAGTTTGCACTTTAGTCTGTTGTGGCCAACACGAGTATTACAACAACAAAACACTTGATTAAATAATTGTCAGGAAAAAAAATATATGACCTGACGAAAAATGGTAAATTAAAAATTATCCTTATTTTCAGCTGTCATACACACAGGAGAGAAGTGTTTGGATCAGACTTAAAAAATGGATCATCAGAACTTTTTTTCTTGTATTTTTGCCTCTCAGGGTTTCCATAGCATTAGCACCAAAGAGACATGATGTTTCTGTTTTTTAACTGCTTAGACAGAGTAACGACTGTCAGACATTGCATCGTTTATCACGTAATTTTTAAAATATTTTGCGGCCAAGTAAATTATAGACCAACTTTTTTTTTCAACCTAATTGAGTTATAATTGTTAGAAAATATATACAGTATGTTCTTTAAGGGCATGTAGAGCCTTTAATTTTCACTGGGACAGGGGACATTTTAAGAAAGAAAAGCACTATACAATATTATTGGAATTGTATATGAACACTTTGGAGAGTTGGAATGATATGTTCTGGCTATTTGAAGACCACATACAATTTGTGGATCCCAGACTGCTTACATCCTGACAAATCAGCACCTACTTCCTGTCCCATGCCAAGCCCTTAAAATATGTCCCGACATGTCTGTTTGCTAACACCCTACAGCTTTTTATTTGCATGGCGTGATTTTTGAGCAGTGTGTCTCTCTTTCTCTCCCCCCTGTCCATCCATCCTGTGTGTGGGTGTGTGTTGTGTCTTTCTAGGAGAGGGCTAATGTTGAGGCCGAGCGCCGGGCCCTGCAGAGCCTCCAGGAGGGCTACGCTGAGTTGGAGAACCAGCTTCATAACTGTCCCGAGTCCCTGAGGGAACAGTTGCAGGAACAGCTCAAAAGGGTGGGTCACCAGTACAACAGAAGCACCTAGACCCCCCCCACACACACACACACACACACACACACACACACACACACACACACACACACACACACACCTACATACCTAATAAATCAGCACAGACACCATCCCACCCAAAACCTTTTAGTGAGTAGCATAAAAAAACGTATTTTGTGTCATAGATCAAAACGTTGAAATCTCATTAGCTTTGTGAGAGTCTGACGATAAACAAGTTCCAAAAACCATTGACTTAGAGATGAGGGAGACGGAAGTGGTGAAATAAGGCTAAGTCATTTCCGGGCCTTAGGACTCATGGTGTATTATATTATCTTTGAAATAATAATAGTAGGCAGGCAGGCAGGCAGACACCTACCGACACAAAGATACAAGAACCGTAAATAATGAGATCAAAGTTTATATTTTAGAAGTGGAAAAAACTAAAAAATCGTTGGGTGATGCATTGCTCTCTCATTGTGGGAGGTTATCCAAAAGCAGAATGTGATATCTATAATATGAAGGTATTATGTTATTTTTAAGGGATAATGGCGAGTTAACTATGGACAATCATGCAATTAATTGCGATTATATATTTTAACCAATGGGCTGCCGTATTGCTAACTGGGTAGAACTGACTCGATCCAGGGCTCGAATCCGACCTGGGACCATTTGCTGGGTGTCTTCCCCTCTGTCTCCCCTTTTCAACCTCAGTCTCTTCAATTTAGGCACTACTGGCTCGACAAAATCTTAAAAAATAAAAAAAAAGATTGACAGCCCTCATTTAAAAAAAACGTTAACACAGTTTGCCAGCCTGAAGCCCCACTCTCTCACTGCTCCTGTGCGTATCTCTGCCTCAGAGCAGCATGTGTGTCCCAGGCCTCAGCACATGCCCTCACACATAGTGCTCCAGGCACCTTTAACCCTTCAGCAGGGGCCCACTACATATGGTTTACCACACACACACACACACACACACACACACACACACACACACACACACTCAGTGCTCCCTCACAGACGTGCTGTTGCCACGGGCGACAGGAATGTCTCCTCCTCCGCACCACACCTCCGTGCTACTGAGACCCTCAGGTCCACAGTAGCCCACTGACGGCTCCTGGGCCCCTCAGCTGCTGGTGATGCTTTTTGGTAAAATGTGCATCATGTGATAGAGTCGCTGCACCGCATGTGTGAATCTGATCTGCACCCCCCCTCTGTGATTTGTCATGGCTCGCATTATTTGTATAACTGCTGACTAATCAATTAACATAGGCGCTGACTAGATCCATTCTGTGTCCCCCCCGCTCTCATCCTGTGACTCTCTTAAGTCAATGAATGCTGCTGTTTAAAAGAAATGATGAATCTTATCTACCAGTTTTGTCCGTTTTTATTTGTTTTGGGAAAAAGTTTTGACGGTCCTAATTGCAGATCTTTATGATAAACAGGTAGGGATTTCTAAGAACATCGTAGGTTCAAAAAAATGTCTGGGGGGGGTGTAATATTCAGGGAAAACCGAATTTCTGAGATTAAAGTTAGCTGTTTGCACGAATACATAACAATGTTTACTGTTGTTATGAATTGGGAAATAAGTTTTACAAACCTAAACAATTTTTTTACGCGTTTGTTATCTCAGAGAAACAGTTTTTCCTTGTAAATCTGTGAGTTTTTCTGATAAATGTACAACTTTAATCTCAGGAATTCAAAGTTTTTTGTCTCGTAGACCTTTAAGGTCTTGAGTTATTTCCTCCCCACTCTGAAATATAATTGTAATGTTTGTATTCCTTTGTAGGTTTCAGGCCCAGTCTGCAACTACGTTTCATTCTTGGGTGCTAAATTGAAAACAGTTAAAAGCGTTACATAACCTGAGCGTAAAGTCACCGTCCCTTGCCTCCTGTGAACTACAGTCCATGTAGTCCCCACACACACCAGTGTCTGCGCTGCAGTAGAAGCATGTTCTTCATGACCGTCTGCTTGACTAAGCACGGTGCTTGTAGTGTTCCCCAAAAAGAGCTTCAGCTATTCTGCAAAAGAAACGGAATCCCTGAGAGGCAAGTGAGAAATAAAAACTGGTGACCCTTAATTTGTTTCTCTCCTTGGTATGTGACTGTGGGACACAGTCAGGACATTGTGGTAATACTTTTGTTGGCCACAAGAGGCAGATGAGAGCATAAAGAAATGAAAACAAAATTATTATTAATTATAAATTATTTATCTTTAAAACAAAATGTATCCTGGCAAACATGTTTTAATGGGAGAGAAAACAATTAAGCTCATACTTTGAAATAAATAATCACCAGAATTATTTATATCCTATTTGCTTCTCAGAGCTTCCATAGAACAATTTAAAGTGAACAAATAGTTGTTTAGTTGTTCTTTAAGCAACAACGCTGTGAGCATAGTGGATGGCTTTTAAACTGAGCAGTGTGTTACGGAGAGTGTGTTTCTCTGTCGATGATGTAACCACTGTTGTTGTGCCTGGGCCTCCATCAGGACGGAGATGCCTTGGAAACAGGAACCAAAAAGTTTGAGGACTTGGAGTTTCAGCAGCTGGAGAGAGAGAGCAGCCTGGAGGAGGAGAGAGAAACCATGAGTCAGCAGCTGCTGCAGGAGAGAGCCGAGTACCATCGCAGCGTGGCCAAGAGGAAGGTGAGGGAACTCTTGACAGGCTTCAGTACCTCAGTTTATCATGCTTTGTACTGTATGGGTCTCTGTGTAGGAGTTGAAGCAAACAATGACACTGTAGACATTCTTATACCAAAATAATTAAATAATAGTAATGATCTCCATTTAGTTACATTTGTCCAATCAATTAAGTTTTGTGGGGTTATTGTTTTTGTGTATTTATCATCATTAATCATTTCATTTAGCCTATTTGTTACACTTCTATGGTCTTAGTTAGGTTGAAGAACAAACGAGAAATGTTCTTGAAAGATATTAGACTTGTATTAAAAGTAGTTGCACCCTTTCAACACAGAATACCCACAATACAATGCAACAAAATGTAATTAAAATAGCTGAAAGTAACACTGCTCCCATATGAATATACATATACTGAATGAAATTCAATAGAAAAGGGACCATTTGAAAAAAAATGGATTCATCTTATTTAAAGATGTACATTTATTGTATGAATATACATATTTTTGTAAGTTTTAATTTATAATTTATATATATTTAATTTGTTAATATTATATTATATATATATTTATGATAATAATATTACAAATGTAAATGATTAATGATTTAAAATAGATTTTAATGAACTATAAAGCTTTAAAAAAAAAAAAAAAGGTTATTTAGAATCCTGTGTAAAAAGAATACAGTGTCCACTCACACACCAGGCAGCCAAACAGACACCAACATCTGGAGAGGTTGTTGTTTGTTTTCAATATTTCTTTTCAACAATACTATCATAACTTCCACCATAGACATCTGGCGTTTCCACACAGAGGTCTTAAAGTCAGACACATTGTAGTCAGGCATCCATTTATCCTGTCCTGCCACACTGTCACAGAGCAGCTTGCATTAAAGATGTCTTTCTCTCCCCCCCCCAGGAGAAGGTGTCCGCTCTGGAGAGCCAGGCCAACCAGCTGGGCCTGCAGGCGTCTCAGGAGTGTGAGCGGCTGGCCAAGGACCGGACCCTCACCCTGCAAATGCTCCAAAAGGTACCAAGTAACACTCACACTATGAGTACATGGAATAAAAGCTCACCCTGAGTATTTTTATTTTTTTAAAGTACAGATTATTGCCTGTGTTTTATCTTTCTAATTCTGATATTTGTGCCTAACAGGAGAAGGAGAGGCTGTCCGCCCTGGAGAAGAGATACCACAGCCTGACGGGAGGAAAGAGCTTCCCCAAGTCCTCCACTGCCATGAGAGAGGTAAGACCACTCCCAGAAACACAAACTCACACTCCGTGCTCCTGGCCTGAAAACAGTGAGGAGTTTTCATGACTCAGCTGATTCCATCCTCACCACCATTAACCCCTTTAACTTGCAGTGAATTGCACTCTTTTGCATCTAAGTGTTGTAAAGGAGTGATCAGACTAATGGCAGGATTGTTTGTGCCCGTTTGTTTACAATGTGGAGTTGCCGATGATTAGTGTGTGGAGCAAACTAATCATTAAATGGTCACTACATCACCATCAGACATGTGCAACAGCTGATGATTTAAAGGGTAACTTCTGTGTTTCCCAGCTATTATTTACCTGGACCCTATTAATGAGCTAAGAGGGGCCTTTTTTGGGTTTTCCATTTCCTGTAGTGCAGTGTTTGCTGCACGTAAAGGGTCTGCAAACGCTAACATTCCAAAGTTGCTCTCCCACTCGGTAAGGAGCGGGCCATCTCTTGGTTTTACATGTTGCTGCAACCAGAAATCTCCCAATTTATGGGATAAATAAGATCTTATCTTATTTTATCTTAGCGTTTGACCAATCATAACAGAGCCGGCCAGCTAACCAATCAGAGCAGACTGGGCTCTGGTTTCAGACAGAGGGTGAAAAGAGGTGCTGCAGCACAGGCAGTATGAGGAAAATAAAGAGCTTTTTGAACATTAAAGCATGGAGACATGTCACAGTAGAGGCACTAAATACAAATATGAACCTAATAATGAGCGTAATGAGCCCCTTTAAAAAAAAAAAACTAACACATTTGGGCCACACTTTTGTGTAATGTGAATATGAGAAACATTTTAAAGCAGGGTCCAGGCTTTCAAAAAAGCCAGTATCGAGGGGTTTAAAGCTTCTTAACATCATTAATAACGTTGAAATGCAAAGTCAACGAATGCTACAGACATTTTTTCTGCTCAGTTGCAGATAAATAGGCTGACAAATACAGAAGTTACCCTTTAACAGAGGAAGGGCAAACGACAGAACCTGATTCACACAATCCTTCATTTATTTTGGCGAGCAGAAGTTGTGTTGCATCAGTTTTTCTGTAGGCATTAAAGGCTTATTCCTGAACTGTTGAAACAGGATGCGCTCCATGTCAGCGAGGCAGACCTGTTGTCGGAGGACGTCTACTCCTCCCAGCATTCCCTCTGTCGAGCCTCTGCTTCCTTCTTACATCCCCCCCCTCTCTGTCAGTTGTACCCCAGCAGCCCTACAGAGGTAACCAGACTAATGATCGCTGCATGAAGCCCCCCCACTCCCCCCTCTGCTGTTTTGCTGTTTTTGTCCGGGTCACAGTTCCACTCTAATTGCACCGGTTTTCACTCGGGTCGCTTGTTTTTAGAGCAGCCAGCACAGCAGCTTTCAGTTTGGGTTGGGTTTGGTCTGTTCCGAGCCCAGGGATGTGGTAGAAGAAGCCTCAATTCCCATGTTTTTGACACACAAATAACCATTGTTGAAAAGGAGCAAACATTTATATCTGATAGAGGTTGTATATAGGGCTGTACTGAATGTTTTTTTCTTGAATGTCTCTTCTGTCCTATTTTAAGATGTCATCACACTGAACAAAACCATATTAAGCTTTACATTTCAGTGCGATTGTATTAGACGCTTTGTCTGGTTCAAGACGGAGGCTAAACCGTTTTTTAAAAGCATTGACAATGTTGTTTTTGAAAGGCTAAAAGACCATAAATATAGATTCAATTAGAATATTTCCTTGAATAAAAACATGCCATGAATCTTGCAAATTAATACATCTATTCCTTTTTCTAACCCATTTTATCTTTTGGACTTTCCACATTCATATCTCAGTTGTCCAGCAAGATAAACACGTCCATACAGTCACTCTCAGAGATACAACGTGATGTTGAGATGCTTCACTTGTATGAGCTATGAAATAGTGTCTGCAATCTGATCACAAGAATGCACTCAAGATGATATATAGTGTCACAACACAAAGACTTACACCTCCATTTTGCAATTAGCCAGACTAACTTTCTGTCACATGGGAACTAGAAATACTCAAACACTGCAACATGAGAAGTGAAGAGCAGGAGTCACTAGAAACACTCTGAATAATGGGTGGAGCCAGAACATTCACTGTGCACGAATACCAGCATTCGTTCCGTTTAGAATATATAAAAGGGTTATGAATGAAGCTTCAAACTATTCGGTACAGCCCTATTTAAATATAACTTGTGATGACTGGAGGTCACAATTCTTATTGACACTACATCCCTGGTGGTCGGAACAGCAAACTTTAGTGTTTGAAGCACTTTGTGTTGCTTGGTGTGTTCCTGTTTGTCCGTCGCGCCACTTTTTGGTTGTAACAGCAGCACTTTAACAGTTGGGTTTGTTTTCCCTCAACACGTATGATTGGCTTGGTGTGTGTGTGTGTGTGTGTGTGTGTGTGTGTGTGTGTGTGTGTGTGTGTGTGTGTGTGTGTGTGTGTGTGGGTGTGGGTGTGGGTGTGGGTGTGTGTGTGTGTGGGTGGGTGTTTTGTCAAATGCACTTATTGTAAGTCGCTTTGGATAATGCAATGTAATGTAATGTATAAGCTGTAATAAGCGGTGCGCTGTAGTGTTGTCCTCATGGCTTCTCCTCCTGTCTGACTGCTGTTGGCTATGGGTATTCAGGAGTACTTGAAGCTGTCCGATGTCCATAAGCTTTACGGCAGCCCTGAATGCAGCACGCCCCCCCGCTCGCTTGCTGTAGATGCTGAGTTAGCTGGCCGCGGCGAGGTACCATCACTTCCTGTCTGTCCTTTTCCTGATTCCTCCTGTCTGTCTCTCTCCATCCTGCCGTTTCCATGTCATGTTGCTCCCTCTGCTGGTCTGTTGTTGTTCAGCTGTTGGCTCTGCTCTCTGCTACGTGTTGGAGCGTCGTGGCCTCACTCTGCAGTGAGCACTCTTACCCGTACAAAGCTGCTCTTTTGTATAACAAACTGCAATTTTAAAACACTATTTGTATTTCATTTTGCATATATTTCATATTCAAATGGACAAAATAATAATTAAATTAATCAATAAAATATATAGTTATTATATTCGTATTTACCATAGGGAAATTAGACATTAGATCACATATTTATCACATTTTTATTAAAAATAGAAGTAAGAACAGGGATTTCAAGTCCAAGAAACTCCAATAAGGGTTTATTTTAAAATAAATACTTCTTCCACCGCTCATCATTCTTTTCTACAAGAACATTGCTTTATACTTATATTTGGAATTTCTAATAGACAAACAGAAGTTTCCTAAGACTATGTAAGAAGTCATGTGTATACCCATTTTCACATGAACTGCAGAACTTTCATGTGTCTGGATCAACATTCAGATCAACAGCAAACTATACTTTTGGATTTCCAAAGTTTGTATTCCAATATTATCATTTTATTCTGTATTTATCCAGTGACTGTATCCAACGTTTTGCTTTCAAATCTATTCTGTTTAAATTCACAAGAAGTCACAAAAGTAATCAAATTAAAAAGTGATTTATGTAAGTCAAGAGAACATACATGGTGATGGCAGCTTTCTATTTGAGTGATATGATCAGAGACCAGTTAGCTATCTACAGTATGTGGACAGCGTGAGTTTCCCTCCTGCTGCCTGTCCCGCTGACATGTCTGTCTTCACTCCTGTGTGTGTGTGTGTGTGTGTGTGTGTGTGTGTGTGTGTGTGTGTGTGTGTGTGTGTGTGTGTGTGGTGTGTGTGTGTGGTGGTGTGTGTGTGTGGTGTGTGTGTGTGTGTGTGTGTGTGTGTGTGTGTGTGTGTGTGTGTGTGTGTGTGTGTGTGTGTGTGTGTGTGTGTGTGTGTGTGTGTGTGTGTTGCCTCTGGAAGGAGTATGTGACAGTGGGCCAGTTGAGTCAGATGTATGGGATGCCGCAGGTGGAGTCGTCCCCTACCTCCCCGCTTCGCCAGCCCCTGCAGTCTGGACCTGTAGACCCCGCCTTCTCCTGCCTCTCCTCTCCTCACAGCTCCTCCCTCTCTCTGTCTGTAGAGGTGTGTGCTTCCTTCCTTCCTTCCTTCCTTCCTTCCTTCCTTCCTTCCTTCCTTCCTTCCTTCCTTCCTTCCTTCCTTCAATTCTTCCTTTGTTCGTTCCTTCCTTCCTTCCCTCTGTCCCTCTGTCCTTCCTTCCTTCCTTCCTTCCTTTGTTTATCACTTCCTTCCTTTCTTTTTCCTTCCTTCCATTCTTCCTTTGTTCGTTCCTTCCTTCCCTCTGTCCTTCCTTCCTTCCTTCATCATTTCCTTCCTTCCTTCCTTTCTTTTCCTTCCTTCCATTCTTCCTTTGTTCGTTCCTTCCTTCCTTCCTTCCCTCTTTCCTTCCTTCCCTCTGTCCTTCCTTCCTTCTTTTCTTCCTTTTTGGCTGCCTTTGTTTACCAGCTGTCACCAGTTCAACCAAAAAGTGTTGGGTTCGTTTAATTGTAATATTTAATAATATTAACCAGTTATGTATTCTTTATTTGTAGTAAAAAAAACACTAAATACTTAAACCAGCTCAGAATGACTATGTTTATTGATTTGTGACACCTTTAAAGTCCCCATGCTCTGGCTTGAAGTTATAGTTTCACCTGATATATAATTAATAAATCCTTAAGTTATTAATAATATGTCCTCTTAAATGTGTGCATACATTCTGTTATTTTGTACAGACTGTAAGCTGTTTAACCTTTTCAGAACAATGGAAAGCAGTTTGTTCTTGTAACTGTAGTAAAAAACAACAACATCAGCGTTAATTGCAACTAGAAAACAAAGGTCTATTCTTATGCATTAAGATATTGTTCATTGTAATTCGCAGCACATGGCTCCGAGGAAGCAAAGTAAAACATAAAATGAGATGAAAACTGAAATATCCCTATGAGTAACTGGGTCATTGCGCAGCGACATTACAAAAGAGATATGTTAAATAGGGATATGCAGCTGGAGGGTATAAAGCATAATGTTGCTGACAACAATAAAACATTGAAGATATTTAAGAATAATTTAATTAAAGCTTTTGAGGGTGTATCAAACAAATGTTCCTGTCCTCTTCCTGCTGTCTGTGAATGCTTTCTAATCTCTCTTCTTCTTTGTTTCCTCTGCGCTCGCTCTCTGCTCCTCTGCAGTACCACTCTGAGAGCAGCAGGCCTCACCTGCCCAAGTTAGATTTAGAGCAGTGGTACCAGGAGCTGATGTCAGGCTCCCCTCAGCTCTGCCCCCCCCCTCTGCCAGCCAAGTCTCAGTCGGGACGCAGGCCTGTGCTGCAGGTACAGGGCCGCTCTTCTTTCTCCTCTTTCCCCCCCCATTCTTCAGCTGTTTGTCTGTGCTGTTATTCCTCTCCCAACCTTCAGCTAGGGAATACAAGTGTAAACATGTGTGAACAGAGCTGCGTTCACATCGTATGGAAACGTGCTATACAACGACACCGAACACACTTTCTCCCGGATGATGTAGCTTTTTTAAACAAGGTTTGAATTGTGAATTCAAAGAAAACTAAATCACTATAGAACATCTTTGGTTAGAAAAATATATGTTTTTCGCTTAAAATAAATATATTTCTAATGTGATTGAAGGAAAGGACATAAATGAAAATAAAGCAACATTAACTTTGCTTTTTAACAAAAACAGAAGTCCTGTGTTTGTTTCAGCCATCATTCAGCCCTCTTCCATAAGCACACTTCCACGGACTTTGATTAGAATCAGGATCAAAATATGTTATTCATTTCAGAGGGAAGTTTCGTTTTGTGACAGTTGCAACATATTAGAATAAAATAAATACATATTTATATAGATAAAGAGGTAAAATATGCCTAATTAAGTCCTTGTAGCTACTGGGACACAGTCCTCCACATCACAGGGACCCTCCAAAGACTCAGGCAAAGGCTAATGGTTAAGACATGGCAAAGCTCACGATTAAAATCCTGTTGGCCCAAACAGTACGGAAGCCTTTTGACGGAAACGTCCCCCACAGTACGGAAGCAATTGTTGGAAACACAGTTGTCAGATATATCCTGGTGCAGTACATTTTTCGTAAAGCACATTAAATGAACTCCAGATATTCCATCTGACTCCTAGCTAACGCCATTAGCTTGTCCATTTCATTAGCCAGTGATCTTACAATGTCCATGATGAGGACACAGCTTATATCTTCTTTTCTCCATAAATCGGGACCCAGCTCTCTTCTTCCTTCGCTTTGGTTTACCCCTGCATCCTCTCTGTGTTCTTACAGATTTCAGTGGGCCGTACAGTATCTCTGTGGATATAGTGTGGATTGAAAGGCCATCATGTTAAATCACTCTGTGAGTGGAGGGATAAGGTGAATGGGAACTGTCCCATGTAGTTTCAAAATCAGAAACAGAGTCCAGAAACATTTTCTATGATCTTTTTACTTCCGGGATGCAATACATTTCCCTACAAATGTTATTGCCAATGAAATTCTGATATATGTGAAGCCAACTTTGGAGACCAGGCTGCACTGTGAGAAAGCCTCCTTGAAGCATCCAGAAAACTACGAGAAATAAAGTTCACCTCAGCTTTGATATGATAAAACAACCTTGGGAGGTATGAAGATGGTTTCTTCTTTTTATCCTGACAAATGAAAACAAACTCAGCGCCACAGGGGCATGATGGGTGTTTTTGTTGTGACTGGCACTTTATCCTGCATGATTATTTTAACATCGTCCATGTTCCCTCGCAGCGTTTTGTCTCATCATGATTTCAACCACTGTTTCCCAGCAGATGCTTGCACGTCATCCATGGTGTGGATTCCTCACGTTGTCTGTATCAATCAGGACTTCCTGAACTTGATCTCTCCTGCTCTGTGCCCCCCCCCCCAGGTGTTCCGCTCTAAGCTGGACAGTGATCCGGGTCTGTCTTTGCATCAGCCCAAACCCGGCTCGGCCCCCCCTCTGCAGCACGGAGCAGCAACGCTGGGACGCAACTCCAGCTCCAGGGTGAGCAGCGTCTTCCTGTCAAACACGTCTCCAACCTTTATTTTGTCTTTATTACCAGAGGCTTCACTCAGATATTTTATTCTATACAGCATTCTACTGTGTGGAAAAATAGACCCCACTGGTATCATACTGTAGTTTTGTACGACAATATAATTACCCATGATACACATTGTTTACGTATTTATTTGTTTGTAACTCACATTTTATTCCATATTTCCTATTTAGTTCTCACCACTCATATATTATGACTATTTTTATTGGTCTTCATTTTTGTATTTAATGTATAATTTATTGTTCTTTCTTTTTTGTGTCTCACTATAATTGTCATATTTAATTGATTTGTATCTACAGAAATAATTGTGTTTTAATTTAAATCTGTACATTAACACTATAAAAGGGACTCTTGGAATATAAATGGGAGATTTTCTGTCAATCCAAATGAAAATACTCCTTAAATTCCCCTTAAACCTTGATAATTGTTGAAAGCAAATATTTGTTTAGTATTTATTTATTTATTTAATGAATTAATTCTCAATGTTCCACCTGCTCCCTCTGCCCCTGCAGAGCCCCCTGCTGGCAGCCAACAGCACCGGCAGTCTGCCCAGGAACCTGGCTGCCACCCTGCAGGACATCGAGACCAAGAGACAGCTGGCTCTGCAGCAGAAAGGTAAAACCTCCTGAAGAATTCATCCTGCAGTGTCCATTAATCAACATGAATGATTCAGTAATAATTCCCTGCCTAACACTGTTTACTCATTTAAGGGGAAATGATTTGTTGTGAGGAATTAGAGCAGGAATTAACTTAATGATCGCAATTTATCATTAGTACACATTGCCACGTACAACTCATTCACTTCAGCAGGTTTCTTTTAATCATGCAAAATAATACTCATAAGAAAATAGACACTATCATGCAGAGGTGGGGGACTCGAGTCACATGACTTGACTCGAGTCGCATATTTTTGGACTTGCTTGACTAACATTGATAAAAGACTTAACATGACTTTGACTTGGTATTCATGACTTAAGACTTGACTTGACTTGAGACAGATGACTCGAAAGGACTTTACTTTTTAAAATTAAATATTTGCATTTCTTTTTGTATTGTACGGAGCCCCTAAAGGGCAATGAAAAAAAAAAAAGATACTGATCTCGTTCGCACGAGAAAGTTACCGGAGCGCCAAGTAGGAAGTGGAGCACACAGGAGACAACCGTTTCATTGCAGACTGTAATGTTTATGTTGGGAAATGGCAGTGCATACATTATTTGAGATATATTTCGAACTCGGACTCTCATACACTTCATGAAATCGCTACAGCACCAGAAGGCAGCGGGACGTGTAACTCCGCCTCTGAGAAATGCAGCACCAGCGCCTTTTATGCAACGCCTTCACTGTGTTTACTTTCATTAGAACAGCTAAAGAGCGACCGCAGGCTGGTACGTTTGAACCACACACACCTCTACACACATCAAACTGCCCGATTAATCCCCCTATTACTCGTTTTATGAAGGAGAGGTCCGGTCACTAAGGCGCATGATGTGTGTGTGTTTGTGCTCTGCTCAGCTCTGCTCTGTGTGTGTGTTCGGTGTGTCCGACAACGGCATTTGTTTTCAAATGAAAATTAACAGTAATTTACACACATCTGGCCAACTCCATATGTATATGTGGGTGTTCCCAAATTAAAGAAATGTGTTTAATCTTAATGTCGCACTGTCTGCACACACACACACACACACACACACACACACACACACACACACACACACACATCATGCGCCTTGGTACATACACTATTCCGTTGTATTGGCTTTGATGCAATATTTCTTTGTGCACAGACACAGTTAGGAAAACAATGAGACAGTGTCATAGGGGAGCACCTTAGACAGACCATGGTGAAATGCTGTGAGCCTGCTGAAGGGGAGCCAGGGCAGGAGGCTTAACATGTTGATGTAACATGTGTGTTGTACTCCTGTTATCACTTTAGAGCCCTTTTAGAACTTATAGGGTTATCATTTCAGCGCCCCACTCTCCATTGCTGTTTATGTTGAAAATAAAACAAAACTTTTCATAACCACAATATTTAAACTGATTTAAATGTGACTTGTAGGTTAAGACTTGAGACTTGCTCATGACTTGCACATGTATGACTTACCCCGGGATTCCACCGGGTCCGTCTGCTCCGCCTTACCTCCGCGTTTGGCCGCGTTACGGCTGCGGCGCGGTGTTCTCATCGATCGCGGCCACTCTACTCAATGGGTGCTATTCCACCAGACGTGACGCGTTACGGCTCAGAAGCGTCCCAGAAGCGTCTCGGCGCTGGGCTCCGCAAAAAATACGCGGCTGGTCTATTTTCGCCGCTAGGCGTTGCATAGCGCCGGGCAGGAAGTGGAACGGTCAGAGCATCCAGTCAATCCCCAAAATAAACTAATTTTGCAGACCCTATCCCTCCGTAGTCTTTCAAGTAGGAGGAGAAATGCCAGCGTTCTCCTCCGGTTTACAGGCACTGTGTAAATTATATACAGGGGTGCCGCCAGGGATTTTGGGCCCCATGAAAAGATAATCACATTGGTTACTTAAACGTTTTTTTCTTAATGTTCTAAAATAGTTTGGGCCCCTGTCAGTCACGGGCCCTTAGAATCATCCTAACTTTTCACCCCCTTACGGCACCCCTGATTATATATATATATATATATATATATATATATATATATATATAGAATAATTATGATGATGAATGCATTTTTTTACCACTAAAATACAGCAACACATCTTTGATTCATGTCGTTTATAACTTGACTATTAAAATGCTTATTAACTTTGTCTGCACAAAGTAGCCTGTCCAGGAAATATTCACAAATCAACAAAAACTGCGAGCCGGCAGGCAAGACGCTCCGCTTCTGAAATGCGCCCGGTGAGGTTTGACGCTGTAGGAGGTCGGAACAAAACCGCGGCGCAGCCGTAACGCGGCGCAGACGGACCCGGTGGAATCCCGGGGTAACTCCCACCTCTGCTATCATGGCATAATAAAAGAAAATAAATAAATAAAACAGAAACATTTAAATGATCAGGATCCCTTTCGAAATTAATTACAATTAATATATTTAGAAACTGACGTATGTGTATGACATAATATTATATATATATATATATTATTTAATGTTTTATTTAGTCCAAATCTTCACTAGAGGTTTTTTCCCCACTTTTCTTATTTGTAAGAGTATGTTGCAATTGTTTTTTTTTTTATAAATTCAAACATACGCTGTTCGAAGTCAACAAGCATTATGAAGGACAGTCTTTCCCACCCTGTGTGTGTGTGTGTGTGTGTGTGTGTGTGTGTGTGTGTGTGTGTGTGTGTGTGTGTGTGTGTGTGTGTGTGTGTGTGTGTGTGTGTGTGTGTGTGTGTGTGTGTGTGTGTGTGTGTGTGTGTGTGTGTGTGTGTGTGTGTGTGTGTGTGTGTGTGTGTTGTCTCCTCCTGCGCTCATGCACCACAGAGCCCCTGACCTCCAGACAGAACTCCATAGATGGAAGCTCCGCAGGTAGATGGATCTCTGCGTCCAGGAGTCCTTATTTCGTCTGCTTTTCTTCTTTTTGTTCAGCGGGATTTAAACATACGTCTCAAACAAGGTCTGAAGGTCTCTGTAGAGTAATGTGAAGTTATTTAACTCACTCAAAGAGCTCCCCTATTGTTTACTTTACATTAAGCTAGGTTGAGTGTGAAGGGATAGTTGGGGTTTGTTTGTGGGACTTATCTATTGGCAGTGTATTTCTCGGAGTAGATGACAGGAGGACAAGTATTGGAGCTAAGCAATAAGCTAAGCCGAACTTTTGTTTATGGCAGCAGCAGCAGAACTAACCTAAAAAGAAAGCCCAACAAAGAATCAGTTTAATGTAGGCACCACTCTGCTTGGGTTCCATGCTGTGCATTCAGTCCATTTCTCCAAACTGCTGGCGTGCTGACCATCTACTGTAGCTAACACACTGTTGATGGATCTAATACAAGCGTTCTTCAAACAATGTGAATCATCGCTTTAAGCTACCAGGGGGCTAATTAACCTACCAGACAGAGGAGAGGCAGAGCATTATACAGCAGACAGCCTGGCAGCCAGCCAATCAGGAAGCAGCTTCAACAGACCAAAGACTGTATGTACCTTAAAAATTCAAGTCCTATCTAAAACTAAGCCGGTCTGGCAGGTTACTCTTATTGATTTCTCCATCAAAGGTAACATTTACCAGAACTTGTTACTTGGCAGCTGTTCATTTCAGACCCGTCTTCATCCTCGTCTCTTCTTCATCTCTGGTGTGTCGTTAACTCTTTCCCAGCGAACATTTCTTTTCATCTTTTTTTTTGGGTCTATTACATCGAAGCGGTCTTTCGTCTCCCATCAATTCTCTATGAATGTTCCTGCTGCTGGAGAATAAATCTTGCATGTTGTTCAGCGTTCAGTGAGCTCCTCCTTTTTGAGATATCGACCTGACCCATCTCTCCAGATGTGAGAGCTTATTAGACGGTGCACAGCAGCTTGGAGTTGAGATGGGAGAAGTTGGATGGATTCTGAACTTTATGGTGAAGGGCTTAATGGGTTTTCTTGCAATCATCGTTGAGCTTGGTTACGACAGTGCATCAGGGCCATTGTGGGAAAAAACAAACAATTAAGAAGCCATGGAACGAGGGTTATATCCGAGAAAAACTGTGATTAATAATTATCTAGTAATTTTACTAGATAAAACCTGAATAAATTGTGATTAGTTTTTTCTAAAGGAACCACATGACGTAAAAACATCCTACCTAATACGCTATTATTGATGTATTATGTCTACAGTGGATGACGTTATCGAACACTTTGCAATCTGATTAAGCAATAAGGGAAAAAAGTTGTGTTTTTTGTCCAGAACCTACGGTGGCTGACGGTGCGAATGCGCTTCAACCGCCCAAAACAATTCCATCAGCAGAAATGCACTGCAGCTTCGGAAACGATCCAAATATAAAAACAGAAATATGTCAAAACACACTGGTCATACAAAAACACATTTGTGTTTTTATATTTGCGTAGTTTCTGAAGCTGCAGCGCGTTTCTGCTGATGGAAGTCATTTGGGCCGTTGTAGTGCGTTTGCACAGTCTGTCGGACACCGTAAGGATCAGCATATTATTATAAACATCCAACTTTGAAGACACATTGCTGTAAATCGGTCGATTTATAAGAAAACAACAAACTGACTTAAAGGAGGAAAGATATCCCCATGTTCATACTGCTGAAGTAAAGCCATCTGGTCCCTTGACAACCAAAATATGCACTATATACACAGATCTTTCTCAAAGAATATTTGTTCTGGTCATGCAGTCTGTGGGTGGTGCTGGTGACGGTTGTGGTTCTTCAGGATTTATATATTCCATCTTCCGCTTCATTTTAAAGTCAGAACTTTCACTGATCATCTCCCCCCCCCCCCAGGTCAGCAGGTGATCGATGAGCAGCGGCGGCGCCTGGCGGAGCTGAAGCAGCGCGCGGCGGTGGAGGCTCAGTGCCAGTGGGAGGCGCTGCACGGCTCTCAGTCCCACCTCATGACCTCCCCCTCGCCCTCCTACTCCCCCATCATGTCGTACGGCCACGGCTCCGGAGGCGGCCCCCCCCTGGTGCACCACTCCATCCTGCACCACCACCCCCCCTCAGCTGGGGAGCAGCCCTACGACACCCTGAGCCTGGAGAGCTCCGACAGCATGGACACCAGCATCTCCACCGGCAACAACTCGGCCTGCTCGCCTGACAACATGTCCAGGTACACAGGCAGATCCTCTCTCCTTTACCAGGGTGGTGGGTAGTTTGGGGTTCTTTTGTATAAGTTCATATCGCCTAAATAATGTTTACAAGCCTGAGATTATTTAAATGATCTCCCAATGAAAGCTAGGACTAAATACGACTTTTCTTTCAAAGACTATAGCTGCATTTTCATTTCATTTCATTTCAATCTTTATTTCGAACAGATTAAAAAAAAATAACGAATAAAAAATAACAAATGTGAAAAACAGAATACCTTATTATATTTATCCACATTCATGATCATATTTATATATTCAACAAAAAAAAGTCTTCATATTATTAATAATAATAAATCATATGTGTCCGAAAGGGAGCAGGAGGAAGCAAATGCTTATTAATTCCCACCCCTTACTTGATCAATGATTGTCCTTTAAATCATTATGCAAGTTATTCCTACTTACATTTACATTTATACATACATACACAATAATTTCTCATCTTCAATCACCTCTCTTCATTCTCATAGTTTTCCCAAAAAGTGTTTCTGTACATCCTTTTAAACTGAATTATGCTTGTGCTTTGTTTTAACTCCTGCTCCAAACCATTCCATAACATCACCCCACAGATTGTTATACTCATACTTCTCAGAGTTGTTCTGACCTTGAGTTGTTTCAAATGTAGATTTCCTCTCAAATTATACCCACCCTCTCTGTCTATGAGCAGTGTTTTTAATTTCCTAGGAAGTAGATTATGTCTTGCTCTGTACATGATCCGTTTTAAATTTAACCAGATCAGTGAACTTCAATATGTGTGACTTCAAAAATAATACATTAGTGTGTTCAAGATATCCAACATTATTGATAACTCTTATAGCCCTTTTTTGTAATGTGTATAACGGCTGTAGGTTGGTTTTGTATGTGTTTCCCCAAATCTCCACACAGTAAATCAGATATGGCAATATTAGTGTGTTATATAGAGTATACAATGAGTTGTAGTCCAGAATGTGTCTGGCTTTTCCCAATATTGCGATAGTCTTAGCCAGTTTTGCTTTTACATGAGTAATATGAGGTTCCAGCTGATTTTGTGGTCTAAAACCACACCAAGGAACTTAATTTCATATACTCTTTCTATATTATTATTCCATATATTTCTCTTTCATTCATATGATAAGTAATTTTCGCAAGCTTGGGCGCAGAGTTTTGCGTCTTAAACAACCAGTTCAGTTTGGTTCCGTCCTTTACTAGCTTGTGCGCTACATACATCCTTAATCTGATTGGTTGTGCTTTGAAATGTCAGCGGTAAACAAGGTCATAGTTGAAGTATTTTAAATAATTTTAGCGCAGCACTCGATTTGGCGATTTCCAGCAGTGCTGCACCGATCTCTCCATAGAAACAGAACGGGGAATGTCAGCGCAGAGCCGTTTAAGATGAGGCGTTGATAAGACGGCACCGACATCATGGAACACTTACTGTGACGATATCGACATGGAATATTGTTGACAAAAGAGGATAAACTAATATCAAGGAGTCGAACCGCATTCTGTGCCATGGAAACCGCATACGGGCCGCAATCTCTACCCTATGAGCTATCCGGCGTCCAAAATTCCTAACTTATTGACAAAAAGGAAGAGACAAATGTAATAGACTATTACAATGTATCACCAAATTCCTGAAGTTTAAGATAACAATGACAAGAGAGCTGTGGAAAGCAAAAACAGGTTTTAAAAGAAAGAAATGGAAAGGATTAATACATCCATTGATGAAAACAGTTTTTATGAACTTAACTAATTCAATGTTAGGGTTTTATTAAAGTAGATTAAAATGCCAAGACTTTCAGTTAGCTAAAGTCACTTTGTGGTTCTCTGGGATTTAAATAAAAATGTAGATTTTTAATGCATTTTTAGACGTTTTTACATGCGTCTTAAACACTGATGAAAGGGATTTCCTGGGAATTGTGGGGAAAATAGTTCACAATACTGCCTACTGTATATACAGCTATTGCCCTGCAGATAATGTTTGAACCCCGACTTATTTTAAACTGATTTGATATGAAATGATGATGTTGTCAGATGTAGAAGTCAGGATATGAAATGTCTCAGATTAATGTTGAAGTCAGACGGAGGTTGTGTGCTAACCCTGTGCTGCTGCGTTTGATTCAGCTTCGGAGGAGTGGACACGCTGAAGATCGAGGAGATGGAGAAAATGCTGAAGGAGGCGCATCTGGAGAAAGCCAGACTTATCGAATCGCGGGTAAGACTGGATAATAGAGTTACTGTAAGAGTATGGATTATTCAGAATCCATACGGAGAGATTGATGAGAGTTCTGACTGCGTTTCTGCCAAGAGCTCTCCACTGATCTCGATTTTTGATATAGAAGCTTCTGGGCAGCAACTCGAGGCTTTCATTCAGATTTATTGGGCTCCATGTTTCAACCGTCTTCCTCTCTTTGTGTCCTGATGAAGACGTGGAGACTGAAATAAAAATATCTTCTCTGCTCTGAAGCTTCTCCCACACTTCTCCTGTCACTGAGCAGCCTTTGCTTCAGTAGTCCTTTATAAATAATACACTCATTTTTCAGGTTCTTTGGGGTTTTGGCCTTTTTTCAAAGTATGCCTGAACCCTAAGGCTGGAGGACAACATGGGACAAATCCTTTTGTTTCTTCGTCTTCATTTTAAGTCCTTGAAACCTATGGAGACAGACGGGTCATTATCTGGAATGTTCAGGTTGAAAACAAAAGGTGTCTCTAATGCCTCACACACACCCTTTACCGAACATATTAGAGCGGCCGTAATAATATCCGCCTTTTGATCTGAGGAATAAGATTCCATCTATATACGCTTATTGGGATTACAACAACTAAGAATCTGACATCTCACTATATAAAAGTCATTAATTATATATATTTTTTAATAATTGATGTTGCAAATGTTGCACCTTTTAATAAGTTCTCTTTTTATTACTCTCTATTTTATAAATTATTATCCTTAAAAAAGTTGCTTTTCAAATAAGAAAACGTGTTTAATTACAATTCTATAATAAGTGTATAGCTTTAGTGTGTATCCCCCCCACCTCACCGCACAATCCCAAACAAATAAATAATACAAATTAAGAGTACATAATAATACAACATTTTTTAATGACAGTTGTGGTAATAATTGATCAAGAATTAAACTAATAATGACATAAGAAATATAAATAATTATTATAAAATAATATAACTACTTCAAAATTGGTTGAGGAAATACCTCTGGGTTTAGTTTATTTAACTTTCCTCCTCCATCTCACATCAAACAGCTGGATGTAACCCTTTGATTTATTTTTTACGAGTTCAGTTTTAACTATTTATAAAGTAAGTCAAGCTGATTTAATCCATGATGTCACTCCTTTGACTCAGATCAGTTTGCCTTGATGGACCAGACTAACTCATAAGAACTCCTCTCATACATGGATAGATAATGAATCTGTAAACATGTTTAGAATAGTATGAAGTTACTTCAAAGCTCATGTCACCATAAGATCTTTTTTACAAGTGTGTTGAATAAAACTCTGACTGTCCACGGTGCTGCAACTGAGGCTACACTTCCAGGTCGATGAGGGAGGGGTACATGTTGTCAGAATGAGGAAAAAATTCACCAGGAGAGTTTTCTTGACTAATATAATGAATTCTGGGGGTTGGAGCTTAGACTTTCCGACTTTCAATTTTAAGGACCACCCTATTGACCAATCACAAACATGGACAAGCGTCCTGACAGCGCAGCGTCATACTTCCTGAATGAAAAGTCAACTATAATATTAGACAAATATGAAGACGTTAAACTTTAAACATCCATGACTTAAACACTTTATCCAGGATAAAAGCCACATAGCTGCACCTGCAAGGTGAATACAGCTGGTAAAAGAAAAAGTGTTTGAATGCGTACATTAACAGGTTTATGACATCACTGCCCCGTCTAAGACACGATCTGACTTTAATTACATTTGACTCGAGTGTTTCGTCAACTTAATGTGTTGCTTAAAATAATACTTCTGCATACAGTATGTGACACTGAGTGTTGCACGGCCAGATACGGCTCAAGAAGCTGACTCAGATAAGGAGATATATGATACATTATGATGTGATATGAATGATAATGGGACACATCGACGTCTGCACTCACAGTGCCGCGGACTGTACGTAATGTTAATTTGATCTGGTTACTTATGTTGTTGCAGATATTTAATTAAGCTTTCTTAACGCTAATGTTATATTATTCAGATTGCTCCGGAGCAGGTTAGCCGTTCAGCATAAGTTACCATGGAGATCTAGCCCGGTAAGAAGTGAACCAGCGTCGTAGGACCGGAAACCCCGAGTTTACCCTGAAGTTAACCTCGCTAAGCCAAAATCCGGCTTCGTAGTACAGGCCTCTGGTTGCCTTCAGGTCTCTGCATGTAGATATGATGTAAATAAACAAGTGTGTGTTCCTGTCTACGCTTTCATTCTAACTTTACCAAATAGCCAAGAGCGCCTTTGCTTTAGTCAAAGAGGCGGAGCAGCTCTCACAGAGAAATGTACATGAAGGTCTGCTGAGTTCTGGCTGTAAGCTGCATGCTGTGCAAAGCCCTCCATGGGTCTAAAGTCAATCTGAAATGAAGCCCTCTGTCTGTCCTGCAGGAGCGAGAGAGCCTGGCTCGCCGTCAGATGCTGGAGGAGGAGAGGAGGAGGAGGGAGGACGCGGAGAAGAGGCTGCAGGACGAGACCTTCCACCGGCAGCAGCTGGTGGAGCGGGAGGTCAAGATGAGGGCCAAGAACTTCGCTCAGGTCAGTGAGGGAGAGGGGGTCCAGTCTGAGGGGACGAAGAGCCCTGAACTCAAGCTTCAGGTTGTAATGGTTAATGGTATTCAATGTGATTCAAGTTGGATCGTTTTTTACCCAGGTAACCCAGGTAACCCAGTTTTGGATCAGAATAAAATGTTTGCGACATCACAAAACACCAAATCTCTATGAAAAAAAGATGCAAACAATTAAAGATACTCATGTGTGACGTTGGATCACAATTTTTAATATTTTAATTACTATATATAATAATAATATTAATATGTATTTAAATAGCATTTGCAAGAGTTTTAGCTCAAAAACTAATAAAAAGCAGCAATTAAAAAAAGAATAAATAGACCATTAAAAGACATTTAATTATATTATTAAATGTCTTTTAATCAAATACATGTGAAAGTAAAGGAAACAAAAATATTAGCAATAATTAATCAATAAAAACATTTAGAGAATTTGTTTAAAAACACAACAAAAGCAAATTAAATAAAATGTTTTAAAACACTTTTTTTTTTAAATCAGAATTCTGATTATAATCTCAGAACAAAAATAAAATCACTTTTCAAATGTGGCCCTCTTGCTCTTCTGTGGTTAAAGCTCTTTTGTTTTTTTAAACGCAGCAATAAGAGATCTAAGAAGTAGTACATTATTATATAAAGTCCCAAAATATTTTGAAACATAGAACTCTCACTACTGTGAGTCAATGGAGCACAGCTCAAACTGAAACAGACTCCTTCTTTGGGGTTAAGAGTCCAGCAGCACAGTTCTGAATACATTCTCTAACCGTGAGCGCTGTGGTGTATTCGCTCCTCAGGCCCGTCCTATGACCCGCTACCTGCCCATCAGGAAGGAGGAGTTCGACCTGCGCTCCCACGTGGAGGCGTCGGGCCACAGCGTGGAGACCTGTTACCACCTCATCCTCACCGAGAAGATGTGCAAGGGCTACCTGGTGAAGATGGGGGGGAAGATCAAGTCCTGGAAGAAGCGCTGGTTCGTCTTCGACCGCCTCAAGAGGACCTTCTCCTACTATGTCGGTAAGAAGTGAGGAGGAACATACTGAGGATACTCGTGCTGCGGGGTCGTTACCGGGACGATTTACTGTTAAAATCCAGGTCCGATGGCGGCAGGGGGGAGAGGTGGGAGGGAGCCGTGAGAGTTCAGCATCCTGACAGCCTGGTGGAAAAAGCCGTTTTTTTGTCTGGTGTATAATAATATATATCTGCTAGTGAAGATTTTTTAAATTGTTGAATAATGATGAAGTAGCTTGTTCCAAAGGAAGAAAAGTTTTTCTCTTAATTTCAATGAATATTGATTAACATTGACTCTGAGCCCCTTGTGGAATATGATTGAATATCTAAGGAAGACTTTAAAAAAGTCAGAAAATGTTAGAGTATCTGCAGTAAACTTCCCATTTAACATGTGAGGTGTGCGAGTGGCAGCAGCAGACTGTAATGTGCTGCTCCAGCTCGGGGACTCCTGTTCCACTCGGCCCTTTGAAGTCCTCACAAGGTTCTGCTTCAAGCTGCTTAAAGCGTACCTTGTTGAAAGCGAGCCGGGGTGAGGAGGTGTGCTGAGATTACTCCGCCGCTAGTTCAAATGCTCGCAGCGCGGCGCTCTCTGAGGAGGCTGATTGAGATGCACCGCTCACCCTTGTCTGTTGACCTTGAACAACGAGAGGTGACGAGCACGAGTCACGAGCTAATCCACGCTGAGCACACTGGGAGTTTAGATGCAAGCCAAATGAGATGCTAATGCGGGGCTGTTTGAATGCTAAAGAGGTCATTAACAGATAATAGCTGCGTATTAAAAGGAAATTGTTATTCCTCGAAATGAGGCGCCGTGTTTTCTACCTACTACTCTTTAAGTTGGCTTGTGGAGTGTTTGTGCCTGGAGGTAGAGACGGCTGTTGAGTTCCCCACCGGTTCCTCACTGCAGTTCTGCAGTGGCTGATGAAACAAACTGCAATGATGTACCAGAGAAGCGTAAGAATGCAGGCAAGTCTGAAAATACAATGAGAGCTCCATCGGTTTGAAAACACGGGGAAAAAGTGCTGCGCTTGTCATTTTCCATCCATCATCGGCAACCATAAATTGGTCATGATCAAAGTTTGATTTCTCCCTTCTTTTAACGGTGTTATTCTAGGTGACACCCAAGTGAAGTCTGTCTTTGCCGATGTGTTTAAGTCTTGGACCAAACCCATGTTATTTTCCCTCCCACAGACAAACATGAGACCAAGCTGAAGGGAGTGATCTACTTCCAGGCGATAGAAGAGGTGTACTACGATCACCTCCGCAGCGCCACTAAGGTTTGTAGTGGATGGACTCTGACAGCTTTCCTCTCATTTATTTTCACACTTTATTTGCTTTCCTCATGCACTCTCTTTCATTTAAAACTCTGCACATTCTGCTGTTTGCTTCTCTTCTCCTCGGTTTGTGCTTTTGCTTTGGCCGGCTGCTGTCACAGAAGGGATTTTTCAACTTGAATATGACCAGTGTATGTATGAGCCTTTCTGTTCTCTCCCTTTTACCCCTAACTGAACCCTGTGTGTCCAAACAAACACTGAACAGCCTGATGATGCATGGTTCAGATCTGCGTTTTGTTACCTCAGACACAAGCCTTAGTCTTGTGTGAAAATGTAGTGTTGAATCCTGTTTGATCCCTTTGTCCATCCCAGTGTTCCCAGTGTAAACTAGTCAAGTGGTTTTATAAGGTCCCTGCTTATAGACGAGGTATGGAAGCCTTTACGGGCCAATGAGAAAAAGTTATAATTTGTTTTAGATTCTTGTATGATCTTTTGGAACAGGTGCAAATAAAAACACAGGCAGGTAAGTTTTGTTTGTTTTAGGATATTTCTTTGCGTTGCAGTTGTTGTAATACTACATTTTACCACAATAGGGCACTACCCTATATTCTAAATAGGACTAAAATAATCAGATTAGTGCTGATTGAAATACATTTTAAGCCAAAACAAAGGCCAACAATAACAAAGTCACATGCTGACACCATAGACTACCTTGTGTTTAAAGTGCAAAAAGAAAAAACCCACATAGAACCAAACACAAATGATTTCAGCCTTTTTGGCTGAAATAAGTATTTCAACAACTTAAATGATCATTTCTGTTTCCTGTCTCAGAATGTAACGTTTGTAGATTCATAGGCTCTATTGTCATATGCACAATAGCTGCTGGTAGTTTTGAAACTCTTAAATCCC
Organism: Dissostichus eleginoides; assembly: GCA_031216635.1. Taxonomy (NCBI): domain Eukaryota; kingdom Metazoa; phylum Chordata; class Actinopteri; order Perciformes; family Nototheniidae; genus Dissostichus; species Dissostichus eleginoides. The sequence continues at coordinate 9,577,678 of CM062268.1, read as the reverse complement.
AGGCTCCTCCAACAGTACAACATATATGCAATTATAAGATTTAGGGATATAGAATAAGGAAACAGTACGTTAAATCAAATGTGTACGGTCCACTGCAATATGGGGAGGTATGACTGAGGTGATTGTATAGATAGATATGTATTTAAGGGATAATGTGCAGCAAGGCGTTCATTATGGAAAAAAGAATACGGACAGGGTGATCACAAAGCCCGATGAGCCTGCTTAATACACACCACATATAGTGGTGTGTTATCAGGTATTAACAACCTCTGAAATATCCAAATTGACCAATTAGAATCAAGTATTCAATTAGGAATGTGTAATAATTTTGTTTTCATATATATATATAAACATACAATTGAAAATGTTTCAACATTAAGCAATTAGCATAAAGAATATATGGGAATAATCAAAAACAATTTCTTTTTTAATTTGCCTCCCAAGGCTTCCGTACAAAGGAGATACAGTTAATACGTGACATTTCTATCTTGAGGTAGACTTTGCTTGAAAATCTAGGTAATGAGAACACCAAAAAAGATTAAAAACAAGCATTTTTATTTTATTGAGGGTTTGACAGAACCTTTAGTGCTCTCTCTTCCTTCAACTCTTTTTCAAAGAAAGGTCTGTGTGTTGTCCCGTAGAGCCGTAGGTGTTGTTCTCGGCCATATTTCTGTTCTTTATGATCCACGCTGAGTGCTGCTTGTCTTGAGCCTCACACGTCTTGTCATTTATTTTGTATCTCCAACATAAAGCTTTGCTGCCTCCTCATCGTGTGTGTGTGTGTGTGTGTGTGTGTGTGTGTGTGTGTGAGTGAGAGTGAGAGTGAGAGTGAGAGTGAGAGTGAGAGTGAGAGTGAGAGTGAGAGTGAGAGTGAGAGTGAGAGTGAGAGTGAGAGTGAGTGTGAGTGTGAGAGTGAGAGATCAACTCTGCAACTTTGATTATACTTGTCACTTCCAATGTCACATTACAGAGGAGAAACTATAAGTCTGAGGCACTTCGACACAAAGAGGACGCTTTAGAATGAAAGTGATGCAGAGTGGAACATGTGTGTAAGGAATAAATCAATTGTATAGTAGCATGGGTGGTTCGCCTCCAAAAACACCAGTTTCATGCAGAAGACACCCTTAAAAGTTTACTTGTCATATGGATTGTTGACATTCATATATCTTGGACTGCTTGGTTTTTGACAGAAACTCATTGACAGCATAAGTATTCTTGTATTAATGCTCGTATTTTGGGCTGAATTGAATACAGATGTGTCTGTCATACTTTCAGTCCCAGAGCCAAGTGTTTGTGTTTCATAATTGATTTATTGTTGTTAATGTTTTTAAGGTTGAAATGTATCATGTAAGAGACCCTTACATGGGTGACCAGGATCCCGCTGCTGCACATTATCCCACCTTTAACATGACATAATAAACCAATTAATTGACTCACAATATTGTTAAAAATGAACGTATTGCTTCAGCAAAGTTAAGATACTCCACTGCATACCAACGGCTGGAACTGCGACATAGCAACGTAACTTAAAATGGCGGCAGCACTGATCGAAGTTTTCTGTCCAAGCGGTTCACATTTTCTAGGCAATGAACCAGTCTCTAAACACGGCCAGAGCCCATAGTGTTCCTGTTAGAGTTCACTTCCTGTCTGTCTTCTGTTGATTTTCACTGTCCTCCAGTCATTTAACCTCTTCACATATATTGGACCATCTTCCTTGTTCTTTTCTTTACTGGAGACAGTGTAGCCATCATGAATCCAAATGAAGAAGAAGATGGACCTTTATTGATCCCCCGAGGGGGAAATTCAGTTTCCACTCTGTCGTACACACACATGCGTTTACAGGTCATACAGTACACACTTTTTACAACATGCACATACATATACAAATACACACACAGTTATATGCTCACATGCACATGCAGTTGAGAGGTCAGAGTGGAGGCAGCCAGTCTAGCTGGCGCTAGTGAGCAGTTGGGGGTTAGATGCCTTGCTCAAGGGCACTTCGGCAGTGGCCCAGGAGGTGAACTGGCCCCTCTCCAGTACCAGTCCACACTCCGTATTTTTTGGTCCGATCGGGACGTGAACCGGCGACCCTTCGGTCCAAAGTCCAATCCCCTACAGACTGAACCACTCCCGTTATGTTTGTGCGCGCTACAAATATAAAAATATTTATTAGGGAGGCTGTGGCGTAGTGGACTAGTACGTTGGTGTTTGGATCAGGGGAGCACAGGTTCAAACCCCACTGCAGTCAGCATGTCGTTGTGTCCCTGGGCAAGACACTTCACCCCAAATTGCTCCTGTGGGGATTGTCCACAGTATTGAGTATGTAAGTCGCTTTGGATAAAAGCGTCTAACAAGCAACATGTAATGTAATTAGAAAAGTATTAAATGGTGTTCTTTTGTTAGGGGTATCCAAACAAATCAGTCTTTTTGACAATAGCTGATGTTAAATTCATCAGACTTTTTTTCAAACTTCCAAATCAACCAATCAGAATCCAATACTCAACCAATCCATGTACTTTAGACGAAAACCCAACTGATTTTAGAGCCTGAATAACAAAAAATGGTATTCTGAACCACTGTGAAGGTCTAATTTTTATTTTCTCTCTCCTTCTTCCAGAGTCCGAACCCCTCCCTGACGTTCTGCGTGAAGACCCACGACCGGCTGTACTACATGGTGGCCCCCGCAGCGGAGGCCATGAGGATCTGGATGGACGTGATCGTCACGGGAGCCGAGGGATACACACAGTTCATGAACTGAGACACACAGTGCTGACCGTTTCGGCAGGGACTCTCCCCCCCCCCACAGACTCTACAGACACTTCCTGTTGCCGCTCTGGCGGACACAACGCCTTGTTTGTTACTTTTTATTTTCACACTTTTATTTTACTATGTAGACGTTTTCACCTCCACATTTTCTACGTGATTCAGCTCGGATTGAAAAAGGGAGCCCTTGGAGGGGACACACACATCTGTATATAAACCAAAACCTGTCAAAGACTTTTAAAAAGCCTTTCTATATTGCCAAATGGAGACCTTTTAGTTACTATTTGTCGAACGTTTTGTATTTTGTTTTCATTTCTTTCTTTGTTTTTTTTAGAGAATATTGCCAAATGACGTCATGCCAATGTTTGAGTGTTCCATCATGACTACGTTTAGTTAAGACAGAGTTTCAAATAATCCGCATTGAAAAGGGTTAATCAATTATTAGAAATATATTTGAAAGAATCTTATTGTGAATGAAATATGAGAAAAAGTCAGTCAACAGGACCTGGAAATGATTTTAGTCCACTCTACGTGAAACATTATATATGCTCACTTCACCTGAATGCTGCTGACACTACACCCGGTGCAGCATCAGGGATCCTGAGCTACATCCCATTTCTTCACACCATCATCATCATCATCATCACTGCCAGCCTAAAGCCACACAGTGCAGTGCAACAGGACACCACAGGATCAACAATACGTACTAATCCTGAACTGTGCCTTGACTTTGTGTTGTTGACATCTACAATGCATTAATGCAGTAAAGGCCGTATGTGGAAAGTTAGCAGTTAGCATGCCTCTAGCATCCTTACAGGCCCTGAGCACAGTGGGAATCAGCTAAGCCCCCGGGACGAGAGCCGGACGTTAAAGCAGATGTTCCAAGTGGCCGAATGGTAGTACTACAGTTTCTGCCTGTGACGTCAATGGGCCAAAAAATACATTTTCACATTGATTTGCATTGGGGAAAAAATAAAGGTAAATCAACTACCCAGTTTGAACACCTGAATAGCCCCTATTTAAAGCATCAGGGTCTAAAAGTCTTAGAATGCGCTAAAAGACGAATTCAGCTTTATTTCCCTATCCATTCATTTGGCTAAGACAAGACTGGCATATTGGAGGCGGGGCTTAACGCAAACTCAAGCGCTCTATTGGTCCAAAACCCCGGATAAAGTGATCCCGCCTCCAAAGCTTTATCCAGTTCTCTTTATACATCCATGGCAGCTAGTTCACTGGCATTATTGAAACTCTGATGGGGGAATTCACAGATAATTGATTGCGGCCGCTGTTAGCACTATGGGTTGTGCATCGTTTGCAACTGTTAATGAACCGTCTTAAGATCACATAAACAAAAAACGCTGTTATTTTACAAATAACAATATTTGCCAAAAGTAAGTAAACTTGTAATATGATGCAAACCCCCTGGAAATGTGGTTATCAATTAATTTGACTATTTTTAAATATATAATTAGCCTTTTTTGATCGTAGTCGTTTGAACTAACAAAACTCTGTTCAGTCGACTTTTATTTAACTTCACTGAATTGGAAGTGATAAAGACCCCTGCTTTGAATCCGAGTGGAGGCTTGCATGCATGAGAGCGGATTAAAAAAATATCTTCAGCTTTAAAAGACTGTCGTCAAGTGTCGATCATCGCGTTGTGAGTCTATAGACGGTTTGTAGTAAACAGATTCCGGATGCCGTTTGTTTTGTAGAAGCAGACAACAAACTGATTTTCAGAGCATGTGGAACTCGCGTTTAGTTTCATGTAACGATAATTTATGGTTGTGGTGCCTGAGATAGTTACACGTTTACTATTAAAAAAGAAGACTAGTGAAAAGACCTTAATATATTCTGTCCCCTTGCCTTTACTTCCCCTCCTACGGAAGCCCAGTGAGAAGTGAGAAAGAAATCTGATGATCCATTTTTTTTTTTTTTTTTTAATAGATTTTTTCTCTCCGGTGTTTATGATTTAAAAAATATCTGAAATGAAGTTGGGGAGGGAAAAAAAAAGCCAGATAAAAAAAAAACGTTTCTTTGGCCTCTCTGGGCTTCCGTACACTGCAAAGTTACCGCGTGCAAACCAAACTATTCAACACTGGCAAGGCTGTTAAATCATGTCTGTTGATAGTAGCTGGTAGCCTATATACATTAGTTGTAATCTATGTCGAGAAGAAAGGAAACTAAATATACTGTAAAGAGGATGCCTGAATGGAAAAAATAATATTACTATTGAAATGAAACGGTATTGTATGAAAAAGACAATTTTTACTTATTTTTGTCATTTTAGAAATTTTATTGTCGGTCAGTTACATTGAAAATTGTATGGTAGTGATGTATCAATCTACCTTTTGTATTTACTGGTACAGCAGAACACACACTAACACACCTATCACTCATGAGACTGTACTTTTCTAGAAAATAGTTTCTGTTTCTCACACACACACACACACACACACACAATCAATACTCGGACCATACTGTGTTATTGGTACCCTGTATGTCTCATGCGTTATTTTCACGTATGAATAATATGGATTTTGTTAAATCTATTAAAAACAGAACTGTTACACAATCTCTGTCTGCTTTTCTTCAACTCAGCGGGTTTTAATGTGTAGGTTCCAGTGTCCAGGAGAGACTGATTATTGCTTCATTAACAACCGTTACAGGACAATGGATCGGCAAGTAAAAACAAAAAAGAAAATGTTTAAAAAGGTGGAATTCACTCAATAAAACAAAGCTAAAACAGTTAAAATGAGTAAAAACAAATGAAGACAGTCTAAGAAAAAAATGAACATCTAGAAGTTTCTTTCTCCGACGCATTGATTCTGCCAAGTGAGTTACAGCTCGTTGATGACGTCACCTGGAAGAGAAAACTTTGTGTTATTTACCTGTGGACTACACACATTTACCGTTTCAATACGACACCTACAGAAACCCTAGTTTTGAATTCCACTTGGCACAACAGTAAGAATGAAGTCATCACCGATCTTAACAATGTTACTTACTCTCTGCACAGGGGGAGGAGTACTCAGTGACCGCCTCATCACCTGCAAATATCACCACAAACAGGGTGAGTAATACGAGGGAGGAAATACTGTGTCGTTGTATGGAAGCCATGAGAAGTTAGTAATAAAATGTTTAATTAGTTTTTATGACTTAGGAAAACCTTTGCTAGGAAAATGTTTTAAGTTCCTATTTCTTATTTTATCTGTGACAGAAATTAAAAGTTGGCCAGGATAAAACCTTTTTAGGATGTGTTTGTTGTTATTCTTATTTTGGGCTCAAGAGGCGGGAAGTGAACCATATGAATCAGACATGTTTTCTTTCAGGTACATGCTCCCTGTTTTTAGAGTGCTTGGAAAAAAAACTCAGGTTAAACAAAAATCGTCCTGGCAAAACTCGTTTTCACAAATGACAACATTTTAATATTATTTATCTTAGAAAGATTTTCTTAGCATAACTTTTCTATAAAGTGTTCTTGACTCAAAGACAGGCGAGAAAACAACATAAATCCAAATTATAAAATGGATCACAAGGGGAAAAAATCATAAATAATAATAAATCTTGCCTCTCAGGGCTTCCGTACATTTAGTTAACTTAAAGAAACTGAGCATCATATACATTACAAACTAAGTAACCATGAAGCTCTTACTTGTCTGGTAGTAATCGTAGACTTTGACCACAGCTGGTTTCAGATTCCTGACAGGAACATCCTCCTCCAGTGTCACACTGTATATCAGCATCTCATCCTTTTTCAACTGCAACCACAAAAGAACAAACTCATACTTTACTATTTACTTTATCACAAGCTCTGCACACAGGTCGTAAGGGTTTAAATAAATGATACAAAATAAAGGATTCATGCGTCTCTGAGGCACACAGTCGGTGCTTCCTACCCCGTCTAAGTAGATGTTGATGTATCCTTCGTCGAGATCCACACGCTTCACTGAGCGGTCGCTCTTCAGCTAAAAATAAGCACAGAACACACAGCCATCAGTATACACCAATATAAAAATATATGATGTAGTATGAATTTGCTACAGTCTTACAGTCTGATAGTACTAGCACAGACTACATGTGTATTAAAGTATCTAAATATGTGCCATTCAGTGGAAGAACTGACCAGCTCCAGGGAGCTCTTATCCAGAATGTATCCAGACAGCAGCTTGATGTTGATGATCACCATGTTGGTTTCCTCTCTCCTGCCCTGGTACCTGCACACACACACACACACACACACACCACGCGATAAATAACTGTTCACAGTTTGTTTTTTACAGTTCAAGGAGCATTGAGATGTTTTTTTGGTATGATTGAATATTTGCGACAACATATACAGTGAAGGAAATCATTATTATTTGAAAAAGAAAATCCAGAAATTGACATTAAATAAAAGATAAACATTTATTTGCTTTTAAAAGTGTGAAATAAGTATTTGATCCCCTTGCAAAACATGTCCCATGGTGGAGAGGATTGATTCTGTGGACAGGTATCTTTTATACAGGTAACAAGTTGATATTAGGAGTACTTGTTAAAGGAAAAGGACTTCTGTAAGCGGTCTGTGGGAGCCAGAATCCTTGTTTGTTGCAAGGGGATCAAATACTTATTTCCCACAGTTAAATGCAAATCAATTTATATCTCTTATATGAGGTACATTTCTGGATTTTCTTTTTGATATTCTGTCTCATTAGTAAAATAAACCTACCATTAAAATTATAGACTGTTCATTTATTTGTAAGTGGGTGAATTTACAAAATCGGCAAGGGATCAAATTATTATTTCCTTCACTGTATTACTGAAACTAAAATGTTTCCAATCTCTATTACAGCTAACACACAAACACACGCACACACACACGCACTGTACCTGACATGCACAAAGAGGATGAGCTGCGGCCTGTTGATGTTGCACTTGGTCATGGTGTTGGTGGTGATGTTGAAGGCAGAGAAGTCGGGGGGAGGGGGGATGTTGTAGTGCATGGAGATCTGAGAGACAGGTCATCACAGTCAATACACAGTACAAAGGAACAATACGCTTTGATCAAATATTTCAGTAACTTAAAAAAAAAAACACATCTTTGGATTAAAATATCATATACTCCTTTTACTTCTTAGTTTACTTCTGTCTTGTAGTCAATTTTAGCCCTTTGTGTTGCGAGGCTCTTCTTTTTCTCGTCCTTCGAGGCCCCCGTACCAAGACCCCAGTACCCAAGTGCGCCGGACGCTCATGCAAATATTCTTAGTGGCCAAACTATGGCTCTACATTCAGTGCTTCTCACAGTGTGGTCCGCGGACGCTCTATGAGCGTACATACGGGCACTTTGCTCTCGACAGGCAGGCATGACGGGTCATTTGTGACATTTTGCTCTCGAGAGCATCAGACCATTTGGGCTCCATGCGCCACTGAGCAACTCTCATAGGACTGAAGGATCCTCCTCCTCCTCCTCCTCCTCCTCCTCTCCTCCTCCTCCTCCTCCTCCTCCTCTCCTCCTCTCCTCCTCCTCCTCCTCCTCTCCTCCTCCTCCTCCTCCTCCTCCTCCTCCTCCTCTCCTCCTCCGACGCAGTATCCAGTTCTCTTTATACACCCATGCCCCGTACCTGTGCCATGACGCATCTCTGGCCCTGGGCCCTGACGGTGTATTCTCCGGGGACCTCGCTCAGCTTCTGCTCCTGGTACAGCAGCCTGTTGCTCTGATCCACCCTGAACTCTGTGTTCAGGCCTCCCAGAGACGTCACCGTCACCGCCGTGCTGCCCTCCGCGCTGTAGGTGGCCGCGCCGTACTTAGCCAGGGCCTGGAGGGCCACCACTGTGTCCTGAGGGCCAGAGGGGTTACATGAGGAACGGAAATGTTGGTATGAAGGTGTTTTAAATGTAACCTTAAAATATGTTTTTATCGAGATCTACACTACATCAGGATTACAAGTTTAAAAAAAATAAGTTATAGGTTGAAGTGTTACAAGTAAAAGTCCTGCATTCAAGATCTTACTTAAGTATATTTTGATCCCAATATTTTTGTATCCAAGGTGTTAAATGGTGACTGATAGTAATCATTTTGTATACTGCTGCTGAATATCTTAACCTATATTAGCTTATAATGTGTGTGTTCAAAGTAACTAGTGACTTAAGCTGTCAGATAAATAGAGAGGAGTAAAAAGTACCACGTCGGCTTCCAAAAAATAGTAGAGTAGAAGCCTAAAGTAGCATTAAATGAGAAAACCCAGGCAAAGTAAAAGTACCTGTCATCAGGTCAACATTTTGAGAAACCCCTTTGGAGTATATGTCTAGGGTGTTATAACGGGTACCTGGTCTGTGGGTGTGTTACCTTACGTACAGTATGTGTTTTATAGTTGAGTGGTGCTCACTCATTAGGAGGGTGCCATCATTGCAAGCATTAAAAGATTTTAGCAGGATTAATACACTAATAACCATTTTTTAATGCAATTGTTGCCTCAATCAACTCTCTCAGCAGCTGATTTTTAAGTTGCTACGCCAGGTGTCACTAAGAAGAGTTTTCCCATAAGCCATCTGTGTGTGATGTGTGTTACCTGTGTGGAAGAGAAGCCCCCGTACGGGTTCTGCTGCTGGACCAGCCAGCGCACGATGCTGGAGGAGTAATCCAGGCCGAAGTCTGGCAGGGCCGGACCGGAGAGCAGAGCCAGCAGGACGTAGGAGGTCATCTCCACCTCCAGAGAGTCCAGGCCTTTCCCAGAAGGCCCGGCTCTGTCCCAGTGACGGGAGCCGCCTGTCAATCAGAACAGTCGATTCATCCTTTAGAAGGTAAGCAATGACCGACCCTGTGCACTAGCTCGGTGTGCTAGGTTTTGTAAGAGAACTTTTAATCGTCATTTGGCAATGTTTTTGAAATGAAGGTGGATAATCCTTAATGGAGGCTGAACTGCATGTTCTAAAAACTAAAAGCATTCATGTTTTCTTCAAGGTGAGTTTTGATTTGCGTCAATCTGCGCTTATCTGTTCAGTCTTATTGCCTCTTGTGGCTAGAATCTGTATTAAAACAACAACAACAATATCCTGACAAAAAAGAAATCTATTATTCCAACATTTCATTTTTAACAGTTTATTTCTTAAAGATAAATGTTATTTTTTTTCAACTGCCTTCATTGCTTGAAAAAACAGCTTACAGTGCACAGAGTTCAGGCTTTCCACTTTAACTAAAATGTCACTTACGTTTAAAAATTGCTTGCAATCTGACGTAAAGGAATATTAAAGTAGTTAAAGAGAAATATGAATGTGTTCAAGGCTTACATACAAAATCTACTTCCTTTCAGCACTTCCATTTGAACAGTTATGCTGATTTCTTTCAATATTTAATTCTGACTGCCATTTGAACTTCGCAGTTTTTTTAAAATACTATTTCATGCTACAAATTCAGCTTTAGTAAAACATGTATCAATGAGACGGTGTTTTCAGAGGTCTAGCCTTTCCCAGCGTTATGCTCGTGTTGATGTAGCATTAACTTAGTTTAAGGAGAAAAACTGAGGTTCAGATGTTGCCGATTCCACCGTCTTACCCTGCGTGTTGGACTTCTGGTTCAGGTAAGTGATGAGTTTGCTCCTCGTCTCCTCGTCTCCAGCCAGAGTGAAGGTGTAGGACAGCAGCGCGGTGGTGTACAGGTTTTCTAGCTGGGAGTCCACTGATGCCTTCAGACAGCTCAAGCACCTCTGCACCACGGGGTCCTGTCACACAAGGAGGGAGAGAACTGTATCAACCACAACAACTAACCATATTCATTTTGTATACGAATTTGAAGTCATTTGAACGGAAATATTCAAACACAGCCTATTTCAAGATGAAGAGTCAAAAATAACACAAGCGCACATCTCTGAACGATAACAATGACATCCACTCAATATTGATGATAGTGCATTTTTTGTAAAATTCCAAACATTTTGTGTGACACTACATGTGTTAGGGTAACACTTTAAGTAATAGATCAAAATGTACTTTTTCCCCTGTTAATTATTTACATTAAGATAATCATTTTTAAATGACAAGTTGGCACATTTTTGTTGAATTAAAGAGAAATCCACACTAAGAAATATACAAAGTTAGAAACAAATAAACACCTGTGTATTTTGGATGTTTTGCTCTCAAAATTGTCTGAAAGAGTTATGGGAGCAAATGGCCCAAAGTTTTAATAATGAATCTAAAGGATCCAGGTTGCAGAATATTTACAGTAAATGTATCATTGTTGCAGAACAAGCACTGATCAGACGAACATCATATGATAACATTTAAAATCAGGAATGCAACAGGTGGATATCAACAATGAAAGTTCATCAGAGTTTGAGTTGTGACCGAGACTCACCGAGGTGTTTGTGTCGAGCTCCAGCATGGCAGCTGTGATGTAGGCCGTCAGAGACACATCGTCACTCACTCCTCCCTGTTAGAAACATCACAGGAGGAACAGTCAGAAAACACACTTTTATTCATGTCAGTGTCAATACTGGCAACTTAAAGAACTAAAAAATGCATGTACATGGCACACAAGTTGCTATTGCGGTTATGTTGAATATAATATTTATTTTTCTAGGATCCTGCAAAAGCTGCACTAAACAGGTGTGGGATTCTTTACACTCAACACTATTTTATTTAACGATTTCCATCAGAATTTAGGGTGAATCAGAGCACTTGTAAAAGTAAAAAAAAAAAAGATTAAGATCATGGACTTCTCTCTTTATTGGTCTAGCTATATCTTATAGGTCCATTACATAGGCTGGAACATGTCGTTGGCATGAATGAGCTGGGCAAAGCTGGTGCAAGCCTAAATTATTCGGGGAGTCCCACAGGGTTCTGTACTTGGACCTATTCTATTCACCTTATATATGCTTGAGAACATTTCCATTAGCTTTCACTGTTTTGCAGAAGCTACCCAATTATATCTATCGACCTATCAATAATCTAAAGGAAAGTAAGTGATAGGCTTTAACTTTAAGCATGCCTTAAGGAACTGAGTGACCTGCAATTTTCAGATGTTATTCGCAGACAAAACTGAGGTGGACTCATCACTCCTTTTAATAGGCTAGTAGAGGCTGCAAATGATAAACAGCTATCTATAGCTAAAGTTATTTCCAGCCATAGGCTAGGCTAATAACAAGCTAATCTGTTGCAGAACACATTTAGTGGCTTAAAGACTGACATCCATAGAAACGTTTTAACCATGTTCTTGGTATTGATGTCTTACCTGCACTTTGTTTGAGGCCGTTATCCTAAAACAACGTGTGAAACATACTCAGCCACAGAGCCCTTTATGTGCATGTTTATTCATTTGGTGACAAAATTGATTCAGTTACTGCTGATTGGAAGCATTTGTGTTTTATTACTGATGCACGGCCCTCGGCTATTAAACTCTTGATTCAATTTAAATGAACAAGCATGTGCAAACTTTAGTTTGTCTTTTTTTGTCTAAAAACGTGTATGCAGTGCTTTTAGTAAACACTGCACATGTTTCGTCAAGTTGGTGAAGATGTTTTTTTATTAACATGTGTTTTGGCACATTTGTGTTTTTATATTTGCATTGTTTTTGAAAGTGAAGCACGTTTCTCCTAATGGAAGTGTTTTGCACCTGTTGTAGCACATTTGCACCTGTCGCCCACCGTAGTAAACCCTTTTCTATCCACAACATTACATTTGACTGGGCCAGAAGAAAACCGGGGCTGCAGATCTTTATAACAACACACCTTATCTCATTTGCATCCAAAGTTTACCCCTTCTTGTGATGAAAGTGAGAAGGGCTACGGTATTTAAAGTGTATGATTAAGTTAGATGTTCAAAATGTATTAAAGGTGTTACAAGGTGAATGTGCCATGTATTCCGCAGCTAATGCTGAAGAACTTCCTAAATGGGGATGGGTGTGTGTGTGTGTGTGTGTGTGTGTGTGTGACTGAGAATAATCCGTCGCTCAACACAGTCATCAGCTGACATTGAGAATGATCTATTTTAAGAGCTTTTTATCTAATACAACTACTTTCCAAGAAACATAGGTACCGGCATATGCCACGCATCTTTCATTTATTTTGGTGTTAGTTGGCTTCATGAAATGTTGGATAGGCAAGAAATAATTAGTTTGGGATATTTCCTCTGCTGTTAAGAGTGTGCTGCTTGCTGGCAGGCCTGGGGCTATCCTCCCTCCCTGCACACAGCTCTCAGAGACAACATGCAATTTTCTCCTCACATCAAATTAATTCTCTGGTTTATGTCTTATAGGAAGAAAATCACCCAAGCAGAGCTCTAAACGACTAAAGGCAGATGATGTGAAACCCTATATTCCCAGCTAAAATGTCCAAGTTTCAGACTGATGTCGTCACCTTCATGCCGTTGTGGAAGAGTTTCCCCACAGATCTGATGCAGCCGTCAGGCCGCTGGAGTTTGGAGAGCCAGCTCCGGGCTTCTTGAATGTGCTTGTCTTCCACAAAGATGTACGGTTTCGCCCCGCCAAAGGACTTCATCACGAAAGAGGTCAGCCTGGAAGGATACAAACACAAAGTCTTTATAAACAAATCCAACTAAGTGGGCCTGTGTTCAGTTACCCCCAAATGAACCCAGCCTTGGGACAGTTACATAAGAGCCGTCCGTCTCTGACTGAGTTGCATCCACAGCAACACAATCCTATTCCTCAGAGCCCACAATAACGATGGGAAGTAAAATATCCACATATTATATTCTGATTAGTGCTGTACATAGATTCAACAATGTAATTGTGGTGATCACAATAATAATCTGTGATTAATCACATTCATTTAAATATTAGTATTTACTTGGAATGTTTGGGGGGAGATAAAACAAATAGATGTGCGGTTATAATAAAGAAATGTAAGTGGTAAGAGGGTTTTTCACTTTAATACAACATGATTTCTGAATTGTTGCTAGGAAGTTCGACAACTTCCCGACACTCTAAATCATCGGGAGCATTAATGTGGTAATGTGACATCCCTCATTTTAATATTGTATTTCAGATGTAATGCGTCAAGAAATGTTCACAATAATAGATATATTACATTACTAAGCATTTTGTCTTTCTAAACAGTATTGGTCAACCCTGCTAATCTTTATATTGACCATTTAAAAAAGTGCACAAGTTGCACACTTGGGGGCAACAAAGCAAGCTTCACACACAACATTGACCAAATTGTCTGTTAAAGGCGATTATTGCCATGTTGTTACATACTCAAAAAACATTCCCGCAGCTGTATTTCCAAGAGCAATGAACAAATCAACACATAAGCAAATGTGCAAATGTTCATATAAGATGCTGATAATAGTAGCTTGGAAAGAAATCTATAATAACATTGATTTGACTTTAGTAAGCCCTTTTATTCAAGTTTATTAGACCATTCCACCCAATCTCTGTTTGGAATTCTAATTAAATTAAACACTTGAGAGCCCTACTTCCTGCTCACCACAAACACACACCCACACACACCTCACTGACTGCCAAACTGCCCAGCACCCTTCCAAACAGAAAAGGGTTTGTTCAATCCCCGAGGCATTCTGCTTTAAGCCCATTAAAGGCAAATATTAATATTTTCTGGCAGGTTACCCATAAAGTAAATGATTAGGATGTTTGGTTTAAAACGCCAAAAGGGACTGTGTGTGTGTGTGTGTGTGTGTGTGTGTGTGTGTGTGTGTGTGTGTGGTCTCCCACTGTGTTAGCATGTCATTTTTGTTCTTTCATCAAAGGGAGTGTGTGAGATTTGAGCTGAAAATACTCAGTTTAACAGCAAAGCTAAAAAAAATAAAAGAAGCTTCTTTTTTTTTTAAGAAGCTTTTAAAATGTTCTTAAATCACTGATGCAACTGCAACATGTCAAGTTATATAATCATGAACATTTTCTATTATTCATATTATTTTGATACTTCTATGGTTTTCAACTTTAAGTGCCGGCTTACTTACGACCTGACTGGCTTTTAAATTCAGACTAGAAAACATTTGAATCAAAATGTTTTTAATTATCATTTGTATTATATCTGTTATACTTTATTTTGGGACAGCAGTTTAAATTAGAAAACATACCTCAGGTCATACTCTGTAGGCAGTTTGTAGTTCCTCTGCGTCAATCTTTATTTGTATGTAGTGGTCTTGTGTATTTTAGTAGAGGTATAAAGCATTCACACATAAGCAATTACAAATATGCTGAAGGGAAATCCAAAGTAAAAATCAATGAAGTTTGTTTGAATAAAACAACGTTAAAAGGTTATTCACTAACACCTCTACAAACCTAAATATTTTGCCCAGAATCTTAAATAACTAGCTTTTCTAAAGACAAGGAATAAAAGTAATCTTTTCCTTAATTTTAATGTGATTTACTAAATCTATCCACTTTTGTATTGTTGAAGTTCTTGTTGTGTAAGTAACCAGTGCCTTGTGATAAAGTTTTTACGCGTAGATAATAAAATGTAAGCCATATATTCAACAGCAGAAAATCCGCGTTTAAAAAATAAATGTGGAAAATTGCAAGGTCTAGTATTCTTTTGTGTATATGCTCTGCCCAAAAAAAGGCCAGTGAAAGCTCCCTCAAACTCACACTGTCCCAACATTTCCTAATCCCCCTTTCCAAATGTGCTTTCTGTATCGGTGAAATTAAAAACACTTCGGCCCAAACTCCCATCATTTATATTATTATTTTTGTATTATATAAATGATATTTATTATTTGTATCAATGTTACTATTTTGTCTTATTCCTAAATATTTCATCTAATTTACTTTGCACCTTTCCAATGTATTTTCTTTAAATGCAGAAATGTTATTTCTTTGTACAGATGTCTTGGTTTTTTAATAATTTAAAATGTATAAATGGCACATCACAGAACAGACACATACAATGTATTTTAAAATAGTAATGATAAAAATGCCTCTTCTAATAAAAAAAAGTGTGTGTTGTGCTACATCCCAGCTAAAAATGTATTACAAAATAAGGCACAAAAGACCTTATCTAAAAGATATGACACTGGTTTTGCCATCAGCTGTTAATAAATATAGAAAATGTTAGGTCATTAGCTTTATCCTAATCATCATGTTGTTACAGATGTTGAGGATGTTTACTGACCAGGTGTTTCCAGACTCATCGCTCTTTCCGAAGGCGCTGTAGGAGCCGTCATCGTGCTTGTAGGTAAGCTCCCTCTGATATCCTGCAACAATCACACACACATTTACAAAAAAATCCCCTTTGCAGACAGACAAAACAAAAGAAGAAGAGTGCTTGGGGGCTACACTGGTTAGGCCCTGTTGTTTCACATGCTGGTGAGACGATGATACAATCCCAGCAGGCTGCTTTAAATAATACATCAAGAGTCTGACGGCCTATCAGATGTCAGAATACTGCACAGCATTTATAATATTTGGAGACGAGATTTAGACTAACTTTTGATTTTTTTCAAGATGACTGAGGTGACATTCGTGTAACATAGGGATCTACTGTCTGATGCAACACCTTGTGAACTATTTTCCACTTTCACCGTCTGTCAAAGATGGCTCTCACCGCTCTCTAGGAAGCGTGTCGCTTTCTCCTGAATGTCCTTGGTCAGCTGTTCTGTGCTTTTCAGGTAGTTGAGGATGAAGATGTTGGGCGCAAACAGCACCATGTTCTGCTCCCCGCAGCCGTACGGCATGGCCAGGAGCTTGTCCAGGTTCTTCATGGCCCGGCCCATCAGGTCCCCTGCAGGAGCAACAGGACAAATATAACACCCTCTCAACATTTCATTCTTCGCAGGTTGGAGGGTGAAAAGTTGGAGCTGTCAACGTTAACGCCATGATTGATCTGAAAACCGTAACGTGTTTAGAAAACCAAGTTTGACCCAAACTTCCTCCTGTATTTTCAGCAAAGATGTTTACCATGAATTGCATGGCAGTGAAAAGGCTGAGAAAGCAGAGGAATCTGGACAAGCTACATATAAAGTACAGACAGGAGAGCTCTCCGTGACAAGGTCAGTAATTCAGAAATACTGTTTAAGTTAAACCATCCGATTTCTCTCACCAGTTGTCATGCCACCACATCTCCATTTGTTTTATCTCCCACCAAAATACAATTAAATGCTATTATATTAAACTTTTAAAGATTATTATTGTGAAAAACACGATTACATTTTCTTATTGATTGACAGCACTATTAAAAATACAGGAACAACTAGTATTGATAACTAGAGTTAAAATAAAGACAAGAGAGACTGTGTGACTGACCCAGTACAGAGACAGAGGCCCTGGCTGATCCAGCCACAAACATCTCGGGCATCAGAAGGGAAATCTTCTTCTCCACAGGCCCCTCTGGAAACAAAGAACAGAAAAAAAGGTTAAAAACCTTTCCCAGCTTGAAAAAGAATGCCTGTATAGTAAATAAAAGCAGCAGCTAATTAGCTTAGCATTTAACTGCACATAAAGCAATAGCTTAACATTTTTTTTGAATGGATTAACAAAGAAAAAAGATTAAAAACAACATATAAATGATAATTAGTGAGTTTTAGAGAGGAGAAAACAACTAGGCTAGCTGTTTCCCTATTTTTCTAGTCTCTACACTAAACTAAGCTAAATTAAGCTAAATTAAGCTAAACTAAGCTAAATTAAGCTAATCTGCTCCTGGCTTCTTCGTGATGAATGTTTTTAACAAAGTAGGGTTGTATTGAGTCAATATATTTAGTTTAGCAACCGTATACAGCTGTTATGCTTTTGTTCTAACATGGTCTAAAATTACAACTATTTCACACATACGCATCTGCAATCCGACAAACACAAAAGGCTTCTGAACAATGAATGAGGTGCAGATAACATTTTATCATCCCTCACACTCAACCCCTGACCCTGACTCTGGTCTCCATGACAGAATGAGAGATAATCAAGATGGCCGTTAACCCCGAGGCTTCAGATTACAGACGCTGATACACAGGTTGTGTGTGTGCTCACCTGCAGGACAGAGGAGAGCGTTATGACTGGCCATCTGTGGTGTTCCTTCAGCCTGGTGGAGAAAGAGACAAAGAGAATTAGATTGGGTTGAAGATATACCTCAGGAAAACTGGAAGGCATTGTAACAAGTGCAATATTTGTGTGTATCCAGCTTCAAATACAAGTTATTCCTCGGGGTGCAAAAACTATTAAAATTAATCAATTCGAAATGCTGTTGCCCTGGGCACCAAGTTCCTTCATCAACACAAACAGTTCATTTGGACTAATTCCCAAAACTAAATAACATTCATCGTCCAGCTGACCCAAACTAGTAAACCAAACGTGGATTAATCGGGCGTTGGAAATAGTCCCAACATTATTGACCATGTCTTTCTGTCTGAGTTATGTTAAACTACAGCAACAAGCTGATTTGGAAAGAGTCTTTTTGTTGGTTTCAGACAGAGGGTGAAAAGAGGTGCTGCAGCACAGGCAGTATGAGAAAAATAAAGAGCTTTTTCAACATTAAACACAGTAGAGGCACAACATACAAATATGAACCTGTAAATGAGCATAATAGGGACCCTTTAAATAAAGTACATTTACGATTTTCGTCTTCAGTAGAAAGAAATGGCCAACGTGCCATAAACAGGGAATAGACATAACTGCCACTATCATTCATCAAAAAGACTGGCCACAACAAAGCCAATCAACAAATATAACCGGGTAATACATTTGTGTTGTCTAATGATAAAATAAATTCTAGTATTAAGTATTTTAAATGTATATAGATTCCTCTTTAGAGAAGGCTCTTCAGATGCAACCACACTACCAAACATGGTCTGCAGCTTCAGATGGTTCATTCTTCTCAAACCCTAAAATAGGTCATTTTCCCAAATATAATGAAAATATTGTCCATATCAGTTGTCAAACTCTTCTGCTCATGCCACCTTTTTTCTCCGGTGTGTTGTGTTTGACAGAGACTGACCTCCACCAGCAGGGTGCGGACCACCGTGTCGATGCTGCCCATGTCGGGGACAGTTGCCACCTCGTTGCCACACAGTATGTCAGTCTTCATGGCTTCAGCGCTGACCTTCAGATTCACCTGACCTGTGGGTACACATACAGTCGTATTGATTAGCGCTTCCTGTCACCCTGTCACTTTTGTGTACGGAGGCAGAAAAAGTTTCCTGTCTGCTTTTCAATCCAACTCATTATCCTCCACACCTCCTGTCTGTTTTCCTTCCTCCCCCTGTTTCCCCGTGTTATTCGCCCTCATTAATCCCCATTTTCTGCCTTATTATAGCGCTCCATCTCCCACCCCCTCCCTCCATCCCTTCACAGCCCAGAATCCTTCACACGGAGGACAAGTACAGATCACCCCCCGAGGGAGAGGTTTCGGAGTGTTTCGTCAGAGATACTACCTGACTTGTTAATACAAGTGATTGTCAGCATTCCTCTAAGGGGGAGTTAGAGGAGCGCAATTTGACATTCATCAGAGCCGTGTCTCCATCACTGCTGATGGAGGCTGATAGAAATCCTCAGCTTTCAGACCAGGCAGCGGTAAAACAACAAGCCCCTGTCTTTGCTTCCAGCAGTGCAGACGCAAAAAGCTGTCAGTGCCCTTAAAGCAGATTAATTAGCTTGTTCTGTCTCATCTGTGTCACTGAGAGTGGAAGTTTAGCATTGACGGAACAAACAATCAGTATTCAATTATAAAGATGAGAAGATTGCATTATATTATTAGCAACAACAGTCACTCGGAAGTATTATTTGCCGTAATTATGAGGTAAAGCCGTGACTAAAATGAGTAACATCTCAAACAGTCAGACCATTTTTTATTGAAGCTGAAAGCTGATATCTTCCACGGATCTTAAATTCAAATCCAGAACGTATTGGTGCCAAGGTGCCCCAGAAAGAGCATTGAAGCTTACACATTTGGACCATATTAGTGTTTTAGTGTTCTAGACATCACTACTTCAAACCACAGTGTTTCATGATTATCATTATTATACTATCTCCAATATGGATGTCGTTTTTGTAGTTTTGAAACAATTTCCCCAAAAATATCTAGAAACCTTATAATTGATATTTTGTCAATCAGAATTTGATACTTAATTAACACCCTATGTATGACATATATAAATATATATATTTCAGATGAGAGATTTTTGAGTGTATTTCTTTCTGTGATTTTTCTCACTCATTGAAAAGGGAAAAGCTCACTCGGCAAATGTGATGTCACATGTTTTTGCACTATCAGGAGTTGAGTTAAAAAGATCATAGGTGGATTCAAAATCAATAAGGATGTTTTTACAGCACACATTCACTTTTAGTGCTCTTTTTAGTCATACAAATCTAATGTTACTAAGCAATAATTCTAATCATGTTTTTTCAGGAGCTTTAAATGGTCAAAAAGGCCAAACTCTTGTTTTAATGTCCTGT
The DNA here is from genome assembly GCA_031216635.1 of Dissostichus eleginoides. Lineage (NCBI taxonomy): Eukaryota > Metazoa > Chordata > Actinopteri > Perciformes > Nototheniidae > Dissostichus > Dissostichus eleginoides. Next base: position 9,557,580 of record CM062268.1, on the reverse strand, counting down.
AAAAATAATTAAGATCTTTCAACAGACCACCAAGAATGGAAACTACATGAAGAAAAACACTGACTGCTTCATACTGTATCATTTGCAATAACATGTTCATGTTTCTAAACGGAATGTGCCAGCCATCAGTACCTAGGGCGGTTGGAGTTACAATCCACGAGAAGGTCCTGCTCTCCTCCCCGCACAAACACACACTGTACTGGCAACCGTCGCAGTTTCTGGAGGTGTACTGGTCGGAATCAGCCAGAGCGATATTAACCTGCGACACAATCAAAGACAAACATAATCAGAGACAAAAATATATAAAATACATGTCCATTATCATCCGGCCGGGGACAACAGCTGGAAATTAGCAATGTTGGCTAAAGCTGCCACATTTACTGTTTTATTGTGACAGTTGATTAATGGGGACTGTCCACGACACTATAAACAAATAAACTAAACATGTAAAAAACGTTTTAAAAAAGACAATTTGACTACCCTATCCAAAGTCCTACGTGTATCCATTCAAATCAATTACATCTAGCAGCTAGAATATTTACCATAATGCACTTGGAGAGATAGTTGAAGACTGTTGCTTTAAGTGTAAACACCTCCCCTCGGATGACCGAGTAGGGCAGGGTGAGACTGACAAAGAACGGCTGGAAGGCGACAAGCGCCGCGTTGGGCGCCACGCCGAAGCCCACAGACGAGACGCAGAACGCTCCAGCCGCCCACTTAGTGATGGTGTCAGGGACCGTCTTCTCCACGTTCACTGAGCCACTGTCTCTGTTCAAACAAACAAGCAAGAGTCAAATAAAAAAGTAGCATGAAAAAATACATATGCTTAGCAATTTCCATGCAATGCTACTGCACATGAGAGATTTAAGTGCTCAGTAAATTTCAGTGTGAATATTCTTTAGTACAGCTAAAATGATAAATAAATAGTGCATTTGGGTGAAATGGAACTTCATTCCTGCCCAAGAAAACAACTTCTAACAAAACAAAAAGGTCTACAGCTATGCTAGAAGCTCTGTAAAGTTAAAGCTCTGCTTTGAGTTAATGCTAACATCAACATGCTAACAGTGTCAATGCTAAATTGCTAATATCAAGCAGGTATAATATTAACCACGTTCACAATCAGAACGTATCATTTGTTAAAGTTGTTTAGTAAATAGAAAACATCCTGATAAAACATCCAGTAGTTGCTAAGACATTAAGTCAAAAACTACAAATGTTAGCCTCTGTCTGAAGTTAAACACAAAGTTGTAATATCAGGCTTTGTCTGGGCACAAATGTCTCAACAAAATTAGCTAATAAGCAATAACACAGGTGAAAAGTACTTCTGGGGCTTAGTTTTGCAGGTATTTTGTCATAAACCAAAGTATTGGATACATTTGAATTATGACAACAGCGGCACAAGAAAAAGAGTAATTAGGATAGATCCACTGGGCACCATGAATGACTGTAACACATGTGTGTCATAGGTTTATTTCACTGGGCACCATGAATGACTGTAACACATGTGTGTCATAGGTTTATTTCACTGGGCACCATGAATGACTGTAACACATGTGTGTCATAGGTTTATTTCACTAGGCACCATGAATGACTGTAACACATGTGTGTCAGGTTTATTTCACTAGGCACCATGAATGTCAGTAAGAAAAGAAAGGAAAACAAATAATCACCAACGTTATGGTGGCCTTTGGGAATCATGAATGTCTGCTCACCACTGAATTATTTCCACAACTATTGGATGGATTAACATGAAAATGTATGAAATGGTTGACCTACAGACAACGTCATCCCTAATCTTAACCTTATGTGACAAAAGTCATTAGGATGCATCCTCTGAGTAGCATGACTACCTGCTCCTGACCCTAATATCTCTCGACAACTTTTGTGGATAACTAATAACTGTACGATGTGCTGAACAGACCAAAATAGCCTTTGTGAGAGCCACACTGCTATCACAACTAACACAAATACATTATTTAAACAATAATAGTTACATTTATTAACAAAAATTAAAGGCCCTGGAATCATGTATTTCTATTTGTATCCCTCCAAAAGGTAAAGTTCAGTATTGTATCAAATTTCATTATTGCAAGCAACCTTGACAAAGGCAGCTCATACAAGATACATTCTTCCTGTTCTTACCTTTCACAATAAAAGACCTAGATATATGCAAAACATTTAAACTAGGGGAACTCAAATTCAGGGCATTTTGTTTAAAAAGGAACAAAAAAAGATAAGAGGAAGATGTTGTACCATATCTTTTTCATATACATTAGGTGACACTTATATTCCAACTTTCCATTGAACCAATTTTGCAACAGTTGCAAATTTGTAACAGTTTTGAAGTTTTTTCCAATTGTTCAACTTTGTCCATTCTTTATTAATTTTAAGGAAACATACTTGGGATTTATAACCAGGTGTAATATTCATTCTTGGCAGATTCTAAAGCGTAACGATTTGCCGTTTGTTTACAGTTCAACATCATTTTTAATTTAATATATGGGGCTCATGGACTATTTTGTCACTATTTAGACAGAAAATGTGATGGTTAATCATGAACATTGATTTCCTTTCAACATAAATAAACAAATTAATCTTTCTAACTGAAAAATTAATTTGTTAATTATATAATGCGTATATTGTTAAACGTAATGTTTTTGCTCACACGCGCGTTTGAAAGTCACAAATGTCTTATTTTTTCTTCCTATTCATATATATGTTGTTATTATTACCCCACAGAAACTAGGTCCCAGATCCAGGTTTCAGGGAAGAATGTCCTGAGAGTCTCTTTCTTCTGCTCCTCTTTACCTCTCACGACAGCACCTGAACCTTGTGGCATCATGTTGAAGGCCATGGGTATCGGAGAGTCTAGCACTGGGAACACACAAATAAAAAACAAAAATCGAATTAAGCACCTGAACTTACCCAACAGAAACCAGTTCCCAGATCCAGGTCTCAGGGAAGTATGTTCTAATAGTCTTCTTGTTCATTTTGACCGTCTCAATGTCTGGCACATCCCCGTCCCCGTCTGCGTCTGCTTCTGCTGCTTGGGCCGAAAATACCTCTGATTGAGATAAGGTACAAAACAGTTGATCTGTTTCATTGGAATTTTTATCAAATTGCTAGACTCTGTACCCAAAAACACATACTTAGCATTTGGTCATCGAAAGGTAGCTCCATGTCTGCCAAAAAAAAGTGTTTATTAATGCTATAAATGCATAAATATAAATATTAAATGAAAGTAATAGTTAAATCACATTTGACACTTCATAAAAAGCAAACGTGAATTTGTGTTTTTATAATATTTCGTATTAATAATACTAATAGCAAGTGTTCATCAGAATCAGTCATTTGTCAAGACCGTCAGAAGAAGGTTTTTGTAATTTTGTTAAATAACTCTTTGTTAAATGTATTGTGTTTATATGTAATAACATCAGCCAAATGTCATGCAATGATATTTTTTGCCTTAGATTATGGATTGTATTAACACCATAATCAGATATTTAAGAACTCTTGTTGAATTAATTTAATTAAAATGGCATGCTTTTTGGTGTATCTGACGGAGTGGACAAAATCAAGTTAGGAAGTGAATAAATGTCAAGTTTACTAAAAAGTGTTTTAATAAAAAAGGTGTTCACTTACCTGATTTGTTGGCTCATTCCTTTGTCTAATAAATATACCACATTCAAATAAGGGATGTATTTAAAACTTGTTTTGTAACTTACCTCAAGAATCAGTGCTGTAATAGTGTAAAGATTATATTTCTTGCCCTACTGTCAATAAGAATGGATATCAGTAGCAAACTATAAAACATACCGGTGTAATAGACCACTGGATGGCAGTCATAAGGTTTTCTAACATCGGAGTTGGTCACAATTTTGATCCCTATTCCCTAGAAGGGGAAAGAGAGAGATTATTAGTTAACCAACAAAATATGAAGTCATTTTTTGTATATGATTGGTCACACATTTTTAACGCAGTCACACAGTTTTAAATGACCCTGACAGAAATGACAGAAGGATACATTTTCTCCTTAAAAATGTATGTTATATCGATCAATCTCAATATCTACAGCCCATTATTTAAAACCAATAAAAAAACGACATGTTTCACTTTAAATATGTTGTAGACGTCATTCTTCTGATCGTCCTCTGGAAAGTAGAATGAGCGCTTTGCTCGACTAGCTGGCTCTACGTCAGGGGCACGCTCCAGTTCTGGTTCTGGTTCTGGTTCTATTATCTCGATTTCATCCTCTGGTACTGGCAGAAGCTTGCAGGGATCGGACTCAGCGTCTGCAAGCTCATAGCTGTATCCTGAGAGCTTTTGCACAGGCAACCGGCTGTACACCTGCATAAAAACACACATGAGTCAGGGTAAGTCATCAGTTTACACAGGAGGTAAAGATCAGTCCAAGTAGAGGTCAACATCATCATTATGTTCCTAATACAACATTTGTTTTCCTTTTAAATCATCTTAAAAAAAAATAAGTTAAAATTAAAAAAGACCTGCAGAATGCAGGCAAAGAACAGCTGTACTGCTGAGCTAATTTCAAATTCAGTGTGGATCTGGCAGCGGACAGTGGGAAAAAGATATTTGTAATGCCTTTATCTGGAGACTTGATTTTTGGTTTCTATAACTGGTTCATTTATGTTAGTTTGCGGGAAAACAAAAGACTGATTTCTCAAGATAAGTGGTGCGAATAGTCAGTAGCTACACATTACCACCACAGGTCAGCTCTGCTGAATCTTTCTGTCAAAAATGTAAGCTCTATGTTAAAAAACTGTTCACTGATAAATGAAAAGGACTGATCTGAATGTTATCTTTAGCAGAAAGTCATTGCATTTACCGATTCTGTTGAGTGTGTTAGAATGATTTACAGTCAGATCAAGGACAATCATTACTGAACAATTCAAAAGATATTTCAGGGGCTATACTGTAGTATCATCCAATATCATACTATCATCCAGAGGTGGGACCAAGTCATTGTTTTGCAAGTCCGAGTCAAGTCTCAAGTCTTTGCATTCAAGTCCGAGTCAAGTCAGGATGGGCAAGTTCAAGTCAAGTCCAAGTCCTAAACTTTGACAAAACGAGTCTTAAACAAGTCATTATGTGCTTTTCACCAAATGTAATGACATCGATCAACAGAATAATGTTTAATAATTAAACTGCTCTTTATTAGTCACATTAATGATTTAATAATCCATTTTCTCTCTGCTGGTAAAGTAACGTGTTTTTTTCTATTTTAAGAGGGATCAGTAAGGTAAGGCTACCGTGACGGTTTGATGCAGAAGGAGTTTCATGTATAAGATCCCTGATGTTAAGGTGACCAGAATGTTTATTTCCACTGTGTACAACATGTTATAAGGGACCCACAATCTATCTTTATGCAAGGGATAATGTGCAGCGAGGCGGTCTCTATGGGGAAAAGAACACCTGAATCTAGATCCCTCTGCAGGTGGTACTTTAAGTATATTTTGATGATAATACTTTTGTACTTTTACTTGAGTAACATTTTGAATGCAGGACTTTTTATTGTAACCGAGTATTCCTACACTCTGGTACTTTTACTCAAGTACAAGATCTGAACTTCTCCCACCTCTGACAATAAATCCTGAGTGGTTACCAAAAGAAAACCCTGCTCTGAAGGTTATTTTCATTATACAAATCCTGCACTCAGCTCTGCTTTCTCCAATATCATTGAAATGCAGCCAGATGCTGCTTCTTTTTTCGGTTTTCCCAAATTTCTTGACTTTTTCCGACGCGTTTTTCATTTAAATCCGGCTCCCCGTCTTTTCCTCGTCGCTCTGTGTAGCTGGCCTGTACCACTACACTTGCTGTCTTTGGAGCGTCTGCCCCCCACCCTTCTTTCACATAATGGTATGATCCTAGTGTGTCCTCGCATATGATTGGCCGCATGGTGGCTCAGCAAAATAAAGTCCCGCCCCTGCCTGCATGGATTCACAGCAAGAGTAGGAGCGGCTGAAGATTCTGCTCTCCCCGACTGGAGTCTGCTCTTCTAGCGGCATGTTGGAGACCCCTGAATTAAAGTATCAAGTCACCTCAAGTCAGAGGGCTCAAGTCCAAGTCAAGTCCCGAGTCATTGGTGTTCAAGTCCTAGTCGAGTCGCAAGTGTTTTGTGATCTTATCAAGTCGAGTCCAAAGTCATCAAATTGGTGACTCAAGTCTGACTCGAGTCCAAGTCATGTGACTCGAGTCCACACCTCTGCTATTTTAACTTCTAGCTCCTTTTAAATCCATGCCTTGTTTTAACATTAAAAACATCATGCTCAGGTGTGCGTAAAGATATGATATGGTTTCATACCGAGTCAACAGTGAGTTCCTGCTCTTTCTGCAGCAGCAGGACGCTCTGGTCGATGGCTCTGACGGAGCACATGGAGCCTGGGTGAGCCTGCAGGGTGAGCGTGGTCTTCTCTGCTGGAAGCTCCTGGAGAGAGGAGAAACTCAGAGACACCTGCAGAGAAGACACCGAGGTGGGGAAGCATTAGTTTGACAGCCCAAAAGAAGTGAAGAAGTAAAGACCTACTGTATGGTAAAGACTTAAAACCATGAAGTTGAATACCTTGTTATTGAGGCAGAGCCTGATTGGGAAGTCCATGCTATCGGCCACAAGCTCCCCTTTGGGCATCACAGTATAAACGACCACCTGGGCAAAAGGGGCCAGGTTTGTAACCTGACGCAGTGGAACAGACAACTCTCCTTTGTTGACTGAACCATGACACACAGAGAGAAAAGGAAATTACAATTATCAAAATAAGTAAACACAAATAATATACTTTTCTCATTCAACGAACATAATATAATAACCTGCGAAAGTAGCCTGATGCTAATGTAGGTACCAATAGGCACCTACATATTTCTTTTTTTTTTAATAAATGCCCAGCAGCAAATGTCCACTGGTTGCAAAAACTCTGAATGCATAGAAGTCTATGAAAAAAAAGTCCCTAATATAATAATTCGGTAAATATATTCTTTATGAGTTTATGGTTTCATTGAGTAGTTTTAATTATCTTTAATACATCATGATGTTAATTTTGTACATTATGATCCCATTTAGAGTCAAATAGACAATGAAGTAGGTTGTGCATTTGGGCATGGCTACCTTGTGATTGGCATCTGCTGACAATAATAGAAATACAATCATGACCAGACTAATCCATTTTGATGCCCATCTTAGTTTAAGTAGCAGTTGTTATTACCAATTCCCGCTTGAACAGCAACTGGGAGACTGCCATGCTGAACAATTCCACCCCTGGACATCACCTACGAAGAAACGTGAAGCAGGCAGATCAATTAAATAATTACATTAGATATAGTTTTGCAATGCATCCTACAGTCTTTCAAGTTCAGTCAGACATTAGAAAAACAAAAGACTGTCCAACTAGTCAACAGCGCAAACAAACCCATGACATTTTGCAACTAACTTTCCCAGTCTGTTATGTGCTTCAGCTACAAACAAAAAGCTAGCAACATGTGGCTGATCTTTGCAAAACTGGTAATTCCAATGAGCTAATACTGACAGTACCTCATAACTTATTACACGAGTCTTACCAGGTAAAAGAATTGGAGGATCTCCTGGCCGTTCTTCAGCTCCGTCCCCTGGATTATGTACTGAGCACGCACCGTAGCGTCTTTGTCACAAGCCAGCTTCCCGTTCACCTGCATGAGTTTCAGGAAACTACTGCTCTTGGAGTAAAATGCTATGACGTTGTGGTATGCAGTCCTGTACTCTGGTCTGCGCACGTCTGCCACATACGGCTCATTCACTTCCGTCTTTCTGGATCGTGCCTGTAGACCAAACAATCACATCTCAGGTTTTAAAACAACCGCCTTCACTTATAGAAAGGTGCAGTATTGACGTATTTTTGAAGTCTAGCATCTCAAGGGTTCCATCGTCAAAAAGCAACAGGATTTCCTTATTGGATTTCCGTCTAATGCAGAAAATAAGCTTTGTGGCCAACACAAGTTGTTTTTCGCAGGATAATCTCCACATATTAACACCACTTTATGATTTCTGAAGAGTAAAACACAATCGGCAGAAGTAAAAAGCTATAACAAACTACATGATGGGAGCAACCGCCATTTTTCTGACTCAGAAGCTTTGGATATACAGCAGTGGGGTACCTACTGAGATATTTTATATTGTAGAACCAAATGTGAAAATCTCGTAAATGTGTGTTAGCCACAGACCTTTCTTCAGGCTGCTAACCACAAACACATTGGAAAAAACTTTGAGACAATGTAACCGGAAGTGGTAAATTACCAAGTCTTTTCCAGATTGTAGGCCTTATCCCTGCACTCTATATACCTTTAACTATTACATATGAACCTTAATGATCTCAAAAAGGGATAAATTAAAAAATAATCTACGCCCGTCTTGTTCACCTCCAACATGATCAATAGGGTGGAACGTTTCTGGATTGTATAATTGATCAATAGTGAATTGGTTATAAATAGGAAGCTCTTGAACTGAATTCATTGTTCTGCATTAACCAACCTGTAGATTCACATTGTCCTTCCAGAGGGCGGTGTCAAAAGAAAATGAAGCCTTGCCATTCGTGCCTGTAGTCAGCGTTACTTCTTGAGAGTTGCCATCAGACACATACACTGCCTCATTGGCGACAGCTTTGTTGTCTGGACCGATCACTTTGACCTGTAAATAAGTGAGAAAGCAAAGCTAAAAGTTCTTCATCCATTCAACAAAGTGACACTTTCAAGTACTGTAGCACTAAAATTGTACACTTTGTGATACTGGTCATTTAAGGGTTTAAGCCTAAAGGGGTTATTCCCTCTGGTCCTCTGTGTGATAGAAATATTCAAATGGTAAATATGTATGCAGTATAAGCTAGCCTATTAGCAATGGCGATATTGGCCTACTTTTAATTCAGTAGGTGAACCTATGTTCATAAAATAGTGTGTGTGAGCTTAACTGTATATATAAAACTAAAACGGAGCATTTTCTGTCAGCTCAGAATTCAGACTTTTTTAAACTGTATTATGTGCTCATACGTTTCATTGTTGGTGTATAGGCTACTGCCTGAATATGCTCATTTTTCAAATATCTTGTTTTTCTCTTTTCTAAAGGTTACATTACATTTAAGTAAAAAACATCTTATTGATATTTTTTACCTCTTTTATTTATTTGATATTGAGGTTATCAAAAAGTAACACATCAGGTTACATTACCTTTATATTTAGATACTCAGATTAGGTTACTGATTACATTTATTTTTTTACAGGTCACTGTAACGGAATGCATTTTCAAAGATACCCTCTCAACTGTTTGTGGATAATTTCCCAAACTGTGGTATCGCTAACTATCCACTAGCATGGATATGAATAACTATGTATCATGTGGTGTGGTGATGGCAGCTATATCGTAGCTCCCAGTGGTCTCTCTCTAAATACTTTTCCCTCGAACAAGATGCCAGGCTTGTATGCTTCAGGTACGTCCTCGAAGGTGACAGTTCTGACAATAGCGCTGAAGCTGGTGCGCCCAGTGCCTGTAAGAATGACTCCTAAATGGTAGAAAACATACAGATCACAGCTCATCAGGAAATAATGGTGATTACTCGATGAACAGTCAATGTTCCTGTGTAAACAGTCAAGCTACCTGTGCCGTACTCCTCCAATTCTGCATTCAGCTCAAAGCTGCCATCGTTCATGTTCCTGTTGAGTCGAAACACCGCCAAGTTCACACTTTGTGTAGCACAGCCAGCTTTGTCAGTCTGGAAGATAATAGAACAAGTCAATTTCAACCCAAAAAAGAGAATTAGAGAGAGAAATAACAGCATGTCTTTATTAATCTGGAGTACTCACCTTCAGTTCATAAGTCTTGCAGATATCTTTTTCCCTTTTACTTGAAAACCAGTACATTTGGGTAGCAATTTTGCAAAAAACTGCCTTGACTGAACCGACAACTGGTTTCCCATAGGTGTATCTGCAGGAGAGAGCACAAAGATTGAGGAATGCTCTTCAGGAATGGATAAATGTGCATTTATTGCAGTGCTGTACGTTAATCCCCAAAAGCCCAAAAATCCCCAAATAAATTTTAAGGTCTGTTGCTATTTGGTTGTAATAGCTATACGCTGCTGTTTGTTCATTAAGAATGTGTATTTGTGAAGCAATTGGGGTGTTGGCCTTCAGATACCAGTGAACAGTTTTCTGTGTGAAACGCACACTCAGACACCATTTCCTAAAACAGTTGTATACTCTTGCAAAAAAAAATGTGCAAAATTGCGGCAGTACCAGTACAGTTTGTATTTTCGTTATACCAAAATTGAGGAGAATTACATTTTTGAATTTGTTTTTATAAAATAGCCACTATGCTAAACTTCATTGCCATCGCTAACCACTGTCGGTCTTTTATGTGGGACACTCACTTTCCACAAATCTTTAGCGTTGCCTCCCGGTCCAGGATGGAGATCACATTGGGTAGTTCAACCTTTACCTCATATTTGGGCAAAACTGAAGGAGAGGAAAATTATTTAAAAATCGAACTGCTGAAAAGGTACATAGATCAAACATATCAATAATTTTGGTAATATTCAGCAAATAACTGCAGCAGACCGTATTCCTTGATGTCGAAGCTGTGGGATATTTGCTCTCCTTGGTCCGTTGTGGCAGTGATCACGTAGCTTCCCTGAACCGCCTCAGGAATCATGGGGTGGGAAATATCAAGGATACCGCCAACAAGGTTCCTATCCAACCACTGAGCAATGCGATTTGAATTGGGATCCTACATGAAGTCAGAGGCACATTTGAGGTTGAGTTTAGACCCAAAAATGTACTGTGGACTGATGGTGGCTCATGATGTCTATGCTCACAAGGATGTTTTTCTATCCTTCATAATAAGGCAAAACCTTAGGGTTTTTTCCTGTAATTGTTACATCTTTTAAATTATTCAGATGGCAGTTTGAATAAAGACAATATAATACTTGTGAAAGTAAGTGTAATGCCTTCGGTCCATGTCAATGTTTGTTGATTGGATTGTATGTTTGGCACTACAACTAGGGGTCGCCATAATCAAATGGAAAGCCCAAAACAATTTTAAAATAGCCAATAGGCCAATAATAAAACAGTCTCAAAATAAAACAACACTGCATTTATGTACTCTATTAGCATAGAATTATATAATTAGCAGGCAATGTGTATAAGGGTCTTGTACAGTAATCATTAGAGCCATTTACTCATACTATAACTTTTTGTCAGTCTTACCTGGAGCTCCACCACTTTGTACTGAAAAAGGAAAAGAACATTTTCAGTTGCATGTAGAATGTGTACAATATTATGCAAGAAGAATACAACTGTAAAGCAAATTCACAGAATATAAATCATTAGCTGCTTCAATAGCAAACATTTACAATCCACAAACAGGAGGAGTACTGGGTAATGGGCAAGATTTACCTGGTTGAACAGACACAAAAGTGCAAAATACAGAAGATCAAATAAAAAAAAAATACACTTTCATTCACTTACTAATATAATTATATATCTGTGATAGTGTTGGAAGCAGCAGCTACATCGTTTTGGATGCAGTTTCATACAGTTAAAAAATAAACCTTATACATTTCAGCAGGGTATAATAATACAAAATAAATCCATTTCTGACTTTAAACATTTGATTTGAACACATTTGTTCTGTCATTGTATATATTCACACATATTCAATATGTTTAATATGTTTTAGTTTAGAGACTTGTCAGACAGTATTACACATATATTATGAATTAATTAATTGCAATTAACAATATTATCCCATTAATCAGAAAAATCCTCTCAAACGGCACTAAAACACACCGGAATCACTTCACCTGGCATTTTGTATTAAATATTTTTAAGAGGCCATGTTATGCCATTTCCTGTAGTGTGTTAGGTGTTTTGTGTATTTAACTGGTATAAATTCCATGTGTTCTCTCCAGGGGGAGTTTCTCTCCCACACTCCCCTCCCCCCCCCCCTGCCTGAAACGCCTACAATAGAGCCCTTTGTTTACTTTCAGAAAATAGTGACATCACTATGTATTGGCTAGCGTTCCTACTCATTGTACTTGATGGGCTCTAAGCGGTCGACCAATCACAACAGAGCCGGCCAGCTAACCAATCAGAGCAGACTGGGCTCTGGTTTGAGACAGAGGGTGAAAAGAGGTGCTGCAGCACAGAAGTATGAGAAGAATAAATACCTTTTTGAACAATAAAGCATGGAGACATGTCACAGTAGAGGCACAAAATACAAATATCAACCTGAAAATTAGCATAATATGTCCCCTTTAATATATCAAAAATAGGATACAAATATTTTTTGTACACTTCCTTATGACAGCCTTATTGTTTACTATAGGAGCATTTTAAATGGTTCACAATATCACAGCTAAATTGACTACTTTTAGCTTTCTACTGGCATCATATGATCCATTTGAATTTATTTCACTTTGGCAACACACAGTTTTGTTTTTATCCTCTCAACACAAACGGAAAATGCCGCGAGCCTGTATTGATTCAGATGTTTGGGTCAGATGCAGTGTGTGCCAAATGAACTCTGACGGCATATTTATCACACTACTCCACACGGCGATTCACGCCCACGCTGTCTTCTAAATCAACAAACAGCCCTCCTTTCACCTCCCACTCTCCTGAACCAAAATAGACCTCGCTCCTCAGATTCACTGAATGCTTGGTAGAAATCACACCAGATTGCAAAGTCCCCTGGTTGGAATAACTAAATATATCACGCGACATACAATAATTTTGAAAGGCAATAACAAATAAATATACATACCAGTCGGGCTACAGGAATGAAATTGGAATCCATCGAGACGATTCGGAATTGGACTGTAAATAAAAAGCAGGAAAAAAATAAAATAAATAGCATTAATGTTTTCTCTGAACATAAAACACAAACAGCAATACATAACATCGGTAAGGGAAACAGAGAATCAATTAAATAAAACCCTACAGTACAGCCAGTGGGAGGAGGGACATCTGATGGATAACTTGCATGGTACAAAGGCACTATTCTTAAAGGCCTAACTTCGATAAAGTTTGCTAAGTTTCTAGTGATAGCGGACTGTGTTAAAAAGCACATTTCTGAAGTTTTCCTATTGCGTTACACTGTAGACGGTGAAGTGCTAGTCAGCCACAGTCTAGTGTTTATGAGAAACAATGTTTAAAAAAGGCACTGCAGCAATTAATATCTGCCTCTTTGTCAAGTTAGGGGAATTATTTAAAAAAGAAAATCAGTCAAAATTAGATCAGCAGAATCTCTGAAGTAGTAAGGGACAAAAGGTCCAAAACACTGGATACTGTATATTTTGTAATGCTACTCTATAGAATGTCTTTAGTGATCCCCCTGGTGCCTGGAAAACCCCTATATGTAATACTATGGGCTCAGAACAGTCTCATAATACACACATGCACACAGAAGGATTCACACTTGTATTTCCGGATCCACACTTGTGTTTTTCAATACACACACAAATGTGATCCGTTTCATATACATGTAAATAAAATCCAAATACAGAAAAAAGTTTTACATATGTATTTTTGATCCTCACATATTTGTTTTCCGTTTAAAACCTCTGAACCTGCAAACACAAACCGCTTTCTGTGCATGGATCGCCGTGCATTCGTGTGTGGGTTTTTTGAGACTCCCCTGACGGTCACCCGATTCGTACCTCTAATTTGTTCTATCTATAGCCAATCAGATGTTTCCTCTATTCTAAGCCAATCACATGAGCGCGCCCCCACGAGGGTATGATTTCTTGCGTTCATGACGTAGCGCTTCGAGTACGCATTTTTGCGCTGTCCGGAGCTGACAGGTCCATGGAGCCGGCCTGCAGGCGCTAATCTCAGGACACCTCCACTCTCAGTACATTGCCACTTTCCGAACAGGAAATGCACGCAAATACAAGCTTTTATATTATTAAGGTACAGCGCCACTTTCCGTGGGTGCTAGACAGTAAACTGTCAACGGGGGGGAGCCTCGCTGCGGGGAAACGGTGGACCTCTGTCGCCTGTCGAAGCAACTTCAGATGGCCAGTCCGCCCCTGCCGGTACCGAAGTGGGCCGATCGGAGTGGCCCAACCGGCCCACTTCGGTACGTCCCGATGGCCAGTCCGCCACTGCTTCGGCATACAGTATAAGTGCTGCACGGCCAGATACGGCTCGAGAAGCTGACTCAGATGAATGAGGCGAGTAAACACAGCTGACAGCCGGCAAGAAACTCGAGCGATTATTCGCATCCGGTGTAAACGCACCATTATTACAAGTATTATATCATTATATAATTACAAAAATAAAATCGCCACTCTCAGTACAGCGCCACTTTCCGAACAGGTAATGCACGCAAATAAAATATTTTATATTATTATTAATAATAATATATATATATAAATAAAAACATCTTGTGTTTTAGTCATATACAGTCTATGGTTTTAGTTACACCTACTTTTGATTCATTTTGTAAACATTGGACCTTGATACCGTCCACATAGCTATAGTGAAATAATATAATCGAAAACATTAAGCCTCTTTGATTTAATAATCGGAGCTGAAACCTCTCTGCCATCTCATATAACACACACACACACACACACTTCCTTATTTATCTTTGAATAATAATACCGTAAAAATAAAGACGACTATACTACGGTCCTTCGGTCCTGAGATTAGCGCCTGCAGGCAGGCTCCATGGACCTGTCAGCTCCGGACAGCGCAAAATGCGTACATGAAGCGCTACGTCATGAACGCAAGAAATGATTCCCTCGTGGGGGCGCGCTCATGTGATTGGCTTAGAATGAAGGAGACATCTGATTGGCTATAGATAGAAGAAATTACAAGTACGAATCGGGTGACAGTCAGGGGAGTCTCAAAAAACCCACACACGAATGCACGGCGATCCATGCACAGAAAGCGGTTTGTATTTGTAGGTTCAGAGGTTTCAAACGGAAAACAAATATGTGAGGATCAAAAATACATGTAAAACTTTTTTCTGTATTTGGATTTTATTTACATGTATATGAAACAGAACACATTTGTGTGTGCATTGAAAAACACAAGTGTGAATCCTTTTGCGGATCATGAAATACAAGTTTGAATCCTTCTGTGTGCATGTGTGTATTATGAGACTGTTCTGAGCCCAGATAATACTGGCTTTTCATGAAAAATCCCCAAACACAAGACAAAAAAACCCTGATGACATCACTGAACTAGTCATTTTATTGAAGCTCCTCCAGAGCCATGGAGTGGGTAGGGTCTAATCATAGAGGATTTTATGGTAAAGATGACAAAGACCTTCTTACCACTGCCTTTTCGACGTACAACCAATCAGATGAAAGCTGAATTAAGCTAGTAGGGAAGGTCACCATAGAAACGTTTCTTTTTTTCTAAAAATACAACCCGATTGCGTGAAATGCCTTTTACTACCGAAGCACTTTTTGATTACATATGTACGGTACGGTGGCCAACATGTGCCAACGCTCTTCAAAACCAGCAAAACACTGTTGCACATTTTCCGCTGCAGTTTTAAAATATAAAGACTCAAATTTGCCAAAACACATCCAAATGAGGAAACATCTTTACCAACTTCACAAAACATGCACATTGTTTACTGAAGGCGCAGCATAAACGAAACCCAGCAAAGACAAAACGCTTCAAGTGGCTCCAAACCCAACGGAAACAGGGACACTAAAATGTATGCACTCTGGAGCGCATTCGGGAATCATTTTAGCCAACTGTAACTGTTGTTGGAAACTTTCCTAAAATGTCTTTTATTTGATTATTTTAACAATGTGATCGCACGATTCCTTCCAATATTACTGCAAATCTGCTGAAAGCTACTGTATAGGGAACGTAGCCAACCTAGTCATTTCAAATATACTGACGACACTTAATTATGGAACAGACTAACGTCAACAAACGCTCTTCTTCCAGCTGTGCAGCACTTTTTAGTGTCCTCGTTTTCCTTTGAGCATCTTGCAGCGTTTTTTTATTTGCAGCGTTTTCAGTTTGATGGGTTTTGTTTATGCGGGTACTTTAGTCAAGTTGGTGAATGTTTCTTTTTTATTTGCATCGTTTTTTAAAGTGCAGCGTGTTTCTCCTAATTGTAGTGTTTTTGTCACATTAGGACACCTGTCTCATCTTTCTATAGCAAATATACCAAGGTAATATTAATTTAGCAATAAAGTGGTGATTAAAAAAAGCACATTACACATTATATTAATGCACGTTAAAAAGCTAGGTTGGGTTTTACTGCGTTTGATTGTTTTTTTTTGTGATATTTTTTGCATTAAACCTGCACCATGAACTCAACCACCATCTTTCTGTGTGTTGAATATAGTTATAATTCCTAAAGTTGTCAAGTAGTGGCTCAGCATTATGTAGTCCAAAATTGTGCAAGTGCAGCTGAATCGGTAAGCATTGCAGAGGGGAGAATGTGGGCTGTATGAACAGCACGACTGCAGCAGAGCAGTCATTTTACCACACAGCAGGAAACCCTAAAACTGACGTACCACAACATGTGATACTAACCTGTCTGTCCAGGTTTGTAGATGGGTTTATCAGTCTGGATGATGTGGATGAAAGCAGGACGCTCAATCAGGATTTTGGTTTTCTTGCTCATCGAGACACCCTCACCCATAATATTGACATTAATGGATGCCACAGTTCTGTAACGCACTGTGGGGACCTGTAAAAGAAGAAAACATACATCTTTCAGAGAGGGTATGTGACATGGCCCATATTATGCTTTTTTGGGTTTTCTCTTTCCTGTAGTGTGTTGCATACGTTTTGGCATTAAATTAAAACGCCTCCTTTGGACTCCTTTATTTACTTCTGCGACAAAGTGACATCACTTTGTAACACGTGTGCTTCTATTTGCTAGCGCTAATCACAACGAAGCCAGCCAGTTTACCGATCAGAGCAAACTGGAAATGAGCATAATCTGGCCCCTTTAAAGCTGAGGACATGTTACTTGATTTTCAGGTTCATATTTGTATTTTGTGCCTCTACTGTGACATGTTTACATGCTTTAATGTTAAAAAGGGTCTTTATTTTTCCCCATAGTGCCTGTGCTGCAGCACCTCTTTTCACCCTCTGTCTGAAACCAGAGCCCAGTCTGCTCTGATTGTTTAGCTGGCCAGCTCTGTTGTGATTGTTCAACCTTTTAGAGATGAAGAAAATGTCCCTCCCCTTAGCTTATCATGTACGAGGTTGGAGCGCTGGGTGGGGGGAAACTCCCTCTGGAGGGAAATTTGTGATTTTACCCTTTGCAGACCAAAACAGACCTATACTGCGACATGGTTAATCATGAAATGACGTCATATGTTTTTACTTGCTAATGGAACTGCGATTATATAACAGGGACTACTTCCAAAATGTGTATGGGCATTTTCCTGTATGCATGTGTGTGTCGTGAGACTGAGGGTAAGGGTTGTTTTCCAGAAGGACGCAGGTGCCTTTGGTAAAGAGCAGCCTTTGGTTAGTTGCAGAAAGACAAATGCCAGACTATGCCTGAAGCAGGGTCGAACACTGGTGAACGAAGTGAAACTAAGTGCTATTGTCACAGAGCTGATTGGGGTCGGCGGGTCATTTCCATCAATATGGAGCAAGGCCCATAAGTTGCATAACAGTGAGCAGCGTTGTGACAGAACCCAGAGCAGTAATTTATAGAGAACTGTTGGTGTTGAAAGCCTCAGTCATGGAGCCAGCTGGCTGATTAGATACATCATAATTCCAGTTTTTGTGCCATTAGTTTAATGGGGGGCGAGAGGAACGTGCCTGGAAAGCTCATGAATGCATCTAACCACTAAACAACTCCCCTCCCCTCCCGATCTTCCATACTCTACTTCGGCACTAAACATGCAGAAGCAAATGACTAAAGCAGTTATAAATTGTATTTGTTTTGACTGAAATTTGAGACGACACTTTGCAAATTGCCAAAATGTGGGTGTACACATGCTGAGTCAGACCTGGAAGTTTAAGCAGCGATAGAAGTCCTTGTCAACAGCCTGCTCGAGTATGGTGGTTTTTCCGGGGCCCATCTCGAGGGTGATGGTCAAATTGACGGGCTTCGTTGGGCCGTGGATGTGAGCACACAGGGTCTCCTGTTTCCCTCCTCTCACCTGGGAGCTCACAGTCACTGCAAAGATACTGCAGCCAGAAAGAGGACATTACATTAGTTAAAAAAGGACATGGTGTTCTTCACATCAGAACAGAAAGCAGGGTTTTTAGTACTCATTCGTATGTGTTTGGTTATTGCAAAAATGCTCCTATATCAACTATTGGAGTCATGGATTTTTTCTAGTACCCATTGAGGCTGAGCAGAAGGAATTAGTTAGCCGTTATTGATATCACCTGTTACATAAATTAAAGCCATGAGGTGGAGCTGAACACTTAAAAACCCTATGCTGTGTATTCATTATCGTACATCTGTGATTAAACGTGCCATTTGCTGTTTAAGTGAGTTCTAGGGCTGTCCCGAATACCATTTTTCGGGCTCCGGATATTCGGTAGTAATCAGCAGCGAATATTCGGTTATTCTATTATATGTGCAATATATATATATGCCGTTAAAACTGTGCTATATATACACCTGGCTGCTAAATCCTAAAACCATACACCCCAGCATGTTCACTCCGCTCTGCATCGGCCAAACGGCTCGCTGCACCCGCACTGCGAGGGGGACCCAAGTTCCCATCAGCAAAAACACTTCGGTTTGCTATCCTGGCTCCAAGATGGTGGAATGAGCTCCCCATTGACATCAGGACAGCAGAAAGCTTACACACATTCCAGCGCAGACTAAAAACTCATCTCTTTCGACTCCACTTCGAGCAATACAATTACTAACAAAGCACTTATATACTAACAAAGGACTGGCTAATCTAAAGCTAGTTGAGTAGCACTTGAAATGTTTTGGCTCTATATGAAACCTGATGTTTTTATATGATTCTGTTTTCTTCAAGTGTGTATCTTCTTGGTCGAATGCACTTATTGTAAGTCGCTTTGGATAAAAGCGTCAGCTAAATGTAATGTAAGAACTGTTACAGGATGTGTATTTTGAAAATTATGTAACTTTTTATTTTTTTATTATATTTTTTATTATATCATAACTTAGTACTTTTTAATGCATGTAACATATGTAACATTAAGCTGTCAGTGGCTATTTTTTCTGCTGTAACTGCGTACATTTCCCCTCTGTGGGACTAATAAAGGTATTCTGATTCTGAAGTGGTGCGTGTCAGCAGCTGACATCGATCAAAGAGCGAGTTTGGGTATTATTTTTGTAATATTAGTTGCAAAATGTTTTTATTTTATACATTTTTCTTTTGTCATTTTATGCATTATATACCCGCTAGCTAGCTTACTAAATTGATAGCCTCGTTGACTTCTACATTCTGACAGTAGCATTAATATTGCAGTTGTCCAGGAGTCTTTTTTTCTCCCAACTACTACTGCCATGCATTTTGTGCGCTAATTTAGCCAGAAAGATGGAGCCAGAAGCTTCGTATACTGGCAGACTTAACTTATGGCATTTTGTACTTTATAAGGATGTTTACCTTTAGAACTACCCTGCAATAAAAACGACAGTTGTTGTTTTGCTCCTAGGACTTATTCCTACTAGCTTTCCATAAAGTCCATATCGAACTGGACAAATGCCATCCAAGTATGCTGCTTCTGCAGTTCAGAATCTGTTGCAAAATCCTCTGAACCTTCAGGACCTGGTCTAATTGGACGCATTTAAAAGTGATTCTAAAATAATAACATGCTTTGAATGTATTTTGATTTCTTGTTGGCCTTTAATTTGCTCTTTGATTTTATGCTAAATTCTTATATTTTCTTTTTGGTCGCAACCTTGTCATTTGTGCTGCTAACTGTACTGGAGAGGAGTCTTTTGAAATTGATTTTTAAATCTCATTAAGTCTTTAATATATTTTATATAATAAAATCAGTTCAGTTATTTCCTCAAAAATGTTTCCTAGGTAAAAATGCGAAAAAGACCAGTGTTTTAAAGTATGTCAGTGGATTTAGCAGTACATAGTAATACTTTTTTACACTACACTGCATGAGATACAATATAACATAATCAGTGGCACTTTAAGTACATTTTGATTAGAATCTGTACTGGACCTTTAGTTGTAATTCTGGAATTGAGTTCCTCTTTCACCGCTGAAAAATACTTATGCAAATTGGTGTTTGAAATGTGGTGTTATTGTAAATTGCATGAAATGACACGCCCAAACAAACTCTGCTGAATATGCTGTGTTTGAGGCTGTTGGCATACAGGGGCCTGCACTGTCGCCAATGAGAAATAAAGGACACATTTAATTGAGTTTTGGGTGGTGCTGCTGAGAATATTGATGTCATCTCAGCCTGAGCAAAAGTTGCATGATGAGGAGAAGTCATTTGACTCTGATACTAAACTATGAAAGGCATGCGAGTCAAGATGAGCACAGAGCAGATAACACAGAGGGCTGCGAAACAAAGGTCAGAACTCGATCAATATGCAGAGTGTGTCTGTGGAAATAAGAGCTAGTATGCCTATCTTGATTTAGGAAAAAAACAAGACATGTTTGGCTTTAAGGCTAAAACAGCACAAAGTGTTTCCTTTAAACCGATGGTCACCACTTGATTTAGTAGATTAACCAAATACTTTATCATTGTTCAGTAACTTAGCAGATATGGCCAGCCAGAGGTGGAAAAAGTACTCAGATCTTGTAAGTAAAAGTAAAAGAACCAGAGTGTCAGATTACTCTGTTACAAGTAACAGTCCTGCAAACAAAATGTTACTCAAGTAAGAGTATTGGCCTTAAAATATACTTAAAGTACCAAAAGTATAAGTACTCATTATGAAGATTGGCCCATTTTAGAATAATATAATGTTTTGATGAGTATTGTATTGATGGTAAGTGTTATCAAAGCTGGTAAAGGTTGAACACATTTTAATTACTTTGTACGCTGCAGGGTAGATTGTGAATTTATCATTAATCTAAATATGCAGAGTAACCTAAGATAAATACATGTAGTGGAGTAGAAATACAGTACACGATTTACTTCTGAATTGTAGTGGAGTAAGTACAAAGTAGCATTAAATGAATATGCTCAAGTAAATTACCTCAAAATTGGTACAGTACTTGAATTTAGTTACATTACATCACTTGTTGGCAGCTTAAAATTCAAATGGTGGTTATTGCTAGCAGATGGGGGGGGTACTCTCTGAGACATAGGCTAAACACACACCACTATAGATTGCATAACAGTATCCTGAGGCCAACTACAAGACTTTTTGCCTCTCCATGACACGATACTGGATTTTAAGTCCTTTAGTGATGCCAAACATTCACCACATTGAATTTAACTTTTAGCCAACTTCATCTCAACCGTCAAACACTGCGTGACGGGACGCACGTAGCAAACTTTTGCAAACAATAACACGAGTTGCGACAGTTTGGGGGGAAAAAAACATTGTACTCACGTTCCATCGAGAGTGGCCGATGTCGCAGTTTGCACGAGCACTGATGCGATGAGGACCGCGAGCATTAGCAGCACAGGTGGCGGTGCCATGTCTGCACACCGGAGACAGAGCTTTGCAGCGGGGCAAGTTGAGCACCGGAGGAGCACGAACTTCCAGACAAACTGACTGCAGGCTGTATGCAGAGAGAGCGGACAGTGATGTGCAGGGCAAGTTGCTCAAACGTAGGGGTGTGGAGGCGGTGGTTGGCTTTAATAACTCCAAACCAACGCCACCCCTCCCTTTGGAGTCACTCCCCCCCCAAATCCGTTGGAGCTCGGCAGCCTCCTCCCTATTCCCTGAAGAGTTCCACTTCCCAAAAGTTGAATCACACAGTCCAGTACTCCACTCTTCCAAATAATTTCAAAAAATCAACAACAGTTTCAGTAAGAAGGTGAAAAACAGTGGAAGGTGGGAATAAAGGAGCCATTGTCTGATACAGGCATGATGACCATGCACTTTTAAAACTGTTGAGCAACAACTTGCCTGACTACAACAGGCTGTTTGAGTATTGAAGACAACTTATAGATAGCACTTTTTACTGTTGTGGGGGCCCCGAGGAGCCCCTCTGCCATGGCTGGTTTACAATAAGATAAATAATACTTTATTGTCAGATCAAGTCTGAAATTGTTGCATCGCAGGAACAATTTACCATAACATTACAATCATTGAAAACAACATGTTGTGGAGGCTATTTTTATATAACATTAGAAAGACTGATTCTTATTATTACATTATAAGCTTATTGTGCTCATTTTATGTGGCTGTGACTTTGGAATAAATAGACGTCTTTAGCCTGCAATACAGAGTAGCAAGGTCAGGTGCAGACATTGGAAGAATACAAAGAGTTATTCATAAACAGGACATCACTCGGCCTTGAGCTTTGGATGAGCTCCGCTCCCACACATAGCTAGGTAGCAGCATTATGAAGATTCCACTTTTTCTGTAGAAACGTTAGCGAAAACAAATTACGTATGATGGTGCCAGAGTAGGGAGGGACTTCCACAGGCCGGCCGAATGCTGATTGGAAGGTCGTGTTGCCAAGAGACTCTATGTGAGTCTGCGCACCTACCAAAGAGAACCAAGTCTAAACGTTAAACAGCTAAAGCTAGTACCAAGCCAAATATAGTATCTCAATCTAGGGTATTGATTTCACCAATAATAGCCGCGTTCACACCGCAGTACTTTTCCCACTTTAGTTCCGATATAGTTCCGAAATGTCGCGTTCACACCAAAAAGAGCCGGAACTAAAATTAGTTCATCAGAACCTTTTTTACCCCCTTTTCCGTCCCTGCTAGAGAGCAGGTACTTTCCTGCGAGAAAAAGGTTCCTATGTCTGATTGGCTGGGCGGAATGCAAACCATGCCCCGTAAAACTCCAAAAAAGTTTTGTGAAGCCGCCATTTTATTATCCTCGCATTAGCATTATTAGCATTAGCATTAGCCCAGCGCACAAACGCAGAGAGACTAACTTATGGCAACATAAAAGAAAACATGGGAGCGGTGGAGATGAGGAGGTGTCGGCGTTCTGGCGATTTACTCGGAAGGCTTCAGTAGAAGCTGCTGGGAGTCCCAGCAGCTTCTACTGAAGCCAGTCCCCAACTCCGGGGACTTCCGGCCGGGGACTTCGGGTGGCAGTATACGCCGTGAAGTTGTTTGCGGCCTGCCAGTAAACCCAAAGCAGAAGAAGAAGAAGTGACGTCAGCGGCTTCATTTGCCTAATCCTCCCTCAGGGACTTATATATTAGTTCATGAGAACTAAAGAGTTCTCATGAACTAAGTTCTCATGAACCTTTGTGGGAAAAGTACTGCGGTGTGAATGCGCCTGTAGCATACCTGCCAACTCTACCGATTTGGGCGGTAGTCTACCGCTTTTGACATGTTTCTACCGCCTACCGACTTAGCTGACTTTCCCTACCGATTTTCAATCTTCCCAAACTATAAGAAATAAAAATGACACTACATAGACACTGGACTCGACTTTTGGCGGACACCGTTTGCAGCGTGTCTGTGATCCCATCATACAAACAGTCCTCTGTGTTTCTGAAAGAGAAACAACGTGCATAGCGGGGGTAACGCTGCCTTTCCTCTGCATCGGGCCCCGGGGCTGATGGGTAATCACTCCCAAATGAGTTTAAGGGAACAGAAACGAGGCATTTGAGTCCTGCAGGGTTTCCCCGTTAATATCAGTGTCTCGAAAACACATGTTGGCGACTGAAAGACATCCAGTGTTTGGTCTTTTCCTGAAGCATCCTTCACCTAGCAGGTGTCTCAGACTCCAGGCCCGCGGGCCAGACGCGGCCCGCGAGACAGTTTCTCATGGCCCGGTTGTTGATATCACGTAATAGTGTTAATCTGGCCTGCGCGTTTACGTTTGCGCTTTTAATTTTATTTTTGGATTGATCCCGCTGCTGGCAGGGAACTGCTGCGCACAGTTCCCTCGCCCCTCCCCCCTCCGAGGGAACTCCACCACACGTCAATCAAATGCGCGCAGCGGAATCAAGTGACACAGAGTGGAAGGGAAATATATCGCCCAGTCATGTCTTCATCAAAACTTTCAGGGAAAAGAAAAGTCGATGATGACCACAGAAAATTTCAGGAGAAGTGGGAGACTGAATATTTTTTTGTCGAGTACAGGGGAAACGCAACGTGCCTTATATGCACAGAGAAAATCGCTGTATACAAGGAGTATAACGTCAAACGTCACTACTCAACTAAACATGCAGAGTATGCAATAATACCTGGGAGACGAGAGAGAGAAAAGAGTCACAGAGCTAAAAAAATGTCTATGGAAGCAACAAAATCTCTTCAAGAAAGGAAGCAATGAGGTCGAAGCTAGCTATGTGGTGAGTGAGATGATTGCTAAGGCGGGAAAGCCGTTTACGGAAGGCGAGTTTGTAAAAAAGTGCATGTTGCAGGCTGCAAGTATAGTCTGTCCAGAAAAGAAGGCTCAGTTTAACAACATCAGCCTGTCAGCTAACACAGTGGCATAGCGCAATTCTGACTTATCAAGTGACATATATGATCAGCTGTGCGAAAAGCCAAACTTTTCTGTGCATACTCTGTGGCTCTTGATGAGAGCACGGACATCACTGACACCGCTCAGCTCGCAATGTATGTCCGTGGTGTTGATGACAAGTTTGAAGTGACAGAGGAGTTGCTGACAGTGAAACCAATGCATGGCCAGACCACCGCTCAGGAGATATTCCAGCAACTGTGTGATGCCATTGCGGATATCGGTCTGCCATGGAAGAGGTTTGTTGGAATTACGACCGACGGAGCGCCATCAATGACAGGGAGGAAAAATGGGCTGGTGGCACTTGTTCAAAGAAAACTGGAGGAGGAGGGTGTGGAGGAGGCTATTGCTCTGCACTGCATTATCCATCAGCAGGCCCTTTGCAGCAAATGCTTGAAGTTTGACAATGTAATGTCTGTCGTTGTGAAATGCATCAACCATATCAGATCCAGGGGCTTAAAGCACCGCCAGTTCCGTGCTTTTTTGGAGGAAATTGAGTCAGAATATGAGGATGTGCTCTACTTCACAGAGGTACGTTGGCTCAGCAGGGGAAACGTCCTGAAGAGGTTTTTTGAGTTGAGAACAGAACTGAAAGTATTCATGCTGGAGAAGGGAGGGGCTGTTCCCGAGCTGAGTGATCCCAAATGGCTCATGGACTTAGCTTTTCTTGTTGACATCACGCAGGAGCTGAATGCACTGAATAAGAAGTTGCAGGGCCAGGGCCAGCTTGTCAGTGCAGCATATGACAATGTCAAAGCATTCTCTACAAAACTGGTGTTATGGAAAGCCCAGCTCCCTCAGAAAAACCTCTGCCATTTCCCAGCATGCAAGGCTCTCATGGACAGGGGCACAGCATTCAGTGGTGAGAAGTATGTTGATGCCATTGTGAAGCTACAGGAGGAATTTGATCAGCGGTTTGCAGACTTCAAGACACACAGAGCCACTTTCCAAATGTTTGCAGACCCCTTCTCCTTTGATGTGGAAAATGCCCCTGGTGTGCTTCAAATGGAGCTCATTGACCTGCAGTGCAATTCTGAGCTCAAAGCCAAGTTCAGGGAAGTGAATGGGAAAGCAGACAAGCTTGGACAGTTCATGAGAGAATTGCCCCCCTCCTTCCCTGAGCTTTCCAGGATGTTCAAGCGGACCATGTGCCTTTTTGGGAGCACATATATGTGTGAACAACTCTTCTCCACCATGAACTTCAATAAGTCAAAGTACAGGTCCAGACTTACTGATGAACATCTTCAAGCCATACTAAGGGTTTCAACTGCTTCCTCCCTCAAACCAAATGTGGCTCAGCTGTGTGAGAGGAAGCGCTGCCAGGTCTCTACCAGCAAGGAGTAGGCAAGAGCAACTGTGAATAGTTATGTTGTGAAGAACCGTTCATGTTAAGAAGATGTTGAAGAACTGTTAATGTTGTATTTTTAATACATTTTTTGTGGAATACTTGAAGCGGCCCAGACTTGCCCAGACTCTACGTCCAGCGGCCCCCAGGTAAATGGAGTCTGAGACCCCTGACCTACAGTGTCTCAACTGAAAGAGGACCACAAACACACAAAAAATACAATACAATTTTGAGATTTGGGGATATTTATCTCCCATTCTTTCACATTTTCTGACATTTTCAACACCAAACATGTCGTTAATGTCTCTGTTTAGTGAACTACAGCGATCTGAAAGCCTGTACATTATTTATATCACACTTTATCAGTAGAAAAATGCAGGAAATGACTTTTTTAATGCAGTATTTTCTGATTTATGGCGCAACAAAAAGATATTTCGCTCTGTGCAAACCTTTGACTCTAATATGTCAATAACATGAAACAAGAATATGAATCTGGCTTTATCCAATGTTCACACAAGAGTTCTACATCCTGACACATCCTTCATCTACACTGTCTCAACTGAAAGAGGACCAGAAACACATTAAAAATATAATAAGATGTGGAGACTTTGGGATATTTATCTCCCATTCTTTTACTTTTCGGGCATTTTACAGACCAAACATGTCGTTGATGTCACTGTTTACCAAACAACCACTTTTTCTGAAAAATGCATAAAATGATGCAATATATGTTAAATACATGGTTTATACCTGTAATTACTGTGGTTCCATTTCTTCTGATTACCTAATTTGGGGCGTGCACATTTGCCGCGTGCAAACCTACCTCTTTTGGATTTGGAAAGGTTGGCATGTATGCTGTAGTAGTATATATTACCACATGAGAACTTATTATGGGGAAATAACTGTTGTTTGTAGTCCAAAATGTAGAGTTTAAAATAAAAAAATAAAATAAAAACAGCAAATTTAATTTTGAAAAAGCAATATAATTGGGAAAAAATTAGATGTCATTTATTAAAAATGAGATGTTATTTATTAAATAAATATCTGCCATAGTGATAATTCCTAAATTCAACTACAAACCATTGATGAAATTACTGCTGTTTTTAAATCCTTGATAAAGGAAGGAGTAATTGTTACATGTCCAGACACCCAAGGTTCCACATACTGTTAAAGAGGTTAACATTGTTCGTTAAGTGGACCAGAATTGAAGATAAATTAATATAATGAATTGTGAAATACATGGCAGAGCTCTACAGATCCTAATAATGTTTTGACTCAAGAAAATAATTATATGCACAAGTTTCTGAAATAGATCTATTAGACATTTTAATATAGATTAGGTGTTAATAAACTGCAGTAGTCGTACAATAAGGAAGTGAAAATGTTGGCTAACAAATTTCAGGACATGTGGGAAACAGCTGTCCCAATGAAAAGTTAGAGATATCTTGAAAATTATAGTTGTAATCGTGGATTAATAAATGATGGCGCTCCATATATGACAGATTTTTGTAGACAAAGGATACTGGCCTATGCTGAAATATCAAAGTCTCTGCAGAGCATGACACATGGCCAAAAAGACTGAGACCAAATGACTTTTGACCCTGACTGACAGTGTTACTTGAGAAAAACACTGTCAATGACTGACTCTGGGGTGTACCTGACCAAACTTGACAACCAGACAGTGTGAGTGTGAATGTATGCCGGCATGTGATCAGTGTAACTGCATGATTTTAGAACAGAAACTAACCAAGCATGTTTTTGAACTAACACATTATTCTGGGGCTCTGTGGGAGACGAGAGGTTTCCTAAAATTCCACAAAATTGGAAAACCGCACGTGACCTGTTTCTAATCTACTTGATGCTATTTTACTCCCACAGGCAGTGGCGGTCTGCAAAATGTGAAGCTCAAACTAAAATCTGAAGATTTTATTTCTTTTAGGACTGAAAGATGGAGAGAAACACTTATTTTCAGTGGAGTGTTTACAGTGGAAAAATAATGGATGTAAATTTGTAAATAATGATTGGTATGTCCCTATAACCAATGGTCAACTGAAGGTTTTCTTCCCATACAGGATTTTGTTACACATGAGTTCATGTGTAAAAAGGGGGAGTGTGTGTGTATAATGTATAATGTCAACATGGCTGTAAAATTCACAATCTACATTTTTCATTTAGGGATTGAAAGAAACCTGCCGCCCCAACTCGGATGTTCAATCTGACCATTGGTTGACAGTTTTAGAATGAACCTGCTCCATAAGATACTGTTTGATGAATGTTGACATGTTTCTAAATATTGATTGAATTATAACAGGTAAAGCAGATGCAGAACCAGTGGCCAAGGGGCTACTGTGAGAGATGTAATTCCAGAATGGGAATACCAAAGAAGCTGACCTGTGATAATGAAACAATTTTGTAATGTGGATATTTTAACAGATATTAGAGTAAGTGGGGTTTGAAATGTAGAAATAACATATTACAGTTAAGTTAAGCTAAAACATAGTAATGTAATGAGACAGAATTTAATTTAGCCAACATCCTGTCTCTAGCCTGGTAAATAATTAGAAGTAAAAGCCATAGACTTTATTTTTTAGGTCATTATGGGGATAGAAAAGAACACAAGACTAGTTTCACAAGGGCAATTTAAATTCATAATAGAAAGACATTTGATGACAGTATGTTGGAATTCTGTATTCATTTTTTCAGCTTGATAATCTCTAAGCACTGACAGGTAGAAGCAGTATTGCCAGGTGCAATCCATGCACTTTGACAGTATCATGATTTTAGTTGTTTTTGAATCCATAACATTAGTGTTTTTCTTTACCAGAAACATGAGTAGTTCATTATTATATTTAGATTTTAAATAGGATTTCAAGGATTTGATTTAATAATAACACAGATGCTCATCAGAAATTCAGAGCTATTGAAATATGTTATTTAGTTCACCTACAGTAAAGATGTTGGAGTTTTATTTTGTTTGTAGGCACCCCAAGTATTAAGATTATGGGGCTGCACTGGACAAATAGGAGGTCTAAAATTAATATAGAAAGCATTAACATTAGAAATAATAAGCACACCATTTATAATTTACAAAGATAAGAAAAGACATACATGTGGTTTAAACAGAAAATTAAGATGAAGAGAATGGGAGATTTAAAGAGAAAAGTGTAAATGAAAGAGCATGTGTTTGACATGTGAAAGTATGAAATGGTACTAGAATATCTTATGAACAATCAAAGGGCTCTAACTCATTCTTAAATTACCATACTCGCAGAACAACCCAGACTGCAGAACTAAATGGTCTCAGGAGGGAGTTTTTAAGCTAAAGACAGCATTAGATTCCCTCCTGATGAGTTTAAAGATAGAAACCAAATATCAGCAGGTTTTGAATTAATATTCCTCTGTCCCACAATCAACAAGAATGTGGATGGGGTGAACTATATCTAGTATAACCAGCAGAGATTCATAAATTACACCAGAGACGCAGTAAAAAGAAAAATAGATGTAGATTAGATTCAAACCTTTAAAGGTGTGAAAGGAGGGATTTGTGGAGGCTATTTGTATATAACATCTGAAGCCCCTTGATAGAAATGTGTGATTTTGGGCTAAATAAACACAATTTGATGTTTGACTCCACATGTCTATGTGTTCCTTAAGATACTTAACCCCAATTTTGCAAATATTTAGACCATTTATACGTATCTAATAAATCTATATTGTTTAGTGCTGCAATAAGTGAATTTTTACTTTTAACCTTTTGTATTGAAGGCCACAATGTTTAATTTGGTATTGCAGCTATGCAATATTATCTAACATTTGTAATGTACTTATATTTGTTTACTTTCAAAATAAAATAAAAAGTCAGTAATTATCATTTATAAAGTAGTGATCTACACAGGAAGTAGTATTCAGAAATAGACTTTACCATGTAGGTTGTTGTTGTTGTAGATATGAAATTACCCATTTGCAGAATATGTTTGTGTATATAGTTGAAATACTCCTTTAATATGGTTCACTTTGATATGAAAACACTTGATACAGCTTGGGGTCACAACGTCAATTCAATTGAATTCTCGTTCTACCAACATTAGGATCATGCAGGCAGATGGGGTCATGTTGTCCTACATGTGCTTTTTGGCAACAACAAGATTCAACATACAACCAGAGGGGTGAGTCATTTAAACACACAGCTGAGTAATCTCTGGTTTGAGGAATGGCCCATCATCCTCAGGCAGGAGGCAGGATATTAAAAGTCCTCCCTCTGAATCGCCCTCTGGTCATACCCCGGTGATGATAGGAAGCAGAATACATATCAGAGGAGATATGGCGGCATGGCCTGACATTTCCAGTTTTCAAATACCATCTGGAACCTGCATAACAATTCATACTGTAGGGCAAGTGCTGAAAGTGCATTGTTTGAGTTGTTCCTTCATTTCAGGTTTGACATGATATTCGAGGTGACACAGTGAGTCTCCGGGATGTCTGTCCTCCAGCTTGTCTTTTATCTTCTTTTATCTTTTGTCTCCTCCCACCTTTGATCTCTTCTGCTACAAAAATCCATCAAAGATAAGACTGAATTCCGCAGAAATGTTAATAGTGAACTGTATTTCAGTCTGACTTTGTGCAGCATTATTGCTATACTGCTATGAGATTGATCCACAGTGCAGCACTTGACGTTTCAGTAAAGGCAGAGGTCAGAAACATTACTCTGGGCAATTAAACTGAAATGTACACAAAACCGGGGTCTGGGAACAAGCTTGTACCCAAGAGTCAATATTAGGACTTTATTGCTCCACTGGGGAGTTTATTTCGCGACATAATGGGGAATAAAGAAGAAGGGTAGAGTTTAGGCCTATGTAGAAACAATTCAAGGTAATCAAGCCGACCATTAAGAGCAGTTTACGAGCTAATCGTATTGCTTTCATAGTACCTTCAGTGCAATCCAAATACCACTGACAATAGCTTTTATATGTTTATCAGTGAATACTCAAATGAGCCTGTTTTAACACAAAAAGAGTTTCATGGTCTATTTACACAGCTAGACTAAAGTGTATTCGTTTTTCACAGAGTTTACTCAATTGGGTACGTTTTATGTGTTTACTCCAAAGTGTTTTCAAAAGATGAACAAACCAAAACATACCTTTAAAAGATAAAATATACTTTGGATTCATGATGGCTTTATTGTCCCCATTAAAGAAAGGAAAAAGGCGCAAGAGAGGGAAAGAGGTTAAACGTCAGAGCATTGGACGTCAGATAAATCAGCAGAAGAATAAGGCAGACAGGAAGTAAACACTAACAGGAACACTGTATGGGCTCTGGCAGTGTTTGAAGACGGGTTAATGGAAAAGAAAATGTGAACAGACTTCACAGTTACAGAAAACAGTGCTGCCCTCATTTTAAGTTAAGTTGTTGTCGCCACAGTTCCAGCCGTTGGTCTGCAGTGGAACGGACTATGTCAATGTCTAAACCAATATAATTATTTTGAATCAATATTGTGAATCAAGTCGTTAGTTTATTTAGTATTCGCGTTGAGACGCCGGTTGACCATGACAGTGTTCTTTTTTCATTAATGACCGTCTCAATGCACATTATCCCTTACTTATACAGTACGTCACATATTCCAGAATGTCTTTTTACAGCCCTAAAGGATAAGATGTACTATTGCTTTCAATCAAAGATGGCCATGGTGTGCAGGCATCACATGAGCTGCATTCAATTCCCAGTGTGTTGTGGGAGAAACATGCTGCCCAGTAGCTGCCAACATGAAAGTATTTCAGTGTGATTATGGAGATTAATGAAGCATATAAATACCTATTGGTAGCTATTCAGGAAAAAAAGAATCTTTTAAAACTGACACAGTTCGATGACTTCATAATATCAATTTACTGTCAAAGTACATTCAAGCAGGCTGTACTTAACTTACTGTACACAGTTGTTAGTGATACTGTGTGTAAGTATATTGGCAGCTACTGAACACTGTCATAGACCTATGTGAATCTAAACATACATTTACCATGGCCACCCTGCTGAAAAAACAGCTTTGACCTGCTAAATTGACCAGCCAGTAGATATCAGGCTGGAATGGTTGGCTGGTTTAGAGGGGTTTTGGACACTTTAGCTGGCCAGGATGGCTGGTTTAGCTGGTTTAGCTGGTGCACCAGCTAAACCAGCTAAATTATGATATTGAATACGCCAGTTTAAAAAGGTGGGTTTTCAGGCAGGATTTGAAGGTTGAGAGTGAGTCCATATTGCGGCTGTCTTATGGGAGAGAGTTCCAGAGACGGGGGGCAGAGTGGCTGAAGGCTCTTGACCCCATTGTTTAAATACTGGTATGATTATTTAAACCAGAGAACATAAATAATGTAACGGACTGGTTATAATGTTGATGTTTGATATATTTGTTGTTCAGAGTTGTTTGCATTTTACAGAGTGTCAGTGAACGTGCCACTGTTTAGATGGACGGTTCTTGTGACCTGTAGCTGTGGGTTTGGGTGGGAGAGTGTTGTCTGGTTGGTTGGCTGTGGAGGAGGGAGGTTCCTAGAGGGAGAAACAGGGAATGCTAGGAGAGAGCTAACGGAGTATGTGACGGAGAGTGAGGATTTAACAGAGTAGTGGATTGTTTTGGCGTGGTTACGGCCTGTGATCTTGATAATAAACTCCCGGATAAAGGACAAACGAAGACTCCCTGTGTTTCTATAGCGAGACGCTACAATATATTACAAAGATTGATTGTGTCATGTATTCTGGTATATACCAAAATAAACATTGTAAAGTTCTCATAACAGTATTTTAATTAATGAATAGCTAGTTAATATAATAAAATACACAGTAACAATACAATGATTATACAAATAACAACCAACCTGCAAATCAACCTATACATCAAAAATAAATATATGATCTAAAACAGGTGCATTTGATTTAAAATAAAAGTAATAAATAGAATTCAATATTTAAATGTTAACAAAAACAGTAACACTATGTATGATAAGAAAAAGGCAACAAAGAAAGTGTTTTTTGTTTTTCCTTGTTCATGTCCATAATGTTTCCGGTGTGTGGCGTCCAGCCTTTCCCAATCTGGCCTGCATCTCTGTCTGTTGAAGCCACTTCTTGAAGCAAACTGAAAATAAATGTACAGACATAAGTACACTGTAAAAAGAAAACTTGACATTTACGTTAACATGTGGGCTGCTGTGGTTGCCAGAACTTGACCGTTAAAAGTATAGTAAAATACATTACAAATGACAGTTGGTTGGCATAGACGTTACAGTCAACAATTGCTTATGGTGAATTACAATGGCAAAAACCAATAGAGCTAGTGTACACGGTGCAGCTGTATTATCTGGGAAATAGAAGAATCGGATCAGGATTCATTATTGGCAGACAATCAATATCAAATTAATCGGATCATTATTAGCATTTGATCACCTTTGTCGACTTGCAGCCTAAATACAAAGATAACTCCACTCCTCTCCTACCACTCTTACCTCTAATAAGCCTTGGTAGAACAAGTGTCCGAGTCATTGGGTCCAGAACTGAATGAAGACATGTGGAACAGAGTACAGGCATGGTTCCATGTACAGGAAACTGGAACTTTGAACAGGTGTTTTCATCTTTTCTGCCTGAAGATTCACAACTTCCTGATCAGGTGTTTGACGTGGGCTGGCATGATCCTTTCTGCAGCGATGAATAAAGAAAACAAAGAAAACATTTTAAATAATAGTAATGATGGTAACAACAATAATATTAGTACAACTATTTATATAGCACTTACACAATTGCAAAGTGATTGTCACAACAAAAATAAAGAACAAAACAATATCAACAATAAAAAAACAAATTATTATAGGAACCCTTAAGAGTCCCTTAAAAAAAAAACGTATTTGTTCCTAAGGCCAAAAAATGCCACCTTCACAAAAACTGCTATAGAAATATGATATATTCATATTTTCTCCCACTTTAAAAGAGTCAATCTTTTAAAACTACTCCAGCCTGACATAAACATATGAAATATGAATTATATTTTGGGGATTTTAACCCTTTAAATACCAGTTTGTTGAAAAAACTCCACTGTTTCCTTTATTGAAAAAAACAAAAACTAGAATAATTTCCATAAAATACATTTCAAGGAGTATTTAATTGGTATTATTATTAGACCCTGATATGGGTCAAGGATTGGCAGCAACATTGATTTTGATGCATCATTATTTTTTAATTAATTTAATTATTAAGTTTAAAATCTTAGCCTATAATGATATATGATGATTTTCACTAGGCCATCTCCTACCACAAGTAAAAGTTTTTTTCTCTTTTTCCCCACAAAATGCCTATTACCCTGTTGTGTGCTAAAATGAATAATACAAGATCATTTTGAACCAGAAAAACATTTATTTTACAAAGATGAACATTGAATGATGAACACTGTCTGGCTGTGAGAGTCCAGCTCAGGTCGAGCAGGGGCTGCAAATGGACAGACTGTGGTCCTTGCATGTGAAGTTCCCACATTTGCAGCAGGTGCTGCAAACTCTTCTGTCCATGCAAAAGTGGCACTGCCTCCTGCTCTTCCGTTCACTGATGAGAGAGGGGCCTGCAGCAGCACCCTGCAGATCTGACACTATTGTTGCAGCGGCTGATGAGCGGGGAAGGCGCCCTCTCTTCTTGATGTGTGGGGTCACCAGCATTTCTCCCAACTCTTCAATGAAGAGCCTCCTCCTGTACAGTTTCTGCTGCTGCCAGGATGGCTCGATTGATGTCCACAGGACATAGGCGTTGTAATGGGAAATGTCAACCAGGTTGTGGAAGAGGGCAAGTGGCCAGCGATTAGGTGGCAACAACCTAACAAAAACATAAAACAAGACAATTTGAATAAGGTTCAAGGTTCTTTATTCGTCATACGAACATAGCTACAGAGTAGTTATGTCGATGAAAATCTTAGGTCACAGGCTTCTCCAACAGTGCAACACAATAATACAGAAAAACAGAAAAATATAGTGCAAGTAAATATTAAAAAGTAAATACAAAAAGAAAAATAGTTTAAAAAAAGTGAAATAGTGAAATAAGAGTCTATGCAAGCTATTGGAATGATATATTAGATAAATAGATAAATAATTACTAAGTAGTAGATGAATGTTATGGATGTTGTTTCAACAGTTCAGGTGTTTAACAGTCTTATTGCCTGTGGAACAGTGGCGAGCCGTCAGGGCCCTCTTGGCCCTCTCTGAGGGCCTAAGATATTCTAAAAAATTATATTTGAAAACTTAAAAAAAAAAACATTTTTTTTAAAATATTTTTTTAGTTATATTTTTCATTAGTTTTACTTAAATAACTTGATTTAATTGTATTTAAAATAACATTTCCAAAGAAATAAATCCTTCGAATCTGCCTGTTCAGTTTCTGTTGGAATGTGAAGGGTTAAATGCCGTCTCTTCGAGTTATGTGAACACGGGAGAGCTTGTTGGTCCCTCTGTACATTCACAGAGGGCCCGCTATAGTAACTGAACGAGAGAGTAATGTCAAATGACAGTACAATTGACCAATCATATCCTCCCTCTAAATGGGTGGGCTTTATTTTCGCGGACTTTATGAAAAGTTCCGCCCGCTGTGAAGTCTATGCAAGAGGTGCAGTGACACGTCCTAAAACCCGGAAGTAAGCTGCTGGTTCCCTCGACACAAAAGCAATGGGATTTCTCCATAGGATTTTGGAAAATAGCTCGAAATAAGGTCTGTGGAAAGAGGGCCTAGGTATAAAAGTCACGGCTCGCCACTGCTGTGGGATGAAACTGTCTCTGAATCTGGTGGTTGTTGTCCGGATGCTGTGGTAACGCCTGCCAGATGGCAGCAGACTGAACAGTTTGTGGCTGGGGTGATGGGGGTCTTTTATAATCCGGAGGGATTTCTTCCTGAGCCGCTGGGAGTATAGGTCCTCCATGGATGGCAGCTCCGTCCTGGTGATGTTCTGTGCAGTTTTCACCACCCTTTGTAAAACCGATTGAGGGCGGTGCAGCTGCCGTACCAGGCCGTGATGCAGCCAGTCAGGATACTCTCTATGGTGCACCTGTAGAAGTTGCAGAGTATCCTGGAGTCCATGTTGAACCTCCTCAGCCTGCGGAGGAAGAAGAGCCGCTGTCGAGCTTTTTTGGTGATGGTGGTGGTGGTGGTGGTGTGAAGAGTCCATGTCAGGTCCTCAGTGATGTGGACACCGAGGAACCTGAAGCTGCTGATTCTCTCCACCGTAGTCCCATTGATGGCGATGGGGGCGTGTCCCTCTCTCTGCTGCTTCCTGTAATCCACAATCAGCTCCTTGGTTTTGCTGACGGTGAGATGGAGGTTGTTATCCTGGCACCAAGATGTCAGGTTTTCGACCTCCTCTCTGTACGCCGTCTCGTCGCCGTCTGTGATCTGGCCGATGACGGTCGTGTCGTCAGCAAACTTCACGATGGTGTTGGAGCTGTGTATGGCCACGCAGTCGTGAGTGAACAGGGAGTAGAGGAGAGGGCTGAGCACGCAGCCTTGAGGGGCACCGGTGTTGAGGATCAGGGTGGAGGATGTGATGTTTCCCAACCGCACTGCCTGGGGTCTGCCCGTCAGGAAGTTCAGGATCCAGTCACAGAGGGCGCTGTTGAGCCCGATGTCTCTGAGCTTGATGACCAGCTTGGAGGGCACGATGGTATTGAAGGCTGAACTGTAATCGATGAACAGCATTCTCACATATGTGTTCCTCTGGTCCAGGTGTGAGAGGGCAGTGTGGAAGGTGAGGGCTATGGCGTCGTCTGTGGACCTGTTTGCTCTGTAGGCAAACTGCAGGGGGTCCAGAGAGTTAGGGAGGGAGGAGGTGATGAATGATTTGACTAACCGCTCAAAGCACTTCATTATGATGGAGGTGAGTGCTACTGGGCGGTAGTCATTGAGGCCGGTGATTATTGTTTTTTTGGGGACAGGAACGATGGTGGAGTGTTTGAAGCATGTGGGGACTACAGACTGCAGCAGGGACCTGTTGAAGATGTCTGTGAACACCTCTGCCAGCTGAACTGCACACACCCTGAGAACAGGGCCAGGGATGCCATCAGGTCCAGGAGCCTTGTGTGGGTTACCCCTTTTAAAGGATTTACACACATCTGCCCTGTTTAAAACAAAAGGGCAGGGCTCCTGATCCTTCTCTGCACCCCCAGCCTGGCTGCTCTCAAATCGTGCAAAAAAACTGTTCAGCTCATCTGGGAGAGATGCACATGCAGACACTCCCGCAGCACCCCCGCTGCTCCTTTGTAGTCTGTCATTGTTCTTAGTCCCGCCCACATGTTCCGGGTGTTACAACCTTTGAAGTCAGATTCCACCTTCTCTTTGTACTGTCTCTTTGCACTGCTAATTGCTCTCAGGAGTTCATACCTAGAATTCCTGAACTCCTCCAAATCTCCAGCTCTGTGCGCGATAGTGCGCGCTTTCAGTTTGCCACGCACCTCGCCGTTTATCCAGGGCTTTTGATTTGGGAATGTTCGTACAGGTACCACGTCATCGATGCATTTCCCAATGTAGCAGATGACCGTATCTGTGTGTGTGTTGATGTTATTGTCCTCAAACACACTCCAATCCGTAGATGCAAAGCAATCCTGCAGTGCTGAATCTGACTCCTCTCTCCATCGTTGTAGTGTCTTTGTTACCGGTCTGTGCCGTTTAAGTTTCTGCCTGTAAACAGTAGAGATGGCAAATCCGGATCCTTTTACAGACTCGGAGTCTTCTGAGTCAGTCATTGAAGAGATCCGGATCATACAAGTCCTTTGAGTCATATGAGTCAGCATCACCAAGAGCGTAGAAATCCTACCGGTGAAACCGAAAAGTTGTTGCATTTCACAAGCATATTAAACCAACGTTACATTAACCTCCGCTACACAGTGTCTTTTGCTTTAATAAAAAATGTTGATCACAAAAAAAAAGGGTTATTTTGCGATTTGGCGAATCTGAGTCTGCTGTTGACTAATGCATGACGACGAGTCTGCTGGATCTCTGGATCTGCTGCTATACGGTTACGGCTCTGAGTCCGCACAAGTCTGCTATGTTTTGCACAGTGAGTCAGGATTTGCGAATCTCTGAGTCTGCTGTTGACTCGTGCACAATAGCCGCGGGAAGTAGGGGTGCTGGAGGCGGGGCTGCGAGTGGTGTACATTTGAAAAACTTCATGTTACTGTTGTTGAAATCTCTCCCCACTTTTGTCCGCACCCCCTAAGTAAAATGACTTCCCAGTTCCCGCAGCTATGCTCGTGCATGACGAGTCTGGATCTCTGGATCTGCTATACGGCTACGGCTCTGAGTCCCCACGACTCACGAGTCTGCAGGAAGTGAAGGAAGTTCCCATGATTTAGTGAGTCAGGATTTGCGAATCTGAGTCTGCTGTTGACTCGTCCATGATGAGTCTGCCTGGATCTCTGGATCTCTGGATCTGCTATACGGTTACGGCTCTGAGTCTGCACGAGTCTGCAGGAAGTTTCACTGATCCGCGTCCACTCCCCTGAGCCAAACGATAACTTCTGGCAGCTATCCTACTTGCTAAAGGCTAGGCAGATGGACTGGGGTACGTTGTAATGTGATTTTACATGTTATAAGGAGGGTAGCGAGTGACGCAATTTATAGTTTTAATTTGTACGTCACCAGGTGTAGGACTCAAAGGACTCGGGTTAATCGAGAGGGAGACTCGTCACGACCAGCTCATTACTAGGATCCGGGTTAATGGTCCGGATGAATCAGGACTCACCCATCTCTAGTAAACAGGCAGCAGCAGCAGTGAGATGTGGTCTGATTTGCCGAAGGGAGGGCGAGGGAGAGCCTTATATCCATGTCGAAAAGGGGAATAAACATGGTCCAGTGTGTTTCCCCCGCGCGTCGGGCAGCTGATGTGTTGGTAGTACTTCGGCAGGACCTTCTTCATGTTAGCGGTGTTAAAATCCCCGGCCACAACGAACGCCACCTCTGGCCGTGAAGTCTTGGTCTTGTCAATAATCCCAAACAGCTGATCGAGTGGCGGTGTATAGCGGCGGAATATACACTGCTGTTATCACAATAGATGTGAATTCTCTCGGCAGGTGAAAAGCCCGGCATGTGATCATGAGGTGCTCTAAATGAGCGGAACAGTCCGAAGAAATAATCCTCACATCTGTGCACCAGTTGATATTAGTCATTACACACACACCGCCACCTTTACTTTTCCCCGAGTTAACAGTCCGGTCCTGACGAAAAAATAGTGAATCCGTCAGGAACAATGGCGGAATCCGGGATAGCGGGGTTGAGCCAAGTCTCAGTGAGAATTAACACGTTACAGTTCTTAATGTCCCGTTGAAAAGCAATCCGACTTCTGAGTTCATCTAGCTTATTTTCAATGGATTGAACATTAGCCAGAAGAATACTTGGAAGAGGGGGTCGGTTGTCTCGTTTCCTCAGTCTGACCAGCAACCCGGCGCGGGACCCTCGCTTGGTCTTTCTCCTGCGTCTCTCAGGTAGGACAGCAACAGGTAGCCATGGCGAATCTCCATTGTCTGTCGGTGGGTTATTGTCCACGAAGTTTCGGATGTGAAGAAGTTCCTCTCTGCTATATTGTATAGCAGAGTTGGTGCGGTCGGCTTGCATGTTGCGAACCATGTTAAAAGTAAAACGGCGAAAAGTAAATGAACACGCACAAAATACGAAAAAGGGCAAAGTTGGAGAGGAGCCAAACGACAATGCGGCCATCTTCACTGGCGCATTATTGTAGATAAATGATTCCAAGCATTTTCTCTCATGATGCAAATATTATTTATTTTATAGGAAAATGCTCATTTGAAGTAACTAATGGCACATACCTTATCAAGGTTGTCGACACCTCCTTTGCATCGGTTGTAGTCTTTGATTAGGACTGGCTTTCTCTTCATTTCGTCGCTTACGTCTGGACTGCGGTGTTTCGTGCTTAGAAACAGCACATTCCTGCCCCGTCGAAGGATGTAAGAGACCAGTGTGTGGGTCTTCGTAAAGGCAAAGGTGGAGGAGAGGACCGCTCTCGCTCTTGCCTGGAGCAAATTAGGGGGAAGCTCAGGCTTGTTTTGGCGAATTGTGCCAACCAGGGCCAGTTTTCTCCTGAGCAGCTCCTCAGCCAGTGCGAAGGACTTGAAAAAATTGTCACTGGTAATACTGTGTCCCTGGAGCCCCTCTGTCATCTCCAGGACCACCCTCATCCCCTGGTTGACTTCAGAAGGACTGCCAGCTGCTTTGCCTGTATACACCTGCAGTCTCCAGGCGTAGGATGATTTTACATCACAGTTTGCCCAAATCTTTATACCGTATTTGGCCGGATTTTTTGGCATGTACTGCTTGAAGCTGCACCTGCCTCTGAATGGGACGAGCTGTTCATCCACGCAGACGTCGCTGAATGGGCTAAACAGCATCGGCAGGCGGTACGTCCACATATCCCAGACTTTGCGGAAGGCAGCCAGCTTGTCATCACGGCGCCGCGGTCGGGATAGCTTGTCATCGAACCGCAGTGTTCGGCTGATTTGGTGAAACCTCTTGTTGGACATCGTGGCCCGGAAAATGCTCCGTCCCGATTTCTTACTCCAGAGGCTGAGGGTCGATTCATTTTTTGACCTGTAAACACCGGCCAAAATGAGCAGCCCCACGTAAGCCTGCAGTTCCTCTGTGTCCATATCTCGCCACTCTGCAATTGACCGTCTCCGATGCAGGTTGGTCATGGACACAATATGCTGCAGGATGTCATCCGTCAGCAGCAGTGCAATGCTGGATGCCGGGTCACTGATTCGGGCGACAACATAGTGTGTTGGTCCCGGAATGGAACTTCTGGCTGCTGGGACATAGCGGAACGTCTCAGTGTTTGTGGGAGACCAAAACAATTTTTTGAAGTCCATCCCGCAGCTGCTTCCTCCATCTCCCCTCCGCTCTCAGCTTCAGATGAGTCTGAGTTGGATTCTAGGTGGTCTGTTCCCACCTCTGAGGAGTCCTCCGTGGACTCTGAGGCCTCTTCTGTGTCAGCCTCAGAGTCCACGGAGGAGGATGAGGAGCCATCCTCACAATCAGAGTGCATGATAATCTCCAGAGCCTCCTGTGTGCTGTAATGCCTTGCCATCTCCAAAAAGATTACTCCTGCACTAATACTAATACTTATAACCATGGCTGCAGTGCACCTGCATAAACAACCTGAACGAGAACCAAAACAAAGTCCAATTTTTTTTTGGTTCTCGCAACTCATTGTTTTTATTATTGAATTCGATTATTACGCAGTGTGGCCTTCTAAGAGAAAAGTATTTTGAAGTTGGACACACACGCACACACACACACACACACACACACACACACACACACACACACACACACACACACACACACACACACACATTATCCAACATCAAAAGCCACACACGCTGACAGCAAGTCAGCCTTGCAGAAAACAGTAAAAAGTGACATTTTGCTGCAGGCTTCAAAGGGTTAAAATTATCGCCATCTTGTAGACAAATGTAAAAAAAAAAAATTGAAAGCTAGAAGTCCAAAATGAAATCTTAACATAAAGGAAATCAAGAGTTTTTGATAAGATAAATGTGGGGTAAAAAAAATCATTTTCAATGGTTTTCAATGGGGCATTTTTAGAGACTCCAGATGTGCCGACGGCGCCACCTCCCGTCGA
This sequence comes from Dissostichus eleginoides, assembly GCA_031216635.1. Classification (NCBI taxonomy): domain Eukaryota; kingdom Metazoa; phylum Chordata; class Actinopteri; order Perciformes; family Nototheniidae; genus Dissostichus; species Dissostichus eleginoides. The sequence continues at coordinate 9,516,051 of CM062268.1, read as the reverse complement.
TCCTGCAGCCGGCCAGGCCGAGGTTCGCTCAGCATTTGTTCCATTTCGGTTGGCATCACCAGAGAGGTTTTCCAGGGAGTCTGGAAACTGCAGAACGTTCCTGGTCCAGTGTGATTTACATTACAAACACAATCCAGCGGCGTTTGTTTCCGAGGAAGCCAAGATTGCCTTCTTGGTCTCCCACCTCACCGGCAGAGCTGCGGCATGGGCCACGGCTGAATGGTGTTCGATCAGACTTCAACCTCCAGGGAGGCCACCCGGACTCTTATGCAGATAAAACAGCACTCCTACCCTGTCATAGATTACGCCATAGAATTTCGGTGTGTTGTCCCAGAGATCCACCAAGGACAACCGGATGCATCCCTGCGCCTACCTGTCCCGTAAGTTGTGTCAGCTGAGCGGAACTACGACATAGGTGACAAGGAGTTGCTAGCGGTCAAGGCAGCATTAGAGGAGTGGAGACACTGGCTAGAGCAACCTTTTATTGTTTGGACAGACCATAAGAACTTGGAGTATATCAGAAAAGCCAAGAGACTTAATTCACGTCAGTCCCGTTGGTCTCTGTTCTTTAACAGATTCAACTTCACGATTTCCTTCCGACCGGGTACTCAGAATGGAAAACCAGACGTACTGTCACGACTCTATGAGCCAGAGCCTACTGCCAAGGAACCAGAGGCAATCCTTCCACTGAACTGTGTGGTTGGGGCGGTCTCCTGGCAGATAGAAAATGATGTGAAGCAGGCTAATGTTGTGAGCCCAGCATCTAGTGGGTGTCCGAATAATCGTCTGTTTGTCCCTGTGTCGTTACGCTCCAAGGTAATCCACTGGGCTCACACCTCTAAGCTCACATGTCATCCAGGTATCCGGCGAATGATGTTCACCATAAAACAGCGTTTCTGGTGGCCAGCATGGTAAAGCAGGTGACGGAATACGTGGCTGTCTGTCCCGTGTTCGCCCGTAACAAGACCTCATCCCTGGCTCCGATGGGTCTTCTTCAGCCTCTGCCCGTGCCCCAACGCCCTTGGTCCCATATCTCGCTGGACTTTGTCACCGGACTACCACCTTCTAAGGGTAACACTGCCATCCTGACGGTAGTAGACCGATTCACCAAGATGGTTCACTTTATCCCTCTGCTTAAACTTCCCTCTGCCGTTTCCTTGGCAGGAAACCAAGGAAACGGCAGAGGTCATGCTAACCCACGTATTCAGGATTCATGGTTTCCCCAGTGATGTGGTGTCCGACCGAGATCCCCAGTTCATCTCCGTCTTCTGGAGGGAATTCTGCCGGCTCCTAGGCGCGACCGTCAGCCTGTCTTCCGGCTACCACCCCCAGTCCAATGGCCAGACAGAACACCTAAATGAGGACCTCGAGACCTGCCTCAGATGCCTCGTGTCCCAGAGCCAGAGGTCATGGAGCGACCAACTCACCTGGGTGGAATACTCCCACAATACTCTTCCCTCGGCTTCTACAGGTCTCTCCCCCTTCCAATGCGCCTATGGATATCAACCCCCGCTGTTCCCAGCCAACGAGGAGGAGGTCAGAGTCCCGTCTGCGCACGCCATGGTCCGACGTTGTCGGAAGGTCTGGGCCGGAGCTCGGCAGGCACTCCTTCGGACATCCGCTAGGATGAAGGCAGCGGCAGATCGTTCCCGCTGTGCGGCTCTCGTCTACAGACCGGGTCAGCGTGTCTGGTTATCCACTAAAGACCTACCCCTACATGTTCATTCCAGGAAGTTGGCACCAAGGTTCGTGGGTCCTTTCCCAATTCAGAACATTATTAACCCTGTCGCGGTGCGTCTCCGACTCCCCGGGTCTCTCAAGGTCCACCCCACGTTCCACGTCAGCAAAATCAAGCCTGTTCAGGAGAGCGCCCTGGTTCCCGCCTCCAAGGCCCCTCCACCACCCCGGATCATCGACGGGGGCCCGGTATACACAGTCAGGAAGCTACTAGCGGTCCGCAAAAGGGGCCGAGGACATCAATACCTGGTCGAATGGGAGGGATACGGTCCTGAGGAGCGCTTATGGGTAGCTCCCGCACTTATCATTGATAAAACTCTGATCAGGGACTTCCACGATCGTCGTCCTGATCAGCCTGGGCCGTCAGGAGTCCTCCGTAGAGGGGGGGGTACTGTTGTGTCTCGTCAAATGTGTTAGTTATGTTTATGTATTTTGTCAGTCATTTCCTGTTTTATTTTGTACTTACCTCTTGTCTTTCATTTCAGGCCCTGTTTCTTCCTCCCCTTGTGTGTTTTTCCCGCCATCATCAGTGTCTGCCCCGCCCCTGATTGTTTCCACCTGTTCCCACTCACCTCATGTTTAAATAGTCCTGTCTCTGCCCTGTCCTGTGTCAGTTCGTCTTGTTTGTTTCTCCGAATGGTCCTGCCAAGCCCCAGCTCAGAAAGGATCGCTTTCACTCATGTCAAGTTTTGTTTCTTTTGTTAATTTTGTAGGCTTAAGTTTTTCTTAAGTTCTCTTTTTGTTATGCCTAGTTTTTTTCCTCCTTGTGAGCGCCTTTTGTTATTTCCAGTACCTACTCTGTTAAGAGGGATTACCTGATCTGTGAAATTTTAATTTTAATTTTTTAAATTCAAGACTTTGTCTCTGGGTCGTGCATTTGGGTTCATCAGTTTGTGTCGAGATCGTGACACACGTTCTGTTCTACGACATTAAATAAATCACCTTGAACCCACTGGTGATTTTTGAAGAGTTTTCTGAAAAACGATGGTTGTTCACAAGTGGCTGAATAGGACTACAGAAGTTGTCGAGGACGTTGTACGTCATTACGCCGAACACGTAAACACTCCCGCTAAGTTTGTTTGCCCCTGTTCTGCTTGAAAGCAAGTACCTGCACTCTTGCAAACTTATAACAAAAGCTTCAACTTGTGCAATTTTTGAATCTGTATGTTTGAATATCGATCTTAAGTTGGCGTGATGTTGAAATCGTGCGGCCATGCTGTACTCGGCTAGTTAGTTTATAGCATAACGTTAGCCTTTTGTTTCTGGCGATTAGATTTATGATTCGAAAATTATAAAAGAAGGGTAGACAATGGTTTTTTTTTTGGGTGGAAACTATAATATTTTTTTTTTTTTTTTTACTATGTTCAATCTGAATTTACTTTAAAATAAAAACAGCTATATTGATTCTGACTTTTCTACAGGTTTATCATTGCTTTGAGAAAAAAGATTATTAATTTAACCCTTTTAGAAGTGAAGATAATAGTCATTTGTTCTGGGAATGTCATTTTCGAGCCTGAGACCTGAAAAACAGGCTTGGGGCTTAACAGGTTAAGCGAGCTGCCACAGAAAGTACAGCTTAACATGCTAACCTTTGGTAGAGTGAGCTACAGTTAGCTAACTTGTTAGGGTTGCGGAAAAGGTAGGACCCAAATGCAGAATACCAAAAACGTAAAAAGGTCTATGAACCAAAAGCGAGCTTTATTTCAAAAGCTGGAGAACAAAACATGGCATGAAAACTCACAGGTAACACAAGGTAGCAGGGAGGGAGACAGGAAGACAAACAATGAACCGACAGGGAAAGACAAGACTAAATACAGGAAGGGGTAATCACGAGACGAGAAACAGCCGGGCAGGGGAGGAGAAACACAAGGGAAACAGGTGAACACAATTAGACAATCAGACACACCAGGGAAACTAACGACAGGGAGGAAAACACAGGGAGAAGGACCAGACAAGAGACAGGGAGAACAGAACAATCAAAACAAACCCCAAAACCTAACACACAAACCCAAATCGTGACATAACCCCCCCCAAGGGACGGATTCCAGACGTCCCTACATAAAGTCCATATTTCCAAAAGGGTGGGTGGAGGGGGTCCGGAGGACGGGTTTGGGCTGACAGCCCGGAGGCATGGCAGAGGACCAGAAAGGGGTCTCGGGCGGACGGCCCGGGGGCAAGGCAGAGTTCAAGGAGGGTACCTCGGGCGGACGGCCCGGGGGCAAGGCAGAGTTCGAGGACGGGGACTCGGGCGGACGGCCCGGGGGCAAGGCAGAGTTCGAGGAATGGGACTCGGGCGGACGGCCCGGGGGCAAGGCAGAGGAACAGGAGGTGGTCTCGGGCGGACGGCCCGGGGGCAAGGCAGAGGACCAGGAGGTGGTCTCGGGCGGACGGCCCGGGGGCAAGGCAGAGGAACAGGAGGTGGTCTCGGGCGGACGGCCCGGGGGCAAGGCAGAGGAACAGGAGGTGGTCTCGGGCGGACGGCCCGGGGGCAAGGCAGAGGACCAGGAAAGAGTCTCGGGCGGACGGCCCGATGGCAAAGCAGAGGCAGAGAAGCGGCTAAGGCCGCGGTGGGCATAGTCAGGGAGCCGGGCACAAGGAAGGACGGGTTCGTGGCCGACTGGACCACTGGCGGAATAGGAACCAGCGTTGTCCGGGCAGGACCCTGGACGGGACATGGGCTGGTGTCAGTAGGACCCCGGATGGAGCAAGAGCTGGTGTCGACGGGACCTCCAACATGACAGGACATCGTGTTGGCAGGAACGCCGGTGGAGCAGGTGTCGGCGGGACCCCCAACAGGACAGGATCAGGTGTTGGCAGGAAATCCGGTGGAACCCCCAACGAAACAGGACATGGAGTTGGCAGGACCCTCAGCGGAACCCCCAACGACACAGGACAAGGAGTTGGCAGGACCCCCAACGATACTGGACGTGGAGTCGGCAGGACCCTCAGCGGAACCCCCGACGCCACAGGACATGGAGTTGGCAGGACCCCCGGCAGAACAGTAGTCGGCGGGACCTCCAACGGCACAGGACATAGGGTTGGCAGGACCCCCGGCAGAAGAGTAGTCGGCGGGACCCCAACGGGACAGGACATGGAGTTGGCAGGACCCCCGGCAGAACAGTAGTCGGCGGGACCTCCAACGGCACAGGACATAGGGTTGGCAGGACCCCCGGCAGAAGAGTAGTCGGCGGGACCCCCAACGGGACAGGACATAGGGTTGGCAGGACCCCCGGCAGAAGAGTAGTCGGCGGGACCTCCCACAGCACAGGACATAGGGTTGGCAGGACCCCCGGCAGAAGAGTAGTCGGCGGGACCTCCCACAGCACAGGACATAGGGTTGGCAGGACCCCCGGCAGAAGAGTAGCCGGCGGGACCTCCCACAGCACAGGACATAGGGTTGGCAGGACCCCCGGCAGAAGAGTAGTCGGCGGGACCTCCAACGGCACAGGACATAGGGTTGGCAGGACCCCCGGCAGAAGAGTAGTCGGCGGGACCTCCAACGGCACAGGACATAGGGTTGGCAGGTCCCTCGGCAGAAGAGTAGTCGGCGGGACCTCCCACAGCACAGGACATAGGGTTGGCAGGACCCCCGGCAGAAGAGTAGTCGGCGGGACCTCCAACGGCACAGGACATAGGGTTGGCAGGACCCCCGGCAGAAGAGTAGTCGGCGGGACCCCCAACGGGACAGGACATGGAGTTGGCAGGCCCCCCGGCAGAACAGTAGTCAGCGGGACCCCCAACAGAACAGGACATGGAGTTGGCAGGACCTCCGACGAAACAGGTGTCGGCTGGACCCCCAACGGCACAGGACATGGAGTTGGCAGGACCCCCAGCGGAACCTCCAACGGACCAGGACATTGGGTAGGGACTTGAGAGGGGACTCGAGAGGTGACTTGAAAGGGGACTTGAGACGGAACTCGAGAGGAAACTCGAGGGAACTCGAGAGGAGACTTGAGAGGTGACTTGAGGGAACTCGAGAGGGAACTCGAGAGGTGACTTGAAAGGGGACTCGAGACGGAACTCGAGAGGAAACTCGAGAGGAGACCCGAGAGGTGACTTGAGAGGGAACTCGAGAGGGAACTTGAGAGGGAACTTGAGAGGTGACTCGAAAGGGGACTCGAGAGGGAACTCGAGAGGTGACTCGAGAGGGGGCTCGAGAAGGGACTTGAGAAGGGACTCGAGAGGGAACTCGAGAGGGAACTTGAGAGGTGACTTGAGAGGGGACTCGAGAAGGGACTTGGAAAGGGACTCGAGAGGGGACTCGAGAGGGAACTCGAGAGGGGACTCGAGAGGGGACTTGAGAGGGGACTGGAGAAGGGACTTGGAAAGGGACTCGAGAGGGGACTTGAGGAGACTTGAGAAGGGACTTGGAAAGGGACTCGAGAGGGGACTTGAGAGAGGGCTTGAGAGGGGACTCGAGAGGGGACTTGAGAGGGAACTTGAGAGGGGACTGGAGAAGGGACTTGGAAAGGGACTCGAGAGGGGACTTGAGAGGAGACTTGAGAGGGGACTCGAGAGGGGACTTGAGAGGAGACTTGAGAGGGGACTCGAGAGGGGACTCGAGAAGGGACTTGAGAAGGGACTTGGAAAGGGACTCGAGAGGGGACTTGAGAGGAGACTTGAGAGGGGACTTGAGTCGGCCGGTATGCCGACAGGACACGAGGGGTTGGCGTCGGCCGGAGAGCCAACAGGAGACGAGGAGCTGGAGTCGGCCGGTACGCCGCCAGGAGACGAGGTGCTGGAGTCGGCCGGTACGCCGATAGGACACGGGGAGCTGGCGTCGGCCGGAGAGCCAACAGGTGACGAGGAGCCGGAGTCGGGACCATGGCTGCTGGGGCCAGGACTGAGGCTGGAACCATGGCTGGGTGGGCCGGTTCTGGAGCCGGAACCATGGCCGCTGGGGCCGAAACTGGGGCCGGAACCATGGCTGCTGGGGCCGGAACTGGGGCCGGAACCATGGCTGCCGGGGCCAGAACTGGAGCCCAAAGCATGGCTTCTGGGGCTCGGGCTGCTAGCCTGGACTTGCGACTCCTTCTTTTAGGAGCTTTTTGGAGGCTCCGTGGACCTCCAAAAGCCAGACGAGTACCCGCGAACGGCTCCTGGACAGGATCAGGAAATGGGGCCGGAACTATGGCTGCTGGGGCTGGTACTGGAATCCTGGCCTTGCATCTTCCAGTAACCTTCCGGAGGATCCGCGGACCTCCCAAGACCAGGTCATACCCCAGGAAAGGGTTAGAGGCTTGAGACAAGTTTTCAGGACTCCTCGTAAAGAGTTGTAGCCACTCAGGCAACCAGCTCCTGAGCCAGGGCTGGAAGCAACCTCCTGGCGTGCCTCCTTCAACGCAGCCTCTCTTCCCCGTCTAGATGAGGCGTCACACCAGGTGTAAAAAATGTACTCCAGCGAGTACCCAAGACATTCCGCCTGTAGAGCAAAGCGATCGGCATCTGCTGAGTCCAAATGTGGTCGGTTCATTCTGTTAGGGTTGCGGAAAAGGTAGGACCCAAATGCAGAATACCAAAAAACTTAAAAAGGTCTATGAACCAAAAGCGAGCTTTATTTCAAAAGCTGGAGAACAAAACATGGCATGAAAACTCACAGGTAACACAAGGTAGCATGGAGGGAGACAGGAAGACAAACAATGAACCGACAGACAGCTAGCTCTTGTTAAAGGTCCCATGTCATGGCAATTTCTACTGATCATAATTCCATTGTTGAGCTCTACTAGAATATATTTATATTGTTCAATGTTCCAAAATCACATTGGTTTCTCATACAGCATCTCTGTATAGTATCTGTATTCACTCTCTGTCCTACACGCCTTGTTGGAGCTCCTGCCCCCCCCTTCCTATGAGCCCACTGTGCTCTGATGTGTGTTTATGTGTTACAATGGCGTTTGTTAGCAACCAGAAAATGACACCAGTAATGACAAACAGATGAGAATGCTGCGTGGGGTCTGGGTGCCGTGTTGGTGGGACGTTGAAGGGCTCGCTGCTCCGCCCTTTGAGGCTCGAGGAGCGGACAGTGTGAGCTGGATTACTGGTGTCGTTTCCTGGTTGCTGCAGCCTGAGCACACACACGTGTGTGGCGAACTGTGAGTGGAGATCCACGGAGCCGCAGCTGAGAAAAGATAAGGCTGAGTGAGTGTGTGTGCCGGCGAAAATCCGCGGAGTACCGCGACTGAGAAAAGATAAGGCTGAGTGAGTTTGTGTGTGTGTGTGAGGAGCTCCACGGATTGGTCCATTTGGACCTGGGTATGGTTACGTCACTATACCCAGGAAGAAAACAATGGAAAAAGAGAAATGTCCAACGAGGTGTTCTGGGGCAGCATAGACAGGTCTTTTCTGTGTTAGAGTTTTACTCGCTACAGGGTGTACTTTGAGGGTTAGTGACTTTGCAGACCGTTTACATGCAGAAAAAGATACATAACACAAGGGGACGGGTAATAACCGGAAAAGCATGACATGGGACCATTAAGGGAAGTAACAATAGCCTCCTATCAAACTTAAGTTTAAGTTAACGTAACGTTGTAAGAAAGCAAAACGAACCTTCGAGAAAGCTTTTACTCTCAGACTGGGTGAAATTGTGTAGTGTTACTTACCTCCAGAAGGACTTTTAGCGCGTTTCCCAGTAGACAGAGCTGTCAGAGCGGTTCCTCTCAGAAGAGCAGCTGCTGGGCGGAGTCACAGAAATGCTCAACAGATCTTCACTCCCCGACCGTTAGCGCCAGTCAAAACCATGTTTTATACTGCTTTGTTTCAACCACTGCCGTTCCCCCGTGTCCCGCCCTCTCTGTCTGTCTGTGTCTGTTTCAGTTTCGCCAGCAAGACTGCTGGTAGACCAGCATAAATACCAGCTTCACCATCATAGACCAGCTTAACTACCAGCTAAAACCAGCATGACATCCATGCTGGTCTATGCTGGTTTAGCTGGCCAGGCTGGTCTTGATCCAGCAAGACCAGCCTGGCAAGCTTGTCCAGCCATGGTAAACCAACTAAACCAGCCTAACACCAGCTAAAAACCAGCTAAAACCAGCAACCATCTTAAGCTGGCCTATGCTGGTTTTTTCAGCAGGGCAGATGTACATTTTATGTTAGTGGGGCCCCCTGGAGCCTGTGTATGTACCCTGCATGGCAAACAGTACTGGAGTAGTACCAGGCCCAGAGGTCGCGTTAACCGAATATTTTCCATCAATGACGGAATTTTTCCAAGAATGACGGAAAAATCTGAAAGCAGTCCGTCATTTTGACAGATTAGAACACAACTCGGAACAGCGCCAAAATGTCCACCAGCGGCCCACATTATATTACATCCTTAGTGGCCAGGTAGACTGAGGGCGATCTACTGTACTCTAACTATTATTTAGTAATTCACACCCCTGTCCAGTTGGTGGCGAGTGTGTGCATATTAAGTAGCTATTGTCTAGTCTTGTATTTGACCTCGTTGATTACCTCGTTGTTTAACCGGCTTTAGCAATCGCAAAATGTCACGGCAGCTGAGTGTCCGAAGCTTTTTAATAAGCCCAGTAATTGTAATGGTGTGGATAAACGAGGTGAAAAAAGAGGGATTGATGCAGTGGAGGATGAAGGACAAGCCAGTAAGACTAAAACTGACAACGTTCAGCCTGCAGCAGAGGGACAAGCAAGTGGCAAGGAGTTGAAGCGGGAGTACCGGGTTCAGTGGGAGCAAGAGGAGGAGGGAAGATGGCAAAATGTTTTTTGCAATCTCCCTTGATGCGTTTGACTACGCACAAGCAGGCACCAGTCCCAGTTTAAATCCATGCGGCCCAGGAGGAAGGTCTGAGTTCAGGCTAGGCTACAGCAGGTCAATTGAGTTGTTCTTGTAAATGTTTTGTTCATATTTTAATTGTAATTGTCTCATTTCAAACAATGGCAATCATTCATATTCGTGTTGACATGAAAAGTGACCGCACGGTCGGTGTCTCTGTTCATCTTTTTTTTTTCTCCATGTCCTTAAAAGTTCTGTATGAATCATTAAAAAAAGGAATGAATGAACATGTGCTGCTTAGTACCCAAACATAAATATTAAATATGTCTCATCATTAAAACATGAAAAATAAAATGACGGGTAATAATGGATTATGACGGAAATTTTACGATCCTGTCCGTCAAAATGACGGACAACGAAAAAGTCTAACGCAACCACTGACCAGGCCACAGTTTTTTTGACAGCTAGTTTGCCGTAATGTCATTACATTTATCTGAAATTAAAAAAGCAGGTCATGTACGCGCACACATATCAGCAGAAAGATAATAAAATACATTTTGGATTGTGGGAACTGCATTTGTACAGTGCTTCCTGGAACTTGGTACTGATAGCAATTATAACATAATGTTTTAAATGAGTCTGATTTAGCTTTTTTGGATTATATCGTGTTTGAAAAAAATGAATGTGTGTGACCGTGTGTGTGTGTGTGCGTGCGTGTGTTCACAGCAGCAGGCAGGAGAGGGCAGCAGACATTCAGGCTGAGAGCACACTGTTTGTTTCATGTCTCTCGTCTCCAATCCAGGGAGGGGCTCATTAAATCTGGCTCCCCATCTCTGGCTGATGAATTCTTTATTAATACAATATGTTCATCCTGCGCCCCTACAAAGATATCATATTAAAGTTCAATTAACTGGGGCTTGATGATCTCAATGAGATGATCTTTTACAGCTAAAAGCTCCCTCTACACGGTCTGCTGGAGCCTTTCCAGAGCGATAGTACACACGGAAAAACAGTGAAGGAACATCCACCAGCGAATAACAAAGGGAAGTCAGACGCTGCATGGGGATTTAGATGTTCAAAGGAGCAGCTTACGCCTCTGGGCCATGCGAGGCCCTCTTGAGTCGGAGAATGAAATCTGTTGTTTAACAAGCCTTTATTGGAATCCACACTTCTACCAAAATGTTGAAGATCAGGGACAAACAGAAGTGCACAGCGGCGGTACATGAGCCAGCGATGAGCACAATCCCAGAGAATTTTTGTCAGTGAGGCCATCTCGAGCCATATGATTCCCATATTGGTATAACAAAATCCACGGGTTGTGTGTGTTTGTCTGTGTGTGTCCAGAGCTTGAGCAGGGATATGTTGAGCCTCAGGTGGTGGATATAGCAGAGAGCTGGCTACCTTTGGTTCCCTCAGTTCTTTTAGCTGTGTAGTTTCTAGAGGTGTATTAAGCGCAGTCTTGGTTGGATTCCCATGAGTGTTCAAGATACCTGGACACTGCCTTAAAGCTTTTGTATGCTTTGTGTGGCTTACAATTAAAAGGAATCGTCCCACTCTGATAAGGTTGGTAGAAATGTCCATTTTGTAAAATCCAAAAGACTCAGTCAAGTTTTTGAGAACTTATTTGTTAAATGTGAAATGTTTGTGAAATGTGAAATCATCTACCACCACCTTATCTATTGCAGATTCTTTTTTTACTGTGTTTTTACAAAGCACTCTATCAATTCTTACAATAATTAATTCTTAAAGAAACTAATTTAGCTATCTTTGTTACAATTCACTGTAGTATAAAGTCATTACAGAGCATGAATTAACCCAATACTGATGGCTTCAATTTAACAGCAGTTGTTTGGTCAAAAACAGCCCATATGTATAACTTATATTTGTATAGTGAGGTGTTCACTGTAGGAACCACACATTTGCTAGCCCCTCTCCTTCTGCTACGTAGCCAAGGTGGCGACAATTGAGTGTCCACTGTTCCACTTTTAACTTCTTTACAGTTATGAGTACACTAAGTGGGTACTGGAATTGCACTTCATTTTGCCATATTTATCACTGCTCAGCGACTTTATCACCTAAAATACTAAACAAAAGTAATTAAAAACGCACACTGAGACACAGCATCAGTCTATTAAAGCTCTGTGATGCTGCACTATCGAGCTTATGCTAACATCAGCAATCTGGCATTTCTGATAATGAAGTGAGTATGCTAACATGCCATTTTAGCAGCTTACACAACCCAGTCTCACGGCATTTCGTGTTATAGTCACAACATTTAATCTATTGATTCGTGTTCACCAACACGATCTTCCCCTTTTTTTTGTGTCACACAGAACGATTTTAAAAGCAATGTATTTCTATTGTTAGTATGTTTCGTGCCTGCACCACGTCTTTTTGTCCGCTCGGGTCTTGGAAGACCGGAAGCTGTGGGGTTCATAAAAACATGTTCTTACTCAATATCAAGACACGATTATTGTTTTTATTTTAAATCGTATAATGTTGGATTTTTTTTCCGTCCGTTAGGAAAAGAAATGGGGCTCAGAGCCTCAGAATACTGAAATCTGTATTCTTTAAATCTTTTTTTCCTTCTAATTTGTTATTCTTTTCTAAATAACACTGTTATCTGTTATTTACTCAACAATAACACACAATTATCCTTGTTTTTATTTATTTGTTTAATTCTATAATATCGGGCTTTTTTGGCGTCCGTCAGGAACTGAATTTCAAAATAAAATAACCGGAAACGGACGTAGGCCTATAAGGGACATTTCGAGCATCATTGCGATACACACCCACTGAACTGATTAACCAAGATCCTCAGCTATGGTTTAAGCTCGGTGATTGGATGTTTTAGCCGCAATGCACGTTTGGATATGGTGTTAATGCGATATGAAATCCAAAAAACATTTCGGAGTTTAGGATGGCCGAAGACACTACACTACCCATAATCCTCAACTATCGTTTGGGACTACAGTCCCGTTGCTTGACAAACCCCGTCATTAATCTTCAAGCTCTGGGATTGGATGTTGGAGTGGCAGTGTGCCAAGGTTACGCCGAGCGTCAAACAGCACTTTGAAATGGAACGAAACCACGGCAGACTATCCAAACTGGACTCGAACGGGACCAGCCCCCCCCCCCCCAGAACTACACATGCTGGCTATTATGTTTCGCAAAATGTTCTATGGGATGTCTCTACTGGGAACGTTTTCGTTTTTCCCACAATTAGAAGTTGCCAGTATTAAACACATTAGTGTTATCAAATTTAAAACATATAATTAATAAGTGGGTGAAAATTGCTTGTGTCCATAATGGGCAGCATTAATATACCCACATAACAGCTCATTGTTACTTTGTAATTCACAACAAACAAACCCTGAAAACAAATACAACAGAAAACACTGCATTTACAGAAATGATGCAAACTAAATACAACACACAAACCCCGAAAACAAACGCAACAGAAAAACGCTGTAAATACCAAAACGATATGCAAAGTCAAAAGCACATGCAAATCCCAAAACACATACAAAAAAAAATACCGGAAGTGCTCCAGGCCTCTAGGGGCGCGCTACGTGGAACAGATTGATGTATGACCAGACATAGAGAGAACGAACAAGAGTGATGGAAATCGGGAGGAAAGAAAGTTCATTTAAGTGGAGAAAGATATAAGGTAAGTTTTGTTTTGTTTTTATACATAGAGCGTCATATATTTATATAGCTAGCATTATCGTGCCTAACCACTACACCAGCTGAGGAGAGGAGAGTTTCACGTGAAGAGAAGATAAAGTGAGGGAAGAACACTGTTAAAAGAGATGACAAATCAAGTGCAGGTAAATAACACGGGCCATAGTGAGTACCGCGGAAACATTTGAAGAGAGAGAGAGAGAGACATTCTTAGCAGTTTGTTTATATGTATGTATTTGTGTATAGATGTTGCAACTATACAGAGCTGTAGCAATACTATAAGTAACTATGGTCGGTGGAGAAGTGAATAAATGTGAAGAGGGACAAAGTAATGACAGGAGAGTACTGTGCATTAGACATGCTCAAGAACAAATATAAAGACATTCAAGGAGAGAGAGACAAAACATAGATTCAACGGTAAACATGATGTATCTTTCTATTTATTTAGCCAACCACTATTTAGACTATGTGTTTTTGATTGACTTGATTAAATGGATTTACTACATCAATGTATGTCTTTTCAGGCTGCCATGTTTTGTCCTTTCTGTGGCCAACATCTGGGGACAGTTCAAGTGTTCTGTGGCTCCTGTGGCAACAATTTACAGTTTTTGGCAGAAGTTGAACACAACAGTAAGTTCACTTTTTGTTAATGTTTGTTTCAAATGCAAGAAATAAGGATTCAACACACTCTGTTTAGAATACTAATTGGCAGATGCATACACTAGTTAACTTATCAGCATGAAGGACACATTTTTTCATTGTCTGTTTATGTGAAATATGTAGAAGCCATCATTAAATTGTAGACCAATGTATGATTAAATACACAAAACAGCTTATATTATACATTCATAATTGTGTATTAGTTCTATCTTTATAAAGAAAATTATACATTTAGAATCAGATTTTGAGACAGTGAGCGGCTGGGAAAGTCCCACCGCCATGGGGCACAAACAGTTGCTATGACATGATGTTTTCTTCGCATTCTCAGGCATTCTATAAGGAGGGTCAGGAACTCACGCTTGGGACCACCAGTGTCCACTCCATCCTCAGTTTGTCCCTCATCATCAGTGAACTTAACTGACATCTCATGAGAGGGGTCGAATGAGGCACCTTTGAAGCCGCGGATTGCTCCATCCCACACATTGGCTCTATTAATATTGAACCTGCTGCAAGATGTATTTGTTATTTTTGCAGAGAGTTCTGCAACAATGTCCTCCGCAGTCAGGTATTCTGTGCTGGGAAAGACACACTGATGTATTGTAATATTAAATGATGAAGCTAGTAATAAGATTTACAGTATAGAATAGAACAATTAAGTGGTAATAGTAACAATTAATACCTTTCCTCTGCAGTTTGCTCCATTTGTCTTCTGGCTCAGACTGGCTATCAATAATGATAGGTGCATACACATTTGTGTAGTTGCTGCAGTGAGAAGACAGCTGAATAATTACTTTCAAATACATAATATATGCATGACAGTCATATTTACAAAAGGATGTCGATCCTCTTCCTGTTTTTTTTCAATACATTGGCTTCTAAACTGAGAACAGCACTTTTGGCATTCTCCAGCACAATCCTTGTAAACATTTGAAATGGATGCAAGAAACAATATCTGATCTTTGAAAAATATGTGTGGGTGTTTTTTGTATTGTCTTCACTAAGATGTAAGATGTTGTGGGTGTCATTTGGAAATGTATAAAAGTATACTTTTTCTGCTTCCTGGCAATGTTACCCACTGTGATTGGAGGCTATACAAACAAACACATGTACAAATAAAGATACACACCAAACAACTGTCACGATGCAACTGTCAACATCGTTTACCTATAGAAGTTGTTCTGACCCGGGGCAGATTGGACCTCTTCCTGGAATGGGGTTGGTGCTCCATCCTATTTTTACCCAGGAAATAAGTGCAGTTGATCTAATGGCAGTGTCATTAGCACACAAAGGTATTTATTGATTTCATGTTCACAAATTCAAACCTACATGGTATAATTACATTTTTAATTAGTCTTACCCGATCAGACGCTGGTTGTGGGTGCCTGAGAGGTCTGATAAAGGTAAACAAAAAAATATTCTAACTACTGTACTGTTAAAACATTCTGCTTCTTGTGGCACAAAATAATATGTTGACTGTTTTATTTTACTCTGGCAAATTTGTCCATTCTTGGAGTGCTCACTTTTTGAACATTTGGAATGTCTCACTCCCAGGGGCGGATCTAGACAAATATTCATGGAGTGGCAAGAGGGAGGCAGGAGATTTTGAGGGGTAGCATCCCCTGGCAGAAGTATATGCTGATTTAATCGCAGTCATATCAATCAATGTTAACTTGGAAAGCCACAATATTAATATTTTAACTCAATAACATAGGTGACATTATTGTGGCACATCAGTAAAGCCTTACATATAAATATATAAGGTGGCAGACATCATTTAATGAATTTTAACTGATAAATAACTAAATGAGTTTGTTTCTGTCAGGGTTGAGTGAAGCAGACAGGACCCAAATGCAGATTTCAAAGTAAATTCCTTTATTCCAAGGCTAAATTGTCGCAAAACAGAGCACTACCCCGTGACACAGTCAAAGACAATTAATGAACCAACACTGACAGACAGAAAAACCAGAACTTAAATACACACAAGACTAATCACACAAACAAGACACAGGTGAGGAGGGAGGAGAAAACACAGGGGCACAGGTGAACACAATCGGGTAATCAGGTAGGAGGGAACACAGACAGAAAGCAACAGGCAAGACGGGGGTGAACACTTTTCAAAATAAAACAGGAAACCAAAGACAGAAAAAGACAAGACAAAACACAACACAGACAGATCGTGACATTACCCCCCCCCCCTCCAGGGACGGATCCCAGACGTCCCTAAAAAAACAAAGTCCAAAACATCCAGCAGGGTGGGTGGACGGGGACCGGAGGAGGGACTCGGGCGGACAGCCCGGGGCAAAGCAGAAGCCGAGAAGGGGGACTCGGGCGGACGGCCCGGGGCAAAGCAGAGGCCGAGAAGGGGGACTCGGGCGGACGGCCCGGGGGCAAGGCAGAGGCCGAGAAGGGGGGCTCGGGCGGACGGCCCGGGGGCAAGGCAGAGTTCAAAAAGGGGCGAAGGCCACAGCGGGCGAACTCAGGGGGCCGGGCATGAGGGGGAAGGCAGCGGCTGGAAGAGTCAGGGGGCTGGCAGAAGAGTAGTCGGCGGGACCCCCAACGGGACAGGACATAGGGTTGGCAGGACCCCCGGCAGAAGAGTAGTCGGCGGGACCCCCAACGAAACAGGACATGGAGTTGGCAGGGCCCCCAGCGGAACCTCCAACGGCACAGGACATAGGGTTGGCAGGACCCCCGGCAGAAGAGTAGTCGGCGGGACCTCCAACGGCACAGGACCGAGGGTTGGCAGGACCCCCGGCAGAAGAGTAGTCGGCGGAACCCCCAACGGGACAGGACATGGAGTTGGCAGGACCTCCGACGAAACAGGTGTCGGCCGGACCCCCAACGGCACAGGACATAGGGTTGGCAGGACCCCCGGCAGAAGAGTAGTCGGCGGGGCCCCCAACGGGACAGGACCTGGAGTTGGCAGGACCCCCAGCGGAACCTCCAACGGACCAGGACATTGGTTAGGGACTTGAGGGGACTCGAGAGGTGACTTGAAAGGGAACTCGAGAGATGACTTGAAAGAGGACTCGAGAGATGACTTGAAAGGGAACTCGAGAGGGGACTCGAGAGGGGACTCGAGAGGGGACTCGAGAGGGGGCTTGAGAGGGAACTCCAGAGGGGACTCGAGTTGGGACTAGAGAAGGGACTTGAGAGGGGACTAGAGAAGGGACTAGAGAAGGGACTAGAGAAGGGACTAGAGGAGGGAATTGAGAGGAGACTCGAGAGGAGACTCGAGAAGGGACTCGAGAGGGGACTCGAGAGGGGACTTGAGTTGGGACTAGAGAAGGGACTTGAGTAGAGACTAGAGAGGGGACTTGAGAAGGGACTAGAGAAGGGACTAGAAAAGGGAATTGAGTAGGGACTCGAGAGGGGACTCGAGAGGGCACTCGAGAGGGCACTCGAGAGGGGACTTGAGTTGGGACTAGAGAAGGGACTTGAGTAGAGACTTGAAAAGGGACTTGAGAAGGGACTAGAGAAGGGAATTGAGTAGGGACTCGAGAGGGCACTCGAGAGGGCACTTGAGAGGGGACTCGAGAGGGGACTTGAGTTGGGACTAGAGAAGGGACTTGAGTAGAGACTTGAAAAGGGACTTGAGAAGGGACTAGAGAAGGGAATTGAGTAGGGACTAGAGAAGAGACTTGAGTCGGGACTTGAGTCGGTCGGTACGCCGACAGGACACAGGGGATTGGCGTCGACCGGAGAGCCAACAGGAGACGAGGAGCTGGAGTCGGTCGGTACGCCGACAGGACACGGGGAGCTGGCGTCGGCCGGAGAGCCAGTACTGGATCCGAAACTGGAGTCAGAAACATGGCAGCAGGGGCCGAAACTGGGGCCGGAACCATGGCTGCTGGGGCCGGAACTGGGGCCGGAACCATGGCTGCTGGGGCCGGAACAGAGGCCTGGACCATGGCTGTGTGGGCCGGTTCTGGAGCCGGAAACATGGCTGTAAGGTTCGGTTCTGAAGCAGGGACCATGGCTGCTGGGGCCGGTACTGGAGCCGGAACCATGGCTGCTGGGACCGGTACCTGAGCCGGGACCATGGCTGCTGGGCACGGAACCGGAACCCGGAACCATGGCTGTGTGGGATGGTACTGGAGCACGGTACCATGACTGTGTGGGCCGGCCCTGGAGCACGGGACCATGGCTGCTGGGGCCAGGACTGGAGCCCAAAGCATGGCTTCTGGGGCTCGGGCTGCTAGCCTGGACTTGCGACTCCTTCTCTTAGGAGCCTTTTGGAGGCTCCGTGGACCTCCAAAGCCAGACGAGTACCCGAGAACGGCTCCTGGACAGGAGCAGGAAATGGGGAAGAAGCATGGTTGACTCCAGACGGAGCACACCGAGACGTATGGTGTCAGGTTGGGACTTGGGAGGCAGGGGGCTAGCATGCAAGGGGCTAGCAGGCCGGGAAACAGGTGTGACCTCAACGCTACCAAAAAAGTCCTCCACCCACTCGGGTAGTAACTCCCTTAACCAGGGCCTTGAAGTTACTTCTTGGCGTGCCGAAGAAATAATTGACTGCCTCTCTTCACTACTGGAGGCATATCGAAAGTCATTCTTCAAGCATGTTAAATTGTACGTCACCTCGTACAAGCTGTCTGCTGGGTCCATTCCTGGTTGGTTCATTCTGTCAGGGTTGAGTGAAGCAGACAGGACCTAAATGCAGATTTCAAAGTAAATTCCTTTATTCCAAGGCTAAATTGTCGCAAAACAGAGCACTACCCCGTGACACAGTCAAAGACAATTAATGAACCAACACTGACAGACAGAAAAACAGAACTTAAAGTGTTTATGACACGTGTTTTCATGGAGCTAACAAGTCCCAACATACAAAGATAACATAGAACTAAAACAAATGAATTGATTAAAATATAAGTTTATTGTGTATAAGTTCAAAAAAACGGCTCCCGAAATGCCGATTTAAGGTTCTGATGTCAGCTCTTCCACTAATCCGTCGCCATCTTGCGTGACGTCATCGCCAGAACCAGATGGCTCGCGAGAGTACAGAGAGGCTAAACAACCATGGCGACTGCTACAAACTATCCAGAATTAGAGGTGGAAGAAATGCTCTTACAAGTCCCTCTTGTTCCATGTGATAGCTCCCTCCTACTTCATTACTCTGTGATAAATATTAAAACAATCATTGAAATGTCTTTGTACCACACATCAAAAATGGCAATTATATGAACTTTTAAAAGAATATTTATATTGAGTTTCTTGGAAAGCCCAAACTGTTACCTGAACAACTTCAACATCAATCACAGCTCCTTTTTGCAATTCCATCACTGTATGAACTCAGATGCATCAGACTCTGGCCTATCGCTTGAAAGGGAAACGATGTCCTCGTGGTCAACATACTCATCCCGTAAGCAGGACTCCTTTGTCTGAGTACCCATAGTGACCAGTTGTGGCCTGCAGGCAGTCTGAGTACCTGAAAGTTATAAGTTTGATAAATGCAAATGCAAATGCTATTTCCCCCCCCACCCCCAACATAATTATATTCGTGTATGACAAGGACATACCAGATATAATATTAAATCATCATTCTTTCAATGTCTGACGATTATTATCCACAAGTTATTTTCAGTTTGCAGCTAAACTGAGAATTAAAAATTATTGTACCTTTGCTTTTGCCTTTAATCTTGACAGAGACTGCCACACTCCTGGTCTCGGGTGGTAACATGGCTTGACAGCTAAAGTCACTGACGTTACATGAATCATGTGGGCAACTTTCGTCTTCTTCAACCTGACTCTGTGCAGAACTGAGAACTTCTGTCAAAACCTGTTATTGAATACAACAATAAAAAGCAATAAAAAAAGCAATAAAAAGTTTACATTAACTTTGGATAATAACACGGCAGAAACGGATCCTCTCTTTTCCTCTCTCCCTCTCTCTCTCTCTCTCTCTCTATAAATGTTACCAGCTAAAAATCGGTAATTACCGGCTAACGGAAACCCTGATATTCAAGTAGGGACAACAACAATTGACAACAAATCAATAGCACAAAAAAGTCAAACGTAAACACCTACCTCAAGCCGCTGTCTTTTAGCTATAGCTAATGTCTTTCTTTTGACCGGGGATTTCTGTTTGGGTCTCTTGAACAGTGAAGGGATAGCGTCTGGCAACAGAATAACTTTATGCTGAACATTAAATCCTAAAGACTCTTTCAACAACGGTTTGTTGTCAAAACATGACTCGGTGAAATGAGCGCTGCACAGCACAGACGATGTTGATGGACTCCAGCCCTGGCGAGTTCGCTGTACTTGAGCGGTCCACTGGCTTCTCAAACTAAGTTCTTTCGGATATTTAAACAAACTCACTCCATCTTTGTTCGTATTTGAGCAATTTGCGGCAACACAGCGAGAAGTCATGTTGATTTAAAGACGAAAACGGAGACAGAATACACACAAGAGCCTTCACCTTTTTCACGCGCTGGCAAGTTCTGGCGCAGACGTCACTAACGGTTTTTTCATGGTCTGCTCAGATGATGTATGTTTTTAGCGACAATATACAAAATAACGTGAAATAAAGACTATTGGTTTATATTTAGGGGAAATTGATTATATTTTATGAATATTTAAGCCTTTCAGAACATATTAATGCCAAATACCAGCAATCGTGTCATAAACACTTTAAATACACACAAGACTAATCACACAAACAAGACACAGGTGAGGAGGGAGGAGAAAACACAGGGGCACCAGGTGAACACAATCGGGTAATCAGGTAGGAGGGAAAACAGACAGAAAGCAACAGGCAAGACAGGGGGGTGAACACTTTTCAAAATAAAACAGGAAACCAAAAAACACAGACAGATCGTGACAGTTTCACTCTTAGACCAGCAGGGGTACCAAATCTATGAAGACTGCTGCAATAAGTACATTAATTAACTTTCTCATCGATGTTTGTCTGAATGAATATGATACTATTAACAATCATATTATTCCTATCAGCTGTCAATCACTGTTATGATTCACATATTCATTTATTATTGAATAAACTATATTTTTTGGAGGAGTTAATGATGAATGTTCCTCAAGATGCTTGCTCACCCTCCTTCAAATTGAAAGACAAGTAATTATATCATATATCAAAATTCAAAAGATTCAAAGGAACCGTTCAGTGCCCCACAAGTTTACTGCAAACAGCTACAACCTTGACTTTACATCCGAAAGAGCAAACATTAAAGAAGTGACTAACTGCATCAGTTAGGGTTAAAAAACGTGTATTCAGCTAAAACATATACATCGCTGCAGTTATTATCCAGTGGAAAGTCCTTACCTACTGGCCTAGTTAAATCAAAGTGGTTACTTTTTTTTGGCTGGGCAGTGTAGTTTTACACACCGTCTTATTTGACTTTCTCAGGACTTAAAACTGTTTTTTGGGGGCGACCCCCACAAAGAAAAAAATATATACACACATACAAGGTCATCATCTTAACAGTTTTTTATGCTCATCGAGTCATCCGTGAGCAGAGCATCAAGTTGGCATGCCTATTACAGCTGAATGCGGCGATTACCATGTTGTTCAGCAAAACGCCTCACAAACTGATTAAGATCCAAAGCTTTAGTGCGTTTTGATTCAATGCTGAGTACAGCCAAACTTTACAGTCTCTTCTCTGTCATTGTAGACCGCAAATACCTCATTCCTTCCGTCTACTTTGCTTGCCTGGGTCCGAATGCTTCTAGTTTTGCGCCGTCCCCGCGTTCAAATGAAATCGCCGTCAATCATATTTCCAAGCTCGCGCCAGGGCCGGGGGAGGGGTTACAAGACTCGTGTCTTGTGCTGCATTCACTTGCACTCGGACATTAGAGATTTTCTCTCATAAATGTCCGATGAGCCACAACTTTTCTTTCAAAACAAAGATGCCAACTGGGGTGGCAGCCGGGGTGGCAAGGTTATTTTTTAGGGTGGCAGTTGCCACCCCATGCCACCCCGGTAGATCCGCCCCTGCTCACACCTGCATACACACAAATGACTGACTGAAATAAAATAAATTCACTTTAATTAAGAATAAATGACGATAAATCCAAACTGACCAAGGTACATTATATTGTTGACCGTCCTTTAACTCTCACATTAGGATTTACATTGGGGCACAATAAACCAACTCCTCTCTGCACCTATAATATATCTATATGATGTCAAGAGTTACATTTAGGTGCACAATGCTGTCTCTTGACTTGCAAGCTCTTTTACCAAACAAGCTAACGCTAGCTGGGTAAATATGACGCTCTTTGTATCAAAACAAAACTTACCTTCTTATATATCGACTTTGTCCACTTCGATCAACTTTGTTTCCTCCGGGTTCAATTTCCATCGCTCTCGTTCGTTCTCTCTATGTCTGGTCAGACATCAATCTGTTCCACGTAACGCGCCCCCTAGAGGCCTGGAGCACTGTGTGTTTTTGGGTTTGTATGTGTTTTTGGGTTTGTATGTGTTTTTGACTTTGCAGCGTTTTTCTGTTGCATTTGTTTTCGGGGTTTGTGTGTTGTATTTAGTTTGCATCATTTCTGTAAATGCAGCGTTTTTTGGTTGTATTTCTTTTTTCAGGATTTGTTTGTTTTTCATTTCAGGATTTGCAGCTGTTTCCTGCTTATGTGTGCGTTTTTGGCCGTTGCTCCGCGTTTGCACCTTCCAGCCACCGTACATTTCTTATACTATCTACATACATCTTATAAGAGTATAATTCATATGTATAATATCAGTTAAAATAAGTGCTTCAAAATAGTTAACATTGCAGGAAAGCAATATATTAGACGTTAAGTACTTTGTCAGGCTGAATATTTATCTGTAGATACCTCCAAAGCTTTTTTATTATTTAAAAGAAGACCTTAACCTAAAGTATTCTTTTATGTTTAAATAAAGGTTAATTAGTTTTTCTGTTTTGCACATCTTCCTACTAATATCTTTGTACATCCGGCACTAAACAGTTTTATTGTAGAGATCACTACAGTATCTTCTTGATTTTTTATATTCTATAGTTCTATCATTGACCTTCTACTTTCCCCCTATTTTGTATGTACTCTTAATATTTTTTTCATCAAATATAACATATTAAAAAAATAATTCAAATGTGCTTTAACCACTAGGCGGTGCACACAAGGTACACACAGCCATAATAACTTTGTATTATTAGTGTAGGACACTTATGTATGTATAACATCTGAAGATGTGTAGTTTTATTCATGTTTTCACATAATTTTACAGGATATTGCTATATATTTCACATGTTTTACTTCTACACATTAATATCTGATTTGTAAAACATCAAAGACAGAAAGGTATATCCGTCATTTAATGGTAAGCTATTGAAATTCTGAATCCATAAATGTGTCTCCCATCACCCAAAACCCCTGACTATTCTGTCAAGTCCCTGTCTATCAACTGTGCACTGCTACCTATTTACCAATTGGATCAAATATAAAAGTCAGTCGAATTAATGTTGATACTGCAAGGAGACGTATTGTGTGAAGAGAAGTTGAAGATGTTGTTTAATTGCTGATATATTTATGATCCACGTCACGTATTCAGTTTCGGTGGCAGTTCTTCCAGTTTGTCCAAAGGTCTTCTAATCAGGGCTCTATAAATAAAGAATTACGGTAGATGTGTAATATTTAATGCAGCCGAACCGTGTATTACAATGCCGTTATGTGATGACTTCCAAAGAGAAAAGCAAGCACACTCGGATTAAAGTATCATTTTTTTTTTTTTAAATGTTTTTCGGATTTCGTGCATTGCGGCTAAAACATCCAATCACTGAGCTTCAAGCTGAGGATCTTGGGTAATCAGTTCAGGGGGTGTGTATCTGTTTCCGGTTATATTATTTTGAAATTCAGTTCCTGACGGAGGCCAAACAAGCCCGATATTATAGAATTAAACAAATAAATAAAAACAAGGATAATTGTGTGTTATCGTTGAGTAAATAACGTGTGTTATTTAGAAAAGAATAACAAATTAGAAGGAAAAAAATATTTAAAAAATACAGATTTCAGTATTCTGAGGCTCTGAGCCCCATTTATTTTCCTCACGGACGGCAAAAAAAGTCAGACATTATACGATTTAAAATAAAAAACAATAATTGTGTCTTGATATTGAGTAAGAACATGTTTTTATGAACCACACAGCTTCTGGTCTTCCAAGACCCGACCGGACAAAAAGACGTGGTGCAGGCACGAAACACACTACCAATAGAAATACATTGCTTTTAAAATCGTTCTGTGTGACACGAAAAAAAGGGGAAAGTCGTGATGGTGAACACGAATCAATAGATTAAATGTCGTGACCATAACACGAAATGCCGTGAGACTGGGTTGGCTTACAAGCTCACAAAGAAGTGGTGCCTAATGAAAGCTAATGTCTTCATGCTAACATTCTCACTATGAAAATCCTAACATGTTTAACCTGTTTCTAAGCAGGTAAGATGTGGTCATCGTTTTAGATGTGTGATATCATGCTTGCATTTTAAATGTAACACTTAGCACAACAAAGCTTAAGAATGAACAACAGACAGAGAATAAATAAACCTGTGTCTGAAAATTAATCTATCTTGAAATAACAATGTATAAGTCATTGCAAGTGACTCAAGGAAAATAAAAAAATAAAAATATAACGAGTTTAGTGTTCTAGGTGTAAATGACGCAACAAAGTTGCCTTAATCAAAAAACAACACAATTGGTTTCATAGTTGAATTCAATAGATGGGTACTTTATTTCATGTAATATTATAATCGTTAAATATGGCATGATTTAATACAGTTTGTTTTATGGGGCGAAGCCTGCGAGCTAGTTCAGGCAGTCAACTCGAGCACTTGTGCTGCATTCATACATAACCCTTGCCACTCTACAACCAACCAAACAGAGTCTCCTTAATATGACGCTCTATTTAACCTGCCAGATATCTCTCTATGCATTGCTTGCTGCTGCTATTGCTGCAGCTACTTCCACGTCGCTGCTGCTTGCCTGCCCCACCACCACCACAGCTTCCACCCCAGCTTCCACCTGTAGGCTCAGGGGGGTAAGTTATTTAATCATCACTCATCGTGCTATGTATATCTATGGAGTGACGAGGCCCGAGCCTAGACACCAAACTCAACTATATGCTGCTTCTAATAAACATGTTAAAGAAACACGTGAGTTGTCTGACTGAAATATGTTAAACCAATAAGCGTAAGTGTTTCTTGTTTCTTGTGCCTAGGAACTAATGTTTGTTCATGTACTGGTACTGCTTGTTTTGTTGATACACTGGACAACTCAACGTGCGTTGACGTCTTTATTTGAAGCTCTGCTGAAGTCTGTGACAAAGTTATAATTTTGACAAGGTTATTCGAAAAGGAACTTTTAAGATTAATCTCCTTTCACGACAAGCGGCCAACGAGGTATTTGTTTTATGTTTTCATGCGTCCTATTTTCCTTTATATATTTTCATTCGTATATGTGTAGCACACTATGCTAATGTGTTTGGCTATGTATATGTGTAATTCGTTGTTGTAGTTCTCACGGCGTAACTGAAGAGGGGAGGCTACAAGATTAAAACTCCAAGAAATAAATGCCCGTTTCCCGACCTGTGTCTGTGTCGTGAAGAGTGCTAACTAGGTCAAATAGGAAATAAAAACTATTGTCATTCAATGCAGAAATATTACAATTCGTGCAACAAGAAAAACAATGTAACATTCATGTTGCAATTGTTGTTTATCGTTGCAACTGCTTGTTCCTGATTGGTTGTTTTCTCTGGGATGATGACATAAGCATCCATGGGGAAAGCCCAGTGGAGCAATGAAGAATAGAAACACCCCAATGCTCCAAAGAGCTCTTCAGGGCATTGATGAGCAGTTTTTTTTCCAACTCACTTCATAAAGTTATTAAAATTAGGTTCAGGAATAAACCATGAAGCCACTGGTTGCTTTAATCCCTGTAGAAACACTTCTAAAAATACCATGTTCTGCATGTAATACAGAGTATGCTGCGAGGTGGATTTTTTAACCTTTGGGGAAAAGCCGGCTAGCGGTTTCCCCCTGTTTCCTGGCTTTATGTTAACTTTGAACTTATATTTTCTCGAAGAACATGATCTGATTAAAAAAAAGTTAAAAGAGCCACAGTTTGTTTTAAAGATGATGTTTCTTACATTTACTGTACCTGATCGTGTTTTTAAGCCTCTGGCCCCATCTGTCACTCAGAGAACATGCTCAGCAGCTGCATTGCATTATGGTCAAATAAGGCTACTATAAACTATGAAATATCTGCCTAATCTGTGATGGATTCCTCCCAGTGTTAGTTTTGACTCTTTGGATGCCTTCAAATGCTATATTAATAAGGCCAACAAACAGCAACATACTTTGTGATGGGATTTCCTGCCTAGTTTCAGAATTCAAAGATGATGTCAGTGTGATGTGATTGTCTTTTGGTGTAGGCAAAAACCATTTGGGGACTTTTTTATTGAAAGTATGATCACCTTTCCACTTATGTTAGTTTGCATCCCTTACAGTGATCGTAGCACTGAATGTTATTTAATAGCGGCCTCTTTAAAAAGAAAAATTGTTTGTTGTGTTGTTTTCAGCCATCCTTCAAAATATTACTGAGTCTTTTACACAAAAATAGCAATACAAGAAGAAAGACATATTTTACTCTAGGAGCAACCCATGTGTCCTAAAAACTACTTCATCACACAACCATCTGCATTATCAATTACATTTTGAGAGAGACTTGTTGTCTTCCAGACTACGTTTAACGTAAATTGAAAAACAACTTCTTCTTTAGGTTTAGTATAATATCATAGTTTGTGTTTGAAGTGACACTATTTCTGGGGTTTCCCTTTCCCTGTAGTGTGTTATATAGGTTTTAGTGCATGTAAATGGTCTGCAAAGTGTAAAATCCCAAAGTTCCCCCCAGAGGGAGTTTCTCTCCCACACAATCCCCCCCGGTCTGAAATGCTTCGACTGGACTCCTTGTTTACTTTCGTATCATAGTGACATCACTTTGTAACACTCAAGCCTGTATTGGCTAGCGTTCCAACACATTGTACATGATAGGCTTTAAGGCAGTATTTCACTAAGACGTTGACCAATCTCAACAGAGCTGGCCAGCTAACCAATCAGAGCAGACTGGGCTCTGGTTTAGACAGAGGGTGAAAAGAGGTGCTGCAGCACAGGCAGTATGAGAAAAATAAAGACTTTTTTGAACATTAAAGCAGTGGTTCTCAAACCTTTTCTGTCATGCCACCCCTTTGGAGAAAAAAAAAGTCGGGCCCCCCCAACACAAATAGTCACGCTCAGTGGCGGCGCCAGAGATTTATTTTGGGGGTGCTGTGGGGTAGCTTGACGTTTCATAGAGGGTGCTCAAACATTTAGGGTTTCCCATTAATGTACCGGTCGCTACAGTGGAATTTTCTACTGCAACAATCCCCACGCAAATACACAGTGTACCCGCGACTGTTACAATGAAGGCTCGATAATCAGCTCACGGCATATAGGTGTAAGCAGGGGTAAAGTGCTATTTTTATAGGTGGTGTGAGGACCTCACATAGGGGGGTCCGGGGGCATGCACCCCCGGGAAGATTTATTTTTAAATATTGAAGTTAAAAGCATCAATCTGGTGCACTTTGAGAGCAAAATGAAGAGATCTATGGATACCTCTCTCAACACCCATATGAAGCAGAACCGTAAACAGATTTACTTTTTCTTTATGGATATTTTACAAATCACCCTTTTAAACTTTATTCTTTTTTTACTGTCATATAGTATTTCATACCTGTTTTTCATTTATTCTCTTATTTTTTTATCTGTGCCTCGGAAATAATTGTTTACATTAATGGTGACCAAAATGTTTGAGACCCACGAGATAACTTAGACTAAAGTTAACTATCTAAACACTAAGAGAGTCCTTTAGTTCGCTGAGCCTCTCAGTCTGACAGGAGAGGACTCTCCTCCACTTTGTTGTTGAAAAAACTCCTTATATCCGTTAGCGTAGCTCGCTAGCACCAGAAGCTAACAACAACGATCTCCGGTACCGGTGCGCTCTCTCTCTCTCTCTCTTGTGCACGCACACAAAATGGCTCGTTCCACACACACACAGAGCCGAGCTTTAATGAAACACAGAGACCCAGACGTAATAGTACCGTATCATATTATTTTCGAATCAATCATTTTTCAAATTATGATTTTTTGCTTTTTTTTTTAATCTTTTTTTTAAAATAACCATTTTCCTCCTGGTCTCTCGTGCCCCCCCTGTCATGCCTCTGCGCCCCCCAGGGGGGGCGCGCCCCCCACTTTGGGAACCACTACATTAAAGCATGTAAACATGTTATAGTAAAAGCACGAAATACAAATATGAAACGTGAAAATTAGCGTAAGAGGCCCCCTTTAATTAGTTGAGTTGCGCATGAAAATATGTTACATATATGACATTGTTTAAGTACATAAGTAAGTTAAAAATAGGTCATCAACGTTTTAAGAACACTGATCGCATTGGGTGATCAGGAACATCATTTTAAAAAGACCCTATAAATAAACATTAATTCAAACCAGATATATAAACAAATAAATGCACTTTTTGTGATTATAAAGCTGTTGTTCCATCTCTTGTTTTCTTCATGGGTTCTTGTGTATGAATGATAATCTGTGCTCTTGTTATTTGTGGCCGCCTCTCTTGAATCCTCCCTTAAGGCATAAATAAAGTATTCTGAATTGAATATATTGAAAGCAGGCTTCATCTGAGCCCATTGTTGTGCCGCCCCCCCAACGGAATGAATCTCCTTCTGGTTAATCTCAGATTCACCACCAACAATGCTACACCAACAATGCTCTGTGTTACTGTCTCACCTTTATTTAGCTGAAAAACAAACCACCACCCCCCCCCCCACAATTTGCTCATATTGTGGGGCTGTGGCTGCTCCGCCACCACGGGGCTCCTGGTGGAGGTGCTGAGGGAGCAGGCAGAACATTGTTTAAACTACAGTAAAACACAGCTCCCTTCAGCTCCCACATCAAAGGCAGAGGATTACCAACAGCCTGCTGTAATGAGACCACGATGACTTGAAATCGCTGGGACGGCTCGGTACACTCCCCCCCCCAAACCACAGCATCGTTACCACGGTGGAACACCCTGAAAGACAACAGTAATCTAGTAATGTGGGTTTCTCTGGATGTAAACTGCTCTGCTCTGCTGGATTCTCCATGTGTGTGTGTCGGTGTGTGTGATCCTGCTTGTAGAGCAGTTTAATATCTGCGCTTTAATAAATACCCGGCGTTTTGAGGATAGAATCAGTTTTCCTGCAACGAAAGAATAGCTCTGCACAGAAATAATTATATTTAGCACTCACTCCTTTTCTTCTCTCAGTTCACTTACACTGAACTAAATAAACCTCCAATAATGTAAATACACCTTGTGTGTGTGTGTTCATGTTTCTATCATCAATTCAGGTCTATGTAAGTAGGTCTTGTAAAGAGATTAGTTTAGTTATATTTTTCTTAACAGTGTGTTTGAGGCATTTTGCCTTTTTTTTGTAGATAGTTACAGTATAGAGGTGCAAAAAGAAAATGCAGTGAGAAAGAAAAAATGGCACGACATGCAAGAAAAGCAATCTGATGGAATGAAACCACTAAGCTACAGGATGACTTCAAGTACTGATAATTATTAAACGCTATGATTTACAAATGGTTTACTTCACTCTCAGTAAAGTGCTCCTTTAGGTGGAATTTTATTAAAATCTTGCCTCGGAATATTATTGTTTTGGGATTTGGTAAACAACAGCATACCCCTGATCCGTTCCACCCTCATCTGTAAAATAAATTCCTAATAAAACCAAATATTAGTCATAGGGGACAAAGATCCCATTGCATCATTAAAACAGTGTTTTTTTTGCATTGCTTGTCATCCTAGAAGAGGGATCCCTGCTCTTTTGCTCTTCAATTGCTATCCGGATGTAATTTCTTTTTTGCCACATATATAAATCTAATCAATTTCACTGTTCTGTTTGTGATCTCCTTGAAAAAAGCTGCATCTTCTTGCACCCTTTCATTAAAGGCTTCATGTTTCTGAACGGTGACCAGCTCAAATTGTTTCATTTTTAAGGCACGAGTACATAAAACGTTGCAGTATTTCAAGACAAAAGCAAAGATTCTGAAAAGAGGTAAACAAAAAAAACAGCTGGGGGGAACTGCAAAAGAAAGAATTGACAGAATACAATGGGTTGAATATTATTGTTTTTGTTGTCAAGGCCTTATCCTTTTGTCTGAATATTTACATTTGTTGCCAAATAGCTTGCACTTTCATCTGTGACATTACCTGCATTTTGTCTGTTTTCATATTAATAAAAACTTGTTTGCAGTCTAAAAATCTGTAAATTAGGTCGAACGTCACGTCAGACATTCATGGCCACAATAATGGGTTAATGAACTCATCTTTATTCATGCTGCTTTCATTTGCATTCACTTCTCCACAATTAATTAACGCTTCAGCTCCATTGTAAACAAATACAGAAACACACCGTGTATTTGACATTGTGTTTTGTCTCCGAACATGCTATTGCAGTAGCTAATAAAACCACAACGAGCATGTGTGTATCAAGGGATTGAATTAAATTGTCTACATTTGATATTCCTCCTTGCTCCCTGTGCACCGGTATTATCATCATAATCATCTCAGGGACTATAACATGTTCATTTAGCTGCATGTTTTATTCTACATTTGCATGTGTGTATGTGAGGCATGAATGCTGTAATTACGGCAGTTTTTTTGATGTTCTCTCTGTGCCCCTTTTTTTTTGTGTGGAGATGAGAGGAGAAAGTGACACGCTCCCTCACATGCTCTCCTCAGGGAACACTTATCAAAACAATACGCCAGCCATCATTCACACACAGCCCTGCATACTTTGCCACTTTGAAGTCTCCCCCGTCCTCTTGTTTTTTTAATCCCCCATTCTCCTTTTTTCTCTCAATGTAATCCCACTGTAACTGCAGGGACTCTTCACCGCCATTTGTCCGTACAAATACAACAATTAATCAACAAATAACAATACGTCGGGAGCCACTGTTTAAAATCCTAAAATGGGTTCAAGTGCTGGCACTGCCATGCTTCCCTGCGTCGGTGTTGCCAATCCCTGTAAAAAGTTAATGTAAGCGGGATTCACAGGGAGCTGCTGGTGATGAAATTATGGTGTAACTGATACCAACGTGCCGTGGTAGAGGAGTGCATGGCCGCCTTCGTCTTTGAAGGAGGCTCTTCCCATCCCACGATGCACTGCTGGAGAGGGCTCCTGTATGTGCTTGTACAGTACAAACGGACAGATGGAGGGCAATACTACACGAAAAGCAAGCAATCGTTTTGCCGCAATACAGAAAAACGGCTGCGAGTTCAGGAATTCATTGTGGATTGCACACAACACTGAAATATGTGGACGCTACTGTAAATATGTATTTACAGTATGGGGGGTTCATTTCATCAGGATATGTAATTTTATGCCAAGGTCACTGAGATTTCACATTTTTGAGATGCTGTGATTTCTTTTATTTCTACAAATCAGCATTTTATAATCAGGTTGTTGGCCTTTTGAGTCAATGAAATAGCAATTACATTAAACATAATACCAAATATGTTAATCATTTGAATTGTCAAATATTTATTTTATCTTTTTATTCATTTTCTTTTCTTTTTAAAAGAAAAATATTTATTCAATTGTATTTATTCAATTGTATTTATATTTATTGTATTTTATATATTTATTATATTATATTTATTTATTATATTTTATTTAGATTTATTATTTCTTGGTTTTGTGAATGCCTGTATATTATTACAGTTATTTATTTATTTTTGTTTCTTGAAAATCTAAGAAATAAAGTGTTTTTCTATATCCTAGTGTAATAACTACAACATTTAAATATTAAAAACAAAATGCGTTCACGACTGATTCGAATAGGTGATTTGTTAGAGGTTAGAAACAGATGAAATATTAAATTGTTGCACGGTTATTGCACACATCAGCCCAACTTTCTCCTGATCCCTCCGACCTCGCTTGATTACGATTTAATGCGGCGCATGATGCATAATAAAAACTGCACCGTCTGCAAAAATAGCAAGAGGAAGAGTGTAAACAATGGGGCTGTAAGAGCTTCCGAGGGGGAGGCCATATTAAACCCACGGCTACAGGGGTGCCAAAAAACATGTTTTGATTTGGAGAGGGGTGAGCCAGTGTTGCCTATTACTATAGCAACAAGAAGACCTGGCTGCTTCAATCAGCTCTGGTGTGTCGGAGGCAGAGGATAGGCAGAGCAGCTCCAGCCGGGCAGACATGCAGAGTCCTCCTGGTTTTACTAATGAGGCCTCCACACATCCCATAGTGCTCCTGTCACCGGCCGACACGCTGCCTGTCTGCAGAGGTCAGCGAGCAGCGGCTCAAACAGAGCGACAGCAAAACTGGGACTAACATCCGGCATCAGATTACAGAGGGATTTTCAGAAGAACACACACATTTTATTTTGTTTAAATCGCTGTCACCAGAGTGTTGTGTTTCCACTGTCAGTAAACTCCTCTTCCTCTGTCACTAAATTCTACGTCTTTTGCATTAACTTACATGTCTTTACTTGTTTTATTCTTGCAATCATTGCAGCTCTAGCATATCTTTTTCTATGGTTTATTAGAAATGTGTATTTTGTATTTCTTTATTTAAGAAGGGACAATGCACATTAATGAACTTGAGTGCCTAGTCCGTCGTGTAAATGTGCCAGATCTAGCCATAGAGGCTCATTTGGATTTTGAAAGTGCAGTTTGATGGCGTTAAAATAAAACATACAAGAGCACATAAGCACAGAAAAACACATGAGCACAATGGCAGCACTTAATTAAGCACAGGTAAATGCACATGAACAGGATAAAACACAAAAGCACATACATAAGCAAAGATACAAGCAGAATGTATGAAAAACAATGATATAAACCTTACTCCAGTTTGTGAGAGCGAGTTGGATTGTCCAGTAACCACTGTTTTACACATTTGTAAAAAGATTTGAGAGATGTCATTTTCCTTAGTTCTGTGGGTAA
Source organism: Dissostichus eleginoides (assembly GCA_031216635.1). Classification (NCBI taxonomy): domain Eukaryota; kingdom Metazoa; phylum Chordata; class Actinopteri; order Perciformes; family Nototheniidae; genus Dissostichus; species Dissostichus eleginoides. The sequence goes on along the minus strand of CM062268.1, from coordinate 9,483,209 downwards.
AGTGTTCCGTGTGCTGCCCGAGAAGAAGAGGCTAACGAAGGTAAAATCAGATTCAGAAATCCTTCACTCGTCCTACATGGACATTGTAACAGCAACGGGTATAGATCAAAAACCGAAATAAAACAGTATTAAATAAAGAAAAAAAATCATATGAGAACACGTTACACACATTAAACATTAATAAAGATCATGTTTTGTGAAGCCTGTTGAATGATGATGAAGTGACGGAGACGAGGATTTCATCACCATAGAAGAGTAGAGAGCCGGGTGATGGTGTACCAAAAGCATGTTTTATATGACACACATACAATTTGAGCTATTGGCAGACCACTTGAAGCAATTTGATTGATATATATATTTTTTTTAACACGGACAGTGCACATTAATCATCATTGCAGTTTCCATCTTCAATATAAATATGCCAGAGGTAACTTAAGAGCTGTTTTGTTAAATATATATATTTCTTCTTATTTTTTCAATTTTTGAATTATGATAATACACTTTAGTGTAGTTGTTATTAAATATAATTATATTTATTAAGAGTTTATAAGAAAACAGTATTTGTTGAAATGATATCTTAATTGTTATTATTACAAGTGTGTTTTTTCATCTATTTTCATATATTACCTGTTACTTAGGCACCTCCACTTATGGTTGTCCACGGCAGTAAACAAGAAAAAAATATATATATTATTACTATATTTCAAATCTATATCTTACTGACTTTGCTGACCATTTTGTAATACAATTAGAATAAACAGTGGTGAGGTGAACACAGTGTACTGTAGTGCAGTGTTGATATCTTAACTGTAAATGTGTATTCACACATTCCACTTTTATTTTTAATTAAAGATGGTATTTTTCTTGAAGGTTATGTGTTTCAACACGTGTGTGTGTGTGTGTGTGTGTGTGTGTGTGTGTGTGTGTTTGTGTGTGTGTGTGTGTGTTTGTGTGTGTGTGTGTGTGTGTTGTGTGTGTGTGTGTGTGAGACCCCAGTGATTTGTTACGTGTAAAGAACGATGTCTGTGGTGGCATCGGTTAATGCATTTTTACTCAGATACACCTTTCAGTATACATCATGCACAGTGGGAATGGATATACAGGGTTTTGTACTGCACTAATATTGTCAAATGAGGAGCTGTATTACTCCTATGTATACTTTAAATATAAACTGATCAGTCTTTCTCTTTAAATATCAACGACCTGGATACTGATGATTCACAAACGGACTCTTATGAGTGGCAGAGTGAGCTGTGAGCATCTATCTTGTTTTGGATTCAGATCATAGAAGTTACTTTTTGAATCTAACCTCACTGCTCTTTTGAATCCTTGCAGATTCAAATAAAGCATTTGAATCTGTGTCTGTAAGGACTACTTTATGTGTGGAGGTTGCTTAAGTTTCTTCTACTAGCTTCTTCTACTGTACATCAACCAGAAAGGAATATAAGTTAGATACAACTAGGTTAAAAAAAATGAGGATGGGTGAACACACTGGGGGATTAATAATAAAGTATATCCTTAACTTCAATTGAACTTAATTTCCTTCAATACGTATATCATGAAGAAATATATTGTGTTAGTCATTACACTTAATAAAACCATTTTAAAAACAGTCCAACCATCAACACAGTGACATAATATCTATATTTCTTGCAATTTCACACAATGTTTTTTTAAATTATATTTCCCACTTAAGATACAAACAAAGTAAAGTGTTTAATATGATAAAACATTTGAATAGAAGCTGTAGAAATAGCCGGTAACTTAATTACTAAAATAAAAAGTTTAATAAAGTGACTTTACTTGGGATTGTATTCAGTGTTTATGTTAGCAGGCTAAATGTTTTAATTCAATTGAGAATCTTTTAAAGTTAATCCAGCAATACACTAAGTAGCATAAACTGAGGTTAAAGTGGGAACCATTCAGAAAAGCAACATATCTGGAGTTGTTATAGATTTTAAGTGGCTGTCTGTCAGGTTATGATCCTAGTTGTAGGTTATGCTTTATTAACTGGTGATAATTTACAACAAAGCAGTCCCAGGCTGGTGTTAATGTGTAATGATTAGCAATCAGTGGAAGACCGATGGCAGGCCAATAGAAATAAAAAAGTTCCCCTACATAAACCAATGGTGAGGCCACATTGTTACAGCGCTCAGCGAATCCCCTGCGGATCTGATGCAACAGGGCTGCAACTAAAGTTACACCTTCGAACTGCAACATGATGTCCTTCCGCTGCGGCGCTACGAAAACTAGTACCTGCTTCACCGTCTGCTTAATTCTCCCTGAATGCTCTCCACACTGTCTCTGGTAAACTCTTTAAGGATGTTTAGGGTTTTAATAATATATTCTACGTGTTTTTATTATGTTTTTTTTTAGCGTGACGGGACTTTTAGGTAAGATAGAGTTCATGCCCATGTTTTTCTGTCAACAACTTTTTACCGGCAGGCAACCTACTATGTTTTAGTTACGATATACATTTTTTTGCAATACTTTCAGCATCTAGATAAATCCTTAATACTGTTAAAGCGAAATTATAGTCAGTATGTCATTTTAAATGCATCTTATTTGTACTTTATGTCAATATTACCATGAAAAGGCAACTTGAATAACATACAACTAGTCAAATGAAAGGAGAAAATTCAGATGAGATACAATAACAGTGTGTTTATACAGTGAGGGAATGAGGAGATGTTATTTGAGCGTGTCTCTGGGTAATGGGAAAGTCCCCAGGTTCATGACGTAACGGCCAGCTGAACTCTGTAAACTGCGGATGAATCTCGTCTGCTGTGATCCGGTCCGGAGCAATAGGAGTTTGCAGAAGTAGCGGATTTAAAAACTTTCTGTCTGCATTTCTGTTCGTCGAAATAGCACTTGATGAAGACTCCCTGACTATGAAAAGGGAAAATATGGCTTTTTAAACTGCGACCGTCTTCCTCCTCACCATAAAGCTCCGCGTGCTTTGCTCTCGCGACACACTCCAAGACTATTCTGAAACTATGGGGTGAGTAAGAAGTGCTTTCTGGCTTTGGGGGAAAGTTAGGTGAATAAAGTCTTACTAAAGCTAACAAACCACTTTAGACACTCTTTAAAATAACATTTCATTTAATCCTGAATTTATTTTGTATTAACATCTTTTACAGGACTTTATTAGCCTTTATTAGTATTTTAAAATAACTATGTTAAAGTAATTGTGACACGTTTTAAAATGTGAATTTATTTATTTTTTGTTCCTTAATACTGTTTTTAATTTGACAACTACTACTTACATTCTGAAAAATAACTTTCTATCTATGTATGTTTTAGTCTATACTTAGGTTATGAAGGTAGTGCTTAAGACTATATCATGTTTTGAAAAATTGCAATGTTTTTTTATTATCTTTTCATGTTTATTGTTTGTTCAAAGTATTTCAACTAACTGTTTTTAGTTTTTTTTGGGAAAATGTTATGTTTTGACATTAATCAGTAATGGCTTCACAGCATGAGGTTACAGGTGCTCACAAATGTAAAGGGTTAAGTTGAACAGAATACACTTTTATAATTATTTTATTTTTGTTGTTTTAGCTTTCAAATATTTATATACATTTTAATTTTTTACTTTTCGGGGAAATATTTAACGCTTTATTGGATGAAATTTGAAATGTACATTAATATATATATATATAGATTTTTAACATTTGTTTATTTTCCTAATTTCTTTCCCACAGGTCTTCAGGTGTTTCCACAATTATTTCATCCACCCATTGCATGGTTTTCGCTTTTGAACAATTTAATCGAGGCAGAAGACACAATGGCGGCATCGATCCTTCGCAGGAATATTCCTCCCATTTCCACAAGCGAGCTTGGCGCTCCCCCTCTCCGACAGGCTAGCCATAGCCAATCACGGCCAAGGAAGGGGGCGGAGCCAGCGGAGAGGCAGAACTTAATTGGTGAGTTTTGCCAAGACGCTTTTTTATTTTTCCACATCCCGAGGTCGGAGCCGCAGTGCAGCACGGGGCTAATGTCGTACAGTGAGTACAGCTAAGTGGATATTTATCGAACGCAGACGATGCTGTTCAATCATTTTCAGATGATCGGTTAGTTGTTCACTTGGATTTCTCGGATGTATTCTTTCATTTTGGGCTTATTTTCAATTTGATTTATCCTCTTTGCGTGATTTAAGATTTTTTTCCTAAATTTGTAGTTTTTATTTCAGCTATTTTACACAATCAGCTGAAATAAAAAAAATGGATTGCTTTACTGATTCTATGATTCTTTTTTGTTTTTTTTCATAGGTGATGGTCACTCAGATTGGATGACGGAAAAAGTTGATTTGTCTTCATTTGTGTCGACGACCGAGTCTTCTCCCAGCTCATCCCTTCCACCCTCGCCGTTAGAACAAGATGTCAAGGTGCCCTCGGATCTGGAGGTCATGACCTCTCTACTGCAGGAGGAGCTGGCTCAGCTGGAGGACTACTTCCGCTCCGAGACCACAACCACAACAAACAAGTTGGAGAAATCCTCAAAATGTGACAAGGGTGCTCAAGCCATGGGCTCCCAGTCTTATTATCAGTTACCCTACAGCTCGTATGGGACCAGCCAATCAGAAACCAGCCCTGTGGTTGTTACCTTGGCAACAGGGGAACTGGACCTGGCCAGCTTCTGTGGCGGTCCAATCGCCAGAACCAAAATTGCACGACCTGCTCCGTACAACTACCACCACCGCTACCACCACAATAACGGGCGGAGGATCATCAGCGAGGCAGTGAAGGTCGGGGAGGAAGTAGGACTCGATATGTGGGGCTCGAGGGGAAGTTACTCAGGAAGCGCGGAGTTGTCTGTGAACCACTACTCCACGCTGAAGACAGTGAGCAAGAACAGCTTCAGCAGCGTCAAGAAGGTGAGAGAATGTGCTTTATCGTTGAAGGAAGAGGAAAGTTATTGTTTTTCCGAGGGAATGTTTTGCAGCGAGGAGATCGCTCGAGGGTTTTGTCTGGGTGGCTCGTACGACAGCCACCACAAGCGCGAAGGACAGTTGATGCACAATGTGAAGGTCAATGTAAGTTATGACAGCACGGGGCTGGAGGTCTTGCACTGCGGTAAAGATGGAGGACTTTCCGGGGGGATTCCCCAAGAGACAATGGGCCGGAGACGGCTACTTCCACCAGTCCATGGCCAGCACGGAGCCTTACCATAGCTTTATAGGGGACCTCGACCAGCCGTCACAGCCTCAGGCTGTGGAGCCCCAACATGGCCACTACCTCTATCCAGAATGCCTTGCAGACCAAAGCTACGAATGTCTGTCCAGAGGGGAGGGGGAGGGGACGCTGATGGGTGCCCCCATCCACCGCCCCACCCAGAGGCTAAAGGATGAGCACTGCTCCATGAAGCCGGCTCTGGTAATGGGCAGCGTTCCTGTGGAGGGCGTCCCCGGAGAGAGGAAGCAGAAGAAGAGAGACCAGAACAAAACTGCTGCTCACAGGTAAGCTTTTCTTTTCTTCTCCTCCTTGTTTTGAAAGCATGCCTCAAAAACGTATACAAATTAGACTTGTAGTCAGAAGTGAAAGTTTGTCAATAGTGTATGAATGAGTGAATGTGAAACTGAACATGGCAGGAGTGTTACATAAAGCTTTAAATGTCCTGCAGTGTGTAGGAAGGGAATGGAAAGTCCCTCACTGCCTGCCAAATTCAGCCCCACCTAACCATTTATTTAAGTCTACTCTGTCTGTGTATGAGATGTGAAAAGCTAAATATGCAGGAAAAGTCTTAAAAATGATAGTAAAAAGTTGGAAGAAAAAGAAACTGATCAGAGTTTTCTCAGGGGAAAGATGTCTGTGTGATGTAGCTCAGGGGTCACGCTCACAAGGATCATTAACAAAGATGCAAGGCAGCAGAAATGTGGAACTAAGCGGTCCCTTGTGTTGCAGGTACAGGCTGCGTAAGAGGGCGGAGCTGGACTGTCTGGAGGAGGAGCTGCACGGCCTCGAGGGGCAGAACCGGGAGCTTCGTGACAAGGCGGAGTCGGTGGAGAGAGAAATCCAGTACGTCAAAGATTTACTCATCGAGGTCTACAAGGCTCGCAGTCAGCGGCTCAAAACAGACGGCAGTGCCTGAAAAAAATGAATAAAAGAAACGCCCACACTGAACTCCCCAAAAACCAGCACCAAGAGAAAAATCAAGTCAAGACTGGCTTTTTCGTCTCACAGGAATGAAATGGTAGTTGCATGATTTTGATAGTTCTTTTCTAAACAACAACAAAAAAAATATGTTCCAAGAGGATGACCCAAAAAAAAAGGAGAAAGAAACGGGGAAGTTCCAAACGAGTGACTATTTCTAAGAAGCCTTAGTGAGGTGGAGGAGATGCTGGACTTGTCCGTGACCACTGTGATCCGAACTGCACTCACAGCCTTGCGATGACTGACTCTGTGCTTGCGATGATTTTACAAACTGAATTAGTTAGTAGTGACGGATTATGCTTGTGGTTTTTTTGTGACACACACACATCGAGGCAGATCCACGCTAAATATATATTTTATTTTATATTTTTACTTAATAATGTTCATTTATCATTTGCTTTCAACAATCAAATGACTGAAATAAAAGGGATTGCTGGAAATAAAAAAGAGTGTGCTCTACAAATCGGAAACATTTATAAAATTTGCATTGCTAAAATGTTGAGTATTTACACTCTTTTTACCCCCCCCCACACACCCAACACCCCCCCCACTGAAATACCCAATGCATGTTTGATTTTGGAAAAAAAGCATGTGCGAGTGTTATTTGAAGGCAATATTCTGTTAACTGCATGGCTTCAAGATCTCCAATTTCAACTGATTTCTCATCAGCTGGCGACTTTCCCCTGAGCCCCCCGCCCCCAGCCCCCCGCCAGTGTGATTCATGCTCAGGCCTTTTTTTTTCTTTCTTTCCCCGCTATGTGAAACATTCACTGGCTTTATTTCCTTTCTTTTCTTCTTCTCTTGTCTCTTTCGGCTGTATTTCGCGGACAAACAATCACCTGTTGACGCAACAATAAACGTTGTTGGGTAACTTCATGGGAATGTTCCTTTCAATCGATCAATTTGTCTGAAATTCAGGTCCTTTTACTAATAACCGATGTCAATGTCAGGATATTATACATCAGGAAAATGACAGCCAAATAAACCAAGTTATGTAGTATCATTGATCTCTGCCTTTTGGACTGTTTTTCACTGCATGCTGCTCATTCATTCCGCAGACATTACAACACAACTGTCCATACACTGAAACAACTGGAACGTTGACTTTAATTAAATGTATTATGTCAACAGATTCCATATAACTATATTAGGTAAGTTGACAGCCAGAGTATAACATTTAAATAGGTTCAACTTAATATTATTGCTTTCAACTAACCTAATACTGTTATGTGGAATCTGTTGACATAATACATTTAATTGAAGTCAACGTTTGAGTTTTTTCAGTGTATCTCACACCCAAAACAGCACACACAGAATAAGAGGGTGGGATTAAGAGATAGAGAGGGGCACTCCCATTACCCTGCCCATAATAACTGCTGCCCTCTTTCTGGGCTGCAATGCAGTTAAAGTTATTTCCCAGGATTCACCGCTGGACGGCAGCACAGCAAGACAGCACTGAAAAAACTGAAATGTTCACTTTACCTAAACTGTATTTAAAGAATTTCCCAATTAGGGATTAATAAAGTATATATCTATCTATCATCTATCTATTAGGTTAGTTGAAAGCAATCATATTAAGTTGAACCTATTTAGACTTAATAGTATTGCTTTCAACTAACATTATACAGTTATGTGAAATCTGTTGACATAATTCATTTAAGTCAACGTTTCAGTTTTTTCCGTGAGGTTTTGATTGACATCTGAGCATCAAAACAACATGTTCCCTCTAGACGCAGGAGCTTGGATCGAGGCAACTTCTCCAAACAGAGAGGGAAATGTTCAAATGGAAATACTAATAAGTATCTTTAATGTTTTTGTTACCAATATTTCAGCATTATGATTGAGCCTAAGGGCAGGAGTGATATCAAAACTCCGGCAGTCAACAGACAACATAATTTGCCTATCTCATCTCCCAGCTCGTTGAGGGTGGGTGGGGTGTGTGTGTGTGTGTGTGTGTGTGTGTGTGTGTGTGTGAGAGAGTGAGTGTGTGTGTGTGTGTGTGTGTGTGTGTGTGTGTGTGTGAAATCTCTTGGTATCTCTCCTAGCAGTCGTAGGCCTTTCAAGTGCATGAGGCAATATCACACAATACTTGCAGGAGGAGGAGAGATGCGAGTGAACTATCAGAATAAGAAAGTAGAGGGTTGACAGAGAATGCCGTTAAATCTATTGATTCTCTCTGTTTGTTTGTTTGATTTATGTTGCAGCCTGTTCAATAATGATCTCCGCTATTGCATATTACTCATGTCAGATGAGTTCCATTGATTTGTTAAATAGATGATACAATAACATGAATATAAGGCAGAGAAGTGGGCTAAATGACAATCTAAAAAAGCATATAAATATAGCGAATACATTTAAAATACATGTTGAGGGAAAATGTATCATTTAAAGTTGGATTTATTTAACATTTTAATCCACTAACATTAATACGGAGCCTACTTAATAATATTTACGTCTTGTTGAAACACTAATAACGAGTTATATATTGTTTAAATCTTCATAGCTCATAATATCTAAGATGATAAGTGTAATCTAAGGATAAAAGCACATGTAAAAACAAGAGAATATGTGGGGAAATACAATGAACAATGTACTATATATACATTATTCAAATAACATATTTTCTGCCAATTTTTTCAGTCATACGTAAAGATACCTTAAACCAGAGCATAAAATAACTATACAAAATGATAAAATAACAATTTAACCATCCTGGTCTTTTTTCCCCAAGCTTTAAAAAAAGGACTACATTGAAATAAGCATACCATTTTGTCATTGACAGATCACTAACACATTACTGGATTTTTAACAGACAGTTATTATAGAATCAGAATTAAGTTTATTGTCAAGTATGGTGCAAAGTTAAATAACTATTTATATATACAAATATATAAAAAACGATTTATCATTTAAAAAAGAAAGAGAAATATTTACATGGAATAAATATACGAAAAAGGAAAATATGACAAAGTACAGTATATTAAAAGTGGAGGGCTGTGTAGATTTGAAAAGAGGTTGTTATACAGAAATGTGCAGAATATCGCTGGGATGTGCAGGGTTCACAGTATTAAACAAAACAAGATTTTGCTCACATGATGTGCATTAATGGGGTGAGTCAGTGTCAATAGATATTGTTAACTCATTATAATAAGGACAAAACTGAAGAAAATGTGACCTGTTGTCTTCCTGTTGATGTTTTTAAAGTCTGGCTACTTCAAGGGTCAGGGGAAAGATTCCTTTACAAATAAACACACTTGATACCCCTTGATACATTTGCTATATACATAAGATTGATTCAGAGCCATAATTGTGCTTCATTACAAATGTTTTAATTTTGAATTGAACAATATATGTTCAATCTATCAGCAGCATGAAGCTGTGTAGCCTGTATGCATTCTGACATACTAAGCAAACAATATAGTATTACCAAGAATCAAATCCATATCACCCAACACATACGAGTAGGATACAAGAAAATAATCATATAAAATATTGTTTAAAACTTACTGGATATGCACATTTGAACACATTTCAAATGAATGGTTCTAGTGAGAGTGGTGGAAATACCGTGTCTACAGGGAGAAGTGAATCCAGTTTTAGTGAGCGCACATATTTCCATTCAGATTTACTGTACAGAGATCTCTCTCACCACCAGGTGTCCCTCTAAGCTCAGAAAAAGCCACGCACAGCTGTTTCTACAGTAGTCCTGCAACAAGAAATAGTGTGAAAATACCACATTCCAGTACAGATGTTTAGCTTTGTACAGTTTTCTTTCTAAAAAGGTCCAATTAAATCAAAACTAATTACAGAAGAAGAGGCATAGAAGCAAAAAAGGAAGGAAAAGTAGTAGAACACCAGTGATGGAAGAATATAAAAAGCTGTTGAAATGTTACAAATACTCTATTAACTTTTTGTTGGCGGGATGTCCAATAAAGTGTTTCCACTAAAAGATAACGCATGCAAGAATATTCCCAGGTAGTTTCATCTATAACATGTATTCCATAAACCAAGACATTTGTTTTGTATGTAAGATCTTATACAACAGGGCAACTACACTAAGCAACTAATAAAAGGAACTGCATTAAAATGGTTTAAGTACTATTTATCTGAACGGTCTCAGTTTGTTAATGTTAACGACAAATTCTCAATGAAATCATAGTTAGTTACCACAGGGTTCTGTACTATGACCTATTCTGTTCACCTTATATATATAAGCCAAAATCTTCATGAATCACTTTCATTGTTATGCAACTGAAACCCAATTATATACCGATCAAGCCAGAGGAAACCAATCACATAATTCTTTTTAAATATGCCTCAACTCAGATGACCTAAACCTTTTCAATGTTAAAAACTGAAATATTGTACTCTGCCCAAACACCAAAACAATTAGACTCGAAATAAGAAGTGGACGTAGTGCGTTGATGTCTCCCTATTGATTTTTGGACTCTGGTTTTGAAACCTTAAATTGGCTAAGGTCATACAGAACATCTTTCTTCAAACACTCTCACACCAGGCAGGTACATGTATGTGTCAAGCTGTGAGGTCAGGAATCTAAAAGTATTGTTACTTATCCTAAGTAAACTACCAGCTATTTTAGTTATATCAAGGAGAACCTAAATTGTCAATTGGATCGTGATGCTAGAAGTTAAGTCAGGTGATCGACAATTCCTTACAATACATCCTCTTGGCACCTTTAATTTCTGTCCCAAACTTGGTGACAATATATTCTTAATATATAGAGTTTTTTTTACTAAGGAACTTAAACCTTTGACATGCTGGTGGCATTTGAGAAAATATCACTAAAATCACTGGAAAATATCCTTAAGGGACATGGAAATCTTCAGACATCTCACAAAAAACACAAATGTCAACCTTATTGTGGCACCAGTGGAAATGTTAGAGGATCACCAAAGTGTGTAGAATTTAATATCTGGGGACCATGAATGTCATCTTAAAATATATGGCAATTCTTCCAATAGTTGTTAAAATATTTTAGTCTTGACCACATTTGTTGACCATCATTTCAACCCCTAGAATAATATAAAAAACATGTTATCATTTGGATCAAACCGTCTCACTTTGCCAATGTTGAATGTTTTGTCCTTAAGTCATCGAGTGTTCAAAATGAAAAGGGCGCATCCTCTGGGGAGCTTGAAAACATTTAGTCAATTCCTAGCAAAACCGAGAATGGATTTGGATATTTCTTGTATGGGAACAAAAACAGGACGATTCATTCTTAAATACAAGAAGCATAAAACAGCTAATTTTATTGTAGCTATTACTTTGTGGTATACATTGCCTTGACTCAAAGTGATGGTCAAATGGTGACTACTTCACATGATAGCAAATCGCTAAATTAATTTCAAAGACAAAAATCATCAGTTGGCTTGTGAAAATCCACACAAAAAGTCATGGCAATCTGAACATTATTTGACCAACGTATTGATGGGCTTTGCTGGAAAATCAGGAGCTTTATGATTTGCGTGAGCTCATTAGGCATGTAGCTGATTTTAATGAGAGTCTTATTGAGAGAACATCGAAATGAAAGCAACTTCATTCTTTTTCCTAGAGAAGTCTGACCTCAACAGAAGTCATACTCACATTGTCATTGTATACTGTTTTTGCAGTCAGTACACAAACAAATATATTACTGGAAATGATGCAATACATGCACAGATGGATGTAAACCTAATGGTAACCTTGGAACACTGCTGCTAATTAAACTGAGAAGAAAAGTTAAATAAAGCTTCACAGTTCATTCCTGACCTTGTAAACAAAAGTTGATACACCAATCTCATCTCATGCTCAAGGTTGTCTATAATCATCCACATTTTTGTATTTTTTTCCTGCCGTGAACAGCTCCTCAATTTCCTTTATGCATTGCATTGTGGTCCATCAAAAACACTCTGAAAAACAAGTCGTTGACTGGACTGGGTTTTGTCATTTTCAAGTGTGAATGCAGCTAAAAAAACTGCATGAAATTAGTTTTGTGTTCAGAACTGTGGCTTAAAACCCAGTTAATAACCAATAACATGAGGTGTCCCAAATTCCATATGACAACTTCCATCACCAGCAGCATCTATTAATCTCCATGCTCAGTGAAATATTGAAATGGTTGTGAGTATAGATACTGGCTTAAGAGAAAAAGAGGTAATACCAAGGCAACACAGGATCACGTTAGAGCCAGTGGGGGGTGGCGGGGTGGGCAATGTGGGAGAGGGTATGTGATGCAAGAACGGGGGGAAAAGAGAGGGAAGGGGGTGGGGGGGCCTACAGTGAGACTTTAGTAATGGTGGAGAGCAGAGGATTATATGGAGCTCAGTGTTGCAGAATGGCCTGCAGCTCTGTTTGAGGCTGTGTGTACACCAGCAAGAAGGTTTTAAATATGTTATGAGCAGCATGTGCAGCCAGTGGGGGAGGAACAGTAGGGGGTGGGGGGTGAGGTTAATTCTGCTTGGTGAGTAGATGGGGGGGTAGAATAAGGCCAGTCTGGGAGAGACCAAACAAGTAGTGCAACTCTGTATTTTACCAGTACTTTAAAGGGGCCCTGTTATGCTCATTTTCAGGTTTCATAGTTGTATTTTTTTGCCTCTATTGGGACATGTTTAAACGCATTAATGTACAAAAAGGTTTTTTCATACCTCTTTTCACCCTCTGTCTGAAACCAGAGCCCAGTCTGATCGAATTGGTGAGCTGGCCAGTTATATTGTGAGCAAAGACAACTTTTCCTATCATGTGAATACAGCTTTATGGAGAGATAGGCCAAATACCTAGACGTGATCAGCACTGTGGCAAGTGTTCCTGTTGAAGGCCCTCTGCACACGTCTACAGGAATCAAACTACTGCTACAGCTCTCCGGAATTAAACCCTCAAGCATGTTGCACCTCTGGCCGCACCCATATCATTGATGTCAGAGCGGTTTTTTTCCTCAGCTGATTGAACGTCACCCAATTTTGATTAAATCGACTGGGTTCGATGTGTTTGATTGCTTTTCATTTCCTTTTACAGCACACAGCGTCACCTGTGTGTCATTTAATGTAAGTTGAGCTATAAAATTGCAAATTACATGGTCAAAAACAAAAATAAGTAGTGAATTTAGCACATAGTTGGGGATTCATCTCACTAATGACATGTACAAACTTTAAGATAGAAATATGTGTGAAAGAGGACAAACACATAGCCAAATCATAAAAACACTACTTTAAAATGATCACGATTGAAATGTTTCTGTGATAAAGCTTCTGAAATGTGTTGTACAAAAAGGTGTGTAAGCCTGACCTGAGTCTCTACATCTGGCACATGATCTTGTTTAGTCATAATATGTATATGTTTCGTAACTGGGTGTCATAACACTGTTTCTCAGGGTTTGCCAAAGGTTTGTTCTCCCATCAAACTGTGGTGCGAAGAAACAAACAACTCACAGCTATTCATCTACCCACGCTGGCCCAGCAAGCACCAACACATCTAGGGAATAGTTGTGACACATGAAAGAGGCCGACAGCTTGGGGAGTATTCTCTTTCAATGCTTTGTAATGGAGGAAGGCTTGACATTTAAAGAACTCACCCATCTCATCTTAAAGGTCACCTATTATGCAAATCCACTTTTTCATGTCTTTTATACATCAACATGTGTCCCCTCTGTGTAAAGGGATTCTGAAAGTTTCAGGAAAAAAGATTCTCTCTCTTTTTGTCCTGATCCATTTATATAAAAACCTGTCTGAAAATGAGCCGATCAGATTTTGGCCACTTTATGATGTCATAAAAAATGTTTGGCTTGTGTAACCATTAGCCAATAACCAACCAAGGTAACACCCCCCCTCACCTTATCACCTGAATCTCCTCCTAGAGGGCCATTGTGTTCTTTTTAACCAAATATCTCCCAGAGGGGCGTGGGGAGTGGCTCCTTATTTTCATCTAAAGTAACAGAGAGAGAATCAGCACTTTTGAAACAGGGCTGAAACAGAGGGGATTATGGGATGCCTCAATGGGTGATCTGTTTGGTATTTCAGCCACTTCAGAGACATGTTTTTATCTGAGACCTATAATATATTGATGGGAAAGAGTATAATAGGGGACCTTTAAATCAAGTCATGCTTTCTGGGGGTTTTTCAATGTATTTTTCAGAGATTTGCACTTTAACGTCAAGCAAGAAATAATTTAAAAAGACAGTGTTCAATAAACCAAAAGTTTATTGAGCTTTTTAATGATGAAAACGCACATGTTGTTAAAACAGCATGCATCGTGCCCACCACCAATCATATGACTTATAAAGTAATACAAATACAAGAGGTTATAAACTTTTAAACCAGAATCACATGACTCAAGTTCAGTTAACCAAAACTTTTCATACAATTTCAACTTTGAAAAGAGAAAAAACATTTTTGACTTGGTGGATAAATACAACGGTAAAATAATGAGCTTAATTGAAAAATTGCACTTTCAGAGAACTATTAATTCCTTATAATATATATAACCCCTCACTTTATAACCATATAAATGAATATGTATGAAACTGTCATAAAAAACCCCCCAGACATTTCATTCAAGGTTAAATAAGTTCACAACTAAGGTTTTGTTCCAAACCAATACATGTCATACAAGCTGTGGTCTACCACTTAATGACCATCTAGCATGGCAAAATACTCCCATCTTTTTTAACAGTAAAAAAAGACTATAGAAGACTAAAGATCAGGTCATCACAGAACCTCTTATAGAGTCTACACAGGGAATTTTGCTTGAGTAATTTTGTTTTCATTTCTGGGTTAAGTTTAACCTAGAAAAGAACATTTATGATACCCACTTAAAATAATAACAAACTAAACTCATACGTCTTAAACGAATCTGAGGATCAATTTATTACACCTAAAAATTTGCAAAAAGTTATAATATGCTAATACTAATTTATTTAAAAGCTTTGAATGGTCTACATCAGTGTCCCAACACCAAATATATATATTTAAAATGTATCTCTGTAAGGACATAACGGTAGGCCAATCAGATGGACAGAGGGGCGGGTTATGCATTTGTCAGACATGTTTAGCTTTAGCTTAGCGCAAAGACTGAATGCAAGGTACAGACCCAGCTATAAGTCAAGGAACGATATTCATTCTATGAAACTCTTAATATTGCCTTATTTACATGTTGTGTATTGTTAGCTAGCTGGCTAACTACCAGTACAGTAATAAATCAACTATGTTTTATTTGGGGAAAGCTGACAACTATAATGACAAGATTTCAAAAAAATGCTGCGTCACTGCTGCAAGGTTTGTTAGCTCTGGTGATTAAGATAACCATTTGTCAGGCCACAATGTTTTATTTTATTCAGCCCGTATTGAATACAGATGATACAATAAGTACTTTTTGTCATTTTTGACTTTTCTAGCCTTGCATTTCCCCCTGCGTCATGTCTTTGAGCAAAGCTAGCTAGGCTAAACACATTTTGAACGCTTCTCTATAGAACACAGAGAGATTAAACTGCATCCTCCCAGTAGGAACAACACATTATTCCTTAAGGAACTGGTCACAGCAGGCAACATATCAATACATTGACAAAGTAAAGTTTACATGTGTAGCAAACACTTAATAAGTGCTATGAAGTGACACACATGACACTCAAATAAAAATTGGATTTACTACTCATCACCATAAAATACTTATTTAAAAGTCCTCAGTACAAACGTCCTTTATAAGATCTGACATGGAAATTCTATGAGAAATGATCTTGTTCTTCCAAGAGAATAATCCTGTTCATGTAATCACAGGCACTTTGGAATACTGTATACAGCACTGAACTACAAACTGGTTCAGTGCTCCCTTAATATTACATAGTTTTATGGCACATCTTCTACCCAGCCTTATAAAACAATAGTTGACCCTTTAGACGGTCAAAAAAGCCAATTGTTTATCATAATAAAAAATATTCTCATAGAATTGTACATTTAAATCTCCACGGACACACTAACTGAGGACAACTTGTTACTCTAATGTAACAAACAATGGAAGTTTCACAGAAACCAAACTTATGGGAATCTAACGTTTCTGTGCGGGTTACAAAAAATACCTGATTGCAAGTCAGGCATTTTTACCACACACAAAACTCCAGATGCTTTACCTAAATGGCCAAAACTCAAGTTTAGAGAGAAATGAAACTCTCCATTTGAATTCAAGCCTGAACCAACTCAGAACATTACTGTCGGGTCTCCGTAAAGCCCTGCCGGGCCGAACTACCAGGGAGTCATCCAATTCGAGATTGAAAACTCAGGCTCCCCTGAGAAAGAGAAGGAAAAATAGTGTTAGTCATCAAAAGTCTGTATCAAATGTAAAATGAGTGTCTGCATAAGTGTATCAAGATTATGGTCTCCGACAGGTTCAAACAAAATGCTGCAAATACCAAACGCAGCAAGAAGCTCGAAACACAACGGAAACGGGGAAACTAAAAAGTGATGCACACAGCTGGGACTGGATTTTAAAGTTGGCCAACTTTCAATGTCACTGTTGTATTGGCTTATTTTAACAATGTGATCACATGATTCATTCTCAATATTATTGCAGATCTGCTGTAAGCTAGCTACCTAACCTAGTCATTTTGAATATACTGACAAAACGCTTACAGTTCTGAAACAGCGTTTGTGTTTACAGCAGTTGTGTTTGGTGAATGTTGCCTAAATGCTGCGCATGTTTTGTCAAGTTGGCATTTGGCACATTTGTGTTTTTATATTTCTGTTCAGTCTCCTAATGAAATGTTTTGGGCCGTTGTAGCGTTTATACACCTGTCGGCCACCATACTAGATGCATAAATAAGCGCAATACACATTAATCTAAACAAAATACCTAATATGAGAGTACATTTTATTGGAACACAAAGTCCAAGTTTTTTTTTGCCATTTAATGCAATATAGGGTTTCACATAAATATATTTGGAAAGTGTTCAATTGTTTGGCGGTCAGTATTGAACAATTTGGAGGTTTTTAGTAATATTATTCATTAAAATGACTTTATGAAAGCCAGATGATCAAGCATTATAACATTTGCTTATTTCAATTTTAGAAAAAAAAATTATGTTCATTTAAGTTTTTACAAAGAATAAAAGCATAATTTGGTTGAAAAATGCAGATTTATCTTTAAGTAAGCTAAACCATTGCTGGTGCATTAGCTTCAAATGGGCTAATATTTTCAAGTGCTAATTTCTTTTGGCGTCAATGGCCAAGGTACCAGAGAAACAGGTAGGTTTTCAGTCTACAACAGAAGATGTGTAGCTTTTCTGTTGTCCTGATATTAATAGGCAGCTCCTTCCACCATAATTATCATTCCGCTCAAGGTAAATTGTAGTCTTAGTAAAAAGTCATGAGGCGGTTGACTTGTAGCCTCCCTTTTATCCTCTCCTATTGTTATCAAGAATCTGAACTTAGTGTTCCACTGGAGGAAAGACATTTCAGTCCCTAAAGGGAGGCTCTGCAGTGACAGCAAGTACATTTAAAAATAGACCAGTCAAGCAAACTTAAGTAAAATGGCCCCAGCCTTTGTGCCGACTCATCTTCATGAAGCAAATTACTGTTTGACACGCCATAAGCATACCAGAATACTCACTGACAGTACTCTACAACAACATTGGAACAGAGAGGAGTCCATCTTTACAATAAATGACTTTAAAAAGGCCTATTCAATACTTCTTAAATAAAAAATAGCACTACTTATGCCTCCCTCCTAAAATGTCAGACATTTTTGGACTTTTATCAATAGAGCCTAAGTACATTTGTTAACCAAGTTTAGCATTGTCGTTGACTCATTATTAGTTCATGCTCTTAAGATGTGCTGCCCCGCCAAAAAGCTCAACCACAAACAAGAAACATCCGTGCTTAGTGTCTACAGCACTATTTGTTCAGTGTGTGTGTCTCCGGCTGTGTGGGAGGGGGTCTGAACTAGGGATGTTAAGATTCACCGATTTGCATCGGTGCACCGGCATGAACGTTCAAAATGCGAGTGCACCGGTTGAAAGAGTGCACATCGGCTACAGTTTGGGTTGAACTCGCGATGCATCGATTGTAGCGTCTTTGCATCGGTAAAAAAACGATTCATTCATATAATATCCTCTCATCCTGTCAGCACTCAGCGGAGACGATCTTTGATCTTTGCTTCGCCACTACGGAGGCCGAGAGTCTCAGTTATCAACAAACATGGAAGTCGAGGAGAAAGAGAAACACAGCGCACTGAAAAATACCTACAAATCAAACGTGGTTTGGCAACACTTCGGATTTTTCAAGAAAGACGGACAACTTGAAAAATCGCTCGCAAATTGTAAACTATGCCGTGCCGCTTTAAAGTACACAAGTAGTACGAGGAACTTAGCGACGCACATAAAGAGGCGACATGGGGTCTGCAGCTGAAAAGAAAAACCTGAAAGTAAGACATGAGTTCAATCACTCAGTGAGGTGTTATGTCAGAGAGAGTGATGTTTAGTATACAGCAGACTGTGACTGCCAATAATAGTTTAAATGTCTTCCTTACTGTAATCAGTTATGAAATACCTGTTTGTGAAAGGTTATTTGTATTCTTTATTGTTCATATAGAAACCACTGCTTTCTGCTCACTGGTGAGTTAGCCTATGAATGAGTGTTAAGCACATCAGGCTGGCAGTTGTATGGGCATTGCATTATGGTAGTTGTTATGTGCACATTGTTAATCATGGGCAATGCATCCTTAAATTGTTTAACTTTGAGGTGTTATATAAATTGAACTGTACTCTGGAGACAGAGAACACTACTACACTTGTGAAAAGGCCAGTTTGTGAAAGGTCCAAGTGTTTGTTTTTTTAAGGTAAAAAAGAAACAGCATAATGGGATGTGCAGTACTAGTAGAGAGAACCAAATATGTAAAGCACTTTTTGTTAATGTATGATTTGCTGCCTATAAGGAATACAACAAAATCCTCTGTCGTACCATATTGAAGTATCATTATTTTGCATCCTGTTGAATCGCATCGTATCGGCCCGAACCGCATAATGTTGAATCAAATCGTACTGTAACGCAACAGGGGTGAATCGTATCGTATCGCATCGCATCGCCTGGTGTTTCAAAGGTATCGTTAATGTATCGTAGGCAACGTATCGAGATGCGCATCGTATCGGCCTCAGTGATGGAGATGCACATCCCTAGTCTGAACTGCTTCTTAAAAACTTGATTAGTTTTCCCATAGCATGATCACGTGTCATTCACCATCATTTCCTACAAATTGAATTTGAATAGTGCTTTTAAGTTGTAACGAGCTGTTCTGAATGTCTTTTTTTATTTTTATTCAAAGCTTATTTTTTTCTCTTAGACTACCCCGTTAATAGAAGTGTGTGCATGTCTTTGTGAGCGGCAAACGGAGAATCGGGATTGATAAAGTTGGCCCACTGTCATTGTTGTTGGCAAGTTTCCTAAAGTGTACGTTTTATCAGCTTATTTTAACTATGTGAGAGTATGTGTTGTCGAGTTTGTGAAGATGTTTCTTAATTTGCATGTGTTTCAGCACATTTTCTTTCTTTATATTTGAATAGTTTTCTGAATCTGCAGCCCGTTTCCCCAATGGAAATGTTTCTGGCCTTTGTAGCTCATTTGCACTTGTCGGCCAACATACTAAACGCCAACGAAATATGGAGTGAGGCAGAATATTTTGTTAGATAAAACCATTAATGGTTTTCACAACATTCTTAAAAAAAATAATTGGATTTTAGATTTACAGTATAAAACTAATGTTAGTGTGGCCTAGTCTTTATCTGCAGCTGTGTAGAAATCCCAGCTTTAATCATAATTAATATGCATGCAAAAAATAGAAGCTAATGAAAGAGACCATAATGGTATCTAACAGAGTGTCCTACCATGGTATGAAGGTAGCTGCACATCTGCAGCAGACACTCCAGCGTCTCCATCATCTGCTCCTGGAGCAGCATTTGGAGTCTGCTTTGACTCGGGGTCATGCTGCTATTTAGCTGACGTACGGTGGCCTTCAGAGACACAGAAGCGCACTGGATGACGCTCATTTCTGAGAACACACACACATATATTACTATATTTTTTAGACTACATCCACTCAAACAGTCTTCAACATCTAAACTTTCCTAAAACCTATCTGTAAAATGGTAACTGACAAGAAGAATTATATTAACTTATTCTGACTTTTGGTTGAGCTTCTTAGTCTGTTGCAGGATTTATTTTTATTTTGGTTGAGTCAACTATTTAATTTAACACAGATGCTGAATGCCTGATACTACAGCTTTCATGCCATATATTGCCAATTAAGTGATAGCATGCATTATTGTCAGTATGTGACAACAAAGTGGGTTTTGGAAAGGTGACAGTATTTACCGTAGTGATCAGTGGCTTCGACGTCGACATACACACCATCCATCATTGTGTGTTTTAGAACCTATAAGGAAAACATAAACACTAGTTCAGGATAGAAGTTCACACACCGACACACACATTGTACTTTACTTGAATATTTACATTTTCTGCTGCTTTATACTTCTACTCAAGACGGAAATATTGTTTTTATTATGTAAGAGAAGTCGACTGCACTTTAATTTATATAACAATTTTGTAATTCAATACTTTTACTTTAAATGAAGGATATTAAGACTATGGTTCTTCTACTGTTACTATATAATGATTGTGAAGACTTCCACCAAAGGATATCAGTGGTGTTGTTCACTAAGAGTGGATCTCAAGGAACGCACACCTGGCGTCTTCAGATGTCTGGAGGCGTCTGCCTAATACTGACAGTATGATTGCTGTTCAGTTACATCAGTCAAATCTGTTTTTTGTACAAGACATTAAGGGGCAGATACAAATTAATAAAGAAATACCACTTCGTTTTTGACTTGGTGAGTCACCATAATACAAATACTGTGTGTTTGTTGACCCTTATAATGTTGTTCTGCTGTCTATCTGCGGAGAACACGCCTGTCTTGCCAAACAACATCTACAGTTTGCACTTAGAATGTGCTATTTCATAAACACAGTTGGAAGAAAAAAAAAAATCTATCTTTGTCTCCATTAGATTACCTTATTTGTGGCGGCGTGCCAGAATATTAAAGGGGCCCTATTATGATAATTTTCAGATTCATATTTGTATTTTGTGCCTCTAGTGTGACATGTTTCCACGCTTTAATGTTAAAAAAATACTTTAGTTTTTCCAACAGATGAGACGCCAGGAAATTTTAACAATAAGCGTTATTATACCACGATCATACCACAAATAAAATCTAGTTCTGTGAAAAACAGTGTGATGCATAATGACAGGTTATCCAAGGTGCAGCTCTTTGGCTGCACCCATGACAAATTAATGACTTGCTGTACAATGTGTTTAACAGAACCGGCTCGTTGCTTTTTGTCACATTTGTTCCTCTTATGAGTTGACAGATATACTACCTTGTGCACAAATAAAAACCTTCCTGCCATAAAAGCCTAAAACAAAGACCTGAATAACTTGTTTGACTCAAAGTAACCTACGTCTGAAATACCATGTGTCTCATGACAAACAGAGGAAACCCCATCATTACCACAGTTTAAGAGGGCATTATTTTTCTCATTTTCATTTTCAGATTCATATTTATATATTTTCTTTCTCTACTGTGACATCTTTCCATGCTTTAATGTTCAAAAAAGGTCTTTATTTTTCTCATACTGCCTGTGCTGCAGTCCAGTCTGCTCTGATTGGTTAGCTGGCCGGCTCGGTTGTGATTGAGCAACCACTAGAGATGTCCCGCACTTTATCTTATGACGTACGACTTCCTTATTCATGCGAATGGACAACCATTCAAGCCTCTCTACAATTATGGTGGGAATTTGGGGAATATAGCCTTTGCAGACCATTAACATGCACAAAGAAATATACAACTCACAACAGGAAAGGGAAAACCCCAAAAAGCTTAATAGGTCCTCTTTAGAGATGAAGGCATGCTCTCACCTCCAGGACTCTGATGTAGCCTTTCCCAGCACTGAGGTGCAGGCAGGTCTTTCCTAGGTTGTTGGTCTCATTAACGTTGGCCCCGAGACGGATCAGATCTGCCACCATCAGGTGCTGGTTGTGCTTTGCTGCATGGAGCAGGGCGGTCTATGAACAGAGAGTTACAAACATTAATGAGAGAATGTGACTTACTTGCTAATTGGACATAAATAATTGAGTATACAATATGATCCAACCAATCTTAACAACCCACCTGTGGCATTGATTATTTTAGAAGCAGAGTGTGTTGATTTGCATTGCAGAAGGTGGAGAAGGTATTTATGTCATTATTCTTTTAGCACATTAGTTCTTAAAACCTTAAACATGTATTTTACAGAAAGTATAAGCATAAAAGTTC
Source organism: Dissostichus eleginoides (assembly GCA_031216635.1). Lineage (NCBI taxonomy): Eukaryota > Metazoa > Chordata > Actinopteri > Perciformes > Nototheniidae > Dissostichus > Dissostichus eleginoides. The sequence goes on along the minus strand of CM062268.1, from coordinate 9,460,712 downwards.
TGATTGTCCAGAATTTGTTATGTATGTTATGTAATACAATACAGACAGTTAGGCGAATCTTGCACCCCTTGATATTTGTTTATGTTTTTTTTGCATTAACAAGAGATCTAATTCTTATAGTTTAAATAGCGTACCATTCCATCAGAGTCTTTGAGGTCCAGGCTGTTGAGCGCAGCCATCCTCTTTGCGATAGCGTAGCCTAGCGCCCTCTTCCCAACGCATACCACTTTATGGAGGGCTCTGAAAGAAACATCAGACATTAAAAAAATGACTTCACACTATCAGTATTTCCTGACACCAAAAGGCAGTCCTGTAAAAGGGTAACAGGTCTGAACCTGGGTTATATAGCATATGGTTAGCGGAGGTATTTGGAAAAGCAGTTTTTGCTTCTAATTACAAGAAGCCTGCGGCCTTCAGCGAGATCAACAAGCTGAACAACAACAGGTCTTTTTTCACAGCAGACGTTTTGACTTGGCAAAGAAGAAAACAAGGATGGGTGTAACAACTGTATTAACAATGTGATCAAGTGTCACTTAAGGTAAATAAGGTGTGCCATTTAGCAAACATGCACACTGCCAGGAGGTGAAGCAGTTAAATAGAAGTGAGCCAGCATCATTCTCAATAATGAATACTGTTTTATCTTTAAAGAGCAAACTAGGATCAGCTTTTCATTATTAAGACGCCACACAGGTTAAATAAAACCTGTGCACTACCAATGGATAAAACCATATTGAAAATGTTGACAGCATGTGGACTATTAGCCCAGTTTCTGCTGTGCCTTGGGTTTTTTGGGGTTTACTTTCTTATTTTTCAAATGTCACAATTGCAACTAAATGTAACTTGACTATTAAAGTACCGCAATGTAAATTACGTTGAGTTGTTATTATTTAAAAATATTGCCCCTACTTAAGAAAGTTATCTGCTGGTCTAACAATGGAAATTTGTATCAACAATTGATGCTGGGATTTTCATTTTCACCGCCAACTCAACTGCATCAGATGATAAAGATGGCGCATGATGGCTGACTGGGTGTTGTAGTAAAATACGTGTTGTCTTGTTTTGTTTGTTCATTTAGATTTTACACAATGCAATGTGTTCCTTTAACACAGAAGTGCTCATTTGATCTCTTTCTAAGAATCTTTACCAAATAATTCCTCTTTTTGTGTTAAAGTTGGCACCGTTATACATCAACACCAATTATTCGTATGTTTAAACCAACTTGGCAATAAACCCAACTCTGATGCTGATTTCCAAATACATTTACAGACACTAAACTTACGTCCTGCCGTGTTCATCGGGAGCCAGCAGTACGGCGTTTGAGACGTCCATGAGCTGGCTCTCCTCTTTCTTAAGCTGAGCCAGGAAGTAAGAGGAGTTGTTCAGGTTCCAGTCGTGGTTCTGGGGGTCGACACACTCCCCTCTTCTTCCAAAGTTTCCCATGCTGGAAGGCTGGAGGCTGGTGTGCATGACACCATCAGGGGACAAGGTCTGCTGGTAGTCCATTGGGAGGGGGGAGTAGCTCATGTAGGACTGGGGGCTAGGGATCATCTCATCAGAATCATCACTGTTATAGCCTGGGAAACGGTGAGAGGATGTGGCATGTAAGGGCTGGTAATAGATGCAGTTATTATTCGACTTAGTTGAATACTCAATGCTGATTGGTCAACTTTAAACATTCGGAGGTCTGCTATTTTTCGATAGACTGTTGCTAAGGAGGATTAAGTGACTATGTGCAGTCATATCAATCCACAAAGAGAAGTCGGGTCAATTTAAAATACATTTGTTTCCTCCCGTCAGAAACACCTTGGAATTCTTCTCAATATTATTTTGTATTTGTATTTGTGGAGAGCACAAACCTTTGGATTCATGGTTTAACAATCCCGCAGACGAAAAGAAGGAAAAAAGAGCGCAAGAGAAGGAAAGAGGTTAAATGACAGAGTGCTGAAAAAGCTTGATCAGTTCTGCCGTCATTTTATTTGATGTTCCTGTGCTGCAGCAGAATGGACTACTTCTTCATAGCGAAATAGTACGATCATTTCAATAAAAGTAATTAGAAAATCAATATTGTAAGTAGCAGGGTAATAATAGCATATTTATCAAGGTTTCCATGACTTACCAGTTGGAGAGGACATAAGAGGTGGCGGGGAGTGGCAGATGCTGCCAGTCCTGAGGTCCTCCTCCAGCACCTCCACGATAATTGCCAGCTCCTCCAGGCTCTGTGTGGAGCCTTTTCTCTGCGAGCCAAAGTGGTATGCAGAGTTATATAAACGGCTTCTTAAAACTGACATGTGATTTACAGCTTTCCATAAACCTGCCTTGTACACACAACACTCACCTTGGCGGTTCGGCGTCCCCTGCGAGTTTTGACTCGTTGCTTGCCTCCTGTTGAAGAAAATGTCAAGTTCAGGGTTGAGAGGACTTTACAGTGTTTCCCATCAAAGAAGAGTGGAATATATTTGGCCTACCAAAGGTTTTTGTTCCTTCCTGTTGGTTTATTAGCCAAACAACCTATCCATACAGAATATACACATTTTGGTTTATACGTTCATAATTCCAGAGTTGATTTGATGTTTTTACTTTTTAATCAAATCTGTACTGTCCTATTAAACCAAGATTAAAAAAAATATATTTAATATATATATTTAAGTTAGACACCAAATGTTGTTTTGGCCCCTGAAGAATTTATTCCCCACAAATGATTTCAATTTAAAATTGTTTTCCAGTCCAGAAACGTGTAAGTTCCCTTTAGTCATCATTGAACCCCAATGGAGTTATGTGGCTTTATATGTTGAGATTTGTTTTCCTTTGAGCCCTTGCAACTTCTCACGGTTAGATTGAAGAGGTTTAAACTGTCATTTGGCAGGTTATGATGTAATCAGCTGCTATTTCAATAGTGCTAACCCTCCAACTTCTACTCCTATTGTGAATTTCAGCTTATTAAAAGCATTTTGGTGAACTTGGCACTGAAACTGGAAGCTGTTCCTATTCAAATCTGCACACATTTTGAGGCTTAAGCTTCCAGTTATTTAGCAATGACCAGCGATTTCAGTTTTTTCTAATTTAAATGTTACTCATAAGCATTTTTGGGAGAGAAACTCCCTCTGGAGCGAACTTTGGGATTTTTGCCTTTGCAGACCATTTACATGCACACAAACGTATAACACACATTAAGATCATTCAGACACATTTGCTCTCAGACATCTCACTGTACCAAATCAAGCTATTTGCTAGCAGTGTAGATAAAGAAGGAACAAAAAAATCCCGACACCACACCTACAGTACATTACTAACTTTAATAGATCTGGTTTTTACTGACCTTTGACTGTTTTGCTGTATATCTCCTGTGTTCACACCAAAAGAAACAACAACAGTAGCATCAGTGGTAGTTTTATGATTCAGATTTTTGAGACACAAACATAGGAGTTCCCTGCTGACAGGTATAAAAGTACCGATTTTTAATAGGCAAAACGACATTGCCTGAGGTCAGGAGTCAGTGGTTTGTTAACATCTCAAGTTATATCGCTCAGCATATTTAAGCAGATAAAAAAACAAAGATTTCCTTTAAGCAAAACTGTACTGTTGCTTATCATGTATATAGTTTCTTGGTGGATATTCAATCACGAAAAGGCACATTTTATAATCCAAATAAAAATGTTTGATAAATAAATCAAAAACATTCATAAGCCCATGTGTATCAAATGCAAATTGATTCTGGTGAAACTTTAAACCCAAACGGCTGATTTGTAACTCGTTTGTTTTTAACATTTAGATTGTCGTTGTTAAAATCAGCCAATGTCTTCTCATATTTCAGTACTATTTTTTCTATGTTTCCAGTTCAACTCTGATTTGTCATTTATTTTCAAACTAACAATGGGCAATTTGTCAGCTTTTATAGCCCTTTACTGTTTGTGTGAACCTGCTTAGAGAGCCAGAAGACAGAATGTTGACCTCTCATCGTGCAAATGTTGACTTCTCTGAAGAAGTTGTTGCAAAAAAAGAGAGACGGACAGAAAGAGGGACAACATATTTGGCTATAATGCTCATCAGAAGTAATAGGAACCATATCCAAATAGGCCACTTAAACATATCAAAAACTTCTTCAAATATGGGTTATTTTTGAGCCCATGTAACTTTTGTATCTCTTTACACTTTATGTATATAAGACCTGCAGCAAACAAATCAAGAAACCACCTTTAAAATGCATTAAAGAATGAAATGAAGCTCAGCGCAAGTTCTTTCAGGAAGACTGGTATACATTCACTCCGCAGCTGCTTATAATCAACTCATCACAGGCTTTCTTTTTAACCTATTACATTTCACCTCAATCTCCAGCAGCCAATCATCGTGCGGCAGCCAAACTTTAAAATGGTTCTCCTCTCTCCTGCAGTCAGCTGTGATTTCAGGTGTTCATGCTGCCGACCACCTCCTCCCCATACACCTCCTTTCATCATATCCAGTGCCAGGAGAGCTAATCCAAAGACCTCATCACATCTCCTCTTCATCCCATCTCCTCATCAAATCCAGATCTTCAGCATTATCACCAGTGTCTAGACCTGGGGGGGTTCCCTACTGTATATGCTCACGGCTGCATTTCCCCCTTAAGATATACGATTTCAGGATTGGGGTCTAATCGCCCAAGACTTCACATTTATCATATGGCATGTGTCAATAAATGTTCTTTAAACAAAATGAAGTCTCTCCTGATTGAAATGTTATTTTAGTATTAATGATTGTCTAAATGTTTACTGAAAATCCCTATCTTGATGAATATCTTAACCAATATCAGTTTTTATTTGTTTCACTGAGCTAAGTACACCTGGGCAAAACAAAAAATTACCTGTAAGTCTTTATCTTCCCAGCCTTGGTCTACTCGGATTTTTTTCAGTAGATCCCTTACTGGCATTTTGACACGGACCCCAAGGTAGACCTTGTCACCATCATAACTGGAACATTTTTCACCTGTTAAGGTAACAATGGATGATTAATTGCAGGATCCAACTATACATAATTGACAGACCAACATATTTAACACTTAAATTGGAGGTCATTATCAGACTATACACATGTGTAGCATTTAGATCAGCAGTAGTTATCTTGCTGTCAAAAAGATAATTATTAATATGAAACACACACTCTTTAAATACACTGTTTTCTCTGACTTGAGAGTAAACATAACAGATTTTGATTGAACAAGCTTTAACTAGCTGCAAATAGCTCTGATAGTACAACGTCAAGTGGCACTGCCCAGCGCATATTTTTTTCCTCCGCCTGTATCTTTACTGTCTGTTACCAAAAATGGCAAAAGCAGTCAGATTCCTCAAAGCCAACAGCTTTCCATCTGTGGTGGAAAGTAAGTCATATTAAGTTAAGTTTATACTTGAGTAGAATGTTGAGGCTTGTAGCCTACAAACTTGAGTATTTCCATTTTATGCAATTTGATTGACTACATAAAAGATGTTGTGAAAATGTATAAAACTTTAGACTACTTGACAGGTTGTTACTTTACAGCAGAGGTGGAACAAGTACTGAGATGTTGTACTTAAGTAAAAGTACAAAAGTATTAGCAACAAAATATACTTAAAAGTACCAAAAGTTAAATGAATAATTATGCGTATTTGTTATAATTATTGATGCGTTCATGTGTTTATCACAGCTGGTAAAGGTGCAGCTTATTAATTACTTTTTATACTGCAGGGTAGCTTGTGAATTGACTCCAGGTGTAACTAAAGTCTTATCTCAAGTAAAGTAAACGTCTCTAAAAATTGAACTCAAGAACAGTACTTGAGTAAATGTACTTAGTTCCTTTACACCCCTGCTTTACAGTTGATACATTTAAATATTTCATACACTCAGTTGGCAGTTCATGCATCCTCACTTCATGAAGTTAATGACTGAATGTTCAGTATATGTTTGAATTGCTTTTAGACTCAAAACCTACCATTTAATGCCTCTCTAAAGTTGAGAATTAAAGGCGTTGTTGTACATAGCATACCGTTTAGGATTAGGTCTACTGAGTTTAACAACAAGTTAAAACCGGCCAAAACCGGCTTACACTGAAACTGAACGAGTAAAGTTGTTTGTTGAATAAGTTGTTCTACCTTTTCGTTTACCGCCCACATCCTGGAAAGTCCCGCCGTGAACAGGTGAGTCTGGCTCGGGTAAGCCCGCCGCGGTTTCCCCTGGCCGAGGAGAGAGCCCTGCCCCAATGTCGGCTGTTTCATAACCTCTTTCTTCGAGCTCCTCTAGTTTGCACCGTCCTCCCATGTTGTACAACTACTGAAAATTAAATTGAAAAGTCAGAAAACGTTATTGAGCTCAATGTAGGCTACGTTCAAAATACACATTAAAAAACCTACCCAATTCCTCTGGCTGGGCGAAGCTCGAACCGCTCACCGAGTTGACTGCACCTGTTTGTCAGGTAGAAGCTCAGTCTGCCATCATATAGGATGACGACCACGCCCACTGCATGGGGGAAACGTGCGCTCCACTCCCACGCGACCTGTCAGAATCAGTTGGACATGTGGCTGCATCTCAGGTCTGTTAAATGGAATCCTTGCGTCCCTCACTTGCGTCGTTTCCCTGCGTTTAGTCCCTCCCACCAGGGAAGCATGGAGAGACGCAAGGAAACCACGAGAAGCAGGGAAATGAGTTTTAAGAGCAATGGGACGTCCTTTCCTTCGGAGCGTCACGTGAAGCGACGTCCGTTTGTGATGACCCCGTTGTTTTCACAAACACCACTGCCTCTGTTAGTAGCAGCGACGTGCAGTCAGGGAAGGCAGGGGAGGCAGAGCCTCACCTATCATACTCCAATGTAACGGAAAAACAACTAAAGAAAAACTAAATAGTAATAATAATAAAATGTCTCCACTGATCTGTGTTGTAAGTGTGATTTATGTATGATTCCAATCGCTTTTTATAGTCAAAATCAGCAAATTTGCCGAGCTCCGCTACAACTACGGGGAGCGATGAGAAGTGAGGCAGGGACGTGCTCTGCCTCACGTAAGCCCACAGTAACTGGCTGGAGCGCGGGCACTAATTTTGCGCGGGCACTTATTTTGTGAGCGCGCTCAAGCCAGTTACTGTGTGGTAAAGTGAGGCACAGATGAGGTCTGCCCAGGGGCGGATCTAGACAAATATTCATGGTTGGCAAGAGGGTGGCAGGAGATTTTGAGGGGTGGCATCCCCCCCAGTATATGCTGATTTAATCACAGTCATATCAATCAATGTTAACTTGGAAAGCCACAATATTAATATTTTAACTCAATAACATAGGTGACATTATTGTGGCACATCAGTAAAGCCTTAATTATAAATATATAAGGTGGCAGACATAATTTAATGAATTTTAACTGAACAATAACTGAATGAGTTTGTTTCACTCTTAGACCAGCAGGGGTACCAAATCTATGCAGACTGCTGCAATAAGTACATTAATTAACTGTCTCATCGATGTTTGTCTGTATGAATATGATACTATTAACAATCATATTATTCCTATCAGCTGTCAATCACTGTTATGATTCACATATTCATTTATTATTGAATAAACTATCAAGATGCTTGCTCACCCTCCTTCAAATTTGAAAGACAAGTAATTACTATCATGTATCAAAATTCAAAAGATTCAAAGGAACAGTTCAGCGCCCCACAACTTTACTGCAAACAGTTACAACCTTGACTTTACATCAGAAGGAACAAACATTAAAGAATTGACTAACTGCATCAGTTAGGGTTAAAAAACGTGTATTCAGCTAAAACATATACATCGCTGCAGTTATTATCCAGTGGAAAGTCCTTACCTACTGGCCTAGTTCAATCAAGTGGTTACTTTTTTTTGGCTGGGCAGTGTAGTTTTACACACCGTCTTATTTGACTTTCTCAGGACTTAAAACTGTTTTTTTGGGGGCAGACTCCCACAAAGAAAAAAAATATATACACACATACAAAGAGACCGTAGACGCAAACAACAAGGAAGACTTTTGAAACTAGAGGAAGATAAGGAGGACTTTTACAAAAAAGTAATAGAGATTGTTGTCCAGAAGGATAGCATGGACTTCATCTTCAAGTCAAGGTAAGACCACAATTGTAATGAAAATGGGATCTTACTAAGAAAGAACAATCCAATATTTAGATTTTGGGTATCCTTTTGTTGAACGGTCTGTTTAAAATTACGACGGAGTATTAGGGCCACACTAAGAAGAAAAAAAACAGAGATTTCGAGAATAAAGTCGTAATAATATGAGAATAAAGTCATAATTACGAGAATAAAGTCATAACATTACGAGAATAAAGTCATAATTACGAAAATAAAGTCGTAATAATACGAGAATAAAGTCATAATTATGAGAATAAAGTCGAAACTATGTGTGGTTGAGAGGTCATTCCAGCAGACTACGCTCCAGCTCACCGGTCAACATGTAACGTAACTTTAATTGAATGAAAACACGTTTGATAAATGCTGTTTTGCTTAAAGATTCGTTACTCTTCAATTAAGTTGTGCTAATTTGCGCAGGGCTTCATATATTTTGGATAAGCCACATGAAGACGAGAACAATTAACGTTAGCTAATAACATACTGCAAGATAACGTTAGCTACATGTGAGTCACTGTATTTTGTCGCTGTTTGCCCCTAAGGAGCCGAACCATAGACATATAAAGAGTAGACGCCGCATTTGCTGCTGGGGCGCAAGAAATACGGCCGCCATCTTGGACCGGTCATCCTACCCATATTGTACAGACATTCTACCCATAGACAGCAGAGGTTTCAAGATGCCAGAGCACTGTGCGGCGTATTGCTGTGCAAATCGGCGGACAATTGCGAACAGGGGTCGGGGGATTACTTTTCACAAGTAAGATTCAACATTATTATTGGTTGTATTTTGTAAATAGAATATTATTGTACTGTATTGATGTCCGCCAGCAAAATCGTAGCCAGCAAACATTATGTTTATGGCCAACTGAGACTTTATAAATCATATGCTGCTGTAACAAGTGAATTTCCCCGTTGTGGGATGAATAAAGTAAAATCTAATCTAATCTATCTAGGAAGAAGAAGGAAGAAAATAAGCTTGAACTCCTTCTTAAAAATGTTTTGTGTTGACTCTCTCAAATCTCCCGTTTTTATTTTGAAGGTTTCCCAAAGACAAAGATATGAGGAAGAAGTTGGAAGTTGCTTTGAGGAGGGAAGGGTTCACTGCAAGCGAGTCATCCGTGATTTGCAGTGAGCATTTTAAGCAGGACGAGTTTGACAGGACAGGACAGATTGACTCAGAGATGGTGTTATTCCCTCCATCTTCAGCTTCCCGGTTCACCTCCAAAGAGTAGGTGTATCATCATAAGGCTATTACCATTCATAAATGTAAATATTCTATTATCAATAACAGGGCAGGGTGAAATACCTATCCCTGTGTGTGCGTGTGTGTGTATATATATATATATATATATATATATATATTCTTTTCAAGTATTATGCTTCTTCATTTTAGCCGGAAAAGGGCAGGACTACGTCTACTTCCAGAAAAGCTGAAGAGAGCCTGTCTGTGGCCCCTCAGGACGACCCAGAAGCTTCAACCTCACACTCACAACCTCAGCCTAATGATGTGAGTATTTCTATTTTCAACATCATATCATAATGGTCCTAGACAAAGTAAAATCTCTCTTGTTTGCTGCCACTCATATTAAACACACTCACAAATAAACCCATACACACACAATTGAAGACATGTTGAACATGCATTCCTGGCACACTCACACACACACACGCATGATGCTGGCAGTGGCTTTGACAGGTGATGACTATAAGAAAGAATGTGGGCCATACTCTAGTTGTGTCAAAGTGATGTGTGTGAAGTGAAACATCACTCAAACCATGTTCATCCCTCTTTCTACTAGGATCATAGCTATGTCTTGCCTGCTTCTCCTACTGCTCTTAAGGCCAGACTCAATGAAGCTTTAGCAAGAGTGGAGAGTCTCGAGCGAGAGAGGAAGAATGCCATGGCTAGAGAAAAGAGGGCAAAGACCACAGTGAGGAGTCTTTTGGGGGATTTGAGGGAAAAGAACCTCATTAATGAAGAACTCAAAGAGAGGCTTGATTTCTACTCAGGTAAGATGAAATTAGCACTTTGAAATTCATGTACATCTTACTCTTACACTCTTTATTAAACTCCTTTGTTATTATATGAAGGGGACTTATTAATTTTTTCTCATACAATTTCAGATCTTCAAATAGACTTCAAGGCAAAGCAGGGCCATGAGTACTCAAAGGACCACAGAGAGTTTGCCCTCACACTCCATCTACATGGTCCAAAGGCATACAAATACCTCAGAGAGACTAAAAATGTTCCCCTCCCTCATCCACATACATTACAAAGGTAGTCTTAATGTTGTTCAATTTCCTTTTTGGAAATTACGGTTGCAAATACGTTAAATAGCTAATTCTCAATTTTTTTACAGGTGGCTGTGTTCGGTGGATGGCAAGCCTGGCCTGAACAAGATGATGCTGGATATGCTGGAGAGAAGATGCCAGGAAGACCAGGCTACATATGGATGTGTTGCACTCATGTTGGATGCCATGGCCATCAGAAAACATGTGCAATATAATCCACATAACAGTCCTCTTTCAGGGCTTTTAGCTCATTTAGACTTTCATGAGCAACTTTGTGTAAATATGGTTTGGGGCGGGGTGGTGTCATGTTCTTGTGTTTAACTTGAAAATGTATATTTTTTATATAGATATAGATGTAGATTTTCATTTTTTCTGACATAGATATTCATTTTTACTGATATATAACTTCTGTCTATGTATAATGTATTATTGTTTCTTCATTTTTCAACTTATTAAAATAGCTGAGTAGTAGGCCTACACAATCTGCTTCTGCTTCTCTATCATATAGACCATTAGTGTTTTTTTATATGTGTGTGTGTGTATATATTAGCCTATATTAAATATCGTGTGTCTTTTGCAAAATACCTATCATACATAACATATAGGCTATCAAATACCAGAATATTATATTGCTGTTAAGCCTACTATGAATATTAAAATACGCCGAATCATGTGTCCGGTATCATGCCTACATATATGACGTTTGCAGAAAAAAACCCCCATGAAAATCAGTTTTGTATTCAGCGAGTTATGATTGATTAAATGCGCTGACACTTCATTGCGCCTGCCAGACAGATTACACTGAGTGGAGCGGGTGACCGGTCCAAGATGGCGGCCCCACGGCTCGTCAGCGCCAATAGGCAGTAGCGGTCGATGCGGCGTCTACTCTTTATATGTCTATGAGCCGAACCATGATTTTAGAGATGGTAGCCTATAACCAGGGGTGCACATAACTTTTTTGCCCTGGTTCTCAAAGGAGCACCTGGAGATGTTGCTTGGTGCTCATCCTTAAAATGAAATAAACGGGACCTTTTGAGGGGTACTTGACTTTATGAACGAGGGGGGGGGGAGGTGCGCTAGTGAGCGCGCAGCAGGGTTACTGTGCGGAGCGCATAAAGCAGACCCTTCACGTGATAGCGAGGGGTAGAGCGAGGGATCGCAGATGCCGTGGTGCTCGCGGACGGATTAAAACAATTAAACCTAAATAGCTCGCGAATTATACTTTGGCGGCCGTTAATATACCTGGGCGGCACGCCCAAGTAAAGTCTATGTGTGGGAAACCCTGCTATTTTTACCAGTTCTTATGCAACTCGCAAATATCTCTCTCTCTCTCTTCTCTCTATTCTCTCTCTCTCTCTCTCTCTTCTCTCTCTTTTCTCTCTCTCTATTTTCTCTCTCTCTCTCTCTCTCTCTCTCTCTCTCTCTCTCTCTCTGTTCTCTCTCACTCAATGTTGGTGCGCAAATGCGCCTTTTTTCAAATGATCCGGTGCTCTTTTTTGGCGGAGGTGCGCATGCGCACCTGCGCACCAGTTATGTGCAGCCCTGCCTATAACGTTAGCCTGTCCTGTGCGAGTTTCCCCAGTTGTTTTTCGGTCATTCATCATGAACGTCTTCATCCACTCAATATATTGTTTACTGGCGTTTTAGTGCGACAGACACACTCTTACACAGGCTGAGCTGCAGTGCACATAATGTTTAGCTGGTCTCTACTTGTCTCTCTCAGGCCTGGCCAGTAAACTTCAGAGGCAGATCTGTTTGTTTACAGCAGCAGCCCAAGTAGGCGTAAACAGACGACCCTGGGAACAGGTATGGTAGACCCAGTACAGTTCGTTTCTGGTTGACACTGCATGTTAGTTGTCACCTTTGTGTTTCATGGCCAGTGTGATCATAAGATGCCTGTTAGGACAGCAGAATGCAAACTTCTATCTATCAGACTGAATTGCTGTATCATTTTTTCAGTGTTGGCAGTAGGTACCCTGAGCTACATGGCCTCTACTCAAAAGGGTCAACAGAAGCCTGCAAAATAACAGGTATGCATTAGGTGAGGTATACTGGTCTAAGATAAACTGGCATTAGTTTCCAAATGATCTGTGTATGTCTGGTTTACTGTATGTTGACTGGAAGTATAGCAGCAATCATGTTTTGTTGATATACTATACACCAAACAAATAAATAGTTGAAAACACATTACTGATATTGCTTTTGTCACAATGGGAACACAACTAGAGTTCAAAGCCTGAGACAGGTTCTTGTATTTGTAATTGTGTGACATACTACTGTCAGAGACAAGCTATGATGATATTTGAGCAGTTTGGAGAGGCACAGGCATCTGAAGTAATTGCAAGAATGTTCCTACTGTACATTAATTAAATACTCAGATAAACATAACATATTAGTATAACAATGTTACCAAAGCTATACAGGTTTTTGAGTCAGAGCCGTATGCTGCCATAAAACATATTGCTTTAGTTTACATTGTCAGATACAGAAATTCTAACAGCATGTTTTGATCCCATGTATCCCATGCATCCCGTTCTTCTTCCATATAGGCTTACACATTTGCAAGTTTTTTTTGTAAAATCAAACTTAGAACATAGCTACTTTAGTCTTCCTGTAATGAATGCATAGTTGAGTAAGTCAACAACATTGTGGTCTTTAACTGAGCTTGACTTGATATGAGAGTTAAAAAAATGATCCACTTATACACATATACAAACAATAATGAGAAAAGATTCATACAAACACTTTAATTTTGTGTTACAGAATTGACTTGTTTCTACTGTACAGTGGCAGTTCTGCTCACATCCTGCTCATTCCTCTCGTCTGCAACTCCTTCGCATTCTCCGTTTGCATTTCCTCTTGTGTATTTTACTATACAGGTCCATGATGGTGGAGAAACTGTCAGATAAATAAACAGTCCACACTGGAGTTCACAATAGAGGCAAATAATCAGTTGATGACAGATGAATCTCATGACTACCTTCCAGAGGTGTTCATTATTTCTGAAGAAAGCGTCACAGAAGAAAGCTTCACAGAGTCTTCAGTAAACAGAGAGAACCCTGCAAGCCCATTTGCCAACATTAACAGTGATCCTATCACTTTGTCTGCGGAAACCAACTATACTGTTTTCGAAGCAGATACCTCTGACCCTGAGATCACTTTTGGTCCAGCGCAAACGGACTGATGACAATCTTAGTGACACACTGATATATCAGCTCCCCCAAAGCCCTCTTCAGATTTTGCCAGACATTACTTTGGTTTTACACCATTCAAACAGCTTCAATGAAGTGATAGCAGCATTTTCTGACCCTGACATTATGTACAAAACATTGAAAGTGAAAAGTCTACTTCCTGACCACTCAGTCGAAAAGGGTAGTGGGTCTGGAGTTGTCAGAGATGTCTACAGTAGCTTCTGGGAAGAGTTTTATGAACGATGCACCCTTGGAACAACTGTAAAAGTGCCTTTTCTCAGGCATGATTTCTCTACTGCTACATGGAAAGCTATTGGGAGAATTTTTGTGAAAGGATTTCAAGATTGCCAGTACATGCCAATCAAGCTAGCTCCACCTTTTCTAGAGGAAATGCTGTTTGGGGCAGCGCACAGTAACCTGCAGACAAGCTTCCTTCAATGTGTGAGCCGCCAGGAGCAGGATCTCCTCAGGGATGCTTTGGCAGATTTTTCTTCTGTTGATGCTGATGAACTTCTTGACGTGCTTAACAGCTATGAATGTAGGAAGAGGGTCACTGCTGCTAGTCTCCCAGAAATCTTGGATGAAATATCTCACAAAGAACTGGTACAAAAACCAATGTTTGTCATCGACTGCTGGAGGGAGATCACATTGACACATATGCATCTGAACTCTTGGGAACTCACCAAAATGTACAGTGACCTCAAACCAACACCAAAGAAGGTGTTAAGTGTATTACACTTTCCTACAGAGATGAAATCAAAGGAAGCTGAGGTCGCACTTCACCTGAAGAGATACATCAGGGAACTTGATGAGGAAAAGCTTGGAAGATTTTTGAGGTTCTGCACTGGCTCTAATTTGTTGACATCTGGTCAAATCCAAGTGGAGTTCATAGCTCAAAGCAGTTTCACAAGAAGGCCAATTGGACGTACATGTGGGATGATATTGCAACTGTCTGACAACTATGACAGTTTTCCTGACTTCCGCAGTGAGTTCAATTCTATTCTAGAGAGCAACATCTGGATAATGGACATTGTGTAGGCAGGAATATTGATATTGAAAGCTGTTTGCCAGACATTCTTGTTCTCATTTTAAGCTTAAGTGTGACAATTATTTACACAAGCAAACAGATACATTCTTTAAAACATGCTGAAAATTTACATTCACACAAATTCTTGTTGATTACAGAAGGTTCTGAGACACTGTTTAATAGTCTCTTGTTTACAGAAAGAATGACTGTTAGTCCTACATGTGCATACTAAAAAGGAATTGTATTTTGTTTGGGTAATGTTTTTATGAAAGTATGGATGATTTCAACGGTTTTCAAGGCTCTTTAGGTTTGAAATAATTGTACTTAATGTACTTGTACTTACTCATTCAGAGTAAAATATTGTTCAACACTCACAAGGTCATTTTTTTCTTATTTAAATACATTTGATGAGTAAAACATTAATGACATTTTGTTGATATTACATATACAATAATATCTTTGTTATTTTCAGCACAGGACACAGATTATACAATGTATCACTGGCTCTGCAATAAAGCAATATCACTGCTCCAATTAGGTGTATAATGCTTTTGTTTTTCATTGCTCCATCATTTTATGAATTGAAATATGATTTATTTCTTATTATCTCTGCACCTTCATTAACATAGACTTTCCAAAGGGTCTGTAATGTTAACATAGTTAGGTTACAATAATAGGTGACAGTGTTTCGGCAAATTTGAAGTGTCTTTTCCGGGGCAGTGCAGAAACAAAGTACCCATTATGATGGGCTATTTAAATAGTTTCAAGTATTTCATTTCTTAAGAGTGAATACAGTTCCACAGCACTATATGCATCCACACCATTTACACCCATTAGGAGAACGCACAGTTCAAAAACAGTCTCATCACAGGGGTACTGCCCTTTTGGGGTGCACTCCTCCTTGCACACTGCAACCTCCTCAGGGAGAATACACTGGAGTCTGTCCTCTGCTGCTCCATAGAGCTGTGGCATAGAGAACATGAGAATGGGGCGTCCCCCCTGCAACCCATGGACAGGCCTCGATCTTATTTGGTGTGTGTTCCATGTTCTCACAACCTCATCAAGTTCTTCCTGTGTGACAACATATCCAATTAAAGTAGGCTAGTTGCAGTCAACATAAACAATTTAACATTAAAATGCAGACTGAATTTAACTGACATGAAAAGACAGCCTATAATGATTTCCCTCTATTTAGTAGGTTTTTACGTAGTTAAAGAGCAGAGTTACCAGGGACTTCAAAAACTGAAGAAAGCTGAAGTGACGTGGGTTTATTTCAACATGTTGTAACACTAATAATCTGGTTACTGTATGTAGGCCTACTCATAACTTGTATAATATGGATTTATGTTATGTAGCAATTACCTGTAAAAGGTTGAGGAAGCAGAACTGTACCAGGTTTTTGTCCAGGAAATCTCCTGTGAAATATCCATCATCTTTGAGGATTTTAAAAGTGTCCATCCAAAATTGTACACTCTGTTTACGCAGGACCCCCCACCACGATTCTATCCGCTGATTGGCCGTACTGCATCCGTAAATAAAGCTCCCTTCTCCGGCATGATGATCCGTTTGATTTCTACGCAACAACAGCTGCATTTCCCTGACATGCCCATTTTTGGTACCTCGGTCGGCACGCATCCGCTGTGGACAGCCTCCAATGCGCGTTACTGTGCTAATGTAGTAGTCGGCGATTACCTTTGGATCACTGTTGGTGGTATATGCCTCCATCCACATTATGTAACGACTAAATCCGTCAATGCAGCCATTTATTGCAATGCCATAAGGCTTTAGTTTGTCATATGAGTCCTTATGCCACAAGGCGTTGGGACCTCTGCTGTGGTACTCGGCGCCGTAGACGTCTTGCTCGTCGTAGTTGCTCGTCGTAGTCGTAGTAATTACGACTTTATTCTCGAAATCTCTCTGTTTTTTTTTTCTTAGTGTGGCCCTAATACTCCGTCGTATAAAATGAATCGAAGCATCAGACTAAAAAAGCTTTTGAAAATATCCGAATATTTCGATTAAGGTCAAAATATAATATTTGTAAATCTGACTCTGAAAGAGTCAGTGCCTCACCAGCCATGAACCTCACCGCACGTCACTGGTTAGTAGGCTACACATTTACTGACATAAACATTTGTATCATCTGTTGTAGACCCAAATACATTAATTACAATAAGAACTCATTCTCAAAGAAGATAAACGCCATTCTTAAAACGAACAATAGTTATATTAATATTGATTAGAGTGCACAATAGAAATAAAATAATTCAGAGAAGAAAAAGAGATATGTTATCTATCAAAACCCAGTTAAATTAACATTCATTGGACTGCACACTTTGTTTGTTTGTGTGGATATGTAGCAAATTAACATTTTAAATAGTAGCTACTTAATGACTGACTGAATGGAAATGACAATAAATGAAAATGTAAAACGAAAAAAAAGCCATCATGAAAATGTTTCCAATAAATGAATAAAATGATTTTTGACCACTTTGTTGTTCAGATATATCACATATTTGTAACTAAATTATACATTAATTGAAACAAAACACAGTATAAACTGAGGAGTGACTTTCGTGAGTTTCATCTATTTTCTTCACTCTGCTGGGAAACTGCTCTCATGTCAAGAAGCATCAGATCAGTGCATGCGCTGCATCGTCCAATCAGTGAGCGATACACAGTAAGGGGGCGGGGCGAGAATCTGAGGATTTCACCGCAGGATGGTCTGGTAGTTCCTCGATTATCGCTCCTCCATTATCGGTCCTCGATCCTCGATCCTCGGTCCTCCGGCAGAAATAAGCGCCATAGGACGCTACTCAAGATGGCGCAGACAAATCAACTTCCGGTGATACCGAGTGTCACTCATGGTGTCACTACCCGATCTGCAGTGCGCATGTGTAACTTCTGTTAGACAGCTATCATACTGAATAAATATTTACTGTGAATGTATGCAAAAATGTATGGCATATAGCTGTCTAACAGAAGTTAAATCCATTTCTCACTTATTCTGACAATGTACTTAACCCCAAATAAAAGAACCCAATAAAAAGAGTTGTTAAATAATAGTGAAGTCACGTTGTAATAACAATAACTCATCTCTCGGTTTTTTTACTTTTCTTTGTGTGCTTTGCCAAACGCCACTGTGTCAAGTGTCCTAGTTGGGTTGCCGTACGGAGTTGTCCAATATGGCGGACCATCTCGCACATGCGCACTGCAGATAGGGCAGGGCGGCAGATCGGGTAGTGACACCGAGGACCGAGGTACGGTGGCCCTGAAGTGCAAGACACCACAGCATTTCAGAAAACACTACAGCATTTCAGAAAACGCCGCAGCATTTCAGAAAACGCCGCAGCATTTCAGAAAACGCCGCAGCATTTCACAAAACGCCACAGCATTTCACAAAACGCCGCAGCATTTCACAAAACGCCGCAGCATTTCACAAAACGCCGCAGCATTTCACAAAACGCCGCAGCATTTCAGAAAACACCACAGCATTTCACATTGGACGGAAAGGGTATTCCTTTAGGGAGAACACTTCTTGTTTGTGATTGGACAGAGCCAGCCAGAGAAGCACTGCTGTGATTGGTTGATGTAAATCCTATCGGAATCGGATCGATCAGGCTAAACTAACCTGTAGCTGCTCCGTCCACACTCACAACAACGCCATACAGACATAAATAAAGCAGCGACTGTATTCGCCATGACATAGACAGTCTGTGGTTTGTACTTGTTTAACTTTTGTCCAGTTTCTGAACAGATATGAGGAGCTGTGAGCTCTGAGTGTGTGCTAACAGCTAACGGCTGATGTGTTGGGACATATTGCGCTGTCGGGTGCTGACCAATCACGAAGCGTCATTTCTTGACTGGCAGCAAAAACAACCAATCACAGCAGCGCTTCTCTGGCTGGCTCTGTCCAATCACAAACAAGAAGTGTTCTCCCTAAAGGAATACCCTTTCCGTCCAATGTGAAATGCTGTGGTGTTTTCTGAAATGCTGTGGTGTTTTGTGAAATGCTGTTGTGTTTTGTGAAATGCTGCGGCGTTTTGTGAAATGCTGTGGTATTTTGTGAAATGCTGTGGTGTTTTCTGAAATGCTGTGGTGTTTTCTGAAATGCTGCGCCGTTTTGTGAAATGCTGTGGTGTTTTGTGAAATGCTGTGGTGTTTTCTGAAATGCTGTGGTGTTTTCTGAAATGCTGTGGTGTTTTGTGAAATGCTGTTGTGTTTTGTGAAATGCTGTTGTGTTTTCTGAAATGCTGTTGTGTTTTGTGAAATGCTGTTGTGTTTTGCACTTCAGGGCCACCGTACCGAGGAGCGAGGAAATGAAAATAACCGACCTGAGAAGCAGCCACAGCAACACAAGAGGAGGACCCAACCAGTGGTGTAAACTAAAGTAACTAGTATATTTACTCAAGTACTATACTGGAGTACAATTTGAAAGACTTGTACTTTACTTAAGTTTTTCCTAATTTGTACTTCTACCCCACTACAATTCAGAGGTAAATAGTGTACTTTTACTCCACTACATTTATATAATAACTTTAGTTACTTTGCACATTTGGATTAATAATGTGAAATATAATCAAAACTAAAATAAGACTATAGTTACACCTGGAGTAAATTCACAAGCTACCCTGTAGTATACAAAGTCATTAAAACTAGCTGCACCTTTACCAGCTTTGAGAACACTTGAATGCATCAATAATTATAATCAAAACATATAATATATAGTATTCTGAAATGGGCCAAGCAGCCCAATGAGCACTTTTAGTTTTGGTACTTTAAGTACATTTCGATGATAATACTTTTGTAATTGGTACTTGGTACTTGCACTCTCGTAGTTCTACTTTTACTTAAGTACAAGATCTGGGTTCTTCAATTAACTAAGTACATTTACTCATGTACTGTACTTAAGTACAATTTTGAGGTACTTGAACTTTACTTTGTTTTATGCTACTTTATACTTCTACTCCACTAAACTTAAAAGGGAAATAATGTAATTTTACTAAACTACATTTATTTAACAGCCTTAGCGACTTTTAACAAAATGCATCTTTAAAAATTTAACTAGTGGACTTACTATTTAAGTCACAAAAGAGTAAAATTATTTAAATATTTATAAAGAATCAATAAGACTTTGTTTGTCTTTAACTGTAAAATGCTACTTGATGCAACAGTATTATCTAGAAATGTATAAATATAGTTACATACACATAAAGGCAATTTTTCTGCACAATGATTACTTGTTATACTTTAGCTGATAATACTTTTGTACTTTTACTTAAGTAAGATTTTGAATGCAGGACTTTTACTTGTAATGACGTTTTTTGACACTAATGTATACTGGTACTTTTACTCAAGTAAAGCATCTGGATACTTCTCCCACCGTTGTTTATCTCCATCGCCAGGTGATCCAGTGGTAATCTTCTAACGTACAATGATCTGTGCCCTTTACAGTTTATCTTTATTTCTTCTACCTTTTTTCACTGCTGAGTAATCTGGAAATCCTGAATATATCTTTCAAACACATATTGTTGATTCTTTTGTCTGCCTCTGTGAAATGGCTGTTTTATAAGTTGATCAGGGACTGCAGTTTCTGACATGGTAGCTCCGACAGTTTGATGTCTGGGGATTGGCAAAGAGCCATTTGACAGAATGTTCTCAACACAGAGTATCACCTGTGTAAAACTATGCATTAAAAGTCAAATGTTGCATTTCAAATTGTAAAACTCTGTCATTATCTGGTGATGTATCTGTTCAAAGTCCTTGTTGTAATACAGATACAAGAGACACAAATTGGCTGGGAAAATGCCATGAGTTCCAAACTGTTGATGGACTGCCTTGAATAATTCCATCCCCTCCTCATGCTGAACTCCTTACGATAAGAATGTCACCTTAGGCTGTCACGCATGTGTCTCTCGGGTACACTCCAACAACTTCAGACTCAACATTTGCACGATCAGAGGTCAATATGTTGTCTTCTGGCTTTCTAAGTAGGTTCCCCAAACAGTAAGGGGCTTTAAAAGCTGATAAATTGCCCATTGTCAGCATCTTAAAAGGGAGTAAATGACAAATCAGAGTTGAAGAGTTTAACTGGAAACAGAGAAAAATAGTCCCTCCGTAATTCACTTATTTCCCCACAGAATGAGCGGAATAATTCTGATAATAATAACCAAGTCCAATGCTTGGTTGAAATGACTGCCTCACCCCATCAGTCCGCTGGTCAGAAAGTTCCAGCCTGGCTGTGATTTATGCCCGACACGGTGAAAACAGCGCTTCATCCAATTCAAAGCAAGTTGTCATTCCACTCACTGCGATTTTGCTTTTAGCGTCACACAAAAGATTTCCAACTCAATCAAGCATCACATATATATTTTTTTCAATGGGCCGCTGATTTCCGCTCTATCTTTTTCATGTATAGTTTTTTAGATACATTTTCATTATGTATTTTACAACTGATTTAACATTAGTCAGGGAAACAACATCAAGTAGAAAGTCCAAATATTTGGTAATATAATACATATTGCCATCAGTGTAATAACTAAGTCCATTTACTCAAGTACTGTTACAAAATGTAGGTATTTGCACATGTTGCTACTTTATACTCCATTACATTTTTTTGACTTATTAGGTATCTATCAGATTTAGGCTTATTAATACAAAATATGAATCGACACACATTGTAATATAGGTTAAGCTACCCAGTAGTGTGTAAAGCAGTTCAACAGTGCAACAGTGAAGCGATGAACACATTAATCATTTAACACATTTAATAAAATAATCAAACTTATCTGATGCTAGAAATGTAGCACAACAATTACTTAAAGTATTTTTTAAAGCGTATTACTTTGTTACTTTAGCTTGAGTATTTGTATTGCTACTTTTACTAAAGTAATTAATCTGAGTACTAAAATGTGTTCCTTTGTTAATTGCTACCCGATCAAAAACAAAAAATGGTCTAGGTTTTGTTTTACTTATTAGCCAGTTCCAACCAACTCTTGACCAAAGAAAAGTTCAGATGAAAATGTCATCTATAGTCAATATCCTTTTTTATGACCAGTGTAGGGTGTTTGGATATGCATGGGTCTCACATCAAGTGGGTAGTATGTATCTTTATTTTATTTGTAAAGCACCATTCATGCAAGGATGCAGCCCTAATGCAGTAATGCAGTAATATTATGAATACAAATTAATAAGATAAGTCTTTAATTTATTTTCTGCTTTTCTAAGATCCAAAGGTAGGCTGGGGTCACAGTTTAGGGCCACGAAAACAGAATGCAGCCTCGTCATATTTCTTGTGTGACACGTTAGGAACTTCAGAAGAAAAAGGCAGTGGAAGATCATAGTGTTCTTGTTTGGATGTAACATGATATTCAGTTGCTGATATATGAAGGTGCTACAATATTTAAGGCTTTGTAGATTAGTAAAATTAATCAGAGGCCCTATTATGCCTTTTTAGGTTTTCCCTTTCCTGCAGTGAGTAATATAGGTTTTTTTGCATGTAAACGGTCTGCAAAGGCCAAAATCCCAAAGGCGCTTCCAAATATTTGTTTCTTTCCAACACACCTTTTGAACATTACATCATGGAAACATGTCACAGTAGAGGCACAAAATACCTGAAAATTAGAATAACAGGACCCCTTTAAAATAAATTCTAAAAGATACGGGTCATCAGTGCAGTGATGACTTTATTTTATTGTTTTGTTTTGAAGATTTTAAAGACTTTTTAACGAGACCAGTAAAAGGAGAGTCACAATTATCACAGCAGCTTATAATAAAAGCATGTACAACCATCGTTCTGGGTTAAAATGTGTCTCTTCTTTTTGCAATGTTTCTCATGTACCCTATTTTTCAAGTCAGCAGAAAGTGAGTTGATATATATTTTTGACGTTTGGCTCTATAATCAGTGTGTTTCTAAGGACTGTTGTGTCCCGTCAAAAATGTTAAGTCCAGTCATGTTTCATGTTGTTGTTTAACCATTTTCTGTCTTGTCTCCCACTTCCTATCCTGGTGTGTGTCTCCCGCCCTCATCAGCGTCAGCCCCGCCTCTGATTGTTTCCACCTGTGCCCAGTTACCTTTTGTTTATAGTCCCCAGCTTCCCTTTGTTCTTTGTCAGTTCGTCTTGTCCTGTCCCCATGCCAGTACTCTGCTCACCAGCGGATTATTATCCTGTCTCATAGCCTAATTTATGTTCCTGAAACTCTTTTGTAAGTTTGTTCCGATTTTCGTTGTGCCTTATTGGAGCCTTTTTTCACCTCGTTAAGAGTGTCGTTTTCTTTTGTATACCTTTTTTTGGAAATAAAGTATATTACTTATACTTTACCTCTGTCTCCTGGGTCATGCATTTGAGTCCTTTTCCTTGTTTATCCAAGTTCGCGACAAGGACATATTTACAAAGTTTTAGTTGGCATCCATACTCTATATGAAAAACAAGCTGTAGTGTTATGGCTAATCTGAATGCTTCTTTACATTTTCAATCAATCATTTAACTATATTCCTAATTTGTAGATAATTAAAATACACATGCAACATGCTTCAGATGAACAATACTTTATATTAATTTGTCAGATATTATCCTCAGTAGTTTTCCACTGACACTGAAGCACTACAAAGGGCTAACAGCTGTTTTCAATGCAGGGTTTAAAATATGTTGACCGGTTGCTTCGAGAGATATCATTTCTTTCTTGCGGGACAAAGGCAGAGCACTTTACATAAGTTACATGCTCAGCATTATGCCTGCAGCAGACAAGAAAATTACTCATATTATGACTGCAGAAATAAAAGGCCTTTGCACCTGACAGCATGATGAGCGTGGCAGTGAAGCGCTTCAGAGGGGCAGACATAAATGGAAGCGCTGCTGCAACAATAACTGGTGTATGCTTATTAAGTTCTTCTCTTTGAACTCTATGTTACAGTGCAGAATAATACATGTTATTTAAGATAAATTCTTAAAATACCTGAAGGAGTAAGGGTGTTTGGCAGGCTTTCTTTTATGGATTCCTATATTGTTGTTATTCTTTATGTTTTTAAATACATCATTCAGTAAGATGCAACATAGTTATAGACATAAAACAAATACAAATAAATACAAATTAAATAAAAAGCATAGCTCTCTGAGCAAGTATCAGTAAATCTGAAGCCATTGCATACGTCAATGAAACGTATATTGCCCTTTTTGCAGCCTTGTTAAAAAAATATTCTTAGTGCCATTTTCCCTACATGGATTCTGTATTCTCAGGGATACAGTCATTTGACAGGCTGTGTCCATGTGTAAAATTGGTTTAATATGGGTGTAATATTCAAGATTCAAGGCTTTATTGTAAGTTGTACATTTATAGTGTAGATATGTCAATGAAAAACTTAGGTCACAGGTTGGTGTTACATGGATGTAATACAGCGACGTGCAGTCAGGGGAGGCAGACCCTCACCTGTCATACTCCAATGCAGGGGCGGAGCTTCAGGGGGGGCTGTAGGGGCAGGGCTCCCCGGGCCCGGGACGGTCGGGACCCAATGGGGGCCCGTCGCCGAGGCAGCAGGCTCCGCCCCCGAGATATTCGCCGGCGGGCCCTGCTGCCTCGCGCCACTGAGTGCACTGACGTTCGTGGTCATATTAGGTATAAAGCATTGTAGCCTATAATATGAGTTGAACTTGTGCTGCTATTTTCACACTCACATTTAACATTAAAACATGAAAAATTGCAAGTGAATCCCTTCTATTGTCTCCAAATGTATTTTGGGTAAATTCGTCATAAACAGCCGTCCATCAACATCATACGTAAATGAACGTCAACGTCATCATCAATCACTTGTCATTCAACAGAGCACTGCCTAAGCATGAGCAGTTATAAACATAAAAGTGGAGCTACAAAACGCAAAGAAAAAGATAAAAAGGACCAAGGAAAAGCCAAATTGTCCAAGCTAGATGGATATTTTTTTCGCCCTACTCCTCCTCCTGCGGGAGATGAACCTGAAGTTGTTGCCACTGCCAGCCGTGTTTCATCCCCGAACGACTCTGTTAAAAATGTCCCTGGAGTGAAGCAGTTCTATGACACTGTAGAGACGCTCTACAACTTTTTTGGTCACAGTATCAAACGATGGGCATTGCTCAGTGAGTTAATGACGCCAGAGAGCAGAACTATCACATTAAAACGCTTATGTCCCACTCGCTGGTCATCTCGCCATGATGCGCTTGTTGCGTTAAGGCACAGATATGGAGACATTATAAAAGCCCTCGTCAAAATATCCCTTACCAGTGACAAAAAGGATGAGCGCAATGAAGCAAGTGCACTCAAGAATGCCATAAGCAAATTTCGCTTTCTATTTTTGGTCAACATGCAGACCAAGATTTTGGAAAGCATAAATTGTGCTTCACAGTTACTGCAAGCAAAAGACGCGGATATTCTCAAAGCATCTACTCTACTGCAAAATGCCATCAGTGTTTTGGTGGAGTATAGGGGACAATTTGATGAGGCGAAGTCCGCCACTCTTGCCCTGGCTACTAAATGGGGAAGTCAAACACAGTTTGAAACAACCAGGGCCAGGAAAGTTAAGAGACACTTTGATGAACTTTCTGAAGACAGCCGCCTCACTGACGCAGAGAGCAACTTTCGGGTGACCGTTTTCAATGCATGTCTCGATATAATCATCCAGCAACTGTCCCAAAGATTCACCAGCTTAAATGCAACTGTGAACATGTTTGAGGCAATTCACCCCAACACACTACTGCAAGCAAAGGATGAGGATTTACACCAAGCTGCCCAGCGGCTTATAGAGCACTACAGTCGGGACATCACCGCCAGCTTCCCTGGCCAGCTGCTTTCTTTCAGAACCTGTTTCAGGGACCAAATACAAAAACTAAAATCTGTCGCGGATCTGGAAAAAAATGCTCATTGTTTACAACCCAGCAGTAACATCTACATTCAGTGAGGTTTGCACAGCCTTCATCTTATTTCTGACTCTTCCTGTCACCGTGGCAACCGCCGAGCGCTCTTTCTCCAAATTAAAACTCATCAAAAACTATTTGAGGAGCACGATGGGACAGGAGAGACTGAGTGGACTGGCCTTGCTGTCCATCGAAAGTGACCGAGCCAAGAAATTGGACATACAGCGGATTGTGGACGAGTTCGCGGAGCGCAAGGCTCGCCGACCCTTCAAGTAGTGGTGATTACACTTCAAATTTAATTTGTACAGTAGCCTACTTGTACGTGAATGTATGGGCCGCCGTGCCAATTTTACACTGCTCTGCTCTCATGGTGGCTGCTGGCTGTCCATGGTGAATGGTGTGTCAGAAATGTAGTCATTTTATTAGGCTATGTTTTCGTTGTCCTTGTGGTTTGTTGGACTTTATGTCATGTTATATCATTATTATCTCTGATATATATTTCGTTTCTATACCCTTTGTAGAAACGAAATCTTAAATATTACACCTTTTCTTTAGTTACTTTTCTTTCAAACATTGTTTTAAATTGTAATCTTACTGACTGAGCGACTTTTTACGCACGAGCGTCAGATTACCACCCCGGACTCCCGATATTTTTGTCAAGCTTTATTGGGTTTAAAGGGCCCGGTCATGTGGCCCCGCCCCCAGGCCCGGGTCTGATATGTGCCGCCAGTGCTCCAATGTAACGGAAAAACAACTAAAGAAAAACTAAATAGTAATAATAATAAAATGTCTCCACTGATCTGTGTTGTAAGTGTGATTTATGTATGATTCCAATCGCTTTTTATAGTCAAAATCAGCAAATTTGCCGAGCTCCGCTACAACTACGGTGAGCGATGAGAAGTGAGGCAGGGACGTGCTCTGCCTCACGTAAGCCCACAGTAACTGGCTGGAGCGCGGGCACTAATTTTGCGCGGGCACTTATTTTGTGAGCGCGCTCAAGCCAGTTACTGTGTGGTAAGGTGAGGCACAGATGAGGTCTGCCTCACCTCAGAATGCGTCACCCCACAGAAACTGGCTGGAGCGCGGGCCCTAAGCGCATGCCTGTTATACCATCTCACTGTAGGTCACCAATGTAATGTTTGTAGATCCCTTTATTACATTTATCCTCGCCATCCATAGTCTCTAAATAACTTATTTCACGTATATATGATATTTAGGCTCGCTGGACTCATCGTACAACGGCAATGAAAAAATCCCCAGGGGAGGCAGCCATAACCTCTGCCGCACTGAAGGGGGCGCACGTGAGCCCACAGGTTCTTGTTGCTACTGTTATTCTACGCAGAGACGGTAGACGCAAACAATAAGCTAGACTTTTGAAACTACAGGAAGATAAGGAGGACTTTTACAAAAAAGTAATAGAGATTGTTGTCCAGAAGGATAGCATGGACTTCATCTTCAAGTCAAGGTAAGACCACAATTGTAATGAAAATGGGATCTTACTAAGAAAGAACAATCCAATATTTACATTTTGGGTATCCTTTTGTTGAACGGTCTGTTTAAAATGAATCGAAGCATCAGACTAGAAAGCTTTTGAAAATATCAGAATATTTTGATTAAGGTCAAAATATAATATTTGTAAATCTGACTCTGAAAGAGTCAGTGCCTCACCAGCCATGATCCTCACCGCACGTCACTGGTGTAATATGGGTCAACTAATAGGTGAAATAACAGTGGAACAAGGTTGTAACATATGGGTGCAATAATGGTGTAACAATGGTGAAATAGAGGTGTATTAATGTGTAATGTGGGTGTAATAACAGTCTTATATGGGTGTATTAGGAGTATAAAAACAGTGTAATTATGGTTTAATATTGGTGCTAAATTGTTGTAATATGGGTCTAACACAGGCATGAAAATCACTCACCTTTCGGCGAAATTTGCCGTTTTGAAACCAAAATAGGTGACCTACGTGAATCGTGTAGATTCGATGAGAAAATATTTAAGGGGGGGGGGGGTAGGTTCAGAGGCTGTAATGGTACGCACCGTTGGGTGACGAGTGGAAGACGAGACCCAATCACTGCTGCTGAGAGTCTCTCAGCGGCAGTGATTGGGTCTCGTCTTCCACGGTGCGTACCGTTACGGCCTCTGAACCAGCCCCACAGACTCAGTGAACTGCGAACAGGTGCGCGTGCCAAAAGGGACCAGATCATTGGTTTACAAGCAGTTCGCTTCGCTCGTGCTGACCAGAGCGGGATCCGGACCACCATCAGAAGCTGAAAGCACGCCTGGCCTCGGCGATTCCGCACAGCATGAATCGCTCCCGACTCGGGGAGGTAGTGACGAATGTGTAATGTGAACACAGCAGGAGAGAACGCAACGTTAGACAGCTAGCACTAAAGCTCCGGTGGAAAATGATTAGCTAACGCTACCGTTAACGTTAGCCTAACATTAGCTAGATATCGTTACTAAAGTTAGATGCTAGCTTGTATAGCTTACGGTAAATCACAAAAAAGAAAAACTGGTTAATGTTAGTGCTACTTTCTAAAATCTCTACAACTCGTTTTTCCAGGACGTGTTGATGATTTTGAGGTGAGGGGACTGACAAGGCTGAAGGGTAAAGTGGTCCACCGTTCTATCAATAAGGCTAAACTAGAAGTTAGTGCTAACACTAATACAAACATTATTTTTGCAGAATGATTGTGTTAGGGGAGAAGGATTCGGCCATTGTTAAACAGCTGGATGCTGGATTGAAATGCAGCTGGAACTGGTCGTGGCTAAAACTGGAAGGCAAGGTCTCAGTAAAAGAGCAAGAGGTGTCCTTTCATCTAGGAGATGTATTCATCAAAATCAACAATCAGGGATTCGCCAGATGCATTCTCTGCCACAAAGAGATCAATTATGCTAACAAAGGCAGCCATGCTCTGCAGGCTCACTGCCAGACGGAAGTTCACAAGAAGAAGGTGCAGATGATAGCTTCCACTCATAGTGTTGCCAGCAGCTTCCTTCCAGCATCAGCTAGGGTGAATCCAGCAAGCCAGAGTCAAGCCAACCAGGGGTCAGAAACAATCAGGCAGCAGTGCCAGGGAAAGATCCCCGTACCAGTTATAAACCACATAGCAAATGCAGAGGTAGGTGGTGTAGGCCTGTTCGTCAGCATAGACAGAGTACACTAGCACTTTGAGATTGTTATTTTTATTATAACAATAATAATAATAATCATTTATTATTATTTATTATTTTATAATCACCTAAACATGGAATACACTAGCTTTACATTAATTACATAATTTGTGTTCTAGGCAATGGTCCTTGGAACCTTGGCGGAGCATTCCATCCCGTTTTCTAAGGCTCCTGGAAACCACTGTATTGTGTGTTTTAGGCTATCTTTGCCAATAAAATGTATTAAAATCTGAATTACATAACATTGTATTGGCTGTCAGTCATGATGGAAGAGTAGACAAGTTAAGTTACAGCATGTCCACCATCTGCATATGCATTAAGCCATTTGCATTAAGCCCTTACCACATTGTGCCTCATATACTGTAAATGTTAGACCCAGTGACAGGCTGGCATGAAATGTCTTGCATAATACTTAGTAAGTGTTATGTGTTTGTGCCCTGATCAGGCGCTCCTAGTGTGATGTGTCATGTCTAGCTGTAGTTCCCTGTTATGGTTTTGTAGTCCTTATCGTTTTCCCCTCCAGGTGTACCCATTTGTAATTATCCCAGGTGTGTCTTGTCTCGTCATTACCTCATGTATAAGTGTTCTGCCTTCCCCTTTGTCTGGGGCTGATCCTGTCTGTGCAGTATGTGTTCTTGTCTGTCATTACTTTATATTTCCTTTGTTCAACCATGGTGGTAATTATTAATTAAATTCTTTTTTGATTACTTCGGCTACCGTCTCCTTTATTATGTTGCCTTGACTCGACATTGAGCCTGCTAACAGTCAATGGTAACGTAATATGGGGGCTCGTGCCAAACTGATTTGAGCAGGAATTTGGTGGTGGCCGCTGAGCTTAATCCACACTTTGAATTAGGTTGACAGTGTGTGTGTGGCCCATGTTTTATACCCTCTTGGTAAATAATTCTCCAATAAGGAGCGTTTTCATCCAGCTAGGGCAGCTGGACCATTTTCTATGGTTCCTTCCTTCGCCTGGTAGACATACCGTCTATGCTGGTCGGGGTAGTAGGAAGACCCTGTCAGGCTCCTCCTAGGCCGGCGTATGTCAGCTAGTTAGTTATATAGGGGGTCTGATAGTGAGGGATGGAAACGTTTAAGGGATGGGCTTTAGGTTTTTTTTTGAACACACGACAGTTGTTAATCTCTTGCGAATAATTTTGAGTGTGGATGCTTCAGAAGGTCATACCGGTGCTCTTCTCTATTTAGTGTATAGCGGTAGGGGAGCGGTGGCCAGAGTTATTAAGAACAGACTGTACAGACGTGTAGGGTGAAGCCGTTTTTTTTTTTTTTTGTGTATATGTTAATTGGTTGGTCGTATATGCTGGTGGAAGCGGGGTTGGTTCTTTAGTTTCTTCCTCCCCCGGTGCGACGGTACTAGGGCAGGTATGCCTGTGAAGGTATGTGATTTTGTGGCTAGGCCAACGGTCGACTTGTTGGGCTTGTGCACTAAGGAGGAATTATCGGGGATAGCAGAGCATTACGGTGTCAGGCTTGCCCCGGGCATGAGAAAGCAGCAGCAGCGGTTTATGCTGGTGGAGGCATTGACCGCCCAGGAGGTTATGGAGTGCTCTGTGGGCAAACCTGAGGAGGTAGTCACATGTGACCCGGTTTCGGAGAACCAGTTTTTGCTGGAGGAAGATGGAACTAGAGTTTAAATTCGAGCAGCTGAGACATGCAGAGCAGTTATGCGCTCGGGAAGCGGAGGAGGCAGAACGTGGGCGCGTGCATGAGCTTGAGCTTGGAAGGCTTGGGGTAGAGGCGCGGGCAGTGCATCTTGAAGCTAGGTTCGATGCTACTAGGCACCTACGTCTGGTCCCGCAATTTTCAGAGAAGGATGTTGACAAATATTTTTCTATGTTCGAAAATATAGCCACAACTCTGAAATGGCCTAATGACCAGTGGACATTACTTCTCCAGAGCGCACTCACCGGGAAAGCACAACACGTTTACGCGTCACTTTGCCCAAACACCCAGGATTACGCCGTGGTGAAGGCTGCTATCCTTAGGGCTTACGAGCTTGTGCCGGAGGCGTATAGGCAGAGGTTTCGCGCTCTTAGAAAGAACAATGTGCAGACCTACGTGGAGTTTGCTTACGAGAAGGAGCTGTTGTTTGATCGTTGGTGCGCGTCGGAGAAGGTGGACACTTTGGTTAAGATGCGGGAACTCGTGCTTCTTGAGGAGTTTAAGTCCTATTGTTTGCCCGATAATGTGGCGATGTACATTAATGAACATAAGGTGACTGAGTGCTCGGTGGCTGCGAGCCTTGCGGATGAGTTCGTGTTGACGCACAAAGTGCTCTTTGACAGACCTAATTATCCCGTGCGCAGTGTGGAGAGTAGACCGAGGTGGGGCTTGGGTGACAGGCCTGTGGCCTCTGGCGGTGGCAGTGTGGGCGAGGTTGCTGAGCGGGGAATGAGGGGAGAAATGCGAGTGTTTCCACTGTGGAAAAAAGGCCACATAAAGGAGAACTGTTTTGCCCTTACCCGTCCCAGTAAACAAATATCGTTGGTAATGACACCCACACCCACACACATCTCTGAGTAGGGATGCCCAAAGGGGTGAGGATATGAAAGCTTACTTACCGTTCATCAGTGAGGGGTTTGTATCCTTGTCCGGCGAAGGGGTGAAGGTTCCTGTGACCATATTAAGGGATACGGCTGCGTCCCAGTCATTTATCCGGAGAGATGTGCTGCCTTTTGACAGTGGTTCAGAGGTGGATGCTGGGATAGCTGTCAGGTCTTTTGGGATGCATGTCATGGAAGTTCCGCTTCACACTATCCATCTTACATCTGAGTTGGTGTCGGGGCCAGTGGTAATTGGGGTGGAAAATTGTTTTCCTGTCGAGGGCGTGTCATTAATCCTCGGGAATGATCTGGCAGGGGGTAGGGTCCTCGTGAAGGCAGATGTGACTTGTGTGCCAGCAGAGTCTGGGGGGTGGACGTCCTGGCGGATGCGTATCCGAGGGGGTTCTCCTCATGTGCAGTCACGCGGGCCATGGTTATTAAGGCTCTGGCCGAGGAAAAGGACGACGTGGACTTGTTTGATACCATCATAGCGACTGTTAACGGGGTGCCTGAGTGTCGTGACCCACTTATATATAATCCCCAGGGTGCAGTACCACGGGAGCCTGAGGTGGAGGGGGCGCTCCCGGGGCAACCCGACTTGTGGTCATCGTCTCAGCTTGTTCCTGAAATTGCCCCTCTTGAATGTGATGCTGTTCTTCCATCTATTCCAGCCGGTCTCAGTCCTTTACTGCAAACTTGTCACCTTTCGGCGAAATTCGCCGTTTTGAAACCAAAATAGGTCGTTTGTGTGGTTCGTGTAGATCTGCAATAAAAATATTTGTGGGGGGGGGGGTCATCTCTGCGACTGCGAGTTTGGGTCTTGAGATGGATTGAGATTAATGACAGCTCCCGGGCGCAGATGACACTCCTCCCGGGAGCTGTCATCTCAATCCATCATGACAGCTAGCGCGCGCGAGCTGAGCTGTGCGCGCGAGTCTTCCTGTCGGCTTTCTAGGAACTACGCTTCTCAGACTTCACTGCGCCGGAGTCGATAGCCGTATAACCTAGCTACAGGAAGCTACCTACGAGCCTACATTCCTGTCGCAGAACGTGGAACACGCTCTCAAGGTAAGCTATCTGTTATTTCAGTTATTATGAGTTAGTTAAGGTTAGCTGCTGATGTGTTTTTTAGCTTACCAAGGGAGCTAGCGAAGCTATTGTTAGCCAAGGGCTTATTGACTACACCTGTAGCTACCAGATGTGAACATATTTTCTTTCGTTCTTTTTTAATTAAAAAAAAAAAAAATCCATCTTGAAATAACATCATATAATATATCAAAAATGTATATATTATATATGTACATAATATCAGATATTTTCGCGCCATAGGTAAAGTAAAATATTTTCTTTTGTTCTTTTTTAATTAAAAAATAAATGTTCCCTCTTCAAATAACATAATATAATATCAACAGGGAACTGCTGCTAACAAATTGTTTCTATTTACCCTTTAGAAATCATCTCGATGAAAAAGGAAGGTGTGCCGCAAGAAGTGTCAGAGTCACTGTCTTCTGCCTTTCTCTTTACTTTTACCTTTACAGAATAGTAAAACTGTCTTTACCCTTGAAATGAGAACTACGTGTGAGGAAGTGAATGTTACCGAGACATTTTGACCCAGACAGAGGGAAATTATTATTGTGTTGCTGCAAGCTGTGAAGAGCACAGTAGCATCGGTCACATTTCAGTCCCAATCCAACATGTGCAAGGCCTGTTTTTCTATTATTTCATGAAGCAACGATTCAACAAGTATGATTGTGCAGTCACATTAATGCTGATTCCTCTCAGAGTGGACATGGCACTCTTTCAAAGTAGAGCACAAGCAGTAAAGTGTGCTGCTGATGTTCTCTGTAAAATTGGCTAAATTAGACAATTATAGTGTTGAAAAAAGGCTACCGCTAACTGAGTTTACACCGTCCAATGATATTTTCTGCAACACATTGAATTATTCCTCCTGACACACTCATTGCAAGACCACTTTGTCTTCTCACTCTTAATATTGTTGTGTTTCAGTGCAGAGGTTTAAAATGCTCCCCTTTCTTAAATGAAAAAGTGAATTCTTGGCAGAAAGAAGAATTTCCCTTTCTGTTTGTGGCGCTAAAAAAGTTAGCACCTGTGATATGACTCAACTCTATAGTTGCAAATTGTGTTAGATAGTGGTACGGCTCTACAAAATAAATGCATTGTTATATTACAAATGGAAATTCTGTGTTTTTCTTATTATTACCACTGCTTGTTTTGTTGTTCTGATTGCTAAAATTGCCTGTAAATCCACATTTTAAAGCTGATAATTCAAAAAAATCTTCAGGGGGAGCTGACCCCCGGACGCCCCTAGGGGGTTCGAACCTTGTCACCTTTTTTATCCATGATGAGTTTGCACCCCTGACTGCCCTCTACTTCCTCGTGTGAGTCTGCCAGTAGCGCGGCTGGGTTTTCTTTTGCTCGCGAGGAGCTTAGCGCGGAACAGGGTAGAGATCCAAGCCTGTCAGGCCTTTTTGCGAACACTGTGGGGGTGGGAGAGAGTGAGGTTTCTAAAAGTTGCTATATCCTGAGGGACGGGGTATTGCTGCGTAAATGGTCTCCTAGCCTCGACGCGTCAGCGGAGAATGATTGGAATGTGGTGATGCAGGTTGTGGTTCCGTTTAGATACCGTCACGATATTCTGTGTTTGGCTCACGATCACAGGCTCGCAGGACATCTGGGGGTCAATAAGACATATGATAGAGTGCTGCGTCAATTTTTTTGGCCAGGGTTGAAACGGGATGTGGTGCAGCACTGCAGGGGGTGTTCAACGTGTCAGGTGGTGGGTAAACCTAACGGGGTCATTCCACCGGCGCCACTCTACCCTATCCCGGCAGTGGGGGAACCTTTTGAGAGGGTTATCATTGATTGTGTGGGTCCACTCCCTAGAACCAAGGCAGGTAATAGCTTTCTTTTGACCATTATGTGTGCCAACACACGATTTCCGGAAGCGATTTCCGGAAGCGATTCCACTGAAACGGATAACGGCCAAAACAGTGTCACAGGCCTTGGTGAGGTTCTTCTCCGTTTTTGGTTTGCCTCGCGTGGTACAGTCCGACCAAGGTACGAATTTTTTATCCCGCATCTTCTCGCAGGTTTTAAAGCAGCTGGATATATCGCATAGTTTCTCTAGCCCATATCATCCACAATCCAGGGGGCTTTGGAAAGGTTCCACTCCACGCTAAAAACAATGCTTCGGGCGTTCTGTCGTGACACGAAGGACGACTGGGATGAAGGGGTTCATTTAATGTTGTTTGCCGCAAGGGAGGTGGTGCAGGAATCTTTGGGATTCAGTCCTGCAGAGCTGGTATTTGCGCATTCGGTTAGGGGGCCGCTTAAGCTGCTGAGGGAGAAGTGGTTGGGGGAGAGCGAGCCGAAGAACCTGTTAGACTATGTCTGTGGCTTTAGGGAGAAGCTGAAGAGGGCATGTGAACTAGCGAGGACAAATCTGAGTGACACACAGGGGAGGATGAAGGGCTGGTATGACAGGAAGGCTCGGGATAGAACGTTTGTGCCAGGGGAGAGGGTTTTAGTGTTGTTGCCTGTCCCAGGCTCCAGCTTACAAGCACGGTTTAGTGGGCCGTACCTGGTTAGAGAGAAAGTAGGGGATTTGGACTACCTGATCGAGACACCGGATCGTGGGCGGAAGACTCGCTTGTGTCATGTTAATATGATTAAGCCATATTATGTGAGGGAGCCTCTGGTGAATCCTATTGACAGTATTGTTGTTCCCTCTGCGAGTGTGTCCACTGTGCCGGTGTCAGTTTGTATGTTGGCCCCATCTAGCGTTGATGAGAGTAATGACAGTCTTTGTTTTTCAGAGGGGGTTGGAGAACTGGAAGATGACGTCATTATTCCGTCCAAGGCGGTCGTGGAGGGACGGTTGACAAACACTGAGTCATTGATCACTCTTGACTGTCATCTTGGCCATTTATCAACAACGCAGCGAGATGATATCAGGGGTTTGGTTGGGTCTCATTGTGAGCTGTTCTCCGATATTCCTTCGCGCACTAACGTATTACAACATGACATCGATGTGGCGGAGGAAATTACCCATTAAACAGCACGCGTATCGCGTGAATCCATATAAGCGGGCGCGGTTACAGAAAGAGGTGGTATACATGCTCACTAACAATATCGCTGGAGCCTTTTCCTGCAGGCCTTTGATGTTGACGTGGTTCACGTCAAGGGCAAGGACAATGTGTTGGCTGACGCGCTATCACGGCTGTAGTCAGGGGGGGGGGTGCTATTTATCCATAGGGTAGTGTGGGGGTTATGGCCGTCCATACCGGTGCTGTTAGTACAATTAGTATTTTTTTTATTGTGCTGACAGTATTATTGTTTCTTGTTTCCTTCTTCTGTTTATGTTCATTCCCCCCATTTCGCCTTGGGGTTATGGACATAAAGTTGGGTGTGGGGGTGTTATGTGTTTGTGCCCTGATCAGGCGCTCCTAGTGTGATGTGTCATGTCTAGCTGTAGTTCCCTGTTATGGTTTTGTAGTCCTTATCGTTTTCCCCTCCAGGTGTACCCATTTGTAATTAACCCAGGTGTGTCTTGTCTCGTCATTACCTCATGTATAAGTGTTCTGCCTTCCCCTTTGTCTGGGGCTGATCCTGTCTGTGCAGTATGTGTTCTTGTCTGTCATTACTTTATATTTCCTTTGTTCAACCATGGTGGTAATTATTAATTAAATTCTTTTTTGATTACTTCGGCTACCGTCTCCTTTATTATGTTGCCTTGACTCGACATTGAGCCTGCTCACAGTCAATGGTAACGTAATAGTAAGGAGGCCATAATATTTTTGACTCATGGCTGAAGTTAAGTTTCTCCAGCTCTCCCCAGGTTGGCAAAAAAATGCATCTCAAAATGCATCAGATTGATGCTTTAAAATATGGAATATTCAAAATTTTCTTCCGGGGGAGCATGCCCCCGGACCCCCTAGAGCAGTGGTTCCCAACCTTTTTTGTCTTGTGTACCCCCTGAGCCTTTTGTCATACCATGAGTACCCCCTCACTCATACGTGCTGATGATCCTTCACAAGTAGAACGTAACTGATTATTGAATGGAAATAACTTTATTTCATCTCCTTAATTTGAACATCTAATTCTCAGGCATTTTCTTAATTTTAACTTAAATCACTCAATAAAAATGAATGTTGCCTTGAAAATAAATAATATAATCAAATAAATACATATGAAATCAAAATAATCAACTTATCTTTGCTATATATATCTTGTAACATTTAGGCTTAAACCTGGAGCCCCTTTGAATAAGTCCCCTTTAAACACGCATTTAAACTTTAATTCAGGAACAAAACACTTATCAAAATAATATCCAGAATCAGTATAGGCCTAGCAGTTTCTTTTCACCAGTCATGTGAGCTTTAATGAGACACTTGAGCTTGCTTGTCTTTCATAAGCTTTGATAGTTCTGGAGGCAGTGTGGAAACAGCTGTGACCAGGCTGGTCTCCACATCCAGTCTGTTCCTCTGCTTGGTTTTGATGTG
Organism: Dissostichus eleginoides; assembly: GCA_031216635.1. Taxonomy (NCBI): domain Eukaryota; kingdom Metazoa; phylum Chordata; class Actinopteri; order Perciformes; family Nototheniidae; genus Dissostichus; species Dissostichus eleginoides. The sequence continues at coordinate 9,423,967 of CM062268.1, read as the reverse complement.
TGTTAAAGCTGAGAAGGTCACCTCACACAAATAAGTAGAACCAAAAGGCAAAAGTTCAATCAGTGCATGTTTTCCCAGTTCAGGATATTCCTTCTCCACATCACACCAAAACTCAGTCAATGACTTCTCAGCATATGCCATCTTCAGACCATGGTCAGATGATAATTCCATCAGAGGCTCCTGCAGCATTGCTGGAAGGCTGTTGCTGCTCTCACTCACAATGAATGGGTTCCTCACCCAATCCAGTCTTTCTGACTTATTTTCAATGTCCTGAAAATAATGGCTGAAATCAGTGCAGAGTTTGGACAGGTGTGCTTGCACCAGTTTGACCACTGGACCCCTGGCAACAGCAGTGGTGGCAAGATGGGCATTGAGTAGTGGGAAACAGCTCACGTCTCCCTCATCACATTTCCTCTCCCATAGTTTGAGCTTTTTTGTGAATCCTTGAACTTTGTCATACAATTTCAGGATATGTGACTCCTTGCCCTGAAGTGATAGGTTGAGCTCGTTGAGTTTGGTAAACACATCAGCAAGATATGCCAGGCGCGCCATCCACTTGTCATCCTCAAGCTGCACAGCAAGAGGATGCAGATGCTCCGTCAAGAACACAAAAACTTCATTGCGAAGTTCATAAAGTCTCAGTAGGGTTTTCCCACGGGACAGCCAGCGCACGTCTGTGTGAAGCAATAGCTGATCGTGCTCTGTGCCGTTCTCATGACAAAGAGTTTCAAACAGCCTGTGATTCAATGGCCGAGATTGGATGAAATTTATCATCTTCACAGCATCATCCATAACAGCACTTAAATCAGGGCTCATCCTCTTGCTAGCTAGTGCTTCACGATGAATAATACAATGCATCCATTTAATGTCGGGATTTACCTTTCTTACGTGCCCAAAAAGTCCCTTTCCACTGCAGATCATGTTCTCTGAAGAAGCTGTCGATAACCTGGAACAATTCTTCCCCAGTTGTCTTTCCTGGCAGCGTTTTGCAAAATAAAATATGCTCGTTTATGTCCGACGCATCTTTGTAACGCACGAAGGACAGGAGCTGCGCTTCTCCACTCACATCTGTCATTTCATCCAGCTGCAAAGCGAACTGACCGGCTAGTTTTATTTTGTTCACCACTTGTCCAATTATATTAACAGACATATCATTGATCCGACGGGATACGGTGTTATTCGACAGGGGAACTTTCTTGAGTGCTTCGGCTGCTTTCTTGTCTATCATAATTTCGGCCAACGCAGTCGCTGCAGGGAGAATGAGCTCCTCAACAATAGAGTGAGGTTTTTTTGATTTAGCCACAAGCAGGGACACGGCGTAAGATGCCTCGAGTGCTTTCATTGACACATTCGTGGCTTTCATCATTACTGTCTGGCTCGACTTAAATTCCGACAGCTTTCGTCTGTAAAATTCTTCACTTTTATCGACACTTCCCGAGTGTTTGGTGCTCTGGTGTCTCTGTAAATGCGCCGACTTCACCGCAAAAGAAGCACTGAGGCTGCGGTGGGTCCGCAGAAGTAGAAATGAATCCAAATAATATATGTTTCACTGTACTGCCTTGGTTTCAGTTTGGCCTCTTTCTTACGTTTCTCGGCGGGCTCCTCTGAACCCTGGCCTGAATCCAGAGCAAGCGGACGTTTCAGCCATTTATCCATAGCGCAGACCTACCAGTATTTTTCTGGCTGCAGGTAAGCAGCTGTTTTCATTGTGGGATTTTGGCGCGGTTGTGCCACAGGCTATTGTCTCCCTAGGGAAACTAATTGCGCACTATCATTTTTGACGGGATTATTATTTTTTTTACTTGTCACCTTGGAATTCCACGTACCCCCTGCAGTTCCTTCGCGTACCACTAGGGGTACGCGTACCCCTGGTTGGGAAACACTGCCCTAGAGGGATAATATCCTTCTCACCTTTTTCACCCCTGACCCGTTTTCATGCCTGCTAACAACAAATAATACTAGAAAATGCATTTCCTGCAGAAAATGCATGCGAATGCTGTAAACTGTGAACATTTGTGGCTGAATTTAGCTGAAAATGCAGAAAAAGCTGAATATTTTATTAGTTAAATGGTCTCTGTAGCTGCTTTTAGCTACACAAACCAAGTAAGTGTGTTTCTGAACTTAGCGGAGAAATGCATAAAAGTGAAATGATTTGAATCAAATTGTTACAGCTCAAATGCATTGCAATGACTTTGTTGAAAACTTGAAAGTGAAATGTTAAACTTGAGGAGTAGGAAAAATAGTGAAGAAGGTTAATATTTAAAAGAAAAGGTTTAAAAAAGGTATAAACAACAACATGTATAGCCTCAATGTCCTGAAATAGCTGAATAATTTAATAGTTGAATGGTAGTAGCATTTGGCGCACGGTGTAGTTAAAAGAGGATTTGAAGGTTCCTCCCATTGACTTCCATGTTAAAAAAAGAGTTTAAAAAGCTGAATATTTCAGAAAGTATAAAATATTTTGAAAAAGTTGAAAGTTTTCCATCATATGCTGAAAAGGCTGAATAGTTTGATATTTGAATGATTTCTGTAGCTGAAAGTATGCTGAAGTTATTCGACGGCAAAGTATTGGTTGAAATAAGAATAAAGATTCGTAGAACTATAGTGGAATGCTCTAAACAGCATTCGCACTAATAATATGGGTATAATAATGGGTGTAATAATGGTGTAATAGCGTGTCAAATGTGGTGTAATAACAGTTTAATATGGGTGTAATGTAAACATAGCAATCAATAAATGTTCAAAAATATTGATTTGTGATGTGCCCATTTAAGGGTTAATAAGTAATGCTGAAGATAGAATGGAAAGGGGAAACGAGAGGAAATGAGTTGCAGTAAAGGATCGTTTCAGAATAAGTCTCAGTACATCAGAATCAGAAATCCTTTTTTCCTTCTTACTGCGGGTATTTACAGTGTTACAGCAAAGCTGACAGCTCAGATAAAATGCAAAAATAAATAGAGTAGACTTACTATCAGATATAGAGGCAAGCACACACGAATAGAAATTTACAAAAATAAGTACACGTCCAGGCTTGTGGAGTAACAGATTACATGTAAATGGATTACGTAATCAAGAACAAGTTAACTGTATCTCCTTACAGTTACATCAAAAACAAGACGTTATCAGATGACTGTCACATTTCTAAAATGGGGGATTACTAGCAGAATTACAATGTTAGTAAAAACCTAAAAAGAGCATAGGGTTTCTTGTGAAAGGATCAGATTGTATTTCTTCTTTTTAAACTGTACTGTTTTTCTAGGGTGAGGCTACTTTAAATGTGAATCTATACGCCTACTGCCTGAATCTGCTCTATGGTATCAGAAAGTCATTTATAAGTTACTTTTATATTTTGCTACTCATATTAGGTTACTGATTGTATTTTTAATATACATCTAATACAATACATTTAAAATCAACCCGTGGTGGTAGCTGATCTGCAGTCAGTAACTGGGGCGCCCTTATTGGTGCCTTTCAGAAGCTGATCTCCTTATAAGAGTGTTGTTAAGTATAATCTGAAAAAAAATCAATATCATGCTCGCCTGAGAAGCCTGTTGGAAACACCAGAGAACAAAAACAGAATGAAGAGGGCATGAGCAGTGTAGCGGGCAAAATCCTAAAGAAATAAAACTGAACACTTAACCAAAAAATATAACTGCCGCTGAGGCACCAGTTAGCGAATCTTACGCAGGGGGAAGTTATCCAAGTCCAGGCAAGATTAGTTTTGTTCCACTGTGTTTTACTGTATATTTACATTATCCAATATAAAACAAAAAACTACAATGAACAGGTTTCCTATCTATTCCTTTCCTGAAGCCTTTTCTATGGCTTTCATCCTGGTGAAGAAACCATAGCCTTACTTGTGTGCTACTCCACAAACACCTGTCTCCAATACAATTACACCAGGTGCCCAAATCACAGATGCCTTCAAAATAAAAGCCTAAAACAACAACATCAACCAACTTAAATTAACTCTTAAATAAAAAGGTACATTTACAAGAAACACCCAAAAACTAATAAATAATATAAGTCAATATACAGCTGCAACAACGGAGGGACTCCTTCCCTTGGGAGTCAGTATTTGCTGTGATCTCCAAATACCCATTATAACATAATGCAAGGATTGAAATGATATGTATACTGTCACTACGTGTTTAAGCTCCTTAAGGCTTAAGGCTGGAGACCGAGATCAAAACTCTAAACACTTTGTCAATGCTTCCTGTTATATTTTGAAAAGTGTTCACCCCGTGTTTCTGTTTTTACTTCCTTTCTCTGTGTTTTCCCTCCCTTTTGATTACCTGATTCCGTTCACCTGGTGCCTTTGTGTTTTTCCTTCCCTTCCCTTCTGCGTATTGTCCTTGTGATTAGTTCAGCCTGTATTTAAGTTCTGGTTTTCTGTTGGTGTTTGTAGGATCCTTGATTTTCTTCCATGGGAGAGGTCCAGTCCGGTCTGGTCTGGACGGGTCTGTTTGTTGTACCTATCCTAACGATATCCTGTTGCGATATCCTAACTGGGAATACAAAATATTTCCCCGTAAAACCGTTGTTCGTCCTGCTCTGCTCGCCTATAAAGTAACCTGTATATCCTATATAACCTGTTTCAAATATATAACCTGTTTCAATAATTATAACCTGTTTTAATAATTATAACTTTGTCTGTGTAAAATGTATACTTATGAAACTAGACCAAGTGTTCTTATTTTGTTTTGTTTGATGTGGTCAATTGTGTGTGCGTTGACTTAGGAATGTAGAGGATCCAGTCGCCCCCCCCGGGTTTTTAATGGGCCGGATAGGAGCATGGGGGGGTTGCAGGAGAAAGGTAATAAAACTGACACCATTGAGTCTATGCAGAGATTGTACTGAGAGAAAGATTGGGATGCGGAGTGGTACGGCCAGGTGCTGAGGATAAACGAAGATAAGGATTGGTACCTCACCCCTGTTCAACCCAGAATTGTTTATTTTATGGCTGCCATAAAAGATGACCTGGGACTGATCGGCGGCGCAGGAGATCCAACTTCCCACACCTATGGCTGACTCACTCTGATTCGCTGTTTAGACCTCGTCAATGGCTGACTCACTCTGATTCACTGCCTAGGGCTCGCCCAGGAGTGAGTCCACCAATGGATGAACACCTAGGGAGGAGCAACCGACACAACTCCTCCCACACAACTCCTCTCCGTTTGTGGGAATAAATATTGTGAATTCTGTACACTCGCAGCCTCTGTTCGGTCTGACTGTCTGATACGTACATCGCACGGTGGAAGAGCTGAGGCCCGAAGTACTTCGTTATATAAGTACTTCGTTATATTGTACTGTTGTTTCTACCATTAAATCAGCTTATTGTTTAATCTCATATCTCTGTCTGAGTCCTTCCTTTTTATAGCAGACCACTCATCAAACGAACAGCGCGGAGCGGGCTCGAACCTTCAACAACTGAAGGGTGCTTAAATCCAACACCTATGACACACTTAATTGTTTGGTATTAAAGTGCTTAAGTTTTAGGCGGTGATGCTGGGCCCAGTAATCTTATAATTATGAGGCCACAATTTATGTGGGACAAAAGATAATTATTTTCTTAAAGTGCACAAATAAACATTATATGAAATACTTTGTTACATAATTTGTTTCAATAACTCATTTACAATGTGTTATTAAATTGCAATAACAAAATAAAAAAAACACATTGACACCACTTTGGTTCAAATTAAAGCCACGTTTTTTCTGCTACACTATTACAATTGATAGACTCTTGTTTCCTAGGGGGGCCACTCGCGGTTCCAGTTCAGTGTTACAGGGACACTGGCCCCTGTTGGCCCCCCCTAGAACTGCACATGCTCCAAGGGCTGCTATAACTAAACTTCAACCTCCCTTGCATCATCTTTTTTCATCAGGATCCAGTTTAAGATATAATGTATATGTTTTTAGCAGCAGAGCACACAGTTTATGTCTAGCCCTCTAGCACCACCTAGTGTTTAGTTGCCTTCTAACATGGTCTGCACGATTCGTAGTAATGACAGTTTACCACTAGGTGGCAGTAGTGTATAAGAATGAACCCCACCTCTCCAGCTGTGTGCTGGCTCCTCTGACAGTTTGTTCCCCTGCTTTTTGGTTAGGTGAGGCCGTTGAGGCCACCACAAATTATGTTGATATAATTGAATGTATTCCTTTTTCATTTACTCTCAATTCTGTTTTACTTTTGCAGGGCCATAAAGAGCTGCCTGTTTTTGCATTAGTGTACTATACATAGATAAAAACAGTTAAATAGGCTTATTATGAAATGGTGGGTTTGCCTCTGCAGACATCCCCGCCACACAAATAATCACAAGGTATGAATGATATAAGTCAAACATATGGGATAACATGGTAAAAGGGAACATTGTATGCCCCATTATGCTTTCAAATAAAATGAACTGCAGGACACATTGTGTGTGTGTGTGTGTGTGTGTGTGTGTGTGTGTGTGTGTGTGTGTGTGTGTGTGTGTGTTCCTAATGTAGAAACTGTGCAAGTCCCCACATGTGTAGAGGTGGAGGTAGCTCATTAGAGGAGTTTCAGTGCAGCATGAATACTTTCACTGCAGCTCACGGCGATGCTTTTGAGTCAAAGGCGGTTAAAAGATACTTCACTGTGATAGAGGAGAACTCACACAGTGCTGCACCCTTAGTAACTGGATCCATTGCTGATAGGATCACAAGGAATATTATCACAAAACATTAGTGAAAAATATAATATTTAGTTATTAAGTATTGCCATTGCCAAAACTGTTATGCAACTTCTAATCTTTAAATATTGTCTAAAAGTATAAAGCATAGAGCATTCAGAGTGTCTGCATAAACACACTTTTGTGGGGAAACCTGGTCATTTCCTTATATAAGTCCTTGTTGTTTGTATTGAAATAATATTAATAGATAATTTGGGGTACACATTACATTTTTGCAGAATTAACCTTTGTTTGACACACAAAATGAAGTGACTGGTGCAACCATGTATTTTTGTGTTTGCATTGCTAGTAGCTTAGTCAAGGGCTTTCTGTTAGTCTTTTGTTGAGAACAATTATAGATTTGGTCAAGGTTTTGTAATATATAATACTTTTTTGGCACAATATCCTTGTCCCTTTTTCCCCGTTAGAGTTTTCTTGGTATTTTATTCCCTCAATGTATTGGTTTTCTTGTTATTGTCTCTGTTCTCCCCTTGATACACCTCTGGATTGTAACATGAAGACTGCATTATATGAAACACAGCTTTTTGCACGTGGCAAAAGTCTAATAAATTAATGATAAACCACCCACCATTGAGTCACTCTGAAAAAAAGACTTTTACGCATAATTAAAACCTGTTTAATGTTTGATCCGTCTGTTAAAACGCACCTGACCTGCAAATAATGTACAACCTACAGTGCTCATAAAAGTCAGTTTTCCCGAGGTTCAGTTTTCCTCTTTAAGACAAGTGGAACGAGTTTACGCAGTGCGCCGACAGCCTGTCTGTCTGCCCCGTTCATGAGAGAGGTGACTTGGCCAGTTCTGAGGGAAGCTGATGTTTAACTAAGATAAACTGTAAAAGCACCTGGCACAGTTACCCATGCCCCTGCTCAGAAACTGAAAAGGGAAGTTCCCTAACTTCCTGAATATGGCTGCCATGCTGAGCAAAGTCTTCAAGAGATCAGGAAATGGGCAAAGAATTCATGTTTTATTTTTTATTTAACCCTCCTGTTACATTTAGGGTCAAATTGACCCGTTTGAAAGTTTGAAAATCTACGAAAAATACTTTCAAGTATTTTTTTTGTATGAAACTTCTTCTACTTACCTTAATTAGTGCAATAAACAAGTCAAATGAAAATGGTGTGTCATGCATTTGGACCCCCCCCCTACATGTCTATATCACAGAGATGGTATTCGGGTCAATCTGACCCAGCAGTGAAAGTGGAGGCTAAAAGGGGTCAGAAATGTACACACACATGTACACACACGTACACACACACACAGACGTACACACACACACAGACGTACACGTACACACACACACACACACACACACACACACACACACACACACACACACACACACACACATCAGTGAAAGTGGAGGCTAGAAGGGGTCAGAGGGCTCAAATACACACACACACACACACACACACACACACACACACACACACACACACACACACACACACACACACACACACACACACACACCAGTGAAAGTGGAGGCTAGAAGGGGTCAGAGGGCTCAAATACACACACACACACATACACACACACACACACACACACACACACACTCTTAATTGCTGTTACAATAAAATACTTTCAATACAAATCCTTATGACTCATTTGGCTTAATTCTAAGTGAACGGGTCAATTTGACCCTGAACAGAAGAGGTGTCTCGTCTCTATTTATCAACATCAACCAATTGGAAAAAAAAGTTGGAACATTTTACAAGTAATTTAAAAAATGTTATGTTATGCAAAACTAATGTATTTTATATCAAGGTTTTTCCAATGTAAAAAAGAAAATAGAAAAATGTGTTTGAATATATATGTTTTGTGAAAAACGAGTGACTTATTCTAATGGAACCATGATCTGTGAGGTGAATAACATAATTGCACTAAATATTGATTTCATTGATAGTAATAAAAGGTACAAACTATGTACAAAAAAAATCTGGATTTTGTGGCTTCTGACCATTTTTGGATAATTAAACATGCACTGGGTCAAATTGACCCACGAATATTATTGCTGTTACAAAAAACGAATATAACAGGAGGGTTAAATGAATACTTTTCACCACAATCTCTACATTCCACGGAGCCCCACCCCTTACTTTCCTTTAGTATAAATGTTTAATCAACTAACCCAATTTTTTTTCCTTTCATGTGCAATTGTTATTTTTTAGAGCAGTGAAACCCAGCAGTGTTTTTATGAACAGTATTTACAGTACAGTTTTTCTTTTTACTTTTTGCAACAGGATGGGAGTTCATTAGTTTCTTGTCTCGACTAGGATCACTAGTTGAGAATCCTTCACTCATGTGAAAGTAGCAATACAGCAGAGTAAATAGTATACCGTGAAATTTTTGGAATAAAATGTTTACGGGTAAACATTTTTAGAAAAGTATTTTGAGTAAAATCGTGGTTCGAAGACAGCAGTCGCAAGAAAAAAGAGCTTGTATAAATACGATACTGCAGATCCACAGATGTCGCTCTAAGTCAATGTTCTAAACCCAAAATACTCTCAATAAATACTTAATGTGTGCACATGTAAAAATGTGTCTTTTGACTGTGTATATACATACATATTGCACACATATTTCTTTCTATATACATTGTTTTTATATTCGGGATCGTTGGAAACAGTATTTCGATCTCTCTCTGTACACACAAACTGGAAGATTGACATTAAAGTTGACTTTGACTTTTTGACTTTGACTTTTAACATCATCCTCCTATCAACAGAAACGCACATGCAACGTGGCTAAGGTTGTGAAACAATCGGTTAGATTAACGCATCCTACACACGGTTCCGTCGTGTGCTTCAACGGAGACGCTTCCCATTCACTTTGAATGGGGTGACGTCACGCTTTGCTGAACTGAATTGTGGTTCCGTTGCTTCGCTTTGCCTCCGTTGTTCGCGCTGAAAGTTGAGAAAAGTTCAACTTTTTCGGGCGTCGATGGAAGCGCCAGCCAATCAAATCATATGCCAGTACAAGCGCTAGCCAATCAAACCGCATGCTTGTGTGTCCGGGGCGGGAATAACTCTGGGACGGAAAATAACTCTGGGTTCGGCTGTGACTTTTAGACCCTCATGATTTAAATAAGTACTGTAAAAGTGGTCCTACTCGTTAGTTTATTTAGCTCCAAAGAAATTCTTCTCTCTTTCCAAATTTAAGTCACTGGGGAAAAGTATTTTTGGGCCCAACGACGTCACAAACTAACGCAGAAGTTTTAGTACCGCCGTTTGGCGTTAATGTGACTCATTGATGTATCATCACAAGACTTGTAGTCTACTTGTTGGACCATGCCAAGGTGACGGTTGCTCAATTATTTCATTTTGACGAGGGCTTTTTTATTTGAGATATCTTAAACGTCATCTGCTTATAGCAAAATCTACATTTTACTTAATTATTTATTGCGTAAATGGCTCTGTTATTATACAACGCTCTTTGTCGGCATTTTAAATCAAAACAGAAAAAGGTCTATGAATGATTGCAGAGGTAATTGAGCAACGAGATTTTAATATATGACTTAACATAAGTCATTCCACTGCACCTGAGGTAAATATTAATCTAAATCAACTCAGAGAACTATTGATCTTAATCAAATCAGAGAACTATGTTTTAAAGAAGATAAAGCCTCAACACTGCACTGCTACAAACATTGACGGTTTTCTGTCTTTACTAAGTAATGTGAACTTGCACCCTTAGAACAAGGTTGTGACGACAGATTATTATCTGCTGGATAATCCTTCGTCCTTTCTCACTGTTTGACCATTTATTCAATGGGAGCAGCTGTGCAAGCACTATTTCCTCTCTAAATGTTTGTTTCAGGCGCTCTGAGCTCAAGACTGGATTCTCTGCACAGGTGAAGGGCAAGCCAGCACTGTGAACCAACTCTCTGTGTGTGTGTGTGTGTGTGTGTGTGTGTGTGTGTGTGTGTGTGTGTGGGTTTGTGTGTGTGTGTCATTACATGTTACTTATTAGACGCTTTTATCCAAAGCGACTTACATACTCAATACTGTAGACACTCCCCACAGGAGCAATTTGGGGCGAAGTGTCTTGCCCAGGGACACAACGACATGCTGACTGAAGTGGGGTTTGAACCTGTGACCCCCTGATCCCAGGGGTGTGTGTGTGGGTGTGCATGCCAGGCTGCTTGTTCTTGACCTGTGTGAACTTGCCAAGCATTAAAGGGCCTGAAACACGCCCAGACCTGCAGAGCAAATAAATCTGCTCTAGGGGCTGTGGCTTCACTTTCACCTTTCACTCACTGATTTGCAATCTCTCTTTCTCTCTCACACACACACACACACACACACACACACACACACACACACACACACACACACACACACACACACACACACACACACACACACACACACACACACACACACACACACACACACACACACACACACACACACACACAAACGCACACAAACACACAAGCACACACGGTAGACAACGGTAGAGAACAACAATGATTAATTGTATAGGATGGGTTACAGTAACGGCGTGGAATTCAAAGGTGGAAGGAGTGAAGTTAGGTAGTTGGTAGAGGGAAAAGCTCCATTTGGGAGAGAGCAGGAGACCAGTGCCACCTCCTCTGCCAGTGGGTCTGGGTGTGTGGGAGAAGGAATATGCTGTGGAGAGAGCTGCTGGGGTGGATGTGTTGGATGGAGTAATCCAGGTCTCAGTGAGAGCAAGGAAATCAAGAGACTGCAGGGAAGCATAGCCAGAAATGAAGTCAGCCTTAGGAACAGCTGACTGGCAGTTCCACAGGCCACCTGTAACTAGATGTTGGATCTCAGTGGAGCATGTGGGATAGACGAGAGCAGGCCGGTTATAACGATTAGGAGATGCACGGGGCCAGTAATAATTGCGAGAGGACACATGAACAGGAATGGAGAATATACACATGTTTTAGCATGAGGGGCTAAAAAACACCAGCGATACTTAGCTCAATCAAAGTTGATCTCTGGGCTTACACACACAGGTGTTTGATAACGTTGTCACCTCAAACACAAACACACAGACTGTCTCAGCCTAATCTGTTCTGTCTGATGGAGACTTCATACTGACTTCAACATGTTTCACATATTTTATACATTATTGGTGACGTATGGTTTTAGTTCAAACGTTTGCAGTTAAAATATTCTGCTGCTTTTCAAAGCGTTTTTACTTTATTTTCTCTTCTTAAAACACATTCATTCACTACTACTTACATTTAATATCTAACTCCTTCAGCCTACTTTCAGCTACAGAAACCATTCAACTATTACATTATTCAGCTATTTCAGGACATTGAGGCTATACATTTGATTGTTTATACCTTTTTTAAACCTTTTCTTTCAAATATTAAGCTTCTTCACTATTTTTCCTACTCTTCCAGTTTAACATTTCACTTTCAAGTTTTCAACAAAGTCATTGCAATGCATTTGAGCTGTAACAATTTGATTCAAATCATTTCACTTTTCTGCATTTCTCCGCTAAGTTCAGCAACACACTTACTTGGTTTTTGTAGCTAAAAGCAGCTACAGAGACCATTCAGCTAAATTCAGCAACAAATGTTCACAGTTTACAGCATTCACACGCATTTTCAGCAGGAAATGCATTTTCTAGTTTGACAGTACTGCTGCTGTGATTTGATGACATAACAAATAAACACACATACTATACGTATGTATAGTATGGCTTATCAGGAATGTGAGAGGTCAGACTGTAAGATCACTTCAGGTTTAAGGTGCAATCTGTAGTTCTGGGTCTCCTACTCCAAAGTAGTAGTGAAATGTATCAATCCGCAAAACCAAAAACTATTTCATGCTTATATTTAAAGCATTTCAAAGGTTAAAAATTAGGATTCAAATACCGATTTCTCTTGGTGTGAAAATTATTGGAATTTCAAGTACACAGCTCCAGAAAATATATACAACAAAGATCTAGTCGTTATTGTAATAGAGTTATGTACTGTATGTCTTTCGCCAAGTAATGGTCAGGGGAGGCCAATAAATGATCATGGCTTGATCCATTACTAACTTAATTGACAGTTGTCAATAGCCATATAAATCCATAGGGTCGACAAGCCGTTTCATTTTGTAATTCACACGTAAAGTGTGAGCACTCAGGTTGTGGCTTGATGATCGGAATGTACAGTGATAGCCCATAATACATGAGCTAACATCGCAGACCATTTACAATACAGAAGGAGTTGGAATCAAACATTTTTAAAATTGTAAAGTGTATGCCTAGCTTATCGTATCTGACTTTACATGTTTATATTCTTTTAAATGTTAAAGCTATAGGGTACCCTTGCAATTCACTAGGGTCTGTCGGTGTTGCTAACTGATTTAGCGACTTTTGACGCTAGTGCTGCTAGCTACTTTGGTGAAGAGTTGTCTACTTAAGCTAGGTTTTTCTGTTGGATAATTTCAAATCTACCCTAATCTTGCAGGTTTGTTCAACCTTACCAACCCCTGCTTTGAGTAAATATTTTCCCTTTGTCTTGTCTGTTGTGGTCATTTTTAGAATGAGTCGCTAGCCTGCATGATAAGAAATTGAATGTCAGCCTGTTTTGAAATACATATTTGTTGAAAGGGAATTCATCCATCTAAGGAATACACTGGTTACATCTTTCTTTAAGTCAGGTCCTCAAAGTGTTGCGGCACTTGAAAATGAAATTAGGCTCAGATAGGAATCTACTGTCTTTGTCTGGGTCAGCAGTAAAGCTATTGTTATATACATCAGCCCAATTCAGTCAGCCCGAGTTCTCCCCTCTTTGCATCAACTACTGTATCTACATTGTGCCACACTTTGCATCACTCACTGCACACATTCAAAATCCAGCAGCAGACAAAAGCCAAGTCATATGCTGTTGTGGAGTTATGCCTGTTGGATGTGCCACGAAACCTGGTGTGGAGACTAAGTCTGGCCTTTTTTCTCAGAGAACTGAGAATGATGCTCAGGCAGCACAAGGGAGATGTGTGAGGGATATGGCTGAACGGAGTTAACCCGCCTTTCATGTCAAGGTAAAAATATATTTAAGGCACCCACTAACCTTTCTATTTGAAATGTTTAGCAAATACCACCAACCTTATGAAATGCATTGTGTTATTTCTTGTCATAATTAACTGTGAATGGCAATTTCAAAATAGAAATATGGACATGTGTACAACACTAGCTCGCACTGTTTGTCACCCACAAAGGAATAATTAACTATCCTTTTGATTCCTGAAAACAATAGCATCTGAATGAAAAAGAAAGAAAGAAAGGAAATCAGTCTTTCATGCAGTGAAACATGCAGAAGAGTTTCTGCTGGGTTTTTTGTACGTTGCTGGTCAGTGAACCTTGAAGTACATGCAGGTGTCCCCCCCCCCCCCCCCAAAGGCTAGTTTCAGTCTCAGACTTAGCCAATAATTGAATTTAGTCTCCAGATTTTTAAGTTTTTTCATTATGCTAATCTTATTTTGGCGGCAACATTTGTTTTTTATCTTGAGAAAATGTTTTAGGGGAATGAGCGGTAACACTTTCTATGACGTCTATAATGCATTATCATCTGCTTAAAGCACTATATCATTATAGTTTCAAGTACATACATATCCATAATGCTTTATGCAAATTTGGTGGTGGAAATATATTTATAATCTTTCGGAAAGAAGAAAATGCTACCAAGCTGCATACACTGAAAAAGCTGAAACCGTTGACTTCAATTACATATCTATACAGGTTTCACATAACTGTATTACGTAAGTTGAAAGCAATAATATCAATTTTAAATAAAACATATTAAGTTCATCTAACTATCTTCATTTGTATCTTTGAAATTAAATAAATAAAACATTTTTTAACTGTCTAAAAAGTCTTCAGGTGTCAAAAAGAGGAAGTTAACCACAAATTGAAAAACACAACCGCCTGCTGTATCAGAACCATACCCACTGAGCACACTGTGCAAGATTAAAAAAAAATGTAATTTGCACCTGTCTGAAACTGCTTTTGACTCAAAAATATAATATTTTCACGTTCAGCAAGATTAGTACATTTTATAGGAAATAAAAGCTTTTCATTATTATTCTCCGACACTTCTGGTGTGAATCTCATGCTTTTTATTTATCTGCTCAAACAAAACAAATAAATAATCAAATAACCTAAGATTGCGACTTAAATATTTCAAACCAACCGTAATAATTATCTGCTAAATGTGAAATATTTGAATATTCTCGCTTTTGATACTTATAAAGAGTTAAGTGCTTTGTGTGTCATTGCTTTATGTAGATTTATGTGACCACATTCATTTTGGAATATAAACACAATTAGTGCCAACAAATGAGACAGTTGGCAAGAAGCCTGTTAGCTTGCACCTGTGCAATGCACTCCTCACTGTGGAGCGAGCAGGGATCATTCAGGGAAAACATTACTGCGGTTTTTTTGGATAAGGTAGCGGACCGTTTTCCAAAGAAAGCAATACTCAGTGTCATGTGGGGGAAGGGCAGTTTACCTTGGACTGCTTCTTAAATCAGTCACGCAAATCAGCTAATGTTTGAGAGTCACATATATTGAGTCAACAATAGTGACACAGAATAGAAATATGATGCTTTTGCAGAGATTTAAAGCACTTTATTGTGAATAAGCACATTGTTAGAAGTTAAGCAGGGCTGGATTTAGCCTTATGATGTGGTTGTAGAATAACATGTCGAGGGGGCATTTTGTTAGAGACAATATTGTTTTAGATATTGTTTTACTGTGTGTGCAAAACAGTTTTTTACCTGTCTTCTTTTCCGTTCACTGGTCTATAGGACAAACACTATTTTGTCTATTATTTTAAGACACATTTAGAAAGTTTATTGGAAGTTTATTTTATCTCAATATTTACAGCCTGTATTGTAGTAGTCCGTAGATTGAAATGAACAACTGTATATGCACTTTATTAATTATACACACACAAATTCAATTTATTGTAAACTAATTTAATCAGAAGATACTTCATCATCATCATCACATCACCTTTTTGTCATTCAGATTTTTTATTCCACATCACAGCAGTATTATTTTTCTGGTTTGTCTATAGCAGGTTGGCTTCAGTTTTGTTGCTTCTGTTTCTCAGTGCAACATGCATGGGATTTAAATAATCTATCCATTTCTTAGTAAGTTCAATTTATTTTCTTAAAGAGTCCTTATTAGGCTTTTTTGGGGTGTTCCCCCAAGGCTAAAATCCCATAGTGACATCATTATGTAATACTCTGTTGGCTAGCGCTCCAACACATATTTGTGATAGGCTAAGGGGTGGGAGATATCTAAGATGTTGACCAATTACAACAGATCCGGCCAGCTGACCAATCAGAACAGACTGGGCTCTGGTTTCAGACAGAGGGTGAAAAGAGGTGCTGCAGCAGAGGCAGTATGAGAAAAATAAAGACCTTTCGAAACTTTAAAACATGTAAACATGTTGCACAAAATACAATTATCAAACTTGAAAATGAGCGTAAAAGGGCCCCTTTAAAACTTTACAATGTCTGTCCCAAAGTTGTGTGCTTGGATTGTACTAGCCTGTTTCAAAATATGTTTCTTTATAGTCTTGTCTCTGTAATAAAAACTCACAATGGAACTATGTCAGAGATGGAGAAAGGTCTATCTCCACTTTTAATCCTTTAGCCATACAGGGAATAAAAACTTGGACTTGTTTTTATTTCTTCAAACCAACAACACTTAAGATGCAGCCAATCGCAGGCTCAAATCACAGACTAGTGTCTTGGTTGATACTTGTTTGCCCTTACCTTAACCCCAACCAGCCATCTTTAGCTATTCCTCTAACCTGACTTCAACTGGTTCTGTCTGCTACCTCTAGCCATATCCTAACCACAAACCACAAACCCAAAGCCCCAAGCGCAAAATAACATGTAACAGAATGCAGTTTTCCGAAACAGTAAATCAGAGGACTATATCCATATTTTATACAGACATGTAGATGATTTATGAACTTTAGGAAGATGTTGAGTCATAACGTTTGACTCATCACACTGCTGAATTAAAGCCTGTTTAATCCTCGACACCCATGCCTAAACAGGTCAGTGTAGGCAAAATCTCGTGTTTTAAATACCAATGTATCATATCACTCCCATATTGGCTTATCTTCACAAGTGAATGCTGGATATAATGTTTCCTGAACAAGTCCCAACCTACCTATGAAAAATAATTCCTTTTCATTTTTAGTGGGAGTATCATTTGTCTTTGTGTTGCGACACATATTTAACTGTATTGAACTAATAACTATGGTTCTGAACATTCAGTTTTGTAAACCTGTGTGTTCATTTGACCTTTAGGCCTAAAAGTGACTTGTATACAAGAATGTTGGATTATATGTGGACCTGTTGAATGCGATAATATACTGTATGTCTCTATCTTGATTGACAGGTCTGTGTTGCATTACATGTCATTTGTTAGACGCTTTTATCCAAAGCGACTTACATACATTCAGTACTGTGGACAATCCCCACAGGAACAATTTGGGGTGAAGTGTCTTGCCCAGGGACACAACGACATGCTGACTGCAGTGGGACTCGAACTTGCTACCCCCTGATTCGAAGCCCAGCACACTATCCACTAATGTACATTGAGTTTTGTTCAAGAACAGTTGAAGACTTAAGACAAATCCTAAGTTAAATAATAGGTCAAGTGACTTCTATACAATCATACTTCTTGTTTTTTTGACAACCAGGGGGCTGCTGGCCATTTTAAAGAATCAATTTGTGCATTGACCCAAAGTTTGGTTTTCTTCAGCTTTAGGCCAATCATTTCTTAAATCTTCACCAAATATAAACATAGAGAAAATGAAAAAAAGTAAATCCCAATAGCTGTATCATGTAAACAACTATTGAGTTCATTAACTTAAATTGAAAAGTACGAACATTTAGTCTCTTGTTTATAAATGTTATCAACTGTTTTTCTTATTTGTTTTTCCAGGACAAACAGACAAATAAACATTTGGTTCATTTTGGTTTGAGAAGGAAGGCTGGAAAGGAAGTCAGTAACTCACAAAAACATTATTTGCATGAGCAGTATTTTAATAGATATTTCTCTATATAATATAATATATATATAATTGTTTGTCATACAGTTTTTAATGTATTCATGCCATTACGTTTATTTTGGCATTACCTTTTAAAAAAATAAAACGTTAAAAAAATAAAGTTTTGCCTCTTAGTTATGGTTCAACTTAAATAGTATCAACACTGAAACTAAATGCATGAGGGAGATTTGTGGTTGGAGAGCTGCAACATCCCAGGGGGATTGTTAGCTGGCTTCAGTCTGGTATAAAGCACGTCAGTCAACCCGCCACTTTGATATTCTTCATTTTAACTATATGATAATCCAGAAAAGCAGAATGCACTGGGAGAAATGTAAGTACAACACTTCATTGCTGTTTCATTGCGTTATGGAATTTCCTGCTAATTTTGTGCATTTTTCTTCATTATCTTATAAAAAACTAACATATTGATTTGAATAATGCTTTTAAATGTGCTTTGATTTCCTTTGAAGGAGATAAAAGAGTTTTAAACATTTGAAACCAATACTTAATTGTTCAAATAGTGTTTTCATTTTTGTGTACATCATATATATAACATAATATTATGTTGAATATAACAAAATCTTCTTCGATATTCTTGCAATACATACAACCTGTTTGCATGGATTGTAATTGTCTTCTCACTGTGCCATTATAGAATATCGTGTTCAATACTGTAGACTGGGGGTTGTTTTTGTTGTTGTTGTTGTAAAAAGCATTATATATGTAGTTTAACCGGTTTGACTTTCCGCTACTGCATTTGTTAGCTTGTCAGATATGTAAAACGCAACCTTACTTAGATGTGCACAGTCATTTTGGCTCAGTTCTGTACGAGGTTGTTTATTTTTTTTTAGAGAACTTCGAAAAGCAGGAAAGAACATGCCAGCTTTTCCTGTGATCAGTGTCAGGATCAGTGTTGCAGCTGTTGTGTCGGACTCTTTGGAAAGAGGAAGGTGGTCATCTGGATGTTGGCTGCGTGTTGCTATTAGGCTGTAATCTTGATATGCAAAATGGCAGCAGTCGTCCACCACAGTAACACATTGCACATCTGTGGAGCTTCCTCTTTTCTGTTGGTTGACACCCCATGTATGTGCCATGGTGATTTTTTTTTCTTTCTCTGAAGAGAATGACAACAAAATATTTTGTGCATTAGAGATTAAGTTAAATATTCATAATGTAACATTTAAAGTTTATTTCGTTTATTTGTTTTAAACCCTTTTTGAATAAAAGTCCTATAAAAAGTTGAACTTTTTCTATTCAAGTACTTCCAGTTGTAGTGATCACTCTTCAACCTTCTTAGTTTTGATACATTTTCTCATTTACAGTACAGGCTTTATCCAAATGTGTAACTAGGATTAACAAAATACATAGTTGCTTGTCAGCATAATCATTGAACTCAGGTTAAATAATGACTTATTGGCTACTCAAACTTCAGCCCTTTGCCATGGATCTTCTGAAATCTTTTGTAACTGTTGCCTTATGACAGTTTTATATCTCAACCACCAGCAACACTTAGGCTGTATTTTCACAATGGCCATGTCGAAGAAAGCAGGACAATACAACTATAAAAGGACTCAATCTGGTCAAGATAGTGAACAGTTGAAAATTGAATCCAGGGCACTTTTTTAAAAGCATGGGCAAATAGAAGGCATAATTGTATGCTAAACTACAAAACGTATGGTTTAAATATATTTCAATGGAAACATTTGGTTCTGTACTTTGGCTACACACTTAATCATGGAGTCCCAAGTGACAAACAAGGTTTAAGAAGCAAACGTTGGCATGTAAGCTAGCTATACATGCGTAACAACATCTCGTTAGCTACACACATTGGTGGGGCCTGGTTTATGTGGCTACACACTCAATCATAGAGTCCCAAGTGACGTACAATGTTTAATATGCAAACGTTAGCATGTAAGCTAGTTATATTACTACCTAAGAGCATCTGGTCCGCTACACACTTTGTAAATCTTTTGTAAAAAGTAAAGCATACTTTTTGAAGATACAAAAAATGAAGCATAACTCGCTCAGCCAAGCTAGAGTAGGATGTACTGTAGGATGTCTTTTTGTTATCACTCTAACTATATTACTACAGGATAACTGGTAAAGATGCTGACTTTATAACTTTGATCAGTTAGCTTTAGCCTTAGATAGGACAATATCATTCATGTAGCAATATAGTGCATATTCATGATCAAGATGTCACATTCCAAGTCTTTGAGCTAATGCTATATTCATGAACTAGCTAGCTACAGTCTGTATCATCTGCTAGCCACAGCTTTCATTGACCTCACAATGGTCACTCTGTAGAAGACTGCTTTTTTCTACATTTGCCCGAAATCAAGGACACATTGTTCTATTAACTGCTGAGAATATTTGAGCAATAAATATATCACTGTTGTTGTAAAATATGTATATGCTGAGCGGGAGCAGAGAAGACTTGCAGGTGCAGTAACAGTAACCAAGTGGGGGCGGGGTTTGAGGAACTGTTAATTGTGCTTCCAGTCCTCTTTTAATGTTAAGCATCATAGACTTGTTTCCAGTTAGCCTGCCCGACCTGTACAGGCATATTAATCAACTGCAGATAGCTCGTCTCAGGACACCCTCATCCAAATAACTGAGGTTAAGTAGAGAGTCAGCAGCCGTCTGGTGCAAAGGTCAACATCCTCTGTAATTTGGGAGTGATGGGACAGCAGTTCCAGTAGCAGGCCAGTAACTGACAGGAAATACTTAAGAGGAATGCTTTGGAAACAAACAGTCATTGGGTGAAAGTGAGCAGAGCTCCTCAAGATTGAAATGATACGATAACTGTCTTTCTCATCAGTCCAACTACTGACAACTGATTTGTTATAAATTCACACATACTTTTTTAACAGCATTGTCATTTATTCAGAATATGTTTGCTAATGTTGGAATAGTAGGATGTGGCTAAAAAAATGATGTTCCGGAAATAATAAATTATCAACATTTTTCAACTGATTTGATATTAATATTAGCATGTCTCAGCAAAGCGGTTTACTTTTCCAACTGTTTTTAATCATGTCCATACAACCACCAATATTATTCACAAATATGTTGAGGTTTAGGGAGAAAGTGAAGGTATTGTGCTAATTTAGGAACATGCTAATTTAGTCGACTCTTCGTCCACTGTGTATTTGGCTTCAACAGAACTTTACCACACGGATTGTTGCAATCAGACAGAAAAAGGATACGCATTGCATTCAGCTAAAAACGTTATGGCTGTGTTAGCACTGTTATATCATTTGCGCAATCCCTTTTGTGAAACAGATCTTGAGATTGGTCTCATAGCGGTTGCATAAAATACACATTTCAAGGAGAGAGCACAATTAATTTATTTGTGAATTTGCCAACAATGTGGAATTTGTGATATCTCTAGCAGGCAGTTATTTTTCCTCATATTACGCCATGGCTTGTTAAGCTGTAGCTCAACTTGTCAGTTACAAAAACCAAGCCAGGGTAGGTTAGCACTTGCCAGATGGAAACTGACTGTACTGACTCACGGTTGAGGCACTACAACAATAAAACAACAATGGTAATTCAAATTGGAATTCCCTTGGAGTTAATCAAGAAAAATAGTTATCAATCTATCATTACATTAGTGTCACCAGTCAAAACATCACACAAACACATCCCCCTTATAGAAAAACCACATTATTTGTGCAACATGCCATTTAATTTGTACTTACTTAACTGCAGTACAGGTTTACCACTGGCTTAACTGTACACTTGCAACCCATAACTAATATTTAACAAACTTACCATGCATTAAATGAAGATTATTTTGTTCATGTGAATTCCTATTGGCAGAGATTCCTATTAGTGATCACACCAAACACCATGGTGCACATAATTCAGGCCATATGGGAATTTCCTCTCCATTGTAGGTGTGTGTGTAGCATCAGGACCAGATGGCAATTTAATTTCAACATTGAAAGAGACATTGGCCGAAAGATGAAATATTGTAATAATCCTCTAGAAACCTGTTTTCAGACTATTTTATCCTTCTTTTAATTGACTCAGATTAAATGTTAATATTCAAATTAATTCAATTAGAATAAGACTACATGCAGAATATGTATATATTAATGGTTTAACCATGTGTTACGTTCAGAACAGAAAGTCTGAAGCCAACCTGTTTTGCTAGCAACTTGGTCTCTAAACCCAACCCACAAAAAAAAAAAAATTCAAATATAGAAATATCTCAACAACTATTGGATAGATTGCCATGACATTTGTATACAAAAAATGTATGATCCCGAAAGCATGAATACCTTGGTGATCCAGTAACGTTGTCTTTAGCACCACCAGCAGAGTGACTTGTGGCATATCTTCACAACTGTTTGGAGGAAGTTCAAGACGAGTTCAAATGCAATGACTCGAGCCCGACTTAAGTCAAAGATGCTCAGAGCGTTTTCAACTCATCTTTCTATCTCTCTGACATGTTGACACAGTTTTGCTTCTGACTGCTTCATAGAGGCATGGACAGAAACATTGAAAAGATGAGTGGATTTTGTACAGATTTGAAGGGTCCGTATTATAGAAACAGCACGATACAACTTGTACTTCATTGAAAGAAAAGTTTTCAGACAATGACATGTAGCCATTTTGTGTATTTTGGATTCATGGGGGTTGTTGTACAAAGATTACCCTCTTTCACTTATGCACTGCATTCATTCCTCTCCATTGACATTGTCGCCTCTGGCCTGATAGTACTGTAGCTTTGAGTTTACTCAAGTGAGGCTCTCTGCTTCAGATCTGATTTATCTTCAAGCTTATATTTGCACAAAGTTATGGGTTGTACACATTTGTACTGGGAGAGAATATGGCCTCAAGTCTCTGTCAGTGGCTCAGAAAACACTGAAACCTAATGATATATTATAGAAATATTGAATCATCTATATGATGGTGTTACTGCATAGAAAAAGACTCCGATGAGTGCACTGGTTCATTTGAAATATTGTCTGTTTTTACATTTATTTGTTATTGTAATGGCAGGTGTTAAATAAAACAAAATAAAACAAAAGGACAGTAGTATATCACAATCCGTTAATGTTAGTATTAATGAGCAGGCAAATATAGTGGTGTAGGAATGAGTCTTTAAAACTGGAAATTAGTTAGCATTTTTAACTTCCCTTGTCTCGAAGTTAGCGTTTTTTGGGATGTTTTTGATTAGACGCCTGGAATAAAGTTTCTTGTTAATGCTAGTTTAAGAGAATTTATCTATGCGTCATTAAAACGGTGGTTTCTAACAAAGGACTAACTACCCTACTACACGTCATTACCCCGACAAGTGACCACCTGTTGCTTAGCGGAGGTTTTTTCTAGTTGGTTTTTAGCCTTACAATAGCTTTTTACATCTAGCAATTGAATTAACGCTTCAGAAATCATAAAGTGGTGTTAATCTGTGGAGATTATCCCGCTATTTTGCTCCCAAAATCCAATGGGATGACATCACATTGCTACTGTTAAGGGAACCCTTGACATAAGGCTAACTTCAGGGTCAACATACAAAAACACTCTATGCACCAGTCTATATGGATGGCATTTATTAAGAAGTTGATGTGTTTTTTCTTCTCTAGCGCCACCTTCAGCACTGGCCAGGTCCAGACCGTACCAAGGGGTTCGAGTCAGAGACCCAGTCAAAGAGCTGCTGAGGAAGAAGAGGAGTCTGGATCCTCACAGCACCAAGACAGCCCCCCCAACCGCAGTGAGGGCACCACGTCATTCATTAACATGATTGTTGTTTTTTCAGGCACTTTGGAAGAGAGATACTTTTCTCCATCAGTTCAAATGTGTTGGTGACTTTTGAGGATCTGAATTCCCCACCCTATTTACACACTTAATATAACAAAGCAAAGTTTCCCTCGTGCTTTTGGAACATGTGTTAAAAGCATGAGTGAGAGTTGCACAACTCTCATCTGGATGTTTTTTTGTTAATAATGAATATTTAACTTAATGAAATATGTTGCATTTTTTAAATATGCTTATTTGTTTTCCTACCAAAAATACAAAATATAAAGTTTACCATTAGTTTAGCATACCATAAAGACTAAAAAAAGGAAAACAGCTCCTGGCTCTGTTCGAAGGTTAAAAGAAATCCTGCCGGGAGTTCAAAAGCTTGGTAATTAACTTTTTACTATTTATAGGTAAGTGAATTAACAACAACCATATATAGAGACATTTTGTCATCACTGTGATGTTGCCAGCAGCCAGAACTGTCTAGAAGTCACCCTGTCAAGAAATAATTTGAACATGTAAAACTCTCAATCTTTTCTTTGATTTAGTAAATTGTTGTACATGTTTTTCATGTAGCATACATGTCCTGTAGCTCTTGACAAAAATGTGAAAATAAATAGTTCCCAAAAGTTTGAATAATTTCGCTTATGAGGTAGGATAAATATGATTACGGCAGTGATAAAAACATTGGATTCATTAAAAAACCCAAAAGTACACCAAAATATGAATTCACGGTTTTTGCAAAATTGGAGTACGCTTAGGTTAAAGAATGTTTGGATCTTATCCAATGTAAGTTTCAAAATCAACATTCATGTTCCACAGAAATGCTCTCACGCAGAGAAGCTTCATTACATTTCGCAACTAAGATAACATACAACTACTCATGATTTATTTCAGTCTTATCAAAGGGTGTGTGCCTTTTCCTCGTCTAGTAGATGTAATAAAGAGCAAGTGGGAGGGTCTTTGGCAAAGCTGCAAATCATTTTGCATAGGGCTGTGTGCCGAGCCCTGGAGCCATTCACGGGAAGGCTTTAACCGTCATGGAAAAACACCTGGATTATATAAGGACAACCCCCCACCCCCACCCCCACACACACACACCCCCTTTGCTCGGGGATTTGCCCTGAGTCTTGAATGCTCACAACCTGATGGCCTCACTTTGGCCCTCCCTTTCACCTCTCTAATATTCCAGCTATGATTGGTTTAATAATGTTCTAATGGTAAAAGTTACTCTCCAATCCAGATGTGTTGCAGCTTGCTCTTGACAATGGCGACTTCTACAACCACTCGTTAATTTCTTTTGAATCCTCAATCGGCCTCAGTGCTGCAGAAACCTTGAAGATCATTTACTGCCTGGAGACTAATGTTGATTAACCATCTTAAATGCTATAAAAAAAATAATAATTACAATTGCAACATGTTATTTAGACATGATTCTGCACATGAGTGATAAAGTATATTGATCATGGAAACTAGGCAAAAAAAAAGTTCCTGAGTTCGTTAAAAAAAGTTCCTGTCTCTGTCAGTGCCCTGTCTAGAAATGTTTTGTATTTTAAACATTTAAAAGTACATTTGCTGCATGTTTATTTCAAGTACTCCAGTCAAACACAAAGCACATGTTTGAAATGTTGGATTAGTCCGACAACTCATAATCCTGAGCAATCACTACTCCATACAGTAACTGCTGCTGCTACTGTGTGGTTTCAGTATTTGCCAGGTTTGGAGTGCTTAAAAGCAAAATGAACTGTGAAGTCTGCAAATTATCAAAAAATAATGGGGGCACTCATTCTTAAAAAATATGATAATTGTGAATGTTTTAAAGTTGGCTAATGTATCATTACTGTGAACATCACAAATTAAAACTATATTCACTGCCATTGTATCAAATCGGAACCAGAAATCCCGGAAACAGATAAGTGAAAAGCAGGACAAAAATCTCCATGGCAAACCAAGGTTGAATTCGCCTTTATCGTCTGACAGTTCACAAGTTTTTATCAGGAGTCATTTTTTTTCTCCAGATTTGCTCTGATGTGAAGAGCAGCAGGCTGACATAATGTTCAAGGGATTATTGTTTAGCCACAGAGCTTTGGCTTGAGATCCTCGTATTTGCCATAGTGTCTTGTTTAAGTGCCTTCAGTTTACAGTTAAACAAATACACCCAGGAAAAGGGGATTTTTTTAAATGTCAGCTTGTCTCCTGATGGTTGAATGACCATTAGCACTTAAACATTAGATGAGTCAACTCTAGGATGGATAGAGTGCTTTAAGAAATGTTTTTTCTTTTTTGGTCTCCGTTACGTATTATATAGCTTCACTATTGGCGAAGCATATTAATTTGTTCCACAGTAAAACATTGCACAGGAAGCATTTGATGTATGGAAGATGACAAGAGCTTGTGTGGCGTTCAAACCTTTTATTGAATGGTTGACGTCAGTATGAGAAACACATATGAATCCTTAATGTCGGGGGGCTGGATTGGCACGCCAACCTATGGGTGAACAAAGGGTGATTAGCGATTCTAGTAATTTATAAACTGTGTAGGCTAAGCAATGTACATTTCTGTTATATATTTGTCATATCATCCCTGCAGTAGTTAACATCATAACACTCACCTCCACCTGTTCTCCCGTCTCCGGTCCCAGGGTCCGTCCCCATAAAGAGTCCCCGCGGAAACGACGAACCCTGTTTTATCGTTCCGGGTGGGGTTATTGAGCAGGATGGAGGCAGGGGTGGTTTTATATCGTGTACATTGATGTTGTTTGTTTGTAATATTTTTCATATATATTTCATGAACACAGGTTAATTCCATTTTCTGATTTGGTCCAGAAGTACGGCATCAGGGAACATCAATATTTAGAATATTTACAACTCAAATCATCCATTCAAACCAAAGTTAACAGCAAAACTTTGAACTCTTACCCCCCCTCAGAAATATTCCAAATCAAATCAAGAAAAAAACTGCTTTCAAAAATATATAAATACATTTATTCTGCAGACTTAACAATGTCCATCCCCTCAAATAAATGGGACAAAGATCTACAGATCACCCCGAACCGACTTCTGGTCTCAAATCTGCAGAAACATCTTCTCCATATCAACCAACACCAACATGCACCTCATACAATATAAGATTATTCACAGAGTGCACTACACTGGGGAAATTATGTTTAAAATGGGTTTTGTAGATTCTGACATCTGTCCTCATTGCTCACTTAACACCACAGACACCTACGTGCATGCCACGTGGGAATGCACACCAGTTAAGCAATTCTGGCATAACATCACTGACAACCTCTCTCTTTTGCTGGACTGCCACATCCCTCTTCTTCCATCCCTTTGTTTACTAGGAGACATTTCCAATGTAAACATCAACATTACATCAAGTAGAATTCTTTCCATAGCCCTAATCATTGCAAAAAAAACTATCCTCATGAATTGGAAATCACGACACAAAAGCAATATCACAATTTGGAAAAACCTGCTTATATAAATACATTTCAATGGAAAAATTATCTGCCGGCATAAAAAAACAAACCAATGATATTGATGCAATCTGGAACCCACTTATTAAAAAATGTAATTAATAATCCTCAGTCCGATTTCGCACGCACGCACGCACGCACGCACGCACGCACGCACGCACGCACGCACGCACGCACGCACACACACACACACACACACACACACACTGTTTTTGTTTTCTTTTTTTGTCTCCATGTATATTTTGTTATTTGTCTTGTATACTTGTAAATGCTCCTTATTAAAAGAAAAAAAGAACACATTTTCAATGACCACCCACTGTACCCCCCTACACATTTACATTACATACATGGTGTTCGGGTCCACTGGACCCGGGGCTAACAAAAGTGTGGAATTGTAGGTCCTGTGCACTTGTCTTGGCCTTCTGTGTGTGTGTGGGTGTGTTAGTGTGTGTGTGTTAGTGTTGTGTGTTAGTATGTGTGTGTTAGTGTGTGTTTGTTAGGGTGTGTGTGTGTGTGTGTGTGTGTGTGTGTGTGTGTGTATGTGTGAGACTTTTGTGTTTCTGCCCCTGCCATTCCCGCACAAGGTTGCAACATTGTCGATAAATTCAAGCACTGACACCTGTCTGCTCTCACATTCCCGCATTATTTTTTTCACACTCTATCCCAGCTGCAAATTTGGGGCAAGACACAATAAATAAAGCTTCGCCAGTTTGGGTCCTTATAACAACTGATCAAGATGGCCAAACGATTATCTGCTCAGAGGGCCTTGCAAATGATTCTGGAAGAGAGAGAACCATTTGATTATGATGTAGAGGAAGAGGAAGAGGTTTCAGAATGTGAGGATCACATTTCTGAGTCTGACAGTGACTTTGAAGAAGAGGAAGAGATTGAGCATCAGCTAGTTACAAATAAAAGACGAGCCACAGGACCAGCTGGTCAGCAGGCAAAAAAAACGGGTAGCACTTTAATTCATTAATGTGATCTAACAAATGTAAAAGGGCAACTATTAACCATATGCTGTTTTATTGCTTGTAATTGAGATGAAGTAAACATCTGTTGAGTATTTTAACATAAAATAGTTTGATTGTGTTGAATTCTAGCCCAAAAAGGCAGCGGGTCCACCAGACCCACGAACACTGGCTGAGTAACAAAAATATGAACACACACAAGGGTTAACACAAGCTTAAACGTTCTTCACGTTTTATTCAACAAGTCCGCCAACTCATACGACCAAATAGGTCGATTGTACAAGCGCTTATTACAACCTATAATCACGTTTTAAAGTTATCGACCTCTAGTGCTCCCGTTGACTGCAAACGCTCTGGTGGGTCGTATATTCACAAATAACCCTCTCTGGAACATCCTAAATTGTAGAATAGTTTGGCCATTAAAATGCTTTTTGATTAGATTTCTAGCGAGAAGTGTATATTGTACTTTTAGAATCCACGCCCAGTGGATGTGATATTACGAAGATGATTTGAGGTCTCGCCAGGAGAACGTGTAACGGCAGCGTCCATGTAAAGTTAGCGTCAACGCTCACGGGGTGAAAACAGTATTTCCGGTCTCGAAGTTTTCATAATAAAACCGTCAAATGATTTTAAAGTGGTATCTGCAGTACTCCTCCACTGAAAAACATCAGTTTATCCTTGTTAATTACACAACATTAATTGGTTTAAATTGTGTACACTGCTTTTGTGTTTTTCCCATAGGTTTTTCCCTTTCGATTCTGAGAGACACATTTCTTTTTTCAGAGGTTTTGATAGGCTAAAACATCCATCTACCCATAGTCCTCAGCTATCGTTGAAGCTCGGTGATTGGATGTTTTAGCCGCAATGCACGTTGGGATATGGTGTTTATGCGATGTGAAATCCGAATTAAAAAAAAAAATGTATTCCGAGTGTGCTTGCTTTTCTCTTTGGAAGTCATCACATAACGGAATTGTAATACACGGTTCGGCTGCATTAAATATTACACATTTGCTGTAGTTCTTTATTTATAGAGCCCTGATTAGAAGACCTTTGGACAAACTGGAAGAAATGCCGCCGAAACTGAATATGTGACGTGGATCATAAATATATCAGCAATTAAACAACATCTTCAATTTCTCTTCACACAATACGTCTCCTTGCAGTATCAACATTATTTCGGCTGACTTTTATATTTGATCCAATTGGTAGATAGGCTGTATTTACACCATAACGGTGCACAGCTGATAGACAGGGACTTGTAGTTTTTAAAGATATTACCGATTTTCTTTGAATTAAAGAATGTAAATACTGAGTTGAGAGAATAGTCAGGGGTTTTGGGTGATGGGAGACACATCTATGGATTCAGAATTTCAATAGCTTACCATTAAATGACGGATATACCTTTCTGTCTATGATGTTTTACAAATCAGATATTAATGTGTAGAACTACAATATGTGAAATATTATAGCAATATCCTGTAAAATTATGTGAAAACATGAATAAAACTACACATTTTCAGATGTTATACATACATAAGTGTCCTACACTAATAATACAAAGTTATTATGGCATTGTATGCTGTGTGTTATTTGTAACATCTTCAGAAACGACCTTTTATTGTGTTAACACTGTAAACTTGACAGTTTTTTAACACGCACCGCCTACTGGTTAAAGCACGTTATTGCATTTTTTTATTGAATATGTTATATTTGATGATAACATTTCAATATTAAGAGTAGCCTACATAGAAAATAGGGGAAAGTAAAAGGTCAATGATAGAAATATACAATAGAAAAAATCAAGAAGATACTGTAAGTGATCTTTACAATAAAACAGCTAGTGCAGGACGTCCAAAGATATTAATAGGAGGATGTGCAAAACAGCTGGGCTGGACCCGTTCGAGTCCAGTTTTGGATGGTTTGCCGTGGTTTGTTCCATTTCAAAGAGCTCGGTTTGTCAAGCAAAGCGGATGTTGTAGTCCCAAACGATAGCTGAGGATTATGGGTAGTGTAGTGTCTTCGGCCATCCTAAACTCCCCAAAAACTATTTGTTTCTCCGAATCGAAGGTTAAAAACACAAAAGTATTGTACACAATTTAAACCAATCAATGTTGTGTAATTAACAAGGATAAACTGATGTTTTTTAGTGGATGAGTACTGCACACTGTGAAATCATTTGACAGTGAGGGGAATACTTCCGGTTTTATTACGAAAACTTCGAGACCGGCAATACTGTTTTCACCCCGTGAGGGTTGACGCCAACTTTCATGGACGCTGTGGGGAAAGACGTAGTATATTAACGTTCTCCTGGCGAGACCTCAAATCATCTTCATGATATCTATCAAACTATAGATCCTACACATCCACTGGACGTGGATTCTAAAAGTACAATATACACTTCTCGCTAGGAATCAAATCAAAAAGCATTTTAATGGCCAAACTATCCTACAATTTAGGATTTTCCTGAGAGGGTTATTTGTGAATATACGACCCTCCGGAGCGTTGCAATCAACAAGAGCATATGCCGCAAATTGTGGTTTCTTACACGACCACTAGAGGTGGTAAACTTTAAAAGGTGACAATAGGTCGTAATAAGCTGCTGAACAATCGACCTATTTGCTCGTTTTTTGGAGGAGGACAGGCTGGTTTTAATTTACGACAAAAACTATGTCAGTAAATACTCCACTCGTGAATGTCAGAATCTAAAAACAGCGGTCTCAAAAAGCAGTTGCTTACAAGCGACTAAAAAAACCACTAAACATCATCACACCAAACATTAGCTGTCTTTAGCTTAGCGGTGTTAACGTGGAGTCATGCAACCGTGATTTGGTTTGTTGTATAGCCTAAAGATAGATTTGTACTTCTGGCGATAGCATATATACTTCAAAAATCAGAAGATTCAAGATTCAAAGGCTTTATTGTCATATGCACAGTAGCTACAGTGTAGATAAGGCAATACAAATCTTAAGTCCCAGGTTCCTCAAACAATGCAACATAAATATATATAAGACATAAAACAAGGAAACAAATAAAAAAACAATAAAAATAGTGCAATAAGGAACAGAGCAGAAAATAAATAGTGCAAGAGAATGTTGCAAGACTAATATTCAAATGATGCAGAAGAAGTTAAATATATAAGTAAAAAGAAAATGATGAGCTAAAAATATAATGTCAAATCAAATACTGTAAAGTGAAATAAAATACAGCTTATTGTAATAATAAATAAATATGTGAAATTCAAACAGATAAAGTTCTGATTAGATTATCCTTCTGAATAAAACCTGTTAAGTATCACAAACATGTTGCCTTGGCCACAAAGCTTATTTTCTTCAATATACCAAAATCCAATGGGGAATTCCCATTGCTTTTCACCTCTTGCGAACACCTGCGTCATCACTGCACCACTCTATAACTCATGGCTACTTACCCGCTACCTGTGCATTCATTTCAAGTCTTCCACAAGTTAATTGCTTTATAGCTGTGAGCACTAACATTTACCATGTTAAATTATTTATTTCATCATGATACGACATTTGGAGCTGGTGTTGTCAGCCACATTTTATTGGAACAGAGTTGGCAATATTCTATAAATCCAGTTTTCTCTTGCTCGCTTCTCCAATATTAAACACCCTGGCTTAAAGAATTTGATGTGAGAGACTCTCACTAACTGTCCACGTGCTGTCAAAGCTGTAACACTAAGCAGCTCCTCAGTGCCTATCTCTCAGACATGCGACAGGACATGCCCTGCAGCCTCTGAACATGCGGCTGACAGCAGGCAGGTGGATTAAGTCTTTCACTGCTGCTCATGTAAAGCTGCGGCCCGGAAACTGACAGTGTATCTGTTCTGACTGAAGCTGCTGCTGCCTCGTTTTTTAGACTTTTCTCTCACAACAAATTCTGCACTGTACTACTGCTTGTACTGCTTGTTATTCACTCACACTTGCACTGTCAATATAAATACAATAGATGCTTTGGACCAGATTTAGCTACTATTTACTACTTATTTACTACTATTTGCTACTACCGATTTCAGCCCCTGGTATCAAGTTATATAGGACATATTGTGCACATTTTCCGGGTTGTATTTGTATTTTGTGCCTCTACTGTGACATGTTTTTATGCTTTCATGTTCAAAAAGCTCTTTATTTTTCTCATACTGCCTGTGCTGCAGCACCTCTTTTCACCCTTTGTCTGAAACTAGAGCTCAGTCTGCACTGATTGGTCAGCTGGCCAGCTCTGTTGTGATTGGTCAACAGCTTAGAGGCGTGTCGAAAATGTCCCTCCCCTTAGCCTATCACATACAATGTGTTGGAGCGCTAGCAAATAGATGTGCGAGTCTTGCATAGTGATGTCACTATGAAACATAATTAAATAAAGGATTCCAATGGAGGTGTTTTGTGCAGGGAGGAGTGTGAGGGAGAGAAACTCCTTCTGGAGGGAACACAGGGATTTTAGCCTTTGCAGACCATTTAATGCAAAAACCTATAAACACACTACAGGGAAGGGAATAGCCCATTAAGCCCCTTTAAATTCAAGAATGAACTCTCACTCTCCTAGCTTCCTGGATTACATTACATTAAACATAACAAAAAAAACCACACACTAGTCGATATTACAACAATATGATCATGCCCAAACGTGCCTTGAGCCAGAATATTATGAAAGGCACCATTTTGGTCTCCATAGAAAACGTTCCGTTCATGAAAACTGCAACGACGGTTCATTATTCAATATGACTTAGGCGTTTAATTTGTGTTTTGTCTCAAAGTGAAGCACAATGAAGGGCTTGGCTGCTGTGATTGATAGGTGGGTGCCCTCACAGATTGATAGCTGCTAACTGCTAGCTGGGCATTGCGGCATTGTATGAAGAATTGTAAAATGTAAAGCTATCCTAAGAGAGGATCGTTTTTGGAAATGTAAGATTTACTTCACATATCATTATGAGAAGTCTTCCTTCCTCCATCTGCGGTTGCAGCCTGACTCCGCCCTCTCTCTTTGAACAAATTGTTTTGGTGAATTTTTTTTCTGTTGTGCCTTCAGGCAATACGGTGTCCACGAACACAATCGTATAATTATTCAATTGCAGTGTGTAGGTTTCAAGTAAACGCAAAAACCTGTATAACTGTTGTTCGGATCGAATGCATGAGCTTGAAGATCACAGAAATTGCTCCCGTAGGCATGTCTACTGAAGTATTGAAGTGTATGTAAACGCTTTGGTTAAAAACGTCAGCTAAAGAAGAAAATTGTAAAAACACGCACACATTCTCTATAACACACACAAACATACTTTAATTATGTCACCTCAGCAGCTGCTCACACCTGGACTTAATCGGTAAAATTATAAACACTTCATATTGATATATAAACATTACAGTGTAGACAGGTTCTACAGCAGTAACATGTGGTTATGGTTCTCCTGCAAATTGTTGACTTACTTAACTTTTTTGTTCTTTTTAATTCAGGATGTGGTCACACACAACATCCAGACATCCTACACACAAGGTACATGTTCTTTGTAACAGTTGCATCTGACACATCTCTGTCTGACTTTAAGACTCAATCTTTTGTTTCAAAATCAGGCTGTTTGGTCTTGACGTTGCTGGCAGCTCCCCAGCAGCGACAGCGCCTGCAGTGGGAGATCTGCAGCAGTTTGCAGGATGGAGAGCTGCCCCACCTGCCCCCAGTGCTGGCCTGCATCCTGCTGTAGCACCCTGGGCTTCTTCTGACTTCAACCAGCAGGACCCTTCAGCCCAGACTCTGGCCTACGCACCGACCCCCACCCGCACTGCTGATGTGTACATGCAGACTCTATGTCCAAGCTATACCATGCTGACCTACACACACACACCACTGCTCACTAACTTTGGGGTGAGTAGGATGAACCTTTGAATGTGTGCTCAAAGTTTGGTATATGTATTATGTCAAAACAGACTTTCTCCAAAATATGACTCAAAACATGTAGCTTGATCCTTGTTATCAACCAACATACAGACAAAGAGGCTTTGTTAGTTGGTAAACTACATTTCCCAGCAGCTTCATTTAATTAAATACATGTTACCTGTAACAAGCTTTATTGTCCATCCATGAAAGGTGGCAGCAAATGCTACATCATTACCTTTATTTTTTCTTGACTTAGAAAAAAAAACACTTCACTGCATACTGCAGTCTGTTGGTTCGCCAAAAGCTAAGCACCTGTAGCTCCCATTTGTGAGCATTGTCATTAGTAGCACCAGGGATGCAGGAATAATAATTCAGAAATGAACTAGCACTTTGGTCACGGTAGTTAGCTCATAAATGTTTCTCCTTGTCAAGGTTACTTTAATGGATTTTTGTTAGAAGCCTGAATAAAGGTATGTGGTTAACATAAGCTTATGTTATTCTCATGTTTAGTTTGAGATCAAATACATAAAATACGTAAATACCCTGATTGTGAATGTCGGAAGCTTTTAAGAGACATAAAAATAGCGGTTGCTAACAAGTGGCTAAATGTGACAACTCAACGTCATCATGCCGAACATGTGGAGATTATCCTGCCAAACAAAAAAAAGAATGAAAGTAAAATGTATAAGTATCATAAACGTGTGTTTGCCACAGAGCTTATTTTTCTGCGATATTCCAAAATCCAATGGAAAAATCCATTTGACTTTTTGTCGAGGGAGCCCTTTGTGAT
Organism: Dissostichus eleginoides; assembly: GCA_031216635.1. Lineage (NCBI taxonomy): Eukaryota > Metazoa > Chordata > Actinopteri > Perciformes > Nototheniidae > Dissostichus > Dissostichus eleginoides. Next base: position 9,389,327 of record CM062268.1, on the reverse strand, counting down.
GCTAACTTCCAGGTCGGCCTACACAAAGATGTCATGCCAAATATGTCATATGTATGCTTAACAGTGTTGGGTGTAACGCGTTACAAAAGTAACGGAGTTACAGTAATGTATTACTTTTTGCTGTAACGAAGTAATGTAACGTATTACTAATGACATTTGGGTAATATACTACCCGTTACAATTCTCAGTAACGCAGTTACAACACATTTTAACCCGGAATTAAATGGTGTTTTGTTTTTTAAGAATTCACTAACATCGCGAGACATTCCGACACCAGATAAAAATTGTGCGGGTAGATTAGTAAGCCTGGTGTTTACCCTTCGGGCACATCAAGATCCCTCCGCTTCGCGTCGGGTTCCCTGATCAGCCTAAAGAAAAACATGTTTTCCAAAAGAACTACGCATCTCTTGAAATACAATATGCCTGTACTGCACGGTGCACCTCCAAGGTGCGCAATACATTATTGCGCAAGCTATGCCTGTGAGCGTGCTGCGCGAGCCGAGATGATGTGTGCGTGCTTAGTTGAACCTTTTCATATTTAAGTGTGTAGCAAGTAAAGGGCGGCTGCTGCTGTGTGTATGTGTGTGTGTGTGTGAGTGTGTGTGTGTGTGTTTGAGTGTGTTTGAGTGTGTGTGCGTGGGTGTGCACGCACGCGTTAGTTTTAAAGACCCCCCCATAGAGCTCAGTTTATAACTCGAACCCTGACCAAGCCGTGTAATAAAAGTTGTTAGTAGCCTTATGGCGCGTTTCCACTACAGCGCGGAGCCCGGCCTCGCTCGGCCTCGCTCGGCCTCGTTAGGCCTTGTTAGGACCAGCTCACTTGATGGCGCGTTTCCATTACAGTTTAGGAACTGGGGCAGTAACTATAGTAACGCAGTGTAGGCGGAGCGATCGGCTTTTTGGTGGGCGGAGTCACACTGCTTAAAACTGCCGTGACGACTTATCTGTTAGAAGTGAACTTTAGAACAGATAGGGACACAACGCTTTCAAGCAAATAACAGAGCGTTAGAAAAAACGTACCATGCAGAGACTCCAGTAACGCCGTTGCAGAGTCCAGGCCTCCATCCCTCCCAACGCTAGCCGGTCTATGGCCGTAAATGGTGTCCATTAGCTCAAACCACTTCCAGTTTTTCCTACTGGCACCACTCGTGTTGTTATTATCTTTGACCAAGCGATATTCACTCTTCATCTTTTTGAGTTTTTCCCTACACTGCACGACAGTCCTCAAGTAGCCGGTTGTGGACATCTGTGTAGAGACCTCCTGAAATACTTTAATATTGCGAGTTGTCCCGTCGAGCTCCCGCTGGATCTTATCATCTGCAATGTAATGTAGGAACGTCGTCACTTCCTCGACCAACCACGGCGTGCTTTTCTTTGCCATTTTAGCTCCTCTGTTGACAAAAATGCTGTTTATAAAAATGCTGCAAGCTTCGCTATATATATATGAGACGCTAGGGATTATCTTGCGCGCCGATTGTGACGATTCTCTCTGACCAATCAGCAGTCGAGAGTGTTGACGTCACAACTCAGCCTGGTTGTTCCTGGCCCTAGAACCACGATTTTATGAGGCCAGAAAAACTGTGAATTAGGACCCGCCGGCCGGTACTAGGCCAAGTGGAAACGCAACCAAAGTCGGGCCGCTGACGTCACAGCCCTCTTAAACCGGGCTCCGCGCTGTAGTGGAAACGCGCCATTAATGGCCTACACAGTTGTTATGCTATACCTCATTGCCCTTCACTGGATGTATAACGAGCTGCACTAAACTACATGTTAGCATTTAAAATACCTAGCCATTCTTTTGCAGTTATTTTGGTAAAGTAACTCAAAAGTAATATAAAAGTAGTGTAACTCATCACATTTCAGAGACAGTAATATTGTAATGTAACGTATTACTTAAAAAATACAGTAATAAGTAATATGTACTGTATTACATTTTGGAAGTAACATGCCCAACACTGATGCTAAACCATGATATTTTTTTTCTAACCCTAAGTATTTTTATTGTGCCTAATCATGAAAAGGTACATTTTGTGTGCGTTTATTTTTGTCACGATCTGTCACACCAGTTTCCTGTTTTATTTTGAAAATGTTTCAAGAGTAAAAATTCTTCAAGACTGTTATGACTCTTTTTACTTCCTGTCTCTGTTTTCCCTCCTGTTTGATTACCTGATTCTGTTCAGCTGGTGCCTTTATCTTTCCTCCCCAGCTTTCTTGTCATTGTGATTAGTCTATGTATTTAAGTTCTGGTTTTCTGTTGGTGGTGGTCTGATCCTCATATTTCTTATGTGGAAGTGGGTAATGTAGAGTTCTGTTAACTTTGTTTCGCCTGGCCTTGCCCTGCGCTACCTGAATAAAGGTATTTTCTGTTGAACCATTGTCTGTCCCATTTGGGTCCACTCTGCTCTAAACCGTGAAAATTAGTTTGTATTTCAATTGAGAATATTAGCCTGGTTTAAAACAGTGACCAGGGGGAAAATTATTTCACAAATGTAAAAGAAACAAAAATAATTGTCACAAATGAAAACGTAACGAATTTCTTAGAACTGATCGATAAAGCACAAGCATTAAAGATGTGATTCATTATCAGTTATTAAAACAATTAGCAACAGCTTAAAATGGAAAAAGAAAAGCTGGATGATTGATCACACTTTTGTGCTTTTCGCATTGGTGGCTCAGTTAAAAAAGCTCTTGAATTCTCTAAAGGTTTTTGTCTCTGCTCGTTTTATTTCCTTTGCATACATTAAAATGTCATTTGTTGTTTTTCAGCCCATACCTGTGGCCCCAGCACAAGGCTCCCTCCCGCAGATGGAGCTCCCAGACTCGGCGCTGACCTACCTCCCCTGGGCCCAGCCCATCACCACCATATCTACCATGCCCAGCCCTGGGGTCCAGTTTGCCTCCGGCTCCTCAGCCCTGCCTGGGTCCCCTCTGGTCCACATGCCACTGTCCATGTCTCTGACCACCATGTTCCCTCAGCTGGAGGCTCAGGGTTTACATCCTCCTCAGCCACAGATACTGGAGATGCCCCAGCGCTCAGAACACCAACTGGACCCTGAGCCACAGGATGATGAAGGTCCAGGGGCGGAGTCAGAGTCACCAAGTCTTCTGGATACACTTCTGGAGGAACAAAAGGGTGAAGGCAAAGAAGAGGACAAAGACTCGTACAGCAGCTCAATTTTCATTCCAAATGTCTGAAAATATGAGCAATCTGTTGTCCATAGTGAGCAGCATCTTTGTCAACATTAAACAATATACATATATATATGTTTTTACAACTTAAGTAAGTGGGCAATCCCTGAATCCAATACAACTCAAGATATTCTGTTCATTTGTAACACTTTTTTGTTGTTGTTGCACGAAAAACATATCAAAATGGTAAATTATATCAAACTAATGGAAGTTGTTTAATGTTTTAAGATATTTTATAAATCCTGTGTAAGATGTAAATACTTTTCTTATCCTATACTTGATAAGTGTTGGCAGCTGTTTCCTTTTTGCAGCTAAAACCTGCCATTGAAAAAAGGAAAGATATGCCATTGTCACAGTTAATAGGAGTTATGTCGCAATTTTCTGAGAAACAGTCACAGTGTTGTTCATCTTCTCAAAGCCTTTAGTTGTTTGCTTTACTGATAAAATCTTTCAGTAGCTGTTTCAGTTGGGAGCCCGGAGAATGTTTTTACTAGATGATGATTTGGACCAGAGGAAGAGCAGGGCTCATTCTTGTTCGAGCAAGTTGACCACAGAGGAAGAAAGATTAAATCAAAAACACCATACTGACAATCAGTATTTGTCTGTACCATAAGAAGTATTAAACAGCACAACATAGATTTATTTGAACAGAAGGATATATAATGAGAAAAATGATCAGGAGCAGGTTAGAAAACACCATGGATTTGGGATTTCTGTAATGAAGAATAACAGATTTCAGCCTTCAATAGTCCATTTTGGAGTTAACAAAGACCACTGAACACATGAAAGTGAAATTTAAACTGAATAATGCTGGATCTTTATGTCAAATGTCAAATAACATATTGCAGATTTATTCTTCGATTCACCCGAAAGCAATTTGCAACAAAGGTGCCATGCTAAAAACGTAATTTCTATAAAAGAGATTCAGCACATTGTCTGGTGGGGAAGGATAAGACAGGGCAAATCAAACAATTATTATAGTAAAAAGCCAACCGAAGTGTTTCTGCTTTTTTAAAGTTGTTGTTCAACCACAAATTGAAAAGGAAGTGTATTAGTTCATTAGTTACAACAGAGTACATTTTACATTTTACTATATAATTATCGTCGTAGGCCTACAAGTCTCGGGTTTTTCCCGAGGGGAAACTGTGATTGTAAGAGGGGATGCAATGCTCTGTGTAATTCCACACCTGGAAACACCTGAGATCGTATCACAGGGGGAAAAAAACGTGCCGGGCCTGCTCCTGTGATGGGAACATGTGAAAAGATTTTACCTTTGGCTCTGTTTTTTTCATGCAGAATTGTGAAAACAAAACACATGCCATGAGTTTAATTAATCAATTTGATTGTCATGCTTAATAGGTTTGCATGGATTCCAGGTTTCTGAGTTCATGATTTTATCTAAGAATGAACGTAACTAACTCAAGTTGTTTCTTTCGAACATTACTATACAGTAAAAGCATGGCAGCATGTGAAATGTCATTAAATCAAACTTGGTATCTAAAAATACTTTATGTTAATTTTGACATTCCTTTCTTGTGTAAGCTTTTTCAACACATCACTCATCATTTACTTAATCTCGGTAAAGTGAATGAAAGACGGAGCAGTTGGCCCTCGGCTGCTTCCCTGAAACTGTTTATGTTCACATCATCTTAGGCACTGCACAATATTACCATGATTTCACAATATTTAGCTGTAATATTTTACAATAAATTACTGTTTTACCACTTTACAGTCTTTACCTGTAATGTTCACAATATAATACTGTAACTTTGAATTTCACAGTGAAATCAATACAGGCTCAGTTAATTACTGTGAATGTACAGGATAAATGATTACCAGGATTTCACAACATGTTACTGTATTATTTCATAGTAAAATACTGTATTCAGACCATCCTCTGTGATAACACAACAAATTAAGTGATTTTCTTGCTTTTATCGCTCTTGATTGGCTTTAAATACTAATTTCTTTCTTTGGTGCATGTTTTACTTAAATTGAAAGGGGCACCTCTGCATGTGCCTTAACATAAACGATGTAACATATAAATCTATGTAAAATTGAAATTGTTGTCTTGCCTTATTGTTTTCAGGTGCATCCTGGGCATTAATCCTGACATGGGCTCGAAAGCCAAAAAGAGGCATGGCAATTTAAACCCCCATGTCAGCACATTCTTCAGACAAATTGTTGATTTTGAGTGCATGTCTGTGTAGACTTGTGTTAAGTGCACCTGGTGCACCTGGTCTGTCACTGGCTCTGCCTCTGCCCAGGTGTTCCAAATTCCACTCAGCCGTGTATATAAAAAGAGAAGCTGGAGGAGAAGGATGTCTCGCCTATCCTAACGCCGGGAGACACTCTCCTTAGAATACCTCTTTGCTATTTTGAGCTGTAGGCCATATTTGCTGATGTGTTTATGTGTAGCCTGGAGGACCTGGTAGTCCAGTTTTCGCGGCTTTATTTTGTTGCCCATAGGGTTTATATTTTAATTCTGGTTAGGGGGGGGGGAGCTCTGGGTCCTACGGCCCGTGGTGTGGCTGGCTCGGGTTCCCTCCTTCTGTTTGTTCCTTTTGGCCAGTCCTCCAGACCTCTTTTTGTTTCCCGTTTCGCTTGTGTGAGCAAACGGCTGATTATCAATAAATGCTCGTTACCAAGTACCGATTATTGCGTGTATTCTTTCATGTTGTGGGTCTCAGCACGAGCCACTACCGCGGAGTAGAGGTTGGGGCCGTAACACTGTGACACTGTGAAATGTACTTTGCACTTCAATGGAGTAATAAAAAGTTTAAATGGGCATTTTCTTTGTTTTTCTTTGTTGATTGAGCTGATTGAATTGTGTAGTTATGGTAAAATCCCAGTTAACTAGTCAAATTTACAATATATTATCGTATTATTTACATTTTTATATTTACAGTAAATTACTGGCTACTGTGTTGCATTACTTCTACAGTAATACTGTAATTTATGTACAGTAAGGTACCATAATACCACAGCTCTGTACTGCTATATCACAGTAATTCCATGGGCATGGCAACTGTAAAGTCACAGTATTTAGTTGTACTTTTATTCTAATTTACTGTAAAATATCTACAGTAAATTACTGTGAAATATTTACAGTCAATTACTGTGAAATCCATGCAACTAGTAGCCAGTAATTTACTATAATTTTACAGCCAAACATTTTACAGTGGGGGGTTTCAGTCATCAGGAAAGATAACCAGCTTGGCAAGATAATTTCATGTAGGACACTTAGCTTAGAGTTAATATTCTCAGTCCAGACTTTATTCTACTCCTTTTTTAGTGCGTTTGCTTAATAGTTTATGCAAATGAAATCAAGTCAGGCCTGCAGTTTCTTACGAAGGCCCCACGTGTTGATCACAGAGAGTCCCTTTAAAGAGCTCCATCTTTGGGCCAGGAAGCATTGCAGAAACATGCCTGTACAGCAACTTTGTTAGCACGCAGGGGTGGTACATATGGAGCCCTCGCCAGCTTTTATCATGGAAAGGTTGTGCCTGAAGGGTCTCAGAAATCTGGCACAACAATTGCTGCCAAGAAAACACACATCTCAAAACCTCTGTGAAGTAATCCAACAAGGATCAGTTATATGCCATTAATAAGAACAACTTTTGGTTTTCCCTTTCTAACAGTTATTTTACTCTGCATAATCTTAGCCTGGGGACCCTCACTATTGCGGTAAGCGTGTTGTCACTTCCGGGTATCCTGTGTGTCTGTTCTGCTGCTGATAGCTTATATTATCTTAATTTAAATAGATCGTTTTAAAATTCTTGATCACGGCAGCTACCTGATGTTGTAATCACACGTTACTACAGCTTAAGCACTCACAACTCTCCTTCGCTTAGCGACTGTAACTCCACAGTTGCTTACACTCCTTTAGGGTTTGCTAACGGTAGCTACTTTAGCTTGATAGCTAGCCATGGCTCTTCCCCCAACCTCGGGTGCTATTTCCTGCTCTACCTGTCTCATGTTCGGTTACTTCCCTACCTCCTTTACTGGTACCGATACATGTGTTACATGTAGTATAGTTGCTAGGTTGGAGGCGGGAATCATAGCCATAGAAGCCCGGCTCCGCATTTTAGAAATTAACTCAGCTACAGTAAAGCCCATGTTAGTCGGTGCGGACCGGCAAGAGGTAGCTCCTACTAGCCGTCCCCCGACAACTCCCGAGCAGCAGGGAGACTGGGTGACTGTTCAGAAGAGGCATTACAGGAGACCCAGGTCCCCACCAACCCGTTCACGTATCTAACAATTTTCCCCACTCAGCGAGGCACCCGCTGAGGAGCAACTCTGGTTATTGGTAGCTCTATTATGAGATACGTGAATTTAGAGACCAAAGCCTCCACAGTCACATGCATTCCGGGGGCCAGAGCGGCGACGTTGAGGCGCATCTTAAACTGCTGGCTAAAATAAACGTAAATACAGTAGGATTGTTATTCACGTCGGTGGTAATGATGTTCGTTTACGCCAATCAGAATGCACCAAAGTTAATGTGGCGTCGGTGTGTAGATATGCTAAAACAATGTCGGACACCGTAATTTTCTCTGGTCCCCTCCCAATCTGATCAATGACGACATGTATAGCCGCATATCATCATTTCAGCGCTGGTTGTTGGTGGTCCCAGCAAACGATGTGGGCTTCGTAAATAATTGGACAGCCTTCTGGGAAAACCTGGTCTGATTAAGAGAGACGGCATTCATCCTACTTTGGAAGGTGCACATCTCATTTCGGCAAACATTTCAGGGATTGTGGACTTAATCCATGACAAACTGGAGTTGAGACCAGGAGGCGGAGTCGCAGTCTTACACGCTTCTCTGAATTCTCTCCTGGGCAGTCATTCATAGGAATCCCGAAACCAATAAAATACCCAATATTAACGGTGTGTGTGTGTAGGTTTTACCTTAAATTGTCCTTGGACAATTTAAGGTAAAACCTAGTAAGTAAATGTAACAACTACTACAGTGCAACAAAACAGGAAGATTAAATGTGGACTCTTAAACATAAGATCTCTAGCATCTAAAGCAATATTGGTAAATTATTTCATATCAGATTATAATATTGATATATGCTGTCTCACTGAAACTTGGTTGAGACATGAAGAATATGTCAGCATAAATGAGGCCACTTCAACCAGCCATATCAATACTCATATTCCTCGAGGCACAGGCCGAGGCAACACAGTCTCACTCCCTGAACATCCAGGAGCGACGCTTGGTCAGGGTCCTATGGCGTGCAGTTGTGACGCGCCGAGTATAAAAATAGCCTTACTGTTGCATTTAACTCTGTATTAGATTCTATTGGTTTCTGTCAAAGTGTAAATAAACCAACTCACTGTTATAATCACACTCTCGACCTTGTTCTGACTTATGGTATTGAAATTGAGCAACTATTAGTCGAACTGCATAATCCGGCTTTATCCGACCATTTTTTTGTAACTTTTGAAGTACTGTTAATAGATTACAAACCATTAATCAAAAGTTCCTGCAGCAGAGACCTATCTGTTAGTGCTATAGCCAAATTTAAGGAAGAGATTCCATCAATACTTAACTCGATAGCTTGTCTGTATGTAAGGGAGGAAACTTATACAAAATGTACACCACCCCAAATTGTTGATAGTGCTACAGATGCGCTGCGAACAAATTTAGACTCTGTTGCTCCTTTGAAAAAGAAGAAAATAAAACAACATAGACTAGCTCCATGACATAATGCCGAAACCCGCAAAATAAAGCAAAAGTCGAGACAACTTGAAAGGATATGGCGTTCCACTAAACTTGAAGAATCTCGTTTAATTTGGCATATTACTCTCAATGAATATAAGAAAGCACTGCGTAATACGAGAGCAGCTTACTACTCTTCATTAATAGATGAGAATAAGAATAATGCAAGATTTCTTTTCAGCACTTATAGCCATGCTGACAGAGAGCCACAGCTCTATTGAGCCTTCTACATTACATTAAGTTACATTTCACTTGTTAGACGCTTTTATCCAAAGCGACTTACATACTCAATACTGTGGGCAATCCCCACAGGAGCAATTTTGGGGTGAAGTGTCTTGCCCAGGGAAACAACGACATGCTGACTGCAGTGGGGTTTGAACCTGAACCCCTGATCCGAACACCAACGCATTACCCACTGCACCACACGCCTCCCATGCCTTCTATTCCTATATCACTGAGTAGTAATGATTTTATGTGCTTTTTTAATGATAAAATTGTTACTCTTAGAAACAAAATTAATGACCTCTTGCCTTTGACCAGTATAGTGTTATCAACAGCTCCCGGAAATGTAAGATCTAATATTACACTAGATAGTAAATTAGAATGCTTTTCAGCCATAAACCTTGAACAATTGAATTAAATGATTCTTTCTTCTAAACCATCAACGTGTATCTTGGACCCGATTCCAACTAAGCTGTTAAAGGAAGTTTTTCCATTAATTAACACTTCTTTATTAAATATTATGAATATTTCTTTATTATCAGGCTATGTTCCACAATCATTTAAATTAGCAGTGATAAAACCTCTTCTGTCGCAAAACAGTTGTGTGATTACTTAAAAAACAATGATTTATTTGAAGATTTTCAGTCTGGCTTTAGAACACATCATAGCACAGAGACAGCTCTGGTTAAAGTCACAAATGACCTTCTAATAGCCTCAGACAAAGGACTTGTCTCTATTCTTGTCCTGCTCGATCTCAGTGCTGCATTTGATACTATCGACCATGACATCCTATTGCAAAGACTAGAGCACTTTGTTGGCATAAAGGGAACTGCTTTAGGCTGGTTTAGGTCCTATCTGAACGGTCTCAGTTTGTGTGTCAACGATGAATCTTCCATGCAAACCAAAGTTAGCCATGGAGTGCCACAGGGCTCAGTGCTTGGACCTATTTTGTTCACATTATATATGCTTCCGTTCTGTTATGCGGATGATACTCAACTATATTTATCCATCAAGCCTGATGAAACCAATAATCTAAGTAAAATTCAAGACTGCCTCAAGGACTTAAAAACGTGGATAACCTTATTTTTTTTTAATGTTAAACACGGCCAAAACTGAAGTTATTGTACTCGGCCCAAAGAATCTACTAACAAATTATCTAAAGATATACTAACTCTGGATGGCATTAACCTGTTAAGCCCCATAGCCCCTGCCGGCGGGGGCTACAGGCTTTTTTTTCACGAAACTGTGTCTCAGGGCTTCATAACATTTAATAAACTATGAATGTGTCATACTCACTTAACGGGAAGAAACTCAGCTAACTGACGATATGAACCATTTTTACCGAAACAAAACACAAGTCTCACAAGAAGCGTCTAAATTAGCCCTGAGCGAAAAAATTCTACCGCACTTAGCACAGAACTCTAGATATAAATACTTTATTACTTATCGGATCTGCACAAACAAGATATTAGCTAGCAAGCTGAGATTCCACAGATTCTAGAGGTATTAGTATCATCACTGAGTGATCAGAACTCGCGACATGGGAAGCAAACACATACATCACAACACGTAGCTTTATGGAGCAAAAACGGGAGAAATGTCTTACCTATTGCTGTTCCTGATCAAAAGTTGTGTTCAATGGCATTAAAACGAGAAAAACGCGGCTGAAGGTTAATCCATAGGTTAATCCAATGTGTCTGTGTCATTTTGAAATGATTACTGATAATCCATCATTCAATTTTTATGTCAAAAACTGAGTTTTCATATCAGCTGCTATGATAGCTACCAGACTGTATGACAGCTTCCTGTTTTGGGTATTCGGGCTACGCATTACTCTCACTCCTTATTTGGTAACGTGTAGGTGGATTTAGGAACTTCCCCTCGATTCTATTGGCTCTGACGCAGTGGCGAGCCGTCAGCCTGAGCGCCTAAGATATTCTAAAAAAAAATATTTGAAAACATAAAAATAAAAAATATATTTGTTTTGTTATATTTTTCATTAGTTTTACCAAAATAACTTAGTTAATTGTATTCAAAATAACATTTCCAAAGAAATAAGTCCTTTGAATCTGCCTGTTCAGTTTTTGTTGGAATGTGAAGGGTTAACCTGTTAACCCCAAGCCTGTTTTTCAGGTCTCAGGCTCGAAAATGACATGCCCAGAACAAATGACTATATCTTCACTTCTAAAAGAGGTAAATTAATAATCTTTTTTCTCAAAGCAATGATAAACCTGTGAGTTGGATGTAGAAAAGTCAGAATCAATATAGATGTTTTTATTTTAAATTAAATTCAGATTGAACATAGTAAAAACATGTAAATTATAGTTTTCGTCCAAAAGAAAAACATAACTTATAGTGAAAACCACCCTTCAATGATGGGATAGTAGACTAAAAGCTTTAGGAATCCAAACTATAACATATAATAAGTACCCTGTATCAAGATTGATGCAAAACAAGTTAAATATGACCTTTTTAGAGAGGTTTAGAAAAAAACCCCACCTCTGGGGTCATTTGGGTGTATTTGCCATATCTCTGGAACCCATGGGTCGATTTTGGTGATTGACACCTCTTTTGAACCGTTAGAGACAATAGAATCGAGGGGGTGTTCTTAAATCCATCTAAACATTACCATTGGTGAATGAGAGTGATGCGCAGCCAGCATGCCCAAAACCGGAAGCTGGGTTACGTTCTATAGAAACTACGTTTATTGACATAAATGTTATGATGGATTATCAGTAATCATTTCAAAGTGACACAGAGACATTGGATTAACCTTCAGCAGCGTTTATATACGTTTTAATGCCCTTGAAAACAACTTTTGATCAGAAAACAGCAAAGGTAAGATGCATTTGCCGTTTTGGCCCTGTAAAGTGAAGTTGTGTGTTGTCTTTGCTGGCTTTCGCCGCCGTGAGTTTTGGTCACACAGTGATGATATTTATACCATTGGAATCTGTGGAATCTCAGCTTTCATATGATATCTAGTTTGTGCAGATTGCATGAAGTATAAAATATTGCTACCGTGAGTTATGTGATAAGTGTGTTAGCACCCTTTCGCTTAGTGCTGATTCAGAGGCTTGGCGTTAGACTTGTGTTTTGTTTAGGTAAAAATGGTTCATATCGTCAGTTAGCTGAGTTTCTTCCCGTTAAGTGGGTATGACACATTAATGGCTTTGCAAAAGGTTAGACTTTAATGGACCAAAAATACAGTATCACCAGTTCACCTCCAGGGCAATGCTATTGTGTCCTTGAGCAAGGCACCAAACCCCCAACTGCTTACTGGAGCCGGAATACCTGGCTCTTGGCTCTGACACCTCTCCGTAAAAAATTTACATGTGTGTATTTGTACTTTGCATTTATGTACTGACAGAGTAAAGATATTAATTTCCCCTTGTGATTACTAAAATGGCCTCTTCTTCCACTTCTAAACAGTAATCAATTAAATAATTAAGGTTCTAAAGCTAAAGGGCCTCTTTAAAATCGGTGTGTTTTACGTTTTGCAATATGTTTTGTAATATGTTTTGTTATACATATTCCCATCCCAAACAAATAAACAGTTGGTTAACCAGCCATTATTGTGTTAAGGCTACATCTTAGTTAGTTATTAAAACTCTGAGGATACAATACGACCAGTGGTTTTTGTCCAGCTGCCATAGAAATCAAATCTATGATCTTGTAAATCACATTGTCAACACTTCCTCACTTAAATGGCAAGAGTCTGTTTCCCTTTTGAAGTGGCTGAAGTGGTCTTTTATTGATTCAAACCCTGTGCCATAAAAACACATCAAACACTCTGCACTTTGAGAACGACAGTATACTCATATTACTTTTACAGGATGTAACCTGAGAGAATTTAAGAATGTCATTTCAGATTTTATCACAAATTTAAAACAAACCTTTTTACGAGCTCCACCAGCAGCAACTGCCAAAGTTAAATCCATTGTTTACATTAAAAAAAACAATACAACCAGAATAGTTGTATGGGATGATGGGGGGGACCCAGGATTTGCCAAGAGAGATTCAAGTGTGTGTGTGTTTGTGTGCGTGTTTGTGTGTGTGTGTGTTTTAGACACATAGGCATTTAAACCAAACTAAACCGGCTCTTAGTAGGACATTTTATTTTTACATTGTTTGCATAAGTTAAAGGAATAGTCAAATAGATTGATTTATATCACTCTCATTTCTTTTAAATATGTAGCAACAGTATGATAGCTGTAATTTGGCTAAGCTTATCATAGAGACTAGCAAGACAGGAAAACAGTTAGCCTAAAATATATACTTCCAAGCACCTCTTAGGCCCCACAATAACATATTATTTAACTCTGTAGAAAAACTGAAGCAGAAATGGCATATACTGTAAGCCCACCAAATAAATACTAATAGAAGAGCTAAAGAGATCCTTGGATGTGGACATCTCTGAGCTGTTGACCAATCACAACAGAGCCGGCCAGCTAACCAATCAGAGCGGACTGGGCTCCGGTTTCAGACAGAGAGTGAAAAGAGGTGCTGCAGCACAGGCAGTATGAGAAAAATAAAGAGCTTTTTGAACATTAAAGCATGAAGACATGTCACAGTAGAGGCACAAAATACAAATATGAACCTGAAAATGAGCATAACATGTCCTATAATTCACAGCCACACTAATGCTAAACTAAGTTAACCAACTGCTGGCCAATCTGTTTCTTAAAATGCCAACATTCTGCACATCTGGTAAGAAAACACAACAATCTTCTGCTATCATTATTGCTTTTGCTACTTGCACAAATAATTAATCTTGGTCTTTATCAGCCAGAAATAACAGACTTTCGCAGGAGTCACAACATCAATAACAGAAGAGATACTTGGCAGTAGTGCAGTCATGTCGAGGCCTGTTCTTCCTGCTCAGCGCTGGCACTTTATTTTAAGATTATCCCTTAAACAGTCCAAGACGCCACACATCAAGATTGTCTATATGGGAATGCAGGTAGAATGTTAACAACAGGAATGTTGCGGTTAAATTGAGAAAATATGATTTCCCCCTTGCGTTATATATATTAGTCATATTGTAAAACTGTGTGAACTCCTGGAGTCTGTCTGACCATGATTTGTATGGGATTCGTTTTGTTTCATAAAGATAAAGCAACACTTTCTCAGAATCAATCAAAACTAAGAGTTTAAGAGAAAAAAAAACTGAGTCAAGCAAAATAAATTTAATTTCAAAAATAAAACTATAAGCTGCAAACAAATCATTTGTGTAATCATGTAAACTATAAGTCTTTTTTCTTTGTTTTAACATACATTTTTGTTTGCAGTTCTCTTTGCTTCTTTCTCAATGATCAGACTTTTGCTCTCGCTGCAGCTCTTCTCGTTTGCGCTCCCTCATTTTTTGTTTTCGATTCTGACACAAACGTCCCAGGTGGGCGGGACTTTCAGGGGTGCGTCCACATTGGCTACTCAGTTTTTGAGTGACAGCCCACTACACCACAGATCATACAGTGCAACTCATGCAACAAACTCCGGAGTCCACTCGGCCACGTTAGTGTTGGTGCCTCCTGGGGAGTTTTCATGAACATATCGGACTTATCTTATGGATTGCTGTGCATTATACTTGTGTTGTGTAGTTTATACTTTATTCCAACTTTAAATATTTTAATACCTGAACACACTGCTGCTGTAAAATAATTTCCTAATTTGGGATCGATAAAGTGTCTGTCTGTCTATTTATTTATTTATAGATAAAAAAACACATCTATTTATTTTCAAGCTAAAGGTGATACACAATATAAACTGTATACTGTTATTTTTTCAAAGACATGTTACATTTCAAAAGCATATATTGCTATGTTTAGGACAAACAATTAAAGACTGCTTTAATTTAACAAATTCTACAATATAATTTGAACCAGAAGATGAAGTCTCAAATAATGTTTTAAATAAAAGGACATAAAACAAAAAGGTGGATAATAATAAAATATATTAAATGTATATGTAAAGACATTTGGTCAAATGAAATGACACTGAGCCGGTGATAACAGCAACGCCCAGTGTGGATGAAGATGGTGCAGGTCTTTCTTCATGCCCCCCCTTCCGTGCTGTCCCCTCAGAGGAAGTGGGAAAACGGGATAAGACCTCTGGACACCACGCTGTCTCAATGATCCACACTGTTAATATGAGAGGAAAATAAATGTTTTAGGAAATGAAAATATTAAGTTAACAAATATAACACAGCTCAGGGGCATCATAGACGGTAGGTTTTCCTACAAAGAGAAGTAGTAAACTCAGCCTCCATTGATTTTCATATCAAATTAGTATGTTAATAAAATAAGCTATCATGGCTTATACTTGCATATCTAAACAGAATCATGAAAGCCTGTTGGTAGAGTCAGGCACACGAGTCCGTTTGAGTGTGTGCGCCGGTGTCTGAACGCTCACTCACTGCTAGCTATGTAGCTAACTGTCCCTGCTATTAGGCTACTTAGCTTGCATTGTTATGGATCTAAAGGTAGCAAAAGCTAACTTTCATAGCACAGCTTTTCTTTACTTCTCACTTAATAATAAAGAAACAGACCGTATAGTACAGCACAAACAACACAAATGATCAATACTCACATATATTTTCACTTGTAGCATTATAATAATTGAAATGCTGGTTCTTCTGGGGATGTTCTATCCACGCTCAGCTACCGCACCGCAGCTGCACTGTACAATCGCTGGAGGACTGGGCTGTCACTCAAAAACTGAGTAGCCATTGGGGACGCACCCCTGAAAGTCCTGCCCACCTGGGACGTTTGTGTCAGATAAGTAAACAAAAAATGAGGGAGCGCAAATGAGAAAGCTGCAGCGAGAGCAAAAGTCTGATCATTGAGAAAGAAGCAAAGAGAATTGCAAAACAAAAGATATGTTAAAACAAAGAAAAAAGACTTATAGTTTACATGATTACACAAATGATTTGTTTGCAACTTATAGTTTTATTTTTTAAATTAAATTTATTTTGCTTGACTCCGTTTTTTTTCTCTTAAACTCTTTGTTTTGATTGATACTGAGATAGTGTTGCTTTATCTTTATGAAACAAAATTAATCCCATAGATTTGTGAACCTCCCTGGTAAGTTAATAAACCATTCACATAGTTAATCACCTATTCTGAGATAAATGGAAAGCAGAGATAGTTGGCATAATATGTCCTCTTCACAAACACTGGAAATTGATAGAAATGTAGTCATGGACCTGAATAAAGAAAAAACATTATAAAGATCTCCTATCATGCTATTTTTTGGCATACAGGGGCATCTCAATAAATTAGAATATCATGGAAAAGTTCATTTATTTCATTAATTCAATTCAAAAAGTGAAACTCATATTATATGGATTCATTACACACAAAGGGAAATATTTCAAGGCTTTATTTGTTTTAATCTTGAGGATTACGGTTTACAGCTAATGAAAACCCCAAAATCAGTATCTCAGAAAATTAGAATATTGTGAAAAAGTTCAATATTGTAGACTCCCGGTGTCACACTCTAATCAGCTAATGAACTCAAAACACCTGCGAAGGTTTCCTGAGCCTTTAAATGGTCTCTCAATCTGGTCCAGTAGGCTTCACAATCATGGGGAAGACTGCTGACTTGACAGTTGTCCAGAAGACAGTCATTGACACCTTCAACAGGGAGGGTAAGCCTCAAAAGGTGATTGCTGAAGAAGCTGTCTGTTCACAGAGTGCTGTATCCAAGCATATTCATGGAAAGTTGAGTGGAAGGAAAAAGTGTGGTAGGAAAAGTTGCACAAGCAACAGGGATAACCGCAGCCTTGAGAGGATTGTTAAGCAAAGGCCATTCAAACATTTGGGGGAGTTTCACAAGGAGTGGACTGAGGCTGGAGTCAGTGCATCAAGAGCCACCACGCACAAACATATCCAGGACATGGGCTACAACTGTTGCATTCCTCGTGTCAAGCCACTCCTGAACCAGAGACAATGTCAGAAGCGTCTTACCTGGGCTAAGGAGAAAAATAAATGGTCTATTGCTCAGTGGTCCAAAGTCCTCCTTTCAGATGAAAGTAAATGTTGCATTTCATTTGGAAATCAAGGTCCCAGAGTCTGGAGGAAGAGTGGAGAGGCACATAATCAAAGCTGCTTGAAGTCCAGTTTGAAGTTTCCACAGTCAGTGATGATTTGGGGAGCCATGTCACCTGCTGGTGTTGGTCCACTGTGTTTTCTCAAGTCCAAAGTCAACGCAGCCGTCTAGCAGGAGATTTTAGAGCACTTAATCTTTCCTTCTTCTGACAAGCTTTATGGAGATGCTGATTTCATTTTCCAGCAGGACTTGGCACCTGGCCACACTGCCAAAAATACTAAGACCTGGTTTAGTGACCATGGAATTACTCTGCTTGATTGGCCAGCAAACTCGCCTGACCTGAATCCTATAGAGAATCTATGGGGTATTGTAAAGAGGAAGGTGAGAGACACCAGACCCAACAATGCAGGCGAGCTGATGGCCGCTATCAAAGCAACGTGGTCTTCCATAACACCTCAGCAGAGCCACTGGCTGATTGCCTCCATGCCAGTAATTCATCAAAAAGGAGGCCCAACCAAGTACTGAGTGCATACACATGAACATCATAGGAGACCTTTACAAAGTCAGCCTACTGTCACCTTAAGAATATTAGCTTTAAAATAGTATTGACTTAAAAGAGGCCCCATTTAGCATTTTGGGGTTTTCCTTTTCCTGTAGTGTTAGGTTTTTGTGCATGTAAATGCTCCGCAAAGGCTAAAATCCTTGTGTCTTCCCTTTGTAACAACTGCGTTTTATTGGCTAGCGCTCCAACACATTTGGATGTGCTTTTTAATGAACTTAAGTGATTTTATAATGTGTTTTTGTTGCACTATATCTTAATGCTCTAATGTTTTCCTTTATTCGTTAATCACTTTGAATTGCCTTGTGTTGAGGCATGACTTGATAAAAAACAGAGACCAGAATCAATTAAAAAACCTAAGCAGCATTTATTTATATAAACCACGACTAATAGTGAAGACTAAGCTACTTCTCAAACAGATCTATCTCTTGTCAGGTGTGTTCACCCTGCACTACCTTCTGTTTGATCTGTTAATGCACAGTGTGTGACCTGCCAACCCAGAGTTTCTGTTATCAGGACTTCATGGGCGTGTTTCTTTACAGGAAACATGGATGAACACCTTTTGATTTACTCAATAAAGAAAAACCCTCTGATATGAATACACACAGGTGACAGGCTCACTTATCAGTTGTGAAATACAGAGTGATGTTATTTTAAACCTCTCACCATCAGCTTAGGCTTGATAACATTAGATTAAGGTCGCCAGAATTGAATGTGGTCTTCCTGAATCAACAATTGGAGGATTGTCCTTAGCCGGCACTCCCGACACTTTTGAACTGAAGAGCATTGATCCTGTTCCTTATTAATATGTACAAAGGCATAACTGCATCTAGACACAAAGGGTTTCATTCAGTAAATCTGATCATAAAAATTCAAAGGAGTCTCATAAAGGTGAACACCTTGAACACTGTACCTACCATGTACAGCAAATTCAGTTGGAAAAGGAGCATTCAAATTAGTTTTGCTCACGGTGGACAGTTCAAAATAAAACATTTCAAAATGTATACAGCTTAACAATAATGTCATATGTTTCTAAACCTTGAAGTATAATATGCTTTTTTTGTCACCGTAAGGAAATGTTGTCCTGCAGTTCCACAAAGTTTGAGAAATCATACATACTACAAGCTCAATTACGTTTCAAAATTAACAAATCACTTATGTACATATACACATTTGCACACACACATATACACAGACACACCAACTTACTGACAACCTATTGCACAACCCTCATGGCCCACATCTAATGTGCTCAGTGGTTTCCAACATCTCCACTAGATGCCACTAATTCCTACACACTGAACCTTTAGGTCTACTACAATCATTAATGTCATGTCACAAAACTCATGAAATGTAGAATAATTCCACAATATATGTTGGTATTACATCTTCAAACGTATTATTTTATTGTCACTGACAGTACAATCATATTTAAGTTGCAAAAACGAAAAAAGATTTTAAAACAATTTAATAAATTCCTTGTACGCTACCTGTGTAGCACGAAACTAAGTGTGTATAGTTCAGGGTTGTTACAATTACCAGTTTAAAACAAAGGTAATCAGTAACCTAATCTGAGTATCAAAACATTAGAGTATTGTAACCGCATTACTATAGGATAATATCACATTTTATGCAAATAAATGCAAGAGAAAAGACATTTCAATAAGTGTTTTACTTTAGTGAATTAACCACATACCTATCATTAGAGCTATGACGCGCGTGCGTGCGTGCGTGCGTACATTTACTCAAGTACTGTACTTGTACAAGCTTTGCCTAAGGTTCTCCATTTTCTGTTACTTTGTACTTCTACCCCACCACATTTCAGAGGTACATATTGTATGTTTACTCCACTACATTGATTTAATACCTTTAATTACTAATTACCCAGCAGTAAATAAATGAGTTCCACTTTGCAGCTTTGATAAAACATTAATGCATCAATAATTATAATATATATTATACATTCTGAAATGGGCCAATCTGCCTAATCAGTACTTTTGGCACTTTAGTATGTTCTGATGCTCATACTTCTGAACTTTTACTCAAGTAAGATTTTGAATGCAGGACTTTTACTTGTAACAGAGTATTCCTACTCTCTCGTACTTCTACGTTTACTTAAAGACCCAGTGAAGTGTGCGCCGGTGCATGATCTGTTATGCTAATACGTATAGTAATGACCAAAATTGTCCATTGGAACCCATATCAAAGATGTTGGAATAGCAACGAATTTGACGAGTTGGAATTTTCCGCTGGGAAATCCGCAGTCGACCTCCGCCTTCGTGGGCGTGGCTTGCGATCTACTGCGTGACGTCAGAAGATGGGCTCAGCCGAAGTGTTTACATTCACCACCGTTCATTTTGTCTCTGTTTCAAAGTGGAATTTACCAACGTTTTTGAGCGAGTATTTTATTGGAAAGTGTTTCGCAGTCGACTGGAAGTGATTGCCAATCGAGGAAACCTGACAATGGAGGCGACAGTGAAGAAAAAGGGAGGAAAAACACACGGGAAGCGATGCATTGCCGCTGGCTGTGGTAATGTCAATTCTGCCGAAGTGGCGATGTTTCTGTTCCCAAAAGATGAAGGTGAGTGGCTGGTGTCATTGTTTCGTAGATTCGTAGATTGTTTATGAAAAATAAAGGCCACTGTGTTTGTGTTTACTAACAAGACTATCATGGCGGCGGCAGAGCTCAAGTCGAGTTTCTCCGCCTGGAGATATTCTCACTATTTCACTTTTGTCGAGCACAAAGAAAAGAACGTTTTAGTTAAATGTAAGTTGTGTCTTGGCGGGTCAAAGATCCTATCGACTGCCCAAAACAGCAATTAAAATCTGTTGAAACATCTGCAGAAACAACATGCTGGGACGAAGCTAGTAGCTAAGACCACAGACCCAGACTCATCCGACGCCACTCCACCTCCACCTAAGCAACAGCGGCTGGATTGGCACTTTGAAACATATCTTTGTGTTTGTGTTTGTATAGACCACATTGCTTAGCAGAGTTCAGTGATGCAAATGCATGTCAAGTTGATCAACAGGTTGTATTATTCTCCGATGCAATAACAGTACTGAAATGAAGGCTACAGTATAAGGGCATTAATGGGTGCCCTTTTTTAAGTAACTAAAAAGTTACTTTTCACAGTAACGCATTACTTTTTGGTGTAAGTAGTGAAGTAACTAGTAATTGTAACTAGTTACTGGTTTTCAGTAACTAGCACAACACTGCATGTGAACATGAATGTTGCATCATGCTATGAACAGATGAATGTATGATCAGGTGATGGCCAATCCTGTGTGTAGATCTACTCTAGATCTATGACAAAATATTGTCCTCAACTAAATTGACTTCCATGGCCACTTTCCTCATCTATCCTGTCCGAAAAGCTGTCAAAATCACTCATTTCTCTCGCACCAGTATCACTTTCCGAAGTCTCCGCCATGTTTACAATCACAACTGGGCCCATCTTGTGACGTCACAGCCGCTATCGTCTGCAGCAGCGGTAGGCTCAGACGGCCGTTCACGGGATGAAAAATTTGCGATGTTTATCTCGTCCCTCGCACTTCCTAAAAAATTATTTTAGCCATGAACAGGTACAATTATATGTAAGAAATGAAACTGCCATTTCATTTTGGCGCAAAAAAATGCACTTCACTGGCACTTTAAGTACAAGATCTGAGTACTTCTTCCACCTTTGCACACACACAGCTCCTGCGGATTTGAAGGAAAACAATGCAGTGATGTCTTGACTGAAGAGCTAAGCTGAGTGGGCGTTTCTTCACGTTGCTCAGGTGCTGCCAAGCCTCTGCAGGGGGATTTCCACAAGTGCTGGCACAGCAGGAGTATGATGGGAGCTTACAAACAGGATCCTGTAATACACACTGCACACACAAAGACACACCAGTCCTTCAGAGTTTCACTGTGACACACTGCATCCAATTTGAGAACTGTGAGATGCGCTGTGGACGGAAAATAAACCCTCTTGCAATTAACTATTTTTCCATTTGTTTGTTCAGTTCAGATTTGGCAGACTTTGCTCTAAATGTGGGCATATGAGCCCATCTGGCACCAGGGTCAAGTACGCACTTGGCACAAATAGTTTAAACTTATCATGTTTCAGATTTCATAACTTGATTCAACTTGCCATTTTAATGATTGAAGAAAAATATTTCACACGCTTGTGCTGCTTCTTTATCCATCTAATAATGATTGATGATATAAAAAAAAAGGCCCACCGACAAGTTTAACCTCTTAAGCTCTGAGCCTCTTTTTCAGGTTTCAGGCTCGAAAATGCCACTAACACAACACATGATATATCTTCACTTCTAAAAGGGGTAAATTAATAATCTTTTTTCTCAAAGCAAGGTTACATCTGTGAGTTTGATGTAGAAGTGTCAGAATCAATATAGATGTTTTTATTTTAAAGTAAATTCAGATGGAACATAGTAAAAACATGTAAATTCTAATCTCCGCCTAAAAAAAAAACATTACTTATAGTGAAAACCACCCTAGAATGATGGGTTAGCAGACTAAAAGCTTTAGGAATCCAAACTATAACATATAATAAGTACCCTGTATCAAGATTGATGCAAAACAAGTGAAATTTGACCTTTTTAGAGTGGTTTAGAAAAATAAAGTCCAGACGGACTTACCTCTGGATAATTTGGGAAACATCAGTTCCATTTGACCTTTTTCACTGTAAAAATCATTTTTATTACTTTGAATTTTCACTATAAGTATTCATTACATCCAAATACAACTGTTGTAAAAAAAAAAGAAATGAAAAAAAAAACATACAAAATGAAGTTTGACTCCAACTGGAGCAGATTTATTTTAAACATTTACAATGTTACAATATTTTAGTCAGAATTTCTACTGCCTGTAAAGTATTGAAAGTCTCTTTCCTGCGAGCCATTATTTGACAAAAGTCAAAGTATAGAAAAAGTCCTAAATGCAAATCTTGTAATCTGCTCTGTTATCTGCTGTCCGCTCTGTGCTCCGCGCGCTCTGGGTCCTGCTGCAATTCCTGCTTCCTTACATAGCAAACACTGCGTAGAGTCTGCTGCGTAATG
The DNA here is from genome assembly GCA_031216635.1 of Dissostichus eleginoides. NCBI lineage: Eukaryota > Metazoa > Chordata > Actinopteri > Perciformes > Nototheniidae > Dissostichus > Dissostichus eleginoides. Next base: position 9,366,521 of record CM062268.1, on the reverse strand, counting down.
TGCTGACGCCGGCTGGCATTCTTTATACTTTACACAGGACCATATCTCTGGAACCCATTGGTCGATTTGGGTGATCCAATAGAATCGATGGGCAGTTCCCAAATCAACGTAAACATTACATCTGCGGACATATTAGAGATACAAACGAAGCATATCTGAAAGTACAGCCTTGGACTGTAAAACTTTATACCCACTATATTGCCATAAATATGATGATGGATTATCAGTAAAAAATTATACGTGACACAGAGACATTGGATTAACCTTGAGCGGCGTTTTTATTCCGTTGAACACAACTTTTGATCACAAATAAAAAAAGGTAAGGCTTAATTATTGTTATGGTTTTGAAACCGGATGTTGTTTTTTTTCTCTTTTCTGGCTGATATCTCCGCGAATTCGGGGTCGTACAGTGATGACAATTACATGTATGGAATCTGTGGAATCTCAGCTACTTAGTCAATATCTTGTTTGTGCAGTTAAGATAAGTAATAAGGGCATTTCTACCGTGTGTTCTGTGCTAAGTCCGTTAGCATTAGTTAGCATTTTTTCGCTCAAGGCTAATTCAAAGGCTTGGTATGACTCTTGTGTTTTTTTTAGCTAAAAATGGTTCATATTATCAGTTATCGGAGTTTCTTCCCGTTAAAAGGGTATGGAACATTAATAGTTTCATAAATGTTAAGAAGCCCTGAGACACAGTCTAAAAAAAAAAAGGTTGGAGGCCCCCTTTCGTGGGGGCTTCAGGGCTTAAGAGGTTGAGTTGAAAAAGAATTCGGAGGAAGTTTACTCCTAAAGGTTATCTTAGTTTATTTATATTTGTCTTATAACCTGTTATGATGAGATGTCAACATTTGGGCGATGATGTGTTATCTAAAGATAATGTTAAATCCTGTTGGATTTTCAACTTGTTTTAATGCAAAACAGCAGACATTGGTTGTGTTAAACTAAATGAAACAATTTCTCATCAGGGATGTATTTGAGAAAATAATGCTGCACCTATCACGGAGAATCCTGTTTCATTTAAATCCAAAGGTTTCTTCTGGTAGTCTCCATTATATTCCGGATGGAAGAGGAAGCCGTGGCACCAAATGCTGCTGGAATGAAGGTATCAGCCGAGTAACAATAATAAGTCAGGTTTTAATGGCTGCACAGCAGTTGCATGAATATGATTGGATGTTACCGGTCAGCTGACCCCTACCATCATCTGCTGTACTTCCTGAGGTTATACACACACTTTTCTGAGAGATTTCAGGCGCTTGCTTTGCAATTACCTCCAAAGAAAGATAATCTACGGTGGATTAAGGCATACAAGGAAAACCAGGCATCTGACATTGAGATCTGGGCCCTCGGGGGCCAAGGCTGGAGGTTCACCGCGTAGCAAGAGGTTTGTGGGAATTCAATGAACATTTTCAAATGATTTAAAGATAGTTGCGACAGAGTTGTTAAAATAAATTATAGCCCCTGCCCACGTTATCAAAACAAATTGGAAATATATAGTTTCATCATGTCTAAAAGCTGCTGTGCAGGGTTGGACAACACAAATAATACAGAATTACATTTTTGTATACTTTCACTTAGAACAATTTAGAGATCTGTGTCTTCAGGCCATCCACAAAGAGGACTAACAATGTAAACAATGGGACCTGGTCAGTCAATACAGTACGTCATCACAGCTAAATTATGCTTATAAGGTTAACATCAATTGTCATTTGTAATGTTAAAAGTCAAGGTCATAAGGTGTAGAAGCTGCATTATAATATAAAACACTGACAAGCCAATGAAATCCCAGTTTCAGTGTTAGCCACTCGTCCACTGTTAGACTGAAAGAAAATCGATACCCTGCTTTTAATTTAATAATAAATCGACGCCGCTCATCGATCTCCAATGACATTTTGGGATTGTTTTCCTGACTGACCATCGTATTTGGGCTCCATTTAGATAAAATAAGTCACAGTATTCACAGTATCTGATTGGCGAAGACCTCAGAATGTGAATTTACGGCCTGTCGAATGTTTTCACCCGTAAAGGGTCACGGCCATGAAGTACAGGGAAGTTCACAGAGGGGTTGCTCTCATCTAAAAATAATAATAAAAAAAACACATTAGTTAAACAAAAGCCAAACATTGATTATGAAACCACGGCTGCGGTTTAAAGAATAATCTCCCCCCAAAACTATATTTATTTGCTCACCTCCTTAGACTTTGATCAAGGAAAAAGTTTTCTATTAACCAGCGCTGCGGAGGGTATAAAAATAAAAGCCCATCAGTGCAAACAAACTTGAACAAAGGCAAAAGATAACACAGCTAAAAAGATTATAAAAAACGTCAAAAAAATTCCTTTGTAGCATTTTTCAAGTGACTTAAATTCAATCGCATATGGAGATTAAAAAAAAACAATTACTTTTGGTAAAAAGTACTTCAAAAAGGAATTGGTTGTGCAAAAATGCGTTAAAAACAACAGATCATTGGAGTCTATAACCTTTCCCATATCTATACATGCAACACACAGGAAGGTCTTGTTATGATTACATTCCAATTTTCCAGTTGCCCCACGAATAGTCTGCAATGGCTCCTGACTCAAATGTTTCACACCACTCCTAATACTGTATCTGCATAACAGTCGATGGGACTTCCCTTTTTCTTTTCCTGAATTTCTGGAAATGTGGTTTTGCTGTTAACTGGGATGGGAACTTGACTACTTTAACAGACAATGACAGACTTTTAGTTACCTTTCCTGTGCAGGGTCTGAAATCAGTCATTTCTTTTCTGTACAACACTCATTAACTAATTCTGCAGTGAGCAGTGAGTTAAGATTTCAGACACTCATAACATGAATTTAGAGTCCCTTTTATGCTTTTTGGGTTTTCCCTTTCCTGTAGTGTGTTATAGGTTTCTGTGCATGTAAATGGTCTGCAAAGGCTAAATCCCATTGTTCCCTAGAGGAAATTTCTCTCCAACACATCCCCCCATGCCTGAAACGCCTCCAACTCCTTTGTTTACTTCAGTAACATAGTGACATCACTATGTAACACTCACGCTTCTATTGGCTAGCGCTCCAACACATTGTACCCAATATACTAAGGGTAGGGACATTTCCGACACATCACTCATACCTCATTCACACCAACGCAACTCCGGTTCAAGCTCCGTGCTAGAGCTTTTCAGGTTCAGAACCGGTTCTTCGGTTTAGCTCCGGCTCTTTTCACACCGCTCAGAGCCCGACTGGTGCTGCGTCATTGCGTCCTCGTTTGCGTCATGACGTAACCGTTTGCGTGCCTGCTTTATAAAGCCAAACCCGCGGAAACCCCTCACAGCTCACACCGACAACAACAATGGCCGATTGTGTTGAAGCGCTACTCGTTTTGGTAAAAACCAGCGGTTGCCATCTCTTTCTGCAATTGTTGGAGAATTGCTTTGGACCGCGTGCTCCCCTCCAGCTTCCTCTGTACCTCTTCGGAAGACCAGATTCCCAGTAGGTAGCTGGTCTCTTCAGTGGACCACTGCTGCTTGTTAAGTTTCTCCATCGTTGTGTACAAACTGAATAAAACGCGGGCTTTTTGTTGTTGTTCAGGAGTTGATCCCGCCCTTGCCCCCGCCTCGACGTAAGCGTGACGTATGCGGTGCTTTTGCTCTAGCCGGAGAATTTTTTGGTGCTTGAAACGAACCGGATTCCGGAGCTAAGAGGCTGCCCGCTGCGGTGTGAACAGGAAAACCCGGTGCTTTTCAAGCTCCAGCTCCGAACCGGCCCTGAAACACCGTTGGTGTGAATGGCATAAGTGGTTGACAATCACAACAGAGCCGGCCAGCCAACCAATCAGAGTAGACTGGGCTCTGGTTTCAGACAGAGGGTGAAAAGATGTGCTGCAACACAGGCAGTATGAGAAAAATACAGACCTTTTTGAACATTAAAGCATGGAAACATGTCACAGTAGGGACACAAAATAAAAATATTAACCTCAAAATGAGCATAACATGTCCTCTTTAAAGGGGAAACACATTTTAAAAATAGTACAAGCTATGGTATTTTCTTACAGACACAATCCTATTTTCTCAAAGGCTAAGGGCATTACCTAAACAAATATGGATGGGGACCTACGGGGCTCAGAGAGAAAAATATTCATTTATAAAGTATTTTAAAAATAATGGCTTATCAAAGATCATAGGCTATACTCAAGAAACGTAACAACCTCACAAACCTTGGACAAGAAGAAAGGATGCAAATTATTTGTTAAAGTTACCAATTGGTGCATGCACATTTGTTGATAATTAAAGAATCAACATGCGATTTTGTATTTAGGTTAACCCTACAGTACGTGTCTTTTACAACAATGCACATGTGTTGGTCTTATATTTACAGTGAATTGTACGTTTTCTAATTGTGCAAATAAAACTTTTTGTGTGTTCTCATTTGTAGGCTAACGTTTCTTGGTGCAAAAAAAAAAAGATGGTGAAAAAATGATGGAGCAAATTTGTGTCGAAAAGGCACATTTCCCCCACCCACCCCACCGTGTAAGTGACACTAAAGGCACGGACACACCAGGCCGATTATCGGCGTCTGTGGGCGTCAGGCCGACGATGAGCGTTGACACGCCCTACTCAGATTGGTGTGTCCCGCACCATCGGGTCTTTTCAGCCGGGCCGACGCCTTTTCGGCTGAAAACCCGCCGATTCAACATGTTGAATCGGTGGGCAGTCGGCCAAGGGCAGTCGGCAAAAGAAATCACTCTGATTGGCTGTTCAGCTAGCGAATCAGTGCATGAGAAGCGAAACGGAAGTGAGGTACGCAAACAAACTATTAAGAAGGCAAATCTGAGATTTCATTTAACTCCAGCTCTCGACACAGGTTCGGGAAAGCCCCATGAGCTTCTCGTTGTAGAGAGACACACACACACACACACACACACACACACACACACACACACACACACACACACACACACACACACACACACACACACACACACACACACACACACACACACCACCACACACAACACCACACACACACAACACACACACACACACACACACACACACACACACACACACACACACACACACACACACACAGTAAGTCGCTTTGGATAAAAGTGTCTAACATGTAATGTGCAGGGGGTGGCTTGTTTAGAGTGAGGAGCTGCAGACAGATCACAGTTTTCAGTTAGATCACAATCAGACTCTGTACACATCATTTCATTTTCTCCCCCTCAGAAATTCCAATATCAACTTCTTACCTTTAAATTCCCATGGGGAGAACTATTTATAACTCAAGGAGTATATAAAATAGATAAATAAAATGCAGGAGAGTATTAAAAACACAGAAGTAAGTAATAGTAGTGAGCACAAGGTGACAAACGGTAGTCTCCACAACTACTGAATTTCCCCCAGTTTTAGAAAAAACAGGACCCATTTACCCAATAGAATAAGTTGGGGTTCAGGTGACTTCCTATTGGAGAGTGGAGAAAGCATTATGTTTTTGTGTTCATTTCATAAAGTTTGATTTTCAGCAGCCTGAACAAGGTACACGGTTCATGATTTACATTTAACCTCTCATTAAACATGCATCATTAAACAGTTCTCTGGACACTTTCTGTCAGGGTTTGGGGTAAGGCAGGAACCAGATGCAGTTTAAGGAGAAGCGGGTTTCAAACAAAAGCGAGCATTAATTAATAAAAGCTGTTGACATGGCAAACAAGACAAAACCATAAATCCAAAACACGTGGCATGAGGACAAGGACAAAAACCAACCTGGAGCGTGACAAACATGGAGGGTGACAGGAAAAACAACGATCCGACATGGAGCACAGGGGAAGACAAGACTAAATACACAGAAGGGTAATCACAGGACAAGACACAGTTGGGCAGGGGAGGCAGAAACACAAGGGCAACAGGTGAACACAATGAGACAATCAGACACAGGAGGGCAAACACAGGAAGGAAGACAAGACACCGGGAGAACAGAACTTCAAAAATAAACCCATAACTTAACACACAAAACTCAAATCATGACACTTTCCTTTTTTGGCCCCTTTTAACAGCATGTAAAGTCTCGCCTGCCAGGATTTCTTCACTTCAGAGCAAAGTGTTGCGTTACATCAAGGTTGAGCCCCAACACGTTATCGGTCCTTCTTGTTTTTTTTCCCTTTCCTCCCACATATTTGCAGTTCAGAATAATAGTGTACGATAAATGAAGAGTTTCAGCATATGGGAGATAAGGGGCTCTGCTCAGGAAGTAAAAAACGATAACTGACCCTGCATTATGTGTCCAATATACACCATGCATTTGTTTGTTTTTAGGACAGGCAAGATACTACATGCAAAGACCTGTGATGTTTTTAGAGCCTTGGTTTTTTTGCTTTCATAACATGACTTATTTCACACTGGTGAACATTGGATATTCCCATTCCGGTTCTTAACTGTAGCTTTGAGTGTCTGTTGAATTGTCTTAAATGAAATAGCATAAGATAATGTCTAAATTGCATATTTGAAGATAGCATTTTGGAAAACTTATATTAGAAGAAGAAGAAGATTTGGTCTGATTGGGACTTGAACCGGCGTCCCTTCAGTTACAAATCAACGTTCCTACGAGCTACTGCCAAAAGAAAACAAAACTGTTGATGACAAAAAAGTGCATTATCAACACGAGAAGTTAAATGTTTATATCTAATAGTGTAGAGCAGGGCCGTCCCTCCCTACAGGCCGATCACGCAGACTGCTTGGGGCCTCACCTTGCGGAGGGGGCCTACACCTCGCGGAGGGGGCCTCACCTCGCGGAGGGGGCCTCACCTCGCGGAGGGGGCCTCATCTTGCGGGGGGAGCCTCAACTGAGCCGCACATGCGGCGCACCTATGCGCTTATGCGGCGCAATTAGTGTGGTATCGCCGCTGCAAGGCTCCACTAGCACCCCACCCCCCCCCGTCGACGCTCGCGAAACAGAGGGCCTCATCATATAACTTTGCGTGGGGCCTCAAGTTGGCCAGGGACGGCCCTGGTGTAGAGTGTTTACAGTCTTTACATTTTATAATAAATATCTTTAGAGAACGTTTTCTCAATTTATTTTTCTAATACTTTGAGCCAGAAATCTCAATTCAGTATTCATATCCTGAGGGTTTAATAGAGGAGAATCATACATTTGTTTATATATCATTCATAGCTAGATTTATATAATATTTAATCTTAACACAGAAATAACTCTTTGAAATACTTGTTTGTTGTCTTTAATGCAGTATTTTTCGGAATTATTAAACTATACAAAGAGGTATTTAAAGTTTAAAAATATATATTTTGTCCCTAATGTGTCAAGATTATGACCTGACTTAGTCCAATGTTCAGATTTCTGTTCCAGAAATGTATGCAAATGAGCACGTATTTAATGAGATAAGGGCTTAATTTTCCTATTATACCACACCATTTCAGATGATTTGTTATATAAAAAAGAATGGTGTCATTGTGAGTTATCAACTGATTCGTAAATATATATATTAAAATGCACCTGCTGTGTGTGTATGCAAACTGTATGCCAGCCTATAAAAGACATATATTTCAAGCACATTGATTTAAAACATGTTTATTTAGTACAGCAAAAAGTAATACGTATGAAAATAAATCTAAGTAGTAAAAAAATTGTCATTAATACAAAAATATTTCCATTCTTTCAGCATTCATAATATCCATTACACCCAAGCAAAAGCCAGTCAGAGAACGCATTGAAATGCAGCGTGGACCATCAAGCAAAGCACAGTGCTCATAAACAGATTTACATTCAAAATATACACAAGAGAACTGATGAAGGTCTCATCATAGTACATTGTAGCACATTTCAGAGGTCATCTGCAAATCCCTCCTGAAATAGTTCTCCTCCGCAGGGCAGGCGTAGGGATAGTCTGTGGGGTTGTAGTAAGGTGCAAATTGAGGGGCGGAGAAGCTATCCTGCGGTCCGGGCCAGTAGGGCAGGCTGCAAAGGTCCTGGGGGGTGCAGTGCTGGAAGTGGAAGTGCTCAGAGGGGAGGCCGGGGTACCCAGGATCCATCCTGGTGGGGGAGTCGTAGCAGGAGGAGGAGGAGGAGGAGGAGAAGGAGTCCTGCGGTGAGTAGCTGTTGTGATCCACGGGGGTGCAAAGCTTCAGCAACTCTGGTGAGGAGCAGGGAGCCTGGAGGAGAAGAGGAGGGTTTACTATGAGCTCATAAATGAGACACCACACTGAAAAATCTGAAGCGTTGACTTTAATGAAATGTATTACGTCAGCAGATTTCACATCACTATATTAGGTTAGATGAAAGCAATAATTTTAAGTGTCAATACAAAAATATTAGGTTCAACTTAATCGTATTGCTTTCAACTAACCTAATACAATTATGTGAAATTTGTTGGCATAATACATTTACTCAAGTACTGTACTTAAATACATTTTTGAGATACTTGTTTTTTTTTGTATTTCCATTTTATGCTATTTTGTACTTCTCCTCATCTACTTTAGAGGTAAATTGTGTACTTTTACTCCACAACATTTATTTGGTAGCTTTAGTCACTTTACAGATATGGATTAATAATGTGAAATATAGTCAACACTTAAAAAGCACTTGAGTTCCACCTGGAGTAAATTCACAAGCTACCCTGCAGTATACAAAGTCATTACAACTAGCTGCACCTTTACCAGCTTTGAGATCACTTTAATGATCAATCATTATAATCAAAACATATAATATATATTATTCTGAAATGGGCCAATTTGCAGAATGAGTCATTCTACTTTTGGTACTTTAAGAATATTTTGATGCTAATACTTTTGTACTTTTACTTAAGTTGTTCTTGTAACAGAGTATTCCTACACTGGTACTTATACTTTTACTCAAGTACAAGATCTGAATACTTCTTCCACCTCTAAGTGTTTATCAAATGTACGTGTTGAGGTCAAATCTGACCAATTTACTACTTCATAATTATTGTGTTTTTCATTTAATTTCCTCAAGGCCTTATGATATCCTTCACAGTAGGCATTTAAACAATTGCTGATCAGTACTTTGATTGAATTTTGAGTGGTTAAGTCAGCTTTGTTAAACCTATGATGTTCCCGGTAAAAATGACCACCAATGAATGGGTAACCCTAGATTATGTTCATCCATCAGATAGTACAAAACCACAAATTGACAACCATGTTCATTTTGGAATACGTTTTCAGTGTCTATTCTTTGTAAATTCACTGCAGTTATTAATGTAAACCAGTAGTCTGACACATTGTTTACAGCTTTAAAGGGTGTTAAATAAAAATTGGTGATGATTAAAGTTTTTTGTGCTAATGTAAGAGCAGTTAAAACAGACCAGTCGAATTTGACCAGGAACACTAAGGGGGGTAAACGAACACGACACGAGGTTAATTGGACTTTATAGGCTGTATTCAAGTACTTTTTACAGCAAAATGGGAATTCCCAGAATTAGTATTTTAAAGCTTGTTATAACAGCCCTTGGGTCAAATATTGATTTAAAAATGTAACAAAAGCTGTCAAATAAATGTACGAGGAAGTAAAACACATCCCTCTGAGGTATATTGGAGTTGTGCAATATTATAAAATGATACTTAAGAAACAGGAATTCAGTCAATGTACACAGTTTCTTTGCACCACTGCCCGCAGGCGACAAATTAAAAGACGACGTGCTGCATTCAAGCCCCAACACAGGTCTCTGCTAAACAGACACATGCCCAAACTAAAACAAGAATGTCTCCAGAGGCATTTCATTCTGAAATACATATTGGTTCTTAGTTGTTGCCTATACAATGTGCATTTCATTGCAATGGAAAGATGTATTGTAAATAAAGAGGTGGGAGAAGTACTGCTATTGTGTACTTAAGTAAAAGTATAAGTATCAGAGTGTAGGAATACTCTGTTACAAGTAAAAGTCCTGTAATCAAAATTGTACTCAAGTAAAAGTACAAAAGTATTGGTATCTAAATATATTCAAAGTACCAAAAGTAAAAGTACTCGCTATTCAGATTGGCCCCATTTCAGAATAATATACGTATATCATATGTTGTCATTATAATAATTTATGTATTATTGTGTTGATCAAGCTTGTAAATGTAGCACTCATTTTAAATACTTTATTTACTGCTGCATGTGAATTTAATCCAGGTGTAATTTAAATCTTATTTAAGTATTGATCATATTTTGTTATCATTAATCAAAATCTGCAAAGTAACTTAAGGTACTACGTCAATGTAGTGGATAAAAGTACAATATTTACCTCTGATTTGGGGTAGAAGAACAAAGTAACCTAACATGGAAATACTTAAGTAAATGTAGCCTAGCTACTTAGTAACTTTACACCACTGTTTAAATATAGGCTCTGAAAATTCGAAGAGACCCCAAAGATAAAGAGAGGGGTCATATTTCTAAACGTACAAACAGACATGGTGAAATTGCTGTTTTCTGAATGGAGTTTGGAGGGAGAAACCTACCATCCCATGGCCGTAGTAGTCCGCGTCTGAGGAGAGCGCGTGGCACCAGGGCAGCGGCAGTGTGGGGGGGGCAGGCAGGGAAGCGCTGTAGCTGCCACCGCTGCTGTTGTTGGTGTTGTTGTTGCCACTGTAGCCGTTGCCTGGCAACATCATGTCCCCGAACTGCTGCGGGATGTCGTTGAAGGAGCCCTCCTCGTGCATCTGGCTGCCGCACGAGCTGTCAGGCACCGGGAACGAGGCAGTGCGCAGCTGGAAGGCTCGCGCTCCATAGCCGCGCGCGTCATCTGGAGAAATGGCAGAAGGAGGGTCCTCATAGCGAGCTGACGGAAATAAATAGAAAAATAGAATAAAAATAAAGAAAACGTACATAAAAAAGGGAATTTATTTCAGAGGCTACATATTTACCATTACATATCTGTATTATATAATAACCTACATATCGGCAGCACAAAAATGTTTTAAAATAGCACAAATGTTGCATTCCAAATTAAAAAGTGTCAACATATTCTAATCCTTATTTTAGGACACGGCGAACCACTGAGGAGCATTGGGGAAATATGCAAGGAATCTGCATGGAAACACAGGAAGACATTTAAATAGACCTATAAATCCACAGTGATGTCATAATACCATCAGCCAACACATTTGGATGTAGCCTAGCCTTCGTTTATAAGAAGGGACCCTGCACTTTTGCTATTGAGCTTTCAATTGCCTTGCTGCCTAGAATTGCTTTCCAAGTATTTTTATGTTATGACTGCATGGGGGGCTTCCATGTGAGTATTTTGTTGTCGCTTCTGCGGGGTCATGGCAGGTTGCTGTGTGTCATTGAGGAATGATATTTGTTTTGGACTTTTTTTTATTTATGCAGCTGATCTGCTGCCTTGCTGCAACCACAGTGCGGATTTTCCAACATCTTACTAAACAATGAGATTCGTTTTTGTTATGCTGGATTTGTATTGCAGAACATATTGATTGGAATAGATTTCAAGATCACATTGATTTAGGTCAGGTTTCAGTCATATGCTTTAATGGTCTTGTTGCACTGTATGGACTTGGACTTCGCTGCTGGGTGAACTTACTTTGAAAAGTGGATGGGCAAAGTCCCTGGAGATCTGAGCACGCCTGGGATATCTGCTCATAAGTAGGGAGAAAGAAAAGATTGTTAGATATATTTTATGCAACTACAAATTTGATTTTATAATACATTTCATTTACAGAGCGTTTTTTTTAAGAAACCCAAATACACTTTACAGGGTGGAAAAATCATAAAAACATAATTGAAAACAAAACTTAAAATATATGTTTTGACCTGTGATTTGAACGTGGTGAGATTGTGGTAATCACGGATGTGTTTAACATAGTCGTTTTTTTTGTCAAACATTAGTATTTGTATCTTGTAACGTTTTGTATTTGTGTGTGTTTGTCCGTTTCTCTTTTAAAAAAAGAAACGTTGGCGTTTTCTAAAGGGAGGATAGTCAATCATTTACAGGGTCAGTTTGTTGCTTTGCTCAGGGAGTGTTTTTCTTTTTTTTTCTGGCAGAGAGAGAAAGGGAGGGGGGGGGGTTTACCGTTTTCACTTTTTTGCTGTTGGCCTCGTGGGCTCTGTGTCTCTGCAGCAGCTCTTTGACGGTTGTCTTCACGCGGACGCCCTGATACACTCTCTGCTTATCTGCATGAAGAGAACAGCATGTCACTCATGTTTGCTAAACACTCACCATTGAGGCAGTCAATAGCAGACACTGACTCCCCTCCCCTCTCTGGTCTCCACTCTGCTCCCCCTCTCCTCCCCTACATTAATCCCACAACATGTTTTCGTCTCTAAAATCCCCCAAAAAACCCATTTCACAGTCTTTTTCTCCCCCAATAAACTGCAATCTCTCCATTAAATGATCATGTGGCCATATTGTATACACCTTAATAACAGTTTGAATGTGATAGTGAACATTGTGAACATATAACAACATTTATGTATTTTTAACAGTTTTTATCACATGATTGTCAAAGTTTTCTCCTTGCGTAAAAGTGAATTTTTAGCGATCCTTGCGCGCTGTGGATCTGGTAAATGTATCCGATTTGTACCGACCCCAGCGCCCCTAAGTAGTCCGGGTCAGGGCTCTCTCTTTACGGCAACTCAAGCGTCTCCTATTACGCCCTCAGCAGACCCTTACAACGCAGTCTGTTTATGTTCCGCGCGCTCCAGCCACCCCGCCCAGACCAGGAAAGAGGAAAGCTGTACAAAATACGCCACCGTAAGTATATATTTATGATCATAAACGCTTTAAACGAGAGAAATAATGTTGATGGGTCAACGTTGTATCGATACACAAGTTGGAATAGGCGTACGATCGTTTGGTAGAGTTGGATAAAGGCGCTCGGGGAGAATGCGTAAAAAGCTGGAACAAAGAGCTGAAACGAGGCTGTCAGTCGACCGGTAGCTCAACCTTTTCATAGTAAACGCGTAGAATTAGTGGATCTGAGCTACAGTTGTGTATCAGAAAGTAAATGTGTCGGTAAATCTTTGCAAAAATAATCTCTATGCGTTTAGCTCCACGTTACCGGTGTCCGGGCAACTCTTAAAAGTTTCAGTTTAAACAGATTGTTGTTGACTTTCTAAAGATTTACAAGTGCGATTTCAGTCTCATGCTGTTTATAATTCAAACCCCAACTCTTATCCAATCTGTAACTTTATTCAAATAACCCCAGCCCCTATTTTGGATATTTAACAGTGAAATTATACCGTATTGGGAATAATTTGCCGTATATTTTTCCTATAGGCGAAGCTTGATTAAGGAAAGCAGAGAGAACGCCTCGCATAGGTGCACGTAATTCAGGCCCAAAGGCGTAATTTAAGGCACTCAGGAGTGGCGAGCCGTTTGGAAAAGGTGATTTGATAACGAGACAAAGCCTCGGCTGCGAAAACATCATCTGATACATATTCATACGGCTAAATGCTACTTGTCTTTTGTCTTAAATGTGGCAAACAGCGGGCCAAAATGACACGGCAGACACATCCCACTCCAACACGGTTACTTATAACGTCCCATTACGCACACGCAGCCCCCGACAGAGACATTAAAATGTTACCTTTAGGAGTTTTTAATGATTTATAAATTGTAATAGAACTGATTGTTAACATGTGATGTGTAAGCGTATAGAAGTTGATATTAAATCCATAAAAGTCGGTAAAGCTGTGTGGCCCGTTTCAATGAAAAAAGTCAAATCTCCTTATCCATTAATGCACACAGGTGGCATTCAAGTAAGAATATTAATTATTAGGCGTTTAATTATACTGTTGGTCATCTCATATATTGTTTAAAAGTGTGATTAAAAGGAGAATATATAGACAAATCCTCCCTTTTATGCACATGTATCTTAAGATTTTTTAATTTTGTCACTAAACGTCTCTTTTTTTTCCTCTTTTCTCTTTTGTGCCTAACAGGAGAAAATGCACCAAAATGAAATACAGATGAAAATTAGTCGTGAAACTCACCAGACATGATGGGGAAAGATGAAGAGAGGCTCCCTGGAGAAGACCTGTGGGACTCCACAACGTCCTTTTTCTGCCTCAGCAAAATGGCCAAGAACGAAATTTGTGCAAAAGTCTCCAAAAATCTCAACACAAATGTCCTACAGCAGTGTCAGAGCATCCAACAATATTGTATTATAGCTGGAGACATTTTAGTTTGAGATTTTCTGCCTCCATGCCTACTATTTAAAACCCCTAGAACTCAATGATTTGACAATGATTTGATTGCGCGTTACTTTCAATTTGAATATTCAGAGGCAACCGAGTTTTATTGATTTTTCCACAAAAACCACCACGCATCGACATTCTATAAGTTCCACTATAATGTAATATAGTAGTATTTTACACTTTGACCAAAAAGAAAGCATACTTTTATTAATTTTATCCTCCTTTTGCAATATCATAGCATCACACCCCCTCATTAAGCACTGATGGTCTTGGTGCTCATTGTGCGCAACTTAAACTCAGCAGGGCAGCTTAAATGTACAATTGTACACTTATTGCGTCCAGTTTGCATGTCGAGAATATATTTAAAACATATCTTTAAGCTTTACTCCAGAAAAAAGCGCATAAAAGTGGCAACAGAGTGGGCGTGGCAAAGGGCAGTAGCCATCTTTGGCATGGCAGGCCTTCAGCTCCTCTAGCAAGTGCTGTTAGCACATCAGCTGCTGAGGCTGTTGTGACAGCTCTCTGCTAATATCTGCTTTTAACATTTTATATTTAGATATTTGAAATTATTTTTTCAAATAAACTTTTATATTATATTATAATTGTTTTAAAAAGGAAAAGTTGTAATATAAGTATTAAATCCAAAATAATTAAAAATGTTTTACTGAAGGTCCCCAATCTGACAGGGCATCTTTTCGTTTCTAAATAAACCTTCCTAATTAAAAAAGAAATCACTTTTTTTTTTTTTCACTATTATTATTTCAATCATTTATAGTTGCATTGAGAAATGTTTAAGTGCTCCGTGCATCACATAGCAACACTATATGCGCACCAGCCTGTATGTGGCGATGGACTTAAAGATAATAATAAAAACCAACAAACATATTTTATTTACAGTATTATATCTTATTTAGCCAGCTGGGACAATTGTTCTGTCAAACTGGTCATACATGATATGCAAAATCCCATCATATTATTATTATTATTATTATTATTATTATTATTATTATTATTATTATTATTTATATATATTAATGTATATATGTTTTGTTTTTTTGAAGACCATATTATTATTACTAATATATACATTTTTTATATATATTCTATTATAAGACTTAATTATTATAATTTAAGCTATTTTCATGACTATTGACATTGTTATGACCAGAACTAGTTGATGACTATTAGTAGTTGCAGTATTAGTATCCCTCCCTCTATGAAAAAGTAATATTTAGCTTTTTTATTCTTATTTTATTCAGAATACGATACGATAATACTTTAATAGTCAGATCAGATTAAAATGTATGCTAAATAGGTAATTCACAAAAAGGGATTATTTTCTCGGTATTTGTTTCACACACTTCAAATATCAAGATATTAGGAGAAAACCAATCGGCAATTGTGTTACTTTCCCCTGTTTAAAAGCCCTCTTTGGTAAACGAAAGCAGTTAGTGGTATATTCCCACTCCTCACCACACAGAGCCCGCTGCCTGTCCCTGCTCTGCGGCTCTCCCTGTTGGTGCTGCAGGTTAAAGGCTGGCGCGCCCTCTAGTGGTCACACTTCAGAACGCCTGTCTGTCAGCCGTGCATGCTTTTACATTTAAACGACTGAAAATTAATTGACCAATATTCAAGTTTTTTTCACGTTAACACCCTTTTATCATCTCTGATGAAAAAAAACCACTAATATATATATATATATATATAGATATACACAAGGATGTGCAGTATCGATCCTATTCAACCAATCAAAGCAGTGTAATTTAAGAAGCTACCATTTTTTTTAATTTGTTGAAAAACACAAATCCACATACTGAAGATAACCAAGCGTTTCTACTTAGACAATGAATATGAAATAGCTCAGATGCAATGTTTAAAAGTAACTTAGTACTTTAACTCAAGTACTATACCAATATTGACGTACTTCTTGAGTATTGTCTATTTTACAATATTTTATACTTCTACTCCACTAAAATGTAGAAGTGATGGTTGTACTTTTTACTCCATTAATTTATGAGTTGGTTTCTTTGCAGGTTCATATTATTATTGCAAAAAATAATTAAATAAATGAATTATGATGTATTATTATGAATTAAGATTACAAAAACTGATTAAAGTTAACCCCCACCCAAAAATGATGTACACATTTTATAATCCTGGGATATAAAACTTTTTTTTTTTCTGGAAATGGCCCATTAGTATAATGAGTACTTTCAGTTTTGGTGCTAGAAGTATATATTGATACTTGTACTTTTGTACTTTTACTCACGTAAGATTTTGAATGCCAGACTTTTCCTTGTACTACTTGTAACAGAGTCTTACTTTACCTAATAAAAATTTGGAGTACTCCTTCCACCACTGCTTGGTTGAAAAGCTTGATGAAAAAGAAGTGTTATGTTTATTCGATAATATTTAATATTATCTCCCATATTTAGTATTTATTAAAACTGCTTACACACTTTTGAAATGGTTTATAACACACACAAGTGTTGGTGCAGGCATATATAATGATATTTGAATGTGTTTATTCATGTTTTTGATTACTGCTCTCAAGAAGCATTCATAACTGGTGTATAGACAGTTAATAACATATTTAATCATCGATAATCACTTGTCATCTGAGAGGATATCACACCATTATAAATCTTATTTTATTCGTGATTGACTGTAAAGTAAATGAGATGTTCAAATCTAAAATGATTTCCAACACAATGGGGTAAAAATTTCGGAGCTCACATAAGTGAAAAGTATATTTTATACATCAAACAGTGCTGACTGTATTCATCAAACAATCTTTAGAAGAACAAATCAGTTTTACATTAAAGGTTTTTGTTGTACATTGTAATAAAATGTGTGAAAGAATGTTGGCATTAAAGGTGTTTTCATTTCTGTTATCTTTTCAACATCAATGATATTTTATGGCAGGATACTCTGTCCTTTTTCAATCATAGGTGTCAACCAAAACAAAATTAAACACCAACAAATGTCCTCACATGTAATTACAACTTCAGTATAGTTAGTAATAGTGTGTTATAAACCAGTTATTAGTTGTTTGTAGGGTGATTTTGAATGCTATTGCACATCTGAGATGACCAGAAGCTGGACGTTACAACCTTCATTATATTTTAGGACAGAAGTCCTATGTGCCCAAAGACTAAAATGTGCAAAGAAAATGTCCATATCTTAGAACTACAATAAAGTAAATCATGTTTTTCGTATCTGAAAACCCATAAGTTAAAAATCAAAGATATGTACACATGTTCAGTGTAAAAAAATGTATATGAAAAGATTTAACAAACACAATGTTAGCGCTTTTCTTCATTCCTTGATACAAATTAGATTTTTCACGTGATCAGAAAAATATGTGTGGCATTTTTTATCACATGTCACTTGTTAGACACTTTTATCCAAAGCGACTTACATACTCAATACTGTGGGCAATCCCCACAGGAGCAATTTGGGGTGAAGTGTCTTGCCCAGGGACACAACGACATGCTGACTGCAGTGGGGTTTGAACCTGTGACCCCCTGATCCGAACACCAACGCACAACCCACTGCACCACACGCCTCCCTTTTCTCTTCTTATCATTCTTATTGCTCTTGTTTTGGCACAAATTGGTTAACTTCATATATATTGTTTATTTCATTTTTATTTTAAGGCTTATAGGTGTGTTACAAATCAAGCAAAAAGGACACACATGTGCACTTTAGTCAAACTATGCTACTTCACTAACAAAACTTGAATCCTCTCTTTGTACATGGCGGAAATTGTCTTCAAATCACACTTTTACAGATGTTTGAGTCTTCTCTGTTCTGTCAAGTGCTTGTTCAGTGTTCAATAGTCTGTGAGACCTCCATCTTGTTAGAGATGGAGACCCTCCTGCGGTCAGTAGGCCCTCCTGATCTCGTATGGCGACCAGGAGCTCACTCCGTCCTCTTTGGCCCAGGAGGAGTGCGCCTCTCCGTTGGGGGGGAGGCTGGAGGCCTCGTCCGTCACCATTTTTGACACCAGGTCGCTGATGGGGACGCCCATGTAGGAGGGGCAGGGGAAGGAGCTGTTGGGGACCGTGTAGGTGCTGCTGGTGGTCAGGGGGTGGTAGTGGGCTTCCTCCAGGGAGTGCAGGGTGTAGGGCTGGCTGCTGGAGACTTGGCCCATGGAGGAACCTCGGCTGGGGGAGCGGTAATGGGACGGGCTCCCCGGGGGGTCCGGGCTGGGCATGGAGGGCGGCACGCTGACGGAGGCCAGGCTGTCCGGACACAGAGCCTCCACCTGGGAGACCGGCTCAGGAACAGACTGCTCCCATGAGTCCCTCTGAGGCAGGAAGTAAAGAGATCACTCAATCAATTCCTCTGCTGACTACAGGAAGTGAACACTGTCTGTTCATGATTTCCTTTCACTTTATACACTGTTGTCCTGTTTCCCAGAATGAAAAAGACATCCAGGATGTAAAAGCAATGGTTAAGCTGTGTAAATTAATTGGATGTATTCAATGTGATGTCACCTCTTTGATTTTTGTAATGAAATCATTAGAGGCATTCGAAAAAGTTACATGTTGTGAAAAAACTCTCCTTTCAACACTGTTTTTATATTCTCAATGAATTGGAAATGTAAAAGTATTTCGAGATATTAACTGAGTTAGTGATTTTTTGGTCTCAGGGTCTCGGGCTAATACAGTGCAGCAACTCAACAAACTCAAATTATGATATATACCTCATGGCAAATATATGCTCCAATTAGAATGTGATTTAAAACAGGCAGCCGCTTAAGCTAAACTGTTTGAGGAACATATACATTGCTAACACACGCCTCATTAACCTTTTGGCCCTTAAAGTCTTGTTTTCTTTAACCAGAAGTGACACTACAGGGTGAATTACACTCTTTTTTTATGTCATCAAGCACACTGAAAACACACTCTGAAAAGAAAGGCATACATTTCTAAAACTAAAACATAAACGACACACAAGAGAGAGAGAGAACTCCCTCTGGAGGGAACATTGGGATTTTAGCCTTGGCAGACCATTTACATGCACACAAACCTGTATAACACACTACAGGAAAGGGAGGACCCCAAAAGCCTAATCAGGCCTCTTTAACATGGCAAGGTTGGACATTTTAACCATCAAACATCCACACACACACAGAGACCCTGTCCTACCAGAAATAAGTGTGAGGACTCTCCAGTGAAGGGCGGCAGCAGGGATGAGAGGGCGGAGGAGGGCAGGAAGGAGCCTCCGGAGCTGGAGAAGGCGGCGGCGCTGCGGTAATCCCCGAAGGTCTCCGGGTAGTAGCTGTCGATGAAGGAGGAGTAGCTGCTCATGGAGGAGGGCTCGCAGCCCAGGGGCTTACCTCCCAGCGAGGGGGAGTACACATCAGGGGAGAACTGCTTAGTGGACGGGCAGAACTCTGAGTCCGAGATGAAGGAGCGCCTCATGCCGTAATAACTGGGCAGCATGTGAGACCCTGTGGAGAACAGAATGGTCAACACAAATAGCTTTTACACCAGAGGCATCCCACAGCTGGATAATGTCAAACGCTGAACCAACACTAAAACAAAAACAGTTATAGACAAATTTCAAGTGCACTACAATTCATCAATACATATTTATTTATGTATGTATTATGTCTTTATTTTAATTGTAATATAATTAAAATGGTGTGAATATTATTATTGTTATAATTATTAGTATCTGTTATCTTATTTGTAAATTATACATTTTTACAATTATATATTTTTATATATGTATTGTTTTATTCCTTGTTGATATGTGAAAAAGGTTGACAGGATTGCATTTTTAATTTTGTTGTACCTGGTGCTTTGACAATAAAGGAATTACACGTATAATCTATTATTTTCTTTTCTATTCTTGTCCATTCTAATCTATTCTAATCTACTTCATCCCGTTTTCAATTCTATTCCATTCCTTATCATTATTTCCCTTCTCCTCCTCATGGCGGCCGTGGCAGGCTGTGACCACAGTGTTTACCTTCAAACTCTTGAAATAGTCAGACAACTAAGAACTGAATCAAAGGACAAATGATCCTTTCAGGTTTGAATGACAGTGTTTATTAAAGCCTGTTGACAGCTGAGTCTGGAAGGCAGTAAAGTGTGAGTGGTGAAGATCTTTAAAGTTTTATTCATTTGCAGTCTCACCTGGCATCTGGACGAAAGACGGCGGAGTGGGTGATCCTCCCTGTGACACAGACATAAGACAGGAAATTAGGCGTATAAACGTGATGAGTCCTTCATAGCATGGTATCCACCTGAAGTGTCTCCCTCATACATGTAAATGAATCACATTGACTGCTTAGTCATATGCTTCCTGTTAATACAGCATGTATATGTGGCTGAAGCATGCTAATGAAACATACTGTTTATATGAAAATCCACTATTTACTTCCAAAGTCCATACATCCTACTGCTATAATAAAGATTAAAATAAAACTAAAGTGATACGTTTACTGATATGGCACCAAGCTATAAATACAAGTAACATTTTGAAATGAATTCTTAAAGAAATTGGCAACCAATCCCAATGCTGCTCAGAGTAATGGTAGTCCAGTGTGTCTCTCCCTTGTTGCAAAACACATGTAACTTGCTTTATATCTTGTTATTGTTCATTTGTAAATTCAACATGTATATTTTCTACTTTTTTTGTTTATTTCTAGTCTTTTAATTTGTATTGTACGATGCCATCTCTTATATGCTGCTGCAACACAAACATTTCCCAAATTGGGATCAATAAAGTACCATCCTATCCTAACCACGTAGTTAAATAGACATGGTTTAAACTCTTTTCTATATTATCGTTCCTAACCTAGGAGTCGGTCCACTCCCAAGGGTCATAAGATAAAAGTTACATTATTATAGAGTCAGGGTGAAAGGAAAATCTGCAGCAGAAATGAATTTAGTTTTAGTACATTTTCATCAAATATAAATATTTTAGATGATTTTCCTAAGTTCAGCCTGACATTTGATTTGTTCACTCTTGTATCACGTTTAAGATAAAATGAAAACAGCTAAAAGAAAATATGTATACATGCACAAAAGATGAGCAGGTAGAGCCAAGAGGCCAAAGGGCTTTTTGTGTGAAGAATATCAAAGGTCCTCATTCCAAAGCATCCTGTTTCAGGAGCAATCTGTGCACAGCAGAATGTGCAGAACGAGGAGTCGACAAAAGGGGATTGGATGACGGTTCCTGCCAGGTATGCCACAATATTACATTTGTCATGATTATTGTTACGTGTTTTGTTTGTGCGTGTCTCTTTCTCCCTCTCCCTCAGGTGATCCAAATCCTTCATTAACTTTGAGTCATTAAAGAGTATCTTTTCATTTTGGTAAATCAGTTTCCTCTTTCTTTTTTCCCTGGGTTGTTTTATATTTGGTTACTTCCCTTTCAGCCTAGACTATTAGGTACTCATCAATTAGCCTGAAAAGATAAAGATTTACACAACCTTTGGGATAATCATATTAAAAGTTGCACAAAGAAACACATTTGACCCACTGTACTTTACATTTCGGGAAGATAACATTTGTCTAAACTGCATATGTTTTTAGTGGATTTCCTTTTCAGAGAAAAACCATCTTAGATAATATAATCATGAATCATACGGTCACCATTCATAAATAAAGGATAGATCAATTAAATCGCAACATTGTGAGAGTCTGTTAATACTTACATAACAACTCCTTTATTATTCTCCTTTTGTTTCACGTTTTTGCTCACTTAGAATAAGCATGATTTTTCTGATAATAAAAATGTACGACAATACCTATTTTGAATGGGGACCCACAGGAACAACTTATATTTGATATATGGTGTCCTAAATACATGCATTTATATAATACATAACAATAAAAACTACTTGTGGTCTATTTTTGGTCAGTGCTACAACCTGTTATTAACCTGTGCTGCTTAAAATCATACACATTTAAGGAATGTTTTATGTTACCAATAATATAATATTTATTTCTTCAACAAATATTTGCATTAATGTTAAAATTATAAAAGCTGCTTCATTTTATATTCTAAAGCAGATAGATATTGAGGCAGAGTGCAGGGACACAACAACAGGGTTCGACAGGTTCTTCTTTGCATATTGCTAACATGAAAGAGTTGATATTAAGCCGCGTTGGCTGGGAGGCAAGCAAATTCTGAGGGTTGAATTTGAATGTGATTTGCCAGTGCCAAGACTTCCTCATGTGGCCCAGGTACGGCTCAGTGCATCTCTGAAGGCTGCGTATGGAAATCAGCTGGCTCCAGTGTCCAGAGACAGGCACTGTGTGTGTGTGTATGTGTGTGTGTGTGTGTGTGTGTGTGTGTGTGTGTGTGTGTGTGTGTGTGTCTGTGTGTGTGTGTGTGTAGGAGAAGGACACGGTAAGGATGTTGTACTTTAACATTATTTTGCAGGAAAGGTCCCTATGCAAAACTCCTTTCACAGACATATACTCCCATCTGCTGCACGATATACTGATACTGCTATTTAAAATAAAGTTGCACCTATTTCGTGCAATACTAAAAGAACATGCACGCACATTCTTTCTAAGAATACACAGTTTATCATTTTTCTTTGTCATTTGTATTTTTCTGACAACAACTTGCACCACTTTTTTATCTGGAGTTTATCTGGAGTCTTTACTTATAAACGGTAATACGCAAAGTCTCTCCTTAAGCTTTATACAATTTCACTGACTTACATTTTTCACAGTGCAGGTCATTTATGTAATGGCAGCGTGTTTGGGCACATCACCTCAATATGAATGCAAACAGTGCTCAGCAAAGAGGGGCAGCTGAGGTGAAATGATGTAAGATCTTTATGTTGTCACTGTGGCTCTCCGTGTTCCAACACGAGGAGGCTGCTCTGCTGCGGTCACAGTTTGCTCTTCACTCTCAATGGCCCTTTATTCCCAGAGATAAAAAGGCAGCATAAGCTAACACAAGGATGGCTTTAGTCAGTTTGTGTCTCCGTGTAAGGTCTGCATGTATCATTTTGAATAGCTCCTAAATGTAATCAGTTGGGAGAATGCGAGTTTGGCTCTTGAAAAAGTCAGGAAACCTACTTAGTTTGTCTCAATTTATTAAAAAAATTAACATTGAAGAGACATTGCAAAAGTGAAGCTATGAACTAATTTGATTGTGAGAAATCCGTGCCATACTGTATGTATGCCCGTATATTGTAATATATTATCTAGTTTTCTTTTTTATGTCTCTTTTTGTCTATTGACTTTAAACTTCTGCCTTCCATCCTTTCTTGTTTGGTTATTAACTTAGTTATTCATTTTTTCTGGATTCTTTTTTATTTATAGAAATATCTTTGGTATTTTATATAATGCTAAATGTTCATGCGTGGGAGAGTTCTTATAGTAGCTAACCATCTTGAATGTATTAAATAATATGTTCACAAAAAAGAAAGGGGGCTGAATTGCAGGCATGATATTTGCATAAACAACCCGGTGCAATGGAGGTATGGCTTACATAAAGTGGCTTGACTTCAGAATTGGGAATTTAAAATGACTTTTACGAAAAACACCAGAAATATCACCAGGTTTTGTCTTTAAAAAATACTCTAGAAGTACTGTCATACTTTTGGGGCAGCAGTCGCTCAGTCTGCAGGGACTTGGCCTTGGAATTGAAGGGTCGTCGGTTCACGACCCCCCAACTACTGCCTGGTGTCGAACCGACTGGCTGCCTCTCCGCTCCGGACCTCTCCTCATGTGCCTGTGTGTATTTGCACTGTGTCTGTATAACAAAAAATGCATGTGCATGTGCACCTACTGCATATACGTGTACTGTGTGTCTGTATATAGAATTGAGTGGAAACTGAATTTCCCCCTAGGGCTATAAATAAAGGTTCATCTTCTTATTGAACAGAGCTCTAAAAATGATTCAAATAAATTAATGTAACTATGTTGTATGAATAAAGCTTTTTAGTTTTTTTAGGTTAAAGTGCTATAGCATATTACATTTACTACTAAATAAAAAAAAATAACCTCAGCTTTGAGCATTTCAATAATTACCATATGCTGTTGCAAACATTTAAGCTGTTCCTGTCTGTACCACTCAAACATCTATGTCAGCTTTTATGTTTCAATACATAACTTGTAATACTGAGATGATACTGATCGTATTACTGGTAGCTACAGTGGTCGGTGATAGCTCATGGGACTTCTTGGCTAAGGTGCTCTTAGGCAAAGAAACTAGACCCCAACACCTAATAAATGGTTTGAATGCAAATGTCACTGTGTTACAACCAAAGTTGATTTGTTACAACTTGTTATAGGGAGAACAGGGCCTCTACCAATCCCAGTCTGCCCCCTCAACATCTGTCCTTTGGTCAGCAGGTCTTACAGTATAGATAAGTACATAAGGCGTAAATGCACTGTATAGTGAAACTTGTTTCCATCATTTATGAAGAAAAGGTTTTCTTGTTCCTCAAATCTCTGTGATTAAGAGAACGTACTGGTGGACAGAAGGCTTAAAGCTGCATTCACATGATAACTTGTAAAGTGGTTCTGCGCTAACATTGATGTTGTGTTCTCATGGAGGGAGATTCTTGCCAAGCAAGTGAGCAGAGATAAAAATTACATATCAAGTTAATTCAACTTAGGGCTACATCTTGCCAACATTAGGCTAACCGCTAGGCCTAACTGTTGATAACAAAGTTGATAACTTTGGATCCAGGTTAGTTGTAATATTTAGCTTGCTACTTCTTGTGTTGTTGCCCTTGTTGGATGTTTGGCTATGTTAGCAAAGATTTCGACTTGCTAGTTTGTCATCGTTCATAATGTTATGTAATCAAACCATATGTAATGTTATTAACGACAGTGGTGTAATATTGATTTGCACTCTGAAACAATAAAAAAAATATTAAATCTTAAATATTGCTTCAAGGCAGCAATGTATGTAGAATTGAGTCAATTGAACTACAGCTAATGTGTTCAGGAAAATGAAGAAACATTGTTTCTTGATGATGAGTTTGAAAACCCTGAAAACCAATTTCCCTCTTCAGCTTCTTACTGTGTCATGGCTCATACATTCGTATGTGCAATTAAACATTGGTGATGGCCATTTAGATATATGCTAAAAGGCCTCAACTCCAAATACATTATAAAGGGCAGTGACTTGATACAACCCAGTCTCACGGCATTTCGTGTTATAGTCACGACATTTAATCTATTGATTCGTGTTCACCAACACGATTTTTCCCTTTTTTTCGTGTCAAACACAACGATTTTAAAAGCAATGTATTTCTATTGGTAGTATGTTTCGTGCCTGCACCACGTCTTTTTGTCCGGTCGGGTCTTGGAAGACCGGAAGCTGTGGGGTTCATAAAAACATTTTCTTACTCAATATCAAGCCACGTTTATTGTTTTATTTTAAATTCTATAATGTCAGACTTTTTTTGCCGTCTGTGAGGAAAAGAAATGGGGCTCAGAGCCTCAGAATACTGAAATATGTATTTTTTAAATCTTTTTTTCCTTCTAATTTGTTATTCTTTTCTAAATAACACACTGTTATTTACTCAACAATAACACACAATTATCCTTGTTTTTATTTATTGTTTAATTCTATAATCTCGGGCTTTTTTGGCGTCCGTCAGGAACTGAATTTAAAAATAAAATAACCGGAAACAGACGTAGGCCTATAAGGGACATTTCGAGCATCATTGCGATACACACCCACTGAACTGATTACCCAAGATCCTCAGCTATAGTTTAAGCTCGGTGATTGGATGTTTTAGCCGCAATGCACGTTGGGATATGGTGTTAATGCGATATGAAATCCGAAAAACATTTCTGAGTTTAGGATGGCCGAAGACACTACACTACCCATAATCCTCAGCTATCGTTTGGGACTACAGTCCCGGTGATTAATCTTCAAGCTCTGGGATTGGATGTTGGAGTGGCAGTGTGCCAAGGTTACGCCGAGCTTCAAACAGCTCTTTGAAATGGAACGAAACCACGGCAGACTATCAAAAACTGGACTCGAACAGGAACAGCATCCCCCCCCCCCCCCACCCCCCAGAACTACACATGCTGGCTATTGTGTTTCGCAAAATGTTCTATGGGACGTCTCTACTGGGAACGTTTTCGTTTTTCCCACAATTAGAAGTTGCCAGTATGAAACACATTAGTATTATCAAATTTAAAACATATAATTAATAAGTGGGTGAAAATTGCTTTTGTCCATAATGTGCAGCATTAATATATACTCACATGACAGCTCATTGTTTCTTTGTAATTCTACTCCACTACAATTCAGAGGTTAACCTGGTATTTTTACTCCACTACATTTTTTTTAGTTACTTTGCAGATTCTGATTAATGATGTGAAATATAAACAACCCTTAAATCAGACTTTAGTTACACCTGAGTAAAATTCCGGGAAGGTGATGTGTAAAACAATCAGGAGAGATATTTGATAGTTGGTGCTTGAGAAGACTAAACATTTATCTGCAGATCCCTATAAAGTATATTCATTACTCGTTATGCTCTACTAATAGTTAATTAAAAACTGTATATAATGGCTATTTTGCACATCCCTTTCAAGATTTCAAGATTTTCAAAGGTTTATTGACATATCATATACACAACTACGGTGTAGTTATGCAATGAATGAAAAACTTGGGTTGCAGGTTCCTCAACAGTGCATTACAAGACATCTATCAATATGTGTGTATACCTCCACTATTAAACTGTCATATTCTGCACATTCCTTATACTATCTACATACATAAGAGTATAATTCATATGTATAATATCAGTTAAAACAAGTGCTTCAACATAGTTAACATTGCAGGAAAGCAATATATTAGACAGTACTTTGTCAGGCTGAATATTTATCTGTAGATACCCCCAAAGCTTTTTTCTTATTTAAAAGAAGACCTTAACCTAAAGTGTTCTTTAATGTTTAAATAAAGGTTAATTCGTTTTTCTGTTTTGCACATCTTCCGACTAATATCTTTGTACATCCGGCACTAAACTGTTTTATTGTAGAGATCACTACAGTATCTTCTTGATTTTTTTTCTATCATTGACCTTCTACTTTCCCCCTATTTTTTATGTACTCTTAATATTTTTTTCATCAAATATAACATAATACAAAAAAAAAATTCAATAACGTGCTTTAACCACTAGGGGGTGCACACAAGGTACACACAGCAATAATAACTTTGGATTATTAGTGTAGGACACTTATGTATGTATAACATCTGAAGATGTGTAGTTTTATTCATGTTTTCACATAATTTTACAGGACATTGCTATATTATTTCCAACCCGATCTCATCAGTCTGCGTACAAATGACACGACTTGGAAAAGTCGTGCAATAGATACGCAGAAGTCCGATTTTGCGTGCATATTATACGCTGATATTGCACCTCAAACATTAAAACAAAGAGCTCTGTGGCTTCAGGCTTGATCGCCGTTCAAATGACAGTTTTAATGTTTGCGGTGCAATAAACGACACAGCAGCTTATTGGGTTATGGTTATGGTTAGGGTTAAATAAATGGCAAAGATATGTAGAAAATAAACGTATTTACAATACGTGATACGTGCATAACCAACGTGACGTGGGAGTATCATATGCACGCAAAATCGGACTTCTGCGTATCTATTGCACGACTTTTCCAAGTCGTCATTTGTACGCAGACTGATGAGATCGGGCTGATTATTTCACATATTGTAGTTCTACACATTAATATCTGATTTGTAAAACATCACTGACAGAAAGGTATATCCGTAATTTAATGGTAAGCTATTGAAATTTTGATTCCATAGATGTGTCTCCCATCACCCAAAACCCCTGACTATTCTCTCAACTCAGTATTTACAATCTTTAATTCAAAGAAAATCAGTAATATCTTTAAAAACTACAAGTCCTTTTCTATCAGCTGTGCACCGTTATGGTGTAAATATAACCTATCTACCAATTGGATCAAGTATAAAAGTCAGCCGAATTAGTGTTGATACTGCAAGGAGACGTATTGTGTGAAGAGAAATTGAAGATGTTGTTTAATTGCTGATATATTTATGATCCACGTCACATATTCAGTTCGGTGGCAGTTCTTCCAGTTTGTCTAGAAGTCTTCTAATCAGGGCTCTATAAATAAAGAACTACGACAGATATGTAATATTTAATGCAGCCGAACCGTGTATTACAATGCCGTTATGTGATGACTTCCAAAGAGAAAAGCAAGCACACTCGGAATAAAGTATTATTTTCTTCTTTTTTTTAAATGTTTTTCGGATTTCATATCGCATTAACACCATATCCCAACGTGCATTGCGGCTAAACAATCCAATCAGCTTCAACCATAGCTGAGGATCTTGGGTAATCAGTTCAGTGGGTGTGTATCTGTTTCCGGTTATTTTATTTTGAAATTCAGTTCCTGACGGACGCCAAAAAAAGCCAGAGATTATAGAATTAAACAAATAAATAAAAACAAGGATAATTGTGTGTTATTGTTGAGTAAATAACAGTGTGTTATTTAGAAAAGAATATCAAATTAGAAGGAAAAAAAGATTTGAAAAATACAGATTTCAGTATTCTGAGGCTCTGAGCCCCATTTCTTTTCCTCGCGGACTGCAAAAAAAGTCAGACATTATACAATTTAAAATAAAAACAATAATCGTGGCTTGATATTGAGTAAAAACATGTTTTTATGAACCACACAGCTTCCGGTCTTCCATGACCCGACCGGACAAAAAGACGTTGTGCAGGCACGAAACAAACTACCAATAGAAATACATTGCTTTTTAAGTCGTTCTGTGTGACACGAAAAAAATGGGAAAATCGTGTTGGTGAACACGAATCAATAGATTAAATGTCGTGACTATAACACGAAATGCCGTGAGACTGGGTTGCTTGATAATGTTGATTCTGAAAATCAACACCTATGGTAATAAGGCTTGCTGACCTGCTAGCTTAAAGTTGGCAGTTAGCCACCTGGTTGTGCCTTCTATGCCAAATGCACTTACGTTAGAAAACTCTGGGTCTTTCATGCAAAGGGTTACATTGGAGGAGGGAGATTTTTGGAGCCCTTTGTTGCATCTAATGGTATCTTCTTCTGTGTCTTTCTCACAATCCCTTCAATGCGTGAGTTTTTAGTGGTCTGCATATATAGAGTGGACAAGCCGATGCTAAACAGAAAACAAACATTGCATACTGTCCTGTAAAGCCTTTTGACAAGTGGTGAAAAGCCCGTCTTGCTCGTACATGCAGAGGTCTAAAGCCCAGCCTGATTTCTCTGGCTGTGTCTATCGGCGTGTGTTTCTGAGGCAACAATAGGAGGCTTGTCTGCGGCCTGTACACGGCAGAGGACAATGTCAGCTGGCAGGTGTGCGTGGATCAAGCTTTGCATGGGCAGAATCCTTCACTGCCCTTTCTCTATGCTACCTGTCCACCTCAAGCTTCCCACCCTGCCCCCGCCTCCAGCTCGGGAAGTTTTCGGGAGTTTGTGGCCGTCGCCAGTGCGAGCATTGTGTCAGCGTTCTTTTGTGAGGTCAGGATGGGACTCTGGGCTTTGTGTCTAGTGCTCAGCTATTTACAGAATGGCTTTGCATGCGCTCGAGGGGAGCCGAGACAGAGGGAGGAGGTACAGGTGGTCAATGGATCCACCACGGATCGTTAGTCCACAAATACAAGCCAAAATGTAAACAAGGAGAATAGATTTTTTAAAAGGCGACCACTTAATTGTGCTACACACAGAATGTCAACTGTGGCTGTTTGGTTTGGGAGAAAAATGAAGTGGGGAGAGACAGACGGGACAAAGGCTGAGCGCTTTAGAGGAGATTGTGCTTACGTTGTATCTGGGCCCGGGTGTTTGTCGGGATCGCTTCTCCGCCAGCAGGTCCTTGACTGTGTGCTTGACTCGAACGCCTTGGTACACTCTCTTTGAGTATTCTAGACAAAAAGCATACAATTAGTACGAAAATCCACTTTTGAAACAAATCCAGAGACAGTTTGACCTGGAGGTGGTAATAGATTCATACACATTTTCATCCATCCCCACAAATGTGTGTTCATTTGAATGTTTCACAGTTTTATTCATGTAGGCGAATGACTCTTTGGGATTGGTGTGTAAATGTCATGGAAATTGCCTTTGGTTTGGTCAATGCAAATGGACTACCAAAAAGAGGCAATTTACTACAAACACTGGCTGATGCTTCACAGTGAAGGAAGACTGGAGGGGGTTAGACGTCTTAAAACAAATAAAGATATTTCATCAGAATATTTTTCTGCATGCGTCATAGAAACATTGTTCTTTAAATCTTTAATGTTAGCTGGAGTGATTTCCTGGAGAGCACAAGCTTTAACTCAATGAAAATGCAAACTTTATTATGCAAACACTTATTGCATGCAAAAAACGTTATGTAAAAGATCCCTGCTTTTTGAATGGATATTTTAGATAAGATCCCACATTGCTCAATGACATTCCAGAAAATATAGAATTTCCTTGGGATTAAGTCAAAATACAGTATATCTGTCTGTTATTCCATATTCAAATATATCTTACTATGTGAATCTTAATTATAATATCAAATCAATTAGCACATTAAATCCTACACGTGCTTGATTTTAAAAGCATCTTTCAAATATCCTACGGCGATATAAGTGAATTATATGGAGAAATTAATATCTTACGGTATTGTTTATACAAAATTCATATATAACTGCTTCTGAATTGACTTATTTACTAACTTTAATTTAATAAGCGAACATAATCAAACATGAGCCCAAACACAAATAACATTATCACATTTAAATAGGATTATTTCTTTTTTTTTACTCTACAAAATTAAAAAATTAAAAAAGCAATACTGTTTAAAAGGAAAACATATTTTTACCAAAGACATAAACATTTATCACAAAATAATGACATCAGCTGTCAGCCTGTATATTCAATGAGTGTCTTACCTGTATCCATGATGCTGTTGAGCTCACACACAAACACACTCACACACTGTCACACACACAGGTGCCTCTCTGTTTTGTATTTGCCTACAGTAGATGAATCCCAGTGTGCAGCAGCACCATACTGAGTGGCGTGCCACGGTGGAGCTTTAACTACGCTATCAGGAGGGCAGGGACACATGGAACATGCCACCTCACACTGCAGTCATGAGGAGGCAGCTTTTCAAAATGACCTTTATCTATTTGTTTAAATGCAAATGTTTGGTAGGGACGTTTTTTAGACTATTTGCATCTGCAGTCAAGATTAGGGGTTGGAAGCATCAGGGGAATGGAGGAGAGACAGGGAAGCTGCATGTCACTCCTCCCTGAGCCCTTACTCATCATCCAAATTCTAAAGGATATAATGTTTCCACATTGTGATTTTGTTGATGCTGCTGTGGGACGGATTCTGTTTTTGTTTCAGTTTGAGAGTTGGCATCTCTGGAATAAATAAAACCTTTACAACGAAGCTGAAAATGTACCAAAGCATCTTTTTTTTCTGTTTGTAGGTTTGCATCTCAGGTCAGACAGTTGATAGCACACTGCCTCCTGCCACAAATAAGTAACTTTTTAATCTTTTCTTTTTGCATAAAAGGACATTAATGTGCAATCTTCGGCTCAAATTGATATCCTGAAATTTGTATAAAATTTAAACTGAAAACAAATAAATCACCTCAACCTTTTGTTTATAGAAGAGGGGTGAATCACTCAAGGCACGTTCTGCTTAACAGAATGTAGAGAAGTAATTTTACTCAGGTATTCTACTTAGGAATAACTTTGTAAGGTACTTGTACTTTATTATGTTCATTTTATGCTGCTTTTTCTTTCTGCTACACTACACTTCAGAAGCCAATATTTTAACTTTTTACTCCGCTACATTTATCTGACAGCTTTAGTTACTTTACAAATTCAGACGATTAGCTAATACAAAACATACACCAACTAATGTATAAACATTGACGTATAATTCTAAGGAGCAGCAATAAACAAAGTAAGTAAAATTATCTTTACTTTTACCAGCTGTGATAGAAACATTATTGTGTCAATAATCATAATGCAGTATTTTAATATATTTTATTCTGAAATGTTTTTTACGCTTAATAAGTACTTTTGATGCCAGTACTTTAAATTAAAATAAAAATATTGCTACTTTTTACTTAAAGGGGCCCTATAATGTTTTTTGGGGGTTAACCTTCCCTGATGTGCATTAGGTTTATGTGCATGTAAATGGTCTACAAAGTCTAAAATCCCTGTGCTCCCTCCAGGGGGAGTTTCTCTCCAACTCACTGACCACCTGCCTGAAACGCCTCCATTGGACTCCTTTGTTTACTTCCGTAACATAATGACATCACTATCTAACACTCGCACCTCTATTTGCTAGTACTCTGTTATAGGCTATGGGGTGGGACATCTATGAGCATTTGACCAATCCCACCAAAGCCGGCCAGCTAACCAATCAGAGCAGACTGGGCTCTGGTTTCAGACAGAGGGTGAAAAGAGGTGCTGCAGCACAGGCAGTATGAGAAAAATAAAGAGCTTGTTTTAACATTAAAGCATGTAAACATGTCACAGTAGAGGCACACAATATAAATATGAGCCAGAAAATTAGCATAAGAGGACCCCGTAACTATAAAAGAGTACTTCTTCCAACACTACTGGTTTATAACAAGGCTTCAATCTGACCTTTTTTTCCTCTGATTTGGAGTCCAGTGTTTAGTCAAATTGTTTTTTTGATGCAGATATGAAAAAGATTTGTTTCACTTAAACATTCATAACAAATTATCAAAATATTAAAATAACATAATTAATGCCTACTTGGATTTGCAAGCAGTTAATTGTGATACATTAAAAGGCAGATCCAAACACTAATTGCACATTTATTACGATACATGCTTAACATACTCTTAATAAATAGCCTTTCACATGTTGTCTTTATGATCTGAATCATACCTTATCCACCAAGTTCAGAAACAGTGTGTACAGCAGCTCACTATAAACACAGTATTTCGGCATGAGATGAGAGTTCAGCAATCAGTAAGATATGATTATCTGTGATCGCGTACAATACAATAAGAGCACTATAGGAAATATAAGGCTAAAATAATTGTATGATTGAACTATAAAAACATAGTTGAGTGGTAGCCGTCACATTCAGTGGTACATAACAATGAGCTAACATTAATAAAACCCAGCTTATATAAGTTATTTGTATCTGATTCAAGAGGCAGAGCAATTAAATACTTTTTTTTCTCCTGAAGATAAAAGAGTAAAGCACTTTTGTAGAACTTCAGCAACTGTAAAAATGTTTAAATCTATGACATGAATATAGACCCTCCATTTGGTCAGTTGAAGCTTTACTGTACAGGAAGCACTAGAGGCATTCAGTGTGATCTTTTTTTAAAACTCTTGCGTCTAGAATGTCTAGTTACGATGCATTGTGACACGGTTAAATCACAACGCAAATATGTGAAGATTCAAATATGTGAAATTAAAACCAAATTGCTGTATTCTTTTTTTAGGGCAGTAAATGGGTGAATTCATTGGAAATGGTGGTATGTAATGAAAAAACGCTTTGCGGTTGGAAGACTAGTAAAGTGGTCAGAAAGGGGCTATATACTCAGTTTTGTTTAAACATGTTGACAAAGAAAGGAAACTATGCATTATTTTGCATGGTTTATATCCTCCTTCAGAATTGAAATGTGAGATCATATTGACAAAAATGATCTGGTGTTCTTTCCCAAACCAGTGTACCTCTCTAAACCAAGTTAGTTCCAAGGATGACCCTTGGGTAATTTTGAGTGGCAGTTGATGGGGGAAATGACGTCACTGCAATTTATACAACATCTACGAATGGCAATTCTTACCATTTGGCCTGTGATTTGCAACCTTTGTTGTCAAAAGCATGTGTTGGACTACCTAGTACATAATGAGGAAGTACTGCAGTCCACAGAGCAGTGTCTGCCCAACATCTCATAAAGAAGATGTGTACTTTGCTGTTGTAACACTGGATTTCTGATTCTGCAGCAGATTCAGCAATAGGCCCAATTGGCCCTCAGTTGTGAAGCATCCCCTGGCAGCAACAAGTTTACACCAATTAAACCAACCAACAGGAGCCAGATCTAGGTCTAAAGTTGCACTGTCTGACAGACATGTGCTACAAGCTCTAATCTGAATAGCAACATATCCTTACAACACGGTAATATATCGTCCTCCTCAACCAGTATGATCTTCTGCAAAGGGATTATGAAGAAGCTCTATGATTGTGCAGAAGATCTGAAGTAAGCATATCAATAGGGATTACCCAAACCTCCCTGCTGATCTTCTGCAAGCCTTGACAGCGTGTGAACAAGTGACCTCTAAGATCAGCAGCATCACATTTCCCCAGATTCCATTGAGGTGGGACCTAAAGAAGCAGAGCACGACCTCCACATCTTTTCTGACGGATGTATGTCCTACCTTTGTGGAAGCACATTGATCAGCCACACAGCGTTTGTCTTTCCGTGGTCAACTGTTGATTCCAGGCTAGAACTATGTACAGCAATGACAGGAGCTCAGCTTGCCCGTTTCCTCTACAAAGAGTGTGTTCTACACATCAGACGACTACTACCTAGATTGACTCAACCAACGTCATGATGGTTAGTTTGAATCTTGCCAAGGTTTGTGTGGTATCAAAGGAGCATGAGTTGACTAATCAGGGCTCCTGAAGACATGTCGATTCCTCTGATAGACCTGCATCACTGTGAGGAAACACTTGGCTGACCTCAGAATCATTGCCTTCACTCTTTGGCAGCAATCCATGCACCCAATGCAGACCACCAAGAGATTGTGTCTTAATTCCTAAGAAGCTATCCGGAAGATTGTTTCCCACAGAACATGAAAGCCCTTTCAGTTGGGAAGTCAGTTTAATCTTGCTACTATTGCGCCAGAGTTTGACAAAGCTTTTGGTGTGATTTGAGTAGGCTCAGTCGCAGGCAACAACTAAGCCCCATTTACATGCATCTGGTTGTCGTGAATCAATATTACCTAGCACCAATATACATGTTAATTTGTGCTTGTAGAAGATACTGATCCCAAATTGCCCCTAAAGCTGAGTGACTGTGTGTGAACTGGCATGACATTGGATGAAAAACGGTGATGCACCTTTTTCTGGCTTAAGATAAGATAAGATAAGATAGGACTTTATTCATCCCGAAGGAAATTGTTGTGCCAGAGTTACAAAAATACAATAAACACAGCAGCACAATAATAATAAAACTGTATACTAACAATGCCGTAAAAAGAGCAATTCAAAACACAGGAAACATAGACGGTCACATAATTAATGTAAATATTAACAGTATTTAGTATTTAGTAGTGCAAAAACCGTAGTGGTAGTTACGTAATTTCACGTTATTTATCGAACATTGTTAATAATAATACTAATATTGCACATGTTATATAGCAGCGAGTGTTTTGTAATGATGGTAATGGTATTTATATTGCACATAGTGTTGGTGTGGAAGTTCTCAGTTCACTTTACTGAAGGATGAAGACTGGTCACTGGGAGGAAAGAACTCCTGTGGCGCTCCGTGGTGGTCTTCAGTGGTCTTCGGTGTACTCAGTCTGTGGCTGAAAGTGCTCCGGTAGGAAACCAGTGTGGCATGCAGGGGGTGAGACTCGTTGTCCAGAATGTTGAGAAGTTTCCTCAACATTCTCCTCTCCGACACCACTGCCAACAACTCCTGATCCCCCCCCCCCAGGACAGAGCCTGCTCTCCTGATGAGCTTGTTAAGTATGTTGGCATCAGCTGTCTTCACCCTGCTGCCCCAGCACACTACAGCAAAGAAGACGACACTGAAGACCACCGAGTCATAAATATCTCGAACATAGTGCTGCAGATGTTAAAGGACCTGAGTCTCCTGAGGAAATACATGCGACTCTGGCCTTTCTTATAAAGGCTAGGGTTCAACTTATATCAGTGTTAGAAAGTGTTTGTGTGAATCGGTAAATGTTGGCATTTGGTTAAAAAGCACTGTGAGTAGTCTAAACTGACTAAATGCTGTAGAAATGCAGGTCTGTTTACCATAAAAAAACACTGAAAAAAAAACGTGTTTTTCACAATATATATATATACAATCATAAAATAATCACGTTTTTTTTAAATACTGTATACAACATTAAATCATAAAACATTTCTGTTTTATGCTGTGGATAGCCCATTAAACCCAAACGTTTAGGGTTTGTTTTACTGTGGTCACAACACAACATTTCAGTTTTTTTTTAATAAGGGACATTCCGGGCTTTTTATGAAGTAAATTAATTGGAACTACATTCTACAGTAGGGAAATACACAGGCTTTTCACAGGAATAGACTCAGCTGCAGTGTTAGTCTCTCAGTCAGGCCGCAGATCATTTTTGAGACCTGACTTCCGTGTCAATAGCAGTATTGTACTTTTGTTACGTGTGCTGCCTGCTGTGTGGAGTTGTTATCAGTTAATGACTCAGAGATAAGAGGAATGCACAGCTCTCCTCTGCAACGGACAAACGAGGCAGGAAAAGATCCAACTTTAATGCACACTGTATACCTCTGACTGTCCAGTTCTAACACTATCCCTCTACATGTCAAATAAACTCCACTTAATGCAACACAACAATGATTCTACAATCAAAACGCTCCAATTTGAACTGGTAAAAAAAGTTACATTTACTCTTCTTGAAATTTCCTGCTGGGAAATTCCTCCTCCGCACAGTAAGTGATTTATTACACTTTATTGCACATGTACAATATCAGACTGTGTTTGGCAGTGCCCTATGTGGAAAATATATATTGCCAGTTGAAATGCAAAAATAGTGTGCTACACTAGCCTAGTAGGTTTTACTTTGTGAAATAAAAAACATAATTGAGTTCACATTTACATACTGTAAATAATACCAGTTGGATCCAAACACTTTCATAAAGCTTCCTACAGTAGCACAAAGAAGTTGCTCCTAGTGACGGAAATTCTTGGAAAAACCTTAGAACTATGACGTTTTCTAAGAATTTCCCCCTAAAGTTGAGACTTGATCGTGACAAAGAAGTTATTCGAAAAGCATCTTAGCCAATAAGAAAGCTCCCGAGGGGAAAAGTGTTAGGAATACTTTTGAGAGGCTTAAGAGTTTCTTAAGCGTAGGAGAAAAAGATAAAGGGGTAGGAAAGATATTCTCTTAAGGCTGAATGGAAAGCTTATCATACATTTATCAATGATGTGTCATACAGCAGAGGCAGCCACACCTCCATACTAAGGTACAGCTCTCAGAATATATGCTCAGAGTTGCTCTGAGAAGTTTTCTAAATCGTTCCTAAATCAGGAGTCCTTCATTTACATTGTTGGGCTGAGTACAAAGTCAGAAGTAATATGTTAACAGTTCCATGCTCTTAGCCCCTTTCTCAAATTAGGAAAGGTCAACTTTAGTGGTCGATTACATAAGAGATAAGCTTGCAGCTGATTCAACAGAGATGTTTATTACATACAATAATATTCATAATAAGGTTCACAACATTTCTTCAGAGAGTAAATGTTCTAAGACTAGGCTGATCGATTTGACTGGCAATTTTTACGTGGTGAATCTTTTGTTTTACTATTAATATAATTTAGTATTTCTTCTCAACCAATCATACCTTTATCAATGAATGTGCCTGCAAACTAAGGTAAAGAGGTTAAAAGAAGGTAGAAATAAATATTTGCTCTATATAATATAATAATTGTTTCTCTGAGAAGTTCCCTTAATCTTTCCTAACCAGGATTCCTTTATTTTATTTATCCTACTATTTGAATATTAGTACTGCAATTTATGAATCCCAGAAGAAAAAAACAACATTAGTAAAAGCAGGAGGGCAGTAAGCATAGCTTATACAGAAAATAGCCCTCCCGTTTGTCATCCAGTTGCAGGATAAAGAAAAAAAGATAAATCAGTAATAAAATACGGACACAAATAAACAAAATTCTATATATACATACACATACATATGTACACATACATACACCCATTTCCAGGGCTTGACATAAACTATTTTTGTGAATACAGCATGTATTTATTGTGTGTTTCTATATAATTTTAGGGCTTACCACCAAACTCAGAAGTAATATGTTATATCTCTCACAGGCTCCGCCCTCTACTGGACTCTATGGGTACTACCCCTTGATCATATCATGCAAGCATTCATCCACTGAGACTTCTATAACCGTAGCCGGCCCCGGGGCGGGCCTACCTGAATGCACGCGCATCCCACCGTATAAAAGGAGGCCTCGCCTCCTGACTGTCATCCTTTTCTCTTCAGCAAGCAAGAGAACAACTGAGCGAAGCGAAAACAAAGTGAACATGGACTCACTTCTCTTGGAGCAGCAACCCTGCCCTTCGTGCCGTGGCTTGATTGCAGGCGCCGATCTCCACCGTCGATGCGTCGAGTGCCTGGGGTCTGACCACGCGGCGGCCAACCTGGGCCCGCTTCCGGCCTGCAGCGCCTGCCGCCTGATCCTGCGGCTCATCCGCAGCCGGCGGCTGGAACACTTCCAGGAGCGTTACGTCTCGCCGGAAGAGTACCTCGAGGTGGTGGACAGTGTTTCCCCTACCATTGTCTTGGAGGGGCGCTGCGCCCTGACAACGGAGCCCCGCGCCCCCCCTGAAATTCAAGGTGTTTAAAAAAAAACAATTATTATTATTATCTTTTTTAAATATATGTATATATATATATATAGCACCAAATTTCAACTAATCTATATCTACTGTCACTTTTCACATTGAACATGTGCTCTTTTATTAAATAAACTAAACGCTTTCATTTTAAGTTGTGAGTTTAGTGTTTTCGACCCTAAGAAACACTGATGCATTAATCAATAACAATAATCCACAGCTCCTCTCTCTGCTCCAGAGGATTTAAAAAATATGTATCCCATCTCGCGTCACGTGTGGCTAGGTTTAACCGCGCTGTCAAAGAAGGACCGGGATGATCTCCTTGGGGCCTCCGTATCCACGGAAGGGCTCTTCGGGTCGATCACCTCGGTCACCCAGCGTTTCAGTCGCTTGGAGGAGGAGAGGGCGCAGCTCAGCCGCATGCTGCCACTTGCTCGTCCTCAGGCGCCTCCTCAGGGGAGAGAGCGCCCAGCGGTGGTAAGGCAGAGAGAGAGGCGATGGTACAGAGCCCCCGTGGCTCCCGTTGCCCCCTCTGCCTCCGCGGTTCGTCCCGGAGAACAAGCTCAGTACTGGCACTCGCGGGGACAGGCTGGCCGAACCCGACGGGCTCCCGCTCCAGCTCCTCCTCAGCAAAGGGCTTCTGGGTGGGGTGCACCATCCTCCCGAAGCTGACTGGCAGTGGTAGGAAGCGTCCCGGCGGAGAGAGTGAGTCTCTCCACCCAGGACGTGAGGGCGAATCCCGCCTCCTCCCTATACGATTCTGCTGTTGTGACACGATCATTTACAAAAAATAAAAATGATTGCTTGTATCCCAGTCTG
Organism: Dissostichus eleginoides; assembly: GCA_031216635.1. Lineage (NCBI taxonomy): Eukaryota > Metazoa > Chordata > Actinopteri > Perciformes > Nototheniidae > Dissostichus > Dissostichus eleginoides. Next base: position 9,326,956 of record CM062268.1, on the reverse strand, counting down.
AGTGTCGTTTCTCTCCATAAATCCACACTTCCACATAATGTTAACCCACTCGCTGCCCCAGTTGTAACTCCAGTAAAGGAAGCAGCTAGTGGGCATGCGCGGGTGAGAGTGATAAACCGTGCTATGCGGGTACAGGGACATTATGGCCGGCGTAGCAGGGTTACGCGCCACCCTGTCAGAGAGCAGACGCGCGTCCCTGCTTCGGGCGGTTCGCAGGCTGTGACAGGGGGCAACAGTGACAGCTTTGACTATCATGCAGACTCTGGGTCTCATGGCGGCTGCTCATGTTGTGGTCCCGCTCGGATTACTGCATATGCGCCGCCTGCAGAGGTCGTTCTCCAGCCTGCGTTTGGATCCCAAGAGGCACAAACGGCGTCTGGTGACCATGCCCCCCTCAGTGGAGGGCAACCTCCGGTTCTGGAGGTCCCCGGATCACCTCCGGAGGGGGTCTCCACTGGGACGGGTGACCTCCTACATCACAGTGTTCACGGACGCGTCCAGAACAGGATGGGGAGGGACCTGCCTGAAGAGAGCTATAGGTGGGCGCTGGTCTGTAACAGAGACACGGCACAGCGACCTCCTAGAGCTGCGGGCAGTAGTGTTGGTCCTCCAGCATTTCAAACCCTTAATTCGAGGGAGACATGTACTGGTCAGGAGCGACAACAGCACCACAGTGGCATATATCAACAGGCAGGGCGGAGTCCGCTCCGCCGCTTTGTTGACGGCGGAGAAACTGTGGTTATGGGCTTCAGAGGTGGTGTTATCTCTGAGAGCCCTCCACATCCCGGGACTGGAGAACAGGGGGGCCGACCTCATGTCGAGGGGCGGCCCACTGCCAGGCGAGTGGGCGCTTCACCCAGAGGTGGTGAAGCAGATCTGGGCCCAGTTCGGGAGAGCGGAAGTGGACCTGTTCGCCAGCCGGCGCAACAGCCACTGTGCCCTGTGCCCTCCATGGCTCTGAGCGACGATCCGCCCTTGGGGTGGACGCGTTCGCACACGAGCCATGGCCAAGAAAGCTGCTCTACGCCTTTCCACCGCTGCGTCTCATTCTCCCTCTCCTGGGGAGATCGAGGCGAGAACGTCTGTCAATCATCCTAGTAGCGCCGGATCGCGTTGGGGCGCCGTGGTACTCAGAGATGACACAGATGAAGGTGGGCCAGCCCTGGGCGCTTCCCCAGTTCTGGGGGGCGATGTCTCAAGAGGCAGGTGCAATCGGGGCGTTACCCACTCTGGGCCAACCTCTCCAGGCTTGGCTCCTGAGAGGGACAGGCTAAGACAGGGTGGCTTGTCTGATAGTGTTATTCAGTCTATCCAGGCAGCTAGAGCGGGATCCACCACAGCCTGTTACAGGCCGAAGTGGCTGGGATTCCAGCGATGGTGTGAGGAGCGGAAAATAGAACCCCTATCTTGTGAGTTGGGATATATTATGTCTTACTTACAGTTGGTGGACAGAGGGCTTGCTCATTCCATGGTGAAAGTGTATGCAGACGCCATCTCGTCCTGCCATGAGGGATTTGGCGGCAGGTCAGCCTTTAGTCAGCCACTAATGTTGCGGTTTTTACGGGTGGTCAGGAGGCTGCGCCCAGTAGTGCACGCCCCGCAGTGGGACCTGTCGCTGGTGCTCGAGGCTCTGGTCACAGAACCATTTGAGCCTCTGGAGCTCTCCTTCCTGAAAGCACTGTCATGGAAGACAGCGTTGCTACTTGCCTTAACGTCAGCCAAGAGAGTGTCCGAGTTAACCACTCTATCGGTGCACCCGAGTTGCTTGTTGATCCGGGGTGACCGGAGCGGGGCGACACTCAGACCGAACCCCTCCTTTGTGCCCAAGAACCTAAGGAGTGCGTTCAGGTCGAGGGTTATTCAGTTAGGGGGCTTTAGTCTTCCAGCCCATAGTGGGGCCAGGGAGGCTAAATTGCACCTCCTCCGCCCGGTGCGTGCGCTAGCATGCTATGTGGAGCGCACGGCTGCCCTTAGACACACTGAACAGCTGTTTGTGTGCTTCGGGGGCGGGGTGACCGGGAAAGCCCTGTCCAAGAAACGCCTGGCAGGCTGGCTCTGCGAATGCATTGCACATGCCTACGGACAGGCGGGGAGAGCCTTCCCCACGGGGGTCTGTGCAAACTCTACACGGGCTGTGGCTGTGTCAACAGCCTTATTTAACGGTATGAGTGTGGAGGACATATGCATGACGTGGCGCGCACTGGGCCCATGAGGGGCTGGAGGACTCTTCCCCCCTGCTTTAGGGCAGGAGGGGGGAGCCCTCCACATCATAGTCCATACACGCTCTTCACAAGGTAAGCGTGTCTGAGTGTGGGACATGGGGCACTTGCGCTCTCCCCGTGCTCCTTAGGGACTCGGGAGAGGTGGTGCATAGTGAGCCCATACAGGGCTGAGGACTCTCTCCGTCCGCCTATGGGCGGAGGGGAGAGCCCTCAGCGCTGTTTTCCGAGCACACTTTCGCGAGGTAAGCGCCCAGAGTGTGCTCTGTCAGCCGCAGCCCCGACTTCTCCACGGTTACAACCGAGGGAGAGGTGAGTGAGGCGCAGCGGCTGCTAACCAGAAAGCCGGTCAGAGACAGTGAGATGGAACAGTGTTGTTGTTGGACGACAGCGCGTGTATACATCGGGGCTCCGCCCACTGTACCCATAGAGTCCAGTAGAGGGCGAAGCCTGTGAGAGATATAACGAGGGGTTACGTATGGTAACCCTTGTTATATAAGCACAGGCGGAGCCCTCTACTCGGGGCCCTGTCCTACTCTGTTCTCTTCAGCTGCTTGCTGAAGAGAAGTGTAGGATGACAGTCAGGAGGCGAGGCCTCCTTTTATATGGTGGGATGAGCGCACATTCAGGTAGGCCCTCCCCGGGGCCGGCTACGGTTATAGAAGTCTCAGTGGATGAATGCTTGCATGATATGATCAAGGGGTAGTACCCATAGAGTCCAGTAGAGGGCTCTGCCTGTGCTTATATAACAAGGGTTACCATACGTAACCCCTCGTTTCCAGTGACACTAGGTGGGGCACAGCCCCACCTAGTGTCAGCAGAAAGTGTCAGCAGAAAGTATTAAAAATAATGATTACAAAGAAATGCAAAGAAATGCAAAAAAATATATAAAATATATTTTAAGATCATGTTTAATCATCTGATTCGTCTGTAAATTGCTGTTTTAGTCTGTGTTCTTCTAATTAGTGTCTACAGTGTGTGCCTATTGAGCCGTTTTGAGCCATGTGGGACAAAACCCGATCATGCCCCTCCCTCTCACTGTCTAAGTGAATGGTGATAAATCTAATCTAGATTTATGATTCGACTTTTGACACTACAAGAAGATAAGGAGGACTTTTACAAAAAAGTAATAGAGATTTTTGTCCAGAAGGATAGGCAAATGGACTTCATCTTCAAGTCAAGGTAAGACCACCATTTTATTGAAAATGGGATCTTACTAAGAGAGAACAATCCAATATTTAAATGATAAAATTACATTTTTTGGGTATCCTTTTGTTGAACTGTCTGTTTAAAATTAATCGAAGCATCAGACTAAAAAAGCTTTTGAAAATAATATTATATTTTGATTTAGGTCAAAATATAATATTTGTAAACCTGAAGAGTCAGTGCCAGTGCCTCACCAGCCATGAACCTCACTGCACGTCACTGCAGAAGCTTATATATAGACATCTAAGTTTTTTGTGCCCCACCACTTTTGTACATATAAAAACGCCACTGCTCGTTTCATGTTTTATGCCTATGTCACAATACAGAATATATGGGCATAGATGGCTGTTTCTTAACATTTTCATGATTTAATCACAATAATTTAAACAACTTACAATGTTTCTCAATTGATTCTAGGCAGGTCTGACAACTATGTTTCAAGACAACAAATGGAGTAATGTGGCGATCACAACTTTAGATGCAATCACTGACCCTTTCATGATTTATTCTTAATCTTTGTCACAAAGATGAAAAGTCTGTTTCTGTTGTGTAAGCTCATTAACAGACGCCTGTAGAGCTATACAACCTTTGACCTTGACCTTGATATCACTGTGTAAAGAGTAAGTTAGCTTCTGTTTGCTAAAGAGAGGGTAGGAATAACAGCTGTGATGTACGATTGTGTGAATAAACGGTGTGATTTGGAGAAGAGTCTATAACATGAAGTATATCACAGAAAAGCCGTAAACAGATTTCTTCAAATATTTCAATTTTACTTTTAGATCTGTGTATCAACAGTATTTCTCTCACATAATATTTGTTGACTCCCCAGTATCTGATTCTGAGCATGAGAGTACTGAAAACATGCGTTTGATGTATTGCAAATGTAGATGTGTTGTATTCTCAAGACAGCACTTTTTTAGCGATTTTAAAACTATACAAATAAAAAGAATATAATGAATGTAAATAAAAAAATTGCATTTCCTAAAGGGAATGCACTGAGACTGCTGGCAGCTGTTGAAAGTGTACCTGCTGATATCATTGCTTAACTTCAGCAGATAAAACTCAGCACATCTACAGGGTAAATGACAGTAAGGCAGGATGAATGCTCCAAAGCAGATCTGCAGCGCCCCCTGGTGGAAGACTGCTCCCAGGTTTTTTTTAAATACACAGTTGCATGTCACTAATATTTTTGCAGCAAATTAAAATGCAGTCCGGGCATTGCTGTCTGTGCCACCAATTTCACCAACATTATCGGACCACTATGTTGCTGAGAAAAAATAGCTGGTCCCCCTTGACCTTTAATCTAATATCAATCTGATCTAGTGGTGAAAGAAGTACTCTGATGGTATACTTAAGTAAAAGTAGCTATACTAAATTGTAAAGACACTCAAGAAAAAGTGCTATATTCAAATTCTTAGTTAATAAAAAGTACAAAAGTATTGGCTTCAAAATGTACTTGAAGTACTAACAAATAAAAGATTGTGTTATGTGTAATGACCCATTTCAGAATCATATATACAGTATTATTTTTGGGCTATTTATTGAGTGTGTTTATCCCAGCTGGTAAAGGTGGTGCTGTTGAGTACTATTTTAACTTAGAATTTTTTTAATGTATTAGTTGATTTATATGTTGTAATAGTTAATCATCTGTATCTTTAAAGTTACTAAAGCTGTCAGATAAATGCAGGGGAGCATGAAAGTACACTATTGGCTTCTGGAGTATAAAGTAGCATACAAGAAAATACTCAAGTAAAGTACAAAGTACAATTATCTCCAAATTGTCTTGGGTACAATAGTTGAGTAAATGTACTTCACTACATTTTACCACTGATCTAATCTTTGATTTCAGGTGAGGAATTTATCCATTTGAACATATGAAATGAAAAGAGACCAAATGGTGCTGCTTGTAGAGATAAGATGCCAAAAGTTATGGAAACCACCGATTAAGTCTTCAATAATGTGTTGTGTTATGAAAGCTTTTTATATGGTCCATTTGCTCAAATCTGTATCTGAAACGCCACTAAAGGTGTCACTAAATGAAGAGGATGAAAAAGTAATATATTTCCCATGTGGAGTAGAAGTATAAAGTTAAATGGAAATACTCAACAAAAGTAGGCCTAAAAATGGTACAGTACTTGAGTAAATGTACCTTTTACCATTTTATTCATTATTCATAATCCTTAAGTGAGTGCTTAATGTACTACAATAATTTTTCATCACGTTTAAGATATGAAGATATGTCTTCTAATAAGCTATTAACAAGCTACAGATCGTGAAACTTTGCACCCGTTCTAAATCATATTTAAAGACCCAGTGAAGTGTGCGCCGGTGCATGATCTGTTATGCTAATTAGTATAGTAATGACCAAAATTGTCCATTGGAACCCATATCAAAGATGTTGGAATAGCAACGAATTTGACGAGTTGGAATTTTCCGCTGGGAAATCCGCAGTCGACCTCCGCCTTCGTGGGCGTGGCTTGCGATCTACTGCGTGACGTCAGAAGATGGGCTCAGCCGAAGTGTTTACATTCACCACCGTTCATTTTGTCTCTGTTTCAAAGTGGAATTTACCAACGTTTTTGAGCGAGTATTTTATTGGAAAGTGTTTCGCAGTCGACTGGAAGTGATTGCCAATCGAGGAAACCTGACAATGGAGGCGACAGTGAAGAAAAAGGGAGGAAAAACACACGGGAAGCGATGCATTGCCGCTGGCTGTGGTAATGTCAATTCTGCCGAAGTGGCGATGTTTCTGTTCCCAAAAGATGAAGGTGAGTGGCTGGTGTTATTGTTTCGTAGATTCGTAGATTGTTTATGAAAAATAAAGGCCACTGTGTTTGTGTCTACTAACAAGACTATCATGGCGGCGGCAGAGCTCAAGTCGAGTTTCTCCGCCTGGAGATATTCTCACTATTTCACTTTTGTCGAGCACAAAGAAAAGAACGTTTTAGTTAAATGTAAGTTGTGTCTTGGCGGGTCAAAGATCCTATCGACTGCCCAAAACAGCAATTAAAATCTGTTGAAACATCTGCAGAAACAACATGCTGGGACGAAGCTAGTAGCTAAGACCACAGACCCAGACTCATCCGACGCCACTCCACCTCCACCTAAGCAACAGCGGCTGGATTGGCACTTTGAAACATATCTTTGTGTTTGTGTTTGTATAGACCACATTGCTTAGCAGAGTTCAGTGATGCAAATGCATGTCAAGTTGATCAACAGGTTGTATTATTCTCCGATGCAATAACAGTACTGAAATGAAGGCTACAGTATAAGGGCATTAATGGGTGCCCTTTTTTAAGTAACTAAAAAGTTACTTTTCACAGTAACGCATTACTTTTTGGTGTAAGTAGTGAAGTAACTAGTAATTGTAACTAGTTACTGGTTTTCAGTAACTAGCACAACACTGCATGTGAACATGAATGTTGCATCATGCTATGAACAGATGAATGTATGATCAGGTGATGGCCAATCCTGTGTGTAGATCTACTCTAGATCTATGACAAAATATTGTCCTCAACTAAATTGACTTCCATGGCCACTTTCCTCATCTATCCTGTCCGAAAAGCTGTCAAAATCACTCATTTCTCTCGCACCAGTATCACTTTCCGAAGGCTCCGCCATGTTTACAATCACAACTGGGCCCATCTTGTGACGTCACAGCCGCTATCGTCTGCAGCAGCGGTAGGCTCAGACGGCCGTTCACGGGATGAAAAATTTGCGATGTTTATCTCGTCCCTCGCACTTCATAAAAAATTATTTTAGCCATGAACAGGTACAATTATATGTAAGAAATTAAACTGCCATTTCATTTTGGCGCAAAAAAATGCACTTCACTGGCACTTTAAGTAATTACCCCTTCTCTTGCGTTTCGGGTCAAAAGTGACCGAGTGACTTTGTTTTTTATCATAAATATTGTGTTTTTCATCCAATTGCCTCAAGACCTTATGTTATCCTCCACACTAGGCCTCTGAACATATACAATTGATGATCACCACTTCCATTGATTTTTTAGTGATTTATTCAACAGTGAAACACCCATGATGTTTTTTTTTAAAAATGCCATGCGATCTACCCACACTACCCTTGAGATCGACCGGTCGATCGCGATCGACGTATTGGGCACCCCTGGGTTAGAGTGTATTATGTTCATCCTGCAGATGGAAAACATCACACACACACACACACACACACACACACACACACACACACACACACACCACACACACACACACACACACACACACACACACACACACTTCTTGTGCTTATGTCCCCCCACATCTTCCAGACAAAACAATGTACTCTAAGTTACGGGAACCTCTCACTTTCTCGCGCTGTATGATACAATGTATCATACCTTCTCACAGGTGCGAGCTCTCTGCCCCTCGAGAAAGAAAAACCTCTCACTTTCTCGCAGTAAATGCCCCTCCATTACTGTCTCTCATGCAGTTATATTTGTGCCTTGCTCACATTTGACTCATTGACACCGAGTAGGCGATTTTCTGTCAGAGAGGCTCTGGACAAATGTTTTGAACCAGTTGAAGAGGAGATTGAACCAGACATAGAGGACGATGTCTCAGAAATGGAAGACAACAGCGATCCAGACTATGAGCCTGACCAACAGTCAACAGACCAGGAAGAGGCCCCTGAGGGAGAGGCCCCTGAGGGAGAGGAACCCTGAATATTTATTTTTTCTCTAAATGTTCATAGAGGAAAACAGTATCAGTGTCTTATTTTATATTCATCACAGTCAATGCTGAACTTGATGGGCCCACCGGTGGCTCCGGACCATATACTGTAGTTGAAAGTAAACAATGAAACACTGACTTGCTTGTATCAAATCAATACATCCTATACCTCATTGGAACGGGAAGAATCTCAGCTACAACACCAACTAAAGCATTTTCATCTCTAGTAAACACAGCCTACATGGCAAGCATTTTTATAACATACAGTAATGTACAGTAAGCACTATATTTGAACTTACTGCAAAATTCTAACATGAACAATTCACCCCTGGTGTCATTCTGTCTGTCACCCCTTGATTCTACTTGCTTTGACTGTTGAAATGAGATGTCAACCATCAAAATTGGATAAGGGGTTCCAGAGATATCACTGTGCAAAACACACCGGTCAATTTTGACCGAAAATAGTATGGGAAGGGGGGTATGACCTAACGCAAGAGAAGGGTTAAGTAAAAGTACCATGAAGTATTATAATCAACAGCTCGCTACTTTTATTAGTTAAATTACCAGTATTGATTGTGCAGTATAATTTCAGTGTTTTACCATTATTAAGGATTTTTCTAGATTATTTTACTGCTGCATCAATTTTGTATGTTGCATTTTCCTGACATAAGTGTATAGGGTTGTGCTAATTTCCACTTTTTTGGCTTCAATTCACAGGCATATTGATATACACTCTAAATGGAATGTCCATTGGAAAAGGAGTATTTTTAAAGGACATTTTTGGGGGAATTTCTGGGTAATAATTTGACCTTGTTAAGCAAACATTATATCCATCAATTTAAATATTTAATGGTTAATCCCTAAATCACTGGATGGAAGAATGATATTACAACTTACTTACTTCATGACACAAAGGAACAAAACGCCCAGAAACTTTTCTCCTTATTTTAATTTTTTTGTAAGATGAAAGCTGTTTATCTTATTTCTATATTGTGTATTGTATCAGCACTCTGAAGGTATTGACTGTACAATTGTGCCTTAAAACGTTTTTAAATAAAGTTAAAAAAAGAAAAACTTGTGTATCAAATGTTTTTACACTGACCTCTAGTGGAAGCCTTTGGTCACAACAGCTGAAACTCTACAGTTAAACCACTAGAGGAGTAAGAGACAATTCATCACACAGCAGTGACAGTCAGGTGAAGGGACAGACTGAAAATACAAGCAAACACAGGGCAGAAAGATCAAATCAATAATAAAATGGTCAGACACATGGAATCCATGGATATAGACAGTAAACAGACAGTCAATAGAGAGAGTCATGCAGACAGATAGGAGGAGCACAAATACAGTTCCCCTCATCTTTATGTCATCGGGACTTGTTCGGACAGCTTTCGCTTATCATGCTACACTGCTGAGTCATGATTTATCACAGGCTGGGTCTGATCACACATCTCCTCTGCTGCTGTTAAGCTCCACTGTCAACAAAGAACACACTGTGCTCAGGTCAGGCTTATATATCAGGCCAAGCTTTTTATTGGAAACTGGATATGAGCCAGTCACTGTCTACTGATACGACTGCTGCTGCTGTCACTGTAATGAGGTTCCGTCTGCTTCTGCTACCAAGAATACCAACAATAATCATGTTCATGTCTAATGGTGGTCCACACATGATGATTTCGTAAGATCTAAGAAAATACATCAGCAAAAATTGTAGAAATTAACAGTGGAAGTAAAATAAATGTACTTAAAGTACCACATTTTTTTTATATTTGTGCTGAACTTTAGACCTCATGGATGGATTATGAAATAAAAGGCCCCTTGGACCAATCCATATTATTCCAATTCTAACATTCTTTAGTCCATTGTTAGAAAGAGACGCTCTAACAATGTCATCCTTATCTGTTATGTAACAATGAGTTGATGTTGAGAAACAGCAGGACTGATTTCTGTCTCCAAAAAGATGTCTCTTCTATGGTGGCCAACCCACGCAGACGCGCTACTTGGTCCAAAAAGCTGCAAAACGCGCTACAGTTTGAAAAATGATGTAAATACAAAAATACAAATGTGACAAAACACGTGCAAATAAAAAATAATCTTTACCAACCTAACAACATGTGTGCAGCATTAAGAAAACATTCACTAACTTGACTAAACATGAACACATTTACTAAAAGCGCTGCATAACCGAAATGGGGACACTAAAAAGTGATGCACACAGCTGGGACCAGAGCCCTTGTTGACCAACTGTCACTCTCACTGAGTCTGTTTCATAATTGTACGTTTTTTGTTAGTATATTTCAAATGACAAGGTCATTTCTATGATAGCTAGCTAGCTTACAGCCGAACTGCAATAATATGGGAAGTAATCATGCCATCACATTGTTAAACTAAACCAATAACATTGCCGATGTTTTGTCAAGTTAGTGTTTCTTAATATGCATGTTTTTTGGCACATTTCTGTTTCTCCTAATGGAAGTGTTTTGGGCTGTTGTAGCGCGTTTGCACCATAAACTATATTTCAGTTAGACAACTCACGTGTTTCTTTATATGTTTATTAGAAGCAGCATATAGTTTGAGTTTGGCGTCTATAGGCTTGGGCCTCATCACTCCACAGATTTACATAGAACATTGAGTGATGAACTCAGCAGTGGCAGCAGCAGCATTAGCGAGGCAGAGGAAGGCAGATCTTGCAGCTTAAATAGAGCGGCATGTTTAGGAGAATGTGTTTGCCTGAACTATAGCTTGCAGGCTTCGCCCATAAATGTTGGCACAGATTGGCCACTGTGGTCTTTCTATCAGTTATTTCACAATGAGGTGATGTTGAGGAACAGCAGTACTGCCTTCTGTCTCCAAAAGGCTTACTCTGAGAATATTATTTTTCTATTTTGCAATCAACCAGTTTAAAAATGTTTCTTTGGCCAGATTAGAAATAATTGCAATTTACAGCTGGACAATTAGGTTTTATAGCAGAAAGATGTAAACTTTATAACTCATTTTGGATTTTCAGCCCGTTAAAAAAAAATCCCAAATTGTTATTTTCTCTGTCACCATGAGGAATAACATGTTTCTTATCACAGGACAGTCTTGGACCGCAGAGTGGAATTTTCCAGAGGATGGAGTACTGAGTCTTGGTCGCAGGAGGAAGCTGTATTGGAGAGGATTCTTTGTGGGTTCCTGTGCATAGCATGCACATATAGGGATTATTCTCATAAAACAAAATTCCAGCTTGTAAAGTTTTGGTATGTCTCTGAGTCCTGGCCACTTGCTCTTTCTTGGAAATGATAGTGCTTCGTCACACTCGAGATAAATTCTTTAAATTGTTCAGACAGTCTGGAAGATGTGTTTTGCTGAGTGGGGTAGGATAAATGTTTATTCAAGGCCTGCCTGCACAGATATTCACATCTTTTTGGCTCAAGGTGGACAACACACAAATCTCTCTCACACAGTAAAACTCAATCTAAGTGCATGTTAGTATGTTCACATTCACTCAGGGCGGAAACATTAAAGAGGACATATTACGCTCATTTTCAGATTCATATTATTTGTATTTTGTGCCTCTACTGTGACATGTTTACATGCTTATTGTTTACTCTTTTCACCCTCTGTCTGAAACCAGAGCCCAGTCTGCTCTGATTGGTCAGCTGGCCAGTTCTGTTGTGATTGGTCAACCATCTCCCGCCCCTAAGCCTATCACGTAGAATGTGTCGGAGCGCTTACCAATAGGAGTGTTACATAGTGGGACTGCTAGCACTTTGGGATTGAAAAGGTGCTTTGCAAATAAAATGTATTATTCCTATTATTATTATTATTATTATTATTATTATTATTATTATAGTGATGTCACTATGTAACAGAAGTAAACAAAGGAGTCCAATGGAGGCATTTAAGGAGGGGGGAGCTTTGTCCCTTCTTCTTTATGTTTACATTGTTCTCCTGTTTTACAAATATTGATATTTCTATTTCCTTGTATTTATTTGCATTGTATTTGATATTGAATTAATCCAAAAGTAACAGAAAGTAATCAGGTTACATTACTTTTATTTTTTAATAGTCAGATTATGTTGGGATTACTTTTTTGTATGTGTAACTAGGGATTTTATTGGAATACATTTTTAAAGTTACCCTCCCAACCCTGCTTTTCCTTTAAGTGTTATCTAGACATATTGAGCCTCTCCGCTAGAGAACAGTCATCAGCTTAAGTCCCACTTCTCAATCAATGACACATGTTGTCACATTACAGTGAAATGAAATGTACTTGTTAAACAAAACCAAGGAATTTAAGCAACTAAAGACAGCCAGCATACTCTTACATAAAAGTACTGATATATTACAGCACCAAGCTCTGGGATAAGCTCATGGAAACATATTAGGTTTAAAGGAATCCAATTATTTTCTTCAGCACTTCATAAACAATTTCTCTTTTTGAATGTGCAGTAGTGAAAGTGAGCAGGGCATATAAACCAGAACTCTCTTTTATGAACATGTCAACCCTTTGTCATACTGACACAGCTGATAATGCTACAGCCCCAATAAAATAAGTGTGTTTAAGTGACGTAGACAAGAGTCATATGAAGATATTTCATTTTGTTTCCAACGTAAGCAACAACCTGAGGCAGTGAAAAGAGGTTCAACAAGAACACAGTTTCTGTGCAGGTGCATCAAATAAAAAAAAGAAATAGAAAAATTGCACACTGCTTGTATACGTCAAGAGGTCTAAAGCACGACAGATTGAATTTCATGCAAGCTCATATTTTCCAGTGTTTTTTTAGGTTTTGATTTAGCTAAAGTTATGATCCGGCCAGGTTTGCTTCCTGTAAACATACATTGTTGTGGCCAAATCTCACTGACTGCCCTATCCAAACACTGGGTTTAGACAGGAGGCATAAAGAGTGATCCTGTTTCTTTTATTAATAACTTATTCCAACATTTTGTAGATTGGGTCTTAAGGGACAGAGAGAAGCTAAATTAGATTTACTGAAATGTAATTTAGTCTTGGTCTCAAATAACATTTCAAAGGAAGTTCAGAGTTACCTCAGGAATAACTTTGATCAAAAGTTTAAAGGAGGCATGTCAGATAAGGGTGCAATAACAGTTCCATTGCAGAGCGTCGATCAGAGCGAGCAGAGCGTCGATCAGAGCGAGCAGAGCGTCTCACCTGGCAGTTGCTTTTACTCATCCGCCTCACGGAGCGTGGAAAGTGAGGGGCAGGGCTGCCTCTCTTCCGCCGGCGTGGAAAGAAGGATTTGCACCGAGGGCATTGCGGAGTGGCCTGAACGTTCTCCGCGTTCGGGCTGGGGCCTGCTTCTGCCTGTATTGTACTGCTGTAGCGGAGGCCTGCGTACACCTGTACTGTGCTGCTGTGGTGAGGAGGATTTTGCCCCGGAGACGTCACGGAGAGAGGGAGCGGCTCCACGTTTTTCGGGCTGGGGCCTGCTTTCCACCTTTCCTGTTTCTGCTGTAGCGGAGACCTGCTTCCACCTGTCGTGTGCTGCTGTGCTGAGGAGATCTTACCCCAGGGACATCGCGGAGAGACGGAGCGGCTCCATGTTCGGGCTGGGGCCTGCTTTCCACCTGTCCTGTTTCTGCTGTAGCGGAGGCCTGCTTCCACCTGTCGTGTGCTGCTGTGCTGAGGAGGATTTTACCCCGGGGACATCGCGGAGAGACCGGAGCGCCTCCACGTTCAGGCTGGGGCCTGCTTTCGCCTGAGGAGGATTTGCCCCAAAAACATCACGGATGCTGTGCTGGTCCGGGAAAATGGCCCTCATCGGGATTCTGCTTTGCCTGTTAACTTTTTGAACAGTGAGAAGTTCTCTAGTCATCCTGAGAAGTCTACTGGATTCAGGTCTGTTCTGCCGCCCGCAGTGGGTATCCCCTGCAAAGGATTGTGTGTTACGCGAACAATTACCGGTTGCCTTGTCACAGACAATCAGTTCGGCAAAATATGTTTGTCTGTTTTGTTTGCCTGCTATGATGGTTCTTCAGGACGGTTTTTTGAGCTCTAATCACACTTTCACAGACTTTGCTGGTGATCTTAAAGTAGATGAAAATGTATGTGTTTCGATTAAGAGGAAAAGATGCCGGTTTTCTTGTTATTATTGCTATCTGGAAATGTGCAACCTAACCCTGGTCCACCCAGTAGTAGTAGTCAGATCGCTACTCCTGCTGATTTTAAATCTAGGTCTGGGTTGGGATTCATCCACTTGAATGTGCGCAGTCTTTAATCTAAATTAGATTTTGTCCGCATTTGGGCAAGCTCGACTGACGCTGATGTCATTGTTTTATCAGAAACGTGGCTAAAAAAATCTATTTTGGCCTCTGACATATCCTTAAATAGTTACAATGTATATCGTACCGACCGACCTAATAAAGGTGGTGGCGTTGCCATTTATGTGAAAAATAAATTTAGTATAACCAAGTTGGTTTCCAAATCAATCAGTAAGCAACTCAAATGTTTAGCCTTGAATTGGCAAAGGGTCAACAGGTCATGGTGGTGGGCTGTTACAGACCCCCCTCAGCAATCAAAAACTCTTTGTCTTTGTTGGCAAATATTTGATCTCAACTTGACTACAAGGAAATAGTGCTATTAGGCGATTTTAACTGGGACTGGTTAACTACAGTATCAGAGGATTCTAAAAACCTTTGTATCTCATTAAATGTTACTCAGATTGTAGACAGTCCTACTCGCCTAAACATGAAGTCCCCAAATAATTCCTCCCTAATTGATCTAATTTTAACAAATGTTCCCCATAAATACTCATCTGTGGGAGTATTTGCAAATGATGTGAGTGATCACTGTGTTGTAGCCACAATTAGTGACACAAAAGTCCAAAAGGTAAACCTCGCATTATAATAAAGAGAGACACAAAACATTTTGTGGAGCAGGGTTTTGTACATGATCTGTTTGGGTTTGATTGGGGAAAAATCGATCTGTGTGATGATGTTGAAACTGCATGGTCTTATTTTTATTCGGTTTTATGGAGATCATTGATAGACATGCACCCCTGCGTAAATTTAGAGTGAAGGGACGAGACAATCCTTGGTTTTCTGCTGAATTGTCTAGTCTCCTGCATGAGAGAAACAAGGCCTGGGCAAAGGCTAGGCAATCAGGCTCACAGGTAGAATGGCTGCGTTTTAGGCAGCTAAGGAATAGCTTCACATCACAAATCAAAAGTGCTAAGTCTAAGTATTATCTGTCAGTTACCACAAAGAACCTGAATAATCCTAGAACATTTTGGAAAGCCATAAAATCGTTATCCACCGGTGAAATCCGAAATGAGCTAACTCCTTGCCTTACCACAGCATCTGGCAATATATCGGACAGGGCCGCTATTTTAAATTGTTTTAATGAGCATTTTGTGTCCTGTGGCTCTCTGTTTGATTCTGTCACTAACTCTGCTTCTGTGAACACCACAGTCTGTGACTCTGAAAAACGTGGTTTGGAAAACCCTTTCAGTTTTTCTCCATTTACTATTGAAGTCGTTCATGAAGCATTAACCAAGTTAGATCCTAAGAAACCGGCTGGTCCGGACAACGTAGAACCTTTCTTTTTAAAGATAGCTGCAGATTTGATTGCACCACCTCTTACTTCTCTTTTTAACCTCTCCCTCAGCACGAACACAATTCCAAAAATATGGAAGTCAGCTTATGTCCTTCTTCTACTAAAAGGTTTGGGAGGCCACTTTATTAAATAATTATAGGCCCATCTCTAAATTGTCAGTTCTGGCTAAGGTTCTTGAAAGCCTAGTGAGTGAGCAGGTAAAGGTGTTTTTAATGTAAAAATGACATCCTATGTAAACATCAGTCAGGTTTCAGAAAGCAACATAGCACCATCACTGCGACAATGAAAGTGGTGAATGACATTGCTGGTATCTTAGACAAAAAGCAGAGTTGTGCAGCTCTGTTTATTGATCTTTCCAAAGCTTTGATACCGTCGATCATCAAATCCTGAAGCAGAGGCTACTCAGTATTGGCATATCCAGCCATGCAGTGGGGTGGTTTGTGAACTACCTCTCTGAAAGGTCCCAATGTGTTCATTTTGAGGGGCTCACTTCTGAGTGGTTAAACATTACAAATGGTGTTCCCCAAGGTTCTGTTTTAGGTCCACTTTTATTCTCCATCTATATAAACAGTTTAGTTCAAAATGTGGATGAAGCAACTTTACATTTTTATGCGGACGATACCGTGATGTATTGTGCAGGTCCCTCCATTAAGGAGGCTGTTGTTAAATTACAGGCTGTTTTTAATATTATTCAGACTCAGCTCTCTGAGCTTAAGCTTCTTTTAAATGTTGATAAAACTAAGGTAATGCTATTTTCAAAAGCCAAAAAGACTCCAGAGACTGCTTTGGATATTGTTACTACGCAAGGAAAAGTACTTGAAGTGGTTGCCTGTTATAATTACCTTGGTATCTGGCTTGATGATTGCCTCTCTTTTAAACTTCAGGTCAATAAACTGCTTAGAAAGCTAAGGGTGAAGCTAGGTTTCTTTTTCAGAAACAAGTCCTTTTTCTCGCTTGAGGACAGGAAAAGGCTAGTCTCTGTGACCTTTTTACCTGTGCTGGACTATGGTGATCTGATCTATATGAATGCACCTGCCCATTACCTGATCAAGTTAGATGCCGCCTATCACAGTGCGCTGAGATTTGTTACTAACTGTAAAGCACTTACTCATCACTGTACCCTGTATGCCAGGGCAGGTCTGCCTTCACTTACTGTTCGGAGGCTCAGTCATTGATACATGTTCATCTATAAAGCCATGTTGGGTAAACTACCATCATATATATGCTCTCTGATCTCACAGAGAGTCGCAAGTACTGTAGCTATTGCCTAAGATCCCAGGATGTGTTTTTATTACATGTGCCAAGTGCTAGGACTGTTTTAGGTACTAAAGCTTTTATGTGCGCAGCTCCTCTAGCTTGGAACACTCTGCAAAAAAATTGGAAACTGAGCATTTTGGTTCCCCTGCATCATTTTAAAGCTCGGCTGGATGAAACCGTATTTGATACTCTTGGTACCTGTCATTATGAATAGGTTTGTAAATTGTACCCCTGTAAATTATGTTGTATGACGTCCTATTTTGTTTTCTGTTGTATTTATGTTTACATGTGTAACCAATGTGCTGCAGGTCTCCCTTGAAAAAGAGATTGTTGATCTCAATGGGATTTCACCTGGATAAATAAAGGCTACAAACAAACAAACAATAAGGTAAGTATGCTTCAAATGCACCTTTGAAAAGCTGAATAGTGGCTGCAACTGGAAGGTTTTGTACTTTTCTGAAACAGACAATCTGACAATTGAGTGCCCACTTTATGTGTAGATGTTTGAAAGTAGGCACAGTTTGAGTCTTAGAAATACATCAGGCAGGCAGTGGGATGTAGAATATAATGGAACTTTGCCTTTTGTCAAAAATTGCCCTTCAAAGCACTTTAACCCGGGTCAGAAATCACATCAAATTACGTAGTTCATTTAGAGCAAATTGGAGGACTTTTTTTGAAGGGGGCCAATTGTGTTTCATATTTGATTTTTGTATTTAAAGGTCCCATGTCATGCTTTTCCGGTTATTACCCGTCACCTTGTGTGTTATGTAGGTTTTTATGCATGTAAACGGTCTGCAGAGTCACAAACCCTCAAAGTACACCCTGTAGCGAGTAAAACTCTAACATAGAAAATTCCTCCCCAAAACGCCTCGTTGGAGATTTCTCAGTTTCTTTCTTTGCTCCACGGATGGGTCAGTTTGGTTCCGGGTACGAGCTGACGTCAGCTCGTACCCGGAACCAAATGGACCCATCCGTGGAGCCGTTACATTACGTCCGCGGAGACGTTACGTCCGCGGAGCCGTTACGTTAAGCCTCTGCTGATTGGTCCAAATTGACCAATCCACGGACTTCCTAACACATACACTCAGTGCAGGCAGCTCTGCTGATTTCTCATCCCTGGCTGCAGGCTGATAACAGACAGTTGGGATCGCGGCGAAATTCTCTCTGCAGACCCATTCTCACAGCGTTTATCAACCTTTTTCTTACTCAATATCAAGCCACACTTATTGTTCTTACTTCGGCTGTGAGTTTGTGTGTGCTCAGGATGAATTTGGCTGTGTTTCGCTGTGTATCGCTAAACAAGGAAACCACACCTCCACGGAGCTCAGCGCGATTCACAACGTCCCGACCAATCAGAGCACACTGTGCTCACAGGGAGGAGGGGGCAAGAGCTGCAACGAGCCGTTTAGTGGAGAGAGTGAATACTGCTGAATACACATACTTTACAGAGATGCTGTATGCGAAACCAATGTGAGTTTGGAAAAATGCACAGTATATATCTATTTTAGTATACCTCAACAATGGAATTATGATCAGTGGAAATGGCCATGACATGGGCCCTTTAATGTTCAAAAAGGTCTTTATGTTTCTCATACTGCCTGTGCTGCAAAACTTATTTTCACCCTCTGTCTGAAACCAGACCTGAGGAGCTGTCCCACCTGTTAGCTTAACACCAGCTAATAGAAGCGTGAGTGTTACGTAGTGATGTCACTATGTTCCGGAAGCAAACTAAGGACTCCAAGGGATGCGTTTCAGGTAGGGGGGAGTGTGTGTCAGAGAAACTCCCTCTGCAGGAGGGAACTTTGGGATTTTAGCCTTTGCAGACCATTTACATGCACAGAAACCTATTTAACACTCTACAAGAAAGGGAAAACTCCTTAAAGCATAATAGGGTCCTTTTAATGCTTGTGCACATACATTTGGGTATCTGAATGCCTAACAGCCCACAACGTAGACAATCTGGGAAAGCTAGAGCAGAAAACATGGGATTCAACAAAGCCAATCAGATTTGGCTCACCTTGCAAATTCACATTCGGGCTCATTAGAATATATCGACCCCACCTGAAAATGTTCACTAACGGGTTGAGAAATAATGTTAGAATTTTCCTCCCAAGAAAATCAGAGCAGACAGGCACTTTTTGGGAGGGGGGCTTAGAGACAGGTGCTTATATGAAGCATTTTAGACAGAGGGTTAATACAGGTGTATTCAGAAGGACATAGAGCTGCCCATAACCAAGAGATACAGTTAGGAAAATAGCTAGCAGTGGTGTAAAGTAACTACATTTACTCATTTAAGTACTGTACAATTTTGAGTAGATAAACAATGAAATAATCTGTTCTGAAAAAGAAAAAATCAGCTGATCCATTGTCTTCATGTTATTGTCTCCCCCCTCTACAGTTCTTACATATGCGTCATAATACTTTGATCATCTCGTGAAAATGCCTGTGCAAACGCAAGATCATCAGATTCTCATACAGCCAATTTGGCCTAATTAAGGGATTAAGGGCAGAAGCAAACATTTACATTCACCACATGACTCTGAGTCTGGATCAGTCTGTAAAGTACCAGCCGGGCCGCCTCAGAGACAGAAGCTGCCGTCAGTTCACAGACAGGACAATTTGCTGCCGGCCCCAGAGGTCGTCATGTGGCGCGGATAGACGTCAGCAGACGGTGCAGGTTTAGCAGAAAGACACTCGCAGAATTAATATAAGAACTGTAGGAATGTGTTAAAGGGCGAGAGGTTGTGTGTATTGTGTTGGGTATGTGTGTGTGTGCGTAAGTGAGAAAGAGGACAGGGGCGGGAGGGGAGGCACAGAAAGGGAGAAAGTGCAGTAAGCTTTGTGCTCACACACCATAAATATTGCCTTTCACTGGATGTGTGAATATGTGCCTCTTTCACCCAGCTTCAGTACCCTTGAATTGAATTGCACACCCTTGGCTAAGGCCTTTGAGTTTCTGACACACACAGTGCTGTGGGGTCGCATGAATAATGGGTGCATTAATCCGCTGGGCCACCCAGTGTCCAAAGTTTTAGTGGACCTTGAAAACAAAGCCAACCCTGATCTGTTAACCAGGGCAAATTTCCACTCAGACATTGGAAACCAATTGAAGCAACACTGAAGGAGCCTTACAGTAGCCTACTAATGAGCTGATCATGAGGTTTTTTTTGTCAGACTGTAGTAGCAGAGAAGTTGTTTTTTTGCTTAAATCTGACCAGATCCCTTGGAAATAATGTTAAATCTTCTTTCAAATGACCCTGTAGAAGAAGCAATTTAGCAATCCAGGCCACAAGAGGTTCTATTTAAGATGAAGAAGGCTTTAAGGTAACAGTATTCTCATTTTCATACTGGTATTTTGGTTTCTAAGTAGAACAGGGATCTTTAAAGTTTTTTCCTACAATAACATGTAGGAGAGCCTAAAATGGCATGTATAAACATGTTTATGGTGCATGCAATATTAAGCTATAAAAATAGCCCACACTTTAAGTTAAACTTACTTAACTTTAACTACTATACTTCTATGCGCTTGTTTGAATATTGCATACTATTTTTTTCCCCCAAATGCCGGATGTTAGAGGAGAAATGCAGCATACAACTTCAAGTTTTCATGGATTTATTGATGTTATAATTGGCCTACAACCTCTTATTCATCATTTCCTAAATGTTTTTATCAACACCAGTATCAATAAACAATTTTAACCTCTACAGCATGTGAAGGTGTTCAAAGGTATGTTATTAATTTTTTTTGCATAAAAAACCCAAGTTGTTGAGTTGTGTCCCTACATCTGTTTAATTTGATCATCTGTATATGCTCAAGTAGCTCCTTTGCACATTTATCTAGATCAGAGAAAAAAACAAGCATGCGTTAGCATTAGCGTTAGCATTAGCGTTAGTTCCGCTGGTAAAACACATATTTTTTACGTGAAACTGATTTATTCTGAGTTCTTACCAGTTTAAGTCAGCAGTTTCATTTGTTTAGCAGGGATACCTCTGTAGATATTTTTTCTCCATTTAAAAATATCCTGAACCGTGGAGGAATGCTAACCAGGACTTAAGCTAGCAGTAATGGTTGTGAAGAAAACGACTCCAATGAACCCACACTACACCCAACCCAGTCTCACGGCATTTCGTGTTATAGTCACGACATTCAATCTATTGATTCGTGTTCACCAACACGATTTTCCCCTTTTTTTCGTGTCACACAGAACGATTTTAAAAGCAATGTATTTCTATTGGTAGTATGTTTCGTGCCTGCACCACGTCTTTTTGTCCGGTCGGGTCTTGGAAGACCGGAAGCTGTGTGCTTCATAAAAACATTTTCTTACTCAATATCAAGCCACGATTATTGTTTTTAATTTTAAATCGTATAATGTCGGACTTTTTTTGCCGTCCGTGAGGAAAAGAAATGGGGCCTCAGAATACTGAAATCTGTATTTTTTAAATCTTCTTTTCCTTCTAATTTGTTATTCTTTTCTAAATAACACACTGTTATTTACTCAACAATAACACACAATTATCCTTGTTTTTATTTATTTGTTTAATTCTATAATCTCTGGCTTTTTTGCCGTGCGTCAGGAACTGAATTTCAAGATAAAATAACCGGAAACAGATACACACCCACTGAACTGATTACCCAAGATCCTCAGCTATGGTTTAAGCTCGGTGGTTGGATTGTTTAGTCGCAATGCACGTGCGGATATGGTGTTAATGCGATATGAAATCCGAAAAACATTAAAAAAAAAAAGAAGAAAATAATACTTTATTCCGAGTGTGCTTGCTTTTCTCTTTGGAAGTCATCACATAACGGCATTGTAATACACGGTTCGGCTGCATTACATATTACACATCTGCCGTAGTTCTTTATTTATAGAGCCCTGATTAGAAGACTTCTAGACAAACTGGAAGAACTGCCACCGAAACTGAATACGTGACGTGGATCATAAATATATCAGCAATTAAACAACATCTTCAATTTCTCTTCACACAATACGTCTCCTTGCAGTATCAACATTAATTCGGCTGACTTTTATATTTGATCCAATTGGTAAATAGGTAGCAGTGCACAGTTGATAGACAGGGACTTGTAGTTTTTAAAGATATTACTGATTTTCTTTTAATATAAGAATGTAAATACTGATTTGAAAGAATAGTCAGGGGTTTTGGGTGATGGGAGACACATCTATGGATTCAGAATTTCAATAGCTTACCATTAAATGACGGATATACCTTTCTGTCTGTGATGTTTTACGAATCAGATATTAACGTGTAGAAGTAAAAAATGTGAAATAATATAGCAATATCCTGAAAAATGATGTGAAAACATGAATAAAACTACACATCTTCAGATGTTGCACATGTCCTACACTAATAATAAAAAGTTATTATGGCATTGTATGCTGTACCTTGTGTGCACCACCTAGTGGTTAAAGCACGTTATTGAATAATTGTTTTAATATGTTATATTTGATGAAAAAAATATTAAGAGTATATACAAAATAGGGGGAAAGTAGAAGGTCAATGATAAAAATATAGAATATAAAAAAACAAGAAGATACTGTAAGTGATCTCTACAATAAAACAGTTTAGTGCCGGATGTACAAAGATATTACAATACAATACAATACAGCTTTATTTATAGAGCACTTTAAACCTCCAGACCAAAGTGCTGTACAGGCAAATAAACAAAACAAAATATACAAAAAGTAACACAGCACAGCTCACACACCATAAAACAAGTACAAGTAAAAAGAATAGACAATTTAAAAGCAATAAAATCAACGCTCTAAAAGATGTTAATACGCTAAGGAGAAGAGGTGGGTTTTAAGAAGCGATTTAAAAGCAGGCAGTGTGGCGGCCTGTCTGATGTGCAGGGGCAGATCGTTCCACAGTGTGGGAGCCGCTACAGAGAAGCAACGGCCCCCTCTGAGCTTTGACTTGGTTCTGGGCACATATATTAATAGGAGGATGTGCAAAACAGAGAAACTAATTAACCTTTATTTAAACATTAAAGAATACTTTAGGTTAAGGTCTTCTTTTAAATAAGAAAAAAAGCTTTGGGGGTATCTACAGATAAATATTAAGCCTGACAAAGTATTGTCTAATATATTGCTTTCCTGCAATGTTAACTATGTTGAAGCACTTGTTTTAACTGATATTATACATATGAATTATACTCTTATGTATGTAGATAGTATAAGGAATGTGCAGAATATGACAGTTTAATAGTGGAGGTATACACACATATTGATAGATGTCTTGTAATGCACTGTTGAGGAACCTGCGACCCAAGTTTTTCATTCATTGCATAACTACACCGTAGTTGTGTATATGATATGTCAATAAACCTTTGAAAATCTTGAAATCTTGAAAGGGATGTGCAAAATAGCCATTATATACAGTCTTTAATTAACTATTAGTAGAGAATAACGAGTAATGAATATACTTTATAGGGATCTGCAGATAAATGTTTAGTCTTCTCAAGCACCAACTATCAAATATCTCTCCTGATTGTTTGTACTTGACAATCACCTTCCCTGAATTTTACTCAGGTGTAACTAAAGTCTGATTTAAGGGTTGTTTATATTTCACATCATTAATCAGAATCTGCAAAGTAACTAAAATAAATGTAGTGGAGTAAAAATACCAGGTTAACCTCTGAATTGTAGTGGAGTAGAATTACAAAGTAACAATGAGCTGTCATTGCAATTTTCACCCATTTATTAATTATATGTATTACATTTGATAACACCAATGTGTTTAATACTGGCAACTTCTAATTGTGGGAAAAACGAAAATGTTCCCAGTAGAGACGTCCCATAGAAAATGTTGCGAAACACAAAAGCCAGCATGTGTAGTTCTGGGGGGGGGGATAGTCTGCCGTGGTTTCGTTCCATTTCAAAGTGCTGTTTGACGCTCGGCGTAACCTTGGCGCACTGCCACTCCAACATCCAATCCCAGAGTTTGAAGACTAATCATGGGGTTTGTCAAGCGAAGGGACTGTAGTCCCAAACGATAGTTGAGGATTATGGGTAGTGTAGTGTCTTCGGCCATCCTAAACTCCGAAACATTTTAGATATGTTTGTGTAGAAAGTATAGCACATTGAAAGATTGTCACTTGACTTTTATGCTAGGTTTGAAGGGCGCAAAAGTTTTCATTCTGTCCCCTAAATAGCTGAAGCTATGTTAACAGCTAGCTAGCCTACGTTAGCTGTCTCACGTCAAGTGCACAGCAGAGAGAAAAGAATAAAAGCAACATATAACAATGGTGCTCGGTTTTATTATGCAAATTATTAGCTAACTACTATGTATGTTTTCAAGACAGACTTTGTTAACTAAACTGTGGTATTCCAGACGGAGAGCTTTTTGACATACTTTAAGAAGACTAAAGAGAGAGAAAGAGATTATGGACTGGCATTAGCCAACAACAGTTCAGAGGAAAACAGGGACAGAGACAGCAGTAGTGGAGTATCCTCAGAGGAGACAATGAGGGAAGATGAAGATGAGACACAAGTGCAGGTAACTTGGCTAGTTCACAATACCATACCCCAAAGGTTTCACAGGTAGCCAAAGCTGCTAGAGAGCTGTTTTTTTTTATTTATTGTAACATTTTCTAGCAAATAACTACACAATTGTAGATTGCTGTTTTCCACACTTATCCACATTTTGATTCCATTATGCTTGTTATTTGTTATGATTTGTAACATGTTAAGTCAGTGTCTACACGTGTGTTCAATTAGCTAATTCAATATCTATATCACTTCCCCATAGACCGTAGAGAGAGAGTGTGAGTCGCAGTGTGCATAAAAAAAAAGGAAGAACGCAGGGGCAGCCTCATATGGCTACAAGTTTAATTCCCAGTGGACCAAGGAATGGCCATTCATCACGCCTGGGACTACACCTTTTCATTTTTGGTGTTCCATATGCAGGCATGAATTAAAATGCAGACACCAGGGCAGAGCTGATGTGATTCGCTATATCAATAGGGAATCACACTTGAAAAAACAATTGGACTGGCATTGGACTGACTACAAAGTCCACGCTGATAAGGCTGCATGAAGCTGGTGAGATTCCCTCAGGTGATGTCACCAAATTCTACAAGGCAGCAAGAGGCTTCCTGCTTCGGTCTAAAGAATATGCCCTGAAGAAGCTACCTCTCAATGACCCCCTGCTGCCTCATGCTGAGTTTGTGGACTTCAGGCAGTGACAAAACTCCCATGTGGATGATGTGATCTACTTTGTCCAAAGGTAAATTACTGAACCCTTATTTTCACTTTACCATTCCTGCATTTAAACAACGTGAGAAGTTAATTAAAGATAAATGGTGATTTTGAAAGGCTTCACAAGTAGTTGAGATGGGAGAAAAAATACAGCTTGATTAGATATTACATTGGGAGATTCTGTTATTGTAAAGGATTATTTATTTCTATCTGGATAGAGAATTGGTTATTGTTTTATGTATGTTTTATTTACATAATTCAATAATCTAATGGCAAAATAAATGTCTGAATATTTATTTTCTATTCTAAATAATGTTGTTGCAATTGTCTTTGCCCAGATACAAACACCTTCTTCCTTTTGAGGACCCAAGGGAACAGGACAGGATTTCGGATGAGTTCCTGGAGTACCAAATGCTGGAGGAAACAGATATCCCTGACATGGTCTGGAAAAGTGCCCTGGAGAGTGTTGGAGAGGAAGAACAATTCCATTGTATGGCCATGGTGTGGGCACACTTGACTACGCAGAAGAGCCGAGTAACTGGTAAAGAACAGTTCCCCAGACTTGGGAAGGTGGCCCAGCTTGTCCTATGCCTACCTCACTCTAATGCGGATGCAGAACGAGTCTTCTCAGTAATTGGACTGAACAAAACAGAGTGTCGAAACAGACTTGCACTTGATGGGACGCTGTCATCCATTATGTGCATCAAAGGAAATCAGATTGAACCCTGCTGCTTCAAATACGAACCACCAGTAGAAATGATAAACAAGTCAAAGTCTGCTGCTTATTGTTACTAGGCCAAAATAGAGTCACAATAAAACAGTGGAAACAAAAATGTGTTTGACTTTCATTAGTGAATGAAACTTTGTGCCCTTTATAGTCTATGTCCAATATTGTGTATTTGTATATATTGTATATATATCCTATATATATATGCTAAGGTTCTGCTACGGACACGATAGCAGTCATTTAGTGCGCATACGTGTAATTAAACCCATCAAAATCTCACTCCAGCCAGGTACCCAAAGTTGGCAACCCTGCACTACACTATGACGCAAACCACCTCAGTCTTTGTTTTGATTAAGTCACGTGTTGAGTCATATATTGTGCTCTTGAGTTTCGATTTCACTCTGTGTAATATTAAATGTTGAATCCTGGAACACCTGACGCAATATTAAAGGTAATAGTCTTTCGTCAGCAGCTCTGCTTCTGTAGATGAGGTTTTGCTCATTTGAGGCAATGCAGAGCATCTGGCCGGCAGAGAAATCAAATGCGTAGAGAAATGACATATGAAGTGAGGCCTGCAAGATTGAAAAAGAATATGTCCAAACCAAAGTGATGTACAACGTGTGGTCCATTTATGAAGCCTGGGCACTCTGAGGCCTGATGTTGGAGGAGTTGATTTCCAGATGTGTCTTCAGGCTGTGACTTATGTAAGGTGAGGAGTGTGCACAGTAGGGGCCGGCGTTGGCTGTCTGCTCTCTTGATTGAAGAAGCTCAAATGTTGATTCAGTCTCAATGCACTAAGTATTTCTCTTTTCACTGAAGCAGGCATCATTAACCCCCGCCTTATTCATTCAATACACTGCTCACCGTCTGTTTGCTTTTCTTACTGACCTCATGAAAACATATATTCCCATAATGACTGTATTTCATAACGTTATGGCAGAAAGAAGCCGGCCTGACAGCATCAACTCATTTGTCGTGCAGAAGCACAGAAAGGTGGGCCTGTCAATCGGATTTTCTCTCCGCATGAGCTGACACCGAGGATTAAAAGCAAACAAAACGTAACGTTTGCTTGAATCCCTCTTGTATGTACAGTGTCATCCCTGAGGGCCCAGATATGTATGTTTGGTTTACTCACCTGTATGGACCTGCAAGTGCTCCACAGGTGCTCCTGTGGTCCAGGGCTGCGGTTGGTACAGTGTGTGTTTTAAGCTGTTTACTTGAATAACATCAGTGTGTGTGTGTGGGGCTGCTTGGCTGCTCAGAAATGACATCATTGGCGCACTGATTGAAATGCTCCCAACATGCTTCTCAAAACGAAAGAGCTGACATTCTGTTTTACCAGAAGCTAATTTAATATCGTGAAAACATTTTCAGTAAGAACTAAAATGTCTGAAATGCCTCGGAGTCAATGTTGATAATGTATTTGATTGAAACTTACATTGTTCTATATGAGATCTTCTCGATGTTTACAGGCGGGAGGGAACTTTCTTCCACCTTAAAGGCTCAGCTAGCGATATTCTGACCAAATAATATATGTATATTTACACATACAATGAAAACTTCAATAATGGATGAAAAGTAAGCATTTTATGAAAGGTTAGCACTTTAACTCCTGAAACCTGAAAGAACAGATATTTTGGCCACCAAAAACCTGCAACACTCAGATACTTAACCTGTTGTGTGAAAAAATGCGTAATTATACCGTATATTTGTTACTGTTTTTTCAGATATGATTACACAAAAATGGATAAAAACAGAAACATCAATGGTCGCCTCTGAGCTCAGTAGTTAGAGCCATGGATGTATAAGAAGAACAGGACACATCTTCAGAGGTGGGGCACCGTTCATTCCTATAAGAGTTGCTCAATGACGCATAAAGGCCGAAATTGGAGCGACTGTAGATTCAGAAAGTACCCAGATCATCTGCGGTTTTGCCTATAGAGCATGCGCACTTTTTAGTTTTACTTAGGCCCCTTCCGATCTCCCGCTCTTGGCCGATTCAAATGAATGGAGAGGGAAAATAACTGGATTCAGCTTTAAGCACATTTTACAACTTTTAAACCCTAATTATTTAAATAGCGGCTATAAAAGTGTTCGTGCTAGGTAGTTTATTTATCTCCAAAAAATATATACGCTGCCTGATTTACAAATCCTCCTTCCCAATGTAAGTCAATGGGAAGAAATCGTTTTGGACCAGAATGACGTCACAGAAGTTGTAGTACCACCGTTTGGGCACTACAGACATTCCAAAAATCTGCTTCAATCAGAGACCTGCCCCCCCGAAACATCCACACCACCGCCTAACACCCCTGCTACCCAGTCCACGAGTTTGACGAGTTTGCAAAACTATCAGGCAATGTCGCCCACCTTACATATTACTTCTATCAATAATCCCTGGCCCGAAACATTTCTGAAAAAAAGAAAATGATGAAGTAAAATATGAATTTCAATTTATAATTCATATTTTTGGGGGATTTTTTCTCTTTATCTTTTGAAATGCTTCAAAATAATGTTAAAAATCGACATTTGAGTATAAAAAAAAGTCTTCAAAATCTTTCACTAGCAAGACTTCTTTAAAAATGCGTGAGTAAGGCACATCAAGGTCAAGATTAAGACCAAGGCACATTGGCTCCTAATGAGGATGTAAATCAAAATGACAAAAATCACACAAATTACCAGAATCACTATTTTGTTTAATTTGAAAAGAGGCAAAAGAAGACATACAATACTACAGTGTGTGTGTAGGCATATTTAGGAACATGCAGACTAATGTTTTGTTGGACAACATGGCACAGAAGAATAATAAATATCAGAGGACACTTGTTGGTATGCTTCGTTGTAAATGTTGCTCTTTTTATTGGATACCAAATGAAAAACTAAAGTATAGAATATCATCTGCCTAATCCATTCAGTAGAATATTGTCCTCAATAAAAACTGTTGAATCAGCCTAAGTTCCCTGGGCTTTTGAAGAATTCTAGGAAAGATGACTAGTCGGAAAATGGAAGTAGAAAGCAATTGCAGTATGCATTTTCAGGACACAAGTAATGACACATAACTGCCAAATCTAAGTGGACATCAGTGAATTCCAACAATGCAAATGCATCTAATCCAAAAAGCTGTTGGAAAAAAAAGCTGACATATACATTAACTCATCATATATTCCCTCTGTGAAAGTTACATAAAGAAACGTAAACATTATCAAACGGTAAAAAGGCATACCTAAGATGATCTTTTAAGTGGATCAGCTGTATAACACACACTATCTGCTCGTCATTTTATTATTATAAAGCTGTTTTGAATCCAAGGCCACTCCTGACGTCAGCACTTTTGGAGAGGAACCTGCACAGATTCCTGAGATGAGGAGGGATCCAGACCCAGACTCATTCCCCCTGCACTTATCAGCAAGGACAACAAGCAGAGCTCTCCTCAGACAGGCCGATTGATAGATCAATTTGAGCTTACTTACTTAAGTATTTTTGTACTACAGACTGCCAAATACTGACACAGCAGTGCATTATCTGCAACATAACCATGATAGTTTATTGTTCCACAGCCAAGGCAGACTGACCGTAACTTGCCATGTGTACTTACGGTACATCTACTAATCCAGGTACAAACAACTTAAATGTCAGACCAGCGTGGAAAGTAAATTATTTGGAAAACTTTCAAAATGACTCATATCGTGTAAAACATTTGCACTGAGCGTACTCATAAGACAGCTGTCTTGGCAAGAGTAGGCAATTCTTCCACAGAAAACTCATCATTTTATCCTTTTCTAACATTTTTGGTTCTTGATATGCCCTGGCTTCAGCTAAAGCATTTCTTACTGTTGTCTGCTTCTTCCACCTTTCTCCCACAAATCATTGGGAAGTGCTGCGTTTACAGCTCGGAAAACCACAGCGCTGTTTGCTCAAACACACAAAATAGCTAACATTAAAATACCTCCCCTGCGCTATACAACGGCATCCCTCTTGAACATGTTCCACACTGCTTTTAGGAACATAAACTTTAATGGTGCTCATTACCGACCCTGTAAATCTGCTAGTAAATACTTTTAGAAAGCCCTTTCGACACACCTTCACTATCTGTGAGCTGGGAAACACATGTTGGGCAAGATAAATGTTAGGATAGTTTTTGGGTACAATTTTTGTTTGATTTTAAATTACAAATACAAATATTAAATAAGATTTTATAAATTCTAATCAGCTAAAAAAATTAGGATTAAGAAGAAAACTATCAAATAAATCCTATGCTGGAAGTTGCATTTTCAAATAATCAGTTGAAGTGCATTTTAAAAGGAAGTTTTTAAGAGGACATATTATGCTAATTTTGTACGGTTAATATTTGTAGTTTGTGCCTCTACTATTACATTTTTAGATACTTCAATGTTCAAAAAGCTCTTTATTTTTCTCATACTGCCTGTGCTGCAGCACCTCTTTTCACCCTCTGTCTGAAACCAGAGCCCAGTCTGCTCTGATTGGTTAGCTGGCAAGCTCTGTTGTGAATGGTCAACCGCTTAGAGATGTCCCACCCCTTAGCCTATCAAGTACAATGTGTTGGAACGATAGCCAATAGAAGCGCAAGTGTTACTTAGTGATGTCATTATGTTACAGAAGTAAACAAAGGAGTCCAATGGAGGCGTTTCAGTCAGCAGGGGGGAGTGTGTGGGAGAAACTCTCTCTGGAGGATACTTTGGGATTTTAGCCTTTGCAGACTATTTACATGCACTAAAACCTATATAACACACTACAGGAAAGAGACAACCCCAAAATAGGACCTCTTTAATTCAGGAAATCAAGTAAAAAGTCTAACATCATCACATTTACTTCTAGTTTTGTTATACTCCATTATGTATTTGGTATCAAGGCAACTCCTTATGCATATAGGATATCATGATGAAAAATATCCCATCATGTTCCCAAAACTCATATGCAGGTTCTGGCCTCCACAAATTGGCCACATGTGCTGGCTGACACCAGGACTACTGGAAAATGTCACAGGTGTCACAGGCTTTTTACTGTCACTGCTGTCAGGTCGGCTTTTCCATGACTTCCCAGAAATGCAATGGAAAGACTTAGCCATGAAAGAATGGAAAAAGTGCTCCAGACCCTTTTCTGATGGTTGGTTGGTGGGTTGGAAATCACTGCATCACTTAAAGAAATCTCTCATGTGCTTCAAATATTGGTCCTATTTGACTGATATAAATTTCAACCTTCTCAAAGTCTCAAAATGAAACGCAGACAATGGCAGCGCACTAATGAGGGAAAAAGTGAAAGCATGCTTTTAATATCTACAGCACGTTCCTAATTTCACAAATCTGTCATTTTAAGAGTCTCTTTTCAACACATACGTGAGTAGGTTGAATCACTCACAGCTTTTGCAAGTACACACGTCACAGAATGTGAATGAAACGATGATGCTACAGAGTGAAATAACAGGCCATCGCTTAGTCATTTGCTTGTGCTGGATAATCTACCAAAGCATTACCTCTGAGATCTCTGGGAGGATTATTTGGGAAGATGAGAGCATCGGTTGAAATCAGATTCATGTGTCAAGCAGAGATAGTGTCCTTAGCAACTGCGGAAAACAGTGGATCACAAATACGATTTTGAGAGCAGCACAGCCAAGGACTTCATCCCAGTATTGTTACAAGAATAACACATTCTTGGAAATTACGATGAATAGCTCAGTTGTGAGTCATTAATTTCACCCCCACTCCCACCAAGCACTGGAAACCTTTGCTGATCAGAGAAAAATGCTAACAGGTTCCACTCCAGTGAAATGGGCTATTATTATGGATTTTATAGTCTTTCTTTGGAAGCTTGTTGTGATGCCATTTACAGTAACTTTAAATAATGCTTACTCCATCAAATTTTCCTTCTGTTATTCTCCAGAAAATTAAAAAAAAACTGAGAGAAGACCTTCTCCTGATCAGTAAATGTGCCAGACCCATATCTGTGCAATATAGCATATATATAATTCCTTTTAATTAAATGATATGGAATGGTTAACTTGTGTTTAAATATCAGTTCAAATTATTACACTCACCAAAGTAATTGTTCACATCTGGTAAAATCGTAAGACCATTAAAACTGAGCACCAGTATCTGAGAGTGGGTTGGCCACGCATTTGTTGTAGGGTTAGTGTTACACTCTTCAACCCCTCCTGTGTATGTGTCAAAGTATCCTTGAACAATACACCACAAAGTGCTGATGTGTGCAGAAAAAACGACCTAAATTGCTTTAGACAAGAAAAGTGTCTGCCGGATGATTGTACTGAAAGGAAAGGAGAATGGACACACAATCATAAATGTTGGTAAGAATCCTTCACTACACAGGCAAACTGTGTGCATATGTGTATGCTAGGTCAAAGTTGAACCAGGAAGTCAGTCTGAATAATATCATTTATATACCCTATTTTTCGACATTAGATATTGATGAGAACCATATTGTATAATCACTCTGGATCTCAAATTATTGACCTCTTATTGTCTACTGTATATTTGTAATGGTAGCCAGCAGATGTTGAAAGTAGAATGCGGATGTTTGAGACAATGGGGTACATTCAGCATCCTTTGCTGGTAATGTTGCATTTAGTATTCCTTTGTCTGGGTCTAGTAGGAAGTTATTAAAGACAACGTTTATGACAAATAGCACCTCAGCAGTAATGACGATGGTTTTTGTGGTCCCTAATCGACAAGTATATAACTGACTGAGAGTCATGACTCTGACATGATGACAAAACAAACACAGGAACAAAACTACTTAGTACAGTACACTGAGTACAGTATGTATTTTATAATATCTTGGATTAAAATAAGTCAAGATTGACCTTGATTTTAGACAGGACCTAAACAACAGTCTTTTGGATGAAATGACTGTCTTGGTTTGACCCAACCATCGACCCAATCTTGAAAACCATCTGCAAAATGATGTGAATGAAGTAATTGTAGTTTTTATGACTATATGAAAAAAATTGAAGAAAAGTTAAGAATGAGAATGGATAAGCAGAACAGGATTCAAAACTGATATCTTAAAGAGGGCATATTACGCTCCTTTTCATGTTCATATTTGTATTTATTGCCTCTACTGTGACATGTCTTCATGCTTTAATGTTCAAAAAGCTCTTTATTTTTCTCATACTGTCTGTGCTGCAAAACCTCTTTTCACCCTCTGTCTGAAACCAGAGCATAGTCTGCTCTGATTGGTTAGCTGGCCTGCTCTGTTGTGATTGGTCAACCAGTTCAGTTCAGATTTGTCAGAAATGTCCCGCCGCTTAGACTATTAGGTAGTGTTGGAGCACTAGACAATAGAAGGACAAGTGTTACACAGTGATGTCATTATGAGTCCAATTGAGGCGTTTCAAGTGGGGGGTGGGGCGGTAGTGGGAGAGAACTCTGAGATTTTTGCCTTTGCAGACCATTTACATGCACAAAAAATCTAACACATTACAGGAAAAGAAAAACAGGCCTCTTTAAAATCCAATTGATAACAAACCCTCCATCCTTTGTCCCACTCTTATTTGGCGGTCGCACTCCCTGTTTTTTTTTCATGGTGTTTAAATACAGCAAACAAAGGAGCATTTAATTGGATAAGACATAAAAGTCTTTGTTTTAGTAGATTATGATGACTCATTTTTTCCACAAGACAAGACAAGAAAAGGATTTTTTCAGAGCTGGAAATCTTAGCAAGCTTTGCCAAGCAACCATTGAGTTACTGGAGTTGATCAGTAACCCTCCACAAACTCAACAGAGTCTTCAGGTTACAAAGCAGGAATATCTGAGTCATTGCCACTTAAAGAGCACATTCAGGTGTGTTTAGGTGCATTGTTTGTTTGGCAGTGAGGCTGCTGAAACAGGCTCTCTATTCACTGAAAGAAGCCTGATCATGGAGATGAATTTAATTATGTTTCCCCATGAGCCAATTGAAATAGTGAAACAGTGAAACTGTTATACTTCTCTATAGCCTAAAGATTTTCCTCTTTAGCTTATGTTATTTGCTACCTATACTGAAACCTCTTAAAAACCTTGCACGGTTCTAACAGGATCCAAGCTCTGAAGTCTCCATTTCCTTAATATTTGACTTTTATTTTAGCTCCTTGATTTAATTTAGTATCTGGAGGCACAGCTTCTGGCAAACTAACAAAAATGGTCAAGGCCGGCTTATAGTAATTTAATCAGTTATTCAAATGCTAAGTATCTCCAAAACTATGACGTTTTCAGGAAAAAGTTTCCAGAAAGAGAAAATAAATGTCATTGCCTTTTCTTTTCTTTTGCTTTGCAATGACTTGTCTAAAAACATATTTATGCTCACATGTGTAGACAAATGGCATCTATCTCTTCATGCAAAAACATGTGATTCATGCTCCCCAAAATACAATGTTTCATTGCCTTTTATAAACCAAAAAATTGATAATGTTGTCGCATTCTTTCCTTCATAAGATATTAACAACAAATATGTAACGCGTGATTCATTGTTATTGTTCCTCAGTCATCTGTAACTGCTTTTGAAGAACTTTAGTAAAAGGTCATTTCCAGTAAGAGATTTGTCACAAACTCTTCACACTCTTCTTTTCCTGTGCTTGCTTTGAGAGTACTATGTAGCCTAAAATCAGACAAAGATTCCTTTACATTCAAACTTTCTAAGGAAACAATTTGCATTGGATGGATTAGTGGGTCACGAGATAATAAGAAAATTACAAAACATACATCCTGTTAATCAATTCTGTTTTAATGTTTGTGTGTTTTCTTTAAACTTGACTTTTTCTTGGGATATTGTAAACATTTTCAGGTTTTCTGAGTCTTAAAAACTTAAATGAAATACCTGTGTTTGCCATAACTGCCATCAATCTATTTCCGGGCTTACGAAGAAACCTGTTACCAGAAACCAAAGTTCAAAGAAACATACAAATTGGACATTAAATCAATATTTGATTTACTAATTTGTATTTGTACATTTTATTTCTCACCCAATTCCTCTGCAGTCCCTTTTAGCTGTACGAAGGGATTTAGCCTCTCTCAGCTCACTGTTTTGGTTCAGGCTCATAGTGCTCATCAATCTAATTTCATGCAAAAGCAGGCAGCTGTTTTTAAGAATGATTAACTACCTGTACACATTCAGCAACAGACAGCAGAGAGATACAGCTAGCTATTGGATGCTGAACATAGTGGAGCATTTAGCAGATAAAAAGAGATATATTCCCCTGAGGTGGATTGAGACAAAAAGAAGCTAAAGGGAGAGTGAGGATTAGATCATCGTTCATCATATGGCGAAAAGCATGACTCCAAACATTTGCTTACATTCAGGGTCGGCTTCATGGGGGTCATTCGCGGGCCATGCCCCCCCAGACGAGTCACTGTGCCCCCCCAACACAGGGCAGGCAAGCCCTGCCACTTTGCCGTTTTTTTGTTTTGTTATCATATTATAAGTGAAAACTTTTCCACTAAATGTTTTTTGTGTGAAATAAATCAGAAATAAAGAATACAAATAATAAACACAGCCTGAGGTGTGCTCACTGCTGCTCGTTGATTGGTGAATGTTGCTTGACCAATGACCCCCGACCTTTGTTTTGTTGTCATTACGTGGCTGACTGTTTAGTTGTAAGCCCAATGGCGATCTGTTCATCAGTTATACTAATTATACAGTAAAGCCATCGAAAATAATATGATACAGTACAGTACAATTAGCTACTTCTGGGTCTCTGTGTTTCATTCAAGCTCGGCTCTGTGTATGTGTGGCACGAGCGCATTTTGTTGTTGTTAGCATCTGGTTAGCTAGCTATGCTAACGGATATAAAGAGCTGTTTCTACAAGTGTGGAGGAAAGTCCTCTCCTGTCAGACTGAGAGGCTAAGATAACTACAGCTCAGTGAGGTAAGGTCAGGACTCTGTCATAGTTAACTTAAGTTATCTCAGTGGGTCTCAAACGGTTTGGTCACCATTTATGTAAACAAGTATTTCCGAGGAACACCTTTATATGATCATTATAGTTATTAAAAAATAAGAGAATAAATGAAAAACAGGTGTTGATATGTGTAAATTCTCTCGCGTCCCAGGAGAGAAGTTAAAATAAAGAGACTAATGAGTCTCTGAAAAGGTTCAATTTGGTACTTTAATTAAATAGCGTGGTAATGAAACAAACAGAGGTGTAGTGGGGGAGAGAGCAGCTGCAGCTGTCCTCTCGCAGTCGCGGCCGTGGAGAAGAGACCCTTCAGACCCCTGACTATATATATGACTATGACTATATATATATATATCTGTCATCATTTGGCTCCTCGTCTTCAATGGCGGCTGTGGTGACGCAGGGGGACCTCCCACCTCGGTCTTCTGTCTGATATCGCAGAAATCAGAGGATTTAGACATTGTGTCTTCATTGTAGAACTCCACACGCCTCTTCTCCTCATACTCTCTTTCATGACTTTTTACTTAATGCATTTTAAACGGCTCTAATCGTTATTTACGTAAAACCGGAAGTCAAGCTTACTGTTGGTATTCCAGAGACTTCTTCCGGAATAGCTTTTCAAAATAAACTTTAGCAACAATGTTAGCCACAGACGAATGCTAACCGGTAATCTTTTCAGAATAAAACAGTTTTAAACTTACTGTGTGTTTAAGCTAAATTACGTCATTAAACATTGATTTTAATTTCTAACAATCCCTCCTTACATACCTTTTAAGGTATGTAAATAATACTGAAATCAATGAGTTCTTCATCTGAACTTTGCATTGTACATAACTCACATCAAAAACATACAATCAAAAATGGAATGGTTCAATAACCGTCATCAAAAATACAAAAAATACTTTGGTTGGTCTTCAACATAAAAGTTTTTCACTAGAAGCATAACTTCTAGTTTTAACATTCAATATCACTCTTCAAAATAGCAACAATTAGCTTGGTATCAGAACATTTCTTACTCCCTCCTTTCACAGAAATCGTTCTCATACTACATTGGTGTTAAGGCACTCGTTTTTACAAAGTATAGAAACAAACAAACAAACTATTTTAGAATAGTACAAAGTACTTCATCATTTGAAGTATCACATCATTTGGACATTCTTTGAACAATCTCATCATTGAACATCCATATCATTTAAACAATCTCATCATTTACATCAATATCTGTATATGGGGGTGGGTCGTCTTGCTCTGCTAGCTTTTGTAACCGTTTCCTTATGAGAAATTTACCCTCCCTCCTTACATACCTTTTAAGGTATGTAAGTAATATGTTCTCTAGAAAGGGCCGTGGCGATTAATCGGTTGTACAAGTGCACAGATCCCAGTCCAATTCTGTGGCAAGACTGGGTACAAGGTTTCAGTTCCACGATACCACCCAACATCTACTCTGGGATACTGCATGTTGGACATAGTTATTTCTGGGAGAAGATTTTGGCCAGTTACAGCAGTTGTAGAATCGCATCAATTAAAAGTTCCTACTTCATTACCTTTTAAGTGGTCTGTTATAATGCAGTGGTAAAGTCCCTGAAATGGTGTGAAAACCGGTGGAATATCACTAACTCATTATACTAATTTCTCTGCAATTCTGGTCTGCTTAAAGAACTATACTAACCTCTTTAACAGTGTGTGGAACCTTTGGTGTCCGAGCATGTGATAATTACTCCCTCCTTTATCAAGGATTTTAAAAACAGAAGTCATTTCATCAATGGTTTGTAGTTAAATTTAGGAATTTTCACTTATGGCAGATATGTTTCTACTTTAAATAACATCTCTAAATTTCAGGTCATCACTGATTAAATGGATGACCATTAGGAGGTGGTGGCGCTTGTCTTTTAAAACTCATAATCTGGTGCCGTGCGCTCCCTGTGAAGCGGCAAGTAAGATTTAAACCATCTGCAGGGTGGGTTGAGTGACCCCTTCTCCCTATCAGATATTGGTTGTCAAAATATGCACCATTACAATGAGTAATCCAAGGCCCCGCATGTATTTCTCCCAATTATATTGCTTTTTCAAAATTAAAATTTGCAGTCGCTCTTTGCCCAGCGTCTTTTAAAACTCTACATCTTGGACGACAAACAAATGTTATTTCCACCTTAACAGTTCTCCTATGGTAATAACTATGCTACAATGGTGAAATCAATACTTTAGATTGGAATACTATATTTAGCTTGGTACTAGCTCTACCTTTACCATTTTCCATACAAATAAGGATTTGTCTGCTCTTATAGAGTGGTTACTAAAACTATCCCTTTATCCCACAGTACCCTCAGTGTGTTTTTAGGATTATTTCCTCATTTTACCAATTGATTAATTCTTGGCTAATAAATCTTTTTTCTTTACGTATTTTCAAGTCTGTTCAAGTTCTTTAAATGTGGTCCTTTTTATGTGCGTTTGTGAATAAGTGTGTTTATGTATAAACTCACTCACTCCTGTTTTCCTTTTCTCCCCCTCTGGTTGTGTCAAGCCACGACCCCCTCACATTCTGCTAGACCATGCCAACTCCTCTGATTCCGTCTTCTCCTCAGTCCATCCGCTCTAGAATCCTTCCGCTGTAACTCTTTTCAGTGGCCCAACTGCTTTGCATTTCATCTCCTCCTTTACAGTCTCTTCGCTGTTGCATGGAGGGCGTATTCCGCTCTCATGTCCCACACTCTGCTCTTGTGCCAAATCTCGTGGCTCAGCTTGGAACTTCTTGTCCTGTCTGAGGGACTGATGAGAGTATGCCTCTTTATGTCAGCATGCTGTTTGGTTCTGGATGCCTCAGGTGGAGATGGTTCTGGATGCAGTCTCGTTGTTGTTGGTTCAGCTCTGGTTCTCTGTCTGTTCGATGGAGAAGGAGGAGTCTCCTGTAGTGAGGTCTTTTTTCTGCTTGGAAGATAGGGGTCGTAGCGGTCTGACAGGCAGAGAGAGAGTCCAGGTCTCGGGACGCATTACCTATAGAAAATTCTAACACACTGAGGTAAAATAAATCCAATGGTTCCACTCTATTTGTCTAATCATACTACCTGTCTTAGATGTTAAATGCCATCTAATAACAATTAATGTCTACTAAATTTTACCATATCCCTAAACATTGTTTTCACTCACTGTAACATGTTTACTCCAAATAACTCTTTCAGGAAACCATTTTCTTCCATAAATTGAAATACCCACTGGTTTCAAGCATCACATGTTTCACACACTATAAAAGAACGTCCCCATATATTCTCCAATATCTTAAATCTCACTGTTATTTAGAACATTAGTAACTTTTGTGACTGGATATATCTGTGGTGTAGCCACAATCTGCTGGGAAATCTTGTTCATAGTTTGTACATACACAGCTGTCGTCGTGGGTTAGTAGCCTATTTCTACTGTAATACTTTTTCAATAATTGTGCTCAGATAGTCACCGGTCGGTTGTCCATCTTAAAAGGGGGGTGTTTCTGGTACAGACTAAAACATGGATCCAGTGTATTTGGAGATTCCCCTAATTTGTAAATCCCCATCACTTAAATATCCCGATCACTTAAACCCATCTCATCATTTGATACAAGATCTGCATATAGGGAGGTGAATCATCTTGATTATAACCTCCTCACCTTTGGGAACGAGTATTTCTAACTCCTCCTCTTGTTGCTCAGCTGATCTTTTGGCTCTGGGGATAAGTGAACGTCTCTGAAACACAGCTGGAGCTTTGTTAGTGATGTGGGCATTTTCTATGAGTGAACTAATGGATCCATGTTGTTCATGATATTGTACTCCCCATCCAACCAGAAAGGTGCCAAATGTAATGAACACAATCAACAATGCTATTCTGGCTCTTATCCCTAGGGGACCCCACAATTGCTTTGGCTTTGTTCTTGACATAATCTCTATTTTATCCATGGTTGTGTCAGTTTACAGAATTTAAAATGATGAGTACAAAAATAACGTATACAAAAATAGAAACAAAACGTTGGACTCTTTTTCAGGTGTAAAACAAAAAAATATGTTTTCACTTTAGTGTACAATCTATAAAATTCTAAAGACAATTCGTCTTTTGAGCTGTTTCTATCTAAATGTCTCTTGATCTTATGTCTACTTATTGTTTTGTTCCAGCTCTGCCAAATCAATCCTAACTTCCAAGAATTTTCTGGAAGTTGCCAGTGAAAGGTGACAATGTGTGAGGTGGTGTCAATTTGCTCCTTTTTTCTTTACCTTTAAACCGGAGCGCGTGTGAAGTTCGTTACAACTTCTCACGGTTCCGACCACCGGGGATCAGCCCACTTTCTTTTGTGAACTTTCACCCTCACCCAATCACCTGGCCGAACAGGAGTCTCTTCTGGTGTCTCGTCGTTTTTTCGAGCCTGTGTAGACAAACTTGGATAATATTACTCAGAGCTCTGACATATTCACCCACTTCTATTTGTCTAATATCTAAAACTGGACCACTCCCTCCTTGGAGGAGGCCCAAGCTTTGGCACATCTTTTGTTGTTATGAGACCTATTGTTGACAACATGTTATTATTTATTAGCTACAACGTCACCGAAATAAATTCATCTGATTAATCATGACATTCCCTCCTTTGAGCATAAAATGCTCAATTAATATTGCAATGATTACCCTATTATGAATAGGACAAGGAAAACCCACAACGTTGTATTAAATAAATATAAATTCTCCGTGTACCCACAAGGCGTACAAAAATATTGTGTGATGCATCGTTTTCCGAGGGTTATAAATGCATATTTACTATAACCCTGCCATTAGCACAAATAATAGTTTACATGTTCTTAGTTCAATAATGGCTTTCGTCATGGTATTATGGATCATTGTTGTTTCGAAAAACAACTCTTGGTGTTGCTAACGCGTCTTAATAGCTCTAGGACTAGAGGCTTGGCTGACACTGCCGAGTGCAGCTGAACAAACATATCATGACAAATAATATTTCGCTAACCTAGAGGGAAAATTCGAACTATTCACACAGAGGGTTACATACAGAAGAACATGAAGGGCTGGGCCCCTCACTGAAAGTGAGATATATTGCCTTATACACACTACATTATAAATCTGCAAAATCACTTAAACAAATAAAGACTGATTCTTGAAATTGCTGTAAAAACCACCACAACCTTTCATCTCAGCGCTTAATTAGTCTCAGTTTATTGAGTTGGCAGCTCATGCTTTAAAACAGAAGCTTCAGACTGATTATAAAAATGTGTTTATGAGAAAATGTAATCTGACTCCATATATCACATAATTGTTTGACTAAAAAACTATACTTCAACTAATAATAAATGAAGTTCCCCTTTAAACACAGCCCCGGTCTTCTGACGGGGTCTATCTATGTACTGGCTGGTAATTGTTGTGTCAGTTTCTGTCGCTCTGTCACTGTTCTCCCGCTAACAGTCACTCTCTAGCTCTGCTGGGTTCTTGTTGACTTCTTCACTGGTTTGAGACAAGCGACCCTAGCGGAACACCTCCCTTTGTAGCCAGACTTCACCACAGCAGAATCGAGTTTCTGTTTTCAGGTGTCCACAGCTCCACGTCAGGTGTATCTTCGCCCCTTGAACTGCAGTCGGTGTAACCAGGAGGACTTGGCAAGGACCCTCCGTCTTGGGCGAGTACTAAGTTTTTCCTCTTCATCTTTTGGGTGAAAACCCATCGTCTTGACCTCACTAGCTGTGTGGACACAATAGTTTTCTGTGTGGGGGAACAACATCACTCGTAATCTCTTTCCTTCTCATAATTACAAAAATAGTCTGCTAAATGTT
Organism: Dissostichus eleginoides; assembly: GCA_031216635.1. Taxonomy (NCBI): domain Eukaryota; kingdom Metazoa; phylum Chordata; class Actinopteri; order Perciformes; family Nototheniidae; genus Dissostichus; species Dissostichus eleginoides. The sequence continues at coordinate 9,285,394 of CM062268.1, read as the reverse complement.
CTACTATGTTTTAATCTTCTTCTACTAATCTGTGGATGCTTTATATTTAAATGCAATATGCTACTCACGATTTTTTAAATAACATTCAATCTCTCCCTCCTGTGGTGACAGATATGGCTCAATATAGCTGGATTTCAAGATTCCCTTCTGGGCTGAAGATGAATGACCTGGTGGTCTGGCCCTCTGAGCTTCCTCTGTTCCTTTTTGACATCCCTGAGACCCCCTGCCTCTGTTGTAGTCATGGAAACCTCCCCTGGGGTAACTGTGTGGAGGGCCGTGGTTCGGTGCTTGTTGCTGTGTGGGGCAATATTCTGGTACTTGTAGCATCCTGCGTTGCGGACAATCTCTTAACAATGTGAGAACTGACCACACATGAAGCATCCTTCATCCTGGAAACCTTTTCCTGTTGATCGATAACTCCATTTGAAATGTCCTCTTCCTCTGCCACTTTGTCTTCCTCGGAAACCTCCTCCACCTCTTTGTTGATTCATACTCTAATTCTTTGACCCTTCTTTCTGTGGGGAATCCCTCCAAATGCAATACTTCTCCTAAAATACCAAAAGTTGGGGCTTGTATTGAGGGTTGAAAGAAAGGGTATTTTTCTGTCATGTAGGGAGGAGGCGCTTCAGTGAAGCTTGGATAGAGCTTCTTCTATTTTTTCTGTCTTGTCTTCCTTTGCTGTCAGTGCTGCTGCTTGAACCACCTGCATGCTATTTGTCGATCCTTGGCTGACATATTTCAGATGGAGTAACTGACGTGTAACTGTTGTTTGTCTTTTTTCAGCTTTTTTCATAGCGCTTTTAGCAGGTCCATACCAAGGGGGTTGTCCGGCTTTCACCCATGCTTCTTGCTGTTGTAGGTATTCAGCATTCTCATATTCAACTACAGCTTTTCTATGGGCTTTCGTTAGTCCAGGTTGATCATCTGCTGGAATCAATCCTCTCGTTTGCCACTGCTTCAACAGTTTCTCTATTTGGTTCCATGTCTTCTGTCTTTTACTGGGAGCTGTCATAGCATCTGATCTTATGTTACCCTCTCCTTAATATCTGCAGTTGAGCCTGGCATTGCGAGTGCTCTTAACTTGGTGTCTTTTGGTGACATATCTCTTAAATGCTTGGATCGAATTATTAAGTTATCAAAGATGAATTACTAATCCACTGAATAGTACCTTTGTATCCTATGTCATCTGAACTTAACTTTTTTAATAAAAAAAAATGTTTATGTAAACACAGAAATTGGAAAGCTAAATTAAAGATTTTGAAATTATGCAAATTTTAAATCTGAAAGGAAATTAAAAATTAAAATGAACAGTGTATGGTTTTGACTTTAAAATATGAAAATAGGAATATGGTGAAAATCTAAATAAACTGTGTACAGTGTATACTCAAGCTTATGAAATTATGCAAATGTCATAAAATGTGTTAACTACAATACTTCAATTCAAAGACCAATGTGTTTGTGTACTCTACAGTCTCGGTCGAAACACTATTGTTTGAGGATTTTAATTTTAAAATTAGAAACCACATGTAATCTTTGTGTGTGTGGTGAAGAATGTATTAACTGTAATACTTATGTCCGCTAGGGGAGCTGTTTTATTTTTTAACTCCTTGCAAATTATGAACTAGTACTTCCGGTTCATAAACCTACTTCCGGTTTATCTCCCCAAATAATAAAGTGCAAATTACTTTCTTTGAAAAGCATGAGAAACAAAACCAACTTAATCTACTCTCAATGTTCATCTACACCATCCCTGTGTATTTAATCAGTAGTTACCAGTTGTGTCTTACTCAAACTATTTCACCATCTGGTAATGCTATCTGGCTGGCTAACTAGCTTACCAGTATAGCATTAACCTCATGTGACTGGGGGGAAGGGGAGGGGAACAATGGGAACACATCATACGCAGATAAAAACCACACTGCTTGAAAAACAAAACTTCAATACAAAACACAATCTTCATTTATCTTAACTCTAAATTCTAAAGATGCTGAACTTAAAAGCTGATCGTATACCAATCTTGTACACAATCTTTTCGGCTTAAAACACCTTACAAAAATATACGTTATTATATTGCTGTTTCTTAAAAATATCTTTCACAATGGGAAGAAAATTCACAATATGATTAAACAATAAAGCATAAACACGTCAAAACACATTTGCAAGCCCAAATATTTCAACAACAATATTAATAGATAAACTGATTCAGCAAAAATTCTTTCCCAAATTGTGACAAAAGAACTTTCACAAGATGGAGGTCCGAAAGAATGACCTGGCCTCATGGGGTCAAACCAAATAAGTGACGGAGAACAAAGGATTCCTTTGGTTCGCCTTTCACGAAATGGCGACTGGCCTCATGGGGGCAAACCAAGATATGGAGGTGATTAATTCAACCTCTGAACTGAAGAACAAAGAGCTTTTAAAGAACTCAATGGACTCTCTCAGATGAGATTAAATCATGCGGTTGCTGATCTTAACAAAAGGACCAGATACCAGGCTAAACTTTAGCGTAGTATAACAGCAAAACACACTCCACTGCTGAACAATTTAACAACATTCAAATAGTTAGAGACCATCAAAACTATTAGTCTATGGACGTCCGATGCAACTCACACGCTAGTATGGGACAAAATGGGAAGCTAGTCAAAAACTATTAAAAGAATATCGTCTATTTAACGTAAGAATGCCGCATTTCCCTTCGTAATCCACCCGCAATGATCTAAACTGTATACTTCAGACTTCCACAGACTCTTATCACTAGTTAAACAAGAGACCTTCTCATTTATCTGGGAGTAAACCAACGGATGCCATCCGAAAACACCAGAATTAAGTAGAAACCATCTTTCTTAATTCAGAACAATAGACTCCATCAGATTGTTCGACTATACACTATTTACAAGAATTGAGTTGATACCATCTTCCTCATTCAGAAACTTAGAACAATAGACTCCATCAGATTGTTCAAGCTACACACATATGGACCCAGTCCAGTGTAAACCAGATAAAATCTAGTGCCTCCCCAGAAGGTCTTAATCCTATATAATATTCACATTACAAATACAAGCAATAAATACCGGCTTAAAAACACATTGATATATCCGGCTTAAGAAACACACACATTAATATCGGGCATGCGGAACAAAGAAAGGAACAAAGAAAAGAAATTTGACTCACCCTGCTTGTCTAAGAACAACGCCACGTGTTATCTCTTGTGCAAATTTAGGTTTTTTAACATTAAATGAACAGTTCTTCTCAGGATCTGCTGCCCACCATCAAACACACAAATCTAATGGTTCCTACATAAACTATTGAAGATTTTGATTTAACTGGTACTTCTTACCATGTGTTTTCCGGGCCCTTTGTGTGTCGGTGGTTTGCAGTGTCTCCTGAGAAACTGGCTAGCTTCTCTCCCGGTGTAGCGAAATCACGTCGGGGTCACCAATTGTTGATATGTGTAAATTCTCTCGCGTCCCAGGAGAGAAGTTAAAATAAAGAGACTAATGGAGTTCTGAAAAGGTTCAATTTGGTACTTTAATTAAATAGCGTGGTAATGAAACAAACAGAGGTGTAGTGGGGGAGAGAGCAGCTGCAGCTGTCCTCTCGCAGTCGCGGCCGTGGAGAAGAGACCCCCAGACCCCGTCACCTGACTATATATATATATCTGTCATCATTTGGCTCCTCCTCTTCAATGGCGGCTGTGGTGACGCAGGGGGACCTCCCACCTCGGTCTTCTGTCTGATATCGCGTAAATCAGAGGATTTAGACATTGTGTCTTCATTGTAGAACTCCACACGCCTCTTCTCCTCATACTCTCTTTCATGACTTTTTACTTAATGCATTTTAAACGGCTCTAATCGTTATTTACGTAAAACCGGAAGTCAAGCTTACTGTTGGTATTCCGGAGACTTCTTCCGGAATAGCTTTTCAAAATAAACTTTAGCAACAATGTTAGCCACAGACGAATGCTAACCGGTAATCTTTTCAGAATAAAACAGTTTTAAACTTACTGTGTGTTTAAGCTAAATTACGTCATTAAACATTGATTTTAATTTCTAACACAGGTATGAAATACTGTAGGACAGTAAAACAAGAATTCAGTTTAAAAGGGGAGTGATTTGTAAAATAAAGAAAAAGTAAATCTGCTTAAAGTTCTGTTTCATAGGGTGTTGACAGATGTATCCATAGATCTCTTAATTTTGCTCTCAAAGTGCACCAGATTGATGCATTTAACTTCAATATTTAAAAAGAAATCTTCCCGGGGGAGAATGCCCCCAGACCCGCTTAGAGGAAGTTAGGTCCACCCCCCACCTAAAACATGTTCACATGGATAGGATACTAAATACATTTGCACACTTTTTATATGGTGGCCTATGTCCATATGTTTCTGTTTGGGTGGTTGTGCCACTACCGTGCATGTACTGTATGCACAAGTCATACTGTAGGTGCGCTAAAAAATAGCACTACACCCCTGCAATGTGTGTGAAAACAAGAGACTTTACAGCATGTTTTGAAATTGAAGTTGCGTTGGTTTTTGTGTGTTGGTTGTGGACGGCAGTGTGTTCCCACATTCTAGATTGTGATTAAAAAATGTTTTTCATTTTTTTAATAAAATATTTTTAAAAAAAAGTATAATCTACGATAAAATATAGATAAAAATGGTTTTACAATGTCTAAAGTTACTCATAAGTCACATGTTTCCTGCTTGGGGCGCAGAAATCTTTGGCCATTGACTTTCGTTATAAGTGGCGCATGCGCAGTCCTTACCTCTTCAATGCAAGTGATAGGAGCCAACCCAGTCTCACGGCATTTTGTGTTATAGTCACGAAATGTAATCTATTGGTTCGTGTTCACCAACACGATTTCCCCCTTTATTTCGTGTCACACAGACCGATTTAAAAAGCAATGTATTTCTAATGGAAGTATGTTTCGTGCCTGCACCACATCTTTTTGTCCGGTCGGGTCTTGGAAGACCGGAAGCTGTGTGGTTCATAAAAACATTTTCTTACTCAATATCAAGCCACGATTATTGTTTTTATTTTAAATTCTATAATGTCGGACTTTTTTTGCCTTCCGCGAGGAAAAGAAATGGGGCTCAGAATACTGAAATATGTATTTTTGTAATCTTTTTTTCCTTCCTGACTTTTATATTTGATCCAATTGGTAGATAGGTAACGGTGCACAGCTGATAGACAGGGACTTGTAGTTTTTAAAGATATTACTGATTTTCTTTGAATATAAGAATGTAAATACTGAGTTGAGATAATAGTCAGGGGTCAGAATCAGAATTTCAATAGCTTACCGTTAAATGATGGATATACCTTTCTGTCTGCGATGTTTTACAAATCAGATATTAATGTGTAGAAGTAAAACATGTGAAATAATATAACAATATCCTGTAAAATGATGTGAAAACATGACTAAAACTACACATCTTCAGATGTTATACATGTCCTACACTAATAATAAAAAGTATAATTTATTGTGTTAACACTTTAAACTTGACAGTTTTTTAACCCGCACCGCCTAGTGGTTAAAGCACGTTATTGAATTTTTTTGTTGAATAATGTTATTTGATGAAAAAATTTAAATATTAAGAGTACATACAAAATAGGGGGAAAGTAGAAGGTCAATGATAGAAATATAGAATATAAAATATCAAGAAGATATTGTAAGTGATCTCTACAATAAAACAGTTTAGAGCCGGATAAATATTAAGCCTGATAAAGTACTTAACGTTTAATATATTGCTTTCCTGCAATGTTAACTGAAGCACTTGTTTTAACTGATATTATAAATATTAATTACACTCTTATAAGATGTATGTAGATAGAATAAGAAATGTGCAGAATAGACAGTTTAATGGTGGAGGTATACACACATATTGATAGATGTCTTGTTGAGGAACCTGCGACCCAAGTTTTTCATTCATTGCATAACTACACCGTAGTTGTGTATATGATATGTCAATAAACCTTAAAAAATCTTGAAATCTTGTAAGGGATGTGCAAAATAGCCATTATATACAGTTTTTAATCAACCATTAAAGAATATCTAATGAATATACTATATAGGGATCTGCAGATACATGTTTAGTCTTCTCAAGCACCAACTATCAAATATCTCTCCTGATTGTTGGCACTTGACAATCACCTTCCCTGAATTTTACTCAGGTGTAACTAAAGCCTGATTTAAGGGTTGTTTATATTTCACATCATTAATCCAAATCTGTAAAGTAACTAAAATAAATGTAGTGGAGTAAAACTACCAGGTTAACCTCTGAATTGTAGTGGAGTAGAATTACAAAGTAACAATGAGCTGTCATGTGGGTATATATTAATGCTGCCCATTATGGACACAAGTAATTTTCACCCATTTATTAATTATATGTTTTACATTTGATAACACCAATGTGTTTGCTATCCCTTAAACCTCCAGGGATGTACACAGTTTAATACTGGCAACTTCTAATTGTGGGAAATACGAAAATGTCTTTTAAATCTACAATTCCCAGTAGAGACGTGCCATAGAACATGTTGCGAAACACAATAGCCAGCATGTGTAGTTCTGGGGGGGGCTGGACCCGTTCGAATCCAGTTTTGGATAGTCTGCCGTGGTTTCATTCCATTTCAAAGTCCTGTTTGACGCTCGGTGTACCCTTAGCGCACTGCCACTCCAACATCCAATCACAGAGCTTGAAGATTAATCACGGGGTTTGTCAAGCAAAGGGACTGTAGTCCCAAACGATAGCTGAGGATTATGGGTAGTGTAGTGTCTTCGGCCATCCTAAACTCAGAAAAAACTATTTGTTTCTCCGAATCGAAGGGGAAAAACACAAAGGCATTGTACACAATTTAAACCAATCAATGTTGTGTAATTAACAAGGATAATCTGGTGTTTTTAGTTGATGAGTAGTGCAGATTACTATGCAAACTTCGAGACCGGAAATACTGTTTTCACCCCCAAGCTGTTGCCTGGCAACGCAATTCTGTTGATAGTTATTTCATATCGCATTAACACCATATCCCAGCGTGCATTGCGGCTAAAACATCCAATCACCGAGCTTCAACCATAGCTGAGGATCTTGGGTAATCAGTTCAGTGGGGGTGTGTATCGCCTACCTCTGTTTCCGGTGACTTTATTTTGAAATTCAGTTCCTGACGGACGGCAAAAATGCCCAAGATTATAGAATTAAACAAATAAATAAAAACAAGGATAATTGTGTGTTATTGTTGAGTAAATAACAGTGTGTTATTTAGAAAAGAATAACAAATTAGAAGGAAAATATTAAAAAAATCAATGTAATAACTTAACCCAGTGGTTCCCAAACTTTTTCAGTCGGGACCCCCTTGGGTATTGGAAATATTTTCGGGACCCCCAACCCGGTTCCCATCTATATTGGTAGGATTAATTGTATATTGTTGTAAAAACATTACATTTTCTTTGCTAATAATTAAAAAACTATCATTTTATATTTTATTGTGGATTACACATGAACAAAAGTGAAAAATAGATTTTTAAATTCAAATTTCTTGACGTTTCATCTTGTTTGGTTTCATGCTCGCTACTGCTAAGGTTTTGAGACAGAGGACACACACCGGTCGTTCCTCCCCACCTACCACGTTAGATGTGAAGCCAAGGGAGAAGTATGACTCATCATACTTTCTTGATTTGGGCTTAGTTGCTGCAAGGCTTGTCGTAGGCTCATCCACTTTTCTTTTAACTGACGGCCGTGTTAAAAACTTCTCCATTTTGTAGATTTATTTTCGAGCAGTGTTTGTTTACAATTTCTTCCCCCGCCCCCCCTGCAGTACCTCCGCGACCCACCAGGGGTCGCGCCCCACAGTTTGAAAACCACTGAGTTATTACAGCGCCCGGTATAATTTTACACACATTTGTATCATACAGATGCAGGACTTGCACACGCCTGTTATCTAACCCAGTGGTTCTCAAACTTTTTTCAATAATGTACCATATTCAGCCAAGTACCCCCTGATCAGCGCAAAAACAATTTGTGAGGGAAAAAATGCCTATATAAAGAGGTACAGTAAAGTGCTGCACCATCGGTGTCTGATTTATTAAAACAACAACATTGTAACTGATAAACACTTAAATGCTACATTTCAAATGTTTACAATCCATCACTAAATTCATGGCAAACCAATTTTAACATCATGCAATAACACTAAGACGACATTAGTTGCATTGAACTGATCTTTTGAATAAGTTGTACATACAATTTAGTGAGAAACATGGGCTTGTGCTTCACTGAGTTATTACACTTCGCGTTTTGGAATATGTGTAACTCTGTTAACATAAAACCCACACTGCTCAAACTTCGTTACTTTTCCTAAAATGTGTATATTTATTTATTTTGGGGCGTGGGGAATGAAGAGAGAAAAAAAGATATGAGCATTTTATGCGCATGGATTTTGACCCCTCATATAAACATATGCATAATGCTGCGCTATACTTTGCAGCCACAAGCCGTTGCCAAGCAACGCTTATTGTTTAGGTGTCCTTTGATAAGCAGGCAGTCATATCATTAACTAGAACTAGCTAGATCTGATAGATTTGGACATAAACGCGAGTGAAGTCTAACCGGACGCGAGAGAGAGATCAGATCAGCTGCTGCTGATGGAGAACATGCAGCTCTTCCGGATCACAGCTCCGCCGCTGTGACGGACCGGTGAGCAGAGCAAAATACACTAAGAGTTAGACCTAACACACTTAGCTAGTTTATCTACTCTGGAACAAGCTAAACTAGTTATAAATATATTTATTCTTTACTGTCGGGTCACTTATTACAGGTTCAGCGAGCTGCACGAGACTGACGGGCTGTGAGGAGAGGGAGAGGAAAAGAGAGCACCCCGTTTATTTTTCCCATTTTATTATCCAGAATTACTGTAAACTTTTGAATAAAGTAGTTAATCTACAATTAGTAGTTTGTTTAAATGCATTACAATGTTGTTTTCATTAACATAAAATAAATCTCACGTACCCCCTGCAGTACTCCAACGTACCTCTAGGGGTCCGCGTAACCCCATTTGAGAACCACTGATCTAACCGACAGGTCCGCACACAATCTCCGGCCAAAACTCTCTCGTCTTATTCATTTATGCATTTTCTTATTAATTGATGCAGCCAACCCCCCATCCAAATGCATAACCAGCCGCTTAATGCGCAGTGCAGATTCGGTAATGAATAAAAAATAAGCATTCATTCACAAACTAAATCAGGAGACTTTTAAAGTTTTACGTTCACATCAAAGTATCAGTAGGCTACGTGTATGAAACACATGACTTCAAAAACAGTTAAGTGCAGAAACATTGCATGCGATAGTCCACCTTCTCTTCCCTTCCCTCTCACACACGGCAAGTGCAGCAGCAGTCAACGTCTCTGTAATTAGCTCAGTCCTTAGTCTAAAAGTAAAAAAGAAGCAAAAGTTTCGTAAAATTATGTTTTACTAAATACTCTAGATCTCCACCCTCCATAACTGCACTTGCTAATGTTGCTACTTGCCATCAGCAGTGATGACAGTACGAAGTTGATGCAATTTGATTGGAGTGATTAGTCGGGGCCATGCCAAGGGAAGTCACCTGCCCTCTGGCTTCCCTTGGCATGGCCCTGACTAATAATCACAGGTTGGCAGGGGCATGACGGTAGCCTCATCTGATTGGTCAATCCATCCATTTTTTTTCACCAAGGGATGCCAATGTCGGCTGGCCTCCTCTCGCAACAGTTAGTGCAATATACTGTTTCACCATAACATCTAGAGGGGCGCTGTTTCCCTCTTTGTAAAATACTCAATGAGAATGGGGGAGAGATGGCAGCAACACACAGCACAGAATAATTACCGAAACAAAACAAAGTGTTTTTTTAATTTATTAAAATGATAACTACAGTCCGAAAAAACAGGGGGAGCCTGGCTTCCCTTGGCCTCCAGGAGAAAACGCCACTGTATGTGACTAGAAATGTTTAGGAAAGTAAACACAGCTGTCCAATTAGGGCTACAGGATAGGGATCTGTAAGCATAATAAGGAAGTGGACAAAAGCAGGCACTAAAATAATAGACTGTTTCAAGTGCTCTGTGCCTTTGAGCTAGCCCTGCGTTGTAATATGACATATGTTTTGAGTTTGTGTATAAGTTTGCTTAAATGTAGGTAGAGCACCAGCCGCCACTGCCTGATACCATGTGAAAATGGCAAGGGTTAACAATCCATATGTATTATTCTATGTTGTTGGTATAGGAGTTGCGTAATGTGTGTGTGGTGAGTGGTCAAGCGACAGACAAAGTAAGGCGGAATATTTGATGCTTTTTGAGAAAATTAGCCAGTGAAGGAATATCCTGTTAAAAGAAGTGCACATTATATGTAAGGAACCAGGATAAATAGTGAATCAAGAACAGTTACCTCATTGCAGAAGACGCCAACGGAGCCCCGCGCCCCCCCTGAAATTCAAGGTGTTTAAAAAAAAAAAAATTATTATTGTTTTATAATTTTTCTTTTTTTATATATATATATATATAGCACCAAATTCCAACTAATCTATATCTACTGTCACTTTTCACATTGAACATGTGCTCTTTTATTAAATAAACTGAACGCTTTCATTTTAAGTAGGGAGTTTAGTGTTTTCGACCCTAAGAAACACTGATGCATTAATCAATAACAATAATTCACAGCTCCTCTCTCTGCTCCAGAGGATTTAAAAAATATATATATACCAATGTCAATGTCATTTTTATTGTGTAATTTCATCCTGCGAAAATATTAGCAATTAAAAGTCATGAAATGTATTATGAAGAGAAAGACGTTTTTTTTTTTAACCACAAGTTTAAAATGTCTGTTTGACAAGTTTGGAATAAGAAGGGTATTTTGTTGGAATAAATAGTTTTTTTGTTACACGTCAACTCATCTATCTCCCATTCTTTATTATGGCTCATGAGTCGGGTCATGACAAACTTGGATCACCTGAAACACAAAAAAGAGCCAGGAGGCATAGTACACACACAGAGACCCCTAGTGGAGTGCAGGGGGCCTTAGCAATGTTAAATGACACAGGAAAAGCTTAACATTTCTACACATGGCACATGAGATGTCCTTAAAATTGCAATCTATTTACACACCTTCCCATGGGATCGTGTTGACAAGTGCTATTCAATTCTGTTGCCCATAGACCACAGGATTGCTCCCCTCACTCCCACTTATATAGATCCACATTATACTGTAGTCTACCATTTAGTTCAGGAGCATTAGCACTAATGGAATACACTGCTGGGATACAGCATGCTAAGCCACAAAAGGTCTTGTTATAAATGTCAGCTCTTCTCTATAATGTAAGTGATACTCCAGAGCAGGTTGGGGTGGTTATAGTAGAAAAAGCTCCCCTTACACACTGGCTAACAGGTACCATACTGAGAAAACGTGGTTTGAAGTTGAAATAATTGCACTCATGGCACTAGCTTCTCTATTTTCTATACACGCCGTCTGATCTAATCAGTCATACAAAATATATGAGTCACTAGGCATATACTGTATACGATTGGATTTGACAAATCGTATAGGAAACGTTTTTTTTGTTGTTTAACAACAAGTAAATAAAGTAAGGGAAATTGCCAAACATACATTTGTGGTAGCACTTATTAGCCATGTTAGCTTTCTGTGTATGGAAATGTTGGTCAGTCGGTTGGTCGATCCAATGCTTTTGTCTGGAAAATTTATAAGCAACAATCATGAGGATATACCATTGAATTATGGCTAGACATTCATGGTCTTTAGAGAATGTTTACTAACCATTGGGGATCCCCTGACTTTCCATCTAGCAATACCAGCAGGTCTATATTTGTTGATCTAGGTGAAATATATTTTGGATGGATTGTCATGATTTTTTTTTGAATATTTATGACATTCCTGTTTGTACAGAATTGTGTTATTGTAATACTGTGGTGATAACTTAACATACTAAGCTAAGATACTTAAGCAGTCTTCGTAGGCATGTAAGCATGCTAATGTTAGCCTGTAGCTCATAGCACCGCTAACTACAGCCTCACAAATCCACTGGCTGCTTCAAACTCTTTAATTCTTGGGGCATGAAGCATAAACAATGTAACATTTAAAGGAACTCATAATTGTCTCCCTTTATTTGCTGTGCGAACGCTTGTACCTCCTTCTGAAAAAATAATTACAATGCTTTTAGTTGGATTTTAAAGCTTTTACTTTTTACCTGAAGGCCATTGTTGATTCACTACCAGATGTAAAGTCTAGATGCTATCATACAGACTGCTCCTATGAAATAAACAGATACATCTTTTTTGATGAGTGATAAAATGTTTTAATCTCTTCAACTTCAATTCATCAGCTTGATATTTGGCATCTGGATAATTGAGATTGGTCTACATACTGTAACACATTGTGCTGGCTTTCTTGTGTGTCCTGTTTAAATATCTAGTGACCCGTAGGCAACCTTAATCGAGTTCCAGGATGTCCCCGAAAAGATGGAGAATAGTTTGTTTTCACCACGTTTTTTTACTTCAGAAGTGAGTTCAATGTGAGTTAGAGCCAAAAGAGCAGATATTCTGATATTGGGTTTCACTTCCTCCAGGGTAATCTTCACAACAGAAGTTGAAAAAACAAGGGTTTTATAATCTTACTTATCTAACAACCAACATCTTTTCAGATAGAGGACCCTGATACAAAATCTTATTAAATGGGGAATTAAAGTGTATCCTTTTATGGATCCTTAACACAAACATGGTTAAATGCAACAGGTGTGGAATACAGGCTCACATACAGAAACACTCCTACACCCAAGCAAAGCTTTTGCAAAAGTTTACTCATGCCTGCAGAATCATTTTGCCCATCCTTATGAGGAGAATATCTGGCGTATACCTAGTGACACTTTTGCAAATGAACACCCAGAGTCGTCAAAACAGAGCGTCACTTTGAGTTGAGAGTTGCTGAGCTGACTATGTGCAGGCTTCTGGAACAATAACTGACAGATAGTGACGTTATGCTGCAGTACGCAGCCGCTCCAAGTTTTGCAGTGCTCTAATGTTGATGCTTTTCACTGTGTGAACCTCCTCTATGTAGAGCGTGAAGTGAATAAGCAGACATACAGAGTACCTGGTGATGAGGCACCATATAAGGCAGCAGTCTGACGGAATGCACTGCAGTGAAATCCTGCAGGGTAGAGAGGAGAGCCCCTACGAGTAACCCAAACACATCACACAAACTATTGATATAACAATTATTCTACTTGGATGAACATGTCTTTTTTTAAAGGTCTAGAAACTTACTAGAAACCAAAATAGTCCTCCAGGGCCAAATGACTCCTTAATAAATCAAACTTATGTATTTACCCTGGAGTGCTATTAGACAGCGTCATTAAGCATGTCTTACTCTAAGATGCAAAACATCTTCATAACAAAGACAAGATGCAGCAGTAGTGTGTCATCTGAACCTGAAATCCCCTCCAACACTGAAGCCATACTGTCAGTGTACTTTAAGAGTCACCAGAATTGTTCCCTTTTTACCCCATTAATGACTTCCCTTATTTGTCTAAAGGAAATGTGGCAGATAGACGGAACGGTTGGGCAACAACAAATCGGTGCATTGTATAAAATCAAAACTGAAATCTGGATGACTTGATAATCAAATACTTGACTCTTTATTATTCATGCTTTTATTATTTGTTTATCAGAAGATATCAGACAACACCTCTGAGCAACACGTTGCTTCTCCAAGAAATTAAAACTACAGCTAAAAAGAAGAGGTCCAAGTTGTATTCAGAAAAAATTGTCTTTTAACTTTTAAAACTTTTAAACATTGTTTAAAGGTTCTCTAATTGATATGATTATGCTAACATGGACTTTGTGTAATTTGAAAGAGGGTCACTCAACCAAACATGCAGTTTTTCTCAGCGTTTTAGCATCTTTCAGCTTTTTGTTTAGGTTTTTTGGCATGCGACTTTATAGCCGTCTGTATACTACCTGTCCAAACATTAGATAGACAAAGGTAACAATCAGCTAGTGAACATATTGTAGCATTTAGCAGCTCAAGATATGTTCCAAAAACAGAAACAAAACAGCTCACAGAAAAGGAATATTGGGCTTACATTAGCTATGCAGCCATAAACAAAACATTTTGATTGATGTCTGCTAGAGGTAAAATAAGTTCACAGCATGCTAACACATTCACTCTTTGAGTTTTATACGAAGATAATAGGTCAATATTAGTTTAAAAGTAGTCTAGCTGCCACTAAACGGTCTTATCAAATTATTATATAATTTTGTCTCCACGCACGATTGAAACATTTATCACTTAATTGGCGTTTTTACTCATTTTAAAGAAAGTAAACTGAAACTGGAAACATTGGCAGCTATTTACAGTTCATAGCTTGGCAAGTCTGTACTGTTTACTGATGAGCAGAAACCAAAAAAAGGAAACTTCTTAATGAAATGAAAAAAAGATGAAGACAAAAAGACAAAAAAGGAAATGGAAAAACAAGTAGTATAAAAGCTACATGGTATCCAGAAAAGGCTGTTGTTCAATCACAGGAGACAAAAGTAATCATCTAACGACACAAATGTTCTGCTGGGACTCGTCACTGCAGGGTTAATGCTGAAGACTAATTGCTCCTGTCTGCCATTACTTTTGTCAAAACACTGAAACACATGGAACTATTTTCCTAAAAAAAACATTCAAACCCTGAAAGCCACACAAAGACTTGCAGCCTGACCGTATGGGTCAATTACAACAACAGGTCCACGCAGGGCAGCTTCAAAATGATTCTTTTAAAATACAAGCTCTATGTGTTGGACCTGCAGGCAGCTGCCACTGAATCACTCAGCAGGAGCTCTGCTCTGACAGCACTAGCTTCTATTGTACATGTGAGACAGTTCTCCTTTCAAATAAATCAAATGAGTCCAAGGGGCAGGAAGCCACAGGATAAGCAAAAAAGGTTGATATTGGTATGTAACCAACTGGATGGGATGGCTTGCTGATTTCGTTGAAAAAGATGCTTATGATGTAAGGAGCTGTTGTATAAAGTTTGAAAATTGCTTTGACTGTTGCAAATGCAAATAGCCTCTCCTTGCATGAGGACGTTTTTTGGCATTGGCCTACGGAAAGATTTGTTTTTGATAAACAGAGGAGAAACGGGTAGTTAGGGTAAACATTATTGATAGCTTACAGAGAGATACTGCTGCTTACAAGCGGCAACAAATCCCAGCAACCCTAACACCAAACACTTGGCCCAGTAAGGATGTACTAAATACTAATATCAGCATGCTACTGTGACGCACACAAAATGTTTGGTCAACTTTAAGGGTATATTTGATCAAATTTAAATGTTTTTTTGAGGGGAATGTTACTTATGTGAGAGGAATACTGTCACATGAGCCACAGTGGTCAATTACTTGGATTGCCACTAGGAGGCAGTCTGGCAATTTGCTTTTTCTGTGAACTTTCTTTGCAAGGTTACTTGGTGTTTTCTCGTTCTACTGAGCAAAGATGCAATGAAAAAAAGCACCTTTCGACTTTGATTTTTCAAATGTTTTTACAGGTTTGGGAAGTTTTTAACTTAAGTACAACATTATATTCACGTTGGGTTAGCATGTTAGCAGTCTAACATTAGCTAATTATTGCTTATCACAAGGTAAAACTAAGGATGATGACTAAGAATGCCATGGTTTTAGCAGGTTATAATAAACCAGAGTTTATGACTGAATACAGTTTTAATCTGATGATGGCTCATGTGAACATTTTAAAAGGGTAACTACTGTATTTTTCAACCTGGACCCTATCTTTTTATGTTTCTGTGTCTAAAAGACAAATGGGGATAATTGTTTTATTTGACAAATAGGATTCAGGCCAAAAAACTCTTTAAGGGAAAAGAAACAAGAAGTTATATAATTCAACCTAAGGGTGTCATGACCATCACTACCGAATGTCATGACAACTGATTCAATGTTTCGAGAGACACAAAGACACATTATGTCTACTAGATGAGGGCTCATCAGAAACATAATAGGCTATCAAATAGGTCATTAAAATACATATGCTGGGAATCATTAGTCTGTTTGATATTGTGTGCCAATCAAAAGTAGACGCCATGATATGTTACTGTAGAAGTAACAACTTTGACGTTGAAACGCCACAGGACCACTTAAGTCAACAAGATTCATCATTTTTGTCAGTGTGAATATCTGTACCCAATTTTAAAGTAATCCTTACAGCAGCTGTCAAGACATTTCACTTGGAGCCAAAAATGACAGCAATCTGGTGTTGCTAGAGGTAAAAGTCAGGGCATCAACAAAATCAGCAAAACGACTTATAGGTGTATAACCATGACATCTTGCAGAGACACACAATGTCATGGCAATACATCCAAAAGTTATTTAATTCTGGACCAAACTGGTGGACCAGCCAGCCAATCAAACACTGGTATCAGTTGGCATGGCTACGAAACCAAACAGTAATTCTAAGTCTGTACAAGGACGCATAATCAAGACCTGAAAGTGCGCTTTTCATCTTGGCACACTTGTACCTGTATTGTCAATGACGGTTAAACATGAGTTGCAGACTTATTAAATAGGGTCATAATTCCTCTGCCTATTCTGCCACAAATAGGCATCACAGAACTGACACACTGCTTGATTGATGGGTATGCGGGTATAAAAAACATTGGAGTAATGACCTAATTGCAAACACATTGGTAATAAAACTGAGAAATTATTTTTAAATGGCATAGGGAAATGTCTGGAACATCATGATCTGACAGATAACACAGATGAAGAGCAATACGAGGTGTTCTGCAGGGAAAGCCACTGGGAATAAATTGTTTGGCATTTTAATGTCCTTTTGACGTTTGAGGTACAGACACTTTGGTTTGGCTGATCTAATGTTAATTTGGGCTAGGGGACCATTTAAAAAATCAAATAGCTCTCCTAACAGTAATCATATGGGCTTACATTGCTGTTCTGTGCTTTTAACAGCATATTGTACAGACTCTGATGTAGGGAGACAAGCTCATGGACATGCAGGTGATATTTGTATCCAGATGTTCTAACCAGCAGGCCACATATTTTTAAGACTAAGAATGAGCAAGCATGGGGAGCCTCCAGGGGACTGTACAATCTAACCTTCCTGTTTACTATGAACATTAGCAACATGAAGGAACTGATTGTGGACTTACGTAAGACTGAACTTCCTCTGACCGCTGTATCTATCCAGGGTGTGGGCGCCGAGATGGTCCACTCCTATAAATATCTCTGAGTGTACTAGGTAGGTGTGTGCTGGACACAGGGGGCCCTCTACTAATAGGGCCAGACCCAACTCTTTCTTTAATGCTGTTATGTGCCGGGGACTAAGCGTGAGATGCTAACAAGTTCAACAAACCAGTTAGATGATGGGTAGAGGAGTTCAGCTGGACTCCATAGAACAGAAGATGCTGTCCAATAGGTGGACATTCGGAACAACATCTCACCTCAAGGACATGTTCTGCCTTGTCCCGTAAAAATTGCAATCCAATACAATGAAATCAGTTATGAATTACATGTTGATTGAAACATATTTTCTCCTTTATTACGTTGGTTTTGATATAAGACATTAAGGTTTTAAATGAAAGTGTGCAAATCCACAAGTGGAGGAGGTCGGGGTTGATAATTGGGTCAAATTAACCCATGACTTCCTAACACTAATCCTAAATCTAATTTGCATCTGTGGTTTAATTAACATTACAAACATAATTAACCCTAACCCTAAACCAAGAAGATGTATTTTGTTTCGTTCCCATGTACTTAGTTTAAAACTACCATAATCCAGGAGGATATAGGCTCCCCCAAAACAGTATAGAAAATGCAGTTCAATTTCATGGGAACGTAATTCTGAGGGAGACAGGGTGGCACTCCTTCATTATAATTACACACATTTTGCATACTTTTCTGCAATTTCACTTAAATGGGAAAAGCTTATAAGTTGTATGTTAGTAATTTAGTTTTTACAATTGTGTTTGTGCTAGTCCCTTTGCCTGTCTTTGCCGTTGTGACGTATTACACCTCGGATGAAGTGGCGTCAAAATAATTGGATGTTGAAAATGGCAAAGTGTGTGTTTATCAGTCCTTAAAAGCATTAAATGCAAGGTGGAGCAGCAGAGCAAGGTGATAGTTGTTGCCTAATTGCTGCAGGCGATCTGGAAAGCCTTCTCACATGTTGAACTCCTCTTCCTTCCTCCATCCACACACTATGACACATCACGTGATTCAAAGGAATTTACACTGGAATGAAAGCTGAATGTTCCATGTCTGGCTAAAATTATTATTTTCCAACACTAGAGAGCGGATTAAAATCTGAGCAGTAGTGGAAAGAATCAAACAGCGAAAGCAAAGTTCTGAGAAGCTCATTAAAATGAATGGAAATTGACATAATGCTGGAGCTGGACGAAGTGATTTTATTATGCTTCTATTAGCAGGTATTTGCTACTGGTGGACCGCCTTGAGCTGGGCTGTGGAAAATGGAGAAATCAGCATGGTCAGTACTTTCAGACGTCTGTCATCGCTGTCCCTGATTTTTTGGAAAATAACAAAATAAATGTATTCACTTTTAACATAACTGCGTGACTTCAGCCTCAAGAGCGGCCGGTAACATTACCCCGGTCCTGGGGTCACTCAGTAAGCTACAGAGTTAAAATATCTAACTATTATTTTCTGTGAATACAAAACCCTAATGAATCTGGCATGGATTGGATTTGTGGAATATTCCATTGAGTCCAACCCCTCCATTGATTGGGAATGTATGACATGTGTATTAGTCATGCAGTGTGTTTTATTTTTCCTGGCAGCCATGCGCACCGCAGCATTATCACGCTCCTCACAAACTGCTGTTTGTCTAAAATCCCCCTCCGGCCCGCACTTCCAACAGATAAGCCCGAAATGTAAACAAGTCATAAATGCATCAGCAAACAGATTTTTGGCTCTGCAGTAAAGGTTTACAAGGAACAAAGTAAGAGGCCAGCGTCAAGCAATGGGGTTGTAATGGAGGCGATGCATGCAGGGTGAATGACCATCACCCAATAATTCAGAACCTGTCCACTATCCACCTGTCTTTTCCCAACAGATAAACTGCGGCTTTGTTTAAGCCTTTATAATGAATGATAAGCCTGCAGCTGTTGAAAACATTCTGAAAACATTATTCTATCAACAATATGGACACGTAGAAGACTCTTCTTAATTTCTTATAAGAAAAAAATACATTTGTTGTTCTCTGAATGTTGAGCAATTGGCTTCATATTTGAAAACAAAAGTCTTTTCTCTGATGGGTCTAGATTCTAGAGGCCCAAATCATCAAGAGTTGGCTCTGTAAAATTGAATAAATCAGGTTCATCTTACCCATGGTCAATCCAGAAACATTGTCATCCACCAATTTCTCTCTTCTTTCGAGTAAATAAGAGAGTTGAAACAAAGATTTATACCAGATGATAAATTAAGCTTTAAATATTTGTTTTAATGGTTCGGAACCCTCATTTTTTGCGGCGGACAGTTGAAGCAAAGTCTTTACATTTTCAGATTTTTCTGATCCCTTTGGAGAGGAGTGCCAAAACATTTGACGATGGTTTATCTGAAGAATTAGAACAATTAATTATCTGAAAGGATTTTGTTCAAACCATCCAGGGGATTGACCAAAGACTTGACCGCCATGACTTTTTGAACAGGTATACAAAGAAGTACAAATTTAGCAATTTCAGGTTTTTGTTTTCGTCCAAAGTGAACATTAAAGAAATCTTTGCCTTCTACAGTATCTGCAAATGGAAACTATGTTTAGTGGTATAAATGAATAAAATATAATTAAAGTGGTTAAGTTTTTAATTACACTTGGAAAAGATCATAAGGGCAATACAAAAACAAGATAATAGCAGGACAAGGTATGAATCCTCCTTTCCTGCATGACAGTCAGACATGATACACACCCATCCATCCTGTTCTCCAAACCCTTACTCAATGCCTTGCGATGAAAAAGCAGACTATCCCCTTTGTTGATAAAGCATGGTGCAGGAATGAGGACTAAGTCCCAGAAATGTTACCACTTCCGGTTCCTTCATCTCAAACATGTTTTTGGTTGATAGCCTGAATAAAGGTCTGTGGTTAAAACAAGCTTAAGACATGTTTGCCGATTTGTTCTGCAACATGAAATACGTCAGAAAATACCCCACTCACGAATGTCCGATGATAGGTTCTTTTAAAACAGCGGTTTCTTACAAATGACTAAATAAAAGTACTAAACATCAATACACTGACACAAGTCTTCTTTTAGTTAGCAGTGTTAACGTGCAGCCGCGTGAACGTCATATAATTTGTTTATAGTCTAATTCTGGCAATTGCATTTAGGTTTAAAAAATCTTAAAAGTGGAGGTGTAAATATGTAGAGATTATCCTTCTGAACAAAATGTGTATTGGCCAAAGAGCTCATTTCTGCAATGTAGGAAAATCCAATGAGGAATTTCCCATCGCCTTTTGTCAAGGGAGCCCTTGCGATGCTAACTTCACAACAATTGGTCATCACTGATACATTCTAAAGATGTGAAGTGCATAATGATTAAACACGGATGCATAGAGATCCAACATGAAAACAGAACAAACAATCCGGCTTTGGAAAAGAACAAAAGTCTGTTGTGTCATGTGACTTTTTTAAACGTCTAGATAAGGGTTTTAGCTTTTACTTGATATCTTATTTCATTTTTAACCGCTTTAAACAATGCTTGTTCCGATAGGCCCATGACTTTCCCCCCACTTTCAAAGGTAGCCACTCTTTTCTTTTCAGATGTTGTGTACAATTAATCGTTCATACTCCATTCATATACCCACTTAAAATGCTTTAGTTTCTGTCCTTTTGTTACCTTTTGGTTTATCCCTGTTAACAGATCCTGCATATGAATGTTGAAAACATTCTGGTTTCTGGTGGTTAGTCCAAGTATTGGCCCATCATGTTTTTGCAGACTGGTTTGTGGGCAAATAATCCGTGTGGGGAGCAAAAGAGGTGAAACCCATTTGGTAAAATGCAATTTCTGAGCCACCTTCTAATCAAGCTTCATTGTCTTTGTACTCCAACAAAAGTAAACAAAGAGCAGCGCACGGAAAATCAATTCTTGTTCAATTAATTTAATCTACTTAAAAACGTAATTATGTAACATCTATTTTTTACATGTTACGACTGATTTTTAAATATTGATCCAATCTATGCAGCCAGTTCTTGCCAGTTATTTATTTTCTAAACAAATACTAAATGTTAGCATATGTCTTCGTCAGGAAAACCTTAGCCACACAGGGAGTGATCCCTTCAACGTTTACGGAAACAAACAATAACTGTGGTATCTTTGGTTATAAAGGAAAGAAAAACACAGTAGTTAGCTCTGGCAGCAGTTCTCATCAAATCAGGCAAAGAAAGAACTCTAATTTCATTAACAAAAATGCAGCTGAAGAAGAAACAGATGAATAGCTCACAGGCCGGTCACTCTGACCGGCCTCTGAAAATATCTGGTGATGTCAATGTTTTTATTTTCTTTACAGAAACATCCAACATTATAAGAATGATAATGACTAGCTCCGATGTAGCCTTCAGCGTCGTTAACGTGAATGATAATGACTGACCTGGCAGGAAAACACTCACAGGATCAGTAGAGACCACAGAGTTGACAATTTGAGTGTGGAAGTTCATTCTTGGTCTATTTAAACAGCAGCTGTATTAAAATAATCTAACCTGAAAGGTCCTCCAGCTTTTGCATAGCTAAAATGATAACAGTGTAGTCTGTGTCTGTTGTGGATGGAACTGCTAATGTTTGAACATATTATTTTCTTTGTAGATTTGACAATTTGAGTGTGGAAGGTCCTCCAGCTTTTGCATAGCTAAAATGATAACAGTGTAGTCTGTGTCTGTTGTGGATGGAACTGCTAATGTTTGAACATATTATTTTCTTTGTAGATTTGACAATTTGAGTGTGGAAGTTCATTCTTGGTCTATTTAAACAGCAGCTGTATTAAAATAATCTAACCTGAAAGGTCCTCCAGCTTTTGCATAGCTAAAATGATAACAGTGTAGTCTGTGTCTGTTGTGGATGGAACTGCTAATGTTTGAACATATTATTTTCTTTGTAGATTTGTATTAATGCAACTAAAGGAGGTTATATCACTATCAATGTAATGATATTTAATTATTTGCACTTAGCTGTTTAATTATGGTAACCTAACAAGTTAGCCGGCTAATAAGTTATTTTGTCTCATTTGGAGATCATTTAGCAATTGTTATGGTTGTTGTGTCAGCAATTCATGTGTTACACATCAGAAACACTTATTCCAACACAAAGCATGACAATTGTGTGGTGGTACTTTAAGAATTAAGTGAATTAAAATGGCATTATCTCAGTAAATAGCGAATATATTTGAAATAGATTTTCTTCAATTTAATGCCAAACTTGCTTGCTCAAAATGTAGATATTTACATGGTCCAACAGACAAAACCATCCACACAACCCAAGCAATGTTTCTGAGACTAAGGGTTCAAAACTAACAGGCCAAACATTTTTAGGCTGTTATACGCATGGCCAAGATTGTTGTTTCCGTATAGCGCCACCATCTGGACATGGGGAATGTCGGTCAGAAGAACGTTTGTCGAGAAATTCGACAGACAGACAGATAGAGATAACTTTCTTTATAGTTGAAATCTTGCCAAAATGTTTTGCCTTCATAAAAAGTACTACTAACCATGTCTTCAGTACGGTGTTCAAAATGATGATGTATGAGTGTTGACCTGAGCTTTTGCAACAACTCTGCAATGAATGAAGCCTAAGTGCACTTCAGACTGCTTATCGCGTATTTGGGGCTTGAAAAGAAAGACAACCCTCTCTGAGCCAGAACATTAGTGTTGGAATCCAAAACTACAAACACTTCAAGATGAGAAATAATGATGAGGAGATATCAGACGTGGCTCCTTTCTCCACTCTGCACTCTGAGTAACTTCATGTTAGGCGGCTGCCAGCAGGGAGTGTATAACTTTAAAACATTTTAAACTTTGAATGCTCATAAGCATAACAATTTTGTTCGACCAACTTTTTATATAGAAAACATTTCCGCACTGAAGTGAGGATTTGGCCTTGGGCCGTTGAAAGCTATAGGATTATTGTGTCAACTGGTTCTGCTAGTTTGTCAAACTTTTGGGACTGTCTGTTGCTTTTGCTTTTGTGTATGAACCCAGGCCCTGTCTTTAGAATGGTCTTTAAAATCGAGTTTATAGGATTTTAATTAAACTTTAAAAACCCAATATGTCATTTTCTGCCACTAGGGGTCTTCAAATCAAAACAGTAACTAAAAACAGAGTTTTGGGGCGTCTTGAACTACCATTGTGTGGGAGAAACTTCTGTGTAGCAATGCAGGAGGAGTCACCGACTCAAAGGAGACAGGGGGAGAGCTGGAGATTTGATGTCAAACACTGATGGGTTTATTTGGAGCTTCGGCCGGAGAATTCACAAAACAAGTCAAAGAGTCAGAGGTTCTGACTTCACGGTAGAGTTGCCACGTCAATTCTGAAGAACCCTCCTGTAGCTCAAGGTTTTAACTAGTTCAGAGTGTAATAATCAACATTCTTCAACAGATAGACTAAACAGCTGAGGACACTGAATCACAGTTGTTGTCACTTATGGCTCGGGGACATCTACACCCCGAGAGGGATGTGTTCCAGGTGTCCCACAACAATAACTATCTCTGACCGAGAGTTGCCCGGTCATAAACTGGCAACATCAACAATATGCTAGGGCAGCCCCTCCTTATGGGAGATAACGGCTGCTTAAGGTTTGTCAGCTGCGTCAGAGGACGAAGGAGGACAGCAGGGCAAATTATTCCCCAACACATTGGATTATAGGAGTTGTTGAGTTCCCCAAAATGACTCTCAGCTTCTGTTGGTTAAGATTTCTTCATTCATCGTTCATTAGATTTTTACCGGGAGCCGAATTATCCACGGGCTGGACACATTTCCCGGAGGGGGTGCAAGGCAGCTTGCCTCTAAAGTTTGCTCAGCTTGTTTCTATGATATCTTAAAGGTGTCCTATCATGCAAATTGCACTTTTTGATGTCTTTTATACATAAATATGTGTCCCCGGTGTGCCAGGGAACTCACAAAGTGTCAGAAAATAAAACCCTCTCTCTTTTCCTCCGTATCCAAATCTCTTAAAAAGGGGGTTCAACGGAGCTGATCCAGATTTGCGTCCGATATGACGTTTTATCAAAAATGTGGACCCACAGCACTATCAGAAATGATGCGCGACGTGTTTTGGATGTAATATGGTCTTTGTTTACATTAGCAAGCATCGCTAACACAGAGTATGTGTAAAAAAGCAGGAAATTCAAAAAGGAACTCACCTTGTTGTAAACCCACAAGAGGAAAGCGTTTGAGCTCCATACTGTTTCAGAAATAATCCTTGGAGTGGTTTGGAACATGATATGGCGTTTAATCACAGCAGCATTTAGCTGTATCCGAGCAGAGCAGACAGCTCGTCACAGAACTCACTAAAGGCTTCTCAATTCTCTAATTTCCCCTCCTCGACTCCTATCCTCGACTCCTATCCTCGTGACTTAATCCCGCCCACAGGAGATGCGAGCGGAGGAGTCGAGGAGGGGAACCGAGGAGAGAGGAGTGGAAGCAGCAGGCGGTTAGAGAAATGAGAAATCCTCTCCTCTGAGCGGTCATTTTAAAGAGACGTCCATTAATGATGACAGGAGGCACAGCAGCCCTCTGTCTGATGGACAGATGTGTTCATGACGACTTATATATTTACTTTTAATTCATTCACAGTGCGTTATAATGAGACAATAACAGGCTACAGATGCGGACATTTATATAAATATATACAATTTCAGAATCAAACAAGTATGAGAGCACTCTCATAATAACACAATCAGAGACTGGATATATCCCCCCCTCTCTGGTCGCTGAAATGGGGAATTGAAATTATGGGCCAAAAGTTTTATTTACAAGTATTAAAAGTAAGCATAGGACACCAAACCAACTGAGACCTGTCTGTCCGCCGCATCTACAAACTGTACAACACGCACCTACACACTGTACAACACACACCTACACACTGTACAACACGCGCTCTCCTAAAGCATATAGGATACAGCCGTTGTGTATTTTATTATGTGAAGCACTAAATGGTTTTAGAAAAATATCGACTCTTTGTTTGTAGATATCTACTAAACTAAAGCATACAAATAAAGAGAGTAATGTAGGCCTGTCATACTGAGTGATATATATTATACACACTGCTCTGCTTTCTGCACGGACCTCACAGCTGTTCTCACTGGAAACATCGCGTCAGGATGAAAGCAGTTAATAAAATAATATCCAGGGGATGCATGCAGAGATGTCATTGGTTGAGATAAGTCCGGCCGTGGTCACGACTCTTTGAAACATCACTGTTGCCGGAAATACATCCACGGAGGAGCCGTGGAGGACCCATCAGTGTATCCTCGATTATAGCTCCTCCAGAGAGCCTCCTTGATGCTCGATCCTCGGTCCTCGATGTGCATTTAGAGAAATTAGATGTCCTTCAACATGGCGCGCTGAAATCCATTTCCGGGTCACTACCGGAGGACCGAGGATTCGAGGGCTGAAGTCGAATAGTCCATTTAGCTTAGGAACCTTCCTAACGGAGTGAAATGACCCGGAAGTACGTCAGTGGCAGCCATGATAAGTGCCGTTCAAATTCTCTAGATGATAGGAAAGGAGGTTTCAAACTTCCTTTATAACCTCCTTTAGCTTAGGAACCACTGGACCTCCCTTTACGAAAGGAAAGGAGAAAATGCTGCCCCACAATGCCTTGCAGCCGCAGCATTTGCCGTCACACAGCATTCGGCCGTTCACGGAAACAACCGATTATGACCAAGAAATGATATCATGAAAGTTACGGTGCTTATTAAGCTTTTTAAAACGGTAACTTGCCAAAGTGCTTTGTTTTGAACGTTCATCAGTATTATAATCAAAAAGAGAAATATGAACGTTAGTTTTTACTGAAATGATCAAATAAAGTCAACATTTCACAGTCTTTACTGAGCTGTGTGGGGTTTGTTCAACTTTTAAAAGATGTTTGAATGGTGATATACACAGTGATAGATGTTAAGGACTAACGTTTATAATAAATACATTTGTATTGATTTCAAGATCTTTTCCTACAATCATACGTATTGGGATCATTTGTATTAATGTGGACCGGAGGGAGAGGGTGACGAGCATAAGTTTTACTTTCCTTTTTTCTTTCAATTCCAACTTTGGTCATGAAGAATATGTTTCTCTGTTGTCCACGTTCATAAAGCATAAAACAGCATCAGAGCATGGTGCAGAGTCTCTAGGTGAGTTTACACTAGTCCCTCGTTCTTATTATACATCCATGTTGTAGTCCGCTGTATAGAAAACTGTAGTTTCCATAGTTTCCCCATAGCAGCAGACGCACATTTATGACGTCCGCTGGCGCATCATAAACACGTCGGATAAGGAAAGTGCAGTCGGATTCTCTAAAGTACCGCAGTCTCTTCTCCTAAGTCCTTTTGAATTCTCCTATCCACTATCCCTTAACCCTGTGACGTTTCACACAGAGGTCAAGGGATAGACGATAGGGATAGACGTTAGGAGCTGATTTTTGGACTATTCGACTGCAACCGAGGAGTCGAGGAGGGGAAATTAGAGAATTGAGAAGCCTTTACAGCAGGGCCATTCAATTAGTTTGGAATGAGGGCCGGTTGATGAAAATGATCCAAAGCAAGGGGCCGGGAAAAAGATGGCTTGAAATATGAGCAATCATATTAAGAGCTTCAGATACAGTAAATACTACAACAGCATAGTGGAGTGCATATATTGTGTTTAATTCAATCAAACAACATAGCCCCAAGGCCTTTATAGATCTAAATGGCAAGTTCAGAACTCAGTAGGCCTACATGTGAAGCTCATTTAACCATCAACATCATTTAATTTGATTTAATTTAGGTGAAATGATCTAATCATTCACGCAGAGATGCAATAAATGACAGGAGTTGTCACTACAGTAGCTAGTAGGTGGGTTCGAAACCCGAGCCCGCTGAAGTTTTCAGGCAATGTCTTCCCCTCTCTCTCAATTTAACACCCTCTCTGGAATAAAGGCACTCTGGCCCAAAAAATATGAAAAAATAAATAAAAGAAAAGTAGATTACTTTTTAACATTATACTCAAAGGGCCAGTAAATATCACCCCGGGGCCGGATTTGGCCCGCGGGCCGCCAATTGAATAGCCCTGCTTTACAGTGTGCCTGGTGCTCAAAAGGGGGCAGGGCCAGCAGAGATCAGCCATTCTCTAACAGGGCTGAAACATAGGGATATGAGGGATGTCTAAAATGCTTGATCTGTTTGGTATTTTGAGCAAAACACATCATAGATATGTTTTTTATATATTTTTATATATCTGTTACCCATAATATGCCTAAAAATAGCATAATAGGAGATCTTTAAGATCTGTACGTAGGGAGATACATTCTCCACAGAGGTTTCCTCCTCTCCAAAACAAAAGAGTGGTAAACATTTGGAATTTGGAATAAATGAAGCCGAATTACGTTAATAATCAGTGACTCCGACGCGGTTCGGCAGCTACTAACTTTTGCTTAGATTGTTTATCTGATAACTTGATGACTGAAATGTATTTTATATTGTTAAAGAACCCATGTCTTGGCCATTTCTACTGATCATAATTCCATTGTTGAGGTCTACTAGAATAGATTTACATTGTTCAATGTTCCAAAATCACATTGGTTTTCTCATACAGCATCTCTGTAAGGTATGTGTATTCACTCTCTGTCCTACATGATACAAGATAAGGCTGAGTGAGTGAGTAAGTGAGTGAGTGTGTGGAGCTCTGCGGATTGGTCCAATTGGTCCATTTGGACTTAGTGACGTCAACCTGCCCCGGAAGAAAAAAATGGAAAAAGAGAAATCTCAAACGAGGCGTTCTGGGGCAGCATATAGACCTTTATTTTCTGTGTTAGAGTTTTACTCGCTACAGGGTGTACTTTGAGGGTTTTGTGACTTTGCAGACCGTTTACATGAAAAAAATACATAACACACAAGGGGATGGGTAATAACCAGAAAAGCATATGATGGGACCTTTAAAATAGAGTTACAAATTCTTAAAATCTAAAGAGTGTATTGCAAAATGTGGCTTGAAACTGGATAAGAAGTATATTTATGATTTTCTGGCAGATATGATATTGCTAACGAATGCTAAAGGAGAACTGGCTATTAAATGTGTCCAAGTGAGACAGCCTTTACCCTTTATTAAAAACACAGATTTCTCTTGGTTTAAACATTAATGGAAACATGTGGGAAGATATAAGCACACAAAGAAAAAAAGGTTTGCTCAACACTGTCTTACAAAATATTTATTAACAACTTTTCAGTACTTGACTGTTGACTGATTATTTATTTTCAATAGTATAATAACACATTTTAACAAAATATATTACAAAAGTCTAGTCATTTTCAATGCAGAAGTGTAACATATCACACTTAAAGAGCCTGTGACACGGATTTCCCCCATCATCCAAACCCATTAATTTGTGTAAATATTGTCCCCTTGAAACCGTTACTGAAGTGATTCGGGAAATTTGTACTTTGATAACCATTAATCTGCCCTTCAATGTTGACCATATTCTGGATCTTCTCGGCGATTCTTTAAATCCCGCCAAATGATGTGTGACGTCATTGCGGGCAAAGAGCTCCAGCTGCACCGTCCCGGATCCCAGCATCTGCATGCAAACGCACGATGGCGCACACAGCAGCAAGCGATGACAGCGATTACAGCTTAATATTGAACGAGTCTGAGAGCTCATATGAGGCTGAAGGATCGGAAAGTGATAATCATGACATCGTAGTAGACGATATTGGCTATATGCCCTATAGATTCGAACCATATGCCTCTGAATCGGATGAAACTAACTCCGAGTCGGACAGTGCGGCAACCCACCCGATCGTGAGATACTGTAGATCCGTGTTGGTTCTCTCGCGTCCAGGAAGAAGTTTAAAAATAAGAGACAATGGAGTTTCTGAAAAGGGTCAAATTGGTTACTTTAATTAAGTAGCGTGGTAATGAAACACACACAGGCGTAGTGGGACAACAGCAGCTGATGTTGTCTCGAAGTTGCAGCGATGGAAAGAGAGCGACAAAAACCCTCTCCCGTTAGCTATATCTCCTCCTTGACTCCTCCTCGCATGGCTCCCGTGGCGTCGGGGGTCCTCCCACCGCTTTCTTCTTGTGTCCGATATCGCGTAAAACAGAGGATTTAGACGTAGTGTCTTCATTGTATAACTCCACACGTCTTTTCTCCTCATACTCTCTTTCATGACTTTTTATTTAATGCATTTTAACGGCTGTAATCGTTGTTAACGTAAAACCTGAAGTGGTCATTGTTGTCAACGGCATCGTCTTTCAATACAGCTTTTCAAAATAAACTTTAAACAGATCTGTTTTCAGAATAAAACAGTTTTAAGCTTACTGTGTGCTAAATTACGTCATTCAATATTGATTTTAATTTCTTACAATACCTCTCGATCTACAAAGTTTGAACAATGTGGAATGGTTTGTAAACTATTTTATTAACGGAGTTTGACTAAATAACGATTCTGTTTTAAAATAATGGCGGAGTAGCAGTAAACACTGAAGTAGCTTGGTCTCACACACACACACACACACACACACACACACACACACACACACACACACACACACACACACACACACCACACACACACACACACACACACACACACACACACACACACACACACACACACACACACACACACACACACACACACACACACACACACCTAAAAAATACATCACGTTTAAAGGTTGTTGTGTTTTTACCTGAGTTTTCTCTCGTTTCTCGAAGTAGGCACTTCTGTGGCGTTTTGCTGGGGGGGGTGGCGGTGGCGAAGTCTTTGGTGCCTTGACGGATTTGCGACGGCTCGGGAAAGAGAGTAGGCACTGCTGACGGCTTCAGAATCCGTGTTCGCGTTACATCTATCCCACTTCCAACCATCAACGTAGGCCTTTCCTCGAAATTCTCGGGCAGAAAGTGGGCGCTGCATATGTAGGTCGTTCGGGGGTTCTTCACAGACAATTCGGCCCTTGTGTTCTGGACGTTTTTCTCCCATGTGCGCTGACGCTTGACATCTGTGGGAAAGCTATGGACGCTGATGTTTAGTTCGTCATTTGCTGTATTGGAACACCCAGACACAACGCATCGTCGAACCATTTCTACGGATGACAACACACTTTGTCCGTGTTTCGCTCGCTCGCAGCACAGTGAAGCGTTCCCACATTGACGTCACTTCCGGCTTACGCCAAAACTTCAGAATGAGTCGAAGGAATTTCCTCGCGACGCAAATTATTAATATTTATCGGAACGGTATCGCACCTTCTTTTTTAAACTGACGGTTCGAGATTACTAGTAGCCCAATATTTCATTGCACAACAGTTGTTGGGATGCTGTCTGGCAACAGGGATTATGCCGGCCTAGAAAAACGATACTACACCGATATGGTATCAGTGAGGGTTAAAAGAGCCCAGTAGATCTGTGTTAAATGTATTATAAGTAAATAAATACAAATAATTATTAAGCTACTTTACCAAGTAGAGGCTAGTAAAATGTGTAGTTAAAAACACAGCCTTTGCTTTTTGATGATGTAGTGTTTGTAAAGTAACGTAATAACGAAGATAATAAACAATTAAAGAAAGTGCCAAAAAACATCTTCAGACAAGTTTTAAACATAGTTTTTTTAATTTACATTTTATACTTTTACAAAAACGACTCTTTTTAATAACAGGACTGCAAAGCCAGAACGCTAGCAAAGATTAAGAACACCATAAACTCTAAAATACAGAGTGGTCTTGTCAGATTTGAACAGCCAACTGTGGAATATGATCCAGTTAAAACACTCAACACCACGAACGTTGCTTCTCCCTAAACAATGTGCACGTTGCATTACTATCTGGGATGTTTTTGTACAGTTTAAATACAGTATCAAAGACACAAAATACAACATCTGTCTCAAAGCAGGTTGTAATCAAGTAGCCTAACAGTATAAAGAATATGCAACATAGTATGAGTGTATATACTGTATATTTATTTATATACACACTGCAGACGGTCACAAAGTGAAGAAGGCCCCCTGTACTCCCAAACTAAGCTGTTCTATTCACATTTAACAAGATTATCTAAAGATGCCATGAAACAGCAACCATAATACAAAAGTCACCAAAAATATAAGCCATTATGAAGAGCTACCATATTTTTTTTTCTTATATTTTCCTACTTTTAAATAAGGACTGGAAAACGTATACAACATCAAGTGTACATTGACAAGGCATGTCCTGTATATAATCGAGATATCTTAAAACATTGCACATGAAAAGGGATCAAAAGAAGAGGGCATGCTGAACAACATATCAAAGCTACGCTGGATGAAGAGTCATCTCGAAATAAGGCCTTGACAGAACTGAAAACATGCTCTCCACTTCACAGAACGATATGAACATGCGACTTTAAAAACAAACAGAAAGGAGCTGTTTGATGTCAAAGCTTTGTTCCAAGTTTCACAGATCAAAAGGGGTCCTCGCCTATTTGATACTCCTTCAGTCACATTTGATTTGAAACAAAATACATTCTTTTTTATCTATATGTATATATATATATATATATATATATATATATCTCTTTAAAACGACACCTGTCCATTTATTGCACACCATCGGTTCACGAAAATATTTTGGGCACTTTTGCGTTTCAACACACAGCAGCATTTCATTATAAAAAAGTCGTTTGAATACAGACACTTTGAACACAACAGATGAAAAGCATGACGTACAAATGGAGAATAGAAAACCTTTTTTCTTTTTAAATGTTGATATTGTGCAACTAGAGTTAATAGGTCCATTTACTAAGGCTAGCCTCTTAAATGCACAACATCATACAGTGTTTTAAGGGGCAAAAACAGCAGGACCCCTTTTTGCTAATAGCATGGACCACTTACAATGATTATCTCTCTTTTAATATGTGCAATTACTGATTGCCATGGCAAATCCCCAATGAGATCGAGAACATTTGGTCCTGTAGGAAAGAAACGTGATTTGTACCCAGATAAAAAGGGCAAATGGCACAACGTTTTGACTGATAGGGTGGCGCAAGCTCTTATTAAGACAGCTCTCAGCAACTTGAATGATCAGGACAGGGTTATATTGATTCCATCATCACAGCAATAATCATCTTTACATTTTACAATCAACCCTGTGTTAGGAGGTCTTACATCCTGCTGTGATAATTCTCAATGTCGGCTGTTTGTACTACTTTCAGGGGGCGACGGAAAACAAACGACCCAGTCAGTCAGTAGCATTCAACTCGTGGATTATAACCACGGGTATCATTATCTCCTCAAAATACAGGCACAACAATGTCCAAGTAGACAATTACAACCATGTTGGCACGACACAGATAACAGGAGTTTGAAGTTTGACCAAACAAAAATAAAAAAAAAGTTGAAATTAGTAAAGTCAACTGCCAAACTGTGCTATCAGTTTAAGGTGAAGGATACACAATATATTTATCATTTATAATGATACAACTCACAGTATTTGCATTCAATCACTTGCATTGCTTTTAAAGCAATATGATCACATACCAACAACTTGTAATCTGTTCTGACTGTAAACTGGCCATCACAGATAGCATCACTTCCTGCTCCCCGGCTGCACACATAGCTTTTATTTTTAGTCAGGGAATTTCTTTAATGTAGTTTTTCCCTTTGTGGCAACCTAGGTAAACAAACAACAGAATGCTGGTGGTTATTCCAATAAAACAAGTCACACAATGATTCAAAAGGGAAAGAAAGAAAAACATGTTGTACCGAAGTGAAACATCATAACAGTCATGCACTATCATAACATATCTGCAGTGTACCTGTCAGTATATCCACCAGACTTTGAAAGCCATGTGAGATATCAATATTTAGAACAAAAACGGGCTTGAAACTGAAAAAATAAACTGCATTTGACAAGCAGGCCTAAGTTCAAATAAGATAAAATGCTACATTACCATAAGCCTTTTGGGGAATAGAACATTGTTATTGTGAAACCTTGTTACTCCAAATGTTAGTCTTCTATTGATTTATTTGGTTAGATTTATATAAAAAAAGAAACTTTTAGCTTTTTTTTGTTTTTGGAGATGCAAGGTTTGATTAAACAACAGTATTCAATAATAATAATAATACAAAAATAACTTATGATAGGTCAGAAATGATATACTGCACACGTGTTAAGGGAATACTCTGTCAATATAATCTTAGATAAAAAAAAAGAAAAGAAAAGTACTGTGTTCTTATAGATAAAAGTAAATGCACACACACACACCTGACATATCATATTTCACGACACCCAACATTCAAACACAGCATTCAAATAGTAAACTACAGTACAAGCTATTGCAATATACATAATATTGAGCTTAAACAGTTTGCCTATAGCGACGGCACTGAAGGAATAACACAGTCTCTGCCCATACAAACTAGCGTTGTCACTAAAATGAATTACAATGTTTTTTATTGTATTTAGCTCAGTTTGCAAAGACTTGATTTGTCACTGTTGGCAAATTCAAGACCTCTCCTTCTTCCTCTACACGTTGCTTTGTTAAAATGGATCTCTCAGGCACTTTCCAAAAAGGCTTGGATTCAACAGACCTCGAATTGGCTAAGACAGAAACGACTTTAGCTAGTGCTGCATTCACGTCATATGGGAAAAAAAACAACCCTCCTACAAAATGACTCTTAAAAAATACTGCTTCGACTCAAAAAATACTTGAGATTTTTTTATCCAAAGATATCTCATGTCACCAAAGAGGAAATTGCTGCATTCAAGCTCGGGGGAAATAATTAAAACAAAGAAAATAATCATTTAATTTGCTGGATTTGGTGTCAAATAAGTGCATCTGTGGAAAAAAACATCATCAAGGCAACTGAAGTCTCCGGAAAACTTCCATCGGGGGGACCTGAAGGCCTCACATGATGAGGTTTCAACATGTTCGAGTTCTCCCTTTGAGCCGCCGTGGCACAGATATTCCCATATGACATGACTGCAGAGTAAGACATGGTGGGCAAGCAGGCGGCTAGAATCACTCGATGGTAATGGAAGCCAGCTCCTTGGCCTGGGCATGCTGCTCTCCTTCAAACACCTCAGGGGAACTGCCTCCTCCACTGCTGTCCATCTTGGTCTCCTCTGTCATGGCGCCCGTCTCGTCGGCGTCCATCTTCAGGGAGGATGGGGCTTCCAGAGGGTCCAGGGGCTCGGGTGAAAAGAAGCCGGAGGAACTCTCGCAATTCTGGGTAGAGGAGGAGACCTGGGAGATGACGGGCATCTGCACTGAGGAGGAGGAGGAGGAGGAGGGGGCTGCGATGGAGGAGGTGCTTCCCGGGTACACGGGCTGATGGTCCGACTCCTCTAGCTCATAATGGACTCCCAGAGCCTCCTCTTCCTCCTGGACCTGGCTCAGGTAGTCGGGCACGAGGAAATCACTGCAGACACCAAAAGAATGAGAGGAGTTCAATGGCTTTTCATTTGCTACATTTATATAAACAATACATTTGTTAAATCTGTACATTTTGACAATTTAAATTATGGTACATTAGCTAGCATTTCACAAAGATATGTGCCTTAAGCTGCATTCACATGATACGCCATTTGCTCTTCCCTCAACGCAAAGTTGGGCACAGAGCCTTCCAGTGAAAAGAGACAATTATGTTTCATTTCTATGGTAACCTCCCCTGCTAGCTTGCTACAGCTGTCATCTGATTGGTTGCGTGTCGAAACGTCAGCCATAAACAAGGTCAAATTGGAAATAATTTAAACTTTTGAACCGAGTACGCAGCGCTGAGGTTAGTACTTCTACCAAGTCAGACGGCACCGCTTTCTCCGTAGAATCACAACGGCAACGTCAGTGAAAAATCGTTTTACTTTGTATCATCGTTTTACTACTGAAGACCTATCTTTTTACATTGGCTTTTGTCTCTACTTGAAATGTGTGTGATATGTTCTGTTATTATGTTTGTTCCTTTCAGGACTCCTTTTGTTTTTATGTTGACCTTATGTTGACCTTATGTTGACGTTATGCCTCCTGTGGTCGTTGTATTCTTGTTTCTGTGGTCTTACATTTTAACTTTTGTTCTTACTTGTGAAGCACTTTGTGAATTCTATTTCTGTGAAATGTGCTATAATACATAAACTTATTATTACTATTATTATTATTATCATGTGAGTGCAGCTTTAGGATGAGAACAATGCACAAGACTGATTTAATCATTTTTAGATTTTGAGAAATTAGCTTTCAAACAGCTTAACATTCAGCATTTATGAATAGAAGTTCAAAGTCTTCAAGGACTCATTTAATAATAGGACTCTCTCAAGGGGTTTCAACTAAATTAATACATTTCAGTTAATAAGTCAATAATGACGGCGCAAATAGTCCATGTATTAATAAGTCAAGACTTTTTCTTTTTTTAAATGTGACAATTTGCTGAAATAATATATCGTTGGGATTTGGACTACAGGTCACAAAAACCAAGAAATGTAAGGAGGAAATGTGGGTTTTAATAAATAAGTGATGGGCATGTGTTAATGTACAAGTTGCACTTCTGCTCTTGTGTCAGTTTAGTGAAGAAGTACTGTTTTTGTTTTTATTTCATTCGGTTTCATTTACTCCTATCTCAGCAAGTGATTTAGTACATTTCCCAGAATGCCTTTCAACAGCCACCCAAAAATGTAGTTGTCTTTACTCAAGGATGTATGCATGAAGGAATGTAAATGTAGAAAGTTAGCTTAAGACAAGAGTCAATGATTCAAACTGAATAACACAAAGTGTCTTGTGGGTGCAATCAATTCTGGTCTGTGGAGGCTACTGCTGTAACCAATACCCATACATTGTATCTGCTGGATTTTTCCCTTTACAACTCAATTTTAGGGCAAACATTTAAATTAAATTACTGTCATTTTACACAGCTGATTTATGGCGGCTAAGAAACTAATCCTGTAGTCAGATAGGAAACTGGTTTTTAAAAAAAAGGTTTTTCCTGCTATCTCAATTGTTGTGTTTTCTGACGCGGAAATGATTTCATCAAATCCATTGGAGTTCCTAACATGTACGGCTTCCATCAAGAACAGTAGGAATCAGAGCTCAGTATCCAGTATTAATAGTTAAGGTGGAGTCGAACTGATCTCACAAAGCGACAGCTGAATCTGACAAACTGCTCTCCAAATCAGAGTAGTTAACATATCTTTTTATGTGCAGACTGAGGATGGGAGTTAGGAGTCTGACTGTAATGCCAGAGAATTTTCCACACTGTTATGATCTCAGCGAGGACCTTCTACAATAAAACTCTTGAGGAGTCGATGGCCCGTTTGAGTCCTGCCGACCTGTGAGGGCTTGAGTTGATTAAGATGTGGAAAAGTCTGGGAAATAAAAACACTCTTCCACTTTATAAAGACACTGTGTTCTGACTTTCATGAGGCAGGCTGAGCTGCTGATAAAAACAAACAACCCACTCTATTTCATTAAAGCCCTGGTAAAAAATAAACATGTGTTTTAGGTTTGTCACACTGCTGAAAATAATGTTATTAAACCACCCAGGCACATTATAATGATACAGAAATTGTCAAGTGTAAAATTAGGTTGCAAAACTGTGAAAAAATAAGCAGTATTTTATACTGACAGCCCTAAAAGAAATGCCCAATTGCGGGTCAGGGTTGATTACAAACACAATATTAACGACATTTCCTTATAACCACTTTTTTAGATGGTCCATTGGCCAACTAATACGGTGGCCCACGGCGATTTCTCACAGCATCACAGATGGCCCGTACATCACTGCTAGCTAGCAAACGTTAGACTGCTTTAAGTGAGTGTAACTCATGATTGAGTGGTGGAACCACTGATGCTATAAATACTGCTCTTTATATAGTCCTAGGGGAGGGCTATGTTATAAGTGATGACCCCAGGATTACTGGGCCGCCCAGAGATTACTAAAACAAAACTGTCCAACTCTACAATTCAGTACAAAAGTCTTCTCACCTCATCCATATTAAGAAACAAATCTTAGATTTGAATTTAATTTATGACTGAAGAGTATGACTTTAAAATTAGGGATTGAAAATAAACTGAAGTTATGTGAGGTTTTTAAGATCACTGCGCAGTTGGGTTCTTATATTGGCCGTTGATCAATGTATTACAAAAAGTAATTTTCTTATTATTGTCTACTTGACAATTACTCCTTTACATCGCATTTGTCAGTAAACAGAGCCAAGTGTAACTTCAGGTGTTTGCCATGTCTGTATAAAATCAAAGGAATAGTTCAATATTTTGGGAAATGGCCTTATTCACTTTCTATTTGAGAGTTAAAAAAGGAGACTGATAGCACTCTCATGTATGTAGCTTAGCGTAAAGCGTACGGACTGGAAATGGGAAAAAGGCTTTCTTGGCAGAGGTCACAAAATCCATTTTTTTTTTTACCTTTAAAGCTCACTTCTCAACATGTTTACCTCATTTGTTCAATCTGCAAAGACGTTTTCTGGGTTTATAACAGCTTCCTGGCCAGGTTCAATAACTTTTTGTAGTCTCCAAAGGTCACCTGACATTTATTCCCAAACGGCAAATGCTCTAACAGCTCATTGAAATGCAGTTTGTCTCCAAAATCCAATTTTTGGGATAAAAATGTATAATTTTCCCAAAATGTAAATGTATTTCTCAAAATAAGTTACATTTTCAATGAATACCATCAAGTACTTCAGGTACTCTTGATCTGAGCATTCAAATCAAGTGCAATCATGTCGGAAACAATTCTACACAACAAAAGTCATAGAGGGAAAACGATCAAATGGACCTAAGGTATGAGAGTCTAAACTTGAGTAACTTTTTGATCCAGGTGAGATCTGAGTAAATGATGAGGGTCAGCGCCCCCGGACTCCTCACCTGCTCTGGAAGTAGTTTGCTAGTTCAGATGCCTCATGGTTCAGACTCCTCAGGTGTACAATTAAATTGCCAGAGTTGGTGAACATGGCCCCACACGTTTTGCACTCGTAAATCCGCGGCTTGCGGATTATGTGTCGGGAGACCCTCATGTGGTGCTTATATTCACCGAAGGACGTGAATGTTGCGCTACATATCTGGCACCGGAAACAGCGTTTACCTTCGTGCTTCAGCCGATGCATCTTTAGGGAGTAGGCCCGTGTGAACTTTTTCCCACAGCGGTCACACTGGAAAGGCTTAATGCCTGGGGGGGAGAAGAAAACAACAGGGTTCAGCTGTTCTGTGCATAAGCGTCACATGTCTTGGTATCTGTGTGTGGGTGAGGTTAAGACGAGGGTGAATGACATGGTACCACAAAGTCCGCCTTAACTGTTTTCCGAATAAAAACCACCCCCAGAGTAACTGGGAAGAATGAGTACTTCAGTGATATTTTTATCCCTCCACCGTAGAACTCTTACACTACATCTTGAAAGGTTTGCAGATACATAGATCCTTTTTTTGTCTTGCTATGCTTGTGATGTGGGCTTGGGAGGTTTCCCTTTCACATAATAATTTCAAATCAATAGTCCACAAATCAATGTCTTTTACTTTGATATAGTTAACAAATGTTTAAGTTCTGTTAATGTGAAGGGATGGATTCCAACTGATTTCAGATTCAGGTCTGCGTCTTCTTTTTACAATGTGTTATTCACAAAAAAAATGTATTTAAATCATGACATGCTTTGTGATTCATTATTGAATTATAATTTTCCCCTAAAAATCCCTCATATGAAGACGTTTGAACTCAAAATCAGTACATTATCGAGCACATGGCACAATCATCACATAAACATATCAACAGAAAGCATTACATTATTTTAAATAAATGTATTTGGAAATAAACCAATCGTTTATTTTCTATTCAACTTCATCTAGCAATTTAGGATCTGTTGAAAGCTGACAAAGGGTTATTTAGTCATTTAGTTATTTTTTTTTTCGACAAACATTAATTTGCAGTGTCATTGGTACATCAAATAATTACCAAAACATAAAATGATTGCTGGGGTTGCTGTTTTTATAATCAATTTATCGAAATAACTTCCCTAGAGATTACATGTCAAACAGTGTTGTAAGACAATTACATGTGAAATCGGTGGATGAATACTAAGTTGCCCAAGATCAATACTCTTGAAGTTTTCTTTTACCCCATCTCACATACCTGAGTGTATGAGCATATGCTGCTTCAGGTTTTGGATGCGTGTGAATCTGACGCCGCAGGTGGGACATTGGAAGGGCCTGTCGGGACCGTTGGTGCCTGACCTGGCAGAGGGGCTGATGTAAAGGTGGTACGGATACTGAATACCCTCTAACCTGAAACACAAGGAGAGGAAACAACAAAGTGCTATTCAGTAGGGATGCTCCGATCGGCAATTTTTGGGGCCGATCGCCGGAATCAGTATTGGCCGATACCAATCGCCGATCCGATCGGGTGGGAGCGGGCTATGGGGATCTTCCCTTTAAAGTGATGTTTAAAACTCAGTTAATGGGGCTCATTTTTATATTGCTTCAGTTTATAATCGTAACGGATCGAAAAGTTCAGATTAATTTTTCAATACATGATGCGCTTCCACAAACAACAACCAACATAAATATTACATTCAAATGAATTACATTATTCAAGTTTACATTAACTTTGGATAATAACACGGGAGAAATGAGCGGAAGCGCTCTCTTTTCCTCTCTCCCCCTCTCTCTCTCCTGACAGCCCGTCAGTATCGTCTCATGCAGCTCGCTGATCCATTAATGAGTGACCCGACAGTGAAGAATAAACATATTTATAACTAGTTTAGCTAGTTCCAGAGGTAGATAAAATAGCTAAGTCTGTTAGGTCTAACTTGAAGTGTGTGTTTTGCTCCGCTCACCGGTCCGTCACAGCGGGCGGAGCTGCAGGATTTCTGCTTCACACACGTTGCATACCGCTATTTTATTGTCATTTTCGGACACCTTAAAATACTGCCAGACCGGTGAAGCCATTTTGGCGCACAGAGAAAAGTGTCATGTATTTTACGTCATGTGATCGGCTCTCCTGATCGGCCTTTATAGAGAGCACCGATCGATCGGAGCATCCCTACTATTCAGTAGAACATTTCTACTTTCTTAAGTAGAAGTAGCAGTACAACAGTGTATAACTACTCTGTTACAAGTATAAATCCTGCATTTAAAGTGTTACTTAAAGGGGACATATCATGTAAACTCACTTTTTCAGAATTTGTAAACATACATTTGGGTTTCTAGGATTCCTACCAACCCACCAACTGTGAAATAAGACATCCCAGTCAGAGTTTTGTTGAATGCTTTGGTCCAAAAACATGGGTTTCTTCCTATAATAATAATAATAATATAATAATAATAATCCTTATATTTATTATAGCGCTTTTTCAATGACTCTCAAAGCGCTCCTTACAAATACACATTACACATACATATCATACATGTAATGGTCATGTACTGTGGACAATTCCACAGGAGCAAATTCAGGTGAAGTGTCTTGCCCAAGGATACAACGGCTTTACAGGCGCAGCGGCGGCGGGTTTCGCCCCCTTGATCTGATAATCAATGAACAGCGCACTGCGCCACACCGCCCATCTTCACACCTCAAAGTCATCAAGGCGCTGTACAAGTACACATTGGTATCATACATGTACTGTGGACAATACCCACAGGAGCAAATTCGGGTGAAGTGTCTTGCCCAAGGACACAACGGCTGAAGCAGTGGCGGCGGAGGCGGGTTTCGAACTGGAGTTCCCCAACGCCCCCTTGATCTGATGATCAAACGCACAGCCCACTGTGCCACCCCGCCCGATGTCACATAAAGGCCCTGACACACCAAGCCGATTTCGGACGTCGATAGATGTCTGGCCGTCGATGAGCGTCCTGTCGCCCTACTCAGATTGGTGTGTCCCACACCGTCGTGTCTTTTTGGCCGAGCCGACACCTTCCGCGGCCGATTCAACATGGTGAATCGGCCGCGTAGGCTGTGGCAAAATAAATCACTCTGATTGGCTGTTCAGCTTAGCGAATCAGTGCATGAGAAGCGAAACGGAAGTGAGGTACGCAAACAAACGATTAGGCACACACAGACGGCTATTATTTTTCATTTTCATCTCACCTGGATGCAAGAATTTATTTTACATCATGGCGATCTGGAATGAGGAAACCGAAGACCAACTCAGTTGCCACGTAATTTGCTGCCACACTTCCTGCATGAGGTGGACAATAGCTTCTTCAAGTATTTAACGGACAGGACCCTGGACGATGTGGCTAATTTTTATTTTTATTGTATTACTTACTATTTTTATCTTATTGTATTTTAGTCGATTGTTTACATTGTGCAGTTCTACATTTGATAATAAACCACTTTTTACCGCTACTGCAAAATACAAAACTTTATTTCGTACCTTCATACTACAGCCATTAGATAACACAACATTAGAATGAGGATAAAATTAGCTATACTACAATAAAAGTCAGAAGATACAGATGTACATGATGATACATCATTCGCCTGTCAGTGTTATGATGTTGTATATTAAAATAATCTTGGATTATAATTACTGATGCATTGAATGTGGTAGCAGCAGTACTTTAAGGTTGCCAGCCACAATGCTTAAATAGTTTCTTTCTGCTTCAGCGAGCTGAAGTTTGTATATATCACGCAGTCTGTCTTCCGGTTGCCTCTTTTGAATGACGAATACACACTACCGCCGCCTGCTGGTAAGGAGAGTTATTGCCACTCATGCATGCGCAGTGCGTACGTGCTACAGTACTTGGCCGTCGGTTGAAGTCTTTGCGGTATGTTCCAGTGCGACTTTTTGGCCAAGAAGCAGGAGACGTGAGGCGACACAACAATCGGGTCGTGTTCTTTGGTGTCAGTTTGGTGTGTCAGGGCCTTAAGTCCCTCAACAGAGTCTCTTCACCCAGGGTTTGAGATCTAGCAAAGGTGCCTAATTTCTCACAAGCCAATCAGATCAGACTTGTTTTAATCAGGAGGTGGTCTTAAAGAGACAGGCACCAAAACGTAGTGTTTTGGACAAAGGGTGAATACAGCTATATTCAGGAGGACAGTATGAGAAAAAAACATTTTATTTTTCCATCATTAAAGTTTTTAAACATGTCCAAGGAGAAACCCAAAATATAATCATCAACCTTAAAATGAGCATGATATGTCCCCTTCAAAGATGGGGTAGGTAATTCACTTCAGAAACACTTTTTGTTATATTCAATGGAATGCTCTTAACCTGTTAAGCCCCAAGCCTGTTTTTCAGATTTCAGGCTCGAAAATGACATTTCCAGAACAAATGACCATAACTTCACTTCTAAAAGGGTAAATTAATAATCTTTTTTCTCAAAGTAATGATAAACCTTTGAGTTGGATGTAGAAAAGTCAGAATCAATATAGAGGTTTTTTATTTTAAAGAAAATTCAGATTGAACATAGTAAAAAACTGTACATTATAGTGTCCGTCCAAAAATTCTTTTTTACTTATAGTGAAAACTACCCTTGGATGATGGGTTAGTAGACTAAAAGCTTTCGGAATCCAAAGTACAACATATAATAAGTACCCTGTATCAAGATTGATGCAAAACAAGTGACATTTGACCTTTTTAGAGAGATTTAGCAAAAGAAAACCACTTCTGGGGTCATTTGGGTGGATTTTCCATATCTCTGGCCCCCCTTGGTCGATTTTGATGATTGACATCTCTTTCTAACCGTAAGAGCCAATGGAATCGAGGGAAAGTTCCACATACACACACATGTTACCAAATAAGGAGTGATAGTGACGCGTAGAAAAACCGAATTATGCCTAAAAATTGAATTATGGATTATCAATAATTTTTTCAAAGTGACAGACACATTGGATTAACCTGTGGATTAACCTTCAGCCGCGTTTTTCCTCGTTTTAATGCCATTGAACACGACTTTTGATCAGAATAACAGCTAAGGTGAGCATATCTCCGTGTTTTGCTACCTAAAGCTACGTCGTGTGTTGTCTGTATTTGCTTCCCCTGTCACGAGTTCTGATCGCTCAGTGATGATCCTTATATTTCTATAATCTGTGGAATCTCAGGATGTTAGCTAAGCTTGTTTGTGCAGATCCAATTAGTATATCGATCGGTATAGCTAGAGTTCTGTGCTAACGGCCTTAAGATTTTTTTGCCCGTGGCTAATTCAGAGGCTCAGCGTTAGCTTTGAGGTTTTTAAAAAAAAAAAGATCAGTTAGCTAAATTTCTTCCCGTTACATAGATATGAAACATTCATAGTTTATTAAATCTTAAGAAGCCCTCAGACACTTTTGCTTGCAGATGTTGTGATTTCGGCCCCTTCGGCGGGTCCGTGGGGCTAAAGAGCATCCCGATAGCAATGAATACATTAAATGCTTTGACAATAAATACATAAAAACATTTAATCTGTGGAAGCCGTGGCGCTGTGAAAAGCACGACCAATCATCTGAGCCGGCTCGGCTAAAGTAACTGGATGGCCTACCTGCCTGTCAGCCTTCCATCTCGTGCACAAACTTATCTCGTGCCCTCATTGG
This sequence comes from Dissostichus eleginoides, assembly GCA_031216635.1. Classification (NCBI taxonomy): domain Eukaryota; kingdom Metazoa; phylum Chordata; class Actinopteri; order Perciformes; family Nototheniidae; genus Dissostichus; species Dissostichus eleginoides. The sequence continues at coordinate 9,241,695 of CM062268.1, read as the reverse complement.
TCATGTGCGCGTTCGTGTGTATTGGAGGAGGCGCTCTGTAAGGAAGTCTGAAGGAAGGGGCAGATTTGTATCGGCTGCGTACTTTCAAATTCTAGCGCACTCGAGCTGGTTTCTCCATTCTTACCTACCCTACCTTTAAGTACGTGTACAAAAGTATACGAATCTATATATACGTTAAGTAGATAAAGATGCTTATTCAGATTTGTTTCTGACAGTTGATCAATGGGGACTGTCCACGACACTATAAACCAATAAACTAAACTAAACTGATAGCTGTTAACACATTATTAACCCACACTAATAGAGTGGTACAGGATTAAGACTTAAAACCCAGACATGAGTTAGCCTTTTAGCACTTCCTGTCCCCTTGCCACATCAGAGTGGTGTTAACATGTGAGGATTATCCTGCTGAACAAAATGTGTCATAAATGTGTCTTTGCCACAGATTTTATTTTCTGCATAATCCGAAATCTAATGAAAAAATACCAATGTTTGTTTTCGAGGGAACCCTTTTGATGCTAACTTCTGGGTCGGCCTATAAAAATATGTCATCACTGCACCACTCTATTAGTGTTGCTGTGGTGTAAATGCCTAACAAGCCGCCCAGCTGCAATGATAACCAGATGTACAAATAGATTATATCCATAAAATATGGCCAGCTGCAGTATACTAGGCAACTGCGTCCCTAGTGCACCTGTCGGGGAGAACAATCAGCCACAATGTTGCGTGTATTGTTGTGGCTTTAGGAAGTGTCAGACCACCATAGTTAAGGTAGTATAATGCGTCAGCTTTGTTTGACGTTCAAAGATTTCCAGTTAGATGCCACGTTAGCTTTCACATTAAATGCATCACCCATGTTTGTGGCTCGAGGCTTTTACAATATGCAGCCAGCATTCTTTATGTTAAACTACATCACGTCTTTGACATTTAAACATGCCACTTAAATGTATTATCCAAACAGGTGTGTCTCAGACTTCCAGTTGTGAGTTCTACGTCTATATATGCTTTACTGCTTATGACTTGCCTGGCTGCAAGTTGGAACAAATCACGATACCTTTCATCGTCTTCTGCGTGTCCTCCAGGGTTAGAGGTGCCCTGCATCGACGGCAAGCCTTCAGACACTCCCTCATCCATCGACCCTGGAGAGAGGAAGAAAGGAGTGAGTCATATGGCAGCAGCTCTACTAACTGCAGGATAAGGTCTAGACTCTGAGCATGTTGGATGGGGTTAGTTAAGTTTCCAATTAACTGTGCTATTCAACAGTTTAGGAAAAACATGCAAGTCTTTCAAGTTCCTTTTTTATTTATGGTAGGGAAAAAAAGTTTTATCAAACAGCATTTGGGCCACCGGGCAATAAAGCTTTCCCCTGAGATAAATACAAATAAAACACACTAGTTGATGAGGCATGCTCAGGACAGGGAGATAAAGCAACAGCATTGTTCTTGGTTTGCAGGTAGGAACTTGTGATCCTCTGTATTATTTATAAAAATACAATTAATGTTATTTATTTCTAACATAATCCTTGGATGGTTTGGATGCTTGCTATATAACAGCATACTTGGACAAGCAACATTGTTTACACAGATTTCCTATTTCTAACATATTTCTAACAAACCTGTTGTTCACTATACATTTTAAAGAAGACATATTATGCACATTTTTAGGTTCATATTTGTATTTTGTGTCTCTACCGTGACATGTTTCTATGCTTTAATGTTCAAAAAGCTCTTTATTTTTCTCATACTGCCTGTGCTGCAGCACCTCTTTTCACCCTCTGTCTGAAACCAGAGCCCAGTCTGCTCTGATTGGTTAGCTGGCTCTGTTGTGATTGGTCAACCGCTTAGAGATGTCCCTCCCTTAGCATATCACATACAATGTGTTGGAGCACTATTAGATGCATGAGTGTTACTTAGTGACGTCACTTTGTTACGAAAGTAGACAAAAGATTCCAATAGAAGCGTTTCAGGCAAGGGGGGGAGGGTGAATGAGAAAAACTCTAGCTTTGGCAGATCATTTACATGGACCAAAACCTATATAAACACACTAAAGGAAAGGAAAACAATCCAAAAACATCATAGGGCCTCTTTAATATAAAGGCTGTCAATCATGAATCGGTATTTTTCCTGTTGCCCCACAAAATGAGATAATAACACCCCTTTGGAGGGTTGGTATTAAGTTAGTCGGACATGCTAAAAATGACAGCTCATAAATATAGACAAACAGTGCTGAAATTACAACATTTCTGTTGTGGTTTTGGAGAGGCCTAAACATACACTTCCCTACAAACTCCTAATATATAAAAAGGAGAATAAGAAAATTCCAAAGTTTGTTTAATTCTGCTAGGCAAACTAAGACAAATCTGCCGATTAGGGAGGTCAATTAAAATAATGCTGTGGATATTTCAGGTAAGGAGGACAGCCCTACCTATAGAAGAAGACTGTGGACTGATGAGGAGCTCCTCCTGGACCTGTTCACTGCCTGGCACCGTCTGCTGGTCACTCAGCGAGCTCTGGGAGGCGCTGACCGGCTGCGAAGACGCTTCTTGGACCTCTTCATCACTGAGCCGCTCCACTTTCACCCTCACATCTACATCCTCTGCCGGCATTGGTGACGACACCACCTTGGAGCTTTCACACGTGAGGAAGTCGCTGAGCCGCCGGCCAACCACCACCCCTGACGTCTCCGCGGTGCCCTGATCTAAACAACGAGGGCTCTCGGGGAGCTTTGATTTGTCCGAGTGGAACCTGCGGTCGATACCGAAGGGGAAAGTCCATGGGAAGGCCAGAGAGGACTCCACAGGCTGTGCAGTGCTGTCTGAGAATGACAGGGAAGGGTTGGGGATCTGAGGGGAGGTGTTGACCATCTGCGTAGTGCATTTGAGCGGACTCTCAGGCGATGCCATTGTCACAAAGCTTTTACGTTTCCGTCGCGATTCGCGGCATATAGGAACGTTTCTCTCCATCACGCTGCAGTCGGACGAAACAGGCGACACGCTGCCGTCCAGTGGCGTGAGCGCACAGTTCGATGAGGCGCTCTCCGGTGCCGATTCGTGCGGTTTATCTGCCATAATGTTGTTATTGTTGCTGTTGTTACTCGCCGTCCACAGAATGCTAGACTTCATGAACTCCGAACATGTGCTTGCAACAGCGAACATCTGCATGTAACTCGCAGCTGCCAAGACGTCGATGATATTCTCTGTGCTAATAGAGAGCGTAGACGTGTATGCATATTCCAACAGAGGAGCGAAGCCACTGACGGTCACGTGATGAAGATCCAAAACAAACTTGTCCTCCTCCTCTGGCCGGCCCACCAGTTTTGAGCGGAAGAATTCACTGCAGCAGACGAGGACCACTTTGTGGGCCAGGAAGAGCTTGTCTTGGACCCGAATGGTGACATCACATAAGTGACCTTGGTTGCGTAGAGCATTGAGCTTCTCAAGCATCTCCTGGCTGTGGGAGGTGGAGCTGTGGGTGAAAGTTTTCACCCCCATGTCAGAGTCAGTTTATGACCGTGTACAGGAAATACGTCCTGCAGAGAGATGGGAAAAGAAACAAAAGAACATTTAAAAATAAGACAAAAGCATATGAGCTGTACCTCAGGAGAACTATTCTTGTAGGAAAACTAAACATTTGGCTGTTTGGGCAAAAACTTTTTTTATTAAGCTTTGTGTAGTATTTTACATTATTACTGTTTTTACATAGCAATAGCATGTATTGTGAATACCTTACTAAACAAATTAAAACTCTTGTGGTTTAAGAACCAAGTGTCAAATGACAGATATCACAGGGGACTCTCACTAAACTCCACCATTAGAAATCAATAAAGACTAAATTAATTGTTAAATCCCACACTACAAAACATTGGAAAGATGGGATTAATTAAAGCCAACCACATTGTGGAAGGCAGTGGGTATCAGTAGAGAAAAATACTAAGGTTCCCTCTGAGGGAAAGGCAAGGGGGGGTGAAAGCAGGGTAGGGAGCACGGAGGACATTATGCCAAGTTATGTAACAACAATCAAAGCAGATGCGCAGCGATGCGAGCCAGACCCATGTGGAGGCCAGTGCACTACAGGATGCTCAGCAGCTGTCTGCGAGACATGTGGATTCTCTGAGGCATGAGATTTTCCATCAAACAAAAGCTAAAGTGAAGGGGCTCTCGCAGGGAGAGCGCACTCCCCTTTACACACACACACAGACCACAGGAAAATACTCTTGGGCTATGTTGGCCCAGTAAAGGCAAAGTGAATTATAGACCAGGGCTGCGGAGGTGCAACAGGACCACGGAACTGGGCTTGGAGAAAAAAAAACTTAATTTCCACTATGGGGGTTTCTAAAGGATAACATATCTCCTCTAGGAGGATTATTTAGCTCCATGATCTCTATTAGTTCTTCTGACCAGAAAGAATTTGGAGTATTTGAGCAATGATTCATACAAATACAACATGATATGAATTACAACTTGAAAAGAGGATACATAACTGTATTCTACTAAAGGGAATAAAACTGTGCAGTGTACAAGAAAAAAATTATAATGTTGCTTTATCTTTTACAAAACAAATAGTGGTTATACCTTGGTCTTATGCCTAGTAACTAGTTAAGACAATTCAAAATTTTAAAAGGAAATGCTGTGGCTGACATATATAACCTTATAGCGAAAAATCAATATATTGATTATTTCGATATTGAATTTCTCAAATAAGGATCTGTTGATTGTTTTGGTTTCACTTGAGTACACAAATGTACATTGTTTTGTTTTCTTACAGTATTTAAAAAAAACAAAAAAGCTATTTTAAAAAAGGCATGACTGGAAATGAATGGCATTAGTTGTAAAAATGTTATATACGTATATATCAACAAACGACATAATTAAGAGACAGCAACAACAACAGTTAAAAAACTACTCTAATTTCATACACAAATAATCATGATGGTGAAATAGCAGAGGAGGCGTATCCTTCAACCTGGTACTTTTACTCTGTTTACATCAAGTACGCAAGCAAGTGACAACAAGCGCTAGGTTGAAACAAACTGCCGAGGGCTGCACACAAACGGCAGAAAGATTGTTTAATGTATTTATGTTAGGCATGGGGCTAAGTGACTAGTGATGCTGTACAAACACGTTTGCAACAACAATCACAGTTTAGCAAACACTAGCTAAGTGTCAAGCTGTTACGTCAAGTCGGCCAGGAGACGAAAAGTGCATCCGGCTGTAACTATCAAAATAAAAGACAGGTACCCACGCCAATTATTTTAGCTTCAAAATTATTTACTTAATATAATAAATACTAGTGTTTCTTTTCAATTAATTGATAAATCGATACAACCCTTACTATAGAAACAACAGTGACGTTTTATAAAGGCGGAATAAATAAGAAGTCCATCAAACAACCTTTTATTTTTAAGGCGAATTAGCTACATTTCCGGTTTGACCGTGAATAACCATCGACGCAGACTCTCCACATTAGCTAACTACTCTTAGCTACGAAGCTATCCTAGCCGATACACACAGTATTATTATTTACCAACTTAGACACTATTAATTAGTACACAACAAAGTATCCGTATTAAAGTACACACCGCAGGGTTACAGTTATCTGACAGACAGCACGAAGGGGGTTTACCTTCTGGGATGAGGCCCTTGGTATCTGCTGGGCCTCGGGATGCAAAAGCTCAGCTGACAAAAAGCAGCGATGGTGGGAGACAGCGGTGCGCCCTGCCGCTTCGCTCCGGTCACTCACATTCCCTGCGCTTCTCAGGCAGTTGTCAGCCTGCCAGCCGCCAAACTTACATCTGAATTAACGCTCACAATAATTAACATGACAACAGGCTAAAGTTAAAAGTTGTTGAGGTGCTGTTATCATTCCTTTGTGCTCCCCTGTCTTTTCTGCGCTCTATTTGTATCCCCACAATGCAACGCGCATCTCTCACGGTACTGTACAGTAACAGGAAGTCTCACATTCTGCAACATGTACAACATAACTCAGGCACTGCTCAGACATTTGATAAAAATCACATTTATTCACACTTCTGTTTACCTGGTAATCTGATCATAACATGCTCATATCATACACACTAACATATATTTCATTTTTTATTATATTTTTAAATGTATTGTAAAATATGGATATATTGATGTTTTTTTCACTTTTCCATTCACACCTTGAACTTTGTCATACAACCATTCTCTTCAGTAAGGTGAATTATATTAATTTGTAGGTGTCTATGACACTTTTATTGTGTAGCTATATGCTTCCTGGGGAAAACAAGTGATGATTGTATGATGTTAATTCCTCTTATTGTAATGTTTTAATGCCAGACATTAAGAATATTACTATTATTATGAATGCATTTCTCCATATTGATGAATCTCTGTGAAAACACCAGGGACAGTGATGGATATACATTTCTATTCCTGATAGATTTTGATATGTTATATTTAATATATTTGTTGGACTGTTGTCTGTAACCTTAATCATTTTGTATTTGAAAATGATTAAGGTTACAGACAACAGTCCAACAAATATATAATTTGTAACTCATTTGGTCTTTAAATCTAATATGCTCCGCCAGCTGTGAAAGAATAAGACTGGTATTGAATAGGATATTGTTACACATGAACCTGTTTCTGATTCTGATCTGATATATGTCACTGTTGATTCATGTTAAATGAAGGTTTCTCCCATTCCTCTTCTGCTGAGTATGCTTTTATGGCTGTCTTTATTTAAGATGCCTGAGCAGAGAAGTGATTCCCATGTCTGAGGATTTTGCAGTAGATCTTAAGGTGTTTTAGTTGTAAAACCTGCAATTAAATACCTCGCCCAACTTTTATAAGCTGTTGACCCAACTCAAAGGATTCCAATAATCTGGCTTTCATTGGTGTGTTTAAGTGGCCAACAATGGGTTTAAAGAGTTCTCTGGAAAACATGTAAAACTTGAATATTTGTTTGCATTTAAAGGGTTATTCTGAAGTATGGCTCCTCCCAATATTGGCACATGTTTGTTGATATGTACCCACCAATCTGGAAATCCCTGGAATCTTCAAGTAATCAAGCTTTTCTTGCACAAAAGAGAAAACAAAAAGTATCATAGAGAATACGCATCAGAAAAAGAGAATCATGTATTGACATAAATGTGTTTATTTGACCATTTGTATAGACAACAATCTCAAAGACAGTAGCATCTGCCCAAATTATATGTCCAAGGTAAAAAAAATTACAAAAATAAATAGCTTAAAAAGGAAGCTGTAATAATAAAATAGTATGGTCCTTCACTGAAGGGATACAATATAAGCCTAATGCTCATTCTGTTTTGTTTTATAACATTATGTAAATTAACATCAGAATAAAAAATCTAATATACATACAAGAGTCTGAAAACATCTGTGAGTGTTTGCATATGATGCATTAACAAATAAAAGTCTGGAAACAAATACAATTAAAGATACTTTTCACATACACGATAGATAGTATGCTTACGACTTGGTAATTACACCTCCAAACAAACATTTGTAGCATGGCAAATTGTCTGTACCACTGTTCCTCTCAACGAAATTGTAATGTACCTTGGAATAAAATTAAACACCTAGGGCAGAGGGAATTTCTCTGTCATGGGTTTCTCATTATCAAGGCTAATTCACTTTACACAATGTGTAAATTCAAATTCTATCAATTGTAATACATTCTATACCTCTAGTTGGCATTGAAAAAATCTGTAGTCCTTAGTAGCACATTTTAAAATCCAAAATAATCCTGTTTGAGTGTCACTGATTAGAATTCCCACAGTTCAACACACAAAAAAAACGCATTTCCCAGAGGCTTAATACTCCAATGTATCAATCGTATGTACCGGCCTCAATACAAGACAAATGGCTCCTTTGGGCTTTGAAGGGCTTTGAGTTCTGTGGAGGACAGTTGGAGATATATTTACACTTTGCTGGTGTTGGACAGCAGGTTTCATGCCATTGCTTTAGCCCCACAATAAATGAAAGCACATTTAGAAAGACATATTGCAGATTATACCAGACTTCATCCAAAAAAGTTAGTTTTTTGTTTCTCTTTCTGGAAAAACTCACACACAGCACCTTCGTCTAACAACTATACATAGCATCACATGTACATCCTGAGGTAGATTTCCATTGTGTCTCAATAGTGGTGTCTAATGTCAACAAAACATGACAAAACGATATTCAGGCAAATTCCCATGATCTGACTAGATGCTACCAGTTAGTAATATGGACAGATTACAAGCATGGGACCCCCGGGCACACAGTAGAAGTAGAAGGCTCTTTTGGTGGTCACTTTGTGTCAACTTGTGTCTCTTCGAGGTGGTTTTGGGTCTATTTGTGTTTTTTATATGTCTCTTTGTGGCAATTTTGAATGTCTGTAGTTGTTTTTGTCAGTTAGTGTTTGGTATATGTCTCCTTGTGGTTCTTTTGTGTCTTCTGGTTTATGTTATGTTATGTTTTTTCTGTGTGCTCATTTTGCTTCTGTTTGTGGTCACTTTGATGTAATTTGTGGTATTTTTGTGTCAATATGCGGTCATTTTTTGTCTCTGTGGTTGTTTGTGTCTCTTGGTATTCATCTTGTGTCTTTTGGTATTTGTTTTGTGTTTCTTTCTCGTAATTTTGCATCCCTTTGTGATATTTTTTGGGTGGTTTTGAGCCTACGGTTGTTTTGAGTTGTCATTGTGTGCCTTTTTGGTTGTTTGTCTGTGCCTGGAGAGCCCATCCAGTAATCCATCCATGGTTGGTAAATGCAGTCGGACCAGTGAGGCAAAGTTCAGTATACTCATGTTCTTCATAAGCATTCTTGGTTGAGACAGTCTCCGGAGACTGGATCTGGGATTTTGTTCAGATCGCACTTCTCTGACACAACAATCTTCCCAGTGTAGTCTATGCACACAACGCTGCGGCGGCGCTCACCCTGGCCACAAGTTCGTGAGCAGACGGACCAAGGTCCCATTTGCCAAATGGGGCATGGCACATCCCCACAGGGCCTGATATCTACAGGCTTAAGGTCTCTGTCACAATGGCTGGAAAGGAAGCCTGCGTTGTCTCTGCATTCAACGTTCCTCCGGGACCATCCGGAGCCACAGCTCTTGGAGCACTCAGACCACTCCCCTAGCATCCAGTCAGGTACGCCAAACGGATGGATCATATGCAAAGACGGTGCAAAGGCCTTCCTCTCCTTTGATTTGTTGAAGCTCACATCTCTAGGGATGAAAAAGGTATATTTGACCTTGGGAGGGTTGTCGTCCCCTGCAGTGGCTAGGAGTTGGATGGTGATGGCCTCCTTCAGCTGCCTGAAGCTCTGTATCCTCTCCAGCGTGGTGGAGGAGCCGCTGTACTTCAGCACAGCGCCCAGCACAGGAATGTCCTGCTCCACCGTGGATACAGAGAAGTTACCGTTGAGGATGTAACCGCCACCCTCTCTCTTTACAGCCAGGTAATTCCCATCATGTTTGATTCCTCTGTGGCTCCGCTGTTTGATGTCAATGTTCGTAGCGCCAACAGGAATTGTGACAATGTCGCTGTATCCATAGCTGGTGGAGAAAAGACAGAACTGGATTTAGATAATTTACCCTCTTTTTTATCCTCCCTTAAATTAATAGCTAATTATTTGGGTCTGATAGCTATCTTCCCTGGACCCGAGCTCTTTGAAATGCTCAAAAATACGGCAACACCTATAAATCTAACTACTTTATGAAATTCCTTTTAGATTTTAGCTAATATGCTAACAAACAGAGCTAGGCTAGCTGACCCCCATTTTTCAGTTTTGCGCTATGATAGCTAACCAACTGCTGGCTGTAGACTTTCATTTACCCAGAATGACCCTGATCAAAAGCCACAAACTGAAACCTGTTGGTCAAACAATAAAGTAATTCTGTATACTACGTGTTGCTGTAGCCTAACCTTTTGAGACTTTTTCCCCCGCTCCATGCACCTTGGAAGTAGTTAAAGTAGTGCCAGAGATCCCTACTAAGCTATTAAAGTGGTAGGAATGTTCTCTAATACTCAGGTCGTCAAAGCATTCAGGCTAAATAAATGTTAATAAATGCCTATTAGCAATCCTAGGTAAGAAAGTGATTAGTATTGGTCCTCTGATGTATCTCTCAGAAATACGGAAAGTGTTTTTGATTTCATTATCAGGTAACTTTTTTATTGCTATGTTTGTTTTGTATCCTAGCTTACATCTATAAATATATAAATAGAGAAACTATTTGTTTTATTGGCCACTGGTTGTTGGCAGTGTAGGAATTCGATTGTTCTTCCTGGAAACCCTCTAGAGAATATAAAGAGAAAAATCATTTCCAAATTACATAAAGTAGATCATGTTTTTGAATCGGTTTGTTTGTTTTTCTGTCTGTCTATGCAGGGTTATGGAAAACTGCTGGCCTGCTTTCATAAATCATGGTGGAGGAGTGTATCATTTGCCAGGGAATAAATCACTAATTAAGTTTGGAGCAGATTCGGATCATTGTGTGCAAACAAGCAATATTTTTCTATCATTCTAACAGCCATTCTTTTTTCCATGTATTTGTCCCTTTAAAAATAACTGCTTTCAGTGCTGCAAAACCTTTCCATCAAGATAAGCAAGAGGAAGCAGCGTTTTCGATGCTACAATCTTTCATCAGATTAGAGAATGTCAAAACTATAAACAGTCAAATATAGCACTGATTTTACATCTGAATTGTTTTGGTAGCTAGCTTCTTGTTCTGCTAGTGCGTTGCCCTCGTTTTTTCACTACAAAATGATAGGCAAAACCTTCTACTGTAAAAGCCTTTTTCACTCAAAAATGAAATCAATCTACACTGAATTTGTTATTACTTTCATTTTCATATACCAAGGATTTTCGGAGCACTTACGTTGCTTTGTTGTAGGAGCCTGTGATCTTTCGACAAGTGAGCCCACTCCCTCCACACACTCCACACTTATCCAATCTGTTGTTGGACCCAATCACTTGGTCGCAGCCGGCCTTCACACACTGGCCTTGGACACACACCGATGTGGTGTCAGGGCCACAGGTCGTCCCATCAATGACCTGCAGGAACGCAGCAAGTAGAGGTTGTTAATTATTTTAACAAAAGTCAAGCGTTTTTGATCAAAGTGTTCTAAATAGAAGTAAAAATGCATGTGTTTCGGAAGTAGTAAGAATAGGACGACAAAAATGAGACTTGGGATATACTGCACAGGTTGTGTGACAGGTTGTTCTGATGTAGTTTTGATGTTGTTAGGCCACCCCTTGTTTACTTTAATTCATCAAAAAATAGGATGATGAATTGATAGGAGTGGAGTATTCCTTTAACAAAGGTCTTTTGAAAAGCTTTTAACAATGACTCTAACAGGTCCACAAAAAGAGAGAATGTGGACTTTGGGTTATTGGTCAAACTCCTTTTCGTAGGTCAAGAAAATCTTGACTGAAAGAATAATTGTGTTCAAATAAGTCTTTGAATGGGGTTTTCGCTTGAGCTTCCACATAAATAATGCATTTTCTTTTTTTTCATAGTTATATTAACTCAGGAAAGGCCAGGTTTCCATGTGTCATGTGAAATAATTTGTCAGTGCAAAACAGATAATAACATTAATAACAATGGATTAATGAATTTATAGTTTCATGTGATATCAGATTATATCTGCATATATTTCTTTACTTTAGCAGAAATTAGTTGGCCACAGCATTTTGAAAACAATACAGTCGATCAGGACTGCGCGTCTCAGAAATCAGCCTTACTTTAGAGCTTTATTCAGTACACTTCTAGAGAAGCTTTACGGAGACCTTTGACAGCAATGGATTCCTTAGATTTGACAGTGTATTATTACATTGCTTAGTTGAATACTCAATTCTGATGGGTGACATTTGGACATTCCAGGGGTTTGTTTAATATTCAGACCTCCAGTAAGGAGGACGCTCTGACTAATGTGCAGACATATCAATCCGCAGAAAGTATGGTCAATTTTACGTCAGTTGTGAACACTAAACATTAGTTTTCCTCCATCAGTGAATACCATGGAATACATTTGATTAATATTATATTTGTGGAGAGCACGAAATGGAAAGAGGTTAGAGACCATCAATCTGTTGGTGTTCTTTTATTTATTTTCACTATAGCTTAAAAATGAGTTTGCTCCTGCTCTGATACTCACAATTATGTACTTTAAGGATGGTTGTGTTCTCAATCAATTACAATACAAGCTTTCATGTCGAACTGAGTTCTAAAATATATATTTCACCATTGAATGTGAATATGTGAAAAGTATAATGGTTACGTTTGAGCTGTGAGTGCATCTGCTGTACCTTGGGTTCGAACACCTTAAATTCACTGCTGCCCCTGGCCCTGCAGAACAGCTTGCATCTGTCTCTGGGAGAAACGCCGGCGTACTTTGGGATCCACTGTTTCATATTCCCATTGTAGTCCAGGTAGTTAGGGCTGTTGTACATATCACACTGCTCCTCTCTGAAACTCTTTCCTAAGGTAAAGGAGTAAAGATTAGTGTACAATACACTGAGGTCTACTATGGAAATGAAATCATTCAGATTCATAAAAAAACCTAATGTGCATTTAAGACAATTATACAAGATCATTTCAGTACAAATAAGAATCAGAAGAAGAAATATAAAGCATATCATTTAAAAGGTCAAATGTAAATGTCACTATTAAAATCCCCAAAAATACTAAAAGTGTCAAAAGAAATGAATCAGTAACCTATTAATAATGAATTGATCCATGAGACGACATCTCTACAGAAAGGGTGTGAATTGATTCTACACAGGAATGCATGATCTTTATCATTTCATTATTATTGCATGTTTCCATGGTTTTATTGTATTTGTCTACCTTGCCAAAAAGGTCTGGTTAAACCATTAAATATTTGTCAAGACATCTTTTTTTACCTCCTTCAAGAAGGTTAGGTTTTCAGCTTTGTTTGTTTCTTTCTCTGTCAGCAAGATTACAGAAAAAAACTAGTGGAGGAAAATTCATGAAATCTGTTGGGAGGATATAGCCTGTTAAATGATACAGTGGATCTGATTCACAGAGGCGGATACACACATTATTTTTCACTTTCATTAACATTGCAAAATAGGAAATAGGTCTGCACACTACATTTGCCCTTGTAGTTATTATATTGAATATATGATATGTATATGTAAAACCCATCTATTTCGATTGTAACTTGCCAAAAAAATAAAAGGGAAAAAAAAGCACCTAAAAAAGTTACTTTAGGCCTTGAAACTAATTCACCAGCATTTAAAACGGTATGACTTCCTTGAAGTGAATATATCTGCACGTTCCTTGTTGTTTGGAGTTTGAATCTTTATGGTTTTTACACTTTGTAAGTCACTTGTAAGTCGCTTTGGATAAAATGTAATGTAATGGAGTGTATAAAATCATTCAGCATGCTTGAAGCTTTGTTTTTAAAACCTGCCTATTGCTTATTCTCACCGTTGTCTTCGTCACAGGGCTGCGTGTTGCAGGACTGGTACCGAACCCTCTGTCCCTCACAGTACTTTCCTCCGTTCTGCGGGATAGGTTCAGTGCACTCCCTGTAGGAGAACTCCACCCCCCCTCCACACGTCCTGGAGCACTGCTGCCACGGTCCCCACAAACTCCAGCCGCCGTCCACAGCCACCTGCGGTACAACACAGCGAGGGAAAAGGAGGGAAAAGAGCAGTCAGAGTAGGTGGTTAGAGCTCAGTGCCAAAGGCAATCTCAGCTGTGTAGCCTTAACCACAGTCTGGGCTTCTGGGTTTGAGGCCGCACAGTGTGCTGGCGTGCCGCGACTCCAGGCTAAATCTGTGTTGAAGTCCGGCACGCGCATGCTGTCTGCCTCTGCCCGCATTCCTGCCACATGTGTCACTCACCACTAGTGGAACCTGCCATGCTGCAGCTTTGGAAGGCATCATTGAAAGTGTGTGTGCATATGTGTATGTGTTTGAAGAGTTAGTGTCCTTTTCCAGCAGTTTATGAGTTTGGACCAGCTAACATCCCAACTGCCAGCACGTCTGGGTTGATAAACAGATGTATGATCATAACACAAGAAGCAGATATCAAGGTGAGCAAGGTAAAATGAAACACTGAGACTTATACATGTTCTTTTAGGAAATATAAACAGACATTATGAAGCAACTTGGTTTAAACTTACTGAATTCCAAGTAAGTATATTCATAAACAGTCACTTGTGCTTTTCATTTCAGTCACTTGTGCTTTTCATTTATGTAAAACTACTTAAAACTGCTACTTCTGTAAGACACTGTGTCTTTGAATTGCGACAGCCCGGCTAACTAGGATGTTTTTTTCCCCTAAAACAACAGATTTCCAATATAAATGTTGTTTTGCGTTGGTGAATAACAATCCTTTTATGGTTGGTTTGGTGCTTTACATTGCATTAAGTTTTAGATGTAAAATGTTTCCTTAGCACAAAAAGGACATCTTCTTATCATTCACTACATAATGTAGGTTGCAAGTTCATTTAGACTATTTCCAGGATTTGCAAAACAGAGGGTCAAACCTATTACATTTGTCAAAAATAATTCTGTATCAAAAACCCAATGTGAAAACTTAAAACATTGAAAACCTGTTTTTGTTTAAAAAAACTTCTCTAAAAAGAATCCAAAAGGTTTTTGCCAACAAATTTGGTAACTTTTTTGTAAAATGCAGTGCACTTCAAAGGAAGTTACTCATCTAAAAAAAATAGGACAAGATGTTGGTTTTAAAAGCGTTCTGGTTTCCCTTAGAATTCCAAGTAGTAGGCCTATTGACCAATCACGGTTAAGCAGATTGAATACAGGTTTACAGTCGTCTCAAGAGGAATTAGCTTTGTATTAGCTTAGCTAATCGGTTGTAGACTTTGTCCCTTGACAACTCAAACTTTATTCTAGCATCTTAAATTGATTATCTGACCTTAATCAATGACTAACACATGGAAGAGGCAGTCTTGGCTTGAATATCCTTTAAACAGACACCAGAACCTCCAAAATATTGTCTGTAGTTCCCTGAGTCATATCATTATTAGACTAAAAATAGCAGATGGTTTTAAAGTTGGTATGTGACTAAAACACCGATTTGTATTGAATGGCTGTCACTGTATCTACAATTTAAGTCTAGAGGAAAATGATGAGGGCTAAAAGTTGGGATAACAGCACAAGAAGGAAGAAATTCAGAAGTCAGCAAACTTCTAAGTTTGCGAACATTAGCTAACATTAGCCACCATAAGTCATACCAGACCAACTAAAGCTGTAGCACCGAACCCCAGAGTGTGTTGAAGGGAGAGTTTTATTGTTAATGACTTCAAAATGTGGAAGAACACAGAAGCAGACTTACCAAAGGCTGCATCACGTCCTGAGTGGGCATGCACTCTCCGTGGAGGCAGGACCCGTTGAGGCTGCAGGGGGTCCCGTCCGCCCAGGGCAAGCTGCCGTTCTTGGTGGAGCACTGCTGCGTCCCGTCCTCCTGACACCACAGCTGGCTACAAATATCACTGTCTGAGGAGTTGGGGCATTGGACAAACTCCTCTCCAAACATGTGCTGGCACTGCTGGTCCAGGCTGTACTTGAAGCCCGGCAGCTCGCTCGGTAACGGCATGGTACTCTCTGTTACATCCAGCAGGCAGTCCCCTATGGTCAAAACACAGAGAAAAGAAACACTGCATGAGATTATAGTGTGGTTTATGGGGATTAAGGACTTTGGGTGGCATGACAACATTGGGAAATTATTCAGGGCAAAAATGGATAACGTCACTTTTATAGGCATCCTAGGGTTTTGAATCTTGACATTTGGTAGCTATTTCAAATCAGAATGCTTTCATTGTCCTCACATGAATCTCTGTTACATTCAATAAACTTTTGTTTCTTTAGTGTTCAATGACGTCCGCAGTTTGGAATGAACACTCTTAGCCACACACGTTTTTTATTCAAACTGATAAAGAACATATTTTGCTGACACCAGCTGTTGCTTTTGGCCGAGGAGGTGAAGAACAGGAAGAATTCTGTTGCATGACTCATAGGGAAAGAAGGTTCACTGATAGGTCTAGCAAGGATACAAACAAATGTAACATACACAACCAGGGATGGAGAGAGGGAAGCTACATTAAGAAACCGAAAGGGAGTTAGGAGAAGGGGATGTGGAAATCGAGGGCACGATAAACTATCCCTACAACCCATAATTTGAGGGGAGCGACATGTTTACACAAGAAAGCCATAGTTATAACAGAAGAGGAATAACATTATTTTTTATTCGTCTCTGAATCAGCCCTATTAAGAGAGACAGTAATGTGAAAGAGACGTCCATATTGGCTGCTTAGCTTCTGATCTAATCAGTGCATGGGCGTCGCAGCCATTATATGAGGGTGGGACAAGTCCCCCCCACTTTTTCAAATGATTAGTTTAGACCCCCCCACTTTTACTATGCCGAAAGTCCGTGAATCGGTCTATCCACTCGCCGCACTTTGTAGAGCGCTGTGTCAGTGCTTCATTATCAAATCCATTCCACTTGCTTATTGACATTGTCATTCAGTATGACTTGTTATGATTCAATGTGAAAGAGTATACTGCTCAATAAAAAAAAAAATTCGTGGGGGAGGACCCCCACACCCCCAGTTAAAAATGTCCCCCCCACATTCAGGATGCTTCCTACGCCCATGATTCAGTGTGTAATTGCTAGTATGCTGGGAAAAGAAACTCAAATATTTCTTACCATGTCCATTGTCAAAGAACTCTGTGATGTAGAGAGCGCTGCAGGGAGACCAAGGCGCGGTCTTGTTGAGGCTGACAAACAGAGGAGCCATCAGGTGATGACCTCCCAGATCTCCAAACAGCCTCTCACAGGTCTTGGAGTCATCATGAGGCATACTCAACACATGACCTGCAATGGTAATAATGGGAGACACAGTTTCACAGATGCACAGAAAAGTGGTTCTGAATGACTGGAAAATACTTTAAGGCTACATACCTACCCTTAAATAATAAATGTAAACTTACCGAGCTCGTGAGCAGCTGTGAAGGCAGCTTGCAGGCCGTTATCCTCGATAACTGAGCAGCTTCTCTTGGGATCGCACATCGTTCCAACATCGGCCACACCCAAAGTGTCGCAGCTCTTCTGTCCGCAGATGTCCTTCAACACAAATAACACAGAAAAAACATTGAAACTGGAGCAAGAAAGGTCATATAGAAGAAACAAGATATATATACATACTGTTCTTATTCATTGTTCATACTTATACCTATAAATATACATGCTTCCGATACAACAAACAGAAAAACATATGGCTTACTATTATGAAGAATGAAGAAATTAAAATATTGCTGTCATTCTGCATAAAAAATGACCATATGGGCTTCTGTTTGTTGCAGGGAGAGAGTGACTTTCTGGGCGATGGGCCTTTGGAACGATGGGCATTGTTTTCAGAAAACAAGGGGATTTTGGAAAAATGGGACTATTAGGACATTTTCCGGACAATTGTGGTTTCGTAATATTGGGCCTTTGGAACAATGGGCAGTCCGCAGAAAGCCAGGATATGTTAGGCAACCTTTAACAAATTCAGCCTGGGAGGATAGGTGTGTTTTATTTATTTTAAAAACGGATTCAGCACTGCAGCGGCTTGCACTTCACTCCTCGTATTGCTATAAGTAACTCAGTAAGATGTCATAGACTACTCCACTGTTTGAGGTTACGTTGCAAAAACAGATTTGTATGCTTGACATTTCTTAAAACTATGAACATTTTTCTTTACCCACTCGGTATTATGTCTTTTCAAGGTTACCGTGTAAAACAAATGTGTTTGCCAGAATGCTACTAGGGCTTTTGCTATATATTGGCTATGTACACCTAGCACAGCAGAGGTTAGGATTAGGGTTGGACAATAATCTCCAGTGGCATACAGTATGTCAATTACAAACAGTATGTACTGTGAATGGTATCTGCCTGTGTACCATGAGTAACATACAATTTCTAAGTACCATAAGCCAGTAGAACCACAGCGGCATTGCAAAAATGAACAGTGACAAGCATATCACTTAATGTAGAATAGACTTATGCCAATAGAACAAACATATCATGAGAGATGATGAGACACTTCTGTATTGGAACCAATTCAACAATGTAATTCATATCAGTGTAGGCCAGGGCATTTTCATGGTCAACCAGTGTAGCATTCACAAATATTGGCTCTAACCACTGTTCTGACCCTGAATAAGGACTATCTCCCTTAAAAGGAGTGCCCATTTGCTTAGAAACAGCTGGCAAAGTGAACTATCAAAGAGTAAAGACATTATTCTGTCAAATGTTAAATATATTAAGAGTATGGGCAGCCCTTTCATTGTTATTTTAAGTATTCGGATGGCGGACCCTCATTGCTTATTTGTGTCCAGTTGTTTTTCTGTCACTCTTTAAGAAACAAATCAAAACATGTTGCTCAGTGTTTCCGTCATAAAAAAGCAAATAAATAAACTCAGCATGCAGCTATGACCTTAACTGTGGTTTATCAAAAATCCTTCCTTGCTCCATAAGACGCCTGGCTGTGTAGGACGAAGACGGACACGTCCATGGCCATTGCCTCAGCCCAAAAAAAACCCACAAGGCACAACCCTCTGTGATTCAAAACACATCTGGACTTGGAGCTGCGTTTTGAACGCTGCTCAGCGTCTGTTCGTACACCTTGTTCCACAATAGCATCGGTCACTCACATGTGCAGACACAAAGTAAGATGTAGGGTCAAAGCACAAGCATTTGCATTTGTATAGCTTTAGCAGACATATGTACATTTGCCGAATGCAGCATAAGACCACAAAAATGCACAAGAATAACTGTTTCCACTGAATGCAACAGAGTGTACAGTTTCACAACAGCCAGTATTAGCAGCAGCATTCTTATTGTGGGATATATGGCACACTGTTTCAACCCAGACAAGCAGATCATTTTTAAAGAGCCTTAATCATGTCATGGCTGATTTGTGGCGGCACTAAAGTTAGCTCATCCACAAGGAGCCTTCCGTCCTCCCCATTTCAAAGCACATCTCCGCTGAAATGGAAAAACAAACACAAACAGGGTTCATGTGAATGATGGCAACAAATCCAGCACAAGACTGCAGAAGCCCATATGTTCTATTCATCATTTGCTCGATCAATTTGGTCAGATCTAATGTCTTTCAACCTGTCATCGAATCAAGCTGCATCCAGGTCTATATAAATGTACTTGGCTGATGTGTTGTGTGCTAACACCTTGTCAACATGCACTTACCGGGTGGAAAAAAGCAGCCAAATACAGTCATAACAAGCCAATCACAAGTCCAACCCTTAGGACTGCTGAACTTATTTCCTGTTGAAGCATCCATAAAGCACACTGTTTACTCTCTGCTGACATTTCCCCAGCTTGGAAAAGTTTACAACTATTCCATCTTGACGATCCCTTTTCAGCATCCTTAGTTCACCCAAAGAGCCAGAAAGGCTTTCCTGAACCACACCTTGTTTCCCTTTTTGGGTAGCTTAAAGAAAATATGTTTATAATTGTCCCAAAGCTGAGAATCTGGCACAACTTGCCCTAAAATGCACCTGCGTTACTGTAAAATACTTTGGCTTCAAGTCATTGTTGTGTGGTTTAGTTTGCTGTTCAGAAACCACACTATGTACCACAGCTGGCCTGGGACTGAATCCAGCAGGGATTTATTTGTGACTCATCCTTGCTTCCTTGGGCTATTTCCTTCTGAATGGAGAACAAAATATTCCAGACTATCATGGGTGAGTGCTTTATCCATCTTATAGTACACTGTAAAGCACTCACAACATTGTTTGTGTTGTTTCTTACCTAACAGTCCGGCTTATGCTCTGAAGAAAGAGTCCACAATCATATCAGATATTTTTTACTCATACCGATTAGTTTTGAAGCTGTATTTATCAAGCGTGGTTGATATATTTTTGGCCTTGTAAAGTTGTTATGGCTCTCTTTTTTTCCCATCGAAAGAATGTGATTCCAATACTCACTTTTATTTTGTTTTTGTCTCTGCCAACTCTCGAGGGAAATATCTGCTCTTTATTTGCTAAATGTTACACAATATTTACGACTAACTTTGTCCGCCTGCTGTTTATTGCTGAGCAGGTACAGTCTATCAATTTTGTTTTTTTAAACTGCGTCCTTTTAATGTTTGCTATGGATGTAGTAATTTGGAAGGGTTAACAAGGAAGTCCAGGTCATACACTGAAAACTGAAATGCTGACTTGAATCACATGTATTATGTCAACAAATCAGGTCAGTTAAAAGCAATAGAATTAAAGTTTAACCTAATTTATATTTTTGATTTAACTAAATAGTATGGCTTTCAACTAACATAATACATTTAATTAAAGTCAACGTTTTTTAGTGTAGTACAAAGACTGATAAAGTCTGTGTCCTGTGTGAACCCAAATGCAACAATGTCATTAATGTGACAAATTAATCTGCTGAAGAAGATAGTGGAAGCTTTGACGTTAAGTAGACCTTTAGTCAAGATTTTTTTTTGTCAAACTACCTCTCATAGGTGAATAATCAACTCTCAAACTCACCACAATGTCTCTCCTCAAATGATTGTGACACTATTTGTAGATGATGGTATGTTTTATCCAGAGACATTACCAACCATTCTACTGCTTTGAGAAGAAGCTAAAGCAGCTTTGTCATTGGCCCTCACCTCTCTGGTGAAGAGCATGGCAGTGTCATAGTGCTCTGGATGCCTCTGGCTCGGCGGGTTGAAGAGCTGCTGCCAGGAGCAGAAGTTCCTCAGAGCAACCCCCCCGTTGCTGGAGACCTCCGGGCCGACCTCCTCTTCTTCCACCACCAACATCTTAACCACCACTATGTTGACCGAGTTCTTTATGCTGGGGTGCTTGTAAAGCTGGGCAGCCATTGACATCAGGGTTAGAATGTAGTGCTGCGAGAGGGGAGAGACAGGACACAACATTTAAAGAGTTTAACTTCCATGAACATGAACTTCATTGCTCAAGGCTTTTAACCAGTGTTCACATCCATGTTTAATTAAAGAACCAAACGAAGGTCAGGCACTGCTTCGATCAATTTTGCATAATATTATGTCTGTATCTCTGCTTGAACAGACTAAAGCCCAAACAATTTAAAGTTTTCTGTCGTAAGATGATGATATTTGGGCAACAAAACGTTATAATATATCATTAGTCATTATTTGTTTCCAAATAGACTTATAATCTGAGTGTTTGGGTCTAACTTCCCACAGAACATTGCTCAGTTCATAATAATACAAATGCTAGTCTTTCATTAATGGGCCGTATGCTCAATCACCATTGTGTTAACACATTTGGCAGTAGATAGTGACGCGTTCGACTAAAATCCTGAGGATAATTGCTTTGACAAACATTTTGTGTTTCTTAAGAGACTTGAAATTGGTAATCAAAGAATTGTCTGGCACAAGTGAACAGCACCTCTTATCATAAATGACCCTAACTCTAACCCTAATGCAAGGGAGACATTTTTTTGTCTAATTTTTAACTTTAAGACAAAACAATAAATGCAAATAAACAATCTCCATGTATATGATTAGTTTTTTCACTATGACTCTCATGATATGTATTGTATATATACCGTACAGTATACTGCTCCTACTCTGACACATGCATTTATCCTGCTAACTTCACAAGTATTGCATGTAAGCTTTAAAATTGCCAGACATTTTTAGACACACTCGAGTCATGTCACTTAGCCTTGCAACAGTTTGAGGAAAACAGATCCAAGATTTAGGCCAACTTGTCTTTTTCTGTAAAGAATTCAGTAACGTAACTTTTTGGCTGTATTATCTGTAAGCTCTGCCTCCACATTTTTTGTGCACTTCACTATGATTGGGTCTTGGGCCATCCTGACGGGCTGGGTTTTCCACAGAGCTGTCAGAGTTGTTTTAGTGGAGGGCTGGTAAATCACAATGTGGGACACTGTGCCATGATGTATCGCAACGTCTTCCATCAGCCTAGCTGCACTCACTCTTCTCTTCCTAGGGTATGATGACGTTCCCGCATGAAAAGTTTTTCCACATGTGCTACACGAGCCACATGATGTTGATTTTTGCCTGGGAACTCTAATCACTAAAACACCCCTGCTCAAACAAAAACAAAAGGTAATGACATTTGAGCGAGTCTGTTTTGTAATTTGTAAAAAGCTAATTGAAATTCAACTTGTCCGTCTAACCTTTGTCCACCTGAACCTGTTTTCTAGCCTTTAGATACTCACTTAGATAACTTGTTTTGGGATGAGGCAGAGGGTCTGGCAGCTGAGGAGTTTGCTAAGTACAAACAGACTCCAGACTGTGGCAGGATCACAGATTGTTCTACTTTTGTTCAAATAAATCTAGAGTTAAGCTCTGGATTGAAAGAGGACTGATATTATGGATGGAGGATAATTTCAGGATTTTTTTTGTATTCTATCACTATCCATCATATTTATTTGTTCAATTTAAATATTGGATGATTTGGATAAATTAAACAAAGTCATGAAAAGGAGTTAATCCAAATTCTATTAGATATTGTAAGCCTTGTGATTTGTGAATATTCACTTCATGACGCTGAGGCTCTGCTGCCAAATCGTGACCAAGTTCTCAGGAATGTGCTTCTGCATTGTTTGCATTTTTTTTGCCTGACCTCTTTCTCAGCCTGTTGAAATCAGGGAGCCCATCGATTTCCTCCCAAGCCCCCTTAATGCCAAAATGTGTTTCATAAAGAGGCACATAAAATCCGATTCCTGCACTGTATGTGTTGGCTTTGAATACTTGCAAGGAGGATGATGGAACGTTTGTTTATGTGACAGATCTAACGATTGTTTGGGTTCCTATCAACAATGTGTGCAGGGAAAAAAGTTGATCGTGTCTGACCTTTATTTCATCTCCGAAGAATTGGGTCATAGTTGAGTCTGCCACAACCAGGGTCTCTATGAAACGTGGTGCGGAAACAAAGCGTCTCCGGCGAGGTTCCCTCCTTTCCCCGTTGTGCTCCCCCGCCGCCGCCGCCGCGTGATCAAACAGGAGGGGAACACCGTGGCTGTTTGTGAATGTCCTCCTCTTGATGACATGCAGATGCTCGGCAGCGTCTGGCCCCAGGCCGCCGCGGAGTTTGGGCTCAATGAAATACTCTTTCCCCTCCGTTATAAAGGAGCCAAAGATGCCGGCGCACAAACTGACAGCCACCACCGAGCTCTCATCGTGGTCTACATTCCCCGAGTAAAAACAGCTCCTAAGATGTCCTTCACTCTCCTCTGTCTGGTTCATGTATTTGTGGAGATCTGCGACAGGCTGGGCACCTGAAGCGCTGCGTAAAGCGCCAACATCTCTGGCTTTGATGCGCTGTATGGTGAACGAAGGCGCGATAAAGCTGGTATCTGGAATAAGATTAAGTGTCAAATCCTTGCCAAATGCACTGAGGATAAACCTCGGCTGCTCCTCACTCCTTTTCCAAAAGCGACCACTGATTCTTCCATTTATCCGGACAGGTACAATATCCTCTGATTCAAAAGGAGTTGAAAGTGCAGCGTTCATTACGACCAGGAGTAAAAACATCAAACACACAGTGGAACACATCTTCTGCAATGGAAATTACACTGACGAGTGGTAAAAAAATAAAGACTTTATTAGAATTAATGTCCTTGATCTCTGGTAAGTGGCGCGTCTTCTCCAATCGATATCTCCTCAGGTCGGGAATCTTTTCAAAATAAAATAGATTGTCCAGCGCTGTAAAGCCAATCTTGGTCAAACTATTTAATTTCAGTCTGTCTGAGTTGTCGTTTCTAATTCACCAAGCAAGCTAAGTCTTGTTGTGCCACTCACCAGCACCGCTGCAGTCTGGACACATCGGGGGTATTTATACTTTCTGCTCTTCCCTGGACATGAGGGGGTTTATTTTTGATATCCTCGGTTGCTGGAAATTCTCCTCCCACTCGCACTTCATGAGATACTCGCGGATAAAATGGATCCAATGAGAATAGGCCGACACTCCCCCCTTCTGAAATAGCTTGACAACCATGCTCCTATTATTAACCCAGCGTGCTATATGGCAGCGGCAGGACATCTATACTACGCATAGCTGGAAGTCCGCTGCTTGGGTTATTTCGGAGCCTTGTGTGAGTGGCAGGCTCCGACAGAGCCCGGAGCCCCCCAAGGCCGGTCTGCTTTATCCCTGCACAAAGGAGCACCGCTGGACAGAGAAAGGCACCGAGTTTGCATGGAACTGACCGCCACCTTGAACCCTGGGAAATGTTTAAACATATTGGTAAAGCTAAAGGATATATGATGTTATTATTCTTTCATTAACCATAACCCCCCAAAAAAGAACATATGTTTGAAATATAATAATAACAATAATAATAATAATATAATAATAATAATATAGGCTAATAATAATAATATAAACCTTATTATAAAAATACAGTTACAAAGAACATTATTATTTAGTTATGTTTTCATATACCATAACCCATAGAAAAAGTTAAATGATAATAATAATCATAGTAATTATAATACAAATAAAATAATTATGTATTATATAGCACTTTTCAAAACACAGTTGCAAAGTGTTTACAATTTAAAAAAACGAACACAATTTAATCACGAGGACAATTAAAGGAACTACAAGCCACCCAAAACTAAAAGAAAAACATAGTTATTCAAACATAAACATTTTTTATATACAAGCAATTCTTAAAAGTATATAGGTGCAAGAACACGGAGCAATTTCTGAAACAAATCGATTTTTTTTAAGTGAAATTATATTTGATTTATTACTGCAGATTTTCCTTTTTTTTTCTTCATGATGATAACTAAGGTTTTTCTAAAGGGCTACTGCTGTATTACGATAATAAAAACGTGTTCTTCCTGGAACCATGTAAATCACTACATTGATACTGTGTGTAAGGAGAGTGCCATCTCTTTAAACAATAACAATGGTTCTGGAGGTGCATTTTCACACATTAACCACCAGGTGGCGCCAGAGTACAACATACCTGTTCAGGCGCTCAGAGGAATTGAAGCTGCAGTGAACATTAGGTGCTGCAGACAGGTGTCGCTCTTTACCTGCACTCCACTTCGCGTGTGCCTTTAAACTTTGTTCTTATGCATAAGGATATGCAGAACAAAATGTATGTGTTTCTGTGCATGTGAGTGGATACTCCTTTTATGTTTTTATTTTTTATTTGACAAATTCAAATATTTACGTCTAAAAATACATTTTCTGGAAAGAAAAAAAACAAGTGGAAAGTACATTTTATGATTTATTTTTCGATTGTGTAAAGTTATGATGCAGGTGGATTAGTTTGAAATGCACGTTTAAAAACTTAAACTCTTGTATTTTGGGTTTTGTTCCTTGTGTGTTTGCTCACTGTCTGTCTTCCTCACAGTGAGTCTGGCGGTGGGAGGGGAATGATGCTCTATAGCTCCTGTCACACATGCGGTACAGCAACAATAATATTTGGAGAGTTACAAGTGGCTGCGGTCTGCAGCTCAAACCGAGACGCATGACCAATGAGCTCTCTCTCTCTTGCGCACGAACCCAGATTTCTTTTGACAGACATCATCGGTGTTATACTGTATGTGCGAATTTAAAGATCAGCCGTGCAGACAAGTTGGTGGCCAGAGTGGAAACGGTGCAAGATGGGAGAGAAGCTGGAAGTCAGTGCAGACGCAAGCTGCGCTCCGTGCCATTACGCATAACTTTTGCTGCACCGAAGCTGAAATAGAGTGGACTTTCTTGAGCAAGATGGCTATACTCATCAGTTCATTGATTATATTAACAAAGTTCCTGCTTTATTTGAACCCAGCATATTGCATGGAGGTAGATTTTTGCATCCCTGTGCGTGTGGATCATCAGAGGCACGAGAAGCATCTGCACCGGCGCGCGGAGGAGATTGAGGAAAGACAGATCGTTTTCAGACTAAGTGCATTCAAACAGGAATTTTACCTCCAACTCTCGCCGGACTCTAGTTTCCTTGCACCGGGCAGCTTGCCACTTGAGAGCAGCTCCTCAGCATCCAACGAAACCTCTGACCTACGGGAATGCTTCTACTCCGGGAATGTCAACGCGGAACCGGACTCATTCGCCGCGCTCAGCCTGTGTAAAGGTCTCCATGGGGGGTTTTCTTATAACGGTATGGAGTATTTCATCAGCCTGACTGGCAGTGAAGACGCTGCGTCTGGATTTGGAAACTCTTTCGACAGGACGCACATCATCCGCCGCCGGAGACGCGCTGCGCACTCGGGTACTAACTTCACCAGCAGGTGTGGAGTTACACCTGACTCCAACTTCAACATTTCACTGGAGAAATACAAGCACTTGGGCCAACTGGAGTTTGATGGCTTAACCGAAACTGTGTTGAAAACCTTGGGGAGGTCCAAGAGATTTGCCTCCATCCCAAGGTTTGTGGAGGTGCTGGTGGTGGCGGATGAATCTATGGCAACATTTCACGGGGATGACCTAAAGCATTACCTCCTGACCCTGATGTCAGTGGCAGCCAGGCTTTACAAGCACCCCAGCATCCTCAACTCTCCATAAACATAGTGGTGGTGGGATTCATGGTGATAAGTGAAGCTGACAAGGGACCAAAGGTTTCCAGTAATGCAGCCCTGACTCTGCGCAACTTTTGCTCCTGGCAGAAGAAATTGAATAAACACAATGACAAGCAGCCAGAGTACTGGGACACTGCCATACTGTTCACCAAACAGGTAAGCAGGGGAGGAGGGAGCTTAGTCAAACACAGATGTGATGCATCAGCAGGGAAAGAAATAATTAGAAATGATACACTCATAGGTGGATTATAAAACAATGGGCCCCATGTCACAAATATTTAAGGGCCCCTGTCTCTTCTACAAATGAGAAAGAAACCCAGACTGTAGATTCAAGATTCAAAGACTTTATTGTCATGCACAGTAGCTAGAGTGTAGTTACGGCAATGAAAATCTTACCACCCTCCAACAATGCAACATAAATATATATAAGACATGAAACAATAAAGCAAATACAAAAAACAATACAAATAGTGCAAGAAGAAACAGAGTACAAATAAAATAGTGCAAGAGAATGTTGCAAGACTAATATGCAAGTAATAGGAGACAAAATGACTACTCTTCCAGTCATATTCTGCAGATGAACCAAACTCTAACACTCAGGGACACAACAGGCATGTTTGCAGTCATTTGATTGACTTGCAAGAATGTCATACAGGTCTGTGCCCTGTAGGGTTATGCATCCTTTATGTGATGACGCAGCCCTGCTAGTCCTCTTTCTGTATTTCAATAAGTCACTGTAAAAGAGCAACAGAGCCAGTTGTTTCCATAAAAAGTCTTCACCTCTGTCTGCAGCTGCAGAATAAGAACTGGGTCATTATCTGCATATAGGAACCTTCAATATGAATCATAAGAATCCAAACTCCTTCTTTATTCATTCAAGCTGGTGGTAACTGACACTATCTACGACATTCAGTGTGGTCACAGCTGTCAGATAATCCCATGTGGCCACTAGAGCTGTAACCATTGTTCAGTACATCCTACACCAACTTCACTGATGCCTGTTTCATGGTGCCTGCTTTCCATTAGGGTCCAGTTTGGCCATCTGATACACAGCCTCTCTCCTTCACTGCACAGCAACATACAAAAACATTTCAAGGTCAAAACGACTTAAAAAATTACAGTGTACTCGGGAAAGATCCCTTTATTTACACTAAGGGTAATTATATGTAGGAAAGTCCGGCGGTGTTGTCCTTGTAGGGCACAATGAGTGCAGCTGCAGAGATGGAAAAAATCTTGTAATAGGTTATGGAGAGCTGGTGGTGTGGAATACACATGGCTGGCAGAGGGGGCTTCTGGCATCGCTGGGCCTCATCGAAACACTGGGTTAACAAGTTTATCGTCCACTTTGGACCGATAGTAAGTAATTTCAATATTAACAAAAAAATATATTAAAGGTCCCATGTCATGGCCATTTCTACTGATCATATTTCCATTGTTGAGGTCTACTAGAATAGATTTACATTGTTCAATTTTCCAAAATCACATTGGTTTCTCATACAGCATCTCTGTATAGTATGTGTATTCACTCTCTGTCCTAAACGGCTTGTTGGAGCTCCTGCCCCCCCCCCCCTCCCTGTGAGCCCAGTGTGCTCTGATTGGTCGGGAAGTTGCGAGGCTCGTTGCGAGGCTCGTTGCGAGGCTCGTTGCTGCTCGCCGCTGCTGCGAGCGGACAGGTTTCCGGGTCGGCGATACAGCGAGAACAAGCGAAACTCATCCTGAGCACACACAAACACTCACAGCCGAAGTAAAAACAATAAGTGTGGCTTGGTATTGAGTAAGAAAAAGGTTTATAACGCTGTGAGAATGGGTCTGCGGAGAGCATTTCTCCGCGATCCCAACTCGTCTATTACCAGCGTTCAGGGAGCTCTATGCAAGTCAATGGGGACTCCCTGTTAGTTAGCCAAGGGATCCTGGTGTGTGAAGTGCTCCGCGGATTGGTCCATTTGGGCCAATCCGCTCATTTGTTGTTGATTTTGGTGTTCACACGTCACAGAACCCAGGAAGCAAACAATGGAAAATGAGAAATCCCCAACGAGGCGTTCTGGGGCAGCATAGACAGGTCTTTTCTGTGTTAGAGTTTTACTCGCTACAGGGTGTACTTTGAGGGTTTTTTACTCTGCAGACCGTTTACATGCATAAAAACCTTCATAACACACAAGGGGACGGGTAATAACCGGAAAAGCATGACATGGGACCTTTAAAGAGTCTCTATTATGCTTTTTGGGGTTTCCCCTTTCCTATAGTGTGTTATGTAGGTTTTTGTGCATGTAAATGGTTTGCAAAGGCTAAAATCCCAAAGTTCCCTTTAGAGGGAGTTTCTCTCTCACACACTGCCCTGCTTGAATCACCTCCATTATACTCCTTTGTTTACTTCTGTCACATAATGACATCATTGTGTGACACTCGCGCCTCTATTGGCTAGCGCTCCAACAGATTGAACGTGATAGGCTAAGGGGCGGGACATCTCCAATACATCTCTAAACAGTAGACTAATCACAACAGAGCCGGCCAGCTAATCAATCAGGTTTCAGACAGTGGTGCTGCAGCACAGGCAGTATGAGAAAAAAAAGAACTTTTTTAACATTAAAGACAGTAAAAACACAAAATACAAATATTAGCCTGAAACAAATTAGCATAATATGTCCTTTAACATCATTGTAGTGCCAAAATAAAAGTTGGGGGATCAAAACATCTTTGAGATTCATCCTCTGGTGATCATGAATGTCTGTATACATTTTCCGAGATACAGTATGTTTCAAAGCTGTTTAAATATTTCCTTCCAGCCCTATAAGTTATGGTCTTAATACCTGACAATGTTATATATTCAAAAATAATCCAATGATCAGAACGGAATGGGGGACAATTGTGTTGTTGACTTACCCAGCTAAGTACAGCCAAGTACAAATGGAGGTACAGTAAATAGATAAGTCGTGATACTGAGAGAATTGCAGATAAACACATAATGACCGTGTTGATATGGTTCTTTTACTTCCCCTGGGCTGTGTACCGCAGGTGGGACCTATCTCGTGCTCCCAAACTCTCTTTACCTAAACACTAAGAGGAAATATGCAGTGGGCAATCTCCCCTGACCTTTTGCTTCAATATATTTGAAGAACAGAGCAACAATAAACAAACCACAGTCCCATGTGCTTTGTATTAGTGCTCTTCATGGTCTGTTCAATCTGTAGCTCAAGGCACAGCCTCACCAAGAAGAACACTGTCCTAGTCCAACATTTTTATGAGAATGAAATGAAAGGCGTGTCCCAATGAACATTTATGTTTCTGTGTCACCAGGATCTCTGCGGGGCCACAACCTGTGATACATTGGGGATGGCTGATGTTGGGACCATGTGTGACCCGAAGAGAAGCTGCTCTGTCATCGAAGATGATGGCTTGCCCTCCGCCTTCACAACCGCCCATGAACTTGGTAAGAATTGTGTGGTTTGGAAAATGTGTTGAACATCTAACGATGACTAACTCTCACATTATGCATTTTGGATTCATGCTAATGCACACTTGGCCTCAGAGACAGATGCTCAAGGCAAGAGCTGCATACAACCTTAGCTTAAGTTATCAGAGGAATTCAAGTTTGACAGACTTTTATGCGCACAGTCAGTTTGCAAACTGGCCTGGCCGGAGGGCTTTGCTACTTTCATGAAGATCTGTGTGATGTTGGTTCTTCATCCTGGTCCCAGCACGATGCTGGGTCTCAAACCTACCAGCTATTAAATTGCATGTTCTTGTTGAAAATCCGTCCTGACTAGATGGGCAAAATCAAAACCAGCAGGTCTCTGGGCGAGGTTGAGATTTTTTCATGTTTGGTATTACAGTTGCACGACATAACTTTGCTCACTGGCAGCTGCAAATGTTACAGTTCAGGCATCATCATTATTTCACACGATAAAATGATACTGACAAATGTACTATTAGCTTCAACATTCCAGCTAGGCTTTTTTTTTGTGAGAAAGAAAGTGTTAGCAAGGAAAAGGGGTTGAACTAGGCAACATAACACATGTACAGTTTTCTCTGAGTCCTAACTGTCTCTTTAAGAGACTATATACACAACCCAGTCTCAAGGCATTTCGTATAATAGTCACGAAATACATTTAATCTATTGATTCGTGTTCACCAACACGATTTCCCCCTTTTTTTCTTGTCACACAGAACGATTTTAAAAGCAATGTATTTCTATTGGTAGTATGTTTCGTGCCTGCACCACATCTTTTTGTCCAGTCGGGTCTTGGAAGACCGGAAGCTGTGTGGTTCATAAAAACATGTACTTACTCAATATCAAGCCACGATTATTGTTTTTATTTTAAATTGTATAATGTCAGACTTTTTTTGCCGTCCGTGAGGAAAAGAAATGGGGCTCAGAATACTGAAATATGTATTTTTTATCTTTTTTTCCTTCTAATTTGTTATTCTTTTCTAAATAACACACTGTTATTTACTCACAATAACACACAATTATACTTGTTTTTATTGATTTGTTTAATTCTATAATATCGGGCTTTTTTGCCGTCCGTCAGGAACTGAATTTCAAAATAAAGTCACCGGAAACAGACGTAGGCGATACACACCTACTGAACTGATTACCCAAGATCCTCAGCTATGGTTGAAGCTTGGTGATTGGATGTTTTAGCTGCAATGCACTTTGGGATATGGTGTTAATGCGATATGAAATCCGAAAACATTTTAAAAAAAAAAAATAATACTTTATTCCGAGTGTACTTGATTTTCTCTTTGAAAGTCATCACATAACGGCATTGTAATACACGGTTCTGCTGCATTAAATATTACACATCTGCCGTAGTTCTTTATTTATAGAGCCCTGATTAGAAGACTTTTGGACAAACTGGAAGAACTGCCACCGAAACTGAATACGTGACGTGGATAATAAATATATCAGCAATTAAAAAACATCTTCAATTTCTCTTCACACAATACGTCTCCTTGCAGTATAAATACTAATTCGGCTGACTTTTATATTTGATCCAATTGGTAGATAGGTATATCTAAACAAGTACCCACCTGTACAGTGGGGTAAGGCGGTCATTTTGCAGCTCGTGGTATCAAAAATAATGCATACAATAGCACAGATGCCTTCACCACGAATGGCTACAAAAAGATCTCATATCCCAAGCTTATCAACAAGCTAATGATGCAGCTGAAATGTTCTCCAGGTCACAAAGTCAACCTCACATGATGATGTGATACCAGTTTTCAAGCACAGTAAATATTCTCTTCCCAGAGTATACGATGGGACCAAGGTGATGATGTAGTACATGGTTTTAATAATACTTTTGCTTTTCAATGTTTGCCATTTCAAACCATGAGCTGGTTCAAATAATATTTGCCTTGATTTACAATATGTTCTCATTTGTTTTATCGGTACCACTTTACAATAAGACTACCCTTATAAAGGGTTTACGAATAGTTTGTAATTCATTTATTAATTAGTTTGTGAACACTTTATAAATCATTAATAAGCTTTTATGAGACATGAGATAAACAGGGCAACTTGACCGGTTGCTTGCCAAATAGTGAGCCCACATTTATCTGTACTGCTAAGCCTTATTATAAACGCGTTACAAAGTAACGCGTTACTGTAACGCCGTTATTGTTGGCAGTAACTAGTACTCTAACGCATTATTTTTTAAATTCAGTAACTCAGTTACCGTTACTACATGGTGCGTTACTCCGTTATTTTTTTTATATAGTCTCGGCTCCCAGACGTTGGTGAGCGGCGCCAACAGCGAGGCGAACAGAGATGAGAACTGTACTTAAGTACAGTACTTGAGTAAATGTACTTAGATACTTCCTGTGTCACATGCGGAGACGCGCTGTGGGCGTGTTTGTGTTTACTAACAAGACTATCATGGCGGCGGCGGAGCTCAAGTCGAGTTTCTCCGCCTGGAGATATTCTCACTATTTCACTTTTGTCGAGCACAAAGAAAAGAACGTTTTAGTTAAATGTAAGTTGTGTCTTGGCGGGTCAAAGATCCTATCTACTGCTCAAAACAGCAATCCAAATCTGTTGAAACATCTGCAGAAACAACATGCTGGGACGAAGCTAGTAAGACTTGATAGATTGTATTATTCTCCAATGCAATAACAGTACTGATATGAAGGCTATAAGGGCATTAATGGGAGCCCTTTTTTTAAGTAACTAAAAAGTTACTTTTCACAGTAACGCATTACTTTTTGGTGTAAGTAATCAGTAAAGTAACTGAGTTACTTTTGAAATGAAGTAATTAGTAATGGTAACTAGTTACTGGTTTTCAGTAACTAGCACAACACTGATTATAAATGGTAGTAACTCATTAATAAATGGTGATTTGTTTCACACTTTACAATGAGGCTCCCTTAAAGGCAGTTATCAATGTTAGTAACTCATAAATAAATGGTCATAAGAGATGCCAAGAAACATCAAGATGGATGGGGGGGGAATCAACTCACAGATACCAAGGATGCTGGCTGATGAAGAAGACGAGGTAAGCTAGGTAGCCAATATAAGACTTAGCAGTACAGATAAATGTGGGCTCACTATTTGGCAAGATGACTAAGCCTTATATTGGCTACCTAGCTTACTTCGTCTTCTTCATCAGCCAGCATCCTTGGTATCTGTTGTTCACTGAGTTGATTCTCGCTAAGTAGCCAATATAAGGCTTAGTCAACTTGCC
Organism: Dissostichus eleginoides; assembly: GCA_031216635.1. NCBI lineage: Eukaryota > Metazoa > Chordata > Actinopteri > Perciformes > Nototheniidae > Dissostichus > Dissostichus eleginoides. The sequence goes on along the minus strand of CM062268.1, from coordinate 9,208,482 downwards.
AAATAGTGAGCCCGTGTTGATGTATGAAAACTATGTTAGAACTGGTTTATAAATGGTTCTTAATGATTAATAAAATGTTTACAACCTAACCTAACCTGTAATCTCAGAGGCACCCAAAGTCATTTTGTTCTGGAACCGGGCCTGTACAGTACATGGCCATATACTAAACAAAATACAGAGCCCATTCCGTGTCCCTGTTATTGTTTACTTCCTCTCTGCCTTCTTCTGGTGATTTATCTGACGTCCAGCGCTCCGTCTTTTAACCTCTTTTCCTTTCTCTTTCTTGATCCTCCTTAGCAACGTTCATTATAGTCCTTGACAGTGGTCTGTACTGTATTAACAACGTGTCACATGTTAAGAATTTACAATCAGAATTGAGTATTCAACTAAGCCGTGTAATAACAGTTGTTAGTAGCCTTAATGGCCTACACAGTTGTTATGCTATACCTCATTGCCCTTCACTGGATGTATAATGAGCTGCACTAAACTACATTTTAGCATTTAAAATACCTAGCCATTCTTTTGCGGTTATTTTGGTGAAAGTAACTCAAAAGTAATATAAAAGTAGTGTAACTCATTACATTTCAGAGACAGTAATATTGTAATGTAACTTATTACTTTAAAAAGACAGTAATAAGTAATATGTACTGTATTACATTTTGGAAGTAACTTGCCCAACACTGCCAATAGAAATACATTGCTTTTAAAATCGTTCTGTGTGACACGAAAAAAAGGGGAAAATGGTGTTGGTGAACACGAATCAATAGATTAAATGTTGTGACTATAACACGAAATGCCGTGAGACTGGGTTGTAAGTACAGGAGTCAGTGCATGGTTAGCCTAGCTTGGCATTAAGGATGAGCACCGAGGAAAGGCAGAAGATCTGCTTAGATAAAAAATGTGTTTGAAAAACACCTCCAAAGCTCACTTATTCACACATCTTTTTTGCTCAACCTCAAAAAACAGCTACATGTTGTAGCTAAAGTCAGAGACTATACCAAAATGAGCGCTAAGCTAGGCTAACCACACACTAGCTCCAACAGATTGATGTCAATTCTCTCTTTTCACTTTAAGGGAACAATCCAAGTAGAGTACTTTTTTAAATGATGAATTATTATTTTAAATGACAAATTACAGTCTATTATATCCTTGCCAAATAGCTAGGTAAGACCAAAATATTGATTGGCATTACATCAGTCATCATAGTAAGTGATCATGCTCTTGTTTCCCAGATTTCTGACTTTAAACTGGAGGTGGAAGTTGGATTTATTACTCCCTGCGTGTGTTGTCTGTGTGGGAAATTTGGACAAATTGGGAAAAATCCACAGGGATGCATTTTTTCTCTTTTCATCTGGAATTTAGGCTGATTTAATCGATGTGGTTTTATTTTATAAAAAAAAATTGCAGATTTAAGTTACATGCCTGCCAAAGGTGAAAATAAATGGAGGTGAAGTTGAACACTGCTAATCACGCTTTCCAATTAAATCTAATGTGTAGTACTTAACTTTAGGCACTGTCGTTTGACACACTAACACTGATCCTATTAATAATACATGTGACTTTTTTCACATTTTAAATATCAGTGTTTTGGGCTGTAAAATAAGTAAGACTCTTGCCTGAAACCAGATGCACAAGTAACTCTTGAGCCCCCAATAGAGGCATTGGTTTACACTGCCCTTATGTATGTTAAGTAATCACACAATTTCCTCCCAACATGGTCCTGTCTCATGATTGAATACCCCGAAACACAGTTTATGTATTTTTTTTTTCATTTTTGGAAAGTAATACATGTTCGTATTTAGGGAGTGAAATGATTTCCTTGGGAACTAAATTCCCCTGTCAGGCCTGGTCTAGAACATGGACGAACGCCATGCTGTATATTCCCATGCATAACTGCATTCCTCTGTGCGATGACATCAGCTTCAAATCAGTCCAAGTTGAGCTTGCTTAGCCATATAAACATGTGTGTTGTGATGTCTGGTAAACAGTTTCTCTTTGGGTAAATCCCCTCAGAAGTATCTGCCCAGTGACTTTTCCTTAAAGCTAACTGTGTTTCAAATCATGGGACAACTAACAGTAGAGGTTCCTGACTCAAAGAGGTAATCTTCTGTCTCTCTTCTCTCATCCCTCAGGCCACGTCTTCAACATGCCCCACGACAATGTGAAGGCATGTGAGGAGGTATTTGGGAAACTAAAGGATAACCACATGATGTCTCCCACACTGATTCAGATCGACAGGAGCAGGCCCTGGTCTGTGTGCAGCGCAGCCATCATTACTGAGTTCCTGGACAGAGGTCATGGTTAGTAAACACTTCCTGTATATGTCTCTGGACTCAGATGGACCACTAATTCTGTCCAGGCTTCATGTGCTCAGCTGGTTCTAATCTAATTGTACCCGCAAAAACAGACCTTGGCTTTGGTTTCTCATGGTTATATTTTTAATTTCAGTTTTTACTTGTAAGTGATCACATAAAACTATTTTATATTTAACCCTGATACTTTTGTTAATATACAGTGTATCTCTGGTTGTATTAGATGTTTCTTGGACGAGGCGAAGGTTTATTCTTGAGTGACTTTTTTTCACAATTTGTGCCTTATCCTTCTAAAATGGGGTTTTGGAATAGAAAAGTAAAATTACTCAGCCTAGGGTCAACCTACTGTACTTCAACACTTTTAAACAAACTTCACAATAAATAACACACATAAATCCAGTATCAAGAGAATAAAACTGCATAAGCTTAGTATTACAAAGTCTAACTTTGTATCTATGTTGATAAGGGAGTCCATCAAATAACTTACCTAAAGACGACATGTAATGCTAATTTTCAAGAGGGAACTTTAAGATGTTTGCCTTTGCAAACCATTTACATGCACACAAACCTACTATATAACACACTACAGGAAAGGGAAAACCTCAAAAGCATAAAAAGGCCCATGTAATTAAAAAAGCAGATTTCTTAAAGTTGTTCTTATATACATATTTTAAACAACAATTTGTCAAATCACTATGTGAAATAGTATTGGCATACATAGGATCAGAATTCTCTAAACTTGGCTATTTTGTTTTAACAACAAACTCGAAGTGATGCAGCACCCAGTCCTGAAGTGCAAACTGACAAACAGCGTATGTTATATGCTGATCAGAGCCTATACATTTATATAAAGCTTTTTAAGAGAAAAACGAAAGATCCTGGAACATATCAGATTCCCATTTGACTCAGAAGACTGCATCCACAAGAAATGCAGAAATGTAAAATGTAAAAGAAGTGCAATATAAATCACTTAAGAACATCTAAGAAAGTATTTTCCTTGCGATGTTATTTCGTATTATGATGACAGTATCCACTTCCAGTATCCAAATTAAATATAACATTCTTAAGTGAATGAATATATCATTCTGGTTTCTTTCTCCGCAGTAGCCCTTATGTTCCAAGTCTTTTTCTGTCCGTGTGTAAACTCCCGTAAGTGACTGTGAGTGGATTCTGTGTAATAGCCACCACATGATTACTTCCCCTCAACCAGACTACTTACTGTAACAAGCAAATGTGCATTTACTAAATTAAATACTACATTGCTAATAGTCCTTTTTTACATGATTAATTTGCTTTATCTAAATATAATATGGTGCCTGTGCTGTCTCAAAGACGGCTAAGAGTCTGCTTTTGAAAGACTGAAGACAAATATATTGTAGCAACCATTTTCATTATCATTATTTTAATGTTATATCTAGTTTAGTAGTCATATTATTATTATTATTATTATTATTATTATTATTATTATTTGTTTTCTTTGGTATTTCCTTACATTAACTTAGATCAACCAAACAATCCAAACAATTTATTTTAGGTAATTGTTACTTCCCTAACAAAGAGAGTATAACTGAAGACATTTTGGTTAGCTAAGAATTTAGCAAAAACAAATGCTGTTAAAGAAACGATTTAGGTTTTTAATTTTGTCCTTAAAGCTATAGTTATTGATTTCTTGGCCATATGGGTGCTGTGTAACAAGCTGTAAACAAAGTATGAGCATATAACCACATTATCTATGAGTTGCCTATACACAAGAAAAAGTTCAATATTCACTCTTGACTATCCAATGTTTTTGGTCTCCATGAACTCCTGAAGGAAGTATCAAGGACTTTCCCATCAGCTGGTCAATAACTGTGTCGGTGTGTTGTTTGGTGCTGGACAGGTAGAATTAAATGGGTTTATTGCACTGAAAACAGCTGCCTGCTGCTCTTGGAAACATTGTTGTTTGAGTTCTGAGACTGAAAGACAGGAATAGAGGGGGGGGAAAGTGTTTTAAGATGCACAAATGTTCCGAAGAGTTGGTGACAATTCTTTCTGGGTTCCAAAAGCAACACCTCTCATATTACTCCCAAGTACCCATTTCCCTTATAGTAAATATTATCATATCAATAAGTGCAACTTGTGAGTAATTGCGACTGATTTTTTGCAATGTTGTTGGTCTGTTTCTGCAGGAGACTGTCTGCTGGACCAGCCTCAGAGGCAGCTGTCTCTTACCGACAACCTGCCTGGGTCCAGCTACAGCCTGCATCGTCAATGTGAGCTTGCCTTCGGCTCCGGCTCCAAGCCCTGCCCATACATGCAACCCTGCTCCAAGCTGTGGTGCACCGGAAGGGCCCGCGGCCAGCTGGTCTGCCAAACCCGACACTTCCCCTGGGCGGACGGCACCAGCTGTGGTAACGGTAAAATATGCTTCAGAGGAACCTGCACTGATAAGAACACCACCATGCACATCAAGGTGAGAGAATGCAGAAAGACAGCACTGTCAAACTTCCTTTTTTTCAGTACAAATTGATGTACCATTGTGTCTGTTTTTCCTTTGTCTCAGGTGGATGGTCGGTGGGGGAAGTGGGGACTATTTGGGGACTGTTCCCGAAGTTGTGGTGGAGGAGTTCAGCTGGCCAAAAGAGCGTGTGACAACCCCATTCCTGAGAATGGAGGCAAATACTGCTATGGCCTTCGCATCAAATATCGCTCATGTAACCTCAACCCTTGCCCTGAAACAGGTACGCTAGTCGCTGTTCCAGTATGTTCACAAACAAAGACACACAATAATGGCTGTTATTGAACATTCACTAAACATGTCCCAAAAACTGTCCAGTTACTTTACAGTTACAGTTACTTTAGCTTATGTAACTACCAGAGGTTGCGCTAGACTTTTTCGCTGCCCGTCATTTTGACGGACAGGATCGTAAAACTTCCGTCAAAATCCACTATTACCTGTCGGCCTTTACACAACTCTGACGAGAGGGGGGGGGGGGGGGGGGTGGGAGAGAGAGCACATTACATTACATTACATGTCATTTTGTTAGACGCTTTTATCCAAAGCGACTTACATACATTCAGTACTGTGGACAATCCCCACAGGAGCAATCTGGGGTGAAGTGTCTTGCCCAGGGACACAACGACATGCTGACTGCAGTGGGACTCCAACTTGCTACCCCCTGATTCGAAGTCCACGCTCGTGAACTGTCAACCGGGGGGGGGGGGGGGGGGACGCTTGTGAGCTGTCAACGGGGGGGGCGCACGCTGGTGAACTGTTAGCGCCGTGTTATGCATGCCCACTGCACCTCGCGGGAGCGCACACAGCTTAAAGCAAAAACTCCCAGACATTTCAATGATTTGTACGGCAAAGTTTGGTTTGGAAACGTATCATTTCCTTTTTGGCGGGCATGCATAACACCGGAGCCTCGCTGCGGGGAAACTTTGGCGCTGTTCCGAGTTTGTTCTAATCTGTCAAAAATGATGGACTGCTTTCAGATTTTTCCGTCATTGTTAAAAAAAAAATTCGGTTAACGCGACCTCTGGTAATTACACACACCAGGCCTGTAAAAGTTTAGCTTTCTCTGAATGCTGAAACAGTTGAAGCAACCCAAAGCAACTGAGCAAAATTGGAAGGAATGGATCGAACAGTGTTTTAATTTGGTGTAGCTAATTAGCTTCCCAATATGGTAGAAACATAACCAAGCATTAATTGAAGCCCAATAGTAAGATGTAGGAGTTACAGTGAAGAAAAGCCTAATTTCATTACTGGCACATCCACTGTGTAGCCTCCCCACCAGGTTGGAGAGTAGCATATTAGCAGCTGTTTCCTGCTCTTTACTGGTTTGGGAAAATCAACATTCCAAAAACCCCAGCTAAAGTTATTTGACATATAAGACATTGGATAGTTTTCATCCTGAAATACTATTCTTTTGTGAGGTTAAAAGTTAAACATACTCTTTTAAAATGTATTCAAGTATGTACGCTAAGGAGACAGCAAGTGTGTATTTAAGCTCCCTTGAAGTTAACGTTAGCTTAATTAGCCTGCTAGCTACAATTAGATACAAACTGTCAGGAAAGTAGAAGTTTCTGTTGTCTATCACTGTCTAAAAGAATCATGGACCCATAGTTTTGAAAATTACTTGGAAGTTGAAGCCGGAAATCTGCCACCATTATCATAAGTGAAATGCATGTGCTGTGCAAAAACGCACATCATTTATATGAGTAGCAACTATGCCGCTCTTGGTGAATGTTCAATTTCAAAACTCCAGTCACAGTCTGTAAGGTCAACAATTTTGGAGTAGATCTCTATTTAACCTGACGTTGTTTCTATCTCTAGGTAAGAGTTTCCGTGAGGAGCAGTGTGAGGCATTCAATGGAATAAACCTGAACACCAACAGACTGGGTCCGTCTGCGGTTTGGGTTCCTAAATATTCAGGCATCTCTCCTAAGGACAAATGCAAACTTATCTGCCGCGCCAACGGTACTGGGTACTTCTATGTCCTTGCTCCAAAGGTATGTAACTTACAAACACCTGTTTAAATGAACTGTTCACTTTTCTAATCATTAAACAAATGAAATGTATTACAAAAACATGAACAACCAGGATTACAATAACATGACAACCAATCATGTGACAACCCAGTGGGTATGCTATGTTAATAAAGTAGAGAAACAAATTCTAGCCAAATGAAATATTGACTACTTTGACAGAATGCTGATCGGAGAATGATAATTGCAAGATTCAAGCTGTTGTAGCCACTAGATGGTACATATATCTGTCTAAAAGCTTGGACGTGACTGTAGTAAATTGTTTCAATATTCTGATCTAAATGGGAATCGACTACTTTACTTGCTGATGCAATCTGTACTCCTTGTATTTGAAATATTTAGCTGCCCGCTGTTCACAATGGTTTGGCGTGTAATTTCCCTGTATCTTTTGGCCCTTATTTGGAATGAAAGAAGTGACTGCTAGTTCTTTCCACAGCAAAGCAATGACAGGTCATTTGTTGGTGGCAGTAGAGAGAGCGGCTGCTGCTGCTGGATGGATGATGAAAAGGAAAACATGCAGGGACAGTATCACTTCACAGCTGGGGCTTGTCAGCTACTATTTACTCAGCCAAAAGGAAACAAGCTTGTAACAGTAATACAAGCCAACATCTCTTTTCCACTTAAGAATACTGTGCACTTCCTCTGGTTCTACATCTGACCTTTATCAAGTTTTTCAGTTCATGTTTGTTTACTCAGAACATTTAACAATGTAAATATGGAAGACCACATGTGGCAACAAACTCTTGCCTTTCATTTTATTATGCATCTTAAGATTGTCATAATACAATGTCTTCATCCTTGCAGGTTGTGGATGGGACCCCCTGCTCTCCTGACACCTCAGCTGTATGTGTTCAAGGAAAATGCATCAAGGCAGGCTGCGATAGCAAGCTGGACTCCAACAGGAAGTTTGACAAGTGCGGGGTGTGTGGCGGCGACAACCAGGGCTGCAAGAAGGTCTCAGGAATGTTCACCAAACCTATGTAAGTCGCACGTCAGCAGATACTGTATTACCTCTAAGTGTTGAAGTGACGGGACAGGTCGAGGTCAACATTGATGTCAACTTTAGATTTTGGGGCATATAGAATAGCTGGAAATAGGTCTTTGCTAAATCGGATCTACAGAAAGGAGGTGATAACTGAGATATTTTAGCCTGCCTAAGCCTGTTAGTTCATTCAAATTTCAAATGTATTTTACACATTTACAAATACAAAACATTGTGGTTGAACATGTTACCTTGAACATTTGAATACCTCAAAGGAAAAGGTGGCTGTCATGTTCCTTTTTGACTCTTGGTAAAAGGGCAAGTATATTTTTTTCAAGTGGAGACTATCATATAGAAAATGTTTCAGCTTATATGTTGTTTCCAACAACCACCTGCAATTCAGCCGTGAATGTTTTTCGATTGCGTTAAGCTGCCTTTCACATGATACGCAATTTGCTCTCTGCTCACAGAGGGTGCAGTGCTTTACAGAGAAAACAGCTACTTAAGTTTGATTCTATGTTACGGTTCGGGAATACCAGGACTCAAATGCAGTTGAAAAACGGGAAGCAGGTTCCAAAACAAAAGCGAGCTTTATTTATCAAGCTGGAGAACAAAACATGGTATGAAACTCACATGTAACACACGGTAGCATGGAGGGAGACAGGAAAGACAAACAATGTACCGACAGGGGAACACAGGGAAAGACAAGACTAAATACAGGAAGGGGTAATCACGAGACGAGAAACAGCCGGGCAGGGGAGGAGAAACACAAGGGCAACAGGTGAACACAATCAGACAATTGGACACACCAGGGAACTTAATGACAGGGAGGAAAACACAGGGAGAAGGACCAGACAAGAGACAGGGAGAACAGAACAATCAAAACAAACCCCAAAACCTAACACACAAAAACCCAAATCATGACAGAACCCCCCCCCTCAAGGGACGGATTCCAGACGTCCCTACACAAACAAAGTCCAATATTTCCAAAAGGGTGGGTGGAGGGGGCCCAGAGGACGGGTTTGGGCTGACAGCCCGGAGGCACGGCAGAGGACCAGAAAGGGGTCTCAGGCGGACGGCCCGGGGGCAAGGCAGAGTTCAAGGACAGGGACTCGGGCGGACGGCCCGGGGGCAAGGCAGAGTTCGAGGAAGGGGACTCGGGCGGACGGCCCGGGGGCAAGGCAGAGGAACAGGAGGTGGTCTCGGGCGGACGGCCCGGGGGCAAGGCAGAGGACCAGGAGGTGGTCTCGGGCGGACGCCCGGGGGCAGAGGAACAGGAGGTGGTCTCGGCGGACGGCCCGGGGGCAAGGCAGAGGAACAGGAGGTGGTCTCGGGCGGACGGCCCGGGGCAAGGCAGAGGACCAGGAAAGAGTCTCGGGCGGACGGCCCGATGGCACAGCAGGAGGACGGGGACTCGGGCGGACGGCCCGGGGGCAAGGCAGAGGAACAGGAGGTGGTCTCGGGCGGACGGCCCGGGGGCAAGGCAGAGGAACAGGATGGTCTCGGGCGGACGGCCCGGGGGCAAGGCAGAGTTCGAGGAAGGGGACTCGGGCGGACGGCCCGGGGGCAAGGCAGGTTCGAGGACGGGGACTCGGGCGGACGGCCCGGGGGCAAGGCAGAGTTCGAGGACGGGACTCGGGCGGACGGCCCGGGGGCAAGGCAGAGTTCGAGGAAGGGACTCGGGCGGACGGCCCGGGGGCAAGGCAGAGTTCGAGGACGGGGACTCGGGCGGACGGCCCGGGGGCAAGGCAGAGTTCGAGGAATGGGACTCGGGCGGACGGCCCGGGGGCAAGGCAGAGTTCGAGGAATGGGACTCGGGCGGACGGCCCGGGGGCAAGGCAGAGGAACAGGAGGTGGTCTCGGGCGGACGGCCCGGGGGCAAGGCAGAGGTCGAGGAAGGGGACTCGGGCGGACGGCCCTGGGGCAAGGCAGAGTTCGAGGAATGGGACTCGGGCGGACGGCCCGGGGGCAAGGCAGAGTTCGAGGACGGGGACTCGGGCGGACGGCCCGGGGGCAACGTGGCAGAGCAAAGGCAGAGAAGCGGCCACGGCCGCGGCGGGCATAGTCAGGGCGCCGGGCACAAGGAAGGACCGGGTTCGCGGCCGACTGGACCACTGGCGGAATAGGAACCAGAGTTGTCCGGGCAGGACCCCTGGACGGGACATGGGCTGGTGTCAGTAGGACCCCGGATGGAGCAAGAGCTGGTGTCGACGGGACCTCCAACATGACAGGACACCTTGTTGGCAGGAACGCCGGCGGAGCAGGTGTCGGCGGGACCCCCAACAGGACAGGACCAGGTGCCGGCAGGAAAGCCGGCGGAACCCCCAACGAAACAGGACATGGAGTTGGCAGGACCCTCAGCGGAACCCCCAACGACACAGGACAAGGAGTTGGCAGGACCCCCAACGATACTGGACGTGGAGTCGGCAGGACCCTCAGCGGAACCCCCGACGCCACAGGACATGGAGTTGGCAGGACCCCCGGCAGAGCAGTAGTCGACGGGACCTCCAACGGCACCGGACATAGGGTTGGCAGGACCCCCGGCAGAAGAGTAGTCGGCGGGACCCCCAACGGGACAGGACATGGAGTTGGCAGGACCCCCAACAATACTGGACGTGGAGTCGGCAGGACCCTCAGCGGAACCCCCGACGCCACAGGACATGGAGTTGGCAGGACCCCCGGCAGAAGAGTAGTCGGCGGGACCCCCAACGAGACAGGACATGGAGTTGGCAGGACCCCCGGCAGAACAGTAGTCAGCGGGACCTCCAACGGCACAGGACATAGGGTTGGCAGGACCCCCGGCAGAAGAGTAGTCGGCGGGACCCCCAACGGGACAGGACATGGAGTTGGCCGGACCTCCGACGAAACAGGTGTCGGCTGGACCCCCAACGGCACAGGACATCGAGTTGGCAGGACCCCCAACGATACTGGACGTGGAGTCGGCAGGACCCCCAACGGCACAGGACATAGGGTTGGCAGGACCCCCGGCAGAAGAGTAGTCGGCGGGACCCCCAACGGGACAGGACATGGAGTTGGCAGGACCCCCAACAATACTGGACGTGGAGTCGGCAGGACCCTCAGCGGAACCCCCGACGCCACAGGACATGGAGTTGGTAGGACCCCCGGCAGAAGAGTAGTCGGCGGGACCCCCAACGGGACAGGACATGGAGTTGGCCGGACCTCCGACGAAACAGGTGTCGGCTGGACCCCCAACGGCACAGGACATCGAGTTGGCAGGACCCCCAACGATACTGGACGTGGAGTCGGCAGGACCCCCAACGGCACAGGACATAGGGTTGGCAGGATCCCCGGCAGAAGAGTAGTCGGCGGAACCCCCAACGGGACAGGACATGGAGTTGGCAGGACCCCCGGCAGAACAGTAGTCGGCGGGACCTCCAACAGCAAAGGCCATAGGGTTGGCAGGACCCCCGGCAGAAGAGTAGTCGGCGGGACCCCCAACGGGACAGGACATAGGGTTGGCAGGATCCCCGGCAGAAGAGTAGTCGGCGGAACCCCCAACGGGACAGGACATGGAGTTGGCAGGACCCCCGGCAGAAGAGTAGTCGGCGGGACCTCCAACGGCACAGGACATAGGGTTGGCAGGACCCCCGGCAGAAGAGTAGTCGGCGGGGCCCCCAACGGGACAGGACATGGAGTTGGCAGGACCCCCGGCAGAAGAGTAGTCGGCGGGACCTCCAACGGCACAAGACATTGGGTAGGGACTTGAGAGGGAACTGGAGAAGGGACTTGAGTCGGCCGGTATGCCGACAGGACACGAGGGATTGGCGTCGGCCGGAGAGCCAACAGGAGACGAGGAGCTGGAGTCGGCCGGTACGCCGGCAGGAGACGAGGTGCTGGAGTCGGCCGGTACGCCAACAGGACACGGGGAGCTGGCGTCGGCCGTTTCGCCAGAACTGGGGCCGGAACCATGGCTGCTGGGGCCGGAACCATGGCTGCTGGGGCCGGAACCATGGCTGCTGGGGCCGGAACCATGGCTGCTGGGGCCGGAACTGGGGCCGGAACCATGGCTGCTGGGGCCGGAACTGGGGCCGGAACCATGGCTGCTGGGGCCGGAACTGGGGCCGGAACCATGGCTGCTGGGGCCGGAACTGGGGCCGGAACCATGGCTGCTGGGGCCGGAACTGGGGCCGGTACCATGGTTGCTGGGGCCAGAACTGGGGCCGGAACCATGGCTGCTGGGGCCAGAACTGGGGCCGGAGCCATGGCTGCTGGGGCCGGAACCATGGCTGTTGGGGCCGGAACTGGGGCCGGAACCATGGCTGCTGGGGCCGGAACTGGGACCGGAACCATGGCTGCTGGGACCGGAACTAGGGCCGGAACCATGGCTGCTGGGGCCAGAACTGGGGGCAGAACTGGGGCTCGGGCTGCTAGCCTGGACTTGCGACTCCTTCTTTTAGGAGTTTTTTGGAGGCTCCGTGGACCTCCAAAAGCCAGACGAGTACCCGCGAACGGCTCCTGGACAGGATCAGGAAATGGGGCCGGAACCATGGCTGCTGGGGCCGGAACTGGGGCCGGAACCATGGCTGCTGGGGCCGGAACAGAGGCCTGGATCATGGCTGTGTGGACCGGTTCTGGAGCCGGAACCACTGGAGCACGGGCTGGAATCTTGGCCTCGCATCTTCCAGAAACCTTCCGGAGGATCCGCGGACCTCCCAAGACCAGGTAATACCCCAGGAAAGGGTTAGAGGCTTGAGACAAGTCTTCAGGAGTACTCGTAAAGAGTTGTAGCCACTCAGGCAACCAGCTCCTGAGCCAGGGCTTGCCAGCAACCTCCTGGCGTGCCTCCTTCAACGCCGCCTCTCTACCCCGTCTAGATGAGGCGTCACACCAGGTATAAAAAATGTACTCCAGAGAGTACCCAAGACATTCCGCCTGGAGAGCCAACGAAGGAGAAACTGCTGAGTCCATTATGGTCGGTCCATTATGGTCGGTACATTCTGTTACGGTTCGGGAATACCAGGACTCAAATGCAGTTGAAAAACAGGAAGCAGGTTCCAAAACAAAAGCGAGCTTTATTTATCAAGCTGGAGAACAAAACATGGTATGAAACTCACATGTAACACACGGTAGCATGGAGGGAGACAGGAAAGACAAACAATGTACCGACAGGGGAACACAGGGAAAGACAAGACTAAATACAGGAAGGGGTAATCACGAGACGATAAACAGCCGGGCAGGGGAGGAGAAACACAAGGGCAACAGGTGAACACAATCAGACAATTAGACACACCAGGGAACTTAATGACAGGGAGGAAAACACAGGGAGAAGGACCAGACAAGAGACAGGGAGAACAGAACAATCAAAACAAACCCCAAAACCTAACACACAAAAACCCAAATCATGACATTCTATCGTTACCTCCCCTGCTAGCTTGCGCCGCTTCATAAAGCTGACAGCTCATTGGTTGAAAGTCAAAAGGTCAGCCGTATACAAGGTCAAAGTTTAAATCATTTGAGCTTTAGTGGAGTGCTTTTCAACAATTTAGAGCAATGTGCAACGCAGAGGGACGCGCAGAAGGCATCGCTCTTTCCAAAGGAGAGAACGACAACATCAGCGCAGAGCCGTTTCACCGCTGATCATGTGAAGGCAACTTAACTAGACTAAGTGATACTGTTTAAGCACAAAGGTATTAACATATTTAACAATTTTGTTGGAGTAATACTGGTGCAGTGGTCGCGTTAACCGAATTTCTTCCGTCTATGACGGATTTCTTTTAACAATGACGGAAAAATCTGAAAGCAGTCCGTCATTTTGACAGATTAGAACAAACTCAGAACAGCGCCAAAGTTTCCCCGCAGCGAGGCTCCGGTGTTATGCATGACCGCCAAAAAGGAAATGATATTGTTTCCAAACCTAACTTTGCCGTACAAATCATTGAAATGTCTGTGAGTATTTGCTTTACGCTGTGTGCGCTCCCGCGAGGTGCAGTGGGCATGCATAGTAACACGGCATAACACCCTCGATAACAGTTCACTTGACCATAGTATCATGGTTAATGGTAATTATACAAATTTAAAAGAAAAACACAATCAGATAGCAATGTATGCTAACACACTGTTATCTACTCTGTCTCTATCTACTGATGTTTAAGAATACATGAAAAACTGTTACATCTACATCTATTTCAGACATGGCTACAACTTTGTGCTGATGCTGCCCATTGGAGCTTCAAACATTGACATCCGTCAGCGTGGCTACAGAGGAATGGTCAGCGACGAAAACTACTTAGCGGTAAAGAATCGCCACGGCAAGTACCTGCTGAACGGCAACTACGTGGTCTCAGCCGTTGAGCGAGACTTGCTGGTGAAGGGCAGCTTACTGCGCTACAGCGGCACCTCCACCTCTGTAGAGATCCTTCAGGCCACCAGACCCCTGCAGGAGCCTCTAACTGTGGAGGTTCTCTCTGTAGGGAAGATGACTCCTCCCAGGGTGCGCTACTCCTTCTACATCTCCAAGGAGAGCAAGGAGGAGAAGACTCTGCGGAAAGAGGACAAAAGCCACAAAGCGCATAATAGTGTCTTGGCAGACAGTAATCGGGTAGAGGCTAAGAAGCTGATGATGGGAAAGAGGCCCGTCAGTCATTGGGTAACAGGAAGTTGGGATTCGTGCACAGTGACTTGTGGGAATGGGCTGCAGAAGAGGCTTGTGGAGTGTCAGAGCATAGAGGGGCGTCCAGCAGTGGACTGTGACAGTGCTGACAGACCTGTAGCATTGAGATCATGTGGGGATCCATGTCCTATGTGGGATGTAGGGGTCTGGTCTCACTGCTCCAAATCCTGTGGAAGGGGCTTTAAAAGGCGGCCGGTGCGCTGTATGACTGAGAACGGTTTGAATCTGCCAAGAGACCACTGCTCTGGAAGGAGGAAGCCTCAGGAACTGGACCTCTGCAATCTGAAGCCATGTTAAAGCAGAACAGGCACAGCCCAAGGACCTATTTGCTTCAGTAAAAGTGACAATTTTACATGAACCTGAGACCAAATCAGCATTTTAATGACCCTATTACTGGGTTGGGTGGAAGTACTCTCAGATGCAGCCTGAAAGTGTTTCAAGTGGTGTCTGTTAGAGCAAAGAAACACAATGGAGAAAGAGAGGATCTCCATTCATTGTTTGAAAAGACAGACATCTGCCTAGAGAACAGAAAAGAAGGAAAGTCTTCTTTTGAACTATCAAACCATCTGCATCAGGTTTGACCTGTGCTTAGTCTACCTCGACTAGGAACAATGACACAATGCCTGAGCATATACTGACAGAAACAAATGAGAAAGATGCAGAGACAGTGATCACACACACATCTGCCCATAAACATACTTTCTTGGTAAAGCTACCTGCATGGGATGAAATTGAAAAAAGGGCAAAAAAAAGTCCAGGACAAACAGATAAAGTGAGATATAACCTCAGCACTCACACTGTGCATTTATCAAAAGCAGATATCTCACCTGGGAGTTTTCTAATTTCACTGAAAAACTAATGAAAATGTGAAACACGGTACTGTATGATTCACACAACATTCAAGAACTGTATTCCATGCAGTTATTTCTTGATTCAGTACTATTGACTGTTTGACTGTCCGATGTGAATAATCAAAGTCAGTAGCCAATCACTGCCTGTTTGAGTCAGACCATAGCTTTACAAACCTTACAAAATGAAAACAGTCAACAATATACCCTACGTACTTGATACAATCTTTATAGTTTTAATCAATATCAAAGCATTCCTGGACTGTACTTGTTACCAAAACATTTAGAATATTTTTTTAAAGACGAACATTTTTCAAGATGTTAGCTATTCTTATTATTGAATTTACGCTGTTAGAGTGGTGCAATGTGTCTGTGACAATTTGTGCAAAACCAAACTGACTAGAGCATAGAGAGCAAAGAGTTGTAACGTAACAATCAAATAAGGCAGCATATTAAACAGCATGTAAACTTACCTGTAAATGATACTGTTAATGGACAAGACCAATGCTAGTGTGCTCTTTACTCTTCAATAGCATTGAAAACCCACTGTCTGCCCATTATATAAAGGATACAGCGCAATATTATTTAGCATTTGATATGTTATAAACCAAACCATGGTGGTTTGCAGTTTGCCCCTTCTAAAAAATAGGTTGTTGTCAGTTTTGAAGATAGTAAAGATCAATATAGATTATTAAAACTTCTGTAGAATTAATCACTTCTCTACTGAATATCTATATATTCAGAAGGTATATTCCTTACAATAATAATAACACTAATATAGAATAAGGGTTAATTCGTAGATTACATTTTGACTAAAAACGCAAGGTTACCCTCCTCAAAGCTCTATGTTCTTTTTTCATTTTAGAAGACCTTATATTTTGCAAAAAGTTCAATATATGTTGTGACGGATACGTGTTGGCTTTTGGCATTTCTTCGACCTCTATAGGCTTCAGCCCTTCGGGTACATACAGTTGCTGCTTTATCACCTTCAGTCCTTAATCAACAGACATATTGCATCATGCCAGACTATCAATATAGAGCCCTTTTTTCAGAAAAAGGTTGATAATACATATCTATGTTAAAATTAAATGGACCACCCACCCTTATATTCAATCAAACACCCATTGGTGTCATTTCATTTGTTGTTTTATCAAAGGATTGTTCTCATTACATTTGAAAACTAATATACACAGCAAAAGAAATATGTGGTTACACGCGAAAAATTGTCTTAAAAAGAATTGGTGAAAGTAAAGTTGGGTGTCACACCCTAAGACTTAAAGTGCAAGGGCATCTGTATGGACTTTTACATGTTTACAAAGTTTAATAATGAAACTGAATTGTATCATCTGTAAGAATGGAAAATTCAGCACTTCCTTTTTCAAAATCCTTAAAATATAACATCCCAGAAAAATAGATAACTTTGTTTTTTAAGATGGTACTTTAAACTGATGGACACACGACGTCCTTCAACAGAAATTCAATTTAATTCCTAATTTCCAGTGTTATTTGTTTTAAAGGACCAATTATACCGTCTGAAAGGTGCCATTGTACAGTTGCTGTGTTTTTTTCATGTACAGATAATGCTATCAGTTGTCTTTTGTATTGTATACTATGTATACATTCATCTAGCTGTATAAAATAAAGTATATATATAAGATACAAGCATATGCTGAGTCATGATTGATGTTTTCTCTGATTAGTCAGGTTTTCAAATATTGCACATATAATCATGCAAATAGTACATCTGTCATCCCAGATGCTCAAAGTCAGAAATATTTCCGTTAGGAGCTTTAATCTTTGAATAGGAGGCAGACATGTCAAAGATTTTGACTTTTGAATGCAAAGTCAATGAGAAAGTCTCTGCCTCAGTGATCACCCATCATCGCCATGGTAACTTTGGAAGCTGCAGAACACACATGATAGTAGCTAAACACAGTATTGTTCTGATACTTTAAAGTAATACTAACCTACTGTAAATCAGACATATTTGAATGATGGACTGTATGGATATCTGTTGTGTCTTGAACGTCTTCCTTTGCATCAGCAGTTTCTGTTATAGCGGATTTCTGCTGTGCCACGCAGTCTTCTATCACATGAGATGAGTCAGTCTTGATATCTCAGCTCTTCTCCAACTGAAGCATGACCCCAGATGAACAAAAATGTCATTCATCCACTTTGGTATTCGGTTGATTCAAGCTCTGTTATCCCAGCTGGACTGTAATAACACACCCAGCCTGGCCATTGCCTGCCCAGTGAGCCCGATGCTCTGTTGGACAGATGGCTCTCAGATGTGTACACCGTCAGTCACTCCAAGGATTTGACCCATATTGAGGTCCAACTAATAAAATCAACATATTTGGATAAAAGATATAGTTGGTTTAAAAGGGGTGAGTAAAATGATCTAGCATTAATTTTCTTGGATTTAAAAGGTCAGGTAAAATCCCTAAGCCTTTATGGGGTTGTATTATATAGCATGCTGATGGTGCCTTACTAATGGTGACAACAATTTTTTTAATCCAGTATTGAGCAAGAGCTTTGTAGCCACTTAACTTGCTGCCATTTGATCCTTCGGGCAATTCTGCAACGTAATTTCTCTAAAAGTGGACTCCTAGTAAACTCCTTTCCATACTGTTGTCAGAAGCAATAACAATCTTAGCCTATCAGTGGCAAAAACTATCTCTTAAAGTAAACGTTCATTGACTGCAATGAAATAGCTTCGGGCTATTGCTCACAGTCTCTTCAGCTGTTGCTGTCAACACCACACTCACGTAATACTGAACCATTTTGAATAACTGTTGTACACATTAGTTACATGGATACAAGAAAATGGAAAATAATCGTCCAAGTGGAAAAATGTTGATGTTACTGTTGGTGGAATGGGTAGCGAGGGGAGGCAGGCTACCAAAGGGCTGGATAATTAATTGAAAGTTCTCTCCTTCACTCAATTTATCAACATTAGCCATTCCTCATTGGAAACACCTGCCAAGGGATATTACTTTATCTTCTCAGACTTGACAGACTTGACAGAGCTCCTCCAGAGCCACAGAAAGGCCCAATTGTTTTTAAAGGGAGAGCCCCTTAAACTTTATTATCGCCAAAGAGGGATGTGATTTGGAGTGAAATATTGAACTTGTATTGTGCATTTGTCTTACACTGCACTGCTATCACAAGATTCAAATTGAAGAAGAAGCCAGCTATTTGCTAAAAACACAATGTCCTAGTCATTCAAAGGCCTTTCCCTAAAGCTGAACTGGGGTTTTCATCCAAATCTCCACACTTGTCAGCCTGAATCAAAAAACAAAACCAAAAAAATAAACTACTCTCTAGCAATTCACATGTGTAAAACTGCATAAATTACATTTCAGTTTGAGTTTGTCTGAGTTTCCTTTCACATTAAGTTACGTTTTTTTTCAAACTCGTTGGATTCCAATATCTAAAAGTGTTTATGAAAAATGGGTGCAGAAGATGTTATGGAGTTTTATACAATTTAGAGTGATTGGGCTGGATCAGATATTGAGCTGGATTAGTTTTTTGACAGAACACATGCCCTAAGAAGTGCAGCTGCATTAGCCAAGCAAGAGCATTGTTGGAAGAAGTACTTAGATACTTTACTTAAGTAAAATACAAATATGTGTGTCTTAAAATACTCCATAACAAGTACAAGTCCTGATGTTTCTTAGGTAAAAGTACAAACATATTAGCATCAAAATATACTGAAAGTACAAAAGGTAGTTTTCATTCTGCACAACAACCCATTTCAGAATAATATAAAGTATTTTTTTATCAGCTTTTATGTAATTAAATAATCAAAAGTAAAAGTACTCCTTCTGCAGAATGGATCTTTTCAGAGCATTATATTATTATGGTTATTACATGATCCTGTTAGTATCACTAACTTGTAAGCGCATTTTAGTATTTTAGCTTGTCAACCAAGTTTGGATAATTGAAACACTGTGTATTTGTAGAACAGTACTGCATTATAGCATGTCAGCATAGCGCGTTTTTTACTGGGAAGTGGGATTATCCGAGTTCCCAGTCAGATATTTCAACTCGATTATGTTACGCCCAGATCTAGGGGAACCTAGGCACAGCATAAAATGTGCACTCTCCCCACTTTTCCCACTCCCAAGAACATGGACGCCGAGTCAGAGAATGTCGTTTGGTAAATTTAATTACCAAAATATTTACAAAGAGGAGTAACAAAACCACAAAACAAACAAACCTTTTAACACAAAAATCTTACCTAACGAATGAGAAAAATAAACGTACAAGCTTCTTACCTACTCTAACGTAAAAACAGGAGAAAACAAATTAACCAAAAGAAAAGGGTTTTGCACTCCTGAGAAAAATAAAGCGTGTCTACAAAGACAGGTTTAGCAGCTTTTCTTTTCCTAAGATTTCAAAACATACCAACGGACCGGTATACGGTAGAATTACACACAAGGCACAACAGGTCAGATCTCTCAACACGCGCAGAGTTGGGAGTAGGAGAAGTTGAGTCAGAGAGAGCGAGGAACTGCATGGCTGCAGCTTAATATGCTCCCGTCTCCTCAGGTGGACCAATCAGCCTGTCGAGGGCAGCCAATCAGCTACCGGGCACCACCTGTTTACTCACACGCAGCCACACAGACACACAGACACAGGAGGAGGAAGAAATATCTGCACACAATATACCTAACGACCCAGGGTCGTAACACCCCCTGAGGTCAGACTTCCAACTTGGAAACTCAGAGATACCTCGCCATACCCGAGATCATCATTCAAAATGGAGCCAACGCATATGAATATTAAGAGAAAACGTATAATATATAATTTTGCTCTTCTGTATTAATCGTGTCACATTGGATCAACTGTACATATGGTACTGCTCATCTGCTATCTGTTGATATGTTGCTAGGACGGTTGTATTCAGAAAATACAAAATAAAGGGTAGTTATCAACCGGTATTGCTCACAATGACTAACCCGATGTGTCTGTAACAGCTGTATGGCAAACTAGTGATGGCGTCCATCTTTTTCCGACTCTTGCTACTGGAAGGCTGTCAACTCGGATGTTACGTCACTCCCAGTTCCAACCTCCGACTTCCAATGTAAATGGGTTGCAGCATACTATACAAAGTTACTAGTAACTGTGAGTGTTAAATAAATGTAGTGGAGCAAAAAGTATGATATATGCCTCTAAAAGGTAGTGGATTAGAAGAAAAATAAGTAGCATCAAATGGAAATACTCAAGTTAAGTACAAAATGACAAAAAAGTATTAAGTCCAATACTTGAGTAAATGTACTAAGGTACTTTCCCATCACTGAGCCAGAGGATATAATCATCTGGGACCTTAGGCATCAGAAGCTTGCGAGCAATGCATCCTGGTATGTACTCTTGTTTTTTCAACCCAGTTTGCAGGAATTGGTCTGACTCATGAATTATAGTCATTTTTTTACCTTGACCTCATGTCCATTACTGGATAAAACTACAACATGTGATGGGTGTGGCAGGGTGGAATAGGTTCATGGAACCATGATTAACACAAGGGTGAAGTAAGACTGTGATCTGAAATATTAAGGTATGAGGGATGACTTCTTGACACTACATGAAAAATATGATTTTAATGTGTTTGGAATTTAGAACAACCTTCTTAAGTCAGCAATACTATTTTGTTCCATTGGTTATACACAGTTTCTCCACCCATTTCATCTTCTCACCCAACTTTAAAAATAGAAAGTAAAGAAGCATAGACCTGTTTCATCGCTGTTTGAATCTTTAGACACTTTAATTGACCTGGACTGTCCCTGTCGCTTCCTGAATGGATCAAGCTCTATTGAAAGTGAGATTTGGTCCAATGTATTAACAAAATCACCCTCTTGGAGTTCATCTTAAAGAGTTTTTCTTCACAGTGGGCCGTGGCTGTAGGGAGGTGTGAAGGGAACTCTTGTCCGGAAATCACATTATCTGCTTTGCACAACAACACAGCAGTTGACAAGGCCTCTGCCAAGAGCTGAGTGGATTTTGATTTACTCTCCCCCCTCCTCTTCTGCACCCTGAGGACTGTCAACCTATTCAGACACCACTCACGTGGCTAATGAGTATAAAGGGTTAATTTTTCCCAGTCCATGGGAACCGCTGAGGCTTTAAGTTGGCCTTTCTTTACATTGACTGAACTGCAAAGTCAAAATGACCAGCGTTGCGGAATTAAATGCATTTGGAGGGCTGTAAACAACTGGCTATGAAGTTCATTTGCTAAGCCAAGGGGTCGGGAAATACATCAAGGTCACCACTTGTTAAACAAAGGGTCTTTGAGGGGAAAATACACAGCATTTAGGCAATATCTAAAATAATTCCATGCAATCGATTTATTTATGCATTATGTTGCTTTTAAATAAGGCAATAACTATCAGGCAAAGATTTATTAGTTGACCTGATGACAAACACTTCTCTCCATCTTGTTCACTCTCTCCCAAGGATATGCTGTTACATGTGTAAAATTACCAATCTCCAAATGCATCTTTGGATTGATAAATTGATCTAAACCAGGGGTTTTCAAAGTGTGGGAAGGTGAGCCTCCCCTCAGAGAACATAAGAACAGCCGCGCCCCCCCTCCCAATTATTATTGCTATTAGTATTATTATTGTTGTTTTTGCTATAATGCAGGGGTATTCAATTGCATTTCAAAGAGGTCCAGTAAGAGAACATGTCATTAAATGCTATGTTTTCGCTGTCTACCTTTCTCTTTTTTGAGCACGCCATTTGAAATTACTCCGACTGTTTCTCTCCTCTTGTCTCGTCTCTGTGTGTGTGTTTGAATCTATCGTGCTGACTCACTGACTGCACCGATTTGATTGGCTGAGTAGCGTCACCTCCTTAAAACATAAAAAAATTAACTTTTTAAAACCTTTTTATCTTTATGTTTTAAACATTTTTAACATTTTCAACATCGTGGATAAATCCTTATATGCTCCCGGCAACACACTGAACGTCAACCTTGCCTCCTTATTACACTCACCCCTATTTTAGTCGGAACAATGAGTCTGCGTCTTTGATGCGCACAGGCGGATGATGCGGGGATGCAATGTAGACAGGAATAAACGCAGATCATCCTCTGGCTGCAGCCTTAACCGGTACTTGCTTTTGATCAAAGTTAATACGGAAAACCCGCACTAACACAGGTAGGTCGAGGCAGGGGCGGACTGGGACTAAAAATCAGGGGGGGGGGGGGGTGCTCGTGAACTGTCAACGGGGGGGGGGGGAAATGGCCCGCTGAACGGACCTCTGTCGCATGTCAGCGCAGCTTAAATGATGCCGTTTAAAAACATAACAAATAAAGGGTGCTGCCGGCCATCAGCGAACTGAGCCGGCCGTCAACGGCCCGCTGACGACCACCCGTTCTGTGATTCTCCAGAACACACAGATGGCCACTCCGCCCCTGGGTGGAGGTGAAGGGAATGAGCACTTTTACAGCCTTTTTGGCGAGGTGGGGGAACTCGGTCTCCACAGACAGCCAAAAGTGTGCAAGTGACACTTTACTCATCTTTTTCTCGTTATTTTTTTCTCACGCTGCGCCTCCCCTGAAGCTCTCTGGAGCCCCCCCGGAGAGGCGCGCCTCACACTTTGAAAACCACTGATCTAAACGATAGCTTTTCCCAAACACCATTTCAAGCCAAACAGTCTGATGAGATCCAAGAGGATCCCAAGGGTGACAAATGATTTTGTGCTTTCATAAGACCTACAACTCCTTAGTTAGCACCTCCCCTCGCCTTGAAGTTCTTCCATTACAGGCAGTGAGGGACAGATTTTTCCATTCTGGGAAAAGGAATTGTTTGACGTTTGTTGCTTTTAGTGGATCGTCCTTTCATGATAATGTGTTTTTCTGACTAATGGAGTTATGTTGAGCCGTTTTTACATGTTCAGTTACAGAGAATGTCCTTTACTGTACCTGCTCAGACTCAGGTTCGTTCCAAGAAACCTCCTTTTGATGTGATGAGTAAAGTAAATACTGTCAATGTTAATGCTATGTGATGGATGAACCCGTTAGGGTTAGAAGAAACCGAAACGAGAACACCAGATCAAGGCCCAAAAATTGAAAGAAACATACATAAAATACAATATTAGTTATATTACAAGTTAAAATTCAGATATATTCAGATACAACTAAAAGTGTTCTGCTTATATGAACCACTACAAGTCTGATTTCATCCATCTTGGTTTTCCTTTCTATAATACTGTCTGGTCATGTCTTATAAATAAAGCATTGTGGTTTAAAGTGAGGGTCACTTTATAACATGCCTAACCCTAACCCTAACTAGGGCTGCAACTAACGATTATTTTGGTAGTCGACTAATCGGTCGATTATTTTTTCGATTAGTCGACTAATCTAACGATTATTTCTGTCACACCCTCCATCTCTGCTTCCTGTGGGTGCGGCTCCTTTTCCGGGCTCCAGTGCATGTTTTACCTCAAGTCTGCACACCTGTGAATGTCACCCTGTTGTCCAGTCCCTCTGCCTTAACATAACATGATCCCATAGAAATTAAAATAATGACTCATGAAACATTTGAATTTGAAGTTTGAACTTGTTTAATCAAATGCATTTGAATAACATAAATACAAACAAATCATAATGAAAACAAAATAAATAATACAAATTAAAGTGCAAGTTTGAAAGTAAAGATGTGCAAATAATGTAAACGTTACTCAAAGTAGCAGCCTCTGCCCCAGCACCGCGGTTCTGTTAGGGCTGTTAACCTGGTCCAGGAGGGTGACGTGGAATTATTATTTTAAGTTTGGAATTAATTACAGCATCCATAAAGCTCTAGTGTGCTCTACTACGCTGTAAGCTTGGCGCTGTTTAGCAGCTCGTTGGTGGACACGCAGCCTCAACATAACTGAAATAGCGTTTGCTTAGCAAGCATTAACCACGAGACGTTCTGTTTTCCAACATGTAAGCTAACGTAAACATGACAATACTATGGCTAACTAGCTCAAACTTACCCATGATCCAAAGTAGCAGTCATCACGGTTCCAGGGTGCTTGCGTTTTAAATGCTCGTGCATCGCTGTAGTGCTGCCGTGGAATGCCAATTCCCCTTTACAAATTCTGCATTTCACTGACTTCTTTGGCTTGTCGTCTGTGAAATACTCCCACACTTTCGAAACTCTCTGTCTGGCTTTGTTGAGCTCTTCATCACCCTCATTCTCTCTCCTTTCCGCCATCGTTCGTATTCTTTCTTCTTTGTTCTTTGTTGTTAGTACAGAATGCAGTCATGGCAGACAATGGAGAGTATACTGCCCCCAGCACTTCCTGTAGTGCATTGCAGTTACAAATGAACATTAGCGCAGTTTTGAATTAACGTTACCGGCTCTCTGATTGTTTTTATACGACGCGTCGACACTAAAATTCCGCGTCGACGAATTTTTATGATCGACGTCGTCGATTATGTCGACTAATCGTTGCAGCCCTAACCCTAACCCTAACCATAACCATAACATAACCATAACCATAACCATAACCATAACCATAACCATAACCCTAAACCTATTCTCAGGGTCTTCCTGAACAACACAGTATCCAGGTATCCTCTACTTTGACTCTTAAATACTTGCCTTAAGGCTCTTGGAAAAACATCACAAACAACTATAAATCATTGGTAGTATGACAGTCAAGCATGTTCTATGACTGCATTGGAAAAGCGTATATTTATGTGACGGTGATCACCAATTGAGATATTTTCTGGACGTGCCTGTAATAGAGAAGATGCCATTCATGGTGGTGGAATGATGACAAGAACTGAAAACATTTGTTAGGGTACACAGTGTTAAATTAAAATAGCAAAATTGCATTGAAGAAATACTCTGATGGAAGTACAAAAGCATAGGCATTGATATGAATTTAAAATACCAATAGTAAAAGTAGTTAGTTACTTTCCACCAATGACACACACACCCCCCCCCACACACACACACACTTCAACACTTCAAACATTTAACAAAATCTTACAAAAGCCTGACTCTGATCTACCTTCATGATAACCTAAAGTCTCTCTAGTCTGTATCCTTTTTTTCTCTCACTTCTTCCTCCGCCATACTCCCCTCATTAAAAAAAACTAATGGGGACCAACTTGAGGTAGTTTCCAGCGCCTACATAGATTTATGTTGCCATGGAGACCTTGCAAAATAAGGGCCGGGCTTAGTTAACTGCTCTCCTAATGTTTCAGCAATCATCTTGGCTATAATGAAAAGCAGCATGCTAAAAAAAAAACAGCTCTTTACAGTCCGGTCCTCTTAGTTTTACAGCTTTCATGGCTGCATTAACAAATGTGTTTCGACACATGTTGTGAATACTGCATGTATAAAAAAAAATATCTTGATACATTGAAATGGGTTATCCAAAAAGTCTAACTTTTGCACAGATGGAGTAAAAGTTGGTTAGCAAAAAGGTTGAGTTGCTGTTAAAGGGAGAGCAGCACCTAGGGGATCCAGCCTGTCAATGAGTGATTCACTTGCCCCTCAGAGACCACACATTTTAAACGCTAGCCAGCTCTCCCACAACAAAAACGCCTTTTGTAATCTGAAGGAGATGCAACCGATGGATGGCAGAAATCCGCTTGAAGATGCCAATAGGCTTTGATCCCACAAAGCGGCCTCTGCTATACTCTGGCCAACAGCCATGTTCAAACTGTGAACTGAACGTATAGTTGAATGAGAGAAAAGGAGGGAATTGCGGGTTAGGAGGCAAGTGAGAGAAGAGGAAGGAATAGAGTGAGAGCTTTTCCTCAGCTGTAATAACGCTGACTGTTGTTAAAGGCATGGAGTGAGACAGCATGGTTTTCATCACAACACGCTGTGTTTGCTTAACAGGTTTACACTAGAGCGGTTTGCCTCGCCCTGCGCTGATGAGCCTCTCTGAAGGGAGGCAGGCAGCGCTTCAGATGGTGGTCTCTAAGAGAGTCGCTCAGGCGGAGGAGAAGCAATCTGGAGGACATCTAACACACACAGAGGGAAACACACTGACAGAAATAAAGTAAAGCACACTTAATGTCTGAAGGTTCACTAAGTCCTGGCCCACATACTTGCCAATGCTAGGCCTATCAAGTACTCTCTTCCTCACACTACTTCAAATTCTGGATTTAGACAGAGGTAGACACAAGCAGGCTTCTCACTTCCAGCATGTAACCCTCATATCTTACCTAGTGGCAGAATTGCGTTATGAAAGCATGGCTCATAAAAACCCATTTCAACTTTAATGCTGTCATTATTCTACAGCCACTGCACTGTGATCAAGATTTACTTCACAGTTATAAGTAAAAGCAAAACACTTAACAAAGTGATGTCTACTTACATAATATAACAAGCCTGAGGCTAGAGTAGCATTTTCCATCCTCACAAAGTGATGGTCAATAAAAAGACAAATATAAGTCAGCATTGCTATTGCATTGTAGAGCTAGTTAGTGCTTGGGAGTATTATCATCATTTGCAAAAACGGTATGATAGACTACCATACTTACTCGCTAACATACTTGCATACCTTTAATAGTGGGCCTAGGTTTTCTTAAGATGGGGACTTACCTCTGTGTTCCACATAACATTGTCAAAGTTAGCTTTTGCTAAATGCCCTGATACACTAAACCAACACAGAAAGAACTAGTTTCGAAGGAGCAGAGTGTTTCGTTGCCTCCTGTTACCTGCAGCTAGCCCAAAAAACTTGAACACAGTGCAAAGATCATAACCTAAGGCAAACTTCCAAGTACGTTCTGCACTTGATGACAGGAAAAACGTTCAGCAACAGCAGGCAGCGGTAGTGTGTACTACTCATTCAAAAATTGAAATTGGAAAACTTAGGAATGTCGATATTAATGCCATTTTTATGATTCAATACTAAATCAAAGGAGTGTTTTCCGACCATTTTCACGTCATTCTCAATTACCTTAAAGGGGACCTATCATGCAAAATGCACTTTGTGATGTCTTTTATACATAAATATGTGTCCCTGGTGCGTCGGGGAACTCACGCAGCGTCAGAAAATAAAACCCTCTCTCTTTTCCTCCGTACCCAAATCTTTTAAAAACGGGTGTACAACGAGCGGATACAGATTCCATCCGAGCTGACGTCAGCCCGGAATAATCGGTGGCGGACCCACAGAAAGTTGCCATCAGAAACAATGCCTGACGTGTTTTGGACGTAATCTCGTCTTTGTTTACATTAGCAAGCCTCGCTAACACTCAGAGCTAACCTGTACTGAAGAGCACATGTGTTTAAAAAGCAGTAAATAAAAAAAGAACTCACCTTGTGATAAACCTGCAAGAGAAAAAGCATTTGAGCTCCATACTATTTCAGAAATAATCCTTGACGTGGTTTAAACAGGATGGCGTTTTATCACAACCGAATTTAACTTTATCTCCGGTAGAATTCTGATCAGGCATTAGCTCCGCCTCCTATTATTTATTTTTTCAAGCTAAGGACCCAAAATCTGCCTTTCTCTAATGGCTCATTTCCACCGCAGGTGTTACGGGTCCCCAATATGAGGACCACAGTAACAGTGATGATACCTGTATGGTGCAGGTGAAACAGAAGTAATGAGGACACGTTGTGTTCGGTTTCCTTCCAGATTACTTCTGCGGTTGTTTTATTACACAAAATCATATAAACATATTACTTATCTTATACATTTCAGTTTCGACTTAGATTTCTTGATAACCATTCACATACCTTCACTCTGTCTGTATGTTATTCTTTTATGTGATAAACACATATTTCGAATTGAATTTCACATTCAATAACACTTGTTGTACCTTAAATACATTTGTATACAGTATTAACCTGTATTTAATACTACTCTTCTTTTTACTTTCACTTAAAAGTAGTATTTCATGACCCCTCTAACCTGTCATGTTGACTATTTACCTTCTGCCATTAATGGCAGGTCACTAAAATGCATTACTGAAACATATTTAAGTGTAACAAACAACCTTACTCTTTTATCAACAGTAACTAACTTATAACCCTTACAAAGTACATATTTATTACAAACTCACAATCACTATACATGCATGTAAATACTCAGTGTGTGGGAGCCTTCAGATATACTGACAAACTTGTATTCTTACTGCGTCAGATCACGTTGTCCCCAAAATGGCGCCGTACCGGGGAAGCTAGGCTAATACACACACACTATATAACAGTTTTACACATGTAAACAGCGCTACAAAGTCTTCAACTGTTAGCGGGCCATTACATATTATCTTTGCAAACCTTATGGGGGATTCATTGTGATTTATGCACAGTTTACCAACCTGTATGGTGCAGGTGAAACAGAAGTAATGAGGACACGTTGTGTTCGGTTTCCTTCCAGATTACTTCTGAGGAAACCCCGGGAACGTCCGTCGCTTTAATCGGTACCCCGGAACCATTGAATCGAACACAAACGTTCCGCCTCACTACTCACTGCATCTATCAACCCCGTTAATGACATGAAAATAACAGATGTACAAAATAAATGCATGTTCTAACTCTAAATAATAATAATAATTATATTAATGTGGTCACACATCCCAGGGGTGCCACACGCTCCCCGACAACAAAAGTGGCTCCCGACACTTACTTGAAATCACATGTTCCTATTCAAGATAACTTTAACATCTTCATAAAACACAAATATTTACAATGTCCAAACTATCACACCTCAAAATGTATGACCCTTAGGACTAACACTGTGTGTGACCTTTCAATAACCTTGTATGGGACATGTAAATGGTGAATGGGGATATGGAATGAGGGGTGTGTAGTGGAATGATGGTGGGCATGTTTGTGAATACCAAAGGTGAGTGTAGGGCATGAGGTATGTATCCATAGCATTTACTGTTGGACCCGACTGGTATGTTGGGAGGCCAAGAGATGAGTAGGTGAGGATTTGACCTGGTCGTCTCTCCCGAGTAGACCGTCTCAGTGGGACAGGTGAGTCAGGTTCAGGGTCTTGTACCCGTTCCTCGGGACATGCACGTTGAGGCAACTCTTGCTCATCTTCGTTCTGAGGTACATTGGGGGTTGTCTGCTCATTGTCCTCCTCTGAGTCAGTTTGATGAGAGATTTCCGGTTCATCCTCAAGTTGAAGTTCACCCCTGTCTGAAGAGTACTCTTCTTCACAAAGACCTCTAGCCTGTCCTCCAGCTTCCCGTTGCGCAATGTCCATGTCAGGTAAAGTTTGGAACTCTAACTGTCTCTCTACACCAGAGTTCCTGGTAGTCTTTCCAAACATCTCCTCAGAAGGCTGTTGTTCCAACACTGGTCTCTGCTCTCTTCTTAACATAATTGGTCTCTTTGGAGTACCTGTTATGATAGGCCTAGCCCGATTTGCTGGTACCCGCAACCAGTAACCTCCTGTTGACTCATCCTCTGAATCAGATGTCTCAGCATTTTGGTCTCTCACATCCCTTTGTCTCCTTGGATGGCTTCCTTGCTTCTGTGATGGCTTTGGGGTTGGTTTGACTAACTGTGGTGGGAATTCCACTGGCAAGTCATTGACAAGCAGAAGCAGGTTTCTGTGCAGGGTTCTGATTTTCCCTTTTGCATCACTTTCTGGATGGACGACATATACTGGGTTATCTGAAACCTGTTCCTTTACCACATATATCCTCTTCTCCCAATAGGAACGCAATTTACCAGGCCCTCCGCGCTCACTTAGGTTCCTGACTAACACTCTATCCCCTTGCTTCAGAACCACTCCCCTCGCCTTCTGATCATAATAGGACTTGCCCTTTGCACTAGACGCCAGACTGTTATCAGTAGCAATCCGATATGCTTCTGTCATCCTTTCGCGCCATTTCTCAGCATATCCTTTGTGTGTCACTGGATCTGTCTCCTCTGACAGGCCGAATAGGAGATCCACAGGGAGACGAGGTTGACGACCATAGAGCAGAAAGTGAGGCGAATAACTGGTCGATTCGTGACGTGTGCAGTTATACGCGTGTATAACCTGTGGAAGATGTTCTTTCCATGTCTCTTTTTCTTTGTCTGTCAGCGTTCGCAGCATCTGTAACAGAGTTCGGTTGAACCGCTCAGCTGGATTACTTTGTGGGTGGTAAGGAGATGTTCGAGAGTGACCTACTCCAGCTAGCTGCCCGAGTGTTCGAAAGAGATCATTCTCGAATTCTCTTCCTTGATCATGGTGCAGTTTGTTGGGGAACCCAAAACGGGGTATAAAGTCATTATAAATCCGCTCTGCTGCTGTCCGTCCGGATTTATTTTTGGTTGCATAGGCCTGTGCGAACCTTGTGAAGTGGTCGACTACCACCAAGATATATTCATAGCCTCCTTTACTTTTCTCAAGGTGCAAGTAGTCAATGCAGACCAGTTCCAGGGGTGAGTTAGACTTCATGCTGCTCATTGGTGCACGCACATGGACCGTTGGTTTCTTCTGTTTAATGCAACAGCATTTCTTTGTCACATAATCCTCTATGAATCTTTTCATATGAGGCCAGTAAAACCTTTCTCTGGCTAGTTGAATGACTCTCTCTGTGCCTACATGTCCCATGTTATCATGAAGGTGCTTCAAGACAAAAGACTGATATTTCAGAGGTAGGACAAGCTGTTTTCTCTCTGGTGTCCGCCGATATAGGATTCCATCTTCAAGGTGTAGACGGTTCCACTCGTGGAGAAGCTTACACGCGGTTCCCTTGACTGACCTCCTCATATCATCTGAAAGTTTATCACTAACTTCTTTTAGCCTTACGATCTCTCCAATCGTTTGGTCTTCCCTTTGGGCTTGAACCAACTCATTGTGACTTATTTCCTGTAGAGGTGTGCACGGCTGTGGGATAACATCAAGGGAGGAGGCAGAGAGGGCAGCTACCCAGGCAACATCTTTTCTCTGAGCTGCTTGACCTCCTTCCCAGGTTGCACTCACCACATCTTGCGACAACTCTTCTGTGCACGTTGACATGTAGTGGTCAATATCAAGAGGGATACGGGACAGTGTATCCGCATCAATGTTCATTCTTCCAGGTCTGTACTTAATGTTAAAGCGGAAGTCTGACAACTCCCCCACCCAACGGTGACCGACCGCATTGAGTTTGGCCGTGCTCATAACATAAGTAAGTGGATTGTTGTCAGTGTAGATGGTGAAGTGAGGAGCATAAAAGAGGTAATCTCTAAACTTCTCACACACTGCCCACTTTAGCGCAAGGAACTCTAATTTGCCGCTGTGCAAATGATAATTCCTTTCAGCCGGTGTCAAGGTTCGTGACCCATAGCCAATGACTCGCAGCTTTTCGTCCTGCTGTTGGTAAAGAACTGCTCCCAGTCCTTGCTCCGATGCATCGGTATGCAAGACAAATGGCATGTCAAAGTCTGGGTATCCGAGAACTGGAGGATGAGTTAACATGTCAACCAGTTCCTCAAGTGTAGTCTGATGCACAGCAGTCCACTCTATAGGCGCCCTGGATGACAGCTGGGGGCCTTTAGCTTTGATCTGTCGAGCTTGTGTTGAGGCTTTCACTTGGAGCAACTCGTATAATGGCTTTGCTATCTTTGAGAAGTCTTGTATGTACGACCTGTAGTAACTGAGAAAGCCGAGGACTCTTCTCAGGTCACCTACGGTCTTCGGTGTTTTCGCTTTCAGGGCCAGTACAGCTTCTAGATCTTTGGGGTCGACTCGAACACCCTCACCAGAGACCAGGCGTCCGACATAGCGAACTTCTCCCCTGAACACCTCACACTTCTCAGGGCGGAGCTTCACTCCCTGACTCTGTATCGCTTGGAGCACTTTCCGAACCACCTCCACATGATTTTCAAAGGTCTGGGAGTAACACAGGATGTCGTCCAGGTAAGGTATACAGCACTCATCTCTCAAAGAACTCAACATCTCCTCCATACTCCTCTGAAAAGCTGCTGGTGCATTCGTAAGACCAAACGGGATTCTCACCCACTCATAAAGCCCCCAGGGTGTGATGAAGGCGGTCAGATGGCGTGAACCTTCAGCCACAAAACCCTGGTGGTATGCCTTACCTGGTCAAGGATGCTGAACCAAGAGTATCCCCCCAAGGTGTCCAGTAGGTCCCGTATCCGAGGCAGTGGGTGTCGGTCTGGTACAGTTTTCTGATTGAGCAGGCGATAGTCTATACAAAGGCGCAAAGAGCCATCTTTCTTCCGCACGCACACAACAGGGGCAGAATAGGAAGACTTGGATTTAACAATCCATCCCTTCACCAGTAGGTCTTGAATATATTCTTTGACCTCCCTCAAAAGCGGCTTTGGTATGGAAGTATACGTCCTTTGCACTGGAATATCGTCCTTCAGATTTATCACCATTTGTAGGCTAGGGTTACAGCCAATGTCATTTCCGTCCCTCGCAAAAGCCTTTGATTCTTCGTACAACATTCTCTTGGCAATCTCTTGTTGTTCCTCCTCCAAGTGACTGAGGTCCACTGGGGGGTGCCACAGGGGTGGAATCGGCTCAGCTTTTTGGATTGGTTCAAGGGGTTGAGTTGAGACCTCATTGACTGTTGTAGTACATGTTGTCTTGTCAGGAGATTCAGCATCCACAAACCTTTCAATGTGCTGCAATACGCCCAGGGCTGTCTTGCGTGGTAAGGTGACATCATGTTTGGTGTTATTGCCTACTGGAATTGTGACATAAGGCTTTGCAGGGTTCTGTATCTCAAACAAACCTGTCCCTAAATCCAGCTGCGATAATTGATGACTGTCTTCATCAGCTTCAAACAACACCAGACGATCAGAGGGGTTCAGGGTTTGGGGAACACGACACCTCACCCAGGTGACTTGACCAGCCGGAATGACGATGTCATTTACACCTGTTCTTAGGCGTCCCTGCGACATACTTGGTTCAACTGCCTGAATAAAGCTCACAATTGCTTCGGCTTTCTCCACCGGAACACTGATGGCATCACGAAGCAGTTTAACCAGAGTGCATATCAATCGTTCTGGCTGCCCCTCAATGATTTCCTCCAAAACATTAAAACCAACCAATGGTCTCTCCATGGTCAAGCTTGTGACTAGGAATGGAACACTGATGGAAAGACTGGGTTCTTCATTTCCTGGCAGGTTGGTCATAATGGCTACCCAGCCATCAAACGGAATAAGCTCGCCATTAACTGCATACACCTTTAGCTCGTCCAGATCCTCGATAATCTCCGATATTGGTCGAACATCAAGATTAGGCAGATATTGTTCTTTCCAGGCTCGGCTTATGATACTGACTTGAGCACCGGAGTCAAGCAATGCAGTCACTGCCAATCCGTTTAGATTACACTGTATTAGCGACTTTTTTCCTATCAGCTTGGCAACAGTTCTACGTTTCACCCCTGGTGAACCAAAAGAAAACTGAGTCGAGGATTCATCTTGCTGGTAACTATTCTGTGCACTAGCTACTTCAACTGTTTTGCCCTCACAACTGGTTTGCGCTTTTGCCTCACCAGAATGTTCAGCTTGGGGTCGTATTGTGGATCCGATCACTGGCAACCCCGCTGCAGTGACCGGCTTGAGTTTCCCTGACTCTCTTGTCTCTTTAAACAGCCCACAGCCCTGTGCCCTCCATCCCCACAATAGAAACAGTGGTTACAATCTGGCCGGTTTTGTTCGACACATTTTGAACAACCAAAAGGTTTCTCTCTCCTGGGTCTCACTCTGTTTTGAGAGTATTGATTATGGTTAATCATGTCTGCCGGATGTGGCTGCTTTTGTTGTCTCATAGCCTCAACCATGCTGGTTAGCTCATCTACCTTAGCTGCAAGCTCTTTTATTGGGTCTGTTTTTGTTTTGTGTGCTGTGCTCTCTTGTTTGTTGCCACACTCTTGGACTGTGTTAAGCTCAAGTTGTGCGCTATGAGCACTAGTTGTTGCCTGCCGACGAGAAGGACCTATCCTCTTCTGTCTCTCACTCTCCTCACTGGTGATTCTCATTACATGGCGTAATATTGTTTCATCACTCACCTCACCACTTGACAGAAGAGGCTTTAGTTCTCTGCGTACATCACTGTGTTTATATCCAAGTCCCTGCAAGACCGTATGTAGAAACACATCTTGAACAGTAGCTGGACTGTATTTAATGCCTGCGTCTGACAGTTTGGAGGTGAATAGGACACGTTGCTTTAACCCTATCACTCGGTAGAGAAACTGTTGTGGTGTTTCATTATCATCCTGTCTAGCACACATTAATTCTTGGAATAACTCCGTACTGTTTTTCTCTCTTAAGTGGGCCTGGAGAAAGCCTTTGAGCTCCATCACTGTCAGGTCATCCTTATTTATTAGCATGTCTTTGAAAGTTCCAGGTTTTATGATTCGGAGCACACCACGAACTATGTCTCCGTCATGGACGCCTTCTCTAATCCCTTCCTCGATTTGCTTACAGACATTGTTATAGCTTATGTCCGAAGAATGATCACCAACCTGACCCCCTTGCACCTTAAACTCCCTCCTCTGGAGGTAGGAGAGCTCTCTTAAGGAGATCATTGTCTCAGGGCCGGACTGGGCAGCAGACTGAGCTGTTGAGTGTGGGCTGTTATGAGACTTATTAGTGTGTGCTGGTGACAGTGGGGTTGGTTCTAGTGTCTGTGTTGCAGGTGCCAAAATGCTTTGTCTTAACCTTTTGCCCAGGTCTTCATAGCTATTGAGCATTTCCAGTAACCCAGTATTTGTGTTATCACCTACAGCATTAAAACTGACTGGAGAAGCGGTGAGATCTGTCTCAGCTTCAGATATCTGCTTAGTGTTGTTACCTGTGTTTATCTCTAAGTGTGGTTCTACATGTGGCAAACCCGGTACACTTACTTCTCTGTCTTTCACAATGTCATCAATAGCATCTTTCAACATCAACAAGTGAGCCATCCCACTATCTTCTGACTCAGCAAGTGCTTACTGTGCATAAATAAACTGATGTAGTTGAAGCAGCCTTCATCGTCTCCCTCCTCGAGCTCAGACGGTTCCTGGCCTGGCACTGGACCCACTTCCTTGGCAATGTGGAGGAGTTCTTTCGCTGACAAGGAGAGTAGGCTTCTTCTGATGTCCCACACCAGACTTTTCCTTTGGCTCTCCGACATGACAGCAGCTCTTCCAATTCACTCACGATGGATCGCTCAGTTCAGCAACGGTTCCACGTCTGCTCCAGCTTACAGCTCTCTGCTCGCATCAGCTCCGGTATTGGTCCTAGAAGTCATTAATGGATCAGCTCCCGACCAGTAGGTGGCGCCGATCCCGGACGAGCCCCCAAGAACTGTTACGGGTCCCCAATATGAGGACCACAGTAACAGTGATGATACCTGTATGGTGCAGGTGAAACAGAAGTAATGAGGACACGTTGTGTTCGGTTTCCTTCCAGATTACTTCTGCGGTTGTTTTATTACACAAAATCATATAAACATATTATAATTATACATTTCAGTTTCGACTTACATTCCTTGATAACCATTCACATACCTTCACTCTGTCTGTATGTTATTCTTTTATGTGATAAACACATATTTCGAATTGAATTTCACATTCAATAACACTTGTTGTACCTTAAATACATTTGTATACAGTATTAACCTGTATTTAATACTACTCTTCTTTTTACTTTCACTTAAAAGTAGTATTTCATGACCCCTCTAACCTGTCATGTTGACTATTTACCTTCTGCCATTAATGGCAGGTCACTAAAATGCATTACTGAAACATATTTAAGTGTAACAAACAACCTTACTCTTTATCAACAGTAACTAACTTATAACCCTTACAAAGTACATATTTATTACAAACTCACAATCACTATACATGCATGTAAATACTCAGTGTGTGGGAGCCTTCAGATATACTGACAAACTTGTATTCTTACTGCGTCAGATCACGTTGTCCCCAAAATGGCGCGTACCGGGGAAGCTAGGCTAATACACACACACTATATAACAGTTTTACACATGTAAACAGCGCTACAAAGTCTTCAACTGTTAGCGGGCCATTACATATTCTCTTTGCAAACCTTATGGGGGATTCATTGTGATTTATGCACAGTTTACCAACCTGTATGGTGCAGGTGAAACAGAAGTAATGAGGACACGTTGTGTTCGGTTTCCTTCCAGATTACTTCTGAGGAAACCCCGGGAACGTCCGTCGCTTTAATCGGTACCCCGGAACCATTGAATCAAACACAAACGTTCCGCCTCACTACTCACTGCATCTATCAACCCCGTTAATGACATGAAAATAACAGATGTACAAAATAAACGCATGTTCTAACTCTAAATAATAATAATAATTATATTAATGTGGTCACACATCCCAGGGGTGCCACACAGGCCTCACTCGACTTAGTACGGTTTTGTTAGGCCTTGTTAGGCCTTGTTAGGCCCGGCTCACTTTAATGCTGTGCTTCCATTACAGTTTAGGAACAGGGGTAGTATCTATAGTAACGCAGTGTAGGCGGAGCCGTGACGTCATCTTCAGAAAAACAACATCAGCCGTTAGCTGTTAGCACTCAAGCTCACAGCTCCTCATATCTGTTCAGAAACTAGACAAAAGTACAAACCACAGACTGTCTGTGTCATGGCGAATACAGTTGCTACTTTATTTATGTCTGTATAGGCCGTTTTTGTGAGTGTGGACGGTCGGAGCATATAGTGCGTTAGCTTAGCCGATCTCCATTCAGACAACACGCATTTTAAAAGGTTTTTCGCCTGCCGTCTGTCTGCAGACTTGTCAAAGCATTAATTCATGGTTTTTACTAACCGGTAGCAGTATGTTGTTACTTCGGCATCATTTTGAAACGTGTATTACAATTAAATCACGGTCAAATATGTTCATCTTGTTGTAGTTGTAGCCCCCTTGCCAGCGATTCTCTCACTAGTTTAGCATATTCAGCCCGGTTGTTGGCCCGCTTGTTGGCCCGATAGAACCACGATTTTGTCGGGCCAGAAAAAAGTAGCCCCGGGCCGGAACTAGGCCTAGTGGAAACGCAACCAAAAACGGGCCCGGCACGACACGGCACGCTTAAACCGCGTGTGTTTTGTATAGGTATGGCCCTACAATATATTTGTCAAATATAGCATGATAGGTCCACTTTAATTTAAGACTGCCATGTTGTAAACATATCTGTTTATTACATAATCAGATGAGACGTAGATGGAAAATGAAAAGAGACTCTGTGTGTGTCGTCTTCTTAATGCAATGTTTTCTTGTTTCCTTCGCATCTGTTTCTCTTCTTGCGCACTCATTTACATAAACTGAATAGCCAATCAGACTGATATATTTTGACGCAGCCCCGGCGAAGGCTGTTGGAAGGAAGAAGAAAGGGCTGTGGGACACAAATAAAAAACACAGCCGAAAGAGGCTCAACAATGTCTCCGACTCCAGCTACGTCTTCATAATTGGCTTGGTTTCTCAGGGCCTGAACATTACACACTGTGGGGAAATTGATGCCAGACCTGATTGTGACCTGAAGGATAAATTGGACTTTACATATTTGCTCCAACCTCAACTCTGTTTTCAAAATGGCATAGGCTCTTAACATTCCATTCATACAAAGTATTACGTAGAATTTAGGTTTACTGGATGTACACAACCACCCGGAAATGCATGGTGGCTCTTTATACTGTCCAATGGCGTAATGCGAGTCAGAGAGTTTAAACAATTTATCCTTTGAATAAAATAATCAAGAATGATAGCTGGTGATGCTGAGATACAGTTAGAGGTAATTGGAATATAGAAAACGTTTATTTGCATTGTTTGCCTTCAAATAACACTGAAAAGTATTGTCATTTATACTTGTGAAAAGTAACTTTCATTTAACTGTACTGCACTTTGGAGAGGTAACATTGTAATCGACAGTCATGTGTTCCATACTTTATTTTAATAGAGCTATTTTTTTGTATGAATCAGTGGTTTTGATCGCTCAGCAGAGAACATCTATCTAAGACCCCATTTACACGGGAACGTTTGCGTTTACGCACCGTATGCGTTTTCCAAAAAGTCTTCCGTTCACATTCATTCGAT
The DNA here is from genome assembly GCA_031216635.1 of Dissostichus eleginoides. Taxonomy (NCBI): domain Eukaryota; kingdom Metazoa; phylum Chordata; class Actinopteri; order Perciformes; family Nototheniidae; genus Dissostichus; species Dissostichus eleginoides. The sequence continues at coordinate 9,170,219 of CM062268.1, read as the reverse complement.
TCATTTAACGTGTCCGTTCACACGAGACCGCTCGACCCGCTGGAAACGCTGTAGTACATATGCCGGGCCTGTAAGTGGCGCTGCTGCCGCCACAAAATACACCAAAAGCAGCGAAGAAGACCCCGGAGCATGGTTGCCATGGTTGCCCTTCTGTTTATTCTCCGCGGTGGACGGCGTGTGCTCCTGCTGTAAATCTCTCCGGTAGTCCTCCAGCAGATGAAAAACACCCACCTCTCCGCCTCTTCCAAGGGACGAGGGGACCATGCGGCAGGGTTTCCGCTAAAAAAAAATTCCGCCGGTCAACATGTCCGTTAAAGTTTAAATCTTCCGCACAAAATTAGAAAAGTGCCGTTCAGAGGTCTTCTTTGTTATTTATTGAGCTTTAAAACAAATTGATAACGACTCTATATAATAATATAAGAATAATAAACGGAGCCTCTCTTTTCCTCCCCCTCTTCTGACAGCCCAGCAGCTGATCTCTGAGCAGGAGACGTGGGGAGAGGGAGACGTGGGGAGAGGGAGGCGGGGCTATTTCATCGTTATCAGAAAATGATCGTATAGAGGCGTACACACGGAGCCGTTTGACCCCCCAGAGCGTTCCGTTGGCAGATCTATCCACCTTGGGACCTGTTATCGTTTGCGGGGTCCGTTTCTATCGTTTTGTTACGGCCTTGTGTAAACGAAAGGGCTATACACAAGAGAAACTATGCGGATACAACCCGTATCTTCCTCGTGTAAACGGGGTCTAAATAACAGTGTTGAATTGTAGTATATGATGCTTTCATTTTTTTCATAAGGAAATATGCTCACGGCATATAACTATGCTCATACTATAAAAATGCTGTGTGTGTGTGTGTGTGTGTCATAGCATTTTAACAACACAGTGGGGCAAGGAAAACATGCGGTCAAGCCTGCATACGCAATAGCAGTAAAATGGCTCTTTTTATGACTGGTGTTCTCATGCTATGTCCATAGAGTCTGTTTTCAATGTGACAGCATTGGATCAAAGACCACCATACTGAAACATATGAAACACTAGACCCTGATGCCAGTGACATGATCTTTTTGGTTTGACAAGATATCAGGTGTCATATTGGCGAGAAAGACAGGAACAGAGAGTGATGTAATCAGCACATCAGAAGACTTTAACACAGACCATTAATCACTGACTTGTTCAAAGCTGTGTCATGCCAAACCCTGGACCGCATGGTTTCACTGGGATTGGACCTGACGTGATACAGAGTAAAAACATACACTGTAACTCTGTCCGTAGTTTTATTTGTTGTTATATATCTGTACAATTCTGTCCTTTGGTACCCTTCTTGTGAATGCAATTTAGGAACACCTTGAACGATTTTTATTTTTTATTTTCTACAAACATCCAAATGAAATCATGGATGAACTGATTAGAATTTGGCGGTCAAGGGTGAGCTGTGACCGTCCTTTTTATTTTCGTAAACAGGATTTCTCAGTAATGCCACAGGGAATCTGGAATAAACATCCAATAAGACATTAGGGTAAACTGATTGAAAATTGTCAGAGCAAAAAAAATTACCCCGTGGTGTCGCTGTTAGATGAATCTAACAGTTTACGACAGCATGAAATGAAACTTTGTCTATAGATGAAAGATACATCAAAAAGATACAATAAAGGTGTATTTGGAAAAAAAATGGTTTCATTTGGTATTTGTTTTGCATCTTTTCTAAATCTACATGAGAACTTTAGAATGCACCTATTTAAAACGTGTATAAAAGCAGATCGATTGATAAAAACACTTATCCTTAAAGTGCCAGTGAAGTGCATTTTTTTGCGCCAAAGTGAAATGGCAGTTTCATTTCTTACATATAATTGTACCTGTTCATGGCTAAAATAATTTTTTAGGAAGTGCGAGGGACGAGATAAACATCGCAAATTTTTCAGAGTCTGAGCCTACCGCTGCTGCAGACGATAGCGGCTGTGACGTCACAAGATGGGCCCAGTTGTGATTGTAAACATGGCGGAGCCTTCGGAAAGTGATACTGGTGCGAGAGAAATGAGTGATTTTGACAGCTTTTCGGACAGGATAGATGAGGAAAGTGGCCATGGAAGTCAATTTAGTTGAGGACAATATTTTGTCATAGATCTAGAGTAGATCTACACACAGGATTGGCCGTCACCTGATCATACATTCATCTGTTCATAGCATGATGCAACATTCATGTTCACATGCAGTGTTGTGCTAGTTACTGAAAACCAGTAAGTAGTTACAATTACTAGTTACTTCACTACTTACACCAAAAAGTAATGCGTTACTGTGAAAAGTAACTTCTTAGTTACTTAGAAAAGGGCACCCATTAATGCCCTTATACTGTAGCCTTCATTTCAGTACTGTTATTGCATCGGAGAATAATACAACCTGTTGATCAACTTGACATGCATTTGCATCACTGAACTCTGCTAAGCAATGTGGTCTATACAAACACAAACCAAAGATATGTTTCAAAGTGCCAATCCAGCCGCTGTTGCTTAGGTGGAGGTGGAATGGCGTCGGATGAGTCTGGGTCTGTGGTCTTAGCTACTAGCTTCGCTACTAGCTTCGTCCCAGCATGTTTTTTCTGCAGATGTTTCAACAGATTTTAATTGCTGTTTTGGGCAGTCGATAGGATCTTTGACCCGCCAAGACACAACTTACATTTAACTAAAACCTTCTTTTCTTTGTGCTCGACAAAAGTGAAATAGTGAGAATATCTCCAGGCGGAGAAACTCGACTTGAGCTCTGCCGCCGCCATGATAGTCTTGTTAGTTAACACAAACACAGTGGCGTTTATTTTTCATAAACAATCTACGAATCTACGAAACAATGACACCAGCCACTCACCTTCATCTTTTGGGAACAGAAACATCGCCACTTCGGCAGACTTCACATTACCACAGCCAGCGGCAATGCATCGCTTCCCGTGTGTTTTTCCTCCCTTTTTCGTCACTGTCGCCTCCATTGTCAGCTTTTCTCGATTGGCAATCACTTCCAGTCGACTGCGAAACACTTTCCAATCAAATACTCGCTCAAAAACGTTGGTAAATTCGACTTTGAAATAGAGACAAAATGAGTGGTGGTGAATGTAAACACTTCGGCTTGGCCCATCTTCTGACGTCACGCAGTAGATCGCAAGCCACGCCCACGAAGGCGGAGGTCGACTGCGAATTTCCCAGCGGAAAATTCAAACTCGTCAAATTCGTTGCTATTCCAACATCTTTGATATGGGTTCCAATGGACAATTTTGGTCATTACTATACGTATTAGCATAAAAGATCATGCACCGTCGCACACTTCAGTGGGTCTTTAAACTATGTCATCTAGCCATTTAAAGGTCACCTATTATGCAAAATCCACTTTTTCATGTCTTTTATACATGAACATGTGTCCCCTCTTTGTAAAGAGATTCTGAACGTTTCAGGAAAAAAGATTAGCTCACTTTTTGTCCTGATCCATTTATATAAAAACCTGTCTGAAAATGAGCTGATCAAATGTTGGCCACTTTATGATGTCATAACGTTTTTTCTGCTTGTGTAACCATTAGCCAATCACCAACCAAGGTAACTCCCCACCACCTTATCACGTGAATCTCCTCCTAGAGCACCATTGTGTTATTTTTAACCAAATATCTCTCAGAGGGGCGTTGGGAGTGGCACGTTATTTTCATCTAAAGTAACAGACAGAGAATTAACACTTTTGAAACAGGGCTGAAACAGAGGGGATTATGGGATGCTACAATGGGTGATCTGTTTCGAGCCAAACACTTCAGAGACATGTTTGTATATATCTGAGACCTATAATATATTGATGAAAAATAGTATAATAGGAGACTTTTAAGATTGAGTTGAAGCCCCCTGAACTCAGTGCAATGCAAAGGGAGGTTTTGGAGGTATGAGCTAATGACCTTGCAATGCATTGTAGGAGGATCGGCTATGCAAAACAAGGTAGGGGTCAAAAGTTGAAAATGTTTAACACTAGAACCGCCAATGGGTACATTTTACCCGCAGCTGTTTTTTGATTGTATGTAACTTTTTTTCAATAAAATGTTCAAGTCTCCCAGTCCGTGACTTTTCCTGAAAGTGTGTTATGTAGCACCCTCTGTTGTTAAAAATTGTCAATATGAAGTCAGATTGAAAAAATGGCAAAACAAATTGCCATTTATACCCATCAGCGCCAGCGGGTAATATTTACCTTATAGAAAATGCAGTGATTTTTGCACTATTGATCTTGCGCGTAAACATGACGTGTTGCTATAGCAACGCCTGTTGTCTACTGCGGTTCCTTATAGATAGAGATATAGAAAGATAGAGAGAGATATAGAGAGACACTTTGCACATAACTCACGGTAGCGATATTTTATACTTCATGCTATCTGCACAAACTAGATGTCATATGAAAGCTGAGAGTCCACAGATGCTATTGGTACAAGGGTCATCACTGTGCGATCAAAACTCACTGTTAACCCTGTGTTCTAGTATGATAAATAAAAGAACATTGTACCTACCTTGAAAAAGGTATTCTAATAGCGGGTACATTTGACCCGTTTGCGGTTAGGTATACAGCGACCCCTGGCGGTTCTAGTGTTAAAGAAGTATGAGTGATATGCTGCAGGTTCTGAAAGAATAGTCTTGACTAGCTGTGGAAAAATGTATCTTAACCTGTTAACCCCTGAGCCTGTTTTTCAGGTCTCAGGCTCGAAAATGACATTCCCAGAACAAATGACTATAACTTCACTTCTAAAAGAGGTAAATTAATAATCTTTTTTCTCAAAGCAATGATAAACCTGTGAGTTGGATGTAGAAAAGTCAGAATAAATATAGAATTGTTTTATTTTAAAGTAAATTCAGATTGAACATAGTAAAAACATTTAAATTATAGTGTCCGTCCAAAAGAAAAACATTACTTATAGTGAAAACCACACTTGAATGATGGGATGGTAGACTAAAAGCTTTAGGAATCCAAACGATAACATATAATAAGTACCCTGTATCAAGATTGATGCAAAACAAGTTAAATATGACCTTTTTAGAGAGGTTTAGAAAAAAACCCACTTCTGGGGTCATTTGGGTGCATTTGTCATATCTCTGGCCCCCCGTCGATTTTGATGATTGACACCTCTTTTGAACCATTAGAGCCAATAGAATCGAGAGGGAAGTTCCTAAAATCCATCTAAACATTACCCATTGGTGAATGAGTGATCCCTAGCCAGAATGCCCAAAACCGGAAGCTGGGTTTCAGCTCTAATAGTGCTAATAACAGCTAATATAAAATCTCAGTTTTTGACAAAAATGGAATGATGGATTATCAGTAATCATTTCAAAGTGACACAGACACATTGGATTAACCTATGGATTAACCTTCAGCAGTGTTTTTATCGTTTTAATGCCATTGAACACAACTTTTGATCAGAACAACAGCAAAGGTAAGACAATGTCCCGTTTTTGCTCCGTAAAGCTACGTCGTGTGTTGTCTGGGTTTGCTTCCCCTGCCCCGAGTTTGATGATACTTATACCCCTAGAATCTGTGGAATCTCTAGCTGATATCTTGTTTGTGCGGATCCGATAAGTAATAACGTATTTCTACCGTGAGTTCTGTGCTAAGTGCGTTAGCATTTTTTCGCTCAGGGCTCATTTAGACGCTTCTTGTGAGTCTTGTGTTTTGTTTCGGTAAAAATGGTTCGTATTGTCAGTTAGCTGAGTTTCTTCCCGTTAAGTGGGTATGACAAATGAATAGGTTATTAAATGTTAAGAAGCCCTGAGACACAGTTTCGTGAAGAAAAAAAACGTAACCTTAACTAACCTTAACAGGTTAAGTAGAAAAATTGTCATTGTACATCTTTTGTGTTTTATTTAACCTGTTAAGCCCGAGAGCCCCCGATATCGGGGGCTGCAGGTTTGTTTGTTTTTCACTAAACTGTGTCTCAGGGCTTCTTAACATTTATGAAACTATTAACCAGGCAAGTCATTAAACACAAGTTCTGATCTATAATGTTGGCCTTGAAAAATTGCTGTCGAACAAATGAGAAATAGCAGAGATGTTGTCACCTAATTTATCTGCTTCTTACCCAACAATGATTAAGTGTAAAGAAAGAGCTTCAGCGCGTTGTCCAGTTTACATCATCAATGTTTATAGCAACATCACTGTGGACCTTATTCTATTGTGTACAACTTTTAAAGGTTGGAAGTGTTTGAAATTTGAAACCCTCTATATATATCATTTGAACTAAGCATATGAAAACATCTTCAGACATTTGTGAGACATTCTGTGTAAAGAGTGCTAACACTTTAGGAACATGAAGACTTTAGGAAGTTCTCAGCTCTTGGGAATCTACACAGTATCTCCCTCGGCACCATACATGTGAACTCTGCCAAACTGCATCAAAAGAAAGAGAACAAGCATCTGGATCCACTCCAGAACTATCAACAAATTGCTGATCAAAGCTAAATGATCAAACAGTCACTATTAAGTCACATATAAGAACATGTTACTTGCTTGGTTTGCTTCATACTTACTGTAGGCACATGGAGGCAAAGCTCAACAGCAAATGTGTTTCAAAGAGATGTGACATATTGCAGTTACATTCAATACTATTTTTCTCAAAGACTCAGGGATTTTTGGTCAGAGATTATGGCAAGCCACAAAGAAAAGCTCTGAAGAATCAGTGAAACACACAAGCAAATGGTTTTGGTCCTTAAGAAAGAGGGAACAGTTGGGGATCAAGATCATCAAGACCAATCCTGATTCAACAACAGAACTCCAATTTCAAATGATGGCTTAGATGCAGCAGCAGAAGCACTTGGAATTATTGTCTTAGACTGGGCATACACTGTTGTTTAATTCCAATTTCTACTGTTTGAGTAAATCATCTGTAACCGACAACCTTAGTTCAGCTTAAATAGATAATACATGACCCACTGGTTCTTGGGGGACCTCTTTGCCATTGAGAATGAATGTATAATATACTATGTATTAATATGTAATAGTCGATAAAGATTTGTTTGCAAGCTCCAGGGAGTGTAGAAGTTTGGGGGAGTTGGCCATTATACCTTCTACCCCCGGAACAGTGCACAGCAAACAACGCCAGACATAGGGAAATTTGGTCCAACTTTGAAATGGGTCATGTGACTCTAAGGTTGGGTCAGAAGTGTCAGGTTGGGGAAAATAGGACCCAAGTGCAGTTCAAATATAAAATATACAAAAAGCGAGCTTTATTAAAAAAAAGCCGAAGACATGAAAAAACAAGAAACGAATTAACAAAAACAAAACCGGGGAGCACGACAGACAGGAACTGCCTTACAGACGGGAACAGGCAGGAGACATGGACAAGCATAGACGAGCATAGGCGAGGCAGGGAACATGGACACGAAGAGACGACAGGTAGCATGGACATGAAACGACGACGAACAGACATGGAGCACAGGGGAAGACAAGACTAAAAACACAGAAGGGTAATCACAGGACAAGACACAGCTGGGCAGGGGAGGCAGAAACACAAGGGCAACAGGTGAACACAATCAGACAATCAGACACACCAGGGAAACTAACGACAGGAAGGCAAACACAGGAAGTAGGATCAGACAAGACACAAGGAGGAAAACATTTCAAAATAAAAGGTGGAAAATGAAAACATAAATCCAAAACCATGACAAGAAGAAGGCTCAAATGTCCCACTTCAGATGTTACAGTTAAGAAATTGGCTGATTGGGCTGCTTCAAGCCTGTGAAAGTAAGTACAATTGAGTATCTCTGTTTAAAACAAGAACAGTCAGACATCGGTTTATAGGTTTTAATGCTCTGATACTAGACATATGCAAACCATGGATATATAAATAGAACTGGATACTTTTATTTCTATCAAAGTTCCTCAGTTCCTCATGAAGCCAAAATGTTATGGCTTTGGATTACAATATATACCGGATCTTCCAGGGATCTGGGCTCATAGGTGCATGCCCATCAGGGTCAAAGCCAGTCTCAGCTCGGTCAAATGAATAGAGGAACGAAAAAACTCTGAAAACTGAAATTGGCTTTTAACGCATTTTTCAACCTTAACTACCTCATAAGGATCTTTTAACTAGGAGCTATTCAAGTGTTTGTACTGGGCAGTTCACTACCTAAAAAAAATGGTGACGCTGATTTACCGGCATCTCTTCAATTTGGACCCAATAATGACTGACAGGATATGTCATGCCAATGTTTGAAAAAAAAAAACCTGTATATTCTTATCTAGTTACAGTATAACCACTGTCTACAATCATCTATCTCCACGACCAATCGTTCACAGAAGGGGGTTTCTTTCAAAACATCTGGCACTCACTGGGCCAACCATTCTTAGGAAGAAATGGTAGGACAGGATGTAAAATATGATATTGGTGTTTAAGGGCCATTCAGTCTGCATACGACGCTGAGATATGCTTCCTCCCTGCTTCCTCCCTGCTTCCTCCCTGCTTCACTGCTTTCCTAAATGTAACCACCCCCATATAAGGGTGTAGATTTATGTTTTAAAAAAAAAAATTGTAACTACGTACGCATGTCCAATAAAAGGGTATAGTGGCATTTAATGGTTAAATACCAACCCTGATTGAACAACATTGAGTGCTACAACATAAAGAAAAGTCAAATAAGCATTAATTGTTGCTAAGACCAAAGAAGTCCAAGAAAGGGGAACTTATATGGACTTAACTTAAACCATTGTTCCACCATGTTCTACCGTCTTTCTGCAAATGTTATCAATTACCTCAAGCACAGAAACCTTATATAGACTTTCGTTCCATTCTTTAGGACCATGGGTGAATTTTCTCGACAAGATTTTTCACACTAGCTGGAGATGTAGACTGGGCAGCACTAAAGGATGAGGTCATGCCTGTCAAGATAAAACGCCCCTCACTCCCTCCAGCCCGGCATACAAACCTCTGCACACAGCTGTCTGTTCTCAGAACTGAAGTTGCTCTAATTGACAATGAGGGGAGGTCACACCAGCTTCACTTTTTCACAGACTCTGTCAGGTTGTCAATATGCCTGTTGTCCAATATTAATGTTTAACTTTAACTGTGACAAACCCAAAGAGACCTGGCATGTATGATTACCCAATCTTTGTGCTATTAGGTAGTCGGTTTGTAAGTGAGTGTGTTTGTGCAAGATCAGTGCACATGAATGTATGTCTGTCTTCCTGTGTGTGGGAAATCTCAGGTTACCCCTCATCATCCCACCACTTTCTGCAATACATCACTGTCACTGCAAATGTAGCCCCCTTCCAAATAGTTCAGACTGACAGGACCCACTTGAACACATAGCATGGTCCTACTTACAGCAGCTCACAGATAATCATGCATAAAGCTGACTCGAAATAAATGGAGGACAAGAGTCATGAGGTTTTACATATAAAACATTGTCCATATTAACCGACTTAAACTAATACAGGGAGCCACTTTAGCCAAGATTGACAACGTTACTTCAGATACGCAGCTGCTGAACATTGTCATAACTAAACAAACTTGTATACAGAACGTTGGTACTAAAAGGCTTTTTCAGTAGGTTTCCCCTGTCTTCAATAGTGTCTCTCCAAGGATCCAACTCAGGACATTTTGTCCAAGAAAATAATCTTGGTCTTGTAACCAGCAATTCCTGTTACAATCCATCTCTGGGGGCCTTGTCATATTGTTGTGGGAATCAGTACAACTCAACCCTGAGGCAGACTTGGACTATCATAAGGTTGAAACACAAAAGAGCTCATTTAGAAAAAGAAACGTAAGTTATCCCTACATCTGACAGCCAAAGTCATTAATGTGTTATGGAAACAAATCTTTCTTTGGAATGGTTGTGCAATCCAAGAACATTCTTCACTAATGAAGATGTAATTGAAGCCTGGCAGTGATTCCATAACTTCTCTGGGGGCTTCATCATTGGGTTATGGAAGTCAACAATCATCCTTGACCTTTAAAGATCAGCTATTAGGCAAAAAAACTGCACTTTTCATGGCTTTTTAACATAAATATGTGTCCCGAGTGTCAAGGACAACATAATGTAAGAAATGACACCCTTCCTCTTTTTTCCCAACGCCATCTATCAGAAAACATGTGAAATAACCAGTGAGTCCGTTTTTCTGCTACATAAGATGTTCTACGGCAACCCAGTCTCACGGCATTTCGTGTTATAGTGACGACATTTAATCTATTGATTCGTGTTCACTAACACGATTTTCACTTTTTTTTTCGTGTCACACAGAACGTGATTTTAAAAGCAATGTATTTCTATTGGTAGTATGTTTCGTGCCTGCACCACGTCTTTTTGTCCGGTCGGGTCTTGGAAGACCGGAAGCTGTAGGGTTCATAAAAACATTTTCTTACTCAATATCAAGCCACGATTATTGTTTGTATTTTAAATCGTATAATGTCTGACTTTTTTTGCCGTCCGCGAGGAAAAGAAATGGGGCTCAGAGCCTCAGAATACTGAAATCTGTATATTTTTTTTTTTCCTTCTAATTTTTTATTATTTTCTAAGTAACACACTATTATTTACTCAACAATAACACACAATTATCCTTGTTTTTATTTATTTGTTTAATTCTATAATCTCTGGCTTTTTGGCCTTCCGTCAGGAACTGAATTTCAAAATATAGTCACCGGAAACAGACGTAGGCCTATAAGGGACATTTCGAGCATCATTGCGATACACACCCACTGAACTGATTACCCAAGATCCTCAGCTATGGTTGAAGCTCGGTGATTGGATGTTTTAGCCGCAATGCACGTTGGGATATGGTGTTAATGCGATATGAAATCCAAAAAACATTTCGGAGTTTAGGATGGCCGAAGACACTACACTACCCATAATCCTCAGCTATCGTTTGGGACTACAGTCCCGTTGCTTGACAAACCCCGTGATTAATCTTCAAGCTCTGGGATTGGATGTTGGAGTGGCAGTGTGCCAAGGTTACGCCGAGCGTCAAACAGCTCTTTGAAATGGAACGAAACCACGGCAGACTATCCAAAACTGGACTCGAACAGGTCCAGCCCCCCCCAGAACTACACATGCTGGCTATTGTGTTTCGCAACATGTTCTATGGCACGTCTCTACTAGGAATTGTAGTTTTAAAAGACGTTTTTCCAACAATTAGAAGTTGCCAGTATTAAACTGTGTACATCCCTGGAGGTTTAGGGGATAGGAAACACATTGGTGTTATCAAATTTAAAACATATAATTAATAAATGGGTGAAAATTGCTTTTGTCCATAATGTGCAGCATTAATATATACCCACATGACAGCTCATTGTTTCTTTGTAATTCTACTCCACTACAATTCAGAGGTTAACCTGGTATTTTTACTCCGCAACATTTATTTTAGTTACTTTGCAGATTCTGATTAATGATGTGAAATATAAACAACCCTGAAATCAGACTTTAGTTACACCTGAGTAAAATTCAGGGAAGGTGATTGTCAAATGCCAACAATCAGGCGAGATATTTGATAGTTGGTGCTTGAGAAGACTAAACATTTATCTGCAGATCCCTATAAAGTATATTCATTACTACTAATAGTTAATTAAAGACTGTATATAATGGCTATTTTACACATCCCTTTCAAGATTTCAAGATTTTCTAAGGTTTATTGACATATCATATACACAACTACGGTGTAGTTATGCAATGAATGAAAAACTTGGGTCGCAGGTTCCTCAACAAGACATCTATCAATATGTGTGTATACCTCCACCATTACAATGTCATATTCTGCACATTTCTTATACTATCTACATACATAAGAGTATAATTCATATGTATACTATCAGTTAAAATAAGTGCTTCACATTGCAGGAAAGCAATATATTAGACGTTAAGTACTTTGTCAGGCTTAATATTTATCTGTAGATACCCCCAAAGCTTTTTTCTTATTTAAAAGAAGACCTTAACCTAAAGTATTCTTTAATGTTTAAATAAAGGTTAATTCGTTTTTCTGTTTTGCACATCCTCCTATTAATATCTTTGTACATCCGGCACTAAACTGTTTTATTGTAGAGATCACTTACAGTATCTTCTTGATTTTTTATATTCTATATTTCTATCATTGATCTTCTACTTTCCCCCTATTTTGTATGTAAATATAACATATTCAACAAAAAAATGCAATAACGTGCTTTAACCACTAGGTTGGTACTTAATGAACAAACTATTACATTTTAACTATTCCAGTGCCATTTGTATAACCTACTTCATGGATATTGTAGCAGATTATACTTGGAGATGTGAATATATGGGAAAAAAAAATTGCACCTCATATCATACATGTATATCAACCCAGTCTCACGGCATTTCGTGTTATAGTCACGAAATTAATCTATTGATTCGTGTTCACCAACACGACTTCCCCACTTTTTTCGTGTCACACAGAACGATTTTAAAAAATATAGATTTCAGTATTCTGAAACAGAACGATTTTAGAAGCAATGTATTTCTATTGGTAGTATGTTTCGTGCCTGCACCAAATAATAACAAATTAGAAGGATCTACGGAGCTGAATCATAAAACTCTTTCAAATAGGACAAGATTCAGTTGATAACTGAAGATCAGAGATAGATTGATTTTCTGTGACCCAATTTCAAATGTTTAAAGGTGGGGTATGTAATTTATTTCAGAAACACTTTTTGTTATATTCCATGGAATGCTCTTAACATCCCGATAGCAATGAATACATTAAATGCTTTGACAATAAATACATTAAAAAAATTCATCTGTGGAAGCTGTAGTGCTGTAAAAAGCACGACCAATCATTTTAGCCGGCCCGGCTAAAGTAACTGGATGGCCTACCTGCCTGTCAGCCTTCCATCTGTGCACAAACTTATCTCGTGCCCTCATTGGTCATGTGCGCGTTCGTGTGTGTTGGAGGAGGGGCTCTGTAAGGAAGTCTGAAGGAAGAGGCAGATTTTTTTCGGCTGCGTACTTTCAAATTCTAGCGCACTCGAGCTGGTTTCTCCAAAATTACATACCCCACCTTTAACGTAAGATTTGCAAATGCTATGTTTTATTCTGTTTTTGCGGTAAGTCTGTTGAAGTTAGCATGGCTACTGTGGCTAGCTTTGATTGTAGGCTCACACAGAGTAATGTTAGAATACGCCTATGTAATAAAATAAGAAACATTAAGCCTAATTTTAAAAACAGTTAAATAGCGACAGTATAAGGTTGGAGATTGGGGACTGTTTCGTGTTGCCTTTTGTGAAACTTAATACAACGGTAGTTAAGCTAGCTTTGTTGTTGCATGAGGGCCTCTTCTGCTCTGAGAACCTTGCTGGTGTGTGGTTGCTTTGTTGTTATATTCAGTGCATGTAGATGTACTTGATATACTTCCCCTGAAGATACACATGTGTAAAACAAATGGTCTACTGCCAAGTTTTTCAGGAGCAGTGATTGCTTTGCTTGGCAACATTGTTTAACTTTGACTAACAGAACCCAGGGGCGGACTGGCCATTGGGAATACCGGGAGTTTTCCCGGTGGGCCGGTACTGAAGTGGGCCGGTCGGACAATTCACTAGCAACCCCCCCCGTTGACAATTGACTAGCGGTACCGAGTTGGACCGGTCGAGTTTCCCGGGCTGATTTTTAGTACCAGTCCGCCCCTGACAGAACCACCCAGTCGCCAACATCCTCATACAGTAGATCGCAGCTTGGTCCAGTTCTACCATTAGGAAACACTGATGCATGTAGCATTACTGTTATACTAGTTTTAGTGACACACAATTGCAGCTCTGTTTCAGTGAAACGTACAAACATGCTTTGCACAGTCATTAGACAAAACCCGCTATGTAGCCTAGCTCAGTTCCTGGGGCCTTTAATTTTGATTCATATTTTGCTGAATCCTGGTTGGTGGATCACCATTTCCAACTTAGCCCCACTCCCTTTTTTTTAATAAACCTAAACACATTTAAATGCAAACCCAATCCTCAGTTTCATTCTTCTGTGCATTAAAAGTACAATTTTGAACCTTATCAAGCATTCCCCCATAATGAAAAATGGTAAAAACAAATCCTTAGTATATTCACTTATATGTAATTTTTTAGTTGGAGCACTTATATTAAAAATTGAGGGAGGGACTCACTGGTGGCGGAAATGTAAAACTGAAACTTTATTTAATTTTAATTAATCTTTTTACAATTTACACTTTATGACTCTGAATCAAGAACAGAGATTGAGAAATAGGTACTGTAGGCGAGGAAAATAAAATACAAATAAGAGAAAGAACTGTTTCGGGTACGTTTCGAGGTCAGTGAGAGCCACATTCCACAAACTTGGTTGGTGCACAAGCACGAACAGCTAACATCTGTACAGTCGATCCATATTTGGTACAAATTCAGAATTGTTTTTAATAATAAATGTTACCATGTGGACATTCATTTCTGCATTTTATGCAATTAAAATGAAGAATCATTCACTAATGAAGAAATCGAATCTTGGCAGTGATTTAATAGCGATGACCTGATTGTTAAAAAGAACAGCAATCTCTGATACACACCACATTTTGGGATGGGCTCTCATCCACATTCTAAAGAATTTCCTTGGTAAAGGGAATGCATAGATTACCTTATACAAACAAGTTAATGAGTTACAGCTGATGTTAGGCTTTTAAAATCACATCCAAACTTCTGTTCTATGCTTTTACCCAAATATTTCTGGGAAATGTGTTCGACTACATATTGTTTGGATATTAATGCAATGATGTAACTTTTGAAGGATGTTTTCCTTGATGAAGAAGGACTGACGCAAGGCAAAACATGAAACGATAAATATCGAAAGTCATACTATGAAATACTGTTGTCAACAATAATTTGACTGTTATGAGTTTTCATTATTCTGTCACTGAAGCTAAAAATGGATGACATTTAGTATTACGTTTTAATATGGTTAATTCCAAATGATGGCATTCTATAACTCTCCCTATTCTTATAAACAGTGTTTTTGTATTAAGGAATAATGCAAGCAATAGTTTTTTACTTTGTACAAATATAATCGTATTCAATGTTTTTCTCGAGATGAGAAGATCAACACCACTACCATTTTCGGGATGAAAAAACAAAAGTCTTGATTTGACTACTTGTCAAACATTTTATTTACCTAATAACTTTTCCAATACCTCCATAAAGAATATCATGATGTCAGTGAAAGATGTAAAGCAGAAGGACATCGAAAAAATACAATTAGGTTGCCAGAAAAAAAGAATACGGAAGCTATAGTTACAAACTCAATCATGTACAATTCAAACAACAGTTGTTCAGCCAAAATAGGACCATACCTCACAAGAAGAATGTTTTGATGTATGGATAGGGAAAATGTAAACATGACAACTGCAAAAAGGTACTTTGGGCTGGCATTATTAACTTGTAGTTTCTCATAATTTTACTTACGATGAAAGTACCATGAACCAGTCCAAGTAATGACTGTATATTTTATTTTAGGGAAATGCATGTTAATACAATGCACAGTTTAACTTTCTTCATCTGCCTTTCAGCTATGAGTAATGAAAAAAATGTAACTTTCTCATGGTCTTACATCACTTCCACATCGATATACAGTCAGTTAGGCTTCATCCATCACTCTCCACTGTTAAGTAACTGTGGGATGTCAGTTTATACAAAATTACAGTGTAAAAACGCAATATGCAAACACGCCTGAACTTGCCTTTTGACAAAGTTACAAAAAGCATTTGTAATCTAGTGACTCTCATCCAAAGTACCCCCAGATCTATGATTGCATTTCTCCTTAAAATAGGTTCTGCCTGTACAAATGAAACACCCTTGGTCATGTAAAAAGAGGTAATGTATCCCTATTTGAGAAGCAACCAAAAGATATTACAAAAGTAGAGGAGTTAGGATCAAGCATTTGGTGTTCAGTTACACATTAATACCAGGTGAATGGTTAAAGTGACATGGGTTTGATGTGAAAAGATTGAGCCGAGATGAAGATTAAAATAACCCACAACTCACAACTCACCCACTTCACCATGCAGGACAAAAGCCAGAGCGGACCCTTTATTTGTTCTGTGTGAAGTGGAGCCACAGAAATGCCTGTGCAAATGCCATGCTTGACATCTGGTGCAGCCCCGCTTTTATGATATCATCTAACAGTCATCCATATATGTGTAACTCAATAAAGAGCTCCATTTAGAAAATGCAAGGAACCCGCTGACCCTTTGCTCGGTGTCCTTTGAATCATTATTGACAGTTATCACTATCCAGTTTGACATACAGTACATCATTTACAAATCAATCCATTGTGTAACTGGTTGATCTTTTTTGAAAGTTGAGATTTAAATTATAATAACACTGTTTTGTGGATGAAATTGTATTGACTCATAGGTGGGTATAAAGCTCTGAGGCACCTTATTACTTGTTAAATGTAGATATATGTTAAAGGAGTCCTGCACAATGTTATCCCTTAACAAAATAAGATGACGTATTGTTAAGTGTGTGGTTGATGTAAACCCTGGTCCAGTAATACAATGCATACAAAAAAGAAGTGAAAATCCTTAAAAAAGAAAAAGAAAATTGTAAATGTATTGCCAAATGTCACGAAGCTCCAGAAAGATCCTGGAAAACAAAAAAATATAACAATGTAAGATAAACAACTTGTTATCTCTTTGTAGTAGCTTTACCAAAGATTATCATTATGTATGTTAATATGTTCATCTATTGTATATACATTAACAATGTACTAAAAAGATATAGTGGCACATTGTGTCAACAAGTAGTACGAAGTACAGAATTGAGAAATAGCCGTTGGTTTTAATGGATTGCTCCAAAAAGCTAAAGGAAGAGCTCAGCTGAGACAATATCTAAAAGCAGCTACATTTGTATCTGTACATACAGTACATGGTACTTACAGTAAAAACATTGTGGAGCACAATGAAAAACAGAATTACACCATAGACAATGCAGAAACCCACTTATAAGAAGATGTATGTCCTTAATACATGATAGGAGACATCCATACACATCTCAAGCCTGGGACACTGCAGTATCGTTGGGATCATACAGATCGAAAGGTACATAAAACAGCAAACTTAATTGGTTCCACAATGCTGACTTGTTTACTTAGAACAGCTGTGTTAAGAACACATATTTATTTCCTAACAATCAATACTGTATTGGCTGATCTCAGACTGGTAAATGGCAATCTATTATAGTTTATAGACTAGGAGTCCAACTAAACTACACCCCCCATCATTATTGAGCCTAGATCAGATAAGAGTTAAGATGGCTGCGCTATTTGCACATCTAGACTGATATCCCACTCTAACATCACTAATGTCTGAGTTGGACATCCATCAGACAGACTTCATCGACAGCTTCAAGCCTCTAATCCATCAGCTCCATTGACTGTAATGTGGAAATATCCCCACGAAGGCCAACTGGGAGTAGTTTATCAGACTGCGATAGAGATGTTGTGACATGAGCAATTATTCAACTTGTGCTTCTTTAATACCATTGTGGCCAGGGCGGACTTAAATCAACATGTGATTACATTAATGCTTTAATGTAAAATGAAATGTGATTATGTTCCTTGGATTGAAAATTGAGTTGAGAAAGCTGACTCTATGGGTCATGCTAACCTTGCACTCACCTTTTCATTGTACATTTTATGCGAAACAAGGACACTGGCGGGTGCAAAGATTGCATTTAAACATACCAGGTTGAAACATATTGGAATATTTCTTTGAAGGATGAGCAGAACTCAATAGAACGTGTGAGCAAAGCACAACCGTCTCTAAGAGAACATAATATCCATGAGTAATTCATACTCCCACTGTTCTGTTGAAAGTTATGGGTTGTACAATACAGAAGTTCTGCCTTTGTAGATTAGTTGCCATGTACATCCAAATATTAGCAAAACATGAAAACCAAAGTTTATACAAGACGAAGAAAAAGCCAATGCAATCTCCCACTTACAACTGCCACTGTTGAAAGATAGGATCCAGTGGTGTGAGGATGCTACGAGGAGCTGAAATAAAGAAGCGTGGGCGTGACAGGGGTGTTTGACTGCCTCACAGTTTCCAGCTCCATTTATCATTCTCAGATTCCATATGTAGAATGTGTTAGCTGCAGGGAGGAGAGAAGTGGAGGCCCGGACAGCCTCTGATGGATTACCTGCATACTTCACAAGATTTTCTAATTAAATCTACACCAACAGAAATTGCACAGGTGCCACTCTCTGTTCCACGTTTTCCGTCCCTTACACTTTGTACTGGATCAGTGAGACGGCTGGAAAACATCTGCATACTGTTCTGACAACAGCTTCAATGTAGAATCTCGAGGCCAGATGGAGAAATATGCTGCTATTATGAAACTATCCTTTGGCAAGATGCTTCTGGAAAACCTGAAATCTCTCCGATATGAACTTGAGTACTGCTGGAGTTCCCTGCATTATTTCACTCTGAAGTATCCTCAATTCACTTTTAAGAACCTTTGGTCAGGATCAGTTTATTCATAGCAGCTATTTTAGGGTACATGTAAGTGTTGCTTGAAATGTTCATTAATTTGAAAACCTGTCTGATGCAATCGCTTAAACTCTTGGTCCCAAGAGAAAAAGTGTATTTTATATTGACCTTTTTGGAATTAAGGTTAAACAATACAGCCACTTATCCAATAATATGTTCTGTATTAGTGAGCTGTGGTTGAAAACAATGACCTTTCAACATTTTGCATATTTTTTGCTCACTTATTGGACTCTTTTTCAGCTTTCCATCAACTGATTGTATTTGAGTCAGCTAGAAGACTTAGTGATGATATTATATGTGTGCATTTGCAATCACGTTATCTTTTTATAATGTAATTAATGAAAAAGGAAGAGTGGATAAGTTTATAAGGACAACAATAAGATATGCTTGATTGATTGATTGGATTGATTGATTGATTGATTGATTGATTGATTGATTGATTGATTGATTGATTGATTGGTTGGTTGATTGATTGGTTGATTGATTGGTTGTTTGGTTGATTGGGTACAATTTGACCAGGGAAAAAAAGTGTTTGAATAGTGACAAGCTTGTGTTCTAAGCTCTTGAATTGATGTTCTTCATATTTACTTCTTTGGGGCTGAAACCATCAGTGTAGAATTAGACATCCAGTCATTGAATGGAAAAATAAAAGTCTGTCTTAAACTTATTGTACCTTTTGCCAGCAGCATTTTGTGGCAAAGTCACAATTGCTCAAACCACTGGAAACATGAAGCCATATGGTTGAACCAGACTCTTCACATCCAATCCAAGCATGAAAAAAAGAATGAAAATGCCAAAACACTGTTTCAAGTGCTGTTTTTAAATCACGAATAAGCCTCAGCTTGAATCTGACAGTACTAGTCTGTTGAGCTGACAAACCGTTGTCAACTACTGGCAGTGTTGGGTGTAACGCGTTACAAAAGTAACGGAGTTACAGTAATATATTACTTTTTGCTGTAACGAAGTAATGTAACGCATTACTAATGCAATTTGGGTAATATATTACCCGTTACAATGCTCAGTAACGCAGTTACAACACATTTTAACCCGAAATTAAATGGTGTTTTGTTTTTTAAGAATGTACTAATAGCGAGACATTCCGACACCAGAGTAAAATTGTGCGGGTAGATTAGTAAACCTGGTGTTTACCCTTCAGGCTTCGCGTCGGGATCTTCGGGGGTGCATAGGCATGCATTGCACCCCAGTTGAATGTTATGCACCCTCTATTCAAAAAAGAGAACGGAGCGAAAAATAAAAAAAACAAATTGTGTCAGGTGCGCATGACCTGCTCCGCTGCGCGTGCATCATTTCCAAAGTGCTTCCACAGCAGTGACACAGATGGATAATCATTTATACGAAAATGGTTAAAGCAACCATCACTAAACGCCAGCAACACTGCATCTACTGCAGACAATAGCAACAGGTCAGATGGGGACATCACGTTACCCTCTGTTGTGGACACTAGCTTACCCCCGCCTGACTCGCCGCCCTCGCCCCGGAGCAGCAGTCTTCGTCACCCGAAACTACGCCGCCCCTCTGCGGCCCGCAGGTGCCAGGATACCACAGCAAAACAGAGCCTGCCCAGGTATATCTAAACAAGTACCCGCCTGCACAGTGGGGTAAGGCGGTCATTTTGCAGCTCGTGGTATAAAAATAGACAATGGCTAGAATATTCATGTGAAAATAGTGCCATATTCTGCCATGCCTGTAGAAATGTTGGGTCAAAAAATAATGCATACAATAGCACAGATGCCTTCACCACGAATGGCTACAAAAAGATCTCATATCCCAAGCTTATCAACAAGCTAATGTTGCAGCTGAAATGTTCTCCAGGTCACAAAGTCAACCTCTGATGTGATACCACTTTTTCAAGCACAGTAAATATTCTCTTCCCAGAGTATATGATGACCAAGGTGATGATGTGTAGTACATGGTTTTAATAATACTTTTGCTTTTCAATGTTTGCCATTTCAAACCATGAGCTGGTTCAAATAATATTTGCCTTGATTTACAATATGTTCTCTTTTGTTTTATCAGTACAGTTTTGAAGCTTTTGTGCTTTTCCTTGCCATAGTCCACTTTGGACTATATGAAATATTTTAGGATTGCACTTTTAACACACTTGAAATGTTCTCACTTGCTTGGTTTCAAAACATAACAAATGCCATAATCTGTTCATTGGGGACCATAACATCAATGCTATTTTTCATTGCTGTTGCCGGCCACTATTGCTCATGTAAACCTACTAGTGCTGCACCCTGTAATCTCAGATGCACCCCAAGTCATTTTGTTCTGGAACCGGGCCTGTACAGTACATGGCCATATACTAAACAAAATACAGAGCCCATTCCGTGTTCCTGTTATTGTTTACTTCCTCTCTGCCTTCTTCTGGTGATTTATCTGACGTCCAGCGCTCCGTCTTTTAACCTCTTTTCCTTTCTCTTTTTGATCCTCCTTAGCAACCTTCATTATAGTCCTTGACAGTGGTCTGTACTGTATTAACAACGTGTCACATGTTAAGAATTTACAATCAGAATCGAGTATTTAACTAAGCCGTGTAATAAAAGTTGTTAGTAGCCTTAATGGCCTACACAGTTGTTATGCTTTACCACATTGCCCTTCACTGGATGTATAATGAGCTGCACTAAACTACATGTTAGCATTTAAAATACCTAGCCATTCTTTTGCGGTTATTTTGGTGAAAGTAACTAAAAAGTAGTGTAACTCATTACATTTCAGAGACAGTAATATTGTAATGTAACTTATTACTTTAAAAAGAGAGTAATAAGTAATATGTAATATATTACATTTTGGAAGTAACTTGCCCAACACTGACTACTGGACACTGGAAAATCAATTAGATACTATATAAAAGCTTTAAACTCCCCAAAAATGTTGGTTGTTCTAAGAATTACATGTTTAAGTGATTATTTGTCAGATCAGTAGAACTCTGACCGTCTGTCCAACCTGGCCGGTTTTATCCTTCAAATAAGTGATCCCATCCAAAAAGCTATATACGTTTGGGGAGTTAGAAGAACTTGTGAAAAACGTTGACAAACATACCAGTGAAGAGCGGTATGTTGCCTTTTAAAAAGCAGAAGCAGAGCCCCTCTTCTCTGTAATAATGACACAGAGGTGTTATTACTGACGATAAGATCCCTGAGTCACAAACACTAAATTGCATGTGGGAGGGAAAAACACACACACACATCATGTTTAAATCATCACTACAATCCTCTGGTATGTGTGTTTTGATACAATATGTAACTATGGTATCAAACATAGTGGGCTTATCATTATAAGAACATTGAGCACTGGCTTGGATATTTATCTCCTGTCCACCTCAATGATATGATGCATTGTGAAATTGATCATAACCTCATCCTTACCTAAATAACCAGATTCAAGCCAACATTATCCTCTGCCATTAAATTCATTCACGTCATAAAATCCTATCTTCTCTTACGTTGTTTCCCAGGAGTTTGTAACAAATAAAATGCTGAGTGCAATGAAAATGAAAGTGTAGCTGGTTGGCATGGCACGTAGCTGTACTGCATGGCATGTTCACTGACCCCTTGTTACTGTGTGTCACTGAGTAATGTCATTGATGTTGTTAATGTGACAGCCTGTTTGATGTTAGTCATACACAGGGTGGTAAACATAAAAAATAGCTAAGCTTAGGGAATATATGTTTAACTGGAAAGGATGTCACTTCTAAACTGAGGTAGTGATTCTAAATATTGGCAAATGTTCTCGTTAGCTTTATCGCCAGGTAAATCCCAGACTTACCTCTAATAAAACTAGACGGCAACATCTAGGGATTTGAAAACCTCATCCTTATTATCTCAAATTCAATATAATTTGTGTTTATACAGTTTAGCCCAACGTCATAAATAACAAATTTGCTCTAGGGTGCTTTACAATCTACACTGCTCCTCCACTCCCTTCACTGGTTACGCATCAAGACACTGTCATATTGTGGTGTGAATGAATCATGGCATTCCTACATCAAGGACATCTACTCCAACACGTGCATTCCGCTCTTCATTGGCCAATCGGCTTGCTATTCCGTCACTGCGGAAACTAACCAAACTAGAGCTTGCTATCCGAGCTCTATAATGGTGGAACGAGCTCGCCCACTGATATCAGTCTGCAGAAAGTACACACATCTGCCGTAGGCGGAGGACACTTGTTTTGACTGCACCTTGGCCATTAAACACACAAAAAAAATCTAATGTAGAACTTACATTTGTTTAGCATATCAGAAGGCAATATACGAGCACTTAATATGAGCTACAGATGAAGCCACTCATTTAGGACGCTTTTTCTATCGAGGAGGGTGGTCGGTCCTCGATAAAGAGACCGCCTCCAGTTTCCGTTGAGACCGCCCCGTGTGATAAATTAATGTTTTTATATGAAGCCAGCTGCAATGGATCATTGATCCACCAGGGGGTGCCTGCCTCCAGTTCCAAACTGGAGCTCATGTGAATACTGTGTAGCGATCTTATATCGATAATATAATATCCATATGTCACGGATAGGATCATACTCTGTGCTAAATAAGAGACATGTAATCATTACAAATTTACAAAACATCACCATGTTGTTATTTAACAAAAATGTTTAATCCACGTTGGCGTAAGTACAAAACCATCGCAACAGTAGGTTTTTTCATTTTTTCATCAGGTGATTATTGCAGAAATGCAGACCGGCTCAAACAAACGACATTTAATCATCATTCTTAAGGTCATTTAATGTATCATATGTTCGCCGAATTGGCATGAAAGCACTAATAAATGTAGTTTAATTCACGTGAGTTTACAACTATAAAAATAATCGGTTTGTTTTCAGGAAAGCAGGAAATGCACCACGGCTCTCACGAATCCTTATTTAATCATCATTTTCACCACGATCATTTATGTTTATGTTCGCCGAATTTACATGAAATCACTGAAAAATATGAATATATATATATAATACACTGTAGCCTATTCAATTCAATATACTGTATTCAACTTCATTAAAACGTTATTAACGTGCCTAAACTCGCTGCACATTAATCCGCTTATTACATGGCCACATTCTCATCAAAGTAACGACATGACTCCCAGTATTAATTGAAATGCTTTTTATGGATTTAGAAAATGTTTTTATTGATTAAAAAAATAGTTGTATTGATTTTCATCCGCTAGAAAGTTTTCTTGAGAGTCACATCTCTCAGTTTAATCAAGCTGCGACAGAACCAAAGCATAGGCTACATACACCAAACCTTCCATTTATATTCCTATCAATATTATGAAGGCGTTCGCCGAATTGACATGAAAGCACTGACAAATATGAATATAGGCTACCGTAGTCAACTTCATTAAAGCGCTATTATCGTTATTATCGTAGGAAAATGCCGGCTCACACAAAACTCTGATTTTAATCATCATCATCATCACGATCATTTAATGCAGGGGTATTCAATTAAAATTCAACGAGGTCCAGTTAGCCTGGAACGATATTTTGTTTTAATAATGTTCATTGTGGAGAAAGCTTCGCAGCCTCGCGGCTGTATGTGGAGCCAAAACACTCCTCTCTTTGCCGCTACTCGCTGTCTTCACCTAGGTCCGCTGTGTGTGTGTGGGGGGGGTTGTTTACCTCCTGCAGCTGGGTACAGTATCCATGGAAACACAGCATGTGACCTCACAGCGTTATCAGAGACTAGTTAGCCTACTGGTTAAAATAACTTTCATGCACAGGTGGATTTTTAAGTCCTTTCAAACAAATAAAAAGAGATGATATTGATATAGGCTGCCATTTATTTATTTTTTGATACATTTACGAAACAATATGACAAATCACAATATGCCTATCTGCGGAGGTAACAGGACGAGGTGTTTCTGGATCCGTTTTCCTTGGGCTCCTCTGTCTCTCGTTCACTCTGTTTCTAATTTTATGCCACTGGTCCATGGTCAGGCCTGGGAACCGACGGGAGACACTGGACTCAAGTGTCTGCCTCACATTGAGGGGAAGAGGCCTTTTCCCTTTGCTCCCACTCCAGTTGGTTATTTTGACCATGTTCTCATATGTTTCAAATGGCAACATGGCCATGAACATATAACCCGCAAACTTCTCAGGGCTATGCTGTCCCTTTAGAAAACAGTCCTGGAAGAATATGTCCTCGCGATCTGAGGAAACTGCCCTCATGGTGGTGGGCGCACCAGGTGTGGCTGACGGCTGCAGAGGATGTGGTTCTGCGTCTCCCACATCAGACAGGTCAAATAGTCTTCGTCTGGGTCTGGATTGGGAGGCGCTCGGGTACGGCTGTGTGTCCAGTTGCTGCTGCCGTTCCAACCTATAATAGCCAGCTCCGAGTCTGCAGTCTTCTGGGCCGTCTTCATGCTCTCCCGTTCCGAGTCTGCAGTCTGCTGTGCCAACCTCATAATAGCACGCTCCGAGTCTGCAGTCTGCTGGACCCTCTGCATGGCAGCCCGCTCTACAGTCAGCTCCAACAGTTGGGCCTCCGTGGCGGTCAAACGGATTTTCAGTGCCCGGATTTCTGCGTCACCCAATCCAGCCGTGCATGTAGCAGACGCCGGGAGCTCCTTAACTGTGATGGCCTGATAGGAAACAGAAACAAAATATGAATACCAGTAGTAGCCTATCTAATTACCTATTTATTTAGACTTATTATGTACTTATACACACACACAGACATACACACAATAGTACGTACCGCTTTCTTTTTAACAAGTCTGACTTTGCTTGTTGCTTGTTTTTTGCCGCAGGAGGTTTAGACGGCTTGACATTCTTTGCTGCGACCTGCGGGGCTGTCTACCGGAATTGGGAATAAAGAATATGACATAAGCACAAGTGAAATTAACAAATAATCACACATAGGCCTACAGTACAGTAGGTCTAAAGGGCAGAGTATAGTACAGTAGGTTATTTACAATCTGTCAGCTTACCTGTGCAAGACGTTTTCTCTGGGTCTCGTAGAAATTGCTCGAATCCATTCTCTGACAAAAAAAAGAGCTTACGTGCGTTCTTCCTTGATTCACAAAAGAGTCTGAGACGCTGTGCCAAAAGAAAGTTATGCGCTCTATTTATCTGTGAATCGTACATTGTGTCAAGCACCTTGATGGCCACCTATTTTTCCTATTGGTGCGTCTACAGACAGCCAGCCACACCCACATTTTGTCGGCTACTTAAAACCGGTTTGTGGAATGCAGCCGGCTCGAGGAATGCTGCATTGCCTATTACGCATTACTATGACGCGCATCAACAGAGAGAGGTCCGAGGAGATTCGTGTCATGCGAGCAAATGGAAAATCAACAAGAGAAATCCAAGAAACGTTTGCAAGCATTGGCATCGCAGTTTCACAGAGCGCTCTGCGAAATCACTTTCAGGAGAAACCACCCCGCCGCTCAGGTCCAAGAAAACTCCTGTAACACTCCTGTAGTCGACTAATTACAGGCCTCAATAAAGTGCAAAATAAAGGTGGACATAGTGGAAAGTGAAATTGACATTGTCAAATTTAATAAAAATACAAAATAATCCTATCTGTGAACGTGTTTTTTTGGCTATTCTTCCTGGGGTCCTCAATCACACCAAACATACATAAACAAACATACAACAAAATTAAAACAAAACAAAACAGCTTATAATTTCATGCAATTTTGTATGAAGTGAAAACTAAAATGCTCATTTACTCTATATTTTCTATTTCAATCAAATGTTCCATCGTCCCACTTTAGGAAACATGTTTCGCAAAGTGGGACAGTATGATTTGGTATGACAAAGTCAGGGATAATGTGAGATATAAATGTCAGAGTTTAAAAGATGGCAATTAATTTAGGCCCAAATATTCATAGTAATTTAATAAATCCTTCCAACACACGTTGTCAAAAATAAGTTAAGAAATCATTCCAATATGTGCTATACAGTAGGTCAATTAAAAAATTCAAAAACACAGTTTAAAAGGGGAGTGATTTGTCGAATATGCATAAATAAAAAAGAAAGTAGAAAGAATGCAGACTAGGTAAGATAAAGATAGGAGAAAGGCGTTTATCAAATATTTGTTATTGGATATTGGTTATTCTAATGGTTTTTGATTATTATTATTTCATATGTTGAGAGCTGTATCCATAAATCTCTTAATGTTGCCCTCAAAGTGCACCAGATTGATGCATTTAAATTCAATTTAAAGAAAAACATCATCTGTTGTAACAACAATAACTTTATAAAGAGTAACATAGCTGAACATGGTATTCCACATTTAGCTTTGAGTGTTACTGACCTGAGATGTTTTTATTACATGAATTAAGGTGACTGAGGCTTTTTAACATAGACTTTTCAGTGTCCCACATTTTGCACAGAACTGTCCCACATTAGGACATGCAGATTGTCTGAGACAACTTGGCACTAAGAGTCTTCAGAATGGTACTGGATTTTGAGTTATTGTATTGGCTTCATATCGCAATATATTCCCGAAGTCTGAAATGCAAAACATGTCCCACATTAGGGCAATTCACCCTGCATGAAACTATGTCTATTTGTGTGTTTACCAAGCGCAACCCCCCCGCGGTAATCCGCGGTAAACTCTTTGTTTAAACTGACCATCGGAATGTCGGGAGGTTTGCACACATGCAAATATCCTCCCATCCCCCGCTCATAGCGGTCTTGCTGTTGAAAGAAGAATGACAACACCTACTGTAGATCACCAACACTGGTTTATTTTGTATTCACAGGCAAGTCAACGTTGTTGCAGTAAAAGTCCCAAGATAGGTGTAGCTTTGTCTCTGTCCTTGAGAACCACGTATCTTTCAAAAGTAAACTTTTCAAGATAATATCATCATATATGTGTAGCTTTGTCTCTGTCCTGTGAGAACCACGTATCTTTCAAACGTAAACTTTTCAAGAGTTCCTCAGAAAAACAGCTGTTTTCAGCTTTGTGGCGGTGCATTTTACAGCTAATCCAAGAGGCTTTTTACACACCTTACTTGGTTTAAGAAGGAGGGGATTTTTCTCAACACATAAAGGAACACTTTATCCTTCAGTTTATCACAAACATTCAACATCAACACATTTGGAGATCCTAATTTGAATCCAGTCTGTAATTTGATTTATATCCCGCGTCCCGCCCACCCCGACCCTTTCCGAGCGCTTCCGAGCCGCGCCGATTACAACGAGAGTTAGAACGAGAACGTGACGTCACATTTACACAATACGTATGCTTTCTAGCTGTCACTACCATAGGTCACTACCGGTCACTACCCGATCTGCCCCCCTGCCCGATCTGTCCTGCGCATGTGCGAGATGGTCAACTACATACGGCAACTCTGATAGGACACTTGACACAGTGGCGTTTGGCAAAGCAGAAAAAGAACCGAGAGAGATGAGTTATTGTTATTACAACGTGACTGCACTATTATTTAACAACTCGGGCAGGGGGGCAGATCCGGTAGTGACAGCCATAACCGAGGTCCCGGAGGTCCGCTGTCTCGTCTCTTCTTCTCTGTTTCTTTCCTTGTATCGCTCACTCGTCTCTTTCGCCCCCTGTCGGCGGGGCGGTCAAAATAGAATCGCCCCGTCAAAATTGAAATCAAATCAAGGTTTATTTATATAGCACATTTTAAAAACGATTTTTATCTCTACCACAGTGAGATGATACACATGTGTGTGTCAGTAAATGTGTACTGAGGCTCACAGAGGCTGCAGGGGGTGTGTGTGAACCGGTGTGAACACAACGAGGGCTGCTGTCAGACGATCAGCTGTGAAGCGTCGCTTCACGTGACGCTCCGGAGGAAAGGATGTCGCATTGCTCTTAAAACTCATTTCAAACTCATTTAAAAAATGTCTATATTATGAATTTGAGATGTGTCTAAACTGCTAAGAAGCTGACAGCTGAGTTAGAACTGTGCTTAACCACCACACTTAAAGCAATAACCGCAACCACACACTTTTAATGCACTTAATGTTTATATCAATATTTTAAATATTTGTAACTATTTATTCCCCCGTATGATTGTCTATGTTGTCTGTCCTATTGCTGTGTTATTTTTTAAGTGTTATGTATGTGCACACCGTGACAGAGTTGCACTCTGAAATCTCGTTATACTTGTTTATAATGACAATGGCGTCAGCTAAATGCAATGTAATAATAATAATAAAAGGCTTTAACTTTAACTTACCTATAATAATAATAATAAAATAAAAATACAAAGTTTGCCACATATTTATAAATGCATCAACTGTCTAAAGGGTGGATCTTCCTGGTTCTGTTGCATAAAATATTTAAAATAAGTCTTTTCCACGTCATGCAGCCTACAGTAAAGCTTGAAATGCAATGTACTGTAATGAATGAAGCGCCCTCTCCTGGTTTGACCCTGTAAATGAAAATCTGGCCACCCCCACTTGCTGAGAAGTGGGAGGAGTTAACATTCCTTAATGCTGGTCTTTGGCTGGGAGCTGTATGCTGGAGTCCTAAATGAATGGCTTCATCTGTAATTTGATGCTAATGTACTTGCAGGGTTCTTGCTGTTTTTAGTTAGCAACAGCAAAAATTGTTTAATTTGGGTCTATAACGAATTTGCTTTGCGTTTGGTGTGAACACAGCAAAAGTAGAGCTACTAATTAACAAAACTGAGACAACGCTGTTTTTTAATACTGTGTATTTTGGTCACGGTCGTAATTAAATAAGGTACAAGATGTTTAGTCTGCAGATCTACTTTAACTAAACTCCGACTCCGGCCACCTGATCCACTCCTACCTTTTAAAGAGCGAGTGAGAAATGACCTCTCTCACTGTTTTCAATTAAGTCAATCAATTATACTGCTTGTTGTAAATCTCTAATAATTAGCGTCTGAGCGTAACTTCCTTGAAATAGAGCCCAGAATAGAATAAGGTCTTTGTGCCTGGATTTTATCCAAGCAGGCACAGTGTGTTTATGTGTGTGTGTGTGTGTGTGTGTGTGTGCGTGCGTGCGTGCGTGCGTGCGTGCGTGCGTGCGTGCGTGCGTGCGTGCGTGCGTGCGTGTGTGTGTGTGTAATGCCTCAACATTCTATATTCATGGTGTCCATGGAAGTTCTAAATGATCACATGCCCATGTTCGCATGAATGACAGCACCTGGTAGAGATTACCTATTGTAGAGCTGAGCATTGATGTACAATTAGCGCAGGGCTCACGCCTGGCCTGTCCTGCTGGGCTAGTTAACACCAGGGGGGAGCTCAGCAGACACATTTTACAACTAACACCTGCTCCTTACGGGCCAGAGGTAAACTGCTCTACAACCACACCATTAACCCAGAGAACCACAGCTCACTTGGCACGTGGCGAGTCCTGCATTCTTTATACAGCTTATCAGAGCGATTCACAGAGGTGGAAAAAGTACTCTGATCTTGTAATTAAGTAAAAGTAGAACTACCAAAGTGTAGGAATACTCTGTTACAAGTAAAAGTCCTGCAATCAAAATGTTACTCAAGTAAAAATAGAAAGTATTGGCACCAAAATATACTTAAGTACCCAAAGTTAAATTACAAATTTTGCAGAATGGCCGATTTCGGAATAATACATACAGTATCAGATGTTTGATTATAATTATTGATGCATTGAAGTGTTATCTAAGATGGTATAAAGCAGCTAGTTTAAATGACTTTGTATTCTGCAGGGTAGCTTGTGAATTTACTCCAGGTGTATTTAAGTGTTATATTCCACATTATTAATCCAATTCTGCAAAGTACTTAAAGGTACAACATATATGAAGTGGAGTAAAAGCAAACAGTTTACGTATGTGTGCGCCCATATGCGTAAACCGTTGCCTATTAAGCCGGTTCGAAACCCGAGCCTGCCTAACATTCGAGCAATTTCCTCCCCTCTGTCGCCCCCTTTCAACTGTATACATCTCTAATAAAGGCCCTCTTGATCCCAAAAATACCTACAAATAAATCAATAAGAAACGTAAAGAATTTACCTCTGAATTAATATAAATGATCAAAACATGTAAACACTAAGACAAGTTCCTCAAAATTGTACTAAAGCACAGTACTTGAGTAAATACACATTGTTACTTTACACCACTGGCGAATCATGATATTTCTACTCTGGGAGATGTAATAAAAAAGTCAGCAACTGCATACTGTATGGTTTTATTTGCTGAAGAATATTGTTTTATTTCACTTCTAAGTGTGGGTTAATGGTTAAGTTAGATTGTATGTTTCACCTACTGTACATGTGAGAGGCATGTGTTTGTGGCTTATATGTGATCATTATATATTTAAAATAAGTTTTCAATTTGAAATGAGGCGGGCAACTGACATTTAACTTGTCAATTATTCGGGCAAATATTTAATCCATCCCAAAGTCCTACATCATGTCTTCTATTGCCTTGTTCCATCAGATCAAACCTAGATATTAAGTTTAAATTAATATAAAAAAAGAAAAGTGTGAATATCCCTATTTGAAAAGCTGAAAATTGAATTTATTTCTATGAAAAAAATATCCTTATGATTAATTTACCATCAAAATAGTTGATGTGTTTGTGTTTATTTTATGTATGTCTATCAAAAAAGTTAAATTAGGTAAATAATATTTTTTTTTTCAAATAAATTATTTGTTTGTTGCAATTATCTACATTGTTAGTCCTCTGGACAGCAATGACATGCATTTTGGGGTAAATTGTTGAAGCAAGTATGAATAAAGATTAGTTTTAGTAAGATAAATTCTACAGTAGCTCCACTGTGCTTAGTGTTTGGGAAGAGAGCAAAGAGAAAAGCATAGCTTGAGAGGGGGGCAATTATTAAACTTCACAAAACTGACAATTAGACGAATAGTGGGGGGTTGATTTGACTGGCAGGACAGGACTAACATTCCTCTTTTAGTCAACAGCCAGTACTTGGTCTCACTAAGCCAAAGGACAAAGTAGCTTTGAGAAGCCAAAATACTGCTTCAGTTGTTAGCTGCCCATCAAATGTTAGACAGCTGTGAACTAGCTGACTGACTTATCAGCCACTCATAATGGGTGCAACCTGGGAAAAGCCATGTCTAAAGCCACTTAGACGTATGTGTCAATGAAGAGCCCTAGGATAATTTAAACAACACAGGCGTTTTGCGTTACATTTTTGGCTGTGAAGAAACCCAAACCATAAAATAACATACTTTCAGAGAATGAGGCCATTGTTATGTTGGCGGATACTGTTAAAATATACAAATGTTTTTTGTGAGAAGCAGTAAAAGGTTAAGATGCAGTAAATTAGATTTTGATGCTTATAACAATTTATGTGTATGCATTATTTTTTATGGTAAATCACACAGGGGCAGCATTTTGTAGTTCTGCCAAATTCATTGAAAATAGGTTTACTATCTTGCTTATGATTGCCATCTTTTAAGCTGTAGTAATCCAAGTTTTCTTTGGTTTAACAATGGGTCAAATGTTCTAAGGGGGTTGACTGGGAACAAATTGTTCCTAAAAACCTGACAGGTCTTCAGGCTCAGGCATTTCATCTGTGCTCGTCATAGTTTGTCTGATTTGCACGCCAATCTGTTTTCATGCTAACGGCGTTTGGCTTATTAGTCCGCTGGTGGAACTCTTGCTTATGAAATTTGTTCAGCATTACAAGCAATTTGTATGAAAAGTACCCTCATATAACTTACTGTTACGATTAGGCGCTAATTTTTAAAGGGAAATGTAATTGAATGTATCTGAATACAGCATAAGGCAATGCAATACAAATAATTGTGAAACTGAGGTGAACATACCATTCCATTTACACTCCAATAAAGTAATGTAAAAAAAAAAGCAATTTTAAACAGTAAGTGAGAAGGGGTTGATGACAGTCCCTCATGCACGAATGCAGAGGACACAGCATTCTTTGTCAAAGAGGAAAAGATTAATTGGAGTTATTTGGCAGCAACAAACGCCCCATACATGAGGGTTTTGGCAGAAGCAAGTCTATTTGTTACTTATGTAAGAGGGTACTGTCAAAACCACAGCACAATACTTCAGTTCGTCATTTTGAAAACCTGCAACTATCCTTTCCCTAAATGATAGGTGAGGGTGAGGAATGATGTCCTGGAGGGACATGCAGGAGATGCGCTGTGGGTAAGGTAGGTATTATCTTTCTGCACCTTCGAACACTTCGAGTACTTTGTGGTGAAATTGATATGAGGTCAGTGCACTGAATATCAAAACTTTGGAAAACACTGACGTCAGTGAAGCCGGCTATCGGGAAGTGTTGACACCATCCTCAGAGCCAAAGGATGAGCAGGTCATTACGAATCTTCACTGTCCTGGATCTGAAAAATTCATTTCGACAATTCCAAACGACCTTTCATTGCCTTTTTCTCTCAAGTGTCGCAAAAGTGCTCTGAGCTTCTATCAAGATGTGTTCATCAGCACTGGAATGCAGTGAAAAAGTACTACAGAGTGTGTGTGTATAGATTTTCATGTGGTGAACAGACTTTGTTTATTTGGAGTTCACACAGCGTGCATGTTGCCAGTGTGCACATCTATTCTTTCACATTTCCTGCCTGCTCTTCAAGCAAGAGCAATATCCAAGCCAAACAATGTACTCTAGAAATAATAAAGTCATAAACATTACATGTGCCTTAATTGGCCTCAATCCATCAGACGTAAACATATGCCTAAAAGCTTATGAATAAAGATCACATTTTGTTCGGTACAAACCATTCAAATCACAAATTCCCATTTGGAAAATTCCACAGCTTTCAGAGTTATGTGATTTAAAACTTTAAAAAGTAATTATTTGAATGAAGAAAATGTCTTGTAGAATGTGTAAAGAGGAAGACCTTATGTCCAGTAGTTTAGAGTGTGGAACCTACCCTCATACTTCTGGCAAGTTATGATGTATAGACTTTCTGCGTCATAGAGTGAAAAGACCTAGTAAATAAACTACTAAACGTCATCATGCCAACACAAGTGAAGTACAGCCATACGAACGTGATGTAGTTTGTTTATAGCATTACGTTAGTTCATCATTTCTGCTGATTGCATTTACACTTTTGTGGAGATTATCCTGCTGAACAAAACTTGTTAAATTTCATAAAAGTCAAGCTTATTTTCTGCAATATACCAAAATCCAATGGGGAAATGCCATTACTTTTTGTTGAGGGAGCCCTTGCGATGCTAACTTCCGGATCGGCCTACAAAAATACGTCTCATTGCACCCCTTTATAGCAGTAGTACAGATATTATTCCTTACTAATTTGACCCTCTTCACCATTTTGTTTGTATTTCTTTCTATTGGAGTCGAGGGTAAGCTTTGGTATTTCATGGATGTTTGGTGACTGTCTAGCTAATAGTTTGCTAGCTTGCATGCTAACAAGAGGGCTAACTCACAGCAGCCTCAAAGGCTCAACCACAAACTGAGTCCTCCATAAAAATCAAATGTGTTTGCTTGAAAGTCTGATATCCTAGGACACACTACATTTGGATGCACTAGAAGTGTTACACAAACAGAAAGTCTTCATACATTTACTGTTGAGGCTATGCTTTGTTCACTTTCTTCAACTTGGTCTCCTACAAAACTATATTATCATGTATCTAATCACGTTTCAAGCGAAGCGTATCAAGACTAGAATAAACACACACATGTTATGTTCAAATAAAAAATATGTAGGAGAGTTTCAGGCTGTAGGGATGTGGATATGCTTGTATATGTCTAAAGATTATTTCCCACCAACTACAGAGGACAGACAAGCCAATGGCTGCTGCTGTTATGTCCTGTCAAATACAATGACATCACTGTTCTGTCAGTTTTCTTAATGCATGTGTGAGTACTTCATGGTGCTGTGTGGTGCCTGGTCAGCTGTTGGCCGACTAGGTCTCCATGACTGATGGGTAGCAGAGCCATTGGCACAGACCTCAGCTGCACTAGATGATGCCACAATGCTGCCAAGCCAGGAACTCTACATTCCTCCAAAAGCAGGATAAATGAGGTAGTATGCTTGTGTAGTGGCACGCAACACTACAAAGTACAAGACATGTATATATTATAAACACATTTACTTACATGTTTCTACAATTTCACACATGAAAACATCCAAATCTAAACAATCTATGCTTATTTCCTTTGCCATACCACTGCATTGTACCCACAGGTTTCTGTAAGATATTAAATTACTGTAAACAACATGTCTGGTTCTTATTTAGACTGGGTAGGTTTGGCATCACATCAATTCAGGTTTATGGGTGTATCTTAAAGGTTTGATTTGAGCACATAAAAACCCATAAAGATATATTACAGTAAATAAGTGGCTTAGGGTAAACTGGGATATTTACCCACATATTCTATGAGCTAGTGAGATGATTATCGTTCCAAAAAGTCCCTAATATAATCTCCTGCCAGCATAATGAGTCAGTGGAACAGCTATTGCATAATCTAGTTTTAAAAGGCAACTACATACTGTATGATGTGGCATGTGTAAATCAGATGATTTCATACATAAGTACATTTTTGAATGTGTTTTCATTCTGAAGTACAATGACGTGTGGCCCAAGGATGATGGAGTTATTGAAATAATAACTTGTGATTTCAGAATACATGTTTTTCTGTTATTTGAAATGTTGCCTGTGCTGGAAAAAAATTACGTCTGTGAGGCTTACTGTTCCAATCATTTGAAACTGTGATTCTGGCTGCTCAGATAACGTATTTAGACGCATCAGACCACAATTACCTAGATCAACATCCATGATCTGTCAAGTCAAGGAACATGATCCATTTGGTTTTCTGTGCTTCGCAGCCAGCACACAAAATGATAGCACACATGTGATGGTCTAGTTGTGTTCTTTTGTTTAGTTTATAGGTGCAGTGTACATTAATAAACATTACTGTAAATGCTGCAGTTAGCCAAGAGGGAACTATTTATATGTAACATCTGGTTGATTACAAAGTCACCCTGCTCAAGCTGCCGCCATTTTGTTATCCTCCTTCCACTACAATTATACACACTGCTGAGCTTGGATTTTTCATTTTATATGACATTGTATATGTGGCTCTGCCTCTTACAGATAGCCTAGAGCAATTAAATCTAAATATAATATAACCACAAGGGATTGTCAGGGTTCAACCGTCTTCATATTCTTGTCAGAGTAACATCAAATCAGGCACACATTGGTGTATTGAAATAAAACAATACTGTTAACATACTAACATGCACACAACGACTGTGATAACGTGCTGATGTTAACCTTTCTTGCCATCACAGTTAAGCTTGTTACAATGCTAACATTTGCTCACTAGCACTTAACTAAGTACAGAGGTGGATAGTGGGAATGAGCTTTGAGTGAATAAAGTTTTGAAAAAACGCAGAGGCCTATGAAGTGTTTTTCACTGATGCTTTGCATGAGTAATTTACAGTGGAATGAATGGGCCACCATGTAGAAATGTTAAAACTGTGTCCAAAACTCCTAATACGTGTACATGATAATATCACAGCTCATTATAATGCACCAAATAGATCAAGCCTATCATAGCCAGTTCTCAAAATTGGCTTGATATTTCGAGACAGCTTATGACACACACATGTTTTTATATAAGTGCAGAGAGGAACATATTCTAGATAGTGTCCAAAGACTTGTGTAGCTACCTTACTTAAATGGGGAAAAAACTGTTGTTTTATGTGTCAAATTGAGTCAAAGGCTCTGGTTAGTTTTGAACCCAATACAAACATGTACATTTATTTTGGAGTCAAATGTCTTTTCACCCGCAAAGTCTTATATTCACTTAGCTATATGCTCTGTTTTGTCCCCATTAACAGCTGCCAAAATGTGTCTCTTGAGCTGCTAAATGCTCCTGTGTTAACCAGCTAACATATGTCTGCCATTTTGTATCAGCGGATGTTATCTTATCACAGATTAAAATATCGAGATGTTTTTCAGACTAGTAAAAAACTGCATGCTAATAAACTGAGATGGCGACCATAACAAATAATACCTTTGAAAGAGTTTTTCAACTGCACAACATCTAGCATCTAACATACTTAGATCTTATTAGATGCTTAAGTAGAGACTTCAAAAATATCCATGTGCATCATTAACGACATTATGCTGCCATAAATGTGAAAACCATCAGTGTCAATAACTGTTATTGTTGCATAATATATCAACACAGTCTCACTCCCTGAACGTCCAGGAGCGACGCTTGGTCAGGGTCCTATGGCGTGCAGTTGTGAAGCGCCGAGTCTCCTTCAGCTTCATAAACGGACGCAAAGAGCTTTCAACTGATTGCAATGTATTCCCATCGGCGGCGGTATTTGACGCTCAGGGAAGCACCGCATCGGTCCATGTCGGCGGCACTTAAAGTGCCAGTGAAGTGCATTTTTTTGCGCCAAAATGAAATGGCAGTTTCATTTCTTATATATAATTGTACCTGTTCATGGCTAAAATAATTTTTTAGGAAGTGCGAGGGACGAGATAAACATCGCAAATTTTTCATCCCGTGAACGGCCGTCTGAGCCTACCGCTGCTGCAGACGATAGCGGCTGTGACGTCACAAGATGGGCCCAGTTGTGATTGTAAACATGGCGGAGACTTCGGAAAGTGATACTGGTGCGAGAGAAATGAGTGATTTTGACAGCTTTTCGGACAGGATAGATGAGGAAAGTGGCCATGGAAGTCAATTTAGTTGAGGACAATATTTTGTCGTAGATCTAGAGTAGATCTACACACAGGATTGGCCATCACCTGATCATACATTCATCTGTTCATAGCATGATGCAACATTCATGTTCACATGCAGTGTTGTGCTAGTTACTGAAAACCAGTAACTAGTTACAATTACTAGTTACTTCACTACTTACACCAAAAAGTAATGCGTTACTGTGAAAAGTAACTTTTTAGTTACTTAAAAAAGGGCACCCATTAATGCCCTTATACTGTAGCCTTCATTTCAGTACTGTTATTGCATCGGAGAATAATACAACCTGTTGATCAACTTGACATGCATTTGCATCACTGAACTCTGCTAAGCAATGTGGTCTATACAAACACAAACACAAAGATATGTTTCAAAGTGCCAATCCAGCGCTGTTGCTTAGGTGGAGGTGGGAGTGGCGTCGGATGAGTCTGGGTCTGTGGTCTTAGCTACTAGCTTCGTCCCAGCATGTTGTTTCTGCAGATGTTTCAACAGATTTTAATTGCTGTTTGGGCAGTCGATAGGATCTTGACCCGCCAAGACACAACTTACATTTAACTAAAACGTTCTTTTCTTTGTGCTCGACAAAAGTGAAATAGTGAGAATATCTCCAGGCGGAGAAACTCGACTTGAGCTCTGCCGCCGCCATGATAGTCTTGTTAGTAAACACAAACACAGTGGCCTTTATTTTTCATAAACAATCTACGAATCTACGAAACAATGACACCAGCCACTCACCTTCATCTTTTGGGAACAGAAACATCGCCACTTCGGCAGAATTGACATTACCACAGCCAGCGGCAATGCATCGCTTCCCGTGTGTTTTTCCTCCCTTTTTCTTCACTGTCGCCTCCATTGTCAGGTTTCCTCGATTGGCAATCACTTCCAGTCGACTGCGAAACATTTTCCAATAAAATACTCGCTCAAAAACGTTGGTAAATTCCACTTTGAAACAGAGACAAAATGAACGGTGGTGAATGTAAACACTTCGGCTGAGCCCATCTTCTGACGTCACGCAGTAGATCGCAAGCCACGCCCACGAAGGCGGAGGTCGACTGCGGATTTCCCAGCGGAAAATTCCAACTCGTCAAATTCGTTGCTACTCCAACATCTTTGATATGGGTTCCAATGGACAATTTTGGTCATTACTATACGTATTAGCATAACAGATCATGCACCGGCGCACACTTCACTGGGTCTTTAAAGGCAATGTGAGCGTCCATTCCCATTGGATAACGGAGGATTTTACACCCGGAAGTAAGTATTCTCTTTACTGTCGATTGATTTTACAGTGATATCTGCACTACTCATCAACTCAAAAACACCAGATTATCCTTGTTAATTACACAACATTGATTGGTTTAAATCAGCGTTTCTCAAAGTGTGGGGCGCGCCCCCACTGGTGGGGCGCAGAGATAGGTGGGTCGCAAATGAATGCGATGAACGGGAGATTTTTTGGATTTTTAAATACATTTTGTTGGACCTCAGGCCGGAATCGAACCTGGGTCCTCGCGGGCGGTAGTGGACTGTTACAGCCGGAGGCTCGCAACGGCGGTGGACTTTCACTGCGCCGGACCGGCCGGAGCCGCCGGAGCCTCGCAACGGCGGGTGTTTGCGGCGGCGGATGCGGTACCGGCGGATGCGGTACCGGCACAGCGGCGCTGTGAAAGTCCACGGCCCACCTATGCCAGAGCCAGCGGCCCACCGAAGGCAGCAGCCCACCAACGGCAGCGGCCCACCGGGAAAAGTCCCGAATCTCCCGATGGCCAATCCGAGCCTGCTCACACACAAACAACTGAAACCAAAATCATTTACAGACATATGTAAAAATCTCTCATACACACATGTGAAACGCTCTCACACTAAAGTAACCTGTTTCAATAATTATAACTTTGTCTGTGTAAAATGTATACTTATGAAACTAGACCAAATGTTCTTATTTTGTTTTGTTTGAAGTGGTCAATTGTGTGTGCGTTGACTTAGGAATGTAGAGGATCCAGTCGCCCCCCCCCCCGGGTTCTTTAATGGGCCGGATAGGAGCATGGGGGGGTTGCAGGAGAAAGGTAATAAAACTGACACCATTGAGTCTATGCAGAGATTGTACTGAGAGAAAGATTGGGATGCGGAGTGGTACGGCCAGGTGCTGAGGATAAACGAAGATAAGGATTGGTACCTCACCCCCGTTCAACCCAGAATTGTTTATTTTATTGCTGCCATAAAAGATGACCTGGGACTGATCGGCGGCGCAGGAGATCCAAACTTCCACACCGATGGCTGACTCACTCTGATTCGCTGTTTAGACCTCGTCAATGGCTGACTCACTCTGATTCGCCCAGGAGTGAGTCCACCAATGGATGAACACTAGGAGGAGCAACCGACACAACTCCCACACCTCTCCGTTTGTGGGCATAAATATTATGAATTCTGTACACTCGGGGCCTGACTGTCTGATACGTACATCGCACGGTGGAAGAGCTGAGGCCCGAAGTACTTCGTTATATAAGTACTTCGTATTTGTACTGTTGTTTCTACCATTAAATCAGCTTATTGTTTAATCTCATATCTCTGTCTGAGTCCTTCCTTTTATAGCAGACCACTCATCAAACGAACGGCGCGGAGCGGGCTCGAACCTTCAACAAACTGAAGGGTGCTTCGATCCAACAATTTGGTGACCCGACGTGATGAGTAGGGTCTCATAGAAGGAACACCGGCAGCCAGCGGACGAACTGTCCAGGGAAGACACCTCGAATACCTCTGACAACTAAACCAGGGCGCCCCACAACTGAAAGGTGAGCAGATACCTGTTATTATCAAAATCTGTGATTGGCTATACTACAACATTTTAGAGTTGTCAGCGGCATTTTCAGTGTTTTAGTCTTATGGTAGAAAAGACAGTACTACAGAATAACACTTTCCAGTCTCAAAGAGGAGCTGCAGTTGTGTTATATGTGGGGTATTTCAAGAGGAGAAACGCAACTTTCAAAATCAATTTGAAATGACCGGATCTCGCAAACTCTTGCTGTGGGGTTAATCTAGAAGACTAAACGTGACGATAAAGAGATTCTGTAGACTGGGTTTCGACTCCTTGCCAAAAGCCACATCCTCGTAAGAGGGTGTCGAAGCGCTTTTGGAAGTCTCTCCATCTGTTGAAATATACATCGCACTATAAAAGTCAACTAGACTGTACGGGGAATATAAAAACTGTGTAACGAGATTGCAGTGGTTCTAAATTGGTAAAGGAAGTCCAGCTGCAATCATCGTCCGAGATTTCAGTGGTTTTAAATTTGGTAAAGGAAGTCCAGCTGAAATACTCTGAGAAATAAGGTGACACACACAGTAATTCTTAGACGAATTCTGGGGTTGGGGCGCACCGACTAACGTACACAGGCAACCCTTAGACGGATCTGGGGTTACGTTAGATTTATTTATTTTGAGTGTGATTAACTGTGTAACGAGATTACAGTGGTTCTAAATTGGTAAAGGAAGTCCAGCTGCAACCATCGTCCGAGATTTCAGTGGTTTTAAATTTGGTAAAGGAAGTCCAGCTGAAATACTCTGAGAAATAAGGTGACACACACAGTAATTCTTAGACGAATTCTGGGGTTGGGGCGCACCGACTAACGTACACAGGCAACCCTTAGACGGATCTGGGGTTACGTTAGATTTATTTAATTTGAGTGTAATTAACTGTGTAACGAGATTACAGTGGTTATAAATTGGTAAAGGAAGTCCAGCTGCAATCATCGTCCGAGATTTCAGTGATTTTAAATTTGGTAAAGGAAGTCCAGCTGAAATACTCTGAGAAATAAGGTGACACACACAGTAATTCTTAGACGAATTCTGGGTTGGGGCTCGCCGACTAACGTAACAGGCAACCTTAGACGGATCTGGGGTTACGTTAGATATTTATTTTGAGTGTGATTAAGTGTGGCTTGATATTGAGTAAGAAAAAAGTTGATAGGCGCTGTGAGAATGGGTCTGCAGAGAGAATTTCGCCTTGATGCCAACTGTCTGTTATCAGCCTGCAGCCAGGGAGGAGAAATCAGCAGAGCTGCCTGCACTGAGTGTGTGTGTGTGTGTGTGAGGAAGTCCGTGGATTGGTCAATTTGGACCAATCAGCGGGGGCTTAACGTAACGGCTAAGCGGTCCTACGACGTTGGTTATCAACTCGGTAAATCAAGCCAGGGTTTCTCTCTCCAGCTGAGAGCGCGTTCACGTGAAAGGGACAAGTGTACTAACAGCGCAGCGTCATACTTCATTAATGAAAAGTAAATTAATATTAGACAAATATGAACTTTAAACATCCATGACTTAAACATATAATCCAGGATACAAGCCACATAGTTGCACCTGCAAGGTGAATATAGAACAACTGGTTAAAAAATAAATAAACTACCGAGTGTTTGAAAGCGTACAACAGTTTTATGTTATCACTGTTGCCCATCTAAGACACGCGTGGATCTGACTTTAATTACATTGAGTTGAGTGTTTCGTCAACCTAATGTGTTGCTTAAAATAATACTTCTGCATACAGTATGTGACAATGTAAGTGTTGCACAGTCAGATACGGCTCGAGAAGCTGACTTAGACAAGGAAATATATGATATATTATGATATTATATGATCAATGATGTGATATGAATGATAAGTGCGACACGTCGGCGTCTTCTCTTCATACGGCAGTTTAAACTGTATTTCCTTTATCCTGTAATATGACTTGATAGATTTAAACTCCGCACGCTGAGCTCTGATCAGGCGGTGCTTTCACTGAGTTGATCTCTTTTCTATAGACCGGAGGCAGGTAGCGTCAGGTAAAACAAGTTATTTAGCCTTCCCAAACCTGAGCCTTACGCGCCGCCTATAATACACCTCGCACCGAAAACTATCAGACTGTATACCTGTGGGAATAAAACTACAATATTTAGTAAATTATAGTACGCAGAGATATCTGGTGTTTTTTATAAGAAACTAAAACCTTTAGGAGAAGCGCTCTTTGGGAGTCTCCGTAACTGGTTGAAATACACCTCGCACCGAAAACTATCAGACTGTATACCTGTGGGAATAAAACTACAATAATTAGTCAATTATAGTACGCAGAGATATCTGGTATTTTTATAAAAAACTAAAACCTTTAGGAGAAGCAGATACGAACGAAGTCAAAAATGGAAGGAGAATTTGAACGTGAAGAGAGAGAATTAGGGAGTCCCTGTTCCGGTAGTTTAAGGGAACAGTGGGGACAAAGCAGAGAGATGATACTTAGCGGACTTAAGCCCGGAGATCATAAAAAGGCGAGCAGGGATCTCCGTTTCTTACACGATCAGATGATCGCAGAGAATAGAGTAGAGGGTGACGAGGCAATAAGTCTCCTAGCCACAGCACTCAATACATACGAGCGACAGTTGGTTCAAAAAATTAGAAAACACTCAACAAGCAGAAGGCAGGTTTTATCAGGGCTTCTAAACTTAACAAAGAAAGGGAGCTAGTTGACAAGTAAGGAGAATAGGCCATAACGCAGCCTTAGTTATGAATGGAGTGGCAGTAGCCTGCCCTCTGAGCAAAACTCCCGCCAAAAATCTGCCCACCATAGCAGCCCCACACCAGCCTGCACCAGCCCCTCCCACAGAAGTGATAGAGCCAGTCAGGAAGGAGAAGCCATATGGTGGGCCCCTCCCAGACATCCCAGAGGCGGTCCCCTCCTATCCAGATTTATACAACCCTTTAAGACCCGACCCCCTCCCTATACGCTTCCCCCACTCTAACCCCCATCCCCCAGTTCCCTCATGACATTAAAAGAAACACTGTATCAACACATACACTACAGATGAAGAAATACTTGACTTTGTTGCAAAACGCGTCAAATTTTTTAGGACTATAAAAAGATGAAACCTCTGCCTCTGACAGAGAAGACACGGCAAGTCAAGACGGCACAGGGGACTCCACCTTCCTCTGAAACAGGTTGATATAGCCGGTGTCGGACTTGTTATGAACACATTAACTGAGGGACAGGTTTCTCCCCATTTGAGCTGACCCACGGCCATCAGTTTCCGGGTCTGGAGCATTAGCAGTAGGGAAAGAAGTAGAGGAAATGAGCTCAAAACCATATTACCAGCAACTTAAGGGCTTGGTATGAGATTTCTCCACCCAGGTGGCTGACGCCAAAGGGGGACCGGAGAAGCACGAGGCTAACACCGCAGAATTCATCTGGCTGAAGGTCATCCGTCCGAAGTGGCTCAACCCAAGGTTCACCGGCCCGCACAGAGTGACTCAGAGGACATCACATGCAGTTCGCCTCGAAGGAAAGGGGGAAACGTGGTATCATTGGAGCCAGTGCGCCGTTGGAAAACCTCCAGCAAGGACGTTAGACGACATCAGAACTGACATCGCTGCAGCAGGACGAGAGAACGACACATCTGACGACGACAGCCCAGCAGAAGCAACGACCCATACAACAGATGACAAGGACAAAGACACAGAGGTAACAACAGGCGATCTTGGAAAGGAGATTACGGCCGGCGAGGAGGCGGACACGAGTCTACTCTGAAACACACGACTCCATATAGGACCCGACTTTTTTACTCCCACCTTTAGGGGCACTTTCCAATAAGTAGCAGC
Source organism: Dissostichus eleginoides (assembly GCA_031216635.1). Classification (NCBI taxonomy): domain Eukaryota; kingdom Metazoa; phylum Chordata; class Actinopteri; order Perciformes; family Nototheniidae; genus Dissostichus; species Dissostichus eleginoides. The sequence continues at coordinate 9,126,481 of CM062268.1, read as the reverse complement.
ATTTTTATGCCCACCTATAGGGCCTCTTTCTAATAAGAGTAGTAGGTTTATATAACGAGAGGTTATCCCTATAGTTAAAGGGCAGTGAAAGTCTCCCCCCACCAGACCATTTAACAGGTTTTACTGAACCTTATATTTAACAGGTTCTGGGAGCACAGTATTTACCATTACAGGGTACTATTTTACACCCTAGTTTTAAAAAATCTCCTTAGGAGATTTTAGCATTGTGTTCAACCTAATTACAATAACACGGACCACTGATTAAAGGTACTCAACAATGACAGACTGTGGATTACACTTCCTTATTGTTTGTTGGTGTACTCTGCTAGTGGGAATCGTGGTTTTACTTGGGACACTGTTTGTATCTTGAACACCATTCTTAGTTATATGGCCCATTAGCGAATTGCCTTATTATTTGATTGGGTGTTAATTCCTTGTGTCCTAGTAAATCTCCTATTATTAATAACAGAAATAATGTGTGTTCACCCTTGCCTTTATTTTTGTTTTAATGATTCCATTGACCACCCAGACTCCATTCCCCCGCCAGAGGAGTCCGTAACTAGGGTCAAACGGGCCAAACATGAGGTAGTTGTTACCAAAATGTCTCCTAAACAAACCTTCACTTTCCAAGCAGGTAGTGATGGAATAATGTAGACAGGATCAACTATGTACATTACAATGTGCTCCGTTTAGCTAATCTCACTAGGGACCCTGTAGAAGGACTCGCTGAAACAGAATAGAATGGCCCTTGACATGCTGTTAGCTGAGAAAGGAGGTGTGTGTTCAATGTTTGGTGATATGTGTTGTACTTTCATTCCAAACAATACGGCTCCGGACGGTTCCGTCACAAAGGCTTTAGAAGGCTTTCGCACACTATCCATAACTATGCATGAACAATCAGGGATACACAACCCCTTGGAGGAATGGTTTACAAACATGTTTGGTCAATGGAAAGGTTTAATAATGTCTCTTTTGATTTCAATAGCTACTTGTATTGCCATTTTAGTAACATGTGGTTGTTGTTGTGTGCCTTGTATCCGCTCATTGTGGGACAGACGCAGTAGAAAAGAATGACAGTGGTTATGTTTTGAATGCTTGTGTGAATTGATCTCTGGAGGTGAGATCAAAAGGGGGATTAAAGTAACCTGTTTCAATAATTATATAACTTTGTCTGTGTAAAATGTATACTTATGAAACTAGACCAAGTGTTCTTATTTTCCTTTGTTTGCTGTGGTCAATTGTGTGTGCGTTGACTTAGGAATGTAGAGGATCCAGTCGCCCCCCCGGGTTTTAATGGCCGGATAGGAGCATGGGGGGGTTGTAGGAGAAAGGTAATAAAACTGACACCATTGAGTCTATGCAGAGATTGTCTGAGAGAAAGATTGGGATGCGGAGTGGTACGGCCAGGTGCTGAGGATAAACGAAGATAAGGATTGGTACCTCACCCCCGTCGACCCAGAATTGTTTATTTTATGGCTGCCATAAAAGATGACCTGGGACTGATCGGCGGCGCAGGAGATCCAAACTTCCCACCCTATGGCTGACTCACTCTGATTCGCTGTTTAGACCTCGTCAATGGCTGACTCACTCTGATTCGCCAGGAGGTGAGTCCACCAATGGATGAACACTAGGGAGGAGCAACCGACACAACTCCTCCCACACAACCTCTCCGTTTGTGGGATAAATATTGTGAATTCTGTACACTCGGGCCTCTGTTCGGTCTGACTGTCTGATACGTACATCGCACGGTGGAAGAGCTGAGGCCCGAAGTACTTCGTTATATAAGTACTTCGTTATATTGTACTGTTGTTTCTACCATTAAATCAGCTTATTGTTTAATCTCATATCTCTGTCTGAGTCCTTCCTTTTTATAGCAGACCACTCATCAAACGAACGTCGCGGAGCGGGCTCGAACCTTCAACAACTGAAGGGTGCTTCGATCCAACAACACACACACAGACACACACACACACACACACACACACACACACACACAGCGTTTCAGTCGGGAAGAAAAGCAATGTGGAGCGTCACCTCACCACTTCACAAGGAGTTTAACCGTGACACTTTTCGAAATCCCGTTTGTGTCTCCCCACTTTACAAATAGGCCTATGTTTATTTTTTTTTTTTAACGCAAGCCGTCATCGCCACGGAGGAGCACACAGCCTCTGTGAGCGAGCGAGACAGAGAGAGAGAGAGAGAGAGCTAGAGAGAGCACACCTTTATCTATTTAATATAGCCTAGTTGTAAAAAATAAAGTAAGAAATCATTCCAATGTGTACTATAGGACAGTAAAAGGGGAGTGATTAGTAAAATATGCATAAATGAAAAGAAAGAATGCTATAGGTAACATAAGATAAGAATAAACAAGTTTAAATGATTTGTTATTGGTTGTGATCATATTCTAAAGATTTTTGGAGTATTGAAAAGTATACAGCTCCCTTTCATGAGTGTTGAGAGCTGTATCCCTAAAGTGGACCAGATTGATGCATTTAACTTCAACATTTAAAAAAAAATCTTCCCGGGGCGCATGCCCCTAAAGGAGGTAAGGTCCACCCCAAAATAAAGCAGGTTAAAAATAATTAAATTGCATACATTGTCCCACAGACCCAAACAGCACACAAAGGTTAAAGGTAAGCATATAATAATGTTAAAATGTGCTAAAATAATACACTGCAAAAAACAAAACAAAAGAGGAGTAAAAGTAGCTCACGACTTGTTTTATTTTTTGAAAGTAGCTCTCATCCTAAAAAAGGTTGGAGACCCCTGTTATAGAACGATAGATTTGACAATTTTAAGCTTGGCCTACCATTTTATTGGAGCGATGAGGAACAGGTGATCCCACAGGCCATAAGACTATTAAACACCTGAACTTTGAAACAACATCCATAACATTCATCTGGCTGCTACTTAGAAATTATTTGTCAAATATATCATATTCCAATCACTTGTATATAGACTCTTATTGCCAGTAGCGGCTGGTCAATGCGGGGCGCTGGGGCGCCGCCCCCTCTCATAATATCTCGAGAAGAAAGTGTACTTAAACATGATAAACACAAATTATTATATTTTAAATATTATTAAATAAACGTGTTTCCTTGTACGATGCGCCAGCATGGTAGTCTGCATTCCGTCAAAAATGGTTGCGCATTTCGGGTATTTTTGTGTGAATACATACTTCCTGGTTGAGGGACGCCGGCCAAATGAGAGTGAATGGAAGTCGTTAAACTTTTGGTAAGCAGGTGACCAAAAGCTGCTCGCTGATTGGCGGCTTCAGATTCTCCCACGGGACGCAGCTCTCTGCGCCCCGGACCCTCCCACTTTTTATTGGCAGCGAATCGGTATTGTTTTCATGATCTTTGACCTGATGTGATTGGACCATGACGCTGTATTTTATGTTCACACCCGTCATTAGTTTTCTGGATGATATTGTTGTCATGGCGACTTCCAGTGCGGCCGCAAAAAAATTCAGTTTTTTCTTTACAAAAACACCCTTTCACAAGGCGTCCACTGGAAGAAAAAAAGAGAATAAAGGAGCTTGGACCGGACCGACCCGATTTAAAAATTAATCAGCAGGCAAGTGATCGAGGACGAGCTTACAACCAGGGCTTTACCCGCTCTTGCTACGATAAACGGAGCTGGTTAGCTGGATGTGCTGTTAGCAATGCCTTCTATTGCTTTCCCTGCTTGCTGTTTGAAAGTGTCGGCACCAGTGTTGGGTGTAACGCGTTACAAAAGTAACGGAGTTACAGTAATATATTACTTTTTGCTGTAACGAAGTAATGTAACGCATTACTAATGAAATTGGGTAATATATTACCCGTTACAATGCTCAGTAACGCAGTTACAACACATTTTAACCCGAAATTAAATGGTGTTTTGTTTTTTAAGAATGTACTAACATAGCGAGACATTCCGACACCAGAGAGAAATTGTGCGGGTAGATTAGTAAACCTGGTGTTTACCCTTCAGGCTTCGCGTCGGGATCTTCAGGGGTGCATAGGCATGCATTGCAACCCCAGTTGAATGTTATGCACCCTCTATTCAGAAAAGAGAACGGAGCGAAAAATACAAACAACAAATTGTGTCAGGTGCGCGTGACCTGCTCCGCTGCGCGTGCATCATTTCCAAAGTGCTTCCACAGCAGTGACACACATCTGTGGATAATAATTTATACGAAAATGGTTAAAGCAACCATCACTAAACGCCAGCAACACTGCATCTACTGCAGACAATAGCAACAGGTCAGATGGGACATCACGTTACCCTCTGTTGTGGACACTAGCTTACTCCCGCCTGACTCACCGCCCTCGCCCCCGGAGCAGCAGTCTTCGTCGCCAGAAACTACGCCGCCCCTCTGCGGCCCGCAGGTGCCAGCATACCACGGCAAAACAGAGCCTGCCCAGGTATATCTAAACAAGTACCCGCCTGCACAGTGGGGGAAGGTGTCATTTTGCAGCTCGTGGTATAAAAATAGACAATGGCTAGAATATTCATGTAAAGATAGTGCTATATTCTGCCATGCCTGTAGAAATGTTGGGTCAAAAATAATGCATACAATAGCACAGACATACATACAACACCACGAATGGCTACAAAAAGATCTCATATCCCAAGCTTATCAACGAGCTGATGTTGCAGCTGAAATGTTCTCCAGGTCACAAAGTCAACCTCACATGATGATGTGATACCAGTTTTCAAGCACAGTAAATATTCTCTTCCCAGAGTATATGATGGGACCAAGGTGATGACGTAGTAGCCTACATGGTTTTAATAATACCTTTGCTTTTCAATGTTTGCCATTTCAAACCATGAGCTGGTTTAAATAATATTTGCCTTGATTTACAATATGTTCTCATTTGTTTTATCAGTACAGTTTTGAAGCTTTTGTGCTTTTCCTTGCCATAGTCCACTTTGGACTATATGAAATATTTCAGGATTGCACTTTTAACTTGAAATGTTCTCACTTGCTTGGTTTCAAAACATAACAAATGCCATAATCTGTTCATTGGGGACCATAACATCAATGCTATTTTTCATTGCTGTTGCCGGCCACTATTGCTCATGTAAACCTACTACTGCTGCACCTCTGTAATCTCAGATGCACCCCAAGTCATTTTGTTCTGGAACCGGGCCTGTACATGGCCATATACTAAACAAAATACAGAGCCCATTCCGTGTCCTGTTATTGTTTACTTCCTGTCTGTCTTCTTCTGGTGATTTATCTGACGTCCAGCGCTCCGTCTTTTAACCTCTTTTCCTTTCTCTTTCTTGATCCTCCTTAGCAACCTTCATTATAGTCCTTGACAGTGGTCTGTACTACTGTATTAATAACGTGTCACATGTTAAGAATTTACAATCAGAATCGAGTATTCAACTAAGCCGTGTAATAAAAGTTGTTAGTAGCCTTAATGGCCTACACAGTTGTTATGCTATACCACATTGCCCTTCACTGGATGTATAATGAGCTGCACTAAACTACATTTTAGCATTTAAAATACCTAGCCATTCTTTTGCGGTTATTTTGGTGAAAGTAACCAAAAAGTAACTAAAAAGTAGTGTAACTCATTACATTTCAGAGACAGTAATATTGTAATGTAACTTATTACTTTAAAAAGACAGTAATAAGTAATATGTAATATTACATTTTGGGAGTAACTTGCCCAACACTGGTCGGCACCGAAGCGTTGTGGACAACAACGGGGGTACAAGATTTAAAACATTTTACCGAGAAATGCAAACGGCACGAAAGTAGCCGCGGTCATCTAGACAACAGTATGAGGCTAAACTTTTTGGGCAGGTTTAGCATTGCTGAACAGCTAGATGAAGGCTACAGGATTGGTGTTAGGAAGCACAACCAAGAGGTGAGAAAAAACCGACACATCCTGTCCCGAATAATAGACTGTGTGAAATTTTGTGGATCATTTGAGTTGGCTTTGCGTGGCCATGATGAGAGTGAAGGCTCCGATAATCCCGGGATATTCCGTGGCTTGGTGGATTTTGTTGACTCCCTTGATGGAGTGTTGTAAGAGCACCTTGAGAACGCGACTGTATTTAAGGGAACTTCAAAAACCGTGCAGAACGAGCTACTGGACTGTATGTTGTCTGTTGTTAGGGAACACATCATCAAAGAAGCCCAGAGCAGTGATTTTTTATCAATCCAGGCAGATGAGACAATGGATATTGCCACACAGTGCCAACTTGTTCTTGTGCTGCGCTACATTGATGATAAACACAATGTGCAGGAAAGATTTTTTGAGTTCATCCCTTTGCAGTCAGCTACAGATGAGTCCATTGCTACAGCATTAAAAGAGCGTCTTTCTGCCATCCTTCCTGAGGATCAGAAAAGCAAGCTCATCTGCCAGGCGTATGATGGAGCCAGCGTGATGAGGGGTGCCACTGCAGGTGTTCAGAGGAAGATACAAGATGTGTACCCAAATGCCCACTACATCCACTGCTACGCACATCAGCTCAACCTGATAATGCAACAAGCCACCTCTCACATATCCAAAGTGAGAATTTTTTTTTCTGACCTTGGTGGATTTGCCAGCTTTTTTTCCAGATCACCCAAGCGGACATGTGTTCTTGATAAAATAGTTGCCCATAGGCTGCCAACATCCAGCAACGTTAGATGGAACTTTCACATCCGTGCAATCAATACCGTGTTTGAGCACAAAGCGGACCTCATTCACTGTTTTGAGAGCATACGTGACTCTGGTAACTTTGACCCCAGTACCGTCAGAGAAGCAGCAGGCTTCGTTAGGCTACTGGAAGATCAGGATTTCAAGTTCCTTCTGCAACTTTTTCAACACATAATGCCACATGTGGACTTCCTCTATGCCAAGCTCCAGAAGAAGAACATAGATTCGGTCCATATACATGGTTGCATCCAGCAGTTCCAACAGGACATACAAAAGATCAGGTTGTAGCTGTATTCCTGTTATTAATATGATTATTATGCTTTCTCTCTTTAATTATTATATCTCTCTCATTATTATTATTATAAATTCTCTTTGTCCTTCGCAGAGATTCTGACCAGAGGCGTCGGGCACTCAGTCCAGAGGACCATGTAAGGATTGCAGCAGAGGTGAGTTTATGGTGTAGAAATCAGTCACAGTATTTCTATTGTAATCTCTGTGAAAGGATGTTAGCCAACTTTCTACCTACTTTGCTTTGATGAAATGTGTTTATTGGGAACTAATACGAAAAGCATGAAATGTAACTGCAAGGAGCTGAACTAAAATAGCTACTTATAAAAAGCTACAATTTGAACAGTTACAAATTGATATTTTCTTGGTGAAACTAACCTGTGATTTATTAGTAGAAGTTATTGAATGTTTTGAGTAAAGGCCATGTGGAAAAAGGTTTTAAAGAAATAGTTGAATGCTTGTGAAGAAACAGGGTTGTTACAGTTTTACAGTTTTTATCTTCTGAGCAGACACTTCTGCATCTCTAGGGATAGAACGGTAACTGTTGCCTGTTGGTAACTTTAGGTGAAATGGGCATTTTGTCATCTTTACATATTACTTTTTTTCTTCTTCTCTCTGTAGGTCTGTGATACCATACTGGGACACACCAGGGAACGCTTCTCCTTCACAAACCACCTTGTCAGTGCCACCTTGCTGCAGGGGGACAGGTTTGAAGAGTACAAGATGGCATTTCCTGAAGATGCACTGAGAAACACCTTGAAGGCCTACCCAATACTTAATGGAAGCAAGCTGAAGACAGAGCTTAGTCTCATCTACAGCAAGGAAGAGTTCAAAGCCTGTCGTGGTGCTATGGACCTATTCCAGTTGTTCATGGAGAATAATCTTGAAGAAGTCTTTTCAGAGACTGTTACTCTCCTAAAGATCCTCATCACCACACCCATGACCACAGCGGAAGCTGAGAGGTGCTTCTCCACCTTGAAAAGGATTAAAACCTTTCTTCGAAACACCATGACCCAGTATCTTACTATTTTTATTTTTGTATTTACTTGCACTATTTTTTCTGTGTATCTGTTTTATTGTGTTGCACTGTTGGAGGAGCCTGTGACCTAAGGGGGGGGGGGGGGGGGTAGGACACGTTCGATTCCTGTTTTGGTTAGTGGGCCGTCGATGGGATTCATTCCATTTCAAAGTGCTGTTTGACGCTCCGTGTAAACTTCGCGCACTGCCACTCCAACACCCAATCACAGAGCTTGAGGACTAATCACGGGGTTTGTGAAGCAAAGCACATGTTGTAGTCCCAAACGAAAGCTGAGGATTCTGGGTAGTGTAGTGTCTTCTGCCATCCTAAACTCCGAAAAATATTTGTTTCTCCGAATCAAGAGGAAAAATACAAAAGCATTGTACACAATTGAAACCAATCAATGTTGTGTAATTAACAAGGATAATCTGGTGTTTTTGAGTTGATGAGTAGTGCAGATATCACTGTAAAATCAATCGACAGTAAAGAGAATACTTACTTCCGGGTGTAAAATCCTCCGTTATCCAATGGGAATGGACGCTCACATTGCCTTTAAATGACATGGACCGATGCGGTGCTTCCCTGAGCGTCAAATACCGCCGCCGATGGGAATACATTGCAATCAGTTGAAAGCTCTTTGCGTCCGTTTATGAAGCTGAAGGAGACTCGGCGCGTCACAACTGCACGCCATAGGACCCTGACCAAGCGTCGCTCCTGGCCGTTCAGGGAGTGAGACTGTGTTGAATATATTGGGAACACAGTGTTATGTTGCATTTTTCTCTGATAGACTAGGTTCTCACGACTGATAGTAATTGACACCAAAGACAAATTAATGTAGCTGTTGACCAATGGCTTGTTCAGTGCTATGGGATGTATCCTGCAGAATTATTCTAGTCTCAAACTGAGCCAGGCTGGAGCTGCAGCTGTTCTACATTTAATTTTGCTTAAACCTTAGGAAAACACACTGTGCTCCATTTAAGCCGTTTACAGCACTAGTGGTGTGTAAGAACTTGTTGACATGTTGCAATTTCCGAGCAACTTAAGTGGACAAATAAGAAGAGCAAAGAGGAGAAAGACGTTTGTTTGTGAGTCTGAGAATGTGTCCAGGCATGCATGTGTGTCTCAATGTTTAGCTTAGCCAGATAAAGCTGAACTGTTGACTCTATAAGTGGACTGTATTTAGTGTAAGCCAAAACAACTCATTTTTTACCCTCTGTCGGCTTTGAACTAGCTACCTTCATGGTCCAAACCTTTTCTGGCACCCAGGCCTAATACATCAAGAACAAAGTGATTTCTTTGCATTGAAGAAAAAAACTATGCCTGAGGACAGACAGTAGTTAATGATTGATCTTTTGTTTTGGCACAAATGCATGCTCTTTGAGTAATGTGTCTTTATTCTTTCTCAACAGGATTCCTGGGGTATGCAACTGCAAACGGAAGAACATTTTTTGAGAAGACAAATCTTAAGGCTGTCTTTAGGTTCAGTAAGAGAGTCAAAAGACCTGAAGTAGACAAATCTTTTCAGGCAGCAACCCTGTTTCCTAATAAGTGAATTTATACTACTCATTTGCAACAGTGAATGAATTTGGGAAGAAATCTGATGCTGACAGGTTTGTGTCTTTAGCAACAGAAACAAGAATAAGTTCTGCAAACCACACTGTCAACAGATTGCATTCCTTTTTCTTACAACATCTGCTCATGGCAATTACAGAAGGTTTTTAGGGTTAGGGAATGTCAAACTGTCTTAATGCTGTTTTTAACTGTCAACATGCTGCTGTGACAAAATAATTTCCCTAATCTATATATCTATCTATCTATCTATTTAATTAAAAGGTCCTCAATACGATATTGAGAATGTATCTATGATCGAAGGATTGCCTCAACATGGCTGTCAAATGTTAACAGCTGACGGTGCTAACAGCTAACGATGCTAACAGCGAACGGTGCTTACAGCCAACAGTGCTGACAGAGCTAATTTGTTAATATCAGCGAAAACCCAGGGGTGAGCATAACATTTCTGAAACAAAGCTGGTGATCAGGGATTTGTCATCATAAGAGGTAACCACCTTACAGAATGAACGCAGAGTGCAGGACATTAGCTAGGCAGTTGGGCACACAAAAAGAGACTCACATGCCTTAACATGCACACGGGTCCAGCCTGGCTACGTAAACAAAGCACAGAAAATCTTAAATTACAACACAAACAGAGGACGCTAAAGTAGAAGTATAACCTAATCCCCACAGCAAAAACAATTCCTAAAATATGTTTTTTTCCACCTGGCTCTGCGTCTTCTCTTCTACTCTTCCCACTGTGACTTGAGTAACTAAGTGACCCTCCAATTTAACCCCTGCCTGAAATCCATAAAGTGAATATACTTCCAACCGCACACAGGAAGATGCATGAGCAAATATTTGAGAAATACTTTACTAACTACTGCTTAAATCAAAGGTGAACATTGGGAAACAAATACCTGCACTCTACATATATCCCATAGTGCAACATTTCATCTCCTATGCCTTTTCATCAATGATGTAATGGTAGTTATTGTCAAGGGAGTATTGTTTGACAAAGTACTACCTTGGGTTGAAACTTAAACCAACTAAAGCTTAGTAAAAGCAAGATGTAATGTTTAGTTTTCTTTTCCTCTCTCGAGTATTGACTTAGTTAATTCCCTGTGCCTGAGATGAAGTTCGGTGAGGAATGTGCAAACATTAGACGACAACACTGTTTCTCTCCAGTGTATCTCAGTACCATGGTTACCCACCAAGGGGGTTATGACTGCATGTCTTGCAGAAAACAGGGCTCTGCTGACAGACACTGTCTGGCTTAGGAGATGGGGGAAATGTGGGGATGCAGGGTATTCAATTCATGCAGGACATCAACCGTTCACACGTATACATGCACTCACCTGCCCACTTACCCACAGCTTCTGTAAAGCAAACAATCAATTGCCTGTTGATGTCATACTGAAGGAAAATAGTTCTATGTGGTTTTAAGGTTTTTGCTCATCTCCCTCTGTTTGCCCACTGCCTCCACCAGAGCCCCCCGACTGTTTTGGAATGCATGCAGCACACTGTGGCTGGAGCCACACGAGAACGGTAATGCAAACGAACCGAATTCGATATCAAAAAAGTCTTCTGTTCACACGCAATAGGCACCAGAAACGTGTCCGTTCCTATATATACAGTCTATGGTCCGTTCACACGAGACCGCTCGAAAGCGCTGGAGACGCTGTAGTACATATGCGGGGCCTGTAAGTGACGCTGTACTTCCGCCACAAAATACACCAAAAGCAGCGAAGAAGACTTCCCGAGCATGGTTGCCATGGTTGCCCTTCTGTTTATTCTCCGCGGTGGATTTAGCAGCAGAGGTGGGGAGAGACAGGGCTCTGGTTCTTTTTCCGAGTTTCCGTTTTTTCGCTGTCAACATGTCCGTTAAAGTTTAAATCTTCCGGACAAAATTAGAAAAGTGCTGATCATAGGTTTTCTTTGTTATTTATTGAGCTTTAAAACAAATTGATAACGACTCTATATAATAATATAAGAATAATAAACGGAGCCTCTCTTTTCCTCCCCCTCTTCTGACAGCCCAGCAGCTGATCTCTGAGCAGGAGACGTGGGGAGAGGTGGGACTATTGCTTCATCGTTATCAGAAAATGATCGTATAGGGCGTAGACACGGAGCCGTTTGGCCCCCCCAGAGCGTTTCGTCCGCAGATCTACTCACCTTGGGACCCGTTATTGTTATCGTTATTTATCTGCGTTTCCCTGTCGGCCTCGTGTGGCCGAACCGTCTATATCAGGGGTGCCCAATACGTCGATCGCGATCGACCGGTAGTGTGGGTAGATCGCATGGCATTGGAAAAAAAAAAAGGAAAAAAAAATATATATATATATTTTTTTTAAAGTTAGCCTATCATCCATCCTTACTATGGCATTTGCCACTTGATTGACATACAGGTAAGCCAGTCTGAGATGTATTGTGCCATACGGGTTCATGCAGTTATGAGTAGGCCTCACCTCCTCATCTGAAGCGCAAATGCGGCGCACTATTATGCGCTTATGCGGCGCAATTAGTGTAAGCGCGCCACAGTTTATCCGCCGTTTAGTCCACTAGCAACCCCCCCCGCTCGCGACACAGATTGGGCAGGGGCGGCCCTGTAGGTAGATCATTTGGGCTTGGTCATTTTAAAAGTAGCTCCCAAGCTGAAAAAGTGTGGGCACCCCTGGTCTATATAATAGAGAACTGTAGCGGATACGACCGTTACCGTTCTCGTGTGGCTCCAGCCTGTGAAATAGGTAATCATGATGTCATATTATCTCAAAGTGCATACCGAATAGGATGTGGTCATAAAAACAAATATATATTTGTGCCAATTCATAGCCTGTATGAACCTGCCATGTCTTTTTTAACGCTCCCTTCTATGAAAGAGCTTTAAGTTGTGTTACATTCCCTCTTCATAACATTAAGAGGAACAACATCTGAAATAATGCCTGATGAAGTTTCCTTAGCTGACCTCATGATCCATCGTGTAATGTACAACAAGAAATATGAGTCATTTCATACAAAGGCTCTTGCCTCGTGGCCCCCTGACCCCCTAACTGAAATGAAAAGTCCTGATGAGAATGATTGGTCAGTATCAGTTTTTGTCATGACAAACTATTCAACAAATGTGATATTTCAATCTTTTTAACCAGGAATAGCAGATTGTATGGTCTTTGAATGTGTTGTTGAGTTACTAAGCAACAAGTCCTCGAAATGACAGAACGAATCATTTTAATTCTTACTGACATCCAGAAAAACACTTCATCATCGTTTTTCATGCCTTTCAAAACTGTGACACATCACTTTTCCATTATGGTTACAAGCATTGTTTGTGTTCAAATATCTACTTTGTTAGGATAAAGGTTATGTTTGGTTTACTACATTTCTAATTAAGGCTCAGGGGATTTTGTCATCATGGTTCCAAGAAGTCATTGGTTAAGGTTGGAAAACATTTGTGGCCACGTTTTAAAGCTGTCAGTCCCAATCTGCTCTCTAGCCAAGGCCGGATTAACCATATGGGCAACCTGGGTAAGTGCCCAGGGGCCCTTGAGCAAAGAGGGCCCTCAGTGACAAAACTTTAAAAAATATATTTTTTTGTTTTTTGTTTTTGTTTTTTTCGGGCACAACCTCACTCATCATACATTGTTTTAAATGAGACTCACTCTTCGCCATAAATAACACAGCTTTTCTATAGGGTCAAATTAATATATTTTCTAAACCGTCTCTGTACTCTAGGTCTCACTATGTATGCACTCAACTTTATTACTACGCGGCGGCGGTGTATAGCCGAATCACAGCCCCACCCTGACTCATGTCACATTTTGTCACGTGAGCTGAAAAAATGGATGGTGCCGGTAGCCAAACGCCCCGCGGGGCTGCGAAAAGAATGAAAAAGAAGAGAGAGTGGCGGCTGCATTAAAAGATTTCCCAACAATAATTAGCTTTTTCAAAAAAGCAAAAAGTGACAAAATAGGCCACAAGGAACAGTGGCGGCAGTCACGGAGGATGTTGTTGAGCTAGTGAGCAATGTTAGCCTCGAGCCTTGGATTTTGATGACCTAATCACAGACTTTTCAAAGAGAAAGGCAAGGAAGAAACACTTCTAAAAGGTAAGATCCACTGTCTCTCACACACTCATTCTCTCTCTCTCTCTCTCTCTCACTCACACACACACACACACACACACACACACTCACTCTCTCTCCCTCTCACACACACACACACACACACACACACACACACACACACACACTCTCTTCCATCACATATTCTGATCACTTAGTTGAGCAACCACACAATTTCACTACATATTGTACTTTTGTAACTCTCAATGTTTGTAACTAATAGAACTCCTTGTGTAGTTGTACAGCCAGCCAGTCATATTTTGGCATTAAGTGGGGTACTGCTCTGAGGTTTTGAGTGATATTACCTAGGTCTTCCTGAGCCATACACTGTCTTGAGCTCTTATCCATTGTATCTTTGTCTTGTGATTTTTGACTGAAAGGACAAAAGGCTAGACCTACTTTGGTTGAACTATGTGGCTGCGTCCCTGCTTTTGACAAATAGGTGTGCGATTTGACATGCCAGATTGACTGAAAATTCTAAATATTGGTCATGTTGGTAGGATCGGGTAGGCGTGGTGTTACTTGTTGGTATGTGGGTTGGGGGGGGCCCATGAGCGCTCAGTGCCCATGGGCCCCTGGAGGTACTAATCCGGCCTTGGCTCTAGCATTCCCAGATCCTTAACTTCAAACCAAAAACTGTTTGGGAACCTCCGGTTCACAGGAACCTACTTTGACTGCTGCAATGGCAGCAAAACAGTGTGTCTTCCAGTGTCAAAGTCTAACATTTTGCTGACTCATCCGTCAAACCAAGTCCCGGTACTTCCTCCTATGGTTTCCGAATCACAGGAGGTCATTATCTCTATGGCAGCTTGAGGGCTTTACCACTTGAACATGCCATTATTAGACATTTGCTGGAATAATGTATCCTCAGTAGGGCCGTCTCTTTTCGTTATGTGTTTTAAATAGGAATACGGATCTACGAGCTTTGGAAAGTCCCAAAAGCAAAGATCACTGTGAATGATAAGAAGTGAAATAAAACAACTCTCATATAATGGTAATATCGAATGAACAGTAAGAAAACATATCTCATGTAACAGAAAAGTAGCTTAATGGTTGTATTGGAATGGAAAAAAACGACAAATTCCAATGAATTCATCACAAACTAATATATAACCAAGTGCCGCTATAATAAGATATCTCATAGACTGAATAGGCCCTATTAAACCTTTCAACACTTTAATGCTACCAAGAGACCCTTACTACTGATACTCCCATGTCATGCAACATCTTATGCAAAATAGTTGTTTAGTCCAAGTTGTGTTCATGATCTAAAGTGGCTTCAGACTCAACACCCATGCTGTCATTGGTAGACTACACAAGGTTACCTGAGTTGCACATGGGACAACATGAATACATGAAAATGCTTCATAATACACAGCTGTGCCCCCTGTGGTTTGCCTACAGGGCAAACTCCTCTGTGCAGGATGAGGCAACACGGGCCTCAACATGTTTAGTCTGGTCTGCACTGAGGGGTCCTGTTAGGTTTCACCCTGCACTCACTGTGTCATGTGTTGTATAACTGCCATGTAATGTGTCAGGGCTAGTTAGTCATTCACTTACCTACTAACTGATCCTGATATATTTGACAATTAAAAACTATTGTGATGCTCCCAATTGCATAGATGGAAACATAATTACATATTTATTACTGGAAAAATAGAAATCACTAAATCAAATGTTGAATTTGTTAAAGAAAGACACAATATTTAATGTGACATAAAATACAAGGTTTTGTAGCAATTAACAAAGAAACATTTCACCTTCTTTTTGCAACGGGACAATATTTTTGAATTAATATTGAGTGCAATCAAGTTATTATTGTTTAATTTGTTCAAACTAAACTCAAAATAAGAGCTTCAACCTTTATAATATAATTTCTTTTAAAAGTAAGTCATTTATTTTTAGTTCTTGGGATTAAGAGTAATTGTGCATTCATTCTATACAATTCTGGGATTCATTTGGGGTTTTCTTTGGATACAGTTTTAACATCTGTCATGATTTATCACAGAAAATAATCTATTTTTGGTCTTTCCTAGCGTCACACTGAGGACTTACAGAGGTGACAAAATGGAAGAAGATAATTTGGCTGCACACTCACCATGCCCTCAGTTAGTCTGTTTATATTTGTAATAAGCCTAATGATGAAAATACATTAGAGCATGTGGGTGGCAAAGAAGGAATGAGCTCATGCATTTTCTTTAAGATCCAAAAAACAAAGGAAAACAGTTTTTTTTTCTTCAAGCTTACTTCACTCATTCAGTATGTCGTTGTTTTTAATAAGATGCACTACTTTCGAGCGCACCTTCACTCAACATTGACTAACGTCCTCTCGTCACCTGATACCCCATGAAACATTGTGTAAATGTTTTTCAGAAATGTTAACTGGAGGGCTAACATGTCCCTGGAGGAGACAATGAAAAGCTAATATTGTTATGTCATAAGGGACGCATTAGCTCCATACATTGGAATTGACATGAAGGACAAGAGTGCATTAGAACACTATTCTTCACTATTCCACATGTGTGTTGTGTTAACTCGCCATTACTCATCCAACCAACAGGTCATCATAATTTAATATCACCCAAAATTCCGGTACATGTACTTATCAAGCTTTATAATGGATGGGCATGTCCATCCATCCATTATCAGTTAAGTCATCTGCTGTTACATATTACTGTGATACGGTCCACTGATGTTTTCCTTGTGTCCTACGAAAGGAGCAGATAGGGGACAAACAGTTCTCAGAAAAAGGGCCTCGCTATAACCAGAAAAAAAAATTTGACGGGCCAAAGAGGTAAAAGGAACTGCAGCTCAACACCTTGTCCAGCTCAGGACACATAATAACTGTCTGAAATGTTTCTTTAGGTGCACCAATCTATTGCTTTTAGGGCTATGATTTCATGGTGTGGGGTATCAATGTTTAACCAGAGTTGCAACACATTAGCCTCTCTTACAATTAACCACTGTGAAACACACCAAAATCAGTTCATTTTCCCCTGCTTTTTAATGTACTCTATATTTAAATGCTACAGAAGTATGGAAAGTTGAGTGAGAGAAAAGGGAATAAATGGTACTCAGTACTTCTCAGACTTCTCAACAAATTAGCACATTTTAACATGAAATGCCAAAATAAGATGCCAAACATTATATGCTACCTGCTTAGCATCAGCATTTAAGTTATAACAGTGTGATCAGGTTTGCATGCTGGCCTTAGCTTCCAAGCATATAGTTCTGGACTTACCATCTGAATTTGCCATGTTAGCATGCTAAATTGTTCTAATTTGGCGTCAACACAAGGGCAGTCGAGGCTGATGGAAATTACAATAGTTTTGCAGGTATGTGATCATAATTCAAGGTATTGGACACATTGCAATTCAGACTTGATGATGGCACACAACAAAAAGATAACCATGGTCAGTAGGATGAACCACACAAAGTTTCAATACAGTCCATCAAAAGTTCTTTAGATACTTCTAGAACGTCGAGGAAGTGATAGACTGACCAACCAGCAGCTAAATACATTTACAGTAAAATTATACCTCAGGTCCTTCACCTGTGAACATTTGAATAAATAGATTCATGTCCAGATGCTGTACAACTCTTGTCAACACGGTAAGTTGTCAAACTTATAAATTAAAGAGGTAACTAAAAACATAATAATTTTATGCTGAAGAAAGACATGCACCAGCAAAAGGGAGTTTACCGACTTGGCAACCCGAAAGCTGTTCTAAGAAATGTCTTATTATTTATATTGGCATACTGATCAAATGTTGGCCATTTAGTACTGGTCCATTTCTGAATGTTTAAAGCAGTTCTACTTATGTTTTCTATTAGTGAGCGATACATAATTCATTCAAGGATAAATGTAGAAGAGTCTAGCCTTTGTTTTTTGTAATGGTTGAGCCTTTTTCAGTACTAAAAGATATAAATATTATATTGGTGATGGATTCAAGTTCAGGTCAAAGGATAAAGGCACGTTGTGTAGCAATATTCTTTGGAGAACATGTCGAGTTCACTGGAAAAGAACATGCAGATCACTTTATAATGAATCACATGATGTCACGCAGAAGGGGAGAGAGGTGTCTAAATTAAGTCAGCGTTCCAAATACAAGTTAATGGTGCTCCATATCTCATCCACATGGTACTGAAAACAGTGATGCAAACACAGGTATGGTGAAAAAAGAGAGAACTATTCGAAGCAGAAAAAAAACAGCGTAATATACCATCTGACAAAGGCCTGTGCTCTAATGCTTCAATTAACTGGCTATTCTTTATAATATATTCAGATCAATAGGAGACAGAGATGTTAAGTTATAAATCAAGGCTTCTTATTATTATTTACAGGTAGATATTATACACTTTTTACTTTAGTTTAAGGGCTTCAGTTTTTCTTCTTCTTCTTTGCTTGTGAAAGTGTTTCTACTGCTTTACGTCTGCTTTACTAACTGCTTTACGCAACCAACTGGTGCTGCTGCTGCTGCGTCATGATGTCACCGGTGCTTATCAGGCAGGCTCTAGCTCCGAACCGGCCCTGGAACCGCGTTGGTTCCCCCCCCCCCAAAACGAAAACTCTTCGGTTCTCCACGAATGACACAAGTCACCCAAATCAGCGTTAAAAAAGCGGGAGGCGCCGAAAAGCGACTAACTTGCATCACTGTGAAAAAGAACACCCTCTATTAGAAACACAGAACAAATCAGAAACATGCACGCACACACTTACAGTACAGAAACACACAAACATGCCTACACACAGTATGTGTGTGCTAATAGACACCTAATTAGCAAAATATTCACTCTGGGACTGAGCCACAGTGTGAAGAATTTACATGACATCAGCTCCACTTAATTTCTTTCACATCCTGAACAAATAAACAACCAATAGTTAAACGCCAATCACTTGACAAAGAACATTGTTTGGCCTTGCTGAGTTTTTGTCCCAGGAAACATTGTGAAGTGCAAAACATCCACCCTCAAGAACTACAATTACCCTAAACTATGTTGCTAATGTTGGCCCATACACATGGAAAAATAGCTGGTCAATCAGTATGATTCCGCTCCAAAATGATGGATGTGATACAGCTTAACTTATTACATGTTGCATGCTGCAAAAAAAGTCTTAGCATCACATTTGCAGGAAAATATCTCAAACCATTCAGCTTTTGGGTTTTTGCTTTTAATGGTTTCAAAAGTCTGTATTTGTCAAACCCTAACTCACGACAAAGGCTTGGTTGTTCCTGGTAATGCGCCATAGCTTACACTAACAGTTGTTCCCCCCTGCTCTCGTAAAAATGTATTTTTTACGTAGCCACGAGTCTCTGGGGACCATGGGACTAGAGCAGGTTGTTACTGGACACTGTCCATGCCTCTATCCCCCAACAGCTGTGAAAACCTGCTGCTGCCTCACATCTGGCAGCATCAGCAAGCTGCGGCCGCTGTGACGTGGACCGGTGTGAGGTCACCGCTGCTGTCACCAAGAGTCACCCACCACCCAGCTGTCAATCACAGTCCAGGTGCAGTGTGTGATTGTGTGCGTGTGTGTATGTACTTATGTAATGTAAGTATGAAATTGTTAAAGGGGGCCTAATATGCTTTTTGGGTTTTTCCCTTTCCTGTTGTGTGTTCTATAGGTTTGTGTGCATGTAAATGGTCTGCAAAGGCTTGAATCCCTGTGTAACCTCCAGAGGGTGTTTCTCTCCCACACACTCTCCCCCTTGCCGTAAACGCCTTCATTGGACTCCTTTGTTTACTTACGTACAGGGCCGCCCCAGGCCAACTTGTGGCCCCACGCAAAGTTATGTGACGAGGCCCTCTGACACGAACGTCGACTGGGGGGGGGGGGGGGGGGGGGGGCATACGTGTGAACTGCGAGCGTCGGAGCCTCGCAGCGGCGAAACTGCGGCGCGCCTTTGCGATTCAGATGAGGCTCCCATCTCAAAGCGGTTGACCAATCACAACACAAGATTAAGGCAAGGCAAGTTTATTTATATAGCACCTTTCAACACAAGGCAATTCAAAGTGCTTTACAAAAAATGAAAGACATTAAGAAAATGGCATTTCTCCATGTTTAGTTCTGACTCTGGGGACAGAAAGCTGACCAGTCCCTGAAGACCTGAGAGTTCTGGATGGTTCATAATTGAGCAGTAGGTCAGAAATGTATTTTGGGCCTAAACCCAAAGCATGCACCTATCAGAATCAGAATCGGTTTGATTACCAAGTAGGTTAACACATACGAGGAATTTGCTTTGATATATGTGTTGCATTCATGTATCACATACAGTATATCACAGTAGAGGCACAAAAACACAAATATGAACCTGAAAATTCGCAAAAGTGTAATTTGTTTAGTCACAATGCAAAGGTTAAAGACATAAAAGATAAATTTGTGAAAAATATAACCCACATTATTGATTGTGTTCTCAGTGAAATGATGTACTGTACCACATACATAACAAATGATTGTCTCATTTACCACTGACTTAACAATTAATTCAAAGGTGTAACAGTTATATTTTTGTTGTGTTATGTTTTGACAGCTAAAACATCATGATGTATGACTTCCTGTTGTTGTTTTTTATGAAACAGGCATACATTGTAAAAAATCAAAATTATAATAATAGCTATTAAATGTAAATGTGACACTAATTACTAAATAACTTTAATTTACACTATAAGATGAACTGGATTCACCTTCCAACTCTACACCCCTGATTTTGTGTGTGTATGAGTGACATGTGTGCACCATGTGTATGACTGGGGTTTCGGGGCATGTGTGTGTGTGTATGTGTGTGTATGTCAGATTGAGGGAGAAATGAGAGACGGGGGGAGAGAAAATAAATCCCCCCTCGAGGCCAGACCCACCACATTAGTTAGTAACCACACAGCATGTTGGCCAACACTAACAGCTGCAATGCCTCGCTGACTTTAATGCTCAGTGAGACACCAGCATCCAACCACCACACCCAACATCTACTGCCTCCACCTCTCCCTCGGTCCATCTTTCTAACATTTTCAATCTGAACGTTCCAGGTAACGCAACACTAACAAGGCACACATGGATCCAGAGTGCTTTTTTCCGCATTGTCGCTTAGCGCTAACGGCGTCATCCACATTTACCCTGACAGGTCTGAGCTCTCCAAATATAGATGCAATACGTACGCTGCATTTGCACGCTTTTCCGGGTTGAAGTCAATTATGTCATAATGTTGTTGCCAATATGCTGGAAGCTGAGCACAGGACCTGAGCTAGAGCAGATGTTCTGCATTAGCATCTCGGCTAGCTAGCACTCCCATTCGGGCAAAAACACTGTTTTTGAAGGGCCACATGGTTGAGTGCACTCTAAGAAGTACAGAAAATGTCTTTTTACTTTACATTACATTTTTGCAGTGTATTATGTAACTAAAGAGACGATACATTTGATATCTATTTGGATGGTGATCATTGTGGCGTAAAGAGTGCACAGTAG
Source organism: Dissostichus eleginoides (assembly GCA_031216635.1). Taxonomy (NCBI): domain Eukaryota; kingdom Metazoa; phylum Chordata; class Actinopteri; order Perciformes; family Nototheniidae; genus Dissostichus; species Dissostichus eleginoides. Next base: position 9,105,404 of record CM062268.1, on the reverse strand, counting down.
CCTACAGCTCCAGGCTCATTATTACTGTCTATACTGATTCATAAGAAAAACTCCCTTTGCTTATGAATTTACATAATGCATATATGTATATACATGGCATGAGTATTCTGCACGAAATAGCTGGCTTCATGGGCCAAACACTGAAAGAAAAACCTCCTCCCTGCCTCTTGGACATTTCATTGTCATAGTGAGAAATTTCTCAGCACTTTGGCCAATGTATTGACCAGAATGGACGGTGATAATCAAGTCAAACAGAAGAGGAATGTTAATCTCATGAGAGAAATACTACAATGACCAATCATATAATCGGATTAATAGGGGGCAGGAAAGTGCTGCCCCGTATTAGCCCCTCGGTCTGAGCATGAACAAACGCACAACTGTTTGGAGACGTTATCATCAAAATGATATGCGTCCTCTATTCATCCACTGGCTTGTTGTCATGTGGCTTGAGCCAAAGCAAAGCATTGAAGAAATCTTCAGTGTGGGCCAAAGCAGGAACCTTTCAAGTGACCTTGAAAAGTACCTCTATGAATAATTCTCTGAAACTTTGAAATTTGAATATTCACTTGAGCTACGTCATGCATGTGTTGAAAACGGGCTGCAGCACAATTCAAGTGCTAACGTCTTCCAAATGTGCTGTGACATACTGAAAGATGACATCATGAATGCATAAACCATTTTGTGCTGGAGCGCTCGACACTGGAAAGTCCCTCTGTTTCTGGTGAGATCTGAAAGCAATGATCACAACACAGCGTAACACTCGCCTCTGACCTCAGCTACCTCCAGAGAGGTTTACCAATCACACAGGCATGTTCCCACAAATCTGGATCTGTGTGTGCTTGGCTGTCTTGTGCATGCTTGTGTTTTTACATGAACATTGGTGTGTGGACATACATGTATGTGTGTGAAAACCGTGTGTGTGTGTTCCCACCAAGCGGTCCTTGAGACGGCAACAGGTGCAGCTGATTAATAATCCCCCTCTCTCTTAGAGGAATTTTGCAAGAGGAAAAACTCCACTCCACTCCTCTCCCAGTGGGAACATTTGCTTTTCGTCCATTTGGCTTTGGTCCAGATAGAATAGAGAGATCTCAGCTGTTCTCTGGTTAGACGCTTCTCATCCATCAGCCTCCTGGACTCAGTAATGGAGTCCGTAATTGGTTTGTGAGCAGTTGTCACGCTGAGGATATTGAAGCTTTTCAATAAACCTGAGAATGACATCATATTTCAACAGGATGTGGTTTATGGTGCTTCGCTATCAATACAAATCCTTGTAATTGTAAAAACGTTTGTGCAATACACTCAACCAGATTTATTAAAATGTGTCTTTTGAAAGTCTGTTACAGATTTTTGGGATTGGATCCTGTGATCCAGCATGACGTGGTAATAAGAGTTCTATGGCTATGGAAGCACTTTTGCATAAATTAGAGTTAGATTTCCCTTTTACTGTAAGTCCCGTAGCGGGGAAATTTACAGTTGTAAAATTGGCAATGTTTTACAAATTTAACTTGTGCTACTTACAATAATAACAGTAAAACTAAGGCTATAATTCATATATTCCTGTAATATATCACACTATGAAATTCCTTTAAGAATAACAAAAGGCTAGATGAGAACAGGGAAATGAATGGCTCTGCTGATAATCTCTGTTCTGGGAATTACTAGACTAGCAGGGTTCCTCGACATACAAATGGATGTTAAATTAACCTACAGCCCTCATAAATCAAAGGGTATGTAAGGGGGAGTTTCTTTTCTCCTCTTCTGTTTCCTTCTTCTTCCCTTGTCATAATAATGCCTCTCCTAGTTTCTCCCTCCCACTCCTTCCTCCCTCTACTTCTTCCTTACTTGTCCTAGTGTGATATTGTTACCTAAATCCAGCTGTGGCTCAAGAAAACTCCCTCTGTTAAATATAATATAAACATGTTCTTTTAATTGCAGCACTGGCAACCAAATGATAGCAATATGCTTTCTTCACAGTGATTAGCTGTAGCAGGGAGAACAAGGAACGATGAAGTGGTCCTGTTGGCAACATATGCAGTGTTGATATGTTTAAGGGTCCGAAACTGCAACTTTCCCAGGGAAAACCGTCCACTGAGGTTTTATTGAAGTATTTAACAAAAGAAACCATGTCAGATCTCCCTCAGTTTAGCTTAATCAGTATCAGCTGTTTCTTTTTGTACGTGCCATATAAAGGATAGCGTATCATCAGCATATCATTGTCAGTCCAATTGTTAAACCTGGATGTGTTTGATGTAAACATGATGACAGAGACAAATGGTAGAATGAAAGCTGCAATAATTGATTTTTTATGAGCATGGGGCTCAAGATCAAGTTGAAAGACACAACCATAACATATGTAGTGTTCAAGTCATATATAGACCTTTTGCATGCACATGTGCTGGATTGGTTTGACTCGGCGTGTCAGCCCAGCACAGCAGGGATTGGAGGACTTTTAAAAGTTGGCTAATTCCAAGATGTGACTAGTGGTCAAAGGAGCGTCTGTAACACAGTGGATAAACTCATTAAACGTTTTGTTAATTCTATAAGGAAAAGGGGGGTCTTTACGGATGTGGTGCAGGGCAAGATGTCACTGCAACACATTTGGAGGTGGGTCAGCATCCCAGGCATGGATGGTCCATCGCAGGCGTGACTCAACAATATTTATAGCGTGTAACTGGTTCGAGAAAGAGAGGCTTGGAAATATCCAGCAGTGAAACCACAACTTATGTTTTTTTTCAAAGGGCCTGAGTCACATGAGCAATATGCATGCACAGATCTTAGGGTCCTGAATTCAAATTGTGAAAAATAAGTTGCACCAGATTTAGTTAATACACCCATTATTTAAATGAGTCAGATAGACCTGGTGTCACTAGATAACCTACCGTATATTCCGGACTATATGTCGTGTTTTTTTTACCTGTCTGGGTGGTCCTGCGACTTATACTCCGAAGCGACTTATATATTGAATTTTGTCTGACTGCGTTCAAACTCCGGCCAATAGATGGCACTGTATACAATCGTGACAACTGAAAACTGCTGTACCACCGAAGAAAAAAAAGTCACGGCAACCGGGAGGATCATGGGTGTTTCTCAATGTCGAGGACGCTTGCTTGGTAGCACATGTCTTCCGAGTCACTTGCTTCCGAAACGAGGCAAGAATCCTTCCTAGCCTCGGAAAACGAAGAATTGTGGAACAGCTAACAGGTGTGCAGGTGTGCGTCATATGCGAGGCCCCGCCTTAAATGGAGCGCGATTTCCGCCAAAGTAGAATTCCAAGTATGCTGGACATTGGAACAGTCCTTCGGTGGCACTCGATGACGTAGTATGCTTGAAATAGTGGCTCTGGAGTAGCCTTCCTCGACATTGAGAAACACCCAATGGATGTATCAAGCCCCCAGGATGTGCTCCGGACTCTGAGGAAATAATGTGTTGTGTCCAAACGGGGTACTACAATTTCCGTATCAGTCTGTGACGTCACCCGGCCCAGAAATACTTTTTCCCATTGACTAACATGGGGAAAGAGACGTCTGTAAATCAATTTACAGAAATGTTTTAACTAAATAAACTACCCTGTCACGGTCTGCTTTCTCACTCACCTATCTTCTGCATTAACATTCCTTAGTCACCTGGTAGCCACACCCCCTCTCTCTCACTCTGTTACACCCATCAGCTCCAGTAGTATATAGGCCCACTTCACTTTCACCTCAATGCCAGATCGTACTTTGCAGCATGCCAGTCTTTCCCGCATTACCTTCCAGATTGCTCTCCCGGTTTCGACCCTGCCTGTCCCTGACCAGCCTGCCTCGCCTGTTTCCTGACCCTGCCTGTACCCGGACTATTCTGCCTCGCCTGTTCCCTGACCCGGTCTGTACCTGCGACTCCCGTCTTGCTTACTCCTGGAACCCTTGCCTGTCCCCGACCAGCCCATTGCCTACTATCTGCCGTTTTGTTTCCTACCAGACAAGTGCCTGTAATAAAGCTGGTTACCGACTATCCCTGGTTTCCCGTGTGTTGCATTTTGGTTCTCAGCTCGTTTGTGACAACCCAGTATGAACTATAGCCCTTATTAGAATCATTAGGTCCTTAAAGTTGTAAAATGCACTAAAAGCCGAATCTAGATTTATTTTCTCTCTCCATTCATTCTAGTGAGCCAAGAGTGGGAGCTCGGGGGGCGGGGCTTAACTTTTGAGAGAGCGCCCCGCATGCTCTATGAGCGCACATACGGATTCTTCTGCTCTGACAGCCAGGCATGACGGGTAATCTGTGATGTTTCGCTCTCTCAAAAGTTGGGCCATTTTGGGATGTATAATAAGAACGGGAAGATGCGTCACGTAACTTTCCAGGATGTTATGGGATGGATCGAAACAGCATGGGCTTCAGTGACGACCGACACCATCCTGTCGGGATTCAGAAAGGTCTAATCGGAGCTGATTCTGATGGAGAGTTTGAGGACAGCATCGACACCTCTGTGTCGCTGTTAAACACTTCCACCGGAGTTGGCGGAAGTGTTTAACAGCGACACAGAGGATGAAGACTTCAGTGGATAAATGCGACTTATACACCGAAGCGACTTATATTGTTTTTTTTCTCTTAACGACACATTTTTTGATAAGAGCCACTTAAACTCAGGTGCGACTTATAGTCCGAAAAATACGGTATGTTAAAAACATCAGTTTGGCTTATCTAAAAAGGTATTGAGCATGACAAAAATGCAAAAATAGATAAAACTAGGTAATTTAGTCTATTTCTATTCAAGGATTGAAGATTTAGTAATTGTCATTATACAGTATACAGGATTGCAGAATGAAATGTACTGTAGTTGTAGTGAATTTATTGTACTAGGTATATTGGAGTTTCTTTGCTCACACAAAATGTTCCAAAGGGGAAATCTTTGCCGTGAGATCAAACCATCCAGTATATTTTAAACAGCACAGGCAAATTATACAAACAGTTTTAGAGATAATTCTATAAGTTTGCCACCACAAGGACCTCTGTGACCCTTAACATAGTTATTTAAATAGAAAGCCAAAGAAAGTGGACTTAGGATGATGATCTTAAGGACATTTCACTCATTCATTGGTCAGGTTAGATGGTAAGGTTCAAATCAATGGGAGTACTAGATGGATTACATTATAGACTTTCCTATTTCCACCTTGATGTCCAATAAATCGTAAGATACAGCCTCTTTCAAACCATTTAAGGGTATTTCTTGTCAGGGACTTGCACAGTGAGAACTGAGCTGAGTCTTGTCATGAGATTGTAGATTGGAGTTTTTGTCTGGTCTCGCCTGTCTTCCCATCTTTCAGTAGAACTGACACAACTTCTCAGATGAGTGGTGAAATGTCTTCAAGCTTAAAACAGCAAGTCCACATGCTCTTCCTTTACGTCAGTGATATACAGTATATCACACAACGTGGATGACTGAAACCTAAAGACACCAGTGGCATTGTTACAGCTTGTGTTTCTTGACATGAAGCTTTTTTTTCCCATAGCCTCTGTCTTTTCAGTTGCAAAGAGAACATTGTTTCTGGCTGATGTTAGCTTGAGGCTTTTAGTTGACATGATTTGCTGCCAATAAACAAGCCAGCATTGTGTGACTGACTGGCCCTTGTCACTATTTTTGCATAATGATGTGCAGTTTGTGTACTGCTAGAAGCTGTACTTTTAGCAACAAGAAACGAGAAAGATGTGCAATATATGGAAACAGTGGTATGCATTGATTCCAAAAACCATAGAGCATTCTCAGTTTTATTATCTTTCATCTGCTTTTGCGCTTGAATGGCAGAGTACTTTTCTAGCTGGACACATGTTGCAAATATTAAATGAGATAACTACGATTTCTTTCCATATATTTTAAAGGACAAATGCAAAGAGGAAAAGTTGTTTTCCCTCACTGAAAGCCAGCTTGTTTTTTAAATGAATGCCAGAACTGACAACACTCATTTTATTTCTACATTTAGTTCAACTGCCTGTTAATCACAGGTATGAGGTTGGCATGGTGATGAGAGCCGAAAAGTATAATTTCACTGACTGACAAACAGGAATATATCTTCTTTTTTTTTTACTTGCTAAGCACAGGAGTTACAAATAACAGTAATTATGTCTCTTTTGTCTCTTATCTTCTCTTTTTTGTTATGAAAATGGCTGCTGCTTGATGGCAAGCTACCTAGTTTGTTGGGGGACGGGACAATACACCATTTATATAAACCTCTTACATCAGAGGCCTGTACTACGAAGCCGGTTCAACATAACCTGGGTATGTTTGAGTTAGCCGGTTGGCCTAATCCAAAACATATGCGCTCTCGCTAAGCGGTCCTACGAAGCGGGTTATCAAGTGGATCGCTCAAGCCAGCCGTGTCCTATATAGTTAGGTGCGCATTCACATGAAAGGGGTGGTATTTGGAGCATTCGACCAATCACAAACATGGCAAGCGTACTGACAGCGCAGCGCGTCATACTTCCTGAATGAAAAGAACTATAATATTAGACAAATATGAAGACGTTAAACTTTAAACATCCATGACTTAAACACTTTATCCAGGATAAAAGCCACATAGCTGCACCTGCAAGGTGAATACAACTGGTAAAAAAAAAAGTGTTTGAATGCGTACATTAACAGGTTTATGATATCACTGCCCCGTCGGTTTAGCTCCGGCTCTTTTCACACCGCTCAGAGCCCGACTGGTGCTGCGTCATTGCGTCATCGTTTGCGTCATGACGTAACCGTTTGCGTGCCTGCTTCATAAAGCCAAACCGCGCGGAAACCCCTCACAGCTCACACCGACAACAACAACAATGGCCGATTGTGTTGAAGCGCTACTCGTTTTGGTTTTGGTAAAAACCAGCGGTTGCCATCTCTTTCTGCAATTGTTGGAGAATTGCTTTGGACCGCGTGCTCCCCTCCAGCTTCCTCTGTACCTCTTCGGAAGACCAGATTCCCAGTAGGTAGCTGGTCTCTTCAGTGGACCACTGCTGCTTGTTAAGTTTCTCCATCGTTGTGTACAAACTGAATAAAACGTGGGCTTTTTGTTGTTGTTCAGGAGTTGATCCCGCCCCTACCCCTGCCCCCGCCTCGACGTAAGCGTGACGTATGCGGTGCTTTTGCTCTAGCCGGAGAATTTTTTGGTGCTTGAAACGAACCGGATTCCGGAGCTAAGAGGCTGCTCCGCTGCGGTGTGAACAGGAAAACCCGGTGCTTTTCAAGCTCCAGCTCCGTACCGGCCCTGAAACACCGTTGGTGTGAATGAGGTAACTGAGTTGATCTCTTAGCCTGCAACCAGTGGCGGCGCCAGGGTATGGCTGGGGTAGGCTACAGCCATACCAAGAAATGGGCCTAGCCCCACCATGAAAAATGATGTTAAAGTAAGCAAAATAAAGTCCGCCAACTCTCGCGGAGTAAATTGCACAGACAGCAGTTAGTAAGATTGATTTCAGTAGCCACTTGTCTGGAAATACCGAAGACTAGAAACGGTTTTGAAAACTTTTGTCACGTAGTGATCGTCTTCTCAATAAAACATCTTTGATAATGTCTTCTGGCCAATCAGAATCACGATAATGGCGTGGTGTTGTTGCAGGAAGCCCCGACGGAGAATACTTTTGCGGTAGTACATCTCTATATACATCGACCCCACGGTTTGATGATTGATAGGTGTGTGGGCTGTCTTTCATTTTGACACACAGAACAATGGGGGCTATCCACACTTATCCACAATGTAAAGTAATTCACACAGCCTCTTCCCTCTTCTCTCTGTGAGGAGCAGCAGGTTCAGCTTTCAGAACAAAGTAACAAAAAACAAAAATGGCATTCATTTTTTTAAATGTGTAGTAATTAGGGCCCGAGCACGGAGTGCTAGGACCCCAACGGTGTCCTAGCACGAAGTGCGAGGAAACGTATTGTTATTGGTGGAATTCTTCTTCTTATTATTATTATTATTATAGTGCTGGCGTTTCCTGTTTTTGAGGGCTTTAGGACGCTCACAAAGTTGTATAATTTTGCACGGACGCCAGGACCGGTGAAAAATTCAACATTCTGGAGTCAATGGGTTCAAATTGTCCAAGGTGCTCGCTAGCGCCACCTATGAAAAACCCATTTCGGAATAAATTTACAAAGTCGCACCGTAACTCCGAATGACCTGAAATTTTGCACACATATCCGGGTGGACCTGTTCTACAAATAATCCTCTTGGACCCCTAAGCTCCGCCTACTTTTATTTTTTTCTAATTAGCATAATGTTCAAAACAGTGAAATATTCACTTAAATTTCAATTTTCAGTTTTTGAACACCAAACTTCATATACAGCATCGGCGGAGGGTCATAGACATTAACGTAGAAAATGAGCATGTTAACACGATAAATATTGCCGCCATGAATCAAAAAGTACTAGCAAAAATGCGGGGCTTAGAAATAAATGCTCATAACTCATCAACAATGTATCCATATATCACAGATTTTGGTGGATAGGTTCAGTCCGTCTTGGAGAATAGGCACACTAAAGCATTTTCATTTTGGACTATAGGGGGCGCCAAAAACACCACCAATTTATAACTCAAGAACGGATGGACGAATTTCTTTTTTTTTCTTTACACATACTCTCGGGGTGACTACGAACTGAGATTTAAAGTGTCGCAACAAATGCAGAATGTGGGCGTGGCCTATACATTTCTTTTAAATCGCGATAGCATAAAATCAGCTTCGGACGCAAAACTTGGTACACACGTCACAGCCCACGACTTTTTCGAGAATGTAAAAAAAAAACGTAATTTTTCAAAAAAACTGCTCACTAGCGCCCCCTATTGTGTGGTAGTCACATATAGTTTCTCAGAACTTCACGAATTTTGGCACAAAGATTCCTCATGGAATTACGGACATATTTCTAATTAGCTTCCATAAGCCCCGCCCCCGAGAAAGTCGGCCATTTTGAAAAATGTGCGTTTTTCATGCATTTTAAGCACATTCTTGCGAACTCCTCCTAGGGAAATGATCGGAAAAATTCCAGTCCAGGACAAGTTCAGCCCATATCCAATGTGATGCTAAATTGCGAAGGAATAGTCGATCGCTCAAACGAGGAGCTCGTAAGCCAACGGAGAATTTTCCATTTTTGACCATTTACATGTCACAAATGACTCCAAACTACTCCAAACTACTCGCATACAGTTATTCGAATATTCACGAAACGCTGTAGACACTTTGCTCTTATGATTGCGGACATATTTCAAATTGGCTTTCATTAGCCCCGCCCCCCAGAAAGTCGGCCATTTGAAAATGTGCGTTTTTCATGCATTTTAAGCACATTCTTGCAACTCCTCCTAGGGAAATGATCGGAAAAATTCCAATCCAGGACAAGTTAAGCGCATATCCAATGTGATGCTAAATTGCGAAGGAATAGTCGATCGCTCAAACGAGGAGCTCGTAAGCTAACGGAGAATGTACATTTTTGACAAATACATTAATCCAAACTACTACATTTCCATTATGGAAACATTTACAAAGTCGCACCGTTAACTCCGAATGACCTGAAATTTTGACACTTATTCGGGTGTACCTACTCTACATATTATCTCCATGAACCCCTAAGCTCCGCCTACTTCATTTTTTTTAATTAGCATAATGTTAAAAACAGTAAAATATTACCTTAAATTTCATTTTTTGTTTTTCAACGCCACACTTAGTATACAGCATCGGTGGAGGGTCAGACACATTACCGTAAAATGAGCATGTTCAGTCGATAAATATGGCCATCATTAATCTAAACCTGTTTGCAAAAAGTCGGGGCTTACAAAGAAATGCTCATAACTGGTTAGGGTTAGGGTTAGGGTTAGGGTTAGCCCTAACCCCTAACCCACACACACCGCCTCTGCTGGCGGCAAATTAAATTACAACAGACACCTAAACACTCCCAACACACTACTCACTGTACAACACACATACAGCTCCTAAAGCATATCATGTATATCAGGCTACAGCCCTTGTATATTTTATTATGTGAACACTATATGGTTTCATGAATAATATCTACTCTTTACTTGTAGATATCTACTAAAGCATACAAATAAAGTGTGCAATGTAGGCCTGTTACATATGTTATTGCTGTTCTCACTGTAAACATCGCGTCTGAATGAAAGCAGTTGGATTAAAAAAAAATAGCCTAACATCCAGGCGAGATGTGATTAGTGAGTAAACAAACGGTAAAGGGCAGAAAGTCTGATGCACATTTGATCCTCTTAAATAACTTATAATCACAACGGGAACAGTTTGCAGAGCTTTGCTTCCTTGACATAAGTCCAGCCATGCGTCACGCCTCTTTTAAACATCACTGACTGAAATCGACTCCGGAGGATACATCAGTGTACCCTCGGTTATAGCTCCTCCAGAGACTCTCCTCTCTCCTCTCTCCTCTCTCCTCTCTCCTCTAAATCAGTGTATCCTCGGTTACGGCTCCTCCAGACAGCCTCCTCAATAATAGATCCTCGACGAGCCTTTAGAGAAATTTGTTTTCCTTCGAGACGGCGAAACGAAGGAACGCAAAGTCAGGTAAACAATTTAAAGGGATGACAAACGGCTCATTTCGGAGGACTGGCGGGGACGACCGGCGACCCTCCCCGACAGGCACACGGACGCGAGGGCCCGCTCATCACTGCGCACATCTGTGACCGCAGTTTTAATTTATATATTTTTCTTCTCAAGAGAGTACCAGAATGTGTATTTTATGTTAGTATTTCAAAAAATCTCCTGGGGGAGAATCCCCCCAGACCCCCCTGCAGGGGTTGGGTTTTCAGCATGTCAACTCTTTCACCTGTGGGGAAATTGCAGGATTGGCTCCAGGTCGCCCTTTTTATTTACTACAAGTCAAATGTGCCTTTTTATTTCATACAGTTCAATTTGGATTGAGACAGGGAAATAATCTAAACCTCACGCGTGGCGTTTCACTGTCAATGGGGGCGATATAGCGTGTATGTAATTACATTGCAAATACTGACTTGAGCCCCACCACTGTATGGGTTAGCCCTACCATAGATTACCCAACAAAAATACTCTGGAGCCGCCACTGCCTGCAACCTAACCTGCTCTGGAGCAGGTTAGCCGCTCAGCATAAGTTACCATGGAGATCTAGCCCACTAAAAAGAGAACCAGCGTCGTAGGACCGGAAACCCCGAGTTTTCCCTGAAGTTAGCCCGCTAGGCGAAAATCCGGCTTCGTAGTACAGACGTTAACATTTATGGCAGTTGTCAGAACACAGTGAGTAAAAGGAAAATGACATGAGATTAGAGGTTAGCCGCTTAGGGTTCTGACAGCTGACAGCTCTGGTACATTTTTTATTGTTTTAATTATTTTTTTGTTTTTTGCAACTTTTGAAAGTTTTCCACTTTCAAAAGTGTTAGGGTTACTGTGTGTCTTGCACACAGACATTTTAATTGAATACATACTTTTTTTAATGGCATGATGAGAAAATCAGTGTTTAAAGGATATAATAAGAAATACTGCTGACGGACATCAACCCACGACCCTGCTAGGTATGCCAAAGGAGATGAGAAGACACACAGTAATGCATTCAACATCTGATGGAGCCACCCACATAAAACACTTTACATCACCTTGTCATTGATGTCAAGTTTGGAGCCGACAAGTGTTCAACACTGACTTCCGCAGATTATTTATCTGCTCAAGATCTCACTCAGGTTATCTTACATTTATATCAAACCAACTGCTGTTGCTGCCATCAGAAACATAAATCATATCTCAAGTTGAAAAGACAATATTTCCTGCTGATTACACATTTTGAAATAAAAGTGACCATGCCATGACACCTTTTGTGTTTACATAATCACCAATAGATACTGTATTGACAAAGTCAATGATCATTTAAATGAAAGTCATGTTGAAATATCAGTTGCAGTGCATATCAGGTTACATTAAGCTGTCTAAGCCTAGCTGTGTTTCCTCTTTAGGAAAAACCTACATCATCATGGGTTCAACAGATGCATTTTTAAGGACTTTTCCAAACAAAATGCTTTTTGGAAGACTCCTTTCTGAAGGTGGAACTGGGGGAGGCTGCATGCCACATTCTTTGCGAACAGACATCTGCATAAGAATACAGAATTGTGTCGGTGAAGAAGACAATATTTTTGTATTGGGAATGTTGTGGTTTGCATAATTTCATCTTTTACTTGTGTACAACTGAAGTTCACAACCATTTATACTTTTGAGGAGAAACTGTCCAAAAGTGTGCAAGTAAGTTACATTTGTATTGCCAAATTTCACAAATCGCTCATCTGTACTATACAATCTGTACAGCATGTACAACACCCTCTATCTTTGACCCTTGATAATGGTAAAACAAAACCTTTAATGGGTAAAAAAAAGTAGGAAAATTTGGAGAGGTCCCTCTCCAAGGACAGACAGACATGCAATAGTTGTCACTTGTGCATAATAGACAATGTAAAATTACAGTATGCATGACCAAATGATATATAGATTGATAGATCATGAATAAAAAATGATCAAAAAGACATCAAGAAACTGCCAGGAGCTGCTGAACAGATAGGACATGAGCAACATAACCTCATTCCACCATTGTGACCTAGAAAGACCACACAAAGACACAAGTGCAAAGTTCAAGCACTCTTTTAAAACAGGAGATAGGAGAAAGGGGACAAACACATAGAAAAAGAACAAGAGAACAGCAACAAGGGAGAGACAGAGAGAGGAGGGGGCTGAGTCTCCTGGAGGAAAAAGATCCAGATCCAAACATCTGGAATGAGGCCCCGACAGCCAAGAGAGAGAGAAGTCCCAGGACAGCTGATGGTCCGGCACAGAAAAAAAAGAGAGAAGAGTGGACAAAAAGGAGAAACTAGGAAGAGAAGGAGAGATGGGCCACAAAACCCCTGAAGATTAGACAGATGCATTCATTTTCACAACTTTACAGTATTCTCGTTGGTAGGCCTTATTCATTGAGACTGAGAACAACCTACCAGAAGCTAACATTTGTGTAAATCATCTTGTTCTGGTAACACTAGGGTTCTTGGTTGGTGAACTTCAGGAAATCACACAGTTAGGGTTAATGTTAATTAAAAAAAAAAGGGTGTCCATGTAATGCCGGGCTAATCATATCAGATTCAGAAGAATTCAGAACCAGGATATAACGTTACATCCAGTTTTTGCACAGTAAACAAAGCAGGCCTTTGATTTAATAATTTGGCATCATCCACCTTTACAAGCACATACAACTCACGGTAGGTAAAGAGTGAAAAGCAGAGAACCAACAACAGAGCTCTGGGTTACAACATCTTTCAATTTTGTTATGTTTTGGTTGTATTACTGTAGAAAACAAGACCTTAGCAGTGCCAGAGACACCAAATATATTTTCTAGTGCGTTTAGGAGTATATATTTATTAATTGTATCAAAGTTGTTGAATTTAATGTCATTGCTGGCTATGCTAGCTTTTCTGATCTCTGTCTGCTTTATTATTGGCTTATTTGCTGATATGGACGACAGACATGTCTCTCTAGAAGTGAAACCTGAACTGCGAAGGTGGAACAGTTAACAAAAAGCTAGCCTACTGTTTGGGCTAAGCTAGTTTCTTGGCTAGGCTCCGTGCTCAGCTACCTGGGAAGCACCTACAGTAATGCTGACATTTGTATCCAAAATAAAAAAGTAGCAAGTGTTATATGATAAATTTATCAGAGATACAAGTAGAAAATCATCATTAGAAAGAGTGAAAGGATTTCAAACATAAAACAGCTGTTGTTGATCACATTTTAATGTGCATCTTTTGTTCTTTTGCCCTTCGACTTGTGTCATATAACCTAGTTTGTTATAAACAGCTTACTAGTGCCTGGTACATCTAATTATACAGAATATGAGTCAGGGCACTTAAAGAAAAGTTTAAAGAAAAGTTCAGCACTTGAGTTTATATGGAATTGTGTTTTCTGCATCATCACAGAAGCAATTGCCACCTACTCTCCCAGAGGATAAGATGAGATTTAACTTAATAATGTTTTGTTTAGAGAGAAGCAGATGGGCTACTTTCTGGGAGATGAGAAAACTCTTGTGTTTTGCATAAATCACAACCAGAGAGATCGAAGTTGTGAATGATTAGATCTCAGAGAGCAGCTGAGGCCTGAAGGTTAGTGAGTGTAGCAATTGTTGTACTGGGAAAGAAAGCAAAAAGGAAAAAGACAGAGAGGTTATCCATTAAAATGCTAAATAACAGGCAGAAAGACAGGCAGGCGCTAACCATCTTGAAATCCAATCATGGCTGACTGCAAAATAGTTCAGCAATCCTCTTGTGATAATCTTGTTGAACTCAGTATCTGTCCATTTTCAATCTCAATCAATCAAACAACTCTTATTTTAGCAAATTAAACCTATAACGAGGTTTGTAACAAGAAGATTGGCATTAATCCTCATTATTACTTGAACAAATGTAGTAAGAATAAAGAGCGCATGGCAGTTACGGGTTATGAATGATGTAATTTGCATCCTTGTAAATCCTATTCAGTTCAACAATCGGTGCAAGTTCAAACTTTTGGACTGCCAGATCAACCCAATCAACCATTTGTCCGTGTACAAAAGTGGATTAACACTGTCAAGTTTTAAATATTCCTATTGTACTTTGATGGAGCTGATTACCACTTATCCTACGAATCATAACAGCAAAATAGACCTCATGTGACCTGCACCATAAATAAACAGAATACCATTTTGTATACATATGTTTACTGCATTGTAATGGTGCGCTCACACCATAAGCGGAGATAATTAAATGTAAAGTCCATGCAAAGACACATATAGACACAAATGGGCACTGGGCGGTGCGAATAATGTGATGATGAATGGGAAGAGTTACATTTGTTCAAGTAGCGCAGTAATTTATTTGCTTGGTGTATGGTGTTAACACACTTGTGCAGATTCTGCTTCTACTGATCATTTTATTGACAGTTAGAGCAGAAGAAACAAATGGGAACATAACATTTATATTTTTAACAAAATGAATTTGGTGACATCAACTCGCTAACAGAAAAGGAGGAACATAAGCATTCCCTTGGATTTATGCCCGACCATCAAAAGAAGGTTTCTAGAACCAGTACACTCTATTTTGGTTAAAACCAACTCCTGAGACAAAGCAGGCAACTATAGAGTAGGTTTTTTATAAACGTTTTCATTGAAAACACCTGCTGACCAAGGCCGGAAACAATGCTATAAGAGTGGTAAGTTGGAATCAAAAATGTTGCGGAAGGAAAGCTAAACAATAAGCTCTATAAAGCCATGGGTAGGTATTAATACTGTCACAGTCTGCTCCATCATTCACCAGTAGTTTTCCATTCACCTGTCTCACCTGTTAATCACACGTGTTTGCTCACTCTCTTTCTCTACTGCACCCATTAGTTTTACTGCCAGTATTTAAACCCTCATCAGACACACACCCGTTGCCAGATCGTACTTTGCCTTCATGCTAGTCTTTCACGCGTTTGTTACCAGATTGCCTACCCGGTTCCGACCCTGCCTGTCCCTGACCTGCCTGCTCTGCCTGTTCCCTGATCCTGCCTGTCTTTGGACTATCCTGCCTTGCCTGCTGTCTGACCCTGCCTGTACCTACGTTGACCGCCTCGCCTGCTCCCTGACCCTCTGCCCGGCCCTGACTCACCTTCTGCCTGCTGTCCTCTGGTTCGTTTGCCTGCACATCATCCGGCTGTTACTGTTCTGCTGGTATCCCTCTGCTCTGGTATTATTACCAATGAAGTACATTACCAATACTCCTTGGTTTCTCGAGTGCATTTGGGTCCTTCATAAATTGTGACAAATACAAGCAACCCCTTTCACACTTACAGAGGGTTTCACAATACAATTTAATGCAAAATTAAATAAAAAATGTCAACACTTGTAATGTAGATCATTAAGGTAATATTGTAAAGATGACAATTACAAAAGACATACTGTAGCCTATATATAACAACATGCTACAATAGAGACTTTCTTGTGGTCTTTGAAAAATACAATCCTTAACATTTGTTATATTTAAAAAAAGAAAAAGTTCTCTCTATGTGACTGGAACATCACAGAGACAGATTGCTGCTAATTTTTCCACTCAGACCGCCTCGTTGGACTGTGTGTAAACATCACTTCGAGAAGGCTTGGATCAGACTGTAGCCTGAGGGGTCACACAGGGGTCAAGCCTTTGATCATCCACTAATATGAAGATCACACAGTCAGCTGCCAGCAGAGTCTGGAGCTGCAGGTAGTCCTATAAACAAAGAAACCAGTAAAAACAGATCCATATAAGACCAGGAGAGGCCGGTTCACCCTCAGCTACTGATGCAGGGCTGAGGTCAGTTCTGCTCCATAACATCCCAAGCAAATTAATTCAAGTACAAATGACATGATTATAGACTTACAGTGTAATTTGTTACTGTCCAATGAATGGTGAAACCTTAGTATTATAAATATATAAAAGGAGAATCTAATGAAGACATTTTCTCTCACAGTTTATCACTTTACTTTTCCCTCTTTCTGCACTCTTGGCTGTAGTCTTTTTTTGAATGCATTTTGTACCTTTTAAAATATGTTTTATTGAGCTGGTAGACCACTGGAGAACAATAAAGTGGTATTTTCTAATGTTTTCTGCAAAAAACCCTGCTTTTAAGATCATATGCAAAAAAGGAATGGTCATAAATACTATGGAGCAGACGTACATTTTGTTTAGTTTTTTGTGTTCAGCTATAGTTTCTGCTAATTTGGTGATGCTCAGTTTTTTCTGACTCGATAACTTCATATTGCCTTCAACTCCAGAGAGTTTGCTAGGCATGATGTATAAATGTTATTCAGTATTGAATTGGTCATATCAAAAACTACAGTATGTAACTTACTACTACATGTTAGGGAAATGTGCAGTTTGTAGAGAGACATCTTTCAATTGGTTCACTTTTAGTTGATTGAGTTCAGTGACCTTTAGAGCCCTTCCTGCCATTGTATGTTTTCCCTCCAATGTGATTGTCAGCCCCTCCCTTGATTGTTGCCACCTGTGTCCCATTACCACTTGTGTATATATAGTCCTCATCTCCCTTTGTCCTGTGCCAGTTCGTCTTG
Source organism: Dissostichus eleginoides (assembly GCA_031216635.1). Taxonomy (NCBI): domain Eukaryota; kingdom Metazoa; phylum Chordata; class Actinopteri; order Perciformes; family Nototheniidae; genus Dissostichus; species Dissostichus eleginoides. Next base: position 9,088,323 of record CM062268.1, on the reverse strand, counting down.
TTTCTTGTGTCGTCAACAGAGCTAGCGTTGGAACCAAGAATCTTTGTAGTGATATTCCACAGCCAAGTTTAGTTAGTTCCATGTTTTTGCCCGTTTGCTTTTCTGTATTTTTCCTCTTTATTAGTGATTTTATTGTTGAACTTTGTTTAAAAGTAAAGACATTTTTGATTTTGCAACCTCGTCTCAGTCGTGCATTTGAGTTCCACTACTGTCACGTTCCTAACATGGATAGCTTCTATTTTACACCTGTGTTATTAATAACCCTAAAACTCTACAATATTGTGGCTTTATTTAAAACTATATTTCCCCTAAAAAACAACCTTTCCCTATAGATAAAAATATTTGGCTTTCTTAAAGAAAATAGTCATTTTTTCCTTCTATTACCTCCCCTGGCAGATATAAAGTAGCAATGAAGGATTATTTGTACGAATGAATATTAAAAGGTATCAAACTTATTGATTTATTGATGCTGCAATGCTTTATGATGCAACTTTAATCACAACAACTCGCTTGTCATAAAATGGTGATTCATGAGTGGTATTGACTTTGACCTCAGCGTTGTGCATCAGGTCAGATCTCTTCACGGCCCCCAGCTTTACTACACATCCTTCCAGCTGAACCACAATTAAAGGAGAGCATTTTAGGAAAGGATTTTAACGGCCCCTTTTAGGTGTGTGTGTGTGTTTGAGAAAGAAAGAAAATGTGTGTGTTCCTCTTTGCAGATATTCCAATGTGATGAGCAGATTCATTTGAAGTTCACACAGCATCACCGGAGCCAAAGAGCATACTTGTTTTTCTAAGTTCTGAAAGCGTGTTGATGTGTACGCCATGTGTGTGGTTGTGTTTGTGTGTGTGACTCACCACCAGCACTGTAACTGAGTGTGAAGGTGTGTCTCACCAGTCCCGTGTGTGTGCTTTCGTTGCCAGCATTGTAAAGGTCTGTGGAATGGCAGTTTCACACTCACTATTCTTTTGGCATGAAACCATGTTATATTTCCTATTGCTCAGTAAATCAACAAATCATGCAACAAAGAGAACTCTACAGACAATAATGTAAGTGATGGTGAACAATGAAGGCAATATAATGAAAATATGAATACCATTTACATGGCAAGGCAGATACGTACCAGATAATAACAGACATATTAAAAAATGATTATTTTTCTGAGAAGATCAAGTTTCTTAACAAAAACAGACAATGTTTATATGACTTAGATTGCTTTAAATTAATTAGAAAAAATATACTTTGCTTTTTTCTCAGTCCCATGTCTGTGTAGTGAAGCCAAGAGGTGGTTACCCGAGCTTAGCGTAAAGTCTGGAAACAGCTAGCCTTTCTTTGGCCAACTTCAATAAACACCTAAGAGTGCCTCTAAAGCTCACATTAAAAATGTATCTTGTTTAACCTGTACACAAACAAATTTAAAAAAGGACAATTTCCTATGTTGTGAGTGGATGTTCTTATGTTGTGGACAACAACTGTTGTTGTGGAGGACAAGCTAGCTGTTTATCCATGTTGCCAAATTTGACTGATGCCAAAAAACCCAATCAGAGCTTGGCCACTTTTGGGGATGTGGGAATGGCATGGGAAATACGTTACATGTCTTTACCGGGGCCACTTTTTTTACTTCCAGTCATTTCTGTATTTTTTATCACAGAGCTACGTCATTATTTTTAAGGTAAAAACAACATTCATGCTTTAACTTGGAATGATCTCAAATGTGGTCATTTCCAGGTTGTCAGTCTATACAGGTCAAGATGGGCTTAATCAACTCTTAATCAAACATAGAACCTCCAAACTAGGCCTATATCCTAAATGTTTGTGGTGTGGGAATAGCCTTAGTGATATAAAAGATGCCCAAAATATCTAAGACCACCCCCATTGTTGTTGTACTTGACCCATTGAATAAAAGGTTGTCTAATCTGGCAGCACTGTAGAAGTAGCTTCAGGAAGAACTGCTTCTGGAAGGCCTTCTGTGAAGATGTAGGCATCTGCAGTTACGCTAGGACTATAAAAGACTAAAGTCAGCATGCTAACATGCTCATGATGCTAACTTTCTAATCTTACACAGGAATAATGTTTACCATCTCAGATCTGTATGTTAGCATGCTAGCAATTGTTAATTAGCATTCAATATAATAATAATAATAATTCATTTTATTTATATAGCGCTTTTCACAACTCAAAGACGCTTTACGAGGGAGGGTAGACAAACAAGGACAGGCAAACAAATAAATATAGTAAAATAAAATAAACAAAAAAAAGGCAGTCAAGAGGAAGTTGATTGAGAGGGCGGGGGGGGGGGCTTATGGGTAGACAGAGTTGAAAAGATGTGTTTTGAGGCGGGACTGAAAGACTGTGAGGGACTCAGAGTCACGAAGATCTTGGGGGAGGGAATTCCAGAGCCTAGGAGCTGCCACTGAGAAATATAGCTAAGCTGATGTACAATTAATGTCATTAGTTTTCAAGGTATTTTCAAATTTGTGTGAGTGGTCCATCTCATTACACTTTACATTACATTACATTACATTGCATTTAGCTGACGCTTTTATCCAAAGCGACTTACAATAAGTGCATTCGACCAAGAAGATACAAACTTGAAGAAAACAGAATCATATAAGTTCATCAGGTTTCATAGAGCCAAAACATGTTACAACATGTTAACCTAATTATATATTTCAGTCTTGACCAAAGTGGTGGCTGACCAACCGACAGACTGATTAAATTGATTATGTTCCAGGCATGCTGCTAGCTTAGCTAATGGAAAACATTACACATGATTTAGTTTTGTGGATATTGAGAGTGTATATTCTAGAAAAACAAATACAAAATATAATCTCCTTAATTATTGTTTGATACTTCTATTAAAGATCTTTCCTCATTTGTTGATTAATTAAAGCTGTATCTTCGTGGAATACGTTTTCTTAAAATGTCCTTGCCGTTGCAAATGAGTAGAATGAACACACTTTCTAGAAGACAGCGTTGCTTCTTTCCAGTCTTTTCACTGAAACGGTTGTTGTTAAGTGGAATACAGCCTAAATGAATGTTCTTGTAGAAATATTGTTGGCAGTTTTAATTTCGGCTGAACACTGCTTGCATGTCATTGTTTCCCCACCTCTTTAATTCACCATGACCTCACTGGCTGTAACAAAGTATATGGGATAGAATCCAGAACAAGCAGCACTGTTAAAATCCCCTTTTAAAAAAGTTTGGTGTGGTTTGACAAATGGAGGCTTATTTCCCCATTCTCAAACAATAACAAATACAGAGAACACAGCCAATTATACAGGCAGTTGTAACGAATTAGGAAGGGGAGGATTGTGGGTGCAATTACAGCTGTGGTGGTTGTTTTGACTGCTCAGCGGTTTAGCTGGATTGCAGCCAGCGAGGCGGAGAGCTGGTTACCAGTAAACAACTGGCTGGACTGGGAGTTAACCCCTCCAGCTGTTGTTGCTCTTCTCTTAACATGTTCCCTCCATATTCCTCAACCGGACCAAAACTCATTAATTTACATGATTTAATACAATTGTGTCGCATACAAACTGATGCATTACTTCAGCAGACTTTGTAATGGCAGTGATACTAGAAGAAAACGTTATTATTATTCATATTAAAAAAGAACACAGAATTGACTCTGCTTCATCCACAGCCTCCCTTTCCTCTCAGAGCAGTAACAGGTGGATCCCTGTTAGCTTAGCATGTAGCGCCTCCTTGTGGTCACTCTTAAAGTGGACCCTAAATCAGCTGTTTGGTTGTTTTGCCATCTAGAGGTGAAGGATCCACAAAGCCCGAAAATTCCTATGAAATGCCCTAAATAAATAGCCTATGCCTTGCATTTTTTTATTATAATTTTGTGTGAGAGATTTAGAAATAAAGTCAATGAATATTTCTGGATGTAATGACCAAAATACCATGAATATATCCAAATGGCAAATGGACAAAACCCCTACAGCTTAAACACTTTAATGCACATGCAGTTGAAGATTAATTATGCATAAAAATATAATTTAGATTTATTTATATGACATTGTAAAGCTTATGTAAGACACTTGACTGTGTTCAAAACGATGCTGTGAAAGAAAAGTGTTCTAGCCTATGAGCCACAAGAGGGCAGAGTATTGCAGCACAGTGTCCCCTTACTATTATTGAACCTTTACCAGTATTTATTTTTATTTTATTGGCCTAATTGATATAAAAATCAATCTGATTGTCTGAAAAGTAAGTGAGATGACATATAACAGCTGCATTTTCACCTCCAGAACTCCAGAAAAGGTGACATTTAGAGATGTTCCTATAAGAAAGAGCTTCTAATTTAGGTGTCTCTGCTTCTCATTTTAGCAGAGAAAAGAACACAACACGTTCACTCCAAAAAGGACAACAAGTTCTTGTTTCTGTCCTCGTTTATGTGTTACAGGTGACTGTGTGTGCGTGTGTGTGAGCAGCCATTTCTAAGAATTTGCATACACTGATTCCATTAGCTTGGACAGATTGATTTTAAAAAGGCAACCACTCTCCGCTGAGCTGTTTCGTCTGGCTGTCCACAGCGTTCAGAGATGAATTTAACATGTTTTTTGTGTTTTTGTTACAAAACATTCAAACCAAAATGGGGAATTCATCCAAATATCCTAGTGGCATATTTTGAAGAGCAGTTAATGAGGCCTCCAAAAAGTAGACGTCAGGTCAGTGAAAATACGATCTTTGGTTGAGTCTGAGGTTTTGTCCTCTGAAAAGCAGTCAGCTCTAACTTATATGTCCTCAGAGCTGCAGGCCTGTGTGTGTGTCTGCATTTTATTATGTGAGAAAAGAAAAGTAAACAAGAGTTTGACAGGGAGCAGAGGTGGAAAACAACCAGAGACCAAGTGTGTGTGGGGGAGTGGGGGGGGTGGTGAGGGGAGAGGATTGCATAACCTGTTGAGGAAGAAGAACATGTGGTTTCCATGTCAATCAGCCCGGCCGCAGACTGACGCTGACGTGAATGATCTTAATTCATTTACTGCCCACAAAAGCGGTCTGTATGCTGCCTGTCAGTCGGGCACGTGCAGTCATTTTTTATAACTAAGTGGGAACTTCTGTTTGATTGTTTCTCAATTTTTTGTATGCTGATGATCTAGTTATATTTCCAGAGCACATTGAGTTGTGTTTCAAGTGAGTTACATTATCACTCAATATTTGTACTGCTTCGTGTCTTTTCGTTTGTATTCACCAAATTACAGTGACAGTTTTTTGACAGCTCACACCAAAACATTCAGAAAAATGGCACTACAGTAAAAAAAGAAGAACATTTTTGGATTCGGGTTACACTTTCCATGTAAGATTTATAATTAACTTGCATACTTTCAATAATTGTACCACTTTAATTTGAAATTGAGTGGCTTCAGTGGCATGACTGCATACAAGACAATGTCGCCAAAGCATGTTTATATAATCAACACAAGTATGATTAAAACAAATAGATAAAAACATATCAAATGTAATACAATTTAATAAAATGTAATTCAATAATTATAATACAAAATATTATTATGATGTCATTAGATGATCTCTTACAGGAAGTAACAAAGAAGCTTAAAATGGGATGGATTGTCACCATAGCAATCTGTGACTTGCTCTTGACTATGTCAGCACCACCCCCCCTCCTCCATGTCTGGGTGCAGTTACTACGGCGACCCTGAGAGTCGGTCTGGTCATGTGTGTGTGACGGCGGCAGGCCTGGCATCTCTTCAACACAGTCCAAAAACACAAAGAGTGTTCAGCCGAGGGCATCCTGCCGCTGCGGACCGAGGAGAAGTCGATCCAGTGATCCAGAAACGATGCACATCTTTCAGACTTTGTCTTCAGGAATGAGAGGACAGTGCTGATGTTACACTGTTGTGTCATCCATGATGCCACCAGGCGCCTCCTTAACCACAATCACATTAAAGAAGTCTGGGAATCTCATAATTACATTTTATTTCCATTGGAAATTGCATTTATTCATTTAATTGTGAGATATTGTTTTGGCGAATTAAAGTACTTCTTTATTTAAAAGCAGTTATGGATCCCAGTGGTCTCCTGCTACCGAATGGTGGCCGGCCAAACCACTAAACAAACTTTTCAGTTAACATTTAATGTAGAGGGATGCTTTTGAGGGTTTTCCACACTGATGATTAAAATGCAGGGTAAACACAGAATACTTATTTTTTGTTGCAAATAAATGGTGCTTTATTTGAAGATAATAAAGAACATCAAGTGTTTAAATCACTTGATTTTTAAACAAGTGTTGGCCTAAGATGGATATAACTGTTGCCTTGTGTCATTGAGAACTCTGATCAGTAAGCTCCATCTCTGTATAATATTCCAGGATTGATTATTTGCATAAGTGTGTTAACAATGAGATGTATGACAAGATGCAGTCATAATATGAGTACCAGTATGGTGAAATACTAAAAGTCAAAAAGTCAAATGTGGAATATTTTTTTCCATTTTAATAGAATTGCCAAGTGAGTAAACAACTAGCAGATATATTGGTTGGACGAGAAAGCATGGTCAGATTCTCCATCCGGTTGCAATTATCCCTGAAGAAGAAACAACTAAATAGAGTCAATAGTAATAAGACTACAAGTCTACAGCTATGTTAGCAGGCTGTATATTTAGGCACAGCATTGCTTGAGGTACATGCTAACATGCTAACAATGTTGATGCTGACATGCTGATGTTAAGCAGGAATGTTTACCATGTTCACTATTTGAGTTTAGCATGTTAGTATGCTAACATTAAGCAAACAAGCTTTGGCTAAAGAGAATGTCATTAGTTTTGCAGGTTCTAAACCAAAGTATTGACACATTTTGTATCAGATGGTGGCGCTCATCGAAGTTAGAGGACCTTATCATATCTAAATGACTTAAGTCTAGTAAATAAAATCTGGATCTTGAAATTGAACTTGTATGAAACTTTGCCAAGGACTGACGTCCCATGCCAATTGGTCGTTGGTCAAGTTGGAGCCATGGTGAGATATGGCGGCCATGTTTTTGCGTTATGTCCTGCACTATCCTAACTTTTTGCCCTGGCATGCTTTGCCACTTCGACATATTGAATCAACAGCAGAACCATAAAAGATAGAAGAGACACATACAGAGGCTCTTTTCAGTTTTCATCCTCATCTCATCTGCTTATTATGATACATGAACATTTTCACTGGAATGTAGCTGTAGTGAGACAAACGCTGCTTTATTGAATGTATGAATCCAAACAACAGCTCTACACTCTACCTTTCTTTTGTTTGTTGATAATTGGCAGGAGGCTTTAGTCTATGCGTTGTGTTCGAATGCGTCTTTTTGGCCAACAGTCAGATACTACTTCTTTGATTGGAGCTTGGTGTGTTAGAGCCTTAAGAGACTTTTATATTTGACGTTAAGAAATATAATTTATTCAATGTACATTTTCTTTAAGAATATAAATAATATCATGCAGTGATCACATTCATATCCCTATGCGCTTCACTAATCTAAAGTGTTGCTTACAGTTTTATGTGTAAATCTGATTTAAGAGGATTCTTCTGCACTGCAAAGCCACCCTCCAAACCCTCAGCTCAGCTTTTGTTGTTAGAGAATTGGAGCTTACCAGGAACTGTTCCAAGAAATGGGTCTGATCTTTATTATGAGGTATTTAAAGGTCTTCATCCACACTTTATTTGTTGTTGTTGGACGTGAACCACAAGTCTGCAGGCTGTAGCAAATGAGCGGGGAGATGATAGGGCATTTTGAATGGGGTCCATACAGACGGGTAAGAAAATAATGATATGAAATGTATAAATGACCCAGAGGAGGCTCAGTATATTTCTGGTGAACCTCCAGACAGTTAAAACAAGCCTGGAATACATTTAAAGTGAAATCTCATAAAAGATAACAGAGCAACTCACCAGCCTCTTGTAAACTGCATCACCCACGCAAGCCAAGAACATAATGAGTGTGAACAACAGTTGAAGGTTTAATAACTCATGTTTGGTATCTTTATTGTTTTTGCAAACATGTTCAGGAACACCCAGCAAATGTTTAAAAGACTGTGAAACAATATGTGCTAGCAAATGGAGTTTCACAGTGTACAACAGAATGCCACGTGTCCACAAGTGACAGAGGAGATGAACACCAGACACGGGACAGAAGGGTGAGAAAGAGTGTAAAGGTGAAAGAGAACAGGCTTACAGCTTACAGTTTCACCGTACAACTTATACCTATATACTATGCTTACTCACATATACTTCTCAACAACAGATTCAATATCTATATGGTCAGTGTTTATAAAACATTGGCAGCTTTAATTAACATTTGGCATAAATATGTGACGTTCCAAAGACAAACAGCACTGTGCATTTTTAACATAAGTAATGTAACATCTATAAAGCAAATACGTACGGAGCATTTGCTGCCATTCAAATAAAAATAAGTATTCGTTTTTGGTCAAACACTTCTCGAGCAGAATGTTCCTAGTTATGTTAAGACATTTTTCATTATTTTGACACGCTGTAACATCATGTTTTTTAGCTTGCAATATCAATTAATTTTCAGTATTACATAAAATGCTCCATTAGGGCTAAACACGTTTCTTCTTATAACATAATAAGTTGGTATACTGTTGTAAAAAAGAGATATTGCAATCAGTCATTCTAAAAGTGTTTTATGTATTATGGGATCAACTCTTTTCATATAATATTTTGCGCGTCCAAAGCTTATTTTCTAGATGTAGAAAAACGTTCATCACGTTGACATTGGTCATATTGTGGAAGTTCTCAAAAATTACTTTGGTGAACTTATGGATATAGCTGCGCGTAACAGTAGTGGATGAAAGCATGCATAAATGAATTTTCTTGAGTACTTGATGGGTGTTGTAGTTTTTTGTATACTTGCAAAGCATTGTTTATTCTAACTTTGTATTATACTGTACATTGGCCGTCTCATCCCAGGCATTAAATAAAACATAACCAAATATAATTTACTCACTGTCAATATTTCAAGTCAAGGCAGGCTACACCGTCCATAATATGGGCATTGCTTTGATTTCTCATTACAACCATATACCAACTTATGTTATAACAAGCAAAAGTGATAAAGTAAAGACGAAGATCTCATTATCAGAAATATGCAATGTTAAATACAAGCATGATTATGTGTTGTTTCACATGGCGACATACATAGGATTCCTTCATGACAATACATGTCAGCAAGCAAAAAGAAAATCTTCTAAACAAATAACTATAAAAGCTTTATGCAATTGTGACATGATTTAAAAAAAAAAAGGTTTTACTACAGAGAGCTGTAACTTAGTGGTATGTCCTACAGAGGCTGCAGGACAGGCAAATCAAACTTTATCAAGTCACCTTGTAAGGCAAGTTCCAGTTAAAAGCATTTCATAAACGAGGACGCACCTCTTTGTCAGTGCAGACACCTCGGAAAAGTCATAATTTAGTAAATCAAACAAATAAATAGGTCAATAAATAGGCTGAATCACAAGTTTACACAACGGGAAGGAAACAAAGTGGACCATGATACGAGTGCAAAACAGTGGAATGCAAAACTCGTTTTTTACTTCCAAGATGGAATGCAACATTTGTGGAACCTGGCATCAGAACTCCACATGATTGAACTGGATATGCAGATTCAGTCCCAGGAGACTTATTTGATATTTGAGAAAGTACTGCATATCTTAATATCAGCCTGACCAATTTGGACTCGTAAAAAGAGAACAAAGTGAACTCTCGATGATCCTTCTGGCCAGCTGCAACTGAAGAATGTTAAGACAGCCTGTGATAAGACATTATGGTTACACTGTAATTGATATAAAGGATAACCTGTGTTGTAACATACTTTGGATATTCGTCAGCAAACTACAACAGTGTATTGTTCATTGTCTCTATCCAACTGAGAAATGAAGTGCTGATTGTTTGTGTAACCACCATGAAGGCAGTAAGACGGTAAGGCATATTTAAAAAGTGCAAAAACCTTCTACAATATATTGAACATTTCTCTTTACCGGGTGGTACACCATTACAACTTTTCACAAGGTTTCTAAGTTGAGTAGATAATGACCACAGTTATCAAACTGTATGACTTTGAAGAGCAAAGGTGGATGTTTGGAATGAGTAATTGAATATATCCACAACAGAATCTGTCTAATCCAGCCCATCTGTTTGCAGGGATCAACTGACTGATAAAACTGTATTTGCAGACTTTGTAATAACCCGGAAAAAATAAATGATCCTTTTCCACTTTTGGAAAAGCTGCGGAAATGACTCACCAACTCTCAGGTGGAGAAATTAAATGTGAGATGCAAAAATAACCATATAACTGCCGATCAGATCCAAAATGTACTTGTCTCTTGTTCTAATAGCCAGAAGGGGGCAACTTCCCTGCCTGCAAAACAAGTATGAATGTATAGAAGTCTGTGAAAATCGACCCTACTTCTCACTTGATTTATTAACTTAGTAATCATTCTCGTTTAAGGTCTATAGTCTCAATCACTAGTTTCAAGTCTTCTTCAACAATGCATGATGTTCACTTTATAAGTGATGGTCACAATAAGGGTATAATAAGACATTTGTTTTAGGGCTGGGCAGGTTGCTACCATAATGTTGTCCGGTTTGGGTGTTGTCCGTGTTTCTGTCTTAAAACTTCAACCCATTTATTGTTTGTTCCGTTAACTGTAACCTTTTTTGGCATTTAAATGTTATTTTAGCGTTTAGTTGTAGCTAGCTCACACCCCTTCGTGTGACTGATGGTTCCAGAAATCCAATATGCCAACAGCAAAAATGGAAAACTTAAGGCTTGAATACCGTAGTCAACAAACCATTGGTTTAACATCACGGGGACAACATCGACTGACATTTTCCAAACTTATATTTAAACGCTTTGACTACCACAAAGGTATTTATTTTTGAGACATTTCTGGACTGGATAGCATGGATTTATAGAACTAAAAGTTAAGGGGAGAAAAAGTGAGGGAACTCAGCAGTTCAATGTTCGCGTTGAGTGGACCAAAACCAATCCTAAATCCTTCAAATACCGGTTTAGTGGAGCCCAGTTGTTATATAATTCAGACATTAACTGCACATATAATTCTCAGAGGGACCTGTTAAAGAACTGTGACGCATTGTGAAGCCAGTAAAATATCTTATGGTCAACTCTTCACTACACCACAGTATGCACTTTTCCTACTCCTGGGGAAGTAAAGAACAAAACCCTGCCAGATACATGCAATCCCTCAGGAAGGCTCAGATTTAGGATGTATAGATCACATTAAGTCATAATGACATGTCTGTCCCGATACAGAGCCAGTAGGATATTGTGGAAGGGTTCAACAGAGAATAGAAATAGAGCATTTTAAGATTTAATTTCGGGGTGAAAAGCAAATCCTCCTTCTCGAGATTAGAGCAAATCTTTTTTACCCCAAAACTGCGAGAGGGAAGGAGGGCAGAGTGCGAAGACCATCTGAAGTGAGTTTCACTAAAGCCGGAGAGTTTAGCGAGCAGGAAAAGGCCTGATGTAGAGATTGGAAAAGGCTTTGCCACATGTTTAGATCTGACCAGTACTTAAGAGCTGTTCTGAGATCAAACACAAACCAGGTGTTTCAATGTAATCAAAGCCGTTTCATCTGCAGTTTGTGTTATTGTGTGTGTATACAGCCTTGTATGACGATGCATCAACACATAATTAAAGTCAGGCCTGAGGAAACTTCAAAGATTAAAGAGGGGACAGAGAGTATTTGGTCGACCAGAAACATTCACTTACACTCTCAGTCTTGCAGAACGTTAGTAGAACAGGAGCGGTCAACATTGGTGAAAGATCAGTCCAGATGATGGAGGTTTAATCTGGGTGTGTTGGTGTTCCTGTGGGTTTCCTCTCATGCCAGCAGCTTCTCGGGGTTCTTGGAGAGACTGTGCAGGAGGCTCCTCTGGAAGCCCTCCATGGGTATTTCAGGAACCAGGAACTCCAACAGAAGATCAAATAGGCAGAAGACCAGATGTCTGAGAGAAAATAGCACTAGCAGTCAGCATCTTTTCTTTAGGGACTTTGGCTCAGTTGACCATACAGGATTAATTCCAAATAGGATACGTTTTATTAGGATGACGTAATCTATGAGAGTAAAAACTAAGGTGACTTTCATTTTGAATTTGTTCTTAATTTAGATGTTGTTTTAGATGATTTAAAGTTGAGGAAGGGTTAAATGAATCCTTGCTGATGCAACTCAGCATTAATTTGAACGAGACTTGGTTAGGAGACGCTATGCTATGATAGCTGATGTTAGGCCCTTTGTTTAGACTTGGCGCTCTGTAACCTCTTTGAGTTACAAACTTCCTTTCACTGGACATAATTCAATAAGACATATACCTGTCTAAATAAGCTGATTTCACATTTAATGATATACATAAATAAGGTCATACGGTTCAGAAGGCTCAACTGACATCTCCCAAGAGCACAATGTGCTCCATAATCAATATCAAATGAACAAGTTTATAATAAGTACGGTATGAGTTCTTATACCGCTCTCTGTCTTGCAGACACCATGAATGAGAAACCTTAATTAAATACAAATGAAAATGTTTTTTTATTTAAAACATTATATGGGAAAAGTTAAGATTTTTAACTGTTTGGTTTTGTTCATTGCATCCTGATGTCTATCTGGGTTTGTGTGTAACAAATAAAAACACATGACAGTTTGTTTCTACATCTGTAAACCTTTATCCCCTCCAGCTGTTTATTCAACTTTTTGTTGTTTAGTGAATAAATTAGTCCACACTTCATGATTGCGTTCCTGTTCTGCTTATTTACAGAAACTGTAAATCATGCTTTGGGGGTTTGTTCTGCTAGACTTGGGACTGAGATAAGAATCTGAGAAGTAGGGGTGCAGAGTGACCACCCAGCGTTTCTTTCCCCTTCTCCATGCATCCCCAAAGCACTGATGCCCTGGGTAAATTTGCCTGAACTGTAAATGGCGACTGACTGTAATAAAGAGGCCATTGAGTGTATAGTGTATTCAACCTGTTAATGTAGGGGTTTTGAAGAGAGTCCAGCGCAGTCTCCCAGCTCAGTTTGTACTTGTTTGAGCCCAACATGTCAGAGACCAGATCTAAAGACACAAAGACAAAAAGGATTATTTATCACAGTGTAACCAGCTGCTTGTTGGCTGCGTCCATCCCTTTCTCATGATTGTATAGGGAGGAACTAGTTGTATAGTTAGAATAAAGCAAAACAATTTCTAGAGCACGGCTGATACTTGAGTTTTGAGGCTTATACTGAAATTTGAGAATATGACATATATTCTCCGAAACAGTTTCTAATTTACCTCAAACATGTCTTTCAAGAAAAAGGTTTTTGATCATTATTAGCCTACAAATACCCGATCATCATAAACAATATCGACGAAATTATCGATAATCTGAAATGGTGCAATAATACTGGCCATGAAATGAATGGTCTGGCACTAAAATACACATTTTTGGCTCAAATTGTTACTTTTTGTTTGGGTGTACATGTACCTGGTAGGAGGCTCATCAGACAGTGTAAGGCTTGTTGCCTGGTGCTGTCCTTCTGTTGCTGTCTGCGTTCAAGTTGAGGGGCAGTGGGCAGGGCTCCTCCTGGCCACACAGACTCCTGGATGACCTGCAGGTACACCACCCAATATGCAGTGGCTGTCAGGTTGGCTACACTCACATCCAGCCATCTGAAATTCACAAACACACAACAGCGGTCCGGAGTTAGAACAGTTGATGAGAAGTGTCTAGAAATGGCCACTTTCGAAGTCAGCCATTTTTCATGGGGTTTAACATCCTTGTTTTATCCAATTTTGGGATATATTTGCATTTTTTTCTCTAAAAGTACGGTCAGTAGTATTTAAACTTTACTGCAAACTTTATCCATCAGTGCACTTGCTAGAAGGGCATAGTCAGTTCAACCCCTAAAATGATGAACCGTTGTTTGGATCAATCAGCCACCGTTCATTAACATAATTTTTGTTGTAAATAGATTGATAGGCTTTCTCTATATATACCCAACAGTCTTCGTAGTCAATCTGATGACACGTCAATTTGGTCGATCAGTGCACCCTTAGAAGCTAGCATTTTTAGATGTGCATTTTCAGATGTGTTGCGTTATTCAGTTTCATTTAATCCATCAGACTTAACACTGTCCCACAGAAAAAAAGGATTGGTTTGCAGGCAGTTTTTGGACTTATGTCGATGGTAAAAATATATCTTATGAAAACTGCTAATTTAGCCAAGCTCAGGAGCTTAATTTGATCTCTTGTATAACCTTTATTCGTAGAAATTGTGTGCAACAGTTAACAGAAAGCCAGCCAGTTATGTTAAGAAAACAACAGTAGAAAGTAAATAAAGAGAAGCTCTTGGAGATGGGCCAGCTAGGACGTTAGCGGTTAGCTCTTCAGATACCGCAGGTCACAAACAAGCCCTGTGAGAATTCATTACATCACCAAGTGTCCGGCCCTCCCTATGCTTATGTCACTGCTGCTTTACCTAAAAGCGTATCTCATGTCACAGCACAAAGAACTTGTTTACAGTTGGTTAACTTCTTGACTTTAAGGTCGCTCAGTCGGTCAGTCAATGTGGTGTGACCTTGCCATTTTGCCTGACCTCACCATTTCTCAATGATCCTGGTCTCAGACCGGCCAATCCCTTCAACTTAACCCATGCCTCATTGTATTCCCACGTGGATTTTAAACAAAAAAAATGCATCACAGGGCTCCAGCCTGGCGCAGTCTCACACTGGAAGTGATCTCAAACTGAGGCCATCACCCTCAAGCCTGCTATATAACTGGTGGATTTAAGGTCTTGTGATGAGTACATTCAATAGGCTCCGTGTAGCTCGGAAACGTTGACCCTGTGGTTCTGACCTGACCTTTGTCATGCCAAGATTTACCATCTGGGGGTTGAAAACACAGCCAGTCACCACCCAGACTGGATGAGGAGGTTATTAAAAGCACAAAGTAAAAGCTAAAAACAACATCTCGATGTAGCTCAAGTATTCAAGCATTGTACAGGTCAGGAACATCAATCTGTGGGAGGTACTAGTCATTTGGAATTAGTCAAAATAAAAACAAAGTTAGTATATATAAAATGAGGGTGTTCAAGACCAATAAATCTTGAAAAATATCATTTCAGGTATTATAAAAAGATTCATAGGGCTAACAAACCCTAAAAACGTAACACCATGCAGATGCTGTTATGCAACTATGTCCAAACCTCAGAGCTCTGTTAAAAAAAACAGGGACCTCCCTCTGGTCCTAATGTTCTGCTTCTTTTGCTCACTTCATGTGGTCCCAAATTAAGTTATTTCATTAGCTTGTTCTGGCCAGTTACCACGCTGCTGAGCTACTCTAAGAGAAGCTATGGATGGACAAGTTGTGCCAGCCAGAACTTTAGGATTCACTACTTTACACTTTTTTGTTCCATAGTGTTTTATAACAGCACAAGGGGTGCCAAATATATAATACTAATAGTAAAGTATTTTCTGTTCCTTAAGTTGTTCAACTGCGGCGGAAAAACAGACGCGGGAGACATTTTCTCAGATAATTATGTATTAATTTATGTTCCGGGAAAACAGATCACAACTTCAGACAAACAAAACACAAAACAGGCAATTAGCAGGGCTCAGAACTCGTCAGATGTTTAGTCTCATTTGTGACTCAAGCACTCAGTGCACTTGGTGTTTTGATTTTACGGATAAAGAGTTGTTGAGGTAACAGGTCTATGTAAGTGACCACAGGTGGACCAACTATTAGTCATACAGCTAATGCTAACTGGACACTTTCTGTACGATGTGGTAAAATGAAAGTGCTAATGTTATCGATTTGGGATTTCCAAAACAGATGTAAAAATAAATGTTTTATCAGAATTCATAGGCTGTAAAACTCAAATAGTTCAAACGTTGACTTTAATCAAATGTAATTTGCCAAAAGGTTTCACGAAAAAAAAAATGAGGTTAGATAAAAGCAAAACACTTATGTTGTACTTAATATTTTTGCTTTTAACTAACCTAACACATGTATGTGGACAAAATAAATGTAATTAAAGCAAAGTTTCAATTTGTTTGTAAAGATTCTTCAGTCTGTAGCCAGTCAACCACTGAAGCTAAACACTTATTCGAAATGCACAAATATTAGACAGACATGTATTCAAATGAGTTGAGTTTGTGTGAGTTTAAAAGAACTTAAAGGGAAACAAATTAGGTTGTAAATTCTTCACTCACACATACACAAACACATTGTTGCAGATTACATGAGAATGTTGTCCACTGAAGTCTAGCCTCAGCCCCAGTAACAGTGTATTTTGGTCGAGGCTGGTTAAAGCTCAGCAGGTGGACAATGAAGATTGTCTCTTCACCAGCTCATACCAGTCAGAGACAAGCTCACTAAATCACTGGGTTATGACTGGCCACTGCAAACAGGAACATATGGAAACAGAGACCTGCAGTCACTGACAGCATAATAAAGAGCTGAAGTAACAAAATATTATTTGGACATTTACAGTTTGTCAGGGATTCAACCGTCTCTTAAGAGCTACAACTGTAAATCCTGAAAACACCTGATGGTTACATGGTGTTACAGGAGAAACGTGTTGATCATTCCTTAATGGGCTTGAAGGGCCAGTGACTGCCACACATTCATTTTAATGTTTTGGATTTGGACCGGAAGCAACTTTTCTAGTTTTACACTTTGGATATCCTTGAACAAAACAAGTCATGGGACCAATTTTGCTGTATGTAATTGTACACAAATGTTGAGACATCATGCATTTGAGGGTATTCTCCTGAAAGGTTTCCTGCAGTGCAATTGTTGTGGTACCATGATAAAAAAAGAAAGAAGGAAAGCTAGAAGTGTACAGCGGGGCAACCAATGCAACCAGTCTGCCATAGTCAAGGTTGATAAAGACTCTGTGTAAAATGAAGACAATGAAGGCAAGTGCAATCACAGCTACACACAGTTTCAATCTGTCAGGACAGAAGACTATCGAGTAAATCATTGTGCTAATACAGAAAATCCGAGAAATCCGTCTCAACTCAATTGACCCTATCACACAATCGTCACATAGCAAGCAAACAAGTGGACCTCGAGTTGAGATTGTTTTGTCAGCTGTGGTTTCAAAGGTCAAGAATGAGCTGCAAGCTTAAATTAAATTGTGTTAATCGTACAATGAATGGCAGGGAACATTTACACGTATAAATGGTCTAATAAAAAGGTATCCAATGGAGTTTTAGACTTCTAGTAACCTGTTTAGTTTGTTTAGTGCATGAGGAGGCATTTGCACACACACTTGGGACACATTCCAGACACTTGCTCACCAATGCAGTGGTCAAGAGGAGGCGGTAACGTGCCAAGGTTTACAGCAATCTGACAGCAAAGAAGGAGAAGAAGAAGACTGGGAGCTATTTAACATGGATATATCGCACCGGTTTTTGAAATGGTAAATTACGAAGGTACAAGTACATATATGGGCTGATTGACAGATAATTGCAGATTTTGCTCAGAACTGATGTAACATCGTTTGAATAAGGATACTTTTTAGGGAATCTTCTACACCTGTAGTTGAATGCCAAACACTCCCAATATAGCATCTTGCATCACTCGGTGACTTAGCTATAAACACATACAATGCAATGTGAAATTAACTTCAAAACTTCCGTCATGCTATGCAAAAAAGGATTATAATTGTCCCAAGTAGAAAACACTTCAAAAAATAAAAACATTACTGTCCAGAAGCTCTTGCTTAACACATGAGGACAATAACTTTGTGTGTGGTTAAATGTGGACAACATGAAAGTGTTTTGAAGACCTTAAAAAAAAAAGCAAAGCAGATAACAAATAGTGTTTGGTACCCATAAATTGTGTCTGTGTTAATGGCCGGAATGATGCACTATGTTCCTATAAATAACCCGCTGGTTAAAGACAGAGTGTCTCAATCTAGCTTCACACTTCAGTCTAAATTAACACGCTGACACAGTCTGGTCTGTGATCAGATTTAATTGAGGTCACGCAGTCCGCGGACTGCTCCAATTTCCATCGGCTGAGACCCATCAAAACTAATCAAGATAATGAAATAAGAAAATACCAAATTCTAGGCAGGAACACCTGGCAGCAACTTGTCAAGGCCAAGCAGAAACTATTTATTATAATACTCATGGTTAAAGATATTAAGATGTTAAGTTAGGATCACAAATGTGCAACCTCTACTGCTGCATAACATTCCCGAGTGATAGCCAAAGCCAAATTGGGAATCAGATCAAATCCCCATTTTTTGGGATCTAAAAGTGGTCACATATAGCTTACTGGCTTACAGCATTTACTGTAAGAGGATCTCATATCGGCCACCAGTAGATCAAAGGAATAGTGTTAAATCATTGGTGCGCGCATGTGCATGCTCCAGCCCGTGCAAATGATAAACAAAACAGGCAGCCACTCATGTAAAAACAAGCTCCATAGTGCTACTAGAGGTTTAGAACTATGCAGGGTTCATCTAACAGTTATCTGCACTGTTTGAAGTTCTGTTTTAACAGAACCTGAAATTTATGTGAAAATATTAAATCCCAGGAAAAAGGCATTCTTTAAATGTGATAACTTAGTCTGTGTGCATCATCCATTAAATACCTTTTAATGTTTAACTGACTAAAAAGTACTGTGTGGTTCCTAGTAAAAAATGGATGACATAAAACTCACCTACATTATTACATGTCATTTGTTAGACGCTTTTATCCAAAGCGACTTACATACATTCAGTACTGTGGACAATCCCCACAGGAGCAGTTTGGGGTGAAGTGTCTTGCCCAGGGAATTTGGTACAGAGTTTCGCTTACCAACCCTAAAGATACCACATCTAAACTGGGCACATTAAGCTCTTTACTTCTTACACCATGTCTAGTCTTGGGTCCAAGCATGAACAATTTCTAAATGTGACATTTTACACAGATTTCCATATGGAAGAAAGTGACCAATAAGTATGAATTTCTAAATCTGTAATATAAACCTGATTTATCTGTGACCTCACTTAGGTGAGTGTATGACGGCTGGGAAACCATACTGTTTACCCTGGTTCCCATTAAGACTTCCATTGTCAGTAAATGGTCTTACATCAGAGAGAACAGCAGGAGCACATGGAGATAATGAATACAGTTTGCATCCCCACATATGAGATCATTTGTCTGTAGCCTGTGAGCAATAAGGAGAAATCAAAAGTCATAATGTGGACACGGCTGTGTGGCAGACAGGAGTCATGTGGAAATTATCTTTGTGCAAGACCGTGACCAAAGATTTCCTGGGAAAATGTTCAGCGCAGAGTTTCTTCATAGGAACACACCATCATGTTTCATGAGCATAGAAGCTGTGCTGTAAGCATGGCTTAATTGGCTAAGACTAAAGGCCAATTTTGTCCTATTTTTTTTATCTTGAGTCTTCAGATCGGGAAATTAAATTAGCTCTCCCCAAGCGCAAAACGCAGATAAATTGTTAGGCCATCCTTCACTTTGGCAAGTAAGGAATGATTGGATAGAGAAACACATGTTGATTGTCTTGATACATATAGCCAATGTAAATAGTACAGATCTAAGGGAATATAGTACATGTTTCTTCTAAGAGAAACTTGCTCGTCATGGCAAAAATAAAGTCAGTGCCAGCTACTCACCAAAACCTGCTCTGTTCAAATTAAGAAGCAGGGATAACATTAGAGGTCATTCCTTGTGATGAAGTGTTAATTATCCAGCATTTACAGCCAAGCTTTACTTAGAACAGTCATGGATATGACTAAGATTAAAATCGCTACCTGTTTATATACAACTTGCACTATTTCAGAATATAGTAGCATGATGGTGTTTAAAGTGTTTACTAAACAAAATGACATGTGTTGATGGTGTTTTCAAGGGTGATGGAAGGTTGGATTAAAATTTCGATGGTGTTTTAAAGGGCCACCAGACCAACAATCATCTCTAAAGGTGTGAGAAACGCTATTCAACACAAGTTGATGCCACTAAGGGAAGGGATTTCCTGATTGGTAAAATGATGATGTTTAATTTCCTCGTTAACCACCTACCAATGCAGGGCTGCTCCACTGAAAAGGTTCACATATTAACTCAACAAATAAATATGATCTTTTAACTTTGGCTTTTTTACTTTTCAATAAGATCATGTACATTTCTTGAAAAGACAAGGCTCGGTTGAGAGAATTGAGATTAAAGTTTGACATGCTAAGAATGAACAGGCTGATGTTGAGAGGGCATTGTTATTGACCTATTCTAACTAAGATTTGTGCTAGTTTAATCATGAATATAAATATTCGCATAGATAAATACTTACATTGGAAAAGTGATTTTTCTGGGTATTTGATATTTCATTATTCGTCTTAAAATAGTCGGAAATGTGAGGTTTATTACAGGAAATCTGAAAGTGTAAAATATATATATATAAGTATACATTGTCAATAAAGATTAAAGTAGAAGCCCAATACAGACAGAAAACCCATCCTTTCTATTTATCTTTACACTCTATTTTCACTTTGAAAAAAGCTTGAAGCACCATGTCAAGTAGGCCGAACCCGGACACAATCTGTATAAAACTGTCAAAACTCGGCCCAACCCATCTGTCTTATATCGTATCCACACTCTCGTGTACTGTACACATCAAACAAGGAAGAGCACAAACAGATGCAAAAGGCAGGATGAGACCATTAGACCTAACACTAGTGGGCAGTGACAAGGCAAATATAATTACAGGAAGGTGGGTTTCATCATCCTTTAACAGCCCACACAGTATTAGTCATACTACAGAATTATCCATTCCTGCAGAATTTCCCTATCTAAGGACCAGACTTCCAGTTGTGAGGAACACAGATGTCAGCAGTGGGAACAGTTGTTTTCACTGTGTGATGTGTCTGCTCCCAGCGAGGCGTACACCTCAGTGCAGCCCTCCGGCACATTGCTCATCACATCAGCACCTCCATTCAGGACATGGTGCTGTCTTACAGCCGCCCGCCCCTCTGTCTACAGTCAGCTCTGTTTCTCTGTGTATGTTTGAGTGTGCGGGTCTGGTTTTATAGGGACTGTCATGGCGCCGTGTTCCCCATGGCTGGTCAACACACAGACATGTGACGTTACAGACCTGAGCCAGAATCTAATCCCATATGGCCCACAGAGGTTGGCATTAACACCGTCTGGGTATCACACGTCACATCTTAGCACATGCTTAATGAGATAGGTCAGTGCATGAAAACATCAAGACACACACACACGGGTCAAGGTTCTTGCCTATGCTACACTAACATCCTTCGAACTTGCTGTCATCACCATTGCAGTCTTATGGCAATCACCGAAGAGATTACTTTTCCTTTTGGCCCATGCAACCACACACAGATTTAGACCCTGCACACACACATACACACACACACACACACACACACACACACAACACACACACACACACACAGTGCTTTCGACCAATTAGAGCTGACAAATGCCAAGTAATTCTATATGAGGGATTGTGGTCTGGTAAAGTTTTAGACTGTGTACAGAATTATTACTACCATGAAAACCACCAGTACTTTTCCAGCTACCCTTGTCAGAGAAATATTTTTCTAACTCACATTTAACTAATGTTTTGCTCTCTGCCTGGGGGATTGATGAGGTTTAAATTGATCAAAAAACAAATTAAATTATCATTAACACACAAGTACGGATCTTGTCAGGACAAGTTTCCTAAGTTTGTCGGTTCTATCAGCATGACGTTTAACAAACTTCACCCTCTTCACTGGCATTTAGATTTTTTTTATGTGTACAGCAGTTATCATAAAGAAAATAAATGTATATTACAGCTATGTTTTTTTTAATCTGAACAGTCTAGCAGTGCTGTACACAGAGTGGCCGACCCAAGACTGCTGGGTGAAAAACAAGCAGCTCACAGGAGAGGAGAGCCAGCTTCTCCCTGTGGTAATGATTACTGTGTTAGTGCTGCCAGGAAACAGATGTTTACAGTGCAGGTGACATACTGAGATCCTTTGAGGAAAATACCCTCGAGCATTGCCCTTGAGTTTCCAAAGATACACAAGTAGCAGGCGTAGAGAGGAGGCAGTGCCAACCCAGGATGAGCTCAGAGGAAGATCCCTGACAACTCCAAATATTACATCCTCCTACTCCTTTAACTCATCTGGACTGACTGGTAATACTTCTTACACACCTGAGCTTCTTACACTACCTGAGCTAGTTTTCCAGCTAAATGTCGTTCATTTACATAACTGACAGATTTAGTGTTTTTGACATTATTGCTAGTTTACAGCTAAATATTTGAATAATCAGGTATTTCTGTGAAAGAAAGGATAAACTGTAGATATTCTGCAGCTATTGTGCATGTTTTTCCACTTTTCAAATGGGGACAAAACTGTTTTTGTGTCTCGGTCCCGTGGAAGTTTACTGACATTTGAGGGTTGGCATTGACACATTTTGTGGTGCAATACTGAGAATGTCATACTTTATATCACACAAACATCGCCAAAGGACATTTTTCCCCCTCTTTCAGCAAGGCATCATAGCAATACATGAACAATAAGTATTCTAAGATGTCTTGTTTTTGCTGTATTATGATTGTTCTTTCAAATGTCGACTCACAAGAAGAGAAAAGTTACTTTTTGTATGAAATAAAAATATGAATGTGTTAACACTGCAGAAACATTGCAATTTTAAAAAGCCACCACATATATTCATGCTAATTACTTAGAATTAGCATGTTCCTCTAGCTGTGACAACACATGTAGTCTTAGCCTCAAAAAGATCCTCACTTAAAGTCCTGAGATAGAGTCCAGTTACCCTTACAAGCTCATGGGTCTGAAGGAGTGATTACATGAACTACAGGGCCCAACTCCAACAATGAAACTGACACAATCAATGGCAACCAAGCTAAAAGAGGAAGAAAGATACTTCGATGACTTGGCAGGAAATCAATAACATATGACGCAAGAGAATCCAAAAAAATCGTAAAACATCAGCTGAGCTGGCGCACAACTATGCATGTGTTGGACTCTAGTGGGATTTATTTGAGTTACCATCTATGGTAAACACAGACAAGCATAACCAGGTCCCATTGGAGCTAAAATAAGCCTACAGACAGTTTTCGACAGACAAGATGTCATTGCACAAGTATGTCCCGGGAGACAGAAGACGAACTCTGGAGCCACATCTCGGGCCCCCGGGCTCAGGTGAGCGGGGAAAACAGACACCGGAGATGTGAAGGGGCCAAAGGGTCGCTTATCAAGTTCATCATGCAAACATCCGGATGGTGTTCAAGCACACGACACTTGTTCTTCATCTAACCTTCCCAAGAGTGTGGATAATAATGAGACATATTATCTTTCATGTCCTGGGGAGGGAGGATTTTGTCGTCCTTTCAACTCGCTGACACTAAATAAGGATAAATGAACACAGAGGCTGGCAAGCTCGAACTGATGGCACCCAGGGGCCCGGGGATAAGTATGTTTCATAACCTTCACGAAAAGTGACCTAAGTATTTGAGCTATTATGTCCCCTTGAGAGGATTACATAGGTCTGTAAGAATTGGAAAGCAACTGCAGACTACTATTAGCCTGTAATAGAAGACAATATTTATTCTTCAGAAACGCTCGTAGATGTAAAAAGGGAATAATTCCTCTAGCGAACGTGATAGTGACATGACACAGGGCACACGTCCAACTGAAACACGGGGTGAGATAGAAACCACTTACAGACTGATCCCACTTTACGGGGTGAGTCTGAATTTGTCTCCTCTCAGGAACAGCCTGTCCAGGGTCGTCCCACTGACTCCACTCAACAGAGCCTGATAGATAGCCCAGCTCCATTATGTAACAGCCTCTTTCCATCCAACACTCCCTCCTCTTCTTCCCACCAATACCAGATCTGTCTTGTGTAGCCCACCCGTCTGACCACCAGCACACTGGGCCTGAGAGTGAATTCCTGCTGACAGGAGAAGCTTGGAGCTCCCAGCAGGGTGTTCTGTTTACACCACACGCCTGGCCCCGGGACCCATATGTCAAGGAACAGGAAAACGGTGAAGGATATAACCTCCTCACTGTGGAAACAAGCAGCAGTGTCAAGAACAATCCAGAGTGGATGGTTTTTAGACGAATCCAAATACCTAAATCCCTGGATTCCCCACATCATTGAGAATAATAGGGTCTTTAGAGTATTCATACTGCATACTGCATGAGGTTTTCTGTTATGTAAGGACATGACAAAAAAATAAACTCTGGAAGCCAGACATACGTGCCAACACAATGTCCAAAAGAATACATTCAGGGAACGCTTACTAAAGTAATAACTATCGAAGATATATAATATTCTTCAAAGCCAGACACGTATGACTGTTTTCTTCTACTGTTAATACCTCAAACTAAATATCTGCTGATACATATTTGCAGATGTAGTAATTTAAGACCACTGTGCCTTCACCAATTAGTTTTAATACTCTTGTTCTCTCTAGTGGAGATGGCAGCATGCAAACTTGGATTAACTTAAGCTGGGTCTAAATTGTACTGACAGGAGAATGTGGAACTAAGTACATTACAATTGACTTTCATGAATTTAAATACACTGTGAATGGGTTAAGTTCTTAGACAGATAAAAAGCCAAACCAGACCACCTGTAGCATATTCTGCTTTATGGTATATATTCCTCTAAATGTGACCATCCTTTACTTTCATTTTTTGAGATGCAACTTTTTTTTCATATCATTAACAAAACCAGTCGTAGCGCAAGGTCTTCTAACCAATTTTTTCTGCATCTTTTACCTGTATTTCTTTGTCTTTTTCATTAGGAGTTTTTTGCTCAATTGTCAAAGAGATCACATCCTATCTCTTACTGAGTGACAACTGTATATATAAATAATACATGTTATAGATGTGTTCTATTGTAATTGAAAATTGGAATATTGATGCGTTTGATTAATCAAGTGCAAGAATGGGAAAGTTACTGAATGTTTTTTTCTCAAAGTGCATAACCCTAAAGTAAATGTACTAATACAGATAAGTTGTTGTTTTTACACTGTTTAAGAGTCCCAACAATTCTGCGTTTCTAAAAGCTTACGAAGAGCAGATAAAGAGCATACATATCCTTTCTGCAGAAAGCCTATTAAATACTGAAAGACAATCTCTTGACTTGAAGACTTGATTCAGTAAAAAATAAAGTCTGCTGATGAAGATTGTGAGATACTCCTATAAAAAAGCTGAGAAAAAAACTAGTGAGAGGCTCATGTGTTAATATTGTTCTGTGAAAAAGCCCTGATTATGGTTTTACAGTGCCTTAAAAAGCACTTTAGTTTGGAGATTTTGGTATATGGCTTTGTTACAACTGTTAAATCACAGGGTCTTCACAATGTAATCTTCATGAGCCTGAAGTGAAAACCCTAGAAAAGACTCTATTAAACCAGATTAACATTGAAGGCTGTTGTTATTGGATACACCCCGAACCAATGCTCTAAGAGTGAAACTGCCAGATTTAAACATCGAAAAACAAAATAATGAAATAACATGCCAGTGGAGTCATAGTGAATAAAATATACTACTTATAAAACCTTGTGTTTTGTATTTTGGTAATGTTGGAGTTCTGACCGCATCTTCAGAGTTCTCTCCAAATGCCACAATGTGGTCACGAGCTAAATAGTGCAGCTGTGAGATCAAAACCACCTTCCTGAAGTCAAACAACTTGTTGTTCACCACTGCTGAAACCCAAGCAAGCCACTGTATGTCAGACAGAGATCCCTTGGTATTAATTAACAGTGTAGCTGAAGCAGAGAGGGCAAAATACAAAGATTGAGTGAGTGAGAGCCTTCTATATGACAACTGTTGACAAGCTTCAAATCATCCATGCTCCCTTCATCCTCACCTCCATCATCAAGCTGTCAGCAAGAACTTGTGCTACCATTTGATTTGTTTATAAAAGTATTAATATACTGTATTAGTGAGTAAAAATAAAGAATCATGTCATTGTGGGACAGGTGCAGAAAAGATGGGCAGAATGAAGTTGCCACAGGGAAATGATTGCATTGAAATGTCTTGAAAAGCAATAAGGAAGGAAGCCGGTCCAACTTACAGACAACCGACTGCAAAACAAGAACAAAGACAGCAACAGCACTGTAGAGCAGGTGGGCTCTCCAATAAGTTGGAGTGGTAAATGTGTCCGTCCATCAGCCCGAATGACGTCAACTCACTCAAGGGAAATGTTCCAAACTTAGTGTGTTGGTAACCACAGCCAATGGCAAAACAGCTTTCCAAGAAAGTCTGAACCACTTGATGCAATAAGATTAATTACAATCATTATATTCTATCATCATTGCGACTAACTGTCTTTCTCCACCGCATCGCTGCAGCCAGGGTTGTCTGGTGCTTGTAAGTGAATATCAGAGACTCTGAGGGCGTATTTCATTCTGTAGTAGGGCAACCTAAACACTCACGCAAGCACGCATTTTAAAGGCTGACATAAGTATCAGCGCTCTGAATTTGTCGTTGACTTATTTGTATTATTGGTAGTCGTGTCAATGGATAAAATAATTTAATTGCGTTTAGTATTTGCTTGTACCGTTTTTGGGCTGGGTTGTACACAAATACATGTGAAGACATGATGACAAACTGGTATGAGGAAGTAGAGGATTTTTTACTTTATTATAACATTTCAGTTGGGTTTGGATGATTTCTGAATTATTGGCATGAAGTCCCAGAGTCACGGAGAGCAGCTGTGATTCCCCTCTGTATAATGTACGCTAAACGGAACATTTATCATGGGGGGTTTTCTTACTGACGCTAACATATTGCGCGCACTGTCTTTTCCTACAATGGTGACTGTGTCCCCCTATCTCCTCCAGTACAACTTGAAGAAACTGGCTAGCGCATGTTTTAGCAAAAAAACTTTTTTAAATGTGATGTACTCAAGTCAGTGCATTACATGTTACGGGACAAAAGTGGGGTCAAATTGGTAACGTTAATAATAAGCGATACAAATGTTTACAGGTTTACAGATTAAACGCAAGTGCATTAACTCAAGGTGATTTTTGATAAACCTTTTTATTTGGCAAACGAAGGAAGCATTACGTTTAACTTAAAACCAGAACATGAGGGTTCATAATAATGCTGGTGATGTTCACATAGAGTGGCTGCTACATCTAGACACTGACAACAATCTGGCTCCAGCTGGATTTTCCATCCAGACTGCTGTCTAAGAGAAAGAGACTATATTCATCCTAAACTTTCCCACTTTCCAGTCCATAAAACTCAGACATCTCCCAAACCAGAGCTTTGCCTTGGACCCCATTTATAGGAGCAAAGAGCCGGCTTTTCCAGCCAGACCTGTCTCACACACACACACACACACACACACACACACACACACACACACACACACACACACACACACACACACACACAACACACACACACACACACACACAACACACACACACACACACACACACACACAACACACACACACACACACACACCACACACACACACACACACACACACACACACACACACACACACACACACACACACACCGGATGAGGACCCCTCCGCAAGATGAGGACCCCTCCGCAAGATGAGGCCTCCCCCGCAGTCTGCGTGATCTGCGTGTAGGGAGGGGCGGGCCTGGTCCCAAATTACATTACAGGGAATCAACAAAGTCATTAGGATTCTTCCACTGGGAGTCATGACAGACTCCAAGGCAATCCATTGATATTTCAGTCTGGACCAGAGTGATAGATCAACTGGCCAGCCATTATTCCCACCCTCAAAGTCAAGCTGGCATGGCTAAAAGCATTTTTTATTAGAGGCTAAAATTCTTCTTGAATTTGACCCAAAATGTGTTGTATGTCTTAATCAAATGGAGGAAATCCCAAAATAAAAAGGCATATTTTCTATTAAGCATCAGTAAATCATGGCTTAAGCCCAAAGGTTGTGGGTCGAGACCATGGATGCATAAAGAGAACTGAATACAGCGTTGGAGGCCAGACCCCGTTCATTCCTATGAGAGTTACAAAATGGCCTGAAAATACTTCCCTGGACCTTCCGGAAATATTCTATAATCATTGGGCCCATAGAGCATGGTCACTTACGTTTTCCTTAAACCCCGCCTCCAAACCAAACCCTCACGACAGCATCACGTCCGGTCTCAGTTTTGTCAAACGATTGGAAACTGAAAACAGCTTTGGATTTGGCTTTAAGCACATTTTATAACTTTTAGGTTGTCAAACTAGGTTGTTTGTACTAGGTAGTTCATTTAGCGTATGTCAACAGAAGTGTCTTTCCAAATAAAGTAAATGGCAAAAAGTTATTTGGAGCCCAATGATATCACAGGACTGAAACGGAAGGTGTCCGAAAATTTGCTTCAATGGCCGTTTTTTATATTATTTAAGATTTAAACACAAGCAAATGCTGCTTTTCCTTTACATTTAATGTTGTACTCTTCATGTTCTTACCATATAATACCACTTTGCATTTGTTTTAAACTTCGTTGAAAAATGATACATAAACAGAGCTATCTTAGTGACACAACTGCATAGGTAGTGTTTCTGTAAACAGCCGTCCAGAGCATCTCGTCTCCTTCTCACAGAGAAACCAGTCGATGAGAGGAGCCACATCGAGAGCTCTCACTGCAATGTTGACAGACGGCAGCCTCATATAGACAAGGCCAAACAAAAGGCCTTTCATACTTGGCTGGTGGAACTTCTCTTAAAATAGAGGACCCAGTATCAATGTGAAGAAACGATATTTCGGTACTGACACCCCGGGGAACGTGAGGTCACAGCACTGACACCACAAACACTAGAACCCGAGAACATTGTCTGCATGTTCAGTTTACTGGCAGTCAGAGCTATACCTATCTGCGACAAATGTTTGGGAAATTGCTGTCAGGCATTCTTTATAGTGCCAAATAGGTGAGCATTCATGCACGTATGCACATAAACTATTAAACAACAAGTGTGTAATAATAAAAATACCACATACTGTTTAGCAAGAGCAAAGTTCTCTGATTCTTTCGTTTCTGTAAAGTGGTTAATACAGTGCATGGCAAGTGATGCTCCTTTTAAAACACGGACCACTGCAAAGACTCGTGGCCAAGCCTAAATATCAACTCTCTTGACTAACGACTGTACATGAGCCAGAGTCCCCTCTCCAGCTCATAAACAGTCCTCTCTGTGGAATCTCCACTAGGAACCATTTGTTCTCATGTCCTGACCTGGCTGAGTCCACAAAGTCCCACTACGTCTACATTTCCATCACTTCTTAGTAGCCGAAAGCTCGTAGCATAGAACCTCGTAAAAGTACTTTAAGAAGACAGAGTCAACCAGAGGCTACTGCTGTTAAAGGGAGAAAAATGATTTGCATTGTTGTGGCAGCGTCAGCCAGGTTCACTTGGAAAGATCTATATTAGTAGGTTTCAAATTGGTACCAGCATCTGCTTAGAATAAGTCACTGAGGATGGGGAAAGTGTCTGCATTTCCAAGTAAAGTTGTGTCTCAGCAATATTACATAAATAATATCCATTATTATTAGGATTAACAAAACATTTAAAAGTGAATAGCCATAAAAGTGTCATGACTCAACCAAATTGTTTTTTAAAGATCTGCTAACTCCAAAAAATGGGGTTGTCACAATACCAAACATTTATTAGTTGCTTCCAATACCAGTGAAATTCCATGATTCTCGATAACCAATTAAATACCACCATAAGAAACATTTCCGATAAATCACTGTATTTCACAACACTTACATATTACCGTTTGTATCCTGTTTCTTTTGCTGGGAAGTTAAAAGGTCATAGTTCCCTCTATTGAATATATTATTTATTGCCGTGAAAACATCTTGAACAAGATTAACTAAAAACTACATTTCACAAAATTCTATTTGAACACATCTTAATGACTTTATAATTAACCTTCACCTAAAACAGAGTTTTACACAATAGAGCTACTGCCGGCTGCTATCAGCTAACAGCTAACAGCTAGCAGCTAACAGTTAACAGCTAACAGCTAACAGCTAGCAGCTAACAGCTAACAGCTAACAGCTAATAGCTAACAGCTAACGTTAACTAGCTCTGGTCCTGCCAAATTCAACACAGATTTGTTTTTAACCACATAGATTTATCAGGAAAGATAGTGGATAGTGAGTTTAGGCTGGACAATACGATGCTGTTGGTCTCAAGACCTGATCCCATTAGTGTTACTTAAGAACAAAGTTACATTTTTTTTATTTTGGTATTGATTTGCCTAAGTATCGGTTCTTGCGACATCCCTATTAGAGTAGTGAATACAAAGATAAGAACAGGTAAGAGGGTTCGGAGGCATTCCCTATAAAAAAAAATCAGCGATTTGAATACGTAAATAAAGCCTTTTGGATAATTTAAGATTAGGATACAATCAAAACTCAACATCTTGCATTGCC
Organism: Dissostichus eleginoides; assembly: GCA_031216635.1. Lineage (NCBI taxonomy): Eukaryota > Metazoa > Chordata > Actinopteri > Perciformes > Nototheniidae > Dissostichus > Dissostichus eleginoides. The sequence goes on along the minus strand of CM062268.1, from coordinate 9,057,883 downwards.
AAAAATATCTAAACTGTTCTTTACTTTCTACAGTCTATATGTCATATAGTTATTGAATATATGTCAGTGTTGCTATTTTCTTGCAAGAATACTGGAACCTGTGCTTATTGCAACTTTCTTTGGAAAAAAGTTGGAAACATAAGGCTGTATTGTTTGGATTTTTTAAATCAAACTTACTCTTGCTGGCTTCTCCAATGTTACTTATCCAAGCTTTAAACATGGTTTTGTGTCACTGTATCTCTTCCTAATGTAAAAACCTTACTTATAGTAACTTTTTGTGGCATTCTACAACAAATGTATCACGTCACCTGTTGATAAGGGTCCCGAACAGCAGCCTGATGGTCCTCTGAATGTTTTCGGTGCACAACCAGCTCCACTGCTCCTTCATCAGCAGACACAGGATGTTCAGAGCCACCTCAGCCAGCTCCATCTCAGAGGCTACACCACAAAATGCAAGACAAATTAAAAACTCAATATTACAAGATAATGACTTTGTTATAGACAAAGATAATTTTTCTACATTCAAATATCATACTCAACTCAAATATTATACTCAAGTATGTCGGTTTAGCATGCAAAAGCAGCACTTGGTAGACAGATGGAGGGACATGTATGTATATCTCAAACCTAACATAAGTAATCTGTTTAAAGAGGTATTTTGATTCTGTTTGCATCTGATGAACATGAAGGACCAGTAATATCATCAGCTTCATATATTTAGTAACACCGCCCTCATGTGGTCACACTGAGAAGCTGCTGGTTCTGCTAAGAGTAATTATTGCACTCTGAAATCAACCACTCTTCATTAAATCTAGATGTATTATGTGTTTCTATTGCCGTCTGCAGAATATGTAGTTTTAAGATTTATCTAATAGATATCACAATGAAACTTCTCCAGTTAAATGCTCACGTTAGGACAATTAATGTTATATAACAAGATTTCTGTAATTGTATTTCTAAATGTGAACATGTCATTTGTATTACTTCCAGTCATTCATCCGTATTTTGCGTTATAAAAGTGACCTAACTATACAGAAGTTAATTCCATTCAAGCTTGAGTGCTTGGTATATGAGTTTTACAAGCTCAGTCCAAAAAAAGAACTGTACTTTTGGAATATTTTAGTACGGAATAAGTTTCATTATTTGATATTGGGTTGTTTTTAAAGATTCAACATACTGAAAATGCACTAATTGAAACATTGAGGTATTCAGACATCTATACATCTGATGTGAAAGCATCCAATTAGTTCTCAATAAACTGTCAGTCCAGTAACTTTTATAGTGGAATATTTCAGGGTCTGGTCAGGACTACGCGCTTATTCACTTCTCATTCACCTTGACTGTCTGGAAAAAAAATCTGTCCTTCAAAATGACAATGACCAGATGGCTAACAGGAAGAAATGCAATTTGGATTCAATTAAACGCGGAATGTTTTGAATTCCAATGTCTATTAATGCAAAGATAGTTCCCATATGACGTTAATGATATCATGCATTTTTCCTATGGAGATTCCCTGTGATGGAAAAAGATGGAATATCGGGAGGCTGTGGCTCAGTGGGAAGTGTGCTGGACTTGGAATCAGGGGGTAGCAAGTTCGAGTCCCACTGCAGTCAGCATGTCGTTGTGTCCCTGGGCAAGACACTTCACCCCAAATTGCTCCTGTGGGGATTGTCCACAGTACTGAATGTATGTAAGTCGCTTTGGATAAAAGCGTCTAACAAATGACATGTAATGTAATGGAATAGTAGTGATGTTACGTGATGCAATATGGTGGATGGTGAGATACAATCTAGTTAAGGACAGCTGACAGTTAAGGGATACGTTTAGGGCTAACAATGGGCAGGGGGTCACTTCATAAGAAAAAACTTAATGTGTGGAATTAAAAAAATAAAATATATCTTGTTCTGCTGCTTTTGATGTCATAATGTTATAGGAGGGCAATGTGAAATAGCAGGGTACTTCTTTAATGCTTCCTGTTAGGTTAAAGAATCAAACATGAATTGTCTGAGAGATTTTCAGGGTACGTGGTGTGAATGTCCTGAAAAACCCGATCCCCCACTGGTATGGGGAGGCATCCTTTAGTTTAGAGACACACCAACCCACAAACCTGGAAAGTTGCATGAAGCGCTGTAGACCTCAGGGTGAACTGAACATGGGGTTCTATTTGACTTCTAGGTGTAGTGCTGTTTTAAGGGCTGTACACAGTACCCATTTTTGTATTCAAAGCTTCTATGGAGATTTTTTCGAATAAAGGTTTAGATTTGATGTCATCACCCAAATCTTTGTGTCTAACAAACAGTAATAGCCTGTTAGAACAATGTCGAGCCTCCCATTTGAGCGACAAGCGGTAGAGCAGGGTTTAGAAATGATAACACCTGTCCTTTTTTCAATAGAATTTGACTTTTGGACATTCCAACACTCAGAAGGAAATGTTTTGATCACAGGAGAGGGGAACAATGCAGTCATCACCGGAATATATATTTACAAAAAGTGTAATACTTTATTATATTATTTATTGATAATGTTAGGACTGTCCTTGTCCAAACTATTTCTCAGTTGACTTACCCCCCAAACAATCTTGTTGACTAATCGATCAAATGATTTGAGTCTCTTCACAAAGAATCTCGCAAATGCACTTCTTTAAATCTTGTGTTTACCAAAGATGTGTTCGTAAGTATTGGAAAATAAGCATGGAAAAATCATGAAATCATCCAATTGACTCAATACATCTTTGTTGACTAACACCAAAACAAGGAATTAGTCAACTGAACCACTAAAAAGTGGTAAGTTGTAATTGACAGTGTAGCCTTCAAATGTGGAGTATTTAAATGTTGATTTAAAATCTTAATGTCACTTATTGAAAGACGCTGTGAACTGTTCGGCGTTCTATACTTTTACCATTTGGCCAAAGTTTTAACCCATGTCAGTGTTTGGTGTTTAATGGAAGCTTTTGAGTAGGAAAGAAAAATAAAAGGGCTCAAACACTAAGACACATTCATTGCTTTTTGTCTCTTAAGCTATACCAGCATGACAAGGGCTTTCAAAATATGAACCCAGTCTGAAGAGTCTGATTTGTGAATATGGAACAAGCCGGTTTCTATCAGTTATTCCTGCTGTAATCGTGGTGAGATACTAAATGGAAACCGGTAGAGTTAAGCAGACACAGACACAGGAAATCAGACAAAGCTGAGTCGGACATGATGATTGCGTAGATAACTAAAGTGCACTCAGTAGAGTTTAGATAACCGCCAGGTGCGTCTTCCTTTCCCCCCCGAAGATTACAAAGCAGGGATTTATTCAACTTGTATCGTGCCTTATTTAAGTGAATTCTTACATTTCGGGTATTGAATTCATCTGGAAAAGATCCGGTTCAAGGTCAGACTTTTCAAATAATGAATGTTTTTGAGCCAAGATGTAAAAGTAAAAGACTAGGTAAGAGTTTTTTCTAAGCCTAGCCAATGGTCTGATATTCCTTTTGTTACTGAAGCAGTTGTCAATCATTTGTGATTGACAACCACAAATGATAACCATCACAACCACAAGATCTCCTTGAGCGCACGGTCATGCATTCTCACAAAAAATATTAGGCTGATGGGACGAGTGGTATGCAAGATTATCCGTGGATGGACAAACCGATACCCACACGCACTTACACAACCAAACCCATAAGCCTGGCAAAAAAAATATTTTTCTAATGACTAATAGAATTAGATAAGAAAGATAATATTCGATAATAAAATGTTTGATTTAATCAATTTAAGTAGAACCCCTTTACTTTAAATTGTAATTGTTGTTTGGGTGTGACTGTGATGATAGGGTGTTTAGTTTTGTTTGTCTTTTCAGGTCTGTCCTTGATCTCTTTAAACATACCAACAGCCGCTTTGACACATGGAGTACCAGCAACCTGACTGAACTTGAGATCAATCACAGTGAAAGCTCCTTTCTTACCAGGTTCCTGACTGTGATTCCTTCTCATGCGGTCACAAATATCACCTCCGAATTCTCGTCTCACGGGACTGCCCTCCCTCTCTGATTCGATTCTGACAGACAGTTTTTCTTGATCAGTGATAAACGCTTGCAAGTCTCCAAAAGACATCCCGCTAAACACCTTTGAGAACAGAGAGGAGAAAGTATTAAATTAATAAGCCAAAAAGGAATTTGATTACCTAAATGTCAAATAGGTGCATGTCAACACGCTAGTTACACTACTTACTGTGCTAATTTGGTCCCAACTGAACAAGAGCGGAGGTCTAATGTCTGAGCCGTTCATAAAGGGGATGCTTTTACTGGAGAACTTCAGACGAGACCTGGGATCATACAGACACATTAATATGCACATAAATCAAATCTTTTGTTTGTCATTTGTGCAATAATTAAACATGTAATATGACTGCATGAGTTCACACTGAAACAGTCATCATGTAAAGAATGAAAAAACACGCCATAAGTTGGAATACATAACACGGTGAACACATGGTTCACTGAGAACTACACCTGCACACACTAGTCTGTGTTGGATGTGGCGTGTGTTAGATGTTGTGATCATGCATGTTGCCCCTCGTTTCTGTTATGTGATTGTGATGTGCTATATGTGACATGTATGTAGTAGCGTGTGTTGTTTGCATTTTATTGTTCTCTTTCATCCGTTCGCCTGTATCTACTTGTCCTTTTTTTATAACAAATGCTGTTGATGTATTGTGATTTTAAGGGTGTCTATTATCATCTGGCCGGGGACAACAGCTGGAAATTAGCAATGTTTGCTAAAGCTGCTCCATTTACTGTTTTTGTGACAGTTGATCAATGGGCACTGTCCACGACACTATAAACAAATAAACTAAACTAAACTAAACACTCTGCTTCTAGAAAAACCCTGCTTCTTTTCACCTGCCAGATAGGGGCTTGGCAAGGATAACTCAAAGGAAGTTTTACGCTGAGTAGTCCCGTCTTAGACCCCTCCATGCGGGTCATGACCCCTTACAGGCTTCCCATCCAGTGAAATGGTCAGAACTTGAGGTTAAAACATAATTCTGTTGTCTGGACAAGAAGTCTTTAAGTGCTTGATAAAAACAATAAGACATTTAAACATTTCCTTAACTGGGCAAAATCTGTCAGTCTGGATCTCTGGAGTCATACCTCTTCTTGTCTGTACTCATTTTCCCTCCATCCATCTCTGACTCGTTATCCTCTGTCGGGCTCTGAGGTTCAGAACGAGGAAACGCTGTCTTCAGAGTGTCCACGATGGCATTCACCACAATCTAAACACACAAAACCCATGAACAATGAACAAGCATTAAAACAAATTATCATGTGTATATTGGTCTTTATGACTAGAAGAAAAGTACCATAACAAATCTATTCAGGATCAAACCTTGTCTATGCGTGACACAATAAAAGGTTTCTTGACAAAGGCAATCCTGGCGTCTGTATTGAGAGCCAGAAACTCCTGCATCTCCACACTGTTGGCGATTTCAGGGATGGAACAAAGTTGCTGAAAAAGATGACAGAATGCTTTTCTACAACTTTAAAACAAAATTACATTGTACATTTGGCATACAAATACATTCAAATGGTATAAAATACCAATCCTCTAACCTTAAGAAAGGTCTCCAGAAGTCCTTTCCTGGCCTCTATCTTGTCACTGTCCATGTTTCCAAACGGCATGTCTGGAAAGACTTTCTTTGGACCTTTCACACCTGAAAGATAACAATCCTGGATGCTAGCTCAAGTACCAAACATTTATTAAACTGAATTTCAGCAGTGGCCAAGATCTGAACCAGGTTTGTTTGTAAGCCATGGTTAGATTTATTTTTTGCGTAAAACTATCCAGATCCTTCCTACCTTTGATGAGTTTCCGTACTTCAGTTTTCTCTTCCAGCCGTGTTTGCAGGTTGAGGAACTCGCTGTATCGTCTGTTGACCATGTGATAGGCCACCTGCTGAATGGGCGATGGATTCTCACAGCCTGAAGGGGGGACTTCAGCCTCCTCAGAGCCCGGCTGGACCCCTTCTGGGTTCTCACAGCACATTGCTGTCTCATACTGAAAACCAAGACAACAGAGTATAAGACTTGTCACATGTTGCAGAATCCTGTGATACATTATATTGGGGTCAACCCATAAAAGAAAGAGATTTGTGTATTTAAACTCCTGACAATTACTGTCAGGAGTTTAAGTACACGTACCAATATTCAATAGTTATCCAATTTCACAATTTTAATGCAATATACAAATATATTAAAATGTAGAAATGGGATCAATATCCAAACATAAAATGGTTCCTTTTTTCATATTTTATAAATCCTTTTTTTTTACATTTGATACATTTCATATTCAAATTCTTTGAGACTCATTTATGTAATTGTAGTTTAGAGTGAAAGATATTTCAGCTCTGAGAAAACACAGTTTAAAGTGAACACAACCTTTCCTTCCCTCACGCAATATTCAACTTCTGTTAAACATTGGAGATAATATAAAACCAAATGAACAATAAATGGTGGCTAGTCTCTGCTTTGTTATTTCCTATATGGAATATGATTAACATTGATAAATCTGATTATTTGTAAGTTGATTGGTATAAAGTTAATTGGAATCTGTTTTGATAATTGATTATAATTTTAGGAATTTTGCAGACTTGTTGCTTTTCTCTTCTTCTATTTTTTCTAATGTAAATATCTTTTGATTTTGGACAAAGTATTGGATAATAGAGACAATTTAAATATGTCACCTTGGGCATATATCACAATTATTCTTCGAGGCCTAAGCTGGTGCATTGCTGTGTTGTTTGTACATTTCCACCAACAAATGTTCGCCGATTGAATATCCTAAAAACAATAGGAAGTGAATCAAGGAACCCTGGTGCTGACATGCTGTTTATAAAAGCATTTGTGCTGCTTGTGCAGAAATCTCCAAAGGCTAACTTCTCATGTTTAACAATTCTTCATTTGCAACTTTTAAATGGTCTTTCAGTCGTAATCTTTGGACGTTACATCAGCTTAATGCCACCATGGAACAACTGCATGACAAAATCCCCAGAATAATGAAAAAATATGAAGAAGCAGAACTAGATTCTTCTTACTTTGATAGTGTAAAGGGTGTAGGGGTGTGATCCGGTGCCGCGGTGCTCTTTGGCTGTGATGGTGCCAGTGATGCGAAGGTTCTGGATCATGATCGGTCCATCAGGGCTGCTGAGGGGCTCAAAACTGAAGGACTGTATAGGGGAGGAGCCCTGTAACGGACTGACAGTCAGCTCATTGGGATTCCCCAACCCAGGCGTCTCTAGTCCCAGAAGAAACTCTCTGGCTGGATTTACTAAAGGAGAAATGCCCTCCTTGTCCATGTCCTGAAGTCTACCGTTACCAGGAGTCCCCTCTGCCATCCTACCTGACGACGGATCATAAGGATTCCCCACCAGTTCTGAATTCACCAGGACTTTAGGACAAGAACCATCCACTGGACTGGGGTAAACATCCTCCAGGTCCCCACCATTACTGTTGTCCTCTGGGCTGATCATGACTAGGGAATCAATGGAACTTTGCTTGTAGTCAGCGGAAGGAGAGTCCAGGTCAGAGTCGTTCTCCTGGTAAAATGGGTTTGACTTGGTTCCTCTCGTGAAACGCCTCAAAAAGGGTAGAGTGGATTCTTCTTCTTCAGTTATATTCTCATTCATCTCCTCGGAGTCAATCACATCATAGGCTGCAAGCTCAGGCGAGGCCATCTCTGCATCTTTGACAGCTTCAGTCACAGAAACGTCATTATTCTTCTGGGGAACGTATGTGGTCTCTTGCGGTGGAGCAAGCTCGGATTCAGCAGGCAGTGGTGGTAGAGATGGGGATGAAGCAAGTAGCTCTGATTTAATTGGCTCCTGTGGTTTGCAGGAGTTGTTGAATATGCCGATCACGAGAAAGTTTAACCAGTCCGGGTCCGACAGTTTAGCAATGAGAGGGAGCATAACGTTGCAGGTGATGAGTTCTCCGACAACGAAGCGGCCGGTGCGGGTCTCTAAGTGAGGAGGAGGAACCAAAACATGCAGCAACAAATCTGTGACCGCTCTGGTGTAGTTGACTTCCATCGTGTCGCTGCTCATGGCGAGATGAGGCGTGGTAACCATGGAATACGCTTTCCACAGCTGCTCGCTCTCACCGCTGTACTTTGCTGTCCATGGCGTTTTGGTCAGCAGCTCTTTGGCTCTGGTGTAGTCCTGCAGGTGGCAGCCAAACAGATCCAGTATCCTCTGGGTCAGCTCCTGAAGTCATCCAAAAAAATATAAAACCAGTATAATTTGATCTAGTTAATCTGGTAACAGTTTCTGTTATCTGTTACCATTATTGTGCAATATACAGCATATATGATATACACATGATATGTTCTTTGTCTGACAGCTGCAAAAAAACTATTTGTTGCATTATAGAACTATTTTTATAAATATCATAATATATATATATACACATATACTGTATATATATATATATAATAAGCAGAAGACATGGCGTTTAGCAATACACTGTCAATGATTAGACTTCTGTAGTTGATACAAATTAATGTGTTTAGGTATTTCTTTCCTGTCCTCTAATTTCATTTTAAAGAACATGGTTCAATATGTTATAATATCAAATGCGTTTACAAAAAAAAAGCAATATAAGGTGGATGTAAGAAAGTATAAATAGTCTTTTGCTGATGCAAAGAAATAGGTAGTTTAAAATGTTGAAATTATAATTACTGCAATTTTTCCAACTAAGCCGATACTAAAAGGAACTGTTGACACTAAGTTTTCTTTTAAATAATCAGCTCCCCAGGCATCTTAAAATCTTTGAAATAAGACTGAAAGAGAAACATTAAATGTTTCAATGAGCTAATAAAAGCTTATGTCCACACTGACGCAAAAAGCTGAAATCACGATTAAAGAGATCATAGTCAGAACAGACAGATGTGCTCTTGTGCATCTGATTACAACGCGTTGATTATTTAAAATTGATTTGAAACAAACATAACTAGTGATGTATCAGCAGGGAAACCGCATAAAACCCTGAATACCTAACTCTATTCATACATTGACCGTATCGACAGCATGTTAACCTCCTAAACATTTATCAGAATCAACCTAATCGTTTTTTCCCAACAATGATGTCTTGAATCAAATTACCTTCCTGTCGAGCTGTCTAGCACGTATTTTCAGCACCATGGCCATAGAGATCATAGCCTCTTGAACCTCTGTTTCGAACCCACTCTCAGAGGACACAGTGGAGTACCACGAGGTGACAAAGTCCCTGATGATTTTCCTCACAGTGTTGTGAATCTCCTGGTCCAATTTGTGCTCATCCTCCACAGTTGGTGGAACCTGAGATTTAGCGAGGACAAAGTGTAAATGATGTAATACTGGAGTGATAATACACCGTTGCCCAAAACACGGGAAGTTAAATTTAATTTATTTAATTTAAATTTAATTTAATAAACACATTTACCTGTTCCATGGTGATGAACCTCTCCAGGTGAACCACACTGTTGGACTCCAGGACGGCCTGTGACCCGAGCCAGCCCCCGAGCACCACCAGCAGGCTGGTGAACACGCACAGCAGCCAGATGTTGACCAGCAGGTGGAACAGCACCAGCCATGCCAACACAACACCAAAGCCCAACAAGCTCCTATGTCCTAACACCTCAGCCATGGCACTGCGGGGGTTACTGTCCGGTTTGACACCCTCAATGGGAGATCTGGAGATCATTCATACCAGAGCAACATGTCAAAAAACAATAGAGAATACAGATTATGTATAATATTAAAAACAGAATCTGAAGAAGTTAAGTTAGGCTAAAGAGAGTGACATCAAGTCATTTCTACTGACCCCTTTTCCTCAAACTAGTTTTTCATGAATTATGGTGCTATAATTATTACCCATGGAGAACAGTGTTGCCTACAAATGGCAGGTTTTAAGTTATTTTCCTTAAACCACAGAAACCAACTACTGCTCATGCTTGATATTTTTGAAGTATAGTTTTATTAAAGACAAATTTAGCTAAACAAAGACTAAGACATCACTGTTATGCAATAACACTTGTGTGCAATATGTACCTAGTTAAATGTACATATTGCCAGTTATTACTGGCTTCCTTCTTTGTTTGACAAGTGAAATGCTGTAACAAGACTCTGTAAGTATCTCTGTGCAATATATAATTGTACCTCTGTTATCTAGCTTCTACCACACTACATTCTACATGTTACACTTTATTTTATAAATACTGCTGCTGCTGCTACTACTACTTTTCTACCCGAATGTGTACTTTGTAAATTGAAATAATCTTTATTATGAATGTGTTTTATAAATTGTAATAACAGTTGATTTTTCATTTTACATTTCATGCGAATTTCTTATCAATACCTGGTGCACACTTACCAGACATTCGGTTGGCCTCATTGATCATAAATAACTAATTTAAATGGACAGCCTTTGCAAAGCCAAAACAAAATAAATTGTGCAAATATTGATGATAGCTGTCTCGGCAGCTAATGTGTATTAGCTTGACTATACATTAGCACAACCTGTATTTGGCAAACATTTATTATTTTTACACTGTATTTATCATTTATTATAACCCCACCATTTACCTAACGTGTCTGAATTAGTATAGTCCTATCGCTATCATGTTGGTTAATAAAACGCGCCACCAAACTCCACTTACATATTTGACAATTTACTCGGTGTTTCTGGCATGGCGTCGGGAAAACATGTTTTTTAAGAGATTTGCCTCCATTATATGCAATAGAAGAACATACTGCACACAGATGTTTCGACATGGAACAATATATTTCCAAATGATATCTATGTTGCGATTAATTTGACGTTTTAATCCTGCTCCGTCTACACCTTTCACTTTTACGCTGGTGTTAATTAATTACTAGTGGAACAGGACTCGATGTAAGGCGGGGCGTTATAAATCAAAATCAAATAAAACTATGGCTTTTTTGTGTGCTGAATGCATGCCGAAACGAAGAAAAGATTCTGAGCATTTGTTTGAGGTCTGTAGTAATGTCGTGTAAAGTGTGCCTTCTTGCCAATAATCATGACTACCTTAAATTGGTACATGTTTGTCTTGCGTTTGGCTAGGACCCAGCTAGCTAACGTTACAACTGTGCAGAGCACATCGCAGGCACAGGGTAAAGTCCTGCGTAATGAAGTGTCATCCTTTCCGAGATAAATCTGTCCATAGCTATCAATAAAATAAATAATAACAAACCTGCACGAGCTGTCATGGCACGGGATGTGAGGTCTCATGAGCGTGATGACAACTGCTTCTCTGGTTTGTTTACTTCCCGTATCATGACGTATGTTAGAATGAAAAAAGCCTCCCCGTTGCTCCAAACCAACCGCAGTGCTTTAGAAACTCGAAAGATTAGGTTTAAAGATAAACAAAAGAAAAAATAGAACCTAAAATGATGACCTATGTCCGTTTAAAAAGATAAATGACAGATAGTTGTATTGACATTCAACAACTACAGCTCCCATGATGCTTTGTTGGCGGCTGAGGTTCATGGGATATGTTGTTCAATGATAAGAAAATGGTCATACACACATCACTCACTGTACAAGTCAGATTTGAAAAAAATATCCGGTCATAAAGGCTTTTATCATCTTTTACCAGCTTTGATAACCATATTAATGCATCCATAAATATAATATATTATTCTGAAATGGGCCAATTTGCATAATGAGTACTTTTACTTTTGGTACTTTACGTATATTTTGATGCTAATACTTTTATACTTTTACTTGAGGAACATTTTTGATTGCACAACCTTTACTTGTAACTGAGCCCCCTTGGTATGGCATTCAATAACTACCATAAAGAGTATAAAAGAAGAAATCAGTCACATATGCAGAAAAAAAGGACAAAAGTGGACAAAAGTCAATTTGAATAAAAATAAAAGTCAATTTGAATAAAATATTTCCTCATTCTTTTACTTTTGTCACTTTCAATTTCCATAACAGTAGTTTTTCTGCCTGCATAAGCTTTAAACACAAAACCATTTCAATGTCAGCTGCTGCTGTCTGGAAAATAAAACTTGGCTTCTTTTTTTTGTCTTCTTGCTTTTGCTTTTTTTCCTACAGCCTATAAAAGCTGTTTATTTGCCATTCTCTGCTGACAGATTAAGATTAAGTTAGATGAGTGCTTTAATCTGGCAAAAAGACTACCCAGGTAAGAAGTTAAATCAATTTGAATGTATTATTTGTAATGGCAAAAAATGTTACGTTTTTAAGTTTAAATTAAGTTTCACATTTTTAGATACCAGTACATTTTCACTTTCAGGTCAGATATTAAAAAGAGTGAAGATGGAGGAAATGAGGTATGCTAGTGACTAGTATACCCTCACTAATCTGATTTGTTCAGTGTGGTTGACTCTTGAGCCGGTGTGGGAACATTTTTCTGGAAGACCTGAGGAGCCACTCAGTCCCTCATTAGAATTACGTTGTGTGGGATTTCACACATACCATGCGTCCGGGTTTTCCAGGCTTTTTATGGATGGAGAGACAAAGACTAGAAAGTTGAGTTTTAGCAGGGACTCAGTCATTTCTCCTCAGTCATGCATAGGCTTATGACAACTTACAAGACATTACCTTTGTCAAAGGTGAGTGGAACACAGAGATAGTCCTGTCCGAACTAGGAGAATTTCTCACCCATTTAAGATGATTTGCGTATGATATGATTGGTCGCTTTTGAACCAAATTCTAAGAATTTAGAATTTTCTAAGAAAAAAAACAGTTTCAAGTGAACACATTTACAGTACTACTATGAGATTTGTATCTAGTCATTGCTTTGACAGTACTTCCTGAACATTTATCCACTTAACTTGTAACATGTCTGTCTTTGTTAGGCTTCCTCTAATAGTGTAAGTATCAGAAGGAAGAAGTGGAGTACCATTCTCAAGATGATCCCTCACATGGCACTATGCAAATTATGTAAGTACTAATTAAACTGCTATTACATTACATTAATAGTGTATTGTATATATTTTACAATTATTATTGTGAAGGTGCAATAGGAATCAACGATTGGTCATACATCCTTAGTTCTGCTAGAGCTGTGCTGTGTGTTGTGTTTGTGAGCTCAGGATTAAGGAAAGGAAACTGGAAGTTGGACGCTTTGTTTCTTTTTTCAGTGCAAGCTGTTAAATTCTGACTTTTACAGCATGGAAGTATTGTTCCATTTCTGAATTTGCCTCATGATTTTTTGAATTCACTTGAATTCACGGTTTATTGTTCCATCAGTTCCTCTGGTTCTCATCGGGCTTGTGGTGTTCGCTGTGAGTGGGATCTTTGGAGACCCTCTGTATGAGTGCCTACAAGACACAGACTACAGTGAGCTTCTGGACATTGTGGATAAAGGTCTGCCTCCCACTAAGACACCTCGTCACATAGCAATCGTCGGCGGGGGCATCGCTGGACTGACTGCTGCAAAGATCTTAGAAGATGCCGGACATAAGGTAAAACAAAGACCTTTGCTGGAAATGATTTGGATAACTTACATTTTTCTGAGGGGATAGATAGCCTGGTGATGATACCTGGAATATGGGTTGAGAAGAAGTGTATTCAATAGTTGTTTATGTGGACCAAAAGGTGACCATAATAGAAGCCAGTAACCGTATTGGAGGACGTGTGGAGACCTTCAGGAATAATAGAGAGGGCTGGTATGCAGAAATTGGCGCCATGAGGATCCCCAGCTTTCATAAGTGAGTACAGTGATGACCGGGGCGTGTCTTACAACTGTCTGGCACGCCATAACTTGATAGTGACATAATAATGTTGAAGGCACTTTGTTTCATCAGCAAAAGACTTAAACCTAACCCTAACCCACTATCCCCAACAATGTATAGATAAAATATGTAATTCATATTTGCAATTACTCTCTGCTACAGAAAAATACCAAGCAAGTGTCAACTATGATAAAGTTATACTTTACGTAAAAGAATATGTTATATTAAATGGTTTATAATTTTTCTTTGAGTTACTTTTTTTAATGGTTCAATTTAAGCCCACCACACAAAGGTCAAGTTCTCAAGAAGAACCTAATTTAGTACCTTACTCAAGTACACTTGAGTATACGTGTAATACTTGTATGTTTACACTTCAAAATGAAATTATTTTGAATTCACTAGATTTACTTAACATCTGTCAATATCTCATTTATGGTTATTTATAATTTCCTGATAGCTAATAAGTTGTTGATGAATGGATTCTGGTCTGGAATATGATGAATGGATAGACTTTATCATGACGTTTCTGTGCAACAACCTCTGAAAACCTTCTGTGAAATCCACGTTCCCCACTGTACACACGCATCCAAGTAGAAGCTTTAAAAATGGCGGACAAATAACTATATGTTCTATGTACTTCATCTACAACTGATCTTGCCACAAAATAATAATGTTAAAATTGTCTTACAAGTACAACATATTTAATATGAAGTATCTATTCCCCAGAATCCTGCTTTCCTTTGTCTCCAAATTACAAATTTCACTTAACCCCTTCATCCAAGACGACATCAACACCTACTATTTGATCAATGGAGTGCTGCAGAAGACCACTGCTGTGGAAAACAACCCTGGTGTGCTCAACTATAGCTTGAAAGAAAGTGAGAGGGGGAAGTCCGCTGCTCAACTCTTCAGTGAGACACTCTGGAAGGTCTGTACACATCCCAACCCTTAAAGTCATCGTTACTACCTTTGGACACATTTGTTTTTTAATTGCACAACGACATTAATGTGTTTTTTTCACTATTTAAATCCGTGCATAGGTTAAGCATGACCTCAATGCCATTGGCTGCAGTGCCATGTTGGATAAATATGATTCCTACACAACAAAGGTAAAGATGATTCATTTTGACATTGTCACATATGCCACAGTTTAAATCTGAATGAAAAATCACATGAGACATGTTCCACTGCTGACAGGAATATCTGGTGAAGGAGGGCAACCTGAGTCGTGGAGCCTTGAGGATGATCGGGGACATCCTGAATGAAAACAGCCTCTTCTACACATCACTCATAGAGATGCTGTACATACAGTCCGACATCAATGACAACACTGAGTGAGAACTAATCATTTTAAAGTTTTCAGACTTAGCATTGGCTCACCGGTGGTTGTTAGACGTAGTAGAGTATCTCAGCAGGAGCCGGAATAGCTTTTTTAAGGGTCTCTCAAGGATGCCATTTATATACTATCCCCTTTTAGGTATGAACTTGTAGCTATACAATGAATTATCATCTCAATATGCACCTCCCCTCTGCTTTTTACTGCTTTGCTTTATAGTGAGTTTAAGCTGATTGGAAATAAATGAACCAAACTAAACAGTAACAGCAAAAGTGTAATGTATAAACAATACAATGTGCTGGAATACAGAGGTGGGAGAAGTACTCAGATATTGAACTTGAGTAAAAGTAGAAGTACCAGAGTGTAGGAATACTCTGTTACAAGTAAAAGTCCTGCTTTCAAAATGTTGCTCAAGTAAAAGTACAAAAGTATCAGCATCAAAATATGCTTAACCCTTGTGTTGTGTTCAAAAGCTGTTCCGTTCATGGTGCTCGCGGGTCAATTTTGACCCAGGATTTATTTCAGTCCAAAACGCAAAAAAATAATGACTATCATCCAATATTGTTTTAATTACATCATTCATAACTAACTTATTATGCATTCATAACCGTACAATCCTGTTGTAATTTTATTTTATGGACCCAAAAGTTTAAACACATTACACCACATTATTGCACACGTGAATGTGTGTGTTCAGGTTCAAGTGTTAGTGTACATATTCTTTTAGAAAGGTCGAGTTCCCGTGGGGGGAGGGGGCCAGAGGGAGGGGAGACCAGGTGCATGTTGCGAAAAATTATTGTTACAGTGGATGAAGGGGGTGGGGGTGGGGTGTCTAAAGACAAAGATGAATCTTGATTGGGCCAAATTTGACTCCGGGTCCATTTCAGAATAATATATATTAAATGTTTTGATTATAATTATTGGTGCATTAAAGTGTTCTCAAAGCTGGTAAAGGTGCAGCTAGTTTTAATGACTTTGTATACTGCAGGGTAGCTTGTGAGTTTACTCCAGGTCTAACTAAAGTCTGATTTAAGTGTTGAATATCTTTCAAATCATTGATCAAAATCTGCGAAGTAACTAAAGGTGTTAAATAAATGTACTGCAGTAAAAGTACTCGATTTACCTCTGAATTGTATAGGAGCATAAGTACAAAGTAGCATAAAATGGAAATACTCAAGTAAAGCACAAGTATCTCAAAATGTTACTTAAGTACAGTACTTGAGTAAATCTACTTAGTTACTTCTCTCCTCTGCTGGAGTAAGCTATAATTTTCCCCAGACCTGAGGACACCTTTAGAATCAGGTGATAACTTTCTGTGAGTTGTCATTATGAGGGCATTTCATGAATTAAGATATGTATTATTGCAGCTTTAATGACGAACTGTGATTAAACATATTTATATTTCCCAGGTACTTCGAAGTGACAGATGGTTTTGAACACCTGCCGCAGGCTTTCCAACGGGTGTTAAATGCCACGGTCCTGTTGAACTCCAAGGTCAAGCTGATCAATCAAACAGGCGGCAGTAACGTGACAGTAACGTACCAGGACCGGGGCAACACAGGTTCCCTGATCAGCATGACAGCGGACTATGTCCTGGTTACCACCACAGCCAAGGCTGCCATCTTCATTGACTTCCAGCCGCCTCTCTCCGGGGACAAGACGGAGGCCCTGCGCTCGGTTCATTACACCAGCTCCACCAAGGTGGTCCTCAGCTTCAGGGAGCGCTTCTGGGAGAAAGAGGGCATCAGAGGAGGGAAGAGTGTCACGGACCTGCCTTCTCGCTTCATCTACTACCCCAGCCACAGCTTCCCCGGCACCGCCGCAGGGGCCCTCCTGGCGTCCTACACCTGCTCCGACGACTCCACCCTCTTCCAAGGGATGAGCGAGGAGGATCTCATGGCTGTGGTCTTGGAAGACCTGGTGAAGATCCACGGAGAGGACATCAGGCCTCTGTGGACAGGGGGGCTGGTGAAGAAGTGGGGCTTGGATCCTTACAGTTTGGGAGCCTTCGCCTTGTTCACACCCTACCAGGGACACTACGCCAGAGAACTGTTCCAGAGTGAGGGCCGCGTGCACTTTGCAGGAGAACACACAGCCGCGCCGCATGGCTGGATAGAGACTGCCATGAAGTCTGCACTCAGGGCAGCTAGAAATATCAATGGCCTAACAGTTTAGTTTTATGTGTAGCATATATTTAGCTTACATTTCTTCCTTACTGATCAATCTTATAGGATGTGCCTGTTGTGTTGGTTAAGCAGTATAACTTGTAAACACTGATGTATAAGTGTGTATCCACCTGATATGATGTCAGGTACATTTTAGGTACATCTTTTGATCAGCAGTATAAGGTCTTTCTATTGGCAAGTCCAACATTTGCATGAATACGGTTAAATTGTTATCCTGTACAAGGCTTTAGACTGCAACTAACGGAACGTGGTGGAACTGCATTTTTAGTGGTGAATGTTGGGATTTGAAACACTTGGTTAGATTGAAGCAGGTTTCGAAATACAGCATGGTTTTGGTTAAAATAAGTATGTTCTTTGGGTCCCTTAAGTTATGTATATGTTAAGTTTATTATTGTATTATCTAATAATAATAACTATGGCCATATGAGTTTGGTGGGGCTTTACTAATGCATGGTCTATGTTGTGTTTTAGAGAATATTTAATCATTTTATTACTGAATTAGAGCTGAAAGTTAACTCTGTTTTCAGTCAACTTTTAAATTGTCTAACTCAAATATCAAAGTAAAAAAGGTCAGTTAAATGTTCAATTTTCCCCCGAAACAAATAGTTTTAAATGCACAAAAATCAAAGAGCAGATGTTTGGTATGTTGTTTGAACGGTGACTCAAGGATTCATTTGTTTATTTATTTTCTAATTAATTGAAATAGTAAAATTTGCATTTGTTCTGGAAAACCTTAACAATAATAAATGTTGTTCCTGTAGCAATTTTTTTAAATGTTTTATTTCATTTAAGCTACTTTGTATACTGTATTTCAGTTACTTTATTTGACTGAAGAAATTAAAACGTTTTTTTGAATAAAGTACTCTAAATAAAATGTGCTTTGAGAAAATGTGTAAATATCCAAGATAAAGCGGATGACTTCTGAGATATCTTATAGGTATAACATATGACAGACTCCCATTGTGTAGATGATATGTTACCATCATGGAAACTTATAAACAGACTATTGATTAGATATTAGATCGATTTCCCATGAAGGCTTCAAATAAACTAGTTAAAACAAGTTGTTGTGTAAATTCAGACAGCAATGGTTTTCTACTGAATGAACACTTAAAGATCTGCTCAAATGGTAATTACGTTTTTTGTTTTATGCTGACACGTTTCTAACCCACTGTGTTGTTAAGATGCATGACACGGGCCCTTTGTCAACCCTTTAAGAGGGTATAACACTGACATAAGGGTACAAAACAAACTGTGTAATGCTTAGCCATTTAATGCATGCATTAATGTGTATCATAACTTACTGTTGCTAAATGTGAGTAATTATATACTGTGTTTTATGATATTAGATGAAGTTTTATTGCAACAATAACAAAGCCATGTGACATAGATTTTTTTAAGTCAATATTTGGTATTCTCTTAACAGTAAATCTAACAAAGCCGACGTCTAATGCACAAGTACTGCAGCAACAAGAGATTCTAGACTGCATACTGTTGGGTACTTTAAGATTAATTTCATATCATACTGGCCCATGTTGTTTTTCTTTGTATTACAAAGCATTATATACTTTACTGTATTAATTAGCAACATGTATTTATAGTTGTATTCTGTCAGGGTAACTCCAACATGGAATATTCATGAATGCCTTGATGCGTTTCACAATTTATTTATCATTTAATAAACATGTATATGAAAACAATGTTGTTGTGGGTGTCTATTTCTGAAAAAGGAAAAACTTCTCATACGTTTTATATCCTTGTACAATGATATTACTTTAGCTCCTCTGAAGTGAAAAATCCAACTTGACACTGAACCAAGTTAACACAGTTTTGATTGGGAAAGTTCCATTTTGTTAATGACATAAGGATCATAAACATTTGACTAATGTCACACGACATGACCTCATTTCAAACAGGTACATCTTGCAGCTACAGCCATTCAGAGTTTCCATGTAATCTTCCAGAAGCAGCATTCGAAAGCATATGCAGTAAAAAACATGTCTTCTTCACATTATCTTCCATAAGAATGTTTGAAACACTAAATATTTTATTGATGTCATTAGACAGTCCGACTGGCATCTTAAGTCCATTATTAATGAGCACCCTTCTGCACCATCTGTGTGAAGCGGTTGGTGATGGTCAGGGTGGTGTCGATGAATCGCTCCACACAGCTCACCAGGCACGTCTCCGTCCGGTTGTCCAGCTTGGAGCCCGGACTGTCCACACACTTGTCCCAGCAGACGTCAGTGAAGGTGTGCACCTGAAAGAAATATAAAAAAGTAGTTCAACAGCTGATATGAACTATAAGGGGGGCAGCTGTGGCTCAGGGGAGGGTCTACCAATCAGAAGTTCAGTGGTTCGATCGCCATAGCCTTCAGTCAACATGTCAAAGTGACCTCAGTCAAGACAAATAACCCCAAATTGCTCCCTTAGGCATGGCTACGTGTATGCAGATTGTTGTACAGGAGCGTGTTAGTCTGATAAAAAGACTTCAGAAGGATGGTCTTGTTGTGTATCATCACTACTTTGAACAGCACTTAAGGCATCCAGAAGACATCCTTCATTATGGCAGACCAGATTTTTTACTGGGTCATTATTATTATTTGTTAAAGGGGGGCTTAACACCTAGCCCGTATGAAACAAACTCTGGTGTGTTTGCCTTTTTGGTGAATTCTTTGAGCTATGTAAATATATAAAAATAGCTATTACATAAGGTATCAAAAAAAGATCATTTTAGAATAGTCTTACTGCGTGGGATATGGTTTAAGCAGGGATAATTCAGATATATACTAGTTTAGGGGTATTTTACAGTTGTTCCCACTTTCCCAGACTTATAACTGTTTTAGCACATTTATATGCATTTTCTGAAGTTAAGTCAAACAGCAAAATGAGGCTATGCTGGCTCTTTGATTTGGTGTCTATGGGATTAATAACATTATCATGATCCAATACGCATTCAGGAAAGGAGTACTAAGTAATAAGAAACAACATACTTAGAAAAACTGCTGTTGTAAATCACTTGATAATATAACAGTGTAATGTCAATTCAGTCACATTCACAGCAGACATGTTCTTACTGTGGTCCTTACAGTAGCTGTACAGTTGTATTAGCCGTTCATTCGTTCACCCATGTCAAACTGAATTTCAAAACTCTATTACTCTAGTCATTTTGAAATGATATTATCTTTAATATTTGACACTTGCTAAGCGGTGGGACCCGAAGAAAAGAAACCTTGAATAGTAATACGTGTTAAGAGAAGTACTTTTCCTAACAGAGAGTTGCCCTGCTGCATGTGGCCTCCCCGTATCAGATGAACTGGAGATGTGTTAGCATGGTTAGCATACACACCTGGGCCTGGAACTGCGCCTTCTGCTGCTCTATCGCGATCATACGCTGCAGCTCCGCCGCCTCGGCTTTGTCCGACGCACTGAAATTTTCAAAATTGTCCATTGCGTTTTCAAATAGTTACAGGACGAGTCTGTATTCCTGTTGACAAGAAGCTTCTGAGCTGAGGTGACCTTCGGTTTCACCGCAAGTGAGCGCTGCTGCGTGTCTGACACCACAGATCTACAAACCGTGGGATGCGCTACACAGAGTGGCGCCTGCTCTCTGAGTCATTTGTAAATATGCGTGCAAAATCAGCAGGAAGTGACGCATGCAAAGATGTTTTACAATGAACAGGATCCGCCTCTGAAGAAAGAAACTGTGACCAGAAGCATTTTCAATCAACCTACTCCTTCACAGATTTTTCATTCGGGTCAATTCTTTACAAATTAGACCAATTATACTGGGGTGGCCAGGCTGGGGCCAGTTATTTTATGAGAGGGGCACAATAAATGCGTGTTAAAAAGACAAAGACAGTATAAAGTAATTGCGTAAAATGAACATAAAATACAGTAATTGGTATTTGATTCTATACAGTTATTTATTTCAGTAACTTTAAGTTAAAGTGCTTTGTTTCAGTAAAAACATTGTTTCAGTAGCTATATTTTTTATTTACAGTATTTGTTTTAGTAACTTTAAGTTACCAAACTTAAAGTGTACCGCTCTAAGGGGTCCGACTAGAATGCTGAGTTAGCGCTATAGCAAATAAATAGTAATATTGTGAACCTGTCACTTGGAGAGGGGCCACAGGGGGGTTACAGGTCAGGGTTAGGGGGGCACTGGTCCCTGTTAACCTCCCCCTCCCCAGAACCGCCCCTGTACATATCTCACAAGCAACCTTTAGAATTTAGAATATTTGTCATTATTTTATTTGAATCATTTGTATTTTTCCAATGGGTGCTCACTTGCTGTATACTCGATATATATTGTATCAAAGTTGGAGGTAAAAAGTGTCAACTCAAAAGCGTTGTGATGCTCAGTCCATGTCAGACAAGACCTTTGAGGTTAAATAAATATAATGCAGAGCCTCTCTTTGCGCATGGATGAATACACTTCTAGGTAGGAATTAATGAATGTATTTACATGAGAAATTGTATTATGACTTACTATATTGTATTGTATTGTTTTATTGTATTTGTATTGTCTTTTCTGTTGTATCTTAATTCACTTTATTTATATTTGTATTTTACACTCTATCTTGTCATTTCATTATTTTCCGGTAATTTTATTGTTTAAAATGTTGTTGTTTGTTTTGGTAAAGTCCACTGAGACAGACATGTTTTGTGATATTGGGCTATATAAATAAACTTTGATTTGATTTGATATTATAAATGAATGCATTTATAAAACCAAACAGAATCCAATATTAAAAAACACATTGTAGAAATTAAGTCAGTGAATAATTACATTTATTTCACTTTCTTTTTCATCATTATTTTAACTTGTTTTGTTTTTTGTGCTTGACAGGATTTCAAACGTAAACCTAATTTTGTAGTTTTGCACAGAGCGGACTGTATTTACACCCCTTTAAACCATTATATCATGTGAGACTTTTGGGATTATGTAAACCCTAAAGACTAAGTTTGATTTGAATGAGGGGCCCCAGTGCTGCATGATCTTCTGAAAAAAAGGACGTGTCCATGATCACCTCAGTCCTCTAACATCTTTGTCCTGGCGACTCAACAACTACATCCGGGTAACTGTGGTGACCTTGGTTGGTTCATCATCATGGCGGCTATTGTCAGGTTGAGTTCTGTGTGTCGCAGAGGAGTCAAACGTGAGTACTTCTGCCTGTTTTCACTGTGTCTGTCTTTTTTTAAACATATATGCTTACTATAGTGTATTAGTCTGATAGCAGGGCTATTTGAGAGACGGGAGGTCGAACAGTCGCTATGTACGAACACATAATGTCTGGCTAATATTGTTACTTTCAAGTTCAAGCCATAAGTTACCAAGCACGCCTTTATTGTAATGTTAAGTTTATTCTTCTCCACATCACTGGTTAGCGCCAGTTATTGGCTATGACAATGTCTTAAACAGTATTGTGCACTGAGGGGGAATTGAAGTTTGCTACCATGATGACATCAGATGTCCATGACGTTATTACGCAGACCTGCACCCCAAACCCTACTTAAAGTTGTACTAACTATAAGTTAACACGCTTATTGATCCACTTACATATAAGGTAAAACTTTCCGACAAACCTTTGATAAGATAACACGACTCTGTTTTCAATTCGGCATATATAAGATAAACAAAAAAGCTTTAGGTATATTACTTATTCTACATAAGTAAAAGTTCATCTGAGGTTAAGACTGCTCGCCACCGCCCTCCTTTGACTGTCTTGTTACCAAGTGTGAACATTTTCTTTTTGGAAGCCAGTTTCGTTTTTACCACGTTCTTTGTTTATTTTATTTGAACCTATCTCTAATGGAAACACATTAACAAACATTATTTCAGAAACTTAAAGCAAACATTTTATAACTTTATAGTTTGGACCCTAAATCAGTTTTAATGCTGCTAGAGACAAAATTAGGTTAATATAATAATTTATTTAACATAGATGTACATGACTTACTAATTTTTGTTCGTTTTTTATTATTCTAGTAAATGGACAGAACAGTTCATTATGTTATAATAGTTGTTTTTATCTTAAAAGATGTGTTGTGTGCTGAGCTGAAATGCATTACATGAAATACTTTATAGCTGTGTATCATGATTTATTGGTTTACAGTTTATGCTGTGGTTAGATTTCCATATTTTTGTTCATTTGATAAAATAAAAAAATGTTGTGATCTTTTCTCTCTTCAGCTCTGTTCTACCAAGGCACTCTGTTGGCCAGGCCACTGGTTGTACCACACAACTACCAGGAGCAGCCCCACCAGCTGACAGCAAGGATCCATGCGTCACAGGCTCTGAACGGTCAGTGTTGACAGATGGATATATGCAGTGAAACATGAAGAATACACAGGGAGTTTAATACACAACTGAGGTAAACCTCGATATATATCGCAAACCAATAACATAAAATTAGTACTGGTTTTCTGCCATTCATCACATTGTTATGCGCAAAATTCAATAATGAATTCAAAAGTAGTATTTTTTGTAAATCTCAACTTCAACATGAATTAATGTAATCAAATCAAATATAAAACCAAAGTTATTTGCCACTGCCAGGGCATTTACGTTTTATCTAGTTTATTTTAGAGAAACAAGTTACCCTCAGAGTCCAGTGGTAATAAAATTCAACTTTCAGTGGTTACAAAATACTCTGGCTCTATCAACTCCGCCGTCTGGAAGAGATTTTAAATGTCCATGTAAGAGTTCGGTACCTTTCTCCATTTTCACTATGATCGGGTTAATGTGAGCGCTGCAGCAGTCTAAGGCCCGCCCCAAATGCTCTCATTGGTTGAGACACGTGATGACGCCCATCCTAAGCCGATACTGATCAACATCCCACCCCTCTTGTGACCCATGGTTTGTCTATATCAGTGTTTCTCAAACTTTTTCATACCAAGGACCACTTAACCAATGAAAAAACACTCGCGGACCACCTAACTCCACAAATATCCAAAATCACATCGTTTTTCTGGAACAGATTACAAATCGCCTGAAAATGGTACAAACAAGTGGCAACATGTGTGATGAAGGTGTTGCGCTGGGCTATATCATGCAATCCAAAGTGAAACTTAAGCTCGCTCCATTGCGGAGATATTCCCGCGAGAGTGCGGAAAACTTAAATGTATTAATTTATTTCAAATGTGAAATTTTACCAATATACTCACGGACCACTAGGGGGCGCTCACGGACCACCAGTGGTCCGCAGACCACACTTTGAGATGCACTGCAGCCAGTGAGCAACGGACTTTCAAAATAATAATAGCAATAAAAAGAAAACTGTTTAATGCGCAGAGAAATATTTTTGAATGAATGCGTTAATGCGATAATAACACGTTAACTTGCCCAGCCCTACATCAAATAAACAGAAATGACCACTTGTTGAATCGAAACCAGTGCCACTGTTTCGTGAACAAGCTAACGCCATCACCTGCACTTTGTCAACCTTGTAAATGAGAACTCATTTAACCAAGTAATGCTTTGTCCAAAGGTTATCTGATAAAATGGTCAGAGTCCAGCACATTATGATACATGCGGAGAATGGACCAAAATTAATACCACTGAACAAGTAAAGGTGTCTAACTTGTGTCAAATGAAATCATTTTGATACCTCTCTTCATCTGGGTTTGCCTTTTTATTACATTTTATTTGAATGTGTTGCTTTTCTGTAGAGCAGGGGTCATCACCTACATGTGTCAAAGGGCCAGAATTGAACAAATACTCACTATAGGTTGGACTTTCAAATGATTAAGACATTTTTTATTTATGCCTAGCTGAGCTCTAATTGTTCAATATTTTAATGTATTACTAAACTTAAGTAATTTTTTTAGGAACAGACTCTTTAAAAAAAGTGTGACATCAATAATGATTACATTTTTGACATTAAAAGCGCTCTGCCAAAGAGGCAACGCACGGAGGAATGTGATGACTAAAATGTATAATTACCGAAATGTAATTACACAGTTCACTCCTTAACTGTAGGTTGTGCTGGTTTAAACAAAGCAGGTACAACAGACTGACTACAATGCACATGTGAAGGAACACGTAGCAGGGCACCGTATGTATTCATTTAGTATTTTCTGTGGTCCAGTGTCATTGCAGTTTTTGAATTCATTATTATTCTTCAGGGTGGATGTGGCACTCGGCCCAGTTGACGACCACTGCTTAATAGTGATGTGTTTATGTCTCTCTAAACTAGCAGGGTGCAGTTTTTCTGGTTTGACCATAGACTGTATATATAAAAGGTTTGACCTGAAAGCAGGTGGCTGACGGCCTTTCTGATGTAGGTCTGGTGTTTTGTGGGTCATTTATAGCACCCTAAATACTCGAGTGGTGGCAGTAATCTGACACCTGGTTCATGCAGAACTGATTATTGCTAACAGGTTTTACCACTCTGACCCACTATTCGGGTTAGGAGGTCAGACAGAAGTTCGGAGAAATCCATCTGTCAAATACCAAAGTGCCGCTCAGCTTCGCCCGATTCTTAATCGTGTTTACCAAGACTTTGTTAATTTAATACACCAGGCTTATTTTAAGGAAACACATTTTTTAAATTGGGTTGATAACTTCTTTACACTAGATACTGAAGTGTTATTGAAACGTTAAAGGAAATGGCTATCGTGTGTCATATAGGCACGAGCATCCCTCATTTTTTTGAATTCAGAACACTACAATTGTTACCAAGTTGTTACAAAACTTTTTGAAGACTATCCAAAATGTGTTTGCAGCATCAAGAATCAAAAAGTGTCACGTGTCACATTCTTTGGATTATGTGCTTTGATATAAACTACACCAACAAATATAATTTAACAAGTTTCTTTGGTACACTCCTTTACAGCCGTGAGGACACTACTGTTTTTGCCTTTTGGCCACAGATACTGAGGTCTGCTGTTTGTTTCCCTCTACAGCGGGCTCTGGCTCCAAAGCCGCCTCTCTGCACTGGACAGGAGAGCGAGTGGTGAGCATCCTGCTGCTGGCCCTGGGACCCGCAGCCTATTTCAGCCCCTGTCCTGCCGTCGACTACTCCCTGGCTGCTGCCCTGACCCTGCATGGACACTGGTGAGACAGGCAAACACTAACCCAAACCTTGGTGGCATTATTTGTGAGGATGAAAGTTGGCAATTGCTTTCATTAATACCCAGATTGCAGTTTTAAAACCGTAAAAGTTTTGACCCAAAGTGTAACATATTGAATAAACACCATACTCTCCATTTCTAACTAAGCCCCCGATAAGTGAGCCAGGCGTTGAAGCACATTTTTGTAGTGGCCAAACGTTAGTACTCAATGAGCCCTTATTTAAATAATAAGGTCCTTAAAGTCTTAATGTGCTAAATGCCAAATTGAGTTATTTTTCATCATTCATTTATTTGACTGTGCCAAGATTGGGCGTGAAGCAGCGGCTCGGAGGCGGGCTTAATTTTGTTATTATTATTTAAATTCTGTTCTATTTTATCTTATTTTTTACCTTGTGTGAATCATGTTTTTCACTCTGACCCTGTTGCTGCTATAAACGCCTGAATTTCCCCACGGGGATAAATAAAGTTCCATCTTATCTCATTAAGGATAAGATGGAGGAGAGAGCATGCTCTATGGGCTTCAGAATATCCAGGGAAGATTCCATCAACATCCAAGTATTTTGGTTCTCGAGAGTCGAGACGTGTTGGCTTCATGCACCACTGAGCGATTCTTTAAGAGTGAACGGGAGCTGACCTCTAACGCTGTATCTACCTCTCTTTACACGTCCATGCTTCTAGCCCAAAACTTTGAAATGACATAGTTTCACTTCCTGCTGACTTGGCAATTACACACCAAAGATCGGGTTTGGCCAGTCTTGTATATCTCTGTAAATTGCTCTATTGACAGTCTGTTACCAACTTATTAGGTGCAAACATCCTACTTTCATGAAGATTATAATGTTTAGTTTTTGATAATACATTTGAAAGTAGTTATTTTAGGGCCTGAAAGGGTGTTTCTGACATTGAACAGCTGAAGCCTCCAGAGGGACCAGTCACTGAGTGGATCATAGGCTTCCCTTATCCTGGGAAAAGGTGACGGGTAAATCCCTTCGTCTCGAGGTTCACAGGGAATTGTAGTCGAATGCTAATGGGGTATTAATTCGACTTGTCAGCATCCCGGTCACAGCCCTCCTCACCTCTGTGGTCATACACCAGCAGATTGGGATTTAACACAAATAGAGCGTATGGGGAGTTGGAATGAAAGTTTCTTTGAACCCTCCACAAACTTATTTCCCAAACGTCTCTACCCAGGTCATAGAATTAGCTTGCTCACTGACAGGACAAAATGCAAACGTTATGCCATGGGGCTTTGTTGAGGGGGGGTTCAGCCATCCTGCCTCGGCTGTCAGCAGCTATTAATTCAGCCTCGATTAGGCCTGGCTTTGTTTGCAGACTTGAGAGGGTGGCTTTAGCTTAGCGTCGCAGCGATGTGTTCTTCCGTCAGTTTGAGCGCCGACTTAACAGCCTGGCAGGTGTAGGCCACAAATCCCAGTCATGAGTAGTGATAAGTCAAGCAATGCGTTCCTCCAAGGGTCCTGCCAAGTCCTCTGTGTCCAAAACCAGTTAACCTGATGCTGCGATGGGCATTGTTGAAGGCCCGGGATGAAGCATGGGAAGGTTGGAAAGGTTCCTCTTTTTTGGCTAGTACATGTAGGCTGTGCCTGACAGGATTATACAGCACTAAGGAATGTTGGAACTGAATGCCTTTAATTAGACATTAGGCAATTTCATCTAAGGAGGTAGAGGCCTGGCCAATTCATCAACCAAGCTCTCATATCAAATCTATGTTATTTATTAAAATAATTAAATAAAATCTTTGACGGGAAAGCCTTTGTGCATAAAGCATCAATTATAAATCCCAAGGTGCATTGGGCTCAAAACATTGAATTACCAAGCTCTGCTACTTGGACCATTATCTGGTGGAAGTTGAAGACAACACATTTTACATCTGCAGCTTATATCAATTTACTCTTAATGTACTCTAAACTGTGCACATTTATCTGTTCCTAACGGCAACAACAAAGTGTCTTAAATTAGCTATTGTATTGCTTTGCATCTCTGACGTGCCGTAGCAATGGAGGATGAAGTCTCATAAGTATAGACCAGGGGAGTCAAACTCAATTTCATGGCGGGCCACATCAGCATTATGGTTGCCCTTGTAATGGAAAACCTCTGGAGCAATGGAGTCATAACACAATGGAACACGGGAGAGCTGGAACTTGATTGCAAACAGCTGAAGGTTTATTTGAAGTTACAGCCGGAGAATTGACAAAGATATTTGCTGCAGCCACGAGGTGACGCAGAGGTTTCCCAAACCAATTCTGAAGAATCTTTCCCCTAGTCAGAGATTTTAACTAGTTCAGAAATAATAAATAAACATTCTTCATACTAAGACTAAACAAGCAGGGCAATAAAACTGTTTCTGCAAAACTTAAGGGACTTGCACATCTGATATGCTGGACCTCCAGGTGTCCCTGGACAATACATCTTGTGTGAGCTTATGATTTAACTGTCAATCGAAAGAGACAGAGCTGCCTCTATGTGAGAGAGATAACAGCAACTCTACAAGGCTACATGCCTGAGCCATGAGAAACGAGAAACAGAGATTAAAGAATGAGGATCTAGGTCAAAGAATGAGGATCTAGGTCAAAGGATGAGGAACTAGGTCAAACGCTAGCACCTAAGCAAACATTTTGTAATATTCCGTCCCAGTAGTTGGCATCGCTAGGGCTCCCTCGGCAAAAAGCCAGCGCCATTTTTCAATCGGATTTTGACACTTAGACGTTTTGTCCAGGACAATCTCCACATATTAACAGCACATTTATATATAAAGTGAAATGCAATTGAAGCTAAATGCAATCTCCAAAAGCAAATGGCTAAAGTAATTAGCTATCAACAAACTTACGTAATGTTATAAAAAGTGTTGCCTACTAAAACTGCGTTTGCTTGTGTTTGTCTCTAGGGGTATCGGGCAGATATTAACAGACTACGTTCATGGGGACGCAAAGATCAAGATTGCCAACGCCGGCCTCTTCCTCCTGTCCACGGTCACCTTCGCCGGTCTCTGCTACTTCAACTACAACGACGTGGGCCTCTGCAAAGCCATCGCCCTGCTCTGGAGCAAATGAGTTAACTGTGGAAGCTTGGAGGACCGAGACACCGGGAGAAGAGAAATCTTGTCCTGGCTGATTGTAAAAAATTGAAGGTGTTTTATGTAAATTCTTATAAATATATCATGTTGACAATATGACAGTGATTCACAGGTGTGTAACTGTAATTAACGTCGATCAATTCAGGCTTGGTCTCTGTGTTAAGTTTTCCGTCAACAACTGGCATCCATTATCTCTTCTAAAATGTGGGAGATATTCAGATTTTTTTGTTCAATGTGGACTTCTAGCAACGTTCCCCTGTAGATTTTCATCATAAGCAACAACATGTCTGACTCTACAAATAGGAGCTACCAGTTTCCTTGCATGTAATCGTTATATTTACTGGGTACATGCATAAACTGCTACAACTTCAATTAAGTCTTACACAAAAGTGCTGTCTGTTCGGGTCTTGTATGTTGCTCATTTGTTAAATGTATTTTGTTTCATTCACAATGTGTACATACTACCTTTTGCTCAAACTCATCAGGGATAGCATAGCAGATCCGCGCGCCCTCCACACTAACCCCCCCACGAGGAAGATCCACCTACTGTTTCTTTTGTTGCTACACTCTTAGCCTTTCCCTCACCTTGAGTACTCGAGTTTCACTGTGTGCTGATGACAGACCGCTGTTTGCAGATCTCCAGCTGTTTGTTTTTGTTGAGAGCAGACTGCCTTTGCTTTCATTAGCTAACTGCTGCCCTGTTGAAGGTTCATGAAAGATAGGCAAGAACGGAAGTGCATCCTTAAATCAAGCCAATCCCTCATGTGTATCACCAGCACAATGGCTTTAACGTTTTGGCAGCGTACAAAAGTATAATTCACACATGGTTTCTGTAATGAACAAAAGCACGTAGCATTACCGCGCCTGTAACTTCATTTGTTGAGTCGTACTTCATGTACAGTATGGATTACAAACCCCTTCCACTGTAAGTGAGCAAACGACAAAATAAAAACATGTCGAACTTCAAAAATATTTCATACAAATGTATTGATGGCAGTTGTATTTATTTATTACCTCTTGGGGGGAAAAAGAAAAACCTAATTTCAGTGTTCCTTCATCAATGTGAGCCTATATAAGATTCAATATGGCTGACTAATCAAACTCCTTGCATGCAGCTATTTATTCCAGCATTAATCTTTTGTACTGCTTGTATGGGTGTCGCCGGTTGTGTTGGCTTTAAAACCGGTTTGAACTTCAATTGGTTGTCTCAATGCTCACGCAGTAAATGTTTCTGAGAGCTTACACGTTTTGTCTTGGTCTGTTTGATTCTTCCAAATTGTCCATTTGTAATTTCTGTTCAATTTTTGTTCAACTTTTCAGATTATACGCACAAAATGCGATGTGGCAAGAAAAATGCACTGTTCCTGCCTCAGCAAAATAAAGTTTGCTTTACAGATGTTTTCATATTTTGACATTTTATGACCTAACAATATATACAATGACAGTAGAGTACAAAAGTTATGGAACCATATTATAAAACATTCTGATGTAATTTATAATAAAAAAAACATACTTCATTTGATATTGTAATCACACATTAATTACAATACAATCAATTTATACTCCGGCAGAAACGAATGCAGTAAACAAGCAGGTCGTATCAAAGGCACATCATTTATTGAGTCCATAACATTACACTGTGATGCATCAACCAAACTGTTCAATAGTACATCAATAAACTCAAGCTATTAATATAATGCAACAAACCAAATGCGTGTCTTTGGGGGAAATGCCATTATGATATAAAAACAGATTTAAAATGTTTTGAAATAAAAGAATTCAGTTATTCAATAAGAAATATGTCTTAATATAACACTAAGAAAATCCATGTTCAAATACTATTTCAGAATTTCCTAAATTATTTTTGATTTCGATATTAAAAACAATATTTATCATGATTATTTTAATATGTCTTTGTGGTTTGATACTTTAAGACTTGTGGGTCCCTTATGCTTAAAAGATAAGCTGTTATTACATTATTAAGTTCTCAAAAACAAGGTAAAGTGTATGTAACAGCACATAGGAAAAACAATTACTGCAGGTAGTCCCCAAAGCCATTTACCCTTAATGAGACAATCAGGGTGGATTTTTTATGATTACATTATGAGATCGCTTTAGGGGGTATTACTATGCACATGCCAGTCACACTTATAATCCAGTTCCCCGCTCGTCTTTAGGACCAGTTTATTCAAGTGGTTTGCATCGGGCGCAAATGCCAGGTATTTAGTCGGGAACATGGAGGACCGAAACTTGTACATCTTAGATCCTTGGCTTTCTTCCATGTAGAACAATTTGCTGCAGGTACTTTCATCAATCTTCTTTGGAAGCTCCTTTGGAAGATCCTTCAATTGAAAGAGACACAGCAAACCTGATTTAGTTATGCATTCAGTTAGTTGAATAGAGTTGGCAGAATGAAAAGCTGAAGGAGTATGGGATAAATGTTAAGGGAAATTATCATTTGTAAATCAATTACTCTCCCAGTGTTCCTGTTTTTCTTGACGGAAATTCATTTTTTGTCGCCTTACCATTTGAAACACTACCAACGAAGGCAGCGGTCATTTTTAAAGTAATTTTACTTTTTGTACTTTAAGAATATTCCTATGCCAATATGTATGTACTTCTTACGTTTGATTTCAATTGCTGGACTTTTACTTATAACAGAGCATTTTTACACTTTAGTATTGCTACTTTTACTTACTGTGAGTAACAGATCTAAGTACTTGTTTCATCCCTGGAACAACAAATGAAACCTGATCACAGTCAAGGAAGAGAGTGGATCTTCACCACACATTGTAAATAACTGTAAATTATTTGTGAATACTCACAATTTTTTCAGGATAAATACTATCCTGTTTGCAGCACACCACCATTTTATGGTCACCGAGACTCGCATACAGCATTATTGGCACTCCTTTTGGTCCCCCATCAGTCTCCGGTCCCATCTCAAGGTAAGTCTGGATTTTAAAGTTGCAGTCTAAAAAGTAAAACCAGAGGGCAAGAAGCAAGAGGAAACAGCAGCACACTGTGAATGATGGAGGATCGTTGTTATAGAAACACAAGGATTGACATCTTTGAGAATACTTTCACAGTATGAACTAATGTATTATGTTTTTTATAGGCTTTCTACGGCTAAGCCGACGATGTCCAACTCTACATTTCAACAAAATCCATCACCACCAACTGCCTCACTGAAACAAAATCCTGGATGTAAAATAACTTCCTCAAACTCGACTGTGATAAATCAGACATGCTCATCACCAAAAACAATCATAACCTCTCCATCACCCTCGATATTTCCACTCTGTCTCCCTCCCCACACATCTGCAACCTCTGAGTCATTTTCGACAGCAACCTCTTGAAAACCATATTAAGCACATCACCAAAACTGCCTTCTTCCATCTCAAAAAGATATCCCGTCTCCGGCCATCACTCTCCTTCTCTGCTCCACTCTTGCAACTATGGTCTCTCTGGAACTCACTCCCCGAACACATCCGTGACTGCCTTTAATCTCAACAAGTACAATATACTTAAAACATCAAAAGAAATAAAATAGTGCAAGTAAAATGCATAAATAATTAAACTATATACAGTACATGTACATGTTTTATTGAGTCAAGTAAATACTGTGTCGTGGAATAAAACAGACCCTGAAGATAGCAACACAAGGGCTCCCTAGACAAAAAGGCATGTTGCAGGAAAAAGGATCTGTGGCTAATGCGCATTTATGAAACATTTTGTTCAGCAGGATAATCCCACATATTAACACTACTTTGGGATTTTTCACAGCATAATTGCAATCGGCAGAAGTAAAAAGCTAACCCTATGATTCGAACTACATCACAGTCGCATCACTTGAGGTCAAAGACGATCTAATTTAGTCACCTGTTAGCAACCGCTGTTCTTAAAGTGGTCAAATGCTAACTCATTTCCAGTTTTTAGGACTCATTCCTGCACCACTCACACAATATAAATATAAATGTAGACTGGAAACAGATTGTGTTTTATGCATTCAGTCTTTTGTTTCACAGTTTTGTGTGAATAAAGCTTCTTCTGCACACATTGCGTTTAATATTAGGGTGTTTGAACTAGGGTTGCAAAGGGGCGGAACATTTCCGGTAAGTTTCCGGTAAATTTCCATGGGAAATTAAGCTGGGGAATTTTGGAAATATTCCATATTGTTTTTTTTTTGTTTTAATTATTTTATTGAACAATCATTTGTTTCATTGAAGAACAAAAACATGAATGTTGAGTTAAATATTACTTCTAGAAATCATCTGTGCATGTGATGGAGGAATGCACAGTGCCTGTAGGGGGTGTGGTCTCAATAGCCATGCAGTAAGCAGTGTGCTATGTGCATGTGATTGAGGAATGGCATGGATATTCAAGTGTACTTGAATGGCATATGTTTGTTTTAGTCAAGATTATGCTAAAATATACTTTCCCCAACTATATTTAAGTTCCCTATGAAGAGCCAACCTTCAATTTTGAAAATTCCCAGTTTATTCCCGTTTATTCCCTTAAAGTCCCATTAATTCCCATGGAAAGTTTCCATCTTTGAAAATTCCCGTAATTTTGCAACCCTAGTTTGAACTAATGTAAGACATCTGGCATACATTTGTCGTCTTTTATGGCTGACCGCAGGAATGTTACTCATATCTAATTCGAGGAGGGTTCAGCTCTTCACAGCTGGTCCTGGTTAGCAGTATATCCTCATAGTATTCACTGTATTTCCATGAGTCCTGTTAGCCAGTAGGAGCCAACAAATATTCACTCTCTGTTCCAAGAGTAAGAACTAAACATGGAGAAGCAGCATTTAGCTTTTATGCCCCGACTATCTGGAACAAACTCCCTGAATCCTGCAGGTCCGCTGCAACTCTTAATACTTTTAAATCCAGACTAAAACTTATATTTTTGTCGCTGCATTTGAGTGAGCTGTTTATATCCACACTGCAGCATGGTTTTTATTCATGTATTCTATACCTGTTGTGTTTATTTTATTATCTTTGCTTTTTAATGCCTTTTTTTAATTGCCATTTTATAATGTGTTTATTCTTAGATGTCTTTTATTTTAATTTTTAAAGCACTTTGAATTGCCGTGTGCTGAAAGGTGCTATATAAATAAACTTGCCTTGCCTTGCCTTGCCTTGCCTTGCCACCATGAAGCGTTTTGGAAGAAAGTTCATTTGTACTTATATTTCCAGATACTTGTTTCTAAAGGCTGTAAGTGTCCATATAGATGCTAGGTTGATATTTTTGCAGTTGTAAATGAAAATGGATCCCTGTTTATAAAGGTTGGATTAAAGTACAATATGTTGGTGTGTTGGTTGCATCTTACCAGGCTGCTGTAGCTGAGTCACGTCTAAGTTTTCCACTACAAACTGACTTTCATCAATGAGCAGGAATTGGTTGAAATTGCTTTGGACCCAGCGTATTTTGGGTTCCTGCCGTGACTTTGTGAAACAATCTTCAGCAAAATCTTCACCCATCTCTTTGAGAGAAAAACATGTTGTAACAGCAGCAACATCATACAGTTGAAAAGGAATGCAATGTGGACTGTGTATTCAAAAAAAAAAAACTACACAAGAATTTTCTCACCTGGTGTTTCTGTCATGTTTTTGGTAGAAATAGAAAAGGGGAACAGAAAAATATTAGATTTCAGGATTTATTTAGAAACATAAAAACGAAAGCGATTATATCAAAAATGATTATGAATATAACCAAATATTTTAAACCATATAAAAGTAGCAAGTCTACTGAGAAAGAATAAAATCACATTTACCTTGAAAGTAGAAGGCATCATCACAGGTATCCACAAAAGTAACATGGGAGTAGTCACAGGACTCCATCGGGAAGACTTGGTAAAAAAAAATGTCTGTATGTTACAATTGTGTTTTCTTTTCTACACATGGTGGTTTAAGATGTAAGTGCAAGATAAGAGAGCGGAAACATTTAATCAAACAACCAAATGTTGTTTCAACACAATTCTTCAGAACAGATTTACTGCTTTTTATAGAGGAAGTCACTTCAGTTAATAAAATTAGTTCTACCTTTTCCAGCATGATAAATACATCAGCACATTAATAATTGTACTCATCAATAACTGGCATACTTGTAGCCTATGTGTGTAGTCAGGGTTCGAGTTATAAACTGAGCTCTAAGGGGGTCTTTAAAACGCACGCACGCACTCACACACACACACACACACACACACACACACATACACAGCAGCAGCCCTCTACTTGCTACAAACTTAAATATGAACAGGTTAAACTACGCATAACACATCATCTCTGCTCGCGCAGCACGCTCACAGGCATAGATTGCGCAATAATGTATTGCGGACCTTGAAGGTGCAGTGCAGGCATATTGTCATTCAAGAGATGCGTAGTTCTTTTGGAAAACATGTTTTTCATTTATCCTATTTACCTCGTTAACGTAGATAATACTCATTAAATTGACACATGCATTATTTGTGATTAAAATAATGGTTGTTGGTAATGTATTAGCGACCCCCACAGATGTATGATTTCACTGCGTCCGTGGGAGCTCAGACCCCTCCTTGTGGGAGCTCAGCTCCCATTGGCTCCCACATAACTCGAACCCTGTGTGTAGTGATAGCGTAACAAACCTTTGAAGATGCAGTGTGCTCTCAGACAGTGTGTATAACCCCCTGTAGATAAAGACGAAAAACAGACATTAAAAAAATGGTCAAATAAAATAATTCCTTCCTGCCAAAACGTCGAGCTAAAGCCCCTCAACATATCAGCACGTCACCTGAGTCAGACTCGCCGCACCCTGCTGCTCTGGAAGTGTTGAACAAACTGCTCCCGCGCTGTGTCTGCGAGTGTTTATGGAGCCTGCGAGTGTTTATGGAGCCTGCAAGTGTTTATGGAGCCAGATTTGGGTCAATATTCTAGCGTGCAAAACAAGCTACTCACGAGCGGAAAATGTGCTTTTACACGCGCATAAAATGACCCTCGCGCGCAGATTAAACCCCCGAGAGAGACAGCCCTCTTGCTCGCTCGCGGGAGTGTCAGCCTCACTCGCTCGCGGAGTCTGTCTGCGCGCGCGTGAAAAGTTTCTGACACTTTGGGGCGGAACCACTGGACTTTGATTGACAGCTGCCAGGAAGCCCGGAGTCGCCAGGTTTGATAAATGCCTGAACTACCAAGAGCCGTGGAGTGACAGCAGCAAGATCAGTTGGACGAGATTGAATGGAAAAGTTGTCCATAAAAAACTATTATATTCGTAAAGTGTACAACTAATATATATATATATATGTATATATATATCAATTAATTTTATATAAAACAATATATTTTTGAGTGGGCTGTATCTGTCGAAAACTGCTAGCTGTCTGCTGTACGCACCTCCCTTACGAAAATGAACTATAGTATTACTATAGTATACTATAAGAGTTGTATAGTGTCCTATAGTAAGTTTGTAGTGTTCTATAGTATTTTTTTCACCAGCTATCGTATTACTATAGTTTTTTTCTGTAGTGCCATTTTATTAGCTATAGTAGCCCTATCATATTTCAATAGTAATACTATGTATCTAGATCTTTGTAGTATTCCTATATTATTTTAAATAGTATAACTATAGTATAATATATCGTGTTTCTGTAGTTGTTTTTTGAACACACTATAGAACACTCCTAGTAATAGCATGATATTGTCATAGTGAATGCATATTATTACTATAGTGTTTGTAAAAGTATTACTATAGTGTTTCTTTTTGGTATTTCCGTATTAAGACTATATTATTTCAAATAGTACTACTATAGTATAATATATAGTGTTGCTGTAGTTGTTTTTTGAACACACTATAGAACACTATAGTAATAGTATGATATTGTCATAATGAATGCATATTATTACTATAGTGTTTGTAAAAGTATTACACTCCTAGAATTAATGTGTCATTTTTTTTAACACACTGCTGTGTCAAAGGCAATTCAACACATTCAGTGTCATTTCTGAACCATTTTACACACACATGTGTGTTTCTCAATTTCGAGGACGCTTGCTTGGTAGCACATGTCTTCCGAGTCACTTGCTTCATAAGCGAGGCAAGAATCCTTCCTAGCCGAGAAGGGTCCAGCTGCAGCCGCAGCCGGTGGAGGTCGAACTCACCTGTAGGAAGTTGTAGGAAGTTGTACTTCCAAATATGGTCAGAAGAGAGAGCGCCCAACACGTGAGACGCTGACGCAAGGATATTTACTGAGACATGGAGGTTTACTATGGGCTCAGAACTATGGGCTCAGATTCAGAACAGTCTCATAATACACACATGCACAAAGAACGATTCACACTTGTATTTCATGATCCGCAAAAGTATTCACACTTGTATTTCCGGATCCACACTTTTTCAATGCACACATAAATGTGTTCCGTTTCATATAGGCCTACATGTAAATAAAATCCAAATACAGAAAAAGTTTTACATATGTATTTTTGATCCTCACATATTTGTTTTCCGTTTGAAAACTCTGAACCTGCAAACACAAACCGCTTTCTGTGCACGGATCGCTGTGCGCATTCGTGTGTGGGTTTTTTGAGACTCCACTGACGGTCACCCGATTCGTACTTGTAATGTCTTCTATCTATAGCCAATCAGATGCCTCCTCAATTCTAAGCCAATCACATGAGCGCGCCCCCACGAGGGTATCATGTCTTGCATTCATGACGTAGCGCTTCATGTACGCATTTTGCGCTGTCCGGAGCTGACAGGTCCATGGAGCCGGCCTGCAGTCGCTAATCTCAGGACACCTCCACTCACATTGCCACTTTCTGAACAGGAAATGCACGCAAATACAAGCGTTTATATTATTAAGGTACAGCGCCACTTTCCGTGGGTGCTAGACAGTGAACTGTCAACGGGGGGGTAGCCTCGCTGCGGGGAAACGGTGGACCTCTGTCGCCTGTCAAAGCAACTTCAGATGGCCAGTCCGCCCCTGCCGGTACCGAAGTGGGCCGATCGGAGTGGCCCAACCGGCCCACTTCGGTACGTCCTGATGGCCAGTCCGCCACTGCTTCGGCATACAGTATAAGTGCTGCACGGCCAGATACGGCTCGAGAAGCTGACTCAGATGAATGACGCGAGTAAACACAGCTGAAAGCCGGCATGAAACTCGAGCGATTATTCGCATCGCGTCCGGTGTAAACGCACCATTATTACAAGTATTATATCATTATATAATTACAAAAATAAAATCGCCACTCTCAGTACAGCGCCACTTTCCGAACAGGTAATGCACGCAAATAAAATATTTTATATTATTATTAATAATAATATATATATATAAATAAAAACATCTTGTATTTTAGTTACACCCGCGATTGATTCATTTTGTAAACATTGGACCTTGATACCGTCCACATAGCTATAGTGAAATAATATAATCGAAAACATTAAGCCTCTTTGATTTAATAATCGGAGCTGAAACCTCTCTGCCATCTCATATAACACACACTTCCTTATTTATCTTTGAATAATAATACCGTAAAAATAAAGACGACTATACTACGGTCCTTCGGTCCTGAGATTAGCGCCTGCAGGCAGGCTCCATGGACCTGTCAGCTCCGGACAGCGCAAAATGCGTACATGAAGCGCTACGTCATGAACGCAAGAAATTATCCCCTTGTGGGGGCGCGCTCATGTGATTGGCTTAGAATGAAGGAGACATCTGATTGGCTATAGATAGAAGACATTACAAGTACGAATCGGGTGACCGTCGGTGGAGTCTCAAAAAACCCACACACGAATGCGCACAGCGATCCGTGCACAGAAAGCGGTTTGTGTTTGCAGGTTCAGAGGTTTCAAACGGAAAACAAATATGTGAGGATCAAAAATACATATTGTAACCCACTGGATTGTTACAATAGTTGTTATGTGTTTCCACACGGACCCGGTTGAGGGGAACACACACCAGAGCAGGCATGCTGATGAAGCCAGAGTGTAAATGTTATGCTACGTTCTATGTAAAAGTTTAATAAAGTGTAAGCAGCTAAAAGTGCTTCAACCGTCCATTCTTGTAATATGAGGGGCAAGAAGGAAACATGGTGGCAGCGGAAATTGGAAACTTGGAAGTAAGAGAGCAGTACAAAAGAAGAAAAAGAAAACGAACTTTTGCTGTGCAGCTAACCAGCTAGCCTGTAGCTAATAACAAGCAGTGTGCTGGGGAAGACGCTCGTCGGTCGGCCATGGAAGGTTTGAAACCCCCATCAACATTGTGTTTGGACTCTGGCAATCTTGCAAAGTCATGGAAATCATGGAAAGAGGAGTTTACACTTTACTTGGAGCTTTCTTTGCCAGAGGCAGAAGAACCAATGAAGGTGAAATTGTTCTACTACCTGATTGGAGAGACTGGTCGAGAACTTTGTGAAACTCTGATGAGTGATGTGACTACAGCCAGGAGGACAGTGAAGAACATCACTGAAAAATTCGATGGACATTGCAACCCCAAGGTAAATGAAACAGTGGAGAGATATCGTTTTTTCGTGAGAAATCAAGGACAGGATGAAAACATTGATACATATGTCACTGATCTAAGAATGTTAGCCAACACATGCAACTTTGGACAAATAAGAGACTCACTCATACGTGATAGAATAATATGTGGCATTATGGATTCAGGACTGAGAGAGAGATTGCTCAGGGAGGACAACCTGACATTGGACAACTGCCTACAGTTGTGCAGGGCTACAGAACTGTCACGTGAAAATAGTAGAACCCTTGCAAGACATACAGTGGAGGAGGTGCACATGATGAAACAGACAGCATGGCAGGATAAGAACACAAACACAGTTTCATGCAAATTCTGTGGTATTACACATGAAAGGGACAAGAACAAGTGTCCAGCCTTTGGAAAGCGCTGCAAAAAATGTGGTAAAGAAAATCATTTTGCTGTCAAATGTAAAACCACACAGGATAAAGACAAGAGAGGAAGACAAGTACACCAAGTGACTGAACAGGACAGTGAGGAATATGAGGACGTCTTGAGTGTCACCACTACAGAGATACTGACAGTGACTGGTAAAGAGGCCGGGGATGACAAAGCCAAGAACAGCCAGCTTTTCACAGGGATGCTAATCGGCAAGGAGCTGGTGAAGTTTCAGATAGACTGTGGAGCTAGCTGTAATGTCATCCCTGTGAATCTATTGAGTCCTGAAACTCAGCTGGAGAGCACTAAGACAGTGCTGGTAATGTACAACAAGACCAGGCTGCATCCACTAGGCAAATGCAAGGTGAAGGTGAGAAACCCAAGGAACCAAAAACAGTACCGCCTGGAGTTTGAGGTGGTGAATGAGGACTGTAGACTACCACTGTTGGGAAAGAAGGCAAGCGAAGCCATGAAACTCATTAAAGTACAGTATGAGAACATACTAGCTATTGACAGTATTGTCACTGAAGTGAAATCAGCCCACGGTGGTCTACACATGCAACAAATACAGAAGGAGTACAGTGATGTGTTCACAGGTGACGGCTGCCTGGAAGGAGAGTACAAGATCGAGATCGACGAGAGGGTGGAGCCGGTGAAACTTCCCAAACGACGAGTCCCGGTTGCCATGATGACTCCTCTCAAGTTAGAGCTGCAGGATCTACAAAGGAGAGAGATCATCACACCTGTGGAGAAAAGCACAGACTGGATAAGTAGTCTTGTCACAGTGCAGAAACCTAATGGCAAGCCAAGAATATGTATTGATCCAAGACCACTGAACAAGGCTCTAAAGCGGAGCCATTTCCCACTTCCTACCATTGATGACATCCTTCCAGACCTGTCGAGAGCGAAGGTGTTCACAGTCTGTGATGTCAAACATGGCTTTTGGCATGTGAAATTGGAGGAGGAGTCAAGCTATCTAACAACATTT
This sequence comes from Dissostichus eleginoides, assembly GCA_031216635.1. NCBI lineage: Eukaryota > Metazoa > Chordata > Actinopteri > Perciformes > Nototheniidae > Dissostichus > Dissostichus eleginoides. Next base: position 9,016,577 of record CM062268.1, on the reverse strand, counting down.
GCTACACCGTTTGGCAGATTTAGGTGGCTCAAGATGCCTATGGGAATCAGCCCAGCACCTGAGATTTTCCAGCGGATGCTGACTCAAGCACTGGAGGGTCTGCCAGGCATCTACATCATAGCTGATGACGTATTGATCACAGGAGAAGGTGACACACAAGAAAAGGCCTTCAAAGACCATGATGATAAATTGAGACAGTTTCTAAGCAGATGCAGAGAAAAGAATATCAAACTGAATGCAGAGAAATTCAGGTTGAGGCAGCAGGAGGTGCCATATATTGGACACCTGCTGACAGCAGATGGACTGAAAATTGACCCCGAGAAGATCAGGGCAGTGAGAGACATGCCAAGACCAACTGACGTGAAGGGTGTACAGAGACTGATGGGCATGGTAAATTATCTCTCTAAATTCTACAAACACCTGTCAGATGACTGTGAGATTGTGAGACAGCTCACACACAAGGAAAATATGTGGGAATGGACAGAAATGCACGAAGAAGCATTCAGCAGGCTCAAGGACAATATAGCCAAAACACCAGTACTGAAGTACTATGACCCACAAGAGGAACTGACATTGCAGTGTGATGCTTCAGAAACGGGGCTGGGAGCAGCACTGACTCAAAAAGGGAAACCTGTAGCATTCGGGAGCAGAGCACTGACACCAACCGAAAGGGGCTATGCCCAAATAGAAAAAGAATGTTAGCTATTGTCTATGGCATGGAAAAGTTCCATCAATACACTTATGGCCGGAAAGTGACAGTACAGAGTGACCATAAGCCGTTGGAGAACATTGTCAAGAAGCCACTGTTAAGTGCACCAAAGAGACTCCAACGTATGTTGCTCAGACTTCAGAGATATGATTTGGATGTGATTTATGTCCCAGGTCGTGACATGTTACTTGCAGATACATTGAGTAGAGCATACTTACCAGAGAGCTCATCTGCAGGAACAGTGGAAGTTGAGATTGAGACGGTCAATATGGTGGCCTACTTGCCTATCTCTGAAGAGAGACTGAGCACAATCCGCTCTGCTACACAAGGAGACAAAACGCTACAGACACTTAGCAACACCATTCAGAAGGGATGGCCTAAACATAAGAAAGACACACCGATAGATATTATGCACTACTACTCATTCCAGGAGGAACTGAGTATACAGGATGACATCATCTTCAGAGGGGAGAGAGCTGTCATCCCATATTCACTACAAAGGGACATCACCCGCCGGATCCACTCCTCTCACCTGGGTGTGGAGGCATGCCTCAGGCGTGCGAGAGAATGTGTCTACTGGCCGGGAATGAATGAACAGATAAAAACATTCATAGTGAAATGTGACATTTGCAGATCAGTTGACACGAAACAACAAAAAGAGACACTACATCCACATGAGGTACCAGGCAGACCATGGGCCAAGGTTGGTACAGATTTGTTTACCTTTAACGATAAGAACTACCTCATTACAGTGGACTACTATTCCAACTTTTGGGAAGTTGACTACCTACCTGATACAAAGTCAAGTACTGTAATTAGGAAGCTGAAAGCTCACTTTTCCCGTCAGGGGATTCCGCTTATTCTTTTTTCAGACAATGGGCCCCAGTATTCGTCCCAAGAGTTCCAGCGTTTCAGTCGGCTGTGGGAGTTCGAGCACAAAACGTCGTCTCCTGGATACCCACAGAGCAACGGGAAGGCCGAGTCTGCTGTGAAAACTGCAAAACGACTGATGCTGAAAGCTAGGCAGGGACAGGACCCGTACCTGGCTATGTTGGATCACCGCAACACACCTACTCAAGGACTGACTACAAGCCCGGCTCAGGGACTGCTTAGCAGGAGGACCAGAACTCTACTACCTACTCGGGACAGTCTCCTACAACCCGAGGTGAAACAGACAACACAAGAGCGGATTGACAGGCAGGAGAAACAAGCCACATACTACAACAGGACAGCTAAGGACATGGACATGCTCAAACAGGGAGACCGGGTTAGAGTTCAGCCTTACGAACCACACACGATCTGGAGGACGGCTACTGTGGTGGAGCCTGTTGACCACAGGTCCTACACGGTGCAGCTGGAGAATGGAGGTGTTCTAAGGAGGAATCGACGTCACCTGAGACGGGACCAGGGCACAGTACCGAGTGTGACAGCCCGTACGGTGACTGTTGACACTCACACGACTCCAGAAACTGTTACAACCCCTGACAGAGTCATGTGTGACACACAACAGACTGTGACTACCAGAGCTGGCCGACCAGTTGTTAGGCCACAGTACTTGCAGGACTATGCACACTGATATGGGGTCACTGATGTGATGTGACTCAAGGTCTTTGGGGGGACTGAGGGCAAACACAGAACTTTGGGGGGGATTTAAAAGAAAAAAGAAAAAGAAAAATGTTGAGTGAAAATTGTATTTTGAAATTTGTATTTAAAAAAAATAATAAGTGATTTTGTACCTACACTTAAAAAGAAAAAGAAAAAGGATGTTACAATAGTTGTTATGTGTTTCCACACGGACCCGGTTGAGGGGAACACACACCAGAGCAGGCATGCTGATGAAGCCAGAGTGTAAATGTTATGCTACGTTCTATGTAAAAGTTTAATAAAGTGTAAGCAGCTAAAAGTGCTTCAACCGTCCATTCTTGTAATATGAGGGGCAAGAAGGAAACATGGATAAACCAAGGTTACAAGGTTCTTGTATTTTGTTTGTTAATAATTTATTATTTATTTAGTTATTTTATAGTATATTTTAGTTTAATGGTCAACTTTTAAGACAAAGCTCATTGGTTCATAACGCAATCATGATTGCAGTTGGACTAAAATCCGCCAAGTCCCGCCTCCTCACTCAGGTTAGTGAGGGCACGTTGAAGACGTGTGTGTGAGGGAGCAGCGTCACGCTGGAAGAACGGAGACACTTGTGATCATTATATGCACAAAACAGCGCAAATTAAGAGTTTTACCGGGACGTCGGTGGACCAATCTCTGGGGCTTTCGTTGGAGGTTGGAGCTGCCTTGGAAAGCGGGACTTTTGATTGTTATTGTATTTTCCTCGGCAGGGTTTTTATGATACCCTTGGATAAGAAGATTCTGGATTTTCTGGATTCTGGATTGTGGACTCTGGATTTTCTCCCTGACGAGGGGGATGGCGAGCTACCAATGATAACCTGAACACCTCATCTTTCCGCTACCAGTGGTAGGATTTTGAGAGGACCTTACAGGAACTGAACAAAGAACTATTTTCTTTTGGGGGTTTATTTTATTTTATTTGGGGTGCACCCAAGTGTCAAGCGCTTTAAAATCAATTGGAATTATTTAGAATAATGTTGTTTATTCCCTGTGCCAATATATATATTTTTTTCTTTATAAAATCTCAGTAGTCACTTCATTCACTCTGGTGTTCGACTTCATTTATTACCCATCCTTTAAGAACCTGGAATACTGGTCCAGTTTTCACACATCTGACAGACTGGTTACAATATGTAAAACTTTTTTCTGTATTTTGGATTTCTCGGCACTACACGGATCACACTTGTGTGTGCATTGAAAAACACAAGTGTGGATCCGGAAATACAAGTGTGAATCCTTTTGCGGATCATGAAATACAAGTTTGAATCCTTCTGTGTGCATATGTGTATTATGAGACTGTTCTGAGCCCATAGTTATTGTCTCATTATACCGCACTGTGAATGAATTAAAAGTAAATATATAAGTCATCATGAACACATCTGTCCATCAGACAGAGGGCTGCTGTGCCTCCTGTCATCCTTTAATGGACGTCTCTTTAATATGACCGCTCAGAGGAGAGGAGTTTTCATTTCTCTAACCGCCTGCTGCTTCCCCTCCTCTCTCCTCGGCTCCCCTCCTCGGCTCCTCCGCTCGCATCTCCTGTGGGCGGGACTAAGACACGAGGATAGGAGTCGAGGAGGGGAAATCCCAGAAATGAGATACGGCCCCAGGGTGGCGGAAGTGAAAACAAAGGAGTCAAAGTTTTAGCGAAAATCGTATTCCTGTTCCACTTTCTCTGCCTAAAATTCCCGTTTTTGGTTCAAGCCTGATAAGCAATTTTCTCACACTTCGTAAACCAATTTTTACATTATAAAAAAAAGTATGGGTTGTCTTAAAGTAGTTGGAAATGTCTCTTTAAACTGTTTTTTTCTACTTCTCCTAGTTCTAATGTTGCATCTAGCAAAACGCGGTGGCTTGTTATTTTGGGAGAGACAAGGCGTTTTGAGGAAGTAGTTCGTTTATCAGATAGTTATTCATTACATTTTAAATGTTGACCTGTTCATATTTCCTTTTCCTCTCCTATTAACATATTAATCTGTATGCCACTAGAGGGCCCAACGAGCTAAGAAAAAAAAAGTCAGATATGTGATGGGATACAGTCTCTTTATAAATACATGGATACAGTGCTATTTTGAGGTAGTGTTGTGTTCTTTAATTCCAGGAAAGACAAACAACTTCTAAGTTTAACTATTTATTATAAGAGAGCAAAATATATATTACTACTTGGCCAAGGACTCCGTCACGTCATAGAAATCACAGGCAGCAAAGCTGTTGTCTGTAACCACTATTTCTATTCTATTATAAAGAGCCCCGAACTAGTGATGGCAGTTTGACACTGAAGCTTCGAACGGAGCTTCAACCCTGGACTTCCTTTTCCATAGAAGCAGTGATTCGAAGCTTGCTTCAAATCACGTGACATATGACGTCAGAAGCAGCAACTGCTTCAAACCACGTGACATGTGACGTCCGAACCAGCAACTGCTTCATTTCCTGAATGAATCAACTCACTGGTTCGCCGTCCAATCAGGTGATTCAATGCACTGCCTCGTCTCTATTCTGACAGGTTGAAACAGTTTCGAACTTGAGCGCTTCAACACTTTATAGCCGCTCTAAACAATGCGCAATGTGTGGGTTGTTGTCGTAGTTTGCGTTGTTGCTGTTGAGTTGTTGTTGGTATTGCATTTGAATTGGATCATTATAGAGCAAGCCAGGAAGAAAGATAGGTTGTTCTGGCTCGGGAAACACTTCAAAATGTGAAGTTGTGAACAAAAAGACAATTATGAGTAATATAAAAACAGTTTAATTGTTTAAAGAATAGATAGCCCAGTGGATAGAGCCGGCGGCCTGAATGCTGCGATGTCCTCCGCGCAGCTGGTTCAAAGATCGGAATAGATTAACCTTTAATCATTGCTTTTCAACTTTAATACTTTAATAACTGATAAAAGGCCGTCTCCGCCCAAAAAAATGTCCAGCACTCTCTAGTCTCTTCTCAATAACCCAATACACACAATTATCAATCTTTAATTGCAAATAGAACATGATATTCAGTCTTATTGTGTGTGCATCGAATATTTTTCAAGGCAAAGATACGTTAAACCCACTGCAGCCTTGCACTTCGCCAGGAGAGGTCGCTGTAACTGAAGCTTCGAGAAATGAACCTATTTCCGACACTATTGTCCAAGTGGTTCGATGCTTCATTCAAAGCTTCATTTTGCCATCACTACCCCGAACCTCGTGGGTCAATACATTTTATTACACAGGGCTTTGCCCATACATTTATGATTGGTTAAGACTAGATGGAAAGAAACCTTGGTTTAGACTTTGGCTCTCTCTCGTTGGTGTACACAGACTTAGACAAAAGTCTCTTGGCAGCACGATCTTCCAATCAGCATTCGGCCGGTATCAGTACCATATCGGCTCGGGGTCACATCCGTCGGGTCATATCCGTCGCTTACCAATGACGTCACACATTGGCTGTAGTACGGCACCTCAAGAGGGCCACCATACACGGTCAAATTCCGAACATTTAAACATAGCCTACACTTCATTCTTTACTTTGTCCGTTATTATATGTAGAAGATATTACTTTTTTCTCCGTCATGTTGTTTCCATAGGAACAACTTCAAACAGGAAGTTTAAGACATTTAAGACACTGCAACGAAAGTAACAAAAACAATGTAAAATCCTTTTCCGTTTTCACAGAACACAAATTGGGTTATTTACATAATTATGTTTACACTGTCGATTGTTATTTTTTAACATTCAAGCATTACAACGTAATTAAATCCCGAACATTTAAATATGAATATGGTGAAATACATTCTTAGAATAAGCGAGAAATTGATTTAACTCCTGTTTGACAATAACTGTGAATTTCTTTCCTTTTATTTAAAATTAGAAATCAAATTTGATCATACACCAGGGCGGGTCATACTCAGGTGCTAACAAGAATCTGAAGGAAATCCTAACATGGGGGTGTCTAAATGATGTGTTTTTTATGGGGAATTCAAATATGAGCTTATTTTTAGGATAACTCTAACCTACATTGTTTTGTATTTCTAAATTGGCAATTTGTCTACATGATGTGTTTTTTTATGGGGAATTCAAATATGAGCTTATTTTTAGGATAACTCTAACCTACATCGTTTTGTATTTCTAAATTGGCAATTTTTCTAAGTCCACAGCCAAGAAAATGTTATTTGCATGTCATTTTATTTACGAGTATGGAATTATGGAATTCTAACACTGGAGCTTGTTATTATTTAACTCGATCATTCTGCTTCAGTTTGTGGGCTACAGCCAGTTTATGTTAGCAGCACGTTTACAGCTTCATCCTCTGAACGTGTGTACTGTCTGTTCAAAAAACTGCAGGAACCCAGAACAGACAAAAAACATAACCCCCTTCACATCTCAACTATAGTAACAGGTCCCCGATATGACCAGTGATGATACCTGTATTAAGCACCTTGCAGATCGCTTCTCTGATTGTTTTATTGCACAATAAAATCATGTATATTAACTTTCTCTTCTATGCATTTCAGTTCTTCATCAACATTCCTTAATTAACACTTCGCTTTCCTGACACAGTTCCACTAACATACATTCACTGTCAGTTACCCTTTTCTGTGATAAACACATTTTTCACTTGAATTTCACATTCAGTAGACATTTATTGTACCTTAAAAACATTTTTCCACAGTATTAAATACTACTCTTCTAAAAACTTGAAAGTAGCATAGTAGCCCTTTAAACTGTCATGTCGAGCATTAACTGCAGGTCACTGAAATGCATAAACTGGAGAATAATTATGTTACAGGTATTACGGAAAACATATCCAAGTGTAACAAACATCCAGTATTAACCTTACTGTTTTTTACTAACAGTAACCAACTAATAATTTTCATAAAGTGCATATTTATTGAAAACTCACAATATATATATATATATATATATATATATATATATGTAATAAAACGTAATGCACAATGGTACACAGTATCCAAACTCTTTAGGCACTGGTCAGAGGCATTCATGTAAAGCAGATCACCAGAATCCAATACTGGTAAAAACGTTGCAGAGATCAAATGTTTCCTTGTCTGAAAGGAGAAACCTAATTTTAAAACAACATTTTCAGTGAGTGACTTGAAAGATAAGTTCTGATCAATAATAAAACCTAGATATGTGTATGTAGTGACCCTTTCAATGTCAATGTCAATCCCTTGAACAGTACAAATGTTGGGGAGAAAAGAAGTTAAGTTTTTGCCATTTGAGAATATCATGAGTTTGGAGTTGTCTGCATTTAATACTAACTTGAGTTGAGATAAATGGGATGGAATAACATCAAAGGCAGACTGGAGGAAATCAAGACTTTGCTCTATAGAAGAGGATGAACAATAAATAACAGTATCATCTGCATAAAAATGGAAAGCAGCATTTGATAAATGATTAGTCCTAATATGGAACCTTGGCGCACACCCTTTCAAATCAAATCAATCAAATCAAGTTTTATTTATATAGCACATTTATAAACGATTTTTGGTCGAGCCAAAGTGCTGTACAAATAATAAAAATACCCTACAGTAAAGACATTTTACAGCTAATACAACAGCACAGTTTGTTCAGAATATCAGTATGAGAAGAAAACGACACCCTCTGTCCTTAGACCCTCACATCGTACAAGGAAAAACTTCCGGAGAAAACCCACAGTTTAAAGGGAAAAATGGGAGAAACCTCGGGGAGAGCAACAGAGGAGGGATCCCTCTCCCAGGACGGACAGACGTGCAATAGATGCCACATTCTTTCCCTTGCATTTTTCATAAGAGATTTTTTGTCTCTGTTGTGCTATTTGGATGTTCTGGTAAATCTGAGAAAGACATGTAACAGTTATCATTTACAGTCCTTAACATACGCTTGCATTTTTTAGGAGTTATTATGTTTTAAATATTGCCATTTTATTCTCACCTTCGAGTGCAAATCTGCAATGGTTGCAGCCTTTGCCTCAAGCTGCTGTTCTGCCTCATCAGCAGGCACCAAAACAGAGGTATCATCCCCGTCATTGAGTGTAGCATTTATAACACCCGGGACGCGAGGGTGCCTCCCAAACTGGGCAAAATAGGGCGTGCACTTGGTTGACCTCTGAAAACATAAAAATTCCTTTTAGTATCTCTGTTGAGTATTGTTTCCATCTGCATTTGTTACAACATTGTACCTTCTTTGAGGTGTTAATGCTCGCCACAATGCCCCTCAGGTGTAAATCCCAGTCATTCTGGTCCTCTCCGCAGTACTTTGCAAGTGCTTTTTTGATGGTTTGGTTTGTGCGCTCATCTTGGCCATTGCACTGGGGATGGTACGCTGAAGTGATGCAGTGTTTTACACCCAGTGCATCGAAAACACCACGGTTGACCTGCAGATGGTTTAGTGTACACCAATTACCCTGAAAAATCGTATTAGATTGTTACACATAACACATACACTGTATTACATAGACTATTGTACCTCATTCACAAATTCCCGTCCTTGGTTGGTAATGATCTTCTCGACAAGCCCGAAATCGAGAAGAATATTTACGATCTTTTTTGAGACCTCAGCAGCTGTTTTGTGGTAGAGCGTTTTTGCTACCACCCACTTCGTGAAAAGATCAGTCGCTGTTAGAATGTATCTGCAATAAAAAATGCAGAATGTTGTAAATACATACAGAATCACTGTCAATTATTTCCTTTCTTTTTAAACCAGATTCTTCACGTTTACAACCTTTAAAGGAGGTTACACATGCTTCAGCCCATCATGATAGTACCTTTTGCCCTTAGCAGTGGTGGGAAGTGGGCCAATGAGATCCACACCAAGGACAGTCCATGACTAAAAGCAGTCCAAGAAATCCAGTGGCCTTGACAAGTTGCAAATAGGGTTTAGACGTAACAACTACAGTAATAGTGTGTATACTAATGAAAAGAAAAAGGAGAAACAAGCTGTGGAGTCCTTGCAATTTACTGAAAATGTTGGAATTGCAATATGATAAACCATTAGAGGTATGATCACTTTTGCACCAAAAAACACCATTAGATAAATAGATAGATATATACTTTATTGATCCCTAAAAGTAAAGGGAAACATATTATATGAGATATAAACAATATAAAAGATTAAGGATAATTTAAATGTTCTAAAAAACTACAAAATACTTCAGTTAGGCCTAGTAAGTAGCAGGAATATGTGCTTACACAACAGGAGCAAAATCATGATGATGTCACATGTACAGGGGGTTTATACCTCATAATAAAAACGTATGTTCGTGACTTAACCATGGTCTTATTCTAACTGTTACTTACATTTGATCAGGTATTTTTTTGAAGCCTTCCTAATTGCCGCCTTCCTTGCATCAGGATGTTTAGCGGCGATGGTGAGATCATGGTAATCACCACTGAGCACATAGTGCTTTATCTCTGTATAATAACTATCCATTTCTGTCAAAGTTAAGAACAAAAGAAAATATTGTACTTTACCTATGGCGCAAAAATGTCGTATATATACACATTTAATACATACTTATTTTTAATAATCTATTATATTGTGTTATTTCAAGATGGAAAAATTATCTTTTTGATAATATATAATATATAAAAGTATATCGTATTGATATATAATATATAATTTTTTGATAATGTATAACATAATCAAATATAAAAATCAAAACGAAATAAGTAAGTATTAGGGCTACTGTATACTGGCACTTGTAAGCATTAACTTTAATTAATTTAAACAGAACAAAAGAACATATTTTACTTTACATGTGGCGGGAAAATATCTTATATTCTTCTTACCGTCTCCTTCTCTCTCTCTACCTACTCTCATTTGTCTTTGATCAGACCCGCGGTATACCCTAATCAGCGCCACTAGTTACACCAATCAGCGTGCGAACGCGTGAACGCGTGATCGCGTGACGTCATTGGTAAGCGACGGATATGACCCGTTCTGTTCTGACTAACTCATTGTCTTCTTACAGTGTCTGCACCTGGCCTTGCTACATTAATATTGCAAGCTAAAACTTTCTCTATGACTTTTCCCTTAGTTTCCTATCCAACCCATCAAAACTTGGGATTGGTGATTTTGTCTATTTATTCCAAAGTCATAGCAACATTTAATTAGCACAAAAAGCATATAATATAATAATAAGAATCAGTCTTGTAATGTTATATAAAAATAGCCTCCACAAATCCCTCCTTTCACACCTTTTAAGGTGTGAATCTAATCTACGTCTATTTTTCTTTTTACTGCGTCTCTGGTGTAATTTATGAATCTCTGCTGGTTATTTAAGCAATAGCTCACGACACGTGATATATGCTCATTATATCACAGCTAAGGGGCCGAACCATGCCCCTTAGCTGTGATATAATGAGCATATATTACAGCCTGAAGTGAGCTATTGCTTTTATAAAACGGTTACCAAGTGTGGCAATAACCAGACCGTATCATTCAAACTATAAGTAACAGTTCTAGCTACTTGACTTTATACAAACGATTCAAAAGACAAAATCAACACAATTTATTGAAAGACCAATCTTTATTTTACGGTGCCTCTCCTTTTTTTTGTATTATTAAACCCTTAGATGTGAGATATTAGTAATACAGTAGTAGCATTGTCATCTAAAAAACTGAGCAACTCAACAGTTAACTTTATATTTCTTATTGTCCAAACAAAGCATCTATTACACTATTTTTTCCCCTCTCATATTCACAGTATGGATGATTAGAGACTTTGGGGGAAACCTCAGCTTTATGAACGTCCTGTCTGTTGGTTTGGCCAGAGAGGGCTGAGGGTCTTTCCCTGCGAGGAGGACCAGGCCTGAGGGAGGAGGACCTGCACCAGCTGCACCTACAGAGCTTAGCCCATGCTGGGCATAGCTGTTACTAGTGATGGCAGTTTGACACTGAAGCTTCGAACGGAGCTTCAACCCTGGACTTCCTTTTCCATAGAAGCAGTGATTCGAAGCTTGCTTCAAATCACGTGACATATGACGTCAGAAGCAGCAACTGCTTCAAATCACGTGACATGTGACGTCCGAACCAGCAACTGCTTCATTTCCTGAATGAATCACTTGACTGGTTCGCGGTCCAATCACGCGATTCAATGCACTGCCTCGTCTCTATTCTGACAGGTTGAAACAGTTTCGAATTTGAGCGCTTCAACACTTTATAACCGCTCTAAACAATGCGCAATGTGTGGGTTGTTGTCGTAGTTTGCGTTGTTGCTGTTGAGTTGTTGTTGGTATTGCATTTGAATTGGATCATTATAGAGCAAGCCAGGAAGAAAGATAGGTCGTTCTGGCTCGGGAAACACTTCAAAATGTGAAGTTGTGAACAAAAAGACAAATATGAGTAATATAAAAACAGTTTAATTATTTAAGGAATAGATAGCCCAGTGGATAGAGCCGGCGGCCTGAATGCTGCGATGTCCTCCGCGCAGCTGGTTTCAAAGCCCGGAATGGATGAACTTTTAATCATTGCTTTTCAACTTTAATACTTTAATAACTGATAAAAGGCCGTCTCCGCCCAAAAAAATGTCCAGCACTCTCTAGTCTCTTCTCAATAACCCAATACACACAATTATCAATCTTTAATTGCAAATAGAACATGATATTCAGTCTTAGTGTGTGTGTGCATCGAATATTTTTCAAGGCAAAGATACGTTAAACCCACTGCAGCCTTGCACTTCGCCAGGAGAGTTCGCTGTAACTGAAGCTTCGAGAAATGAACCTATTTCCGACACAATTGTCCAAGTGGTTCGATGCTTCATTCAAAGCTTCATTTTGCCATCACTAGCTGTAACCACCTGCACAGGCCTAGCCTGTCACTTTATTTGACTAAATGTGTTTACTTAATCGATTAACAGATTCACATTTAGTGTAACTTATGTATATTATTTCGTTTTTATTTAAAAAAAATTGTGATGGTTCATGCTTGATAACTTTTAGTTCACATTTCAATAAATTGTATATGTACTCCTCTTGTCCGTTATTCTTACTGAAAATGTTAAATTACACATTCACATCTGACTGAAGATTGGCACCATTTATTTGTGACGTTGCAAACTCTGCGGTACAAGGCACAAGTATTGTGAAGGACATAAAGTGAGGCAAATGCATTTGATCAGCTGACTTTTTTTTTTGCCAAACTTTATAGGCCTGACAATAATCACACTGTCTCTGAGGTGCAACGTAAAACACAAAACAACACAAAGATTAAGTTCCTGTTAGACTACAAAACTATTAAGTGTGCAGGTCTTTGTGTTACAATATAAGTGTCTCTTAGTGAATGTCCTGCTCTTAAATCTCATAACATCAGCTATTCCTTTCCGTCTTGGATGTTCTTCTGGACCCTCAGAGAAAGAGAAAATGGGGAAGCAGTCCTGTCTCTCAGGCTAATGTGTCCTTTCCTAACAGAAATATCAAAAAACATATTATTGCAGAGCTAGTGTGTTATTTAAGAAAGAGGTGTGTTTGTTTGTTCAGGGGCTATAAATATAATGATTTTTTTATTTGAATGTGTTTTTTAAATTCAACAGTGTACTACAAAGATAATCAGGTTATGAATAAACCGTTCTAAATTCATCAACATTGAAATAAATGTATTATTAAAATAATATTTAACTGTTATCAAAACTTAGTGCAACTGTAGAAGCTTGCTATTTTCGGTTGTCTCACTGAAAGAATCACTTTTAACATGTTTTTTACAGTCAATATGCAGAGACAAAGGGTCACAGTTCTCACTATGTTAATAATATTTGCCTTAGATACATTGAAATGTGAAAGTTGAACAAAAAAGTGATGTTGCTTGGTAAAATGTAAATGTAACCTTTTGCTAAGAAAGTACACTCAACATCACTTATGTGTAGGTGATCTAGTATTTAGTAATGTTTAATGGCATGTATATCAGTGTATTTGAGTCATTATTTTATTTTTTAAAACCAATAACTTTATGCATTCTTTGTAAATTATGAAAAAGGTATATGTACCTTGGAATCCGTGCTGAAGTTCTCTGCTGTTAGCAGTTAGTTAGAATATCTTAGGCCCTCTATGAGGGCCTAAGATATTCTAAAAAATAATATTTGAAAAGTTTAAAAAAAACATTTTCTTTTAAATATTTTCTTTTAAAATATTTTTTTAGTTATATTTTTCATTAGTTTTACCAAAATAACTTGATTTAATTGTATTTAAAATAACATTTCCAAAGAAATAAATCCTTTGAATCTGCCTGTTCAGTTTCTGTTGGAATGTGAAGGGTTAAATGAAAGAAGCTCCTTTAGCCGTCTCTGCGACTGTGAAGACGGGAGAGCTTGTTGGTCCCTCTGTACATTCACAGAGGGCCCGCTATAGTATTACATTTTACATTACATTGCATTTAGCTGACGCTTTTATCCAAAGCGACTTACAATAAGTGCATTCGACCAACAAGATACAAACTTGAGGAAAACAGAATCATATAAGTACATCAGGTTTCATAGAGCTAAAACATTTCTGCAGAGATCGGATGGCACATGCAGGTAGACCAGCCAGGAGGGAGTTGCAGTAGTCTAGGCGTGAGATGACGAGAGCCTGGGCCAGAACCTGCGTCACTTTCTGGGTCAGGAGGGGACGTATCCTCCTGATGTTGTAAAGAGTGTATCTGCAGCAGCGGGTTGTTGCAGCGATGTTTGCAGTGAAGGACAGTTTGTTATCTAGGGTCACACCCAGATTCCTTGCAGTCTGAGTCGGGGAAACAATAGAGGTGCCAATGTTGATTGTTAGGTCCAGAGTGGGACAATCTTTTCCCGGAAGGAAAAGCAGTTCAGTCTTGTCAAGGTTGAGCTTGAGGTGGTGAGCAGAAATCCACTGAGAGATGTCAGCTAGACAAGCAGAGATGCGTGCAACGACCTGGGTCTCTGAGCGGGGAAAGGACAGAATTAATTGGGTGTCGTCAGCGTAGCAGTGGTATGAAAAACCATGCGGGCTAATGACAGATCCGAGCGAGTTTGTGTACAAGGAGAAGAGGAGGGGACCAAGAACAGAGCCCTGAGGGACCCCTGTAGTTAATTGACAGGGGTCGGACTCGGACCCTCTCCAAGTTACCCTGTAGGTACGGTCTTTGAGGTATGAGGTGAGGAGGGAAAGTGCAGAGCCTGAAACTCCAAATTCGTGGAGAGTGCGAAGGAGGATCTGATGATTCACCGTGTCGAATGCAGCAGACAGGTCCAAAAGGATGATGACAGAGGAGAGGGAGGCTGCTTTAGCTGTGTGCAGTTCCTCAGAGACAGCGAGGAGGGCAGTTTCTGTTGAGTGACCTGCCTTGAAACCAGACTGGTGCGGATCCAGAAGGTTGTTCTGATGAAGATAACAGGAGAGTTGTTTAAAGACAGCGCGTTCAAGTGTTTTAGACAGGAACGGGAGGAGAGAGACGGGCCTGTAGTTTATAACATCAGACGGGTTGAGAGTGGGTTTCTTTAGGAGAGGGTTTACTCTTGCCTCCTTGAGACTGTTTGGAAAGTGACCAGAAGTTAGAGAAGTGTTGATGAAATGGGTGAGAAACGGTAGAATATCAGGAGCGATAGTCTGAAGGAGGTTTGAGGGGATAGGGTCCAGAGGACAAGTGGTAGGACGGGCAGAGGTAATGAGGGTAAGAACCTCACTTGGAGAGAGAGGGGAAAAAGAGGTTAGTGTGTGGTTAAAGGTGAGTCAGAAAAAGAAGAGCGAATATCATCAACCTTTTTTTCAAAGTAGTTAACAAAGTCGCTTGACAGAAGGGAGGAGGGGGAAGGGGCTTTTGGGGATTCTAAGAGGGTGGAAAAGATGGAAAATAGTTTTTTGGGATCGGATTAGGAAGATTGGATCTTATCTTGAAAGAAAGTGCTTTTTGCCTGAGAGATCGAAGCAGAGAAAGAGGAGAGGAGAGCCTGATAGGTTAGGAGGTCGTCATGGTGTTTGGATTTCCACCGTTTCCGCTCTGCTGCCCTAAGGATGGTTCTATTAGCACGCAGTGCGTCATTTAGCCAGGGAGCAGGAGGGGACTGACGAGCCTTCCGAGATGTAAGAGGACTGAGAGAGTCCAGAGAGGATGAAAGAGTAGAGAGGAGAGTTTCTGCAGCAGAGTTTGGAGGCAGGAGTTGGAACGAGTCAGAGGAAGGGAGGGCCGAGAGCACCGATGAGGCAAAGGTAGAGGGGGAGAGGGAACGAAGGTTACGGCGGACAGGTGCAGGATGAGAAGAGATTAGTTTGTTATGTTTGGAAAGGGGTAGAGAGAATGAAATGAAAAAGTGATCGGATGTGTGAAGCGGGTTTACAGAGAGGTTAGAGGTAGTCCAGTTCCTTGAGAATATGAGATCAAGGACATTGCCAGCTTTATGAGTTGGTGGGGATGGAGACAGTGAGAAAGCAAAGGCGGTTAAAAGAGATGTTAGTTCAGCTATCTTCCCTGTCTGGAGGTTGAAGTCTCCGAGAAGTACAGCGGGAGGGCCAGTTTCAGGGATGTGTGAGAGGAGATTATCTAATTCCTCCAAGAAGTCCCCCAAGGCGCCTGGTGGACGGTAGAGAACAACAATGGTTAATTGTATAGGATGGGTTACTGTGACGGCATGGAATTCAAAGGTGGAAGGAGTGAAGTTAGGTAGTTTGAAGAGGGAAAAGCTCCATTTGGGAGAGAGCAGGAGACCAGTGCCACCTCCTCTGCCAGTGGGTCTGGGTGTGTGGCCGAAGGAATATGCTGTGGAGAGAGCTGCTGGGGTGGATGTGTTGGATGGTGTAATCCAGGTCTCAGTGAGAGCAAGGAAATCCAGAGACTGCAGGGAAGCGTAGCCAGAAATAGTAACTCAATGAGAGAGTAATGTCAAATGACAGTACAGTTGACCAATCATATCTTCCCTCTAAATGGGTGGGCTTTATTTTCGCGGACTTTATGACAAGTTCCGCCCGCTGTGAAGTTTATGCAAGTGGTGCAGTGACGCGTCCTAAAACCCGGAAGTAAGCTGCGCTCGGGTTCCCTCGACAAAAAAGCAATTGGATTTCTCTATAGAATTTTGGAAAATAGCTCGAAATAAGGTCTGTGGAAAACGAACCTGTTAGATAAATGCACGTTTTGTTCAGCCGGATAATATCCACATGTTTACCCTACTTTTATTATTTTCGATTCATAAATCTAATCGATAGATTTATGATCGATAGATTTATGATTAGCATAAGTTTGTTCATGATGGCTCATGTCAGTGATGACATCGTTACGAAATTATTAACCGAGTCATTTTCAAGATTGAGTTACAATGATAAATTGGAGTGGCAAAGGATCAGCTGCATGACCCGCCATCAAGTGCTTCATCCAAAAGGACAGGAGGATGGACTTTAAGTGATTCGATCATCAAAGGTAGGACTAAGTAATCTTCAATGTGGGCCGCCGTGCCGACTTAATTCATTTTTAATTGTTACTTGGCTGTGGGTGCCCTGTCATGATAGGTGTTTAGATAAATAGTGTCGTTTTTTGTGGTAGAGGGTCGCTGTCATTGATGCGTTTTGCACCCTGGACCGCTGTTTTGATATTCCGCTGAAGTATACGCTGTGATGTAATAACTCTTCTTTTTTTTCTTTTTTTCGAGGGAAGGGGTGGGGGTCAGAGGGCCTAGGTATAAAAGTCACGGCTCGCCACTGGCTGTTAGGAGTCCAGATCTGTCTCTCCTCCTCTGGTCCAGCCTGTCTGGATCACCTTGAGGAAACTTTGAACAAACATATGTAAAGTTACATGTGTGGCTTACAGACTTCTTTATATGCAAATCACTTTTTATCTTCCTTTAAAAACAGGTCATAATCTTATTGTTATACTTAAGAAATGGCTGGATATCACAGTCCTTATACTGTATCTTATCAGTTTGATTGAGTATTATTGTGTAGGTCCTTTTTATTTTACTGTTACTTTGGATGTGTTTCTCATGAGTCAGTCAAATTAATTTGTTTTCATATGCCATATTCATATGTATCACACACGTAAGGGTAAGACACAAACCTATTTAACGAATGCAATGCAATGGATAAGCTTAATTTTCACTGAAGTCACAGATAACGTCATATCTAATATTTAAACAAATCATTTCCTTGTCACTAAAGCATTGACTACGCTATTCATGGTCCTTAAATGCAGGCATTAAGTTACATGTTCCTTTCTACAGCCACAATAAGGCTGTTTCTCAAGTGTGATGATAATAAAATGAAAAGAGGCATTGGTAATAATAACATTAAAAACAACAATGTTTGGGTCGTTCGTCGGATAGGCGGTTAGCTGCAATAAATAACTCCAGTTCAACAAACCATATTACAATATCTAAGGGAGCGTTATTTCTGGACCATCTTCAAATGTGACGTTCATATTTTAAAGATACACACATTTTATTGTGAGGTTGATTTAATATACACTAAGCCTCTCTTCAACAATACGTTGAGGTTAGCTAGTCTATTTTATGCTATAGTAGAGCATAGCGAATTTAAATGAACCTTAAACATGCATACAGTAACCTAACTAGCAAACTAACTATCTAACGTACAAGGATGACCTTATTTTACCAACATCACACAGAAGCCTTTTGGTATACAGTTAGCATCCCACTTAATGTTTTACACTTCTCTATTACGTTTAACTTGGATGCTACGCATAGCATCGTTAGCACAGATGGAGCTACCGATTGCTCAAATGCTAACCCAACTCGAAACATTCATTAACGTTAGCTTAATAACATTAACATAAAGCAGTAACATAACATAAAGTACGCGGGGTTGACTTACCGAAGAAACTGCATTCATGGAGGTTCTGTTTTAACCGCAGATAAATCCTATATTTGCATGACGAATAGTCCACCAGGATCCAACACGGCCGAGTTCAAGTAGTGTTCTCCGCATGAGCTGAGCCCCTGTAGCATCACGGAGCTAATGGAGCTAACGGAGCTAGCAGTGAGACAGAGGAGCTAGGAGCAGCAGTCCCGTTGTCATGAAGGGGGAATCTAACTATATACAGAATATGTTTTTTTGGATCCAGGCTAGAAACATGTTCATTTTCTGATGTTAAGTTGGACATTTTAACATAGGGTCTACCGCAGTGGCGGCGCCAGGGTATGGCTGGGGTAGGCTACAGCCATACCAAGAAATGGCTTAGCCCCACCTTAGCCCCACCATGAAAAATGATGTTAAAGTAAGCAAATTAAATTAAATAATAAGCAAAATGCTAAATGTTGAGAACAGGGCTTGCGAAAATATACGGGTCGTGTCCACAACACACAAACTGATCCTGCTGTAACAACAAGTGCACGTTACTGATGCAATATGGTTCCATTTGAGCTTATGCTAGAAGAGGGGTGCAAGGAATAGTCTAAGAAGTGGGGGAGTTTTATACACTAAAGGTGTGGAAATTCTCTGGTGTTATAATATCAGCGCGGCCGCGGTCAGATCAAAATGCCTCCGAATTAAATTTGAATAGACCTACAGCCAATCAGAGCAACGAAACGTTGGGTCTGCGTCATGCATTACTGATTGAGATCAATCGGAACCGCCATTCAGTATCCCCATTGGATCTTCAACGTGTACTATCATACGTCACGTTCACAGTGATCCCTTTTTATTTACTACAAGACAAATGTACCGTTTTATTTCATACAGTTCCATTTTGATTGACACGGAAATAATCTAAACCTCACGCGTGGCGTTTCACTGTCAAGGGGGGCGATATAGCGTGTATGTAATTATATTGCAAATACTGACTTGAGCCCCACCACTGTATGGGTTAGCCCTACCATAGATTACCCAACAAAAATACTCTGGCGCCGCCACTGGGTCTACGGGAATTGCTCCCATCTGCATCCATCGCCTACAGTTTGCAGCATTGGGCTTCACCGCACTGTCCCGGAGTTCGCCGCTTGGCTCTGATAGGCCAGAAGTCGGTTTGATTGTATTCGGGCTTGATTGCTTATCCTGTCTGGGTAGCCCGGATGATGCTGCATCGACATTTTTGCCCAACTGTATACAGTTAAATCGACCGGACTTCTTTCTGCAGATGTGAGCGACCTTTAACAACGGTCAATAAGTCCTTGCTGCACATTATCCCTTACATGTTTCCATCTTAAGCTTTGTTAGTTAGTTAGTTCCGTAACGGACGTAATGTAACAGTTGTAACGGTTGTAGCTTTTCTCAGACACGGAGGGATACTGACTTGTTGTGAAAAGTAACTACAATTACCCGTGGTATACCCTCGTTATATCACGGCTAAGAACCAATCAGATTGCTCGATTTGACTTGTCCGTTTTATAAAGTAGATATAGTTCACCCCATCCACATTCTTGTTGATTGTGGAACAGAGGAATATTAATTCAAAACCTGCTGATATTTGGTTTCTATCTTTAAACTGGAAATGGAAATGGAAAACTGAGCAATTTGGTTCCACTAAATGTTTTTAAAGCTCGGATAGATGCTATGCAATCGGATACTGTTGGTACCTGTAAATGTCGTTAGGTATGTAAATTGTAATCCCTGTAACTATGCTGTATGATGTCCTTTTTGTTTTTATTTTATTTTATGTTTTTATATCTTCATGTGGAACCTACTTGCAGCAGGTCTCCCTTGATAAAAGAGATCGATGATCTCAATGGGATTCACCTGCTTAAATAAAGGTTTGAAATGAAACTCATCAGGGGGCACCACCCTAATGCTGTCTTTAGCTAAAAACTCCCTCCTGAGACCATTTAGTTCTGCAGTCTGGGTTGTTCTGCAAGTATGGTTAATTTAAGAATGAGTTACAGCCCTTTGATTGTTCATAAGATATTCTAGTACCATTTCATACTTTCACATGTCAAACACATGCTCTTTCATTTACACTTTTCTCTTTAAATCTCCCATTCTCTTCATCTTAATTTTCTGTTTAAACCACATGTATGTTTTTTCTTATCTCTGTAAATTATAAATGGTGTGCTTATTATTTCTAAAGTTAATGCTTTCTATATTAATTTTAGACCTCCTATTTGTCCAGTGCAGCCCCATAATCTTAATACTTGGGGTGCCTACAAACAAAATAAAACTCCAACATCTTTAGGTGAACTAAATAACATATTTCAATAGCTCTGAATTTCTGATGAGCATCTGTGTTATTATTAAATCAAATCCTTGAAATCCTATTTAAAATCTAAATATAATAATGAACTACTCATGTTTCTGGTAAAGAAACACACTAATGTTATGGATTCAAAAACAACTAAAATCATGATACTGTCAAAGTGCATGGATTGCACCTGGCAATACTGCTTCTACCTGTCAGTGCTTAGAGATTATCAAGCTGAAAAAATGAATACAGAATTCCAACATACTGTCATCAAATGTCTTTCTATTATGAATTTAAATTGCCCTTGTGAAACTAGTCTTGTGTTCTTTTCTATCCCCATAATGACCTAAAAAATAAAGTCTATGGCTTTTACTTCTAATTATTTACCAGGCTAGAGACAGGATGTTGGCTAAATTAAATTCTGTCTCATTACATTACTATATTTTAGCTTAACTTAACTGTAATATGTTATTTCTACATTTCAAACCCCACTTACTCTAATATCTGTTAAAATATCCACATTACAAAATTGTTTCATTATCACAGGTCAGCTTCTTTGGTATTCCCATTCTGGAATTACATCTCTCACAGTAGCACTATGGCCACTGATTCTGCATCTGCTTTACCTGTTATAATTCAATCAATATTTAGAAACATGTCAACATTCATCAAACAGTATCTTATGGACATGGAGCAGGTTCATTCTAAAACTGTCAATCAATGGTCAGATTGAACATCCAAGTTGGGGCGGCAGGTTTCTTTCAATCCCTAAATGAAAAATGTAGATTGTGAATTTTACAGCCATGTTGACATTATACATTATACACACACACACTCCCCCTTTTTACACATGAACTCATGTGTAACAAAATCCTGTATGGGAAGAAAACCTTCAGGTGACCATTGGTTATAGGGACATACCAATCATTATTTACAAATTTACATCCATTATTTTTCCACTGTAAACACTCCACTGAAAATAAGGGTTTCTCTCCATCTTTCAGTCCTAAAAGAAACAAAATCTTCAGATTTTAGTTTGAGCTTCACATTTTGCAAACCGCCACTGCCTGTGGGAGTAAAATAGCATCAAGTAGATTAGAAACAGGTCACGTGCGGTTTTCCAATTTTGTGGAATTTTAGGAAACCTCTCGTCTCCCACAGAGCCCCAGAATAATGTGTTAGTTCAAAAACATGCTTGGTTAGTTTCTGTTCTAAAATCATGCAGTTACACTGATCACATGCCGGCATACATTCACACTCACACTGTCTGGTTGTCAAGTTTGGTCAGGTACACCCCAGAGTCAGTCATTGACAGTGCTTTTCTCAAGTAACACTGTCAGTCAGGGTCAAAGGTCATTTGGTCTCAGTCTTTTGGCCATGGGTGTTTCTCAATGTCGAGGACGCTTGCTTGGTAGCACATGTCTTCCGAATCACTTGCTTCAGAAGCGAGGCAAGAATCCTTCCTAGCCTCGGAAAACGAAGAATTGTGGAACAGGCTAACAAGTGGGCAGGTGTGCGTCATATGCGAGGCCCCGCCTTAAATGGAGCGCGATTTCCGCCAAAGATTTGGAAATTGGTCCATGCGCAAAGCATTGTGGGGATTTTAAGGCCGTGGAGTCTACACATGTGCAGCCTCGAAATGTCCCGCTACGAAGTATGCCGGCCTCGGTAGAATTTCAAGTATGCTGGACATTGGAACAGTCCTTCGGTGGCACTCGATGACGTAGTATGCTTGAAATAGTGGCTCTGGAGCAGCCTTCCTCGACATTGAGAAACACCCCATGTGTCATGCTCTGCAGAGAATTTGATATTTCAGCATAGGCCAGTATCCTTTGTCTACAAAAATCTGTCATATATGGAGCGCCATCATTTATTAATTCACGATTTCAACTATAATTTTCAAGATGGCTCTAACTTTTCATTGGGACAGCTGTTTCCCACATTTTCTGAAAATTGTTAGCCAAACATTTCACTTCCTTATAGAATAGAATAGAATCGGAGGGAAGAGACCCCTCTTTAATGGTCACACATGCAGAGCACACAGCACACACAGTGAAATTTGGCCTCTGCATTTAACCCATCCTAGTACCAGGAGTCTTGTAATAGGAGCAGTGGGCAGCTATTGTACAGCGCCCGGGGAGCAATGGGAGTGGGGGGGGAAGGGGGTTGTCCAGTGCCTTGCTCAAGGGCACCACGGCAGGGCCCAGGAGGTGAACTGGGACCTCTCCAAGTAGCAGTCCACACTCCATATTTAGGTCTGTTACTGACTGTGCCACTGCTACTGCTACTACTGCAGTTTATTAACACCTAATCTATATTAAAATGTCTATGTAATGTTTCTATGATGTGACGGAGTCCTTGGCCAAGTAATATATCTTTTGCTCTCTTATAATAAATAGCTAAACTTAGAAGTTGTTTGTCTTTCCTGGAATTAAAGAACACAACAGTAGTCTTATTTTACCTTTTGACATTCATTTACATGTATGTTCCTTTATAATTCTACTCCACTGCATTTTGAAAGCCAAAGCTGTAGGCTACCTTTTATTCCACCACATTTATCTGACAGCTTTAGTTACTACTTTACATATTCAGATACTTAGCTAACAAAAATATAAATCAAATAGGCTAATAGATAAACATTGACATCTTATTAGAGGTTAAGATATTCAGCAGCAGTATACAAAGTAATTATGTAATAGCAGGGCCGCCCCTCCCTACACGCAGATGGGGCTTCACCTCGCGGGGAGGGCCTCACCTAGCGGAGGGGGCCTCATCTAGCGGAGGCAGCCTCATCCGAAGCGCAAATGCGGTGCAATTACTGTATTACCCCTCCGTCGACGCTCGCGTCACAGAGGGCCTCATCACATAACTTTGCGTGGGGCCACAAGTTGGCCAGGGCCGGCCCTGTGTAATAGCACCACCTGTACCAGCTTTGTAGAACAACTTAATGCATCAACAATTACAATCCAGTAATCGAATATATGACTCAGAATATGAATACTTATTTCTTATACTTTTGTACTTCTGCTAGTCAGATTCTGAATGCAGAGCTTTCCGTTTTTGAAATGTAGTATTAGGCCTACTACTTTTACTAAAGTACAAAATATTGTTTTCACCACTGCAAACTGCTACATTGAGTGAAAGGGTGTTTTATCATTATCCATCTTTTTTTGTATTCTGTAAAATGTAAACTCTAATCGGGTAACACTTATCAAGTAGTTCCACACAAATGTGAGGTTTAATAGGTTTTTGATTATATGATCACATTCTTCATACCTCTGCAGGGCACATTTATGCTAGACTGAAGTTGTCGTTAAACCAGTCTGGTTCATCACAACCTCAAGCGCCTCTTTGCTCTCACTTTAAGCAGGCCTGTAATGATGAGTAATAAGACTATGGGCGTACAAGAGAGTTGCACTACAGTCACTGACTACAGTATATTATGTGGCTGTGAGGGAGTGCCGTCGTGACGTCGTCTAACAATTGGAAGATTGTGAGTTCGTCAACATGCCCTTGTGTCCCTGGATTAACCCCGTCATTTTAGAAGTAACTAAAAGAGAAGTGAAATAAAAAGGACAAACACCTCAAATTTGCACTATAATACAATACTTGAGTCAATTATCTTAGTTACATTCGAAAATTAGATAAAGACTAGCAAGTGAACATAGTGGAGCAAAAGGATATTGATACATAAGTCTTAAATGGCCAAGTGGCAAGAAATTGTTCCTGCAGATATAATTTGTTGGAGTGGTGGTTCATCGAACATCCCATTTAGCATGAACATTTAAACACTGGATCCAGAAGGCCGTTTAACGTTTTATTCTCACATATGATGGTTGACAAAGGTTTCGCTGCTTTGGATGATTTTATATCATTTCATGCATCCACAGGATTAAAGTATTTTCTTTAAACATAGGTAAGGGTCAAAGGGAATCTGGAAGGCCGATAGTTCCTTTGTTCTTCAGTCTTTGGTGGGGAGGAAGTGAGTGACCGGCCTGAAGGGCGGAGCTTTAAAGACTTTGGTGGGGGAGTGGTCTACCCTTGATTGACAGAGGTGGTGATGCAGGTTGAGAGGGTAGAGAGGGGAGAGACTTGGGATTTTTAACAGAACCACTAAATCTTTCACTCTAATGACTAAATATTGCAAATGCTCTCTAGGACCAGGGCACGCAAAAACCTGAAAGGCAGGTGAAGATTGAGAAAAAATTAATAATTTTATTTACATATTCACACACTTTTTAGGATTGGAGTTAAATTCAAAAAATGTATTTATATATAATAAGATCGGGAAATGCTCTGAGTATTACCTGATTAAAAAAGTTTCAAAAACATGCTGACTGCCTTCCTCGCCCCACTGCAATAATGTATAACCATGCTGGCCAGTCCATAATTGATTGTAGGGGAGCAAATAAATAATCTTCTTATACAGGGCAATGAAATAGCTCTGTGAACACCCCATGGGTTTTAAGGGAATGGCACAGTCCAATCAGCCAGGCTACAGTACATAGGCAGGTGTGATTCAGCAAGTAAGCCTTTTGGAAGAAGGTGAGCTGCAAAACACTGACAATACATGGGTTCACACTTAACAATTACTACATTTAACAAGATTGCATTCACTCAATCCAGTCAAATAAAGTTGGTTGAAAAACTGACTGTGCTTTTCCAACTCTTGTAAAATGGTAGGAATGGGCAGATCAAGATTTATCAGAAACTTGATGTCATGTTTCTTCTGTGGTTCACAGTCAAACTCAAGTGCTTTGATAAACACTTCACAGCACAAATATGGCAAAGACCGTCTGAAAATTAAAGATATAAGATAGTCTGTGAAACATAGAATATAACTACTCCGGTCTTGAAAGAACATTACGCTTCGAACTGATGTCCACAATCACGTTTATTTTCTTCTTTGTATAATCATGAAACACCGTGAAAACGTGTTTGCCTAGTAGACCAGCAGTAGAAATACGCTATCACATCGTTGACACTTTTAGCGCCCTTTTACTCTCTCACAAACACAATGAACATCCGGGGCTAGAGGTCACATGACTTCCGGAAAGCCAACTCCTATAATTTTTAACAAAATAAAACAAAGTTCAAGCATACATTAAGCACTCTTCAAAAAGTACAGAAAAATACATAAGGGCACTTTGAGCGTCAGCTACACTCCCACCAAATTACCTTCAAACACATATGCAGATGTCAATACATATACAATATGATGTTCATCAAATAAATCAATGGTAATTTTCAACTCTTTTCTCTTGTTTGTCTTTCCCTTAACACACAACTGAACAAATGAATTAACAGTGCAAATTCACAATAGAATTTACATATTTGAACAATTAAACCCATTTACATAACTGAGGCTACATCAACTTTAATATTCCCTTAGCCTAACGAGGAAATATATCAGTTTCTAGCAATTGTTTGCTTCCTAACTGCTCTCCACTAGAACAACTAACTTCTGAATCAGTTTTTCAACAACGGATGGCTTGTTGAGGCGTTCACACTTTTTCCCCAACTGCTGCACCCCAATCTGTATTGAAACCTTCCGCACCAGTCCATCATCATCCTCATGTGCTTTAAGAACCCTGGCAAGTTTCCATTCATTGCGGGGTATGTCCTCTTCTTTGACTATCACGATATCACCAACTTTCATGTTCTGTCTTGGAACATGCCATCGCTGCCTGAGAGTAATGTTGGCCAGATATTCCTTTCTCCATCTGTTCCAAAATAGTTCGGACAGATATTGAACTCTTCTCCAGCGTTTTCTGGTATACAAATCCTCCTTAACAAACTTGCCTGGTGGAGAAAGTGGAACCGATGACTTCATGGTGATCAGATGATTTGGAGTTAGCGGCTCCAGACTTGTAGGATCGCTGATGTTGTCGACAGTGAGTGGGCGGCCATTTACAATGGACATGGCTTCGTAAAAGAAGGTTCTTAAAGAGGCGTCATCCAATCTTCCCACACGGTGAGCAAGGACTGTGGTCAGTACACCTCTGACTGTCCTGATCTGCCGCTCCCATACTCCTCCAGCATGACTTGAGCCTGGCACATTCATGAGGAAGTCATCTGCCAGATATGCAGCTACTCTGTCTTTGTTGACTTCCTTCAGGGCGTTTGCAATTTCATTTTTTGCTCCCACGAAGTTAGATCCCCGATCCGATCTGATGTGTCGCACAGCGCCGCGGATAGCTATGAAGCACCGTAAGGCATTAATGAACGCGTCAGTTGTCATGTCGTCCAACATCTCTATGTGGACTGCTCTGGAACATAGGCACGTGAAGAGAAGACCATACCGTTTGTATTCTTTGCGGCCCTGCTGAGTATGAAAGGGGCCAAAACAGTCCATACCGCAGTATGTGAACGGTGGTGAGGGATCTGTACGGTCGCTAGGTAGGTCCGCCATTCGCTGCTCTTCTGGTGGTGCTCTAGCTCTCCTACACAAGACACAGCGCCTGATGAACTGGGCTACTACTTTACTTCCACCAACAATCCAGTAGCCGTTGGCTCTCAGTTCATTCAGAGTATAACCTCTGCCTTGGTGTTGTGTCATGTTGTGGTGGTGTGCAAGGAGGAGGCGTGTGACTGCACCATCCTTAGGGAGGATTATTGGGTGTCTCAACTCCAGTGGTCCCGACGCTTTCCTCATTCGCCCTCCCACTCTCATTATGCCATTTTGGATGAATGGATCAAGCTGATACAGTTGATGGTTGCGAGGAAGCCTTCCTGATTTCTGGCTGAGCGTGTTCAACTCTTCTTGAAAGGCATCTTGTTGTGCAAGCTTGATGAGCGTCAGTGCAGCTTGCTTTCTTTCCTCCACATTTAAAGGCTCAGCGGCCTTGAACCTCTTAGCCCATCGTTGAATGCGAGCAATGACATTGACTGCTATGGTCCATCTTGAGAACCGTGACAGTTGCTCTCGAAAGTCACATTGCACTGCAACATCTGATTTCAGAACTTGGGTAACCTTTACCTCTGGGTCTCCCACCAGCAACTTGGGACCTGTGATCCAATTTGAGCTGATGAGGTCTGCCACCTTGAGGCCTCTCGAAGCGTGGTCAGCTGGGTTTTCTCCTGTTTCAACGTAGAACCACTGTCCTGGGTTGGTAGCTTCCCGAATCCTCTGAACACGGTTTGCGACAAAGACATGAAATCTTCGAGCTTCGTTGTTTATATAACCTAGGACTACTTGCGAATCTGTCCAAAAGTATTCTTTGTCCACTTTTAGATCCAGCTCCTCCTTTAGCATGCTACTCACCGCAGCAGAGGTCACTGCAGCCGTAAGCTCCAGTCTTGGGATAGTAACTATTTTTGTTGGTGCGACTCTCGCTTTGCCCATAACAAAGGCGCAGTGTATGTTCTCTTTACCCACCAACCTGACATATGAGCACTGTCCGTACCCCTGACTGCTCGCATCAGAAAAGTGATGAAGCTCGACACTCAGTAGCTCACCAAAGTGTTTAGGTGTGAAGCATCTTGGGATCTGAATCTTCTCAAGATTTTCCAGATCATTCATCCAACTCTCCCACCTTAGCTTCAATTCGCTTGGCAGTGGTTCATCCCATCCGGTTCCCTTCTGACACATCTCTTGCAGAACCCTCTTTCCTTCTAGGATGAATGGAGCTAGAAACCCTAATGGGTCATACAGAGAGGCCACAACTGAGAGTATCCCACGGCGAGTTGCTGGTTTCTCCTCGAGTGACACCTTGAAGGAGAAGCTGTCACTTTCAACGTTCCATCTTATTCCTAGCACTCTCTGTACTGGAAGTTCATCGTGGTTGAGGTCCACATTTTTTACCTCTGCAGCGCGTTCTGAAGCACAGATGGAGTCTAGAACTTCCCGGTTGTTGGAAAGGAATTTGTGAAGGTGTAGATTCCCTTTGGCACACACAACTTGGGCTTCCTTCACCAACTTAACTGCCTCATCGACAGACTCCAAGCTTATGATGCCGTCGTCTACATAGAAGTTCTTTGTGATGAAGCTAGCTGCAGAGGGGTACTGTATTTGATTCTGACTGGCAAGATGCTTCAGACCATAATTGGCGCAGCCAGGGGAAGATGATGCTCCGAAAAGATGGACCTTCATTCGGTATGCTGTGGGTTCTGAGTCTGTATCCCCATTTTCCCACCAGAGAAACCGAAAGTAATCCCTGTCTTCTTTGTGGACATGGAACCTGTGGAACATTTTTTCCACATCGCACATGACTGCGACGGCATGCTTACGAAACCGGCAGAGCACTGCAGTTAGGCCATTTGTGAGATCCGGTCCTGTTAGCAGGTGATCGTTTAAGGAGGTGCCTTCGTACTTTGCAGAACAATCGAAAACCACTCTTATTTTATCTGGTTTCCGAGGATGGTAAACCCCTTGGTGTGGGATATACCAGACCTTGCCTGGTTCTGGTTGTGTTTCTGCTTTCTCGGCGTCGCCATCTTTGAAGACGCCATCCATAAACTTCACATAGTCGGCCTTGAATTTGGGATCTCTTTCCAGTTTCCTTTTAAGGTGCTTTAGCCGAATCAAAGCCAGCCTTTTGTTGTCTGGGAGTAGAGGTCGTGCTTTGAATGGAAGAGGCATTTCTAGATGACCCAGCTCGTTTTGCTGGATTCCTTCCTTTAAGATCTGCAGAAAGCGAATATCATCTTGTGATATACTTTTGTCCCCTGGCCTGGTGTCCGCGAAATCGGACTCCAGCACCTTGATAACCGCTGATGGCGTTACAAGTGGCACCTCCCTGACAGATACCCGATGACAAAGTCCAGTCACATCCTGAGAATTCACACGCTGTGATGCACTTCCTACGATGCTCCATCCAAGGTCAGTCTTAATGGCATAGGGCTCGTAATCGCCACCAGTGATGATTTTCCTTGGGGCCAGTGCTCTGGAGCAGTCATAGCCAATCAGTAATCCAACACCGCAATCTATAAGTGGAGGCATCTCTTGAGCTATATCTGCAAGGTGTTTCCATTTGATGGCTGTCTTGCAGGTTGGAATGTGCGCACGTTCAAGTGGAATGAAATCCCTTGTATAAGCTGGAGGTAGATCAATGGATGTATTTGAGGTGAACCCTCTGACTTTGAGTCCACAAACTCTCTGACTCTTTACAATTGAGTCTTTTCCCATCATAGTCGATAATTTTAGTTTTACCGGCTCCATCTCTGTTTGCAGCTTCTCACAAACCTCCTGTTCTACAAAGGTGTGACTGCTTTGGGTGTCCAATAGAGCATACACCAGAGTTTCAGAATTAGGAGTGTTAGATGATGAAATCCACACTGGCACGATCATTGATGTGCTCCCACCTTCACTTCCATTCACACAACATGATAATGAGGATGTATTTCCTTCAAACCTGCTGTGTGTGTAGGGTTTGTCCGCTAAGGAACGCTCTTCATGCAAAGGAGTCGGATGACCCCTTTTGCATATGCCACACATGGCTCTGTTCTTGCAGTCTCTGGAGACATGTCCCTTTCTCAGGCATGCAAAACACAGCCTATTTTCTTGTATGCATTTTCTCTTTTCCTCCACAGTCAATTCCAGTAGCTTTTGGCATTTGAATATGGAATGATTTTCTCCACAGCAAAAACACTCAGTTGCGTTTTGTGTTAGCATGCTCCCTTTCTTCGCTTTCTCTGCATCTTCTGACTTGGTTTCTTCTACGTTGGTTTTAGCTACAATGCAAGGTGTGTCTGAATCCCCCACGTCGGTGACAAATGTGTTTGCCTTTGGCCCTTTTGCTTCTCTTAAAGGCATTTCTGCTGAGGGTTTCAGAGCATATAGTGATGACACTGGGTTGCATGCTATACGGGCCTCCTTTGATATGAACCTGGCAAACTCAGCGAAACTTGGATAATCATTGCCTAAATCCAGCTGTTCTGTGACATAACGGTTCCACCTTGATGTGAACCAATCAGGAAGTTTGGTTAGCATCTTCTGATTCTCTTCACAGTCGTTAAGAACTTGTAGGCCCTTAACGTGAGGCATAGCGTTGCTGCATGTTTGGAGGAAATCACTAAATTCTCTCAACTTGACATACTCCTTTCCCCCAATCTTTGGCCATCCGTTGAGTTTCTCTCTGAAGGCTCGCTGCACAACAAAGGAATGACCGTATCTGGCATTCAGCCTATCCCATGCTTGTTCATAGGCCTCCTCATCTTTTCTGTAGAAGCTACCTTCAAGGGCAGATTTCGCCCCCCCTGCTACGTACTTTTGCAGGTAGAACAGCCTATCTGCAGGGTTAGAGCATCGCCTCTCTATTAGAGCTTTAAAGCTTGCGCTCCACTCAGTGAACTTCAATGGATCACCAAAGAATACAGTGGGTTCTGGGACTGGAAGTCGGGTGAGAGCCATTGCTTCTTGCAACGCCTGTACTAAATGTGCCTCATTTTTTGTAATTTCTTGACTTCCAGAGTGAGGAGAAGATGGGTTAGCATCATTCAATTGGCTGTGTACAGGACTACACCTCTCATTCCTTTCCTTTCTCTCTTCTTCGGTATACACATTTAACTTTGCCTGAATGACATCAAGGTCTCTTTGATTTTCGAGTTTCTTCAGTTGTTGACGTTGAGCTTCAATAGCAGCTTCCTTATCAATTTCAGCTCTTTTTGCAGCTAACTGTGCAACTGTCTCTGCTCTCTTGGCTGAAATACTAAGTGACTCTGAGATATGGTCTGAACGGTAGCTAGGTGCAGTGGCTCTAGATGCTGTAGATCCATATATGGACCGAGCATACTGATTATTAAGCAGCATGTTTAACCTTGATTTTTCTGCTTCAGCGTCAAAGTCGCCTGCATCTTCAGTTAACCTTACTCTCATTAGCTGTAGTAGATCTGCTGTTACAGCTGAGCATGCATCCATTTTCCTGCGAATTTCCTGATTAGGTGCTGTATTAAGTCGCATGTTGTCATATGAGTCCTTTAATTCGGATTCAAGCCCCTCAACTTCATCCATCATGTTACACATGTCACTCTCAGAGCATTCTCTTTTAAGTATTGTACGAATGTCTCTTACCTCATTTTTCCATTTTTCATACACCGTTTTGAACTTCTTTTCCTTTTGAGTTAACTCTTGCTCTTTAAGTTCTTGCATTTTTGGTGTTAGCCGTCTCTCTCGAGAGGATTTCCTTACTCTTGTCTCTGATTTTTTAGACGCAGCACTTCTTCTCTCATCTTTCTCTTCTGCTTCAAAGTCTGAGCTTTGCTCTTTTTCATGTAGCGACATTAAATCAGACTGACAGACTAAGTTACAGGCATATGAATGGCAACTTTTGGAATACCTTTAACACTTAGCCAATACAATTCTTAACAGTAATAACCCTTAACAATAACAGTTACCTTTCAGGAACTTTAAATATATTTTCTTTACTTTATTCTAATAAGTCTTTATTACCTTTACCTTATTTGTGGGACTATCCATCAATTATTTGAGGTTTACATTTAAAAGTACAGTTCAACCTGAAGAGCCACGCAGAAACCTGAATTCGCTCCAGGAGAAGATGCTCAGCTGCACACTGAAGCCCGTGTTCCAGCAGGACAACAGCAGACAGTCCGATGAAGCTTGTCGTCCGCACGGGATGCGCAGCACACCGTCTGATGAAGCCTGTCCTCCGCACGGGATACGCAGCACACCGTCTGATGAAGCCTGTCGTCCGCACGGGATACGCAGCACACCGTCTGATGAAGCCTGTCATCCGCACGGGATACGCAGCACACCGTCCGATGAAGCGCAGCTTCGCACACGATACGCCTGTTGCTTGCAACAGGATTGAGATCGGCGTCTGACCTCTTTAGCCTGTTGCTTGCAGCAGGATGGGGAACAGCGTCTCACGTCTTTAGCCTCTTTAGCCTGTAGCTTGCAGCAGGATCGAATAGCTTCGCACACTTTAGCCTGTAGCTTGCAGCAGGATTGAGAACAGCGTCTCACCTCTTCAGCCTGTAGCTTGCAGCAGGATGCGGAACAGCGTAGCACACTTTAGCCTGTAGCTTGCAGCAGGATCGAATACCTCGATCGGATGGATTAGGTTACGTTTTCACTATAACTACTCCGGTCTTGAAAGAACATTACGCTTCGAACTGATGTCCACAATCACGTTTATTTTCTTCTTTGTATAATCATGAAACACCGTGAAAACGTGTTTGCCTAGTAGACCAGCAGTAGAAATACGCTATCACATCGTTGACACTTTTAGCACCCTTTTACTCTCTCACAAACACAATGAACATCCGGGGCTAGAGGTCACATGACTTCCGGAAAGCCAACTCCTATCATTTTTAACAAAATAAAACAAAGTTCAAGCATACATTAAGCACTCTTCAAAAAGTACAGAAAAATACATAAGGGCACTTTGAGCGTCAGCTACATAGAACAGTCTTCTCAGTAGTTTTTCTGCAGTTCTATATAAGATCAGCTACTACACACTCAGTTATCTTGTACATGTTAAAGTCTGTTACATCATGTTGCTGACGTTACAGTAATAACTATACTACTTTTATATATTTTCGTTTATGTCAAACCTTAATTAGCTGTATTTTTTTACCTGAAATAATCACCCCTGTAGCTTGTAGTTACTTTACACAAGCCTACTGATGCTACAGAGAGTCAAAGGGTGTTTTATGAATATCAATATTTGTTGTATTCTATAAAATGTAAACTCTGATCGGGTAATACAATAGTAGTACCTGGACACCACCCTCTCTTTCCAGGCGCACATCAAATCTGTTACCAAATCCGCCTTCTACCATCTCAAAAACATTGCCAGACTCCGGCCTTCACTCTCTGGGTGTTTCTCGATGTCGAGTACGCTTGCTTGGTAGCACATGTCTTCCGAGTCACTTGCTTCAGAAGCGAGGCAAGAATACTTCCTGGCATTCGGAAAACGAAGAGTGGAACAGGCGAGCAAGTGTGCAGGTCTGCGTCATATGAGAGGCCCTACCTTACATTTTCCGCCACAGATTTGGGGAAATTGGTCCGTGCGCAAAGCATTGTGGGGATTTTAAGACCGCGGAGTCTACACATGTGCAGCCTCGAAATTTCTCGCTACGAAGTACGCCAGGCTCGGTAGAATTCCAAGTATGCTGGACATTGGAACAGTCCTTCGGCGGCACTCGATGACGTAGTATGCTTGAAATAGTGGCTCTGGAGCAGCTTTACTCGACAACATTGAGAAACACCCTCTGACTCTGTGGCAGAAACACTTGTACACGCCTTCATCACATCCCGTCTGGACTACTGCAATGGAGTCCTGTCCAGGGTTCCCAGCAAAACCCTGGACAGGCTCCAATACGTCCAGAACTCTGCCGCCAGGCTTCTCACCCGCACCAAGCCATGGCAACATACAGGGTAGGATTTTCACCGACGGCCATGACCATAGACATATAAAGAGTAGACGCCGCATCGACCGCTACTGCCTATTGGCGCTGACGAGCCGTGGGGCCGCCATCTTGGACCGGTCACCCGCTCCACTCAGTGTAATCTGTCTGGCAGGCGCAATGAAGTGTCAGCGCATTTAATCAATCATAACTCGCTGAATACAAAACTGATTTTCACGGGGGGTTTTTTCTGCAAACGTCATATATGTAGGCATGATACCGGACACATGATTCGGCGTATTTTAATATTCATAGTAGGCTTAACAGCAATAGAATATTCTGGTATTTGATAGCCTATATGTTATGTATGATAGGTATTTTGCAAAAGACACACGATATATAATATAGGCTAATATATACACACACACACATATAAAAAAACACTAATGGTCTATATGATAGAGAAGCAGAAGCAGATTGTGTAGGCCTACTACTCAGCTATTTTAATAAGTTGAAAAATGAAGAAACAATAATACATTATACATAGACAGAAGTTATATATCAGTAAAAATGAATATCTATATCTATGTTGATCATCACGTCCAGCCATAACTGTGCAAATGAACAGACAACAATATTTAGATACAACTTTTAGCAGCAGAGACATAACTTGTACAAATAGGTCCACAACAATCATCATTTACCTGCAACATATTACGTGCCAACTTCAGCATGTGGCATGCATCCATCATTACAAATACTTTGTCACCAGTCGAGGGATTCAGGCCAGGCTTGCCAACCACCGAACACAGCCACCTGTAAAAAAATTGAGAATTAGCTATTTAACGTATTTGCAACCGTAATTTCCAAAAAGGAAATTGAACAACATTAAGACTACCTTTGTAATGTATGTGGATGAGGGAGGGGAACATTTTTAGTCTCTCTGAGGTATTTGTATGCCTTTGGACCATGTAGATGGAGTGTGAGGGCAAACTCTCTGTGGTCCTTTGAGTACTCATGGCCCTGCTTTGCCTTGAAGTCTATTTGAAGATCTGAAATTGTATGAGAAAAAATTAATAAGTCCCCTTCATATAATAACAAAGGAGTTTAACAAAGAGTGTAAGAGTAAGATGTACATGAATTTCAAAGTGCTAATTTCATCTTACCTGAGTAGAAATCAAGCCTCTCTTTGAGTTCTTCATTAATGAGGTTCTTTTCCCTCAAATCCCCCAAAAGACTCCTCACTGTGGTCTTTGCCCTCTTTTCTCTAGCCATGGCATTCTTCCTCTCTCGCTCGAGACTCTCCACTCTTGCTAAAGCTTCATTGAGTCTGGCCTTAAGAGCAGTAGGAGAAGCAGGCAAGACACAGCTATGATCCTAGTAGAAAGAGGGATGAACATGGTTTGAGTGATGTTTCACTTCACACACATCACTTTGACACAACTAGAGTATGGCCCACATTCTTTCTTATAGTCATCACCTGTCAAAGCCACTGCCAGCATCATGCGTGTGTGTGTGTGAGTGTGCCAGGAATGCATGTTCAACATGTCTTCAGTTGTGTGTGTATGGGTTTATTTTTGAGTGTGTTTAATATGAGTGGCAGCAAACAAGAGAGATTTTACTTTGTCTAGGACCATTATGATATGATGTTGAAAATAGAAATACTCACATCATTAGGCTGAGGTTATATATATATATATATATATATATATATATATATATATATATATAAACACACAGGGATAGGTATTTCACCCTGCCCTGTTATTGATAATAGAATATTTACATTTATGAATGGTAATAGCCTTATGATGATACACCTACTCTTTGGAGGTGAACCGGTAAGCTGAAGATGGAGGGAATAACACCATCTCTGAGTCGGACAATCTTTCCTGTCCTGTCAAACTCGTCCTGCTTAAAATGCTCACTGCAAATCCCGGATGACTCGCTTGCAGTGAACACTTCCCTCCTCAAAGCAACTTCCCACTTCTTCCTCATATCTTTGTCTTTGGGAAACCTTCAAAATAAAAACGGGAGATTTGAGAGAGTCAACACAAAACATTTTTAAGAAGGAGTTCAAGCTTATTTTCTTCCTTCTTCTTCCTAGATAAATTAGATTAGATTTTACTTTATTCATCCCACAACGGGGAAATTCACTTGTTACAGCAGCATATGATTTATAAAGTCTCAGTTGGCCATAAACATAATGTTTGCTGGCTACGATTTCGCTGGCGGACATCAATACAGTACAATAATATTCTATTTACAAAATACAACCAATAATAATGTTGAATCTTACTTGTGAAAAGTAATCCCCCGACCCCTGTCCGCAATCGTCCGCCGATTTGCACAGCAATACGCCGCACAGTGCTCTGGCATCTTGAAACCTCTGCTGTCTATGGGTAGAATGTCTGTACAATATGGGTAGGATGACCGGTCCAAGATGGCGGCCGTATTTCTTGCGCCCCAGCAGCCAATGCGGCGTCTACTCTTTATATGTCTATGGCCATGACGGCCATGCCGTCATTGCCCCTCGGTCTGGCCGTGAAGCCCCGAAAATAATTGTACGTCCTACGGCCACCATGGCCTGTGTGCCCCTGATACTGTTAAAATCTCGAAGTTGCTTTAAAAGCGTCAGAACAGTGGTTTCTGAACTGCATTATGCTGCGTTCACAACGGACGCGATGCGAATATTCTCATCTCAGGACGCGCTGGAGAGGGGGCGGGGCTTATATCCATGTAAATACTGTGGTGGAAACCAACTACGACAAAATTAACCTATTTTACCGTGATTTAATTGTAATACAGGTTTCAAAATGAGGCCGAAGTAACTAAATACTGATAACGGTGAGTAAAAACCATGCTTTGACAAGTGTGCAGACAAGACGGCAGACGAAAAACTTTTAAATGCGTGTTCTCTGAATGGAGCGATCTCCATACGATCAGATCAGGCTAAACTAACCTGTATCTGCTCCGTCCAAACTCACAACAACGTCCTAAAGACAGAATTAAAGCAGCGACGCCATGACACAGACAGTCTGTGGTTTGTACATGTTTAACTTTTGTCTAGTTTCTGAACAGATGAGGAGCTGTGAGGAGTTGATTAAAGAGACACACATCCACACACACTTTTGCATTTCAAAGTATTGCTTGTTCATACAGTTGAATGTTGGAGCTTCACTGTGCACTGCTGAATTATGTATGTGCAGAGTTTGACCCTTGAAGGCGGTTTCTTCTGCTCTGAAATGGAATATATTTGTTACATATTAATTTTAGATTTTTTGATTTGATTTTGGATTTGTGAATGGGAGAAGTAGTAGATGGAAAAAATACCAAACACTAATTATTCAAAGTAGAGTATTTCATTTTATATACGGTAATACTAAGGAGGCATAGGCCTATATGATGATATAATGTTTGACATTATTGATATTAAAAAAGTGATTTGTTTTCCATGTCATTCGTGTGTTTTTCTTATCAGAAAGTGAAGTTATTTATTCGTAAGCTCCAAATCCAAATGTTTCCCTCAACGGCCTTTGTGCCCTGGCATGTGGCCTTTGCGCCCTGAAAAAATGTGTGACACCAAAGGCCAAATGGCCTTGCCCCTAAAATGACGAAAATCCAAGCCTATCACCCCCACCCTCATCCACCTACACTGGCTGCCGGTCAAGTCCCGGATTCAGTACAAAACACTCCTCTTCACGTACAAGTCCCTCCATACCCTCGCCCCCCAGTACTTATCGGACCTCCTCCATCCCTACACCCCTTCTCGGAGTCTGCGGTCCTCAGACACGGGCCTGCTCTCCATCCCCCGCTCTCGCCTCCGAACTGTTGGTGACAGGGCGTTCAGTGTTGCGGCCCCCACCCTCTGGAATGCACTTCCTGCCGAGATCCGTAATGCTGCCTCCCTGGACATCTTCAAATCATCATTAAAAACACACCTGTTCACCCTGGCCTTCGGACCCTAGCCCTTTCTTGGTCCCCCGGCTTCCATTATTTTTTGTTTGCCCTTTGATTGTCTGTTTGTTTTGTTTGTCCACCATGTACAGCGACCTTGGGTCCCTTGAAAGGCGCTATATAAATATCATTTATTATTATTATTATATTATTAGTAGGGACACACAAATGTGAGAAGTTACCAGGAAACAAGGAAATATTAGGGAAGTCCTTATCAATGATTAATCAATTATTGAGTTGTTCTCATTCGTTCTTCAGTTGTGTCTCAACAAACTAAACATTCTGTTGTGTCTCGTCAGATTTGTTAGTATTATTTCTCTGTTTAGTTAATATCGTCAAGTCCGTGTCTGACTACGCCATTGATTTTCGTACTTTGGCCACGGACAGTGGTTGGAATGAAGACGCACTATATGATATGTTTTTCAGCGGACTCAGTCACTGTGTGCGGGATCTTCTTTTTCCTCTTGATCTTCCGCCGGATTTGGACAGTATGATCGCCTTGGCTATACGCACAGACACTCGGCTGCAAGAGCGACGGAGGGAGAAAGCCAGGAAAGCGTCACCCCCGCTAGCTAAACGAGGAAGCTCATCTCCTGCACGATCTCCACGACGACCCGGATTTCGTACCCACTATCCCTCCTCTACCGTGAAACCTGCTTCGTGGACCACAGAAGAGGAACCCATGCAGCTCGGAAGGGCCTGGCTGTCTCCTGAGGAAAATCAGCGGCGTCTCTGGGACCGTTTATGTTTCTACTGTGTGAAGCAGGGACATTTCCTGGGAGCCTGCCCGTTAAAAGACGGGGCTCACTAGCAAGACGGAGGCTGCTGGTGAGCCGACTGACAACCGCAAATTTTCCTTCACGTTCCATGACCCAAGTAGAGGTTAGTAATAATGAGCACAGCATATGTTTGAAAGTACTTGTAGATTCAGGGGCTGACGCTAATTTAATGGACTGGGGGTTAGCTAAACGTTTGAAAATTGCCTCCGTGCCATTGACTCAGACACTTGAGGCTAGCGCGCTTGACGGTACTCTCATGTGCAAAGTGACTCATAGAACCATGCCTCTTAAAATAACTATTGATCATGAACACACAGAGCATATGACTTTCCATCTGTTTGATTCTGCACAACATGCAGTGATTCTGGGCTATCCCTGGTTGTGCAGACATAACCCTCACATTGATTGGCGGACTGGTAAAGTTTTGGGGTGGGGAAGCGACTGTTCTCATTCGTGTTTCAGGAGAAAAACTGCTAGAGAGCCCATTGTAGACACTGACATGGAAGATGAAAATAACCAAGACTCAGACTTCCCCGACCTTTCGAACGTGCCCAGCTGCTACCGAGATCTCAAGGAGGTGTTCAATAAGACTAAAGCGACATCCCTTCCTCCTCATCGCACCTATGACTGCGCCATCGATCTCCTGCCTGGGTCCCCCTTGCCCAAGGGAAGACTGTACTCTCTCTCTGCTCCAGAGAGAGAGTCTATGAGGGACTACATAGACGGCTCTCTCAAAACGGGCCTCATCCGTCCCTCGTCATCTCCCGCCGGAGCTGGTTTTTTCTTCGTCGAGAAGAAAGATGGGTCCCTGAGACCCTGCATCGACTACAGCCCCCTAAACAACATAACCATCAAAAACAGGTACCCCCTCCCGCTTATGGCCTCAGCGTTTGAATTTTTGAAAGGTGCTAGAGTGTTTTCAAAACTTGACCTGCGTAACGCTTACCACTTCAATCAATCAATGTTTATTTATATAGCCCAATATCACAAATGTTACATTTGTCTCAGTGGACTTCACAGTTTGTACAGAATAAACTTGGTAAGGATACGGGAGGGGGACGAGTGGGAAAACTGGTTTTAACACTCCAAGCGGACATTATGAATATTTGGTAATGCCTTTTGGTCTAACAAACGCACCTGCAGTTTTTCAGGCTCTCATAAATGATGTGTTGAGGGAGTTTTTGAATCATTTTGTTTTTGTCTATCTTGATGATATTTTGTTTTTTTCCCGTGATGAG
Organism: Dissostichus eleginoides; assembly: GCA_031216635.1. NCBI lineage: Eukaryota > Metazoa > Chordata > Actinopteri > Perciformes > Nototheniidae > Dissostichus > Dissostichus eleginoides. The sequence goes on along the minus strand of CM062268.1, from coordinate 8,976,933 downwards.
GATTCACACGTTCCGCATGTTCGCCAAGTATTAAGAAAGTTGTTGGACAATCAACTTCATGTAAAGGCTGAAAAATGTGAGTTCCACGTCAGTTCCACTTCATTTCTGGGTTTCATCCTGGGTCCTGACCAGATAATGATGGATCCTGCTAAAGTGAGCGCTGTGGCTGATTGGCCCACAGCCTCTTCCAGGAAAAAAGTCCAACAGTTCCTTGGATTTGCAAACTTCTACAGGAAGTTTGCTAGGAATTTTAGTTATATTGCCGCACCTATGCATGTACTCACCTCTCCTTCTGTTCAGTTTGTGTGGACCCCACAGGCAGACCAAGCTTTCCAGAAGTTAAAAAAGGTGTTCACAACAGCTCCAATACTTACCATCCCGGATCCTCAACGGCAGTTCACGGTGGAGGTGGATGCCTCCAACGAGGGCATCGGGGCGGTCCTCTCACAGAGGGCAGAGAAAGACAGTAAGCTCCATCCATGTGCCTACCTTTCATGTAAGTTGACTGCTGCTGAAAGAAACTATGATGTAGGCAATAGAGAGTTATTAGCCGTGAAGGTAGCGCTGGATCAGTGGAGGCACTGGCTAGAAGGGGCAGAACAACCATTTATTGTGTGGACAGACCACAAAAATTTGGAGTACATACGCAAGGCTAAGAGGTTAAACTCCAGACAAGCACGATGGACCTTATTTTTCAATAGGTTTAACTTCACTCTCTCCTACCGTCCTGGCTCACAGAACACCAAACCAGACGCGTTATCCAGGCTTTTTGACCCAGAGGCCCTTTCCAAGGAGACAGAGTCCATTCTACCACCCACTCGGTTGATAGGAGGGGTGACATGGCCAATTGAGGCTAAGGTAAATCGAGCATTAGAGGGAAAAACTGTACCCAGCGGTGGCCCCCCTAACCGTCTCTTTGTTCCCCCATCTGCCCGCTCTGACGTGATTCATTGGGCTCACACATCTGTACTAACATGTCATCCAGGTATCAAAAGAACTATGTACATGATAAAGCAACGGTTTTGGTGGCCTAAAATGGAGAAGGAGGTAACCGAGTATGTGGCAGCCTGCACTACCTGTGCTCAGAATAAGACCTCTACCCAGTCTCCTATGGGTCTGCTGCAACCTTTGTCCATTCCAAGCTGCCCATGGTCTGACATCTCGCTGGATTTTGTCACTGGACTGCCGCCCTCTGCAGGTAACACCACCATCTGCACTGTTGTTGACAGATTTACCAAAATGACTCACTTTATTCCCATGCCTAAATTGCCCTCCGCTAAAGACACATCAGAAGCGCTCTTATCTCATGTTTTCAGGCTGCATGGTTTTCCTCGAGATGTGGTGTCAGACCGTGGGCCGCAGTTCGTTTCCCAGTTTTGGAAGGAATTCTGCAGCCTGATAGGAGCAACTGCCAGCCTCACATCTGGTTACCACCCACAGGCTAATGGTCAATCAGAGAGGATCAACCAGGAACTGGAGACATGTTTAAGGTGTCTGGTGTCCCAGAATCCCACAACGTGGAGCAAGCAGCTGATATGGGTGGAGTATGCCCACAACACTCAACCTACATCTGCCACGAGCCTCTCCCCTTTTCACTGCGCCTATGGTTACCAACCTCCTCTTTTTCCAGAAGTAGAGAAGGAAGTGACTGTACCATCAGCACATGCCCTGGTGAGGCGGTGTCGCAGAGTCTGGGCAGGAGCTCGCCAGGTTCTCCTGAGGAGTGCTGCTCGCATGAAGAAGGCAGCAGATCGACATCGTCGTCCTGCACCTGTCTACAGACCCGGGCAGAAGGTTTGGCTGTCTACAAGAGATCTACCCCTATGTGTGGCCTCCAGGAAGCTGGCTCCGAGGTTTGTGGGTCCGTTTCCCATAACTAAAGTTATTAACCCGGTGGCTGTTCGCCTGCGCCTGCTCAGGTCCCTGAGAGTTCATCCTACCTTTCATGTTGCCAAAATCAAACCGGTTCGTGAGAGTCGTTTGGTCCCTCCATCCAAGCCCCCTCCTCCCCCCCGGATGTTAGACGGCGGTCTGATCTATGACGTCAAGAAACTGCTAGCAGTCAGAAGCTTCATTGTGGATCAGATGCTGATAAATGACTTTTTCAGGCTAAATCCACAGGACTCTGGGCCGTCCGGAGTCGGCCGTAGAGGGGGGGGGTACTGTTGTGTCTCGTCAGATTTGTTAGTATTATTTCTCTGTTTAGTTAATATCGTCAAGTCCGCGTCTGCAAATCCTTTTTTGTTGTCTGTCATTTCCTGTTAATCTCTTCTCTCATTTCAGGTAGTTCGACTCCTACCCTGTCAGTGTGTTAACTGACCTGATTACCTGCCCCGCCCTTATTGTTTGCACCTGTAGAGTCCCTTGTGTGTGTATTTATTCTGTGTTTTCTCTGTGCCAAGTGCCAGATCGTTTCGACCCTTGTGTTACTTGTCAGCCAGTTGTGTTCTGAGCTATAGTGAATCTAAATGAGTTTTTTTGTGAAATCATTTGAGAGTTTTTATTAACTTGCTTATCACCACAAGTAAATCCTTTTATGAATCATCTTTTGTCTGGAGTCGTGCATTTGGGTCCTATCATTTTTGTGTGTGCCCCAGTCGTAACACATTCTAATTCTATTGAATTCGAGAAGAAGCTATTGGGCCATAAGCAAAATAATACATCTGTCACCCAAGTTAAAAGGTATCTGATTACATTCTTCATACCTCTGCAGGGCACATTTATGCATGACTGAAGTTGGTAAACCAGTCTGGTTCATCAAAACCTCAAGTATCTGTAATGATGAGTAATAAGACTACGGGCGTACAGACAGTTGCAATACGGTATTTTATGAGACTGTGAGGGAGTGCAGTCGTCTAACGTTTGGAAGATTGTGAGTTCGATCCAAGCCCCTGGTCAACATGCCATTCTATCCCTGGGCAAGATTAACCCTGTAATTTTATAAAGTAACTAAAAGTGAAGTGAAATAAAAAGCTTAATATTAACCTTTGCATTGTAGTGGAGTAGAGGTATAAGTGGCATTAAAAGAAAATATTCAAATGAAGGACATGTGACATTTACAATACTGATACTTGAGTCAATTATCTTAGTTACATTCCATAATACATTACTTAGCCTACTATTAGCATAGCTGCTAACCGATCTATGCTAAGAACTTAGCTCTTAGTCTCCTCACATCAAAAGCTTTATTTTTCACTGGGCTTTGTTGTTCCGTTCGGTCCCTTCTCTCAAAGAAATCCCTGTAAACACACATGTAAAACATAGCATATGAAAACGGTTCAGAGGGTTTATGAATAAATACTGAGCAGATAGATACCTAGCATACTTACCCCAACAAAAACATTAGCTTTATAATGTTTTTGGGTTATAAAAGTTAATTTTGGTAAATACCTGCGGTAGAGATTGTGATCTGTCTGAAAATAATACAATTTCTCCACGCCATATGCGAGTAAGGTACACTTAAGTCAGTTTAAAATGAATGTCAGCTTGTAAGCTTTTTTTGCTAATTATAACTTTTATTGAAAGCTTAAAAAGCTAATTATAAGCTTCTTTGGTAATTATTCACCTTCATTTAAGATATACATTATCAAGTCAGCCCAACCATAAGACCAAAACAATCATTATTCTGTAAGTTAGTCTTTCTTAAATAACAGACGTTTCATTGCACATTTGTCTAGTCCACAATGCCCATTTGGATCTTTCAGTGGCTAGACTTTTTGGCAAATTCTAATAATTCTTGCCAAGCTAAATTGGCTTATCCCATTGGCAGATTTGTTTTGCTTGATACAAGAATATCTGTTTTGTTAGAATATTTTTGCTTCTTTTTAGTGGGACCAGTTTAGCAGTGTAATATTGCAAATAATCCATGGAGTTGGACCTGAGGGATCTGTGGAGGTGTATGGTGCAGTGGATAGAGCCTTCGTGTTGGGATCAGGGGGTCACAGGTTCAAACCCCACTGCAGTCAGCATGTCGTTGTGTCCCTGGGCAAGACACTTCACCCCAAATTGCTCCTGTGGGGATTGTCCACAGTACTGAGTATGTAAGTCGCTTTGGATAAAAGCGTCTAATAAGTAACATGTAATGTAATGTAATCTGATCTGTGCTGTGGTCGATGGTGGCACAGTGTGACGAAGGTAACTTCGGTTATATTTGAACTCTCTCTCTCTGCCTCCTTGCTTGGTCGGGCCGCTCAACGGTCAGCTTCACACACAGGTTTGTGTGTGGCATGATAAGACAGTGCAAGCAGCTATGAGTTAGATTTAGAATCACACAGGTGTACTGTTCAGTCAAAAGGAACTAAAAACTAAGTGTTAACAAAAGGTGATGACAGGCATAAATATAGAATATCACTTTATCTGTTCAGTTCAAAGGGAAGTCTTCCTTATCATGAATCATTTTATCTCTGAATGGTTGAGAGCGGTTAAACTCTGCCGACTTAGGTCATTAGAGATAAAAAAAAGCATTCACAGGCCAACAAGTGCTATTCAGTTAATCCAACCCTAGTTTAAATCAGAGATGACCTGGAATATGACACTGCTTCTTACTTTATCAATTAATGTTTCAATTCAACATCATTTATATAGCACAATTCATATAAAAAAAGTGCAGAATGAATAATAAAAGAGATACTCCTACTTAGCGGATACGTTGTTTAAAATAGCATTTTTGTAAAACTCTTTTAGAAGTGTTCAGTATGACGGCATCTCATGTCCTCATTTTGCTGAGGAAGGAAGATGTATACTGTCACAATGAGATTGCATTTCTTCAGAACGACATCTGTACTTGCTCCAGGAAGTACACCCAACTGAAGAGAGAAGTGGATTATTTATAACACTTCAAGTGCAAAGCATAAACAAACTGTTTCAATAAATGTTGTAGAAGCAGATCCAGGCAGCAGCTGGAGGTTCTGAGCTGCCCCACAATATAGATATTTGGGCGCACAATTCATATAAAAAAAGTGCAGAATGAATAATAAAAGAGATACTCCTACTTAGCGGATACGTTGTTTAAAATAGCATTTTTGTAAAACTCTTTTAGAAGTGTTCAGTATGACGGCATCTCATGTCCTCATTTTGCTGAGGAAGGAAGATGTATACTGTCACAATGAGATTGCATTTCTTCAGAACGACATCTGTACTTGCTCCAGGAAGTACACCCAACTGAAGAGAGAAGTGGATTATTTATAACACTTCAAGTGCAAAGCATAAACAAACTGTTTCAATAAATGTTGTAGAAGCAGATCCAGGCAGCAGCTGGAGGTTCTGAGCTGCCCCACAATATAGATATTTGGGCGCTACACGGTCAAAGTTAGAAATGGCCCGGGGGATTTTCCCTGGATAACTGCAGGGTAGGCTCATTTCAGGATCTGAAGGCACTAATCTTCTGCCAAGAGTTTGGCGAACTTTCAGTTGACAGCCTCTCCGATCGGTATACAAAGGTTTATTTGTCGAGCACTTTTCATGTATGCTTCAACAATATGGCACACAAACGAAGAAGGTGTACTGATAGATCAAATCATTCTAGGGAAAGGGCATTTCACTTTTGCTGATAGAATCATTGATGAGATGAAAAAGACCGCCAGGCCTTATTTAGTTATTCATTTTTTTTCTAGTAGATTTCATTGTGAAGTGGGACTTTTGGTTTTATCGTCTCAGAACTACCCTTTTACAGTGTATTTTCACTTGATTAAAGTTAATCGTAACTGTATCAATCCCCTAACGGCCCCTACACACGGCGGCGTGCGTTGACGCTTCAACGCTTCTGCCCATTCACTTTGAATGGGGTGACGTCACGCTTCGCCGAACTGCATTGTGGGAGCAAAGCGTAGCTTTGCTCGCTTCAAAAGTAGAGCAATGTTCTACTTTTGAAGCTTCGACGGAAGCGTCAGCCAATCGAATCATATGCCAGTACAAGCTCTAGCCAATCAAACCGCTGCTTGTGTGTCCGGGGCGGGAGATTCAGGTGATTGGTTGTTGGTCTAGCTTCAGACATGCCCGCCGGCAAGCGTCAACGCACGCCGCCGTGTGTAGGGGCCGTAAGTGTACGGCTGTACTTATGTCCACCCATTTCTTACTCCTTGTTCCAAAAACAAAGGGGGCAACTGCCAACACATCAGACTCCAAGCTTAAAAAACCTAGTAAATGTTATGATTTGGGTTTTAGTTAATGTTTCATTTTGAAAGTCAGTTTCTTTTTGACTTGTTTAACCTCCTAATTTTGTTCTCGCCTTTGTATTGGCCCTTGTGTTGTGTCTTTCCCTGACCTCTCCAGCTGTGTCTTGTCAATGTAATTAGTCCTGTCTCTATATATGGCTGTCCCTCCAAGTGTTCTTTGTCAGTCCGTTTTCATTGTATCCTTGGAATGTTTCCTGCCATCAGTGTCTTTACTGGTTTAGCTTCCCAACTTTCTTGTGTCTGAAATATTCCTTGTCTCATCCTGGTTTGTCCCTTGTTTGTTTCCTATTTCACCTTTGTTTAACCATGCCTGTTATTTTGTCCTGACTCCCTTATCCCCTCTACTCGTTTGCCTCTTTTAGCTCATTGTTTGCATTTTACAGCCCACAGCTCCACTCTCCTCCACCTTGTTAAAAAGGGTATAAAACGTAAATCTTCCCTAAAAAACACTTGTATAAACCCACTGAACATGACCTGCTCAGAGCCAGGTGGTGGACAGAAAAAGTTTGTTTTATAGGATGTAAACAAAGTGGAGCTTTCAGCTGCTGTCAAACAGGGGGCAAACATTGGACTTTGATTTGATGAACTCCAGTTAGCCCCACTCATCAGGGCACCCCTCCCAAACACTAGTGGCAGTATAGATAACCAATTAAGACATTCTATTAGGATTAGCCTTTGTACCATAGAGGTGAAATTAAGTTTAGCTAAGATAATGATAGTCGGATCCAGCAACACCACACCTAAGCCAACACTGAATTCAAAGTGTGTGGTCTATCCAGAGATACCCTATGCCACACAAATGTTAGGCTATATAATAATAATAGAAAATTATAATAAATTGTATTTGTAAAGCACCTTTCATAGCTAAAAGCAATCCCAAAGTGCTACAGTAGGAGCATAAATGACATACGTAGAAACACATAAGAAAGTGCTTTTTTTAAAGGCCCTTTTAGGTCCTTCTTAAAAGAGTCAGTGGTCTGTGGAGCCCTCAGGTGGTCGGGGAGGGAGTCCCCCAGGTGAGGAGCGGCTGAACAGAAAGCCCGATCCCCCATGGTGCAGAGCTTGGTCCTGGAGGGGGGGAAGCAAATGTTTGTTTGTTGAACGGAGGTTGCGTGTTGAGGTTTGTGGTAGTAGTGGAGTAGTTCCTTGAGGTAGGAAGGAGCATTTCCGTGAAGTCCCGATGAGGAGAGCGTTGCAATAGTCGAGCCTTGAGTAGACAAAGGCATGGACGAGATTTTCAGCATCTGACAGAAAGAGTGTAGGACTGAGTTTTGCAATGTTCCTGAGGTGGTAGAAGGAGGTTCTGCACAGATGCTTGATGTGGGTGTCAAAGGTCAGGTGACGGTCAAATCTTACACCCAGGTTGGTAACTGAGAGGGGTGTGTTTTGGCCAGAAAAGGGATGTAGGGATGACTTGACCTGGTTTGGTGTGTGCCCAAAATAGCTTGTTTCTTTTTAGCTATTGAGCTGCAGGAAGTTTAGTTTCATCCAAGCCTTTATCTCCTCAAGGCCGGTGTTTAAGGATGATGACGTTGACGAGAGTGAGGCTGCATGTGGGATAGGGATATTATATAGGTATGTTATACAGCATAGAGTTGAGGACAATGTTTTTTTAAATTTGTGTTGAACAAAATGTCCTCTTGATGTCTGTGTGAGGGGATCTTTGTGAGACATTTGGCCCCAGAGGGCTTCCGAACACAGAACTCCTTATACTAGGGGTCTGGGTCTTTCCCTCTCGTCTGAGCCAAAGATAACATTAGCCGCGTTCACACCAAGTAGTTTGCCGTACTTAGTTCGCAGCACTTAGTTCCCAGCACTTAGTTCCCAGCACTTAGTTCCCCTATGGAACTAAGAGCCGATCGCGTTCACACCGCCATTTTATTATCCTCGCATTAGCATTATTAGCATTAGCATTAGCCCAGCGCACAAACGCAGAGAGACTAACTTATGGCAACACAAAAGAAAACATGGGAGCGGTGGAGATGAGGAGGTGTCGGCGTTCTGGCGATTTACTCGGAAGGCTTCAGTAGAAGCTGCTGGGAGTCCCAGCAGCTTCTACTGAAGCCAGTCCCCAACTCCGGGGACTTCTGGCCGGGGACTTCGGGTGGCAGTATACGCCGTGAAGTTGTTTGCGGCCTGCCAGTAAACCCAAAGCAGAAGAAGAAGAAGTGACGTCAGCGGCTTCATTTGCCTAATCCTTCCCCAGGAACTTATTCCGGTGTGAACGCGATCTGTACTTAGTTCATGAGAACTAAAGAGTTCTCATGAACTAAGTTCTCATGAACCTTTGTGGGAAAAGTACTGCGGTGTGAATGCGCCTAATGCTGGTAAAGGTGCAGCTAGTTTTAATGACTTTGTATGGTAGCTTGTGAATTAGCGCCAGGTGTGACTAAAGTCTTATTTAAGTGTTGATATTTCAAATCATTGATCCAAATGTGTAAAGTAACTAAAGGTACACAATAAATGTAGTGGAGTAAAAGTACACGATTTACCTCTGAAGTGTAGTGGAGTAAAAGTACAAGTATCTCAAAATGTACAGCACTTGAGTTCATGTACTTAGTTACTTCCCACCTCTGTTGTTAGCTTTTATGACACACAGAAGTTTCGGTCATTCAGGAGTGAGGTATTTTACTGATGTATTTTACGTCCTAGTTTAATATTGTAAACTTAAGACCTAATTTCAGGCTTCTAAAAAAAACATTGGCCTCTAGCGAACTCATTTCCGGGTTATAGGACTGATAACTGCACCACTCAATATCTTGGGTCTGATATGTGTACATGTGGACTGCATACAGTTAATGTGCAGCAATATGGATGTAGGCTTATCATTAACAAACACTGAGCTGATTGTTAGTACTGTGGTTTCAGCTCGGCTTTAATTAGATATTTATATCAGCTATAATTATTCAGCTCTGACAAACAGACACAAGCTACTCTTTGTTTCCACCATGAGATAGTGGGAATTTTGGGATCATACGAAGAGCATAAAATAGCTTCTATTAGTAGATAGTGAATACACTTTAAAAAGTGTAACCAACACAACAAGTTCCACATGACCAAATATGTGAACATTCATAAATCTGTTTAAATACAAACATAGTGTACAAGTCCTTACATTTGGTAAGGACTTGTACCCTTCATTTCCCCTTTCTCATCATGCAAACAGAAAAAAATGCGTCTTCAGGAGAGGATTATTGAGGTGATTTTCCAATGTTGACGCACCACAGATTTGACAGAGGGAACTACTAAAAAATGGTCTCACTTTTGTGATTGCTGCAGGACATGTGGGGTTTTGTTGGGAATTTCGTACATGAGATCATTGCTGCATATTAGGGTAAAATGATTTCAGTTCCATAATCTAGAGTGACCTCTGGGGTTTCACTCCATGACATCATTACATTTAAGAAATAGGTTGACATTTTGGGGAATTTGCCAGAAAGCACATTTCTTTCAAAAATATTAAACCTTTGTATTAACCTACCCCATTATTATACCCTGTAGTAGTGTACCCTATACTTAATTAAAAGTATTAAAAAAAACATAGTCCTAAAGTTCTCCATTACAAGTAAAAGTACTGACTTTAAATGTTACTTAGGTAAGGAGCGTCAACATGTACTCTAAGTATCAAAGGTACAAGTATACTAATGTAGAATGGCTCCTTTTACAGTGCTATATTATAATATATTACTCTGTTTTTATCTCGTACAAACACATTTAAGAGCATTTTAAAATTGTATTATATTTGAAATGGAAATACACAAGTAAAGAATAAAATAATTATGTCAAAAACTAGATTAATGAGGGAAATGTTCAGCTTTTAGCCAAAGAGGAAGTGATTTGTATTGGTTTTGGATAGTACCACCATGTGCCTATTTATAAAGTAGTGTAAATTACTCCTTTTATTTTTATATTACAACACCCTTTTCACAAATATCATCCAATCTTCATCCAATGTGCTAGATAAGTATGTTCGGATGAGCCGAAAAAGTTAGTCATTAACTATTACGACAAGTCAGACTGTTGTGCAAAAGTCGGACTTGTCGTAATAAGTACAGTAGAACATGGGGATTTTAGCCTTTGCAGACCATTCGCATACACAAAAACCTTTATAATACATACAGTACCAGTCAAAAGTTTCGACACACCTTCTCCTTCGAAGGTTTTTATTTATTTGATTATTTTCTACATTGTAGATTAATACTGAGGACATCAAAACTATAAAAGAACCCATATGGAATTATCTAGTTAACATAAAAGTGTTAAAAAATCCAGAATATTATTTTTATTTTAGATTCTTCAGAGTAGCCCCGTTTTTGCCTTGATGACAGCTTTGCACACTCTTGGCATCTCTGAGTGAGCTTCATGAGGTCGTCACCTGGAATGGTTTTCCAACCGTCTTGAAGGACTTCCCAGAGGAGCTGAGCACTTGTTGGCTTCTTTTTCTTCACTCTGCGGTCCAACTGATCCCAAACCATCTCAATTGGGTTGAGGTGTGGTGATTGTGGAGACCAGGTCATCTGACGCAGCGCTCCATCACTTTCCTTTTTAGTCAAATAGCCCTTACATAGCCTGGAGGTGTGTTTGGGGTCATTGTCTTGTTGAAAAACAGATGATGTTCCCAGTAAGCTCCAACCAGATGGGATGGCATGGCGCTGCAGAATGCTGTGGTAGCCATGCTGGTAAAGTGTGCCTTGAATTCTGAATAAATCACCAACAGTGCCACCAGAAAAGCCCCCCCACACCATCACACTTCCTCCTCCATGCTTCACGGTGGAACCACACATGCAGAAACCATCCGCTCACCTTCTCTGCGTCTCACAAAGACACGGCGGTTGGAACCAAAAATCTCAAATTTGGACTCAGACCACAGTACAGATTTCCACTGTCTAATGTCCATTATTGGTGTTTCTTGGGCCAAACAGTTCATCCTCAGCAGTGGATCTTTGCAGCAATTGGACCATGAAGGCCTGATTCACGCAGTCTCCTCTGAACAGTGGATGCTGAGTTTGTCTGCTACTTGAGCTCTGTGATCATTTATGTGGGCTCTAATCTGAGGTGCTTTAATTTGCGGTTTCTGAGGCTGGTAACTCTGATGTATGTATCCTCTGCAGCAGAGGTAACTCTTGGTCTTCCTTTCCCGGGGGGGTCCTCACGAGAGCCAGTTTCATCATAGCGTTCGATGGTTTTTGCGACTGCACTTGAGGATACATTCAAAGTTCTTGAAATGTTCCGGATCGACTGGCCTTCATTTCTTAAAGTGATGATGGACGGTCGTTTCTCTTTACTGAGTTGAGTGGTTCTTGCCATAACATGGATTACAACAGTATAGTCAAATAGGGCTTCCCACTGTGCACTGTGCACTAACCCTACCTCTGCACAACACAACTAATGGTCTCAAACACATTAAGAAGGCAAGTCATTCCACAAATTGACTCTTGACCAGGCACAAGTGTTAATAGAAAACCATTCCAGGTGACGACCTCATGAAGCTGACTGAGAGAAGCCTGAGTGTGCAAAGCTGTCATCAAGGCAAAAGGGGGCTACTTTGAAGAATCTAAAATAAAAATCATATTCTGGTTTGTTTAACACTTTTTTGTTTACTAGATAATTCCATATGTGTTCTTTCATAGTTTTGATGTCTTCAGTATTAATCTACAAAGTAGAACAACATTAAATAAACAAAAACCATTGAATGAGAAGGTGTGTCCAAACTTTTGACTGGTACTGTATGTATAATACAGGAAAGGGAAAAACCCAATAAGCAGAACATGTTCAGGGCCCCTTAAATTAATGCTCTTAAGGAAGATACATTTTAACCAACTTTCTACTTACGCTCTACACTGGATTTTAGCGGTCCATATTGCACTTTTTACTTCACTAAATTAGTTTCATCAGTTTTGCATTGAAAATGAATGCCATTCTTGTTGCATGTTCACTATTGACTCAAGTGCTGGGAAACGTTTATATTTTCTGGGTGTTCCTCCGGAGATGTTAAGCCGAGGTGGTAAACGAGTTAGTAGCTAAGTTAATAGATTGTTAGTTTGTCGACTTTGTGGTGTGAAACAGTTTTTCTGCTCCTCTTTCCTTGTTGTTATTAATGTACTTCAATCTGGTGTATTCATTTTGTTATGCTGTTAGTGATAGAGGTCAGTGTTTGATGCAAGGTGGCCCAACAAAACAGAAGATAACACAGATTTTTAGAGGAATGACATTGGGAAGTTATAACATCAATACAAAAAAAAGGGTAGTCGATAATAACCAGACAAAATGTGAAATTCATGATATTTTTTATGAATATTTGCTTTAAGAATATAAAGATTGGTTACTTCTTAGTGGGGTGAAAAGACCCTTTTCACCTTACTTCCCCTTTAAGCATGGCTGCCCTTTGTAAGGTAAACGTAGGATACTGGAAGAGCATTTGGTTCAACTTCTGCCCTCTACGGCCTCTGTTTCACCCTCACATAACAGTATTCTTTGTTGTGGATATAGATAAGACAAAGTGGGAGCTGATTAAGCACATATATACAAATGTAAACCATATATACGTTTAAAAGAGGACTAGTATTCTCCTTAAGTTGCCGGTAAAAACTTTCTGCGGGTGCCAAACTCTTCAAGTCTCCAACGCTAATAGAGCTGTGATAAGATCCATATTAAATATTATAGAAATACAATTTACTAATCTATATAGGCAATTTAGATTGTGTTGTCAACCTAACCTGCACGTCTACAATCTTTGTCAGGCAACATAAAGAACAACGAGTCAACCCTGCATGTCCCGTGCTGGCAGTTAACTGATCTACCTTTCAGTGCCCCCATGCAACCATAAACAAATTAGCACGTCTCTTTATGGCTGATAAACATAGGTGAAACGTACAGTGCTACAAGCAGATACCAGACACTCATTTTGCTGCACATAAACCCAAAAGGAAAATCCCAGTTAGCAAGAAAACAAATCGCAAAAGCTTTCATAATGCCAGAAATAGAAGTTTGAAAACAAAAATAAACTATCATTTCGAGTCATTCATTAGTCAAGCATTGATGGAGGATTTGTACCCTTTTCAGTGTTGACAAAATGTCCCCAAATTGATCATCAATGCATCTGCTTTGGTGTATATTTATCACTGAATATAGCAAAGTATATCATTATTACATGACAAAAATAACTACTTGCACTTTTGCCACTTGTCAGTGAGATAAAGCTGTGAATAAGTTACCACTTGTACCATCTTGTGATCACAAAGTGCTTCAGTCATTCAGAGGCTTATATAATTGTGAAATCTTTTTCTGCTTGTTAACTTATCTGACTGTTTCTAGGGGGCGTCACAGACAGGAGGACAGTATAAAACGTTGCCAGTCCTGGAGAAACGGCAGAGTTCGGGCTTTGACACTGCTTTATACTCAGGAGAAGAAAAAAAACCTACAGCCATGGAACCCATCACACAACAACAGAACAACAGCCCAGGTAAATCAATTACTTAATGTCTTAATTCTTTATTTCTTCTTTGTTTTTTTATTTACACTCTTTTTTCTAACTCTTTTTCCATAGCACTTAAAAAATCCAAGTCTAGGAAGAACATCAACCACTTCACAGATGTTCACGGTCTGCCTTGCATTGAGAACATCGTGAGATCAGTGGAGGAAAACCCCGAGCCCATCAGCACCAACATCATCGGCGAAATCCCAGAATGGATCAACGGAAGCTTCTTGAGGAACGGACCTGGGAAGTTTGAGATTGGAAACCATAAGTGAGTAAAAGATCTAAAAGTATTGACACGTATAGTTTAGCCACTTCATCCCAAAGCTCACTCCTTTCTCCTGCTCCCTCCAACATCAGGTTCAACCACTGGTTTGATGGTATGGCTCTCCTGCACCAGTTCAAAATAACCAATGGAAGCGTGACCTACAAAAGCCGCTTCCTGTCCAGTGACAGTTACAAAGCCAACAATGAGCAAAACCGCATCGTAGTGTCAGAGTTTGGCACGCTCACCATGCCAGACCCCTGCAAGAACTTCTTCCAGCGCTTCCTGTCAAGATTTGAATTACCAAGTAAATATTTTATCCCATCATATTTAATCCAGAAAATAAGATGTAGTTTGTAATACAATATGAATGTGACCTGTTGTGGTTCTCCTGTGTCGCGTTGTTAACTTTAGCATCTTTTTTTCCATCTAGAGCCCACAGATAATGCCAATGTGAGTTTTGTGACCTACAAAGGGGATTATTATGTCAGCACGGAGACCAATGTGATGCACAAGGTGGACCCTGAGACACTGAAGACCACTCAAAAGGTAAAAAGAAGTTGAATGTAGTTGGAAAATATGCAGTTGTAACTGATAACTTTGACCTATCTATCCTATTTCCAACGGCTTAACACATCAAAGCTAAGATTAGCCATAAACCATTGTGAATTTACAGAAGGCTTGTAGATAGATGAAATCAAGAGTTAACAATACTCAATCATGTTAATGTACCTATTAGGTGGACTGGAGCAAATTTGTTGCTGTGAACGGAGCGACTGCGCACCCTCACACTGATCCTGATGGAACAACTTACAACATGGGAAATTCATACGGAACCAAAGGTAATTTAGAAAAACTACATCAGGTTGTTTAAACGGCACCATTTGAATGTGTATACTTAAGGTGTACAGAACAGCATTTCCCCCTTGGGGGACAAATAAAGCAATTCTGATTCTGAGGAATTCTGAACAATGCTCCCCACATGTTTGGGGACCAGAAGAAAGAATCTAAATGTATCTGTGCTGACAGGAGCGACCTACAACTTCATCAAAGTGCCACCGACCAAGAATACAGCTGGGGATACCCTGGAGGGAGCCACTGTGTTGTGCTCCATTCCCTCTGTAGAAAAGAGCAAACCATCCTACTACCACAGTTTTGGTGAGCAACACAAATCAAACAACTCATTGCTTTGAGGCATGAGCATTGGCTAAAATGGAACATGGGTATCGCCTCCTTTACTGATCTTTAGCTATTGGTCAGCAAGACTGATATACTTTAAATATAGTGTCTTCATCATGTAATTAAAGTACTGCTATCAGACACATTCATGCAGTCCCAACAATCCCTAGCAAACTTAAACTGCAGAATCCAAGGTGATATCTTCAAATGTCTTGTTTTGTCCAACTTATAGTCAAAACCCAAGTTTACCGTGAAATATGAGATACAGAAACAGCAAATTCTTATATTGGACTGAACTGAATTGTCCTTTCAGAATCGAAACTTATGTAATCTTCTCATTGTATTATAGCAATGTCTGAGAACTACGTGGTGTTCATTGAGCAGCCCATAAAGATGGACCTGTTGAAGATTGTGACAGGAAAGTTGACAGGTAAAAGCATCAGTGAGGGCATTTCCTGGGACCCACAACTCAACACTATCTTCCACCTGATTCACAAGCAGACAGGAGAGGTAAGGCACTAAACTCTGAAACTCAATGCAGTCAATTCACTAAGTTTGTACTATCTAATAATCTACAATGATCTGCTTTCTGTGATTTATTTTTCAGCTCAGCTCCATCAAGTACCTTGCCAAGGCGCTGTCAACTTTCCACCAGATCAACGCGTACGAGGAGGACGGTTTCTTGATCATAGACATGTGTGCTTCAGATGATGGCCAGGCAATCAACAATTACAACATACAAAACTTGCGCAAGAATGGAGAAGATCTCGATGAGGTAAGCAGGATAACTAAGAATTGATACTTACCAAGATGTATCTTCCACGCTTTCAAGCATTCTTTGAACATTGGTGTAAAGAAGTGCTTCGGCTGCTTCGATTTTGCTGAAAAATTGTTTGTTCGATGAGCCTGAAAACATGTTTCTGAATTTCCCATCAGGTGTACAACACCATGTGTAGAGTATTCCCACGACGTTTCGTTCTGCCTCTCAATGTGGACTGTGATACGCCCTACGACCAGAACTTGAACGGGCCAGACTGTACCGCAACTGCTATAAGAACTGCTAAGAACAAGGTAGGCATGTTTCAACACAAAATATAATGTAACAGTAATTCTTTTAATTACATGTCTTTGTATGCACAGTAAAAAGGAAAAATTCGTACTTATAGCACAAAACTACACTATAAGGACTTGTTTGATAATATGGGACCACTTACTTAAAAGACTCTCTATTTGGCAAACAGACACGTTTTTTGAGAGTGGATATACCTTTCCAAATACGGATATACCAAAGTTAGTTTGGGAAATGAACACCGAACTGTAGCCAAATAAACTCAGGCGTGTTTTCTTTATACAGGTCTTCTGCACCCATGAGGACCTCCACGGAGAGGATCTTCATCAATACGGAGGTCTTGAGTTCCCTCAGATTAACTATGGCAAGTACAACACCCACTCCTACCGATACTTCTACGGCTGCGGCTTCAGACATCTTGTAGGAGACACACTGATCAAGATGGATCTCCAGGGGAAACACATGAAGGTGAGTTGAGTTTGATGCATTTCTCCCTCTCAAGTTTCCATCTGAATCTGTGAAATATCGATCCATCTATGAAGATTACAAGTCAAACGAAAACCAGTATCACGAAAGTAACTACTGTATTCACTCACAGGTGTGGGAACAGCCTGGTCTGTATCCTTCTGAACCAGTCTTCGTACCTTCCCCTAATGCAACAGAGGAGGACGATGGTGTCATCATGTCTGTGGTCATCACACCCAACAAGGTCAGTCACGTTCAGATTTTAGAAAAGCGAATGCATCTACATTTTTCATCTTGCAAAGTCAAGAATTACTTAGACGTTAGCGTTTAAACTCACTTAAAGGTCCAGATAACTGTCCAGATAATCTTGAAATGTTATCCTATAATGGAAGTTATTTTTAAGCAATAATACTGGAAAAACGTACAGGTCGCTGGAAGTGATGTTTTACAACATTGAAGGTTTATCTAAAAAAGCATGGCCAATATCAATACAAACTGAACAATAAGAAGTGTTAACGCTGTGTGCCAATATCAGTTCTACCGAACATTCCTCGGGTCTGCATTTTAAGAGGATACTTAGACTGGCCACATGCATATTTGCCTCTAGTCAAAACATGTCTAGACGCAAAAACACAAACCTGCCACCTGAAGGTTAAGATGGACGTCACAGCTTTTCTTATCCGTCTGGTGTGACTTAAATCCTATTCAAATGATTCCTAACAAGAAAAAAGACAATCTATATATAATCATTTATGTATATAGTAACAGAAACCAGCTTAAATTAACTCAACACCTCCCAACTGTGTGATTTGGAGGCTCTTTGTATCTTTAATTATAGGAAAGAACATTTGGTAATTAATGTTATCAAAAGTTATGTGTAATTAACCGAAAAAAAGCAGATTCTCAACGATTGTCTGTTTATGTTTTGGAATCTTACATTTATTTGTCTTCCTTTGTCTTCATTCTTTACAGGACAAGAGTACATTCCTCCTGGTTTTAGATGCCAAAACATTTAAGGAGCTTGGCAGGGCTGAGGTGCCTGTCAACATCCCGTACGGATTCCACGGGACATTCAACTCCACGCAATAGACGCGTGACGAGGACATTATGAACATTGTAAATATTATCTGTGCCGTTTGTCTCAAATGTTGTTCGTCTCATGAACCTAGAAGTCACTAAGCAGATATGAATGTATAGTTTTCTTGCACATGTAGTCCTAATCATGTATATTAAGATAAGATATACCTATATTCATATACATTTTAGGAGCACCAACACCAATAAGATTGAAACATAGCATAGGACAGATAAGACTTCACACAAGTGGAATAAGAATACAAATGTAAATATAAATCTTTTCAAACCAGCAATATAATGAGGTAAAACTGTTTATAATTATGAAGGTATAGCATATTGTAGCTGTATTGTTGAAAATGTGCAGGGTAAGAAATATGTTTTCCTGTTTTAAGTTGTTCTTTCAATTCTTTAAACCATTGTTTTAAAAATGGTATTATTCATGTGTATATTAAGTTGAGGGCTAAAAAAGGGGGGGAATATTGCAAGTCTGCAAAAAGAGTTCAGGACACTGAACAAATGCACACTTTGGCACAGCGCCCACATGTTGTAAAATGATATGTTAATCCAATGAATGATAAAGTAAATTACTTGTGTAAGCCTCAATAAAAATGTACATACAGAGAACTTCTCATCCGGTCATCCTCATTCATTTCCTCCTCTTAGTAACAATTGTTTGTAAAATGCTTTCTAACTGCAAGCCCGGGGACATTATGTAACAGAACTGCACGTACATTTTTTACAGCCAGTGTAAACAGGTATTGTATTGCTGCAATTATACCACTATGTTTGTTATAACTTCATTCTAAAGGAACTGCACATTTCAGTCACTGATATATTGAAACATAACTAAACTAAACACTACTCTAACATTATGAATTTCGAATATTTTTCAGTAAATGTTGATGTATACATGTGGCACACTTGCACCCTCTGCTGGCCTGATTTTGTCACAATACTGCTAATATAAAAATTAAAAAACACCTGAATATTTAGCGGATGGAAAATAAATTGTCATGCAAAACTAGTTTTTTGTAAAATGTCCTTATTTTTGAATTCCACAAAAGATCAGTCATATTAACTATCTAAAATGAACACATAACACAATTGTTCTTACTTGATTGCCACTTTAATTCTTTCTAAACAGTAATACATACATTTCAGCAAGATAGATTTCAAAAGTCGCAAGAGTCAGTTTATATACAGGCTTTTCCGCAAAGTTTAGTATAAAGAAAGACAACTCACATGTTGAGTGAAAATAAATAATTTTAAATATTATATTACAATTTAATTTCAATATTCAGAATGAGTTTTTAGTAAAGCTAATAACTTTAATAACTCTAAAATTAAAACAGTCAACATATATGACTTTATTTTATGTCAGTAAAATCAGAGTAGGATATATCAGAGTATTAGTTAATATGACTAACACATGAACTGCAGAAGGCATGCAGTACATGAACAAAGATATTCAATGAGAGAAAAATAATTTGTCAGTAAAATAAAAAGGTCTTCTGCACGGCGTTGGTTCCTTAACCCAGCAGTTTATCAGAAATTAGAGCCAGAGTTTGACTCAGGTGCTTTTTCTTCTCCTTCAGGTGGGACTCGAGGTTTTGAGCTTCTGTCAAAATGCCCTCCAGCTCCTTCATCTCGGAGGTATCAGCTGCAGCTCTCTCACTGAACCAAACCACAAGTGCTGACGTTAGAGAAGTGTCACAGTGGTAATAATAGTACAGAAGGAAGTGTGTGTCAGTGTTCAATCTGTGAATGTCTGTACTCAAAATGGTTTCATGTTGTCACCGCACCTTCTCATTTTTGGAAGAAAACCTGATCTACTGAACTTTAAAAATTGGTTCTGTTTTTGGCCACAGATCTTTAATGTTTTATTGACATTATCTTCAGATGGAAAGTTCTAAGCATTGAGCATTTTCAAAGTTTTGAGCATTATGTATAATCAAGAAACTTCAAAACGTTATCAAATGTAATCTGGTTGATTGAAACACAATGTACCTTAACACTTGAGCAAATTTTGAAAACATCATGCTGACCTCTCTACCTGCACCTGTAAGAAAGCACAGCAACAGAACGGATGCAGAAATGTCACTCAATGGCAAAAAAGGTTCTTATCAAGGCAATTAACCCCAATACAAAATAACAATTCTGAGAATATAGTTTTCTATTTGTAACTGAAAATATGATGTAGAAGAATTACCTGTTTGGGAACCAGGCCATATCAAGTCATGTGATTTTGACTATTTGGATTAGCACAGAAAAGCAATGATAGCAAAGCTTTACACTATGTTATAATGTGTTTACTAATACTGAAGATAGACACATAGGGTCAGCCAAAAGCAATTCAAAAATGATAATTGTTTATGGTTTGGATAGTTGTAATTGCCTATTGCAGCGAACACGGGAGAAAGAGAATGAGACAGAGTTTATGGAACACATTCATTTTCTGGCGAAAGTTGAACGATTGTACGTAATGGTGGATGCAGCTCCTGTAGCAGGTGTTGTGCTCTAATTATTTGATCAGTCTTGATGATAGAGGAAAGACAGATAAGCATAATTACCTAATTCCACGCCTGAATATGGGGACTACCACAGTGTACACACACTGTACTTGTGTTATTACTTCCATGTTAGGCCTTTAGTGCAAGCTTTAGCATCATTTACTTGCCAAAAAAAAGTTTTTTAAGCTTTAAAAACGCGGTAATTAAAATGTTCAGAAGAAAATAACAATTGAGAATTCCATTATGTGATCACTATATTCATATAACACATTTTTCCCAATTTACACCAATCATTGGAGCTGTCAGCCGCTGTTTCCTGTGAGAGCGGCTTGTCAACGTACAAACCGCCAGAAGGGTAGACACAGTTTCGCTCTGCAGGGTAGACATGCATTATGGAATAATAATACAAATGATAAACCACCAATATGGTGATAGATAGCTACTTACATGAATAATTGATGTTAGCTAATGTGATGCTGAAGTCTAATTTCAATCAAATAAAAGTTTTTTTTACAACAGTTTTGTGTGACTGGCAGTATAATATGACATTACATACCTGCAGTTTTCACCTCAAATAAATCTGCTCTCTCGTCAGTGGATGATTTAGAGGGAGGTTTTTTCTTTTTGGGTGGAGAGTTCTCTTGATTTGCAGGTGGATGTTCCTTCTATTGCAATGGAGAACAGACAAGTTGCATTAAAACATTATTCAAGGATTTAAAAGTTGATCTAATAAGTGAATATATCAAAAATTAAAATATCAAATTCCTTAATTATTATAAGGTTTTTTTATTAATTTGAGCCACTTTATCATTATTTTTTTTTGATGCTAATTGAATAGACTTTGATTCAAGAAAGCTATCCTTACCTCTTGAGGTTTGTCTGTTTAGGACTCTTAGAGTTGTTCACTGCCCTCTTGTTTAATGACGGTGGAATCACTTTTCCTGCCATTGGTACTGCTTCTTTCATTTGGACGTAATGTTACTGTAAAAGTCAAAGAGAGTCAATTAGATACGTGACATACTGTGTAGATTAGTAGTACAGTACTGCATTATATCATAACAGCATATCATGAGTTTGTATATAAGGTCACTGGTAACTATGACTGTTAAAATAAATGTAGAGGAGTAAAAAGTATGATATCCAATTCTAAAATGTGGTGGGGTAGACGTATGAAGTAGCAATAAATGGAAATACTGAAGAAAAGTACAAACATGTCAAAAGAGTACAACTACAATACTTGAGTACATTTACTTGGTTACTTCCTCCACTGATTATCCATTGTATCATTAATGTCTGAAGAGTTAAGATAGCATTTAAAACATGCAGTATTTTTTATAGTTAAAGTTAGATATCGTTAGTTATCTTCTCTTGTGGTGCCGTTGAACACTTTATTTATAAACGTTATGTATAAACAATATCCAGTAGCTAACGTTAGCTAGCTATGCTATCTGCTTACATGTCATGTATTGAAAACATCTTTAACGTCAGCCCATAGTCAACTAAACTATAACAGATTATCCTGTGGTTTTGTCATAGGGGTAACTTGCTAACATAAATTACAATTAAATGTCAAGTGAGCAGGTTAGCCAGCTGCTTAGCTAAGTGCTAATATATTAGCTTGGCTAACTTCAACGTTAAATTAGCCGTTACAATAGCAACGATAGCTAAACTCTACTTACCAGGCATACAATGTCTGAGTTGTATAGTTGAATGATTCATATAATAATTTAACAGATTAATAGTTAACTGATAGCTATGTTATGGCTGGTGTGCACAGACAGGTTAATTGTGAGGTGTTTACCGAGATTAACGTCAAAATAACGGTTTCGCACTTGCGCGTGTGAAAATGATGCATTCAATGCACCTTCGTAAATTCAGGTGACACATTTCTACTGAGAGTAAATTTACAAAACACATTCATTTGACTTTTGTCAACAATATTCATACACACCATAGACTGAATATAGTTTTGGATGTCAAAACCTGGTGGAAATAATGCATTTCATTTCAAAATATTATATTAATATTTGACTTGAATAGCCTCTGGTCTAGGCTATTATTATTACAGTCCAATAAACAATCAATATTGAGTAAAGCATAATGACAAACTAATATAGGTGTGATGTAAGAGTAGGCCAAGTTCATTTATCAGGGTCATAAGGGGCAAAGCTAAATCAGTGGTGTAAAGTAACAGTACATTTACTCAAGTAGTGTACTTAAGTACAATTTTTAAATCAACACTTAATTAAGATTTTAGTTACACCTGTATTTAAATTCACAAGCTACCCAGCAGTATACAGCGTAATTAAAATTAGCTGTACCTTTACCAGCTTTGATAAACGCTTACATTTATCATTAATTAGAATCAAAACATATAATATATATTATTCTGAACTGGGCCAATCTGCATAATGAGTACTTATTACTTATACTTGTAACCTTTTAATTGCAGGACTTTTACTCGTAACAGAGTATTCCTACACTCTGGTACTTCTACTTCACTTAAGAACAAGATCTGAGTACTCCTTACACCTCTGAGCAAGAGGTGGGGCCAGGCTGAGGCCCGTTTTCAATTAGGTGCAACAAAAATCTTTTTTTTGGTGCTGTACAGAGCTAGGATGATCAATCAATCAATCAATGTTTATTTATATAGCCCAATATCACAAATGTTAAATTTGTCTCAGTGGTCTTCACAGTTTGTACAAAATATCAGTATGACAATACGACACCCTCTGTCCTTAGACCCTCACATTGTACAAGGAAAAACTTCCAA
The DNA here is from genome assembly GCA_031216635.1 of Dissostichus eleginoides. Taxonomy (NCBI): domain Eukaryota; kingdom Metazoa; phylum Chordata; class Actinopteri; order Perciformes; family Nototheniidae; genus Dissostichus; species Dissostichus eleginoides. The sequence goes on along the minus strand of CM062268.1, from coordinate 8,953,948 downwards.
AGAAGGAAAAACCCCACAGTTTAAAGGGGAAAATTGGAGAAACCTCAGGGAGAGCAAAAGAGGAGGGATCCCTCTCCCAGGACGGACAGACGTGCAATAGATGCCGTGTGTAAATCAAAGAGATAATACATTTACAACATAGGTAGACCAAATGTTTGGAAATGCATGTGTCTATAATAAGAAGATGAATCCACGAGGATGTAAACAATCCTGTGGGAGCCATCAGGGAAGTAGTATGATGAGAGTCAGGCAGGACCACAGTGACAGGTTCAGCCACGACTCGAAGTCCAGGACTCAAATACAGGACTCAGGATAGAGGATCCAGGACACAGGACCGCAGCAACAGGATCAGCCACGACTCAGGATCCCGGCGTAGATAGACACCAAAAATAAATTTGGGGGAAGCTGGGTTATTCGGAACATGAGAGTACACAGGTACAGACAGAGAGAAGGAAGAGTAAGGTGTCCCCCGACAGTCTAAGCCTATAGCAGCTAAACTAGGGGCTGAATCTAATCAGCCCTAACTGCTTTATCAAAAAGGAAGGTCTTAAGCGCACTCTTAAAAACGGATAGGGTGTCTGCCGCCCGAACACAAACTGGAAGCTGATTCCACAAAAGTGGAGCTTGATAAGAAAAGGCTCTGGCTCCCATTGTACTTTTAAAAACTCTAGGAACAACCAACAACCCTGCATTCTTGGAACACAATGCCCTAGTAGGACAGTAGGGTATAATGAGTTATTTAAGGTAAGATGGCGCCTGCCCATTAAGGGCTTTGTAGGCGAGAAGAAGAATTTTAAATTCTATCCTGTGTTCTATAGGGAGCCAGTGTAAGGCAGCCAGAACAGGGGTAATGTGGTCCCTTTTCCGAACTCTGGTTAGTACACGTGCTGCAGCATTTTGAATCAGCTGAAGCGACTTAACTGACTTCTTGGTACACCCTGATAATAAAGAGTTACAATAATCCAGCCTTGAAGTAACAAATGCATGGACTAGTTTCTCTGCATCGTTTTGAGGCAAGATATGCCTGATTTTTGCAATGTTATGTAGATGAAAGAAGGCGGTCCTTGAGATTGATTTTATGTGGGCGTTAAAGGATAAATCCTGATCAAATATAACACCAAGATTCCTTACAGTCTCACTGGAGGCCAAATTAATGCCATCCATAGTTAATATATCTTTAGATAGTTTGTTTCGTAGAGTCTTTGGGCCGAGTACAATAACTTCAGTTTTGGCCGTGTTTAACATAAAAAAATGTAAGGTCATCCACGTTTTTAAGTCCTTGAGGCAGTCTTGAATTTTATTGAGATGATTGGTTTCATCAGGCTTGATGGATAAATATAGTTGAGTATCATCCGCATAACAATGAAAATGTACAGAGTGATTCCTAGTGTAATATTAGAACTTACATTTCCGGGAGCTGTTGATAACACAAAGGCAAGAGGTCATTAATTTTGTTTCTAAGAGTAACAATTTTATCATTAAAAAAGCACATCAAATCATTACTAGTGAGTGCTATGGGAATAGAAGGCTCAATAGAGCTGTGGCTCTCTGTCGGCCTGGCTACAGTGCTGAAAAGAAATCTTGCATTATTCTTATTCTCATCTATTAATGAAGAGTAGTAAGCTGCTCTCGCTTTACGCAGTGCTTTCTTATATTCATTGAGAGTAATATGCCAAATTAAACGAGATTCTTCCAGTTTAGTGGAACGCCATATCCTTTCAAGTTGTCTCGACTTTTGCTTTATTTTGCGGGTTTCGGCATTATGTCATGGAGCTAGTCTATGTTGTTTTATTTTCTTCTTTTTCAAAGGAGCAACAGAGTCTAAATTTGTTCGCAGCGCATCTGTAGCACTATCAACAATTTGGGGTGGTGTACATTTTGTATAAGTTTCCTCCCTTACATACAGACAAGCTATCGAGTTAAGTATTGATGGAATCTCTTCCTTAAATTTGGCTATAGCACTAACAGATAGGTCTCTGCTGCAGGAACCTTTGACTAATGGTTTGTAATCTAGTAACAGTACTTCAAAAGTTACAAAAAAATGGTCGGATAAAGCCGGATTATGCGGTTCGACTAATAGTTGCTCAATTTCAATACCAGAAGTCAGAACAAGGTCGAGAGTGTGATTATAACAGTGGGTTGGTTTATTTACACTCTGACGGAAACCAATAGAATCTAATACAGAGTTAAATGCAACAGTAAGGCTATTTTTATCGTCGTCAACATGAATATTAATGTCACCTACGATAATTACTTTATCTGTTTTAAGAACCAAAGTTGATAAAAATTCAGAGAATTCTGAGAAGAATTCTGAATAAGGACCTGGTGCACGGTACACTGTAACAAATAAGATTGGCTACAATGTTTTCCAGGTCGGATGCGTAAGACTAAAAACAAGGCTTTCAAAGGAGGTATAATTTAATTTTGGTTTAGTATTGATAAGTAAACTTGAGTCAAAGATGGCTGCAACTCCACCTCCTCGGTCGGATGATGAGGTACTATCCCTGTCAAAAAGTAAAACAACTAAAGTAATAGTTTTGCTTATGGACAAAATGTGTGTATCCAGAGTAGCCACTGCTAGGCATGAGAGAGAGGCAATGAGAGAGAAAGAGTGCCTTTTCCTTTATTTACCCACATGTGGATTAAGATGTCTGACACACAAAATGTATAACAAACGCTTACTGTCATGGACATGCTGTGTCGCCAAATCCCTTCGTTTAGTCTGGGTGGATTGAATCAATGGGATTATTCAAAAGAAGATTATAACTACACTGTGAGTTACAGGATATCGGATGAAGCTGCTAAGGTGGGTTTAACTGCAGATCAATGCTGCTGCCCGGTGGCAGCAGAGTGGATTATTTCTATGTGTCATGTAAAACCATAAAGCCTCAATTTAAACCGATGAAAGTAGCCAAGTACAAGTGATCAAAGATATGGAATCAAATTACAGTCCTGCATTCATGACTCAACGGAAATGAGGACATTCTTTGCAAATGTAAGGCTTACAAGATGAGCCAATTTTTACTTATGTTGTCCTCTAGGCAAGGAGAAATTAGATAGAAGTCAAATGACAACAACACACTTTACTTCAGGATGTCTTCTGTCAATCAAAATGATAATAATGCATCCATCACAAATGGCCATAAAAAATGTTGCAAGTAGATCCGAGTCATGGGGTAGAGTGAGCCATCTGGGGGAAAATTGATCAATTTCAAGTTTAAACCTGAGTTGTTTGGTACAGGAATGTTGTTTTTGTCTGCTAAATCAAAGGCCAGTTCACAGCATTACTTTGGAGTAAAGCCGTGGAACTGGTCAGACAGTTTTTGTACTGTTTTCACTTCCTTTTCCTCCTTCCTTTTTATGTATCTACGCAGGGTTGACCTTTCAATATGTTTGTCCTTTGCTACTGCTCTGATGGATTTTCCACCCTTGCCATTAGTGGCTGCTCTCTCCATTTCTTCAGTCTTCCTCTTGGACTTTCTTGGCATGATAGCTTTTCTACAATGTGTAAAACATAACAAAATATTGAGTTGTGTAAAACTACATTGAAATACCATTTACAGAGACTTAACATATCCTCAGTTCCTCATGGGGGGCTAAGTTGAACCACTGGGTCAATTTACCCCACAGCAAGTGGCTCACTTTGCACCACAGCCACTATTTTGGAAAAAACTGTCTAGTTTAGTAATTCGTGCTAATCTTTAGATAAAAAATTCACATGGTTTTACACTTTGCTATAACCAACACGTATGATAAATACTTTCAGACCTGGATACACTTTCTTTGACATAACAGTAATTATACACTTTGACAAGCAAAACCTGGTTTACACATTTACCACTTAACGATGTGCTTCTGTCCATAACAGCCACATATAAATGATTGGTGCTTCCTGAATTTATGGTCACATAACAACAAATGTGCACAGTTCCCTAGATAAAGGGGGTGGGTGAACTTACCCACTGGCTCATCTTACCCCACTCTCCCCTACAGATCTAACTGGTGGCCAATTGCTGTAAGTCATCCCCTCTCCCTCACCCTACAAGAAACAAAACACAATGATAGCAGCCTTGGATGTTTTAAGGTCACTCTTTTCTCAACTGCTACCCTAAAACAAACCAAAAAAGTAACTTTTTAAACCCAAATAAACCTTCAGAGCTCACATTCCAACTTTGTTTTCCTGTGGAAGTTAAATCCAATCAATAACTAACTAATTAATCCGTGTATCTACCGTCCATTTTTTTTTCTTTATTAAACAAGTAAACGGAAGAGCGTCTGAGAGGCCTTTTTTCTTTTTTCTTTTTACCTTACTAAATGGTCTAATGGTCAGTGGAGCGAGGGGCGGGGTGAAACTCACGGAAGTGATTTCAAAACAAAAGCACTCGTTTGCTTGGAACTGTGATAATATTGTAGCAACCCGGTATAGGGTGCTGTGTGGGTCACTCAAGCATCCCCCGTCTCTCTGCCAATCACAGAGCTGCACAGTAATGCTGGTAGGTGTGCGGGCCTGTGGTTGGGGGAGCAGAGGGGGAGGGCTGGAGAGTGGTGACGTTGACCATGCTGTGTGTGTGAGTTAGGGAGTGGAGTACTGAGTTGATGTTGAACCTGCGACCTGTAACCTGTGACCTATGAACCTATATCTGTATGCTATCAAAGGAGTTATTAAACCTAATAACTTGAGGCCTGTTTCCGACTCCTATTGTGGAACGTTACATTGGTGTCAGAAGTGACTTTTTGGATGTAAACAACAATGGCGGCGCCCATCTAACAGTAGCAGCCGCGTCCCTGAAAACACCCAAGTACTCGGGTAGGTCAGACTGGGAGGCTTTCCATGCCCAATTTGAACTGCTAGCACATGCCGGGGGGTGGTCAATAGAGACTAGAGCGCTACAGTTAGCTTTGTGCCTCACAGACGAGGCTCTGTCATGCCTGCTACTGCTTAGCCCGGAGGATCGACACAGCTATGAAGCGTTAGCGGGGGCTTTGAAGAGGCGGTTTGGACAGTGTTTCCCGCCAGAGCTGCTTCGTAATGAATTAAGTAACCGTTGTAGGAAATCTAGGGAGACGCTGCGGGCGTTGGCTAACGACGTGGAAAGCCTGACGCGGCGGGCGTATGCACACGTGCATTCGCCGGCTGGCGCGGGATCAATTCACTCCCTGCTGACTTGAGGGTCGAGGTACAGCTGCAGCATCCACAGTCCTTGCAGGTGGCCTTGGAGATGGCTGTGGAGAGAGAGAATGTGTAGAGTGTGTAGCTGCTAGAAACAGCGAAGGGGCGGGACCACCGGCTGTGAGGAGCTGCAGAGAGGAGGAGAAGCCTGCATGGGTTGCTGAAATGACTGAACTGATAAGGGCTGTGTCTCTGCAGCCAACACGCAGGCCAAGTACCAGGGTCTGCTGGGGTTGTGGTCAGCCAGGACATTTGGCCAGAGACTGCCCCAAGGCACACCGGGCCCAGAGAAACGACGTGGGGCCCGCATAAAGGGGAAGATGCGGAGCCAGGCCCCAAAACCCCCCAACCAAACCACAGCCTTATTGCCACCAACACAGACATCCGAGGAAGGAGCCCGACAGCACAGCCGGGGGAGCCAGGCTCATGCACATGCTTGGAGCCCGTCTTCACGGTGGGCCGTGCTGGTGGTGGGGATTCCTTTTATATCCCTGTCACTGTGGAAGGGGTGCCTTGCACTGCACTGGTGGACACAGGCTCGACAGTAACCCTGGTGAGAACAGATGTGTTGCCCAGTGGGACTCAATTGGAACCGACAGCGGTGCGTCTACGCACAGTCACGGGAGAGCTGGCACCTATGAAAGGAAAAGGCATGCTGACTGTGTCGGTGGGGGGAGTTAAAGTGCATCATCCGGTGTGGATAGCAGAAGTGCAGGACTCGTGTATTCTGGGTTTGGACTTTTTGAGGGTGACTGGTTGCCACCTGGATCTTCAAGCAGGCACAGTGAGTTTCCACAGGGGGTCCATGATCACTATGACCCGTATCCCCACCCCTGCTGAACGTTCTAGGGGACCCCCTACGCACCCAGTGGGTACCCTAGAAACTGTAAACAATCCTGCCTCCTTGCCTTTCGCCCCGGTGACGCCCACTCAGGGCAACTCCTCACCTGTCACCCCCGGCCTGTGCCAACCAGCCCCAGCCCCCCCTCAGTTACCCCAGACTGGGGTGGAAGAGGCTCAGTCTGCAGTATTGGAGGTGTGGAGGAAGAACTGTGGCGGCCTTAATCCCGAGCAGCAGGAGCAATTGTGGCAGCTGCTGCTAGAGTTCCAGGGCAGTTTCGCCATGAGTGAGGAGGAGGTGGGCCGAACTCATCTGGTAGAACACGAGATTGATACAGGGGACTCGCGCCCCATCAAGTGTCGTCCTCGGCGACTTCCCCTGGCCCGTCAGCAGGCTTGTGACGAAGCAGTGCAGAGCATGCTGCAGGCAGACATCATTGAGTCATGGTCCCAAAGAAGACAGGTGGCTGGCGGCTGTGCTCAGACTACAGGCCGGTGAACGGGGTCACCAAGAAGGATTCATACCCCTTCCCCCGCATCGATGAGTCCCTGGACCTGGTCTCAGGGTCGTCTTGGTTCTCTTCCTTGGACCTCCGCACTGGGTATTACCAAGTCCCTCTTGCCCCAGAGGCCAGAGCAAAAACTGCTTTCTGCACCAGGCGGGGGCTATGGCAGTTCAAGGTCCTCAGTTTTGGACTTTGTAATGCCCCTGCCACCTTTGTGCGGTTGATGGACAGGGTGCTGTCTGGTATTCCCCGTCAGCAGTGCTTGGTTTACCTGGACGACATTCTGGTGCATGGCAGCTCGTTTGAGGCGGCCCTGGGATCTATAAGAGTGGTGCTGGAAAGGATCAGAGCCGCTGGCTTGAAGCTACACCCAGAGAAGTGCCATTTCATGCAGAGAGAGGTCACTTTCCTGGGCCACAAAGTGGGGGGCGAAGGCATCGGCACCCTGCAAGAGAAAGTGCAGGCGGTCGCGGACTGGCCAAATCCTCGCAACCAGAAGCAGCTGAAGAGTTTCCTGGGCCTGGCCTCGTACTACAGGAAGTTTGTACGGGGTTTCGCTTGCACTGCTGCACCCCTGTTCCAGCTGCTACAGAAAGACAGTGATTTCCTTTGGACTGAGCAATGTCAAGCATCGTTTGACAGCCTTCGGCGTGCCTTGAGTGAGGCCCCGGTTCTTGCCCCCCAACCCCATTCTGCCTTTCACCCTGGACACAGACGCTAGCGGCGTGGGTAGGCGGAGTGCTCTCCAGACTACACCAGAGGGGGAGCGGGTGGTGGCATACTTCAGCCGGGCGTTCAACAAAGCAGAGCGACGATACTGCGTCACTCGCAGAGAACTCTTGGCAGTGGTGCTGTCCATCAGGCACTTTAAATACTACCTGTGTGGCCAGGCATTCACGGTGAGGACTGATCACTCTGCACTACAGTGGCTCATGACATTCAAGAGCCAGAAGGGCAGGTTGCCAGGTGGTTAGAAGAGCTCCAAGCTTTCGACTTCAGGGTGGAGCACCGGGCTGGGGTGCGTCACACAATGCAGACGCTCTCTCCCGCCGCCCGTGTCCGCCGGCGGATGCCACTACTGTGAGAAGGAGAGACCCGTGAAAAGGAGCTGCTGGAGGAGGACACCGTCTGTGCTGCAGCTCGTCAAGTTGAAGAGGTTATTTGCCGGAGCTCCAGACAGTGGACGTGGCAGAGTGGAAGCAACAGCAAGAGCTGGACACAGACCTACAGCCTGTACTGCAGTGGGTCGAGGCGCAGCAGCGGCCACCGTGGGAGGAAGTGGCAGTGTTCTCCAAAGCAACCAAGGGGCTGTGGTCTCAGTTTGAGGCTCTGCGTCTGTGTCAGGGCGTACTACAGCGTGCGTGGAAGGAGCCAGCAACGGGGAGAAGAGATGGCAGGTGGTGGTCCCGAAGGGTCTGCAAGAGGCTGTACTCAAGGCCATGCATGGAACGGCAGGCTCTGGGCACTTTGGCGTCACTAAGACTCTCCGCCGCCTTCGCCAGGGCTGCTACTGGGGGCAGTGCCGGAGGGATGTCGAAGACTTCTGTCGCCGCTGTGACCCTTGTATGGCTCGTAAGGGCCCCCCTGGTCGTTCCCATGCTCTGCTGCAACAGTTTCCCGTGGGGCCCCAATGGAGAGAGTAGCGGTTGATGTGGTGGGGCCTACCTCTGTCAAACAGGGGTAACCGCTACGTCCTCACTGCCATAGACTATTTCACAAAATGGCCAGAGGCGTATGCCCTCCCTGATCAGGAAGCAGTGACAGTCGCAGATGCTTTGGTGGCGGGCATGTTCAGCCGGTTTGGAGTGCCGGAGTCCCTGCATAGTGACCAGGGGAGGAACTTCGAGTCCCGGGTGTTCGCCTCCATGTGCACACAACTGGGCATGCACAAAACTCGCACCTCCCCCTTGCGGCCTCAGAGCGACGGACTAGTCGAGAGATTCATCGCACCATGGGCCAGCAGCTGGCCATCCTCACGTCTCAGCACCAGCGTGACTGGGACGATCATCTGCCCCTGGTGCTCATGGCATGTCGCTCTGCAGTCCAGGAGTCCTCAGCCTGTTCTCCTGCCCTTCTCATGTTAGGGAGAGAGCTTCGCACCCCTGCCGTTTGGTCAGCCGACGGATTCCCTGGACACTCCTCCAGGGCCTGAGTACGCCAGGAGACTTCAGGACCGCCTTGATTCCGCTCAAGCCTTTGCCCGCGATCACCAGAAAAGTGCTGGTGTGAGACAGAAACGGAACTATGATACCAGGACAAGAGGGCAGCACTTCCGGGCCGGGGAGCTGGTCTGGGTCTACAGCCCACAACGGAAAAAAGGCCGGTGCCCAAAACTTGACAGCCAGTGGGTTGGTCCCTGCAGAGTACTGGAGAGGGTGGGGGAAGTTGTCTACAGGGTGCAGCTGCCTCCCAAGGGGAGAAAAGTTGTGCTCCACAGAGACAGGTTGGCCCCTTACAGAGGAGTCACTTCTCCACATGCCCAAGGGACCACGGGGCCGTTGTCCACAGCCTCCCCCTCGACACCCCCACCCAGGTCCCCCGGCGATCAGAGCAGCAGCCCCCCGTCAGTGACGAGTCCCCCCCACTTTCTTCCCTTTTCCCCGCCTGGACAGAACCGGCACCCCCTGTCCCTCTGACCCCAGCCCCCCTTCCGAGAAGGCAGACACGACCCCCAAGTCGGTTCAGAGACTTTGTGTGGTAAATAAAGTTGATAGTGAGACCCCTCGGTTCCTGTAGAGGGCAAGAATGTGCCCTGGTCTCACTGGAAGTGATGGTAGTCCAACCAGACCTTCCTAGTTCAATTTTTTTTAAATCTGTTTTTAAAAATGTGTTACACATTGTGCTGTGGGTTTGTGTTTAGTCACAGGTGTTTTTTTGTTGTTTTTATTTGTTCCTTGTGGGCGAGGAACTTTGTGGTAGGGGGGTAGTGTAGCGACCCGGTATAGGGTGCTGTGTGGGTCACTCAAGCATCCCCCGTCTCTCTGCCAATCACAGAGCTGCACAGTAATGCTGGTAGGTGTGCAGGCCTGTGGTTGGGGGAGCAGAGGGGGAGGGCTGGAGAGTGGTGACGTTGACCCTGCTGTGTGTGTGAGTTAGGGAGTGGAGTACTGAGTTGATGTTGAACCTGCGACCTGTAACCTGTGACCTATGAACCTATATCTGTATGCTATCAAAGGAGTTATTAAACCTAATAACTTGAGGCCTGTTTCCGACTCCTATTGTGGAACGTTACAATATTATAAACAAGGTGAATTTAGCGATCACAACGAAAACAGCCAAGACACATTTTGAGCCCAGAAAACGAATGTTATTAAGGGCTGTAAATATAATAAGCCTATGTCTAAAATGGACAACATTGTAAGGAGATTTAAACTACAGCGATTCTGGACTGCGGTCAACTCAGCCGTCTCTCGCGTTTATTTTTTCAAATCAGCAGCTCTTTATTTTATTTCCTGCTATATTTGATGAGTGATACAAATATTTTTTACCACAAGTTCTTAATAAAACTGACACTCTTGGACTCGGTACTAGTTTGACTTCTACCAGAAATAAAATGAAGTACTTTTACAGTGTACTTTGTGAGTAATCCTCTGTCAGAGTCCCCTAGTACATAATGCATGTTTTTCTGCTATCTTTGATGAGTGATAAAAATACAATTTTACCATTAGTTCTTAATGAAATTGATACTGTTTGACTTTGTATTAGTTAGCCTACTACTAACAATACATTGAATTACTTTTACTGTGTATTTTCTGGAGAAATACTCTGTCAAAGTCCCCTGCTGAGAACAAAATAAAGCCACTTCTGCTAAGTTTGATGAGGGAATTCTTTTTTGTTGCCATTAGTTCTTCGTGAGATTGATCCTGTTGGACTCAGTACTAGTGAAACTATACCCCCACTATGAAGTACTTACTGTGTACTTTTCCAGTAATCCTCTGTCAATGTCCCCTCCTGAGTACAAGAATGCATGTTTTTCTTTTAATAAGCATTAAAACACATTTCTTCCTGAGACTGATATTGTTGGACAGAGTATTTTAAGAGGATGGTAGACATGATATCAGCACTACTTCCAGTCAGTACTCCAGCAGCAGCATTTTTACACCTTGGAAAGTCTTTAGAGTCTGGCTTGGATAGCTGGTCACAAATATCCTTCAGCAAAGTGACACACTCTGTCACATGGTTGCCCTCTTATGATGCTGCTGTCTTTTAATATATGATTATTTCTCAGCTGCTAGTTCGTTCCTCGCAGATTCTTCAGTCTAATCAGCCTCATCCTTCCATCAGTCCCAGTCAACGCCTCCAGCACACTTCCAGTGTCTGACTCCATATGATATTGTCCTGATGCTGTATACAAGGCTGATGCCCCATGATCACAAAATGACCCCTCTAGAGTCTGAGTGCCAAGGACCTCATATTATGTCTGTCATTAATGTTACATCACCCATTATAACAAATTTCTTTCCTTTTTTCTCTTCTCTTAACTGTAAAGTCCTTTTCCTGCACCATTTTAAGGCTTCAAAACAGGCATTTTTACTGTATGTGTTTGGAGAAATGACACAATCAATGGCCCAGAATTGTACATTATAAACTATGAATCTTGTGGTGCTTGAAGAAATACAGACTGGTTAAGCCGGCCAGGTTATATATATATATATATGCCTTTTTTGGAGCCCTTTTTTGCAATATTTATTCAAATGTCACTAGTTATTTAAACAGACCACTATCTGAGGATAATACAAGCAACCATAAAACGCCCTTTATCTAGAGAGCCATTGAAGCCCATGAAGAATTTATCCTTCCACAAATCTTTTCATCTGCTGTATTAATAAAGTTGCCACGTGTTTTCAAATTCAAGTTAAGGCACTATCTGTGCAGAACATTACAAATATTCTTCATTTGCAGTATTTTATTTTAAAAGTGTTCAGAAAGTCTGCATCAATGATATGCTATATATCTATATAATATCAATATTGTTATTAACTTCAACCAAAGTAAATTTAAATAGCGGGCAAAAATTGGTTAATTGCCATGGATGTGGTGTTTGATATAGTTTACGTTCAATTTCAACTATTTTAGGCAGAAAAACGTATATAGACTAAACCTTTTTTTAATAATTTACTATAATTTAGAAAGGTTTTTGTGAGAAATCATTTCAAAAGTGAACTTTTTTTCCTTTTGTATTTAAATTTGAAATGTTTGCACACAACATTATTAATGTATACATTTTTATCAATTTTTTTAAATTATGAATCCATTTATTTTATTGTATTTCCTTGAGGCTGGGGAAGATATCCAGCATGTAGTTCAACATGCAAATGTTGTAATACAAGTAAGTATATAAGTATAACATGGACAAGTAAATAAAACAAGTTTAGTAGGAGGATGTGGATTTATTTTCTCTCACCTTGTAATTACACAATCAAACAATTTATAATTTAGCTCTGGCCTTCACTCACAAAAAAACATTTTGTTGAATTGGACACATTTTTCGAAGCTGTCACGATCTCTCTGTGTTGTGTTTTGTCTTGTCTTTTTCTGTCTTTGGTTTCCTGTTTTATTTTGAAAAGTGTTCACCCCCCTGTCTTGCCTGTTGCTTTCTGTCTGTGTTCCCTCCTACCTGATTTCCCGATTGTGTTCACCTGGTGCCCCTGTGTTTTCTCCTCCCTCCTCACCTGTGTCTTGTTTGTGTGATTAGTCTTGTGTGCATTTAAGTTCTGGTTTTTCTGACTGTCAGTGTTGGTTCATTAATTGTCTTTGACTGTGTCACGGGGTAGTGCTCTGTTTTGTGACAATTTAGCCTTGGAATAAAGGAATTTACTTTGAAATCTGCATTTAGGTCCTGTCTGCTTCACTCAACCCTGACAGAATGAACCAACCAGGAATGGACCCAGCAGACAGCTTGTACGAGGTGACGTACAATTTAACATGCTTGAAGAATGACTTTCGATATGCCTCCAGTAGTGAAGAGAGGCAGTCAATTATTTCTTCGGCATGCCAAGAAGTAACCTCAAGGCCCTGGTTAAGGGAGTTACTACCCGAGTGGGTGGAGGACTTTTTTGGTAGCGTTGAGGTCAAACCTGTTTCCCGGCCTACTAGCCCCTGGCATGCTACCCCCCTGCCTCCCAAGTCCCAACCTGACACCATACGTCTCGGTGTGTTCCGTCTGGAGTCAACCCCTGCTTCTTCCCCATTTCCTGCTCCTGTCCAGGAGCCGTTCTTGGGTACTCGTCTGGCTTTTGGAGGTCCACGTAGCCTCCAAAAGGCTCCTAAGAGGAGGAGTCGCAAGTCCAGGCTAGCAGCCCGAGCCCCAGAAGCCATGCTTTGGGCTCCAGTTCTGGCCCCAGCAGCCATGGTTCCGTGCTCCAGTGCCGGCCCACACAGTCATGGTACCGTGCTCCAGTACCATCCCACACAGCCATGGTTCCGGGTTCCGGTTCCGTGCCCAGCAGCCATGGTCCCGGCTCAGGTACCGGTCCCAGCAGCCATGGTTCCGGCTCCAGTGCCGGCCCCAGCAGCCATGGTCCCTGCTTCAGAACCGAACCTTACAGCCATGTTTCCGGCTCCAGAACCGGCCCACACAGCCATGGTCCAGGCCTCTGTTCCGGCCCCAGCAGCCATGGTTCCGGCCCCAGTTCCGTCCCCAGCAGCCATGGTTCCGAACCCAGTTTCGGCCCCTGCTGCCATGTTTCTGACTCCAGTTCCAGATCCAGTACTGGCTCTCAAGCCGACGCCAGCTCCCCGTGTCCTGTCGGCGTACCGGCCGACTCCAGCTCCTCGTCTCCTGTTGGCTCTCCGGTCGACGCCAATCCCCTGTGTCCTGTCGGCGTACCGACCGACTCAAGTCCCGACTCAAGTCCCGACTCAAGTCCTTACTCAAGTCCCTTCTCAAACCCCTCCTCTAGTCCCTTCCCAAGTCCCTTCTTTAGTATCTTCTCTAGTCCCTTCTCAAGTCCCCTCTAGTCCCATCTCCAGTCCCTTCTCAAGTCCCCTCTCTAGTCCCATCTCCAGTCCCTACTCGAGTCCCTTCTCTAGTCCCAACTCGAGTTCCCTCTCGAGACCCCTCTCAAGTCCTCTCTCGAGTCTCTTCTCGAGTTCCCTCTCGAGTTCCCTCTCAAGTCACCTCTCGAGTCCCCTCTCAAGTTCCCTCTCGAGTCCCCTTTCAAGTCATCTCTCGAGTCCCCTCTCAAGTCACCTCTCAAGTCCCCTCTCGAGTCTCCTCTCGAGTCTCCTCTCAAGTTCCTTCTCAAGTCTCCTCTCGAGTTCCCTCTCAAGTTCCCTCTCGAGTCCTCTTTCAAGTCATCTCTCGAGTTCCCTCTCAAGTCACCTCTCAAGTCTCCTCTCGAGTTCCCTCTCGAGTCCCGTCTCAAGTCTCCTTTCAAGTCACCTCTCGAGTCCCCTCTCAAGTCCCTACCCAATGTCCTGGTCCGTTGGAGGTTCTGCTGGGGGTCCTGCCAACCCTATGTCCTGTGCCGTTGGGGGTCCGGCCGACACCTGTTTCGTCCGAGGTCCTGCCAACTCCATGTCCTGCCAACTCCATGTCCTGTCCCGTTGGGGGTCCCGCCGACTACTCTTCTGCCGGGGGTCCTGCCAACCCTATGTCCTGTGCTGTTGGGGGTCCGGCCGACAGCTGTTTCGTCGGAGGTCCTGCCAACCCTATGTCCTGTCCCGTTGGGGGTCCCGCCGACTACTCTTCTGCCGGGGGTCCTGCCAACCCTATGTCCTGTGACGTTGGAGGTCCCGCCGACTACTGTTCTGCCGGGGGTCCTGCGAACTCCATGTCCTATGGCGTTGGGGGTTCCGCTGAGGGTCCTGCCAACTCCACGTCCAGTATCGTTGGGGGTCCTGCCGAGACCTGTTCCGCTGAGGGTCCTGCCAACTCTGTGTCCTGTCATGTTGGAGGTCCCGCCGACACCTGTTCCACCGGGGGTCCTGCCAACTCTGTGTCCTGTCCTGTTGGAGGTCCCGCCGACACCTGTTCCACCGGGGGTCCTGCCAACTCTGTGTCCTGTTCCGTTGGGGGTCCAGTCGACACCAGCCCTTGCTCCATCCGGGGTCCCATTGACACCAGCCCATGTCATGTCCAGGATCCCGTCTAGGCCTGTCCCGTCGGTTCCGGTTCCTGTCCGGCCGACACCGGGTCCTGCCCGGCCTCCTGAGCTGTCCCGGCAGCGCCTTCCTGCCCATCCTCCGGAGCTGTCCTGTCATGGCCTTCCTGCCCATCCTCCAGAGCTGTCCCGTCACCGCCTTCTTGTTCGCCCTCGAGCCTGGCCCCCTGACTCTTCCAGCCGCTGCCTTCCCCCTCATGCCCGGCCCCCTGAGTTCGCCCGCTGTGGCCTTCGCCCCTTTTTTAACTCTGCCTTGCCCCCGGGCCGTCCGCCCGAGTCCCCCTTCTCGGCTTCTGCTTTGCCCCCGGGCTGTCCGCCCGAGTCCCTCCTCCGGTCCCCCTCCAACCACCCTGCTGGATGTTTTGGACTTTGTTTTTGTTTTTTTTAGGGACGTCTGGGATCCGTCCCTTGAGGGGGGGTAATGTCACGGTCTGTCTGTGTTGTGTTTTGTCTTGTCTTTTTTTCTGTCTTTGGTTTCCTGTTTTATTTTGAAAAGTGTTCACCCCCCTGTCTTGCCTGTTGCTTTCTGTCTGTTTTCCCTTCTACCTGATTACCCGATTGTGTTCACCTGGTGCCCCTGTGTTTTCTCCTCCCTCCTCACCTGTGTCTTGTTTGTGTGATTAGTCTTGTGTGTATTTAAGTTCTGGTTTTTCTGTCAGTGTTGGTTCATTAATTGTCTTTGACTGTGTCACGGGGTAGTGCTCTGTTTTGCGACAATTTAGCCTTGGAATAAAGGAATTTACTTTGAAATCTGCATTTGAGTCCTGTCTGCTTCACTCAACCCTGACAGCTCTATTGACTGACATACAATGACTGGGACTGATGGAAGAATCTGAGAGGAATGAACTAGGAGCAGAGAAATAATCATATTTTTAAAAGACAGCATTGTCATAAGAGGCCAACAAGAGTCACAAGGGTTTGTCACTTTGCTGAAGGATAGTTGTGACCAGCTATCCAGGCCAGTCTCTAAAGACTTTCCAAGGGGTAAAAATGCTGCTGCTGGAGTACTGACTGGAAGTATTGCTGATGTCATGTCTACCATATCCTCTTAAAATACTCTGTCCAACAATATAAGTCTCATGAAGAAAGGTGTTTTAATGCTTATTCAAAATAGCAAAAAAACATGCATTCTTGTATGGAGGGGACATTGACAGAGGATTACTCAAAAAATACACAGTAAAAGTACTTCATAGTACTTGTGGGAGTTGTTTCACTCGTACTGAGTCCAACAGTGTCAATCTCAAGAAGACCTAATGGCAGAAAAAACAATAACAAACTCGAGAGACGGCTGAGTTGACCGCAGTGCAGAATCGCTGCATAGTTTAAATCTCCTAACAATGTTGTCCATTTTAGACATAGGCTTATTATATTTACAGCCCGTAATAACATTCATTTTCTGGGCTCAATGTGTCTTGGCTGTTTTCATTGTGATCGCTAAATTCACCTTGTTTATAATATTATCACCGTTCCAAGCATATACCAAGCAATACCCATGACATATGTAATATGATATAAAAAACATTTTATTATATGACAACATATCAGACATTATAAGAGTCACAAATCATTAATCCTGCCTCTCATAGCAGGACAAGATACTGTAGCCTATGTAGGCTACTATGGAATCATGGTAAGTATGTTGTAATTAAAAATGTAGGACTTGATGTTGTTTTTAAATGAACTAATGTGTTAGCCCCAAGTACTCACAGTAGTAATTTAGGTATTTTCAGGATTTCTCTTTATAACCAACAATCAGTAGGCTATTAACCGTAAAGCTTAGGTAAATTGTAATGCTAGAATTAGCAGCCAGTTAGCATAGCATAAGACTGGAGCAGTGAGAAACAGTTGACCTGGCTTGGTCCAAAGCTAACAAATACCGCCTGCCAGCACCTCAAAGCTCACTTATTAACATGTTGTATCTTGTTTTCTGTAAAAGTGTTAAGTTGTTGTCTCGATAGGTGGTGTGACTGAGGTGACCTCACTGTAAACGACAAGAAATCACGGCTCCCGTACAGGTACACTCTCAGATTATGCTAAGCTAACTAGCCGTCTCCTGGCTGCACTGTAGCTTCATTTGAAACAAATAAAATAGTTGTATCAATCTTCTCATATCAACAATACAACATTTTTCTAAAAATGTTTTAACAAAAAGAAAGTATGAAAAAATTAACATAACATGTAAAGGAAGCCGTTTAAATTACAACATGCAATTTAATGGTAAGCATTCACAATCCTGAGAGACTAACAACTGATTGCAAAGAATTGTGAGAGGTGCCTATATGCAGGGGTGCGCATAACTTTTTTGCCCTGGTTCTCAAAGGAGCACCTGGAGATGTTGCTTGGTGCGCATCCTTAAAATGAAATAAAGCGGACCTTTTGAGGGGCACTTGACTTTATGAACGGGGGGAGGTGCGCTAGTGAGCACGCAGCAGGGTTACTGTGCGGAGCGCATAAAGCAGACCCTTCACGCGATAGCGAGGGTTAGAGCGAGGGATCGCAGATGCCGTCGTGCTCGTGGACGGATTCAAACAATTAAACCTAAATAGCTCGCGAATTATACTTTGGCGGTCGTTAATATACCTGGGCGGCCCGCCCAAGCAGGGACGTGCACAGGTACGGGCTATTGTTGCCCTGACCTGCCCCTCTGGAGAGAGCGAGAGTTTATTTTAATTTTTTTCTGTTGTGGCCGAATCAACATGACACAATTAGTATTGTAGCGTCTCACTGCGATAAAACACACCTTGTCAGCGCTGTCATCTGCCGTTGCGTTAAAGACCACCTCTAGTGTCGGATTTTGGAAAATTGATTTTGAGTTTTCTCATGGCAGTTAGAGTATAGGAGACAAACCAGGGGACTTATCTTCCTCTTGACACCGTCTGTTATTTATAAAAAACACCTAAATATACTTGTTATTGTGCTTCTGTCTTTCTGTGTCTTTTCATCTGTAAACTCCCTCACCCTCTCTCTCTTCTCTTGATCGCCCTCTCTCAGGAGAACACTTCACTGTCCCGCTTCATTGTAGGATTTCTGCCATGTCTCTACTTTAATTTGACCATCTCTGTTATGAAGTTATGGAATACTAAATAAATAAGTAATTAGATACCGTACCGTTACTGCGCTCATAAAGAATGATAAGAATAAGAATAATGCGTATTGAACTGGTTTCATTAATTTGTGAGTTTATTCAAGGTAATTAGTTAGAAGCCCTATTTTATCAGTATGTCTGCACAGCAGTTACAATGGTCAAACTAAATTAGAACAGAATTTTCCCCATTTTATCTTTAATAATTAGTAACATTAGATATTTTAACGAGATAGGCACCGCAAAACAAAAAATGTCCCTGGTTTTCCTTTTATGAACTACCGAATGCAAGTAGTCGCCTTAGCTTATTTTGTTATGAGATGATAATGTGAATTACTCTTCAAATTAGTTAATGTGAAAATCGTTTGGTTTCTTTTACATTAAAAACAAGTTAGAATTTTCAAAAGTCTTATGTTTTTTTTCGGGGGGAGGCCCTTTTTCCAGTTTAGAGCAATAGCCCCCTCCAAATGTCTGTGCACGTCCCTGCGCCCAAGTAAAGTCTATGTGTGGGAAACCCTGCTATCTTACCAGTTCTTATGCAACTCGCAAATATCTCTCTCTCTCTCTTTTCTCTCTTCTCTCTCTTCTCTGTCTCTTCTCTCATCTCTCTTTTCTCTCTCTCTCTCTCTCTCTCTCTCTCTCTCTCTCTCTCTCTCTCTCTCTCTCTCTCTCTCTCTCTCTCTCTCTCTCTCTCTCTCTCTCTCTCTCTCTCTCTCAATGTTGGTGCGCAAATGCGTCTTTTTTCAAATGATCCGGTGCTCTTTTTTGGCAGGGGGTGCGCATGCGCACCTGCGCACCAGTTATGTGCAGCCCTGCCTATATGACTTGACTTGCTGTGAAAGACTTGAAACTTCTGTGAATCTATGTGATTTAATAACACAGATTTAGCTATTCTATCCTATTGTTTATACCTAAATGACGAACTTTTAAAAATATATCTGTATGTAATGCACAAGAATAATGTTAACAATGTTGCAAATATAAATATAAAAATAAAAGTATTATATTTATGATAGTTATAGCAAAACTGCCAGTGTTCCAGATCCTTGTAATGAAACATGTCATTTAATCAGAACTCCTTTATTTGCCCCGCAGGGGGGGGAATGTACGTTATTACTACAGCATGGTGCAGATAAAGCAAGAGAATATAATTATTTATAAAAAGAAATAACCCTTTTTTTTTGTAGATGATCTTATACAATTATAGAAGTAGCCGTTACTTTTTACACATTGCAATTACATTTAAAGAACAATAAAGTGTAAATTGCACTGAAGATTGTTATGAGTTATGAGTGCGGTATTCATCTGTTATTGTTGTTATTAACCTGAGAGGTGGCGACATTCCCATTTTTTTTTCACATAATGCCATTAACACGTTATTCGTATGACAGTCACTATTTCAAATGTATTTTTTTAATGTTTATTTTCAAGGTCGAAACTGTGTATTTCTCTTGCTTAAATGCGTCTCGATAAAAAAAGACAGTGATGAGCATCGGACTAACTGCCTTTGTGTGCACCATGTTGTGTATACGTAAAAGGCAACGTAAGGATGTTTTGAACGGAGGAGTCTAGTGGTTCCCGACATTCCTCTGGCTTGTGAATGCAGCATCACCGCCAGTAGAAGGAGCTCTTCAGTCCCACCTAATCCACGAGCCTGACATACACAAACATGGCGATATCACAAGCAGGCAAGATGCAGTCCGCTCTTCGGTGCTCCTTTTATGTATTAGTCTTCTGGGTCGCTGGTATACATTCGTCGACCCTTCGTGTGCACCCACAGCAGCGCTACATGCTGCCGCAAAACAGAGGGTTTTTCACTGTAGAAGCAAATGAGGATTTACTGGACGGAGATGGAGGAGGCGCCGCTGCTTCAGAGCTGCCTCTGGCCGCTCGTAGTGCCGCTAAAGGCGGGTTGGACTCCGGCGCCTATCC
Source organism: Dissostichus eleginoides (assembly GCA_031216635.1). Lineage (NCBI taxonomy): Eukaryota > Metazoa > Chordata > Actinopteri > Perciformes > Nototheniidae > Dissostichus > Dissostichus eleginoides. The sequence continues at coordinate 8,934,313 of CM062268.1, read as the reverse complement.
GCAACATCGAAGCCGCCGGAGCCCTGGTGAATCGGCCATGCCAAAGGTGTACGGACAGGTAATATAGTGCATCTCGGTGCTATGTTACTAACGCTACTTTCCTAAATCTGCATCACCTCAGACTGCCCTTAGCTGGCAAGGGTGTACTGAAGAAATTACGCAAGCCCCACTGTGGTTTTCCTTATCTTTAGTCACATCATTGCACCTTATGCTAGCTCTGTTTGTGTTGACTGCTGTATGAAGAGAAAGTGCCCTGTTTAACCTCAAAGCAGCACACCCAGTGAACAGAGCAGTAACCATTGTTGAGTCAGTGCGGTTGTTGATAACGTTAACTACATAAAGTTACAGCTCACTAAACATATATTATTGCATGTCAACTCTCAAACCTGGTTTCCCTTTCAGTTAATGGAAACCTGTCTGAGGCAGTTCCTGAATGATGTACTTTTTTAGCTTCTACGTACTTTAAATGCAGAGGTTGAAGAAGTACTCAGATATTGTACTTAAGTACAAGTAGAGTGTAGGAATACTTTGTAAAGTCCTGCATTCAAAATGTTACTCGAGTAAAAGTACAAAAGTAGTATACTTTATATACTGTAGGGTAGCTAGGGAATTTTACTCCAGGTGAAACTAAAGTAGTATTTACGTGTTGATTACTCGCATCATTAAACCACATTTGCAAAGTAACTAAAGGTAATAAATTCATGTAGTTGAGTTAAAGGTCACCATTTAACTCTGATTTGTAGTGAGGTAGAAGTACAAAGTAGCAACAAAATGAAATACTCAAGTAAAGTAATAGTAACCCAAAATTATACTTAAATACTGTAGTTGAGTAAATGTACTTGGTTACTTTACAGCACTGCTACGTACATTAAATGAATGCAGAAGTTCCCGGAAAAGCCTCTAGATTCTGAAACGTATTTGTGTTACAGGTGTGTTTGTCTGCTGAGAAACAAGGAGAACAAATATACTGCTTTTGTAATAAAAGATAATGCAGGCAGAATAGTTGCGCTAATGCTAGGTGAGAAACAAATGGTTCTGTTTGCTGAGGTTGAGTGTGGTGTTGGTTTATTGGTGTATGATTATTGGCTGTTGAGCGGTCATTCAGTCACTCATTACAAAGACAGTTCATCCAGGAGTAGTCTGACATCTTGGACTGTTGCAATCTCTTTGCCTTCCGGCATTATAATGTGATTGAACACACTCAGACGACACCATGCTAGAAGAAGTATAATGAAGCATCTCTGAACAAACTGCAGCCGCCTCCATGAAACATTATTGCCTGACACAATATGTCAGAGCCAAGTGGAGAACACAAATGAGAGTAAGGGCAGAGGCCTAAACTGGTCTGGTAACATGTTGGTTGGTTACACCATAAACACTGGTGAATTTGTTAAAGGGAAACGTATCTCTGCCACAAGCATTTGAGCTTCTCTACGATGACTATAAAGACGGATTTTAAAGATCAGGAGATTGTGTAATAATTGTAATTACTGAAGATTTTGAAGTGCTTTGATTGTTTGAGTCATTTAATACATTCACTGATTCAGGCCTCTCATATGTAAATAACTGCAGGTTGTCTTATAGTAAATTAAATATCTTTGAGCCTGTTATAACACGCTACACTGTATGAATATGAAATACTGCTTTCTGGAACGTCTTGATGGCCATTTTTCACTCATGATTAATCGTATAATCGAGAAAATAATGTACAGATGGTTAAATCTATAATGGAATTACCATGGCTATATAAGGGCAAGGCAAGGACAGTAAACACAAGATAATAAATTGTGCAAAAAAGTGACACTGTCATGGAGGATTGGTCAGAGAAAACAGATTCAAAAGAAACAGTATAGCTGCTAGTCATTCCATGTGTTTCTCTCCATCAGCAGCCTGGTGTCTCACACTGACCGCTGATCTGTGTCTGGTGACACCCACAATCCAAACACAGCAAACAGAGCAAATAGCCTCCAGGGACTCTCATCGGGATCAGGTGTCGTTGCTGCTTGTGAAAGATGCGTCCGGCAGAAGCTGTTATTAAATGCTTAGCTTGTCAAGTGTCTGTCCCCCAGCCGGGTGTCCTTGTTGGTTTATAGCGGTATGACTGGACTTGTTAAGAAGCTTGAGCAGGCGTCATATTTAGAGATAATGGGTTGCTCTGAGTGGGGTGAAGTTTGCATACTTAGACCCTAGCCACACGGAGACGGTAACAAAGACGAACCGAATTCGATATTAAAAAAGTCTTCCGTCCACACGCAATCGGCACCAGAAACGTGTCCGTCCACACGAGACCGCTCGACCCGCTGGAGACGCTGTAGTACACAAGGCCTGTAAGTGGCAGAAGTCACTTTCGCCACAAAATACACCAAAAGCAGCGAAGAAGACTTCCCGAGCATGCATGGTTGCCATGGTTGCCCTTCTGTTTATTCTCCGCGGTGGATTTAGCAGCAGAGGTGGGGAGAGACAGGGCTCTGGCTCTTTTTCTCTCTCCCCGAGGCAAGCGTGTGCTCCTGCTGTAAATCTCCCCGGTAGTCCACCAGCAGATGAAAAACACCCACCTCTCCGCCTCTTCCAAGGGACGAGGGAACCGTGCGGCAGAGTTTCCGTTAGATTTTTTTTTCGCCGGTCAACATGTCTGTTAAAGTTTAAATCTTCCAGACAAAATTATAAAAGTGCCGGTCAAAGGTCTTCTTTGTTATTTATTGAGCTTTAAAACAAATGAATAACGACTCGATATAATAATAATAATATACGGAGTCTCTCTTTTCCTCCCCCTCTCCTGACAGCCCGTCAGTATTTTAGTTATCAGGAAATGATCGAATAGGGCGTAATAAATTGTCACGGAGCCGTTTGGCCCCCCAGAGCGTTGCGTCCGCAGATCTACCCACCTTGGGACCCGTTATCGTTATCGTTATCGTTTCTGCGTTTCCCTGTCTGCCTCGTGTGGCCAAACCGTCTATGATAGAGAACTGAGCTGATACGACCCGTATCGTCTCCGTGTGGCTGCAGCGTTAATCATGCATTCATTGACCTAATCTGTGGGCCTGGTATGAGGCTCTTATAAAACTGGAATAGTCAGGGCTTGGATGAAATAAAGCATCCTGTTTGAAGGGCAGAAAGGGACTGGGGTATATCTAGGCTACTTTAGGAGGCTTTTTTTTGCTTATTTTTTCATTCCAACCAAGTTCAACTCACAGGTTTCTCCTTTGTGGTTCAATGTGTACAAGGTTTGCTCTTGATTTAATGTCCTACCACCTTCTTTTCCACTGTCAAGCCAAGTCATAGTTGCAGCTTCAAAGTGACTTAAAACAGGTTAGGTCATACATCTACAGTGGACACTGGAAAAGTACAGCTTATCCGGAAGTGTTTTAAATAGTGATGTTCTAGTGAAAATGCATGTTTTGGAAGTAGTTGGCAAACGACTAGATACATTTGACTAGGATTATACTACACAAGTTGTATGAGAGTTTGTAAACGGATATTTGGACATAGTTTTCATCAAGAATCTCCAGCGGTGAATCAACCCCAGCAAAATGTGCGATCTATAATGTTAAAAAATAGGTAACTTTTTGCAGTGCCATTGTATCATGTTGTGTAGTTGATTTAAAAACATGTGTCCTCGTCAAAATTGCCGAAACCTTTACATCTTAATAAAGATGACTAACTGACTAAATGAGAATACTAAATGTCACCGCACCGACAGGAGTCTGCCTTTTAGCTTAGCGCTGGGGACATGAATTCATGCTAACGTAGTATAGTTCCTTAGCGTTTTACTTCTGGCAACTGAATTTAAGTTTCAGGAATTATAAAAGTAGTGTTAATATGTGGAGACTATTGTGCTCAACAAAAGCCAATCGAAAAGTCCCATGGGTTTTTGATGAGGAAACCCTTGCGGTCAGCCTACAAAAATACGTCATCACTGCTATTAACTAAAAGAATAGGAACAGTTCGAATAATTTAGTTAATTCAGCTGTTTTTATTTCTCAGTTTAACTGATCTTACATTCAGCTGTTTAGAAAATAAGCCTGGTTTGGAGCCAAAGCTTGCTGAACTCCCTACAGGAGAGGAGCATCCTACTGAGTCAAACAGCGTTAAAACCCCCTCATATCTGCTGTTCTTCCACCAGCTGTTGTTGTTGTTGTCAGTGTCTCTGCTATTTCTAGTCTCCTGATGTTACAATTACCCCTCTCGATCATCATGTTCTCGCCCTTCTGTGGCGTGTAAATAAACAGTAGGAAGCCACGCAGTGACTATGCACAAATTTGTAGTGTTTGATGTGGTATGTTTAGAGATAGTTCTATCTTATTACATTCTCCAGAAACATTTTAGTCCAAACATGCAATTTCACTAGAAATCCCAAAAGCATTAATTACAGTGAACATCTGTTTTTGCTTTGATCTATTAAATATACATTTTTGTCAGACAAAAATCAAAAGCAAACACGAATCTTTAAAGGCTACCACTCTGTTAATGAGTGTGCGGGTATGTGTTTTTAAGGCCAGTATAAAATCCAACTGAACGTCTTTAATAGAGTATTGACATATTTGTGTTAGCCGATCTGGAAGTTAGCATCCCAAGGGGTCTCTTGACAAAAGCAATGGGATTTCCCCATTGGATTTTGGTATATTGCAAGTCGTCCGTAAAAGTAATGTTTAACCGTAGGTGTTTTTAAATATTGAGGTTTTGGTAAAAATGCCTGTATTTTAGAAGTAGTTAGCATACGACTGGATACATTTGACCTGAATTATACTGCACAAGTTGTGTTAGTTTGTTCATGGATGATAGGACATAGTTTTGGTTTGCTCCTATTCGTCAATTCATTAAGGATTGTTCTCATTACATTACATTTAGCTGACGCTTTTATCCAAAGCGACTTACAATAAGTGCATTCGACCAAGAAGATACAAACTTGTTTTGTTGTTTCTTTTTTTACATTGAAGACTTTGTGCTTGAAGTATTCCTTTAATAATGGAGACTTTGGATTCAACACAAATTGACCCTAGAGGTGAATCTACCCAAGCAAACACTTAGGGTGAGACTTCTAAATGATTAACCTTTTGCAGTTGTTGTGTAGTTGATTTAAAACATTTGTCATCACCGCTTGGTTGTGTTGAATTAATAGAGTGGTATAGGAATACGTGCTCAACTGGGAAATTGTTCAAATAAGCTCTGTGGCAACAAACATTTATGATACTTATCATGTTTTATTCAGCAGGAAAATATTCAAATGTTAACACCACTTTTGGAAATGCAATCAAATGCAATTTAGAAAATGTTTAGAGAAATTTGAGAAGTTAAGTGGGTTAAGATAAATATTAGAACAGCTAGAAAATGTTGTTGAGTTCAGTAAGTGTCTTTCCTCTACTGTAATGCAGTCTTTAAAACCAGGAAAAGACAACAATTATATCCACAATCTCAGACGATATCCAAGATGTTGCTTCAATATCGATGTATTGTCCAGCCCTACTTTAAATCACCTTTAGGTTGAGTAATGTTTATAACAGCATCAATCTACCACGTGCTGAATCCCTAACTAACACAAATAGTCTTTATAGACTTAAGGCTTCGGTTCAGGAGGTAGAGTGGTCAATCATCAGTGTGAGGTTTGTTGGTTTGATCTCCAGTCTCTGCGGTCAACTGCGGTCAACAAAAGTGTCCTTGGGCAAAATAATAAACCCCAAATTGCTCCCTAAGGAGTGGCCAATGAATTGTGGGTGTAGGTTAATGTTTATAACTCCTGATGAGCTGTTGGGACCTTTTTATAATAGCCTCTTTGTGAATAAGTGACTGCTAGAAAAGCGCTTAATAAATGCAGTCCATTTGACCATTTTACTCCTTCTGACACACTCCTTTTGACAGACCTTCTTAAAGCATGCAGCACATCTTTACCCTTAACACTTGCGTGAAGATTCTGATTCTCAAAGCCTTCTTAAAATTCATCCCGACTCTCACTCTGAAATCCCAGAGCCTCGTCTGAAGGCACAACAGCCGACTTGAGTGTATGTACTGAATCGCAGCACTTAGTGACAGTATGAAAACATATTCAGTAGTTTTTGTCTGCTTGAGTTTGTGCAGCTGTTGTCAAGACATTTCAAGCAGAGCAACGTTAACCCACTTCTCATTAAGCCTTGAAGAAGAACTTGAATATAATATGTATCATTACCGGATCCTCCACTTGATACAATAACAAAACCTTGAATCAACGTATTGTAAACACATCAACAACACAAAAACACTAACCAATTTCCCTGCATTGTCATACAGACTTCCTCTTTCGTTTCTCAATTCGTCAACATCTTCTTTTCTTCACTAAAAGCTACACTTACAAGAACCAAATGGGGATGTTTGCTGTCACATTGTGAGGACAGTGTCTCATTTGTGCTTCCTGTTTGTAGATATGCTGCTAACAGCACAGGCTAACTTACACATGCAAACTGGAGAGTGCTCAGTGCCTGGTGAGTGTGCTGCGAGCCTCCATTGCCTGCCAGTCCTGCAGAGATGATGTCATTGTTTGAGGCTGGCTCTGATGCTCTCCTTGGCCACTAAGCCCCCCCCCACACACACACACACACACACACAGTTGAGTAATGGGGAGCTCAGAGCTGGGGAGGGTGGAGAGGCAGAGAGTAGGCTCAATGCCCAAGCGTATTGTTTCTCCGTTCTGCCTCTTGGTAGTACCAGACACAGTTCCTAACTCCTCCACACCAATGGGATATCAAAGCTCCAGAAGGGTGGGAAAGAAAGAGAGGAATGCAGCTGATTATAAATATATAAAGTGGTTTCTGTATCTGATCTCAGGCCTGTGCGGCAAAAAACTCCCAATTTAAATCGAAAGTGTCATTTTCTGCCTTGTTATAAGATTCTTTCCAGACAAATCAGAATCAGAAGATCTTTATTGCCATTACACTCATGTACAACAACATTTTACAGGCTTCTATGCAGTTGAAAGATGCCCTATTATGTTTTGGGGAGTTTTCCCCTCTATTGTAGTGTGTTATTGAGTTTTTTGTGCATGTAAATGATACAAAAAAATCCCAAAGTTCCCAAAATTGAGAGTGACTCAATTGACCTCCTTTGCAACATAGTGACATCACTATTGGTTTCTAATGAATATCACTCCAACACATTGTACCTGATAGGCTAAGGGGTGGACATCTCTAAGTGGTTGACGAAACACAACAGTCGGCCAGCTAACCAATCAAAGCAGACTGGGCTCTGGTTTCAGACAGAGGGTGAAAAGAGGTGCTGCAGCACAGGCAGTATGAGAACAAAAATACATTGTTCAATGTTCCAAAATCACATTGGTTTCTCATACAGCATCTCTGTATAGTATCTGTATTCACTCTCTGTCCTACACGCCTTGTTGGAGCTCCTGCCCCCCCCTCCCTATGAGCCCACTGTGCTCTGATTGGTCAGCTCGCCCACTCTGTTCTGATGAGTCCACCACCGTTACAGCTGAACATCAGTGTTTATGTGTTACAATGGCGTTTGTTAGCAACCAGCAAATGACACCAGTAATGACGAACGGATGAGAATGCTGCGTGGGGTCTGGGTGCCGTGTTGGCGGGACGTTGCGGGGCTCGCTGCTGCGCCCTTTGAGCGGACAGTGTGAGCTGGATTACTGGTGTCGTTTCCTGGTTGCTGCGTTGGGTCTGCGAGACAGTGAGACATCGCGAAACTCAGCCTGAACTCAGCCTGAGCACACACACAAACAGTTTGTGTGTGTGCTCAGGCTGAGTTCAGGCTGAGAAATCCACGGAGCAGCGGCTGAGAAAAGATAAGGCTGAGTGAGTGTGTGTGTGTGTGTGAGGAGCTCCACGGATTGGTCCATTTGGACCTGGGCATGGTTACGTCACCATACTCAGGAAGAAAAAAATGGAAAACGAAAAATCTCCAACGAGGTGTTCTGGGGCAGCATAGACAGGTCTTTTCTGTGTTAGAGTTTTACTCGCTACAGGGTGTACTTTGAGGGTTTGTGACTTTGCAGACCGTTTACATGCAGAAAAAGCTACATAACACACAAGGGGACGGGTAATAACCAGAAAAGCATGACATGGGACCTTTTAAAGCATGTAAACACGACACGGTAGAAGCACAACATACAAATATGACAATGGGCATAATAGGAGACATTTACAAATAAAAAGAACTACATAAAAGTAGTGATGAAAGGATAAGAGAACTTCTCTGACAGAACAGGTTTAATTATGTCACCCTGCTCGCACACTTCTTTGGGTTAAATAAGAATTTTAGCTCTTAATAAGAGTCATAGAATCAGAAGTACTGCTACATATGCAATGAAATACACTGCGCTCATGTCCAGTGATATGTACTTACACTTAACTAGGGATGGACTTTCAATCTTATCGCATTAGATTGGGCTATCAGCAGTAACTTTCACTTACACTATAATCCTCTGACAAGATGTGTCTGGCCTGCACTTGTCTAATCTGGATCACGCCTAGGCTTGATCATCCTTTGTATTAACAAACGCCCAATTGAACATGTCTACATGCCATTTGGTTCCATTCCAAATATGTAATAGATATTGATGAGGCTTAGCATAACTGGGAAAGATGCTCTTTAACTGTTCTCAGACAGCCAGTTGAAACCCTTGCAGCTAGTGAAGACCAGAGGGCCTTTTATTTGGATCAAAGCACTAATAAGGAATGCAGCCAGTGTCTCTGATGCATGTAATGGCTTGTTAGTGAAAGGGAAAGACTCACTCACTTGGGACAACAATAAGCGTGTAAACAGTTCAAAGTGATTGAAAACATTGTGATTCTTATTTATTTTAAGTCTTGGGCTGTTTGGAGAAATATATAGTTTTAGTCATACTTTAGTTATCTGATTTTCAACTGCTAATTATTTTTAGGCCACAGCTGCTTTCTATTGGGTACAGCTACCATGGTAACAGGTATTGTTCTGGTATATTGGGAGGTGAGTTGAGGAGAAGCTTAAACATCATACCATGCAGATTTTTCTTTAGCGAATATGTCCTTTCTAGAGAAAGAGTTCAACAGTTGACTGTGCATATTCATTCTGGAACCCATTCATTCCTTCCATAGGGCATATAAGCATTTTTCTTATGTTTTATATAAATGTCAGCATGCTGATATTTTGTAGGTTGTCCTTGCTGTTTTATTCCTGCCTCTTTTCTAATTTAAAATGAGTCCATAATTCTATTAACTCCAATAACTCGTACCATCAGATACAATTACTGATACTGAAGACTTATTTCTGACATTATCTCTGGATAAAGAAAATCGGCACAGAAATGTCAATACACATATTCAATTAATTTTTAACCTCATTACTTTATACTTAATCGACAACAACAGACTCAAAGCCGACCAGCACGCAGCAACCCATTATCATCCAAAAATAAAATTGGCCGCCTAAGCTCTCGCTAAGCAAGACGATGTTCCTGCAGTTATTCGAATCAAATGATTAGGCTATTTACTAGAAGAAAAATGGGAAATATGTCAATTCTGATATGTTCACAGCCTATTTAGAAGTGATGATTGGCAGAGGATCAGGGGTTTTATTACAAGAACCCACCCAAGCTGGGATGAGAGCTAATCCGCTCTTAAAATTCTTAAAATATTTGTTTCTCCTTCACACACACGTACATGCCCCTGAAAATGATTAATCAAAATGTACTCTTCTCCTTATGAAAGTAACACCAATGACAATTTGGTCTGACAAAAGCATATTGACCAACCAATCGACCAACTGACCAGAAGGTGTTAGCCCTAATAGACGCATTACGTTATTGAATTTAAAAATACATGATTTTTTCTTCTTTTCCTCCTCCATATTTTTTAACATACTTTACCTTGTCGTTGTTTCTGTTATTTCTATTTCTATTTTTTTGACATTCTATGCTGTCATTAAGGTGCAAATTTTTGACATACTATATATACCATGTTGTTTTATCAGAAATTGTATAGACTTGCAACGGGAAAGAGATATCAGTAAACTGCAGATTTTACTCAACTTTTTTTACGTGAATCAACTTCCAGGGAAGAACACATATTAGCCCGTATTTCAGTCATTAAAGTAACCCTAACTAGTGGTTCCTGTTGGTGGTCTGTCTAGCATTGTGTCGAGAAAAAAAGAAGAATCTATGGAATAAAAAACAATATCTCTGTTTCTTCTGCACCAATTATGATTATTTTGTTGACTGTTGTTTATGAGTTCTGAAGAGTTGAATCTAATCACGTTGTCTTTTCAAGGACATCTTCCATTATTTGTAACACCAGCACTTTTTACTGTAAAAGAATTCCCGAATTTTGTCAAATAGATACATTTTCATCGTCTTATTTCGTAACAGATATGATACGTATAATACATACAATATGCTTATAGTAACTTGTTTTCACCAAATATTTCTGAATTGTATTTAGTAGTTGAGTAGGATATGCCAGTGCAGATACAAAACTCACTCCCCTCGTACTACAGACGGAGTGGGGAACTGTGAAGATGGCAATTAACTCACTGTTCCGCTCTGTCGGCTATCAAGGTCTGACCAAAAAAGCGAGCCTTCATGAAAAGAGGAAAATCTTTCCCCCTCTGAGTCTGCACTCTCGGACTTGTTACTTGGGTCTACTGAATCCCGTCTGCTCCGTCAGGTATGAAGGCTTTGCACGAGACTCTTCGGGTGAGACGGAATGCATTATACATGAGAGAGACGGACAGAAACCGTGGCAGTACAGAAGCCTTGTCGGCTGTCTGCGCTTGTGCCCGACTCACCCCCCTGCTCCCTCGAACCCCCAACTCCCCAGGTGACCACAAAGCTGTCGCAGAAATTGATGGACGGGAGCAGATGAGAGACACTTCTCAACCACTTAAAGAGCCACCTCTGGTCACTCCCCGCCATGTTGCAGTGCAGTGTGAGGGGAAAACAAACAGCACAGGCAATAGGAATAGTACATGTCCAATATTGACTTCCTATTGACCTGAAGCTGTCCATTATTTTAGACAACTTTGACATAGCAGAATTATCAGGTTCTTAAATGAATATGCATAGATGGGAGGTGTCTCCCTTTAACTGTTACTAGGCAGCTTCTTTACCTTGTGTTTAGCAATGCTGCAAAAACTCCTGACCTTGCTAAGGCTTACCACCCTATATCTAGCCATTTTAACTGAACTTGTTTTGAGAATAATGTACTAATGATAGCTGTTGATGAAGCTTGTTTTAAGAAATCTTATTCTTATTTCAGGAATTCTTATTAAGTCTAATTATCTCACTGCACTGGCAGAATATCCCACTTGTTTCAAGTCTGTGTACACAGACTTTTCTTCTTGTTCTTGTTTTAAGATGGACGTTATTTGCAGTGTCACATAGGTTGCAAAAGATAGCATTGCTATGTATTAAGGATATTGGTCAATAAATGATTAAACAGAACAGTACCTTGTAATGGAGATATAATCAGCCCTAATATGCAAAACGATTTTCTGTTAAGTTTTTTAATTTCAAACCTGATTTTTATATTTTGTGGCCATTTAAAAAAAAAAAAAAAAAAAAAAGGAGCCATTCAATGTATTTGCATTAGGTTATTACCTTTCTATGTATGCATTTTTTATTGATGGAGTCCTGCCATACCAGCGTGGGATGCAAATGACCTTCACATGAACAAGAGATTCAGAGGAAACAATAAATGCCTTTTAATTTAGAAGCTTTTCTTTTCCTGTATATTGACAGCTTTCCTGCATTCAAATTAGACTCAATGCAATATTTTCTACAGCTTCTGTTTCACATTATAAGGGTTTACCTTGCAAACCAAAGGATAACTTTTGTATTTGTTACAGAGGTAAGCCCTGACTGCTTATGAAGTTATTGGCTGTCATTTCAAACAACAAGGCGGTGCATTCTGTCATTTCAGTCTGGTCCTCTCTAAACAGCTGTGCAGGAACAGGTTTCTCAACCGCCACATGTCTGAGCGATTAACTGTTGAAGGTGTCTTTACTTTCATTTTGATGGTGTCATTTTGATCCTAAAGCTGCATTCACGTGATACGTGATTTGCATGGCTTCATTTAATTGGTTGCGTGTTGAAAGGTCAGCGGTAACGAGGGGTAGCGCTTCTACGCGGCAATGCCAGCATAGAGAGGTTTCACCGCCTGTCACTCCGTGCATACAGATGTTATCAGGACTGACATCTTAACGATTGTTACTTTAGAGTAAACATGATAAACTTGACGGAAATATCTTGAAACATGATTTGCCCCTAGAGATAAACTCTCAACTTGTGGTAAACACTGTAGCTGTAAATGATGTTTTTACGAAGTGCATTTTGCATTTAAAGTTTAAATAGACCACAATATGCTGCCAACCACTGGTCTCTTGGTTAGAATCTCAGTAAAATGGCTGCTGTTGGTTTATGTGCAACCTTCTGGGCATCCGTGATATAGAAAACCCTGGTGTTGCATTGTGTGCTTATGTGAGGAAGGTGATGAAAAGGTCAGTTTAGCCCGAAGGAGAGCTACAGTGAGACTGTAGCAATAAGCCAAACCACAAAGTCTGCTCTCTGCAGTACTATTAGCAGTTTATGGAGCTTGTAACAAAGAGGCCGTGTTGCATAACAAGATAAAAGGGAGCTTTTATGGGATCGAATGCACCTCATGATGAGATAGCCCTTGTTTACTGGCGTTGTATTCATTGTGAATTGCTACCTGTGAACAGGACGATGATCATCTTTGAATTGGTCTGGATTTTCTGCTACCAGGGAAATTGTTTGTATTGTCACTCGCCATCACAAAGTAGATTCAGCTGTGTCAGTCTATGAGGCCGCTGGCACCCTTTTGGACTGCGCAAACCCCGGCCAATGAGGCTAAAATGCAAAGATTTACTGCTGCAACACCTTGGCCTGAAAGACAGCCCTGGCTTTTACTGAGGCGGCCCTGAGGGAGGCAGGCTGAGGAAGATGGAGAACACGAGGAGGAGGAGGGGGGTGGACAGGAGGAGGCTGATGACTAAAGAAAGAGCTGGAAAAGAAAGTTGTGTATCAATGTGGCTTAAAGTGGAAGAAGTTACATGAGGAAAAAATTGAATTTGTGTTTCTGGCGACGTACAGTCTACTCCTGCAGATTGCTAAAGAAATATCCACTCTTTGTCTTTCAGTTTTTTATCATCATTCTCTGATGTTTCATGCTTTTCAAGAGCTTATTTATGATAACATTTTTTTTATTTCCCACCCCCTTGACCAAAGCACAATAGAGTGGTGCAGGAATGAGTCCTTAAAACCGGAAATCAGTTAGCACTTTCCCACTTCCAGTTCCCTCATCTCGAAGTCAAGGATTTTTGAATGTCTTTGTGGTAAGATGCCTGAAATACGGTTTATGGACAACACAAGCTTAAGAGCTATACGAAATAAAATACTTCAGCAATTAATTACCCAACTCGTGAATGTCCGAAGCTTCTATGAGTAAAACGGCTGTTGCTAACAAGTGACTGAATAAACTACTAAACGCCATCTTTCCGACACGAGTTCCTTTCGCCTAGTGTTGGGGACCAAGCCCCCAGGACGTGTCCTCGGATGTTGAAGAAAATGTTTGCAGTGGCCAAACGGTGGCACAACATGTTCTGTGTCAGTCTGTGTTCCCATTGACTTACATTTTGAAAGAGACGTCTGAAATCAGCTGATATTTTTTTGAAACTTAATGAACTACCCACTAAGACCACTTTTATAGCCCTTATTTTTAGACCGGCCGTGACGCTGCAGATTGGAGGCGGGGCTTAAGCAAAACGCAAGTGCGCAAGCTCTATGGATCCAGATATAGGTACTTTTGTTCTCGATAGTCAGGCTATTTTGGCTTAATGCGCCACTGAGCAACTTTCATAGGAGTGATCGGGGTCATGCCTTCAGCACTCTATACTGTTTTCTTTTTGCAGTTGCAATCGAGATTATTCAACCCCCATTGCACATGAGGTTTATTGGTTATATATACAATTTCTCAGCTGTTTGCAATAAACAAATTACAAAAGAACTGTTCAAACAGTTCAATTAAACTAATATTATAAGGTTTTTTTGTCAACATTTAACAGAAAATGCTACTTTTAATGAGTACTGCAGTCTCAAAATATTCAACCCCTTCATGACTTTTTCTAAGATTTCCTGATACTTGACTGAATCCATCGTGCCCTCCACACGCTGCAGGTTTCCAGTGCCAGAGGCAGCAAAGCAGCCCCAGAGCATCACTGAGCCAAGCCATGCTTCACTGTAGGCAGGGTGTTCTTTTCAGCATATGCTTCATTCTTATTCCTCCAGACATACCGTTGATCCATAGGCCCGAAACGTTCCAGTTTTGTTTCATCACTCCACAGAACAGAACTCCAATACTGTGGCATATTTATATGGGTTTGCGCATAATGGAGCCAACTTTTCTTGTGCTTTTCAGTCAGTAGTGGTGTATGTCTTGGAGTTGGGGCAAGGAGTTTTTAGTATTACCCTACTGTACAAACTGAAACCTCAGTGCATGCTTCAACCCAGTCTTGCTGCAGGTGTTTTGCAGTCACCCAAGGGCTTTTCACCACTTGCGTCCTCAGGAATCTGGTGGCACGTCCAGCTAGTATAGCCACTGTTCCTTTAACTTTGAACTTGCGACCTATGCTTTTAACAGTATCTATAGACCCTTTTGTATCCTTTTCCTTGTTTATGCAAGGCAAGGATCTCTTCTCTGAACCTTTTGGACAATGATTTTGCCATATTTCTAACATGCAATCAAACGTCACTTTCAACAAACCCCTAGCCAGTCCAGGTATTTGTGTTCTATCTCAAGCACACCTGAACTAATGAAGCCCTTGATTAGTTGCACCAGGTGTGCTTGAGACTGCAGTAGTCAATAAAAGTAGCATTTTCTGTTGAAAATGGATACAAACCCTTGTAATATTAGTGTCATTGGACTACTTAAACAGTTCTTGTGTAATTTTGTTTATTGCAAACAGCTGAGAAATTGTGTATTTTGCCTATAAACCTGATGTGCAATGGGGGTTGAATAATTTAGATTGAATTGTACATCCATGGTGGTGACGCGGAGCCATTGGACCATAGTTTGTTTATAACAATACCTTAGCGGTTTACTTCTGGCGATTGCATTTACGCTTCAAAAATAATAAAGTGGTGTAGCTGTGTGTAGAACATCTTGTTTAACAAACATAAGTTCCACTACGATGCAAACTTCCAGGTCGGCCTACAAAAATAAGTAATTACTGCACCATTCTATATATGTCTTGTTGCTGCTTTAAATATTCTTTGGCCTCTGTGTAGTGATATTAGTGTCTCTGCCTTTTTCTTTTCAATGCTTTCCTCATGGGATTATTGTTGAATAGGTGAAAAATAGTGGAGCCAAACCCTGATGTTAGCATCACGCAAGCCCAGCAATGCATGCCCCACTGCCAGCAGCCGTTTAAATGTTTCAGGGTGAATATTTAATTAAACTCCAGTTCCTCTTTGCTATCAAAATGCCAACGTTTAAACAGCACTGTCATCCACTTGGTTGTGGTGATAGTAGAAAATAGGATTCAGGACTGGGTCTAGGGTTGCGTTTGATCACATCTGACAGGGGTAGCAAAGATATTAGTTGTTTACTCCACACTGCGAGTCAGTAGGAAAGCGCAGAAAAAGCCTTTGAAGCAAAAAAGAGCCCTTTCAGAAGCCTGCCTCCTCGCAGATTCATCAATAAAAGATAAGGAGAGGAAAGCAGCGAGGAGATGAGATGGTGAGGCGGAGACAATAAAAAAGATGAGATAGCCTATTTCTTTTTATTGATCCATGGGCCCGATGGGAGGGGCTCTTAGTTAGGAATTAGTATGTGTTACAGCAAGATAATGTTTCCCACCTTTTACATGAAAATAGACGTGCTGTACATACAAATAACAACAAACTATTAATCATTTTTCTTATTATCAGCTAATCATACAAGAAGAACATAACAAATTACAAATTTATCCTATTAACAAATAGTATCAGTAGCTCATTATTCTGTGCCATAGAGCTAGCAATTTCCCCATAGACCCCCATGTTAAAATGCAAAACTTTACAGCAGAAATGTACATGTTCACAGTTTAAAAATAATTGTTTTGGTCTCTATAGCCAATCTATATCTATCTACAACTTTAGGTAGTTGTTTTTCTTATATAACCTAACCGTTTTCATTATGTGGATTAGCTAGGAATTAGACGCTGTTGTCACTACCAAGATGAGTCAAAAGGTCAAATAACAAAATCAAGGATACAAGTAAGACCTTTTGAAAAGTCACACATTTAACACATCATTCAAATAAAATGATTTTTTTTTTTTCATATTCATTATTTAATTTGATTTTTTTTTTTACAGTGTTCAAGCTCTACAGTGTGGGGGGGCCTGTGGACTTGTTTTGCATAAATACCTTAATAAGTTCCCATAAAGCCTTGACGACTGATTCAGCTGCTGTTGGTCTTTTTCTTCGACAGTGTAGCAGTGCGACAGTTGGCTTGTTAAAGAAAGAACAGTGTGTCTTTAGTTTCAGAATTTAAAAAAAGGTCTAAAGCGATTGCCAAGCTTAACTTTTCTGTGATTCAAACCGCATGTTTAGCTGATGATGTCTGCATTTATTCTTGTGACTGTCGACAGATCACGTGTATTTCTTATATTCATCTTTCTTCCCAGGTGCGAAACTAATTTACAAAAGCACAAAAGCACAGATTGCATACATCTCGAGAGTTTCTCAATTTGCTTGCCTTTGCCTTAAGGTACATTAACCTGTTTTTGTCCCGCAGGCCAACCTGAACGACTCCCATAACCAGATGGTGGTCCACTGGGCTGGAGAGAAGAGCAATGTGATCGTGGCTCTGGCTCGAGACAGCGCAGGAGCCACCGGGCCCAAAACCAGCTCTGTGAGTACACCTGAACACAGCCCAGATACCAGATACTGGGAAACTAAAGCCAGCACATCCATAGCCGCTTTCACACCGAGTACTTAGCCGCTACTTGTCCCCGGTACTTGTTCCCCCCAAACTCTTTAGTCCCTCGAACTGTCCTAGTAGATCGCGTTCTCACCGGAATAAGTACTTTTAAGGATTAGGCAAATGAAGCCGCTGACGTCACTTCTTCTTCTGCTTTGGCTTTACTGGCCGGCCGCAAACAACTTCACGGCATATACTGCCACCCCCACCCGCTGTACACGAGGCGTTTGTTCATCTTCCTCAGACATTATGGAGTTGACTGAAGTTGTGTTTTTTGTGCTCATGTTATACAGCTTGGTAACTGGAGTTACTTAAATTGGAGTTATTTAAGCCAACTAGGGATATGACACAAATGCGGAGCCACCAGTCAAATGCAATAGCATTCGACTGGTGACAAGTTAGTCTCTCTCCGTTGGTGCGCTGGGCTAATGCGAGCAAATAAAATGGCGGCTTCACAAAACTTTTCAGAGTTTTACGGGCCGTGGTTTGCAATTCGCCCAGCCAATCAGCAATTGTCAGCATGGCCGGCACACCCACAAACCATTTCCTCCCCAGGAAAGTACTACCTCTCTAGCAGGGACTATCTGGGGGTGAAAAGGTTTGCGCAAACTAGGGACTAGGCCCAGATCCTTTTTGGTGTGACACCAAATTCCCCCCCCCCCTATCGGCCTAGTTCTGGGGGAAAAGTACTCCGGTGTGAAAGCGCCTCATAACTTCAACCTTAACCCCCCTATCCAGCTGAATGCTAGTCGCTAATTTCCTCCTATAAACTAGCAACAGAGGTGTGTGTTCACACTTGTGTAAATTGTTTCTCATGTTCCGGTAATGTTTTTTATTGCTTTAAGTGCTCCATCTGCTACTGCCACACACACACACACACACACACACACACACACACACACACACACCACACACACACACACACACAGCATTTCTCTTCTTTATCAGTTTCTGTTTACCTTCCCTGTTGGGCCTCTCATCAGCTTTCAGAGCTTTCCTACAAAGTTAAGAGACACAAACTCTCTTAAATGGTTTGCTTATGAGGGGTTTTAAGGCCAATTTGGTTTGAAACAGTTATCATGTATAGTACAAGTCCATATTTTCCTCAAAGGTTCAAGAAACCTCAGAATTAAAGAACACAATGTTAGAGGATCTGTTTTCACCAGCTTTAGGATATGTGCATCTGATAACTACCAATCTGGCTGAAATAAACACAAGGAATACACACTACCCAGTGTGATCCAAAGTGTTGTGGTCTTCACAATTATAAAAATGAATATTCAAAAAGTATTCCATGGTGTTTTCTGACAGAGAAAACGGATATTTGTTGTCCAGAGCTGACGGTATTTCGACCGGACTTCTTTCTGTGGATTGATATGACTGCACATAGTCCCTTGATCCTCCTTTGCAACGGTCATGTTATCCTTAGCTATGTCTATTAACAACCTCTGAAATGTCTAAATTGACTAATCAGAATTGAGTATTCAACTAAGCCGTGTAATACATTTGTAAGAATAGACGCCCTTGCATTTGAAAATTTTGACAAATTCTGATATAAAACAATTATCAACATTCTCCAATCCAGAGTTTTGTTTTGGGCAGGTATCACAATGTCGTTGTTGATTACTCCCTCTCCTCCCTTTTGTCTTCAGGTCTATGTGTCCTATGACTACGGTACATCCTTCACACTCGTCTCAGACAAGTTCCAGCTTTCTGGGATCAAGGCCAAGGACGGCAGCAAGCAGGTCATCTCCCAGTTCTACCACAGCCCCGCAGACAACAGGAGGGTGAGTCACTGCTGCTGGGCAACCACAGCAATTGGGGCTGGGTCAAAAGAAATGCATCCATTCTTCAATGTCATGAGTTCCCATTTGGGTTATAGGTAACGTCAAAGACAATAATTTTCCATCTTTTAACGATAAGATGAGATAAACCTTTATTTATCCATGCAGGGAAATTCAGGTATGATAGGATCGACAGCAATAGGAGCAACACACAGAAGAAGAGAGAATAACAAATTAAATGATTTAATAAATAAAATAACATGAAAGTAAAAGTACAAATAAAAATAACAACATTATGAATAGGTAAAACAACGAGCAGTTGAATTTGCATACTTACAGATTTTACACTGATGGAGACCCTTAGGCGCTTTCACACCAAGTACTTTGCCGTACTTAGTTCCCAGTACTTATGGCGCGTTTCCACTACAGCGCGGAGCCCGGCCTCGCTCGGCCTCGCTCGGCCTCGTTAGGCCTTGTTAGGACCAGCTCACTTGATGGCGCGTTTCCATTACAGTTTAGGAACTGGGGCAGTAACTATAGTAACGCAGTGTAGGCGGAGCGATCGGCTTTTTGTCGGGCGGAGTCACGCTGCTTAAAACTGCCGTGACGACTTATTTGTTAGAAGTGAGCTTTAGAACAGATAGGGACACAACGCTTTCAAGCAAATAACAGAGCGTTAGAAAAAACGTACCATGCAGAGACTCCAGTAACGCCGTTGCAGAGTCCAGGCCTCCATCCCTCCCAACGCTAGCCGGTCTATGGCCGTAAATGGTGTCCATGAGCTCAAACCACTTCCAGTTTTTCCTACTGGCACCACTCGTGTTGTTATTGTCTTTGACCAAGCGATATTCACTCTTCATCTTTTTAGTTTTTCCCTACACTGCACGACAGTCCTCGAGTAGCCGCTTGTGGACATCTGTGTAGAGACCTCCTGAAATACTTTGATATTGCGAGTTGTCCCGTCGAGCTCCCGCTGGATCTTTTCATCTGCAATATAATGTAGGAACGTCGTCACTTCCTCGACCAACCACGGCGTGCTTTTCCTTGCCATTATCTCCTCTGTTGACAAAAATGCTGCAAGCTTCGCTATATATATATGCGACGCTAGGGATTATCTCGCGCGCCGATTGTGACGATTCTCTCTGACCAATCAGCAGTCGAGAGTGTTGACGTCACAACTCAGCCTGGTTCAGCCTGGTTGAGCCTGGCCCTAGAACCACGATTTTATGAGGCCGGAAAAACTGTGAATTAGGACCCGCCGGCCGGTACTAGGCCAAGTGGAAACGCAACCAAAGTCGGGCCGCTGACGTCACAGCCCTCTTAAACCGGGCTCCGCGCTGTAGTGGAAACGCGCCATTAGTTCATCGGAACTCTTTAGTTCCCGGAACTAAAGAGCAGATCGCGTTCACACCGGAATAAGTTCCTGAGGGAGGATTAGGCAAATGAAGCCGCTGACGTCACTTCTTCTTCTTCTGCTTTGGGTTTACTGGCAGGCCGCAAACAACTTCACGGCGTATACTGCCACCCGAAGTCCCCGGCCGGAAGTCCCCGGAGTTGGGGACTGGCCTTCCGAGTAAACCGCCAGAACGCCGACACCTCCTCATCACTCCACTGCTCCCATGTTTTTTTTTGTGTTGCCATAAGTTAGTCTCTCTCCGTTGGTGCGCTGGGCTAATGCTAATGTTAATAATGCTAATGCCAGCAAATACAATGGCGGCTTCACAAAACTTTACCGAGTTTTACGGGGCGTGGTTTGCAATTCGCCAGTGCAATCAGAAATTGGAACCTTTTTCTCCACAGGAAAGTCCCTGCTCTCTAGCAGGGACTAAAAAGGGGGGAAAAGTTCTCATGAACTAAGTTCTAGTTCCAGATCTTTTTGGTGTGAACGCAAAATCCCAGGAACTATCGGAACTAAAAGGGAGAAATACGGGGAAAAGTACTCCGGTGTGAAAGCGCCTCTTGTATTCCAGGGTACTGTTCATGCCTAATGAGTCACTATTAATATACCTCCTCTGCAGTCCCTTCCTCAACACAAACACATGATGTACTAAATGTAGAGGTATATGGATTTGTTTAGGCTCCTTTGAACATACACTTTTAGTTTTTGTAATTGAAGTTTGCACTGTTGGCTTGAACTCCTATATACTGTAGAGACATTCAAGGTTGATCAAGGCTATGTGTGAAACACACAATTGTTTGACACGTTCTGCAGCAAGTCTGAAGACTAAAGTATTTATAGCTGTGAATTGCCACACTTGAAATCGTGACTAAAGGCCAGCAGCCATAAAGAGGGGCGAGACAACCCAATTGCTCAATTGGGGATCACGACTTTTGGTCAACCTTTCCTTAAAGGCATTTATGGTTTGACAGTCCAATACGCACTTTGTTTAAAGCCCACTGCCTTAGGCAAGACAGGAGAACTGGAGAATATTAAACAAGTTTAATATTTACTTAAAGAGCACATATTATCTAATTTTCAGGTTCATATTAGTATTTTGTGCCTCTACTGGGTACATGTCTCCATGCTTTTAATGTTCAAAAGCTCTTTATTTTTCTCATACTGCCTGTGCTGCAGCACCTCTCTTCACCCTCTGTCTGAAACCAGAGCCCAGTCTGCTCTGATTGGTCAACCGCTTAGAAATGCCCCTCCCCTTAGCCTATCACGTTCAATGTGTTGAAGCGCTAGACAATAGCAGCGCAAGTGTTTAATAGTGATGTCATTATGTTACGGAAGAAAATAAAGGAGTCTAATGGAGGCGTTTCAGGCAGGGGGGGAGTGTGTGGGAGAGAAACTCCCTCTGGAGGGAACTTTTAGTCTTTGCAGACCATTTACATGCACAACAACCTGTTTAACACACTACAGGAAAGAGAAAACCACTAAAAAGCATAATAGGTACCATTTGTTCTTTGTAAATACTCCTTCATAATGAGCCACTGAATGATCCGCATGGTTCTGGTGCAGTTCTTCACCTTAAAAGTGATTTTAGCTTACCCTAAAGTGAAGCTTTAAAATGCGAGTAGTTTATGCAAATGAACCTCATTCAAACCCCCTACACGCTGACAGGAAATGTGGGGGAAACCAAACATTGTCATATGCTCATACCACCACATTGAATCAGAATCAGGTTTATTGCCAAGTAGGTTTACACATACAGGGAATTTGCTTTGGTGTTAAGTTGCATACATAAACACTGTAAGAGGAAATAAGTCGTAAGAAAAGAGGCAATTATAGAACAGTTATAAAAAAGGTATTTGAAAAAATACTGCAACATTAAAAATGCTAACACGCAATATAAATATACATTTCAGCCTGCGGCCCATGTTCTGGGAGTCCGCCCCCCGTTGGCTAAAAAAAATACAATATATTAAAACTTTAAAGTGGAGAGCTGTCCAGATTTTAAAAGATTAGCAAAATATTAATTAGGATGTGCATGGCACATGATATACATATATACAGGGGTGCACATAACTTTCTCAGTGAGGTACTCAGATGAGTACCTGGAGTCAGTGTTTGGTAATCCAACTTCTGGCTCCACTCAAAGCTATTAGATGAAGCCCTCTGTATCGCGAACGTCAACGGGGGGGGGGGGGTGCTAGTGGAGTACTTCAGGAAAGTCGACGGGGGGGGCGGGGGCTAGTGGAGTACTTCGTGACCACAGAGCGTGAACGTTGTGATGAGCTGTTTTAGCGCAGTTCTCCAGTGAAGGGGGGGAGTCTCCCTCCGCAGCCGGTTGGCGTAGTTTTGGCACAATTCCATTGTACAGACCGACGTTAACAGCAGCCCTGTCTGTGCACACGGAGACCGACTGTCGTCCGGTGATCTAACCGCCTTCTGGAAAAGCTTCACAAGTACGTCGGTACGCAAATGCGCTTTGTGACACAAGTGACGGTACGCATTTCAGATTGTTGCCGCGCATGCGTACCTGCGTACCAGTTATGTGCACCCCTGCATATATATATATTAACAATGATAAGGGGGCCTGAAGCCTTCTATTGTTCTTCATTGGCAATTAATGATCATTAGAATTCTGTATCGTTATTACATACAGGATTTTATCTTTCACCAATTAGCTGTTGTGTTCCAGAAGAGCAGGGAACACAGCATAAAAGCCAAATCTCTGTGTTTGGAACACACATGGCTTCACAGGCGTGACATTTGTCGGGCTCAGGTGGGTTCACAATGAGAAAGAGTACAGCAAAGGAGGGGGTAGTGGAGGAGAGGAAGTAAACAGATGAAGCGATGGTGCTGTACAAATATAGGTTACGCAGAAAGAACAAAGAGCAGGATCCCCAATGGGTCTGTGGATAATCTCAGAAAGCACCAGAAGTCCAAAAATGTAGTTTACAAAGCTTCACCATGTTTGATGGCAGAAACAATACTTTGAGTTCACTTCTAAATCAAACTGCTTACGTGTTTTCTCCCTGATGTGTCCAAAGCTTTACATACATGTGTAAATAGAAACTAAAAGTATGCAGATTTCCTCAGTTTAGAGATACTTCTGCAATACCGATACTTGTTTTGAGGCCAGTTGTTCTTTGTATCAGTAAAGTGAGTCAGAAGCTGACCTGAAATGCACCTGATCACACAATAGTTTAGAAACTAAACTCTCTTTGTATTGGACATTGATCTCATCCATAATGTCAGTAGCTTGAATTACCAAATTCTGAAGACTTAGTGATTTTAAACATCACATGGGTATTTCCAAACTATGATTCCATAGTATGCTATTGGATTGGTCATTAGCTTTAACATTATGTGAAACATTTAAGTAATACACTTATTTCACTTCTTTCCACGTGCTACATGAGAAGATCCTTATCATTTACATGTCTTTGTGGTAGTGGAGGGAGGAAGTTATTAGCCTATCTTAGCATCACAACTCAAACTATGTGGCAAAAGCTACCCTGGTGCTCTTCAGAGATATAAATACTTCTATAAAGCTCACTTATGAACAATTTGTTTTACATTTCTGTTATTAACAGTTTGAAGAATTGAGATTGGTGAAACAATGAGCTTTAAAGGTTATTTTGTCGTGCTAAGCTAAGCTAGCTCCAGCTCCATACTCACACACAAACATGACAGTTGTATCTATCTTCTGATCTAACTCATACAGAAAGCAATATAGATTATTTCCTTAACTGTTTAACGATGTATTTGAGATAGCTTGTAGTGATAAGGGTAAGTCAAGTTTAATTCCAAGACGCTGCTGGTTGGATTGAAGCCAACATTGGTAGTACTCAAAGAATAGCTCTCATATCTTCTCAATGCGCATAAATGGGTTCAATCAATGTATTCTAGGAAAGTTAAACATTCACACATTTGCAATTGCTCTGCATTACAAAATGAACCAATCCCTGATAGAAATACTACTTTTAGAATATTTTAAATATAAATGTAGATTTAGTCACAACCTAGCTTAATATGGTCCTGTTAATAGATCTTCTTAACAGAGGAAAGTTAATGTTTTTTAACTGCTTCCTAGTTATTACTCAGTATACTGCACTTCTGTGAACACTTGAACAGCCTCTATTCCCGGTGGGACTGAATTAGCAAAGCTCACTGTACATTAGTGATCTGGCACCTCAGCTTTCCACCGCAACACTGCACTCAGACATCGATGGAGCACCTAAGAAACACTTAAGCACACTTTTGCTTCAGTAACTTGTGTCTTCTGCACTTAATGGAGCTTAATGGAGCAGTCTTACACTTTGACAGAGCTTTTCTCATATAAACCAAACAGGAATCACTGTGTCAATTCACAAGAAGGATTTGAAAATGTTTAGTTTTCAATCTGTATATTGAGTGACACACTACCAATTTCACACACAAAGTTTGGCTTACTGTCATGGTTACTACTATTCAGACTGTAGAAATAACTCTGATAATGTCATAGTGGTCATCAGGGTGGGAGAAAACACATTCATAAAAGAAAGCTTAAGGTTGGCATTTCAAAGACATGGGTGTTAACCAGACAGGGAGGGTCTAACAAAAACATGCTTTTGAGTTGAATAATATGACATTTAGGATCCAATGTTTTTGCGGTTTATACTGTAATGGGCAAAAATCAGGATATCAGAACCTAATGCAATACAAAATATATGTTTTGCGAGTTTTCCAGCATTTTAATTTTCAAACTAAATAGCTAGGGCTATTAGCCACTTTTTTTTTAAAGAACCCAAACATTCTGTGAGTTTTTTATTTTAATAATGTCTGAATGACAGGCTTGGAAACGTCTTAGAGGATATATTCATTTTAAGGTAGCAGTGTGCTGTTCCATGCCTACACATTATTGAGTGGCATTGAGAATACAATGACACAGCACATCAAAGCGAGCTGAGAACAGTAGGATTAGCACATTACCGTTACATAATCTAACTTTGTAAGTAAAAGGAAAGGGGAATATGTGCTGATGGGGTTATACATCTTTCAGTATCTCTTAAATTAATATTTAGGCCACCATAAAAATCAAAATCGTAAATTGAATCTGGATTCAGTTTATAGGGGTGCTTATCTAGGATCTACTTTAATCAGCTATGTAATAAAGGCAGTGTGGTATGAAAACAAGGGTTAGTGTTGAAAATGCATATCAACTGATTTGACTTGGTGTAAAGGATTTCTGTAGCATTTTAAAATACATTTTGGGACGATGTGAATCAATTAAGTTTAAGAGTCTTGTTTCTTACATGGAATAGATTCCCCCCACTCTTTCAAATTTTTAAGGCTCTACACATTTCTGAGTACAAATAATCCAAATTAGCAAAGATATAATGTTTAATGTCTTTTCGTGACTTAAAGTTTGTCTTCTCTTCTTCTTCAGTACCTTTTTGTGGACTCTACCAACAACTACCTGTGGAAGACCTTTGACTTCTGTAAGAGCGTGCAGGGCTTCTCTCTGCCCTTCAAACCCACAGACCTGCTGCTCCACAGCAGATCCTTCAACCTGGTGCTCGGCTACGACAGCTCCCACCCAAACAAACAGGTACCGACTCCACCCGGCATCTTATATGTGAATGACACAGGAAAATTCAGTATAAATCCAAATTCACGAGACCGCTTTAAAGGTGTGAAAGGTGCGCTGTCTTTCTGCATTTTATTCACTATTCTTCTATAGACTTTTTTCCAACTTCGATACCATCAGACGTTATTATTTTATGTTAAAGCCAAAAAGAGAAACTTTACATTTAAAAATACAAATACCCTTTTCTAGTATACTTATGCAGTTACCAAGAGAAGAAACTATTGGCTGCGTAGATTTTTCCACGGAAGCTCTTTTGGTTTCCTTGATTCAAGCACAATAGCAGAAACGGGGCTCTCCACTGTTCTTCTTGTAACATGTGCACGAGCCAAAACGAAAGAATGAGCATGACCTACATTTTTACAGTACACCATCCCCCTCTCCTCTTCCCCCCCTCCCCCCCTCCTCCTCCTCTCTCTCCCCCCCCTGTAGCTGTGGAAATCGGACGACTTTGGGGAGACATGGGTGTTGATCCAAGAACACGTGAAGACCTACTTTTGGTAAGACAACCGCTGTCTCGGCTCACAACAAGTGTGTATCCTGAATGTTAAAGAATGTCCCTAACTCTGTGCTGCTCTCAGTATGCATGTATGGAGGAAAGGGGATATACAACCTTTCAGAAAATAACAATTAAATCAGGATCTCTGAATAGGTATGTTTCCAGTCAGCATTAAATGACTAGCAAATTCTCTCCCCATAAGCTTAAGTGTGATAAATACTCAAATTCTTTGTTAAATTATGGCTGAATGGTCATTAAATAAGGACCCCAGTGAGCTGCTTAATGGCAGCACAAGGATTTTCACTTTTACAAAAATGCGGCAACTCATCACCCCATTAATTATGAATCTAGGCTAAAAAACGAATTTGTTCAGATGTTAACCCTCAATTTTAACGTTAACATTTTTATTTCAGTGGTTGGAGCTGGTGGCCTGTCTTTGACAGTTATTTAGCAAATCTAGGATCATTTTTATTTAGACACAACCTCCTATTAATGTCAAAAGCTCTGCCAAATTTGCAGTGATCCATCATCTTTTCAAAATACGAAATAAAGGAATAACACATTTCCACCCATTCCGAGCTGCAGAGCTGCAGAAGATTGCATTTCTTCCATTTAAAAAGTTATTCAAAGGTGATTTTAAGTGACACAATCTTGAAAATATTGTTGATCATATTTACTGTAAGTCTGTTTCTGGGAAGGGAAGTAAATGGTTGTATTGTTTGAGTTGCTCAACAGGCCCAGACCTTAAAGCTGACGTGGTTCATGTTACTTTCACTTCTTCAAATTGTTTCTGTCTGTGAGTGAGAGCTCCTACAGTGGCCCTACTACTTCTTCTCAAGGAAAATTGACGGATCAGCAAATGATCATTGATTGGAATTAATCTGAATTTAAATGTATTTGACATCTCCTTTTCAAAGCGAGTCCATCCACTTTAAACCAGTCAGAAGAGCATAGAAGGAAAAAATAAAATTATAAGAAAACAAAACAGCTGTTTCTTTTTGGACATGTTCATGTAGCAAAGCATTTCTCATAGTTACAAGCTGATTGAGAAAATATGATGTCACGTCCTTGTTATGTTTTTGCTTGACCAACCATGAAGAGACCCTTCAAAGTGATCTGAAAAGAAGATGTGCTTTTTACAAGACATGATTCAGCCCTCCAGTTCATTTCCTGTAGTCCTCGAGCAGCAGCTGCACAGAAGTAGAAACAAACTCTCTTAGCTTCGGCAGCAGAGGAGATCAAAGGTGATCCAGATCATCTTGGATCACAGTGAGAACCAGCCGCCCCTCCTCTGTAGGCTGTTTATATTTCATCAGTGCATCAATATGAACATGAATGTCAAAGCCTAACATCAAGCGGTTATACTCTACATTGAAGCCCCGAAGTGATGGCTTCTCACCGTCACACCTCTCATTAGCAGAAGTAGAGAGGGGTGTGAGAAATGTAACTGCAAAGCAATTCCTGTGAATAATATCAGGAATTACATATTCAAGACATTCATATACATACACTAGCGATGTCTTGGTCAGGTTTGTAGGCCTCCATCCAGATCGGAATCATTTTAATATTTAGTATATGCCTAACCCTAACCCTAAATTAAATAAGATTAAACATTTATTATTATAATATTGACCACTACGAACTTTTTCGAAAGCTACAAGATCAAAATACTGGAGGTCCTGGCTGAAAACAATAAATCTGACATATTTAAAAGATTGATTTGATATGACTGAAGGTTTAATTGGAGAATATCTCCTGACATTAAAGCTAGAGAGTCAGCTAGAGGCAAAATAGTGGCAGTCTGCTGGAGATGTTTGAACTGCAAAATCACCTGGTCAACTCGTGGTTGTTCAACAGTTTTACAAAGTGGATCTTCTCTTACCTCAGAAACATGCCCTTTAATCACGTTACTCACACAATAAATATATAATAAGCTGTTGTTGGTTGTAAGTCAATTGTATTCTGCGAAAGCTATGATTTAAAGCTAAAATGGTTGCCTCTCTTTCATATAAGATAAAAAGACTTGTCAGTGTTGAAGCTCACCCGATCTTTGCATTTTGACTATACCTTTGTGTCAGAACTCAGTCACTCAAAAATAATGTTTCATATTCAAACCAAATGTTCACTTGTATATGCAAGGAGGAGTGAAGGAGAGCGGATAGGGACATTAAGATGAGGACATAACATTTTGAGTTCAGAAAAGAAAGTATTGTATTTTTATCAGCTGTATTTCAGCCGATATTGATTCATTAAAACATGCCAGGGGTGTGATGATGATCTAAAGATCCATTATAGCATTATTCGACCGGCTGTAGGAGCTGACTCATCTAAATGATTCAAGCGCATCAATAAGAACATGTTCGTTTTTATCTTATACCAAGTCCATTTCACCCTGGCGGGTCGTGCTAAAAGAACAAGGCTCAAATATTATACACATTTTTATCAAGTAGTATTCATAATGTTTTTCATAAGATTTTCGATTCTGTTCATACATTTTATTTCCCACCCACTCTCCTGACTGATACGCCTCCTGACTCTTTGGTTACTTCTAGTGACATCACTATGTAACACTCACAGTTCTGTTGGCTATTGCTCAAACACATCGTACATAATAGGCTAAGGATCTCTAAGGGGTGGACCAATCGCAACAGAGCCGACCAGCTAACCAATGAGAGCAGACTGGGCTCTGGTTTCAGACAGAGGGTGAAAAGAGCTGCTGCAGCACAGGCAGTATGAGAAAAATAAAGAGCTTTTTGAACATTGAAGCACAGTAGAGGCACAAAATATAAATTTGAACCTGAAAATGAGCAGAATTATATGAAACGGGGAATGAAAGAACACTGACTTTATATAAAACTGAGATGAGAGACCACCTAAGACGGAGACTACCATATGCATTTGAATTCTTGCTCTTGGATTATATAATAAAATGCTGCTACATCAGGTGTTTATTTAAATTATTGATGTCTGTATTACATCTTTTATTCAGTTTATGTATGGCATCGTATAGATATTGCTCCAAATTGGCAGTTATATAGGTTCTCCCTACGCTTTAAGTGGAATAAATGGTACTTTTGGAAACATGACAAAAAGTATTTTGCTTCATCCAATATTTATGCTCTGTTTAACGCTGTGAACAAAAATTTAAGTAGTTATGTGCAAAATGTTAACATTAGCCTTGTACCTTATTTGTCCTCATGGTGCTGATAAAGAAATTGTTAGATTTCTTTTACGAAACGCCAATAGTCATTTCAGTCAAACCTAGTTTGTCTGCTGTGTGAATGATTTGTAATACAACATCAAAAGACCAGTAGCATGTACCTCTGCCCTCTGAACAAAAGGACGCCTCACTCTTACTGTGTTTCAAAATAGTGGATTTTATAGTCTGCTTTAACCCAATTTGAAAAAAGCTATACTTTTTTTGTGGAAGTAGCCTTCCTTTTAGAGCCTTTCGTACTGCACTGTTGCCAACAGCAAGACAATGAAATCAGGGATTTCGTACCCTTTTCTATGCCAAACTCTTCAGCAGTCAGGGTATTTTACTTTAAATTGAATAAAGCAGTTGGCTTACAAGGCCGTGCTTAAGATTTTGGCAAAAAGAGGACATTTCAAAACAGTACTGAACAATAAAACATACCTTTTTTTTAAGTCTGTGAGCTGATGGATGAGTTTTAGTTTGAATAAATATCACTAGCTTCCTTTCTATGCATTTTCTCCTGCCTGTGTGCTCGATGGAAGCACCTTCAGACAGATCACGGAAACAAAGTTTGCCTGCACACATCCACATACACACCTCACTGTGATCATGTTCAGTGTATTGTAGATCTGAAAGGCCTTTGATGCAGAAACCTACCAGGAAATGTATTATGAGATAAAAACACTATGTCATTCTTTGAAAACAAAGCAAGATGTATTCAGGACAAACATTGTGGACTTTAAGTAATTCAGTTTTGTTTGTTTGTAGTGAAAAACAACCTATGTTGATAACAGCCAATGCAAAACAACTTTATATTTTACAATGTCCTCATTGCAATCACAGAAGTGTGGGTTGAAGTTAAAGTGTCCCTATAATGCTTTTTGGGGGTTTCCCTTTCCTGTACTGTGTTATATGGGTTTTGTGCATGTAAATAGTCTGCAAAGGCTAAAATCCCAAAGTCACCTACAGAGGGAGTTTCTCTCCCTCACACCCTGCCTGAAACGCCTCGATTGAACTCCTTTGTTTACTCCTGTAACATAATGACATCACTATGCAACTCTCTCAATTCTATTGGTTAGAGCTCCAACACTTTTTTCATGATAGGCTAAGGCCTATATAAAACACTTTTTGAACATTAAAGCATATAAACATGTCACAGTAGAGGCAAACAATACAATATGAACATGAAAAGGAGCATAGTAGGGCCCCTTTAAATCCCTGAAAGGTTGTGTAATAGTGTCGGGTGAATTATTAGCATTCAAAGGAATAGAGAAAAAACTGAAATTGTGAAAGCAGACAAAATCAGATGGTGTAATAATGAGAACATTAAATATGGTTATTTTGATTCGATGCCCTTAAAGGAGCTCAATTTTTCTGACAATGAAACAATGAAGTAGTTTATCTAACTGTTGAAGAGCTGGAAGCTCATTTGACCAGTTAACACTGAAACGTTAATGTTAAAATGTCAGTTAAAGGAACAAATTCATGTAGTTATAAGTTTAAATGTGGCTCTAAAACCAGTTGAAATATCAGTTGAAGTTGGAGAGGAAGAACGTTTCATTGGCTGGAGAGACCAAAACCTTTCCTCAGTGACTCCACATTTGTGCACACACACCATTCTCCATCATTCATTAATGACAACTTGCTTCAACATCTTTAATGAATTCAGATGGCTTTACTTTAAAACAGCTAGGCAAAATATATTTTCAGAATGTAAAAATATGCTTACATACTAATAAGATAAAAGCTTGAAATTTGTAAATATACATCAGATTTCTTAAGCGTCCGGGGAACTCATCCTGGCAAGCACATTTGTAGTAAGGCCACACCAATGTTTTAAAAAAGGAATAACACATCTTTGACAAATAGGAGGTTGAATTTATAAAGAATTAAAAGCAACCTCAAATATAGGTTTAAGTCTGTTTTAAAGCTACACCACTGCATTGGTACAACAACCAAAAGTAACTGCAAATGATCTGAGGACAAAGGCAGGGCAAGTAATGATTGATCTTAAACTTTCCCCCCGTGGCTCTATCCAATTTGGGTCTAATCCTGTTTGTTCTGGCTTTAGCATGGGGTGCTAATGTTGTGCTGCCTATCATTCTTAGGGTGCTGAAAGCCAAAGAAACTCAAGCCTGACTCTCATTCTGCTGCTGGATGCATTTAAAAGCAAACCATTGTGATTGGTACGTCCCCCACCCAACGCCTAATCCTCTGATCTCACTGCTAGGAGACAGACCCAGTAAAATCCTCTGTGCATACAATGAGAAGTACAATCTCTTTTTCCATGTGGATTACAGACAACACTACAAATCCTGCAGGGACTTAAATGCACTGAGAGAAATGAAGCAGCTAGGCTTAAAAGAGGGATAGAAGGGAGGGTTAACAAAAAAATTTCACTGTTCAACAAAGGTAAAGAGCAAATATGCCTGTGCGAGTCAACATGTCCTTGTAAAGTTTTTTTATTTTTTAAAAACAGACCAATTGACATTCGGCCGTGAGAGCCGTTGTTGCCTATTATTCAAAACAATACTTTGTGACGATACTTTGTGGCGATACTTTGTGGCGATACTTTGTGGCGATACTTGATAGCTTGTGCTGTTACCTCGTGGCGTTACCTCGTGGTGGCGTTACCTGGTGGTGGCGTTACCTGGTGGTGGCGTTACCTGGTGGTGGCGTTACCTGGTGGCGTTACCTGGTGGCGTTACCTGGTGGCGTTACCTTGCGCTTTACCTCGCGACGTAACCTCGCGCCGTTACATCGCGCCGTTACATCGCGCCGTTACATCGCGCCGTTACATCGCGCCTTTACATCGCGCCTTTACATCGCGCCTTTACATCGCGCCCATACATCGCGCCCATACATCGCGCCCATACATCGCGCCGATACATCGCGCCCATACATCGCGCCCATACATCGCGCCCATACATCGCGCCCATACACTTTGTTGAATTATCTTTTGTGATGTTATCTTTTTACCTTGTCATGCGACCTATTATCTTATCCTTCCAGTCATGCAACAAAGTCACGAATAAGGGACTAAAAAAAAAGAGTATGTGTGGCTGTGGACAGTCCAATCTAAAATGGGTAGTATTTTCCTTCTAAATCATTTTAGGGAAACACTAACCAAATGACAAACAGAACTGTCAGAAAATGAGAAACTGCCAAAACAAGGAAGGAATTGGGTTTAGGGAAGTGTTTAGTAGGGGCAGACATAAATTTAAAGGAAGGGACAGAGACAGACTGCGAATAGCCCTCCATGCACTCATGAAGCCCAGACAGTGTCCATCAGTTGAACAAGGACCTTTGAAAGAATGCCACAGAGGCAGAGCCGAGCCAACACACTGCTCTCTCTGTTTAGCTCTTGAGACTCTGGAGGAAAACACACTGATTTGGAAGGCAGACGATAAGACCCAGTGAACCTCCTTCATTCATTCTGACTGGCTCTCGGTGCCACAGTTTCAGAACACCCTTGCTTTGCACTAGTGGACACAAATAGTTTGACTATGGGGACATTTTAGTTTTGAACATGCTCATTGTCTCTATTTTGTGCTGACATTTAACATCTTGAAATTTGGCGTTTTTTATAGCTAAAAAGCAGTCTTTGTAAGAATGAAAGACAGACTAATTCTTATTTTAGGTTAATAAGAAGGATTCAGTGCCTATTTTTTTTACTCTTACCTCTGAGTAAAGTTATCCAAGCTGGAATGGTATCTTAAATGAGACATCTAAAGGAAATTATGCTGGATACTTTTGCATTTCAAACCTAAACAAAGATACATCTCGTTAGGGCCTCAGAGATGTGTCAAACCTCAAAGCTTCTTGTTGTGCTAACCACTGAACAACCTTGTGGCCCATGGGAAATATTAAAACCGGCTTTGACTTTGAAAATGGTCAACTGGGCCATTTTTGCCCTGCTACAGGGAGCACAGTGCTCTATGCTGGCAGTGTAACAATTCAGCCGGACCTTATAAGCGAATTGGTTTTGGCAGCAGATCGTGTTATTGGAGGTTTTTTTTGCTGAAATTCACCTACTAAGTTGTAGTTAATTTACCTTGAAGTGTTTCTGTACACAGGCATGTACCTTCAGCTTGTTAGGAAGGAACCAGGTGTTTTCTAACAGAGTTGTTATTTAATTGGACTGAAGATTTGACCAAGAAAGATTCGTTCTTAACAGTTCACAACAGCATCTCAAATGGCGTAACTGTGTGGTGAAATCAGTTGATTTCAATATCATTTTGCTCTCAGTGGATTTGCTCAAAGGGACAAAGTAAATCTGTGCACATTTTTGTCTCCCAGTTCAATTTTGGTTTGACCAAGTTTGAACTTTAAGCTTATGAGAATAGGAAAAACAAAAATATTGTCACTGTGTGTCACCTTCCAATGATATTAACCTTCTTCGTCGTAGCATAATCTAGTCAAAAAGGCATGTGATGGTATGCAGAAAGTTGTGTGACGGAAGTCGATGGCTTGAAAACATATTTTGGTTCAAATGTGTAAACTTTTTGAAAATGAATGGCAATGTTTATCCTGATTCAATACACCTACAGAGAAATCCTTTGGTGATAAGACATATAAAATGTTTATGAAATGCATGTTCACAAACACGTGTTATAAACGAGGAACCCAATGAGAGGAAATTGTACGTGGGCCTAATGCACTACATTACTTAACCACTAGAAATACTGTTTTAATATAAAGTTGCAAGAAAACAAAGTAATGTTAATATTTTATATTAGAAAGAATTGCCTAACAGAATGATTCTTTGTTCCCCCTTCTTCACCCTTCTGCCTCACTTGCCCTTGCTTTATCCACCCCTCTGAACTCCCTTCCGTCTTATCTACCCCTCTCCTCCACCCTCGTTTCTTTCCTTCGTCTTTCCTCACCCTATCACAGGGGCGTGGAGCCTTATGACCCCCCCACCACAGTGCTGGTCCAGAGACATGAGCCCCAGGGTGTCTCCACTATACTCAGCAGCACCGACTTCTTCCAGAGTGAACAGAACCGCACAGTGATCCTGGAGCAGGCCGACAGCTTCCAGCTCCGAGACAAGTACCTGTTCGCCACCACCACCCGGGTAAGAGAGCTGAGCACGCTGAACTGTGTTTGGTTAATGTCATAAAAAAAAAAATGAATTTGGCAGGGGGTGGTCTCTTGCCACTGTGTTATTCTTGACATCAAAACCTTTTCTAACACATAAAGGTTGTACGGAGTAATGATGACCTTTTTTACAAAGGTTGAATTTGAGCTGACAAATTACCTCATTTATTGATCTGTCAATAGACCCAATATCACTTTAAAATCCTCATGTTTATTAATCTTTCATATCATTACAAATGGAGTATCTTCTCTGCTTTTAATCGGCCAACCCTTAATGACAAGAAACAGGCTTTTAAAATTCAACTTACTGCTCAAGAACCGCTGATTATGTAAGAAATAACTTATAGCAAGGATAATGCACCTCCTGAAAAACCTTCTTCAAAACAAACAATTTCAGTCCTCCTTTATTAAATAGGTTATCTGGAAATGAAAACGAAAAGAAAATGGTTCTATAAGATAATTAAAGGAGAACAAAATTGGTTGTGAGAGTTGGAGGAAATTTAAACTTTCAATTTTATTTAATTTAGTCCACTCTGTTTTTCTGCTAGTTGTCTGTGTTTTCCCCATTGTTTAATAGGCCTTTTTATGATTTTGGGGTTTTCCATTTCCTGTAGTGGATTATATAGGTTTATGTGCTTGTAAATGGTCTGCAAAGGCTAAAATCCCAAAGTTCCCTCCTGAGGGAGTTTCTCTCCCAGACACCTCAAAGCGGTTGACCAATCACAACAGAGCCGCCTAGCTAACCGATCAGAGCAGAATAAAGCACCTTTTTTGAACATTTAAGCATGTAAACATGTTACGGTAGAGCCACAAAATACAAATATAAAACCTGAACATTTGCAGAATATATCCTCTTTAATCAATAACACTCCACTAAAAGTCTTTATTTACCCGAACCAAAAGACAGAAATATAATACTACAATGGACAGAAACTATTTCAAAATGTTTAACAACTTGCAACAATGCACCTGCATACATTTTTTTAAAAGCTCACATTGTATTACCGCTTAGTTGAGCAATGTAGTGAGCAACCAGTTTCCCACCTTAGCATAATGTGCTGAGTGTAACAGACGTTAGGTCAATATTTGGCAGGCGGTAACGTGAAGCGCTGTATTTTTGTCATTGTTAGTCTCCAGTGTTTGTGTAGAAAAAGCCTCGCTTAGGCAGCAGACAAACACACAGCTGAGCAGATGGTGAATAAGATTTGGATCTCTTCTCCTCCTACGTTTCACAGGGTGCCTCGGACAGATTTGCTTTCTTCCGCATGACATGCCGGCTTGGGCTAACTGCAGTGTTTGAGAAACAATTGTAATCGTAAGACAAGTCAGCTGTGAAAGATTTGTCTGATTGGATTATTGATATCAGATAGTTCATCATACTAGGTTAATGCATCTAGCTGTGCATCTGTGCATCTTACTGCTTAGTCGCTTTTTGTATACTGCATTTATTAGTCAGGGATTTTTGCATTTTTTGTTTTGCTGCATTGTAAGAATTTACACCAATCTATATAACAATCCACAAATCTGAAAAAAATAAAATCCAATAGAATTTTGCCATTGGATTTCAGCCCATACAATAAGCTCTGTGGCAAATACACATTCATAATACTTAACATGTTTTGTTAAGCAGGATAATCTCCACATATTAACACCACATTTTTGAAGCGTTAATGCAATCGACTGAAGTAAATAGGTAACGATAGGCTATAAACGAACTACGTGATGACGTTTTGCAGTCTCTTTTAGTCACTTGTTAGCAACCGCGGTTTTCTTGACTCGTATATGTTTTGGACATTCACGAGTGGTGTATTCACTGACGTTGGAGGACAAAACGTGAAAATCTCTTCAGATTGTGTTAACCACAGAATTTACTTCATGCTTCTAACCACAAACATTTAAAAAAAAACACTGACTTTGAGACAAGGGAGCTGCAAGTGGTAAAAATGATAAAAGTAAAAAGTTATTTGCGGGTTTTAGGACTCGTTTCTGCATCACTATATAGCTATCAAGTAACCAACACAACATCAATATTCATACCTACATTAATTATCAGATCTTACCGCAGGGTCATTAGTAATGGACTGTGTTTTACATCCCATTTTTCCCATCTTTCATCAAAGATATGTAGTTCAATGTAACTATTACTTAGTTATGTTTTCCATTGCAATACTGCGCTAATTATGCAATGATTCAAATGACTGAATCTACTTTAACTTGGTCGCTTTCTGCTCTGCTATTTGCAAATTTGATTAGGAAGGCAAGTGATCTATGAATACAGTCTGTAAATGCAGATTCGTGTTGCATATGGTGCAATTTACTGGGTACACAGCAAGCAGGCAGTGTTAAGCGCTGTGCTAATAAAGTGTCAGAAATATACAGCAGCTTCAATAATTACCAGTGGCTAATGTGGTCAAACTAACGAGTAATCCTCCCTTGCAATTACTATTGTGGTCCAATTACACGAAGAGGTTAACCTCAAAATGTGGAGAGGCCAACAACTGCCAAGAGTGGTTTTGTTTACTGCTCGGGATGTGACGCAAGACGTTGTAAAACGAGGCATGTGCAGGGTTTAAGGCAGAGACAATGGCCTTCTTTTTTCTTTGGGGCCTTTTTTTATCCCCCAGTTAAAAAATGTATTTGCATTAAATGTGTGAGTTCACCCAATTTAACCTATGCTGGCATGTAAGAGATGGAAATGCCACTCTGTATCATTCATCATTTAAAAGGTTAGCAAGGATTTAGTCTTTTCCGTGTTGAAAAGCACCATCAGGAGGATGTATCAGTCAAATAAGAATCTAGCGTCAGCTGTTCAGCCCTGTGCTTTGTACTGTGTACTTAGCACTGTCCGACAATTGTAGTGAGAATTCCTTAAGTTATATTTCACATCTAGATCTTAATCATCTTAATTGAGATCTCTAAGGAATTGTGAGTTTCTGCTTCTGTCACTCTGTGAAATGATAACGTTAGCGAATGTTAGCTGCTAAAGATAAAGTTGGATATATTGACCAAAAGAGACTGAGGATATCTGACTGGTATCTTGAGCTTTTTTGTCAGGCCTGAGAGTAGAGTTGTGCAACAGCTCAAGCAACAACAATTTCACAAAAGTAGACGGTTGAACGGTAAATATTCTTTTTAATACAGCCTTGGAGGCTTTTTCGAACTGATATCAGATATAGTTTGTTATTGTAGCTTTAACTGATGAGCAAAGTGTAAGAACTGTACAAACTGTGTGAAAATAAGTTAAAATTATTGTTTGAACAATTAACCTTAACTCAAAGTGGACTTACTATGTTTTTTCTGGAGCTTTTGACCACTAGAGTTTGTTCAGTAGTAATCAAAAGAGCCCTGTTGTGATTAATTGACCTACAGTAAGTATGGAAATGGAATTTGTAAGGTGATAACAGTCGAAGATGACCTTGATATCTGATTAAAAGCTGCAAATAAAGGATAGTATGTGAACCATGACTTCATGATAACAAGAATAAAGCCTAATTTTATACCTAATAAAGATCATCGTTTGCACTCATTGTAGCATTATCTTCCTACTTACAGGACAGATGAAACCATTGTGCTAAATCATTTCCAATCCAAATATGTATGCAGATCAGAGTCCTAGACGGGTCTGATTTTCAAGACCCGCTCCCGCCCCGCACCCGCGACGTGCAATACCGAACCCGCCCCGCTACCCGCACATATTGCCAATTAGTTCCGCAACCCGACCCGACCCGTCGGCACAAGATCCGCAACCCGACCCGAACCCGCATATGAGCAGTGAAAACGTGCAATTATTAACACACGCAGTTGCATATTTGTCTCAAAAAGCGTGGGATGTTGGTTATTTTCTCCATCTAGGATGACACCGAAAGCCTCCCAGATGTTGGATTTCGCTCTTGAGGAAGTGTTATTGAAAATGCTGTATTCTCCGCTGAGCTTCACCTCAGCCATTTCGAATGTGACGCGCTCAGCAGCAGATTGATGCGCTGCAGAGGTAATGATTATGCGCGGTCCCGCGGGGGAGAGGTCTGAGGATTTAAACATTAAACTACATTATTATTATTTTAATATATTTATTATGCAACACCCGCGCCCCGAACCGCATCATATTTGTTTTACCCAGAACCGAACCCGGAAAAAAGCGTTTGAAAAAATACCACCCGCGAATCACTTTTTTTACAGGTCACCCGTCGGGTACCCGACCCGATGCAGGACTCTGATGCAGATTAGTGAACAAAACCTTCTCAAATTCGACCTAATACTGATCCATCTGGGGCTCGCTGACATGGAAAAGAAAGTAAAAGCCTTTGAGTTCAAGAGGGCAACATAATACTGCCAACACATGCTCTGTTTGGTTGTGTTTCCTTTCTGAAGTGTTTCCTCAGAGAGTTTCTAGACCAATTAATCGGTGCTACATGGGATATAGGAAGTCATTACTGACTTCCAGAGAAGCACTGAGATAACAGTGGCAGTGCAGAGGCATAAAGTTTAGAGATGTTTTTGACGATTCAATCATCAAAAACATCTCTAAACTTTATGCCTCTGCACTGCCACTACTCTGTACGTGTATTTCTATCACCATGGGAAGAAACACAGTAATAGGTTACTGTAATGTATAACTTTTTGTGTAGATTGCTTATATTTGCTGGTTATTGTGTTTTTGTCTCTTAGCATAATTTCTGCTAGCTACCAAAGTGTACAACGTTAGCGTCATTCTGAACAAAAAATTAAAGTTAAGAGTTGGACATACTGAATTTGAAAACCTTCTGCCTATCCACATCTGGCTTCACTCCCATATTGTGCTACATTAATACTAATGTACTGCTTTACTGAGATTGCAATATATAATATTGCAATACAAAAATACAAGCTTGTTCTTTAATGCTACAATTAAGAATTAAATGGATCACTCAGGGGCATGACAGCTTCCTAAAAGTTTTGTATGAACAAAGGCAAGTAGGAGCTGCTAGCAGAGCTATCTATATTTGTTTTACCATGAAGAATGCTTTTAGGTGCTGTTTACACGAGAACGCGTTTGTATCCGCGACTTTTCTCTTTCGTATAGCCCGTTCGTTCACACGAGGCTGTAACGGAAACGCGGAAACGGACCCCGCAAACGATAACGGGTCCCAAGGTGGATAGATATGCAAACGGCTCAGTGTGTACGCCCTATACATTCATTTCCTGATAACGATGAAGCCATAGCCCCACCTCTGCTGCTCACTGCTGTAGCATGGTCAGTAGCTACTGTCAGTAGCTACTGCTACTGCTACTGACCATGCTACAGATGTTAGTGGAAAATCTACAGCTCGACCATGCTACAGATGTTAGTGCAAAATCTACAGCTCCTCTACCACAACCATCAGCAACAAGTGGACATGGAGAATTACATGAACTACATGTTGCTAAATCCACCGCGGGGCATAAACAGACGGGCAACCATGGCAACCATGCTCGGGGGTGTTCTTCGCTGCTTTTGGTGTATTTTGTGGCGGAAGTACAGCGCCACTTACAGGCCCGGCATATGTACTACAGCGTCTCCAGCGCTTTCGAGCGGTCTCGTGTGAACGGAAGACTTTTTTGCGTGTAAATTGGGTCTTAGTTACTTTCTTTCATTTTTCTGTCTTTGGTTTGCACTAATTGGATTAGAATAATGAAATATTACAAGTGCTTTTGGCAGTGCCAAGCTGCTTAAGCTAATGAAAGAGCCAGAAATAATTGAGGGTTTTATATAAAAACATCTTAAGGATCTTAAGGAATAGAGTGCTAATCAGACTTTAAATATGCAGCCTTTGGTCCCATTAGGGGGACTGGAGTAAGATAACTGGCCTAATAGATGTAATGGGGACATTTATAATGCCTTCTTATCTTAGCAGTTATCTTTAAGCCATATTACTTCTCATCTAGATCAGTTTCTGTGCAAAGAAAGTCTGGGACAGACGGAGAAGAAAACAGGAAGTACAGATTGGAGGAGTAATTATTCCTCCATACAAAGTGCAACAGTACTCCCTTCTGAAGCTCTTGCTTACTAGCAGTTTTTTTTAAAACAACACAGTTTAGTGAATACCACAGACAAATTCCTGGCCCTCTCCTCCTCTGCGTTTTGGTATTTTACAGGAAATTCCCAGAAGAGCTTTGCTGTTTAGAACTCCATGTTACCACATTGACACTTGCTATTGCTGCTATTCTATTGTTTCTTCAAAGAGAAAGTATTTATTTTTCTCATTCTAAATGAAACTGAAGGAAGTAAAGTATCTTTTC
Organism: Dissostichus eleginoides; assembly: GCA_031216635.1. Lineage (NCBI taxonomy): Eukaryota > Metazoa > Chordata > Actinopteri > Perciformes > Nototheniidae > Dissostichus > Dissostichus eleginoides. The sequence goes on along the minus strand of CM062268.1, from coordinate 8,893,519 downwards.
CACCTAACTTTTTAACCTAAATTCCCCTTCTGCCCCTCCCTAGTTTTACAATTTCAGTGTAAGCAACTCATTAAAAAGTCTGGGTTGTGGATTTAAGTCTTATAAAGTCGATATAAAAAATGGGCCTGCAAAGAGTGATTTATACATCAGACAAATATCAGAACAATTCTGCATGAATTTGTTGAAGTTTTCTGTCCACCTGAAAATATTATTTACTCTCTTTTAGCTCTGATTTTGTCTCATCAAACTCCTTATACAAATCTTGCTCTTTAGCTTCTAAATGTTGCATTGTGTTCACCATCTGTCTGTCTGATATATAGTGCTGGGCAGAGAGTGGTCATTGGTTTTATCACAGCTCTTTCACTGAACGCTTGCTGCTGTTGAAAGTATATCAACAAATATAGAGCAGTTGGGGGCATTAAACCCAAAACAATGAGCTGAAAGATGCTATAATGCTCCTTTTTAAAATTATCTCAAATGCATAGTTATTGTGTGACACACAATCATTCAGTAATTATTAATATAGGAATATCATTCTTTGCAGCTTTCGTGTGATTTAAAAAAAATGTCAAACTGTGTAAGACTACAATGAACCACCGTATCCCTAAATAATACCTCTTAAATATAAATGTAATTTAGCCCAAAAACAATGCTATACATAGGATAGATGAGGAAAGTAAGTTGTTTTGTAAAGGGTATATTATTTTTTCCCGTTAACATAACATGTGTATATGTTTATATCTGCTAGGAATGGCCACCCTTCGAAGCAAGCTTGTAACCTAGCAGGGTGAAATGAGTGTTAATAGGAGCCGTGCAAGGGGACGAGAGAACCAAGCATCCTTGTAGAAAAGGAAAAGATGCGGGGGCCCAGTATAGAGCCCTGTTGAACTCCTGTAACACAGCTACGTTGTTCAGACATTTATCTTTAGACGTGGGTTAGCATAAAGATATTGTGTCCCTGATGGATTCATCAGCTTTCAATGTTTTCTGTATCCTTTGAAATCTTTATGGTTTCAAACAAAGGTCTGCTGTTTTATTTTTTCTGATCAACATTGCAAGTGTCCCTTATCTCATTTGTTTCATCTGGTTTAATAACAATTGTTATATCAAAAAGTTGAGATCTCAGTGTTGGGAAGTGCGTATTTATTTCCTTTAACATTCCTTAGCATGACTACATTTAGTTTATTTCTGGTAATTTTATATTTATGAGTTGTTTATTACTTATTACAATTAACAATAATGTGATTGTGTCTGTTTGCCATCAGGCTGCGTTGATCTGAGGCCCTGAAGCCAAATCTAATTTTGAGAAAACAGTGAGAGTTTAGAGAGGATCAGCTTGAGAGAATATGAGCACAGTGGAATGTGTGGCCAATTACTGTTACCATTGCAAGGCAATCTGGGGTTTCAGTGGGAAAATATATGGTATAATCACCATAGCACTTACATGTGAAAATACATAGTTGACATTCTCCTCCTGTCTAATTTTCCCTCTCGACTCACAAATTACACTGACCTGAAAACCTTGATTAAAGTATAACGTATGAAGAGAATATAGTCCTATAGACAACTGTTCCTTACATATCAGAAGGCATATTGGCTTGTATTTTACATTATTTTATACCTTATAGACCTTAACCCTTATTTTCCTCTCTCTCCATTCCCTCCTAGTGTTTCAGTGTAGTTGCTGCTTTGCTTTCACATCACACCACACAGTCGATATGGGCACTACGCTAGATAAATCAATAGACTGAATTGAAAAGCCTGAAATGCTTTGCTGGAGACTGGGGGGGTTTTAGGCAGTCAAGGATGGAAATAAATCCTTCCAAGACACACACACAGATACAGTACACACAGATTTTTGTACCCCACTGGGAGTCTTTCTTAGTCTCTGGACTTTTAATGTTTTCTGACTCAGCTGTCAAGCACTTTAGGGCCATGAAGACAGGAAAACATCATCAGGATAGTCCAGATAACCAAAGTCACTTGTCCTTATCCACAACCTCTGGGGACCGCACTGTACAACGATGTTTGAGATTTTTAGATGCCTGATTTAACATTTCAACAAATATTTTGTGTAGTTGTGGCCACCAACATTTGTGCTAACTCATTGAATTCCTTCTTCATTGACAGATGAAGCCTGTATGTCAATTCCAAGTTGGAGTTGCTGAGTTACCAAACAGATCACAGCAGATTGGCCGCCTCTGAAATGTTCAAGGGTTTGACATACATGATGAGTTTTCTGACTGTGCTTTCTCTGTCTCTGTGTCCTCTGCCTCTCCAGAAACAGTTTGGCAGCCATGCACCTTCATCTGTCCAGCTCTGGGTCTCCTACAACCGCCAGCCAATGAAAGCAGCCCAGTTTATGACTCGACATCCAATCACAGTGAGTTTCTTTTACATCTTATGCTGCAGTCATTCAATTGATGAACAACTAATGAAAACTGGATCAACCGGCCAAATGAGGAACTAAAGATGAAGTATTTCTGGGTATTGAATCGGAATTGACACCAACTCCCATAATCCAACGCTACTTCAAAACACACCAAACTCTTTTGTTTTTGTGTAACGGCGCTAAAATGTATGTATAGAAAAAAATGTGCGTTTATCTGAAAACAACGTTAGAAGAAGTCCCTTTATTTTTCCCCAACGGGACATTCCGTTGTTCACTGTTATTATACACAGTACACACACATGCACAGGACCTATATATATGAGGTCTGAAAACATATATATACATACATATAAAACACAGTGAGTGAGAAATTGTCCAATGAAGTCAAGTTACTTAGTACATTTGCAAAGGACTGTACTTAAGTACAATTCTGAGGTACTTGTACTTTACTTGAATATTTTAATTAGTTTTTTACTTTGTACTTCTACCCCACTACATTTATTTAATACCTTAAGTTACTTTGCAGATTTGGATTACTAATTGAATACATAGTCAACACTAAAATAAGACTTGAGTTACACCTGGAGTAAATTCACAAGCTACCCAGCAGTCAATAAAATAATAAAATGAGTTCCACCTTTACCAGCTTTGATAAACATTTTAATGCATCGATAATAATAATCAAAATGTATTATATATATTATTCTGAAATGAGCAAATGTGCTTAATACTTTTACTTTCGGTACTTCAAGTATATTTTTGATGCTAATGCGTATGTCCTTTATTGAGTTGAGTAGACTTCTACTTGTAACAGAGTATTCTTATCTCTGGTACTTCTATGTTTACTTAAAGGGGACCTATCATGCAAAATGCACTTTTGTACGTCTTTTATATGAATATGTGTCCCCGGTGTGTCAGGGAACTCACCAAGTGTCAGAAAACACAACCCTCTCTCTTTTCCTCAGTACCCAAATCTCTAAAAACGGGGCTGCAACGGAGCTGATACAGACTGATACAGATTTGAAATTGTTCTGACGTCAGAAACGGGGAGCTCCGCCTATATGGGCAACTCTCCACCTATCAGGAGGAGACAGCTATGGCCATTGCCGCTCGAAAGCGCTGTAGACGCTGTAGTACATATGCCAGGCCTGTAAGTGGCGCTGTAGTCTGCCACAAAAGCAGCGAAGAAGACTTCTCAGAATCAGCCCTTGCAAAAACAGGGCTGGAAGAGAGCAAATAGAGCGAAATGAGGCATGGCTAAAATGCATGATCTGTTTGGTATTTTGAAAAAAAAACTTCACAGACATGTTTTATATAGGTATGGCCCTACAATATATTATTCAAATATAGCATGATAGGTCCACTTTAAGTAAAGTAACCACTGGAATTGTCAGAGCATACAGATCGTCAGTTTTTCCAACCCCAGGTTGGTTCGATGCCTCGGCAGTGCCCAGGAAGTGAACTGGCACCTCTCCAAGCTACCAGTCCACATTCCTTATTTTTGTCTCTATCGGGACGTGAACCGGCGACCCTTTGGTCCCAAAGTCAAGTCTCTTAAGTTTGAGCTACTGCCGCTAAATCTTAATGAATGGACCTTAAGATGTGTTAACCTAACGGGAAAAATACCTTCATGCTTAAGATTTTCTGTTTTTTTTTTATGTCAACAGATCATTGTACAAAGAGCTTGTGTTTTTGCAGAATATGCAGATTTAAAAGGTGTTAGATCCATGAGTTAACCTGATTGTCAAGATAGTGGTCCCCAAAGTTTGTATGAATTTGCCAATGGGATCATTCTCGAGCCAGTGTCAAACACTCCTCCTAACTCCTGTCTGTTTTAGCATTCTGCAGTAGTTGTAATAAGCAAACTAAATATGAACACTGTGGCTCCCATTTTAAAAAATATGCACAAAGGATATCTTCATTCTGACGGAGGAACCACCTACACTACATCACAATGTATACAGCTGAATTTTTTTTTCTGAAATCTTTTCACATTGTTTCCAGTCATATTGCATCCTCAGTCTAAAGATGACCCCCCTCCCATCTTCTTCTTGTCCTAACAGGAGTACTACATAGCAGATGCGTCAGAGGACCAAGTGTTTGTGTGTGTGAATCACCTGAACAACGTCACACACCTCTACATCTCGGACACACAGGGCCTGTCCTTTTCTCTGTCTCTGGAGAATGTTCTGTACTACAGTCCTGAGGGCTCTGGCAGCAACACTCTGATCAGGTATTACACACACACACACACACACACACACACACACACACACACACACACACACACACACACCACACACACACAACACACACACACAACACACACACACACACACACACACACACCACTCACACACCACTCACAGACCACTCACAGACATACAGTAGTTTAAAGGGGCCCTGCTCCTTTTCAGGTTCATATTTGTATTTTATGCCTCTCCACAGGAATTAAATGTCAACGCAGAGCTTTTTCCGCTCATGTCACAAATATAGGCCGCTAAAGAAAAGTCTAACAAGTGCAACAAATATGAGGCTGATGGATGCAGTAAACCTGTTGGTCTGGTTTGAAAACAAAAGTAAAGTGAGAACTTATCATTAATTTGACAATGCACACATAGAAGAAAAACCTTTGTCAGGGACACTTTATCAGCCAACTTCTTGTCCATAGCTATTTTCCCCAGCTCTCTTTGGGGATCCTGAATTATTCCCAGGCCAGATGTGATATATAATCCTCCTAATCTCCTGGGTCTGCCCACAGCTGCTGGCTTCACAGGGTGGCATCAGATGTATGGTCTCCCTTTCAAGGCAAAGAGCAGCAGATTTACACCAAGCTCTTTCTGGTTGTCTGAGCAAGGGTAGGGCCGATTTATCAACAGTGCGCAGATTGATTTTACGAGGGCAACCCAAGTTGGACACAAGGGCTGTCAGAAGCAATCCCAAAGCAATTATTTTCATTGGCTTGGAAAGTTTTAATTACGTATTGCGGCTGAACAGCACACACCTGAGAGAGAGAGATCTTCTTTTTTTTTTAAAGTACGCTAGTCACCCTTAAATCATTGGCGCAATATTGGTATAAGGAATTTGGTCAAAGACATCTCAATATTAAAATGTCTCCATGTCGCACAGCAATATCTGGGAGGCTTCCAGTTCCTTGTTTCTCAATATGGTTTAGGGAACTAGTCTGTGGGAACCATATTGAGAGCTTTTGAAGCAACACGCATAGCTTTCATTAAAAAGTATATAGCACGGGTGTCCAACTCAAGGCCCGGGGGCCAAATCCGGCCCGTGACTTCATTTTCTGTGGCCCCACAAGAGCTTGCAAAGAATATTACATGTTTATTATACGGTTACATGATGATTTACAGAAGCATGTTGCCCATAAACTACATGTCCCACAAGGCATCTCAAATTAGATTTTTTTCTCAGAATTTGACTTTTTTTTTTTTAAATGTTACTTTTTTTTTTTTAAATGTTACTTTTTTTGTAGATGTCACTTCCCTTTAAAAAAAATGTCACTTCTGTTTTTTGATTGTGACTTGTTATCCAGAATTTGGCTTTTCTTTTTAAATCATTTTGTGACATGCACACTGAAGAGACTTGCAATTATTTGCCCCAGACTTCTGCTTTCAGACGTAGTTAATGATGAAGTTATTACCCTATCTGATAATAATCCAATGCAGAGGCAATAATGTAATATAATACATTATTTTATATATATATTTATATATGTATTTTTATATAGTCTTAAAGTTACAACCGGCCCTTTGAGTGCAGCCATAATGCTGATGTGGCCCGCGATTAAATTGAGTTTGACACCCCTGGTATATAGTATTATTGGTCACTTCCTATAGTGTGTTAAACAGGTTTTTGTGCATGTAAAGGCTCTGCAAAAGTTAAAATCCCTGTGTTCCCTCCAGAGGGAGTTTTCTCCCACACACTCTCCCCCCCCCTTGCCTGAAACGCCTCCGTTGTTAATTTCCCTAACATATTGACATCACTATGTAACACTTGCACTTCTATTGGCTGGCGCTGCAACACATTGTACATGAAAGGCTAAGGGGTGGGACATCTCTAAGTGGTTGACTAATCAAAACAAGGCTGAGCAGCTAACCAATCAGAGCAGACTGGGCTCTGGTTTCAGACAGAGGGTGAAAAGAGGTGCTGCAGCACAGACAGTATGAGAAAAATAAAGAACTTTTTGAACATTAAAGCATTGAGACATGTCACAGTAGAGATACAAATATGAAACAAAACAATTGAGCATAATATGTCCTCTAGTATTATAACAGCTTATTATCTGTCTAGTATGGCTTTTTGTGGTTGTTTGTGTCCTGGTTTTGTATAAGGGTTGTCAGTTTGTTTGTAGATTTGACTTATTTACTGTATATGAATAAAACTACAGGTTATTCTGTATTTATGTTGTCAGGTAGGGAAATCAGCCTTGGATCAGCTGTGTGCATTATGCATGTTTTAAAGACGACAAGCTATATTTTGGTTAGGGTCCAAGTCACTGCAAGAATTTTGAGAGAGACTAAAGAGACTATAATGGACTTTTCCCATCAGATCAAAATGGACTGTCAGTAACTCAGCCAGCAAATCAATTTTCATGACAACTGAGCAAATTTCTTCTGCTGATGAAAGCGTGTGATACATTTGAAATCTCCAGAGAAAGCATTAGTCAGGGTTGTTTTGTTAAACTAGCTCCTTGGTAAAGATGAAATATCATGCTTAATATTTATTTAGTTCTATAAATATAATGTTTTTACGCATTTTGCCTTTGTTTAAGAATTGGATCACACGCTCAAGCCATTTGTACAGACGCATACAAATGAGCCCGGTGTTTACGTCCGGTAAATATTAAGCACAGTCTGCTGGTTTTCTAGTAATAGAGTAGTTCCCATAGCAACCTTAGACACTGACAGTGAAACGTCTAGTTTCTCCCTACAAAGGTCTGATAACAGTGAGTCTTTGTAAACAACAACGAGTAATTCCTCTTTATCTAATAAAAGGGAATCTATTGATCTGACTCCACAACTCTGTCTGACCTCTCATTGTTTTTCTGCTCCTCTATAATCACATCAGGAAGCTCCTGTGTTGTTTTGTCAGAGGCGGTCACAGTGCAGGCTCAGGTGTTTGCCTCCCAATGTTGATTCTCCCTTTGTATCTGACACTGTCTTCTGATAATGAAATGAAGTGTACCTTCTGTTCATCTAATCCTACAGCATCCTGTGGGTGAAAGTGTGTGTGTTTGTATGCAGCTGTCTTACATCATTTCTGGGTAATGATGTTGAAACTTCCTGTTTACCTCTCTCTGCTTTGTGCTAAGTTACCTCTACAGCTCTATAATACAGATGCACTATGTCTACTTGCGTTTACCCTCCAGTGTTAGTGAGCCAAGTGAAAGGGACATGTATGGGGCAACTTAAAAATACTAGATTCATAAATAAGATATAAGATTCAATTAGTGTATTGTCTTATTCAAAAAAGCTAAAGCCTAGTTGTTGTCAATGAAAATCTTAAAGAGGACAAATTCTGTAAATGTTTAGGTTCATATTTCTATTTAGTGCCTCAACTTTGACATGTCTCCATGCTTTTATGTTAAAAAAGCCCTTTATTTTTCTCATACTACCTGTGCTGCAGCCCCTCTTTTCACCCTCTGTCTGAAACCAGAGCCCAGTCTACCCTGATTGGTTAGCTGGTCAGCTCTGTTTGCGATTGGTCAACCGCTTAGAGATGCGTCGGGAATGTCCCGCCCCTTAGCCTATCACGTACAATGTGTTGGAGCTCTAGCCAATGGAAGTGATGTCATTATGTCACGGAAGTAAACAAAGGAGTCCAATGCAGGCCTTTCAGGCATGGGGGGGGGAGTGTGTGAGAGAGAAACTCCCCCTGGAAGGAACTTGTTGCCTTTGCAGACCCTTTACATGCACAAAAACCTATATAACACACTACAGCAGAGCCTCTTTTAAGTCTCAGGCTCTTCCAAAACAGTAAAACACTATATACTTAAAATGAAAAATACATTTATTATAAGTTGTTTATTCCTTCTTCCTTGTCTGCAGTTATATCACAACTGTAGGACATTAAAGACGACTTCATCAACTGTCCCCCTCTGACCCCTCTGCCCCTGTGTTTCAGGTACTTTGCCAACGAGCCCTTTGCAGACCTGCACCGTGTGGACGGGCTGCGAGGAGTCTTCATCGCCACGCTCATCAACGGCTCGCTCAACCAGGACAACATGCGATCAGTCATCACTTTCGACAAGGGGGGGACGTGGGAGCTGCTCCAGCCCCCTACTGCTGACAGCCTGGGAGGCACTGTGGACTGCCAGGTACACCTATTTAAGATTTTTGTTTGCCAACATCAGAAATTGGCTCATGTGAAACGGAACAATCGGTGCAAAGTAGGCAATAGTCCCAGTGTCCCAGAAACAGGTTCACTGTATCTCAATTGGTTTTGCTTATTTCATTCATTGCAACTTCGTTAAACAATTTGTTCTCTATATAAAACAATTGCCGGTGGTGAACTATTAGCTGCTAATGCAGCCTGTATATGTTTACAACCACATTTAAGAGCTATGTTATTTATTTTTGATTGTGCTCACATGATGCATATTCTCTTATAAAAGCATGTTTAATCAAATTAGCATTAATAATCATAAATGATATTGTACAGCCTCTTTTTTATTTTGTACATCCTATTTCTACATTTACACCTTCACACACACAGTTTATTAAGTCTGCTGGTAGCCTTATTCCCATTCTTTACTCTGAATTGCAATTTATTATAATTATTATTGTGAATGGAAAGTATTTTGACAAGATGACAGATCCTTTAAGCAGCATTTCAGTTTCACAAACTGATTATGGTGTGATGAATACGGTCAAACCTCTATTATACTCAGAGTTACCATGGATCCTTAAGGTCTTACGTCATTTAATTCATTTATCTATAAAAAAGGCCTTAGTTGGTAATACAAGTATCTAAAAAGTAGGATTTAATTTGTTTTTGTTTTTTTCTAACGTTGCAATGTCAAACCTCAAAACAATTGGTATTCTTTATCAATATTCATATCAAATATTAGTATCAGCCAAATAAATTGAAAGTTCACCTTCCTAAACTTACTGTCTATTTCGAGCACTCACTTTCTCTGTCTAGTACTCTCATGATGTAGTTTGGTGGTAAAGCAAAGAGAAGAAAATGACTAAGGAACAAATCATCAATCTTCTTCCTCTCCTCTCCTCCTCCACAGCTCGGTAAAGGTTGCTCCCTGCACCTGGCCCAGCGCTGGAGCCAGCTGTTCAACATCCAGCTGAGGAGGATGCCCATTTTATCCAAGGACTCTGCACCGGGACTCATCATGGCCACAGGTGGGACTACATTTTAGTGTTAACCCACACTTAAATCTCATTCTTCCACTATTCGAATAGTACTAACTAGAGTCTGTAAATAAAATAAAAGATACAAATAAAAGATTTGGCAGGAGTGTGTGTGTTACTCAAGACAGATGAAGAGACTTTAGCTACCATCTGTTGTAGATGCTCTCTCTTTCAGAGCTGGAGCCAGGCAAGCTTTTGTTATTTTTACAGCAACTTCCTCTTGTTCTGATGACACAGATACGTTCACACACAGGAAACCAGCCAAAACCTACCTACAAGTTGTTCTCTGCGGTCATCTATCTGCCTTTCTGTGTCTCTTATTCTTCCTGTATTGCCTAAAACAGAGGAAATCCATCTGCACTCTAGGTGCTAGAAGCTTCTTCTTAGTCAGTGTTTTGAAGTTGTTTGTTTGTGCCTCTCAAAACTTCAGCTTTAAATCCAAAGTCCTAAGTACTTGGAGAACTTTTTGCAGACAGATGGATTGACCAGAGTGAAGAGTTTTTCTCCAGAGTTTCTGCCTGCAGTTTGAAGCCTCTTCACAGCTGGCAGAAAGCATTGATTTGTTGAGACTCTCCAGTGTCTAGGACACAGCTCCCCCTGCATCCAGCCGGTCCCTCTAATTAAATTCTTATTAGATAATGGGCATGGAGAGAGACAGAGAGGAGTGGCAATCAGCCACTCCGTTTGCTCTGTTATCGCACTCCAACAGATGGGCTAATTACCTCACAGCACCCAGCAGCTACTCCAGATTATCATTACATAACTATGTTAATTATTATAAATATATATTAATTTTATATTACCTATTTTTTTTTTAAATTATAATTATTTGTATTACTCCTATTCAAATTGTCTTAGTGTCAAACACATTTCTTTTATAGACTATCAAATTATTTCCACTTCCACCCCCCAAATAAAAAATTATATATAAATGTAAATATTTTTAGACGTAGTGGATTTTGTCAACATTTCTTTACTATCAGATGTCACAGTCCAAACATATCAGTAGCTGTCTTAATTCTTTTCTTTTTTTTTATCAGTTTTAAAACATCTTGTTTCGGCTGATTTCCAGTGCTCTTGCATTTATTTTAGCTGAAATAAAGCTCAGGTTAACTACAGGACCTGGAGTCAAAATGTTGTGTTTATTTGGCAGTAGGGTTGCAACATTTAAGGAATGTTCGAGATAAAAAAATTGCCATTGCTATTTTGGGGATTTTATGGAAATGTACAGGAATTTGTTCAAATGATCTGTGTGTGTGATGCTAGAGTGTGCTGCAGACTGCAACGCATGGTTACAATCCAATTAAGGACCCAGTATTTCTTGATGTGAGTAAATGCACTGGGAATATTCCACACTTTTATAACCATAGTTACAGAAGAAGATCTTTATTGTCATTATACTTGTGTACAATTTTATTTAGCAGGCTGCTCTCTGTGCAGTTTAAAAAAACAAACAAATTAAAGCAGTGATGAAAACAGTATGAGCAGTAAAAGAGAATACAATGTAGATTTACAGTGACACAATGACATGTAAAGGTGCAACATTTCCCGATTTTTTTTAATTAATTAATTTGTGGAGGCAGTCTTTGAGGGGTGGGTTTCTGATTCAAACAAAGAAGAAATATAAAAATATGACAACCTAACAGATGCAACAAAGAACACTCCTTTTACCAAAACTATCAGAAACTTAAACTAAAAGAGGCAACAAAACCGATATTTGGTGTAAATTACTTTATAAATAGTAATAACGATGGAGCTGTAGTAAAACTCCTTGAAAGCTGTTTCATATCTGCACAATGACAGAGCGTCTTCTTTGTACCATTTGTTTATTGTGCCGCTTCCCCAGCTCCTTGTGAGAAGGCATTGAATAACGTCATTATCCGTTTTACACAGAATGAGCGTAATTTATTCTGTTACAGTCTTCCTCTGAGACACAACAACCATGTTACTCATTCTAATCTGCTCTCGTCGAAGTCGTTCACCATGAAAAACGATTTGATTAGCAGGATTGATGTCTGCAGATGTCCGTCTGCTCTTACGTGTCAAAGGCAGACACCGCTGTTTTCAATCATCCAGCCCATAAATTCCATTGTTCTTAATCGATGGAAGGGAGGGTGCATGCGGCTGTAGCTGTGAGTTTCTCTCTGCAGAGGGGCGGATATATTTTTCCCGGCTTGAAATACAAATAGCTTTATCAAATGTGTATTCAGGTCAGCAATTAATCTTCAGTCTTCATCAGAGATTCATCTTCATGCTGTATTTGGTCCTCTCCCCCGTCTTTTACCTGGCTAAATCAACTTCCAAATCCTTTATCTATTACAACTTTTCTCCATACTCACACAGTAGTTGTTTATATTACATTTAGAGCCTCTAATGATAAGAAAGTTATAGAGTCTACAGCAAAAAAAAGCCGCTCTAAGGCTGTACTGAGCTAAATGCTAACATTGTAGTCACTCCCAATTAGCATGCTCACATTTGCTTATAAAAAATAAACAAGAAGCACAACTTATCGCGATGGTAATGTCATTAGTTTGGAAAATAATTGGTCATAAACCAAAGAAGAGTTTTAATACTTATGTCAGTCTTGGCCAAAGTATGATGCTAGTATGGCTAATAACAACATTGTTTCAGAATAAAATGATATCAAAAGAGGTATATTTTCCAAGACGTTGAGATGTGACAAGATCTATTTGGTAACACTTAAATAAATAAAGAGCCAATATACTGCTAATATGCATGTTAATTAACAACTAGTTGATGGTTATTTTGTGTATATATTGAGGTACACAAAATAACCATCAACTAGTTGTTAATTAACATGCATATTAGCAGTATATTGGCTCTTTATTAGTCATTATAAAACACTTATTAATGCCTTATTCTACATGACCATATTCTACAAGTAATAAGCCATTAGTTGAGAGTTTTTCCTCAATTACCCTCTAATTAGTGCTTATTTATTGCACGTAAGGAAGGTGTTTTACATGAGTTTTGGTCTTAATATGCTCTGCTCAATATGGGCCTAATAAGGCAGTAGTACCACAAGAATAGTAATTCTCCCATAATAACACTTAACAAATATGATCTATTCTTATGTAACAAGATATGAAAATATAAGTGTTCATTGTGTCTAAATAACTCAAAATTAGGTATTTATATCTAAGAACATGTTCCCAATTTTAAAGTGAAGTCTTGTTCATAACCAATAAGCTAGTTTTACATTACATTACATGTCACTTGTTAGACGCTTTTATCCAAAGCGACTTACATACATTCAGTACTGTGGGCAATACATGAGAGTAACAAATGCGTCACTTCCGGGCAAAAAGTACGGCTCCGCCCACTTTTGGGGGAAAACAACGCTGTCATTTGAATGGCGGTCAATACAAATTCTGACGTTTTTGCCAATCCGATCAGAAATTTAAGAAAACCGTGGATTTTTGGATATTCAAAGAGCCCGATTACAATGGCCAGACAGGCAAACAATTACATTAAGCCATTGGAAATCGACCATCGGGCTCGATATATGGTTAAATATAGCAGTAGGCTATCGATTTTCATAGATGAGTAACATCTACGTCACTTTACGGCCCCGCCCACTTTTGGGGGAAACAACGCTGTCATTTGAATGGCGATCGAGCCTGAAGCCACAGAGCTCTTCTGTTACTGTCCTTTCTTCTTAGAGGAAGTACAGAAACACTGAACTCTGGATTTGTTTTAATGTTTGAGGTGCAATAAACGACACAGCAGCTTGTTGGCATGATAAAACTATTATTTTCCGCCTCGCTCATGAGAGTAACAGCTGGAGAAATTACAGCCTCGCTTACTGATTTTAATTTAACCATATATCGAGACCGATTGTCGATTTCAAATGATTGAATGTAGTTGTTTGCCTGACTGGCCATCGTAATCGGGTTCTTTGAAGATCCAAAAATCCACGGTTTTCATAAAATTCTGATCGGATTGGCAAAAACTTCAGAATTTGTATTGACCGCCATTCAAATGACAGCGTTGTTTTCCCCCAAAAGTGGGCGGGGCCGTAATTTTCGCCCGGAAGTGACGTAGTTGTTACTCTCATCTATCCCCACAGGAGCAATTTGGGGTAGAGATGGCAAATCCGGATCCTTTTACGGACTCAGGGTCTTCTGAGTCAGTCATTGAAGAGATCCGGATCATACAAGTCATTTGAGTCATATGAGTCAGCATCACCAAGAGCGTAGACGGCTCTGAGTCCGCACGAGTCTGCTATGTTTTGCACAGTGAGTCAGGATTTGCAAATCTGAGTCTGCTGTTGACTCGTGCACATAGCCGCGGGAAGTAGGGGTGCAGGAGGGGCTGCAACACCCTGTTGGCGAATGGTGTACATTTGAAAAACTTCATGTTACTGTTGAAATCTCTCCCCACTTTTGGCCGGCCCGCACCCCCTAAGTAAAATTATTTCCCGCGGCTATGCTTGTGCATGACGAGTCTGGATCTCTGGATCTGCTATACGGTTACGGCTCTGAGACCCCACGAGTCTGCAGGAAGTGAAGTCAGGATTTGCGAGTCTGAGTCTGCTGTTGAGTCGTGCATGATGACGAGTCTGCCTGGATCTCTGGATCTCTGGATCTGCTACGGTTACGGCTCTGAGTCCGCACGAGTCTGCAGGAAGTTTAACTGATCCGCGTCCCCTGAGCCAAACGATAACTTCTGGCAGCTATCCTACTTGCTAAAGGCTAGGCAGATGGACTGGGGTACGTTGTAATGTGATTTTACATGTTATAAGGAGAATAGCGAGTGACGCAATTTATAGTTTTAATTTGTATGTCACAAGGTGTAGGACTCAAAGGACTCAGGTTAATGGAGAGGGGAGACTCGTCACGACCAGCTCATTACTAGGATCCGGGTTAATGATCCGGATGAATCAGGACTCGCCCATCTCTAATTTGGGGTGAAGTGTCTTGCCCAGGGACACAACGACATGCTGACTGCAGTGGGACTCGTACCCCCTGATTCGAAGTTCAGCGCACTATCCACTGAGCCACAGCCTCCCTAGTTTGACTCTAATTGACCTGAACACGTTCCCTATTCTAAGGTTGCCTCCTCTTCACACTTTGTAAATACATTATAGAACACAACTACTGAAATTAACCTCAACAGTACATGAACAAAGTAGGCACACGTTGAAATATCTGTTTTATTAATGAACCACTAAAGAGAGGTTCAGACACATACCAAAACATGTCAAGTTTCTCCAAGGCTGAGAACACATATGCAGCCTGTAGGCCTACTTTTTTAATAAAAACAGATTTTATGTATTTGTGATCATACTGTGTGACCTGCTTGTATGTACTTACACAATAGGTGTACTGTTCTCTCTATGTGTTGTACTGTCTCAGTGTGAACATAGATTAAACAGCCAGCCAAACTCTTTTGAGAGCCAGGGAATGAGCAGCCATGCTCCTTTATTGACTTATTTGCAGTCCACTGACATTCAAACGGAGTGAAACTATACAAAAATAAGTTACAAGGCACTTAATGATCTCATACATGCAAGTGTAACATACACAGATTAACACATAGGACCGCTAAGTGCAAACAAGTTAAATATAGCTATGCTAGCTGTGCTATAAGCATGTATTCAGGCTAGTATGGCTAACGCTAGCATGTATGCTGACGCTACCGTGTATGCTAACAGTAGCGCGAATGCTAACGCAAATGCTAGCGCGAATGCTGACGCATTTTCTCTTTTTGTTTAAACATCTCCAAATGTCATCACATAAACACAATACATGTTACTAATCCTTACAGTGTAAGGCTTACACACTTACAGTCATTGCTTTCTGACGGACTTGACCCTTTTACTCGATGGACCTAGACCTCGATTTTCATCTTTCTTACAACTTAATTTGCTTTACAATGAGCATTACATTCTTGGTGGCCTTTTAGTTCTCCAAAACGAGTAAGGACGTTCAGTTTCCATTTCTCCATGATTTATTTCTTCATGTTCCTTTATGAATTGCATAGGACAATCAATCTTGGAGATCTGCCTCATTAAATAACAACCTTCTGTCAAAGAAGAGTATTTGTCAGAGCATACAAAGGGCACATGCATGAAAAGATACAGAAAGCTATGGTTTGAGTTCTTGGGTTACATATTTTCCATATGTGAAAGCAAAAGCAGTGGCCACATCAACTCTGCAATGCTCAGGGAAAAGTGTGTGTGTCGGTGTGTGTTTAACATGTGGTCTTGTTCTCTGATTGCAGGATCCTTTGGCAGGAACTTGGCCAACAAACCTAATGTGTATGTATCCAGCAGCGCGGGAGCTCGCTGGAGAGAGGTCAGTACGACATCTGAATCAGATGACATGTAAAACACAGCTTGGAGAACTGAGTCACTGGCAGCTCGTATAACAGAGTCTCTACAAGTCACAATTCATTTTATTTTAGTCCCTTTTACACTTTTTACGACATTGAAATCACATCAGGATCTAGCTTAATAAGAGCATTAGTTCAGACCTATACTTCTGTGTGTTTTATGGATACACTTCATTATTAATAGATGCCTGATTGAGTATGCTTTAGCTGTGTTGTTAAGAAAGATGTGATGCAATATCTTCTTCCTGTAAATGACAACATATGTGTGAAAGAACCCATTTTTTGCTTTACGTTTCAGAGAATAGTTGTTTTTATTTCACTGGCCACTTGGGGACTTTCAAATTAAAAGCTCAAAACTGATACCAAAATATACATTGTTTGTGGTGAATATGTCAATAAAGATGTTCCTGAATGTACACATCCTGGAGGAATAGTGCAACATCGACTTCTATTAGGACTGTAATGACGATTGTAAGGCAAATACTGACCCTACTTTAATCTCCAATTTTGGTCTCCTCCACCATATGTTCTTATTAATTCTCTACAATATTCACTAGCTCGTTGCAAGCTTTATTTTTCTGTTGTTTGGTGTTCAGCAAGGTTGTAAGTTTAGTTTTTTGGGGTAAAAAATAGCCTGTGTGACTCAGCATCTTGCTCAATTCATTTTCAAGGAATACTGAGGACATGTTGTGATTAGATAGCTGTGTATAATTGGGTTAAAGAGCTTTGTCCTGCAGATACTGCATCTCTGCGGGACATCAACCCTCCTGTTCCTACTGAATGTTCTGAATATGAGAGTTCCTGGCAGCCTTATTTACAAATGACCAACGCTGGCTGTTTGCTTGGTTGTTTTGCTGAGACTTTTAAACCCAACTAAATTGACACTTTTATGTTCTGGTAAAGAGTTAAGCCTGAAATATATGCAAGAAACTTTTTTTTTATTCAATTCCACAATTTTTTTATCATCCTTTCTCATTAGAAAACATTATTTTCTAGCTGATATTATATTGGTTTAAAATGAATCACCACTGTGCCTTTTCCCACTCCAGCATCAAATCAAGGAAATAAAGATGCCATTTAATGAGGTCATAGTAGTGTCCTCACACCTTCTCCAGATACATTAAAGCTTGTAATTACCTACATGCTAAATAGCCTTTTAAGGCCTAAAGTTAATTAGACATGTTTTCTGTTATCTAGGCTCTTGCAGGTCCTTATTTCTACACATGGGGTGACCATGGTGGTATCCTGATGGCGATCGGACAAGGAGGCGCCACCACACAACTCAAGTAGGTCAAATAACCTTTTGAAATGTTCCTCTAGGACAGGACGTAAGAAGAAATAATCACATTTGAGCTCAGAGGCAAAAATCTGTCATTACATTATTTCTCAATAGACTGTTTGAAACATGAGACCGCCTAGAAGCTGCTTTGCCACTGGAAGGCTTTCATTCAGAATCCCCAAACAGCTTGAGGAAATCCAGGGTGAAGCACATAAACGGCCCCTTCCCCAGTGGATGTGCTCATTAGTCAGCAGAAGCATATTGTGTGAATGTGAAGCGGCTTGATGTAGAGAAATAGGCAAATGAATCATCCCTCAGTAAACAGAGGTGTAATATAACACCTCTCTGTAAACAATGGCCTTAGAGGCTATTCATATCCATGTGAAAGCATCTTACCTTACTTACAGCTAGAGAGAATTCTGTTATTGTAAATAAAAAAATCATTGTTGCTTGCTAAAAAAAACAACAAGTTAAATATTTGGCATTTTTCGTAAAGGTTCAGCACGAATGAAGGCGAGACGTGGACCGACTTCCAGTTCTCGGACAGGGAGGTGTATGTTTACCAGCTGCTGACGGAGCCCGGAGAGAAGAGCACCATCTTCACCATCTTCGGCTCCTATGCCGACCAGAGGCACAGCTGGCTCATCCTGCAGGTCAACACCTCCGACGTCCTGGGTAGGTAGAGAGTGAGAAGGACCTCCAGAAGGGGGTAAAGGGATTCCTCAGCTCTTAGCAATAAAAGTTAACATCAGCTATCATCGTACTTTAGCTGTAGTTCTCAACAGAGAGATTAATACAAGGAGATATTTTTTGCTAGTTTTCAGCTTTATATTTGTATTTTGGCCTCTACTGTGACATGTCTACATGTTTTAATGTTCAAAAAGCTCTTTATTTTTGTCATACTCGCTGAGCCGCAGCACCTCTTTTCACCCTCTGTCTGAAACCAGAGCCCAGGCTGCTCTGACTAATCAACCACTTAGAGATGTCCCACCCCTTAGCCCAGTGGTTTTCAAACTGTGGGTCGCGGAGGTACTGCAGGGGGGGCGCGGGAAGATTTTTATTTTATTTTTATTATTAAATTGTAAACAAACACTGCTCGAAAATATATCATTGGTCAGAAAGCTGGGCATAATGCTGCCTTCTGCAACATCCTACTTGTGTGAGATAGGCTTTTCTGCTGCCATCAAAACGAAATACAGTCTCAAAACAACAGCCCCGGTTTGAGAAGATCTGCAAGGGAAAGCAAGCACACTCAAGTCATTGATAGGCTATGTGTGGAATAGGAATGGTAAAGTGATGTGATCGTTTGCAACCTGCAGTAGAAATAGTAGTTAATTAATATATTTTCCTTAAAGAAATTTGAATTTAAAAATCTTCTACTCAGGGAAGAAGGCCTACTAGTTTTAATTAGGCCAAAGTAATTCACAGTATCTATTACAAGCACTTTTGTTCATGTGTAATCCATAATAAAATATAAAATTATAGTTGGATCTTTGTATCTTCTTATTATTAGCAGAGAAAATTAATGTTTTTACAACAATATACAATTAATCCTACCAATATAGATGGGAACCGGGTTGGGGGGTCCCGAAAATATTTACAATTACCCAAGGGGGGCCCGACTGAAAAAGTTTGGGAACCACTGCCTTAGCCAATCAAGGGGTTGGAGCTCTAGTCAATAGAAGCGTGAGTGTTACACAGTGATGTCACTATGTTACAGAAGTAAACAGGAAGTCCAATGGAGACGTTTCAGGCAGGGGGGGAGACAACCTCCCTCTGGAGGGAACATAGGGATTTTAGCGTCTGCAAAAAATCTAATTAGAATTCTTAATTTGTATGCTTACTCGGAGAGAGTCATGCTTACGTCTGTCCTATTTTCGTGAATACAGAATATCTCAGGAATGCCAAGAGGGAATTCCTTTAAATTTGGCACAATCATCATCTTTGGCTCAAGGATGGACTAATTGGACACAGTTGCTAGCCTGTTAGCCATGGGGCAACTTTTGCCAACAACTTCTAAAAAAAACAGTTTAGTCAGGGTTAGGGTTACGGAAGGACAGGTCTCAGTTAGTTACACTTGTTTTTCGAGAAGACATTACAACTACAGGAGTCTACATCATTAGATTATCATACATTTTATAAGAAAAATCATCCTAGTGTGTATGTTTAGCATAATTATACTAGCAACAGTTAAAAAACAGTAAATGTTAGTATGAGTTGGACCATGTAAAAACATAGAGATGGAAAATGAAGAATACACAGGGTGTCCGCGGGGTCTTAAAAAGTATTAAAAGTTGATAAATCAAATTAGCCAAAATTAAGGCTATTAAAAAGTATTAAATGGCATTTTCCAAGGTATTACATTTTGTAGCTTGTTTTCAATAAGTATATAAATTGTCCAAAGAGGTTGTATTCTACAGTTTGCCTGAATGTAATCATTGCGTAGTTGTGTAGTGTGATTCTGTGTAGTTTATTTATGGCATCCCGTTGGATTTGACGTCATCTGAACAGGACATCGCGCGCTCACTGCTTGATAGCGCGCGAAGGTCCGTTTACGCCGGTTGTTAAACAACATCGTTATGGGGAAATGCAAGTTTGCGTCCAAATGGTTGGAAGATAAGGAGGAAGGACAATCAATACTGTATATAGTAAATGTGAGGTAAAGTGTGTCGCCAATGTAACCGGTTAAAACTCGAAGTGGCCATGAGGTCTTAAAATGTATGGAAAGGGTCTTAAAAAAGGTCTTAAAAGGTATTACATTTGACTTCAGGATTCCTGCATATACCCTGATACAGAATGTGTGAGGTTTGTGCTATAATAAAAATAATAAAATAAGTAAGAGTAAAAACTATCTTGAGCAAAAGGTAAATACTACAAAAATACTATTAGGTAAAGGAGCTACAATAAATGGTTACCTCAAGAGTTGTGAAACTGTTAATTACAGCTACTGTACTACATGGATATTTCCTCACTTTAAGTCCTCTACAGGGCCATTAGAAAAGAAAACTAAAGACTGATCTACAAATGGACATCCAAGAATATTAGCAATTAAGTCAGAGAATGTCAAATATCTACAGTACCCTTCTGTCTTTTCTCCAGGTGTGCCGTGTTTGGACGCGGACTACAAGCGCTGGTCTCCGTCAGACGAGCACGGTAACGAGTGTCTGCTGGGCAGAGAGGTGACGTTCAAGAGACGCGCTCCCCACGCTACATGCTTCAACGGAGAGGACTTCGACCGGCCCGTCACCATCGCTAACTGCTCCTGCACCCGCCAGGACTACGAATGGTGAGGGACACACAGCAGCCCAAAGCATGCATGTTCATTATCAATGTTCATAGTGGAGGTATTGTCTGTGTCTCATGAGTCACTGAAATGGAAACATTGGTGTTTTTAGCATGTCGGTAAGGGGATGGGATTTTAAGAAAGGAACACACCTGTATTTTTTAAACAAATCTGCAAATACATTTATCATCAGTCACGAAAAACTCTTCTATTCAATTATTATTAATGTGGCACAGTTTTTTAATTGGTAAATAAATATTTTACTCAAGAATTAAATACATTAACAATAATGGTAATAATAATAATACACTTCATTTGTGTAAATACACATGAAATAAACATAAAAACAAGGATAGAACACCACATTAATTGGCAATATATGGATAAAATATACACACTTGATAGCAATTTTAAAACTAAGATAAAATATTCAAAACAAGATAATAAAGTATATATATATATTATATACAGATTTCATATAACAAGATGGATGATAAACCCACATAATAATAATAATACAATTAGATATATATTATATACAAATCCCATATTTGCAGTTCCATATAGCTAATCCTCCAACACCATATTCAAATATCTGGCATAAACGGACATAAGAGTAAAAAAAAATCAAACATCTATATCATTAGCTGTAATGTGAGTGGGACCTCTGTGGTGGATGGCACCGACTTTCAATAAAACTGCACTCCTGGCAAACCCAGACGTTGGTCAAAGCCTGTTCTGCACATTTGTATTGCTCCTGGAGCTCCCATCACCGCTCATAATGAGTCTGTTTAAGATGCACATCAGGTGCTGCCTTTAATCACACGCTAACTTTTCCCGTCTCCCAACCCATCTTCCTCCTCCTCCTCCTCCTCCTCCTTCCAGTGACTACGGCTTCAAGCTGAGTGAAGACTTGTCCCTGCAGGTGTGTGTGCCCGACCCCGAGTTCTCCGGGGACCTCTACGCTCCCCCAGTGCCGTGTCCTATCGGGACCACCTACCGCCGCAGCAAAGGGTAAGCTGCTATTATTATTAGCAGTATTATTATCAGTATTATTACAAATGTGCAGAGTGAGATTTCTTTGTGTGGTCTATTAGCATAATGTGGGCATCTGCAGCACTACTACATTCCCTTTTACATGAGTAAGCCTATGAGTTGTTTATTTATAGAGTTGTGTTTATTTATTCTCCTTTTAGAGTTGTATTGACCTTTTATTCCCAACATCATTTTTTTTGTGTCATGGACTCTAAATAAATGCCTTGATGCCCATTGAATCCTAAATTAGGCTAAATCGAGAACCATGAATAACATTTGTTTTGTTCATAAACCTGTAGTACTGTAACAGGAGTGTTGTGTGGAACAGAGGTTAATGGATCAAGCTGCCAGGGACTGCAGATGAACATTTGCCTTTGTGGTTAAATCTGTGTTAGTGAACGTTCACTTTATTTATCATGAATAAATGCATAAAAACATATAAAATAATGACACCTAAGCTTGAAGGGAAAAATCTAAGTGAATCGTCTCAGTGCTTCTCAAAGTGTGGTCCACTGGTGGTCCGTGAGCGCCCCCTAGTGGTCCGTGAGTATATTGGTAAAATTTCACATTTGAAATAAATAAATACATTTACGTTTTCCGCACTCTCGAGGGAATATCTCCACAATGGAGCGAGCTTAAGTTTCACTTTGGATTGCATGATATAGCCCAGCGCGACACCTTCATCACACATGTTGCCACTTGTTTTTACCATTTTCAGGCGATTTGTAATCTGTTCTAGAAAAACGATGTGTTTTTGGATATTTGTGGAGTTAGGTGGTCCGCGAGTGTTTTTTTATTGGTTAAGTGGTCCTTGGTATGAAAAAGTTTGAGAAACACTGGTCTACACCTATAGATAAAAGATAGAATTTGCTTTGGTGTAGGGTGATGCATCAACACATAAGTTGTAAGAGAAGATCAAAAATATAACGATTTAAAAAAGGAAATATAACGATTGTAAAGAGAAATTTAAGGCTTTAAAAAGGAAATGTAAAAAGAAAATCATTTAGAAAACTATTTAACTTTCAAAAGAATAAAGACAAACATAACACCAAATGAACATATACAACAACAAAAAAACTACTTAGGAATAAGTGACAAACTGCAGTATATTATATTTTAAAGTGGAGGCTGTGCAGATTTTAAGAGAGGTACGGATATATAGAAATGTGCAAAAATATTCAGAGGGATGAACATGGCTCACAGTTTTAAAAAAGAAGTGTGGAGAACACCAAAATAAACCAGTCTGTGAACAGACATGAGCTCCAGTGTCTTCTTTGATCAATCTTAAGTACGAGGTTCATATTTGTGTTTTACCATGTTTTTCTTTCATTTATCCAGTTGGCTTGTGGTCAATATGTTCAAATTTGAACCTCACCTTGTGCTTTATTATGATAATTAGGATCAACAGTCATCACCTTTCATACTTTTCATCTATTGTCAATACCTGAGAATTCCCCAGAATGCAAAGCAGCCTTTGTCATTTTTGATACTGATATGCAGAGCAGTGATGTTGTGTTGTGTGAGAGCTCCACCAAGTGTCCAACTGAGGGAACGTGTTTGTGTTGCTGCAGCTACAGGAGGGTCCCCGGAGACAGCTGCAGTGGGGGGGACGTGGAGTCCAGGCTGGATGGAGAGATGCTGCCCTGTCCTGTCGGAGGTAAACTTGCACAGCATACATCTGAGGAAATCATGCTGTTCTACATTTCACTCTCAGTAGAATTACATAGCTTTATTGTATCTACGAATAGAGGAATTATATCTACTACATATACTGTATGTTGAAATAACTATTTGAAAACATGACATTTCATACACTGCTGATTTTGTTTTTAAAGCTTTGTTTATTACATAGGTTAGAGATAGTTCAGATGTTTTAAAGTGAGGTTCTATGAGGTACAACTCACTCACAATTTTTAATTAAAGCCAATGCAGTAGCAATAACACCAATTTGGCTTAATTAAAGCTAATGTAACTGCAGGATTATTGCTTTTTGGGTTGGTATCTGCATGGTGTAAACTAAGTGTAATGTATTATCTATAGTACATGAGGGTCTGAAGGGTCACCAAGTTGGAAGAAACAGACAGAACTTTCAGCAAAGCAGCTAAACAATAAACTGCTTTGGACAGGGCATCAGCAAAATGTATTGTAGACACCTAACCTAAGGTCAAATCAAAAAAATAAAAGTGTATGCTTCATTACATATATTTTCTCCACTGAAGCCTGCATCGAGCCGTTTCCTATGCTCTCTTAAAGCCACCAGACAAAAAGCCTTATTTTATCTCACAGTAAACAGAAACCACTTCTGAGTTCTTTGTGGTAAAATGACTGTTTTTGTCAGTGGGAACTGGTTTCCTTGAAGAGAGAATCAATAACTGCTTCATTTCCACTCCAATAAGGGGTGAGGTTAAGTAGTGTTGAGATTTTAAGTCTTCTCAAATATGTTTCCCTGCTGCCCCTTGCCACAGCAGCATGTTACTTAGCCTCCATGCTACTCCTCTTTGTTCCTCTAACCCATCTGCTCTAGGTCATATGTCTTTGAATGCACCACGTATACCAAAGCAAATTCCTCGTATGTGTAAACCCACTTGGTAATAAAACTGATTCTGATATGTCTATGGAGTTAGCAATTACAATCCTACTATCAGTGGTGTTATGTATTGAAGTACATTTAATCAAGTATTATACCTAAGTACGATTTTGCAGTACTTGTACTTTACTTCAGTACTTTTATTTTATGCTACTTTATACTTCTATATGGAAGCCAATATTGTACTTTTTACTCCACTACTTTATTTGACCAAGTGAGTTACTAATAACTTTGCAAATTAGGATTATTTGCTAATAAGACATATAAATAAACTAATAAATCAACTATGATATATAATTATAAGTAAAGATGTCCAGCAGTAGACAATAAAGTAAGAAAAGTACTTCCACCTTTACCACAGCACAGAATTTGTTAGAACAGAAAACCAGCGAACTGAATGACAACTGGAATATGCTCCGAGACGAACTGTTTTCACAGATGGATAAGCATATCCCGACCAAGTTCACTACCACACGGTACAACCTGCCCTGGCTAACTCACTGCATGAAACGCCAAATAAAAAATAAAAATAAGTTATACAACAAAGCCAAGCGATCAGGCAAAACTCGTGATTGGGAAAACTTCCGCAAACAAAAGAAACATGTTCAAAATAACCTTTGCAGTGCACACTAGGACTATATCGAAAACACACTCACCCAGAGTCTTGCTGAAGACAACACCAGACTATTCTGGAAATATGTCAAAGAGTGTGGAGCGGACAACATTGGAATCTGCCCTATTCGAGAGGGTGAAGACCTCTACAGTAGCAGCAAAGACAAGGCTGAACTAATCAACAAACAATTTAAATCTGTATTTACTAAGGATGATGGTAGCCAGCCCTCTATATCAGAAGATCCAGCCCCGCAGATAGAAGACCTGATCATCACGACTGAAGGAGTGACCAAACTACTGGCAAATATTAAGATCAACAAGGCTAGCGCCCAGATGATCTAACCAATCGCATACTCAAAATGCTGGCCCCCCAAATAGGCCCACTGCTCAAGTGCATATTCACGCAGTCACTGCAGACAGGAAATCTACCCGATGACTGGCTGCAGGCAAACGTTACGCCTATATTCAAGAAAGGGGACCGGCACACAGCCGCAAATTACAGACCAGTTTCCCTGACAGTAGTATGTTGTAAACTCCTGGAACACATCATTTGTAAACACCTGTTGAATCACCTGGAAAGGCATAATGTCCTCACCCCGTTCCAGCATGGATTTCGACAAAACCATTCGTGTGAAACTCAACTCCTAGTCACAATGCATGACCTGGCAAAATATCATGACCAGAAAATGCAAGTCGATGTGGCAATCCCTGATTTCTCAAAGGCTTTCGACACGGTCCCACATAAGTGCCTGTTGCAAAAGCTGGCCCACATGGGTATAACCAGCCCAATACTTGATTGGACCACAACCTTTCTCATGCAAAGAAGCCAACAGGTAGTCGTAGAAGGGGTGAAATCAAGTACAGCTCACGTTGACTCTGGTTTCCCACAAGGCACTGTGTTGGGTCCATTGCTTTTCCTATGCTACATTAATGGCCTGCCGTCACATGTAGCATCCACAGTGCGGTTATTCGCGGACGACTACCTGCTCTACAGGCCTATTAAAAATGGAAGTGACCAAGAAGACCTACAGGGTGACCTGACCAGACTTCAGGAATGCGCTAACACTTGGGGAATGTGCTTTAATGCTAGTAAGTGCTACGTCCTACGAACAAGCAGATCAACAAACCAGCACACTAAAAACTATACTCTATGTGGCTCTAGGTGTTAAAAGAGGTGACCCACCAGCCTTATCTTGGGGTAGAAATTCATAATAACCTGATGTTTGGCCAACACATTGGCCAAATTGTAACACAGGCAAACCAATCGCTCGGCTTCCTACGCCGGAACCTGCGAAGGTTGTCCCCAGAAACTGAAGGAGACAGCTTTTGTGGCCCTAGTACACTCTAAACTAGAGTACGCCAGCTCGGTCTGGGACCCCTACACTGATAAAGACAGTGATGCCCTGGAATCAGTACAAAGAAGAGGTGCAAGATTCATTTTTGGAGATTATGAATGGGACAGCAGTGTCACAGAAATGCTCAAGCGGTCGAACTGGGTGGAATTGAGTGAAAGGCGGCGATTGGCTCGTTTGGTTCTCTTCTTCAAGATTGTCCATAACATCTCAGCCATTGATGCATCAATGTACCTAGAGCCAGCTAGAAGTGCAACCCGCAAAGCCAACTCTGTGAACTTCGAGCGAATCTTCGCTACTAGTGACACTCTTAAATACTCTTTCTTTCCGAGAACAATCAGAGAGTGGAACTTGCTAACAGAAGAAGCTGTCATCGCAGAGTCCTCGGAGTGCTTCCGGCAAACTTTAAGAGACATTTAGCGGGGATCATCCATCCCCCACTGAGCGTGATACCTCTGGGTTCTGCTCAGTATTAATCCAGATCCAGATCCAGACCAGCTGTGATGAACACATTAATGCATCATTAATATAATCCAGTGCTTTGATATATATGACTCTTAAATTGGACATTACGCACAATAAGTACTTTCACTTTTGGTACTTTAAGTATAATTTAATGCAAATGCTTTTGTACTTTTACTTGTAACAGAGTATTTTTACACTGTTGTATTTCTACTTTAAGTAAAATATCTGGGTTACACCACTGCCTACTATCCCTCTCACACACTCATGATCATGTCAGTACTTTCCTCACAAACACTTTAATGATGTGTGTGTGTGTGTGTGTCCTGTGTCCTGTGCTCCTGCAGAGAGTAACGAGTTCATCCTGTACGCGGTGAGGAACTCCATCCATCGCTACGACCTGGCTACGGGCACGGACCAGGCGCTGCCTCTGAGCGGGCTCAGGGAGGCCGTGGCTCTGGACTTTGACTACGACAGGAACTGCCTGTACTGGGCGGACATCTCTCTGGACACCATACAGGTGTGTGAGGAGTTCAATAATAAAGAATACCTTCATTATCCCTTTGGTTTTGTGTCAGTTGCTCCATTTAAGAATGACATTTATAAAAAAAAAAAGGATAAATAAAACATAGAATAAGAATGAATATACATAAGAAGTAAGAATGTGCAATAAAAAGAGAAAATAAAATAAAGGTATTTATACAAACATAAGAAGTCAAAGTTGAATGTTTAATTAAAGAGAAAATAAAATGGATTAAAAGTATCATTAAAAACTTTAGAATTTCAAGTAAAAATTTGCACAGTGTACTACAATATCCATTTTAGAAATGAAATAAATTAAAGCTAAAATAATAAGAAAAAGAAAAAATATATATACATACAGTACATAAGAAGTTAAAGTAAAAATGTGCGATAAAAAGGTAAAATAAAATAAAGGTGTTATACAATTATAAGAAGTCACATGTCCAATAAAGATAGAATAAAATAGAAAATATATAGAATGTATCGAAACATAAGAAGTGAAAATAAAAATGAACACATTGTACTACAAAATATAACATGTGTATTACAACCTATACAGTGATGTATTCATGATATATAAATGCTGAATTGTGCAGTTTGAAGGGTTTGGCTGCTGATAGTAAAGTAGTGCCAGTCTGTTTCCAGAATAATTTGTTTACAGTTCACACACCAGCTTGTTATGTCAATGTGAGAGCTGTGACTTGTGAGGAGCTTGTTCATCAGAAACACTTTTTTTTAAAATGCCATCCCGTTAATTTGGGATGCTTACTCACTTGTGAAAGAAATGTTACTATGTCTTCTATATTCAGCCAGATACAGATATGATCACAGAGGACGCACATTATCAAGCTGTCTGTCTCCTCTCTCCTGCAGCGTCTGTGTCTGAACGGCAGCACAGGTCAGGAGGTGGTGGTGAGGAAAGACCTGCAGAACGTGGAGGCTCTGACCTTTGACCCCGTCAGCAGACTGCTATACTGGGTTGATGCTGGAGCCCAGACCATTGAGGTAAATAAGTGTGTGTGTGTGTGTGTGTGTACGACATTTCACTCTTAAAGGTGGGGTAGGTAATTTTGGAGAAACCAGCTCGAGTGCGCTAGAATTTGAAAATACACAGCTGGAAAAAATCTGCCACTTCCTTACAGAGCCCCTCCTCCGACACACACGAGGAGGGGCACATGACCAATGAGGGCACGAGATAAGTTTGTGCACAGATGGAAGGCTGACAGGCAGGTAGGCCATCCAGTTATTTTAGCCGGGCCGGCTAAAATGATTGGTCGTGCTTTTTACAGTACTACAGCTTCCACAGATGACATTTTTTAATGGATTTTTTGTCAAAGCACTTAAGATATTCATTGCTATCGGGATGTTAAGAGCATTCCATGGAATATAACAAAAAGTGTATCTCGAGCCGGTTTCTCAAACTTACCTACCCCACCTTTAAGATGCTGTTTGATTAAAAAACTGTACTTCTCTTAATTGTTCAGTTTAGCAATTCTTCATTGATTAGGTGTCATTTGGTCACATTATATCGAAGCTTGGGTTTTCATTATAGAAACTGACACATTTTGATTAAAAAACAATAAAAAGGTGTGTTGTTATACAATGCTGCATTGATTTGGAGTCATTGGGTCACATGATTTAAAAGAAAGACTTTTTAAGATATTTGTTGGGCCAAAGAGTGCATTTGTTAGAGATACAGAGGTGAAGGGAGGAGATGGAGGGGGGTGACATACTGCATATGGGCCGGCAGCCAAAATCAAGACTTTTCAGGAAAAAAGGATATCATATAAGACAGAAAATTATTGAAATTTAATTAAAGAGGTCTGTCCTGCTTATATAATCCCTGTACTGATTTGATGTTCAGTTTCTGAGTGGTCTCAGTGAAATTGGTGAACCTGTTTTACTTGTGTTGTGTCTGAAGGTGTCTAACCCTGACGGCGACCTGCGTCACACTCTGCTCAACTCCTCTGTCCTGGAACATCCCAGAGCTCTGGTCCTGCTGCCTGGAGAGAGGTAACGCACGCACGCACGCACGCACGCACACTATGATTTCCTGATGATCCTTGTTTAAAGGCAGTTTCTGAATATGTGCTGCATGGTCTCCGTGGATTGAGCACTTTAATAATTTTGCAGTATCTATGAAGGCACCTTGACCTGCTTTAATCATGAAAGTCTCCCTTTTTTTAATTTATCTGTAATCTAAATAAATATTACACGACATCACCAGTTACCAAAACACCTTGCTATCAATATTAAGCTGACTGAAGGGACTTTAAATGAAGAAATCAACATAAAAAAAAAAGATTAAAACATTCGGACAACAGTTGTTCCTTCCCCTGAATCACACTTTTGAGGAAGGGATGACCAGACAAAATGTCAACACTTTCAAAACGGTTGTAACATCAACTCACATGCACCATAACAAAGAGTTGGTTCCGCTTCTGCAAAAATAATTCTGCTTTTATTTAAGATGAGTTCAGCTGTTCCACACTGGTATTTATTTTCCCATCAATTACTTGCTATTGTTGAGGTCCAAAAATCTGAATGTATTTATTTTTGGCTCACTGCACTCTCTTCCTCTTACTTTCACGTCTGGTTTATAAAATGCATTTTTATTTACAAAGGAATTTTTTTTTAAATGATGTTTACAGAGTGATATGCAGGCTTAAAATCAAAGCAAATGTAATAGAAAGATAAAAGACAGTCATTTATTTTAAGCTCTTTATTTCAAAAGAGTTTTAAAAGAAAAAACACAGATATTTGATTCCAAATTGGAGGATATTTAATGATTGTGTGGCACTAACGTCATATGCCAGGTCAATAATAATAGAATCAGCAAGGCTGCTCAGTGATTATAACAAAAAAAACCCAATGACAATAGAGAAAACACGCTCTCCTTCTCTTTTTTCTTTTTTTTTTATCAACACCTTATCTGCCATTTCTCTTAATGTAGGCAAATGAAGACATTCTCCGAGGTATTTGTGAGGATTGAGATCAGGCAGAGTGTAATTGTTTGGCATTGTATTGCTTTGATGAAATAATTGATGAATCTCCATGATAATATAGTTCAACATTTAATTTACTACTTGTACGGATTGTCTTTTGTTTTAGACCTAGGTGGCAAATGTATACTTTTTTCTTACACTAGACAGACTGGTTAAAGTGTGTGATGACAGTTGAAGAGAACATGTGACGCTTTCTGGGGTTCTCCTTTCCTGTAGTGTTATATAGGTTTTTGTGGATGTAAAAGGTCTGAAAAGGCTAAAATCCCTGTGTTACTTTGCCCCTGCCTGAAACTCCTCCATTGAACTCTTTAGTTTACTTCTGTGACATGGTGACATCACTATGTAACACTCGAGCACCTATTGGCTAGCGCTCCAATACATTGTAGGTGATAGGCTAAGGGGCGGGATATACCTAAGCGGTTGACAACACAACAGTCTCGGCCAGCTAACCAATCAGAGTTTCAGACAGAGGGTGAAAAGAGCTGCTGCAGCACAGGCAGTATGAGAAAAAGATCTTTTTGAACAATAAAGCATGGAGACAAGTCACAGTAGAGGCATAAAATACAAATATGAATCCCGAAAAATACATAATATGTCTTCTTTGAAGTGTCTGTTTTAATGCTTTTCCCATGAGGACAGTTAAACAATACATAATTTTCTGAATTTAGAAAATAAATCATGTTAATACTGTATCCGTTCCTCAGTCTGATGTTCTGGACCGACTGGGGGGACAGAGCGGCCGGTGTTTACCGGAGCTACATGGACGGAACCAATGTGTCCTGCATCGTGTCGGAGGGCGTCCGCTGGCCCAACGGGATCACAGCTGACGACCACTGGCTGTACTGGACCGAGGCCTACAGCGACCGCATCGAGAGGGCCGACTTCATGGGGGGCCAGAGGACTGTTCTCATTGGGGGGCTGCCCCATCCGTATGCCATTGCAGTCTTCAAGGTGACACTGTTCATACAACACATACAAAAAGTCTTCTAACTTTTCTAGTCTTGTATCAGAAAAAGTTTAATGTTCAATGTCCTCGCTAAGTATCAGCTTTTACAAGTTTGTGTTGGATGCTGTTTCCAGAATGACCTGTACTGGGACGACTGGTCCAGGATGGGGATCTTCAAAGCTCCAAAGGCGGGTTCCCAGAGCAACGAGCTGATTGTTGGCAGACTCACCGGGGTCATGGACCTCAAGATCTTCTACAAGGGGAAGAACAGGGGTGAGGAACAGAGAGTACACTCATGTCCACAAAGTTTGAAAGCTTAGCAAGAATTGTGAGAAATTAATCATGGTAACTAACGGTTGGTATACTTTTGACTTCAGTAAATATACCCTGTTTCTATTAAGGCAAACAGTAAATGATAGGAATAAATAATCTCCAAAAACAGACTCTGCATATCACTTTTTAGTCCGAGTTGTGTTGACCAATCAAAATGGGGCAGGTAAACAGTCATTACAAATAAAATAAGAGACAGACTGCATTAGCCCAAATTCAACTTGAAACGTATTGATATTGTCTGATAATGATTTAACTGGTAAACCACTTATTATTGGAGAAATCAGTTTGTGCACGTTGTCTCTCAACTCTTGGCTTCATATATTCACTGGCTCACATCAGAATCGCAGAAATGTAGCCCGTTGCCCCAAGACAGATAGTCGATGGGTTCCAGGATTAAGGTAGAAAAAGACCGGTCAGGATTTCTGCTTAGAGATTTTCTAAATGTATTAAAAATGTCCCGTGTGCAGGATTTACGGGGATTTATTTTCAGAAATTGAATCAAACATTCATAAATATGTTTTCAAGTGTGTAATCACATGAAAATAAGAATGGTTGTCTGGTAGCAGGTGCACTCTGTGTTTCCCTTGCCATGTTCATATAAGCCCACCACGAACTAACAATCCGTGGGTCTAGAGAGAGACTTTTAAATGTAACTTTACCTTAAGGCCACAGTGGGTTCTCTGCAGGCTTGGAAAGGGAGGAGTAAGCGGAGATGAATTCAGTTGGATGCAATCTGTAACCTCAATGCTAGATGCAACTGTATCCTGTACAAAGCTCCTTTAAACAAATGTAGTAGTGCTGAAACTGAGGTCTGGATCTCTTGTCCCCAGGTCACAACGCCTGTGCTGACCACCCGTGCAGCCTGCTGTGTCTGCCTCAGCCCGGCCATCGGCACACCTGCATCTGCCCCGACGGAGCCCCCACCATCACCATGCCTAACGGAGAGGTGCAGTGCCAGTGTCCCACCGGATACCTACTGAAAAACAACACCTGCATCAAGACGGGTGAGACACATACTGAGCACTCATTGTGATCTTTTGCTGTAAGATGTATGATCTTGTCTCTGTAAAAATTAGGCCTTTATTTCACAGGGAGGTTATCTGGTTTACCCTCCAGGACCTGTAGGATGGCTTGTGACTCAAGCCAACTTTACTTTCTTTAAAAGCCTGTTTTAAGATCAGACTCAATATATAATATCAAATGAAACAAGAAACCTAAGAAATCTGTTGGTACCAACTGTTTCATGCTAGCTAATGAAAGTGGAGACTGAGGCTTTCAGAGGATCTATGGCTGGCTCAGGTATTAATAATAAAGGAGTTTCTGAGTAGTTTCCAGAACACCATCCAATCTTGCAGGAAGGCACAAATGTACAACACAAATGGCATTGCTGTCTCAAGGTGGTATTTCTGAGGAATTTTGACAATTTGAATACATTTTCGAGTAACCGAAAATGCTTAAATGTTATGGTATCAACCCAAAACTTTCTGTAACAACTTATAAGACATAAAAAAGCATGGGGATGATCATCATGTATTTCAATCGTAATGCTCCAAACCCTTACTTAAAACTTTTAAATTTGAATAAGCCACTAGGATTGCACGAATAATCTAATACAATCGTAATATGAGCCTCTGCGATTGTTGAACCACAAAAGGCTGCAACTTAATTCGAAAATGTGCATTTGACATATTTTCTGTTTATGTGCACGTTGATTATCATTTACGCCCACGCTGCATGGCCGTCCTGTCAGCTTCTGTTTAGTCCTTGAAGCCTGTGCCTTGTTGGTCACATGACTATCTGCTGTGCAGAGCCAGAGACCAGTTTAAATGGTTGCTAATGCTATCAGCTGCTAGACGCTGAACTAGTGACATTTTCTTAAATCCGTGCAGCCCTATCACTAACCAAAACCACAATGTTTATTAGAGATTTATATAAACCAAAAGTGCTTTCAGATGATGTAAGCCACTTCTTTGGGTCATATGCTGTTGAGTCTGTATGGATCTCTAGGGTAAATATGCTCATTCTTTCCTCCAAATAGAGCACAGCTGTTTGCCCAACCAGTACCGCTGCTCTAACGGCCGCTGCATCAGCAGCATCTGGAAGTGCGACAGCGACAACGACTGCGGAGACATGAGTGATGAACAGGAGTGTCGTGAGTACTCAGCCACTTCTCTCGCTATGCAGACAAGGGCTCTTTCTACATTAACAACAAACAACTAAAATGTTGTCCTTGTTTAGCCACTGTGGTGGGAATTTATGTATCATGTGGATAGAGAATCAAATCATTCAGCTGTCTTTGTCGTATTTTATTTCTTGCAAGAAAGTTCAGTCAGTCATACAGAGAGCATACAGTCTGCAGAGTGAAAGACGAAGAGTAGAGTTTGGGTTGCATATTTAAACACAGAGAGAGAAGAAAGGGAGGGGTTGAGCTTGGTGATAATGAATGGAGCATTCTGGAAGTTTAGGGAGTTAGGGAGGTCATATCAGGATGTTATCAGTTCACCTGAGTTGAAGGTCATACTGTTGGTGCACATGGAGTGTAACTAACAACATTGCAACAAATCTTCTTAATAAGGAATGTTCCCAAGCTTAGCTAAGAAGAGTGAGAAGTAGTAAATATAGATAAACATTAGCAAATAAGAATCACACAATGATATTATTAAAGTAAGTAAGTGAGTATAATATTTTTTCTATGACAGCCACTACGACCTGTGACCCGTCCAACCAGTTCCGCTGCATGGCCTCGGGTTCCTGCATCCCTCTGGCCTTCAAATGTGACCATGAAGACGACTGTGGAGACAACAGTGATGAAGAGCACTGTGGTGAGATGGGGCTTTTTTTTTTACTGCAGCCAGCAAATGTGAAAAACTGTTATCATATACACTTTGTTATTAGTGTTCACAGAGTTTTTAGTGTTTAAAAAGATGATAATAGGTTATTGTAAACTGTTATTATATAACTCAAAAGAAAAAAAAAGTAATTTATACATCAGTTTCTCTCCCTGTGTTACAAAAGGTTGTTCCCCCCACAGTGAACGAATAATCAAACATAACATAGAAAAGTCCTAATAAATAAATATTCCATCCCATTACCCACCAAATAAGCACTGATATTTGGTTGACTTCAAAAACTAAATCAATCCAATGTCAATCATATTAATTTTGATAGAAGATACATTTTTAGGTTGCTGACAAAATATGATGACAGACATTTAAAGCTTCATTCCAATACCATAATAGTGCTTTAAAAGTAAAACAATTCATAGTTTTTGCAAGTACTAACGATAGTGTTGTTGCATCTCTCAGACACTCACCAGTGCGGCCCTGGAGAGTTCACATGTGCTCGAGGTGTTTGTATCCGCGAGGCGTGGCGCTGCGACGGAGACAACGACTGCAGAGACTGGTCTGACGAGGCCAACTGCACAGGTGAGCGCTGGGTCACTGACTGTGTACAACATGAAAACAATAGCAATCTCATAAGCCATGAGAACGTTATATTTACATACATATATTTGCGAAGGTAGAGATTTGTATTTGCTTATGCAAAAACTAAATTTATGCATCATCAAAGCATAGCCACTTGCACTAAGTGTGTGATGCAGTTAGAGTTGTAATTTTGTAAGGGAAATTATTATACATTTGTCAGCGCTTTGTTTTTCATGACTAGTATGACTTCATCAACAGTCAATGTTGCAAAAGGACAAACTAAAGTGTCGTTTAAACAACAAAAAATGTAAAAACTTAAGGATATTGTGACTCTACGGAAATTATCAATATTATATTTTTCATTGACTAAAATAAGACTACAAAAGTTACAGGTATATTTGAGACTTAAATGGCCTGACATTTAGTTTCTATAAATTGACCAAGAAAACAAAAGTCTGAATAAAACAATAGATACAAAAAAAAAACTGCAAACACTACATTTCAGATTAAACGGGTTTAATGCTCTCATGTGTGAAGCTATTCTCTGTTTTACCCTTAAATCTCGTCCTGTTTGTCCCTAGTTGGCCACCATACGTGTGAGGCCAGCAGCTTCCAGTGTCACACAGGTCACTGCATACCTCAGCGCTGGATGTGTGACGGTGATGACGACTGCCAGGATGACTCAGACGAAGACCCCCGGCATTGTGGTAAGCTGAGTCACACACACACTCAACAGTGTCATCGTGACACATTTTAGACCTGTCGGACACACACTTAAATCTCAGCTGGATCATGGGTGTGAGAGTGTTTATTTACTTCACAAACGAGGATTTCTGCTAAGAAAAAATGGTGCGTTCCACTTAGTACCAATAGCTGGAACTGGGGCCACAGCAACGTAACTTAAAGTAAACGGCAGCACTGATTGAGGTTTACTGTAACTGTGTAGTCTGTTCACATTTTCTTTTCCATCAACCAGCCTTCAAACACTGCCAGAGCCCATACCGTGTCCCCGTTAGTGTTTACTTCCTGGACTTCTTCTTCTGTGGATTTCTTTGACTTCCAGCGCTCTATCTTTCAACCATTTTCTTCTCTTGCGCTCTTTTCCTTTTCTTTACTGGGCACGTTAGCCATCATGAATCCAAAGTGTTGTGCTCTCCACAAATATAAAAATGATTGTTCAAAAAGTAATCCACAGGGTTTACTGATGGAGGAAAACAGCTGACGATTAATTGACCGGACTTCTTTCTGCGGATTGATATGACTGCACATAGTCCCTAGATCAGAGTGTCCTTCTTAGCAACGGTCTGCTAGCGAAAAATAACAGACCTCTGGAATGTCCTAATTGACCAATCAGAATTGAGTATTTAATTAGGCTGTGTAATAAAATATATGCACAGTCATGAAATGAAAGGTGATTCATAATATAATTCTGTGTGTTTCCAGGAGGAACTAAATGTAACGGCTTCCTCTGCTCCAATCACACCTGCCTGCCGGCCACGGCGCACTGCAACGGCATCCAGGAGTGTTCAGACGGAGCTGATGAGCACAACTGTGGTGAGAGACCCCCGAATTTAATAGATTTCTCTGTTTTAGGAGTCAATCAGTACTGTATTTGACACGTGTGTAACATTGACTTTTTCAATATGTATATGGAATATTTATCGGACCCTTAAATACCTTTAGAAATCCTGTAGAATAAGTGTGTTATAACTAGTGTTTACAAGTCCTTAGCATGATGGTTTCTGTCTTCTTTGTTTGACCCACAGACCCGCTGTGTACTCGCTACATGGAGTTTGTGTGCAGGAACCGAGCCCAGTGTCTGTTCCAGTCTCTGGTTTGTGACGGCATCAAACACTGTGAGGACGGATCTGACGAGGATGCAGACTACGCTGGATGTGGTGTGTTTCTTACCCTTATAATCCATGAATGCAACACGTTTTAGAGAAGTAACTCTAAAAAGCAGGACTTCAACTTATGGTGCAATGTACGGAACACTAATAATGCCGTGCATAAGGGAAAACATTTGAGGAGGAAGATTATCAATTTATTTAGCATTTGGAGAATTAAGGCACATTTTTTTTAGAACAAAGTCTAAATGTTGTTAATAAAGGTAAACCTTTCAAGATTAAAGTATGAGTCTACAGAACACAAATTACTCGCATTAGTGAATAAACTGAAAGTTAGACTTAATTCTCAACGTTTCAACTCATATATTCAAAATCTCCCCAAAAAACATGCTCATTTACCCCCACCTTTTGCCTGGCCTTGATACTCTTTCGTATCAAGACGTATTTAGTTCCTGTAATAGTGCCTCGGGGATGTTTCTAGGTGCATATTTTTCTCATGATTCATTTCCTTAAAGTGAGGGATTTGACACAAATCGTGGGGAATTTGAAACTTATTTAGTATCACTTTTCTGATCATGTCACTCTCATTCCTTCTGTTCCTCTTCCAAACTAAATGATACTGGATTCTTATCAAAAACAGACGTAAACGTTGCAAATATTGAAATAAATGTTAAGTCGTGTGGTTTGTTATATTTGTTTATTATAATAATATAAGAAACAAAAAAAAACAGGTGTTAGAATAAGCTGAAGGAAAAAAAAGTTTTACATTTTAAATTGAGCCTTAAATGTTTGTATCTTTTTCAAACTCTTTTTTATTACCGTTTGACAAAAGTTGTAAAATAAAAAAATATAGCTACCACTAACTAACTAACTAAGAATAGCAGTTTTTTTACAAAATAAACCCTGTTCATACATCTTATTCTATTTCAAACCTATAATGCTATAAATACATTAAAAAAAAATCTGTCTTGCTTTGTTCCAACAAACAGATTTCTGTAACCACTAATGTGCCTGTATGTGTTCTCTCAGCCACGCCAACTGAGTTTGGCAAAGTGTGTGATGCCTACACCTTCCAGTGTGCCAACGGAGTGTGTGTGAGCCTGGAGTGGAAGTGTGACGGCATGGACGACTGCGGGGATTACTCTGACGAAGCCAACTGTGGTACGGACGTGTTTGTTCACAAATAGAGAGGAACACACATATCAAATGATTGTGTCATTTTTTCTAAAGAAGAGGAAGAGCAGCAATGTTTCAGCAGCAGTATCAAGTGTTAACTTCTGCTGTGTGTGTTGCAGCGGCTCCCACCGAGGTCCCAGGCTGCTCCAGGTATTTCCAGTACGAGTGTAAAAATGACCGCTGTATTCCTACGTGGTGGAAATGTGACGGAGAAAACGACTGTGGGGACTGGTCTGATGAGGCACAGTGTACAGGTACACACACTAAGACTACACTAAGGCTTTTTAATTTGCACAGATACACACATATAAAAAGTTAGAAGTTAAGAAAAAGTTAGAATTGTAACTTGCCTATTAGATTTCAGTAAGAAGAAAGAGGATGAAAGAAAGAAAAAGTTATTTGAAATGTACAATTCATTAATTAATTAATTTGTTCCACTCATGTGGTACATTATTCACACAACACATGTTCACCTGGAGCAGTTCATAGCAAATGATTGAAAGGAGCAGGGAGAAGAAGCTGCCAGTTACTTCACAAACTTTTACAGTATTATAAAAGCAAACAAACAAAAACAATCAGAGTCAACGCAACAGTCTACCAGCAGCAAAACAATATTACCTAACATCTTCGCACTGTCTAATGATTCTTTATTTATACATTTCCTTAAAACAAAAGATGTTTGTACAGCTCTTTAAATCATTTGGTAAGGCATTCCATTGTTTAACCCCAAATACAGAGATACATAGAGAATTTTTTTTGTGTATTTATTTGAGTGACAGATATTAAAGGGGGAGACTCTCCGCTTCTTTAACTGTGTTTATGTATGCACCATATACACCAAGCAAATTCCTCGTATGTGTAAAGCTGTTTCTGATTCTGGTTTATATTTGAATTACCAAACGTCGTATCCCTCCCCAGTCATTAAACTTGAACCTCCAACCTTGTAGGTGGTGTTACTCCTCACAACGTGTCCCCTGGCCCCTCCACTTGTGCTCCCAACCGTTTCCACTGTGGCTCCGGAGCCTGCATCATCGACTCCTGGGTGTGTGACGGATACGCTGATTGTCCCGACGGCAGCGATGAGCTGGGCTGTCCCACAGGTAGCTCCTGTCTGTAGCACTGCTTCAGATCACATCATCTCCTTCATCATTTTCATAATTAATACTTTTATTTTTTTACCCGAGTTAAGACTAGAAAAACATCCCATTCAGTGCCAACATGTATTAAAACTAACCTAGTTTCCCTGCTTTCAGATTATGTACACCACTTCTGTGTGCATATTCTGTAGATTTTAGTCCACCCCCTACACATCCCCTGTCCCCACCACCCTCTAAAAACAGAAGGCAGAATGATAAGAGTTTAAATGGTAATGTCGGAAATAACATTTAAGCTGCAAGGTATATGTGTTGTATTTTAACACATTGATTAAAGATTGGTGGTTTGATCTCCGGTCCCTTTAGTAAACAAGTGTCCTTGGTAGAGGTGGGAGAAGTACTCAGATCTTGTACTTGACTAAAGGTAGAAGTACCAGAGTGTAGGAATACTCTGTTACAAGTAAAAGTCCTGCATTTCAAGTACATGTTGAAAAGTATAAGAATCAAAATATACTTACAGCACCAAAAGTAAATGTACCCATTTCAGAATAATATATATTATATGTTTTGATTATAATTATTGATCATTAAAGTGTTATCAAAGCCGGTAAAGGTGCAGCTAGTTTGAATGACTTTGTATACTGCAGGGTAGCTTGTGAATTTACGGGTTGTGAGTGTGCTTGTCAATGTTTATTTCTACTTGTATGCAAGCTGCTGTGTGTGAAGTGGTGAATGGAGACTTGCATATTTGCCCATGCTACAACCTTCCACTAAGTGTTAAGACACGCGTGACAATTAACAAACAAATCAAGCCAAAATCAGAACCCCCTTGGCAACTGTAAACGAAAAAGAACAATAGTTATAGTAAAAAAACTGTTTTCTCATTCTCTTGTCCCACAGCAGCTAACGGCTCTGTGACGGTGGCTCCAGTGCCCACCCAGGCCCAGCCCTCGCCTCACCGCTGCACCCGGGGGCAGTTCCAGTGTCGCCGACCCCCCCACTGCATCCCCGACTGGCAGCGCTGTGACGGACAGCTGCACTGCGAGGACGGCTCTGATGAAGCCCACTGTCGTGAGTACATTACACCATCACACACAAAACACAACCATAACAAAGTCTTGTGTACAAGATTCAAATTAAGCACGACAACTAAAACAGTTGAATGTGAGAAAGTGAAACCTTAAGTTCCAAGGTTTGAATAAATGCCAAATTTGAGGCATAATTAGCATATGCAGACCAAAGCTAAAACATATCTATGGTCTGGTTTTGGAGGTTTTAAGGTTGTTGAATCAATTTCTGACATTTTCCGAATCAAAGATGGCAGTTTTAATCAGAGAGTGGCCATATGTGTACTCCCGGTGGGCAAATTGTTTAACTGTATATATAACACAGTTGTGTATCAGTATTAATACAATATTAATGCTGAATTGCACAGTGTTAAAGGGTTTGGTTGGTGATGTGAAGTTAATCCTTGTGCCGTTTATTTAAAGTAGTTCTACCAAAAGTAAAATGTTACTTGTACTGAACCGAAAACCTTATATAGTAGAGGTTTAATCAAAATAATGTATTATCTTTTAGCACTGCAAACAGAAATACTGACAGTGAGGCAATCCAATAACAAGAAGATCGATGTAAAAAGTCTCCCCTCTCCCTCTCTCCCCCTTCTCTCTCTGCAGCCACCCGCGGGCCCCTCTCCTGTGTGAACGGCTCCCGCTGCTCTGATGGTGAGGCGTGTGTTCCTGACAGTGAGCGCTGCGACGGCTTCCTGGACTGCTCCGACCACAGCGACGAGGACAACTGCACCCGTACGTCCCAAACACTCTCCCCATCTCCACCTGTGTTTAGATATCAGTTGTAATTAATGTAGGTCTTAGTTGCATTTTCCTCAAAAGAAGCTCAGGTGTATTTTAAATGCCAGTATGTTAATGTGGTACTTTACTATTCACTCAGTATTTTAAGAACAGTGCAATGCTGCCACATGCTGGCTGTTGGCGTATATTTCAGGCAGTGTGTTGAAGAGTTATGACGTTTTTTGGGGGGTTTCCCTTTCCTGTAGTGTGTTATATAGGGTTTAGTGCATGTAAATGGTTCATCCAGCTGAGTTTAAATGTTATTGGTCCCAAAAATTGATATGTTGAAATTAAGTATATATATAGTTTTCTGATAAATGTGCTGTTATTCATATGTTAATCTGTGCTTTGAGTTGAATGTATACAGTGTGATAGAGATTTTGTCATTTTTTAATTGTTTGTTGATTTTTATGTGTGTACCTGCCCAGGGACTGCAGATGCAAATTAGCCAATTGCTAAATCTGGTTCTTGTTTTAAAAAAAACTAAAATAATAAAGAAATTAGCCATTTCAAACAGTTTAATGAATCCATTTGATCCCCTCCCTCTCCTTCCAGAGAACACCCTGGCTTATAAAGTCCAGAACCTCCAGTGGACTCCAGACTTCCTGGGGGCCGTCACATTGACATGGTCCCGTCCAAAAAACCTCCCTCTGGACTCCTGCTACTTCCTCATATACTACAGGTGAGTTTTATTACCAGCATCTTTTTACCAGCGGATAGATAAGGCGTTATTGACCCTTTATGAAAAAACTGATATCAGCTATCCACTTTACAGCTGTCGCACTATGCGTTACTAGGGCCAGAGCATGGGGCTCAACTAGCTAGGGCACCGTTCCTAGCCCGTTTGTTATTATGCTGATTCTTATTATTCTTATTCTTCTTATTGGAAGTTTTTCCTTGTACGGGTCTAAGGACAGAGGGTGTCGTATTGTCTACTGATATTCTGTACAAACTGTGAAGTCCACTGAGACAAATGTAACATTTGTGATATTGGGCTATATAAATAAACATTGATTGATTGATTATTCTTATTATTATTATAATAGGGGTACACATTTGAGAGGCACTTAGCATGCTGAAAAAGTTGTGAAAAATGTGTAATGATGTCAGGGCTGGCGGGAAATCGTGAGGTTCTGCAGTGAATGGGTTCAAATTTGCTATCGTGCTCCCTACCGCCATCTATGGAAATGCAGTTTTTTAACAACAAAGAACTTGCACCCTAAGTGCGATTGACCTCAAACTTGCACACATATCGGAAGTAGATTGGAAACATTCTAATTTGGGTTGGATTGACCGCATATCATTATGTGGTGTCATGTGGAAGGAATAGTTGGTAGCTCAAACGGCAAGCTTGTAGTTCAAAGGAGAAAGTACCTTTTTTGCCGATTTACATTTGTCAAATTATTCAAAACTACTCGATATCCACAAAATTTGGTACACACAAACATAGAACGTATTTCAAATTGGCTTTCATTAGCAAAGCCCACCCAAAATCGGCCATTTAGACATGCTTGATGAGAGTCTAGGCCTGAGGCTATCCATGCTTGAATTTAGAGTTTACGCTTGATGCCTTTACGTCCCCTCATGTTGTGTTTTCATCTCCAGGCTGGTGGGCACCCAGCAGTGGACCATCATGGACACCCACAGCAACAAAACCAGCTACAAACTGGCCGTATTGAAGCCAGACTCCACCTACCATGTCAAGGTGCTCACCCAGTGCCTCAGCAGGCTGCACAAGACCAACGAGGTGATCACGGTCAGGACCCCCGAGGGCTGTGAGTATCAATTCTGTCATTATGACTCATTAACTTCAATGCTAAATGACTTACTAGGAAAGTGTAGTGTGGTAGAAGCTTCATGGTGTTTTCTGATAGAGAAAAATAATGTTTACTGTCAACAGCTGACTTCAAATTGACTGCACACAGTGTCTTTAGCAGAGCATCCTCATTAGCAGCAGTCTTTTAGCAAAATTAATAACATGAATGGCCTAATTGACCAATCAGAATTGAGTATCCAACTAAGCTGTGAAGTAATTTTGGATATTATCAGAAAACTACATGTCCATTCAAATTGTTAATAAGCTAAATCAGATGTGATACAGAACATGTTTACAAAATGCTCAGCTGACTTTTTTAATTTTTAATATTAATTATTAAAGTTCTTTGCTTTAAGGATGTAGCAGAGACTTTAAAACTGTAGCCAGCACTGAAAGAATTTAAAAATGTGTTTACTATTATCACTGACACATTAAATGATTAGTTGCGTCTCCTTTATTAAGCACATTAAAGGGGACCTATCATGCAAAATGCACTTTTTTTATGTCTTTTATACATAAATATGTGTCCCCGGTGTGTCGGGGAACTCACGCAGCGTCAGAAAATAAAACCCTCTCTCTTTTTCTCCGTGCGCAAATCTCTAAAAACGGGGGTACAATGGAGCTGATCCAGATTTGCCATCCGATATGACGTAATTTACCGTGGACCCACGGCACTTCAGAAACGTCACTATCAGAATCAATGCCCGACGTGTTTTGGACGTAATATGGTCTTTGTTTACATTAGCAAGCATCGCTAACACTCAGAGCTAACCTGTACTGGAGAGAGCATGTGTGAAGAAGCAGGAAATAAAAAAAAGTGGTAAACCGGCAAGAGAGAAGGCCTTTGAGCTCCATACTGTTTCAGAAATAATCCTTGATGTTGTGTTGGCGTTTCATCACTGCAGCATTTATTCAGACAGTATCTGCCGGGTCCCGCATGAGCAGGCATAAGCTCCGCCCCCTCTCTTTTTTTTTTAAGCTATATACCCCAGATCAGCACTTTTGTAACAGAAAGTGAAATAGAGGGATATGAGGCATGGCTAGAATGGGTGATCTGTT
Organism: Dissostichus eleginoides; assembly: GCA_031216635.1. Classification (NCBI taxonomy): domain Eukaryota; kingdom Metazoa; phylum Chordata; class Actinopteri; order Perciformes; family Nototheniidae; genus Dissostichus; species Dissostichus eleginoides. The sequence goes on along the minus strand of CM062268.1, from coordinate 8,849,705 downwards.
TGGAATCCTATGCTATTGAATACAAATTGCTTGATAGGTGACGTTTTAATACTCCCATCACTTCATTTTGTGTGTGTGTGTGTGTGTGTGTGTGTGTGTGTGTGTGTGTGTGTGTGTGTGTGTGTGTGTGTGTGTGTGTGTGTGTGTGTGTGTGTGTGTGTGTGTGTGTGTGTGTGTGTGTGTGTGTGTGTGTGTGTGTGTGTGTGTGTGTGTGTGTGTGTGTGTGTGTGTGTTGCAGTGCCCGACCCACCCAGGAACCTGCAGCTGTCTTGTGATAACAGTGAGGACGGGACAGTGGACGTGTCCTGGAAAACCCCCGACAAAGGACACGGCCTCATCAGAGAGTACATTGTGAGTCTTTATTCATGTGCAATAACCTGATTCACGTGTTCATTTGGTATCGCCACCAGAAAGGAACCTGTTTCGAGGAACATGTGTTCAGTCATCTTTATGCATTCAGTACATGCTTATCTCTCCGTCTGCTAATCTCATATACAAAGTAGAGGATTAGGGCCTCATTTTTTTATTGTTTTGTTTATTTATTTATTTTCTAGGTTTTTATATTTTATTGTATTTATTCATTTAGTCTTTTGTCTTCCTTATTTAACCGAGAGGGATCATTATTTATTTGTATTATCATATATTTTACCTCCTTTGTCCCTTAAACTATTAAACTGTTTTAGTATGTTGCTAAGCTGCATGTGATGTGTGCCATGTTGTACTTTGATCTGCACCTGGTTTTTGTTGTTGTTTAATATTCTGACCAAAAGTTAGAAATACAATTGAGTTATTTATCCCTGACTTTAATCTCAGAACCGACCAAAAACAATACATTTTTGCCAGAGCTCAAAAAAACATGGTCTTCCATACATATACACAGTATTGAGTATGGAAGTCGCTTTGGATAAAAGTCTAATAAGTAACATGTAATGTAATGTAATATACTACAGGATCCATCAACTTAATATTTTGTATGCACATTATGACTATATGTAACATGAAATCTCCTGGTTGCGGTTATTTACAATATCTTCTTTAAATGACTGTTTGAATGGTCTTGTTAGACTTTTCTGCCTTTTCATAATTTAAGCTTAAACACGTGTGTGTGTGTGTGTGTGTGTGTGTGTGTGTGTGTGTGTGTGTGTGTGTGTGTGTGGTGTGTGTGTGTGTGTGTGTGTGTTTGTGTGTGTGTGTGTGTGTGTGTGTGTGTGTGTGTGTGTGTGTGTGTGTGTGTGTGTGTGTGTGTGTGTGTGTGTGTGTGTGTGTGTGTGTGTGTGTGTGTGTGTGTGTGTGTGTGTGTGTGTGTGTGTGTGTGTGTGTGTGTGTGTGTGTGTGTGTGTGTGTGTGTGTCAGGTTGAGTACAGTCAGCGTGGAGATCTTGATTGGATGTCCCAGAGATGCACCAGCACCCACAGTGAGGTGAAGGAGCTGCAGCCAGACACTCTGTACAGCTTCAGGGTAAGAAACACATGCACATCCTCTATGAAATAGAGAAAGAGATTTTTCCACATTCAATCATTTAGTGATACCATCATGCACAGAGTGTTCAAATGTTGGCTTGATGATGTTTCCCAGGTTGCAGCAGTGACCAGTCGAGGTGTTGGCAACTGGAGCGAGGTTAAGTCCATCACCCCCAAGAAAGGTTGGTTGTTATATTTGTTTGAATACTTTTCATTTATCGGCTTATTTCATTAAACAGATGCACTTTTTTCAGAATATAAACTAACATTTTTACAAACAGTATAAGCAAATCACAACAGAAAAACAAGAACATAAAATAAATGTTATACAGTGTCAGACATGAGCTAAAGTAAAATGTCAAATGTCAAGCTCTATGCTGTGAAATGTAATTACGAATTCCTGTCCAAAATGTAATTTCAATACAATTAAGTAAAGGATCATTTGCAGCAAGGCTGTCATAAATGAAAAAGGTACAACAACACACTGAAGATGCACATAATCACGACGCCGATTACACGGCCACATTCTAAATTCTAAACTAACCACTTGGCTCACAATATTGACAAAAAAATATATTTGATTGATTACAAAATGTTGTAGTGCTTCCACTTAGAAAAACATAGTTGACAGCAATGTAACTTCAAAATACAGCAGCACTTATCGAGGTTTTCTTTAACTGTCCCGTAAAATGTTGCTTCTTCAAGGAATTCTGGGATGGCATTATCTCTTTTCCTTTGTCAAATACCAATATCAAAGGGTATCAGAAAGAAGCATTGGAGCATGTTTCATAAGCATTTAAAGAATTCCACCAGCTCAATTCACTAGGAAGTTTCAAATAGCAGACTACTTCAAACTTCTGAGTCACGTTACTCATTTAAAAACCTTGCTAGGCAAAAAAGCAGTCACTGCGGTTTTATAGTCGTGCTACCCTCTGCCTGTTTTCAGGAAGTGTCCCACTCATCAGTTATGGCCAGAAATAACTTGGAAACACATTCAAGTGTTTCGAAACATTCTCTTGTGAACCATGACCATGTTTGGATAATACATTAAATTAAAAACGATTACATTTAGATTATACATTAAGTAAATTAGTACAGTACATGGTGAGTTTATACTTTTTTGTACAAAAAATGTGTAGTATGGAAGCAAGCAGATGGAAAATTGTGATTTAATTTGAATTGCCATCCTTTAGGCTGCTGGCCCTGAAGATAAACACTCTGAATTTAACAATACCTGTTAAACTGTTAAAATAAACAGCCCACAAATGACATAAAGTCCTTATCTCCCTGCTCTCTGTGTGCTGCAGCTCTGCCCCCCCCCTCTGTGATCGCCGACAGCATCACCAACGACTCCATGAGCCTTTCATTCAGCTTCAACTCCCCGTACGAGGTGAGAGCTCCTCTTCAGTTTGTCTCCTTAAAAGCTTGTTTTTTTCTGTCTGTATAAACCTGACTGAGAGGGCTCTTCTTCTTCTTCTTTTTAAAGGTGAAGCAGTACATAGTGATTCTGTACTGGCAGTTTGACACACATGTTAAGGAGAGCCGAAACTACACGGTCAAACAGGGGATCCTGAAAGGTACCGTTTGTGTTAGATCATTTTTGTAAGTCAATTACACTTCCACAGATTACTCACGTACATGTTGTTGTGTCTGTTCGCAGCTACTAACCTGACAGCAGGCACAGTGTATGAGGTGGCTGTTTGGGCTCACACCAGTATAGGAGACAGTCCCACCGCCCTGTCCCATCATCAGACCATTGGCTCTCAGCCGGAGCGGCCCCTCCTCAAAGCCCGGGCCCTCAACCAGACTGCTGTGGACTGCAGCTGGACCATCGGCAATACCACCGCTCAGGTACTACACATTACCGTCAATACGTCTTGATTTCATGAGGAGGAAAGCCCTTTAAAAAATGTCTTAAAAAACACCCCCCCCCCCCCTGCCTGAAACGCCTCTATTGGGTTTGTTTGTTTACTTCTGTTACATATTGACATCACTATGTAACACTAACGCTTGTATTGGCTATACTCCAACACATTGTACATGATAGGCTAAGGGAACTAAGGGAACCAGTGTTTTCACGTGTTGCACTGATTTGCATGAAAGGGTCTGAGTAGGCTCAATATGAGATACAGATTAGCATTACCAAAATGTGATTACCTGAGAATTCAAAATTAGTCTTCGTCTAAAATCCTAACAGTCCATAGAAAACCTGTTTATAAAGTGCAACATTAGATTAGGCTTAGAAAATGTATCATTAGATGTTTTCGCCCTAATTGCCTCTTAAGGCTTAACTTAATGTTTCATATCAGGATATTGTTTTAAATTTCCTCTGAACCACTTCACTGAGTCAACACTTATTTCTGCTGTGTGTGTGTAGGTGTACGGTGTGTTTTACGCCACCTCCTTCCTGGACCTGTACCGCAGCCCGCGTCAGTTCCGCTCCACGGCTCTCAGCCTCACAGTGACGGTGGACAGCGACGAACAGTATCTCTTCCTGGTGAGTCTTCTCAACATCCCACCAACTTCCTCTCAGTGACATCTTTCACACTGAAAAGTTTGTGAAATCTTTAAGCCAAATTTGTTTCATCAGAAATGTCTGTGGGAAGATAAAATGTAGAGAAAGTGCTCAATGATCCTCAATCTTTACATCTAGAAAAAGGAAAGTCACACCAGCAATGGAAACTATTTGGAGTAAGATTTTTTTGATTTCAAGTTCAAATGGGAACAGTGATTTCATCCACAGCTTTGTCATCACTTAAGTGACTAAATAATTCGTTTTAAAAGTGAAGCTCAATAAGCAGGGTCTCTCTTGAAGATAGGGTTGGGTATTATAGGTGACGCAAGCAACAGTCAACTAAACTTTTTAAATGAGTTTCTAAAACCGAGTGCGGTAAAGCTAGCAGCTTGTATGGGACTCTGAAACATTTAAAACGTAATGTAAGTATTTAAAAAAAAAATTGTTAACATACCCACCCTAGCTTTAAATAAATATTATTTGTATGAAGTGAGGTTGGATTTTTTTAATTAATATTTTTATTTGGGGTACTTTTGTATCTGTACAGTAGATGTGGAAATGATTAGATGTGATTCCCTGTTTTCTATCTGTTCTTTTCTCTCTTTTTCAAACTTTTTTTATGTTAAAACATATGTAATGCAGGATATCATGCATTTATGTCCAAACATGTGCTTATAAAAATATATTTTATTCAACCTTTAATCATTTAATCCATCAAAAAGTTCCCACACCACAAGTAACATTTTGTAAAAGCTTGATATTTATTATCTTCGAATGTCATTTTTTGGATGGAAAAGTAATGTTTCTTCATTTTCCTTCCATGACAAATGTAATAATGACTTTTATGTGGGATCTCAGGGCAGATTAGTACACCATTAAAGTCTAGCATGATAGTTGTAATATACTGTATTCACGTATGGCAAACATAGATGCATTTGCCTTCCATAGACAGTCAGTGTAGTATTCTATCAGGCTGCCATTGTTTTATTTTGTTGCATCAGTCCAAGTGTAATAATGAGGACATCTTTACAGTGCTGTTTGTGTTTTCCTTCAGGTGCGTGCCGTCTCTCCCTACCTGGGCCCTCCCTCGGAATACGCTGTGGTGAAAATGATTCCCAATGAGCGGCTGCCACCCAGAAACCTCCATCGTGTGCGAGTGGACAGAACTCAGGCCACGCTGAAGTGGCAGCCCCCGTACGACGCCCCCAACGCAGCTCTGGTACGACACTGCTTATGGGGATGGGGATTCATGATGATGAGCATCAGGATCAGGAGGGTTGACTGATTAGGGTGGAAAAAAACAAATGGTTGGATTCTCTGTGAGGCAAATGCTGATATATTTACACCGGGGTTACTACGTGTACTAGAATAAATGTATGCCCATTAAAATATTGTCCCATTTAATAATATGCTTTAATTTGACATAAAAACAATTGATAGGCAGACTATAGGTAAAATGAAATCCTCCTTGGCACGCTTCTTTGAGAATTTCTATCTGCATTTATTTGGCCAGAACTACCTGGCAGTAGCTTAGTAACTTTCTCCCTCACATAGTCTACTACTACTAAAGTACACAGACGTACAACTCTGTTTACCCTCTAATAAGTAAAGCAACAATCCCCATAAATCCAAAAACAACTCACACAACTCTACACTGTATACAACTGCAGGTGTCAGCAGTAATAAGATCATACTCATTCTTTGCTATGCTAACGGACCACATCCATAATGTCTTCAATGTAGCCAAAGGGCACATTATGACCAGGGGGATTTAAACATTCCATACCTCAACAGATTTTCCCTGTAAAGAAAAATGAATTGCCAGATATCAGAAACCCTGATTAACACCTTAAAGGTCCCATGTCATGGCCATTTCTACTGATCATAATTCCATTTTTGAGGTCTACTAGAATAGATTTATACTGTGCAATTTTCCAAACTCACATTGGTTTCTCATACAGCATCTCTGTATAGTATGTGTATTCACTCTATGTCCTAAACGGCTTGTTGGAGCTCCTGCCCCCCCTCCCTGTGAGCCCAGTGGCCGTCTGCGAGACAGCGAGACACAGCGAGACACAGCGAAACCCAGTGCGAAACACACACACACCCGCAGCCTGGCTGGGAGTTTGTGTGTGTGCTCACACACCGACTCACAGCCTCGCCGCGTCCCGCCGTCTCAGGGAGGAGAAATCGGCGGAGCTGCAGCTGAGAAAAGATTGAGTGTGTGTGAGGAAGTCCGTGGATTGGACTTAACCTAACGGCTCCGCGGACGTAACGTAACGGCTCCACGGATTGGTCCATTTGGGTATGGGCACGTCACCATACCCAGGAAGAAAACATTGGAAAAAGAGAAATCCCCAACGAGGCGTTCTGGGGCAGCATAGACAGGTCTTTTCTGTGTTAGAGTTTTACTCGCTGCAGGGTGTACTTTGAGGGTTTGTGACTCTGCAGACCGTTTACATGAAGAACAAGCTTCATAACACACAAGGGGACGGGTAATAACCAGAAAAGCATGACATGGGACCTTTAACTGAAAGGCGCCTTTAATGCGTTAGCAGGACTTTTCAGGGTAAACCAATCAGGTTTAAAATCTTAGAGTTAAACAGAATCTTCTTAATAAACAATCTATTTGGAATCAACTTTTAGAATAATGCTGAATTGCTTTGTTTTTGTATTGGTGTATGACCCTAACCCTAATCCAACTGATGATAAACAGAGATCTTGTTGTGTGTTATTCTGACTTCCTATCTTCTCTCTGTTTATATGTAGACTTATGCAATCCACGTGCGGGATGTGATCCGTAAGGAGGAGTATGACTACAAGCTGACCACCAAGAACAACACGGTAGAGTACCTGCTGAAAGGCCTGGAGCCCGGAGGCAGATACAGCGTCTCTGTCCGCCTGCGCAACATGAGCAAGGAGGCCAGCTTCACCCTCAGCACAGGTACAAACTGTACATCATACATTTGTGACTATGGTGCATTCTCACCTCTTTCAGTGATAACATTCTAAGTTCCCGCCAATCTGAAGTAAAACCAGTAAATGTATATATGATTTTCGTTCTTTACAAAAAAATGCATTTTATCCTGAGAAAAAGAATCCCCCTTCTGCAGTTCCTCTTCCGGCTCCAGAAGCTCTGAAGATTTTGACAGAGAACGACCACGTGTTCCTCTTCTGGAAGAGTCTTGCCGTCAGGGAGAAGGGCTTCAATGAGAGCAGGGTGAGACGAGAGTCACCAATATCTGACCTTTTAAATCCCTCTTTTCTACACTATAACTTGCATAAAGGGTTGGATATCAGTATTTGTCTAGGAATTGTTTTTAATTGTATTTCTCTAAAGAATAATGATCTTCTAATCCACTGAATATAGTCTAATATCAGTCCAAAATAAGCATCTTTTGTCATTCCTTGAAGTTCTATGGTTTTGTACTAAAGTAATCTCCTATGATCAGATTTGAAGATAAAAATGGTTCAGCTTTTCTCTTCTCACTTACCGCTCAAGGCTTCCATTGCTTTGTGCTGTTTTTATTCCCCATTAACTTGAACATGCTGTTTACAGGGCTACGAAGTGCATGTGCATGACAGTGTGACCAATCAGACGTCGTTCCTGGGAAACACCACGGAGACGTATTTCCGCATCAGCAGCCTGCTGCTGGGACACAACTACACGTTCTCTGTGCAGGCCCGCTGCCTGCTGAGCGGACAGCTGTGTGGGGAACCCGCCCTGCTGCTCTACAACCAGCTGACCGCAGGTATACACACACTTACTTCATTACTTACTTACTTCCAAACGTAGGTACAAATGTAATGAAAAAACGGGGAATGTGAACTGACGTCAGATGGAAACAATCACAATAAGTTGATCCTGATAAATTCTGGATTGTCGTGAATATCCTCATAAGAGTAATTTAAAAAGCTGACTAGTTTGCTATCACGGTAGATAGTAGAAAAGATGCCTTCAATTAAAACAATGAAATGTTATCATATCAACTTATGAATTTGTTCAATTATCTGTTGTGCACAACAATTATGTTCACTATTAAAACAAAAGTGTAATTTTAGTCATGCAATACAAACATACTATATCTTTTTTTCTCAAAAATAATGTCAGGTAAAGCTATTTCTATATGTTTTGATCATATTTGGATGATAACAGGGGTAATTGTGAATTTAAATGATTTTCTCCATGTCCAGGGGCCGTTGATGCGTCCCGCGGTGAGGGTCACTCAGGGGACATGGCTGCGGTGGTGGTCCCGGTGCTCTTCCTGCTGCTGCTGGGGGTCTGCGGGGGCTTGGTGGCGCTCTACCTCCGACACCGCCGTCTGCAGAACAATTTCACCGCCTTCGCAAACTCGCATTACAACTCCCGCCTGGGCTCGGCCATCTTCTCCTCCGGGGACGATCTGGGTGAGACCATTAAAGTACTTTTAATCGTAGACCCGCAATGCAAACCAGCATGGGTGGGAGGGTTACTTTAAAAATGTATTCTGAGTATCAAAATATATTAGTGATGTAATCTGATTACTTTCCATTGCTTTTGGATAAACTCAATTTCAAATGCGATGCAAATAAAAACTATTAGAAAATAAATAACAATAAGATGGTTTTTTTACTTAAGTGTACTGTATGTAACAATATAACCTTAAAAAAGAAAAAAACAAGATATTCATATAAAAAATGTAGTAACAGTAATAGTATACAAATGCTGTTTAAGCTTATTACATTCATCCAAAAACTACTGTTATACAAAATTATTGTATTTAAAATAAAGAAAAATGTAATTAGCCTAAATATAAACCATAAGGAAAATTCATTCTGTAGGTCTACCTATAATATATGAATCTTTAGTTCAAAATGTATTATAACATTGTAATCATGCTAGTAATCTCAGTTTACTAACTATTACTATCTATTGGACTCCTGTTTTAGTTCTGTGACATAGTGACATCACTATGTAACACTCACGATTCTATTTGCTAACTCTCCAACACATTGTACGTGTTAGGCTAAGGGGCGGGACATTATCAACACATCTCTAAGTGGTTGACCAATCACAACAGAGCCGACCAGCTAATCAATCAGAGCAGACAAGGCTCTGGTTTCAGACAGAGGGTGAAAAGAGGTGCTGCAGCAGCAGTATGAGAAAAATAAAGAGCTTTTTGAACATTAAAGCATGGAGACATGTCCCAGCAGAGACACTAAATACCAATATGACCCTGAACATTAGCATAACAGGGCTCCTTTAACTTTGATCTCTCTCCTCTTCATTTCAAGGTGATGATGATGAAGATGATCCCATGATCAGCGGTTTCTCAGACGACGTTCCCATGGTCATCGCGTAGCAAGACGTCCCTCCATTAGCTATTTCTCTCTTCTCTTCTCCCCTTCTCTTCTTCCGTCCGCTTTACTCCCCTTTACTCCCCCTCAGTGGTGCGGTACGACGGAGTGAGGAGGAAGCAGGCGAACACTCCTCCTTCCCAAAGCCGTCGAAGGGATACCACCTTAATTAGCAGGAAACGTGAAGAAAAATGGAAAAGTGTAAAGAGAGAAAGAGATATTTTTCAAATATACAATGCACTTTTTTTGGATGCGCAATAACTTATTTTTTATAATGTTAAATATATATATATGGGGTCAAAAAAGGACTGGGAGAAAAAAAAAGTGGACACTGAAGCAAACTGTGAAGGATTTGAGTTTGTCGAGACCCTGTTTGTAATGCAAACTCACTATCCATAGGGCGGTTCATTGCTTAAAGCCAAAATAAGCATCCACAGACTGTAACATAGAATGCAAAAAAAACACACACATAGGAAAAAAAACAGATATATAGACAAATGATGTATAGAAGATGTATGAAAAGAAAATATTAGAGCAGTAATGGTAACATATATTGGTAAAAGCACAATATGTACTATACCAGTATATGTTTCCATTGGTGCCCCGTGTGAGGCCGCCTGACGAGCCAATCATCTTTCATCCTTTACAGAATCTGAATAATGTGTCGATTTCAATGATCACCGGTTTGGAAACTGTCTATTATTGTAAACTCATTAACAAGTCTTTGAAACTTACCTGAAGAGCTGAGTAATGGGATCGTCCAATGGCACCGTGTAGTGACCTCAAACCTTTATTTTTCCACCACCAGCACACTGTTGTCTGTCTGTATGTAGACGCAAAAGATAAAAGAATGTTCCTATCCCCCACAGTAAAGTCCAGATCATCGGATCTATTTGTAAATATTGGCTTTTAATATGTCCTCTCCTTGTAATGCTGCACCATAATTCTGTAAATGTGTTTTTTTTTTTGTATCATTCTGGACCACACATTTTTCGTCCCCAGCATTTTGCCATTGCTGTAGTCGTAGAGAAAGGTTCTCAGGGAACTGTGTCGGAGCGGACACCAGCGCAGCGACACCATCACCTCAGGGCTCAGGCAGACTCATCTACTGCTGGACAGGTACAGAGACCTCTGAAGAGGCACTGGCAGTGACCGGAAGAGGCTGATTCAGTTCAGTTGTGATGTAGAGTCAGGTTTGGGCTTGGCATTGAGTTCAGAAAAAGATTAAGAGGGTTGATTCAATCATAAAAGAAAACGTGTTTTGACCTATCTTTAGTAGTGTCTAGTGGTGCAGATAGCTTCTAGATGCATCTGTGAACTTTAACAGCGACCTGTATTTCCAGAAACTGTTTGCTAGTTGCTCGAGCTTGATTTTCACAGGCCTGACTTTCTGATGCGAAACAAGAACCTCTGAAACTGTTGACACCATTTCTAAACCCTGGTATGCATGGTCAAATACATTTTTTAATCAAGGTACAACATGTGGTTCTGAAGTCTTGTTGACATGCTGACTTCTCGTGGGGCTAGCTGACCATTTACTGTAGGAAGCTCACCATGCTTGCTAGCTAATCATGTTCAAGAGCGAGCCAGTTACTAAAGGCAACCAAGTCAGCTAGTAATCCAGCTATTAAATCAATGATATACATTCTTAAAATTATTCCAGCTAGCTAGTAGCCTGCTAGTTATCTTGGCCTTTAACCAGAAACAACGTTAGAGATCAAGCTTTTTGTTCTCACTTTTAGGTATTATTTTTATAACGATACAAAAGTGCTCATCTTTTGAATTACATTTTAGTAAGCCAGAAAACTAAATATACAATATTTATTTTTGCAAAAAGCTCTCTTTTTCCTAAAGGCTGGCTATATTAATGTTCGGTCTGGTCATTGATTGACGACAACTCCTAAAATTAGCTTTGTGCTTGATTAGCAAATTAGTCTTAATTTGCCACGGTACAGGAAGGTGATTAATTTGCTTTGTTGTCATTTACCAATCATAATTGTTTGGTGGATTTATTTTGCTTTGATGAGGGAATCAATTAATATGAAATTGAAATAACTAGATTTTTACCTAAAATGTAATGTTACGGTTATTGGTGTAACTGGGCCAACAGTTTCTGGAAACATACATTCTTTAAAAACATTTTAAAATCGTATTATTTAATTCTGTGAGCCACACATTTTTACTAACCTGCATTTTATTGGTGTGGAGGCTGAGAGCCACATCTCAAAAACTGGTCAGGCGAAACCTTAACAAAAAAAGGCATGGCTAGACATTAAGTGTTAGTGACAAATCATGTTTTTTGGTTATTTGAATGGTCCTTTTAATTAGCAGTTAGTACCAGCGATAAAACATTATGAGGATCATCATCTTAGTTCTGCTCGTGCCCCCCAACCTGACTCTGGTCTATGAACAGATGTTTGACCTGAGCCATTTGAACTGATGCTGTTCTGCTTTCTATTCACCTTGTTGTTTTGTTTGTTAAGATGTCTTCATGAATGTATTTTATATCTGTACTTTTAAAGGTACTGTCCCAGCTCATTATGCTACTAAGTGAGTGCACACTCTCTGGTTTTACCGTAACCCATTCACTATGGACGACAGACTTTGTGTTTGCACTCTGTAGACTGGCTTCTGCAGACGAGTCTTAGTTTGTTCAACCCAAGCCCAATTCCCCAACCCAGAGCAACAAACCATTTTTGTCAGGAAGAGTCCAGATATTCATTTTTTTTGTTTACCCAAAATCATTAAACAGTGTCTGTTCTGACATTAATTTTAAGGTTTCCTCAAGACTTCAGCTTGATTTCACGCAGCTCTCCACCATGTTCATCATTTAGTTTGTTGGCCTTAGAATCAGATGTTCTGGCATTAATGCTGTTTTTTGCTCTGTGGAGTTTCTGTTCTCTGATGTTCTGTTTTGCCACATAATGCCTTATTAGAACACATTGGGTTTCTATGTAATGTACTGTTTGTATGATAGAACACATGTGCACACGCATGCAAACACACAGTCACACACAACCCTGTACACACAGCTAAGAAGGCGGAAAAGTAGGCTAATATTTGGGCATTTGGTTAATTTTGTCGGATCACTGCCCTTCCTGCGCTGGCTGCTGAGCCGGCCGCTCTATCTCTTTTTAGTCAGGGTTTACACGTGTACAAAGTTTAATTATTGGTTATCATGTGACCGTTTGCTCCCCACTTGTCTTAATGTTGACTCTTGTCAAATAGTTTGCTTCAAAATGTTGTTTGGCACAGAGTTTGATCATGTTGGCCATGTTTGAGGATTTTAATGTCTTGCTTGCTTATCTCGGAGGTTGCAAGAACAATGAGACGTTGGAGAAACAGTGTGAGGTGTTTTAAAAACCACTTATACTGAAATAAAGTTGCTGAAAATCAAACTGTCGACAATTTGTTTGTGTAAGGTGGTTAAAGATGTCAGTTAAAGAGGTAGAAATATGCCATATATGTTCTTATTAAGGAATGCAGGGAGAAGATATGGTTTATTTTACGATGAAACACACTGCAGCGTACAGATGGCAGGCCTCCCACGGGGTCAGCATGATGAACACTCAACAGATCCATGAGGAAAACAGAAGGCGCCCTGAGAATGACCCTGGTATGAAAGAAGAAAATGCATAAATTATAATCGAATATTCGCAATAAATATAAATGAATTACAATTGAAAATTCAAATTCAAAAACAGGATATATTATGGTCATTTTCTAATTCTATCTTTGAATCATTGATTAAATATTTAATATTTGCGGAATCATGCCACTTTAAGAGCTGCAACGATAAGTCCTCTTATCGATTCGTTGATACTATTCAACAACTATAAGAATAATTGAATAGGTAGATCTGAACTTACCAAAAATAGACATTTAAAGGAAATCTTTTATGAAATTGTATAGACTAAACAATCCAAGTCAAGGTTCCCAGCATTTGATACAGCTATGATACAACAGCTCCCTCAACAGGGTAAAAGATGCCACGATGCCTGAGGCAAACCTAAAAACAAGAGGAAAGGTTTCATTTGAACTTCAAACTTCAAATGCTGTAAAAATAACTTGCCTCAAAATGTCTTGTTACCTTTTATTTATTTTTTAAATGTGCTTATAAGCATTTAAATTGTTTGTTGCTGATTTTATATTTTTTTAAAATGCATCGATACAAAGCTGGAGAAATGTCGTCATGTTTCCTCAGGGTAAATGTTCAAAAGCACTGTACAGAAAACTGCATTTGTCCTGTTATGCACTTTCCACTTCACATTAATAATCATTACATCATGAAACTGTCATCACTTCTGCTTTTTTTTTTTAAAGGTCAAAAAACATTTCTGGATCTGTATTTAATGTTTGCTCGTCCACAACTAGCATTCAGCCTCTCTTATCAACATGTGTGAGTTTCATCATTCCAACTGACCCCTATCACATTACACTCAGTGGTTTGTTCCATTGCTCACATCAAAATACTGATTAGTGCAGTAAGTTTTATGACTGGAAACATGACTAACATGGGATGAGAGGATTATTGAACCACACGAGACTCAGTGAGGGCTCGGTTCATTTCTGGCTCCAAAATAAAGTTTCCAGTCCGGACTGATGATAATGTCTGTCATTGAAAAGACTCGTAAAGTAACACATAACGTTCCAAATGATTCCCATCTGACAGGCTCATCCGGTGGAATAGATGCACTTTAGGAGTTGAACTATCTCGTAGAAATATGAGATCTCAATTTGAGGATTTAATGATGAGCTGTTCCCGGGGCTGGACTGAGGTAAACACTTTAAAAAAAAAAAGAAAAAGGCAGGTGATTGTACAGTTTCTAAAGCAACAGCAACTGTCAGACAAGAAGGGAGAGTGCTAACATGCAGACACACATGCAGTGTGTGAAAAATAAACTAACATCTTTCCAAAAGTAGCAATACCTAATTCAACAGTCTTACGAGTAAAGGTTCTACAAATAAACACATTTTTTGATGCAAGTACAATTAGAAAAGTTGCACCAAAATATACTATGCATTAACCCCTAATTATAATTAAAATTATTTAACTGGTCAATTTTGCAAGATTTGTTTAACTTCATTAAGTGTTTGGCCTCTAACTATGACACATATTAACAATGTCTCATATATCAGAATACAAAGGAAAATGTATATGTTTTAAATTATCTATAAAGTAACAACAAAGTAGATCTTTAACATAAATAGCCAGTGGAGTAAAAAGTGCCATGTCAGTCTTTTAAATGTAATGTCAAAAAAGTACATAAAATACAAAATATTCAAGCGGGTCCCTTTGATATACACTTTAAGGATGTAGAATAACGTTTATTTGTTGGCCAAATATGAATGATTTTGAAACGTTCCTTTTTAAATATCCCCCAAAGCATTCCTTATCAGCAGTCAGGAAGTGAATGTTTTTAAAGCACCCAAAAATAGCACTGTTGGAAAAAATTAGCTAATCTAAAAATATTAACTCCTTTGAAGGGCAGTTTGGTCCTCATGGAATCTATTCGGAAAGATTTGTGTCACTGCTGGATATTTCCGAAGAGGAAACCAGGCGGCGTTCGGCTCGTATGATGGGCCTCAGGTTCAGAAGAACAAAGATCTACTCTGGACAAAAGCATCCTCTGATAGTCAGGTGGCTGTGTCTGTGCCAGATACAGCCACCAGGGGGCAGGAGAGCCTCTGCAGACATATCGGGATGTTCTATTAAAGCTGCACTTCATTCAGTCTGATGGATCTGTGTCATTTTACTGCAGATCAGAGTTTAAAACAGTTAAAAGGAGCGTGCATATGTTCTAAAAATGACCCAAGCAAACAAAAAGCCTCCACTGGACTTTAAGTGTGAGTCAGCACGTCTGTAGGCCAGTATCAAACATGAGACTTTTTCACTCATTGACCTGCGGAGGGTTGTGTTGCATCACCAGGTGGCTGATGTTGAAGAGCTGAGGCCCCTAAGCATTAAAATAGCTTCAGTTAGTTTCATGTCACAGCAATGGGACTCATATCGTTTTAACTTGCACTTAAATGCAACACATGCATAGCACATCATTTATAAAAAAAGGAAAAGTAAGACTTGTTTTAGTTTCTCAATGTATTTATGTTTGTATAACTATTGTTGGCTAAATGTATGTCTATTAAAGAGGCCTTATGCTTTTTGATTTAGGTTTTTTTGCATGTAAATGGTCTGCAAAGTCTAAAATCCCTTTGTTCCCTCTAGAGGGAGTTTGGTGATGTAACTTCACTGGCATTAGAATATCCAGTTTTCAGAATGGTACATTTTCTGCTCAGAACTATTTAGAAGTTTCATGCTCTGCATGAAATAGTGACAGCTTTGATTGCATGTTTTTGCAACAGCAACAGGCGATTTCATTGCAAAGGAGGGTCAGCATTACTGAGAGTTGGATAGATTGATTCTAAAAGCACATCATTCTTTATTAAACTTCAACGTCATCTTTTCCTACTTGAGAAACAATCAATCTTGTTTTACTTCCTGACTCCTACAAACCTTTTCCACCAATCCGGGCCATGCATACTCATCTCATACTGCCTGTGCTGCAGCACCTCTTTTCACCCTCTGTCTGAAACCAGAGCCCAGTCTGTTGTGATTGGTTAGCTGGCCAGATCTGTTTTGATTGGTCAACAGCTTAGTGATGTCACATCCCTTAGCCTATCACTAACAATGTGTTGGAGCTCTAGCCAATAAAAGCTTGATTTTGACATAGTGGTGTCACTATGTTAAAGAAATAAAGAAAGGAGTTCAATGGAGGCGTTTCAGTCACGGGAGAGTGTGTGGGGGAGAAACTCCCTCTGGAGGGAACACAGGGATTTTAGCCTTTGCAGACCATTTACATGCACAGAAACATAACACTACAGGAAAGGAAAACCCCAAAAAAGTTGATTAATATATCATGCTGAACAGGACTGCATACTGTAATTATGATAATCATTGTAACTAGTTTCCCATGTTATTTAAGAGTCTGTTCACACTGATTAAGGCTTATTACAAAATAAACATTTTAAGGCGGTAAAATACAATTTCAAAAGGCAATACAAATATATTTTTGACCTGAGGATGGCACCAGAAGAAAATCAGCGGCTAACCACATTTCTGAGGATACATCTGTAAAAACAATATTTCCTAATACATGTAGTCAATGTTACAAATAATGCAACCACTTGTCAAAAGTCAGAAAAGGTCAGACTGCAAAACACACACACACACACCACACACACACACACACACACACACACAACACACACACACACACACACACACACACCACACACACACACACACACACACACACACCACAACACAAACCGCTCGTCTCACTCTCCTAAGGTCAAGAGGTTCCTGACTGTTTGTGATTGGCTTGGGTCAAAGGTCAATAAACTGTAGGCCATCAGTGCGGGGTCAAGAACAGGTGGGAGCCTGTGAGAGAGGAACAAGAACAAGTGTGAGGAGAGGAGAACCCACTGGAGAGTCAGTCTGACAAAGCCTCAGTCCTCAGAGCGCTGCTTCACCTCCGCGCTCCACTGGAGGACAGTCATCATCTCATAGGAGGAGGAGATCACTGATCCAACACCAGCTCAACCAGACATGTGCTTTTCTACAATCAGCTGATCTTATATAAGATTGTAGCTTTTCAGTGAACTAGTGCAAAGATAAAACGTTTTTTTTTTAAAAGAGAAAGCAGAAGCATTGCCATACTAGAACTCACATATACTTCTACACATGGGGAGACCCAGCAGTTAGGGTTATATAGCTACAAACCTAAACTGAAAAAGCTGAACTGTGACTTTAGTTAAATGTATTATGCACTGTTCGAAATGGGGGGGAGCCAGGGGGAGCTTGGCTCCCCTAAAGAGGGGGGAGCTCCCCTGAAGGCCGACTTTGAGATAAATAGGGGGAGCCCAAAAAAATTGTGCATATTTGTGTCGCAGATTAGAAATGTTGAGTTTCTGTAAATAAAAGTTCTTGAAATAAATAACAGTCATTGTTCATTACAGTTTCTGAATAGTTGTGAATATTTCTGGGTGTTGCCATCTGTACATGGCGGCGCTGAATTCTTTACGCTACTTACGTTGCTATGGTTACGGCGGCGATGCCGGCACGGTATCTGAAATGTTCATATTGATATTTTTTTTAACTCTGGCTTTGTAATAAAAATGACAAAACGAAAACAGCCAAGCCTCGCAGCTATTAGATTCACAAGCAAAGAAGCGAAGGAGTCTAAAATTGACAACTTAAACGGAACAACTTTTAGTTGGCCGGCTGTAAGCGGCGTTAGGGTCGAGTTTGACAGCTCCACACCGAGGGAGAGAACTGCCGATGCGGAGCCTGAAGAGGCTTCAACAACGGCCACAGCCGCCGGCGTAGTGACACCGTCTGTAGTAGTAGCAGAGTGTTTTTATAGCAATTGATCGAATCCGCGCTGCTGCGCCAGTCAACAGAGCGTGTGTGTGACATATTTTGTAGCAGGATGTGCACTGAAAAATAGGGCTCCCCCGAAAGCAAATGGGTAATTCGAACACTGGTATTATGTCAACAGAATTAACATAACTGTATGAGGTTGGTTGAAAGCAATAATATTAAGTTTAAATAAAGAATATTAGGTTCAACTTGATAGTATTGCAACCTTTTTGACCAAAAGAGCCATTTTTCCCCCTTTTCCACCAATTTGTTTTGTCTGGAGCCGCAAAACATATCTGATAGCTTATAAAGTTGTATATATTGTTACATCATAGACAAAAACTACAGTTTTTTTGCATTTATTATTTATTACATTATATAAAACTGTTAACCTCTAATAATAAACAAAGAACTCTTATAAGGAGAATTAAAAAAAATAGACAGGCCTACTTTCAAATAAATCAACACAGCACTTGGGGAGTCCTCTGCACATTTGAAGAAAATAAATATAATTAAAATGGGCCCACTTTGAAATAAATAAAACATATAGCTGCACCCTAAAAAGAGTTAAAGGTGGGGTAGGTAATTCACTTCAGAAACACTTCTTGTTATATTCCATGGAATGCTCTTAACATCCCGATAGCAATGAATATATTAAATGCTTTGACAATAAATACATAAAAAAACGTCATCTTTGGAAGCCGTGGCGCTGTAAAAAGCACGACCAATCATATTAGCCGGCTCGGCTAAAGTAACTGGATGGCCTACCTGCCTGTCAGCCTTCCATCTGTGCACAAACTTATCTCGTGCCCTCATTGGTCATGTGCGCATTCATGTGTGTTGGAGGAGGGGCTCTGTAAGGAAGTCTGAAGGAAGAGGCAGATTTTTTCCGGTTGTGTACTTTCAAATTCTAGCGCATTCAAGCTGCTTTCTCCAAAATTACCTACCCCACCTTTAAAACCTGTTAAGCCCCAAGCCTGTTTTTCAGATTTCAGGCTCGAAAATGACATTTCCAGAACAAATGACCATAACTTCACTTCTAAAAGGGGTAAATTAATCATCTTTTTTCTCAAAGTAATGATAAACCTTTGAGTTGGATGTAGAAAAGTCAGAATCAATATAGATGTTTTTTATTTTAAATAAAATTCAGATTGAACATGGTAAAAAACTGTAAATTCTAGTGTCCGTCCAAAAATTCTTTTTTACTTATAGTGAAAACTACCCTTGGATGATGGGTTAGTAGACTAAAAGCTTTAGGAATCCAAAGTACAACATATAATAAGTACCCTGTATCAAGATTGATGCAAAACAAGTGACATTTGACCTTTTTAGAGAGATTTAGCAAAAAAAACCCACTTCTGGGGTCATTTGGGTGGATTTTCCATATCTCTGGCCCTACCGTCAGAGCCAATGGAATCGAGGGAAAGTTCCACATACACACACAGGTTACCAAATAAGGTGTGATAGTGACGCGTAGAAAAACCGGAAGCTGCGCTAGCCTCTGGTGACTACCATTAGTAGCTCATTTTGATTCTCCGTTTTTTGCATAAAAATGGAATTATGGATTATCAATAGTTTTTTCAAAGTGACAGATACATTGGATTAACCTATGGATTAACCTTCAGCCGCGTTTTTTCTCGTTTTAATGCCATTGAACACAGTGGCGGGCCGTGCATTTCACACCTAGGCCTTCAATGATGTCCTACATAGTCCCACCTGAATTATTCCACCTCTTAATGCCATCATTATGACGCCATGGCTCTAGAAACTATATATTTAGACAGAAACGCACTATAACCGGGCGTTGCATCACCTTAACATAGTCAAGTACAACAGAGTTATATTAATATTTCCGAAGCATTTATAATCAATAAATCCACATTTAAAATTAAGAATGTTAAACTACCAGCTTTAACTACATCTCTACATCTCTTGCAGAAGCATCAAACATTTATTTTTTATATATTTGTAATTTTAATTACGTACATATTAATTCGTTTACTCACCAAAACAACTGATTATTTGAACACAAAATCCATCCTCCTTTCTTTCCTCAAGAAGACTTCAATAACTGGTGTACAGTTGATCTGTGCGTTTCAGTTCCACCAATAAGTCCTTTTCTATTGACATGAAGGCTAATGCTGAAAGCCGAGTCTGTCCAGTAGAATTTCTGGCATGAGTTTTAATTCGCTTTAAGGCGGAGAATGACCGCTCGACAGAAGCTGTGGACACAGGGATAGTCACTGTTCGCCTTGAAAATGGCGTTGTAATAATATCTGTGGCCAAATCGATCTCTTCTCCTCCTTCAGCCATTGTGGGTTGCAAAAAAAAAACAAAAACAAAACTAATCTACACAAATTAGCTCGTTTATTAGCTCTAGCTAATCTTTATTAACAATATCAGTTTGCTAGCTCTAGCTCTCTCTGTTAGCTCTGCCTCTCAATAGTGCTTATCCAATCAAAAGACGTGCACGTTCTAACGTTATCGTACATCTGCTAGCTGGCCTGTTGACGCCAACTCGAAATCTGATTGGTTAACGCCTGAGTTTTGTTTCCGTTCACTTTAAGGCACAGGCGCCCGCACTGTTGATTCTGAAGGCCTAAGGGCAGATTTCTTTGACCTGGCAACACATTATGGCTGAAATATGATTGGATTAAAGCTTTAACATAAAGGCCAGCCCTCCAAATCTCGTTCTGAGGCTGGAAGCAGCGCAATCAAGAGGAAAGCTATGAAATTAAGAGAATAGACTATGGGGAATAATTTAATACATATGTGTTGAAAAAATATATAAAAATTAAATTTATATTCTGATGATGTTTAGGCCAGCAGAGAAGGCCTTGCTGGCCCTGACGGCCCACCACTGATTGAACATGACTTTTGATCAGAATAACAGCTAAGGTGAGCATATCTCCGTTTTTTGCTACCTAAAGCTACGTCGTGTGTTGTCTGTATTTGCTTCCCCTGTCACGAGTTCTGATCGCTCAGTGATGATCCTTATATTTCTATAATCTGTGGAATCTCAGGATGTTAGCTAAACTTGTATGTGCAGATCCAATAAGTATATCGATCGGTATAGCTAGAGTTCTGTGCTAACAGCCTTAAGATTTTTTTGGCCCGTGGCTAATTCAGAGGCTCAGCGTTAGCTTTGAGGTTTTTTTTGAAAAAAAAAAAAAAAAAGATCAGCTAGCTGAGTTTCTTCCCGTTACATAAAACATTCATAGTTTATTAAATCTTAAGAAGCCCTCAGACACTTTTGCTTGCAGATGTTGTGATTTCGGCCCCTTCGGCGGGTCCGTGGGGCTAAAGAGACTGATTGAATTATGACTGAAGATCGTCAGCTGTCTTCCTCTTCCGTGTTTTTCCTCCAATACGTAAAGGCTGCAGCACCTTTGACAACTTCTCTCCACATATCAAACATACCGGTAAGCCAGCATCGTTTGCTGTGAAAGCATATAACTCTCTCCACGCAGAATTAAACCCTCTGTGTTCCTCCGATACTTTTCTTTTCTCTGATTTATCCATAGTTCGCTCATCGAGCCGGGGGTCAGGTTATTCGCCTGCAAGAAAAGGCGCTGGTGTGGGACCGTAGCAGGATATGACGCATATTTTAGTTGACCTAATTAAAACCGTTTTTTAATTTTTTTTACGTGTCACAGTATCACCGCAAAATACAAGATACGAAACATTTTCAACCGTGCAACAAAATATAAATAGTCCTACAAATATTTGTATTTTATTTCCTTCTTATTTTTGTTTAAGCTCAAGGGAGCCAGAGTAGAGGGCTTAAAGAGCCGCATGCGGCTCGAGAGCCGCGGGTTGCCGACCCCTGAACTAACCTAATACAGTTATGTGAACTCTGTTAATATAATACATTTAATTAAAGTAAACATTTCAGTGTTTTCAGTGCAGGGTTGGGAGGGTTACTTTAAAAATGTATTCTCCTCCAATAACCAATGCATGTAAATAATGTATTCAGTCACTTAATCTGAGTAACACAATATAAAAGTAATGTAACCTGATTACTTTCCGTTGCTTTTGGATGAACTAATAAAAATTGTGACCCGCTCTATCGAAATCAGTCGGAAGTCGCAACGGCTCATTTCAAAATAAACGTGGATTCGCGTAAAAAAATAGTTTTTCGGGGTTCGGGTGTTTTGTTTGATTTTAAATAAACAAAGTCTTGGCTTTCAGAATATGAAACTTTTATTTCCAAAATCACACGATAAATACATTTTTGAAGCTTGTAAAGGGAAGATGACAGGCACCTCTCACTCGCACCCTGCTCTTCCGCAGCGCCGCTCCCCCTCCCTCCGGCTGAAGTTATGAACATAAGGCGTATAGTAATCATAGATAACACGGCAGGGTCCGTTACAGTTTGTTTTCATCTGATTTCAAATAAACAAAGTCTTGGCTTTCAGAATATTAAACTTGTTTCGGCAAATTCAGATGATAAATACAACTTTGACGCTTGTAACGGCATAATTACAAGCGGAGAACAGAGTAACTTAAAGTGGAACTATTATGCTATATTGGAAAAATATATTGTAGGGCCATACCTATACAAAACATGTCTGTGAAGTTTTTTTGCTTAAAATACCAAACAGATCACCCATTGTAGCCATGCCTCATACTGCTCATACCCCTCTTTTGCAGCCCTGTTAGGATTTTGGGTTCTTAGCTTGAAAAAAAAGAGGAGGCGGAGCTAATGCCTAATCAGAATTCTACCGGAGATAAAGTTAAATTCTGCTGTGGTAAAACGCCATCCTGTTCTAAACCACATCAAGGATTATTTCTGAAACAGTATGGAGCTCAAATGCTTTTTCTCTTGCGGGTCTATCACAAGGTGAGTTCCTTTTTTTATTTCCTGCTTTTTAAACACATGTGCTCTTCAGTACAGGTTAGCTCTGACTGTTAGCGAGGCTTGCTAATGTAAACAAAGACAAGATTATTTGCAAAACACGTCAGGCATTGTTTCTGATAGCAACTTTCTGTGGGTCCGCCGCCGATTTGACGTCATATCGGCAGCAAATCTGTATCCGCTCGTTGTACCCCCGTTTTTAAAAGATTTGGGTACAGAGGAAAAGAGTAAGGGTTTTATTTTCTGACGCTGCGTGAGTTACCCGACACACCGGGGACACATATTTATGTATAAAAGACATCAAAAAGTGCATTTTGCATGATAGGTCCCCTTTAACGTCACAGCAGGCATAACAACAGCCGGTGTTTCTCGTGAATGTTTTCCCCGGGAAACAAACACAATACACACAAACGCAAAAATACACAAACACACACACACATACATACACACACACACTCGCGAGCTTCCCCCAGACCAGTAATCCAAACGAAAATATTTTCCTTTGATCATTTGCTCCGCTAATAATCAATCAGATCGATGGATTCCAGAGAAGAGGAAACTTTGAAGGCCTTTTTCTCAAAATGATGACTCGGTGACAGTCATTATATAATGTGATATATTTTGCTTAATATTTAGAGTACAAAAACAATCCTGATATCATTAGAAATCTTGGAATCTCCTCTTTCCAACAGTGTATACAACTCAAAATGTGTCTTTGGGTCAATGCAACTGATTTCGATAGAGCAGGTCACATATAATATAATAAAGATGTTTTTACCTAAGTGTAAGACAACAGAACAATGTAGCCTCAAATAAATGAAACCAAGATATGTGTATGAAAAATGATATATATATTTATTATTTATACAGTATATATATATACTTGTAGCTAGTTTACAGATGCTGTTTTAGTTGAACACATACACAGTATTTTTGTTCTGGCGTCCATCTACTGCATACAAATATATATTTAAAATAAAGAATGAAAGTAGCATAAATGAAATACACAACAAATAATAATATATTTATCCTTTAAATGTATTATACCATTGTTATCCTGCTACTGTTGTTATCACGATTTTTATTTTATTATATATTTATTTTATGTAATCTGATTACATAATTTTCTAATGTCAATGTAAGGTTATACAGTTACCAGTTTTTTGTATCCTGATTTTGTAATCCCGTTATATGTTACCTGTTACTCCCCAAGCCTGGCTACTACAAGCCTAAATATGCAAATAATCTTTATTACCTTTTTTGTGAGTAATGTAATACATCACAAAAGTTATTTGGAATCTGTTGACATAATACATTTAATTAAAGTCAACATTTTCATTTTTTTCCATGCAGACTCCCTGCCTGCTTCAGGAGTCTCGGCTCTGACCCGGTCAGACAGACCGAGTTGAGAGGCGGCCCCTAAGAGATCTGTGACTTTTCCTCTGTGCCTTTACAAAGATTTAGAAGATTTAAAGGTTTCTAGAGCTTGATGGGTATTTCAAAAATAGATCTCCCCCTGGAGATGAGTAGTAGGCAAGTCAGTTAGAAATCCAAGTAGTCACTGCTGAGACTTGAACTCTCTGTTTCATGACACCACCCTGATAAATACCAGCTACAACATCTGGTCTATGCATTAGGAAAATACCATTAGATAGATACATATATCTCAGTGTCAAAGTGATGTCAAAGCAAAAGTTTTGAAAGCAAAATGTAGCTGGTACCATGTTGTGACTCATATTTTGAAATGGCTAACAACTGTTAATGGTTTTGGTTTGATTCTGCCCATCATCACCATCCTAGTCTGGTTCCACGCCTATAAACTGATACTTTGTATGGCATCTGGATTCTTGTAGTATCATGAGATCAAAGGAAAATCCATCTTGTAAGGCTTCAATGAGTTTGTGTCCAGACCAATGGGACTTACCAATCAGCATGCTGTGAGAAGCAACCGACAGCTACACATTTTTGTACACAGAACGGATACTAAAGAGGTGGTTGTGCTGAAATAGCATCAGTTATTTACTTAATTGAAGGAAGAGCAAAGAACTGCATTGAACGCTTTTCTCAAAGGACAAATGTTATTTCCCTTGGCTCTACTATCTTCGGGCAAGAGCTTGATTGACAGATGGTTCATCCAATCACCATGTGAAGTTTCTTTTGAAAGACCCTGGCCTTTTTTCAATGAAGGATTCTTACATTTATCTCATAGCTGACTGGGTGATATTGCCATAAAATCATATGAGCACAGTCATGGCCAAGAGGATGAAGCCATTGGATTTGAACAACTCAATAATATTCCTCACAATTGCATCTGGTACACTTAATTATTATGATGCTACATACATGACCTGTTTGACAGTTTTTTTAGTCTCTTACTGAAGTTGGTATATGTTGTTGATTGTTATAATGTAACTGTTACAATCAGTGAATCTAATAGCAGCATCTGACCTAGATACAGACCAAGTTCTCCACACTTTCAGGGGTTGATGGAAGTGCAGATGACTATTAAGGCAGATGTGTTGTAATATCTTAACAAGGAGCACTACAATAAACCTATAATATATGAACATAACTTTATTAATACTGCACCAGGCCAGCCAATGTCAGAGCACGACCAATGTGATTACGATTCATAAAGAGGGGATCATGAAGTTCTGTATCAAATGTCAAAAGAGTCCATGAGGAACTTTTTCAATCAAAACCAAAAACGATTCCACTATGAAAGTCAAAACTAAATAATTTGTTTTTTCCTCTGAGGACCAACAATTACTCTACAAAATAAATAGTTGTTATTGATCAACTAACCCAGTGACAATGAAAATCAATGGGGCTAAACTTGGCTAAAAAGAAGATCAGAGGAGAACTTGTTAGACAAGAAAATAGCCATGCCTTCAGCCGTGGAGGACAATTTCCAAAGAGCCGGCAGTTAGAAAATGACAAGGTACAAGTATTCAAACACCTTTCAAAAATGAGGGTACACAAAGACATGTTCTGAAGGAAAAACTAAGTGTATTAAACTCTTTATCAATTCTGTATTGACTTTTGTTCCACAACTGCTTGTGCCATTTCTTAAAAATAACACATTTATGGTTCAGTGACATAGATTCTCGGTCCCAAAGATATCTTTCAAATATCAGGGATCCTGATGGTTTGTAACAGAAGAAAGGGTAACACTTTATATTAAGGTACACAAATTAACCATCAACTAGTTGTTAATTAACATGCATATTAGCAGTATATTGGCTCTTTATTAGTCATTATAAAACACTTATTAATGCCCTATTCTACATGACCGTATTCTACAATAACCCTCTAATTAGTGCTTATTTATTGCAAGTAAGGAAGTTGTTGTACATGAGTTTTGGTCTTAATATGCTCTGCTCAATATGGGCCTAATAAGGCAGTAGTACCACAAGAATAGTAATTCTCCCATAATAACACTTAACAAATATGATCTATTCTTATGTAACAAGACATGAAACTAAGTGTTAATGGTGTCTAAATAACTCAAAATTAGGTATTTATATCTAAGAACATGTTCCCTATTTTAAAGTGAAGTCTTGTTCATAACCAATAAGCTAGTAGTTTGACTCTAATGAGGTATTTCTATCTAAGAATATGTTCCCTATTTTAAAGTGGAGTCTTCTTCATAACCAATAAGCTAGTAGTTTGACTCTAATTAGGTATTTATATCTAAGAACATGTTCCCTATTTTAAAGTGGAGTCTTCTTCATAACCAATAAGCTAGTAGTTTGACTCTAATTAGGTATTTATATCTAAGAATATGTTCCCTATTTTAAAGTGAAGTCTTGTTCATAACCAATAAGCTAGTAGTTTGACTCTTGACCTGAACAGGTTCCCTATTCTAAAGTTGCCTCCTCTTCACACTTTGTAAATACATTATAGCAGTTTTTTTCCTTACTGATGGTATGTAATTTGGTTGTGTGTGTAGACGGTGGAAGCAGGGAGAGGCATATACGTGCCTTGATCTCTGCCGAGTCGACGCACAACTGTTGATTGGTGTCAGTGCCAAAACACTTTTTAGGAGCAATGCGCTCAAGGTATAGATGTGGCGCACACATCTTAATTCCTACTCTTTTCCCTCGCCCTATCCTAAGGGAGTGCATGTACGTAGACAAGTTGTGCCTCTCCACCTCTGTTCCTTACTTCTTACTTGCTACCCTTTTCCCTCAACCTATCCTAAGGGAGTGCATGTACGTAGACACGTTGTGCCTCTCCACCTCTGTTCCTTACTTCTTACTTGCTACCCTTTTCCCTCGCCCTATCCTAAGGGAGTGCATGTACGTAGACACGTTGTGCCTCTCCACCTCTGTTCCTTACTTCTTACTTGCTACCCTTTTCCCTCAACCTATCCTAAGGGAGTCCATGTATGTAGACACGTTAGTTTAGCTGCTATAGGCTTAGACTGTCGGGGGACACCTTATTTCTTCCTTCTGTCTGTCTGTACCTGTGTAATCTCATGTTCCGAATAACCCAGCTTCCCCCAAATTTCTTTTTGGTGTCTATCTACGCCAGGATCCTGAGTCGTGGCTGATCCTGTTGCTGCGGTCCTGTGTCCTGGATCCTCTATCCTGAGTTCTGGATTTGAGTCCTGGACTTCGAGTCGTGGCTGAACCTGTCTCTGCGGTCCTGCCTGACTCTCACCATACTACTTCCCTGATGGCTCCCACAGGATTGTTGACATCCTCGTGGATTCATCTTCTTATTATAGACACATGCATTTCCAAACATTTGGTCTACCTATGCTGTAAATGTATTATCTCTTCGATTTACACACGGCATCTATTGCACGTCTGTCCGTCCTGGGAGAGGGATCCCTCCTCTGTTGCTCTCCCTGAGGTTTCTCCCATTTTCCCCTTTAAACTGTGGGTTTTTCTCTGGAAGTTTTTCCTTGTACGATGTGAGGGTCTAAGGACAGAGGGTGTCGTATTGTCATACTGATATTCTGTACAAACTGTGAAGTCCAATGAGACAAATGTAACATTTGTGATATTGGGCTATATAAATAAACATTGATTGATTGATTGATAGCACACTATTTGCTTTTTATTAACCTCAACAGTACATGAACAAAGTAGGCTCACGTTGAAATATCTGTTTTATTAATGAACCACTAAAGAGACGTTCAGACACATACCAAAACATGTCAAGTTTCTCCAGGGCTGAGAACACATATGCAGCCTGTACTAGGGCTGCACGATATATCGTGTCGTGACGATAACCGCGATATGCGCATGCGCGATATTCACATCGCAGGACGTGACGATTTAAAAAAAAAAAAAATCTTAATATATATATATATATTTTTTAAATTTAAAAAAAAAATGTAAGTAGGCAAATTAACTCTAACACGTCATGTTACAAGTATTTTGCTGCTTGCTACAAAAGGAAAACTTGCGCGGCTCTCATGTCAGGGGTACTTAAGTGAGTGACATGCAGGCTCTGCATGCACAGCAAACCACCAATCACAATCAAATCTCCAAAGCAAACGGACCCGGTGATTAAAGGTAAAAACACTGAATAAAGTAGTTTCATGTGTTTCTCCAGGGCAGTTCAGCGCTGCTAACCGAGCTAGCTCAGCGTGTTGCTCTGATAACTTAAGATCCAGACGTCCGTGACTAAAATCCTTCATCCGGTTAAATATAGTTAAAAAAATACCAATTGTATAGCATTAAAGTTCAAGAAAGGATGGTTTGCGGGGAAAAAAACGGTCTTTTCTTCAATTCCTGTATGTTTTTATATCGCAATATATATCGCAGGGGGGGGAAAAAATCGCAATGTCAGTTTTTTTCAATATCGTGCAGCCCTAGCCTGTACTTTTTAATAAAACTGATTTTTAACAGAGTTTATCTATTTGTGATCATACTGTGTGACCTGCTTGTATGTACTTACACAATAGGTGTACTGTTCTCTCTATGTGTTGTACTGTCTCAGTGTGAACATAGATTAAACAGCCAGCCAAACTCTTTTGAGAGCCAGGGAATGAGCAGCCATGCTCTTTTATTGACTTATTTGCAGTCCACTGACATTCAAACGGAGTAAAACTATAAAAAAGAAGTTACAAACAGGGGCGGATCTAGACAAATATTCATGGGTTGGCAAGAGGGTGGCAGGAGATTTTGAGGGGTGGCACCCCCCAGTATATGCTGATTTAGTCGCAGTCAATCAATCAATGTTAACTTGGAAAGCCACAATATTAATATTTTAACTCAATAACATAGGTGACATTATTGTGGCACATCAGTAAAGCCTTACATATAAATATATAAGGTGGCAGACATAATTTAATGAATTTTAACTGATAAATAACTGAATGAGTTTGTTTCACTCTCAGACCAGCAGGGGTACCAAATCTATGCAGACTGCTGCAATAAGAACATTAATTAACTGTCTCATCGATGTTTGTCTGTATGAATATGATACTATTAACAATCATATTATTCCTATCAGCTGTCAATCACTGTTATGATTCACATATTCATTTATTATTGAATAAACTATATTTTTTGGAGGAGTTAATGATGAATGTTCCTCAAGATGCTTGCTCACCCTCCTTCAAATTTGAAAGACAAGTAATTACTATCATGTATCAAAATTCAAAAGATCCAAAGGAACAGTTCAGCGCCCCACAACTTTACTGCAAACAGCTACAACCTTGACTTTACATCAGAAGGAACAAACATTAAAGAAGTGACTAACTGCATCAGTTAGGATTAAAAAACGTGTATTCAGCTAAAACATATACATCGCTGCAGTTATTATCCAGTGGAAAGTCCTTACCTACTGGCCTAGTTAAATCAAAGTGGTTACTTTTTTTTGGCTGGGCAGTGTAGTTTTACACACCGTCTTATTTGACTTTCTCAGGACTTAAAACTGTTTTTTTGGGGGCAGATCCCACAAAGAAAAAAAATATATACACACATACAAAGTCATCAATGCTGAGTACAGCCAAACTTGACAGTCTCTTCTCTGTCATTGTAGACCGCAAATACCTCATTCCTTCAGTCTACTTGGATCCGAATGCTTCTCGTTTTGCGCCATCCCGTTCAAATGAAATCGCCGCCAATCCTATTATTTCCAAGCTCGCGCCAGGGCCGGGGGAGGGGTTACAAGACTCGCGTCTTGTGCTGCATTCACTTGCACTCGGACATTAGAGATTTTCTCTCATAAATGTCCGATGAGCCACAACTTTTCTTTCAAAACAAAGATGCCAACTGGGGTGGCAGCTGGGGTGGCAAGGCTATTTTTTAGGGTGGCAGCTGCCACCCCATGCCACCCGATAGATCCGCCCCTGGTTACAAGGCACTTAATGATCTCATACATGCAAGTGTAACATACACAGATTAACACATAGGACCGCTAAGTGTAAACAAGGTAAATATAGCTAATCCTAGCTGTGCAATAAGCATGTATACAGGCTAGTATGGCTAACGCTAGCATGTATGCTAACGCTAGCGTGAATGCTAACGCAAATGCTAGCGCGAATGCTAACGCATTTTCTCATTGAGTTTAAACATCTCCAAATGTCATCACATAAACACAATAGAGAGGCGAAGTCCCTCCCTTTCCGGGGGAGCTCCATGGGACCTTATTTCGGAAAAATTATGTATTGAAGTCAATGGGGAGAGAAAGATTATCTTTCGATTCCGTTTGAATTGTGCCACGAATTACACATATGATGTTTGTCAATTTAAAAGTTAATTTTGCAAGTCAAAAAAAAAAAATGTGTCGTAAAACTGTGAAGTAACACTTTTTTTTGTGTGAAACCGCTCAATGAACTACATCTCCCGTCTCGCACCACACACCAAGACGGCCGTCACGTTAGCACATTTCACTTCTTTCTTTCAGAATGAGGCGAAAAGTATTAAACGAGGTGAAAATCACTACACGTCTGGGCATGTTGAGAGCTGTAAATACACAAAAGGGGAGTTAGTCGGTTCCGTAAGAGCCAGCATGCAGGACCGGGATTCTGGGATTTGTAGTCTTTCTAGTTGCGTATTTTTCATAGTCTTATATTTCAACAGTTTTACGACAAACTGCCACTTTTTTTACATGGAAATTATTTTTTAAGATTGACAAACATCATATGTGTAATTTGTGGCACAATTAAAACGGGTTGGCACAATTCAAAGTTTTCTCTCCCCATTGACTTCAATACATAATTTTTCCGAAATAAGGTCCCATGGGTCGGAAGTAGATGGGCGGGACTTCGCCTCTCTATACATGTTACTAATCCTTACAGTGTAAGTGTAAGGCTTACACTTACACTTACGATCATTGCTTTGTGACGGACTTGACCCTTTTACTCTTCAGGTTGCATAGGGAAAATGTATAGTAGTCTACTGCCATGCTATTCAGTTCACTTTCTCCTACTTCCTGTACCCGGTTTCCTGTCTAACCTTCAGTATACATTTTACAAAAATATAAATGTGCAAATATGAAACATACAGGTCAATATCACCTTGCTATTGGTAGCTGAACTGTCAATACCCCAAAACATATTCTTAGATATAAATACCAAATTTTGAGTTATTTAGACACAATTAACACTTATAGTTTAATGTCTTGTTACATAAGAATAGATCATATTTGTTAAGTGTTATTATGGGAGAATTACTATTCTTGTGGTACTACTGCCTTATTAGGCCCATATTAGACCTGGAGCGCCTCTACGCCGGATATATCTGGCTTTGGGACCTGAAGGATTCACCGGAGAGGCTTGCTGTCTTTCTTCAGCCCTGCATCTCCGGGCCTCCCACCTCCAGTGCCCCGGGATCGGTGAGTGACGCCGCTTCACTTCATAACGGGAAGAGAACATCGTGGATGCTGTGCTGGCCTGGGGAAATGGCCACTATCGTGGCTCTGCTGTGCCTGTTGGCTGTCTTGGACGGTGAGAAGATTTCTAGTCATCCTGAGAAGTCTACTGGATTCAGGTCTGTTCTGCCGTCCGCGGTGAGCATCCCCTGCAAAGGATCGGGAGTGCTACACAAACAATTACCGGTTACCCTGTCACAGACAATCAGTTCGACAAAATATGTTTGTCTTTTTTGTTTGCCTGCGATGATGGTTCTTCAGGACTGCTTCTTAAGCTCTAATCACACTCTCGCAGACTTTTCCAGTGATTCTAAAGTAGATGACAATGTATGTGTGTCGTTTAAGAGGAAACGATGCCTGTTTTTTGTTGTTGTTATTACTGTCAGGAAATGTACAACCTAACCCTGGTCCACCCAGTAGTAGTAGTCAGATCGCTACTCCTGCTGATTTTAAAGCTAGGTCTGGGTTGGGTTTCATCCACTTGAATGTGCGCAGTCTGTTAGGTAAACTAGATTTTGTCCGCATTTGGGCAAGGTCGACTGACGCTGACGTTGACGTCATTGTTTTATCAGAAACATGGCTAAATAAATCTATATTGACCTCTGACATTGCCTTAAATGGTTATAATGTGTATCGTACCGACCGGCCTAATAAAGGTGGTGGCGTTGCCAATTATGTTAAGAATAAGTTCAGTATAACCACATTGGTTTCCAAATCTATCAGTAAGCAACTCGAATTTTTAGCCTTAAATATAGAAGTGGCAAAGGGTCAATTGGTCATGGTGGTGGGCTGTTACAGACCCCCCTCAGCTGTCAAGGACTCCTTGTTTTCACTAGCAAATCTTTTATCGCAACTAGACTACAAGGAAATAGTGCTACTTGGAGATTTTAACTGGGACTGGTTAACTGCAGTATCAGAGGATTTTAAAAACCTTTGTATCTCTTTGAATGTTACTCAGATTGTAGACAGTCCTACTCGCCCTAACATTAAGTCCCCAAATAAATCCTCCTTAATTGATCTCATTTTAACTGATGTTCCCTATAAATACTCATCTGTGGGAGTATTTGCGAATGATGTGAGTGACCACTGTGCTGTAGCCACAATTAGGAACACTAAGGTCCAAAAGGTTAAACCTCGTATTATCATTAAGAGAGACACAAAACATTTTGTGGAGCAGGGTTTTGTACATGATCTGTTTGGGTTTGATTGGGGAAAAATCGATCTGTGTGCTGATGTAGAAACTGCATGGTCTTATTTTTATCTTGGTTTTATGGAGATCATTGATAGACATGCACCCCTGCGTACATTTAGAGTAAAGGGACGAGACAATCCTTGGTTTTCTGCTGAACTGTCTAGTCTCCTGCATGAGAGAAACAAGGCCTGGGCAAAGGCTAGGAAATCAGGCTCAGAGGTAGAATGGCTGCGTTTTAGGCAGCTAACGAATAGCTTCACTTCACATGTCAAAAGTGCTAAGTCGAAGTACTATTTGTCAGTTACCACAGAAAACCTAAATAATCCTAGGAAATTTTGGAAAGCCATAAAATCGATATCCACCAGTGAGATCCGTAATGAGCTACCTCCTTGCCTTACCACAGCATCTGGCACTATATCGGACAGGGCTACTATGCTAAATTGCTTTAATAAGCATTTTGTGTCCTGCGGTACTATGTTTGATTCTGTGACTAACTCTGCTTCTGTGAACACCTCAATCCGTGACTCTGAACAATTTGGTTTGGAAAACCCTTTCAGTTTTACTCCTTTTACTGTTAATGTTGTTCATGAAGCATTATCTAAGTTAGATCCTAAGAAACCGGCTCGCCCGGACAACGTAGCACCTTTATTTTTAAAGATAGCTGCAGATTTTATTGCACCACCTCTTACTTCTCTTTTTAACCTCTCCCTCAGCACGAAAGCAATTCCAAAAATATGGAAGTCAGCTTATGTCTTGCCTTTACTAAAAGGAGGGGAGGCCACTATTTTAAATAACTACAGGCCAATCTCTAAATTGTCAGTTCTCGCGAAGGTGCTCGAACGCCTAGTGAGTGAAAAAGTAAAGGAGTTTTTATGTAAAAATGACATCCTGTCTAAATATCAGTCAGGTTTCAGAAAGAAACATAGCACCATCACTGCGACAATGAAAGTGGTGAATGACATTACGAGTATTTTAGATAATAAGCAGAGTTGTGCAGCTCTGTTTATTGATCTTTCCAAAGCGTTTGATACCGTCGATCATCGCATCTTAAAGCAGAGGCTACTCAGTATTGGCATATCCAGCCATGCAGTGGGGTGGTTTGTGAACTACCTCTCTGAAAGGTCCCAATGTGTTCACTTTGAGGGGCTCACTTCTGAGTGGTTGAACATTGCTAATGGTGTTCCCAAGGTTCTGTTTTAGGTCCACTTTTATTCTCCATCTATATAAACAGTTTAGGTGAAAATGTGGATGAAGCTACTTTACATTTTTATGCGGATGATACCGTGATGTATTGTGCAGGTCCCTCCATTAAGGAGGCTGTTGTTAAATTACAGGCTGTTTTTAATATTATTCAGACTCAGCTCTCTGAGCTTAAGCTTCTTTTAAATGTTGAGAAAACCAAGGTAATGCTCTTTTCAAAAGCTAAAAAGACTCCAGAGACTGCTTTGGATATTGTTACTATGCAAGGACAAGTACTCGAAGTGGTTACCTGTTATAAATACCTAGGTATCTGGCTTGATGATTCTCTTTTAAACTTCAGGTCATTAATCTGCTTAAAAAGCTGAGGGTTAGACTAGGTTTCTTTTTTAGAAACAAGTCCTGTTTCTCATTTGAAGCCAGGAAAAGGCTAGTCTCTGTGACCTTTTTACCTGTGCTGGACTATGGTGATTTGATATATATGAATGCACCTGCCCATTACCTGGAAAAGTTAGATGCCGCGTAGCACAGTGCTCTGAGATTTGTTACAAACTGTAAAGCACTTACTCATCACTGTACCCTGTATGCCAAGGCAGGTCTGCCTTCACTAACTGTACGTAGGCTCAGTCATTGGTACATGTTCATCTACAAAGCCATGTTGGGTAAACTACCTTCTTATATCTGCTCTCTGATCTCTCGACAAATTGAAAGTACTTATTGCCTGAGATCTCATGATGTGGTTTTATTAAATGTGCCAAGAGCTAGGACTGTCTTAGGGAAGAAAGCTTTTAGTTGTGCAGCTCCACTAACTTGGAACAGTCTGCAAAAATGTTTAAAACTGAGCACTTTGGTTACCCTGCATCATTTAAAAACTCGGCTGGGTGACATGCTGTTTGATACTCATGGTACCTGTCACTGTAAATAGAGTTTGTAAACTGTACCCTGTAATTTCTGTTATATGTCGTCCTTATTGTTGTTCTGTTGTTTTTATGTTACATGTGTAACCAATGTGCTGCAGGTCACCCTTGAAAAAGAGATCTTTTGATCTCAAGGGGCTTTCACCTGGTTAAATAAAGGCTACAACAAAATATTGAGCAGAGCATATTAGGACCAAAACTCATGTACAACAACTTCCTTACTTGCAATAAATAAGCACTAATTAGAGGGTTATTGAGGAAAAACTCAACTAATGGCCTATTACTTGTAGAATATGGTCATGTAGAATAAGGCATTAATAAGTGTTTTATAATGATTAATAAAGAGACGATATACTGCTAATATGCATGTTAATTAACAACTAGTTGATGGTTAATTTGTGTACCTTAATATAAAGTGTTACCGAAGAAAGAATTGAAAACAAATGCCTCAAAAGGAAAGCTCAAGGTTATTGGTTGTAACAATAGAGATGCATCCAGGTGCATTGCCTTTTCAGGGAACACCATTTTACTGTTTTATTTGACATGCTCTTCTGTTTATCTCCACCTACTGTTTTTCCATGCTAATAAACAACTATTCTTCTCTAGCTGTGACTAGAATTTAAAATTGGAAACCTATTCATGAAGCTTGCTGGAACAAAGAGTTCCCCCTTTATGGACACAATTTATCAATTTTAAATGAAGCTTTTGGCAAATAGGTGCTTTTTCAACACTTTCACATTCAAAATTCAAACTGAAATTGCATGTCAAAACTACGAATTCGCTTCTCCTCAATTGCCTTTTTGAGATGTTACTCAGTGCTTAAAACTGCCCATAAAAGCGAGGATAATTCATCAAAATGATGAAACAATACTATAAGCTGTCCTTTCCAACTAATGTGGTTGATCCACATTTACTAATGAACATATTTAGTATTTAAGGCTTCAAAATGTATCAATAAATTAAAAGGGAAAATATAGAATGTACACCCTCATAGGCCTACTGTATATTATCGTGTTTGTCAGTTGACTCTGAGGGAGAGATACGCAAACACACACACACACACACACACACACACACACACAGACACACACACACACACACACACACAGAAGTCGGTCAATATCCTATGATGGTCTGAATACTGTTGACTGGTTCCTTTGACGCCATTACCATAAATTAAACAAGATTAAACATAAGATATGGTTTCATCATGTTTCCTATTTTGATTGTAAGTAAGCAGCGTAGCTAACACCCCAGAGATGAAAGACATGAATACATGACCTGAAATAGGTGTTGCATTACTGCAGGCTGGAGTGGGAGCTGTGTGTCTGAAGAGACCCCCTGCAGCCCCAACCAATAACACCCCCCACCATGCTGTCAAAGGGATGGAAGGATGGAGGCATCGAGGGAAGAGTATTGGAAGTGAGGAGTAAGAGACTACTATATCTGAAGATAGAGATGTACAGACTCCCAAGCTGTTTTTGTGAGGAGCAGAATATGTTTGATGTGTGTGTGTGTGTGTGTGTGTGTGTGTGTGTGTGTGTGTGTGTGTGTGTGTGTGTGTGTGTGTGATGTCCTCCTTTAATCTCTGTCAGCATGCTAGGCCTTCAGAGAGAGTCAGGCTGTCAACATGAGCTCATGGTGTCTGCCTTAGATTTGTGTGTGTGTGCAGATATTCTCATTTCTATGCAGTTCGACAATACACCCCCTCCTCATCAGGCACGTGCAGAGGATGTTAGAGGAGCAGGGGCCCAAATTATTGAAGGGGCAAGCTGGCAATTTTTGTTACTTTTAAATAAATATATGCCTGGGATAACTACTCATGTGATAGTCTTAAAGGTCACCTATTATGCAAAATACACTTTTTCATGTCTTTTCTACATAAACATGTGTCCCCTCTGTGTAAAGAGATTCTGAAAGTTTCAGGAAAAAAGATTCTCTCTCTTTTTGCCTTATCCTTTTGTATAAAAACCTGTCTGAAAATGAGTTGATCAGATTTTGGCTATATTTTATGAGGTCATAACGATTTTTTGGCTTGTGTAATCATTAGCCAATAACCAACCAAGGTAACCCCCCCCCCCCCCCCCCACCTTATCACCTGAATCTCCTCCTAGAGCACCACTGTGTTCTTTTTAACCAAATATCTCCCAGAGGGGCGTGGGGAGTGGCTCCTTATTTTCATCTCAAGTAACAGACAGAGAATCAGCACTTTTGAAACAGGGCTGAAACAGAGGGGATTATGGGATGCTTCAATTATCTGTTAGGTATTTCGAGCCAAACACTTCAGAGACATGTTTTGTATATATCTGAGACCTATAATATATTGATGAAAAACAGTATAATAGGGGATATTAAAATGTAAATATTCAAACAATGACAGTGACTT
Organism: Dissostichus eleginoides; assembly: GCA_031216635.1. Taxonomy (NCBI): domain Eukaryota; kingdom Metazoa; phylum Chordata; class Actinopteri; order Perciformes; family Nototheniidae; genus Dissostichus; species Dissostichus eleginoides. The sequence goes on along the minus strand of CM062268.1, from coordinate 8,812,589 downwards.
AATGATACATGCGAAGAAATTAAGTATATTTCGGTAAATGTTAACTAGCCCAATCCTTACCCACCTCTCTGACTGACAGAATCCCAGTGCTGCCGATAAAGATTCCCTTCCTGTCCCGCCTCCATGTTTATCTTACCACCTTCTCCATAAAGGCATCAGGAACAATGCTTCAGGCGGGCAATGAGAAGATGCTGATATTGTACGGTTAAGATACTTTGAGCCAAATAATTAGTTTAATATTATTCAAATATCCTATCATACAAAGGCACACAATAATAGAAAGCAACACATAAGCTTTAGATAAGGTGTATTATAAAAAACTGAAACGTTGACTTTAATTTAAATGTATAAAGTCAACAAATTTCACATAACTATCAGGTTATTTGAAAGCAATAATATTAAGTTGAACCTAATATTTTTTTATTCAAACTTAATCTTATTGCTTTCAACTTACCTAATACAGTTATGTGAAATCTCTTGACATTATACACTTAAATTAAAGTCAACGTCTCAGTTTTTACAGTGCAGGTTTATTTTTTCGTTTTGTTTTATGTAGGATAATGTTATGGATTTGTAAAAGAAAATTTAAAAAGGGAGTTTCCCTAATAGGAGGGCAACAGGGCAGGTGCCCGAGCCCCTTTTGAGGTCTATCTGAGAACGTGCCTGCTCATATATTTCCCTCTCCTCCCCCCCCCGTCCGTCCGTCCGTCCGTCTGTTCTCAGAACAAGGCCTGGGCATAAAGGACACATTTGTTCTCGACCCTGTGCCATGCTTCTCCTCGCCATTGTTCTGCAAGCCTACTGTTAATATCCGTTGCAAATCTGCTTACTTTCAGATTCCATCAATACGGGTGGGGCGGACAAAGAGAGGACTATATGGCCCGTTCAAGGCCCGGAGAAAGGATGCAAACAGAGGTTGTCAGTGTGTTTCTGGGCTCTGGGAGGCCGCTGACAATGGCTGCAGTGTCAGGCAGCGTGGTGATTGATCAGTCTGATGTTGTGCTGCGTGGGATTGATGTCGCAGACAGAATTAAACAAACAAAGCTTTAGAGGAAGTGGCATGATTTAGTTGATGGGATTAAGAAAGGGTGAGTATGAGCAAAGTGGATGTGGTGATTCTTCATGTCTTTCCTGTGGTCCACAAATTATTTCACACTGTGTCATTGTCAGTGGAAAAAAAAGAGTCGCTTACAGTGAGATAGATTTATTTTCTTATAATTACCACCAGGTACAAAGCTTCTGATGCATATTAAAGACTTTGTTTTGAAGAATTTCTTAAAGACAAATCTGGTTTTGGCACAAAAACATTCACGTTTGGTGAAGTTGAATTTCACATGTTGATGCAAGTAAAGCTATTTGTTAAACTTGAATAGCAGCAAAAAAGGTTGATCAAGTACACAAATAGTTGTATAACAGGCACCTTTGCCATTTATCAAGGGACCAGCATGTCATTTAAGATGTACTACTACTTTGGAGGTGAAAAATGGCGGTTTATGTTACAGCTGATGATGCTACAGATCACTGATGTTCCCTAAATGTCTCATATGTGGTAGCGATAGACGATTGCTGAGTCCAAGGAATCAACATTTATCATTTATTTCACAGCCATGCCGACACAAAATTGCTTTGCATTTCCATCATTTTTTGCTAACATAGTTGTTATTCGTTGTTGTCACTTTAGCTTCAGTTGCTTTGCGTGATTGGTTGTAGTGATTATATGTATGTTCGGAGTTAAACGTGGCAACATTTTATTTCTTATAGGTGCTGTTATCAATGCTATGTGAAACTTGCTTTGGTTTGATATCAGATAATGTTTTGGCTTAAAAAAACACGTTTGTTGTGTTACTTCATTTTCAGATGTAAATCAGTAAACATTGACTTTTGGGGTAAAATGTGCAAAAATATTTGTTTTCAGTTCCAGCCAATCTATTTCAGGATAAAGCATCACATGTAATTGAATTTCTCTGTACCGCAAAATCAATTAAATCTGGGTAATAAAGCCATCACAAAAAAAATAAGCCACACAATAAAATGTGATGTGCAAACTTCACAAGAAATGTTCAAGTTTAATGTTTGCACACCAATGAAATGATATAATGCTGCTCTGTTTGTTCACTGGTACGGTGGCCGACAGGTGCAAACACGTTACAGCGGCCGAAAACCCTTATATGAGCAGCGCTGCACTTTCAAAACACATGCAAATGAAGAAACATCTTCGCCAACTTGACGAATCATGCACAGCGTTTACTTTAAAAGTGCTGCATAAAGAAAATATTCCAAATACAAAAACCTGCAAATAAAAAAACGCTGCAAGAATCTCAAAACACAACAGAAATGGGGACACTAAAAAGTGATGCACACAGCTGGGACCGGAGCGCTTGTTGATTTTCGGGGATTACAAAGTTGGCCAACTGTTAATGGAAACGTACATAAAGTCAATGTTTTATTGGCTTATTTTAACAATGTGATCGCCTGATTCCTTCCAATATTATAGCTGATCTACTGTGAGCTAGCTAGCTAACCTAGCTAACCTAGCTAACCTAGTTATATCAAATATACTGACAAACACTTACAATTATGAAACAGACTTACTATACCAACAGTCACATTTCTGTCATGTGAAGTATTTTCATCGGAGGAAAATCCCATGAGATGTGTCTCTTATATTTCTCAAATGTAACAACACTTTTATCTTTTTTCAAAGCCTGACATCACAGCAGTTCATCAACATTACATCACTCTTCTCTAACCTTTATCTCTTTATTTTTTTTATATAACTGTTCTATGAAGACTTTAGATGGATGAGCTGATCTGTGTTGTCCACTGATGTTAGTTCTGTTCTACTGACAGATATGTCTCAGTTGATAATGCTTTCATGCTTCTACATGTTTCTATCTCATGTGCACATGGTAAACAGCTTGCAAGGCACGAAAAGGACTATTACTGGACTTGAATACTACGTAGTACCTCTGGAAAACGTGGACGAGAATAAAACAATAATTTTCTTATTTGTTCTGATAAGACTTACTGTAAATGTTTATTTCATACACTGACTGAAAGCCAAGCCCTGACCTATCTGATCTTCTATTCAGCGACATCATTCCATTAAGAACTTAGAAAGATCTCTTCAGATACTTCAAAGTGAATGAAGTCATATGAGACACTAAGTAGTGACTGGCAAGTGTATTTCTTTGAAGTATATTTGATGCATATGTATTTACATCTGCCACAGGGTTATGTTTTTAGCCCAATGCTCACATTTGTAAACATTATGCTGAGAGAGGGAATCTGTACAGCATTCGATTTGAGTCGGAATAATTTGAAAAACTTGCCTGGAAAATTCACAGAACTTCCCGGAATCAGCTATCAGCATGTTGTCTAAATGCAAGAAATAAAATACAAAACATTTTTGTTGTTGCTTCCATTTTATTCCCATAAAAAGTTACGCACCACTATAATAGAAAGAACAGCAGTACACAAGTTGATTTAATGTGACACAAATAATGCAGAATAGCTAAAAATGTTATGTTATGAAACTGGGAACTCGGATATTCCCACTTCAAAATACAACTGGAATGCGCAATTAGAGCCACACTTTTCACTTACATCAGTAATGTGATATATTGTCTATATACGAATATATAATATACAGTAGTTGCTTTACAATACTGTAGTTGTCCCCTGTAGATACTACAAACAAATGCAAACCATAAAAATATTTGCACTGGACATAAAAAAAGTTCCTGAATGTTATCCAGACTTTTGCAAGATTATTCAGAAAATATATTAAACCAGACAGAATCCAATTTTATTACCACACTACCATGCTGGGTGGTGTTTACTGACGTCACCTCACAGCGAATTCATTTATATCTGCCATTGGGCAGAGCTGTCTGAAGCTCTAAATCAGTAGAATCGTTTATTCTTTTGTTCTTGCTTAAGCATGTTGTGGATGCTTTGCAGGGTAGTGAGACCTGGCACTGCTGCTTCAGAACAATGAATCCATCTCCATGTGTCTGCTGTGTGTGTAATGAGGGAAGTTCTCCCCGGTGATGAACCCTCATCCATTTAATTTTAGACACTCTTTGTGTCTGCTGCCCCGCCTCGCCGACAATCTCCTGTGGTTAATGAAAACATAACAGACTGTTTCGCTGGTCTGGGCAAGAACCCCATCATCTCTCAGTCATACCAGCCAAAGCTACTGCAGCCCACCCCCTTCGCTCTCACCCAAACCGTCTCTCTGTCTCCCCATTTGCTTCATTTACAATGCTCCCCTGTCACCCCCTTGGCCCTCTACATTTCTGAAAGTCAGCCAACCCATTCTGCTCTCTGTCTCTATATCCTCTGGGCTTCTTCTCTTTTCCCCATCACTCCTTCGCCTCCATTTGCTTGTCTTCCAGTTTCTCACCCCCCCTCATCCCTCATCCCATAAAAATCTGTCCCCACCAAAGCCGCAATTTGTCTTTAATTTGTGCCCCTCTAACCTTACTACTCCCGATGTCCAGCAACCCTAATGCCTCCCCTCTCCGCTTACATGTCAATTTATAGCTGGGCTCGCCTCTGTTTTTCCCTCTCCCCCCCCCCCCCATTCTCCTGTATTTTCTGCTCTTCTGTATGCAGAAATAGTGGCTCAGTCCATTTTACCCAACAGCCCAGTCAGGGGGAGGCTGCCTAGTCCGTCTGAATGCAGCCTGGGAGACATGAAGCCCTGCCAGCTTCCGATGTCATTACTGGAACACAACACAGTCAGACAGGCAGACGCGAACACACACACCAACATGCCATGCACATTTCTGCACACACGCAAGAAACTGCACATAGGCCAACACATACACACACATAGGCATGTAGGGAAAGAGTGACCCGCTAGTACAGGGCTAACAGTTTGATATTAACGGGATTTTTTTTAACTTAAAATCTTGATTTAGAATTTCATTTGGTGTAACATTAAAACAATATTTTTAGGGTTAGGGTTCTGTTCAACCTTTAGAATAAGTTATTCACCTATGTAAACTAATTCACACTGGACAACACATTGGCAGCTTGCGGTCTTCAGAAATCATTTTGGCATTTGGAATATTAAATACGCTTACCGCCAGCAAATTTGATAAGGAAACACTAATACATATTGCTATATTGCTATATTGCTATAAATGATGTTATATATGATATAAATTAATGGATTCTGTTAAATGATAAGTATCAACAACAGTTTCATTATACAATATGATACTATATACTTTATTGTCTATAACTATTTCATAAAAATCATACATACTAGTACACAATAAAATACAAAAACATAGCATTACATTACTTAACATTATTGTTATTGTTAAATAACTGGCTATAGGTAGCACTTTTAAGAAATGTTACTATCTTTGTAAGTTTTGACAATGACTGAGCAGATGTCATATTTAAGAAAGTTTTTAATCCTACCTCCACCCCTCATCCTCTTTTCTTCTCACACAAGTTCACAAGAATTTCTCAGAACAGTCTCCGCAGACACATCATGCTTGAGTTGATGTGATTAGTTTTAAGGCTTATAGGATAAAGATGAAAGGATACAGATGGAAGCCCTCTGTTGGCTTTTCCCACTGACAGTTGAATAGGCACTCTGTGGCTTTGAGAGAACCGAACACTCAATTTGCTGTGGCAGGCTTAGATATGACTTACAATGGCCACCTCACAGGGAGGTGCAGATATACAGTGATCAATGTGTTGGTCGAGAGAACTCACCAACTGATGATTGAAAAAGCGGTTGTATTTTTGGGTAATAAGAACACAGAAAGAGGGAAACGTTGTCAACTAAAATGATTTGTGGTGTACCACAGGGCTCAGTTCTTGGTATGTTGCTTTTCTTATCATGCAGTTATCTGCAGTAATCTGACGATCCAAACACCCAATACAAACCAAACTAATACTAAACCTTTGCAAATTCAGATGATGCAAATCGTGATTTAAAAAAAAATAGTTTGATGGACTATAGCACTATTAAGGACCAGAAAAAGAGGACCAGGCATGTTTGTTCTATCCAGAGCTTCCAAGAGTTTATTTGCTCAGACTGATCGCTCTGAAGTGCAACATTCTTCAGGAAAATTGCAAATTAGGTATGGAACCTTTGTATTAAAAGTGCAAGTAATACAATGTTAATTATTTTACAAACTTTTGCTATAAAATGCTGATGATATACCATGCTGACATCTTAGATGTTGATTTTTTATGTGTTTTAATTTGTTTTAATTCGTAAAACTTCTGTTCTAAATGTATTTGAAGCCATGAAGGTTTTTTATGTATATTTGGACTTTAGACTTAAAATGATACTGTATGTTGCAATAAAACCTGCATTAACTAATTAGTTTGGATACTTTGGGGCAGTGAACTGAGCAGTAAGCGTGCACTGAATAAGACTCTATGGGACACAATATTTATAGCAAAATAAATGATTGTCTTGTTATCGTGTGAGGAAAGGTTTTTTCAGATCATGTATAGGTTTAATAGAAGTGGAACACAAATGTAGCCTCAGGGGGACCCCACAGACTCATACTTTCTAAATTATGTTTTCCCTTAGCAACAAAAATATCCCTTCCCTCATAGTATAAAATAAGCCATTTCAAAGCAGTTCCAGAAATTGAATCCAGTGTAATAGTTTATTTAAAAGTATACTGTGGTGGATGATATCAAAGGCTGACCTTAAATCTAAAAGCACTAAAATTGATTTAAAATTGATTTGAAAACAGCTTAAAGTTAGGCATAATTAAGCTTTGAGTGACAGGTAGGTGTGTCCAAGGTTGTAGCTGCTAGCTGCCTGTAGACACGCCTCAGTTCCACTGACAATCCAACTCTTTGTCCAGTTTAGGATTAGCAGAACTGGATACACGCCTGATGGTGACTGCTGGAGCCGCCCACTTTAAACTTCACAACGGCTCTTCAGAAACCTATGGGTGACCTCACTACAGCTTTACAACAGATATTACTACAAGCTACAACTTATACATTGCACAGGTCATTTTATCCATCATTAACTTAAAAACATTCAAGTGCAGCTTTAAAAATATTAGTATATATACGTTAATATGTTCAAACCAAATAATAAGCCGCTGTATTATGGTTTGAATGGATTATTTGCCAATTTACAGTAGTCTGAGACAAAGAGTGTGAAACACACACACAAACAGACACACACACATCATTTCACAACATTTTACATACACATGCTGTTATTTTCATTACATAAATATTATTTTGGTTTGGTTCATGCTATTCATCCTTTTCTTGATTTTAAATGACATAATATTGTTAACATTATGGATTTATATTTTTAAATGATGGATTGTTGTAGTACAATGTGCTTTGGCAATACTGTTTTTTTTTTATACGGTCATGCCATTAAAGTTTCTTTGAATTTGAATTGTAGTTAATGTAGCAACATTGAGAAGTGGGCGGGAAAAGAGCAACAGGATGAAAAGGACTGAGGATCCGGGAGTGAAAGAGAAAGAGAAGGAGGAGTTCAATGTCAGGGAAAAGAGAGAGATGGTTGGGAGTGGTTTGGGGTTGGTGGGGTTAGTGCAGTGGAGTCAAGCTGCCGTCTGGCCTAATGTACCCGCAGTGTGATTGGCTGGGATTACCGGCCTGCATACCTGATACCGGGCTCTGCTCTAATCGTCCTTTTCCTGTAGCTGGGCTCGGACAACGCTCCTTTCTCCTTTTATCTCGCCCTGCTCTGCTCCCTGCTCAGATCAGGTTGCTGAAAGAAAAACGCCGCCCGGCATCAACTCACCGTTTCTTTGCCCCTTTACAAGCCTCTCTCTCTTTTTTTATCCCTCTGTTCTGTCTCTGTTGTGATGGCTAGAACCTGTTTCTCTCCATTCAGAAAAAATCCTCCTGTACTTCCACATTGGAAGCTTACACAAGATGGCTGCCAACATCGAGACAGAGAGCAAAGGCCGTTTAGCAACTTGTTTCAAAGGAGATTATAGTTTCTGTGACCAAAAACACATACAGTTAAACATTATTATCTGAATGTTCAAAACTAAACCAACATGAAGACAATGACAGTCAAAATGGGTTTAGAGACCTAATGCTGATATCTGTTAAGTGCTAGCTGTTTCAAGACCCTTGTTTTTGCTGTTTGACATCTTACAGTTTATTTTGGTCTCAATGGCCTTATCAACCTAATTTCCGACTATATACAGCAGGCATACATTTAAAGCTTTGATATTTCCAACACTAAACAGCAGACAGACAATGTTAGCTTACAGCTAGTGAACATATTGGAACAGTGAGCCTAATGCTGAGTATGAGATTACTCTGGAGTTGGTGTAAACTAATGCAGAGTTAAAACGAAGGTGTATATCAGACTAACATTTGTTGTGGCCAAGAACACGACTTCCAATAATATGCTGGGTGTCTAAATATTCAATTTTTTTTGGCACTTGCATGACTTTAATGTGATACTATATCAACAAACACAAAAACCAATCAATCCTAATTTTAGTTTTTCTGTACAACAAATCCTCATTGATTGTCATTGCTATCTGAATTGAGCAACTTTTCAATATTGTAAATGTTCTCCGAAAAGACTCATATGCCCTGCCCAATACAGAAATATCACTTTTAAGCAACTAAAAGTAAATTAGATAAGGGAAATAATGTGGTCATGGTTTTACACTTAACTTGCTGTTACAAGTTTTGATACTGTATCGCTCGAAGACCCAGGAATTAGTCAAAAAGAAGCCACTGAAATGCCATCCCTGCCTAAAAAATCTGTCATACTGTTAAATAAACAGAGAACTGTACAACATTATTTGAGTTCCATGTGGGGTACCCCAGGGCTCAGTCATGGGTTCACTTCTTTTCCTGGGTTAACGTGTGTAAGTAATATACTTTTTTACACCCAGCCTCTCAGATAATTTTCGTAACAATGCCTGAACACATAATAATGCCAGAAAACAGTCATTATATATATAGTCAAAAATAGTTTGTTTGAATTAATAGTCAAAACTCTAGTTTTTCTCTGTGTATTTGGAACTGTATCCAATCCCGTCTTATGTATCGTTGACCTACATTGTCCTGTACTGGCCACCCCCTCCTGTGTTAAAGCAGAGGAGACACAGAGCCTTGCAGGGGCCAGGTGTTGCTGTGTGTGGATTCTCAGTGTCGCTGTGCACATTGAGAGGACAAAGACAGTATTGAAGAGGCAGGCATGGAATAGAGAGCAGCACAGGATACTCTTACAGACCGGCCAGTGTTTGTGCCAAGTCCTCCCTTCATACACACAACAGACACTGTGTTCAGTTTCTCCCCACTCCCAGCTTTGTCCTGTCTGGCTCTCTTTTTCTCCCTCCCATTCCCTCTACCTCTTCACCTCCTTTTTTGTTTAAAGCAGGTTGGCTTGCATTGAAGTCAGCATCTTGGGCGTAGATGAGAGGCCCAGATAGCAGAGGGTCTGAGAACAGACTTCTGCAACCTAGACTGTTCTCTCAACCTCCAGGACCAGAACTTGAAAGAAACTTAGTCTAGTTGCACTTAAAACTGCATGACAATGGGCAATAAGGAGAGGTCAACGAACATAACTGAGTATGGTACTTCAAGATTAGAGTGGTCACATTTTCATCGTTTTTTTTGTAAAACAACCATGAAAAGATCAGATCTTGTTACATTCTACACTGGTGAAAGTATCAAATTTGTGCTGATAGCATTAGGGTGGAATCAAACACCTGAATACTCAACGGGCCAAAGTAAAGTAAAAAAAATGGTTACAGATTCCTTGGAAGCTTTGGCACTTTGCCATGACACACTTAGTTTAGCCTGACAAACTGGCTAATAAGGCTTATCAGGTTAACTTGTTATTAATGGGCTTAATAATAATTCTAGATCTGTTTTATTTAAGAATAACTTTTGTGGTTCCTATTAAGCTCATTAGGAAAACCACCACTCCAATGCACAGTTAGACAATTTAAGCAAGTGGTACGTGTCTTCTGTGATGTATAGGCTAAAAGAAATAAGTAAAAAAAGAACTAAAAGGGATAAAATATGGCAAACACATCAAAGAAACTCACAAATAGCAGTGTTTAAATATTTATGTTAAAGATTTTTTTATTGTAAAAGTGACTTTCTATTAAGTTTAAAAGACAGAATTCTGATTTTTTTCTAGGAACTGAATTTTTTATTTGACTTTAGATCAGATCTCAAAAGTAATTTCACTTGTTGCCCTACTCCTCTTCCATACATTCCAGATTACTGCTTTGAATGTATTGAAATTATACTAGACTTTTGAAAATTGTAAGTGAATTTGAAATGGAAGAAAATAAAGACAATGACTTGTTTTGGCACTGTCTTTGAGGTATCCAGTAGTTCTCCCTGACAAAGCCTGATAACATAACAGACTTTAGTCCCACTAACAAACGCTCTGATTGGTTGAGTTGTTCTTCCAATCTCGGACGAGCTGCTGGCTGCTGACAAGAGTGACACCAAACCTCCAAATGCTAGAGTGAATTTAAAAAGCAACCACAACAACTACTGTGTGTGAGCTCTGTTGTGTGCCCAGCCGGTTAACCTGTTGAACAAGTCAGGTTAAGTTGAGGGAGTTAGGTAGGTTCCATTATGCAGTGCAAGACATTAACCCTTACAACAATATGTTGTATAATCAATACAATTAAATTGGCTTATGAAATATTGTGGATTATTTTGTGGATTATTTTGGTTTGTGTGCCTGTTTGTGAGTTTGCGTCTTCCTCTGTCTGTCTCTACAGGGTGTGATCTGGCCTTTGGATGAAAACTGAGAAAGATGACACTGATGTGATAATGAGAACCTAACCCTGTAGCTGTGAGACAAGAGGAAAAAAAAGTCACAGCCCTTGTAAACTGCTGTGTCATCAGCAAACAGTCGTGGTGCACACGATTTGCTCTCTCTAAATCTGTTAAATTGTTTAATTAGCTGAGCTCTTCAAGGCAGTCTGTCACACCTATAAATCTCACACTTTGTGCTTCCCCCTTAATTATTTCACTAACCTCAGTTTTCTTTTACCATCTTAAAGCAAGTTGCACAAAGACGCTCCAATGTACTGCAATGTTAAATAGTCAGCCTTTTAGCTGATAGTCAACGGGCTAATGAACTTGCCATGTAATATAATTGTTTTCTTCAATTTAAATACTATATTTATTTAATAATATTATTATTATTATTATTATTATTATAATTATTTATTATTATTATTATTATTATTATTATATCTCCTGACAAAAGGGCTTTTCTGATGTACAGAATATGGATTTATCTCTTGTACTGCACCAAGCTCTATATCTTCTATCTATACTTTGTCTAATGAGAGCCTTTCATCATCACACTAAAAGTGCAAATGTTCTGTAAAAATGTATAAAAAGATTAGCCTAAGAGAAAGAAAGGCCAAATTAAAAAATAACTAATAATTGATGGCATTTATTACACTCCTTATGAAATAAAAAGAAATAGTGAAAAAGTAGAAATAATACCTAAAATATAAAATAATGGCAATAATTAGATTTAGGCTGCACTGACAAACTGTAAAAGTTGCATCCCTGAAACACTGAAACAATGCAGTGGAGAAGCTCTGTTCATAAAACAGCAGATCAGCGTACATAGTCCCTCCCTAAAGCCGCTTTATGAAGTGATAAAATCCAAATCTGCGTAAAGCTTTTCTGGCAGAGTTTGGCAGAGCATCAGGACGTGCTGGGTGGCACATCACCTGCACCCATCTGAAGTCTGGCTTTGTCCTGTGTGGGGATCTGTTTCCATTTAAGTTATTTCAATAAAAAGTGGGGGGAAAAAAGACAATGAGTGTCCGTTATATCATGTACACTCTCAAACACACACACGGTAAATAGTGTGAGTTACAGTATCTATATGGATGGTTCCGCTTTGGATGAATAGATGTTGCTTGCAGCAAATATGGCAGACAATGAGGTGAATAATGCTGGATTTGGGTGGAAGTGAGTGAGGCGAGATAGACAGGGTGTGGAATGATAATATGTGTGTGTGTGTGTGTGTGTGTGTGTGTGTGTGTGTGTGTGTGTGTGTGTGTGTGTTTGAGCACTTGCACAAACGTACACGTGTGTGCGTTGCACCTATTGCATCTGCTCGACTGCGTTTGTGTCTGTTGCACGTTCACTGTGTGTGGAAGCGGGTGTCAGTTAATGTGTGTGTCTAAGATAATTAACCGTCCACAGAAGCGTGTCATTCCTCTATTGTGTGTCAGAGCGGACCGCAGGGGTCCTGAGGAGGAGCGGAAATGCTGATTTAGTCTCACATTAGTCGGTGGGCTCCTCTTTCTCCTCGCTTTTCCTTTTGATTAGACCAGCATCCTCCTTGGGCGGGAGGTAGAAATCCCAAACATTACCTTCCTACCACCTGCCTGGATAGCTTGAGGACCTACAGACACACACATTTGTATACACACACCAACCTGCTATACCACCACCCATTAAATCTTCCAGAAGAAGACCCCTGGTTGGCCAGATTATTACTCGGTGGCCCTTTCCAGAGGAATTCTGAGGGTGGGTTTTTTTCTTGTAGATATTCCACGCCGCTTTGCGCCCTCAGATTTCACGCTGCAACATTAACACGAGCTGACACACTGGATTAAACGCAGACAGCTGGAATGCCCGGGCCCTTTGTGCAACATGGACCTCAGCCAAGAGCCCTAGCTCTGAGGCCAAGAGAGACCTGGGAAAGAGAGCCCTTCTTCGAAATAAACACAAGATCGGCCAAGAGGGTGGAATGTACCTGACGGAGTAAATTCTTCACTGGCCTAGTCCGGGTCGTTTGAGTCCAGACAGGTGAACCTGTAAAAAGGTCTCTCATATGTCAGCTTATGCTACTAATGCTAGAGGCTAACAAGAATAGGCGATGCGGCAAAACTCTATAGGATATAGTGTTGCTTGAAACATCTGAGGCCTTTCTCACTTATGTTGCATCTTAATTCAACTACAGCTAAACCACACTTTAGGTTTCAGCTGTGAAAAAAGTACAATTATAAACATTCAAATCACAACCATGGGTAAAGACGGTCATTCATTAAATATATGTAAAAAAGTATCAGGAAGTCAATTTACATTCAAAGAGTAGGCTAACATAAGGAGGGTAAATATGAAATTTGGCCCTTAAGAAATACCTCACAAGTTACCTTTGCTGAACAATGACCACAATGTGATAATGGTAAATGGCAGCTCAAACTGTAAGGTACAGTAGAAAGTCAATGAAATTACTCAGTTATGTCCATTATATTATGACATTGGATTGTAATTTCAAACTGGACTTACGTTAACATTGTTTATTTACCATGTAGAAGATGCAACACAGCAAGCAAGATTGCTTATTTTACTTTAAACGATGGACAGGAGGGGTCCAACCTTGATGAAGTAACAACAAATATCCTTGTCCCCAAAAATATTTGTTCCCATAGTCTGCCATTATTAAAAAGCTGTCTCAAGAAAGGTTATCAGGTCCCTAACAACTTCCTTTTGAAATTCAGTGGAGCTGTTCTTCATCCAATTTATTCTTCTATTCAGTTTAATGTTATTTGTTTAATTTTCAAACAATTTTCAATTTCAGGTAACTATTTTTATTTTAATATATTTTTAGTTTAGGGGCCACTCGAAGAAAACTCGACAACCCGACGGTGAGATGCACTTCCTGCACCGGAGAGAAGCTGGTTCTATCGCTAATTAAATTCTGGTAAGTAAATAAAAACAAACTATATTGCTGTAGCTTACTGTTATTTCCATGACATATTTTGTGTCTATTTATTAACTATTTCTCAGGCAGATGATACAAGGAGATGGCGTTTTCAGATACAGAAAGATGCAACGGCAACAACAGGAATATATGCTATATTTGCTTTTAATTACATTTTTTTTATAGAATCGTGATCAAATGTTATTCAAAAGCTTTGAAAATATCATGATATGACTAAAAATGCAGCAGCCTCCTTCATTAAGATTTAGGCTCCGTTTACACGGAAACGAAAACGAACAGAATTCGATATCAAAAAAGTCTTCCGTCCACATGGAATCGGCTAAAGAAACGTGTCCGTCCACACGAGACCGCTCGACCCGCTGGAGACGCTGTAGAACATATGCTAGGCCTGTAAGTGGCGCTGTACTTCACAAAATACACCAAAAGCAGCGAATAAGACCTCCCGAGCATGGTTGCCATGGTTGCCTGGTTGCCCTTCTGTTTATTCTCCGCGGTGGATTTAGCAATGTAGTTCATGTAGTTCTCCATGTCCACTTGTTGCTGATGGTTGTGGTAGAGGAGCTGTAGATTTGGGTGAGCAGCAGAGGTGGGGAGAGGCAGGGCACTGGCTATTTCGGAGGCCTCTTTTTTCGCTGGTCAACATGTCCGTTAAAGTTTAAATCTTCCGGACAAAATTAGAAAAGTGCCGGTCAAAGGTCTTCTTTGTTATTTATTGAGCTTTAAAACAAATTAATAACGACTCTATATAATAATATAAGAATAATAAACGGAGCCTCTCTTTTCCTCCCCCTCTCCTGACAGCCCATCAGTATCCGTCTCATGCAGCTGGCTGATCCAGTAATGAGTGACCCGACAGTAAAAATAAACATATCTATAACTAGTTTAGGTAGTTAGAGAGGTAATTAAAATAGCTAAGTGTGATGTTCTAACTTGAATTGTGTGTTTTGCTCCGCTCACTGCTCCATCACAGCGGGCAGGTGATCATGCAGAGCTGAGTGTCTCCGTCAGCAGCAGCTGATCTCTGATCTCTCTCTCCTGTCCGATTAGACTTCACTCGCGTTTATGTCCATATCGATCAGATCTAGCTAGTTCTAGCTAATGATATGACTGCCTGCGTGTCAAAGGACACCTAAACAATAAGCAACATTTTGACCGGAGAGATTTAGATTTGCCGGTCTTCAGCATATTTTACCGGTCATAGTCCGGTAATTACCGGCTAACGGAAACTCTGCCGTGCGGGGGGGTCTGCTGGAGGCTCCTGCTGGGTGCACTGTCCTGCGAGATACCGGGACCTGCTCGAAACACTCGGAACACTGTTGTTGTTGTTGGCGAAACACATTAGCAATGACGCGGGTGACACGGGGGTGAGCAGGAGAGGTGGGGAAAGTCGGGGCTATGGCGTATAGGGCGTACACAAGGAGCCGTTTGACCCCCGAGAGTTCCGTCCGCAGATCTACCCAACTTGGGATTAAGATTCACACAAATTGATGTTTAATGTGAGATATAAGAGAGAGAAGGTAAGAGAGGGACACCAGCTTGTTGAGGGTCACCATGGTAACTGAGCAGTCTAGTCACGCCTCATTAAGGCGAGCCGAGTGTTTGTATTGGCCAGCCAGTTCCGGAATGTATTCTCCCCATGCTAATAGCCTTCAGATGCCATCGGCTCATTGCGCTCAGCAATGTCATCCAACTCGCCCAGACACACACAAACACACACACACACACACACACACACACACACACACACACACACACACACACACACACACACACACAACACACACACAGAGGCGGGGAGAAAATAGAACTGGCAGTTTTATGGCTTCAAATATTTCCCCCCGGTGATTTGTCTAAATAGATAACATAATAATTCCTAAAGTACTGCTGGCTGGCACAACTGGCTGTATTCACTCTACTAAGCTGTCCCCTGGTTCATATATGTGTGTCGGTGTGTGTGTTTGTGTGTGTGTGTTTGTGTGTGTGTGTTTGTGTGTGTGTGTGTGTGCGTGCGTGCGTGCGTGCGTGCGTGAGTGCGTGTTCGTTCCCACATGAATCCTTCATACTGTGTGTTCTTGTGTCCGTCAATTTTATCATTTGGTGAATGTGTGATTTACCGATTTATAAGATTGTAAAAAATAATTTTGTTCAACATTTTGTTGTTCTTACTTTAACCTTGTGCCAAACTGTTTGCTGTAGAACCACAAAAAGAGGACTGTGTGAGATACACCGATGTCTTGTGCAGTTACGCTCGACTAGATCGTCCTTTGGCACTCCACAGGGATTTGGTTTTCCCTGGAAACTCCCTGGAAGTCCGGCCCAGGTTTTACTAATCTACACAGACTTCACTTAAGAGAATATCAGTGATCTTTCATGCAAAGAAGATAGCAGCGGCTTGGCTCAGCATGGAAACCAATCGAAGAGGGTGGAGGCGTGCAGATGGAGAGATTGGAGGATAGGTGGGGATGTGGGCTCAAAGTGTATGAATGGCAAGACTGAAGAAAAGAGTGCTTTTTATGTTATTAAGGGGCCTAAGAGAGGAGGGCTACAGTTGGTGGGGGGCAGAGGGGGGGCTTGGTGCTAACAGACAGCATAACTGAGCATCCGGCTACTCAACACAAAATCATAATTGGGTATCAATGTAACCCCACTGAGCTGTATGATTGATTAAAACAAGCTGAATGGTTACATATAATGTATTAAGCTGCATTAGATACTTTGGAACAGTTGTGAAATGAATAACTAAAAAGAATGAGATATGTTTTTGTAAATTAGTCTATTTTGAAAGGTATTAAAGGAAACAAGGACACGTTTTAATGAAAATAAAGAGTATCATTCTTATCAATCCCTCTACTATATCTATGTTTGCTTTTACTATACAAAAGGATAACATTTGTAAACTTGTAAAATTGACAAAAAAGTTTGAAGCTGTAATTAATTGATTTGGTGTCTGCAGGAAAAACTAAATTAAACATAAATATAGATGCATTTCAAACAAATTTAATTTCTACAGCTAACGTGTTGGTTGGAAGCAACACCTGTAAATATAGTTGAAATTTAATAAAACACCCTTGTTTCTGCTGAATAATATGAGTTGGTTTAAAGAACTCACTAATAGTAAGAAAGTCCAATGTCATGCATATTATTGCATACAAATCAGCTAGCTATCTTTGACAGTTGGTACACAAGAGAACCAGATGTGTAATTCTCTTGTGCAAAGGTAAAAAACTGAAAATTCAAACAAACTTGACTTGATTTACCAATCAGAGGGTCACTGGTTTGATCCCTTCCCCTGCAGTCAACATGTCCTTGGGCAAGATACCTAACCCTAACCCTGAATTGCTCCGGCATTTCAACAGTATTAAAGTATATGTAAGTCGCTTTGAATCAAAAACATGTAATGCAATGAAATAATTATGAGGTAAATAATAGTTGTAGAAGAATATCGCCATCAATGTGTAGATTGCTTCCATCAGAGCTTGATTTCACTATAGAGTTCTGTCTGCCAAGCGTGTACAATCAGCCGTGAAAATAAGAGCTCCATTTATGGCACGCTGGCGTGAAGAACACTGTTTAAAAGAGTTTCCTGTGCAGTGTTGCCAACTATTTTCCAATCAAATTAGTTAGAAGCACAATCTCCAGAAGTGGCTTGAAGTTGCCAGATGACTCAATATCCTAATTTCCATGTTGGTGACGTTATTGCGCATCAGAGTCAGTTGAGGTTTTTTATTAAGCATGATATAGGGGCTATATGCGTCTATATGCATCTAGCTTTGTCTGTTCATGTTATTTAATAAACTGATTATGTAATATACTTAAATTATTATGTTGAATATAATGTAAAAACGTCAATGGAAATGTATCTGCAAATGTCTATGCATTAAATCTATACCTTGTTAAGTAATTGTTTAGTAGAGACATGGACAGGCAATTACATCCTCCCCCCAATGATCTTCATCACAGGGGACAACATAATTAATTGAGTAAATAAATAACGCATGCACACTTCCCACTCGCTCTTCATGAGTTAATTTCCCACAGGGCAGAAACACACATGCCAAAACTGGCAGGAGCTTCAGGTAGGTCAGAGTGTGAGAGCCTGTTGCCAGGCAAACAGCTCAGTCTGCATGTGAACACACAAGGCTGCTTCACTGTGATTACAATCCATTTACACCCAGCAACTGAGAGGGATCAGTCTACCTGTGTCTGTGAAGGTCGATTTTTTCCTGCTAATGCTAATCTCACACTCTGCTATAGGGGAGGAAGTCACTGGCTTGTGTCTTTGAACCAATCCCTTTTATTTTTGGTGGCACAAAGAACAGGACACAGTCCCTGGAAAATGATAACGCACAGTAAGAAAAAGGTCAATGTGAAATGTGTGGCTTTTACAAGGTTGATGCTAGTTCCGTATGCTAATCACTTTCCTTCTATTGTGCTGTTTTTCTTTTCTTTACTAGGGACAGTGTGGCCTTCATGAATCCAAAGTTTCGGGCTCTCCACAAATATAAAAATAAATATTCAAATAGTATTCCATGGTGATTTCTCATGGATGAAAATGAATGTTGTCCACCGTTGACGCTAAATGTACCTGATTGAGCGGTTTAGCAGTTCTCCTTAGTGGCTCCCTTGGCAAAATCAGCGACCTCTGGAATGTCCAAATTGACCAATCAGAATTGGGTATTCAACCAAGTGAAATAATGAGTGACGACACCCTTTTGCGTGTTTATATTTCCTCCTTCAGTTTGAATTATTGAAACCCCATAGTGTTATTGATTGATCAGCAATATCAATCAATAACGCAGCAACCCAACATCACTCCATGTGTTTGCAAAATATTATATCGACCAATATTGAATGGATTATTACTGATGCTTCATTGAAATGGTCAACAGATACTTGGCAACCCCGTTAATTGAAGTGGTCTTTTAACGGAAGTTTGGAAGTATAATTAAAGTGTTATATGTGGCCTAATAAACAAATATATATAATGCTTTGCTTTTGAAAATGATGTAGTATAAGTGTGGTAGACAAGTGGCTGTTTGGATAAAGTCCCTGTGGGTTTCCTCAGTGTCTGTAGTGACTGATAAGTGCCCTGTGATTGTACTTATCTCCATGTGGGTGGGTTGAAAAGCCACATTTAGTCGGGCTGGCGCGATAAAAAGAAAGAAAAAAACGCTTCAAAACACCTACGGCAAAAACTGTTTATGTAGTTCCTCCCAATTGGATATAAATAGTCTGTAACATGAGGCCTTTTATGGTTTGGTTGTGGTGGCGTGTCATGCCCGTGGCATAGCACACTGCTGAACACACACACAGCGATTGTATCAGGCAGTGCGGTTCATCCGAGCATTAAACAACCCCGGCACCTATCTGAAAGAAAAACAAACAGTCTGCAACCGAGCGCAGACGGCTGCCTGCAGCATGGCAGCTGGCTGCAGGCGCCCATTCAGGGACCGGCTTGTATGTGGGCGACCAGAGTCTCTCTGCTCAAACTGTTATCAACAAAACTCTGGCACACACTGAGAGGGGGGAGATCTGCAGACTGGAGACCCAAGGGAAACGTGACTCACATTGATGATTAGGAATAAAATGCTTAAATGCATGTAGGAAATTGCACATTAGAATCACTTTAGGAAACCATTTCCTGTGCAGTTAGTAAAGTAAAGGAACAGACCGCAACATAAACATCATATTTAGTCATATGGGTATATTCAGTTTAAAGGTCAACTCTCTCTACTAGAAAATTATGTTTCCATACAATTATCTCAGTTAGGTTTCAAGGAAAACACAATTGTTGTCACAGATTGCAATTGCAGTTTTAAACCTGTTGTAGACAAAATGTGTTATGGTTCTTTCATTTCTATTTGGTTTTGCTTTTTGTTTTTTGTTTTAAAGGTTTTACCTTAAATTCCTCATCAAGCAAAAATTAAACTACAATTCCTCTAATTGTGCAAGGTGCCATGGGTACAATATGAAAAGCAGCTGTGCCTTCTCAGGAGTAATTGAATTTAATAATTAGATAATACATTTTATTAACGTTCTTAAATTATAGTGACTAGTGCAATATATTTTAATGCAGGCAATTTCCCATTCACTGCATTAGTTCCTGCATTAAAAGCAATCAAACATTTATCCTATGAGTAATTGTTGTGTCACACAAAATAATATGGTCATTAGTCATGAATGACTAGAAATTCAAGATAATCTTAAAGGAAAACTTGACATGCATATACAATGATGATGAAGAGGCAATGCAGCTCTATCTGACGGGGAATCATTAGCTTGAAGCCTCAGCTCTGCACATGAAAAACTATTACATTTTAGATAAAATCTCAGGAACAGGTGTAGTTATTCGACACATCACCTTAGTTTCTGTTAGTTTGATGAATTACAAGACCTTAAAAAACCTTTGGGAGCCACCTGGTTGAGAGGGCGCGGTTTCTAACAGCCACTGTTCATTCAAACTTTAGCGGTCTGTGAGAGTGTGGCTGTGCTCCGTTTCATCTGAACGTCTGTATGACAGCCTGAATGCGGCTCTCCCTCAAAGATATAATAGGGTTTTATTTGCCCCTTGAGATCTAGTGAGGGAGCTAAAAATGCAGCTGCAGGGCCACAGGAGTGCCAGCCCCCCCTCTGAAAGAAAAAAAGAAAATCTGGGAACTATATGAAAGAGAAAGTGTGTGTGTGTGTGTGTGTGTGCGTGTGTGTGTGTGTAGTATTTGTGTTTGTATTTCTACACCTATGAGGACCAAAAGTAACTTCGAGGATATAATGAGGACACTTTCTCACCACACTTTTAAATATGTTTTTGACCTCTTAGAGCCATGGAGCAGTGGGTTTGTCTTGTAAATTAGGACCCATGCTTATAAACACGGCTGTTAAATATAAAGGTCCCGAACCTCTAACAAAAATGTATTTTGGAAGTGTTTTTTGTTGAAGGGCATTCTAGACCTCAAGGAAATATATAACAAGGATGCAGATAGTCTGACACACTTGCTTTACAATTTTTGAGATGAACAATATTCATGATGAATGACAATTAAACACGTTTGGTTCATTTTCATGTTTAGATAATGATATCACTGGTAAACATCTTTTCACCTGTTGGATGAGGTCACCACTGAACAACCATCAATCAGCCGCAAACTTAGTTAAAAAGAGATGCAATAAGAGTAGAACTACAACTTAGTTTTAAATAGGACATGTGCTAATTTTCAGGTTTATATTTGTATTTCGTGCCTCTTCTGTGACATGTCTCCATGCTCTAATGTTCAAAAAGCTTTTATTTTCCTCATACTGCCTGTGCTGCAGCACCTCTTTTCACCCTATGTCTGAAACCAGAGCCCAGTCTGCTCTGATTGGTTAGCTGGCCAGCTCTGTTGTGATTGGTCAACCTCTTAGAGATGTCCCAGCCCTTAGCCTATCACGTACAATGTGTTGGAGTGCTGTGAAACTCCCTCTTGAGGGAACACAGGGATTTTAGCCTTTGCAGACCATTTACATGCACACAAACCTATCTAGCACTCTACAGGAAAGGAAAATCCCTAAAAAGCATATAACGCCTCTCTAATAAACAAAATATTGTCTTGTTGGACAATTGTTTGTTGTCATGGTGTTCCGCTAAGCATCTGTGTCTTTTGTAGATACGGCAACTTTTTGAAAATGTTCAAGAAATGCATTTACACAATCTCACATTTGACAAATTCTTACATTTTTATGAACAACAACTGAACAACAGTTTAACAATACCAATCTACTGTGGAGTGGAATGGTGCTGGTTGGTGGGCGGGGGCGGTGAGCTGGAAGGGGGGGGGGGGGGCGGGGGGGCGTTCAAATCCTGTGAACAGCAGGGACAATTTGAAGTGAGGGACCCCTTGCTGGCTGCTGTGAATGGAGAGTTGCAGACCTTGCTGACTGCCGTTTGTGCAGCAGCCCGTAGAAGAAAGAGAAGAGAAAAAGAATCGCAGGAAGGGGAGAGTGAGAGGGAGGGAGGGAGGGGAGGAGAAAAAAAGCATGTTCTTGAACTTGGCTGATACCATCTGTAATTTCCTCCTCCTGTGTTCCCCTATATGTATCAGCCGCTGGCTTATTACAAGCTGCTCCTGCCTCGCCTCTGATCTGGCTGAAAAGAGAGAGCAGACAGACAGACAGACAGACAGACAGACAGACAGACAGACAGACAGACAGACAGACAGACAGACAGACAGACAGACAGACAGACAGACAAGAAGGAGAGAAGGAGAGAAAGAGAGAAGGAGAGAGACAAACAAAGCTCAAAATTGCTTTTCTTCACAAAAGCATTGTCAAAGAGCATTCAATGTGTTACAGAGTATCATGCAGCTGGTCTCTAACACACATGTCCTCTTCAACACTTCTGGACCAAACTCATTCTGTATATAAAAAAGTGTACATCTTTTGAGTATATGTTCATATCAACTTGAGCAGCAGCATCCTGAATAAGCTGCAGCTATCCAATATAATGTTTGTGAGACCTGGAAAGACACAAATGGAGTCTACTGAGGATGGATTTGCAGATTTTTCCAAAACCTGATGACATTTAAGTCCTTAAATCCTTGATATATCCTTAACGTGATTGTAGGAAATCTTTGTAATTGTTGTTAGTTGACAGTTGAAAGTCTGAGTACATTATAGTATTTTTGGCATTTCCGTGTTTTTGTAACATTGCTGATTTAAAGGTGGGGTAGGTAAGTTTGAGAAAACGGCTCGAGATACACTTTTTGTTATATTCCATGGAATGCTATTAACATCCCGATAGCAATGAATATCTTAAGTGCTTTGACAAAAAATCCATAAAAAAATGGGAAGCCGTAGTACTGTAAAAAGCACGACCAATCATTTTAGCCGGCCCGGCTAAAATAACTGGATGGCCTACCTGCCTGTCAGCCTTCCATTGGTGCACAAACTTATCTCGTGCCCTCATTGGTCATGTGCACGTTCGTGTGTGTTGGAGGAGGGGCTCTGTAAGGAAGTGGCAGATTTGTTCCAGCTGTGTATTTTCAAATTCTAGCGCACTCGAGCTGGTTTCTCCAAAATTACCTACCCCATCTTTAAGCTGAGAATTGACTTTTAATTGTTTCTCCTAGGCTCCAGAACAAATTACCTCACTTATGTCTTTGTTTAGTAGAATAACCTTCTGAGACATTCAATGATTGATTTGTTCAATGCAGTATTTGTATGGGATCATAGTCCCCTGGTGAAGTTGTTACGTAAATATGTGTGTCGTCTGCATATAGAAATTGTAACTTTCTGATAATCTAAGCCATGTGGAAGCATGTAGATGTGAGGAACTCCACATGTCATGTTTTTCCCCTCTGATGTCTGATGACTAGATAGAAAGCTGTCCCTGCACTTTAAGTAGGATTCAAACCAGTTTGGCACCCTGCCAGTGTCACGAACTTGAAATCACAAGGTATAGGACTCAAATGCACGACCCAGGAGACAGAGGTCAAGTATGAGAAAAATACTTTATTCCAAAATGAGGTCACAAAAAAGGATCAACACTCTTGACGAGGTGAAAAAAGGTTCAAAAAGCAACAACAGAAAATCACTCACTAAATGAGGAACAAAACTTACTAAATAACTCAGGAGCATGAATCAGCTTGAGACATGAAAAACAAACGCTGGTACGCTGACTACTGGCATGGAGATAGGACAAGACGAACTGGCACAAGACGAGGGAAGGCTGGGGAATTTAAACAAGAGGTAACTGGGCACAGGTGGAAACAATCAGGGGCGGGGCTGATGCTGATGAGAGCAGGCACACACAAGGATAGGGAGTCAAGGGACCTGGAATGAAAAACAAAAGGTGAGTACCAAAATAAAACAGGAAGTGGGAGACAAGACAAAAAATGACTAAACAAAAACATGAAACATGACTATACTTAACATTTTTGATGGGACACAACAGTCAGAATGTCCCGACTAGTCATTAGTGACTCTAAATTGTTTATTTTGAAGAGTGGCTCCATGACTGCATTCTTTAAGGAATGAGGGATTACACCTAAGAGAAAAGATGGGTTTATGATTTTTAGAAAATCTGAAACGGTGCAATTTAAAACATGTTTTATCAAGCGTGGTAGAAGAATAAAGGCAGCAGGAGGATTCCAGATATTGTATAATGCCATCCAGGTTTTTATTGTTTATAGAATAAAAGTGTTTTGGACACGGGCACAACGTAAATTCAATTCCTGATACTGACGAACTGACTATACTTGCCTAATTGTCAGAATGTTAAGAATGAGGCAATTGTATCGTGTGTCCTGGTAGATAGAAGTTCATAAAACAGGAGGGTTTGAATCTTCACACAAATCTTTCTACACTTGAAATACATTTATTTGAAACCACTACTAAAATGTTGACACAAAATGAATAATGGGTGTGGAATTTAAGCAAACAGGCAGAAATACTCCATGCTTTCTGTCTTCCCTTTAGTTTGTACCTTTAAACGGACTTACTTGTATCATTTGTGCTTTGGTCAGAACTCTGTTAGTTTCCTCATGTGGATTTAGAGCTTTCTTTGTGAAAGCTATATCGGTTGTGCCTCCGTCTGTACTATAGGGCTCCTATGTCCCCTGCAGCCATAAGCAGCTCCTGTATGGCCATATAGTTTCAGTTCTACCAAATCCTCCCCTCAGACAATGCTGCTCTGCTTGGCTAACGTATTGTTCGGTCTGTGGGAACCAGCTTCCTACATTGAGAATCTAAGGAGCGAGCGAGAGAGAGCATGCTCCTTTTCCCACTTTGCACAGACATAATGGCATTCTTAGAGTGAGAGAGCAATGAAAGACAGTGGGAGAAAGTTGCACACTCTTCACACTTCAGTGGTCCTCATCCCCCCCACCCCCCCCCCTCCTTCCTTCTCTTCTTCTTCCTCCCCCCTACCTTTTTTCCTTCCCCTTCAGCACACACACTTTTCTTCTTAGGGGATTCTTTTGAAATGGGACAAGGGATAGGGTGAGATCAAAGGAGACCAATTGCCACACACAGCATTCCCAGCCGGGCTCTGTACATGTACACACACACACGCACGCACGCACGCACGCACGCACGCACGCACGCACGCACGCACGCACGCACGCACGCACGCACGCACGCACGCACGCACGCACGCACGCACGCACGCACGCACACACACATACACGCACGCACTAACACCTGCCCTTCATTTTCAGTATCTTTGTGATGGTACAGATATGGCAGAACCACTATATAGTCTCCTGACTGTACTGAATGGAAAGTATTATCGTGTTTATGAATACTGTACCTTAGTCTCAGAGTGGGAATCTGACAAATACAAAGACTGAAAATCGAGGTATGACCCGGAATCATGACCCCCCCAAACACTTACCGCTAATCGCCTCATAAACATCACTCCAACCCTCTAACCCTCGTAAAGCTTGAATTCCTTATGTGGGAGAAAATAGATCATCTAATATAATTAATGCTGTCAATTTTCTTCATGTGTAAAATGACATTTAAAAACCTACTCATGAGATTGATTACAACTGTTTTCAGGGCTTTTACCATCTGACAAAACCCAGGCTGGGTGAAATGGATGGATCATTTGAGGGGTACTAAGATTAAAACATTATTAACAAAAAAAGAGTGCAGACCCTTGTTTATCTGCCACAGTTCTAATGTTTGATTAAACATTTACAATTAAAAATTGCCTTATGATAACAATATTCCAACCTTAAACAATTGTTGATCACATTGTTCTTAGCCCCTATTAGCCAGTAAAGATAATTGAGGAGTCAGCAGTAAATGATGTTATAAAACTATCAGAAACTTCCTCCTGTAAAACAAGAGTCAGAAGTTCTTGCACCTCCTACATCACAACGTGATTAAGTGTAGAAATTGGATCGTCTGTTGCTAATAGAAAAAGGTTTGCCAACTTCTTCCATTCAGACATCAGAAAGGTTTGAGGTGAAGTATTTTCCAGATCTATTCAACCATCAAAAACCCATCTGAAGAACATGCTGGCCCCCTCAAGTCTTAACCCTTAGATGCACGAGTGACTGGACCCTACACTCTCCCATAAGTGGGTCAAAAAGGACCCGTATTAGAATAATATGTGTTTTTATGCCATTGTTGTCATTTTGGTTAAGAAAAATCACTTGTATAATATTTAGTATTATATTTTAGTTCACACTAGAAATATTTTATATTTAATTTTTCACTATTTATAATTTTAGACATTTTTTTTACATTTTGAAAAAAAGTTTTGAACATATTGTCCGAAAGATCTCCGCTATTCTGAGACCCCCACAGTATTCCAGTCCCTTTTCAAAACTCATCTCTTCTCCTCTTGTCTACTCATAGCCCACCCCCCATCAATCCATGCCGGTTGATCAAGTTTGATAGTCCTATACCCCCCACCCTAACCTTCCCTTATATTGTAAAGCGATGTTGAGTCCTTGAAAAGCCCTATAAAAATATAATGTATTATTATTATTATTATTATACTGACAGGTTTCAGATCTTGCTGTGTAAAATAATCTTGCTGAGAGGTGTCACTTGTGATGTAGTCTGTGTGGTCTACAGTGAATGTATTCCTGATAGCAACAAGTGATAAGAATCAAAGGTTTCCATAGGATCCCATAGAAAATGCATGCGGCTCATTTTTGACCCACTTATGGAAGCTTGGGGTAGTAATACAAAAACTACAATTTCTTAAAATGTATATAATGTAAATTAAAAATGTGAATGGCATGATATCCAAAACATGTTTTTTGAGGAATAGCTGGAATATGAAATGATAAGAAAATGTAATTACAAAGATACTTCAAGAAAACCACCTCACCGGGTCAAAAAAGACCCACTTATGCATCTAAGGGTTAAGTACGTTTTTAAGTTGAGAAACCATTAGACCGTACAAGCAGGTATGTTTGCGTTATTGACCTAAGAAGACTGATTAGATTATAACTTAAATCATTGCATAATGAAAACTTCCTAAACACTTAATTAATTAATTTTTCAAAGAAACTAAATGAGTCTTCCATTGTATGGCCTGTTTTTTCAGGTAAGTATGACTTAAAAAGCTTGAACATATACTTGTTGGTGTCTCAGTGATGGTGGAGATAATGATCCATTGTTTGTTCAGATACTTAAAGTGACTTAAAGTCCCATACAATGTCTGTTGAACTTTGCCATACCATAATGTTGAGGCTTTGACTAACATAAATTCACTGCAGTTCCCTTTTCTGAAGGTTTTCTCTTCTTCATTCTCCTGTTTTTGGTATAATATCTATAACGACCATGTTTTTCCTCTTTAAGAACCTTTAATGGAGAAAATCAGGAGATGATGAGAGGCAAAGGTTGAACCTGAGCATCTGTATGTCTTTAGGCAAGTGAGCAACCAGGATACAATATGTTAGACTTTCTGTTAAACAAAGCACTTGCAGAACTCTTTCCACACCTCCAACTGCCAGCAGCCAACAGGTATACAGAGGAGCTAAATCTGGCCTCACACATTCCAAGACACCATGCTATCTTCCTGCATAACTCAGTAACTGTGTGGCACCTCTGCTTGTTAGAGTCTTCCCACAGTGTTTCAGGGAAATGAGATGTGTACTGCCGATATAGATCATACACTATGTATTGATTTAAAGGGCTAATGTGATTTCCGAGAATGATAACCTATGCATAGAGTACAGCCAGGAGACTGTTTTCTTGGCATAGAAGTGTTTATCTTGTAGAGGTCAACATGAGATGTGCGGTCTTTAAGTGTGACTTCTTGACTTAATTCATTTATTCTCCATATCAATGTTGGCTAAGAATCTGACTAATGTTCAGGTGGGAAAATGATGTCATAAATACCCACTATACTGCAGCTTTATAAAAACAATGTATCAAATGACAATGTAAAAGTGGTTGCTCATACAAACCATATCTGTGACTCAGTGACTCCTAACTAATCAAAACATGTGCGTCATTGTTTGTGGGCCCAGGTGATGCAGCATATCAGACCGTTAACATCTATCGACCTGAAACGGCACCTTCCGGTCAAAGAAAGTCACCGTAACCCTTATAATGGATAACTGTAGCCCTTTATATACTTAATTGTCATGTGTACCTACAAATAACATGAATAGGACTTGAAAATGCTTCAGAACTTAAGAAAGACTTAAGAAAGACTCTTTTCCTTCACCCCTACGTTCGTTTCTCAGTCATCATCACTGGTTTAGTTATGATGATTCCCACACATATCAGGCTTAAGCATCATTTAGTATAATTTAGATTTACTCTGGGAGCAATGGGAAAATATTGCAGTACTTAATGGTTCCCTGTGACTTCTAGAAATGCTATGTTTCTCCATGAGTCAGTACCCAATTTTCTTGCACATACATGCGCCGGTAACACAAAATTCCTACCAACGTTGTCACACTATTTTTCTTATTTATAGACAGGAATTACATCCCAATACACAAGATTCAATATCTAGCAAAAGCAGGGCAGACCAAAATGAGTGGCTCTTTCTGATGTGAAAATCATTCACTGGGGTTAGGGTTAGCAATGGGGTCATTCAGATCAAAGTGGTTTAAATGTAGCAGCACATTTTAAAGCAATCTGTCAATTAGATTATGAGAGTTTTGAAACATTACAATTCATCTTTAGGAACCATTGTTATCCAAAGCCGGCAGAGCGGAATTTGTGTGTGATTGTATCATCTTAACACACTTCCTGTTCCGAGGCCACTAGACTGTCAAAATATTATGTCAGAGTAATCATCTACATTTATTGTCATTAAGCATTTCTCTTTAACCATTAATCAATTTGCCATCACAATAGCCCTTTGAATTACGTCCACAATTGGACAATTTCACACCTAACAATTTAGTCCAGTGCTCACATTGAATCCCATCCCAATCTTTATTCTGTATTTGTCATGCGCAAATATTGTAGAAAACAAAACATTTTTGGGCAAAATATTGATCTTTTGTCTGAGTTTTCCGTTAGTTTTCCATAGAGCAAGGTAATCCTTCTCTTGTGGGAGATCCCAAGGCGTTCACAATATATATTGAAGAAACAAAAGCATCATGAAGAAACACACATCACCGATTCTGCACAATTTATACTGATAATGTACTTCATGTCCTTCCTATATCGGTCTTTGGGAACAACATGATTACTAAGGGAAGGATTGTTGTCCACCTTCAAATTTGAAAAAGTTATTACTATATTAAAGGTCCCATGTCATGCTTTTCTGTTTATTACCCGTCCCCTTGTGTGTTATGTAGCTTGTTCTTCATGTAAACGGTCTGCAGAGTCACAAACCCTCAAAGTACACCCTGCAGCGAGTAAAACTCTAACACAGAAAAGACCTGTCTATGCTGCCCCAGAACGCCTCGTTGGGGATTTCTCTTTTTCCATTGTTTACTTCTTGGGTACAGTGATGTATTTTCGGGTATAGTGACGTTACGTCCGCGGAGCCGTTACGTTTGAACCAATCCGCGGACTTCCTCACACACACACACTCGGCGGGACGTTGCGAGGCTCGCTGCTGCGAGGAGCGGGACACTGTGAGCTGGCTCACTGGTGTGGGGTCGGCGAGACAGCGAGACACCACGGAACTCAGCCTGGGCACACACACAAACTCCCAGCCAGGGTGCGGGTGTGTGTGTGTTTCGCGCTGGGTTTTGCTGTGTCTCGCTGTCTCGCAGACGGCCACTGAGCTCACAGGGAGGGGGGGCAGGAGCTCCAACAAGCCGTTTAGGACAGAGAGTGAATACACATACTATACAGAGATGCTGTATGAGAAACCAATGTGAGTTTGGAAAATTGCACAATATAAATGTATTTTAGTAGACCTCAACAATGGAATTATGATCAGTAGAAATGGCCATGACATGGGACCTTTAATACTGATGTGTTTATTGACTTAAAATGATCCAGTATACATTTTATTTAATATTGATGAACATTGACATTTTGGCAAGATCCTTTTGCATTGTACTGTGCCTAACCACATATGTTTGCAAAGCAAGTGAACCCTGAAATCCTCTCTGCACCTGAATCTTAATGCTAATCCAAAATAAAACTCCATACTCTATCATGAAAATGATCATTAAAGGTTTCCTTCTAAGCTTAGATAAATCAGGGCTTTGTATAAATAGGGATTGAATGTAAGTGCGTTTCTAATCTACGATGATGGCTATCAATCAAGCAGACATCTGCTCTTTGAGGTGATCGTGAACAAATAGGGGAAGTGAAAATTATTATTTTGTCTTTATGATTTGACAGGATAATACAGAGCCTTTGTTCAACCATGTAGATCGTATGCACCATAGAACGAATAAGCACTGAAATTAACATTCAGAAAGAGGTTTTCGTTTAATATGGGTGTGAAAACAGCTGCTTCAATTGACTGTTATGCAATTGGCTCCTGCAGATATCCTAGGCAGTTATGCAATAAGATAACTGTACAATACATCTTATTATCTCCCACTTCTGACAACCTTGTCTGGCGGTGGCTCAGTCAGTAGGGCCTTGGACTGTGAGCCGTAGGGTCGCCGGTTCAAGTCCCCGACCAGACCTAAATATGGAGTGTGGACTGCTACTTGGAGAGGTCCCAGTTCACCTCCTGCCCTGCCGTGGTGCCCTTGAGCAAGGCACCAGACATCCCCCCACTCCCATTGCTCCCCGGGCGCTGTACAATAGCTGCCCACTGCTCCTAGTACTAGACTCCTGGTACTAGGATGGGTTAAATGCAGAGAACAAATGTCACTGTGTGTGCTGTGTGCTCTGCATGTGTGCCCTTTAAAGAGGGTTTCATCCCTTCATTTGATATAAAGAAACAGCGTACATCAAACACATTGTACTTTTATCATTTACAGCAGCTGAAAAAACTCTGTTAGCCAGGGGAAGTGGTGTTAACGCGCAGGAAGAGCCATCTCAGATGTCTAGACATCCTGACAAACAGAAAACCCAGAGCTACGTGGGGTAGCTAGAGGAAGTCATTTGGAAGGAACATGGCTCCCCAGTATAAATAGCCTGCACAGGGCATGTGTACTGACAGATTAAACCATCTTTGAAGTCTGCCATACACCAGTTGAGGACTCCCTTCCTCTGCTCTTTAAGCTAATAAGCTTAAATCTTCTAGCAGGCAAAGCTGCTCCTCTATAAAAAAAAAGACGAAGAGAAGGAAAGAAACCTTTTAATCCTGTCTTTGATGATACATTATGTGCTGCTGGAGAGAACACTCAAAGTTCCCCCTGAAACTTAAAAGTGACACGGACCCCATCAGGCTGTTCTGGATGGAGGAACCAGCAGAAGGAGTGTCCACAAGACAATAGCATTGGCAGCTGGAGGGACTGGCTTTGAACGACTGCAAGGGTGGAGGGGCATTTTTCAATTCTACTTTTGTCATAAACATTGTGGTTCAACCCAGCCCCATTCCTCAGATATGACGGCGGCAAACAACTCGCAGACACAAGCATAAACTCGACGTGACCCTGCTTTCTGCATGTGTAGCACTCGGCAGCTCAGCGAGCGCAGATTAGGCTTTGAGAACAAGCAGCGTGGGGGCAGAGAGGAGGGAAAGGAAAGGGGAGAGATGAAAAAGAAAAATAGTGAAGGACGGTGTGAGAAGGAAAGACAAGCAGGCTTACAGAGGGAGGAGAAGTGAGGGTGAGAAAGGAGAGTGGGAAAGAGCGGAGCGAGGCCACAGAGTTCAGATTCAAATGTCATTTTCCAGCAGGGAGAGAGGCGGAAAGAGACGGAGCGAAAACACGGTCGCGCAAAGATCTGCTTTCTGGTTTCTATGGCAACAGCAGGCTATTATCCTCAACTGTCATTTATTATGAAGGGATATGACTTCAGAGAGAGAGGAAGAAAAGGAGAGGGAGAGTGGATGGACAGAGAGGTCAGGCCTCCTGTTTACCTTTGGGAGAAGAGAGCCATGTGTGAAGTCAAATGAACGGAGGTAAAACCCGACAGAGAGCTGACTCCCTTCACATCAAATACAACGTCGGCATCCAACTGATATGTCTTTATACAGGCCAATACTCTGAAAAAAGATATACTGAATAATATATATTCAGTATATCTTCCCTAGAATTTGGTTTAACCCAATGTATACTTTTCAGAAAGACTTAAAGAGGCCATATTATGCTTTTTTCCCTTCCCTGTCGTGTTATATATGTTTTCATGCATGTAAATGGTCTGCAAAGGCTAAAATCACCGTCAAAGTGATATCACTATGTAACACTTGCGCTTCTATTGGCAAGCTCTTCGACACATTGTACATGATAAGGGGCTGTTGACCAATCACACCAGAGACGGCCAGCTAACTAATCAGCAGACTGGGCGATGGTTTCAGACAGAGGGTGAAAAGAGGAGCTGCAGCATATGTCACAGTAAAAATGTCACAGTATAAACACAAAATACAAATATGAACCTGAAAATGAGCATAATAATAATGCCCCATTAAGCCAATTATATTTCAAGAAAAAAGAGAGAAATTGAGAGTAGCTTAGCTATATATATATATATATATATATATATAGATATATATATATATATATATATATATATCAGTGGTGAACCGTCAGGGCCTTCAAGGTATTCAGAGAATACCCTGGAACACTCAGATAAAACAAACAAAAAATCGATTTAATTATATAAATAAAATGTAATAAAATGTATATAAAATGAATAAATGAGAATGGTATCTGTGTTGTTGATCTGTAATATTACAGTGTTACGTTGATTTGTTTGTCCTTCTCGGTCCATGCACTACGCATTTCAGTGGTTTTGTGTTAGAAAAGAAATGCAACCAATCAGATCTTGTTCTGGGTCTCTGGGTAGAATATCCTTCAACCAAGGTATTCTATATCCTTGATAGAATACCCTGGCCATTGCACTGAATGAGAGCGTACCTTTGGACTGACAGTTTGATCAACCAATCATATATTGATTTGTAGCCAATGGGCGTATTCTTTCAGAGTTTCCCTCGGTTCCAGGGTATTCTAAAGGCCCTGACACACCAAGCAGTCACCAGAGAACTCGCCGACGCCGACTGTTGCGTCGCCGTGTTCTCCTGCGTCTTGGCCATGTGTCGCACTGGAACACACCGCAAAGACTTCAGCCGAGCACGTACGAACTGCGCATGCGTGAGTGGCAATAACTCTCCTTACCAGCAGGCGGCGGTAGTGTGTATTCGTCATTCAAAAGAGGCAACAACCAGAAGATAGAGAAGAAGAACAGACTGCGTGATATAAACAAACAACAAATAGCGTGTGCGTTCCATTTTCACTCTCGTCTATCGAAAACATGTATCGTGCGGTACTGGAGCTATCAGCCATTGGTCCGATGAGATGAAAATGAATAGCCGTCTGTGTGTGTGCCTTCTTAAATCGTTTGTTTACGTCCCTCACTTCCGTCTCGCTTCTCATGCACTGATTCGCTAGCTGAACAGCCAATCAGAGTGATTTCTTTGGCCGACTGCCTGTGGCCGACGTGTCAGCTATGAAAGGCCAAATAAGGCGTGTCACGGCCGACGGTGCGGGACACACCAAATTGAGTTTGGGCGACAGGGCACGCTTCGTCGTCCGACTAACGAAAACGACCGATTTCGGCCTGGTGTGTCAGGGCCTTAAAAGGCCCGGTAGTTTACTGGCTCGAGACAGAGGATCTAGATCAGCGACAATCAACTGGCGGCCCGCCGCGGGCTACATCCAGCCTGCCAGACATTCTCATCCGGCCCGCACGACGGGGGTTACTGTGGCGTTGGTGGAGTGGTTAGTGCGTTCGGCCCCCACTAATTAAAAAAATTAAAAAACGTCTCGTGAGTAATGTGCAGTACCGGAGTCCAACAGAGAGGCGTCAGCTGCGGGACAGTAGACTGCGTACTGCGTAGCCTGCCCTGCCCTGAAGAAGAAGTGATCCTTCGAGTCTGCGGTGGCGGGTGTGTGTGTGTGTGTGTGTGTGTGTGTCTACAGAAGGTCCAGTTGTAATAGACACGGTACGCCACTGATATATATATATATTTATACATCATAAAATATTTTTTTGTAACTGTAAGGGAATACCCTAACCCCAACCCTAACCCTTTTGTATCCTGATTTTGTAATCCATTTAAATGTAATCAGTTTCTTCCCAAGCCTGATTACAATTGTATAAACTATTTGCAAGTGCAATCTTAATATGTAAAGTAACCACGTGAATTAAATGGAGTGAAGTAAAAAGTATGATTAAAATGTTATTTACATTTTTATTTTTTTATTTTCTTTGTATCCTGTATTTTGGTTTGCTCCAAAGGTTAATGGGATTTTTCGCACGCACGCACGCACGCACGCACGCACGCACGCACGCACACACAAATACACACACACACACACACACACACACACACACACACACATACACACACTCACCAACCTACTTAACAAACTTAATAAACAGTGTAATGCTGTATTAGGAGTAGCAGAGGAAAGGTCCAATTCTGCTGAGTTGTTTTTATCAGCTTTCTGAATGAATGGAATATCTCCATGTACAGTAGCAGGGTTACTGTACAATGCATACTGTTAAACTAAAGAAACTATCTGCGTACAGTAGAACAGAGAAACTATTTCTGTGGCCAAGGTGGAAATGATTATGGAACAGGAAGCAGCTATTACAATTTGAAATGGATAGTCCTGTCCTTGTAAAGTACATGGAAAATATCGCTCCCGCACTTAACTGCTTACCGCCGCTCACATAGTTCAGCATGAGCAAAATAAACACACGCAAATCCACGTGTACACATATAAACGTGGTATGCTGGAGATGTAGCGTTGGAGAGCTGTGCAGAAAAAAGAGAAATGTGGAGAGGATGGGTTGGGGTGGTGGATGAGAAATGAGATATGAAAAGGTGGGTGGTATTGGGTTGAAATGGAAATATGTCTCTCTTGTTTTCCTCTCCTGTCCTGTGTATCTCTCCATCTCCCGCCCTTTGGATCAGTATTTGGGGGCCTTCCCAGAGCGCGCTCCAAATGGAACCTCTCCGGTGCCCCCATCGGCGCTGGAGGAACGGGTCTCCATGCCTTCACTACCTCCAGGTCAATGGGTTTGTTCTGGCAGCAGTGAATGGGCATTATTACAGTTTCATTACAGCAGGAACTGGCTGCAGTGAAAGCAGTTTTTAACATCCAGAAGAGCCCCTGCAACTACTCTGAAAGCCAGAGGGAAGAGAAGGAGAAACAGAAGAGAAGGTGAAATGAATCCTGATATGAAGTGAGATGGACGTCTTTCAGATATGACCTTTGGAGAGACCAGCGTTGGAATAAACTCTCGATTTTTCCTCCACAGGGCTGAGGGCAATGTGAATAAAAAAAAAAAGTCCTGGTGCTAACTTATAACTAACCCTATGGGGCCTACATGTTACACTTTCTGGCCCCAAATGTATGCCATGAAAAGGCAGCAAGGGTTAAACATCAGCCTGGCTGCTTCACAGAACCTGATCTACCTATATAAATAAATATGAACGGTTAAAACAGAATGGCTTGGGGAGAAATGGATTGCATGCGACAATATTACGTAATCAGAATACAAAAAAAGGTAAATGTATACCCTTACAGTTAAAAAAAGAAGAAGGTATAATCAGTTACATTTCTACATATTGAGGATTACTAGCAGGATAACAATGATGGAAAAAAACTAAACAGAGCATTTGTTTGTTGTAAAAGGAGCAGATTGCATTACTTGTACTGTATATGTTGACACCCAGATCAGGTTTCTGATTACATTCTTTCAAAGGTAACTAATTGTAACAGACCTATCCCTAAACCAATCTTCACAACAGATTATAAATGAGAGATGGTCTTTCTACAGGAATCCCCACGTTGCAGGCCAGAGGAGTTCTGTGATCACAAACTTTATTTTGAAAAAGGTCTCAACTGCACATCTGCATCATTTAACTGCATCTTTCGAGGTTGAGCCACTATCACTGTGACGGAACAGATAGACAAAGATATACCTTATAATATAAATATAAGACCAAGACTTAAAGACCTTTACGGAAATACAAATAAACTACTTCTTAGGTAGTTCCCGCAGGTATCTCAGGAGTACATTTTTGCCATGATGACACACACAGACTCACAAGGTGAAACATGTTTCCTTTATTTTTCGGCTCTCTTCAGTCCCTTCATGTGAAACTTTGCCAGTATGGCTTGCTACACAGCTTAGTTAAAACTTTGCACGTCAAAGTTCACCAAAGTTGAACAAAGGGTCTGTGTCGATTCGTCTCTCCACACACATTTGAATCCTCTTGATTAAGGTCATTACATTCAAGTCATTTATATTAGTTTTCAATGCCTGAAAAACTGGTCCGATATGACTCATTAAATTGCAATGCGTGTGTGCGTGTGTGTCTCAAATTCTGTGAGATTTATGCCATTGATGATCTGCATTGTAAGTGCATTGGCATTTAGGAAAAGCATGTATTCAATATTCTTAATAAGTGGCTATTTGTACATTTTTGGATTGAATGTTTTGTCCTTTGCTTGAATTGAAAACAAAAACATAAAGGAGTCAATGCAACAAATAAAAGGAAATTATTCAGTAGTTGAATAAGCACAAGGTCAAGACTGATGTGAAAAATAAATTACATTTTGTACTGACATTTATTAGATTAACACAAACGGTATACAGATCTCGAAATCCATTGGTAATATTTACCAATATTGATTTCATTCTTAAATTTCTTCTCATACCCTGGACAACAACTTAATCAGCTATTTTTCACACTTTAATGAAAGTGCTGTACAAAGCATCTTCATGAAAAATAAGTTTAGCAATTTAATGAACTACATATTAAATATAAAGAATATTACTGCCACTCAAAATATATCCATTATATCCATAGTCTGAATGTTGCTATGAAGGAGCTTATTTCTTTTTAATTCAAAGAGGTCATTCCAACACACCATTCTGAAGCAAAACATGCATTTATATGACATGATATACTTTATATATTTAAACATAAATAAAGTGCTTGATTTGGATATTACCACGTTGTCAGTTTGATTAAGTAAAAGCACTTTTTTACTCTTCTAGTATTTAATCTGACCGTGAACATAACCTTTGTTATTCTTGCTTACAAACATAAATAACAATAATAGCAAATAGCTCAATTAGTTATCAGGACTGAATATTGAATATAAAACTTACATTCAGCAGTTTGCATACATAAGACAAACATTTTAATTTGAATATATTTTAGCTCAGGGATACAATTTTGGGCCTGAAAAATCTCATGGAATTTCTTCAATATTTCTTCCTGTGCAAAATGTATGTCTTTCATATAATAGTCCAACTGTGGCTGTGTATTAAAATGTCAGTGTATACGTCCTGAAGAATCGCATCAATCGCAACAAAACAAAACAAGATATCCTAAAATTGTGCAATTGTAACTTATTTCAGTAAAGTATGTATAAATACCCAAAACGTGTCTTCAGTATTGCTTTGTGTTCAGAAGTATATCTTTCATACTGTATCATTGTCCTAATGTGGCTGTATATTGAAAAGTCAAAAAAGAAAAACATTTAAGCACCTGCCCTAACAAACACGTATCAATAATAGACGAGAAGACCGTTAAATGTGTTGCGTAATCTCAAAGATGAGTTGCAAAAAAATCAAAGGATAATGAGAATATTTAAAGTTGGAAAATAACATCCTGTCTTTTTTTAGTCCTCCAATCAGTTTATTTCAGTCGTCCTCCCCTCTTGTCTGCCTCCCTGCCTCCCTGCCTCCCTGCCTCCCTGTCTCCCTGCCTCCCTGTCTCCTTGCCTCTGTTTCTCTCCCTCCTTCCCTCTCTCAGCCATGTCCTCAGATGGCTTTTGGCCTACTTTCGACTGCAGAGAGCTCCAGTGTGTGTGAGCCAAATCTCAGCATGGATTTACAGCCCGAGCGAGCGAGAGATGAAGGGATAGAGGGAGTGATAGACAGCGAATGAGTGCAAAAAAAATCAGTTGTCATGATCCTAATTGTCACATAATCATTAGAAATACATTGGATGAGAAGCTGTCGGTATTTGATCAATCTTTGTAAAAACCTTAAGAAATTGAGCTCCCAAATTTGGAACTCATGGAAATTAAGACATCTTCAAATTCTGTGATTGCAACTAATTTCGGTAAAATATGCATTAATATATCATGTTGTTTTCTTAGGCTGTAAATAACTATTGTGCTGATTATTTACTGCAGTGATCAATGGCAACCACACACTGAGTCAGCTCACGAGATAAGAGGAAGTCACGTTGAGGTGAGAGGGTTTGAAAATCTAAATGTCAGCTTAAAATACAGAGTTCAAGTCATAACATAATAACTACACTGATTTCTGTAGTAATAATGAGAACCGTTTCCCCTGTTTGTAACTGAGAATGTCATTTAAATGACATATATAAACATGATGACATATAATGAATATATTAATAAACCATTGATACACTTACCTGTTAATTATGAGCAAATATTAACAAAAGTTATTTGTTAATATTTGTACATTTAGTCTGGAGCTCCATGTTATCATTTTACCAAAATGTTATTTTTGGTTAATAAATGGGCAAAACACAGCACTTAAAAGGCATCAGTATCTGTTACTTGTAAAATAAAGACATTCATTTAGAAAATAAAAAGAATTCCCCGAAACACACATTTGTTATTTGCAGTTTAAAATGTTGGTTTTTAGATGTCTGGCATCTAAATTGCAGTGATAATAATCAAATAAGGTTTAAGAAAAACGTCAACCATTTAAGAATTTTTATGTGACTAAAATTACAAAATAACCTTGTTACCACAAATAAACAAATAACATTTTATTTTATT
Organism: Dissostichus eleginoides; assembly: GCA_031216635.1. Classification (NCBI taxonomy): domain Eukaryota; kingdom Metazoa; phylum Chordata; class Actinopteri; order Perciformes; family Nototheniidae; genus Dissostichus; species Dissostichus eleginoides. Next base: position 8,774,030 of record CM062268.1, on the reverse strand, counting down.
TTCCTTTTACAAAAAAAACATGAATATCTTAAATCTATCCGTAGCGTACCAAGGACTTCAACATACATTACTAATTTGCCTGAATCCAATAAGACTTTTACACACAAATACCTCTGAGATTTACTTGGGAAGAGTATGGGAAGAGTATTGCATACAATTCCCATCTACACAATGGGGTCCATTTATATGTAGTTTTCTTACCCATCATCTACTGCACATATAGTTAGCCAAATATATATTAGTATTTTGTGTGAAGAACAGCTTTGTAGTAATATAAAAATTAAACATAAAATAGATCAATGTTTTGCAATAAAGGTTTTCTTTCTTTAATAATGATTTTACATAATATGTGGAAAAATCTGAATAAAAGTAACAGCTTTCAAATTGACATTTGCTTGAATTGCCTTTAACACAAAACAACTCTGTTGTGCTCGGAGGAAAATCTAATGTTGCAGTTTCTAACGTACTTACGCAGTAGCCAATGTGCCGGTTCCAATTGTTCACACCAATGAAAAACCAAAATCTGGCTATAACAAGTCCAGGCAAGAAACGTTTTGGGTGTTGAAAGTTATTCCTGGAAATGTAGTGAATCACTGAGGTATAGCAGCAGGCTTAAGGACACCAACAAAGTTGGTGAACAACTGGAATGAAAGCCATCGGTTAATAGTCTGTAGGATCTTTAAACATGTGAGGGTCATAGTTTCTTCTATCTCTTAGCATGATGAGGGTCTTACTTTAAGTGATAACATGTAACTCAGACAACTCTAATGAATATATTAGTGTGATATTTAACAAAAACATAATGTAGCATGTTATAGGCTAGAAGGTTAAAAAGAAGCTACCTACTGTGTATGCTAATATGTTAGCATGAGGCAGTGTCTCTGAGTATAGTGGACAATATAATGTTGGCTTGTGATACACTATCAACATATTGTGTCAAGTGAGTCCTACTTTCACTCGTATGCTATGTGCTTAAAAGTTAGCATGGAGCTAATTTAAATTAGCATAGAGGAGGCTAAAGTGCTACTATCTACATCATTTAGTACAGAGTATGCTTAAGTGTTAGCAGTACATTCACCAAAATCCTAAAGTATTAGCATGGGGCATACTATTATTACCTTGTGCTGAGGAGCTAGCATGGAGTCAGCTATTTGGGTACACAGCATTAATTCATTAGCATAAACCTTGAAATCAATTAGCATAGTGAATGGATGGCAAGTACCAATATACTAACATGCTAGGAATGAAAACATTTTTAGAATGGTGCATTTCTAGGAAAAATACAAAAGGAGGATATTTTTACTAAATGTTTTATTAGCATCAAATATACAGTATTTTGTAATGCAAGACGTTGTACAACTTAGTATCTCAGTATGCATATGTATGGGCAGTTGAAGATTGCTTCAGTCAGGTTTTCATGTAGCAACATGTCCTGACCTGGTGTCAAAGGCTGTAAGAGAAAGAAAGACAAAACTGTTTAGCAGCTGTTTCAGAAAGTGCAGCAAATACAGTATGTACAGAACATTAACAAGCCACTTCAGTGGTACTATTGATTTTTGCATTTACTATCTGGTTGAGGAAATGAGTAAACACATGAAAAGCGATTAAATCTAATGGTGGGTTTTGTTGACATTTATGAATATCTGCATACTTCAAATAAAACCAATAATAGTATTACATGTTAAATATTTACTGTAGGTATAATTACTTTGACAGACATTAATATAATGTACTACTGTGGTATTGTAACACATTTACTGTACACAAATGCATGCGCCACATTTCAGTGCTCATGGAGTAATTACTGTAAGCATACTGACTACTGCTTGTCAACTATTTAGTTTTTTTGGTCCATTAACTGTCCGATGTCTTTATGGTCAGGATCTTGCAATATATCTTGGCAGCTCTGCGGGGAAAAAAAGGGAAAAAATCATGCGAAAGAATCGTCTTGTTGAAGGTCTTAAGTAATAAAAATAACTCCAAAGACAAAATATGAAACTTGTCAGATGAGAAGTCTGTTTAGAAGAGTCTGACAACTCATTGAGCTTCTAATAATAAGCATGACAGTTGAAAATCATGTGAAATTACATTTATTTAGACACAACTGTAAGACGTCTCTATTTCAATAGCTGACTTCTGAAGAGAACACTGCGCTTACTGTACTGCTCTCAAATAATACAACTATTTATTGAAAGGGAAAACATTGGCTTATCATTGTAATGTTGCTTTAAATTATCATATTCAGTCATGATCCTCATAAAGCATGCAACTGCCTATAGGGAATATAAATAATGTAGAATAAAAACCTTAACTACTCCAAGTCCTGTACAGTCATTTTCTAAATCACACAAAGTGCACTACATGATCTTTAAACGATAATGTATAACATATACATTAATTTCCAATTCTTCATTAAATAGTGGGGGTTGCAATCCCCTTCAGCTCCGGTCATGATCTCTTTCCACACACTGGAAATGTATTTGTTTTATATATTTGTGATGTGCATTAATACCTTAATTTCTTGATAAGTAATCATGCATAGAAACCATAAATGTGAAAAGTAATTTATTAAATAGGTAGGATGCTCTTAAGTTTTACATCAAAATAAAATATGCATGGGATATGTTAATTACACTGATGCAGAAAACATATACAATTTAGCATTTGTAATCTGAACAAGGCATCATGATCAACAAGATGACAATACACAATAAAAAACTGGACTTGACAGGTTACATGTAAACAATGATTGGAAGCTGAAAGTATCAAATGACAACAAATTGTTTAAAGAAATGACAAGACAAAGTACTTAAAATCAACACAAAAATTGCACTTGAGCAAACTACATTTGTTGAAAGTAAAGTGTTTCTCAGATTGCAATATGTACGTATGCAGTATGGCATTCAAAAGTGCATGCAACAAGTATCACTTGTCTTTTGCTGCTTGTGGTCTTTTCAATGTCTGAAGTTTAAAGTTAAATACTACTGCTATTATTTTGCATTTGTTCTATTAACTAAATATTATCACATTTTAAGCTAACAAAAGTAGGGCTACAAACAACATTTTTTGTTAGCGATTAACCAAGGCTGTTGAAGCGGAAAATTATCCAGAATGTTAACCGCAGCCAGCATGCCTAAGCTTCTCCTTCAAACATCCCAAAAAAGCATTTACAGCTTTGATTTGGCTTGGCAAGAAAGTGTTACATGTTGATTCATCTGGGGATTTCCAGCATGTCTTTAAATCCAACATGACCTGGAGCAGGACAACAGTAACACTGACGGGGAGTCGGCTAAACCTCAGCCTGCAGACATTACCACCTTGGTTTCTATTAGGTAGAGACAAAGGGAACGTGTGTGTGTGTGTGTGTGTGTGTGTGTGTGTGTGTGTGTGTGTGTGTGTGTGTGTGTGTGTGAATGCTGACACATCGTTGGTGAGATCAGGTTCTCTCAGATTAATAATGTTGATGTATAGTCCGTTTAATCTGCTGGTGTGATGTGGCTGTGCGCACAATCCCAAATCTCCTTTAAACTGGCCTTAGTCTAAGCCATGAAGGACACACACACACACATACACAGATAGAGACAAACCATGTTTAAAACAACAAGATTGCGGGAAGTGTTGGCAGCTAAAACACATAGGGAAGAAAAACAAGAAAAACAATGAAAGCACTGGATCGGCACCAAATCCTGAGTCTTTTTAGTTTGCTAAGCTACAGTACTGAGAAGTGCCACAGCAATTTCCGCTTTGTGGCACTAAATACGCCCTGAGGTTTACTGATGTCTTCCCGGTGCCATAGTTAATGGGCATTAAGCAGCACTTGAGGGCACACGTGGAGCTGGGACGCCATCTTGTTTCACCGACAGAGAAGAGTGGTAGAACCCCTCTGCAGTGGGAAGAACTGCTAGACACACACACACACACACACACACACACACACACACACACACACACACACACACACACACACACACACACACACACACACACACACACACACACACACACACACACACACACACACACACACACACACACACACACACACACCAAACACACACATGCTGACCAGCTCTGATTAGTGATGAGTGCGCGACGTCCGCCTGCAGCTGAGCCGAGGCGCTGTGTTGAAGGGAGTGGCAGAAAAAAACTGCAGAATGGTGACTGTAAAGTGAGAGAAACCTCCCATGCTTTCACAAAGAGTCTGTCTCCTCGTTCTATGCTTTTCCTCAGCGTGGCAATCAATCTCTCCGATCAATAATTTAACCTTTATTTGTCCAAAAGGGCCGATTGCTAGAACATTTTCCTGAGGCGCTTTGGGCGTAACCCTACAGCAACCCATCAAACATACCCTCCACATACAATTGAATGCACTAAACTGCCTTGTCTGCTGCATTTTAAAAAGTCCACCTTAAAAGGGGCTTTAATCAATCACGTTAACGTTGACTTACAACATTCTCTGCAACATTCCTTTTTTACATGAATAGTTTACTTCATCTGCACTACTTGCACATTGGTCTTGAAAGATAAACGTGCACTATTTAAATTGTACTCTGTTCCTTCTTGCACTATTTTATTGTTATTCAAATTTGTTTTATGGTTTTAGGCCTTACTCATATTATGTTGCACTGTTGGAGGAGCCTGGGACTTAAGATTTTCATTGCGATATCTACACTGTAGCTATTGTGAATATGACAATAAAGCCTTTGAATCTTTGAATCTTCAATCAACTGCTGCCTGCTGGCTATTGGAATTAATTATTACCAGAATAGCTGATGACTTAAAAAAAATGTTGCCATAAGACAATTGTGGGATACTAAACTGAAATCTAGACTTGTCGATCTCTTGGACTTTTTGATGCAGTATCTTAGTCAGGTGTCATTGATGGTTTTACTGACACACCAGAAGCTGCTGGGTAAAAGGTTCCCCAAGAGTGGCATCTCAACCCAATAATAAGATTAACATTTTAATTAATTCTGTCTTAAATGTTAGATGAGATCAGATTTCAGCACACAGGTATTCCAGATGCAAACAGCATTATCTCTATCATGTGTTGACAATACTGATTAGCCCATATCCTTTTATGTAAAAAAAATGATCAAACATTGGGGCGATGAAACCGCTGTCGATCCATCCTCCACGTTTGCCTCGGCCATGGGGACAGAGTGTACAGACAGTCTGTGGTGCAGCCGAACAATGGAGAGCAAGCCTGCAGCCCCTTTCCAGTTAGGCTAGACACTAACTCGCTCCAGGTTAGTGCTTGCTCACCGAACTGAACAAATACAAATGGAGAAATGCTGCAAGAAGAAAGAAACAGGGCTGACAGAGATGTTACATAAGAGAGAAGCTAAATAAGAGGATTAGCAGGGACGAGGGGGTTCAAGTTAAAATCCATATTAGTTCATTTGCAATAGGACAGAAGCATTTCCGGAAATCTACACGGTTGAAAAACTGAGACATTATGAACCCTTATTTTGAAGGACATTAGCATATCTTATCCAACTGTTGGTAGTGGAAAAAATGGGACTTTAGGGGAAATATACTTTTCAAGGCCAGGAATAAAAGCTAAACTGTGATATCAAAATGATCAAATAAATGAAGCCTCATTGTTACACATGTTGCACACAAGCGAAGAAATGCAATCTTTGAATTCAAGCATCTAACTTAACATAATGTATAACAACAACAAACAAATTGATTTTTCATCTATGAAGTGCCTTGCTGCCTTCCTAAAATGTGGATCTTCAAGTTCATGGAGTTCAGCACCCATTTTAATGAAGGGAATCATCCATGAAGATGAGCTATCATCAATATGCACGCTACGCCCCATTAAAAACACATATTAGCAACGTTGTGATGGGCCCGAGTCACATATCGACGAATCATGCTGTCAAGTAACAACTGTTAAAAACTAAATATGCTGCAAATTGATCTCTGTGAGAGTAATCGCCCCTGAGAGCAAGTTGCAAGGAGGACGACATGGTTAACCTTTCAACAAGCAGTTAGAGGAGAAAAGAAACTCATTGCTGAAAAGAAAATGGACACGTGTAGCGGAGAGCCGCCATGTGCTACGTGGCTACTATGAGCAACTGAATTGTTGTGGGATTCTTGTTACTATCGTCTACAAACGAGTTACCACTCTGCAAACCACTCTGGTACAACAGTCATTGTTGAGAAGCAATTAACATATGAATCATGCCACATATTATTCTCAGTGGACATAACTAGCTGCCCTGTGAGTGTGTTGTTACTGACACCTTTACATTTGTATTAGCATAAGGGAGTGAGCTTCGAAATCGCTGAGGGTTCGCTGAGGTCAGGCACATAATGTACAGAGCTGTCATGGTTACGCTCTCAACATTACTCTGTGCTGCTCTCATGTCAGTAAGGTACAACACATACACACACACAGGCAGCCAGGTCCGCTGGAGAAACAAAGAGCTATCACACCGACAGATGCTTCCTTACCTAACCGTAGTTAATGAAGAGGTTAATGCTATCACAGCAGCATTACCATTATCTCTCATAAGCTGGCAATGCTAACCAGCTGTTAAGCTATTACTGTACCAGGAACAGCTTTTCTTGTTGTTTTAAGTCAGCTAGTGGCTAAGGATGCTAACAAGCATTGGCATGGTATTCAGTTAGCATTCTACCTGAAGCTAACTTTGCTGATTGTTATGCTATAGGATTTCTAAAGGATTAACTAAAAGTGCAGTGATCTAAAACATAATTGTGGTCATGTAACATCAAAACTTTTCATTCAAAAGAAGAACAAATGTAATTTATGTGTCTTATTTTTTTTTAAATCTAATGAAAATGCTACATTAGGGAAAAAAACACAATTGCTATATGTGAGAAAACAAGTATCATCATGTTAAAGGTTGGTATTACTGACTTACTGCTATTTAATGGTTTTACTTAGGCAGAGGCAAATAATTAGTGTAGCCCCCACTTCAATGGGCAGTACTGATACAATGAGGCCTCTGTTGCTAAAACATGATCGCTTCCTGTCATCCATCTAAATGCCTAAGCTCAGCCTGCCTTAACTTTGTCACATGAATCTTAAAACAGCAGAGATTTCACCAGCACACCAGTTCGTCTGTAGTATCCACTCCATCTATATTTCCTGATGTTTGATGGTGCACGGTGCAGCAGACAGAAAATAGATCCGCCCAGGTGACATGCAACATAGAGCAGGGTGTTAGCCGAACTGAGAACTGTGCCATGGTGAGCATGCAGTGAACGCCTAAGCGCCATCACTGCGCCATGGCCTTTCCCCCTTCTGAATGCCATTGTTCGAGGCAGGAACGTTGGGGAGATAGTGCTGCCTGTGCATCCCCCTCAGCTCCCGAGAGCCTAACCCGTGGACATGAAAACACAACGTCACAAGTTAGGGTCTCAGGGACGGAGAGAGATACATCTTCACACGGACTCCTCCACCTGCCCACATGGCAGCTCCTTCTGGATTTTGTCTTCTACCAAAATGGTTATTACAATTTTTTGCATGTTCTTGAACAGGAGAGGTTCAATGTCCTGCCCTCTTCTCTGAGTCAACTCAGGACTCGGAGCGTCTGAGCATATCTGCCTGCAGCTTTGGATCCAACACACACTCGCAAGGTCTATGCATAAATTGAGCATGCTCATTGCTATCTACCACTGTCCCCATGTGTATTTGTGAACATACAACTAGTGCAAGCCTCAGCCAGACACAACATTGGCCAGCCTCCCCCAAACTCTTTCTCACCCTCTCTGTTTCTCTCCTGCCCCCTCCCCCATCTCAGCTGAACAATACAGCACTTTGAAAAATGCTTCCTGCCATCAGGTAGAGAGCCAGCTGCTGTACATCGCGCCTAAAAAATGTCCGCCGTTGTAGGGAAAATCCAAAGCGCTATGATTGCTAATCATTGCTACGAGACAAAAACCCTGCAAGATGCATTGATTAAAGCATCGAAAGCTGAAGCGGGGACCGCACAGCGTCAAGTAAACCCTCAGACATGATGACTTGCATCCGGCTGTCACATTTTTCAACCATTAATACAATTATTCAATGCATGCTTTTCATCAATAGCGCAAATCCCCCTTCAAGCACGGTTTTCTAAATCCTCCGGAGAGGCTGTACGGAGAAAAGACGAGCCCAGTAACAAAGCTCCACGCTCCTTCATGCCACCATGGTGGTCTAAAGCTTAGGAAACAGATGGGGAGCTGAGAGGGAAGTGGGGAGGAAGAGAATTTGTTGGTATCGACTCACCCTCCCCTTCGGATCCAGGATGCCCTCTTTGCCCGTTGTTCTCCTATCACGCTTCCTGCTCGGGAGAGGAGGAAAAAGAGACAGAGAGAGAAAGCTCAGATTTTTTACTTACAGCACGCCTCAAGATGTTCAGAGGAATAATTTTGTGTTTTTTACAAAAAAAGAAACACAAGCAAGACGTCCGGAGAACCACTCAAAGTCAGGTGACGAAAAAAAACTGCAAGAGAGAGACTGACGGAGACGAGGAAAAGAGGCATGAGGATGGGTGGTAGGACCGAGCCGGAATGAACCATGTGCAAGCTCTCTTTCCCTCTATCTCTTTGCTCTCCTTTACACACACACACACACACACACACACACACACACACACCACACACACACACACCACACACACACACACACACACACACACACACAAAAAGAGCGAGAGTGAGCAGTCCGGGGAGGCAAGTCGCGAGAGAGTCCGTGACATGATTCCTCTTCCCAGAAAATGAAATGCTGAAAGGAATTGATAGTTAAAGGTTGGATAATACAGGTAGACCACAAGAAGAGGGGTGGGGGGGTGAGAGAGTGAGACCGAGTGAACGGGTGAGTGATAGAGAAAGGGAGGAAGAGATCAAATAGAAGAGCGAGCATCGAGCTATGGAATCAGTGCTTGCAGCCGGGGCCACAGTGCCAGTCAAGCATACATACCAGTATGCTGCCTCACCGAAGAGGGGTGGGGGGGGGGTGGCTCTCACACACTTGCAAGTATTGCATGGATTGCAAAAATGTGTCACACTCTTTTCCTTTCGCCCGAGTCTCTACTTACTTTTTTTTTTACCCAGACCTGCAGGTCCAAGACAGGTTAACGAGGAAAAGAAAATGGACACACACACACTTTCATGCACACACACTCTTTCTCTCCCTCTCACAAGTTAAAGGAACAAACAAATGTGCCCGCTGATCTCTTGTCTCGCTCCGCTTTCTCCCTTCCTCGCCCCTTTCTCCCTCGCATTGTATTCTCTCTCTTTCAATCTGGAAAAGGAGGGAAGACAGGAAAAAACCATAAGGCCCCCCCCCTCCCTCCTCCTCCTCTTCTTCTTTTCCCCAATATTAGCACTCCACCTCTTTCTCTCAATCTTTCTCTTTTTCCCCCTTCTGGCTCTTTTTTCTTTTGGCCTTCCCATGTTGACGGCGTGGAGGAAAATAAGCAGTTTGTTTTTTCCAATTAAAAAATCATCCATTAATTTACCTCACAGCTGTAATTGTTTACAGCCAGAGGCCCACTTTCAGAGAGAGGGGAGAGAAAGAGGGAGGGAGGGGAGGATTGACAGAAAGTAGTCCTCCTTTCCGTGTTTTTTCCACCTATCCGTTGTCCGTTTTCCACCCATAAAACAAATCCTCTGTTCTCTTCTGCATGCAAGCGAAAAACAAAAAAAAATCCACTTTTCCATTCCTTTCTCTCTCTTTTCTTTCTTTTTTCTCTTACACTGTGCCGACATCATTAACACTATCCCTTCAGGAGAGGAACGAGAGACGGAGACAGAGGGAGACAGAGAGAGTCTGAGTGAGGAAGAGGCCATAGAAACATTGCTACATGATGTGCTTTGGCTAATAGAGGCTACATTTAATCTCCTAGAGAGAGAGAGAAGGAGAGAGAAGCAGAGAAAGAGGAGAGATGATGGGGGGAGGGAGGGAGGGAGGGACAGATGGGACCAGAGAAGGAGAGCAACGACACACAACTGGTTCTGGGCTCAAATCAGCGACGGGGCTCCGGAGAGGCGAGGAAAGGGGAGAGAAAAAAAAAAGGAAAAGGGGAAAAATCCCTGAGACCACACTGCCCTCTCGCTTTTCTTCTGCTTCCTCCCTCCCTGACTGACTGATCGACCGACTGTGTCTGTGCCGAGATAATCTCCAATCCTCTTTGACTGCTGTCTGCCAGACGGTGCATTGTGCCTTTTTTTCCCTCCTCTATCTCTATACAGCTGCCGGAGAAAAGTGTGCATCTGGATCTACAGCATGTCCCCAGAAAATAACACTGATGCCACCAATTTTAAAATCTCCCGGTCAACACACACACACACACACACACACACACAAACACACACACTGTGCAGCTATCGTCATTTAACACCTGCTTTGTGTCCAGATAGAGCCGGTCTTCGCTAATATTAGCCTGCTTTGACGGTGAGATCCCAGAGCAGGCAGACAAAGGCTCACACACGGCTGCACACACACACACACAGACACACACACACAGACACACACACACACACACACACACACACACACACACACACAAAGGTGCAGCAATATACCAACTATGCACAACCACAGAAACAATAAAGAAGAGGGTGTTCATGGCTACTAAACAATAATAATTAAAGTAATTTTAGTGCAAAATCCATGGCGAATGATACATTTGCATCGAGGTGAATGACAGCTCATCACCACTGATTTACAGAGACCATTTCACTCCTTTTAAGTATCCGTTATCTGCTCGTAATGGCCAGGAATCAGCCCCAGCTAGCCATGCAGTACATCAAGAGAGACCCAGATCTGTCACTAGCCTACGCATTCAAGACAACAGCAGCAGGACATAAAAGAAAAGAAAGCACAGGGCCTTCAGAACCTCACCTAGAAACTCAGTGTGCAACAATGTGTGTTTGTGTGTGTCTGTCTGTGTGTGACACTCTTGTTGGATGGCTGAAGCAGCGCTATTCTGGCCAGAGGAGTGATTGACAGCTGTCATACAGTATGTGATTGATGGGACGAAGAGGACAGTCGTTTGCAGAGTTCATAGGGTTGTTACTATGGCATATATTGTCGATGAAATACAGGTTCAGGATTTATTTTAATCTAGAAAAAGGTTCAATTGATCATTAATGAATTTCTGAAAGAGTCCTGCCAAGGAAGCTATTTTTGGTTATTTATTCGATTGTCAGCAAGATAAAATCTACAAGCTGGGGTAAATTAGCTAAATTAGCATAGCATGGGCCAAGGAAGTACATTAAACATTTTTTACTTTTATTAACATTATAGGATACACTGAAAAAAACTGAAACTTGGACTTTAACTACTGTAAATGAATTATGTCAACAGATTTCATGTATTAGGTTAGTTGAAACCAATGCAATTAAGTTTAAAATAAAAAACATTAGGTTCAACTTAATATTATTGCGTTCAACTAACCTAATACAATTATGTGAAATGTGTTGACATAATACATTTAATTAAAGTCAACGTTTGAGTTTGTTCAATGTATCGCAATGGCGGCAATCTGCGCTCACTGGCTGCCCTTTATGTTATGTTTGGAACAAGCAGTATTTAAAAAAGAAAGATATATATTTTCTTATTTGTACACTGAGATGGGAAAAAACTAAACAAGATGGAATCAAAGGAGAAGACATACTTTATAAAACCCCTAAATAACATATAGCTGTCACACTCTACTCTAGTATAGATGAATGCATCATGCTACACTCACACATGTACACACAGTCATCTGAAATCCACACAAGCCTAATTTAAGGACGTACCATAAAATCCCTTGTTTCATACGTTCATCATTTACACCCTCCAACAGCTGGACAATTCATGGAGGTAACCAACAGGGGGCAGTCTTTTGCTCCTACCTATCAACTGTACAAACACACTGGTATAAACGGTGGGGGGGGGGGACGCAACGGTAAGGCCTCAGTATGTTCTCAGTGTTACCGTGTGTGGCTAACACACACATGGTGCTGCTGTACGAGTAAGAGGCCAGATTCATTACCATACATGGGTTAAAATATTACATTTCCTATAAAAGAGAGTGGTCATCGTTTGATTTGATTCAAAAGTTTCAAATGAGTAGAGATTCACCTTGAAAGTGAAGAATAAAAAGGATTCCAGCGGTTTGTCATACATTTGTTTAAAAGGCCAAACCAATGTTTTACTGTTTTATTTGAACAATTGCCCATGTGTTGCTGCTCATTTTCAACATGTTTCCCATTTATCCCTGAGTGTCACAATATTTCACATATCAGATTTTCTGACAGCACTCATTTCCACGCAGTCTGATGATTGGAAATATTATGACAAGATTTGCTCCTGTCATTTTCCTGCCTGGAAACTGAATGGTTTTAGGCTCGTCTTCCAATCTCAAAATCGTTTTCCTTTTGTGTCTGATGTCCTTCGCAACCGCACCCAAACAACGAGACTGAGGCAGCCGGACTTGTTCCACCCAGCCATCAGCATTAATGAGGTTATCACTGAGCGAACAATAATAAAATGTCACCCTCAGAATGGAAAGGAACACACGGCTCTCACATGTCAGTGCTATCAGTTCTGCGACAAAGCTTCTGATCTCTATCTGCTGCACACAGACCGACACTTCACTCACTTCAAACCACAATACACTGCTGAGCTCACACACACACAAACACACACCTTTTAAACAATTAACATCATAATAATAGGATAATCACTTAATAATAAGAGCTGAAACGTTAATCACTTTAGCAATTTGTCATTGGCAATAATCATTAACATTTTAAATCTATTGTTGTTGTTTTGTGTTTGTTTTTTTCTTCCAACATCTTAAATGTGTATTGCAGCTTTCTTATGTTAGTAAATTATATATCTATAAAAAGAGCTTCTTAAGGACAAACCGTGATGGACATATGTCACATTTAATGCACCAAACGATCGGTCAATTAATTGAGATTAAAATAATATGTTGTCATGTTAAAAAGCCACATAACATCTAATGTATTGATATCAACCCATATATGTCAGCATCAGTCTGCAAATCCCCTCCTGAAACCCTCCTGCTCCGTCAGCAAACAGCCTGGGTGGTTATTGACCATGTGGAGCTTACAGTATCTCTCTTTGACTGTTTTTTTGTGCGACTCGTGCAGTATTAACGTTGGATTGTATTGATCCAGCTGTGCAGAGCGCCGTGCGTACCTCAGGGAAAGCTAGGAGGTTGTACAGTTATCTCCCGGGGTGTAATTCTCAACTATACAACCTACTACCTCAACCTGGGAGCAAGCAGACTCATGTTTGGGAGTAAAAACAGAGTGGAAAAGGAAAAGGAAACCAGTCATGGTAAAAACAATACTTTGGACGCTCTTTGTTGTACTTTAATCCTTCCTCAAAGGGATTATGACATATTAAGCTGTCCTAGAAGATAAAGTATTTCCTTCTCGAAGGCTTCTCCAAACTCTTTACCTCACTGACCCCAAAACACACAAACAGACCCAAACCTCCTTCCCCGCAAATCACATTTTGTCCCTCAAAGAAAAGCCTTGCAGTTGCTCATTTCAAACTGTTAAAATGTGGGAGGTAATGTGTGAGAAACACTATGCATTTACTAATTGGAGCCGATGTCTACTTCATCAACACTAGAAAGGCCAGGCTGCAGCTAATTGACTGCTGACTTAAACAGCTCCTTAAGAGTTTTCTACAAACTAACATTTGAAAAACACCGGAGGAAATTGTAGGTATAATTATATTTTCCATTTGAATTGACTTCTTAATACCCTACAATTATTCTAGAAAACAAAGGGAATGTGTGGAAAGTGTCAAAAACCCCAGGAAGACCCAACGTTTCTCCACTTTGGAGATTTCCAAGACAGATTCTTTGATATTAATTTGCTGCTGTCTTTTACTGGTGCTGCTGGTATCGGTGACAGGGTTAATAAAGTTGCTGAGAGCAGACCACGCTGTTTTCTGCTGATGCTGCTCGGTGGTTGGGCTGCACAGACGCAGACCTGTAGACACAAGCTTGTGGTGTCAGTTAACACAAGTTCGGATCTACGGGTTTGGGACCATGAGCAGATCACTTCATACATCCGTTAGCACGAGGAGACGGAGGAAATTAGCCCTTTTTAACCAGCAGAAACTCCCATACTTCAGGAATATAATGGAAGTTAATAAGGGAAACGTTCCATTGATTTAAAGCTTAATACACAATCGTTAACACCACTTATTGCTGAAAATTAGATGCAATTAATTAGCCTAATATTCAACAAAAATGATGAAGTTACCTGTTCTACTTATGATGTAGAGAATTTACAATGTATCTATTTTAAGAGAAAAAAACAAGACAAAGCAAATTACTGAGAGTAAATTGCTGCCATTTAAGTGTAATAATTAAAACAATATAATAAATAAAACAGAACCAATGAAAAAAATGTATTTCCTACCATTTTCGTTAGTTGTACTATATTCAAAATATTTGTATACTCTCAACTCCAGTAACTCAAATCCTGATCCCACAACTTACTTTTCAAAATGAACAAAAACTTTATAAATATTCAAAATGCATCATCTTACTGGTAATTATCATACCAACACTTGTATATAACTCTGTATCCCACTAAGAGAGATTTTTCAGTGAGTGATAGGTGGAAAAATGCAAGTGGTATTTTAGGAGTCATGTGGCCGACCTTAATGAGACATAATACTATGAAATGTTGAAAATAAATTGCAGGAAAATAGCTCTCCAAAAACTCTGCGTAGGAGTTCTGCTTGAATAATGCCTGTGGAGATTTCACAGGACTGTGAGATGACATAAATTAGTCTGACTGTTCCGAAACACCACATAACCAAATGAGGACTGTCTTAAAATAACAAAGTGCTCCAAAATGACTTTGAAGTTGTTTTTTATACTTAATCAAAGTCATGAATAAATTAAGTAACAAACTATTGCATGGATTTGCAATATTATAATAGGCTATTTTAACAAATATATTCCCAGATTATCATTGATGATTATCCTTTCATTACAATAATGACAAAAAATATGTGAAGCTGTGCAGCTTATAATAGGAACAAAAAAGAAAAGAGGAGACAAAGCAGCATCACTTTACATAAGAAATCTTTAACATTTTACAAATGTAATGATATTCCATCCCTTTACATTACAAGCTTTTCACTGTAAGTAAAAACCACAAATTCATGCTGAAAACATCGCTTTAGAACATTCCTGTCTGACTTGAATAGAGTTGTCACTTGGCAGCGCAGGCAACAAAGTAAAACTTGCAAAACTCTGAGATGAAAAACAGAGCGAGCGGTCCAATTTCAACTCTGGTAGCGTATGAAGTTCTCTTTCTCCTTCTCTTTCCCCCTGCCTGAATTTAAATGAGACGTCTGACTTTGAAGCTGTTGCCAAGTTGCTTAAAGTATGTCAGTGGGTCTTTGCCAGCGAGCTGAAAGACACCTTGAGATGGTCCGAACAAAGAGGTCAGCGGGGTCCTCAGCACCCTGCGTGCCCACGCCGCCGCCACCTCTGTACCGTGTGTGTGTGTGTGTGTGTGTGTGTGTGTGTGTGTGTGTGTGGTGTGTGTGTGTGTGGAGACAAAACTAAGGCTGTCTAAAGGCCACTACCTGCATTGTTTGGGCACCCAGCGGCCAAATCTACCTGGCAACAGAGGTGGTGTGTAGACGCCGATGGGAGGGGGTTCAACAGAGGTGAAGAAGTGAGAGGAAGTGGTATGTCGTTAGCACTTCGTAATATAACGCAATGTAAACAGATAGCCCCCGCTAGCTAACAGGTAATTTTGGGCCCTTTCACCACAGCTAATGCACAGCAAACATCACGGAAAAAACTCAACACACAGTGAAATATTACCAGCCACAAAGCAAATCATTTGGAAAAAAATACTCAGAGCACATGAGGACTTACCGATTTGCCTTTATGTTTAGTTCCGAAATGTTTCTTTTTCTCTACCAAGCAGGGCCTACGGTGGTTGGCAGGTATAGACAGTCACGTCCACTGTGGCCCATCAAAAAAAAAAACAGCTCAAACATGCAACTACAGAAACAAAAACCACCCCGAAAGGGAGCTCGGGGAAAGGGTGGGAAAGAGTGAGACAAAAGAAAACAGCCAAGGGAAGAGGGAGAGAAAGTGCTGGTGGGGGAAAGAGAAGGAAAAAGTAAACGATAACAGAAAACACTAGTTTTTTTGGTGTTTTTACAATTTCAGTTCGCCGCATGCTAGTAATAATAACTACAAATAAGCTCAACGTTATCTGTAAAACATTTGCAATCTACAAGCTGAGTCCCTGCACAAATGACAAGCAACATCTGTTTGTAAAACAGCCAAAATCCCAGCATAAAAAAAAAAAAAAGAAATCGAAAAAGATTGGCTTGATTTGTCTCTCGTTTTCAGTCTTCAAACTCTCCTGTTGTTTGACTTCCTCACTCGCTCAGCTGAATAAGGCAAACAAAAAAGAAAAAGGGGAGTGTGGAAATTCAGCGAAGCAGCCATCCTTCTGTCACCCCTGAACCTCTCCCCTTCCCTTCCTCTCCCTTCTCTCCCCTCCTCCTCCTCCTCCTCTTCTTCCTCCTCCTCCTCCTCCTCCTCCTCCTCCTCCCTGCACACTCCTTCTTCCTCCTTTCCCCAATTCCCCAAAAAAATGCAGGAGACAGTCCAGGTATAGCTACTTCTCACTCACTCCTTCTCTTTTCCAAAATGCCCCACTACTCCGACAGACAAACACACACACACACACACACACATGTACACACAAACACACACACACACACACACACACACTTGTATCCTCGTCTCCCAGAGCGTCCAACACAGCCAGGAGCAGACTGACTAGCTTACACGTACACACTCATGGATGCACTTACAAAAGTGCATATACAGTATTACACACAGGCACGCGCACACACACACATACACATACACACACATTTCTTGGAAAGATTCCATGCACCAAAAACAAATACCAATCTTTAGTTAGCCTCAGCTGCGAATAGAAAAGGAGTCATTTCGGGACTTGGCTCTGATTTACCGAGGCACAGATACAGACCATTTCTCCATATGCCTTCCTTTCACAGCTCCACATTTGACTGTATAATAAAAAAACGCTCTCTGTCATCGATACCATTTGATAACATCCAGTAATGAGACCGTGAGATCATCCGACATTCGGTAAAAACCAGAAACGCTGGACTTGTTTGTTGTGTTTTTAGTCTCGGAATTAATAGGTAGGATCATGCAGTTCTCTGAATGCTAGTGACAGCGCATGAGCTCTGTTCCATTACGGGACATAAGTGGGTGCCAAGTGAATCAATACAGCACTCAGAGAGACAGCTTCACTTTAAGCAGCAGAAGCAAAGATACACATACTCCACTGAGGTGATGCGAGTTCACCCATATTACATTGAGGGGGAAGGAAGAGATCTCTCGTAGAATTAAAAATTAAAGTATAGTACAAGCTGTGCTCTAACATCTCCGTCATCTTTACGGTATTCTCTGGTTGATTTGGTAAACAGGAGCTCACTGACATCACGTCAGAGGGATTCTGGGTATTCAAATGTAAGGAATAGGTCGGCCCAAAATAAAATGTGTCTACTGATCTGGGTAATTATGGATCACATAGAAATGACGGGCCGAGACTAAAGACCCTCTAGCTTTCTTAACCATATTCCAAACCTATACCACACCTCAGCTATATTTAATTGTATCATATTAAACTTGATATTTAAACTGCCTCAATCTTTAAATAAACACTTTTAATTTTAAAACCCAAAACTTCCAGTAGATAGGTTAATCACTTAACTTTTTAATGAATCCTTGGCTATCCTTGAAAAAAACCTACACTGTTCCTAAGGTTCAATCAGAATATTTTCCACAAATGTGCGAACAAAAATCCCAATATTTTATAAGGTGCTTAGAGTTATGCAGTGATGACATATTATTGTAGGCTGACTTGGAAGTTAGCATCGCAATGGTCCCTCGACAAAAAGCAATGGGATTTTCTCATTGGATTTTCATTCAATGCAGAAAATATTACCTGTGGCCAACACATGTTTATGTCACTCAACACGGTTCAGCAGGATAATCTCCACTCATTAACACCACTTTGTGATTTTTTGCCAGCAGTAAAAAGCTAATGTATAAACAAAGTACATCCTGGTCGCATGCCTTTCCGTCACCACCGCTAAGGTAAAGGCGGACTCACGTTGGTATGATGACGTTCAGTTGTCCTATTTAGTCACTTGGAAACAACTGCAATTTTGTGACACATAGAAGCTTTAGAAATTCACAAGTGGAGCATTTACTGACTTATTGTATGTCGTAGAACACAAAATGAGAATCACTATAGCTTATATCAGGCTTTTAACCACAAACACGTTCAAAAGACCATTGATTTCGAGACGAAGAACTGGAGGTGGTAAAATGCTGGTGTTTTCCAGGTTTTAGGACTACAGGCTTTCACATTATATCTTGATCAGGTAATATTCCTGTAACAAATCATGGCATCACCAATAAAGTCCATGTATGTTGAGCAAGGACAAGGACTTGGTTTTAATCTTACATATTGTAAATGGTTTAATCCTCTCGTTGGTCGGAGAGGGACACTCAGAGGCAGTGGCGAGCCGTGACTTTTATACCTAGGCCCTCTGACCCCCCCCCCCTTCCCTCAAAAAAAGAAAAAAAAAGAAGAGTTATTACGTCACAGCGTATACTTCAGCGGAATATCAAAACAACGGCCCGGGGTGCCAAACGCATCAATGACAGCGACCCTCAACCACACAAAACAACACCATTTATATGAACACCTATCATGACAGGGCACCCACAGCCAAGTAACAATTAAAAATGAATGAAGTCGGCACGGCGGCCCACATTGAAGATTACGTAGGCCTACCTTTGATGATCAAATCACTTAAACACAAAGTCCATCCTCCTTTCCTTTTGGATGAAGCACTTTATGGCGGGTCATGCAGCTGATCCTTTTGCCACTCCAGTTTATCATTGTAACTCAATCTTGAAAATGAGTCGGTTAATAATTTCGCAACGATGTCATCACTATCACTGACATGAGCCATCATGAACGAACTTATGCTAATCATAAATCTATCGATCATAAATGTGGGGAGGCGTGTGGCGCAGTGAGTTGTGCGTTGGTGTTCGGATCAGCTTTGGATAAAAGCGTCTAACAAGTGTTGTATTGTAATATATTATATTGTAATAAGATCTATCGATTAGATTTATGATTCTAAAATTATAAAAGTAGGGTAAACATGTGGATATTATCCGGCTGAATAAAACGTGCATTTATCTAACAGGTTCGTTTTCCACAGACCTTATTTCGAGCTATTTTCCAAAATCCTATGGAGAAATCCCATTGCTTTTTTGTCGAGGGAACCAAGCCCCCAGGAAGTGCGCCGGACTCTGAGGAAAATATTCGTTGTGGCCAAACGGCGGTACTACACTTCCGTATCAGTCGCTGGGCCCGGAAAGACTTTTTCCCATTGACTACTTTTTTTTAAACTAAATAAACTACCCAGTATGAACATTTGTATAGCCCTTATTAAAAACATTCGGTCTTCAAGTTGTAAAATGTGCTAATGTTATTCTGAGAGTTATTTTCCTCGGCATTATGAGGCCGCCCGGCACGTTCATGTGACGTGTTCAGTACTACATGAGTTTTACCTTTACCCATGGATGCACAATAAGAACGGATTATATGATTATATGAATACTTTCGTGACGTTTCACTCTCTCAAAAGTTGGGCCATTTTGTCTTCATGCGCCAATGAGCAACTCTCCTAGGAATGAACGAGGCCCCGCCTCCCACGCTGTATCCAGTTTTTATTATACATCCATGGAGGGAACCCATGCTCAGCTTACTTCGGGGTTTTAGGACGTGTCACTGCACCACTCTATAACACACATGCATCAACTTCACAGCGGGCGGAACTTGTCATAAAGTCCGCGAAAATAAAGCCCACCCATTTAGAGGGAAGATATGATTGGTCAATTGTACTGTCATTTGACATTACTGTCTCGTTGAGTTACTGTAGCTGGCCCTCTGTGAATTTACAGCAGGACCACCAATCAGCTCCTATCTTCACAGTAACTCGCAGAGAGGGCTAAAGGAGCTTCTTTCCTTTAACCCTTCACATTCCAACAGAAACTGAACAGGCAGATTCAAAGGATTTATTTCTTTGGAAATGTTATTTTGAATACAATTAAATCAAGTTATTTTGGTCAAACTAATGAAAAATATAACTAAAAAAACGTTTTAAAAAAAAATGTTTTTTTTTTAATGTTTTCAAATATTATTTTTTAGAATATCTTAGGCCCTCAGAGAGGGCCTAGAGGGCCCTGACGGCTCGCCACTGCTCAGAGGTCATGATTCAGCAATAACGGTTAGGGAAAATGTATGAGGCCTCAAAAAATGAAGATGTAATGGTCAGGCCACTAAAAGCCTTGGGTAAGGTTTGGTAAAATTGTGAGGTCATTGATAATTTACAAAAACACAAAAGTCAACAAAGAAAAAGGTGTCACACAAGGGCACCCTTCAACTGTCATTTCTGGTAGAGATATTTGCTTTAGGTCCACCTAACCCTAAACCTAACCCTAACCCTAACCCTAACCCTACCACCAGCACATCTACAGCCACACAGCAAATGTGCTTGCATGAACTAACTCTTTAACGGTTCTACCCCTTCCCCCACCCCCGGGCGGAAAAACACTTCATCTGCATGAAACAGTGTCTGAGGGCATCTTAATATTTAATAAACTATGAAAGTTTTATATCCATGTAACGGGAATAAACTCAGCTAACAGATCTTTCTTTTTTTTTTTTTTTTAAACCCCCACAATGCTAACACTGAGCCTCTGAATTAGCAACGAGCGAAAAATGCTAACGCATTACTGCACAGAAACTCACTCATAACACCCTTATTACTTATCGTAGCTGCACATCCAAGATATCGACTAGCATCGTGAGATGACACAGAATCGATAGGTACATACATTATCACTCCATGATAAGAACTCGCGGGGATATTAACAAGAACATACATTAAACATGTGGCGCTAGGTAGCTAAAACTGCAAAATGGCTTACCTGTGTCGTTGTCTGGTCAAAAGTGGTCTTCAATGGCATTAAAACGATAAAAACGCTGCTGAAGGTTAATCCATAGGTTAATCCAATGTCTGTGTCCCTTTGAAATGATTTCTGATAATCCATAAGGAATAAACCCTGCTTTTCCGTTTTCAGATGTCAGAGTGTGAGACAGCTTCACTCTCATGGAAAACTGCATGTGCAAAACCCCCACCTTTTTGTTTTAACGTTAGTGTGTATGTGAAAGCTCCCCTTCGATTCTATTGGCTCTAACGGTCAGAAAGAGATGTTAATCACCAAAATCGACCAATGGGTTCCAGAGAAACGGTAAAAAAGGCGTTTTCCACCCAGATCACCTCAGAAGTGGAGTTTTTTTTGCTAAACCTCTCTAAAAAGGTAAAATGTAACTTGTTTTGCATCAATATTGATACAGGGTACTTATTATATGTTGTACTTTGGATTCCTAAAGCTTTTAGTCTACCTTACCATCATCCAAGGGTAGTTTTCACTATAAGTAAAAAATATTTTTTGGACGGACACTATAATTTACAGCTTTTTACTATGTTCAATCTGAATTTACTTTCAAATAAAAATGAAAACATATTGATTCTGACTCTTCTACATCCAACTCACAGGTTTATCATTGCTTTCAGAAAAAAGATTATTAATTTTCCCCTTTTAGAAGTGTAGTTATGGTCATTTGTTCTGGGAATGTCATTTTCGAGCCTGAGACCTGGAAAACAGGCTCGGGGTCTAACAGGTAAAGCTTTTACATGTACTGAGCCAATCAACATGTAGGTCAATTCTCAATGTTCCCTTATCTTATTTTCAATGTTTGTAAACATTTTGCTCTTAAAAAGCTACTTCCATGTCCTAGAATGTGATCATGATCATTTCCAAAAAAAAAGATCGAAGTAAAGTAGAACCAAAAAACAGCTAACTCAGCTCAGTGGGAATTTGAGTTTGCAGTTTCCAAACTTAAAATAAGCTTCAAGGAGCTCAAAAGGAACTTTAACTCACTACAGTTGGATTACAGCAGTGGCGAACCGTGTCTATCACAACTGGACCTTCTGTAGACACACACACCCCCAGTTCACCTGTTGCACTTGCCATTTCAACGTTAAAAACAATAAAACGGCATGAATTGCTTCGTCGCATTCATCTAGATCAGGGGTCACCAACCTTTTTTAGGATGAGGGCTACTTTCAAAAAATAAAACAAGTCGTGAGCTACTTTTACTCCTCTCTTTTTTGTTTTTTGCAGTGTATATATTTAGCACATTCTAACATTATTATATGCTGACCTTTAACCTTTGTGTTTTGTTTGGGTCTGTGGGACCCGTTTTCAGTGTTTACTAAAAGGAAATGTTTGCAATTTAATTAATTTAACCTGCTTTATTTGGGGGATGGACCTCATCTCCTCTAGGGGGGTCCGGGGGCATGCATGGAAGATGTTTTTTAAATGTTGAAGTGAAATGCATCAATCTGGTGCACTTTGAGCACAAAATGAATTTATGGATACAGCTCTCAACACTCATATGAAAGGGAGCTGTATACTTTTCAATAATCCAAACATCTTTAGAATATGATCACAACCAATAACAAATCATTTAAACTGGTTTATCCTTATCTTATGTTACCTAGTTAGCATTCTTTCTTTTCATTTATGCATATTTTACTAATCACTCCCCTTTTAAACCGGTTTTACTGTCCTATAGTACACTTTGGAATGATTTCTTACTTTATCTATATTAAATAGATAAAGGTGTGCCCTCCCTAGCTCTCTCTCTCTCCGTCTCTCTCTCTCTCTCTCTCTCCGTCTCTCTCTCTCTCTCTGTCTCTCCCTCCCTCCCTAGCTCTCTCGCTCGCTCTCTCTCTCTCCCTCTGTCTCGCTCGCTCACAGAGGCTGTGTGCTCCTCCGTGGCGATGACGGCTTGCGTTAAAAAATAATAATAAACATATTTGTAAAGCGGGGGGACACAAACGGGATTTCGAAAAGTGCGGGGGACATGTCCCCCCTGTCCGCAGTGGAAATTACGCCATGCATGTGTGTGCGTCAAGTGCAATAAATATAAGCAAGTTGCAACACACGCAGTAAAACTCTGCCCCTCATGTGCAGTATAGGCTGGCACGACTAGGCTGTGTTCAATGGGGCTGATGTGTTGAATCTGCCAGAAGGAAAATCACGGTCAAACTCCTTATGAAGCGGGGAGGTGCCACATTGCTTTTCTTCCCGACTGCAACGCTGGTCCCGCAAATCAAGCAAGAACGTGATTGGTCGATATTCATTGTGGGGGTGGGGGGAGGAGGGGTGTTAGATAGATATAGAGTTGTAGTAAGTAGATAGAGTTCGCTATGATTTAGGTTTCGTTTATGCATAGGGTAGATTCTTTTAATTACAATCTCCTTTTTTGTTTTGTGTATTTTATACATTTTGGATTTGCTTGGCGAGCTATTTTTAGAACATGCCTGGCGGGCGACTCACGTTGCCTCTGCGGGCGACTAAGCGCCCGCGGGCACCGCGTTGGCTACCCCTGATCTAGATCCTCTGTCTCGAGCCAGTTAACTACCGGGCCTTCGAGAGTACCCTGGAACCGAGGGAAACTCTGAAAGAATATGCCCATTGGCTGCAAATCAATATATGATTGGTTGATCAAAATGTCAGTCCAAAGGTACGCTCTCATTCAGTGCAATGGCCAGGGCATTCTATCAAGGATATAGAATACCTTGGTTGAAGGATATTCTAGCCAGAGACCCAGAACAAGATCTGATTGGTTGCTTTCTTTTCTAACACAAAACCACTGAAATGCGTAGTGCATGGTCCGAGAAGGACAAACAAATCAACGTAACACTGTAATATTACAGATCAACAACACAGATACCATTCTCATTTATTCATTTTATATACATTTTATTACATTCTATTTATATAATTAAATCGATTTTTTGTTTGTTTTATCTGAGTGTTCCAGGGTATTCTCTGAATACCTTGAAGGCCCTGACGGTTCGCACTGGATTACAGCTTAATGAAGGTTGAAAAATCCAAACCGTAATGAGGTAAACATTGGATTTTTGGATACACACTGCAATCATTTGTCACTCGGGATACATTTAACAAGCTATTCGAGGTTCTTCACTTGTGTAAAAACTCTTGCCTTTTACTTTAATTTACAGCCACCAAGAAAGCAAACCCAAACCAGGCAAATAACTTATAGACTTTTCTTGGGTTCAAATGAGGCAAAGCCATTTTAAACTGTCTGTTTTTTTTTCTGTTTCTATGATGTCAAGTCCATCTTCATAGCCTTCATATACTGTCTCCAGTATGACCTCTAGCTCAGCAATAACTGGTATGAAGTTTCCTTCAGGGAATTAAAAAAACACAAATAAATGCCCTAAACTCATAGTTGATCCACAATAATCTTGCTGTAATGAAATGTTACCGTGTCAAGCCTGCAGCCTGACTTGGGGTTCATAAGATCGGTTTGCTGCAGTCCTTGTAATCCTTTCAAATTGCTTTTCATAAAAAAAATGAAAGTTGTTTGGTGCCATTTCATGGATCATGCATTATGGGTTCTGCCTCAAATGCACATGATGAACCCTGACGTGAGTTTTACTATCGTGGATGGTTGGTCTGACGATAGAAGGCTGACTATATGTTACTTTAAATATGTTGTTTTTTTAATCAACTTAACTATAAAATAAGGACTCTGTAAGCGGTTGTTGCTGTGCTGTTTTACATTTTGTTGGAGTTTTTGGTTACTTCAGTAAGAGAATATCACCCCTTTCCAAAATTCACTTTCTGCGCCCTTTCCATTTTCTCTCCTCTCTTCTCCCTCCATCTGATATTCTGCTCACGCACAACTGCGGCAACCCTCCTCCAATCGCTGGCATTAATCCACACCTCAGACCCCCCAGACACACTGTCTGCTCTCCCACCATGCACCTCAGCTTCAAAACTTTCCCAGACACATTTGGCCTTCTCTCTATCGCCTACCTCTCCCTCCCTCTCGAGCCCCTTTTCTTTCACTCGGTCTCCCCATGGCTCTTCATCGTCCAGTGTCATTTGCTCTGCCTCTTTCTTTCTCAAACTCTCTAAATTTCCCCTTTTCTTTCTCTCTATTCACCCACGGTCTGTGTGACAAAAGTATCTCCTAATCTTCCCCGGAGTCCATTTGACATAAAATGGCGGCAATGCAACCGTCCAATGCAAGTTGTCCCTCTAGTATTCGTAAGTAGAGTTACACATTGCCTGAGTTGTTTTTTTTATGTTTGTTTTTCTCAAATTTTTTCATGTTGTGGACCCAAAAGACCAACAGATCCTATTTATCAGGATTTGTTCAAACCTTGGGCAAAAAACCCTGAGTTTCCAATTGTTGATAATTAAAAAATAGGTTTTAAAAAGTAACTTTTGCATCTGGATCTTTGGTTGTAAAATGTTCTCATTACCCTAAAATAATTTTTTCGTAATGATGATTATGTGAAATTGGTCAAATGTGGACATAATGAAACTCAATATATCAAATTCAATGGTGTTTGTCTGCAGGACAGCAACGTGGGAGGGCCAGAAAGGGCAAGCCCCTCCCATTTGACATCTTAACCCTCCCCCAAATGTTTATTTTGTTTACAATTGTTATTGTTGTTTATTTTTGTGCACTTAATGCTACGATCTATAAGATGTCTGATACAAAGTAAAATCCCCCAAATATACATTCGTCAGAAACATGGGTAACAAACTCCACTTGTGATTAGTTTGTGTGCGTTACACTCAGCCGCTGTTCTGGATTTCATCTGAGTTAGGATTCTTTAGCCTGCCTATTGTGTTATAAACTAAAAATGTACATCGAAAAATGGCGTGTTAGCATCAAGCGGCAGTGGCGGTTCTAGACCAATTTGACTGGGGGGGCCAGGCTGGGGCCAGTTATTTTCTGAGGGGGGCACAATAAATGCAGGACGAAAAAGACAAAGACAGTATGAAGTAATTGCGCATAAGAAAACAATGAAAAAAAATGCAATAAAGTTATTGGTATTTGTCTCATTACACATTATTATATGCTTACCTTTAACGTTTGTGTGCTGTTTGGGTCTGTGGGACCCGTTTTCAGTGTTTACTAAAATAAATTGTATGCAATTAAATTATTTGAACCTGCTGTATTTGGGGTTGGACCTCACATCCTCTAGGGGGAAGATCTTTTTTTTAAATGTTGAAGTTAAATGCATCAATCGGGTGCACTTTGAGCACAAAATGAATTTATGGATACAGCTCTCAACACTCGTATGAAAGGGAGCTGTATACTTTTCAATAATCTAAATATCTTTAGAATATGATCACAACCAATAACAAATCATTTAAACTTATTTATTCTTATCTTATGTTACCTAGTTAGCATTCTTTCTTTTTATTTATGCATATTTGACTGATCACTCCCCTTTTAAACTGTTTTTTTTTTTTTTACTGTCCTATAGTACACATTGGAATGATTCTTACTTAATTTTTTACAACTATATTAAATAGATAAAGGTGTTCTCGCTCACAGAGGCTGTGTGCTCCTCCGTGGCGATGACGGCTTGCGTTAAATTTTTAAAAAAAAACATATTTGTAAAGTGGGGGCTATTGAGGGCTTGCGAGCTACCGGTAGCTCGGGATCGACGTGTTGGAGACCCCTGCTCTAATGGATCCGACTACAATGACAAATATCGTTAGTTTCGCCTATTCCGTCAGCCAAGAAATCGTTTAATCATAAACTATTTCTTTTTTTTTTTCATTTTCAGGGGGGCCACAGGGGGGTCCAAAGTCAGTTTTAGGGGGGCACTGGCCCCCCCTGGCCCCCCCTTAGAACCGCCCCTGTCAAGCGGTGAGTTGAGTATTTCTATATTCATCTTTTGCTTCTTTGTACGTAATGTGGTGTTTATTTGTGCGTATTTGCGAGAGGCTCCCATGAAAATCCCATGCCCTCTCTGCAAGTTTGCTCTGGCATGGGCTTGTTTATCTGCCCCGAAAAGTAAGGGAATAAAAACATGCATACATGTACAACTTTTGGAATGCATTGAATGTTCCAGGTAAGAATACCTGCTGAGGTCAAGTGAGTTTGAACAACATTAGACAACCACATATTCAGAATACAAGTGAAAGGACTGAAAATCCAAAGCAAGAGCTGCAAACACGTTTTTCTACTACCAATGGGAAAGTGTCCCTCAAATATTAACAAAAAATGTACTCAGAAGTAAGTCATAAAAGCAGAGGAGCACCTGCTGAGGACTACCACAGAATGAATTTGTCGATTGTTTGCTAATCTTCATTGGGCTCCTTAACATTCTTGTACTGCACGTTATACCCCCTCTGCAAAGGCCACTAATCAGCATCTGTTGGCTTGGACTGCTAGTCTCCCCTCTGACAGTGTTTTCCTCATAAGGGTTTTAATGTTTATCAGTGATCTCGTTTGGCTCCAGTCTTGGGAATCTCTTTGTTTTGCTGGGAAGAGAAAAAGCTAAGAGGATTGAATTTGGAGCTGCAGGCCTACATGATGGGACGCACAGATAGGAACTGGAACAAGTCAGCCCTCCTTGTAAATCGAGATTCATCCAAGAGCGAAGTAATAAAGAATGATTTTATTTCTTTGAGATGTTTTTATGAGCGAAACTCCCTCCCACCAACATTAGCTGTAAATTCAATTTCCTAGGATTGGACCAGTTTCATGGCCAAAGACTTGAAAGCCATTGCCATATACATGCTATATGTTATCTTCAGAAAACTATTCCAAGCCAACTCAGTATTCCTATGAATAGCATCATGTTGGACGATTATGCACATCACAATATACGGCTTATATCAATGCCAATACATACAGAACCACATTACATAGCTTATATGTAGCGAAGCGGAATGTAAGGGTTGAAACCGGAGTTATTATTTATTGCTCAAAGTCAAAATGAGTTTTTTCACTGATTGTAGTTGTTAGCTCTATATGTTAGTTGCCTTATCCTAATCATACCCATTATTATGCAGTAACAATGACCTTTCTCTAACCAAAACACTTCAGTAATTTCCATTCACAGAAATGCAAAGCTTTTACAAATGTTGTTATCAGACATAAAAACATTATCACTTAATAAAAACCATGAGTGTAGAATTGTACAAATGTATAATATTAAAGTCAATATCTGGTGACTGGAGATCATTTAGCTTATTTTTTCAGGTTTGCAAAACAAACTTGGACCAGAGCTTGGTTTCAAACGTCAACACTTTCTTGGTAATGACCAAGGGCGCAACTGTCAAGTAGCCAAAGCTGGCATAGGATGTCTAATTAGCTTTAAAGGTTTCTTTACTTATAGGATTCCCTCATCAGACGTACAGTATCAGACATTCAGACATGAGATCATTGAGATTTTATTTGTAGCATCCTGATTGCGAAAAATAAATGAATTATTGCTTTGTATTATAGATGGTATGGTTAATGTTAGGGATTGACTGTGGTCAGGCAAACATACAATAGTTAAAATAAGGCTAGGGTAAGGCAACGAGAACATTAGGTTTAATATGGTCAGAAATCACAAAGATCGTGGTAAACATCAATAGAAAAAGTTTGCTCAAATAATTTAAACACCTTTGGTTTTTGGTTACTGCATATAGTTTTCCCTATGTGCAATGTGGACCTCATTTCAAGGCACTCCATTAACAGCATTCCAAGTTCTTGCAGTTACTTCTCTTTGAAATTGTAGAATTGTGGTTTCTTTTGACAAATTAAAAAGGGTTTTGTAAAAAAACATGTCTCTGTTTTCCAAAATAGGTCTGGGGAACTCAAACAAGGCATATGAACTTTTAAATGAAACACAAAATGGCTACCGTACATTTACTGTATACTGAGAGTCATATACAAATAATCTGTATCAGATCAACCGATGGATGATGATTTTGTTCCATCTCCAAGTCTAATATATCGTGAAATAGATTCCAACCCCACTGCCTTTTGTTTGCCTTTCTTTTGTTTCCTTCATCGTACCAAACGCTACCTCATCCTCTCCCTCTCCTTCTCCCTCCCTCACCCGTTTGTTCATCCCTTTTGCCTCCCTCGCCGTGCTTCCTCCTCTCTCTCCATCTCCCCCCCCCCCTGTGTTGGTGTCCTCATGTGACCCTGCTTGCCCTGAATCGCTGTCGGTGCCCATTTGGATCAGGCACAGCTGGTGCTCCCGCTGAAAGCCGATTGCCATTACCGCCGCTGTCTACTGTCCGTCCTTCCTGCTGTCTGCCTGTCCCAGAGACACATCTTCATAATGATGTTACGCCTATTTCTCCCATTGGTGTCGTCTGAATTCGGTAGTTTTACTTACTTCTGCATATTCGGTATTTTCTGTGCTGTATCCCTTTTTAATTCCCTCCTATAATGACCCCATTCATGCAGGAAGGATAATTTATTATGTTAAATATTAAACATGTCTCACGTATGAATGATTATTATTAAACTGCCGTCTATTTAAAAAAATGCAAAAAAAAGGCAAAGCATCAGAGGAAAGGGGGCATTCGTGACCCTCTCCGTCCAATCAGATGTCACAGGTCGACAAAGACCAGGAAGTGGAGATTGTGTGTTTGCAGCTGATTGGACGGTGTTGTTGCAGCAGTGGCTCACTCTGTGCCAGTTGCCGATAAGCTTCGTGAAAGCAAAAGAGAGAAATCAAAGCCTGCTGTGCAGAGCAGAGCCGAAAAGAAGCTCCGGAAACTTTTCAGAGCAGAGCTAATAAGTGCATGATAAAAACAATAAATATATTTGTAATTGTAATAATAACAACATATGTATTTAATGGTGCATGTGTAGAATAAATGGCATCTTTATCAATGCAAATATATATATAATGAATTAATCTGTTTTCCTGCTGGGATAATATTGTTAAATCTGTTTAAATTCTAACAGGAAGTGGTACATTTTTATGAAAATAAAAGCTCCTGGTGCACTGAACCCTCAGCAGTCTTTATTTAGAGCTCGGCCATGCCTGTCGGGTGGCATCAACATCTCCAGCCTGTGGGAGCTCTTCAGCGCATGTCGTAAATATGAGACACGATGCTTGTAAAAATTACATGGATTCGATTACTATCAAGATCAAAGGAGCTGTGGGGCTTCAGGAGGTTTGGAGGCGCAACATTCCGATTTTTGCAACCCTGCATGGAGAGTTATGATACACTGTTGGTGCTTGATACAGGATCAAGGCTTTCATTGCGTAAACTGGTGCGTTCCATTTAAAATATGCCATTTTTCACGATGGCTTCCAAAGTAATAAAGATATCATGCTGACAGCAGAACTGAAATGTGACTAGTTGCAGTGTGGACAGACAGTTTTCCCTTTTCTAGTAACATAGATTCAGTCTCCGAAGAAAATGATAAACCAATTTTTCAGCATTTCTGTTGTGTCTGTCAACGAAAAAGCTCTTGGGTCAACAGCTCATTGTTTATAGTCCGATTAGCAAGTACATTGATTTACACATTTTAATGGCTTTTATAAATGTTGAATATCGGCATAAAGCAGGATGAAAAAAATATTTACATCTTAAAGAAAGTCTGAGATATATATTAAAATACAATTATTTAAAAATGAAAGACAGAAAAAAAAGACTGATGTCTGACTGACTGACATACATCAAAAAATGAAAATGTTGCTCCATGAGCAGGACTCTTTTGCAGAAAAGAAATGCTGTTATTTTTACTATATATTTAAAAAATCAGACAGCCCATTAAATGTGTATACAGTATTCAGTTTAGTCTCTAAATGTTAAACTAATAGCTCACCAATCCTGATCTTTTCTTGCTTTTGCCTTTTGTTTTTCAACTGTGATTGGCTCTGTGGACAGATCTGCCTGTGAGCAGAGTCATGCAGACCAGTTTTGAGGCAGCTGCAAGGGACCAATCACATATTAGGCAGAATTCTCACCCCGATCCAATCAGAAAGCAGGACTTTAATTTCTCTTTGTAAGCATTTGAAGCTTGAAGTAGTCCTTTTGGTAGTGAAAGTTACGGTGAGTGTGAATGTAGCGTAACTCAGAGCATTCTGAAATGGACGCTGCAGTTTCCCTGCAGCAGCTGGACTCTATCCTCCGCCAGTCATAACCACATGTGATACATTTTCCTTATAAGTAAAGTCTCTCTCATGCCAATTAAATGTCATGCTGAAACATTATTCCAATCAAATCAAATTGTGACTCAAGGTTAATTTGATTTGGTTGAAGTAATATTTTAATAAATATTTACTCCTGGCCCATTTCTTCTGACAATTGTTACTAATTTCTTGATTTTATGCAGTACCTCATCTTAAATGCATTGACTCTTCTGGTCAAATATTACATTGTAAAACCCTGACCACACCCACCTGCACAGCTGAAAGATGTACCTGTAGCCACGCCCCACAGTGATGTCACATTGCACTGACCACGCCCCGAGTGCCACTTCAATAGTCTAGACATGTCTACGGGAGCAATTTGAGACTGAGTACTGAGGGGATCAAAGTGCAAACAGTGTTGTAAAGTAACTAAGTACATTTACTCAAGTATGTACTTAGCAGTGACGTGCGGTGAGGTTCATGGCTGGTGAGGCACTGACTCTTTCAGAGTCAGATTTACAAATATTATATTTTGACCTTAATCGAAATATTCGGATATTTTCAAAAGCTTTTTTAGTCTGATGCTTCGATTCATTTTAAACAGACCGTTCAACAAAAGGATACCCAACATCGAAATATTGGATTGTTCTTTCTTAGTAAGATCCCATTTTCATTACAATTGTGGTCTTACCTTGACTTGAAGATGAAGTCCATGCTATCCTTCTGGACAACAATCTCTATTACATTTTTGTAAAATTCCTCCTTATCTTCCTCTAGTTTCAAAAGTCTAGACTCCAGCTTGTTGTTTGCGTCTACCGTCTCTGCATAGAATAACAGTAGCAACAGGAACCTGTGGGCTCACGTGCGCCCCCTTCAGTGCGGCAGAGGTTATGGCTGCCTCCCCTGATGCTTTTTTCATTGCCGTTGTACGATGAGACCAGCGAGCCTAAATATCATCCATCCATCCATCCATCTTCTCCCGCTTATCCGTGGTCGGGTCGCGGGGGTAGCAGTTCCAGCAGAGAGCCCCAAACTTTCTTTTCCCTGGCCACATCAACCAGCTCTGACTGGGGGATCCCAAGGCGCTCCCAGGCCAGCGAAGAGATATAATCCCTCCACCTGGTCCTAGGTCTACCCCTTGGTCTCTTCCCTAAATATCATATATACGGGAAATAAGTTATTTAGAGACTATGGATGGCTAGGACACATGTAATAAAGGGATCTACAAACATTACATTGGTGACCTACAGTGAGATGGTATAACAGGCATGCGCTTAGGGCCCGCGCTCCAGCCAGTTTCTGTGGGGTGACGCATTCTGAGGTGAGACAGACCTCATCTGTGCCTCACCTTACCTGAGCGCGCTCACAAAATAAGTGCCTGCGCAAAATTAGTGCCCGCGCTCCAGCCAGTTACTGTGGGCTTACGTGAGGCAGAGCACGTCCCTGCCTCACTTCTCAATCCTCCCCGTAGTTGTAGCGGAGCTCGGCAAATTTGCAGATTTTGACTATAAAAAGCGATTGGAATCATACATAAATCACACTTACAACACAGATCAGTGGAGACATTTTATTATTATTACTATTTAGTTTTTCTTTAGTTGTTTTTCCGTTACATTGGAGTATGACAGGGGAGGCTCTGCCTCACCTGTCATACTCCAATGTAACTCCAATGTAACTCCAATGTAACGTTACTTGAGTATTTACATTTGTTGCTACTTTGTATTTCTACTCCACTACAATTCAGGGATACATTGTGTACTTTTATTCCACTACATTTATTAAATATCTTTACTTACTTTGAAAATGTGGATTAATGTTTGAAATACAAACAACACTTAAATAAGACTAAAATTCACAAGCTACCCTGCAGTATACCAAGTCTGCCCCACCAGCTTTGATATCACTTTAATGCATCAATAATTATAATTAAACATATGATATATATTATTCTAAAAAGGGGCCGATGTGCATAATGTGTACTTTTACTTCTGGTACTTTAAGTACATTTAGCTGACATTGCATTTGTACTTTTACGTGAGTGAAATGTAAAGTCCCTTATTTCTGTGAATACAGGACTTTTACTTGTAACAGAGTATTCTTATACTCTGGTACTACTACTTTTACTTAAGTACAAGATCTGAGTACTTCTCCCACCTGTGACTGCAGACCCTCTGATTGGTAGATGCCCATTTCCCCCCTGAGCCACATCCGCCTCTAGCACAGCCGATTCTACATCCATGCCATAATACATGGATTCAGACAAATCAACCTCGAATACAGAAGCATCCTAG
The DNA here is from genome assembly GCA_031216635.1 of Dissostichus eleginoides. Lineage (NCBI taxonomy): Eukaryota > Metazoa > Chordata > Actinopteri > Perciformes > Nototheniidae > Dissostichus > Dissostichus eleginoides. The sequence continues at coordinate 8,740,571 of CM062268.1, read as the reverse complement.
GGAAAAAACAAAGCAAGCTATACAGCTGGTAGTCGTTGCTACATGGTAATTGATATAAGGACTTGTGTGTTTCTTCAGCAGTATCCAAATCCTTCAGATGGAATATTTTGAGAAGCTCAGAAGCCAACAGGCAATCCAATAACATCTTACAGAATAGTCAATATATACAGTGAGCAAGAAGTAGGCAAAAGTGAGCATAGAATAACATTTACTGTACATTGTATAAACTTCTGTACAGTTAATTCAATTGTATGCATGGGAGTTATGGATTGTGCTCAACAAGTCATGAAAACTGAGGGTATTAGCTTTGTCTTATTCCTACACAATACCAATTTGTATTAGCAGTGTAGGAAATAATGACCTTGAAATATGTATGTATTCTGTCTTCTGTAGAAACATCTTCTCCATTAGCCGTATTTTCTTTAATCCTTACTCCCTGCAGTAACACCTCTTGTTCCACTTCTTTCAATAATAATGATTCCAAACTAAAACACATATAACACATTTTGTTCTTGCTATTTGCTGCATGTTAAGGTTATTTCAGGTCCTGAGTTTGTAGTGGTTTTACAGAAAGTCCAATTGCACACGTTTCTAATTGTCACTTACAGCAGTGTGTGACTGTAGAGACAATCAACATGTTGTTACTAATTCAGCCTCAGTGTGCCAACACACACGGTGTAATTACACGTTGTAAAACGTCTTGATTGCTTGTTCGGTAAAGGCTCTTGTTTGCTACGGTAGGTGAACAGTTCCAAATGTGTGGAGTAGAAAACGGTAACAAGTTACTAATGCCTCATTTCCATTACATGGTTTTACTTGGTCCATTTGCGCTTTCCACTGTCTAAGTAACGCCTCAGTGTAGGTGTGTTTCTCCGCTGATCAGCATAGTGACCAGGCTTGAGACTGCAGTGAAGTCATCTGTAACGTGACGCTGGCTAAATTCTTTATCTGCCACCAAAGAAAGATTTACGCAACATATTTTGTACAGTGTACTCTTTTTCAATTCTAGGTCTAATCAACACAAATATTGATTGTTGTGGAACATTGTCTTGTAAAGTTAAGACCAGAAAACAGGGCAGAAGGTATAATCAGTGTTATTTGGCCTTGATGTGATAATATGATGCAGAACACTGGATATCTATAGCAGTAGTTGTCGGCACTGTTTGTCTTTTGACTTTCCATGTCTAATGTTCAAAATAGGTTCCTTTTATTAGAATTTAATCAAACAAGATAATTATCTTGATACTTTTTACGTTTTGGATGGGTCTCTTTTATCTTTCTATCTTTTTTTTGGACAATTAATCAAGCATGTGGTATTCATGTATTTCTTTTTTCTTACCAATTCATAATTTGTCACGGTTTATCTCAACTGAACGCAATGTCGTGATTGTATTACGCAACTGCATTAATATGTGAAAAGCATTTTTTTTTTATTGATAAAGAAACACTGAAGGAGATAAATAATGATAAAACATAAATGTTTTAGCATTGATCTGAGGGGACATAAATAGTATAATAATTAGCAATGATCTTATAGGTTAAATGTTTTTGAATCAAAAGGCAAAAGTAAAAGGTAGTTGGAATAAACTGCTTATTTCTATTTATTAAGAGCTCATCTTATATATTTGATTAGAGCTATTTGGGTAAGTGGCAATCAGACAACCATTATCAGAGTGTGGTTTAAATGTTACTAAATACTGATGGTGCATGATGCATTATCTGTTACCAGCCAGGCCCTTCAAGTACTGACATGACAGATTTTTTTATTTTTTATTGCAGCATTTCAGTAAAGCAATACGGACGGCTATGAACAGTGTCGATCTTAAAAAGTTTCCTTTCTTTGATGAGATATTTTATTAGAATAGATCATGTCTGGTAGATAACCCAGGTCTCATTTGCTGCTGTAGCGATGAGTTTCAAACAAAAACAAGATAAAATCCATTCATCAGAAAAGTTTTGATTTGATAAAGAAAATGAATTATTTTATAATTGTTAGATCTGATTCTTTTGTGTTTTAGGACAAGAGAACTTAAATAAACTTTGACTACAAATGTCACTTTGACTCAAAACTTTGAAGAACAAATTGACAAAGACTGGAAGGCAACATGAATCGCTTTTTTCGAACAATATTTTCTTTCTCTGTATCTGACCTGCTTCCTTTATAAATCCCCTTTATGCAAAAGCTTGGGGTACTTGAAGTAATCCGTCCCACTTTCTGTCATCGTCTGTGTCATTTCCTCTTCCTTCTCATCTTTATTTAGTTTCTGTTTACCAGTCCCCAATAAAGGACTGCCACTGTGAGCTGAAAACATGGCTTCCTGCCATTCGTTACTTGCCAGTCGATTTTTACGCCAGCCCACCAACCCCCGGAAACCGATGCTTTTGTTCAGTCTCCTGTTTTGAGATGACATCCGTTACTGCTTTCGAGCCTATTAAAGACTCTGCCCTTACCAAAAATGTTTTCAAAAGCCTGCCCCTTAGCTGTTGAGAACTGGATTATAATGGCAGTGTAGAGGCATCTCATAGTAGAAAGTATCTCAACAATCATTGACATTCTGTATAACATATATCCTCTGGCTGGAAGAGAACTCTCTGCTCCATAGCTTCTCTTGGATAACTGTACATTTTACATTTATATTCAATTTAATATTCCATTCCTTACACACTTAATGTATATATAATATCCTGCTTTATTTTTGTTTACTGTACATTTGTATTTCAACCTGTATATTCTCTACTTTTTTAATGCTATTTTATTTCAATTTGAGATGTTTACATTTTGAATTGTTTATTTCTAGTCTTTTATTTTCTGTAATGTACAATCCCTTGTCTTTGTATGCTGCTGCAACGCAAACATTTCCCAAATTGGGATCAATAAAGTACTTTTATCTTATCTCATCTTATTCTTTAGAAAGTGACGTTTCTGCTACAAGTTTGCTAAAATACATTTGAAAGAGCCAGTGGCAAGGACATCTGGCAATGACCCTGAGAAAAAAACATTAAGAAAAATGTCTGATTGTCTATGAGAAAATAACTGAATTATTTTGATGACTGAATGAAGTACAAGGGAGTCAAGCCTTTTAGAAAATGACTCAATCCTTGCCATTCCATTGTGGAAGATGGTGGCCCCTCTTTAGTTGTATTCACTAAAGGTCACTGAAGGAGTTTTGTGTAGAATGAAAAATGGCCTGAGTCATCCGAAAGTTTTAGAAAGTTACTAAATTGTTGTACGCAGGTCAACTCTGACATCAGAAAGGTGTTGCAAGTGAGGCTTTTTGACACTTTGTTGAAGGGTATTGAGCCTTTCTATTAGAGTGTGAGTCAGACCTTGAATGACCGGATTAGCTGTGTAAGTAGCTAACAATAAAGAACTTGTCAACGTGCTGATTTTGAAAGTCATTTTACCTAAAGGGAATTTGTTTCAGAAATTTCAGTTTAATTAACATTTGACATAAAATATCAGGAAATAATATTTAAGGAAATGTGTACTGTATGGAGGAATTTAATAAACATTCAAATTCAAAACTTAGACCTAATCCCATCTGCACTAAAAACATCAACTCTACCAACTTAACCAATTGTCCTCTTTATTGTCCTTATTATTTGTGCTGCAGCACCTCTTTTCACCCTCTGTCCGAAAGCAGAGCCCAGTCTGCTCTGATTGGTTAGCTGGCCGGCTCTGTTGTTATTTGTCAACTGCTTAGAGATTCCTTAGCCTATCACGTACAATGTGTTGGAGTGCTAGCCAATAGAAGTGTGAGTGTTAAATAGTGATGTCATTATGTTACAGAAGTAAACAAAGGAGTCCAATGGAGGCATTTAGGGCAGGGGGGGGGGGGGGGGGGGAGTGTGTGGGAGAGTTAGAATAGATTTTTGCAGTATATCTCTGCAATGCAACAAATACCTCTAGTCATCGAAATTGTACTGTTAATGTTGCATTATTAATTGCAAACACCTTGATAATGATTGAAATCTCTGGCAATGTCTTCCCTGGTCTGCTTTAACCTTGAGACAGCTCAATAAAGAGAGATCTGACTCAAGTCCTGCCAGGAAGCCCTCCCTGTAGATCTGAAGGGCAGAAGGCCACAGGATGTGCTAGGAGGCTACCATTACAGCGAAAGGGTGGCCTTTGTTGAATAATACAAAGGAGAAGGAGAGAGAAAAACACATGGATGGCTACTTATTTAGGAATGATCCTGTTCAGAAACACATGCAAGGATGGTACACATCTGCACGGCTTAGTGGAAGAGGAAGACTAAAGCATGGTTGCACGTTGCTGCAAAGAATGTAGAACGGCTGTTTTTAAGTTCAAGACATTTCTAACAGTGATTGAGCAGGTCAATCATTTGAGAAATGTATCTGCCAAAAACTTCTTAAACCTTGCATTTGCAATTATACACACATGCTTTCATGGTAGTCATCTGATGGATTGGAAAATGGCAACATCATACAGGTGTTTTAATATATGATTTAATCCTGCCATTGCAGCCTCTAATAAACGTACAGCTAAGACAATAAAGGCAGGCCATCCTGGATCACTGCTCCATTTTTTCATTTAGCTAAAATACTGGCTTGTAGATGTTCAAAGCATATACAGTGTGCCTTAAAATCCTACCATGTGCATAGGTTGTGTGAGGACACAGTATAATTTATTCTGTTGGATCCTGAGTGGAGACAGCCAGCCGGAGGATGCCTGGTTCAGAGAAGAAACATGCCAGGAATTTAAGAAGATGGTTCAGCAGCGGCTCCAGATGTAGGCTTAGCAGGAGGCTGCATAACTTATAGCAAAGGAAGTATAGGGAGCTGAAAAGAGGCAGCATAGGTATGAATTCTGGTATGAGTGGAGAAGAAATTGAGAGAAATTGAGACTGGAAGAGGAGGGCAAACTGTAAGTGAGTTACGGCAGAGGAGGAGAGAGGAGGACAGAGGAAATAGTAAAAAAGGCCTTTGAGACTAGAGGAGGGGAAGAGGGAGGAAAGGAAAGAGAAAAGGAGGGGCAACACAAGCTGAGGCAAATATGAAAAGACTATTTGTGAAATTGTTTTTGAAAGCTTATAGCTGCAGGTTTTTCGGGGAGATTGCAGGGGGGACATCCCTTCAATATTTGGAACACATGCATTTATCCCCCTCCAATAAAACCATGAAAGCAGCCTAGCGCTAGAATAGCAGGGGGCTATATGCAACCTAAACAGCAGTTTCTGTCCATCAAGACAACATTAATGTTAAAGCTCCACATTGAGAGCTGCTGCTGCTACAGGTGCAGTGCTGCAGGAGGACATGGGTAAACAAGGCAAAAGCTGCTTGAATTCAGACACAAAATTGCTGAGAATAAGAATAAAACAAAAAGGTAGAGTTTCATTTAATTACAATGGAGAATTTGGGCGATTTCGGAAGAAATTATAATAAGAGGGAAGAGCTGTGCATGTATGCAGTCTACAAAGTCTGCAGCATCAGCATGATTTTTGGCAAACATTTTCTGTCAAGCAACAAATACCATTGATATCAGTGGAGTTGTTTTACGGTTAATGTTGCATCATAAATGGTAAACCCCCCTTTATAATGATGGAAGTCTTTATAAATGGCTCCATTGGTCAGCTTTCTTCAAACGGTGATTGCTCGTTATGTTGTGATATGTGTATTTTTTAGTATGTGTCTACAGTCGGTTGCCAATAGTTATTAAGGAGGACACATTTCAGGTTCATATTTGTATTTTGTGCCTCTATTGTGATATGTTTACTTGCTTTAATGTTCGAGAAGTGCTTTTGCATTGAGAGCTGTTCCACCTAAGCCAATAAAAGCACAAGTGTTACATAATGATGTCACTATGTTACTGAAGTAAACTAAATGTTCAACTCAAGACGTTTTAGGCAGGGGGGGGGGGGAGTGTGTTGGAGAGAAACTCCCTCCAGAGAGCTTTTCGGATGTAAGCCTTTGCAGACGATTTACATGCACAGATGCAATAGCTTTGGAAAGGGAAAACTCTAAAAAGCCTAATAGTATCTTATTTGTGATGAAAGTTACACACTGGAGAGCTTTAAACTGATGTCAGACACTGAAGATCTATTGGACGTTACGGCCGGAGATTTGACATTTGCTGAGACGCTATAAATAACAGTGCACTTTACTGCTTCTTTTGCACATATGGTTAGATGCTAACTGCATTTTGTTGTCTCAGTACTTTTACTTTGTGCAATGACAATAAAGTTGCATCAAATGTAATCTAATCTCAAATTAAAATATACCTACATTTTAATATTTAGTATTAAATAGACTGTTTTATAACTTTGTCTTTAGCCGTGACCTGCAATTTTCTTTCAGTATATGAGTCAGCCAATAGAATTAGTTCAATAATGCATAAATTCAATCGTATAGACCAGTGGTTCCCCAACCTGGGGTGCGCCAGGCCTCAGATGATTTGAGGCCAAATATCATATTTAGACTTTTTTTCTTTTTTTTTTTTTAAATTCTATTTATTTTTTTACATATAATTGTAACGCAATACATGATTGTCGCTAAAAGCCTTGTCTCTACATTACAATAAAATGTAAAAAATAATTGATGAATTAATTTTAATACAAATTCAAGTTAGTAGCTATTAAAGGCATAAAAAGACAGAAATGTATACTTTTTTCTTTAATAGAAATGTTTCTTCTGCCCGTAAAGTGTCCGAACCAGGCTTGTCTGGAAAAGCGCATTTTTAAAACATAGTGATTGTCCATGCCGGTTTCAGTTGGATTATTTGTCACAGCTGCTCCGATCAGATCGGTCTCCTCCATTTTGTAGATTATTTACGACTTTTGAATCCACATAAATACATCGGCAAAATCCGGCTTACTTTGAGCATGTGTTTTAAACAGTTTAATCCCTTTGTGAATTGTTTCCGCTTGCGCCGTCCTTTAATTTCTTCATACAGCGGGAATCCAAATTAATTAATCCTGAGTCCAATAACCATCAAAGTCACTCCAATAGTGTTCCTTAATTACGCTTTCATCCTCCTTTAACAAAATACTTCACATTCATCCAGTTTGTGACAGTAGTTGTAGCATTTTTGAGACTTTGAAACTTTAATTACCGCTCTTGCGCCACCCCCCCTTGTGTGTGTGGGGGGGGGGGGGGGGGGGGTTGCAACTTCCAACAGGAGTTATTTGGAGGGGCTCTTGGGAAAAAAGGTTGGGAACCCCTGGTATAGACAATATAATACAAGGGTACAGTAATCAATTCTACAATAAATATGCAATCAATACATCTATCATTTGAAAAGTGGACAACGCTGACAACTTATCATAAAAGGTCAATATCAGCCCTTAATTATAGAAACCCAATTCATCAATGGACAGCATTCATCAGCTGTACTTGTTCCCAACTGTGAATCATTTATCATGCAAGGTACTTGAGCTCTCTGGTGCATTTGGCCCTGTTTGAATATTGTAATGCACTTCATTTCATAGACAGATGATAACGGGTGAGGGATGTGAAAGACAGGAAGAAGGAGGGGGAACAGTGCGTACTATGACTTCCTCCAGCTCTTTAAGCTCTCAACAAGAGCATTAATTTCCCCTGCAGCACTCCAGCAGAGACAATACCACTGAGGGGTGTTTGGCAATGAAAGATGGAGGAAGAATACCCACATGTGTTTCTGAACACGTTTAATTATATAGGATACGTACCATGGACTTAGCAGCAGCTATCCACTCAATGCAAATCACTTGAGAACAATTGACTACCGGAAGAAAGAATGTAAAGGTTAACACTACATTGATGCCAAGTATATCTCGAGAAGAAAAAAAAAGGCTGTGTTGTAAGAGACTATACCATGTGACAAATATGAAAGGCAACGTAAACCAAAGTGAGATATCAGGAATACATGAAGTCAATCCCTCCACCATGAAGGCCAAACACACAGAGGGAAGATATTGGCATTCTTCTCCCAGGTGTGACCATCTTTAGTTGTCAGCAGGGTCTTGGTTCAGACATGTTCTTGGATAGGAGGGCTAACTTTCTGGCTTAAAAAGTTTTGTTTTTTTGTCCAATCAACTCCCATTATACAAGTCCATAAGCTACATTAAGACTGGTTAAGCTCTACATGATACAAACTAGTCCAGCAAATCTTTGTGAAATCAACCTCTGATTGGAATGATGTGTGGGTGGTTCATTTGAACCGTCAAAGTCACTGCTTTTCAGATGCTTGTTTGAGGCAATATTTACAATCTCTGAAAATCGTAGTTGAAAGGTTTAGCGCTTTAATGTCGATGGATCAAGTGCGAGCAGTCAAGATGGAGAGATTTCATTCATTCAATATGATAAAGGTAAATGGATTACCTTTTGTGTTTTCCCTCAAAGGCCCTCGTCTTCACGGTCTTCCATGATAACTGCTGTGAACAGAAACAATTGTAGTTAAAGTACCCAGAGAAAAGATCACATATGAAACCCACAAAATCCATCTCATTAAACAGAAATGCAGTCACGTCAAGTAATATGCGTGTGGAATCATAATTTAGATTTTCCTAATGACAAACTGAAAGATTAGATAAGAATGGGCTGACGCTAGAAAGGAAGAGACAGACGTTTATGATGATTAAGTAAAGAAAAATCGATGACCATCTATCCGTGGAATAAAACTACTTTTAGCTCTTCAGGAGTGGTACTTGACCTTGAATAGCTGTACAGAGCTCCAGCATAGCATTCCCTCACCAAACAACACCTACCCATCCAATATCCGTTGCTTAACCTGGTAACATGACAGCAGGAAGCTCTAGAAATCTTTTATCCTACCCTTACTATTTTTTGTCTCATGTTCTGAATAGCAAAAACATTTCTTTGTAATATGTTATGCTAACTGACAACAGCTTACTTATAGGCATCGTCCCTGGAGTTTTTGTGTGAGACAATGTGTCATTTGGAATATTGGGCTTTATAAACATAATTCGATTGATTGATTGATCAGTATGTACTAACAATTCAGTACATTTACTGCATGGCAACATTTACCCAATCATACACTGACGGCGTGGTTTAAATGTGTATGTCAAACTGCTTATCAGGATCTTAACTGACACACAATTACATGGAAGAACCTTTGGGTTCAGTATCTTCCCAAAGGAGCATGGGGTCGAACCACCCATCTTTGTGTATGACTTCCTAAGTCACAGATGCCCAGTAAGTAATTGTATACTGTTCCACGAAACAAATAATAACAGTAAACTTATAAAGCAGAGGCCATTATATCAAAGATGTTTGGATGTAGGTTACACATTTCATATATCCAGAATCATAAGAGCAACAGCTATATTTAAAGATGTAATGAAAATGTCATTTTCTGTTTAACTGTAAACAAGCAGTCCTTTAAAACTCTGAGATTAATTTGATCTTTATCATGTCATGGTTCAAATGAAAAGAAAACTGAGAGGAGGTCCGCAGCGGCCTGCCTTCCCTGGCCCCCTGTCCCTTTAAAGACAATGACCTGACTAGCAGGGCAGCTTGGCTGGAGATGAGAAAGTAGTTATTTCCAGCACCCATCTCATTTATTTGTGTACGTGTTTTAAGAGGCCTAAAGCAGGAGGCTGGATGCCTGGGTGCCATGCTGATAAAGCAAGAAGGGGACTGTGCACTTTTAACCATGGCCCCTGAGTGAGTCAAAGGGGCAGCATGGGGGGGCTCGGACAGGGGATCAGGGCTGTAAGCCAGGCGGATACACTCGGGTGGATAACATGTCTTTAATGCTACTGATGGACTGCCCAACTGGCGCCCCGGCTGGCTGGCACCGTGCCCAGCGTTCTTCCACTGGCTGAGCGGCGGTATAGCTTGGATGACTGTTGTGGGACAGACAGGGAAGGTCAGGGGTGACAGACAGACAGACAGACCGCAGATAGACAGACAGCCACCTCAAACACACCGGGGCCAAAGGCAAAGACAGACTGACGGATGATGGGGAGAATCAGTGAGGGACAAACTAGGAGAAATCTACGGGGCACATTCCTGCACTCAATTCATGCACATTTAAAAACAGATATGAGGTCAATTATGTATCACAGGGGTAGCCTAAATCGTCAAACTAAAGCCACGTGAGGCTAGATGTTTGACATCTTGTGTCACTTTGTAACTGTAAAGCAGCAATGTTGGTAAAATATGGCACATTTGATTAACTGGTTTCCTAAGATTTCCTAATACTTAAGTTAAAGGTCCCATGTCATGCTTTTCCGGTTATTACCCGTCCCCTTGTGTGTTATGTAGCTTTTTCTGCATGTAAACGGTCTGCAAAGTCACAAACCCTCAAAGTACACCCTGTAGCGAGTAAAACTCTAACACAGAAAAGACCTGTCTATGCTGCCCCAGAACGCCTCGTTGGAGATTTTTCTTTTTCCATTTGTTTCTTCCTGGTCACGGTGACGTAATGATGACCAAATTGGTCCAAATGGACCAATCCGTGGAGCTCCTCACACACACACACTCACTCAGCCTTATCTTTTCTCAGGCTGAGTGTGTGGCGAACTGTGTGGCGAACAGCCTGGCTGTGAGTGTGTGTGTGTGCTCAGGCTGAGCTCCGCGGTGTCTCGCTGTCTCGCAGACCCCACGCAGCAACCAGGAAACGACACCAGTATTACAGCTCACACTGTCCGCTCCTCAAGCCTCAAAGGGCGGAGCAGCGAGCCCCGCAACGTCCCGCCAGCACGGCACCCAGACCCCACGCAGCATTCTCATCTGTTTGTCATTACTGGGGTCATTTTCTGGTTGCTAACAAACGCCATTGTAACACATAATCACTGATGTTCCGCTGTAATGGTGGTGGACTAATCAGAACAGAGTGGGCGAGCTGACCAATCAGAGCACAGTGGGCTCATATGGAGGGGGGGGCAGGAGCTCCAACAAGCCGTTTAGGACAGAGAGTGAATAAACATACTATACAGAGATGCTGTATGAGAAACCAATGTGAGTTTGGAACATTGAACAATGTAAATCTATTCTAGTAGACCTCAACAATGGAATTATGATCAGTAGAAATGGCCATGTCATGGGACCTTTAAAGGGGCACTATCATGCTTTCTGTGGTTTTCGTGTGTTATATGTGTGTTTGTGCATGAAAATCAGTCTACAAGGGCTACAATCCCAAAGAAGGAGTCTCATCCTGAGAAAGATAAAGACTTTTTTGAACTTTAAAGCTTGAAAACACGTCACAGTAGAGGCAAATAATACAAATATGAAACCTAAAGATGAGCTTAATACTGTATGTCCTTTTTAAAAGAGAAGTCCTGATTGAGTTAAAACATTCCCAAAACATTATTTTCTAGAAAGGCGCATTTATCTAGTTTGTTTTTGCATTTAATCACTGCAGCCAAAAAGCTAAACTTAATTGTCCGGTTTTCCCTTTGAGATCCTGATCAAAAAATGTGTTAGAAGAGACAGGGGATTCTTAAGACAGCTGCATTATCACACTTCTGTCAGATCTCATGCTTCATGTGGTCATTAAACCTTGAGCTGCAGTTGGAAATAACAATACAGAATGAATTGAGAAATTTCAGAGGTTGGAGTGCCATGAATCAATTGATTCACATTAAAACTGAACCGGTGTAATGTCAAACTTTTTAAATGACGGCTAGCAGTAATACGAGTTCTTCACTGTCCAATATGTATCTTAGTTAGTACAGACTTGTGTGTGCCTGTACTGAGCGTCCAAAACAAGCGTTTTAGTTTTTGTCAATGCAGAAACAGATATTTGGGAAAGAGCTGAAGTGAACCAGAACTTTCAGAAGAGAGAAAACCTCAAAAATCTCAAAGAAATTAAAACTTCAAATCCACCCTTGGGACATAGCCTTAATAAATAATATGTCATGAGGCTCACTCGTTGTCAAGATAAGTACGGTTGATGTAAAACAATTATCTGAAACAAATTAAAGCCGCTTCAGCTTTTAGGCCATGGCTTTGAGGAGGGCATGATAGGGAAGAACAGAGTTTAAGTTTTTTGGAAAGCAGTGGTTACAGCAGGATCATAATAATAATTTTAATAAGTGAAAAAATCTTTCACTCTCTTTTAATTCATTCTTTTATCTTGTTATCCTTGTTTTAATCATATTTAGATACAGAGGATCACATTTATTCTTTGGATTCCTCAATGGGCAGAGCCACGCTCATATAACTCCCTGTTAGACAAAATGTTTACTTTGAGAATCTGAATGGATTCAATCTGATGACACCTACTGCCACTAATGCCAGGACACGGTTTTATTTAAAATGATTTACTTATGCCCAACCGATGAGCAGGAAACTTTATTTAAAATCGGATGAATAAATATACTGCTTACAGTTAGCTGTAACAGGATGGGCTGTTTATATTTGGAGGGCTCTTGAGGAAATCAAACTGTGTTTAGACTATCGGACATTTCGACTGCTGCAGGTTATTTAATAAATAAACAGCTGAAACTCTGGGACTTAGATTCTGCGATGTGTTTGGTTCAACATCATTTGAGTGGTCTGGTCAAGCATTTAACATATTATTATAAACCCTCATCTTGAGCGTCTGCTATGACACACTAGAGGTACTATTTGTGTTAAAGTGCCGGGTCTGAACTGAACACTGCGAGGCCGAGAATCTAACACAACAACACTGTACTAACTAAATTATATAACTCTAAATCTAAATGTCTAACACATTTTTCTTGCGCCAAGAACAAAAATGATGTTATAGACACAATGTGTAAAACTTCTATGATATTAAAGTGTCTACAACATATTCTGTATGTCTAACTTTTTAAATATCAGCTAGCAGTAATACGGGTTTTCACTGTCCATACGTATCTTAAAGGGGCCCTATTATGCTCATTGTGAGGTTCATATTTGTATGTTTTTGCCTCTACTGTGACATGTTTCCATGCTTTAATGTTCATTTTTATTTTTCTCATACTGCCTGTGCTGCAGCACCTCTTTTCACCCTCTGTCTGAAACCAGAGCCCAGTCTGCTCTGATTGGTTAGCTGACCAGCTCTGTTGTGATTGGTCAGCCGCTTCGATATATGTGGGAGAGAAACTCTCTCTGGAGGGAAGTTTGGGATTTTAGCCTTTGCAGACCATTAGCATGCACAAAAACCTATAGAACACACTACAGGAAAGGGAAAACCCACCAAAACGTAATAGGGCCCGTTGACTTTCTTGTGTCTGTACTGAGTCAAAGAAGCATTATAGTACTACTCAATGCAGTAACAGTTAAGGGACATTTTGGAGAGAGTTGAACTTCTTGAATTTTCTGAAGAAAAAAACCCCCCACAAAAATAACATTATATAAAAACTAAAATTCCAGGCTGGGGACATATCCTGAATAAAGAGTAGGTCATGCGGCACACTCAATGTCTAGATAAGATCGGTAGTTGTAAAAAATGTATCTGAAACAAATCGAAGTGTCTACATATTATTCTGGTGGAATATGTTTTTAGAACAATGTGATTACTTTGTTGGAGATTGGTAAATATGTGTATGTTGCTTTCAGCCCATTCATCTGGATCATCTGGTTGTCAAAGTGGTATATTCTCATATTGGTTATTAACTAAAAATGCCGCTTATTACCATCAGGATTGCAAAATTAAGTTTGGCTGCAATGTCTAATAGCAAAATTCTTAATAGAAAATATAAGTTGACTTGCAGTTTATCTGCCATTAAATAAAATTGTTCTGGTTTACACATGTTCTAAATGGCTGGTAATCTACCAGGGCTTTTTGGAATATTGGTGGAAGGCGCTTTTGAAATGTCAACATTTATTAAGCCATCAAGAAAACTATGTAAGAACATATTAGTGATGTAATAAAAAGTTGTAAGCTCAACAAAACACTGAGATAGAATTGAATTGATTTAGGAAAAATATAAAAATGTTGTAAGGACCTTCACAACTGGTTCCTTTATCCTTAGCAATATTCACTTATGCTAATAAATTACATGTATTGCCAAAGGAAATACATGGCAGTAATGTTTCCTGACTTGCTAGCACACGATGTACCTTGAGTGCATGGAGAAATGAAAACGTACCCGGATGAAAACACAATTGGTTTTAATCCCATTATGAACATGGGGTAAGGGTGCAGTTCAGCCTCTTGTGGCTAGCATGAGTAGTACAGCAACAACACAAATTCATCTCTAAAAACTTGTTTTTAACAAACAAAAAGTTACTTCATGTTTTCTTTTGCCAGCAATTTTTTACCCCAAATGTTTGGGATGGGGATGATGAAGGGATACTTTTTCAGTATCTTTTAAGGATCTGAAAAAAATAGTTTTTGACAAAACCTTTTTCTTACACCAATTCTTAAGTCAGAACACAGATAAAAAATAGTTTTGAAAAAGTAAAAAAAAAGGTTTACCAGATTTTGTTTTCACTGGGCTTCCGTACTTATTAACCTAAGCCTTACGTAATCATACTGAAACGTAACCATAGCGGTGTGATGTTTGGAAAAAGATTGTTTTGGGGCAATATTGGTTTATAAGAATTTTAAATGCCCATAATAAATGACAGTAGCACAGTGTCACAGCCTACTATGTTACTGCAATGCTGACGATTTATTATAAGACTAACATGGACTTAATGGAATAAGTGGGCCAGGACCTATTGTAGTTATTGTAACTGACTCGGGGTCAGGGCGTGTAGAAAGCCACTGGGCCTGTCGCTGGTCGGTTGGGACAACTGAGAAGTGGGTGTGGCCCGAACCAGATGGCCGTCCTATACAACCCAAGGACTCAATACCTTTCTTTCCCCCCACACAGACCAGATGGGGACCATTACAGTGGCCTGAAAGATCTGAGAGAGAGAGAGAGAGAGAGAGAGAGAGAGAGAGAGAGAGAGAGAGAGAGAGAGAGAGAGAGAGAGAGAGAGAGAGAGAGAGAGAGAGAGAGAGTTGGGGTAGGTGGTGGCGGGGGTGTCTCGCCTTTCCAAAATCTCTAATTACCACAATTGTTGAAATCTTTTCAGGCTGCTTTTTTTTCCCTTGCTTTCCTGTTACAAAAAGCTCCCTCCCAATAAGCACTGCAAGCACTCCTGAGAATTCCTATAAGAGACCAGACTGTTTCACACAAGACAGAAAGACGGAGAGTACAAGAGAAATGCAGTGGAGCGAGGAAGAAAAAAGCACATTAAAGATATGCAAATCCAACTGTCTGGGGTGAGGAGCATTAACCAGTGTCAGTAGGATAGCTGCCTCTATTTTTAGTGTTTGCATGAGTGTGTGACTGTCTCTCTCTGCCGAGGTGTGTGATGACTTCCTTAAGCCCGGGCTTTCATGTTCTGGTGAGACAGTCTGGGGCGTCGAGATATGTCGGCAGAAATATTCCTCCTAATTGAGACACTTCACAAATGAAGCTGTCAAGTCGGGCTTCAAACAGAATTCACAAAAGCAGTTGAAAGAGAATTTCTAGGACAGCAGTGGGAAAGGAGTTTCTTTTTTCTCCTCTTTATAAACAAGTACAGGTCGTTTAATGATTACAGGTTGGTTTCAGGTCAATCATCTGAGATTCCATGGATGTAAAAAAAAGTCCAGAGTCGAGGAGTGTCAAAAATGCCAGTCACTTCTTCAGGTCAAATTAAAGAAGAGGGAGGAATTTTTATAATTTACTTAGTAAAGTAAGGCCAATTTCAAGCCATGTAGGATTTCAGATGACGTAATGCAGCGTCTGGCAGCCATCTTGGCCTTTTTAATGTCACATTTCCATTGCATGGTATGGTAGGGCTCTACTCAGCTCAGATCCTTTTTCCGTTTTCCATAATCATTGTGTTGGATAAAATAATGGCCCAAAAGTCAGGACATATCTGCCACTGTTGTTCAAATTTTGACCAAAGAAGTCTAAAAAAACCAACAACTTTGGTATCTTTAATGATACTGCAGGAAGAATGCTTACAGGACTTTCTTAGGAACAGCTTTTCTTATTCATCGCAGTTGAGCATGCAATGTTTTAAGTTGTACATAAACATTCAGTGAGTTGAATAAAATAGATTGGGCTATTGTGCATTTAGTTTTCCTGCAAGGTGTGGAGAAGTTTGGATAAGTGAAAAAGTGTCCTCCTCATCGGCATTACCTCAAATTGTTGTACTGTATCTTTGAAATCCATTGAAATCAGTGAGCAGTGCTACACTGCTGCAAGGCATTATCACTTCATGATTGAAATGCATTGCTAATGCATTGCAGCAGGGGAACACTGCACACTGATTTCAAAGAAAACCTTTTCCCCTGATAGCCAATAGCTGGAACAGAGATCTGGGCTACTGTGATGAAGATGCATAGCTGTTTGGTAAGTGAAACAGTAAAACAATATGCAAGTCTTTGCTCTGAAACTTTCATCATGAACTCTTATACTTCACTGTGTTGGTCAGTGCAGTCTTTGTTTGGACAAGAAGAGGCGAGCCCTGAGAACAGCAGGTTACTGAGGGCCTGCCGCAGAGCGTGATACCTTTGGCTGTAGATAGCATATGGCACCGGGAACTAGATACAACACAAACAAACACAGGACACAGGGATGAGCAGTTGCAGACGATGGGATTACATTGGCTATATACTGTACGTGTGTGTGTGTGTGCATATTCTTCCTGCCGAAGGGTTGTAGGTGTATGTGTGCATACTGTACAGTATGTGTGTGCAACCCTAACCCTAGTTTTCAGCACCAAATGTCAGTAGTTTGACAATGTTGGAAAGTTGAATGTAAAGTGATTAAAACACCAGACAATGTGCACTGTTGTTGTAGCAGGTTAGAAAACCATTTCTACCAAAATTACCTTTATTCTGAAAATCAAGGGATTAAGGCTGCTTAATGTTTATTTGCTTGGTTGTTTCTTACCAGAACTTTCTCCCTAACATGGTCTATAAAGAAAAAGGAATTGGACATTTACTTTTGGAACTCTTTTAAACTATGAGTCCTTTTATTATTGTATACACTTTTTTCTATGCATACATAACATCCAAGAATACGACAACAACGCAGCTGCTTCAAGTGGATTCAATCCATACAAAACAATCTCTGTTGTCAGATGCTTAATCAAGTCCAAGTAAAAGACATTATGTTCTCTGCTTCTTTGGTTTGTTAATTTGTTTGTGTGCCTTTTAGCAGGTTTACAGAAAATATGACTGGCCTGACTTTAAAGAAACTTGGTGAAAGACTAAAGCATGGGCCATGGAAAAACCCCTTAAATCCTGATAGAAAAGGCTGCATTTCTGTGATGTCGGAATACTCGGAACAATTAGTTACAGAAAATGAATAGGAACCCAAGTCAACAACAACTTGGATACAGCTATCAATGAGTTGTTTAAACCCTTGAAGCAATTATATACTACATTTTGGAAGAAAAACTAAACAAATCAGGCGATGGGTCCATTGAAGGAAATGTGAAAGCACCATTGGCCTTGGTGGATGTCTGCGGTCTCCAAGTGCCATTCAAGCAACTGATGTTTTTCTTTGTTGTTCAAGACACTTTCAGTAAATGTTGGATCTGTCAGCTCATAACAATACTTTCTTCTTGTGGCTTTGACTATTGGATTCTAATGGAAAATGTTGCCTTCACGACAACACTGGCGTAGCTGTTTTAAGGAGCTGTCAGGACAAGGATTAGTATTAGCTGCAGCAGGAGTCTGGTGGATCATAGCCAGAGGAGAGAAAGGCGAGTGGGGTCTGACAAGAAGCAGGAGGCCCAAAGTCAGATCGGCCCGGGGCGAGAGCTGTACTCCATTGGGACACAGAGTGAACTCTTCTGATAAACAATGAGTGAGGAAAAAAAACACATGTGGGCAGCACACATGCACATACATGAAAATACATGCAGCACACAATGTGTTTATGGAGGAGACGTTAAAGCCATGGGCCTGTTGTACAAAAGGATCCTTTGTACTGTTACCACAACACACACATACACACACAGATCTATGTGCACACACTCCAACAAACGTGAGTGCTACTTGCGTACCGAAAAAAGTCTGCAGGTTGAAGGCTGTCAGGGACTGTTGGAAGTA
The DNA here is from genome assembly GCA_031216635.1 of Dissostichus eleginoides. Lineage (NCBI taxonomy): Eukaryota > Metazoa > Chordata > Actinopteri > Perciformes > Nototheniidae > Dissostichus > Dissostichus eleginoides. The sequence continues at coordinate 8,722,609 of CM062268.1, read as the reverse complement.
TAACATTTGCATCTATCTCATACATCTGTGTTGTCTCAGTGGAGTGCAGCAACACTGCATATCATCCTGTACGTGCATCTAGTGTTTCATGTTGGTGTGTGTGTACAACAGATACTGAGACTGTAAGTGCTTGCTGTATGTTTGTCGGGTCACTTTACAGCAGGTTCTGTCAGGAAGCAAGGATCAACTGTTAGGAGAGAAATGTCTCGGCTGGCCCCCCCCCCAAAACCATGCCGCCCTACATTTCTAAAAGACACTCCACTTTCATGCCTATGACTAAAATATGGAGATATCACAGACATATGCAGGAATATTACAATATAGTACGTTTCTATATCTGTATGTATATGTTTTTAAACTGTGCACCGAGCAAATTGTTGCAGAAGAGAATTATAACTGACTTGGGTGGATCAGAACAGTGCGTTTTATTTTGTGTGTGTTGGATTTGCAAGGAAATCTTCCAAATTGCTTCCAAGCATAAAACCAAGGTGAAGGGTTTCAGAGCACTTACAACTTGATTTCAAGTTCTTGATTTAGTAGGATACATAAAATATTTGTGACCAACTGAGCTACAATCAATGTCAATGTTTTATTTAATGTTAGTGTGGGAACTTTGGGACTTTAGCCTTTGCAGACCATTTACATGCACCAAAACCTATATAACACACAACAGGAAAGGAAAAATAGAGCACTAAAAACACATGCGTTGGTAAATTAAAAACTCAGCAAATGTGCTTCATTATGATAGTGTCATTGTGTGGTCTACAGTATAGGATCTTGAAATATGTCAACTTATGAGGTTTTTTTCTGTTGACAACAAACTGTACAGCTCATCAATGATATCATCAAGGTTGTCCACATTTCAACATGTTTTTCTCTTGCTACTTTTCACAAATGTATATTTCTCAACAGTCTGATAACATCATGGCTCTTATCGTCTAAATGTATTAAACCGGAAAATTGCCATCAATGAGCAAAACAACATGTTAGAACCAAAGAAAATACAATAGGGCTTATATCTTGGGGTCTGGAACCAGGCTAAAACAGAACCATTTCTGTGATCAGATTCTGATTCAAATTAGGATTAGGAAATACATTGATGCCATGTCAATATCATGGTATGAGACTCAATATCGTCTTAGATTTGAGATATTTGGATATCGTAATGTGGCATTAATGTTGCCTTAGTCATTATATCAAAAAGCACCAACAGTCAGCCCAACAATATTTTCCCAGTATCGTCTCTGAGGTATTTCATAAAAGATAGTGAAATATTTTATGTTCTCCATAACGCAAATGCCGCTAAAATCAAATGAAAGCGTAAACCAATAGAGGGCACATATTGACCTAGAAAAGCAAAAAAAAAAAACAACATCAAAAACTAAAAAATGTGAACTACTTGAACCTGAGGACCAATGGCATTAGTTTGGTTGGTTGACCAAAAAAAGCCTTATTGTAATCACATTGGATTAAAGTCAAGGCTATTAAATTGACCTAATGATTTGCATTTATTTCAAAAATGGTTAGATAGTTTGAATAAAATTGTTCTTACCTCCAAAGCTTGATCAGGGCTCACAAATAGATCTGAGTCCTACAAGGGTAAACAGAGCAGAAAGGACTGTTACTATTAATGATGAAAAAACAGCTGTGCCTACAATCACAAGATGCTAGAGCTCTTCTGATTTTAGATGAAGACACTACTCTGACAATATTGTACTTTCATAAAAGGGTGTAGCATTCATTTATATAAAGAACCTGAAAACAGCTGTTTTCAGATGGAAAAGCTTTCATGAATTCCAAACCTGTTACACAAACCATTATACTCCATCTGACGTATTTACAGTCAGTGAGTTCGCTAAACCCCACCTCTGAACAGCGAGTGTCCAATCTAATCTAAGCAACCCAGCTTTAGATCTGTCTGCATGCTGAAAAAGGGACTGCCTGCTGGATATTCAGCATTTAAAGAGTGTAGAGGTTGGTGTCTTTTTTTAGCTCGTTCGCAACCAAAAACACAAGAACAAAAAGAGTGGGTTTGTTTTCTCTAACCCAATGTCAGCTGCAACCGTTAGTGTAGTAACTGAGCTTTACTTCAAAGGCAACGAGAAAATCACTAAGAATGTACATAGTGGGTTAGGGCTTTGGATAATAGTAGAATAAAGTGTAATTGTTAAATGTAAGGAAGGCTACCCTGGGTGCTATCAGAGTTTAGTACAGGTATGGATTCGAGTCACAGGACTTATTAAATGAGATTTAGCCTCAACCTGACAAAATCAAAAAAGACCTACAACTTGAAAACATTTTTCTCGTGACCTCACGTCGACTTGAGTCTTTTGACTTGAAAGTACTTTATACCTTCCGCAAATCCAAAAGATCAAGTTATTTGAAGTGTGCCATGTATCAATTAATTTCCAATCATTTAGTGAATCAACCCATTTTAAAGCTGTTCCTTCCCAGCAATCAACTTTAATTTCTGAGATCCACTTAGTTTGAAACCACAAGGTATAACATTTAAACATATAATTTCTTGATTTTACTTGGGACTTGAGTTCAAGGACTTGAGACGTTCTTGGGACTTTTAAAACAATGATGTTGTTCCCTCTCTGGAGTTACCGCTAGGGTTAGCTGCTAGTTTCGGCTCTTTATCTTCCTACCTGAGATAGCTTCATGTTTGCCATCAGCCTTTTCCTTTGTAACATTTAAAGCAAAAATCTACAGTTGTAAAATATCTGCGAAATATTAATATATATGTCAGTGGAGCAGCCAACAAGGTTAAGCTAGAATGTAGACATAGTCAGATCTGGTACATTTCTCCTTGTGTACTACTAAGACTAACAAATGTATCTCTGAAAATCTGCCATTGACAGTCATCATTTTAGTCAACAATAAATGAAAACCTGCTTTTGGCTACTTGTTCTAACTTCAAGGACCTGTCATTTCCAAAAATAACGGAAAGAAGTAACAGTTTGTTTCTTGATTCAAGAAAAGTTCAATCTGATACTTACCATCCTAAACGGCATATTGATAATACATTTAGTAGGCATTTAACTCGAATTGTATATGTTCATAGTTGAGTATTATTTAATGAACTACTGATAAGTGAAAACAGGTATTATCCTTTGAATAGCGACTACCAACCAGTACAGACAAGGCTTTTTTAGACAAGGCTTTCTTAGACTTCTACGTATATTGAAGAGGTAATCTAACACTCAATAGACAAGGTGTCTGATTGTCTTTTATAAAGGTACAAAATCGAAAGAAAATCTGGCTTTTTATGTAAAGAACTTGCATATATTGCACTGCCTCACAGATGTTTCCTTTCTGTCAAGAACACACTGGCATAAAATGTTACATCTTTGTATGGATTATTTTGACAGACTACTGATAATACATGATGTTTATGTGCAGCTTCAAACCACTAGACCACTATTCAAAGTGTATATACAAAAGCATTATCAAAATATCAGAGACACAAATCCCTGTTGGTGTCTCAAAATAGCTCAAGCAACGCTGTGAGCTATTACTAATAATATAGATGGGATAATACATCTGAGAATGTCAGATACTGAGAACCAAAAATTGACCATTTGGAAAAAGAGTGTGAGGTAACACTCCTCTGTCTGACTCTGTCTCGTCTGATTCTTTGGCTGACGCCCCACCCTGCTCACACACACACTATTTCTTTTTCTGTCTCAAATAAAAACCCAAGACAGCAATTAAAATGCATGTATGCATGCATGTTTTTGGATCTGTCTTCATTTATTAAAAATAAATAAAATCTGTGCACACACATGTACACGCTCTCTGGCTCTGGGCAGCCGTTCTCAGTTTGTAATTACCTTATTTGACACTCAGTAGATGGAATTCGCTTGCATGCACTGGCACCCGCCCACACAAACACACAAGCAACAAACCCAAATGCATCAAACCACAGTGCACACACATATTAACACACATCAGCTCTGCTTCCGCCCTCAGCAGCGGGCTGCAGTGTCTGGTCTAAGAAAAATGATGAAGGTCAGACAGACCGAGGCAGGCCATTCAAATTAAATAGCTCCATCTAATTATTATTGGATAATTGTCATTTCCTTGCGGATTAATACTCACTCTGCTTAAATTGTACCAGCATGCATAACGTGTTTTAATGCCATTAAACCACTTGTCATATTAACATTGTTTGTGTATATGGATTAATTGATAATGATATACTTCATTAGTGAGCTTTAGAGTCTTCTGAGGGTTAGGGTTAAGGTTGGGGCGCTCTTTTGAGCTTTGGCGAGCCAGACTAGTTTCCTCCTGCTTATGCTAAACTAAGAAAATTCCTTGTGGTTGTAACTCCAAAACAGGCTTGAGCGTGGTATCAATCCTTTCATCTAACAATAGTTTAACACCAGAAGTGAAGCAAAGCACTGCGTTATGTCCAATGGGGAGGGAATAACTCAGATATTTTACTGAAGTAACAGAAACAATACGAAAGTGAAGAGATACTCTGTTACAAGTAAACTTCTGGCATTCAAAATGTTACCCAAGTAAAAGCGTAAAAGTATTAGCACCAAAAATTACTAAATGTACAATTACAAAAAGTACTAAATATGTAGAACAGCCATTTTCAAACCAATATTTATTGTAATTAATGATCCATTAATGTAAACACATTTTACATTTTGTAGCTGGTTAGGTGGAGGTAACTTTAAAGACTTTTTATATTTCCAGGTATCTTAATTCATCATAATAATCCTTCATTATTCAATTAATGTAATATTTGATGTGATAACATTGAAATTGGAAAGTTACTTGTAACTAATCTTGTCAAGTAAATTAAGTGAGAAGAAGAAAAATATTTTCGATCGAATTATTGTTGATTAGAATCATGAGATGGAAATACTCAAGTTAAGTACAAGTACATCAAAAATGTACTTTAGTACTTTAGTACAGTACCTGATTAAATATTCTTAGGGTTAGCAGTCTAACAAAGCTAGCGACTAGTTGGTAAACATAGCGAAACATTAAGCAGCTGAAGAGCCAGATGTATTTCTCATGAGTTGGTGGAGACCAAAATCCGAGCTCAAATTGAAGCTAAAATTGAGTAAATAAGAACTTACCATGACCAGGTGATGAAAAAACACTAACGGACTTAGTCAATAGCAAACATTTGTGTACCTAAATGACTCTACTTCACACCGCATCTAATAGTTTAGACAGCAAACCAATCCATGATTTGGTGATCTCATTGATACTTTACTGCACTAAAGCAATACGATCAATGTTTGAGATCTCCACAAAAACTATGTCTCCTTTGCTCGAGCTCATCTGCACAGAATCCACTTTCCTGCACAGTTCGGCATGAAAAGTTTGCTTCTAAACTTCTCGAGTTATTCTATTTGACTAGCTCATTTTTCATCTTGACAGCTTCATTAAAGCACCCTGAAAAAGCTCAAAATATTTGTGTGTGTGCGTCGGTATGTGTGTGATTACAAATCCAGTCTCCTCGCCAATTTCCCTCAAGTCTGCTCATCCCTGTCGCTAATTTCTCACTCCTCCACAGCCATTGTCCCTCTCTCCTCCGTCATCCATCTCACCATGCTTCATTACCCTTTACTTTTCCTATCGTTTTCTCGCATTTCTACCCCCTCCTTACTTTACCCTCCATCGTATCACTCTTTCTTCTCCATGATACTTTCTCAGTCTTTTTTTTCACCAGAGTAAAAAAAAAAAATGTCTGCTGGCTGCCGGTTTGTCTCCAGCCTCTGCAAACCTTTCCCTACTCGGGTATTGGCTGGCTGGAAACTCTGCTGTGTTGCTATTGGCTGGTTTTAGCAGGTGAGGCAAAGCTGTGCCACTTAATCAATGCCCTGCAGTGGGGGGAGGCGAGAGCCAGACACAGTGCAGCAGCAGCAGCCGTCAGCATTGGCAGCTCTCCATGAAGCTGAGCATGGGGATGGCATGACCTTCAGACAGCCGGGGAGCAGCAGGAGGAGACACACGTACACACACATACATACGTACACAAACACAAGCCGTGCATATTTCCCCTGGAAATTCATGTTTTTTTTCCACAGAATATCCGCAGGCCACGCCCAGAACTCCACCTTTCCTCTGCAGAGGCGAACGATGAACTTCTTACAACGACTGTGAGCATGGCATGTAGGCATGGCAGTACTTTCTGAAGGTCAAGAAGAGGCTCAGATAACACACAAACACACCGACACACAGAGGCTGCCAGGACCAAACAGAGCTGCTGTACACTCCATTTAGAAGGGGAAAAACACTTGTGAACATATTCACTAAAAACTGTTTTTCTATTAAAACATTTAAAGAAAAATAATGTAATAAAAATGTTGCGTTTGGTTCATAGCATTAATCTGTTTACAGCTTACATATTAAGTTATTGTTTCAATGAGTAGTATTTTACTCCACACAGTATGAGTATGAGTAAGATGGCGCCGTTCATGGCTGCCATGTCTCTAGCTCCTCTACAACTTTTTATCGTTTTATTTTAGTGTTTGTTTACATTTCGGTGTGTGCTTTTAACTTTGTTCGCAAGATGCGAGCCGACCAAGCCAACTCTATCATACAATATAGTAGAGAGGAACTTCTACACATCAGAAACTGTGTGTACAGCAGTCTATCACCGAGACCGGCAAACGATGGAGAATCGCCATGGCTACATATATATATAAATATATTTATTTGTTATGTTGCATTGTTGGAGGAGCTTGGGACTTTTGGGAATTTTCATTTCCATATCTAGACTGTAGCATCTGCGAAAAGGACAATAATGCCTTTGAAATTTGAAAGAGGACATATTATGCTCATTTGCAGGTATTGGTATAGGTATATTTGCATATTTGTAATTAGCCCAGTCTGCTCTGATTGGTTAGCCAGCCGGCTCAGTTGTGATTGGTCAACCACTTTGAGATTTTATTAACATTGCAAAAAACGATATGTTCTTGTGATTTAATGGAAATTGCCAACAGCTGCTGATTAAAATGTTCGGGTTCGTTTTTGGGTTAAGTAGTAGAGATGTTGGGCAAACATACTGCATCTAATTGAAGAGACAGGTGCATGCCATTGGTCCAAAAACAACAGGAAATTAGATATTGTGTTTTGGAACTGCAGCAGTGGATGTAGCAACAGCTTGTGTTTATAATTAAGGAAACCATTTGCATTCCATTACCAGAATTGGTGTCATAATTAGATTTTTTATTTTATTAAATAGCTCAGTCAAAACTGAACTGTGTTTTCTGATTCTCTCTGACTTGCACTTATATCATTATCTCTGATGTCCATCTGCTGAGAAATTACAGAGAAAAAGACAGTCCTTATAACTCTGGGAACAAGAAATGCCTATAGCAAATGTGGCGAATTATTGTTGCCAATTGGTATGAAAGTGTAAAAAACAGGGCTCAGTTTGTAGCCCACAGATGGCAAACTAAATACATGGCAATGTTACGCTTCCTGTTTACATTCCAAAAAGACCCCAAAGGCCCCAATTTAAGGAAACTACAATTCTAAAATTCAAGCATGATTATCTCCCAAATTGGAGTAAGAAAATTATTTTAATAAGACTTTAAAAATGCATTAACACTTGCTGTGTTCGTCCTGATATGTACATGGCGGAGCAGTTGACTTTATTTAGCATGGGGGGAACTCACAGTGAGGTATTTTAAACCCTTCAATTAGATGATAACTATTGAGTTTAAAAGAAGGGGAACAATCTAATGCAGTTCATGCATGTTTTAGGTCAGTAAGAGAGAATAAAATATAATAATAATAATCATCATAAATATGTCCACGGCTACTATCAATGACTTGAATGACTTCAAATATCGGTTCTTAACCAATTTTAAGTCCTTAAAAATCCTTCGACATTCACTTTACCCCATGACATTATACTTTAAAGTTCAATGAAAGGTAGGAAATAGAATTCCAAAGGTCTTGAGGAAAGACAACCGCAGCACATTTACACTAGGCTACGCAACTGCAACAGCGTATTGAAGTGTATCGCTTTGTTGCTGCCTAAAGGAATTGTTGGATGGCTTTCTGTGTTTTTCTTCGGAAAAGGATGGTCCAGTATACGCTGTGCTAAAGGAGATACGAAAGAAAGCACTGAAGCACCTTTTCTTGGCATTTAGAGAACTCCATCTGCTCTTATCATGGCTGCCACTTATACTTTCTTGGACAAGATACTTAATCCCAAGTATGTGAATGTTAACAATCAAAGTTAGCTTCCTTGAGCAGGTGGCCTCTCTCTGTGTGAAGGTGTAAATGATGGCTTGTATATGTAATAAAGTACTTTCAGGAGTTGTAGAGACTGGAAAAAGAGCTATACTTGTTCAATAACAAAGATACCTCTTAGGAATGTGCCCTTGAGGCTTATTTAACAGACGACACATTTGTTGCATATATAGTTGAGCCTTAAAAAGGTAGTTTTCCCTTTCATGTGTTGTGTTATATAGGTTTTTGTGCATTTAAATGGCTAAAATCCCAAAGTATGATAGGCTAAGGGGCAGGACATCTCTAAGCGGTTGACCAATCACAACAGAGCCGCCCAGCTTACCAACCAGAGCAGACTGGGCTCTGGTTTCAGACAGAGGGTGAACAGAGGTACTGCAGCAGAGCCAGCATTAGAAGAATAACACACTTTTTGAACATTAAAACAATGTAAACATGACAGAGATATGAACCTGAACATTTGCATATTTTGTTCTTTTGAATAACAGCTGCCTCTCGCCAATGAAAGAACGCCATGAGATTGGTGGGAGGGAACCAAAATAGTAAGTTGAGCTAAACTCACTTTTAAACTAATTAAAGCTTAAGAAGGCCGCAGATCCATCAAATAGTTCGGATAATTTCCTGTAGGTTCATCCCAAGAAGTGACCCGTTGTTAACGTAGTTTTATACTATGTATTAAGAAAATATCAAGTTCAGGTTAATATTTTCATTGAGACAAGTATCTATGGATGCATGCAGATATCCCATCTCTCATTTTAACATACCTATGCAGCTTTTCAATGTGGCAGCCAATATATCAACATCTATTCATCAAGTGTTTGCTGGATGTCAGCCAAATCGCAGCAGGAATTGGCATGCAATCCCAGATCCTTTCATACTTTTTCATTCAGGAAAGATAAAAAATACAGCCTATACTGTAACTCCTTTTCACTCCTTCTCCCTCCCCGCCGTGCTCCTCCTGTCTCAAACACTTCTCCCACATCTTGTCCTCCTCCCTAACCCCTGACCTCTCTCTCCTCTCCCCTTTCGTGAGCCCCACGCAGAGCTGGCTGGCCCCCCACGTCGCGGGCCTATTAACCGGCCTGGTCTGCTGTAATGATGCCTCTCCTTATGTCCGTGCAGCTGCTGCAGGGCTGAATAGGGAGGATAAATGTGGGATCCTCAACATCCGCGCCATTGTTTCACTGCCACTCTGCTGTCAGGTGTGGTAGACAGCGGAGGGAATCGCTCCCATTGGAGTTTTCTGTCCACATCTATTTTAATTCAAAATGTTGATATTAATATTGTTCTGTTACCATACTTTTAGTTTCTAGTATTACTATTTCTTTATATCCTTATGTAAGATTGCAGATTACATTATTTGTCATTGAAAAAATCGTTTTGTGCAGTTTCATGTAAAATGGCGACCAAGATAGTCTCGGTTAATTTCATTGATAATGTGTGCTATGCTTATGGTCACTAGGAGTTCATTTTACAGTTAATACTTCAACAAGTTCACAGTTGGCGACCTTTATAATCCCGAGCACCAACAAGCGCTCCAGTCCCAGTTGTGTTTATCACTTTTTAGTGTCCCCAATTCCGTTGTAATTGAGTTTTGTATTTGCAGTGTTTCGTTCGTGCTTTTAGTAAACTCTGTTTAGGTTTCGTCAAGTTGGTGAATGTTTTTATAAATGCTGCGCATCTGTTGTCAAGGTAAATGTATTTCTTCTGTGATGTGTTCTGGATCGTATGTGTTTTTATATTAGCATCGTTTCTGAAGCTGCAGCGCGTTTCTCCTGATGGAAGTGTTTTGGGCCGTTGTAGAGCGTTTGCACCTGTCGGCCACCGTAGATAAGGGTCACTTGGTGATGGGTTAAGACCAATAAGTATGTGATGAATAAACGATATATAGACAAAACATACGTCAACATGAGTGGTTTGAAAATAGTAATTTAACTAGTATTGAGGGCATCACAGATATATTTGGATGGTATGCTATTTTTTATAAGAGTAATATCTCATGCTTGATTTGGGTGATATCAACTGTGTCATACTTTCAATTATGTTTAACGGTTTGTTCTCAAGAATTCCTTGCAGTAAAAAAAAATGTTTCATTACTTTTCTCCATAGCAACAGCATGAGGTTGTAATACTTTTTTACAATAAAGAAATAGTAAAATAAAAAAGCATTATTCTAAATGAGCACTGGCTATTATATAAATGAGTCATTGATCTTCCCAATCGTAGTAGACTGAATGATCCCATAATTCATAATGCCTTCTGGCAGGCGGTACCGCAGCATCCGGACTAAAACCACCAGACTCAGGGAAAGTTTCATCCCACAGGCCATAAGACTGTTAAACACCTGAACTAAGAACATCCATAACATTCATCTGTTTGTAACTTACAAATTATGTATCACTTGTATATAGACTCTTATGGCACTACTTCTATTCTATTCTATTTTATTGTATTTACTTACTATTTTATCTGTTTTATTGTGTTGCACTGTTGGAGGAGCCTAGGACCTAAGATTTTCATCGACATAGCTACACTATAGCTGTACGAATGACAATAGAAGCCTTGCAACTTGAATCTTGAATCATGAATCTGGCCATTATAGCCAGGGATGATCGAGTATACTGTGATTGTATTTAGACTGCATTTCAGGAATTCTGTACAAAAAAGAGAAGGGAAACGATGCAATGTACTTATGTTGGCTCTCCAAGTAGAAAGAGTGTTGGAGATTATTTTACAACAGCAATAAATGGTGTGTGTGTATTTTTGCACATTTGTATCTGTGTGTACATTATGTGTCCAAAGGTATATGAGGCAGACCTCAGCTGCTGCAGGGTCCATCAGCCAGCTGCTGTATTTATAGGGTGATGACCACACAACACTAACAGCTGCATCCCACAGAAAGTGGGATGGAGAGGACACAGGAATACATGTTCAACACTCGTCTCTTCAGTAATAGCAGTGTTAAAATGTCCACTGCATCAAGAAGATAAAGTGTTTTGCAAATACAAGATTTAAAAATATATATATTCAACTGATTTGCCTGTATGGCTTTTAATTTTTAGATAGATTTCTCTGCCATATATGACTCGTTTCACATGAGTTTTGGCATGGGCATGTTAGTCCTACACATTTGCTTTCATCTGCTTAAATATACAAAGTTTATAACACCTCAGTACTTACAAATCACTGCCAGGTTTCATCTGTAGTAGTAGTTTCCAGTCTGCTTTCCGGCAGCTCCTGAGGGGAAGAAGAGAAAAGCCAGGTTAATATCTATATAGTTAGAGACACTAAGCCAACTGGGAGGCTGGTTACTATCAAATGATTTAACACAGTACAGTACAAACCATCGCAATGTTCCTACATTGGATAATGTAAAAAACATTTGTGTCAATCTGACCTGCATGAGTAAAAAAGACAAAAGGTGGTTTATTCCCTTTTTCTTCTCCTTGCAGGTGTTCATGTGTCAAATTATAGTAGGTTTTGGTTTAATGGTAAAACCATGATGGAATGCTCAACCTTTAACAGAGGTGCAGCTAATTAGAGATACAAGATGGCGTCTGTGATTCTAATCCAATTTACTTTGTTTGAGAATTCAGTGTCAAATATGTTCACGTTTAGTTGATGTCTGTTCCTTTTTAGTGCCTAAAACAAATTGGCATAAAATAATATATTTTAAAATAACAAATATGGGAGAGGAAGGTGAATCAGCACCATTCCATATACCGATGTATTGAGTGGTGCAGTGAGGACCTGCTCTTTTTGGCCAACATATAAGTTAGCATCACGGGCAACAGTTCCCGCCGACAAATAGCCAATTGTTTTTTTTTATTGGATTTTGGCATATTGCAGAAGATAAGATTTGTGTCAAGCACATGTTTATTTGTTCAGCACAATAATCTCCACATAATAACACCACTTTTATGATTGTTGAAGTGTAAATGCATTAGCAAGCTAACATTGACTTCCATTAAGCTAAAGGCAGACTGGTGTTCGGCGTGATGACTGATAATAGTCTCATTTAGCCACGACATAAAGAAGCTTCAGACGTTCACCAGTGGAGTATTTTCAGACAAACCTTTTTTGTCATTAGCTTGTGTTAGCCACAGAACGTACAAACATGATTTAGAACTTATTATGGCAATGATGCTAATTAATTTCTAAACACCGAGAGCTCCTCTGTGCAGACAAATCTCCACTTTTATGCTAGTTGAAGAGTATATATTCTCCACAGAAGTATGGTAATAGCTAAAGACCGCTAAGCTAAAGGCGGGTAATGTTCGTTGTGACAACATTTACAAGTCTCATTCAGCCACTTCGATGACACTTGGAAGCTTCTGACACTTACCAGTGGGATATTTACTGACATATTTGTCTGTCGTTGAAGAAAATGTGAAAATCTCGTAAGTTTGTATTAACCACAGACCTTATTTCAGGTATTTCATCGAAAAGTATTCCAAAGCCCAGAAGAGCTAAAATGCTAACTCATTTCTGTGTTTAGGACTTATTGATGATATTGGATCTACTGCCCGAGCAACCCTGTCTCCTCAAAATTACGTTCCCACATACTCTCTAGCTAAACGTTATTGAGAATGCAGTTTAGCTCTGTGGGAACGTAATGTTGAGGGGACAGGGTTGGCCCGAATGTGTGTCTGTGTGTGTGTGTGTGTGTGTGTGTGTGTTTGTGTGTGTGTACAGCTATGAGATTGAAGCATGATTCTGGAAAAGACCATTGCACTTTTCAGTGCATTAATAAAGCAAAACAATATCGTTAATATTAATCTTGTCAGGGTCGCAGGCCGGCCAGCACTGAGTGCTCTAAGAAAGACATATCCAGAGTTACTTTGTGTGCAGCAGTTGATTATTCATTGCACCATGATTAAGGCAAATTGATTTTTAGTCACAGGCTGCTCTTCTGTGCAGACTTCCAAAATGAGTCTGGAGCCTTGTTTACGATTTACAATGTGTACAAGAGTCTTAATGAGGCTGATTACAACCGTGTTGCTGCCTCCGAAGATGACTGCGGCACAAAGACAAAGGAAAAAAATAAAACGTCTGTTCAGGATTTTAGTCGGAGCCTGTACGCCTTTAAAACATGATACATCCCATGGCACACGCTCAGACTACTTTTCTTAGGCGCCGTACGGTCAAAAGTCGGCTTTGAGGCGTTTTTAAGGTTGGCATAAACACAGACACAAAGAGACAGCGAGGGAGACGGGTTCATCCCGAGTTTGAGCTCAGCTGTGATGTAACTGTGGACGATGGCTGTGCCGCAGTCAATTTGGGAGGCGTTATCCTCAAACGGCCTCGACTCCCTCCCCCCCTCCCACTGCTCCTTTTCTGTCTCCCGCCCCTTCCCTTCTCCTCACGCTTGTGCCATTTATCTCCTCTGCACCCTATCTCTCTTTTTGCTACAAAAATCTCCAGCTACCCTGTTATACCCTCATGCAGACTCTAATATTGTCCTCTCCCCCCCCCACCCTCTCCTCTCTTCTCTTGCTGTCATGTCTCACTGCCTCTGCCCTCGTCCTGCTCCAGCATCCCTCCTCTCCCCACCCCTCCACCCCCCCCCTCCCAGGCTGCAGCACTAACCTACACATACACACACACACTTAAAGCATAATATCTCCTGCTAAATTGCCTTCAATAGGACTCTGGCGGGCTGAAATGCATTAGCAGGTATCAAAGCGTCCGCCCCCACAGTAAAGCGGCCTGTTGGATAACCTTACTGCTTTTAATAACAGTATATCCCCCAGACGTATTTAGCTCTACTATATGTGTATGGCCCCTCCACACATCTCAACCTCTCGCTGCACCACTCTCTTCACCGCTCGCCTTTCAAGATCCCGCCCTCTTTGTTTTTTTCCTCACTACCTTTTACACCCACCGTCTCATTGATTCAGGTTTTTTACTGATGACAACATCACTAATGTAGAAAAGCATACATTTAAATAATAACATGTCAACCCTATAAGGGGAATTTAGATGTTGTGCAACATGCATTCCCATATGTGCATGTGTGTGGGTGATGTGCACGTGTGGGCCCATCCCTCTCTCCTCTCCCTGTCTGATGGAGGGCGGGGTAATCTGCACCGGTTGCCATGACACCAGACAGCCGTGCTTTGGCGAAGGAACGCAGCTTCCTCTCTGCTCTATTTCGCTAGCCCTCTGCTCAGGAGTGTGCGTGCGCAACTCTGTGAGTCTTTGAATCTGGGAGAATAATATAACATACACATTTTTCCTTATCCGCTGCAAGTGTCTCAGGACAGGCGGCGTCATATGCTTTACAGATTGTCAAAGAGGCACATTTTGAATTTGTGATATTGGGTTTACATATACATTTTATTTTATTTGAGAAGAGGAAAAATAGAACAGATGGAGAAAGCATATTTACCGTCTTTATATGTTAAACTGAGGGGAAATAAACCACACCTGTACAGTATTTAGGCAAATAAACGATTGATATGGTTAATATTTGTGATTAATTGGATCAGTCCAATTTGATATCCTCTTAAAAGGGAGGACGTGTAGAACTTAATTTGTTCCTCAGTAAGTGGGGACAACCCTAAACCTAGCCAAGGACTCCCGGACGTTTTCTGCAACACAAATCTTATTTTACGAACCAGGCTGTTTCCCTTCCAGGCCATTTTTCATTTGTATTCCCTGTCACTGTTGAGACAACTTGTTGTGAACTTCAAACTGTCGAGGGCAGCCGGGACAATCTTCAGACAACACGCAGCCCCCTGGATCCCCTCATATGGAGAAAGTTAGAGGTGTTCCTTCATTCTTTTTCTGGGTTTTCCCTTTCCTGTAGTGTCTTATATAGGTTTTTGTGCATGTAAATGGTCTGCAAAGGCTAAAATCTCAAAGAGACAGACACTAATCACGACAGAGCCGGCCAGGTAACCAATCAGAGCAGACTGGGCTCTGGTTTCAGACAGAGGGTGAAAAGAGGTGCTGCAGCACAGGCAGTATGAGAAAAATAAAGAGCTTTTTGAGCATTAAAGCATGGAGACATGTCACAGTAGAGACACTAAATACAAATATGAACCTGAAAATGATCATAACAGGGAACCTTTAAAGACATTTGTATAAGATTCTTCTTATTTATTTTTCCTTGTTGCACTCACAAACATTACCCTTCATACATAAATTACTCCAGCTAAAGCAATCAAGTCTAAAACATATTGTTATGGTTCACAAGTTCTCTATATCTTTCCTGATTTCATTTGCATTTAATACAGGAGATTTCATTCCCGCAGCAAATGGCTTTTCCCAGACCTGATGCAATTACTTTTCTCGGTCTCAGAAGGCAATCACGGTGTTTAGAACCACTCTCATCGCAGCTCTTGGAATCCTAATAAAAGTGTCCATGCCAGCTCCTATCCATCTATCTATCTCCAGACTCCAGCCTGGATGAATAATTTAGCAGGCTATATTTCCAGCCATCTGCTTCCCTCGATCTCTCCCGCTCGCTCGCTCACTCGGCTTGCTCTCCCTCCATCATTCTTCTTTTCCCTTCTCAGTTAAGTCTGCACTCTTTCTTATGTGTGCGGTCAATGATGGGGTGCGAAATCCCCAATCAGAAAACATGCGCCTTTTTGCCTTTACATAGGGGTTTGTAATGTGAGAATATTTAAAAAGCCATATGTTTTACCACCTTAATGACTTGTATTTACAGCTGCTAAACTGATGCTGGACAAGGATGCAGCATTGATCCCTAAAGCCATTATGCGGCTAATAAAAACCAGAGGAAGAATATACCTCCTAAATCATTAACTGTGATCAACATCTGCAACACTGCCTGTCAGAGCCCAGCAGAGGTCAGCCAAGTTCCTCTTCCCTGTCAACGCAACGAGCAAGCCACCACATGTTCCCCCACCAGCATCGTTTCCTTTATATCTGTGCAACAATTACACCACTAGGGTAATTGACCGTGCTTTCATGCAGGCCCCTAAAGTATGAGGAGGGAGCAATAGTAAATGATAACGTAGAAACTGGCAGTGGCAAACATAAGGATGGTCTGAAATCGGGGAAGAAATGGAGGGAAAAAAGATATGGAGAAGCTGAAGTTAAGGGTAATGTTAAGGGGAAACATTTCAGGAAAGGGAAAGTCAGGCTGATGATGCAGATGTTGATGATGATGACCTTGAAGTTTTGTAATAAAAGATCCAATACAGTATATATTGATGTGTCATGCGATCAATAGTTCACTATGGGTGCAAAGTATACCAAACCATATTATCATCATCATCATCCTTTAAAAATGTATGTTTTTTAAATACATTCATCCATTAGGTCTCCAATTTCCATCACTACAACGTGATGGATGGAGTGAAGGGAGGTATGGGTGGTTGGGTGGGTTGATTGATTGATTATCCATTTAGCTATAACACAACATTGAGTTACCATTACACAGAACCCACTCGTACTACTCAAGACACAGGGTTGTTTTGAAACTGGTTGTGTAAGTGTCACATGAACATAATTTTTTACATCTAGCAAAACAAAACTTGAAACGTACCTGGATGGATCATTTTTGCTGAGGAAATCTCCTTTTTTTTTTGTATATCTTATAGCAATGTTATGTTCTGCTCTACTTTGTTTGATTTTTTTAAGTTAATGGACTCGAACTCAGTAGCGAAAAAGTACCGTTACCCAAGTACTGTACTATTTGGGAGAACTTATACTTAATTTACGTTTTGCTCCCCTAATCGTATCTTAGATGTATGTTTCAAACGAACCAAAAACCTTTAAAAACTAAAGTGTTAAAAATTCACAGACAGCAAGATATATAAAGTTAAGTATTTAAAAGTAGGTTCTAAATCTACCTGCTACAATAAAATACTGCTTATCTGTAATACTTCAATATGACAGAGGTAATTCTGTTATGAATACTTTATTGTTGAACTGCAGTGAGGCTCACATGGTCTGCATCTCGCTGTGTTTGCGTTCATAATGTTGGTAATAGTATTCATACTGACCCTCTGCCCAGGTTAGCTGGCAGCCTGACAGACACACAGACAGACTGGCTATAAAACTAGCTGGCTGATTTGCTGGCTGGGACGCAGTTGCCCCCTCGTAGCCCCCGCAGCACTAGCAGCATCCATTACAAATACACAAACGCTCTCTGATTCCGCCAGACGCTCTCATTCAACGTGACCTGTGATGACTGGCTGCATGTATTTATAATCTGCTATATCCTGCAGCAATTAAACCCCCTGAACCTCGGCACGTTGAAAACGGCGCGGTCAGGGGAAACAGCACATGTCCGCTCTGGCCATCTTGCCACCCTCGGTAATCAAACCGAAGAGAGGCGGGATGCACGTGTAACCCTTTGCTTTCTCTTCACTCCAACACCTCGTCGTGCAGCAGAGACACTTAAGCTTCTGTCTCTCTGTATCCTGTTTCCAGGAACCTCGGTCCACTGTGGGCTGAGGTGAGGGGGGGGGGTGAATGCGCCAGGCTGTGCACACAATGGCGTCGGAGCAAGGTGTGTGTGTTAGGGTGCGTTCATCATGTTTGCATGTGAAATTGTTGCTAAATCTACCACATGCTGCAGGTCTTCTGCAATTTTGTGAAGAAACCAGACATAAAGAAGAGGATAGCAAAGAGGCACTTCTATGCTGTGACATGACAGCGAGGTAAAGTGGAAAGAAAGAAAGGGGTGGGGGAGAGAAAATATGGGGGAAGAAGAAGAAGAAGAAGAAGAAGAAGAAGAAGAAGAAGAAGAAGAAGAAGAAGAAGAAGAAGAAGAAGAAGAAGAAGAAGAAGAAGAGAAGAAGAAGACGAAGAAGAAGAAGAAGAAGAAGAAGAAGAAGAAGAAGAAGAAGAAGAAGAAGAAGAAGAAGAAGAAGAAGAAGAAGAAGAAGAAGAAGAAGAAGAAGAAAAGAAGAAGAAGAAGAAGAAGAAGAAGAAGAGCAAGGCGGGGAAAAAACAGAGAGAGTGAAGGGCCTCTGGAGGGGGTAGTGGGGAGAGGGCTGCTGCTGCTGATGATGCTGGAGCACAGCGCGGCCAGGCTGAACCGAGTGAACTGCAGCGGAGGTCAGGGAGTCCAACATTCCTCTGGAACACTGTGTTTACACTGCGTAGCAGAGGGGAGGGGGCCCAGCGCCGGGAGGGGGGGCGCGAGGGGGACGACGCGCAAGGGAAGGAAATCATCTCCCGGAGACACTCCTTACAGGGTGTATGCGCGTATGAGAGAGCGGCATAGTGTGTATGTGTTTCGTTTATCTTGTATGTATAGTGCGTTTTCTAAAGCGCCGGGGTAACTCGATCCCCCCCCCCCCCCCCCCTCCTCCCCCCTATGCTATTTTAAATCAATCTTAACTTTATCAAGCTAAAGCGACGGAGGGCCGTTTGGAAGAGCCGTTATTGAAGTCAAGTGATTAAAGATGACATTTGAAAATGTTGTCATGACAATTTGACCAGCATTAATAATTTATGTAATTTGCAAACTTTTGGAATTTTACATATCTTACATTTTACATTTCTGTTGAAGGTATGTGGGGTCAAAGATGATTAGAAATTGAGAAAACCCTGAGAATGAATGCAAGATTGTAATCAAATATAATTTAAGAATCCTATTTATATACATCTTTTTGATTTAATGATGAAGAATAAGTAATAATAATGATATGACATTTACAATATTGTGTTTTAATCACATTGAGTCACTCTGATAAGAAAGTATGCGTTTCTATAATGTAAAGTCTTTGACTTTTTTGGTTGCTTTAACCTTTTTTTTATTGTAATTGAAATTAACAAGTTATAATATTTTATTATTTTATTATAAGACATGCAGAAATTAGCAGTTTCTTGACTTTTGAACATCAATAAAGTTTTATAATGAAACTCTGAACTACACATTTTGTCATGACAAATTAAAAGTAAATGTATTTGTTCTGGCTAAATCAAAAGAAAGTTCTAAAGCAACATTTAAAATTGTTTATACTGAGCAATATTAAGTTAAATACAAAAGCAGGTGATCTATAAAAAAAGAAACATCTAAAGAAGTTGTGCGTTTGGAAAATAATGAAAATATCCCTAGTTTTGACTTTAGCCATACGAAACAACTTTTGTCTCATTGAATAGCAGAAAATCGGCGAACAGAGCAGAATGAGGCCTGCAGTGGTCTCCCTCTGCACATTAAGACGTTTCCTTTCCCCATCTGCTGGTGCAACAGAGAAACTACAGTACAGACAGTAACAGTACAGACAGTAACAGTACAGACAGTAACAGTACAGACAGTAACAGTACAGACAGTAACAGCACACCGTCTGCTGAGGCACTGATAGACATTCAGAGATCCCTGAAAATCACTTTTTGTAACATTTAACCAATAATATTTGTGAAAAATTGAGAATCTGTGCTAACATTTCAGATTTAGGACTCTCTTGAAAAAGAGATTTTTAATCTCAATGAGACCTATCCTGTATAAAGGTAAAATAAAATAAAATAAATAATGAGAAAACACATTGTTGTTAGAGGTTTGTTTCTTACTATTTGTATACTAAATTAATTTAAAAGCAACCCATCAAACCCCCTCTAAATGTCTTATGTCAACAAATGTCACATAACTAAGTGGTTAGTTGAAAGCAACAATATTAAGTTGAACCTAATAATTTTTATTTAAACTCAATATTATTTATTTAAACTAACCTGATAGTTTTGTCAAATCTGTTGACAAAATACATTTTATTAAAGTCCACGTTTCAGTTTTTTCCGTGTGTTCTATCAGTTTAAAGCTACAGAAACCATGTGAGAAGCTATTAAACATAAAAGCTATTTCCGTTTGCCACAATGTGCAGGGCATTAATGTTCCAGACCACTTCTCTGTAAATGTTACCGTATGAATCAGATTTAACCACGGACTATTCACACTCAGTAAATATTTAGTGTTTACTGTGCCAGAGAGGAAATTATCACCGCTGGCATCAGCCGGAATGACATTTCAGCAAATCAAAGCAGGGCAGGAAACAATTGTCTGTCTGGGCTCCGGACTGCATAATCAATTTGTCTCCACACTGCTGCATAGCAACACTCGCTGCTAAAGAGCAAAATATGCAGAGGCAACAACACCAGGCATCTCCAATCTTTAATAAAATCTGAGACATTTGGCCTCTCTCAGTGTGTTGTATCCAATCCTCACCAAGCAGGCATTGTATTTATGAATATGATTAATGTATGGCAACAGCTTAAATATTCAACTAATCGATCAAACATGGAGCAGTTCAAGTAGAGTTCGACATGAGTCGTCAACTCTGGTTTTTAGTCTCCAGTGTAATGATAAAGACGCTGAATCATGGCTGAACTTTTGTCTCTGAGAGCTGACTGCCATTTGATGCACACTGACTGATATTTGGCCAAGATATCCCCTTTTCGAATGAAAGACAAAAGCACGCTGAGGGTAGACAGTCGTGTTACTGTAACTTTGTCAAAGTTAAGGGTTTTCAAAGATCACAGGGCTGCTATCTAATGTGGATCAACGTTACTTTTAAACTTCCAAAACTCCAAAAACTACCATTGATGACACTTCGGATATGTCCTTGTCAATATTGGAAATTGGAACTGAAGAAATAGGAAGTCATAAAATATTGCTTATATATTTTGTGCTGTTCTTTTTTTGTTTTTAAGCTTGAATTTGATCATCATTTTTGAATAAATCTGGATGTTCTTCGACAGAAGATAATTGGTGATGATAAAATGAGTTGTGGCCAAAAGGCTCAGAGAAAGTTAGTGGGCGTTAAAATAGATTTAAATATGTTAATTTGTTGTAAATATGTAAACAAAATCAAAATAATTAACTTAAGTGAAAATGCACTATTCAAACATTTACCTAGGTAAAATAAAAGGCAGAATTAGACAATATGGTAGTTTAGTACTACAATTACCCCTGCAAAGGTTCAATCTGAATCGTTGATTACCGTGTCAGGTCAAAAAAGATAATGTTCTGCAACAATCAATGAAGGTATTTCTATATTATAAGAACATTTAACTGACACTTTTATTTAAATGAATCAATCAAAAAAGTTAAGAGGAAACATTACTCTTATATTTGTGGTCTCCAACTACAGGCAGACAGGAATTTTGATGAGTACAAAGCCAAGAAGGTAAAAAAAGAAAATAGCAGTGGTTTAATCTTTAACAATTAGTTGTATTTTATAATTATATACTTGTGGTGGTATTAACAACCACTACCACAAGAGGAGGAGCAGATAGCACGTAACGCCACCAACGCTTAAATCAGCGACTCAGCTCAACAGGCTTATTTCCTTTTCTAATTCCCATCCTTCGCAAAAACCGGGGCAAACAGGGACACAGAAGGAAATGGGAGACAGGAGAGATGGGTGAGGTAGGCGTCGGATCAGAAACAACAATGGATATCCACAGCTCTGACACCGTGCTGCCCCCCCACACCTTCTCCCCGGAGAACCAAGACCTTTGCTCTCGCTCCATGACAGGCAGCATTCTTTTGTGTGGGTCCTCCAGACAAAGCAGGAGCACAGAGGGGACGGACAGAGGGAATGGAGAGGACAGAGGAAGGGGGAGATAAGGGAGGGAGAGATGAATGGAAGGATAGATCGGCAGACTGGGCTCACCTTTTGTGCGACACTTTCTCCCTATTCCTGTCTGAGAGGAGAGGAGAGGAGAGGAGTCAAGTGATGATGTTTCGTTGCTTTACTACCCAGTTGCATCATCAAAAGTTCCCTCCTTCCCATCTCCCTGTCTTACATAGGCCTTTTTTATTTCCACAGTAACACTTTATTGATGGTCGTTCTGATTATGGTAATAAGTGAGTCTCCTGTAGACTATTTGTTTCTGATTAGTATAAGTCATATCCACAAACTGTTCAATACCTAGATGCAAACACATAGGAAGTTGAGTAGTAATGTTTCAACCAGTATAAGGTAGATATCCATACAAAAGTCCCCAATATAGGTGTTTAAATATGGCGGGGTGTCTTACTTCTCAAGGTTAATATTATACTCTTCTTGTTAGCAAAATGTTACACACTTAAAGTTAATTGTAAAAGTCTGATATTACTTTCTTCTTTCTCCCAGGAAACTGGTGAAATAGCCTTTGTGAAAATAAAAGTCAATGTTAAACTATTTTAATCCATGTCCGTAACTTGAATAACAAACCTTTTTGAAGCTCAATCATGATTTTTATTTCTAACCCTAACCTTGTAGTAATTGAGGCCATATTGTGCACATTTCAGGTTCATATTTGTATTTCGCTCCTCTACTGTGAAATGTTTACCGGATTTAATATTCAAAAAGCTCTTTATTCTTCTCATACTGCCTGTGCTGCAGCACCTCTTTTCACCCTCTGTCTGAAACCAGAGATGTGTCGGAAATGTCCCGCCCCTTAGCCTATCATGTACAATGTTTTGGAGCACTAGCCAATAGAAGTGCAAGTGTTACATAGTGATGTCACTATGTTACTGAAGTAAACAAAGGAGTCAAATGGAGGAATTTCAGGCAGGGTGTGTGGGAAAGAAACTCCCTCGAGGGAACTTTGTGATTTTAGCCTTTGCTGGCCATTTACATGCACAAAAAACATATATAACACAAAGGAAAGGCAAAACTACAAAAGGGTAATAGGGCCCCTTTAACCTTTGATTTCAAAATTTCAATTAAAACTGCATATGGTATGGGAACCCAGAGTACTGTGTTGCATTTGAACCATGAGCAGTAATGCATAGAAGCATACAATTTGCCAAAAACACTGACACTTGCAAAGTTTTTGCACAGACCTTCATCCCGCACCCATCGTGATTCAACTATATGACACATACAGAAACTCTGAATCATATGTGTAACTGGACATTTCAAGCCCTTATCCAGCCATGCATGTTGTCCTTTCCACACTAAGCAAACTGTAGAAGGACCAGAAAGTCTGGCCTTTAGAGGTACTGTCTCTAAGGCTTGAGGCATGACTTGGCTTTATTAGGAACTGTGTCCGAATACTTCTCCTAAAACTTGAATACAACTTTGTCTAGTAAAAACAAATCAACGTATGAGCTGATGACATCTTTTCACTTTTTCATTAATTTTCTCAAATCAATCAGCAAGTCTTTATAGAGCACGGAAAACTGGAGGATAGATGCATGGGGTCCAAAGAGTAATGCAACACCCTGTACCTACACACTCACACACACTGCAGTGTCACCACCGACGGAGGACAACCCCCCCCTCCCCTTTCCTTTGAGTGTTTTCCAGCTCTAGGCTCTCTTGCAGGGCTATAACTCATAAGTTGCTATAGTTGCCAGAGTATACTGCACCTTCTGCTGGGGCACGTATAGAGCACCGCACTGAGTGTTTTTTAACGGCTCAGCAGAGAGAGGAAGCGGAGAGGAAGTGTGTGTGAAACAGGCACACAGGCAAGAGATGACTTTTTTCCACTGAAGGCGGTAAAATAAATAGAGATGGCAGCCGAGGAGAAAATGGAGTAACACGACACAATGAACCCAGTGAACTTCAAGAGGAAAGCGTCTGTTTCAATTGTGAGATCTGGCATGTAAAAACTAAAAAGAAAATGACCTGATATGCAGGCTGTCTTTATGGCTTGATTATAAAGGCCATATTATGCTTTTTGTGTTTTCTCTTTCCTGTAGTGTGTGTTATATAGGATTGTGTGCATGTAAAATGTGAATGGACTGTATTTATAAAGCGCTTTATCCAGTCTTTATCCGACTCTTCAAAGCGCTTTACATACCGCAAGTTATAAAGCACCCATTCATACCTTATTCATACAGAGCAATGTGCCACATTTGCTCAAGGATTGAACATTCACACATTTACACACTGTTGGCCACGCCATGGGCAACAACCAGGGGTTAAATATTTTGCCCAAGGATTCATCAACATGTTGGATCACACCAACAACCTTCTGATTGAAAGACGTCTGCACTACTTCTTGTAAATGCCATGCAAGGCTCCATAAGAATGGTCTGCAAAGGCTACAAATCCCAAAGTTTCCTCCAGAGGGAGTTTCTCTCCCACACACTCCCCCCCTGCATGGAACGCCTCCATTGGACTCCTTTGTTTACTCCTGTAACATAGTGACATCACTTTGTAACACTTTCGCTTCTGTTGGCTAGCGCTCCAACACATTGTACGTGATAGGCTTTAGCTGCATTCACATAATCCGCAGTAAACCAGCTCTGTGCTGGCATGTCCCTCGGCGACATGCACCGTTCAAGAATGTCACAGAGCACTGCGCTCAAAGTTCAAATTATTCAAACACAACAGAGCCGGCCAGCTAACCAATCAGAGCAGACTGGGCTCTGGTTTCAGACCAAGGGTGAATGAGGTGCTGCAGTACAGAAAGTCGAGAAAAATAAAGAGCTTTTTGAACATTAAAGCATGGAAACACGTCACAGTATAGACAAAACATACAAATATGATCCTGAAAATGTCTGTTATTCCAACCCTGTAAAAGACACTAAGATGCATAATAAAGAGACAGAGGAACAGGCAGAGAGGTAGGGGAGCAAAGATGAAGAAATGCAGCAATAGCAAGTTGTCTGAAAGAGGAATAATTGAGAGATAGAGTAAAATGAGTTGTGTTGTGCCCAGAGGAACTGAGGAGCTTGATACTTCTAAAGCCTTCTTTTGTACACTATGTTTTATTCATGCTCACCCAAACACTGACTAGCTGCCTGCTTGCTTGGCCGCATCATGAACTTACTGACTGAAGCACTGACTGTTGGATGACCTGATGCAGAGCTGACTGACTGACTGATGTGTGATGCATGACAGAAAGTTGGTGTAAGAAAACCTGTCTGCCTCACACTGACACCACCACAAAAAAATATGTTTGTTTGCTTCTGAGGCTCTCTATCAATCATATAGACACTGCAGGTTAACAAACAACTTTTTTATTTATCCAGGTCTGTGTTGATTCACAACATTTTATTTTCTATATTCACAATGTATCCCCTTTTCTAGTATGCTACATTTTTCAGCTAGAACCTTATTCTCTTTTCTCTGCACTACACTAATCTGTTAGCCTCTTCCTTAAGATTTTATTAAAGCTGTAAATCACAGTCAACAAATGGTGTTTTATTAAGGCCAGAGGACTTTTACATATACATTAATGTCTGCTATATTCAAGCCCTTGCCAAATAAGCGATTCTACAATGCTGGTAATACTATCACAACCAGGGGAAACTCTCTTTCACAGTATACCAAAGTTCTGGTGTTTGGAGGCTAAGGCAAATTACCCCCACTGATGCATTTTAAGTCAACAAACCAGCGATAAAAGGGGACAGAGGCCATAGCAACGGAGCAGCAGCTAGGAGTATGGCGGAAGCTGTTGTGTAAAATCCTTAGAAGAATCCAAGAAATGTTTCAAGAGTCAGTGCTCAGATGAAAAAGGAAAGTACTGTTCGCTTGGGAGTGAAGATTACAAAATGATTGTGAAAGTTCCATACTCGAAAGGATCTAGGTGCTTAAAATGGTAGAGGATGGTTTTGTGCATACTGCAAAAAAATATTATTATTGTCGTTAAAACAAAAAGTATCACATATGTACTGTAAAGCCCCTGGGTTAGTGTCAAAAGGAGCGCACACATGGCTAATGAAAACTAAAAGCTGTGTGAAAATTTTAAAACAGTTATACTTTGACACAAACTCAGTGTTTGAGCAGTTTTGCAAACTTTTGCATATTGTTGCCCTGCTGTCATATTTTTAATTTTTATAATTAATAAATGTAAATTCTGTTTGTATTGACCCAGTCGTTGAGGCGAAATACTTACGTCTGTTTCTTTGGGATGCGCAAAAGAAAAGAATCAATGGGCAATTTATGTATCGTGTTGCAGAAATATCTACTGAAATTAGCATGCTAACCAGTTAGCCCCGGCCTGTCCTGTCCTATCAAGAATCTATCTATACACAAAATGGATTGACCAATCAATCAATGGTTCGTTGACAAAGCTTTTCCCCAAACAAGTTTAGCTAATCCTTTAACATGATGATAGCCTGCCAGAACTTACTGTCATGTTTTCAAAAATCTGAGGCATCCATAAATGTTTTTACACTAGAAACGAACAGATACGATGATGTTATGCATCAAGGTTATTTTCTGCTTTTGTTGTAATCCTGAAGTGGAACCTCAGCAGTTTCAGTTCAAACTGCATATATCAATGTCACGTTTCATCTTTGTTTACACTTGTTCTTTTTGCTGCACATTGACTTGACTTTGTGCATGTTTTGTCTTTGATTGTGTGATTTTTACTTAGTTTGACATTGTCGATCGCCTCTGTTGTTTGACTTTGCACATCAGTCTGATATATCATTTGCATTTATACATGCCAACTGTAAGAACAGACCTCAATGCATGTTAAACAGTAGTGAGGACATCAGAAACTTGCAAATACAGTATGCTATAAACCGAGACGTGTACATACACTATTTTACATAGTACACAATGTGTGAGATTTAAATAGATAGTAAAGGGCAATTTACTAATTTGTGATATGAAATGTATTCAACATTACATCATGTACACAAGGTTATTGTGGCTACTTACAATATCAACTTAGTTCTTACGAATATATATTCTGCCATAAAGAAAAAACATTGGATTTTAGAGCGGTAGTAACCCCCATAATATGAGAGTCAAATGCTAGTTGTAGGTCATTCTAAAAACCCCTTTATGAAATCTGTGTTTGCTGTAAACATCTGCATGATAGGGCGGATTCTGATGTCACACTGTATCGAATGAACCCCTCCACACACACACACACACACACACACACACACACACACACACACACACACACACACACACACACACACACACACACACACACACACACACACACACACACACACACACACACAACACACACACACACACACACACACACACACACACACACACACACACACACACACACCACACACACACACACACACACACACACCTGCTGTCTGCCACGCCCTCCTAACGTCTTCACCCTCCATTCTTCCATTATGTTCAAAGTCCGGAGTGTAGCCCCGTCCTTCAGGATCTAAGCTCCAGGCCGAATCCCTCACATCACAGCACGGCTGCACCACATTCCTCTCACTTATCTGTGGCAGCCGAGCACAGATGGCCCCCTGAGAGCGGCGCAGATTTTGGGTTGGCAGGGAGGCTCTGGGGAGGTCTGCTGGTCGCCAAAATAATTACCTGTCACAGGGGGCGATAGTTTGTGGTGAGAAGCAGTCATTTTTACACCATGAAATAAAGTAGTCCTGGGGATAGTGTTCTTACTCCTCCTCTAGCTCTGCTTTAATTGACTGCACTCTTTTCTCCCTATCTTCCCTCATTGCACTTCCTCTTGCTGTGCTGGTCTCTCACATTTCTCCACAATTCATTATCAGTTGTCAATCATCTGTCCGGCTAGGCAGGGTAACACATGAAACACTCCAGAAACTACAAGCAAGAAGTATAATGAAAATGAAGCCGAAAATGACACTGATCAACTATTTCCAGTTTTGCTTGTAACATGAAACACTTTTAATTCCATTTTGGAAATGGAAAAGAGTTAGACTGTTTACTGTATTGTTGGACATTTCCAGTTTAAAAAGAGGCCCTGTTGTGCTTTTTGGGGGGTTTCTATTCCCTGTGTTCTATAAGTTTGTGTGCATGTAAATGGTCTGCAAAGGCTAAAATCCAAAAGTTACCCCCAGAGGGAGTTTCTCTCCAAAATGTACAAACTTAAATATACTACAATAGTCTTAAAATAAATCAAGTCTTAAAGAATACACAAGGAATATTAGTAAACATGTAATGATTGTTTCTGTGGGGAGTCAAGTCTGCCAAATGCTATACTGTAAGCTTAATACTGTTCAGTCCAAAACTCTCACTGTTATAATGCAAAATCGTAGACAAATAAGAAGAATAAGAAGAAGAACCTCTATGAGCTGTCAAAGTCCTGCTGACTGACGGTTGGAGAAAGGAGGCTTGGAGCGATGGCAGAGGAGAAAGAACATTCATTCAGCTTGCATGCACCTCTCACACGCCTCATGACAAAATAAACACTTTCTGTGGTGCTTGGCCCCATGCCAGCATTCAAGGAGAAACAGCCAGCAAAAATATAAATCACTCTCCATCAGACCGTGTCACAGGTCTCCTCAGGGCCTGTCACATCTATCAGTGAAGTTTCACTCAGCACAAACTCTTTTACTACATCAGACACAGCTCAGTTACCTCACTTCGGAACTTAACTGAATTCTAATCACTACCACACACAGTATATTGATTTCATTTGTGTAAAAGATGCCAAGGGTGCAAATATTTTTTCTTTTGGGGAGTGCAAAAAGAGAGCTAAAAGGCAAGAAAATATTGTACTTAAAACAAACAACTTTAAAATGCTAATGTCGCTATGTGTCTGCTGGACCCAATCCAATCCAATCCACTTTATTTCTATAGCACATTTTAAAAACAGAGGGTTTGCCAAAGTGCTTCACAACGAACATAACATTATAACAAGATATAATATTACAAGAATAGATAAAAGGCACACATAAAGGCTATGGACGGACAATAAAACATTCAAATATGTACAGCATAGCTCAGACTGACTTGAAAGCGAGGGAAAGGAGGTGGGTCTTTAGGCGGGACTTAAAAGTTTGAAGAGTGGGGGACAATTTGACATGGGGGGGCAGGTCGTTCCAGAGCCTGGGGGCTACCGCTGACTGAGAAGGCTTGGTCTCCCCTGGTCTTTTTCTTAGTTTTTGGGACTACCAGCCGCAGCTGAACAGCCGACCTCAAAGCCCTTGAGGGGGTGTAGACCTGTAGGTGTCACAATCTTATGAAGGACCCAAATGCAGCACTCGAGAAACCAAGGAGTATTGGTAATGTACTTTATTGGTAATAATACCAGAGCAGAGGGATACCAGCAGAACAGTAACAGCCGGATGCTGTGCAGGCAAACGAACCAGAGGACAGCAGGCAGGGTGGTGGAGGAGGGACCGCAGGAACCAGTGCACTCTCTCAGACAGGTTTGATCCTGGAAACGTGAAAGGTGGGATGGACCCGCAGAGTCCGAGGCAGTCTTAGCCTTACTGCTGCGGGATTGATTATCCTAATAATCTCAAACGGTCCAATGAACCTCGGTGCAAGCTTTTTCGACTCGACCCGTAAAGGAATATCCTGGGTGGACAGCCATACCTTTTGGCCCACCTGGTAGACGGTTGCCTTGGAACGTCGGCGGTTGGCAGAGGAGGCGTACCGGTTGGCTAAACGAACAAGTGTTATCCGGGCTTGATTCCAGGTCTGGCGACAGCGACGAATGAAAGCCTGGACGGACGGACAGGTAACCTCCCGCTCCAGGGCCGGAAACAGAGGGGGTTGGAACCCGTATGCACACTGAAATGGGGACAGCTTGGTGGCAGAACTGATCAGCGTGTTGTGGGCGTACTCGACCCAGAGCAGTTGTTTATCCCAGGCCGCTGGGTGCTTGGAGACTTTACAGCGTAAAGCCGTCTCCATCTCCTGGTTCTTCCTTTCGGTCTGACCGTTGGATTGAGGATGGAAACCAGATGACAGACTGACCGTGGCCCCAATGAGCGTGCAGAATTCCCTCCAGAACACCGAGGTAAATTGGGGACCACGATCGGAAACCACATCGGTAGGTAGCCCATGGAGCCGTAACACGTGGAACAGGACCAGCTCTGCCGTCTCCTTAGCTGAAGGGAGCTTGGGTATCGGCACAAAATGAGCCATCTTACTGAACCGGTCTACCACTTTCAAGATGGCAGTGTGCCCGTTGGACGGTGGCAGACCAGTAACAAAGTCCAGAGAAATGTGGGACCAGGGGAGATGAGGGATAGGCAGAGGTTGTAGGAGACCAGCAGGAGCTTGGTGAGAAGACTTGTGTTGATTGCACACTGGGCAGGCATTAACAAATTCCCTGGTGTCCTCCTTAAGTGTTGCCCACCAGAACCTTTGCTGGACTACCTCCCGGGTACGTTGGATACCAGGATGGCAGGTGAGTCTGGAGTTGTGGGCCCACTGGATAACATCAGACCTCAACATCTGCGGAACGAACAGGCGGTTAGGAGGACAGGCACTGGGACCCGGCTGGTCCTCCAGGGCGGCCTTGACCCTCTCCTCCACTTCCCAGGTGAGGGCGGCGACGAGCTGAGGAGTCAGAAGGATGGTGTCCGAGCCTCTGGGAATGTTCCCTCCCTCCCCGAACTGACGAGACAGAGCGTAAGCCTTAATGTGTCGAGAACCAGGGCGGTAGGAGAGGGAGAAATTGAACCGCGTGAAAAAGAGGGCCAATCTAGCCTGTCGGGAATTCAGTCTGCGGGCCGACCGGATGTATTCCAAATTCTTGTGGTCGGTCCACACCAGGAAAGGTTGACTGGTCCCCTCAGGCCAGTGATGCCACTCCTCCAGGGCCAACTTCACTGCTAGCAGCTCCCGGTTTCCTACATCATAGTTTCTTTCCGCAGGTGTCAAACGCCTCGAAAAGAAAGCACAGGGATGGAGTTTTTGGCTGTTGGTTGCTCGCTGAGACAGGATGGCCCCCACGCCCATATCAGAAGCATCCACCTCCAAAACAAATTGTCTTTCAGGATCGGGTACTCGGAGGATGGGGGCGGAGGTGAACCTGGCCTTAAGGTTCTGGAACGCCTGCTCAGCCAAGGAGGACCACTGGAACATAAGAGGAGGTCAGGGCTGTGAGTCGAACGGCCAAGGTGCTGTATCCACGAATGAACCTCCGGTAGAAGTTGGCGAACCCGAGGAACTGTTGTAGCCGCTTCCGGGAGTCTGGAACCGGCCAGGAAGTGACTGCATCAACCTTGGAGGGATCCATCTCAATGCTCCCCTGTCCCACGATGTATCCCAGAAAAGAGACAGAGGAGGTGTGAAACTCACACTTCTCAGTTTTAACAAACAGCGAGTTCTCCAGCAATCTCTGGAGAACCGCCTGGACGTGGTGCACGTGTTCTTTCAGAGTCTTGGAAAAGATCAGGATGTCATCCAAGTAAATAAATACGTGCCGGTCCAACATGTCACGGAGCACGTCATTTACCAACGCCTGGAATACTGCAGGGGCGTTGGTAAGTCCAAAAGGCATCACCAGATACTCGTAGTGCCCCGAGGCGGTGTTGAAGGCGGTCTTCCACTCATCCCCCTCGCGAATACGTACCAAGTGGTACGCGTTACGCAAGTCCAGCTTGGTGAATATGGTTGCTCCCTGCAGCAACTCGAATGCAGAGGAGATAAGAGGCAGTGGGTATCGATTCTTTATAGTAATGTCATTAAGACCCCGAAAGTCGATACAGGGCCTTAGGGTCTTGTCTTTCTTCTCCACAAAGAAGAACCCCGCTCCAGCGGGTGATGAGGAAGGGCGAATAATCCCAGCCGCCAGAGAGTTATTGATATAAGTCTCCATGGAAACTCTTTCCGGAGCAGACAGGGAGTACAATCGACCCCTGGGAGGGCTGGTGCCGGGATGCAGGTCGATGGCACAGTCGTAAGGCCGGTGTGGTGGTAGGGAAGTAGCCCTCGTCTTGCTGAATACTTCCTTGAAGTCCAGATATTCCGGTGGAACCCCTGTAACATCCGGAACTCGGCTGGGGTTCACCGAACGCTGAGGCGCGGCAGCCTGTTTCAGACAGATCTGATGACAAGAGGGGCTCCACCCCAAAATGGCTCCCGTCTCCCAGTCAATGTTAGGGTTGTGGCGGCGAAGCCATGGGTAACCCAGGATAAGCGGGATATGTGGAGACCGGAGAACATGAAACTGAATAGTTTCATGAT
Organism: Dissostichus eleginoides; assembly: GCA_031216635.1. Classification (NCBI taxonomy): domain Eukaryota; kingdom Metazoa; phylum Chordata; class Actinopteri; order Perciformes; family Nototheniidae; genus Dissostichus; species Dissostichus eleginoides. The sequence goes on along the minus strand of CM062268.1, from coordinate 8,690,613 downwards.
GGTTCCCGGACAGGAGCATGTGAACGGGTACAGTCTGATGAGTCACTGTCCCCAGCAGGTGACCGTCTAAGGCGCTGGCTGGAACTGGGCGAGATAAGGGAACCCGGTCTATTCCCAACTGCAGCATAAGCTCTTCGTCCATAATACTCGCGTCCGAACCAGAGTCAATAAAAACTGCAAGGGCCTGAGAGCTATCCGGTAATAGCAACCTGACGTGGCTCAATGGTCTCTGAGCGGGAACAAATCCAGGGGTTTGGCTCACCAGTATGTTCCCCATTACTGCTGAGCCTTGCCTTTTACCGGGCAGCGAGAAACAAAATGGCCGGCCCGGCCGCAGTAGAGACATAGGTTACCTCGTCTGCGATGTTCACGTTCCTCCAAGGTGAGGCTGGTGCGACCCACCTGCATGGGCTCATCACCCCCTGGTTGCGGCTCTGGAGTGAGGGGAGGAGTCCCAGTCGAACCCGGATGTCGGGGCGCCCAGGCATGTTGAACTCCCTCCAACCGTCGCTCCCGTCTCCGTGTCTGGATGCGCCGATCCATGCGGGAAGTCAGTTCAATCAGCCCATCCAGTGAGTTGGGCAGATCAAAAGACACCAGCTCGTCTTTAATGTAAGCCGCCAAGCCACGCAGATAGGCGTCACACTGGGCTGCAGAATTCCAGTTGCTGAGGCGGCCCCTGGTGCGAAACCCAATAGCATAATCCACCACAGATCCATTACCCTGGCTCAGGCTCAGTAGTCCTCCTGCAGCGTCTGGACCCACAGACACGGGTCCAAACACCTTGCGCAGCTCCGCGGAAAAAACGGGGAAAGAAGAGCAGGCGGGTGTCTGCTGCTCCCATTCAGCTGTGCCCCACAGTCGGGCTTTCCCAGTCAGATGATTGATCGTGAACGCCACACGAGCTGCTTCAGAAGCGAAAGTGTGTGGCTGCAGCGCGAACAGGATAGAACAGTTAGTAAGAAACGGGCTGCAGCCCTCCGGTTCCCCGGCGTAGCGCTCCGGAGTTCCCACCCGAGGCTCTGGGGTAAATCCAATCGGAGAGGATGCAGAAGCGGGTGCCGGCGGCATGGGAAGAGGCGCTGGAGCAGCCACTACTGCCGCTAGCTGCTGCACAGTAGCCGTTAGCTGCTGTAGCTGCGCAGCTAAATAGGTTAGCGTCTGGTCATGTGTAGAGTTTGCATGATGAGCCTCGGTGGCCAGGGCTATCGAGGCTTCCTGCCTCTGGAGAGCGTCCTCAACTCTCTCGAAACGGTCTCTAGGTGAAGAGGAGTGCGCTGGGTCCATGTTCTGGCCAGATCGTTCTGTCACAATCTTATGAAGGACCCAAATGCAGCACTCGAGAAACCAAGGAGTATTGGTAATGTACTTTATTGGTAATAATACCAGAGCAGAGGGATACCAGCAGAACAGTAACAGCCGGATGCTGTGCAGGCAAACGAACCAGAGGACAGCAGGCAGAAGGTGAGTCAGGGCCGGGCAGAGGGTCAGGGAGCAGGCGAGGCGGTCAACGTAGGTACAGGCAGGGTCAGACAGCAGGCACAGGATAGTCCAAAGACAGGCAGGATCAGGGAACAGGCAGAGCAGGCAGGTCAGAGACAGGCAGGGTCGGAACCGGGTAGGCAATCTGGTAACAAACGCGTGAAAGACTAGCATGAAGGCAAAGTACGATCTGGCAACGGGTGTGTGTCTGATGAGGGTTTAAATACTGGCAGTAAAACTAATGGGTGCAGTAGAGAAAGAGAGTGAGCAAACACGTGCGTGTGATTAACAGGTGAGACAGGTGAATGGAAAACTACAGGTGAATGATGGAGCAGACTGTGACAGAAGGAGGTCGGAGATGTAGTGAGGGGCCAGCCCATTAAGCGATTTAAAAACAAACAATAGAACCCATTTAGATGTGTTTGCTAACTTCACTGTAAGTGTGTAGAGTGGAAATGGGATGCTACAAGAATCATGTTTTTGTAAGCCATTTATGTGGTTCTCTTGACAAAAATATCTATATATATATATATATATATATATATAGATATAGATAAGATATATTTAGAAAAAATAAACTCTATTGCAAACAAAAGTTTATGATAGCATGTGTATATGTTTTGTTGGTCAAAATAGTCTTCAGAAATTAATGTTATTTTATTATTTTTGAAACATAAATGGAGAAAAGATAAGTCCAAGTTCGTTTTAACAGCAAAGGTTAAACGTAAGGTCAACATACAATTGTTGTAACCCTGAATTCTTATAATGGTCAGCAGAGAGCCACAAATACGTAGAATGTTATACGGAACATTTTCACTTCATTTATTAGCTCAGTGTTCTATGCGAGTCTATGGTATCGATGGCTAGTTATACAGTTTATCACAATGTTAACTTTGTAAAAATAAATATTTGACAATAAATCTTTAGGACATGGCTAAAATGACAGGTCGCTAACACAGTGTAGTCCAGTTTTGCTAAAGTCTGTGTTTCTCGTCTTAGAACTTTTACCCTCTCATATTGTGTTTTCAGATCATGATAGTTAATTATAATGTTTTAGTTGACTGTGAAACTAAGTACAGTCAAACACCAATCAGGTACCTTCTGTTCCAAAAACACGAAGACGGTCACGGCCAAAAATCAAGATGGCGACGGCCAAAATGCTAGAAGATTCAAAACCGTAGTCACAAACTAATGCGTAACATCACCAAGTGTCCAAAAAATGAATGAATGGAGGTTTCGATAATCATTATTTAAATAGTTATTTATCTTCTCATAAACTTAGTCTAAACCAAATACAGGTACAAGGTAGGGGCTCAGACCTCTGCGGCCCTGGCCCTCTGGATCCTGCACAGCCCTCCACCCAAACCATTCTTGGGATTCTGGGTAGTTTAATCATATTTAACAATACTGCTGGTTTACTTTTCTTTCCACCCGGAGCCAAATGGGACCGCCCTGTAATTGCTTCCATATACTTCCCCCCCCCCTCTTGTACAAGTGTAAATACGTTAGAAAGGTAGGTTGCTCTGGCTCCTCCTATAGAAAGCACAGGCTCCTACTGTAAACAGGATTTTTGTTTGAACCCAATGCACTCACCATCACACACACACACACACAAACCTAATATATAACGTCTGTGTGTGTGTGTGTGTGTGTGTGTGTGTGTGTGTGTGTGTGTGTGTCTCCAGAGAACGCTCTGAAAAGATTGATGGATTCTATCCAGACCATTACACTCTACACGAGGAAATAAACAAATATGATTGAATTATGATGCAATGCAACTATACATTTCCAACACACTTTGGTCGTGTCCTTTTTTTATCAGTCCGAGGGCATGTTGTTGCTCTCTCTGAGGACTTCAACAAAATTAGTTTGGCTGGAAATAGTAGTTTCCTATTTCCCAGAATTACTGCCGTGGGTGGATGTGAAAGCAGTTTGAAATATATCACCTCACTCTTATTTCTTTGTCTTTACTGAAACAGGACACTGGGAGGGAAAATGTGGCATAGTTAAGTAGAGTAACTGCATGTGTAACATGGACACAGTCAGGGCTGGAAACGTTCTCTGATAACAAACATGGTGTTATCATTGGACACTTTCAAACCTCATTCCTTTACCATGACATACCAGAAAAACAAGGCTATTTTATGAGTGAATGTTTGCGTTTCTGACATATTTTATAAATGTGCAAATACAGCTCTGACTCTTGCTTGTTGGAGGCCCCAAGGACAAAAATATATGAGGACGGAAAGGGTTGAATGTATGTTGCTGAAGATTAAATACTGTCGCTGTTCTACACGCAGAATGGAGTCTATTCATAAAAATTCACAGCTACCTTGACAAGGTCATTCCCGAAATTACCATTTCCCACAACCTTCAGTATATGAATACTCCTGCACACATATTTGGCTTGATGTTTAACTTGTAATAAAGAGGTATGCACCTTGCTGTTAACACTGTTTGGAATGCGGTTAACAGGTAGACTTCAGTAGAAAAAAATTAAAAGGTGACATTCTGATTTGTCCATAGCTGGATCTTGGCTGTGAAATCTAAACTGTCACTTGCCATAACCACAATATTTCCTTAACATTAACCATAATGTAGCTGCCATATCCGGGTCTGATTCTGTACTTTCAACGTTAACGCATTAACTCATTTCGATTCGTCTTGAAATTTTATCGCGTAAAAAATGGAGGAAAGGCATTTTGCCAAACCATGCGCCAGTGTCTTGAAGTTGCACAGGAGTGGGAGATATCGTTCAGGACAGGGTCCACACTGTAGAAACAGATAGTGCTCCCATTATGAGCAATAGAGAAAATATGCCCTGTGTAGAGCACATAATACAGAGGGTGATGACAGCGCTGTGTGCTTTAGCTAGGTGTTGGAAAATTGGCAGTTTCATGCCAATAATTCAGAAATCATGTTATAATAAAGTTTAAAAAAAACCCGAGTTCTCTTACCAGTTTGTCATGTATTTCTTAAACACAACACCACGTGTGTATTTGTTTCATCACCCACTAAAATAAAAGTTTAATTCGTATTTTAAACGTGATTAATCATAGATTATTACTGTGATTAAAGCAAAGCAACTGTGTCCAAGGCCAATCAATTATCTTGTCTGGCAATAGGGTTGTTTTCCTTTCGAAAGTAAAAAATTAATTTCAGAGGTTTTTCACCTGACTTCACTTGAAACCTTTCTGGCATGAACATTAAATATTTGGACAATTGCGACTCTAAGGTATATATTTTCATTAATCTGGTAGTTTTAAATCCCCTAATCTTTGTGGTATTCTTAAACATGCCAATCAAACGTCGATGACTAGCTAGAATTGGCGTAGATCCCTTCAGCCCTGGCTCAGCCCCAGGTTCATCAAGGCCAGTCCAGTCGAGCACCGTCCAGCCCAAGGCCAGACTCACTGGGGAATTTCATCTGAATTCAATTTCACCTCTGGCCTCTGTCGCAGCAGCTTGAGCCGAGGCTAAACAAAAGGCCAAGTTTCACATTGAACGTGAGAACCCCCTCATCTCCTGACCCCCATTACCATATGAATGGACCAGAAAATGGAACCGGGAGCACAGAGAGACACACAGAAGTGAGGGAGTCCAGGAAAAACGGCTCATTTTTTGGAGCGCTTGGTTTACCTTTGCTGCTCCCTGAGGGTAGGACCAGTCTCTGCATTTCACTTTGAGACAGACATACTGTACATGTACAGATGGCATCTAAAGAGGATACTATAGCTGTTCAACATTTGGAGGGAATTCTTACTAATCCTCGATGCCAAGCGTTCTAAGCATCCTAGGCCAAAAACTAATAACAACAGTTATAGACCAGGAATAGATGAAACCTCTCTATTCAACCAGTACATGCTCCCATTGGCATGATAAGCAAAACATGTGAAGAAACAGCATAAAATGGCTACAATCACATATAGCAAAGAGCTATAAACCACAAGAAAAACTCAAAAAGTCAATATTAAACACAGGGTTTGGGTCCGAAAACACCCATCACACAATTTCTAGGTGAGCATTTCTAAACTGCTGTATTTTCAAAAGCCCTGAAAACGTATATCATTAATGAGCTCTTCTCTGACAAATGAAATCATAAATACATGTTCCTGCTGTTTTTGGTATGTCACATAGCAGGTTGGAAAAAGGTAATGTCTTTACTGCTGTGCAACACTCAGGATGTAAAATCATTTAAATCAGATTACGATTTTTGTATTGTTTGTTAAAGTCAAACAAATCTGATCAAACCAGAACATCAAAGATGTTTGTTTTAACTACTTTGACTTTTGCTCATTAAATCATGGATTTTGAATGCTATGGAGACATGCTTGGGGTTCGACCTCAGGTTGCTTTGAAGCTAGTTATGTTGCTTCAAACATTCATGGAATTTATTATTTTCTAAAAAAAGATAGTGAATACTGGCAGAACATATCAATAATTCACTAGCTTTTTTATTTATTTCGCTTTTATTTATGCCAGCCAGCTTAAAGTGTTGTTTTCTCTTAAGGGGAAGAGAGGTGAAGGTAAATGGGAATGCAGGTGTTAAGATGAATTAAAAAATGTAAGCAGAGACAACAGTGTGAGGAACTGCAGCCACACCCAGAGGAAGAAGTAACGTTCTGTAACTGTAATAGTGTTCGACCGACAAAAAGACAATGCATGACAATTTAAAACCGAACAGTATGTTGTTCCATGTTCCAGTTTGTGACCATGAATTGTGGGTTTGAAAGGCCATGCCAATATTTTATTTTATTTTAAGATGTAGGTACATTTATGGTCAGATATTAAATGAGGTTTAGTTGGACCATGCAACAAAAATCATAAAATTAATATAAACATAATTAAGAATATCCAGCACATATTAAAACCTTTATAGGAGCTACTGCTTTCTTTTGTCCTTTAGTGTGAAGCCACAGGTGGTGTGGCAGCTAGAGAGAGACATTTGGAGAGGATAAAAGATAAGAGACACACTGATGGGAGACGCACCCCCCACACTGTCACCACCCAATAGGTTTATACAGAAACCCATTTTGAAAAAGGCTGACTGAATGTACTCTGAGGCCTATGTGGAGCCTGTTTTCGAAGGCTTATATATGTCCCACAACCCACAGATTTTAAAAAGAAAACAACTTTTTTTTATAACAAGCCCAGAAGTCTTTGGTTGAAATTGTGATTTGATTGTTGTACAGAAATCAGGTTTATTGATCGCATTGCATTGTATCTGCATACAAATAACTATGAATGTCCTGTGAAAGCTAAACCTTTATTGGTCAGTAGCACTGACTATACAAAGTTATTTAGAGGTTAATACATCAAGTAGTTTATTTTAAATGATTTTTTTATGAAATGAGATTGTTTGCATGGTTTGAGTACCCGCAGTTATTTAAAAGGTAAAATGCATGCAGCTATGAAAACATGTAAACATTTAGTTATATTTATTGATTTTAATAATTTCACGGTTTGCCTAGATCATACTTTTGGTTTTGAGGGTGAACGTCACATTTTATAAAAATAACAATGAATATCCTGTGAAATCTTAAACTTCAGTCATTCATTCGGTTTATTGTTTCTATAGTCGTATCATAGTGTCTCATCATATTATATAACAAAATACATTACTTTATAGCAAGTATTACTGAGTATTAAATGCTCTAGGTAACTAATAATTAAATAATATTTAAAAAAAAAATGTAAATGACAATTTATAGTCTGCTTAGTTTAGACATTCAGTTTTTGGGGTTAATTTTATTGTATTTTATTTTTATAAATAAATACAAATGTGAAATCTTAACCTACAGTAAAGTCTTTCATTTTTAATGTTTTTAAAGGCTTACATATATCATGAATAAATACATAATTGCACAGAAGCACTGAGTATGCCCCTTTATTAAGAGGTAAAAAGGCTTGATGCATCATGTTTTTTTGTGAAAATGAATAAAAGTCAGTGGTTTGCCAAGTTTAGTTGTTTTAGTTGTTTTGACGGTAAATGTCATTGTAATTTTATACAAATAACTATGAATGTCAAAGCTATAAAGTGTTAAAAATAGATAAGTAATATTGTAATAAAAATGTAAATGATTTGATGGTTGCCTCATGTTGTTGACCGCCTGGAGGTCACAGAGGATGCTGGGAAACATGAGTTTTGGAATATAAATAGAAATGTGAATATTAAATATAGACATTTAAGATGACTTTTCTGCCGTTTCATTTCACACAATGCAAAGTCATTTAGGCAGCACAGAGAGTGATCAGAGGCAGAGTGAGCGTTCAGACAGCGCCCCCCCCTCCCCCAGCCTGTGGTCATTATTGGCCTCCACACTGCTTTTATCATCTCTATAAATCTCTGCTGGCTCAGCCACGGTGTAATGAGGAGACCTGCGAGGCTGTCAACCTGCGACTCTCACCCCCGCCAAGACACAACCGAGGGGTACGAAAAAAGATGGTGCGACGCTGGAGAGAGACACAGAGATGAAGAGGTACAAAGAGAAGAGGGCAGGAGTCGCTTAAACGCACACCCACCACCCACACACACTCTCACACAGCTTGTGGTGAGCAAATTATATTCTGCTTAGAGGCTGGAGAGTGGAGAAGTAAGAGTCACGGTGGTCAGTTTGAGAATGATCATCTTTCATATAAAAAGCTTTCTGCACAATCTCACACTTTTTCATATGGCTGTCCGTTTCTATCATCTTCATCACTGTGACCTGAGCGGGTTCATCCACAGTATCTACATTCACTGCCCAGAGGCCTTAAAGGGGCCCTTTAATGCCTGTAGTGTGTTCTATAGGTTTCTGTGCATGTTAATGGTCTGCAAAAGCTCAAATCCCAAAGTTCCCTCCAGAGGGAGTCTCTCTCTCTCCTCTCCCCCCCCCCCCCCCCTGCGTGAAACGCCTCTATTGGACATCACTAACACTCACGCTTCTATTGGCTAGCACTCTAACTCATTGTACGTGATAGGCTAAAGGGCAGGAAATCTCTAAGCGGTTGACCAATCAAAACAGAGCCAGCCAGCTAACCAATCAGAGCAGACTGGGCTCTGGTTTCAGACAGAGGGTGAAAAGAGGTGCTGCAGCACAGGCAGTATGAGAAAAATAAAGAAAAAGGGCCCCAAAATGTTGTTTTCAAATGACTAGTTCATCCTTTAAACTTATACCGAAATTTGTATCATATTTGTTCCCTTTAATGAATTAATATACTTAATTTAAAACCTTTTTATATAGTTCTCAGATTATACGTAGATGTGCTTCAACTTTTTGGGTGTTAAACACAGAGCAGATACTTTTCTATTAAAAGTATTTTATAGAGACTTATAGATACTTTGTATTGGATGTCAGTTTGTTCACTTCACTGAATCAGAAGCAAAAAAGAAGGTAGGGTAAATATTCTACAAAGCAAAATGAAGATTATACCTTTGCAGAGACAATGTACATTTGTAAGGGTCTGTATCACTACATTGTGTGACAGTATACTTAGCCCATGACTGCTGTTTATTATTTACAGTTTGTTTTTTATTTTAAGGAGCAAACTACCTGTGTTCTTTTCCTATATTTATTATTTATTTATTTATTTAATCGTTTATTTGAACCGGGACAGTGCACATTGATGAACACTTTAAAACAAAATAATGCTTACAAGTGTAGTAAATAAAATAAATAAAGTTTAAAAGTAAATAATTGATTTTAAATGTTGTCCCACACATTTGAAACCTTATTTAGTGGTGTTTGACTTATTGCTTTTAACGTCTTGTGTTGCTTTTCAGAAAACAATCAAATCTGTCACCATCACTTACATTGACTAGAGAGTTTTTCTGCAGAAAAACATGTAAGCACATTCCTAACTGTTATATAAACTATAAAATCACTCAATCATATCTGAAAATGATCAGGCCATCTGTTATATGACGCTGTGACGCAGGGAAGTGTGGAAGTTGAGTTGGAGCTCCTCTTTGTGTACTTCTTAATTCCTATTTTTGGTGGAAAAGCCAAATTGAGCTATTCTCAAAAATGCAGCCAGAGCTGATTAAAACCTTTGTCCCTCCAAAAATCTGCCTCACAAGTCAAGACCCCTTTAAGGGTGTACTCAAACTGTCCTGAAAGGTGCGTCTGCAGCAGCCGGCTGGAACAATTGCTCGGGGGGGAAATTTAACAAACAGCTCCAGAGAGATAGAGCAGCGCTGACCTCAGTGACTGTGTTATTGTGTGTGTGCGTGCATGAGCGTGTGAGTGTGAGACAGAGAGAGATAGAGGCAGTGTGTACGCCAGTTGAACTCGTCTACCTCTGCTCTCTGATGTCAGACAGAAGAACCCTGCGACGCTGCTGACGCCGGTGCAGCTGGTAAACCAAACACACTCCCTGACAGCTGATACATAGTACGGATTTTGACCCGCGTTGAACCAACAACAACAAGCCCGTCATCCAGCGTCCGGTCTGATGCCCTAATAATACACACTGCCCACACTGGCTTATGTAAGGGGATAATCCTGTGCAGTCATTAAAGTGATGCACTGGGGCTGTAGAGCCACATCACTTTTTCATGAAAATGGTGAAATCCATGCATTAAGTAAGGGATAACGTGCATTCATTATAGGAAAAAGAACAGACAACAAGGTGATCATGGAGCCCGACCAGAAGTGAAGGTTGTGTAATAAGAGATATTATCCTGCTTATTACAGGGCCACATACTAAATAAACAAACAACTTGACTCCCAATTTTGATTGAAAATAATTGTATTGACTTGAAAGTTTTTGCTTTTACTAAGAAAAAAATACTCCGTGCAACTGTGTACCGATGGATGGAAATGCAACAACAAAGTAACTTGAAAATATGGAAGCACTAATCAAGGTTTTTCTCTAACTGTAAAAGTCTGTTTCCACTAACCAGTCTTTAAACAGCCCATACCTTTGTTGATTTCTCTGACGTCCAAAAGCTCTGTCTTTTAACCTCTTTTCTTCTCTCCATCGATCCTCCTTAGCATCAGTCATTATTTTTGCTAAGCAGCAGTGTGTTACCGAGTATTAACAACCTCTGAATTGTCCGAATTGACCAATCAGTATAGAGAATTAAACTAAGCCGTGTAATAATGTTTGATCACAATAGCTTGCAGCTATTTGTACCTCCAAGCGTTGCCAAAACTCTGCTTCCCGCCTCACTAAAATGTAGGATATTTGAGGAGGTTTTCTGACACTTTAATGACCCCTGCTCCTCCAGACTCCCTGGCTCTTTCTCAGACATCTCAATCACCTTCCCCTCTGGTAAAAAAAATAAAAAATAATTTCACATGAACGCTCGCTGTGTGGCTCCTCCAACAGAAACAAAAAGGCAGCCTCTCCATCATCCGGCTAACCATAAGCTTCCCTTTATCTTCTCTCACTCATTAAACTCTGAATAACTCAGCAGAGAGGCAGAAAGACGAGTAAGAGAAAAGTGATTTAATTCTGCCGGACGAAGAAAAGCCCCTTGAGGTTTCCATTTTGAATGTGTGCCATGTCGAACAGGCTGGAACCAGAGATCACCGAGACAACGGAGCGGGGGAGAATAGACTATAGACAGAGCTGAACCACTGTCGATAATGTACCATGGATGTAGGGTCATTGTACCCAGAGACCAGAGTCATCGTGATGACCCGTCACGACCTCGGAGGGAGGCCGGCGGAGGGAGGCCGGCGGAGGAAGGCGCTCTGAAAGGAAGGTCAGAGGGAAATCGCGGTACCAGACGTGATATCTCAATTCAAAAGCTTCACTGGCAACCTGGCTCGCACTGAATGAAGCCCAATTATTTCAATAATACAGCAATCCTGGGAAGGGGAAGGCCATACAGAAAGGAAAAATGGGCTTGACATTCAGGCAGGCGGCTGAGGGAGGTAACAAGTTCACGGCCTTTTCAGAAAACATGGCCGCCAGCTGTGTGATGGATCATGGAGCCTCAGATGGGCCATCAGGCGAGGGTCCCATGAAGGAACGCATGGGAACCTAATCTTCGAAGAAGAAGGGAGTCACACAGACAGTTAAATAAATGAACTCCTCTTGGTTCTGATATAGGCTTTTTGAGTTGCCCCATATGGAGCAACAATAGCCCTGCTAAAAAATGACAAGTGATGTTTCTGACACGCCACAAGGACTCTTTCATTACATTATCATGAATATATTCTGACAAATTAATGCAGTTGAGTTTAAAGGGTGATGACAGAACAATCAACATGTATACCTCATACTAGTGGCCCCGAATATAGCAGAAAGGGCATATCATTTTACTAATGGAAATAATGGATTCTTAAAGGGGTACTGCAGAAATGTATTATTTTACTTCCATAATTTTAAAGTCCAGGTTTTGAGCATTTTAGTCCCTATAATAGGTCAAGCTTTAAAAATACTGCCAGGTACGTGATTACATTTTCAACAACATTTCGAGCAAGACATCCCTTCTATGTACCCCTTTTAACACTGGATCTCTATTAAAAAGGCACTCTGTTCCAAGAAAAAAAATGTAAAAAAATAACAATTTTGGATACTAGATTGAACAATTTGCAATTCAACAGAAACGTTATTTCATTATTTGTCTTATGTTCAAAATATGCACCCGTTTGTAGCCAAGAATTAATATAGGACATTTTTGGGGGGGAAATTATTTTAAATACTTTGCAGCAGTCTAGATTTGATATGTTGACTTTAGGCAGAAACTACATACAATAAATGTCTGAATTTAATATTTTAAACAAAACTGCTTTGTTCAACAGTTTGAACAGATACACTTTTTTTCCAAGGTCAATAATGAATTTCTACGCTTTAATCACATTTTAATATTATTTCAATTATCTCAATACAAAGAAGAGAATTTTAAAATGACCAAGTTGCTAAGTTGTTGAGTTTGCAACATAAACAAACGTATAGGACACCAAAACATTTTTCTTCGAGACTTCTGACAAACGTCATCACATTTCCAACAAAGAAAATGTATTTTTCGAAGCTGGGAAACACCCATTGTAACTATTTCAAGCATGAGCAGAAGGGGACAGCTACAGTACAGAATGTTTGGTATGTCAGAAATGACAATAACATCTAACTCTTGTAACTTTGTGGTGATATCTTAGAAGAGATACTAACAAAACATCTATCTCCACAACAAAAGTGTGAGGAATGACTTAAACATATTGTAATGTTAGTAGTCAGCGAGCATAGAGTTTGAAACTGGTCAAAGCATATTTGTATTTACATAATGCATAAAGTATGCAGAATTATGGTTATTAATAATCATAATTGTTCGTAATTATTTGTTTTATAGATCCAGCATCTAAAATCTGATATGAGGCCTCTTTTTGTCTTATCTAACAAATATATGGGTTTTTAATACTGGGCTCTACCGTTGTCTCTTGGAAATAATTTTAAAAAAAGTGAAACAGTTCATTTATTAATTAAGAGTAGTGGAATTAGTATTGGAAATATAATTTATATCAAGCCATAATCTGGTGTTTTGTCCGGATCGCTGTTGTAGAACAGCCCGAAAAGAAAAACAAATATTAAAAGCCATGAAACAAAAGTGTGATTACTGTCATGATGTAATAATACAAATAAATAATAATAATAATATCTTGAAAAAGAAAAATCCACTTTCCTCTCCCCTACATTATCTGCAATGTGCCCCACTTCCACAGCGTAGGAATAATAAACCTGTCAACAGCGGTCTCCTGGGAGGCCACTGCTGACACTTTGTTGTCAGTGGAGAGCTGGGAGAGCTAATGGGACAGGCCCTCAGGGGTGCCTCGGACGGCCCCAGACAGGTGAGTTGTCTGACAGCTCTTTTATGTAAAAAAAAAAAGTCATCGATCATAACCTTTCGACCTTTGTTGGCTTTAAATCACAAACTGATCCCTGCTGTAAAACACACTGACTGACGTTATTGCTGAATAATTGTATAGAGATTAAATCCAGAAATATTGGATTCTAGGATTTAAATGCAAAGTCGGCATTGATTTAAGAGAACACATTTAACAACGAAAGACTGTACACTACATGATAGTAAAAATGCAACCAAATGAATGCTCAATGCTTAAAATATAATTAAAATGAGGTAAAAACTAAGCAGCCTTACATTAACAACTGAAAACTGATTTTCATATCAATCTGCTACCTATTTTCAAGCATCTACAGAAAGAAATCCTCTCCAAAATGCGGTCTAAAGTCCCATAAACTTGACATTTACTTCTCTCTTTGAACCCCCGCCGCAATCTCCCCCTCCCCCAAAAAGTGAGAGTGATCACCCGGCTTACGGTGCATCTCCGTGATTTCTCCCTTATCGTAACCACGTGGCCCCATTCCGCAAGTTTTTCCACCCTCTACACGTGCATGCATGTGAACATCTGAGCTGATCAGCCAAACAGTTTAGTGCTGGAGGCAGCAGCTGGAGTTTCAGGACTTTCGCTGTGGATCGGATGGTGGAGAGGAGACGCTGCAGTCAGCCCTGTTACACAATCCCTCACCACTACACCCTGCATTTTCTAAACTTAGAGTACAAGCAAATGTAAAATCACGACGTATACTTATGTAGACAGCATTCTGAGAGAAAAACAGGCAAAGGAAAAGAGTCAGCAGTCTTTCCTGGGCACTGACCTGGATAGAACAGCAAACACAGCGCCGGTCAGCCTCTCATCTTGCTCCTCTTCTCAGATTTCACACTCCAGCTCCTTCCTGGCTGCCTTTTGAAGTTGGTCTCTCCGCTTTTCCTGAGGTGAAAGTCTTGGGCAGAGGAGGGAATCAGGAAGAGGTAGAAGGAGATGAAGGGATGAAGTCTGTCTCCCTTTTTTTCGTTCTTCTTCTTTATTTCCCCTTGTTCTGTTTTGCACCAATCTTCCATAGTGAAAATATCTCTCCATGCACTCACTACAGGGTGAGGAGGGGAAAATAACATTGCGAAAGAGAGAGCAGCAACCTCCTGTTCAAATTTAGAGGCTGGATCAGGCTGCATGGCGAACTCTACTGGGCATGCCCATAACCGAGGCGCACTTTGTAATGAAAGCTCACTTCCTCTCTTGTTCTTGCCTTACCCCTCCTCCCCTCACAGCTCTTTCTCTGCCTCCCCCTCCCTTCCCTCTCGTCTCCCTATAGTTCTCAGTTCAGCAGGGATCAGGAATGCTGCCCGGACCAAAGTCCGCGGAGCAAGCCCCACTTTGCTCGAAAAACAGTAAAGGCAAAACATTTTTTTAAATCCTCACTAAGTTCAATCATAACCTTTCTTACATTGCCAATGGTATTACAAAAAAAGTCTTGCCTTGCTGCATATTTCAAATTGATTTAATTCAAGCACACTGTCTAGACTTCAGTGATGCAATACCTTATTCAAAAACCAATGGACATGGAGCTATAATAATGGCAAGGCTATCAGTCAGTTGTTATAATTAAATGTGCTCTTGTGAACAATTTACTGCAATTCTTTTTATAGATCGAGATAAAAAAATTAATCTGGATCAACGCGCCATCCTGTTCAAAATCTGCCTGGATTGGGCTCTGTTGTGCCATTTTACTAGTCCCAATACAAAAACTAGTGACATTGCTCAAACTCAAACAGATACTTCTAAGAGATGTGTCAGGCATGTGGACCTTGCTGTTTTGAAGCAACGTTGTTTTTCGTACGGTGATGAGTGACGTATTTCTTTGGAGAGCCAGCCTAGTGCCTGCGCTATCCCGGGCTCTCCGCACTGACCCAGATTCTCCCCAGCAAACAGGACACTATGTATCATAACCAGGCTCTGAAATGAGGACAGCGAGTCCAGAGAGCATCAGACTGAGAGGAAGAGAGACACAGAGATTTTCCTCCGGCATTTGTATTCGATTCAAAACAAAAACACATCATGAATACCATCTAAGGTGAAAATATGCATCTCAAATTCCAGGAAATGCTTTGGAATAACTTCCACTAGACGGCTTGAGGAAGAAAATGTAAACATAATCACACAAAAATACAAATAAGAGCCAGTGGAGCTTCATGGATGCTCTCTGTTGGGACAATAATGTAATCCCGTAGATGTCCGGAGCAGGCAGTAATCCATCTGCACCATCTGAAGTTTGGAGATAGGGGCCAGGTGGAGGAGGAGGAGGTCCAGACGGCTGCAGGCTTCAGCTCAGAGGTCAGAGGTCATGGGAAACAGCGGCTCAATATGAAGATGAGAGGTCAATGCCACGGCTGGATAAGCCAGAGCCGCATGTGTCCGGCTCGAGGGCGGTTGATAAGAGTGATGGGGAGCGGGGGCGAAAGTGTAAAGAGATCAAAATTAAAAGCTACAAAGCCAAACAAAGGAAGAGAGGGGCCAGCCAAGCCTGAAGGAGTCACAGTCGCGCTCCATGCACAGAAATAATGTCAGTGGTGATTTAACTGTGGGAGTGTAAACATGGAAGGAATGCCAGTTTAACACAATTTATTACGCAGGGATTTGGTTTGGGACAAAAAGTTCGTAAGATGCCCAATCAGGATAAAAGACAAAAGTCATTTAAAAAAATGTATACCTGTACCAAAACCAAACGAAAGAAAGCTTTTTCTCCTGATCTCCTCTTACCCCCTCCTCTGATCTAGAACTTTATGTCTTTTGTGAGTCTTTGTAGTCTATATCAATGAATTCTGGAAATGCTGATAAGAGAGCACAATTCCAGTCCGTCTTCAAAGGCATTCATTGCATTATCCAAGGTTATGCACATGACAATTGAGGAGGACAGTTTCAAAGAATGAAAGCTGAGAAATGTATAAAGATTTCAGCATCAGAACGAAGGTTTCAACAAGTACTTTACATTGTACTGAGACCTTTATCTATGAAGGTAGATATGGTGCAAAATGCGAGAGCATGTAAAACCGATGTGAGCACTTGCAGAACAAAAATCTGAGCTTGTGTGCATCCATTTACGCTTGTATAAAATATCCACATATCTGTGAACCAAATTTGAAGTCACAGAAAAAAAAAAAAGTGTTGTAGCTTGTAGAAAAAAAATGAACTTAGTGATGAAATGTTCACTTGCAGAGAAATACATATTTTTTAAATATATTTTCCATTACAACTGCAACTTGACGGAGACGGCTCTTTTCCCCGAAAACCGGTTCTTACCCAGCTCCAAAAAATGTGAGATTAACCTGAGCTAACAGTTTATGGAGAGTACGGCAAATAAAAGTTGTAACAAGCAGTAGCGCTGAGCAAAGTGACTAGAACGCAACCACACACTTGTAAAAAAAAAACCACTTTATAAAGTCAGGCGACACTAACCAGGCTTCGTGTGATTCTGTTTATTTGTACCTTACCTTGACCATCCGTTCGCTGTTATTGATCATTGTGAAGAGCAGGCAGACGTTTTGTTTTGTATTATAGCAGCTATCAGATGGAATCAATACATGGGCTGCACAGGTTGTGATGTCCGACTATCACAAGTAGAATCATAATGAAAAATACGCCGGTAAAATGTGCCTGTAGAAAACGGCTTATGCCACAATAGGATAGCAACAAGTAGTCAATATTCAGTTTAGCTTCGGTTGCTATGCTAACATCACCCATTTTATACCAGAGAAACTTTCATAACAGCGTTGTGATGCCAAACAGCGTCAATTCATACTGAAACACATTCACTTATGGGGGAATTGGGGATATTTATCAGCTGCTTGTGTGACAGTCAGACAGTGAATACTTTACAGCGGCCGCTGCAAGCCAGGGCGGGATCAGCGATGGCTTTGCGCAATTAATATTCAGTCTGGACGCGTAGTGTGTCTCTTTTGGATCACTTTGCCACCTCTCTGCTCGAGTGTAGCTGCCGCGCGAGGCTGCCTGTGAGTGCTTTGAGACGGCGGAGGGGCTCAGCACCCGCTGCTCGTTGAGGAAAGTAACTGCGTAACAATTATGTGCTATCACGTCAGATTCTCCAAACACCAGAAAAGTCTCCAATAACACCAGAAAAAGTAGCTGAATTTGTCGCTAGTCGCTTTTGACAAAAAAAAGTAGCCAGAGGGTTTGGAAAGTCGCCCGATTTAGCGAGAAAGTCCCCAAGTTGGCAACACTGGCAACAGCAGACTGGCTGTGACTGTGTGTGACTGACCCAAGTTTGCGCCTCGTCGTTCTGATAGCTCCGCCCCTTCACTCCAACCCCCCTTCCTCCCCCCACATCTACAGGTGAAAATTACTTTAGCGACACATTCATCGCAAGAAGTGTAGCAAAAGTCAAGGCCGCAGATTCGTCGATTTATACTTCCACAGAGCAGATTCGTGAAGTTGTAATGACTGATTTGAGAGGTTGTAATAACCAAGTTGCAGTTGTAATGGAAAATATATTTTAAAAATATATTTTTTTCTGCAAGTGAACATTTCATCACTGAGTTCATTTTTTTCTACAAGCTACAAAACTTTTTTTACATGGTCACATATTACATTCTAATCATTGACTATCCTTGGGTCCATTTTGTTTGTTTTGTAAAATGTATTGATACACGTTTTTCGGGTGGTTTTTTTAATTTTCGCGTTCATATTGGACGGTCTAAAGAACTAATGAAGACTTCTGGTTCCCGCCTTCCCACAGCCATGAAGACCCATCAGGCTATATGACTGACTAATTATCTCTTTCGATAAAAAAGGTATAAAATGTTAAATGTCTTATTTAAATGTATAAAAATGACTAAAAGTATGCTATGTATTCTGTCATGAAATTATCAGATAAACAAGTGGAACGAATGTCTTGCTTCATCTTGTATCCCTTGGTGACACACAGATTTATAATGTGGAACTGCAATATTTATGTGTAGGTTTCACTCGTTCGTTTTGGAGATAACGCTTTTTAAATAATTCAGCTCAAGTTAATAACCTTCTAAACGAGGAACAATGAATGAATCCAACCATGAACATTTTCATGCAATGACAAACCCTAACCCATGATTCTTTACACCTCCAAACTCTTTTGTTAGCGTTTTGATTCAAAGCCTCATATAACAGAAAATATTGATAAGCAGAGGTAGGAGAAGTACTCAGATCTTGTACTTAAGTCAAAGTAGAAATACCAGAGTGTAGAAATTCTCTGTTACAAGTAAAAGTCCTGCTTTCAAAATGTTACTCAAGCAAAATTAGAAAAGTATTAGCATCCAGTTACACTTAAAGTACCAAAAGTAAAAATACTCATTATGCAGATTGGCCCATTTCAGAATAATATATATGATATGTTTTGTTATAATTATTGATGCATTAAAGTGTTATCAAAGCTGGTAAAGGTGCAGCTAGTTTTAATGACTTTTCATACTGCAGGGGAGCTTGTGAATTTACTCCAGGTGTAACTAAAGTCTGATTTAAGAGTTGGATTACATTTCCCATCATTAATCCAAATCTATAGAGTAACTAAAGGAATTAAATAAATGTAGTGGAGTAAAAGTACACTATTAACCTCTGAAATGCAGTAGTATAGAAGTACAAAGTAGCAAAAAAATTGAAACACTGAAGTAAAGTACAAGTGCCTCAAAATTGTACTTAAATACAGTACTTGAGTAAATGTCCTTAGTTACTTAAAGGTGTCCTATCATGGAAAATGCGATTTTGGATGTCTTTTATACATAAATATGTGTCCCCAGTGTGCCAGGGAACTCACAAAGTGTCAGAAAACAAAACCCTCTCTCTTTTCCTCCGTACCCAAATCTCTAAAAACGGGGGTACAACGGAGCTGATCCAGATTTGCTGCCGATATGACGTAATATCGGAAATGTGGGCTGGCTTTACACCCACGGCCCTATCAGAAACGTTGCTATCAGAAACAATGCGTGACGTGTTTTGGACGTAATATGGTCTTTGTTTACATTAGCAAGCATCCTAACACTCAGAGCTAACCTGTACTGGAGAGAGTATGTTTAAAAAAGCAGGAAATAAAAAGGAACTCACTTTGTAGTAAACCCGCAATAAAATAAGCATTTGAGCTCCATACTGTTTCAGAAATCACATCATATATATGTTTTTTATATATTTTTATATATCTGATACCCATAATATATGCCTAAAAATAGCATGATAGGAGATCTTTAACACCACTGCTGATAAGACTGTAACATGGTGGCTTTGCAGCCACCATGTTACAGTCCTGTTAGTAACAAAACAGACAAATTGGCCTTGGCCGTGTCAGGAACATCTGAGCCGGCGGCTGCAGACCACACCGGCCCGCTCCTCTTAGCTCAATACTGACTCATTAGCCCTCTCGCCCTGGGTCCCCGAGGACCTGTGAACCCCGCTATTGTCTGGCTGGAGCCTATCCCGACCAGAGCCCCAGCGCCAAACAAAGCCCTGTCATTAACTCCGGCTCGGCTGCCCCCTCTGCCAAAACCTGCTGCCCCCTCAGCCTGTCTGGGATTAAATGAAGAGGGTCAGACAAACACGCCGCAACATTCATGAACCTTAACCCCCCTGACCACCACCAGCGCCCCCACCATGTGAAAAGAGGCAGGGAGGGGACAAGCTGTTTATAGGCCATAGAGAAACAGTGTCCATCAACATGCTACTGCGCAAACACAGATGTGTGAGATATACTGGTGTGCAAGCTAAGTGCATAGTGAGGAGGGGGGGGGGGGGGGGCAATAATGGTTGCAAACAGTTGTTTGTTTTCTCGTTCCTCAGTCAATAAACCAACACATGTCGGAAAAGAACACACAGACATTTGGACTTGCTAAGCAGAGTGGTGGGTGTATACAAGTATGACGCTGCCTTGTATTCATCCTATCTAACGAGCGCAAAATAAGAAAATAATTACAAATACAGTTTTGATATTATATCATTATAATCTAAAATAATCTAAATAGATATATAAAGATAAAAACAAATCAATTAAATGATATTCTTAAAACAATGCTACTTTCCCAGAATTAATCTAACATTTTCATTATAACTTAAATCTTATTTAGTGATTTAGGTATTGCATGTTGCCTAAAAGACTTCTCAAGTTGTTAAGCAAATGTCAGAGTTTTAAAATGTAAACAAATACAGTATGTCTTCCAGCCCATAGGAGAACTTTCAGCAATTTAAGATATCCCTTAAAACCTCCATCCCCTAACCCATAGAAAATAAAATATACCATAAAATGTGAATTTTATCAAATTAAATGAATTATTATATTTGGGACTATTATAAGAGGTAAATAGTTTCCGCCTTTTCACATCTTCTCAGAAGGCTGGACTACAAATCGGTAGAGGAAGGACGAAGAACAATTATAATGTCCAAGTTGGACTAATTGTAAGTTGGCTGTGGAATGTAAATACTCCCTCTGAAACCCTTTCACCCATTGATAAAACAATGAATTGATTTTGCAAAAGTATTGATCTATTTTGTCCAGGCGTTGATGGACGTGATTATATGCTATTATATTGACACAAAGCTCGAAGCATCATTACCAAAAATGTCTAAACACATTCTTTTCTTTCTTACTTCAATAGCACAAAATAGAGGCACATAACACAGGCCTCAGTCTCCAATAGACATGTTCTAGCTGTAACAGGTCATGCACAAGACAAGAAAACAGTGACTTTGGTCAAACTATTGGAGATAACAAAGTTTTCCGAACTTCTGACATTGAGAACTTTTGTGACAGGAAGGTGAGAAATGGTGCTCAAGATTTCCCTCTTGTGCTTTTCATTGGCTGTTAAACAGCCTGTGTCAGTGGAGTTAACCCAAACATGGATCTCTAGTACCACCCTTTGGACTTAACTCATACTGCAGTCAGTCTACAGGGTGCATCACTTTAGAGAAATCCTTGTTGCAAGGCATTTTACAAGTTGATACTGCATGGTCATTTCAAGCAGGCTTTAAGTATACAATTTTTTTTTTGTAAATACTGTATGCAATTTGTATGTACAATGTTAACGGGACATAGCTCTGGAGAAACACAGGCCTGTCATGTTTGTTTGTATAGCACCTTTCAACATGGCAATCTACACACAGTAAGACATAAAGGCATTAAGAAAAAGTATAAAAAGTCCCAAGGCAATATACAAAATATTAGAATACACACAGGATTCATAAGAGATGGATTAAAAATGATTTCAAGGATTAAAACAAAATGTAGGATAAAAATAACCTTAAGTAGGATGATGAATACAGTACTTGCAAGTACATTCCAATTTCCACTCATTAAAAGCTGTGGCAAGAAGAAAAGTTTTGAGCCTTGATTTTGAAGAACTGAGACTTCAGGATTTCTAGAATATTATGAAATACTTGGTGAATAACAACTAAATGCTGCTTCTCTAGGTTTAGTCTACAAGTATAACTTAAAACACAAAAAATTGACTTAGTAGGCAATTCAAATGTGCCAACATTAGAGACAACTCAAGAAACAGACCGAATCAATATCCTTTTTATGACACCGATTATTAAAAGCTTACTGTAAGATCCTCAAATGCAACATAAACAATTATAAAATGTAATCGTTATGGCAAATCCATGGCTTCTAGTGAACTAACTGAAGACTCAGAATGAACAGCAGTAGTAGTATACCAGTAGTAATTTGTTTTATTGTTGGTTCATGCTGGCAATTAAGCAACTAAGGGTTTCGTCTATAAAAAGGTAAAAAGTATTGAAAAGTCACAGATTGCATTACATCAATATGGACTATTTCATATGTTTCGTTATATCTGAACAATAGTGTTTTTACAAACAAATGACATTCGTGTAAAAAAGTTAAAAATCTTAAAAAATTCCTCAAACGAGTTACTTTCAAAATAGCCAGAAATCATTTTTTTCTAGATTTAATCACCCATTTGTTGGAGTTGTAGCCGATTTGAATTTTTTTTTTTTTTTTTAAATGAGATGATTGTTGAATATTATATTCATATAAACTTGCCATGGGGAACCCTGCTCTTTTATTATCTAAATGAATGTTTCCACTAAAGAGAAAAAACAGATTTTTGCTGGTAGCTATGATTCTAAATCACAAATATTATATAACTCTTATCTGATTAAGTAAATTCATTGGTCAGAGGGTCGGTGACCTACCTGCTTATTGGTCCATGTCCATGCAGTCTATAGCAGGAGTTCCTCTCGTTAACCAGCCCAGCACTGAAGCAGCATCACCTCACAGGCTCCACTTTTATAGTCTGGATCCTGCAGCACAGAGAACATTGGGGGGAATAGATTTCCAGGACAAAACCTGCCCCTCAATTGATCGGACCTTGAAAAAATTAAATACATTGTCATCGATGCCGCTCTTTGTTAATGCTTTTGTTGGCAGAGTGATTCACATCCAAACAGCCGCCCTCAATCGGCGAGCTATTAAGAGACTCTCCTGTCACTACGCAGGGAAGGTTATCAATCCGATGATTGTGACTCAACAGCAAAGTCAATAACAAGCAGTAATACCCTACAGCTGGACTTACTAAATGTTAGGCTTGGAGATTACATTTGAACATCTGATTGGTATGGACATATTTAGAAATTCATGACGCGGTGGAAGAACCTCTGCTCATTAGAACCATTTACCTGGGCCCCAGACTATTGCACCGTCAAGGTAATATCGTGTTTCCAGCGCTTTATTGTTGGGAGGCTGCACCTTCTTTATTGGGAAAAAAGCCACGATGATTATTCAAACGTCTTGAAGACTATTGAGCCACCAGAACAAGGCGCAGAGTCGACTGTTTGAAAGTTATGGCTGCTTTCACGCTGTAAAAAGGAAGGAGGGGCCCTGCTGTCTCCAGGGGCCCCGTCACCGATAATTAGCGATCAATCACGAATTAGTTCAAAAGCCTGAAAAGAACACCGAGAGCACTATTAGATTGCAAAGATTCACTGCTCTCCAATAATTGCTTTGGATTTTTACAGGGGAAGCAAGGTCCCGTTTGTTTATCAGTGTCTCATCACTGCCATCATGAGGGAGCCACCATGACAAATACTGTATCACTCTGAAGGGTTTACTTACTAGTTTTGTTTGTGGATCAGTGCATATTAATACACATTAAATACTTTAATTAGCCCTATTAAACTGTACAGCTGTCTTTTGGCCAAACAGATGAAGTATTCACGTGCATTTGACTATTCAATTAAATCAGAAATTATCTTGAAGAATTGATTTCAATAAACAGGGTTTAAGTGGAAACTGTCTTTTGTTTTCAAAATAAAAAAAATAGCAAAAAAAACCTTGGCTACAGGAACCGATAAAAAGGTATAAAACACAGCAGCTAAACAAATAATTATGCAATATTTAAAAAAAATACTTAAAACATAAAGACATCTTTTTTAATAATTTCTGCCAACAATAGAAAAAAAAAGTTAAATATAATGAGTAAACAAAGTCGGAAAAATTAGATTAGACATATTTTGGGAGGCCTTCTCCATAGGCTTTTGGAATATTGTAAAACATAAGTTCTGTGGAAAACGAACCTGTTTGATAAATGCACGAACTACAGTCGAGTACAGCAGGGTCCCACGACTTCAACGCCACGCCAACTTAAAGGTGGGGTAGGTAATTCACTTCAGAAACACTTTTTGTTATATTCCATGGAATGCTCTTAACATCCCGATAGCAATGAATATATTAAATGCTTTGACAATAAATACATAAAAAAATGTCATCTGTGGAAGCCGTAGCGCTGTAAAAAGCACGACCAATCATTTTAGCCGGCCCGGCTAAAATAACTGGATGGCCTACCTGCCTGTCAGCCTTCCATCTGTGCACAAACTTATCTCGTGCCCTCATTGGTCATGTGCGCGTTCGTGTGTGTTGGAGGAGGGGCTCTGTAAGGAAGTCTGAAGGAAGGGGCAGATTTTTTCCGGTTGTGTACTTTCAAATTCTAGCGCACTCAAGCTGCTTTCTCCAAAATGACATACCCCACCTTTAAGATCGATATTCAAAAATACAGATTCAAAATTGTACAAGTTGAAGTGTTTGTTTTAACAGTTTGCAAGAGCGCAGGTACTTGCTTTCAAGCAGAACAAGGGCAAACAAACTTAGCGGGAGTGTTTACGTGTTCCGTGTAATGATGTACAACGTCCTCGACACCTTCTGTAGTCCTATTCAGCCACTTGTTAACAACCATCGTTTTTCAGACACGTAATCTCTTCAAAAATCACCAGTCATACTGCTGATGTATTTAATGTCGTAGAACAAAATGTGATACGTCTCTTAAATTTGTGTCAACCACAGACCTTATTTTGAGCTATTTTCCAAAATCCTATGGAGAAATCCCATTGACTCTGAGACGAGGGAACCGGTAGTGGTAAAATGCTAACTCACTTCCGGGTTTTAGGACTCGTCACTGCACCACTCCATAGAGAGGCGAAGTCCCGCCCATCTACTTCCGACCCATGGGACCTTATTTCGGAAAAATTATGTATTGAAGTCAATGGGGAGAGAAAACGTATCTTTTGATCCCGTTTGAATTGTGCCATGAATTACACATATGATGTTTGTCAATCTTAAAAAATCATTTCCAAGTAAAAAAAGTCACAGTTTGTCGTAAAACTGTTGAAATATAAGACTATGAAAAATACGCAACTAGAAAGACTACAAATCCCAGAATCCCGGTCCCACATGCTGGCGCTTACGGAACCGACTAACTCCCCTTTTGTGTATATATACAGCTCTCAACATGCCCAGACTTGTAGTGATTTTCTCCTCGTTCAATACTTTTCGCCTCATTCTGAAAGAAAGAAGTGAAATGTGCTAACGTGACAGCCGTCTTGGTGTGATGTAGTTCATTGAGCAGTTTTACACAAAAAAAATTGTTACTTCACAGTTTTACGACACATTTTTATTTTTTTGACTTGCAAAATTATCTTTTAAATTGACAAACATCATATGTGTAATTCGTGGCACAATTCAAACGGGATCGAAAGATAATCTTTCTCTCCCCATTGACTTCAATACATAATTTTTCCGAAAATAAGGTCCCATGGAGGTCCACCGGAAAGGGAGGGACTTCGCCTCTCTATTGCAATTATACCTTAATCCTATAAATATATATATATAATAATCGTACATTTCTACTCACCTTTTTTTTCTTTTCCTAGAAAAATGGCTTCCACTCAGCTTCTGTTTCTTGTTGTTATTTTTGTTCTTTTGCAGAGTCTGGTGATAATCATGTGTTTAATCACCAGCAATTTATTTTACATTACACCTATTTGTATATCACTTTTATATTTATTGATTTAAAAAAACATTGATTATAGCAGGGGTTGTCACAATCTGCTTCTCCCCTTACCTGCTGCACTCCAGTACTTTTCAACTCACCACCCTCAACCTCACCCCACTAGCAAGCCCCGCCCCCCTCATTAGCTGACATGTGCTCCCAGCTGCATCTCATCTCCAATCAAGCCACTTTCTAAGCCTCTCCTGCTCAGTTGCTCCTCTGCTGCCATTTTCATGCAATACTCTCCAGCAATTTGAATGAAGCCGGTTTAAAAGAGTATAGATGTTTTATTTTAATAGTAGCCTATATTAGGAAGTTAGTCATGATGTTTTACACAGTCAGCTACAATAAGTTTTGGCATGCACTAAAAACGAAAGAAGACTGTCCAGTCTCATGTTCCGGCCTAATTTCCCGCTGCTGTCCTCTGACCAAGGCCGGATTAACCAGATGGGCAACCTGGGCAAGTGCCCAGGGGCCCTTGAGCAAAGAGGGCCCTCAGTGACAAGATGAAAAAAAAAAAAAATGTATTTAAATAAATGTTCGGGCACAACCTCACTCATCATACATTGTTTTAAATGAGACTCACTCTTCGCCATAAATAACACAGCTTTTCTATAGGGTCAAATTCATATATTTTCTAAACCGTCTCTGTACTGTAGGTCTCACTATGTATGCGCTCAACTTTATTACTACGCGGCGGCGGTGTATAGCCGAATCACAGCCCCACCCTCACTCATGTCACATTTTGTCACGTGAGCAGAAAAAATGGATGGTGCCGGTAGCCAAACGCCCAGCGGGGCTGCGAAAAGAAAGAAAAAGAAGAGAGTGGCGGCTGCATTAAAAAATGTGCCAACAATAAACAGCTTTTTAAAAAAAGCAAAAAGTGACGAAATAGGCCAGCAACAACCACAAGGAACAGTGGCGGCGGTCACGGAGGATGTTGTTGAGCTAGCGAGCAATGTTAGCCTTGAACCTAGCATGCTAACGCAGCGGGTAGAAGAGGAGGAAAAAGATGAAGACGAGCCTGACGAGGACGTCACAGAGCAGGGTGAAGGTTCGAGTTCATCGGAAGTTCCCTGTGTCTCTCAGGACCCTGCACAATGGGGATTAATTGCTGGAAATGTCCGGGAGGAGACTTTGATGAAAGGGGTTTCATACTTTCATAATCGGGCAACGAAGTATCCAGCATCTCGGAGGGAGACCGATGCTAGCGGCCGGACACGCTCACTGACCAACGATATGCTGACCAGACAGCTTCACAATGGAGAAATCGTTCAACGCGATTGGATTATTTATTCTCCATCTACCGGAGCAATTTATTGTTTTGCCTGCAAACTTTTATCCACTCACAGCCACAGCAATGCATTTGTTCTCGGCTTTAGTGATTGGAAGCATCCCGAGAGGATAACGGAACATGAGGCGAGTGGTGAGCACAGAAAATGCATACTTTCACTTATGCATCGCACTAAACTCATGGGCACTGTGGATGCTTCTCTAGGGATGCAGGTCGACACAGAAAGTCAGTACTGGAAGGATGTATTGAGACGTGTAGTTGCGGTGATTAATTCTTGAGTGAGAGGGGGCTTCCTTTCCGGGGAAATGACGAACTTTTAGGATCCGCACATAACGGGAACTACCTGGGAATCCTGGAGCTGCTCGCGCAGTTTGATCCATTTTTAAAGGATCATTTGCAGAAGTTTGGCCAGAAGGGACGTGGTAGGACTTCATACTTGTCATCAACTATCTGTGAGGAGTTTATTGGTTTGATGGGTGACAGAACAAAGGAAGCAATAGCAACAGAACTACAGCAAGCAAGGTATTTCTCTGTCATCGTAGATTCTACACCTGACATGTCTCACGTCGACCAATTAACTTTTGTTTTCCGATTTGTGAGTGAGAAAGGAAAAGTTATTGAGAGATTTATTGGATTTGAACCCATTCACAGTCACACTGGGTCAAGTCTGGCTCACTGTGTGATGAAGATGGTCATTGATATGGGGATGGATCTCTCAAACTGCCGTGGCCAGGCTTATGACAACGCATCCAACATGTCAGTGTCTGTGTTGAAAATAGTTGTCGTGAAGCAAGCCAGTTTTTTGATATACTTCAAGCACTTTATGCTTTTTGCTCTGCTTCTACCCACCGATGGAATAAAGTGTTCACTGAAAACGTCACACTGACGCTAAAATCTCTCTCCTGTACAAGATGGAGCTGCAGAGGAGACTCCACAAGAGCTCTTTGTGAGAATTACACTGCAATAAGAGGGGCTTTACAAATGTTGGCGGCTGATGACGAAGAGCGCCAGGACACACGGCGAGAGGCCTCTGCGCTGTGTGGCAAACTTGGGAAACTAGAGACTGCTCTGCTGACAATATTTTGGGACACTGTACTGCACCAATTCAAGCTTACGAGCACTGGCTTGCAAAAGAAAGACATTGACCTAATGACCGCTTTGCGACTTTTGGAATCGCTGCGCACTTATGTTGCATCACTACGACGGACATTTTCGGACTTTGAGACATCTGCCCGGACACAGACATACCAGCACGAGACTCACCGTGTTGGTAAAAGACGAGTATTTGATGATGAGACAGTGGAGCACGAGGTGGCACTGACTGGCAGTAAAAAATTCCAGGTTGAGACATTCAATGTAATTATTGACAGGTTGCTCTCAGGACTTAGCAAACGCCTGGATGCATACAAAGACATAAATGATCACTTTGGAGTCCTATTTGACATGTGCTGTGATGACACTGATCTCCGCAGATGGGCCAATAATCTCTCCTCGTCATATCCTACTGACTTGGATAAGTCATTAGGAGATGAGCTGATCCAGTTTAGGGCTTTTGTCAGCACAGAGCCAGATAAAACTCCTGCAAACAGACTGCAGGTGGTGCTTAAACATGGACTACAGACAACATTCCCCAATGTTTTTGTTGCGCTCAGGATTTTTCTCACACTGCCTGTAACCAACTGCGAGGGTGAGAGGTCCTTTTCACAGCTTAAACGCATCAAAAATGAACTTAGGACAACCATGGCTCAGAAGAGACTTTCAGCCCTTTCTTTGATGGCCATCGAGTCTGATCTTGTGAGGGATCTGGATTTTGATGACCTAATCACAGACTTTTCAAAGAGAAAGGCAAGGAAGAAACACTTCTAAAAGGCACTGTCTCTCATACACACTCATTCTCTCTCTCTCTCTCTCTCTCTCACACACACTCACTCTCTCTCTCCCTCTCACATACACACACACACACACACACACACTCTTCCATCACATATACTGATCACTTAGTTGAGCAACCACAACATTTCACTACATATTTTACTTTTGTAACTCTCAATGTTTGTAACTAATACAACTCATTGTGTACTTGTACAGCCAGCCAGTCATATTTTGGCATTAAGTGGGGTGCTGCTCTGAGGTTTTGAGTGATATTACCTAGGTATTCCTGAGCCATACACTGTCTTGGGATCTTATCCATTGTATCTTTGTCTTGTGATTTTTGACTAAAAGGGCAAAAGGCTAGACCTACTTTGGTTGAACTATGTGGCTGCGTCCCTGCTTTTGACAAATAGGTGTGCGATTTGACATGCCAGATTAACTGAAAATTCTAAATATTGGTCATGTTGGTAGCATTGGGTAGGCGTGGTGTTACTTGTTGGTACGTGGGTTGGGGGGGGGCCCATGAGCACTCAGTGCCCAGGGGGCCCTGGAGGTACTAATCCGGCCCTGCCTCTGACCTGCCTTTTTCGTCTGATTCCCAGTAAACCCACCAGCCTTCTGAGATCTGCTTCCCTTCCTGCTTGGCTATTCCAACTTGCCTACCTACTGGCTTCCCTTTCTCTGCTTCGCCCTGACCTGTCTTCTGCCTGTCCCTTACTGGCCTGTACCTGCTGAGTTTTGACACCAAACGTCACTACCAAATGTTGCTAGTTTGCTCTGTGTTCTACAGTGACGTGCAGTGAGGTTCATGGCTGGTGAGGCACTGACTCTTTCAGATTCAGATTTACAAATATTCTGTTATATTTTTACCTTAATCGAAATATTCTGTTATATTTTTACCTTAAAGTGGACCTATCATGCTATATTTGACAAATATATTGTAGGGCCATACCTATACAAAACCTGTCTGTGAAGTTTTTTTTTCAAAATACCAAACAGATCACTCATTGTAGCCATCCCTCATACTGCTCAAACCCCTTTTTTGAAGCCCTGTGAAAGAGAAAGGCAGATTGTGGGTCCTTAGCTTGAAAAAAAAGTATCCGCTCGTTGTACACCTGTTTTTAAAAGATTTGGGTACGGAGGAAAAGAGAGAGGGTTTTATTTTCTGACGCTGCGTGAGTTCCCCGACGCACCGGGGACACATATTTATGTATAAAAGACATCACAAAGTGCATTTTGCATGATAGGTCCCCTTTAATCGAAATATTTCGTTATTTTCAAAAGCTTTTTTTGTCTGATGTTTCGAAAAATTTAAACAGACCGTTCAACAAAAGGATACCTAAAAAATGTAGTTTCATTTAAATATTGGATTGTTCTCTCTCAGTAAGATTCCATCTTCAATACAATTGTGGTCTTACCTTTACTTGAAGATGAAGTCCATGCGCCTATCCTTCTGGACAAAAATCTCTTACATTTTTTTTAGCTAGCTCGTTTGCGTTTACCGTCTCTGCGTAGAATAACAGTAGCAACAAGAACCTTTGGGCTCACGTGCGCCCCCTTCAGTGCGGCAGAGTGCTGTCTGCCTCACCTTGTGTCTTTTTTACTGTGCTTTTATGTCACATCAGCAAGACTAAATATGTCACCCATACATTACATACATTAGCTAGACTATGGAAAGTCAGGACGCATAGTAAAGTCTCTGTAAACATTATATTGGCGACATACAGAGTGATAGCAACAGGTACGCACCAAATGCATGCGCTCAACCTAGTTTGCGAGGGATTGCCTCCCCTGACCGCAGGTCCCTGGTGTTCTAACATAATTCAGTAAAGGTATAACCATCTTGGTAAAGGATGGGATACAATTATATACACTTAAAACTTCAAAATAAGAATGTTGCGTGTTTGTGTATTGACTAAAGATTTTTGAGAGCATAAGAAAGAGTGGTATTATTTCCCTCTGTACTAAGTAACTGATTGAAATTGCGGTTCATCTGATGGCCTCCAGAGGCTGGCTCTAGAAGGGAGTTAATCTCCATAGGACCAATGTTAAAATGCCCAACTTTCATACAGAAATAAACATGCTCCCGATGGCTTGGCCAAATGTGTGAATGCTTGTGAAAGTTAACCTGTCCTTATTATCTGGTAGCTCCTTACATGGAAGCCTGTATGATTGTGTGTTATATAAGGTACATTGCCTTGGGTGGTCACAAACACTATGTATATTTATATGTTCAAAGCCTGGTACGACAAAATTGTTTTGGTCTGCATTACTTATTTTCCTATTCGTAACAACTGTTCGGTGGGGTGAGTTGTGCATCTCAATAGGTTAGAATATCGTGGAAAAGTTAGATAATTTCAGTAATTGGGTGAAACTCATATATTAAAGATTCAATACACACAATGTTAATTATTTCAAGCGTTTCTTTGTTTTAATCTTGATGATTATGGATTACGGCTAATGAAAACACAAAATGCAGTATATCAGGAAATTAGAATATTACATACAACCAAAAGCACCCTGTATTTGGTTGGACCTCCTTTAACATGTATAACTGCATGAATGCGGCGTGGCATGGAGGTGATCAGCCTGTGGCTCTGCTGAGGTGTGATGGAAGCCTAGGGTGCTTCAATAGCGGCCTTCAGCTCGTCTGCATAATTGGGTCTGCATGGTGTCTCATCTTCCTCTTGACAATACCCCATAGATTCTCTATAGCAGGGGTGTCAAACTCAAGGCCCGGGGGCCAAATCCGGCCCGCGACCTCATTTTATGTGGCCCGCAAGAGCTTGCAAAGAATATAATATACAATAGGTGTAATTGTTGAATGTTTGCTTTCAATTATTTGCCCTAGACTTTTGCTTTCAGACGTAGTTATTTAGGAAGACCAGAACTGATAATAATAGAATGCAGGGCCAACAATGTAATATAATACATTATTTTATATATATTATATATTTACATATGTATATGCATATATAATTAAAATTACAACCGGCCCTTTGAGTGCAACCATAATGCTGATGTGGCCCGGGATGAAATTGAGTTTGACACCCCTGCTCTATAGGGTTCAGGTAAGGCCAATTTGCTGGCCAATCAAGCAAAGTAATTCCACGGTTATTAAAACAGGTTTTGGTATTTTTGGCAGTGTGGCCAGGTGCCAAGATGCTTGAAAATCAAATTAGCATCTCCATAAAGTTTATCAGAAGAAGGAAGCATGAAGTGATCTAAAATCTCCTGCTAGACTGCTGCGTTGACTTCTGACTTGATAAAACACTGTGGACCAACACCAGCAGGTGACATGGCACCCAAATTATCACTGACTGACTGTGGAGACTTCCTACTGGACTTCAAGCAACTTGGATTCTGAGCCTCTCCACTCCTCCTCCAGACTTTGGGACCTTGATTGTAAATGCAAAATGTACTTTAATCTGAAAAGAGGACATGGGAACACTGACCAATAGACCAGTTCCTTTTCTAGCAAAAGACGGTTCTGATGTTGTCTCAGGTTCAGGAGTGACTTGACACGAGGAATGGGTCAGTTGTAGCCTATGTCATTGATACGATAATCTTCCTTCTGACAATCTTTATGGATATGCTGATTTCCTTTTCCAGCAGGACTTGGCATCTGCCTCCAATGCCAAAAGTACCAATACCTGGTTCAATGACCATGGAATTACTGTGCTTGATTGGCCAGTCATTTCTGCTGACCTGAACCCCATAGTCATTGGGTCATAGTCATAGGGTCAAATTAGTAGTAGCAAAGGGACGTAGCAAAGGGAAGTAGCAAAGGGACGTGACACGTGAATATATGAAACGGGCTGTAAGTGCATGAAATGCACGTGGGGTTTTAACATAAGATGGTGTCATATCAATATCATATCGGGCTTAAAAGTGCATGAAATGCACGGGAGTTTGTATCATGAGAATGCTGTGTGTATTATAATGCATGGATGATCATTAGTGATGGTGAGATGAAGCTTTCCAGCCAATTGGTTCGCAAAAGGATTCATCTCATGAGGCTTCATCATGGGCTTCATTTGAACACAAACCCCCCTGTTGGTCAAAGTGTGTAAAACAGGCAGATTTGACATCTCAACAGTGTTGTCAGGGTTGAGTGAAGCAGGCAGGACCCAAATGCAGATGTCAAAGAAAAATCCTATAATCGAAGGCAAAACTGTCAAAAAAACAGAACACAGAACACTACCCCGTGACACAGTCACAGGCCTGGGGGCAAGGCAGAGGCCGAGAAGGGGGTCTCGGGCGGACGGCCCGGGGGCAAGGCAGAGGCCGAGAAGGGGGTCTCGGGCGGACGGCCCGGGGGCAAGGCAGAGGCCAAGAAGGGGGACTCGGGCGGACGGCCCGGGGGCAAGGCCGAGGCCGAGAAGGGGGGCTCGGGCGGACGGCCCGGGGGCAAGGCAGAGTTCAAAAAGGGGCGAAGGCCACAGCGGGCGAACTCAGGGGGCCGGGCATGAGGGGGAAGGCAGCGGCTGGAAGAGTCAGGGGGCCAGGCCCGAGGGCGAAGGCCGCGGCTGGAAGAGTCAGGGGGCCAGGCCCGAGGGCGAAGGCCGCGGCTGGAAGAGTCAGGGGGCCGGGCCCGAGGGCGACGGCCGCGGCTGGGGGACTCAGGGGGCCGGGCTCGAGGGCGAACAAGAAGGCGGTGACGGGACAGCTCTGGAGGATGGGCAGGAAGGCCATGACGGGACAGCTCCGGAGGACGGGCAGGAAGGCGCTGCCGGGACAGCTCAGGAGGCCGGGCAGGACCCGGTGTCGGCCGGACAGGAACCGGAGCCGACGGGACAGGCGTAGACGGGATCCTGGACATGACATGGGCTGGTGTCAATGGGACCACGGATGGAGCAAGGGCTGGTGTCGACTGGACCCCCAACAGAACAGGACACAGAGTTGGCAGGACCCCCGGTGGAACAGGTGTTGGCGGAACCTCCAACAGGACAGGACACAGAGTCGGCAGGACCCCCGGTGGAAGAGTAGTCGGCGGAACCCCCAACGGGACAGGACAAGGAGTTGGCAGGACCCCCGGCAGAGGAGTAGTCGGCGGAACCCCCAACGGGACAGGACATGGAGTTGGCAGGACCCCCGGCAGAAGAGTAGTGGGCGGGGCCCCCAACGAGACAGGACATGGAGTTGGCAGGACCCCCGGCAGAAGAGTAGTCGGCGGAGCCCCCAACGGGACAGGACATGGAGTTGGCAGGACCCCCAGCGGAACCTCCAACGGACCAGGACATTGGGTAGGGACTTGAGTGGACTCAAGAGGTGACTTGAAAGGGGACTTGAGACGCAACTCGAGAGGAAACTCGAGAGGGAACTCGAGAGGTGACTTGAGAGGAGACTTGAGAGGTGACTTGAGAGGGAACTCGAGAGGGGACTGGAGAAGGAACTTGAGAGGGAACTCGAGAGGAGACTCGAGAGGGGACTCGAGAGGGGACTCGAGAGGGGACTCGAGAGGGGACTCGAGAAGGGACTTGGAAAGGGACTCGAGAGGGGACTTGGAAAGGGACTCGAGAGGGGACTTGAGAGGAAACTCGAGAGGGGACTCGAGAAGTGACTTGAAAGGGGACTCGAGAGGGAACTTCAGAGGGAACTCGAGAGAAGACTCGAGAGGGAACTCGAGAGGGGACTTGAGAGGGGACTTGAGTAGGGACTGGAGTTGGGACTAGAGAAGGGACTGGAGTAGGGACTTGAGATGGGACTCGAGAAGGGACTTGAGAAGGGACTTGAGATGGGACTCGAGAAGGGACTTGAGAGAGGGCTTGAGAGGGGACTTGAGAGGAGACTCGAGAGGGAACTCGAGAAGAGAATCGAGAGGGGACTTGAGAGGGAACTCGAGAGGGAACTCGAGAGGGGACTTGGGAAGGGACTAAAGGAGGGACTTGGGAAGGGACTAGAGAAGGGACCAGAGTCGGGACTAGAGAAAGGACTTGAGTCGGGACTTGAGTCGGTCGGTACGCCGACAGGACACAGGGGATTGGCGTCGACCGGAGAGCCAACAGGAGACGAGGAGCTTGAGCCGGCCGGTACGCCGACAGGACACGGGGAGCTGGCGTCGGCCGGAGAGCCAGTACTGGATCCGAAACTGGAGTCAGAAACATGGCAGCAGGGGCCGAAACTGGGGCCGGAACCATGGCTGCTGGGGCCGGAACAGAGGCCTGGACCATGGCTGTGTGGGCCGGTTCTGGAGCTGGAAACATGGCTGTAAGGTTCGGTTCTGAAGCAGGGACCATGGCTGCTGGGGCCAGCACTGGAGCCGGAACCATGGCTGCTGGGACCGGTACCTGAGCCGGGACCATGGCTGCAGGGGCCAGCACTGAGGCTGGAACCATGGCTGTGTGGGCTGGTTCTGGAGCCGGGACCATGGCTGCTGGGCACGGAACCGGAACACGGAACCATGGCTGTGTGGGATGGTACTGGAGCACGGTACGATGGCTGTGTGGGCCGGCACTGGAGCACGGAACCATGGCTGCTGGGGCCTGTACTGGAGCCCAAAGCATCGCTTCTGGGGCTCAGGCTGCTAGCCTGGACTTGCGACTCCTTCTCTTAGGAGCCTTTTGGAGGCTCCGTGGACCTCCAAAAGCCAGACGAGTACCCGCGAACGGCTCCTGGACAGGAGCAGGAAATGGGGAAGAAGCAGGGGTTGACTCCAGACGGAACACACCGAGACGTATGGTGTCAGGTTGGGAATTGGGAGGCAGGGAGCTAGCATGCCTGGGGCTAGCAGGCCGGCAAGCAAATGTCGAGAGGAAGTCCAATATCCAGTCAGGTAAGTACTTCACTAAACATGGCTCCACTGTTGCCACCTGGTGAGCCTCTGCCAGAGCAGCCGCTTTCTGCTGAACACTGGACGCTCTCCTCCACCTGCGATAGCAGCAAGCCAATGAGTAGGTAAACTGACGTAACTCCACCTCAAATGGATCATCAGCTGGGTCCATTTCTGGTTGGTTCATTCTGTCAGGGTTGAGTGAAGCAGGCAGGACCCAAATGCAGATGTCAAAGAAAAATCCCTTAATCCAAGGCAAAACTGTCAAAAAACAGAACACTACCCCGTGACACAGTCAAAGACAAACAATGAACCAACAATGACAGACAGAAAAAACAGAACTTAAATACACACAAGACTAATCACACAAACAAGACACAGGTGAGGAGGGAGGAGAAAACACAGGGGCACCAGGTGAACACAATCGGGTAATCAGGTAGGAGGGAAAACAGACAGAAAGCAACAGGCAAGACAGGGGGGTGAACACTTTTCAAAATAAAACAGGAAACCAAAGACAGAAAAAGACAAGACAAAACACAACACAGACAGATCATGACAAGTGTGCTCTATCTCCTACCGAGTTCCCAATGAGTAAAGCCTTAGAATAACTCTAAACAACAAACATAAAATACTATTTTCATGATAACAATATTGTTTTTATTCCAGTTTAATGATTGTGATTGAAAAGCCTAAGGAGGCTGGTAAACATTGCAAAGAGGGATTTGTATTCCTTAATATTAATATTCGTAAACTTAACCATGTTGTAGCCTGAGAAAGTCTAAACCATATCAAAGACTACATTTATTAACTGCATTATCTAATTTAGCGGTAGCTTTTATAAATAAAAGAAAGACGTATTGACGAGTCGTTGAACCAGGGACTCTGCGGTTGTGAGTCAACTGCTTTCCAGCTGAGCCACAGCCCACACACTGAATTTACCTGAAAACACTGCACGCTATTTATTTCGGTATTTATTCATTTATTTATTTATGATTTTATTCCTATATTTATTTATGCTTGTATTTATGTATACTTATGAGATGTTCCAACCTCTATATAAGTGAGGGTCTGAGCTCTCTTAATTCCATCGTGTCACCGGGCCCGGGTACAGGAAGGGTAATATCGTTCTTATTATACATCGATGGGTAATATGAGCGTTGTGGTTCAACGGTTCAACCGATCTGAATCGCTTCCTGAAGCAGTCACGTGGTATCGACAGGCAGCGAGGCTTCGTTTGTCATCGATGACGTCGCTGGCCGAAAACGATACAAGCCTCGATACAAGCCTCACAAAAAGCTTCGGGGATTACTCGACACACGCTCCGAAGCCTCGGCGCAATACGTAACATCACTAATGATCATATCCTGGCTCACACTAGCCTGATGATGCATGGATGATCATATCCTGGCTCACACAAGCTTGATAATGCACGGATGATCATATCCTGGCTCACACTAGCCTGATGATGCATGGATGATCATATCCTGGCTCACATAAGCCTGATAATGCATGGATGATCATATCCTGGCTCACACAAGCCTGATAATGCATGGATGATCATATCCTGGCTCACACAAGCCTGAGACCCTTCCGGTCGAATGCATGAAATGCGCATGGGTGACATGAAACAGTGACTTGAAATACAAAGCATATGACACAACATGACATGGCAAGAGTAAAACATGCCTGTGATCTTAGATTGTGTGATACAATTAGGATTCAGATAGGATCATGATAAGTGATATACGTGATGATATGCTATTTACACCACCACCAGTTATATGCATATTTACCAGAGTTAAGGCTTGAAAGATCTTTGGATTCCCAGCATGGAGCTGATGTCCGGGCGAATGAAGGAGGTGTAGGCAGCGTAATGCACGTGAGCTGTTTGCTTGAGTACAGTGATGCATGGATATCATATCCTGGCTTATCAGCAAGCCTGAGACGCAGACCCTGCCTGGGTCGCACCATGATATGTAATTTGCAGAAATGGGTGACAGATAGACGATGACGTGACTGCAATAATAATAATACATTTTTATTTTAGGCGCCTTTCAGACACCCGAGGACACTGTACAGTTTGATAGAAATGCTAAGAGGCAAGAGAGCATGATAAAACACGAGCAGAAAATCATAAGGGGACAATCGAAGTGGACACAGAGAAACACATGATGGGGAGCACTAAAGTGAGTAGCTGATTGAACAGGTGAGGTTTTTTTAAATTTTAAATTGGGATTTGAATATGGTGATTGAAACACCACCACCAGTTATATGAATATCTTACCAGAAAGAAGTAAGGCTTCGAATAAGGAAGTGTAGTGGAGGAGGGCCAGCGCCCGAGTTGTTGCTGTCACTGCGGTAGCTGCACCTACCCTAAAAGGACTGCCCCGATGTTTGGGCAGAATCCAATTTTTACGATTACTTGCTTAAGTGATTATAGACTGTTTTTTCGATATCATCTGAAATGAGAATGATGGAGGGAGAGCTAGTGGTAGATCCAAACAAGGTATGATTATGAATTTGTAAGGCAATAGTTGGAAAACTGTGTGTGCCGCTATGGCGGATGATCTCGTGCAGGGAAGAGTCGCTACTGTAAGTGAGTGGGCCCAGGAACTGTGACTCGCTCACCCTGCAGAGATTCCCCCCAAAACAAAGGATGTGCAGTGCACGTCCTTAAGAGATGCACGGTCGTCGTAAGGATGGCGGACGCCACGTCCAGGAGACGGGAGATGATGGCGCGCCAGTGATTGTCTGTATGGCGAAATAGTTGCCCGGTGGGGCAGAGCAACTGCCGTTGATGATGTTTTGCTGTAAAATGACTTGACGTTATTGTGGATGCACAGCAGTTGTCGGTTAGAGAACGTTTCATGACTCCGGGTGTGTGACTGGGCCTATAGTTCCTCTTTGATTTAGGACACCGTGCTCCTAAAGGAGTCTCTTCTTCTTTTCTCTTCTTTCCAGTTCTGCAGTGTTTACAATGTTATGAAAAGCAAGATGGCGCCAGTGTGTGTGGCCTGCCGTCTGTCGCTGCCAACGCTGTGTGTTTTTGTACTGTTTGTGTCATTTTTGATGCAAAATGTCAACTCTCTACTGGTGTACGATCGCCAAACACTGCTGGACCTTCAGTTTTCTGCCATTAATCCAGCAAAGTCTACTCATGGTGGAGATAAAACGCTGCCTCCGTTATTATCAGGGGGACTAGTTTACCTGTGCCGCACCCCGGCTCCACCTACCCGCCGTAAACGCCACCGCCGCCGAGGAAAACGCAGTGGTCGACTGGTGAGAATGAAGGCTTCTTCAGCTCATCTTTTCTCTCATACTGAGTATGAGCCTCGTCTCTCTTATTCGAGGCGTTTTCTGGACCCTGACGACGCCTGGCTGGTACCTGTCGTCAGACCGGATGAGGCATTCCTGCACCGCGGGACCTGCTCCCCTCGTCCCCGCTGCCGCGGGGTTAATCTGCATAACCTGAGGTCTCTGTGTCGGGCTCCCCGGACCTCTAACGCCGCCGATCTGCCGGCCCCTGCCAGGTTTGGCCTGATCAACACAAGATCGCTAACAAACAAGACTTTTGTCCTAAAGGATTTCTTCACTTCTAAGGGTTTGGACTTCCTCTTCGTGACTGAGACATGGCTCAGTATTGGTGAGCCCAGCGCGTTTACCGAACTTGTACCGCAGCATTGCTGCTATTTTAACTCTCCGCGGATGTCAGGCCGAGGTGGAGGCATAGCAACTGTTTTTAAGAGTGACTATAAATGCCAGCAACTTTCACTGTCATTCTCACCCGGCAGCTTTGAACTGAGCGTGTTCGAGCTCGGTCGCTCTCATACAGTGCTGTGTGCTGTGGTCTATAGACCTCCCAAATACAATAAGGGATTTCTAAATGATTTCTCTGATTTCTTGGCTGAAATTATGCCAAAATATGACCGTGTTCTTATTGTTGGGGATTTTAATATTCATGTGTGTTGTCCCGACAAACCTATGGCAAAGGACTTTTTAAACCTTGTTGATTCCTTTAATCTTGTGCAGTCTGTGTCTGGCCCCACGCAGGAACGCGGACACACACTTGATCTTGTTTTATCTTATGGTTTGCCTGTTCTTAACCTGGAGATTTGTGACGCCTTTTTCTCTGATCATATGCCTGTATTATTTGATGTGAGTCTTGCTTGTGAAACTGTTAAACCGCGCGCTGCTCCACGGAGCGCTCGCATTATTAACCCATCCACTGCTGGTCAGTTCTCTGTCGCTTTTAAACAGAACTGTGTTAATCGGGAACCTATGTCACCTGAAACGGATGAGCTTAGCTCATGGTTTCACTCCACTTGCAAAGCTGCCATAGACACTGTTGCTCCTTTAAAAACCAGGCAACCTAAAACTAAATCTGAGCCTTGGTTAAATGACACGACTCGGGCTGTCCGACGGGATTGCCGTAGAGCTGAGCGTAAATGGAAAAAGGACAAACTGCAAGTTTCATTTCAAATGTTGAGGGAGTGTTGGCGTCTCTATCAGATCACTGTGAAAGAGGCAAAAAGCAAACATTTATCTGACATATTTCTGTCAAACCGTCACAAGCCACGTGTTCTGTTTCAGACTATTGATTTGGTCCTTAATGCCCCCAGAATACCGTTATGGAGACCTCTACTGCGGCCTGTGAAGACTTTCTTTACTTTTTTATTAATAAGGTAAACTCCACTAGAGCTCAAATCTCTGCTCCTGCAAATGACCCCTCAGTTCCTGCACTGTGCTCTGCTGTCTTTAATCAGTTTGAGCCTGTACACTGTCTTTTGTACAGGAGATTGTCTCCAAGTTAAAGCCCTCTGGTTCTCCAAATGACCCTGTCGCACCTCGATCTTTAAAGAGGTTTTCCCCACTGTTGGACCATCTGTGCTGGCAGTTATAAACAGCAGTCTGCTCTCAGGGAAGGTCCCTGAAAACCTGAAGCATGCAGTAGTGCAACCTCGTATTAAAAAACCCAGTCTGGATCCCACAGTTCTGGCTAATTTTAGGCCCATTTCCAAAATGCCTTTTATGTCAAAAATCCTGGAGAAGGTTGTCTACAGTCAAATTATGTTTTTTCTGGAAGAGAACAATATACTGGAGGTTTTCCAATCCGGTTTTAAAACTATGCACAGCACTGAAACAGCGCTTTTAAGAGTTTTTAATGACATCCTTTTATCTACTGACTCTGGGGACTGCGTTGTGCTTCTACTTATTGATCTAACTGCTGCTTTCGATACAGTCGACCATGACATCCTGATCTCTCGCTTGGAGAAGTGGGTGGGCATTGAGGGGAAAGCCCTGAATGGTTCAGGTCATATCTGAAGGACAGAACTTTCTCTGTCAGCCTTGGTGACTCTGAGTCATCCTCTGCTCCACTCCTGTATGGGGTCCCACAGGGCTCAGTATTAGGCCCCCTGCTATTCTCCCTCTATTGCTCCCTCTTGGGTCCATATTTAGAAAGCACGGCATCGCATTCCACTGCTATGCTGATGATAGCCAGATTTATGTCCCACTAACAAAAAAGGAGGGTTACTCAATTAGTCCACTGCTAAAGTGCCTAGAGGACATAAAGGCCTGGATGGGGTGCAACTTCCTAAAATTAAATGAAGGAAAAACAGAAGTTATGGTTTTTGGTAGCACCACTGGGGACCACTTCTGTAGACCTGGGTTCCCTGGCTCAGTACACCAAGCCCACCATTACGAACCTTGGCATTAAAATGGACCGTGAACTAAAACTTGAGAGTCAGATTAAATCTGTGGTAAAAACGAGCTTTTATCACCTGAGGCAGCTAGCCAAAGTAAAACCTTTTCTCTCCAGACAGCAGTTTGAGACAGTAATCGACGCCTTTGTCACCACTCGGCTGGATTACTGTAACTCTCTCTACATGGGGGTCAGTGGGTCCTCCCTCGCTCGTCTGCAGCGGGTGCAAAATGCCGCAGCAAGGCTTTTAACTGGCACACGGAAATATGAGCACATTTCCCCCATTTTGGCTTCGCTCCACTGGCTGCCAATACATTTTAGGATTCATTTCAAAATCCTTTTGTTTACTTTTAAATCCCTAAATGGCATGACCCCACCATATCTTTCTGAGCTGCTACACCCTTACACGCCCAACCGCCCTCTCAGGTCAGCTGATCAACTGCTCCTGAATGTGCCCAGAACCAGGTCAAAGCTCAGAGGGGGCCGTTGCTTCTCTGTAGCGGCTCCCACACTGTGGAACGATCTGCCCCTGCACATCAGACAGGCCGCCACACTGCCTGCTTTTAAATCGCTTCTTAAAACCCACCTCTTCTCCTTAGCGTATTAACATCTTTTAGAGCGTTGATTTTATTGCTTTTAAATTGTCTTGTTTTTACTTGTACTTGTTTTATGGTGTGTGAGCTGTGCTGTACTTTTTGTATGTTTTTGTTTTGTTTTATTTGCCTGTACAGCACTTTGTTCTGGAGGTTTAAAGTGCTCTATAAATAAAGCTGTATTGTATTGTATTGTATGAAATGTTGTATTTGAACACTAGATGGCGTAAAGGGCAATGCATGAGAGGATCTCCCTGAGCAGTGGGTGATTTGGATGGGAAGAGCAACTATTATTTATTATTTACCCATGTAGCCGGTGCATGCATAGTTTTTTCTTTATACTTGACTCCCACCTGAGGCTGAAGGAGTTCCACTGGGACGGATGAGTGGGAACTTTACCTACCTATGTGGTAAATGTAGCCTATTATCTTTTCCATTTACACGCGGCATCTATTGCACGTCTGTCCGTCCTGGGAGAGGGATCCCTCCTCTGTTGCTCTCCCTGAGGTTTCTCCCATTTTCCCCTTTCAACTGTGGGGTTTTTCCTTCTTTGGAAGTTTTTCCTTGTACGATGTGAGGGTCCAAGGACAGAGGGAGTTGTATTGTCATACTGATATTACATTACATTATATTGATATTCTGTACGAACTGTGAAGTCCACTGAGACAAATGTAACATTTGTTATATTGGGCTATATAAATAAACATTGATTGATTGATTGATTTAGGAGCGGCGTTAATATCTGCTTTGGAGAGCCAGCCTTGGCCTGCACGCTAATATGATTGCATTATCATCCGTGCGTAGAAAGGGGGAACATTGTATCGTTGTCATGACTGTAGAATGATCGAGGGTCGAGTATCTTTTACGACTCAGGTTTATTCAACAGTAAGTCAAAACATTACAGTAGGCAGAAACATATCAACTGGCGGGCTTACTCTGAAGTAAAGCAGTCCTTCCCATGCCGTAAAGCATGTCGCAACACTGTCGTAACAGCCTTAACTCTGTATGCATTGCATGCATATGTGACATCTCCCCTTTTTTCCTAGTTATTTATATATTATGTTATTTAGATAACAAATGTTCATTCAGTCGTACTGACCAACCAAAAGTGTCTTATGAATACAGGTTAACTTCACAGATTATGTTAATAAAGATGGGTAACCAATACCTTCAGTAGTGCTGTTACAAAATACAATTCAAGATGCAAGTTTTCTTTTCTAAACATTGCAGCAGTAATATCACATTTGTACATAACATTCACAATAAACAGAACTCAAAATTTAGCAGACTCAGAGTCCACCTGTGTTTCCTTATTAATTTTCTCCCCCCCAAAGGCCATAGGTGTTTTTTTTCCTTATTCACCCCCAGAGGTCATTGTGAAACACCCAAAACACTCCTGTCTACAAGTCCAACCTAGTGGCCGGCTTACTGACATGGCCAGACCTGGTCTGAACACGTCCTGGTGTTGGTGTATGGGTTGTCACCTCACTTGGTTTCAGGGTAACAGTCTCTGGTGTGTTGGCGCTTACAGGCTGGGAAATCGCCACAGCACTCTCTGCTGGTGTTAGTGGGATGTGCTGTGCAGGTCGGGAAGTTGGTTCTGCCCGGAGATGAAGTCGGTTCCGCCGCAGCACTGCACCTCCTTGTGTGTTAATGAGGTAAGACCTCGGAGTAACACACTCTTTTGAGACGATTGCTGGTGTCTTCCAGGACTTCTCGTTGTCGAGCTTGGTGTAGACTGTGTCTCCTGGCTGTAGAGCTGGTAGATGCCTGGCACCGTGTCGTCGGTTGTAATAAAAGGCTTGTTTTGCTTTCTCACTCGTGTCCTTTTGTTTGACAATCTGTCCGTTAGGCCATTTAGGCCGTAGATTTTTCTCGAGTGTCGGGAGCGTCGTTCTGATCTTTCTCCCCATTAGCAATTCTGCTGGACTGACTCCTGTGGTAGTACAGGGAGTGGATCTATAGCACATAAGGGCTATCAGCGGATCTTCCTGGCGAAGGATTCTCTTAGCGGTCTGTACTGCTCTTTCTGCATTGCCGTTTCCTTGAGGATAGTGAGGACTAGACGTGATGTGTCTGAAGTCCAACCGCTGTGCCAGCTCCCGGAATTCTGCACTGGAGAATTGGGGACCATTGTCACTCACCACCTCTTCAGGGATTCCGAACCTAGCAAATGTCGTTTTAAGTCTCTGGATGACAAGGGCACTGGTCGTAGATGGTAGTTGTAGTATTTCCAGATACCGTGAATAGTAGTCTGAAATCACAAGATAGTTGTGCTTGTTATGTTCGCAGAGGTCGAGAGCGATTCTTTTCCACGGACGATCAGGCAGCGGTGTGGAAATAAGCGGCTCCTTTTGTTGAGCCCGCTTCTGCTCCTGGAAGCTCTTGCATATGTTGACAATGTTCTTAATGTCTACAGAGAGCCCCGGCCACCAAACTGATGCATTCGCCCTTTCTCTGCATTTTGAGAGCCCCTGGTGTCCCTCATGTATTTTCTGCAAAATGTCTGCTCTCAGTGACCCCGGAACCACGATCCTGTTTCCTCGTATGACTAAGCCATCAGCTTCCGATAGCTCATTTTTCACTTTGGTGTAGTCCCTGATGTTCAGTGGAACATTACTACTGTATTCAGGCCATCCTGTTCTAATCAGCTTGATGACAGCCTGAAGCTCACTGTCGGCTGCTGTCTCTTTTCTGATATTCTCCATTCTCGTTGGAGATGCTGGGATGCCCTGTATCACTGTGGCTACATAGCATGCCACATCTTCTTGAGTGTCAGTCTATTCTTTTGTATGTGTCTGTGGGCTTCAGGACAGTGTGTCGGCGACAACAAGGGTTTTCCCAGGCACATGCTCTGCTAAAGGT
This sequence comes from Dissostichus eleginoides, assembly GCA_031216635.1. Classification (NCBI taxonomy): domain Eukaryota; kingdom Metazoa; phylum Chordata; class Actinopteri; order Perciformes; family Nototheniidae; genus Dissostichus; species Dissostichus eleginoides. Next base: position 8,645,934 of record CM062268.1, on the reverse strand, counting down.
TTGTACCTCATGAGCCTCATTAGTAGACGCTGACATCTTAAGGGGACGTTGTCTAGGCTTTGTTTGTTGATCAGTGGCACTAATGACTTGTGGTCGGTCTCCAGCCTGAACTGATCCAAGCCACATAGATACTTGTCGAACTTCTCACAGGCCCATACGCTAGCCAAGCACTCCTTTTCTATCTGGGCGTAGCGTGTCTCCGCTTCTGTGAGACGCCTCGAACAGTAGGCTACTGGCTTCCACTCCTCTTCATGGAGCTGGAGGAGGACCCCCCCCAGGCCATAGCTACTGGCATCAGCAGAAACCGCTGTGGCTTTAGCCACATCATAGAAGACAAGAACAGGTGCCGTGGTCAGCATCTTCTTAATGTTCTCAAAAGCTGACTGCTGTGAGTGACCCGAGGTCCAGATGTTCCTGCTCTTCAGAAGCTCGTACAGTGGTTGACCTATTGTGGAAAGGTTTGGAACGTACCTACCAAGGTAGTTCACCATGCCCAGGACTCTTTTCAGCTCATGGACGTTTTCTGGTGGAGCCAGCTGATGTATGGCTTCAACTTTATCAGGGTCGGGCCTGACTCCTGACTGGTCGATGAGATGTCCCAGAAAGCGTAGCTGGCTTTGTCTGAGGGAGCATTTGTCTTTATTGAGTTTTAAGCCTGCTGACTCAACAGGCTGTAGTACCTTCTCGAGTCTGGCGTCGTGCTGTTCTGTCGATGTCCCATAGACCAGGATATCGTCCATGAAAACTTCAACGCCTTCCAGCCCCTGCAGAGTCTCTAGCATTTTCTGCTGGAAGATCTCAGGCGCACTGGAAATCCCGAAAGGTAACCTTTTGAAACAGTACCTGCCAAACGGTGTTATAAAGGTTGTGAATTTACACCTGACTGGGTGCAGTGGAATTTGCCAGAACCCACTTGCAGCGTCGAGAGAGGAAAACACAGTTGCACCACTTAGCTTGGCAGTTACTTCATCAGAGGTAGGTAAGATGTAGCGCTCTCTTTTTACTGACTCATTTAGTCTTTTCAGGTCCACACAGATCCTGGCTTTGCCTGTGGTTTTCTTTAGAACTGGCACCATAGGAGCACACCATTCAGTTGGCTGTGTCACCTTCTCGATGACACCGTTCTTCTCCATCTTCTGCCATTCCTCTTTTACCATCTGTAACATTGGGAAGGGCACACGACGTGCTGTATGCACTGCATATGGTTGAGCCCCATCCTTTAATTGGATTTTAACAGGTTCAGTTTTTAGTGTGCCGTGCTCACCATAGGCTTGAAGATGTTCACTGGTAGTGAATTTCACTTCATCAACACGCCTTACCAGGTTCCTCTCCATTGACAGATCCCGGCTGAGTAGGTTATTGACACTCTGGCCACGGACTACATATGCTTCAAATAGGTAGTTATTTTCCTTGTAACTAACTGTAGCATTAAAGCGTCCCAGACACAACAGTTCTCCTCCTGGGCTGTCTAATGGGATGTCAGCTGGTTTCAGTGTTTTTGGTGGAGTAAGTGTGTGAAATGCATCCTCACATAAGACGCTGACATCAGCTCGTGTCAATTTTAAATTCCATTGGAGTAGAATCCACCTGGAGCTTGTTGGATTGAAGCACCCTTCAGTTGTTGAAGGTTCGAGCCCGCTCCGCGCCGTCCGTTTGATGAGTGGTCTGCTATAAAAGGAAGAGCTCAGACACAGAGATATGAGGTTTAACAATAAGCTGATTTAATGGTAAAAACAACAGTACAATATAACGAAGTACTTCGGGCCTTGGTTCTTCTACCGTGCGATGTACGTATCAGACAGTCAGACAGAACAGAGGCAGCCCGAGTGTACAGAATTCACAATATTTATGCTCACAAATGGAGAGGAGTTGTGTGGGAGGAGTTGTGTCGGTTGCTCCTCCCTAGGTGTTCATCCACTGGTGGACTCACTCCTGGGCGAGCCCTAGGCAGCGAATCAGAGTGAGTCAGCCATAGGCGTGGGAAGTTTGGATCTCCCGCGCCGCTGATAAGTGCCAGGCCATCTTTTATGGCAGCCATGAAATAAACAATTCTGGGATGAACGGGGGTGAGGTGCCAATCCTTATCTTCGTTTATCCTCGGCACCTGGCAGTACCACTCCGTATCCCAATCCTCCTCTCTGCACAATCTCTGCATAGACTCAATGTTGTCAGTTTTATTACTTTTCTCCTGCAACCCCCCCCCCATGCTCCTATCCGGCCCATTAAAAACCCGGGGGGGCGACTGGATCCTCTACATTCCTAGGTCACGCACACACAATTGAGCACAGCAAACAAAGCAAAATAATACCATCATGAGAACATTTGGTCTAGTTTAATAAGCATACATTTTACACAGACTATTGGCGCCTAAGTACTTTAATAATTATTGAAACAGGTTACTTTAAGCTGTACTGTCCACTGCTCTTTCTCCTCTGCACTGCACACTGAGCCTAAGAAATAAGGGGTCTGCTCAGCCTGTACAGTCCCTGTGACCTCATTCACTGATCTATTGCTGTTTCGGCACACTCTGGCCCAATGTCCTATTTTATTGCACCTGTGGCATGTAGCTTTAGCTGCAGGACACCCTTCTTCCTTGCTATGCTATGATTTCCCACATTTACCACATTTCCTTTCACTTCCCCCCCATTTTCTGTCTTTTGACTTGCCTTGATGTTGTTGAGGTTTCCATTTGTTATTTTTTTCTTTGAATCTCACCTCCTGTACTGACCCCACTGTGTCTTCCTGCAGACTCACTTGTGCTGCGATCTCCTCTGACTGTCTGACGGTCCGTATCGTCAGTGCTAGTGTTAGGTCCGCCGTTAGCTGCAGCCTGCGCGAGAGCTCTCTGTCTCGTATCCCGACGACAATTCGGTCGCGGATATTCTCATCTCGGCTTGCGCCAAACTCACAGTGTTCTGATAGATCATACAGGGCTCGGATGAATCCCTCTGCCTTCTCCCCTGGCCGCTGGACACGCTGGTGGAAACATGCCCTCTCGTGGATAACGTTCCTCCTCGGGAAAAAGTACTCGTTGAACTTTCCCACCACAACGGCAAAGTCATCGCCATCATCTTCTTCGGCAAAAGTGAACGACTTAAATATGTTTTCTGCCTCGTTGCCCATGGCATAAATCAGGCAGCTCACCTGCACTCTCCCGTCATCTTTGTCGAGTTTAGTAGCGAGTCTGTACCGCTCAAAGCGTTGCCTCCATTCTGGCCATTCAGTCGGCTTATCAAAAGAAAAGTTCGCTGGGGGATTAAACTTGGCCATTCCGCCGTCTATATTCCTTTACTTTGTCTTCTTTATTTCCTGTGACTCACCGGTCACTTCTGACACCATGTAGAATGATCGAGGGTCGAGTATCTTTTACGACTCAGGTTTATTCAACAGTAAGTCAAGACATTACAGTAGGCAGAAACATATAAACTGGCGGGCTTACTCTGAAGTAAAGCAGTCCTTCCCATGCCTCAAAGCATGTCGCAACACTGTCGTAACAGCCTTAACTCTGTATGCATTGCATGCATATGTGACAATGACAGCTCCCAGACCGTAGTCGAGGAAAAGGGGGGTGACTCTCTACATGCTTCCGGGGGCAGTGCAAACGGCTTCGGTTCATACGCGATGAATAAGGCAGGCAGTGAGCTCTTCCATTTAGAATGGTAAAGTTAACTGCAGAAGTATTTAACTAAGTGTTGATTTACCGGCTTTATTATTCCTCAGTGATACAGTAGGCTACTTATGCACGAGTGGTTGATATAGTGCCTTAAGACCTGAATTTTTTTTTTTTTTTTTAATGCAAATGTTGTATTTGATATGGCAACAATACTTTTATTTTCAAAACAAGGGGGATGTAGCATCTGGTGTGAATAGAAGATCTTTGACGTAGATGACGTAATGTTGATGTTGCAGGTTCACGCAAGTGAAATAAAGATGGACACGCTGAATTAGCAGAAGTCCGTCTGTTGATGTAGACCAGGGTTTCTCAAACTTTTTGTTTATGCGGACCACTATTTATTATCAAGGATTTTCGCGGACCACCTCATATGCAAACCATAAAAATAAGTACATATATAAACAAAGTGTTAAAACGCAGATATTTCTTTATAGTTGATTATAGACAATCAAAACTAAATTGAAGCCTATCTGATACTTTTGTCGCACGTGTGACCGGTGTCTGTCTGCGTTAAAAAGAGGACGGCGGACAACTTCTTTCTTTCTTTTGGTCCTTGACCATATATTCAAATCTGTAGCATACAATCATAGAACACAACCGCTGCATCAGCGAACATGAACTGCAGCTCCAGCTCTTTCAACATCCGATATTGCAGGAAAGAGACGCATAACACAAAGTTTACAATATTAAAGGGACTTAATAAAATGACAGCCTACAATCAGAGAACACTGAATATAAAATAAATTAATATAAACGTGTACAATAAGGAAATAATCAGTCGGAAGTCGCAACGGCTCATTTCAAAATAAACGTGGATTAGTGTAAAAAAATAGTTTTTCGGGGTTCGGGTGTTTTGTTAGATTTTAAATAAACTAAGTCTTAGAAAACAAGTTAAATGAATCATAAAGTTTAGTGAGTACATTATCAATATAACGTTCTATTAATGTTAATTATTGATGAATGATGAAAGGTTACTTAAACCTTTTTTTCTTAATGTTCTAGAATAGTTTGGGCCCCTGTCAATCACGGGCCATTAGAATCGTCCCTTACAGCGACTCTGCATATTTTGTTTAATATTTGGAGTACAAAAACAATCCTGATATCATTAGAAAGCTAGGAATCTCCTCTTTCCAACAGTGTATACAACTCAAAATGTGTCTTCGGGTCAATGCGACTGATTTTTATAGAGCAAGTCACATATGAGGTGGTCACCGAAAATCCTTGATAATAAAAAGTGGATTTTATTTAGCTTTTTTCCACGGACCACCTGCAGTACCCTCGGACCACAGTTTGAGAACCGCTGATGTAGACAATTAACTGTTCATAGAGCAGAATATTACAGGAGGGACCGATGAAATGGCCTTGATTTACGTCTTTTCTAGCAGCTGGAAAACGATGCTGCCTCTTTGATAGCATTGATAGCATGATAGCATTATATATATATAATATATATATATATAATGCTATCATGCTATCAATGCAATGCTTTTTTTCTTTCAGCGTAAGTGGGAGAAGTGAGGACCTACCTTTACCTTACCTAGGACTAGGGTTGCATATCGTTGACTTTTTCACAATACCGATACTCAACCGATACATATCGTGATACTTTCATGTTGCATAAGGGGACAATTGAATCATCCCTCAATTACTCCCATGAAGCGCTTTATGATGTAGTTAACATGTCAAATGAATATTAAATTAAATTGTGGGACTTGGACCTTTTAGTACTGAACAAACAATGAAAAACGTGATGTCTATGAAGAAAACTGATTCTGCAATATCATGTATAACAACCATCAGGCGTGAATAGTACATCTTGTTAATGCAAAAAGAAAATAGCACCAGTATAATCAATATTCAACCTGAGATTCGACTGACCAGAGAACACATAAAGGATTATGAGATCTCGGCATTGCACATAAAACAAATAGCATCATTAAAATCAACATGTGCCTGATGAAAGAAAACAAATCCCATCACAGTGCATTTTTGTGCATTCATCTTCAAGAAGATGAGCATATCTGCTCTCTGGATCCAAACGGGCCCTTTCACAGAGTAGGATATCACCTGCTGAACTGAACACTCTCTCGCTTGGCACACTGCTTCCCTGAACACAAAGGTACTTGGTTGCCATACGAGACAGCATTGGTTGGAGGTTGGATGTGTTGCCACCTTTCCCAGAAATAAACGTCTTGCAGTGGTTACAGACCCCACCATTCAGACTGGCAGTCATAGCCACACTTTAGATTTTCTAAAGTGACTCGTTCGCGGAGTTTCACGGCGAAATTGACATTGTAACTTCGACGGTTTAAGGATATTACGCCTCACTTTTATAAAAATGTTTTAAAAAAAGATTTATGAATAAAAAAGTATCGAAAACCGGATCTGTTTTCGGTACGTAAAGTAACCTGTTTCAATAATTATAACTTTGTCTGTGTAAAATGTATACTTATGAAACTAGACCAAGTGTTCTTATTTTGTTTTGTTTGATGTGGTCAATTGTGTGTGCGTTGACTTAGGAATGTAGAGGATCCAGTCCCCCCCCGGGTTTTTAATGGGCCGGATAGGAGCATGGGGGCGTTGCAGGAGAAAGGTAATAAAACTGACACCATTGAGTCTATGCAGAGATTGTACTGAGAGAAAGATTGGGATGCGGAGTGGTACGGCCAGGTGCTGAGGATAAACGAAGATAAGGATTGGTACCTCACCCCCGTTCAACCCAGAATTGTTTATTTTATGGCGGCCATAAAATATGACCTGGGACTGATCGGCGGCGCAGGAGATCCAAACTTCCCTCGTCAATGGCTGACTCAATCTGATTCACCCAGGAGTGAGTCCACCAATGGATGAACACCTAGGGAGGAGCAACCGACACAACTCCTCCCACACAACTCCTCTCCATTTGTGAGCATAAATATTGTGAATTCTGTACACTCGGGCGCCTCTGTTCTGTCTGACTGTCTGATACGTACATCGCACGGTAGTAAGAACCAAGGCCCGAAGTACTTCGTTATGTTGTACTGTTGTTTTTACCATTAAATCAGCTTATTGTTAAACCTCATATCTCTGTGTCTGAGCCCTTCCTTTTTATAGCAGACCACTCATTAGACGAACGGCGCGGAGCGGGTTAGAACCTTCAACCACTGAAGGGTGCTTCGATCCAACAATTTGGTGACCAACCGACGTGATGAGTAGGGTCTCATAGAAGGAACACCGGCAGCCAGCGGATGAACTGTCCAGGGAAGACACCTCGAATACCTCTGACAACTAAACCAGGGCGCCCCACAACTGAAAGGTGAGCAGATACCTGTTATTATCAAAATCTGTGATTGGCTATACTACAAAATGTTAGAGTTGTCAGCGGCATTTTCAGTGTTTTAGTCTTATGGTAGAAAAGACAGTACTACAGAATAACACTTTCCAGTCTCAAAGAGGAGCTGCAGTTGTGTTATATGTGGGGTATTTCAAGAGGAGAAACGCAACTTTCAAAATCAATTTGAAATGACCGGATCTCGCAAACTCTTGCTGTGGGGTTAATCTAGAAGACTAAACGTGACGATAAAGAGATTCTGTAGACTGGGTTTCGACTCCTTGCCAAAAGCCACATCCTCGTAAGAGGGTGTCGAAGCGCTTTTGGAAGTCTCTCCATCTGTTGAAATATACATCGCACTATAAAAGTCAACTAGACTGTACGGGGAATATAAAAACTGTGTAACGAGATTGCAGTGGTTCTAAATTGGTAAAGGAAGTCCAGCTGCAATCATCGTCCGAGATATCAGTGGTTTTAAATTTGGTAAAGGAAGTCCAGCTGAAATACTCTGAGAAATAAGGTGACACACACAGTAATGCTTAGACGAATACTGGGGTTGGGGCGCACCGACTAACGTACACAGGCAACCCTTAGACGGATCTGGGGTTACGTTAGATTTATTTATTTTGAGTGTGATTAACTGTGTAACGAGATTGCAGTGGTTCTAAATTGGTAAAGGAAGTCCAGCTGCAATCATCGTCCGAGATTTCAGTGGTTTTAAATTTGGTAAAGGAAGTCCAGCTGAAATACTCTGAGAAATAAGGTGACACACACAGTAATTCTTAGACGAATTCTGGGGTTGGGGCGCACCGACTAACGTACACAGGCAACCCTTAGACAGATCTGGGGTTACGTTAGATTTATTTATTTTGAGTGTGTTTAACTGTGTAACGAGATTGCAGTGGTTCTAAATTGGTAAAGGAAGTCCAGCTGCAATCATCGTCCGAGATTTCAGTGGTTTTAAATTTGGTAAAGGAAGTCCAGCTGAAATACTCTGAGAAATAAGGTGACACGCACAGTAATTCTTAGACGAATTCTGGGGTTGGGGAGCACCGACTAACGTACACAGGCAACCCTTAGACGGATCTGGGGTTACGTTAGATATATTTATTTTGAGTGTGATTAACTGTGGTTGTATATTATAATATTTTCAACATCAATTTGAAAGGACCGTCCCTGAAAGTATTGTAGAATCTTATTTGTATCTGATAGCATATACGTGACGATCAAAGGTTATTGTAGACTGGGTTTCGACTCCATGCCTTGGGCCGCATCCTCGTAAGAGGGTGTCGAAGCGCTCTTTGGGAGTCTCCGTAACTGGTTGAAATACACCTCGCACCGAAAACTATCAGACTGTATACCTGTGGGAATAAAACTACAATAATTAGTAAATTATAGTACGCAGAGATATCTGGTGTTTTTTATAAAAAACTAAAACCTTTAGGAGAAGCGCTCTTTGGGAGTCTCCGTAACTGGTTGAAATACACCTCGCACCGAGAACTATCAGACTGTATACCTGTGGGAATAAAACTACAATAATTAGTAAATTATAGTACGCAGAGATATCTGGTCTTTTTTATAAAAAACTAAAACCTTTAGGAGAAGCAGATACGAACGAAGTCAAAAATGGAAGGAGAATTTGAACGTGAAGAGAGAGAATTAGGAGTCCCTGTTCCGGGGAGTTTAAGGGAACAGTGGGGACAAGCAGAGAGATTGATACTTAGCGGACTTAAGCCCGGAGATCATAAAAAGGCGAGCAGGGATCTCCGTTTCTTACACGATCAGATGATCGCAGAGAATAGAGTAGAGGGTGACGAGGCAATAAGTCTCCTAGCCACAGCACTCAATACATACGAGCGACAGTTGGTTCGGAAATTAGAAACTCTCAACAAGCAGAAGGCAGGTTTTATCAGGGCTTCTAAACTTAACAAAGAAAGGCAGCTAGTTGACAAGCTAAGGAGAATAGGCCATAACGCAGCCTTAGTTATGAATGGAGTGGCAGTAACCTGCTCTCTGAGCAAAACTCCCGCCAAAAATCTGCCCGCCATAGCGGCCCCACCCAGTCCTGCACCAGCCCCTCCCACAGAAGTGATAGAGCCAGTCAGGAAGGAGAAGCCATATGGTGGGCCCCTCCCAGACATCCCAGAGGGCGGTCCCCTCCTCTATCCAGATTTATACAACCCCTTTAAGACCCAACCCCCTCCCTATACGCTTCCCTCCACCTCTAACCCCCCCTCACCCAGTTCCCCTCATGACATTAAAAGAACACCTGTATCAACACATACACCTACAGATGAAGAAATACTTGACTTTGTTGCAAAACGCGTCAAATTTTTTAGGATTAAAAAAAAAAAAGGATGAAACCTCTGCCTCTGACAGAAAAGACACGGCAAGTCAAGACGGTACAGGGGACTCCACATTCCTCTGAAACAGGTTGATATAGCCGGTGTCGGACTTTGTTTATGAACACATTAACTGAGGGACAGGTTTCTCCCCATTTGAGCTGACCTACGGCCATCAGTTTCCGGGTCCTGGAGCATTAGCAGTAGGGAAAGAAGTAGAAGAGATGGATAGCAAACCATACTACCAGCAACTTAAGGGCTTGGTATCAGATTTCTCCACCCAGGTTGCTGACGCCAAAGGGGGACCGGAGAAGCACGAGGCTAACACCGCAGAATTCATCTGGCTGAAGGTCATCCGTCCGAAGTGGCTCAACCCAAGGTTCACCGGCCCGCACAGAGTGACTCAGAGGACATCACATGCAGTTCGCCTCGAAGGAAAGGGGGAAACGTGGTATCATTGGAGCCAGTGCGCCGTTGGAAAACCTCCAGCAAGGACGTTAGACGACATCAGAACTGACATCGCTGCAGCAGGACGAGAGAGCGACACTCTGACGACGACAGCCCAGCAGAAGCAACGACCCATACAACAGATGACAAGGACAAAGACACAGAGGTAACAACAGGCGATCTTGGAAAGGAGATTACGGCCGGCGAGGAGGCGGACACGAGTCTACGGGACCCCGACCCCTGAAACACACGACTCCATATAGGACCCGACTTTTTTACTCCCACCTTTAGGGGCACTTTCCAATAAGTAGCAGCATTTTTATGCCCACCTATAGGGCCTCTTTCTAATAAGAGTAGTAGGTTATATATAACGAGAGGTTATCCCTATATTAAAGGGCAGTGAAAGTCTCCCCACTCACCAGACCTTCTATTTAACAGGTTTTACTGAACCTTATATTTAACAGGTTCTGGGAGCACAGTATTTACCATTACAGGGTACTATTTTACACCCTTGTTTTAAAGAATCTCCTTAGGAGATTTTAGCATTGTGTTCAGAAGAACCTAATTACAATAACACGGACCACTGATTAAAGGTACTCAATAATGACAGACTGATTACACTTCCTTATTGTTTGTTGGTGTACTCTGCTAGTGGGAATCGTGGTTTACTTGGGACACTGTTTGTATCTTGAACACCATCCTTAGTTATATGGCCTATTCGCGAATAGCCTTATTATTTGATTGAGTGTTAATTCCTTGCGTCCTAGTAAATCTCCTATTATTAATAACAGAAATAACCCTTGTTGTTGTGTTACATTGAAAATAACAACCTAACCATGTATGGGAGTTGGAGATGGTTGCTAGGGATGTCCCTGGTCACGATCATCACCGTTACCGTTATTTTTGTTTTGACTGATTCCATTGACCACCCAGACTCCATTCCCCCGCCAGAGGAGTCCGTAACTAGGGTCAAACGGGCCAAATATGAGGTAAAAGTTACCAAAATGCCTCCTAAACAAACCTTCACTTTCCAAGCAGGTAGTGATGGAATAATACAAATCGACCTGTGCAAAATTGCCCCCTGCAGAAACCTCGACAGGATATTCCTACCTAGCCAAATACGTCTGCTTAGCCCCTGCGGTATGTAACAGAAGCGTCACAGATAGGGTCAAAGGCGATCCTTACACTTACAGAGGCAGTGCATTTGCCAAAGGCGACCCCTATCTGTCCGTCACATACACCTACGGTTGTGCCTGCGAGTCCTGGTCCGGTGTCCTAGCAAATTCGGGTCCTGATGACTGGGGATACACGCCATCTTACCGATCAGCGGCAATTGTTAGATCCCTCAAATATAGAATGAAGTGGTCAGGAGAAACCCAGACGTCCCGTGCTCCGCCAGGTTTTGTAATCCGGTGCTCATAACGCTAAAGAAGGTCGTGCTCTCCGACGCTGGACTTTATGTCCTCGCGGTACATGCAGGAAGGGTTCGCCACAAGGCCTCTTCGAAATTAAAGTTATACCAAAGAGAGAGCAAAACCGTCGTCAGGGAGCATCTAAGGTTAAATACTTGTCTAAAGTCACATGTACGGATAAATGTACGGGGGATTATAGCCAACTTCAACCTCTAGACATCATCCAAATGGCCACAGGATACATAGATGACAATTTATGGCTAAAATGGGTTGTCCGAACAGCCCAAGAACAAATGGCAGGGGATTGCCTAGCCTGTGCTACAGCCCGCCCGCAATTAGTCACTGACCCTGCGCCCCTATTTTCCACAGATACCTGGGGTTACAACTGTATGTTACAACTGACCAAGATGGCTAGTCCTCCTAACTGCACCACCCTGGCCAAGGTTTTCCCTCCAATTGACAATGGTACTAGGACAGGCCCATTCACGCCTAACAGAGGCGCCGGTGGGTACACATGTTTCACCATGGTCCAAAAATCTCCGCGTTTTGACCTAGGAAATATCTCTGCGGATTGGTGTAACCACACCGTGTCTGGTACTAGTATAGGACATTGGGCCAGGGGTGGTCTCTACTATTATTGTGGGGGCCACCGCCTGTTCACCCGTATCCCCGAACTATCTGTGGGGTTGTGTGCTATGGTGCGCCTCCATGCACCCCTAATGTTACGAGGCGAAAAACTGGTGCACACGGACCCTAAAGCCTCCCTCAACATCAACCTAGTCACTCGACGTAGGGGACACGTGTTGTCCAAGCGCTACGCCCCAGGCCCCTTTGATTTATCTGCCAACTCTCCCACTTACATGGACTCCATAGGGGTGCCACGGGGTGTTCCCAATGAGTATAAACTCGCTGATCAAGTTGCCTCAGGTTTTGAGAACATTCCTTTCCTCGCAGCTATCTTCCCTATCACCCCTAACAAGAATGTAGACAGGATCAACTATGTACATTACAATGTGCTCCGTTTAGCTAATCTCACTAGGGACGCTGTAGAAGGACTCGCTGAACAGCTGGGGCCGACTTCCCTTATGGCAGTTCAGAATAGAATGGCCCTTGACATGCTGTTAGCTGAGAAAGGAGGTGTGTGTTCAATGTTTGGTGATATGTGTTGTACTTTCATTCCAAACAATACGGCTCCGGACGGTTCCGTCACAAAGGCTTTAGAAGGCCTTCGCACACTATCCATAACTATGCATGAACAATCAGGGATACACAACCCCTTGGAGGAATGGTTTACAAACATGTTTGGTCCATGGAAAGGTTTAATAATGTCTCTTTTGATTTCTATAGCTACTTTTATTGCCATTTTAGTAACATGTGGTTGTTGTTGTGTGCCTTGTATCCGCTCATTGTGTGTTAGATTCATCAGTTCCACCATTGAAGGAAAAGCTGTCCCTCCGTACCAAATGCCCTTGTTGGCTTATGCATCGGAAGGAGAGGACAGCATGATGACTCAGCAGACAAGGACGCAGTTTTAATATACTTTGGTCTCCCTCCACTGTCATAAGAGGTTGTTATGGTGGGCAGTTCCCGAAGGTTTAAAGTACTCTAAATCCCAGCTTCTGATGGATTTATATAATGTTGGGGGACAGACGCAGTAGAAAAGAATGACAGTGGTTATGTGTCGAATGCTTTGTGTGAATTGATCTCTTGAGGTGAGATCAAAAGGGGGATTAAAGTAACCTGTAACCTGTTTCAATAATTATAACTTTGTCTGTGTAAAATGTATACTTATGAAACTAGACCAAATGTTCTTATTTTGTTTTGTTTGATGTGGTCAATTGTGTGTGCGTTGACTTAGGAATGTAGAGGATCCAGTCGCCCCCCCGGGTTTTTAATGGGCCGGATAGGAGCATGGGGGGTTGCAGGAGAAAGGTAATAAAACTGACACCATTGAGTCTATGCAGAGATTGTACTGAGAGAAAGATTGGGATGCGGAGTGGTACGCCCAGGTGCTGAGGATAAACGAAGATAAGGATTGGTACCTCACCCCCGTTCAACCCAGAATTGTTTATTTTATGGCGGCCATAAAATATGACCTGGGACTGATCGGCGGCGCAGGAGATCCAAACTTCCCTCGTCAATGGCTGACTCACTCTGATTCGCCCAGGAGTGAGTCCACCAATGGATGAACACCTAGGGAGGAGCAACCGACACCACTCCTCCCACACAACTCCTCTCCATTTGTGAGCATAAATATTGTGAATTCTGTACACTCGGGCGCCTCTGTTCTGTCTGACTGTCTGATACGTACATCGCACGGTAGTAAGAACCAAGGCCCGAAGTACTTCGTTATATTGTACTGTTGTTTTTACCATTAAATCAGCTTATTGTTAAACCTCATATCTCTGTGTCTGAGCCCTTCCTTTTTATAGCAGACCACTCATTAGACGAACGGCGCGGAGCGGGCTCGAACCTTCAACCACTGAAGGGTGCTTCGATCCAACATACGGTATACCGTAGCCGCCAGTAACCGGTATTTCGGTAATACCGGGTACAGGTATGCACCCTACCTACGACTTACCTTTACCCTGAACCTTGGAACTAAAGATAGCAATAACATATGTCGGACATTCTCGTGAATTGGTTGCAAACTGCCTTCTTGCCAGCGCTGCACCTGACGCCTTGTTGTTACGTAGAGGTGAGGCGCAGGAGGCGCAGGAGGAAAGCGGCGCTCTAGGCAAAAGGGGGCAAGAGCCCGGAGCTGTGCAGTGAAACTGCTAGCCGCCTATGGACAGCAACTCGGTGTCCAGTGCGGACTACTGAGCCGGGAGGAGATGTATGGATGTAGGCCTAAGCCCTACCTACGGGAGGGGCTGTGATGGTTGAAGCCAGAGATGGGGTGAAGCTTCGCATGCGAGGATGTAAGGGCCCGTTCAGCGTGAAGGCCGGAAGCGCCGGCATTTTGAGCGGCCCTGATGCCGGTAATGCCCTCTCGAGAGACTGAAGGCGTGCGTCACTTGTTTGCATGAAGTGCCAGGGATGCAGGGTGTTGATCGAGCTATTACCCGGGGGCGGTTGTTTCCCGTATGGTGAGCGTTGGAGCGAGCCGGGGAGGTTTTCCATTAAGCCAGAGCAGCTTCCGTGGGGCCCGGCGTCCTTGTCCTTTTTCCTCCCATGTCCGGGTCTGCGGGGTTGCCGGCTGGAGCCGCTGACTCGAGCTGGGGAACGCCGCCTGTAGCTTGATCCGCGAGCTTGTGGAGCTGGTGAAGAGATAGGCCTGGAGCTGGAGTAATGCCCTGCTGCTGCAGTTGGGAAAGGAGGAGATCTGCCTCTGCTGCAGGTGAGCTGCTGCAGGATACCGAGCGGCAGCTTAAGGAAGTCGATGCGATCTCAGGCAGCGTGTCGGGCCCGGATCAAAATCCTGCTGAAAGCTGGTCGTGGTCTGAATACTCTGAATCGTACATCTTGAGAATCATTTACCATGAAGTAAGAGGTTAGTTTGACGATTGCCGTCTGTGTGTTGCGTCGAGTCACCTGAAATGACAGCTGTCAGAGGGGGAAGAGCAGATTTAAAAGGTTTAGCGGAGCGCTATGCGTAACAAAGTAACGCGTTACTGTAACGCCGTTATTTTTGGCAGTAACTAGTACTCTAACGCATTATTTTTTAAATTCAGTAACTCAGTTACCGTTACTACATGGTGCGTTACTCCGTTATTTTTTTTATATAGTCTCGGCTCCCAGACGTTGGTGAGCGGCGCCAACAGCGAGGCCAGCAGAGATGAGAACTGTACTTAAGTACAGTACTTGAGTAAATGTACTTAGATACTTCCTGTGTCACATGCGGAGACGCGCTGTGGGCGTGTTTGTGTTTACTAACAAGACTATCATGGCGGCGGCGGAGCTCAAGTCGAGTTTCTCCGCCTGGAGATATTCTCACTATTTCACTTTTGTTGAGCACAAAGAAAAGAACGTTTTAGTTAAATGTAAGTTGTGTCTTGGCGGGTCAAAGATCCTATCTACTGCCCAAAACAGCAATTCAAATCTGTTGAAACTTCTGCAGAAACAACATGCTGGGACGAAGCTAGTAGCTAAGACTTAATAGATTGTATTATTCTCCAATGCAATAACAGTACTGAAATGAAGGCTATAAGGGCATTAATGGGAGCCCTTTTTTTAAGTAACTAAAAAGTTACTGTTCACAGTAACGCATTACTTTTTGGTGTAAGTAATCAGTAAAGTAACTGAGTTAATTTTGAAATAAAGTAATTAGTAATGGTAACTAGTTACTGGTTTTCAGTAACTAGCACAACACTGGTTAAGCTGGGGAGTGACGCCCCCGATCACTGATTGAGAGGAGAGAGAGTAGTAACATAGACATAGGAAATGAATGAGAAAAGACGGTCTTCCTGGTTGAACTTGCGCTGAGCTTCATTTAGCACATTTTAACATTATTATATGCTTACCTTTAACCTTTGTGTGCTGTTTGGGTCTGTGGGACCCGTTTTCAGTGTTTACTAAAAGAAAATGTAGTTTATTTATATAGCACCTTTCAACACAAGGCAATTCAAAGTGCTTTACAAAAATGAAAGACATCAAGATCATTAAGAAACATATTATAAAATGATATCTAGAAACATTCATTTAAAAGCAATGATATAAAATGACATTTAAAAACACTCATTTAAAAGCAAAGATAAAAAGCAAAGATAATAAAAGTTACAGTGCAGTGTAAGATATGAATATATCAATTAATAGCAGCGGCAAAAAGAAAAGTCTTCAGCCTGTATGCAATTTAATTATTTTAACCTGCTTTATTTGGAGGTGGACCTCACATCCTCTAGGGGGGTCCAGGGGCATGCTCACCCGGAAGATTTTTTTTTAAATGTTGAAGTTAAATGCATCAATCTGGTGCACTTAGAGCACAAAATGAATGTATGGATACAGCTCTCAACACTCATATGAAAGGGAGCTGTATACTTTTCAATAATCCAAACATCTTTAGAATATGATCACAACCAATAACAAATCATTTAAACTGGTTTATTCTTATCTTATGTTACCTAGTTAGCATTCTTTCTTTTTCTTTATGCATATTTTACTAATCACTCCACCTTTAAACTGTATTTTTTTTACTGTTCTATAGTAGGCTACACATTGGAATGATTTCTTACTTTAGGGTTAGGGTTAGCTCTCTCGCTCTCTCTCTGTCTCGCTCGCTCGCAGAGGCTGTGTGCTCCTCCGTGTCGATGAAAATAAAAATAAACATATTTGTAAAGTGGGGGGGACACAAACGGGACATGTCCCCCCTGTCCCCAGTGGAAATTAGGCCATGCGTGTGTGTGCGTCAAGTGCAATAAATATATAGTAAAACTCTGCCCTGTTGTATAGGCTGGCATGACTAGGCAGGACTAGGCTGTGTTCAATGGGGCTGATGTGTTGTGTAGATTCTGCCTGAGGAAAATCACGGTCAAACTCAGGGACGCGGGAAGGGGGGATGTTGAGGGGGCTGCAGCACCCCCATCTGTTGGTTGAGAGTTGTAACTGCAACACCAAAAAGTTCACTAAACAAATCAATAAAAAAGTTTTATTTTGAGTTAGCGTTTTAGTGTAAGCAGTCTATAAAACATGGTTGTTTTTTAAATGGTTGATATATAGAAAATGTCATTAATAAGTAGCAGACTACTATTACTGCTGGTCAATTCAACCTCCTCAACCGTGATTTTTCGCGCGCAACGTTTTTTGTTATGATATTTTCTGTGTACTACACAGTAAATATCATAACAAATAACGTTGGGCGTGAAAAATCACGTTTTTTTTGCAAATCAATCAAAAATAACACATTTTTCTTGCAAAACCTGCACATTGGAAAAGTTTAAAACATCTGCCAAATGTTGTAAATGAAAACAAATCAACTTGATGAGGTCTAGGAAGGATCATGTTTTTGATGATTGTCTGATGGGAATCCACCTTCACTTTAAATATACTGCTTGGAAACCAGGTTTCAGGGAAAGTATG
Organism: Dissostichus eleginoides; assembly: GCA_031216635.1. Lineage (NCBI taxonomy): Eukaryota > Metazoa > Chordata > Actinopteri > Perciformes > Nototheniidae > Dissostichus > Dissostichus eleginoides. The sequence continues at coordinate 8,628,735 of CM062268.1, read as the reverse complement.
GAGGTAACCAGCGCTGAGGTTGTTTTAGGACATGACTGGTGGTCTGGTCTTAGTGCAACTGTCCCTTTCTTGAATGGAACATTTTTTACAGCATAATGTCCAAATTTCAACTCTGTGGTATTATGCATGCTGGCAAGGCTTACTAGGACACTTCAATGCAACAGAGAAATATAGAATTAGGTTTGAATTTATGTGAGCTCAAGAAGCATAAAGCCTAGCCTGTAATACAGTTCAGTGCTGCCACAGTGTGCAGATTTAGAGAATAGAGGGGAGCATCAGGAAATCAAAATGTATTAGATCGCTGAGGATTGGAAGAACCTGTGTTTTAAAGTAAAAAGTTTAGTATCAGCTGCAAAAACAAAGCCAAATAAAATGTCTTGAAATGTTGATATTGGATCTAAAATTAAGAATTTATGAGGTTGTTTTTTTTCAGAATGGCCAGGCACTATGATCACCTAACTTCCTTTTATTTTACATTACATGTCACTTGTTAGACGCTTTTACCCAAAGCGACTTGCATACATTCAGTACTGTGGGCATTCCCCACAGGAGCGAATTGGGGTGAAGTGTCTTGCCAGGGACACAATGACATGCTGACTGCAGTGGGGATTGCACCAGTGCTCCCCTGATCAACGCACTATCCCACTGAGCCACAGCCTCCCTATTTTAATTCAAAACAATTTCATATGCCATAAAAATGCCTCATAAGCAAATGTTCAGAAAGTTTTAACTTCTGTTTTCTTTAATTGTTCTGGCTTTGCAGTTTTGGTTCAGTCTAACTACAGCAGGCAGCTTACACAGCAAACTCCCTGTATGTGATGGGCAGGCCCGGACTGGCCATCGGGAGGACCGGGAGGTTTCCCGATGGCCTGGCCTGTTAAGTGGCCTGATGGCCTGGTGATTTTTTCTTTTTTTGTTATGTATGAACGCAACGCTCCGCAAATGTGGGTCTGCCTCACACAGGGTAACTGTCTGTCTACATGATGTGGCGTGCTGACATGGCCACTTCCATACCGAGCATAAATCAAAGCCCTCGATTGGTATGTGTGTCATTCAAGCTCGGGAGGGTGTGTGTATGTGTGGCACAAGCGAGCGAGAGAGAGAGAGAGAGAGAGAGCGCGCGCACCGGTTACTTGTATTTTTGTTGTTAGCATCTGGTGCTAGCTAGATGCTAGCTGCTCTAACAGATATAAGGAGCTGTTCAACAACAAGGTGGAGGAGAGTCCTCTCCTGTCAGACTGAGAGGCTCAGGTGAGGTTAAGGACTCTCTGGGTGTTTAGATAGTAAACTTAGTCTAAGTTATCTCAGTGGGTCTCAAACGGTTTGGTCACCATTTATGTAAACACATATTTCCATTTGAGGGGGGAGTGATTAGTAAAATATGCATGAATACAAAGAAAAACATTTAAATAGCTGAAAAAAGGTAAGATACACTTTTAAAACTTGTTGAGAGCTAAAACTAGCCTTCGCTGCTGCCTCAAAGAGGAGCAGGGGGAGAGGAGGGAGAGGAGGGAGAGGAGGGAGAGGAGGGAGACGCTGATTCAGGAGCCCAGACACACTCACAATTATAAATGAACCAAAGATAAATAAAATAAACAAGTTTCAATTTTTTTTAATATTGGATATGGTATGTTATTGGTTATGGCCATGTTCTTATGATTTCATGATTATTTAAATGTATACAGTTCTGTTTCATATGGGTGTTTCCATAGATCTAGTCTCAATATTTTCCCCTCAAAGTGCACCAGATTGATGTATTTCACTCCAAAATTACAAAAATAATCTTAACGGGTGGGGGGGGGGCGGATGGCCCCGGACCCCCTAGAGCATCGGTTTTCAAAGTGTGAGGCGCGCCTCCCCTGGGGGGCGCCAGAGAGCTTCAGGGGAGGCGCAGCGTGAGAAAAAATAATGAGAAACAGTGAAATCTAGCTAGTTAACTTCAGCTAACTTTATGCGAGCGGCAACATGGATCGATTTTTATTGAAGTTACCTAAAGTGAGAGAGGAGACAGCGTCTGGCAGAAAACGGAGGAAGTATAACCACGATTATTTGAAGCTAGGATTTTCATGGACCGGTACTGGCAGGGGCGGACTGGCCATCTGTGTGTTCTGGAGAATCACAGAACGGCCGGCTCGGTTCGCTGACGGCCAGCACCGCCCTTTATTTTATTGTTAATAATACTTACTTTGATCAAAAGCAAGTACCGGTCAAGGCTGCAGCCAGAGGATGATCTGCGTTTATTCCTGTCTACATTGCATCCCCGCATCATCCGCCTGTACGCATCAAAGACGCAGACTCATTGTTCCCACTAAAGTAGGGGTGAGTGTAATAAGGAGGCAAAGTTGACGTTCAGTGTGTTGCCGGGAGCATATAAGGATTTATCCACGATGTTGAAAATGTAAAAAAAATAAAAAGGTTTAAAACATAAAGATAAAAAAAGTTGTTTAATGTTTTACGGAGGTGACGCTACTCAGCCAATCAAATCGGTGCAGTCAGTGAGTCAGCACGATAGATTCAAACACACACAAAACATAGCATTTAATGACATTTTCTCTTACTGGACCTCTTTGAAATGCAATTGAATACCCCTGCATTATAGCAACAACAACAACAATAATAATAATAATAGCAATAATAATTGGGAGGGGGGGCGCGGCTGTTCTTATGTTCTCTGAGGGGAGGCTCACCTTCCCACACTTTGAAAACCCCTGCCCTAGAGGATTTGAGGTCCACCCCCACTCAAAATATGTTCACATGGATAGGTTCCCAAATACATTTGCACATTAAAAAAAATAGTAACCCCTGTCCATGTTTATTATTAGAAATAGTAGATAGTAGTTTATAGGGCTATCACTATGGGCACCAACACTGTAAATATTCACAAATAAATCCAGCAAAATCGGACAAAAAAAACTGGTATTGGCCTGGCTGGGTGTTTAATTCCCAGCCTGACTTATTGTCCCAGTCCGGCCCTGGTGATGGGTACAGAAAGTACCATAAGTCTAGACCAAAAACAAAGCAAAGAGTGTGAAGAGTGAATATTGCAGGTTGCTAGGTGTTACTGCAGGCAACAACTTGCTAATATGAAAGCCATATCAACTTGGTAATGTAACCCTGAAATGATATGGAAGGGCTATTATTAATTCACTGTTAATGTGATGTAGAGACACATAGTTAGTTCAAACTATTATTTTTATCTCCATGGACATTGTTTCTTTTCAAATGCAGCACCCTGGAATACAGTGTCAATGTCATGTAATGTCTGACTCCAGTATTTAAACAAAAATGTTGTTTTTAGGCTTTAGTCGCCTTTATATCTGACTTCTTTATTTGTATATTTCTGGGAAACTCTGTTATGTTGCAATTATTGCAGATAGAGTGAAAATGCTACCTACCATTGTGGGATTATATTTCCAGTAAACGCATTAGTACTTCCTCTAATAAATGACAAAACAAAACATCTTAACCATATATGCTAAAATATGAGATCTTTCTGTAGACAATAGATTGGTGCAGGGATGACGTATTTACCCGGAAGTAAGCTGCGCACGGGTTCCCTCGACAAAAAAGCAATGGGATTTTTCCTTAGGATTTTGGAAAATAGCTCAAAATAATGTCAGTGGAAAACGAACATGTTTGATAAATGCACGTTTTGTTCAGCCGGATAATCTCCACATGTCTACACTACTTTTATAATTTCCGAATCATAAATCTAATCGCCAGAAGCTAAATGCTAACGTTATGCTATAAACGAACTACAGCCGAGTACAGCAGGGTCGCACGACTTCAACGTCACGCCAACTTAAGATCCATATTCAAAAATACAGATTCAAAATTGTACAAGTTGAAGCGTTTGTTTTAACAGTGTGCAAGAGCGCAGGTACTTGCTTTCAAGCAGAACAGGGGCAAACATACTTAGCGGGAGTGTTTACGTGTTCGGCGTAATGACGTACAACGACCTCGACAACTTCTGTAGTTCTTTTTCAGCCACTTGTTAACAACCATCGTTTTTCAGACACGTAAACTCTTTAAAAATCACCAGTGGGGTCACTGCTGATGTATTTAATGTCGTAGAACAAAACGTGATCCGTCTCTTACATTTGTGTCAACCACAGACCTTATTTCGAGCTATTTTCCAAATCCTTATGGAGAAATCCCATTGACTCTGAGACGAGGGAAAATGCTAACTCACTTCCGGGTTTTAGGTCTCCTCACTGCACCACTCTATACGTGAGCCATGTCTAGGAATGTGCATCACTTTTAAGTGTTCCTACAAAATATTAGTTTTTGAAAGTTGCAACGTTTCTGTATTTGGTTTTCTTTTGTCACCTTGCAGCATTTTTCTCTAAATGCTTGGCATTTGTTTCATATGAGTTCACTTGAGTTTTCCATTTGCATGCGTTTCTTTCAACCTAGTCTCACCAAAATACGTGAAATGAACACGACTCCTTAACAACGCATTACGTGGTGGAGACACGAAATCTGCTAAATGACGTATCGGCACCACGGAAACAACCCCAATGTAAAGTGAATGAGGATCCTTTTTCGTGGTGGACACACATTTCTGCAACGTCCCGCAGTGAGCTTAATGTTGTTTTCTACTCTATAAAACCTTTTTAAAATGTACTTTATTATGGAGGTTATTCCCTACCTTTATTCAAGAGCGTGTTCTTTCAATTTGAGAGCATAATTTATTGATTTCACGTTCAGATTTTGTATTTCTTTCAGTCAAACCCTGTCCTTGCGCTTAGATTTGCTCTGCTTCTGCTCAAACTGTACGCTTGCACTCAGATATATTGCTGCTTGCACACATTTCCTGTTTTCCAGTTTAAAACCTTCTCCTCGCACTCAGGCTGCTTCTGTGCGCTGACTGCGCTCGTCAAATGTCTGCTCTCAGATTTCTGCTCTGCGCTTGGATTTTTTCTGTGCAAAAATAATTTCAAAGTCCCTCAACCAATAGGAGGCCAGGTGAAATGTCGTCTTGCTGGCGCGTTCGCTTTACTTATTAGAGCATCCCGTAAGGGCGGTTACTCTTTAACCAGGTTTATGAACTCCCTCCACGGCTTTATTAAATGTAGCCTACTTCACTTGCTTTATTTACGACTTTTTATTTAATGGTACTGTTAACGTTAACTTTACTTCCTGCAAATTAATTTGGTAGTCATATTTGCGGCACATCTATGATAATAACTGGCTTTCAAGTATTGTACATTACGTGAACACTGTTGCTAGGCAACTGACAACAAAATGTGTCGCCTCCTGACTGTCATCCTTTTTTCTTCAGCGAGCAAGCAACAACTGAAGCAGAGAAAAGTGAAACGTTTGAAAGAAGAAGAAAGAGTTATCATACCTTCATGGTCGCCACTTCTAGAGACTAATGTACCTGTGTTCACAGATTTAGCTATAGTGTTATAGCAGAAAAGTTTAATCCAGAGTATTTTCTATATTCATTTAAAGATTCCATAAATGAATGTGTATGCCTTAAACCTGTTTAGATGAAATGTGTGTGTGCTCATTGCAGTGCCTGTAGGCTGTATGATTGTTGCTACTGTTAGGCTGCTTGGGTAGTAGGGGATGTAACTTCTCATTATTGTTTGATTGTTGTACAACGAAATAATAATTGATCAACTATACCTGATAGGTGCATCATATAGTGAAACATCTGTTATGGGAATTATGAGATCAAATGTATTAACATTTAGGATTCTTGATATAACGCACACACATTTTATCATGTAGCCTACCACACAAATGTCACATGTTTTTCTCTCTGAAAGCTATACTTGTATATGTTTAAACATCATCATCCCATGACATCTTTAGGAGTAGTTAACTAACAAAGGTTGACTGTTCTTATAGCCTAAAGCCTTCTCTGAACTTCCTCTAAACTCGAAGACAGCTGACCTAATTAGAAGGACCATTGTCTCTCACTCTGTTAGTCATGTGAATCAATAAGGTGTTATCTTTTATCTGCTGTTCTGTTTAGTGTGTGAGTTTTTGAATATATGGTGCAAGGGGGTCTCAGCTGACCTAATCAAATGTTATCTTGAGAGACTGTTTCACTCAGAACAGGACGTGCTCTTAGTTCATACTTGCACACACACACTGTAAAGAGAGGGGACGGACTACAACAAATCAACACCAGTGACTCACTGCTTGGGGGTCGTCCAGGATGTATAAATACTGTAACATTTCAATACTGTAGCACTCACTTCTGACTGACTGTCCGGATAACTTGTATCCCACGGTGGTAGAATTGAGTCCAGAGTACTCTGTTTTATTGGACTGTCTGTTTTGCTAATAAACTAGTTGATTTAACATAGCCTTTTATTTTGTAGTTTTCTTTTGTGTTGCTTTCAACGACCTCTTCTTCTCATCAACAAACGCGCTGAAGTAGGGCCGGCCCTCTTGACGGCCGCCTGAGGGTGCCACTACAACAAGACCCGGGCCTGTCCTTCGTGCCCTGGCTTAATAGCGGGCGCCAATCCCCACCACCTCTGCTTCGAGTGTTTGGGGGACCAGGATATGGCCGAGGCGGTGCCATTCACGTTCGCCATTCCAGCGGGGCGGATGGCTCCATTTTCCGTTGTCGGGCACTTCCGGGTCCGGCGTCCATGGAAGTCCACCGCCCAGGGCTGTACTTCCCCCTAAGTGATGACCATGGCGGCGGAGCGCCCATCTGCTCCCAGCAGGCAGCAGGCTGGGCAGAGATTCTCTGCCCCGCTGCCGCGTGACAGGGCGGCTGCAAATAAACACGGGTGTGTTGGGCATCTCGCTCATTGCTAAGAGCCGCAAGATGCCCCCACCTCACCAGATCAGAGCGATTATTTGGCCGCAGCATCGGCCGAATTAGTAGCTTGGTCTACGGTGTGGCCGCCGCTGCTTGCCGTGTGATGTCCCTGGGGGATCACGCCGCATGGCACTTTCCAAAAAGACTGTGTTGATCTCCTGGGAGCCCCCGTGTTTACGGAAGGGCTCTTTGGATCGATTTCCTTGGTCACGTGGGTGAGGAGTAGTCGCAGATTGGCGTATGCTGCTTCTTGCTCATCCTCAGAGGAAAGAACACTGTCCCAAACTCCCCGCCCATGTATGTATAATAAGAACTGGATACAGCGTGGGAGGCGGGGTCTCGTTCTTTCCTATGAGAGCTGCTCATTGGCGCATGAGGACAAAATGGCCCAACTTTTGAGAGAGCGAAACGTAACAGATTACCCGTCATGCCTGGCTGTCAGAGCAGAAGTACCCGTATGTGCGCTCATAGAGCATGCGCAGTTGAGTTGCCCCTTAAGCCCCGCACCCGAGCTCCCACTCTCAGATGAGCGTTCATAATGCAGAGGAAAATAACTCTCATAATAACGTTATTAGCACATTTTACAACTTGAGGACCGAATGTTTTTAATAAGGGCTATAACATAGTTCATACTGGGTAGTTTATTTAGTTTAAAAAAAATTATCCAACGATTTACAGACCACTCTTTCCCAATGTAAGTCAATGGGAAAAAGTGTTTCCGGGCCCAGCAACCCATACGGAAGTGTAGTACCGCCGTTTGGCCACAACGAATATTTTCCTCAGAGTCCGGCGCACTTCCTGGGGGCTTGTACCCGCCCCGCTGTAAACTCCAGTAAAGGAGCCAGCAGGTGAGCGCGTGCACGTGAGTGGAATAAACTAGGGGTCGACCGATTATCGGCCTGGCCGATTATCGAGGCCGATATTCCGCATTTTACAGATTACAGAAGATTTTCCAGGCTGCAGCCAGCCAGAGAGGCGGGACCTTCTCAGATTACAGGCAGGTGCGAAGAACGCAGACACAGACAGAGGCATGCAGCAGGAGTGAGCGGTGTTTCGAAGGTAAATCAGTTGAAAGCCCAAGTTCAAGAAACATCACAATCCCCTATGCTGAAGTTGCAAAAACACCACGATCTTATGATCCAATTCTATCAGTTTCCCAGTTACAAAGGGACCGGGGGAGGGGGGCGTCTCGCAGCGGAGAAACTGTGACGCGCTGGGACGACTGGGACTGTGACGGCTGCTAGTGGAGCCTCGCAGCAACTCTGCTTTCTGCACCACAATCTGGTGCTGCTGAATTAGGACTACTAAATGAGTGAGACTCAAATATCAGAAGTTCAGAACAAGTTTTAGTAGTTTTTATTTTATTTTTACTTCCTTTACTTTACTCAGGGTCACAGAGAGGAAACCAGTTTTAAGATGTTGAAAAGTTCATTAAACATAAAAAGGCATTTCAAAGAAGTTGTGTTATTCTACATTTTGAAACCAAGATTTTCAGATTTTACTGCAAATGTATATCGGTTCCAAATATCGGTTATCGGTCTCCTTGATTACTAATAATCGGTATCGGTATCGGCCTTGAAAAAGCCATATCGGTCGACCCCTAGAATAAACCGCAGAAAGTGCGGTCAAAACACTGTGCGGGTTCAAGAGACGCTATTGCCGGCGTGCTGTTGTCAGAAAACAAACCTTGCCTGGTATAATAGCTCCGATTAGTGCGTTTTCACAATTGAATGTGAAACACAGCGTTAATACGTGGGCGCACGGCCCCCGGGAGTGGCCGCCGTGCGTTCAGGGACCTCCGCAGAAGAACGGTAGGGGTAAGTATTGTAACACTAGTTCTAGAGTGATGTGTGTGTGGAAAATGCATTCAGTAAAAACGATTGCATGTATCCCAGAGTAAGAGTCATCTCTCTCCACAACTCCACATTTCCCCATAATGTCCGTTCCAAGGAGACGGCATTATGACACAGGCTCTTCCTCGCTCCTCGGTATCACTGGAAGTTGATTTGTCTGCGCCATCTTGAGTAGCGTCCCATGGCGCTTATTTCTGTCAGAGGTCCAAGGATCGAGGAGCGATAATGGAGTAGCGATAATGGAGGAACTACCAGACCATCCTCCAGTGAAATCCTCAGATACTCGCCCCGCCCCCTTACTGTGTATCGCTCACTGATTGGACGATGCAGCGCATGCACTGATCTGATGCTTCTTGACATGAGAGCAGTTTCCCAGCGGAGTGAAGAAAATACATGAAACTCACGAGAGTCACTCCTCAGTTTATACTGTGTTTTGTTTCAATTAATGTATCATTTAGTTACAAATATGTGATATATCTGAACAACAAAGTGGTCAAAAATAATTTTATTCATTTATTGGAAACATTTTCATGATCGCTTTTTTCGTTTTACATTTTCATTTATTGTCATTTCCATTCAGTCAGTCATTAAGTAGCTACTATTTAAAATGTTAATTTGCTACATATCCATACAAACAAAGTGTGCAATCCAATGAATGTTAATCTAACTGGGTTTTGATAGATAACATATCTCTTTTTCTTCTCTGAATTATTTTATTTCTATTGTGCACTCTAATCAATATTAATCTAACTATTGTTCGTTTATACATTTTAAGACTGGCGTTTATCTTTTTTGAGAATGAGTTCTTATTTTATTTAATGTATTTGGGTCTACAACAGATGATACAAATGTTTATGTCAGTAAATGTGAACTAACAGAGGCGGGGGTGTTTGTGAAAACAACGGGGACAGAGCTGGCTGCTGTCAGACGAACAGCTGTGCGGCGTCATCACAAACGGACGTCGCTTCAAGTGACGCTCCGGAGGAAAGGACGTCCGATTGCTCTTAAAACTAATTTCCCTGCTTCTCGTGGTTTCCTTGCATCTCTCCATGCTTCCCTGGTGGGAGGGACTAAACGCAGGGAAACGACGCAAGTGAGGGACGCAAGGATTCCATTTAACCGACCTAACCCCTCGATTCCACCGGGTCCGTCAGCGTCGCGTCACGTCTGCGTCACGTCTGCGTCACGTCTGCGTCGCGTCACGTCTGCGTCGCGTCACGTCTGCGTCGCGTCACGGCTGCGCCGCGGTTTTGGTCCGGCGTCATACCCTACCGGGCACGTTTCAGAAGCATTTCAGAAGCGGAGCGTCTTGCCTGCCAGCTCGCAGTTTTTGTTGATTTGGGCATATTTCCTGGACAGGCTACTTTGTACAGACAAAGTTAATAATAATTGTAATATCCCAGTTATAAACGACATGAATCAAAGATGTGTTGCTGTATTTTAATGGTAAAAAAATGCATTCATCATCATAATTATTCTATATATATAATTTACACAGTGCCTGTAAACCGGAGGAGAACGCTGGCATTTCTCCTCCTACTTGGAAGACTACGGAGGGATAGGGTCTGCAAAATTAGTTTATTTTGGGGATGGGCCGGATGCTCTGACCGGTCCACTTCCTGCCCGGCGCCTCTGCAACGCCTCACGTCGCGTCGAAAAATAGACTTGAATCCTATTTTGAGCGGAGCCCAGCGCCGAGACGCTTCTGAGCCATAACGCGGCGCGTCTGGTGGAATAGCACCAATTGACTAGAGTGGCCGCGATCTTTGTGAACGCCGCGGCGCAGCCGTAACGCGGCCGTAATGCGACGCAGACGGACCCGGTGGAATCGAGGGGTGAGATGCAGCCAGAGCCGCGGCCCCACGAGAGCGTGCCGCGGTGCGTTCAAGGACCTCAGTAGAAAATCGGCATCATCGCCGCGCGCATGCGCAGTGTCGACCGAGGTTGTCAGCCTGGGATACCACTGTGTTCAGACACTAGAGGGCCCCATAACACAACCAATAAAGACACAGAGAGCAAACAACAGAGAAGTGACCACATCTCCACTCGCTCTGAGAAGCGAAAGGTGGAAGGTGCTCACAAGCTCTGCTTGGGTTTTCAAGACGATATCATGGGCTACAGACTCCAATTCGCTGTCACCCCCCCTCACTTCTCGGGCATTGTGCATTCACAAGCCCGGGGAGAGTCGGCTCATATTCTAGAGCAGGAGATTCTCTCGCTACTAGAAAAGAAAGCCATATCCATAATACCCTCCGAACAGAGTCAGAGCGGCTTCTATTCCAAATATTTCCTCGTTCCCAAACGGGGAGGGAACGGAATTCGCCCTATCCTAGATTTAAGGGCTCTGAACAAGTATCTCAGGAAATACAAATTCCGAATGCTCACTCACACATCTCTGCTGCGTCTCGTACGTCGGGACGATTGGTTCACATCAATCGACCTGAAAGACGTGTATTTTCACATCCCAGTATATTATCCACACAGGAAATATCTGAGGTTCGCTTTTCAGGGTGTCTGTTACGAGTACAGAGTGCTTCCCTTCGGTCTGTCTCTCAGCCCACGGGTGTTTGTACGATGTACGGAGGCAGCAATAGCCTCGTTAAGGCAACAGGGCATTCGCCTGGCAACCTATTTAGACGACTGGCTCCTTCTTGCACAGTCGGAGCAGGAGGCTATTACGCAGACGAATACCCTCGTGAAACACCTGCTCGACCTGGGTTTCGTAATAAACACAGAAAAGAGCATGTTGTCCCCAGCCCAGACTGTACTCTTCCTGGGCTTACGTCTAAATTCGGTGCCCTTTACAGCCCGCCTGTCAGCAGAGAGAGTGAAAGCCTTCAGGGCTTGCCTCGCTCATTTCCAGCCACGCAAATATGTTCTCTTCAGATCAGTCTGCGGTTACTGGGGCTCATGGCGTCAGCCATCCTGGTGGTACGACTGGGCCGCTTACACATGAGGGAGTTTCAGCGCTGGGTAGCTGCCCTCAGACTGGACCCCGTGCGTCATGGCGCGCGGAGAGTGATGGTCACTGTGGAATGCGTAATGGCACTGCGCCACTGGCTGCACCCGACTTTTCTAGTACGGGGCGCCTATGGGTGCTGTCCTATCGTGGAAAGTGGTCACCACAGCAATGTCTGACGGGCTGGGGGGGTATATACGAAGGTCGACCTGTGAGGGATCTCTGGAGCAGAGATCTCCAACGGTCACACATAAATTATCTGGAGCTTTTAGCGGTGTTTCTCAGCCTGAAACGCTTTCTGCCTTTTCTCAAAGGACATCATGTCCTCGTGAGGACAGACAACACGACCACAATATCGTATATAACCATCAAGGGGGTTTGCGTTCTCTCCAGTTACACATGCTGGCACGCAAACTGATTTTATGGAGCTGCGGACGTCTCCTCTCTCTGAGAGCAACGCACGTACCGGGAGTGATGAACCTCGGGGCAGATCTGCTGTCCAGAGGTGCACCACTATATGCAGACTGGACTCTACATCCAACAATTGTGAGTCAGCTGTGGGTGCGTTACGGCCGGGCCGCGGTAGATCTGTTCGCGTCAAAAGAAAATGCTCAATGTCAGCTGTTCTTTTCGATGCGCGATCTAAACGCACCGTTAGGTGTGGACGCGCTCGCACACGTTTGGCCTCCTGTCCTTCTGTACGCGTTCCCACCCCTGGCTCTAATACCCCCAACTCTGGCCAGAGTGAGAAAACATCACCACACACTGATCCTAATAGCTCCGCACTGGCCTGCAATGTACTGGCTGGCGGAGATATATCAGCTGCTGTGCGGGCAGCCGTGGCAGCTCCCGTTACGCAGGGACATACTATCTCAGGCGGGGGGGACGATTTTCACCCACACCCAGAGCGCTTGGCACTATGGGCCTGGCCCGTGAGTGGTATAATTTGAGTACAGTGGGGCTTCCTCAGAAGGTGATAAACACTATTCAGAGTGCAAGGGCTTCCTCCACCAGGTCTCTCTATGACTGTAAGTGGAGGGTGTTTGAGGAGTGGTGCCTTCAAAAGGGACACATCTCTTTTCAATGTCCTGTCGGTGTGATTCTATCATTTCTACAGGACCTGATTGATAAACACAGAGCTTTCTCTACGATTAAAGTGTACCTGGCTGCTATTGCCGCATGCCATGTGGGCTTTGAGGGAAAGACGGCTAGCCAACATCCCTTGGTCTGCCGTTTTATGAAAGGGGCTCGCAGGCTCCTCCCTGTTTCCAGGTCACTGGTGCCCTTATGGGACTTGGCAGTGGTTTTAGATGTTACTCTGAGAACTGGGGTTACGTTAGTAACCTATAGTTTTCTCCCTGTAGGAGACAGATCAGACGTTAGTGAAACATCTGAACTTGCTTCATCCGAGCCTGTTACAGATTCATCAACTTCAGAGGCTGTCCTTGTGAGGGTAAATGAAGAGTCCAAATCTCAGAGTGGTGGGGTGTCTCCTAGTGCAGCCGGTGGGAGTCTTGATGTTGAATGTGACATGAACTCATCTGTGCCTGATGGTGAAAGTCAGAGCCCGTTGACTGGACCGAACTCTGTGGATTCTGAAAGGAGAACCATAGCGTGGATCACAGAACTGTCCACAACCAAGTCCATCAGAAGTTGATGTTTCTGACCTGCAGAGTACGTCCTCTAACCCCCGAGGCATCTCGGTTTTGCCGGATGACGCTGTATCCTGTGTTTCTGGGCTTGTGACTGCTGTAGACTCTCGATCACAAGTGGGACTGTCGGACTCTGACACCGTGACTCGGGGTACTGACTCAGATGTGTTAAATTCACAAGCCCGGTCTGCCCTTTCCACTCTGCAGACTCAGGTTAGAACACGACTTGGCCGGCTGGTAAAGTAACCTGTATATCCTATATAACCTGTTTTAATAATTATAACTTTGTCTGAGTAAAATGTATACTTATGAAACTAGACCAAGTGTTCTTATTTTCCTTTGTTTGCTGTGGTCAATTGTGTGTGCGTTGACTTAGGAATGTAGAGGATCCAGTCGGCCCCCCCGGGGTTTTAATGGCCCGGATAGGAGCATGGGGGGGGTTGTAGGAGAAAGGTAATAAAACTGACACCATTGAGTCTATGCAGAGATTGTTCTGAGAGAAAGATTGGGATGCAGAGTGGTACGGCCAGGTGCTGAGGATAAACGAAGATAAGGATTGGTACCTCACCCCCGTGCGACCCAGAATTGTTTATTTTATGGCTGCCATAAAAGATGACCTGGGACTGATCGGCGGCGCAAGAGATCCAAAGTTCCCACACTTATGGCTGACTCACTCTGATTCGCTGTTTAGACCTCGTCAATGGCTGACTCACTCTGATTCACTGCCTAGGGCTCGCCCAGGAGTGAGTCCACCAATGGATGAACACCTAGGGAGGAGCAACCGACACAACTCCTCCCATACAACTCCTCTCCGTTTGTGGGAATAAATATTGTGAATTCTGTACACTCGCGGCCTTTGTTCTGTCTGACTGTCTGATACGTACATCGCACGGTGGAAGAGCTGAGGCCCGGAGTACTTCGTTATATAAGTACTCGTTATATTGTACTGTTTTTCTACCATTAAATCAGGTTATTGTTTAATCTCATATCTCTGTCTGAGCCGTTCCTTTTTACAGCAGACCACTCATCAAACGAACAGCGCGGAGCGGGCTCGAACCTTCAACAACTGAAGGGTGCTTAAACCCAACAATTTGGTGACCGACCGACGTGATGAGTAGGGTCTCATAGAAGGCACACCGGCAGCCAGCGGACGAACGGTCCAGGGATGACACCTCGAATACCTCTGACAACTAAACCAGGGCGCCCCACAACGAAAGGTGAGCAGATACCTGTTATTATCAAAATCTGTGATTGGCTATACTACAAAATTTTAGAGTTGTCAGCGGCATTTTCAGTGTTTTAGTCTTACGGTAGAAAGAACAGTACTACAGAATAACACTTTCCAGTCTCAAAGAGGAGCTGTAGTTGTGTTATATGTGGGGTATTTCAAGAGGAGAAACGCAACTTTCAAAATCAATTTGAAATGACCGGATCTCGCAAACTCTTGCTGTGGGGTTAATCTAGAAGACTAAACGTGACGATAAAGAGATTCTGTAGACTGGGTTTCGACTCCTTGCCAAAAGCCACATCGCCGAAAGGGGGTGTAGAAGCGCTTCTGGAAGTCTCTCCATCTGTTGAAATATACATCGCACTATAAAAGTCAACTAGACTGTACGGGGAATATATTAACTGTGTAACGAGATTGCAGTGGTTATAAATTTAAAGGAAGTCCAGCTGCAATCGTCGTCCGAGATTTCAGTGGTTTTAAATTTAAAGGAAGTCCAGCTGAAATACTCTGAGAAATAAGGTGACACACACAGTAATTCTTAGACGAATTCTGGGGTTGGGGCTCATCGACTAATGTACACAGGCAATCCTTAGACGGATCTGGGGTTACATTAGGATTATTTATTTTGAGTGTGATTAACTGTGTAACGAGATTGCAGTGGTTATAAATTTAAAGGAAGTCCAGCTGCAATCGTCGTCCGAGATTTCAGTGGTTTTAAAATTTAAAGGAAGTCCAGCTGAAATACTCTGAGAAATAAGGTGACACACACAGTAATTCTTAGACGAATTCTGGGGTTGGGGCTCATCGACTAATGTACACAGGCAATCCTTAGACGGATCTGGGGTTACATTAGGTATTTATTTTGAGTGTGATTAACTGTGTAACGAGATTGCAGTGGTTATAAATTTAAAGGAAGTCCAGCTGCAATCGTCGTCCGAGATTTCAGTGGTTTTAAAATTTAAAGGAAGTCCAGCTGAAATACTCTGAGAAATAAGGTGACACACACAGTAATTCTTAGACGAATTCTGGGGTTGGGGCTCATCGACTAAGTACACAGGCAATCCTTAGACGGATCTGGGGTTACGTTAGGTATATTTATTTTGAGTGTGATTAAGTGTAACGATTGAGTAAGAAAAAGGTTGATAGGCGCTGTGAGAATGGGTCTGCAGAGAGAATTTCGCCTTGATGCCAACTGGCTGTTATCAGCCTGCAGCCAGGGAGGAGAAATCAGCAGAGCTGCCTGCACTGAGTGTGTGTGTGTGTGAGGAAGTCCGTGGATTGGTCAATTTGGACCAATCAGCGCGGGCTTAACGTAACGGCTAAGCGGTCCTACGACGCTGGTTATCAACTCGGTAAATCGAGCCAGGGTTTCTCTCTCCAGCTGAGAGCGCGTTCACGTGAAAGGGACAAGTGTACTAACAGCGCAGCGTCATACTTCATTAATGAAAAGTAAATAATATTAGACAAATATGAACTTTAAACATCCATGACTTAAACATATAATAAAGGATACAAGCCACATAGTTGCACCTGCAAGGTGAATATAGAGCAACTGGTTAAAAAATAAATAAACTACCGAGTGTTTGAAAGCGTACAACAGTTTTATGTTATCACTGTTGCCCATCTAAGACACGAGTGGATCTGACTTTAATTACATTTGAGTTGAGTGTTTCGTCAACCTAATGTGTTGCTTAAAATAATACTTCTGCATACAGTATGTGACAATGTAAGTGTTGCACGGTCAGATACGGCTCGAGAAGCTGACTTAGACAAGGAAATATATGATATATTATGATATTATATGATCGATGATGTGATATGAATGATAAGTGCGACACGTCGGCGTCTTCTCTTCATACGGCAGTTTAAACTGTATTTCCTTTATCCTGTAATATGACTTGATAGATTTAAACTCCGCACGCTGAGCTCTGATCAGGCGCAGCTTTCACTGAGTTGATCTCTTTCTATAGACGCCGGAGGCAGGCAGCGTCAGGTAAAACAAGTTATTTAGCCTTCCCAAACCTGAGCCTTACGCGCCGCCAATAATACACCTCGCACCGAAAACTATCAGACTGTATACCTGTGGGAATAAAACTACAATAATTAGTAAATTATAGTACGCAGGATATCTGGTGTTTTTTATAAGAAACTAAAACCTTTAGGAGAAGCGCTTTGTGAGTCTCCGCAACGGGTTGAAATACACCTCGCACCGAAAACTATCAGACTGTATACCTGTGGGAATAAAACTACAATAATTAGTAAATTATAGTACGCAGAGATATCTGGTATTTTTTATAAAAAACTAAAACCTTTAGGAGAAGCAGATACGAACGAAGTCAAAATGGAAGGAGAATTTGAACGTGAAGAGAGAGAATTAGGAGTCCCTGTTCCGGGGAGTTTAAGGGAACAGTGGGGACAAGCAGAGAGATTGATACTTAGCGGACTTAAGCCCGGAGATCATAAAAAGGCGAGCAGCGATCTCCGTTTCTTACACGATCAGATGATCGCAGAGAATAGAGTAGAGGGTGACGAGGCAATAAGTCTCCTAGCCACAGCACTCAATACATACGAGCGACAGTTGGTTCAGAAATTAGAAACTCTCAACAAGCAGAAGGCAGGTTTTATCAGGGCTTCTAAACTTAACAAAGAAAGGGAGCTAGTTGACAAGCTAAGGAGAATAGGCCATAACGCAGCCTTAGTTATGAATGGAGTGGCAGTAACCTGCTCTCTGAGCAAAACTCCCGCCAAAAATCTGCCCGCCATAGCAGCCCCACCCAGTCCTGCACCAGCCCCTCCCACAGAAGTGATAGAGCCAGTCAGGAAGGAGAAGCCATATGGTGGGCCCCTCCCAGACATCCCAGAGGGCGGTCCCCTCCTCTATCCAGATTTATACAACCCCTTTAAGACCCGACCCCCTCCCTATACGCTTCCCTCCACCTCTAACCCCCCCTCACCCAGTTCCCCTCATGACATTAAAGGAACACCTGTATCAACACATACACCTACAGATGAAGAAATACTTGACTTTGTTGCAAAACGCGTCAAATTTTTTAGGACTAAAAAAAAAAAAAGGATGAAACCTCTGCCTCTGACAGAGAAGACACGGCAAGTCAAGACGGCACAGGGGACTCCACCTTCCTCTGAAACAGGTTGATATAGCCGGTGTCGGACTTTGTTTATGAACACATTAACTGAGGGACAGGTTTCTCCCCATTTGAGCTGACCCACGGCCATCAGTTTCCGGGTCCTGGAGCATTAGCAGTAGGGAAAGAAGTAGAGAAGAATGATAGCAAACCATATTACCAGCAACTTAAGGGCTTGGTATGAGATTTCTCCACCCAGGTGGCTGACGCCAAAGGGGGACCGGAGAAGCACGAGGCTAACACCGCAGAATTCATCTGGCTGAAGGTCATCCGTCCGAAGTGGCTCAACCCAAGGTTCACCGGCCCGCACAGAGTGACTCAGAGGACATCACATGCAGTTCGCCTCGAAGGAAAGGGGGAAACGTGGTATCATTGGAGCCAGTGCGCCGTTGGAAAACCTCCAGCAAGGACGTTAGACGACATCAGAACTGACATCGCTGCAGCAGGACGAGAGAACGACACATCTGACGACGACAGCCCAGCAGAAGCAACGACCCACACAACAGATGACAAGGACAAAGACACAGAGGTAACAACAGGCGATCTTGGAAAGGAGATTACGGCCGGCGAGGAGGCGGACACGAGTCTACTCTGAAACACACGACTCCATATAGGACCCGACTTTTTTACTCCCACCTTTAGGGGCACTTTCCAATAAGTAGCAGCATTTTTATGCCCACCTATAGGGCCTCTTTCTAATAAGAGTAGTAGGTTATATATAACGAGAGGTTATCCCTATAGTTAAAGGGCAGTGAAAGTCTCCCCACTCACCAGACCTTCTATTTAACAGGTTCTGGGAGCACAGTATTTACCATTACAGGGTACTATTTTACACCCTAGTTTTAAAAATCTCCTTAGGAGATTTTAGCATTGTGTTCAACCTAATTACAATAACACGGACCACTGATTAAAGGTACTCAACAATGACAGACTGTGGATTACACTTCCTTATTGTTTGTTGGTGTACTCTGCTAGTGGGAATCGTGGTTTTACTTGGGACACTGTTTGTATCTTGAACACCATTCTTAGTTATATGGCCCATTAGCGAATTGCCTTATTATTTGATTGGGTGTTAATTCCTTGTGTCCTAGTAAATCTCCTATTATTAATAACAGAAATAATGTGTGTTCACCCTTGCCTTTATTTTTGTTTTAATGATTCCATTGACCACCCAGACTCCATTCCCCCGCCAGAGGAGTCCGTAACTAGGGTCAAACGGGCCAAACATGAGGTAGTTGTTACCAAAATGTCTCCTAAACAAACCTTCACTTTCCAAGCAGGTAGTGATGGAATAATGACAGGATCAACTATGTACATTACAATGTGCTCCGTTTAGCTAATCTCACTAGGGACCCTGTAGAAGGACTCGCTGAACAGCTGGGGCCGACTTCCCTTATGGCTGAAACAGAATAGAATGGCCCTTGACATGCTGTTAGCTGAGAAAGGAGGTGTGTGTTCAATGTTTGGTGATATGTGTTGTACTTTCATTCCAAACAATACGGCTCCGGACGGTTCCGTCACAAAGGCTTTAGAAGGCTTTCGCACACTATCCATAACTATGCATGAACAATCAGGGATACACAACCCCTTGGAGGAATGGTTTACAAACATGTTTGGTCAATGGAAAGGTTTAATAATGTCTCTTTTGATTTCAATAGCTACTTGTATTGCCATTTTAGTAACATGTGGTTGTTGTTGTGTGCCTTGTATCCGCTCATTGTGGGACAGACGCAGTAGAAAAGAATGACAGTGGTTATGTTTTGAATGCTTGTGTGAATTGATCTCTGGAGGTGAGATCAAAAGGGGGATTAAAGTAACCTGTATATCCTATAACCTGTTTTAATAATTATAACTTTGTCTGTGTAAAATGTATACTTATGAAACTAGACCAAGTGTTCTTATTTTCCTTTGTTTGCTGTGGTCAATTGTGTGTGCGTTGACTTAGGAATGTAGAGGATCCAGTCGGCCCCCCCGGGTTTTAATGGCCGGATAGGAGCATGGGGGGGTTGTAGGAGAAAGGTAATAAAACTGACACCATTGAGTCTATGCAGAGATTGTTCTGAGAGAAAGATTGGGATGCGAGTGGTACGGCCAGGTGCTGAGGATAAACGAAGATAAGGATTGGTACCTCACCCCCGTGCGACCCAGAATTGTTTATTTTATGGCTGCCATAAAAGATGACCTGGGACTGATCGGCGGCGCAGGAGATCCAAAGTTCCCACACTTATGGCTGACTCACTCTGATTCGCTGTTTAGACCTCGTCAATGGCTGACTCACTCTGATTCACTGCCTAGGGCTCGCCCAGGAGTGAGTCCACCAATGGATGAACACCTAGGGAGGAGCAACCGACACAACTCCTCCCATACAACTCCTCTCCGTTTGTGGGAATAAATATTGTGAATTCTGTACACTCGCGGCCTTTGTTCTGTCTGACTGTCTGATACGTACATCGCACGGTGGAAGAGCTGAGGCCCGGAGTACTTCGTTATATAAGTACTTCGTTATATTGTACTGTTGTTTCTACCATTAAATCAGCTTATTGTTTAATCTCATATCTCTGTCTGAGCCGTTCCTTTTTACAGCAGACCACTCATCAAACGAACAGCGCGGAGCGGGCTCGAACCTTCAACAACTGAAGGGTGCTTAAACCCAACACTGGTCAAACCCGTGGACAGACTGATACAGACCATGTCCCGACAGGACGTTATTCCGGTCAGGTTTAATGTTAAGTCTGTTTGTAGGTCTGCATTTCGAGCTTTTACTGTTTAAGGGTCTTGGACAGTAATATGTGTTTATTTCTATTTTTGTTTGTTTTCCGAGATATTGACTTTGATGTTACACTCTGCTGATTTTCTTTTCTTTTGTGATGAGCTGTACTACACTGTGTGTAGGGGTTTTAGTGGGGGTGTATAAGGCACCCTGTTACCAGTTGCTGGGTTGAGAGATAAGCGCTGCTCTCATACCACTTCATCCTTAAGGGATACATTTCATGTTGGTTTGTTTTATGTAAAACCCCTCGGTGTTGTTTATTCTGTGATGTGGTGTAATGCCAGGTGACTATTATGTAGTCTATGCTCATATTCAGTAAAATTCAGTGGGGGTGGGTGTAACGGAGTTAAAAATGTGTATAAATAATTATTAATTTATAAATTACGATTTATAATAGGTTGTGAATTTTATTTTTAATGTTTCTAGTGGGAACACTTTCCCGTTGCACATCATTTTCTACTTCCTGTATGTAACTTCCGCCCACCCCTCACAGTGACGTGAGCAGTTATGTGGGTGAGTTGCGCTAGAAACTGTGTTGCAATGTATTATAATTTTGTATGTTAAATGTGCTATTTAAGTTAATGACAGTGATTATATATTGTTTAGTAACACTGTGGGTACAATATTAATACGTTTTTGTTAAGTTTTAACCATAGGAAATAGCACTTTATTACTATATTATCACCATAGTTTTGGCGCGATTTAGACGCGATCACGCCATTTTGTTTGTTACATGGCAACACTTTTTCTGAGTTTGCTGTCTTCTGTTTTTATAGAGATGTGACATGCAACGCGGATGTAATGAGAATGTTGTGTTCATTCTCAGAATAAATGGTATGTTTGTGTTTGTATTTATAAATAAGATTTTCTTGGTCATTTAATAATTTCTCATTGTATAAATAAGCTAGTATGTATGACGTGAGCAGTTATGTGGAGATGTGACATGCAACGCGGATGTAATGAGAATGTTGTGTTCATTCTCAGAATAAATGCCAGAAAACACCCCAGATGCTTCGCTGTCGTTTCCTGAATGATAACAGGTCGCTTACGGTTGTGACCCGTTACACACCCTCAGCACAGGGAGATGGGGCTTTATTCCATGTACCTCCTGGTTCCCAAGAAGAAAGGGGAATTCAGACCCATTCTAGATCTCCGCAGCCTGAATCAGCATATTGCCTGCAAAAAAATCCATATGTTAACTATGAGACAGTTATGGGAACTAGGGCAGCCGGGCGAGTGGTTCACAACCATCGACCTGAAGGACGCTTACTTTCATGTTGAAATTGCTCCAGAGCACAGAAAGTATTTGCGTTTTTGCCTTCCAGACCAAGTTGGGTTTTGCGGTCAATTGGAAGAAGAGCAATCCCATACCTCACCAACAGGTGCAGTATCTGGGGATGTTGCTCGATGCAGGCAGACTACGCGCCACCCTGTCAGAGAGCAGACAGGCATCCCTGCTTCGGGCAGTTTGCAGACTGCGACAGGGGGCAACGGTGACAGCTTTGACCATCATGCAGACTCAGGGTCTCATGGTGGCTGCTCACTTCATGGTACCGCTGGGGTCGCTGCATATGCGCCGCCTGCAGGTGGTTTGCCGGCCTTCGTTTAGATCCCAAGAGGCACAAACGACGTCTGGTGACCATTCCCTCCTCAGTGGGGGGCAACCTCCGATACTGGGGGTCCCCAGAGGGGAACTCCACTTGGGGCGAGTGACCTCCTACATCACGGTGTTCACAGACGCATCCGTGACAGGATGGGGGGGGACCTGCCTAGAGAGAGCTATAGGTGGTCGATAGGTGGCACCACAGTGGCGTACATCAACAGGCAGGGCGGAGTCCGCTCCGCCGCCTTGTTGACCACAGAGGAGAAACTGTGGTTATGGGCTTCAGAGATTGTGTTGTCTCTTGAGAGCCCTCCACATCCCGGGACTGGAGAACAGGGGGGCCGACCTCATGTCAAGAGGCGGGCCCCTGCCAGGCGAGTGGGTGCTTCACCCGGAGGTGGTGAAGCAGATCTGGGCACAGTTCGGGAGAGCGGAGGTAGACCTGTTCGCCAACCAGCGCAACAGCCAATGTACCCTGTGGTTTTCCATGGCTCGGCAGGACAATCCGCCCTTGGGGGTGGACGCATTTGCACAAGAGCCATGGCCAAGAAAGCTGCTCTACGTCTTTCCACCGCTGCGCCTCATTCTCCCCCTCCTGGGGAGGGTGAGACGAGAACATCTGTCAGTCATTCTAGTGGCCCCAGATCGCAGCGGGGCGCTGTGGTTCGCAGAGGTGACACAGATGATGGTGGGCCAGCCCTGGGCGATTCCTCAGTTCTGGGGGGGCGATGTCTCAGGAAGCAGGTGCAATAGGGGCGTTACCCTCTCTGGTCCAACCTCTCCAGGCTTGGCTCCTGATAGGGACAGGCTGAGACAGGGGGGATTGTCTGACAAAGTTATCCAGACTATCCAGGCAGCAAGAGCAGGATCCACCACAGCCTGTTACAGGCCAAAGTGGTTGGGATTCCAGCGATGGTGTGAGGAGCGGAGTCTAGAGCCCCTATCTTGTACGTTGGGCTCTATTCTGTCCTACTTACAGTTACTGGTGGACAGGGGGCTTGCTCATTCCACAGTTAAAGTGTATGCAGCAGCCATTTCATCCTGTCATGAGGGATTTGGCGGCAGGTCAGCCTTCAGTCAGCCGCTTATGTTGCGGTTTTTTGCAGGGGGTCAGGAGGCACCGCCCAGTAGTGCGCGCCTCCTCCCCGCAGTGGGACCTGCCGTTGGTGCTCGAGGCTCTGGTCACAGAACCATTTGAGCCTCTGGAGCTCTCCTCCCTGAAAGCACTGTCATGGAAGACAGCGTTGCTGCTTGCCTTAACTTCAGCCAAGAGAGTGTCCGAGCTGACCGCTCTGTCGGTGCACCCAAGTTGCTTGTTGATCCGGGGTGACCGTAGCGGGCCGACACTCAGGCCGAACCCCTCCTTTGTTCCTAAGAGCCTAAGGAGTTCGTTCAGGTCAAGAGCTATTCAGTTAGGTGGCTTTGATCTTCCACCCCATATTGGGGCAGGGGAGGCTAAAATGCACCTCCTCTGCCCGGTGCGTGCGCTAGCATGTTATGTGGAGCGCACGGCTGCCTTTAGGCGCACTGAACGGCTGTTTGTGTGCTTTGGGGGTGGTGTGGCCGGTAAGGCTCTGTCCAAGAAACGCCTGGTAGGATGGCTCTGCGAGTTCATTTCAAATGCCTACGGACAGGCGGGGAGAGCCTTCCCCGCGGGGGTCCGTGCACACGCTACACGAGGTATGGCTGTGTCAACAGCCTTATTCAACGGTGTGAGTGTGGAGGACATATGCACGGGCCCCTTCATAAAGTTGTATCTCTTGGACATGTCTGGCTCCTTCTCATCGTCTGTGCTTGCGGGGGCAACACAGGACTGGTGAGTTGGGGGGGCTGTGGGTCAGTAGGTATCTGACCCCCCCCCCCTGGACATAATGCACTTATGTTTTCCCATGCTCCTTAGGGACCCGGGAAACATGGTGCGCAGTAAGCCCCATATGCATTTTCCATGCACACTCTGCACGGGGTAAGCGTGTCTGAGTGTGCTCTACTAGCCAAGTAAACTGCGGCCCCGTCTTCTCCACAGTCACAACCGGAGGAGAAGGAGTTGCGGTGCCGTGGCTGTTAACCAAAAGCCGGTCAGGGGCAGTGTGATGGGCTGATACAATACAACAGAGGTGGGACCAAGTCATTGTTTTGAAAGTCCGAGTCAAGTCTCAAGTCTTTGCACTCAAGTCCGAGTCAAGTCTCAAGTCTTTGCGCTCAAGTCCAAGTCAAGTCTCAAGTCAGGATGGGCAAGTTCAAGTCAAGTCCAAGTCCTAAACTTTGACAAAACGAGTCTTAAACAAGTCCTTATGTGCTTTTCAACAAATGTAATGACATTGATCAACAGAATAATACTTAATAATTAAACTGCTCTTTATTAGTCACATTAATGATTTAATAATCCATTTTCTCTCTGCTGGTAAAGTAACGTGTTTTTCTTCTATTTTAAGAGGGATAAGTAAGGTAAGGCTACCGTGACGGTTTGATGCAGAAGGAGTTTCATGTATAAGATCCCTGATGTTAAGGTGACCAGAATGTTTATTTCCACTGTGTACAACATGTTATAAGGGACCCACAATCTATCTTTATGCAAGGGATAATGTGCAGCGAGGCGGTCTCTATGGAGAAAAGAACACCTGAATCTAGATCCCTCTGCAGGTGATACTTTAAGTATATTTTGATGATAATACTTTTGTACTTTTACTTGTAACATTTTGAATGCAGGACTTTTTATTGTAACCGAGTATTCCTACACTCTGGTACTTTTACTCAAGTACAAGATCTGAACTTCTCCCACCTCTGAAAATAAATCCTGAGTGGTTACCAAAACCAATATCATTGAAATGCAGCCAGATGCTGCTTCTTTTTTCGATTTTCGCTAATTTCTTGACTTTTTCCGACGCACTTGCATTTAAATCCGGCTCCCCGTCTCCCTGTCGCTCTGTAGCTGGCCTTTACCACTACACCTGCTGTCTTTGGAGCATCTGCCCCCCACCCTTCTTTCACATAATGGTATGATCCTAGTGTGTCCTCACATATGATTGGCCGCATGGTGGCTCAGCAAAATAAAGTCCCGCCCCTGCCTGCATGGATTCACAGCAATAGTTGAGCGGCTGAAGATTCTGCTCTCCCCGACGGGAGTCTGCTCTTCTAGCGGCATGTTGGAGACCCCTGAATTAAAGTATCAAGTCACCTCAAGTCAGAAGGCTCAAGTCCAAGTCAAGTCCCGAGTCATTGGTGTTCAAGTCGAGTCGCAAGTGTTTTGTGATTTTGTCAAGTCGAGTCCAAAGTCATCAAATTGGTGACTCGAGTCTGACTCGAGTCCAAGTCATGTGACTCGAGTCCACACCTCTGCAATGCAATACAGCTTTATTTATAGAGCACTTTAAACCTCCAGAACAAAGTGCTGTACAGGCAAATAAACAAAACAAAACACACAAAAAGTAACACAGCTCAGCTCACAAACCATAAAACAAGTACAAGTAAAAACAATAGACAATTTCAAAGCAATAAAAGCAACGCTCTAAAAGATGTTAATACGCTAAGGAGAAGAGGTGGGTTTTAAGAAGCGATTTAAAAGCAGGCAGTGTGGCGGCCTGTCTGATGTGCAGGGGCAGATCGTTCCACAGTGTGGGAGCCGCTACAGAGAAGCAACGGCCCCCTCTGAGCTTTGACTTGGTTCTGGGCACATTCAGGAGCAGTTGATCCTCTGACCTGAGAGGGCGGTTGGGCGTGTAAGGGTGTAGCAGCTCAGAAAGATATGGTGGGGTCATGCCATTTAGGGATTTAAAAGTAAATAAAAGGATTTTGAAATGAATCCTAAAATAAATTGGCAGCCAGTGGAGCGAAGCCAAAATGGGGGAAATGTGGTCATATTTCCGTGTGCCAGTTAAAAGCCTTGCTGCGGCATTTTGCACCCGCTGCAGACGAGCGAGGGAGGACCCACTGACCCCCATGTAGAGAGAGTTACAGTAATCCAGCCGAGTGGTGTGGATTACTGTCTCAAACTGCTGTCTGGAGAGAAAAGGTTTTACTTTGGCTAGCTGCCTCAGGTGATAAAAGCTTGTTTTTACCACAGATTTAATCTGACTCTCAAATTGTAGTTCACGGTCCATTATAATGCCAAGGTTCGTAATGGTGGGCTTGGTGTACTGAGCCAGGGAACCCAGGTCTACAGAAGTGGTGCCAGTCGTGCTACCAAAAACCATTACTTCTGTTTTTCCTTCATTTAGTTTTAAGAAATTGCACGCCATCCAGGCCTTTATGTCCTCTAGACACTTTAGCAGTGGGCTAAGTAACCCTCCTTCTTTTTTAGTGGGACATAAATCTGGCTATCATCAGCATAGCAGTGGAATGCGATGCCTTGCTTTCTAAATATGGACCCAAGAGGGAGCAAATAGAGGGAGAATAGCAGGGGGCCTATTACTGAGCCCTGTGGGACCCCATACAGGAGTGGAGCAGAGGATGACTCGGAGTCACCAAGGCTGACAGAGAAAGTTCTGTCCTTCAGATATGACCTGAACCATTCCAGGGCTTTCCCCTCAATGCCCACCCACTTCTCCAAGCGAGAGATCAGGATGTCATGGTCGACTGTATCGAAAGCAGCAGTTAGATCAATAAGTAGAAGCACAACGCAGTCCCCAGAGTCAGTAGATAAAAGGATGTCATTAAAAACTCTTAAAAGCGCTGTTTCAGTGCTGTGCATAGTTTTAGAACCGGATTGGAAAACCTCCAATATATTGTTCTCTTCCAGAAAAAACATAATTTGACTGTAGACAATCTTCTCCAGGATTTTTGACATAAAAGGCATTTTGGAAATGGGCCTAAAATTAGCCAGAACTGTGGGATCCAGACTGGGTTTTTTAATACGAGGTTGCACTACTGCATGCTTCAGGTTTTCAGGGACCTTCCCTGAGAGCAGACTGCTGTTTATAACTGCCAGCACAGATGGTCCAACAGTGGGAAAAACCTCTTTAAAAAGTCAGGTGCAACAGGGTCATTTGGAGAACCAGAGGGCTTTAACTTGGAGACAATCTCCTGTACAAAAGACAGAGCTACAGGCTCAAACTGATTAAAGACAGCAGAGCACAGTGCAGGAGCTGAGGGGTAATTTGCAGGAGCACAGATATGAGCTCTAGTGGAGTTTACCTTATTAATAAAAGTCTTCACAGACCGCAGTAGAGGTCTCCATAACGGTATTCTGGGGGGCATTAAGAACCAAATCAATAGTCTGAAACAGAACACGTGGCTTGACGGTTTGACAGAAAGATGTCAGATAAATGTTTGCTTTTTGCCTCTTTCACAGTGATCTGATAGAGACGCCAACACTCCCTCAACATTTGAAATGAAACTTGCAGTTTGTCCTTTTTCCATTTACGCTCAGCTCTACGGCAATCCCGTCGAACAGCCCGAGTCGTGTCATTTAACCAAGGCTCAGATTTAGTTTTAGGTTGCCTGGTTTTTAAAGGAGTGTCTATGGCAGCTTTGCAAGTGGAGTGAAACCATGAGCTAAGCTCATCCGTTTCAGGTGACATAGGTTCCCGATTAACACAGTTCTGTTTAAAAGCAACAGAGAACTGACCAGCAGTGGATGGGTTAATAATGCGAGCGTGCCGAGGAGCAGCTGGCGGTTTAACAGTTTCACAAGCAAGACTCACATCAAATAATATGAGGCATTCCTGCCCGGTGCAGGAATGCCTCATCCGGCCGACGACAGGTACGGGCCAGGCGACAACAGCGTCCAGAAAATGCCTTGAAAAAGAGAGACGAGGGTCATACTCAGTATGAGAGAAAAGATGAGCTGAAGAAGCCTTCATTCTCACCAGTCGACCACTGCGTTTTCCCCGGCGGCGGTGGCGTTTACGGCGGGTAGGTGGAGCCGGGGTGCGGCAAAGGTAAACTAGTCCCCCTGATAAAAATGGAGGCAGCGTTTTATCTCCACCATGAGTACACTTTGCTGGATTAATGGCAGAAAACCGAAGGTCCAGCAGTGTTTGGCGATCGTAGACCAGTAGAGAGTTGACATTTTGCATTAAAAATGACACAAACAGGACAAAAACGCACAGCGTTGGCAGCGACAGACGGCAGGCCACACACACTGGTGCCATCTTTCTACGATGTTGTTGGATGACAGCGCGTTTATGCATCAGCCCACTGTACCCATAGAGTCCATTAGAGGGCGGAGCCTGTGTAAGATATAACGAGGGGTTACGTATTGTAGCTGCCTCTACTCGGGGCCCTGTCTGTCCTATGCCGCTCGCTGAAGAGGGTGTAGGATGACAGTCAGGAGGCGATGCCGCCTTTTATACGACGAGCTTGCGCGCGCATTCAGGTAGGCCCGCCCCGGGGGCCGGCTACGTTTATAGATATCTCAGTAGGTGAATGCTTGCATAGTATGGTTGAGAGGTAGTACCCATAGAGTCCAGTAGAGGGCGGAGCCTGTGCTTATATAACTAGGGTTACAATACGTAAACCCTCGTTTCTTCATGTCATTTTTTTATTTAAGATCGTACGTACACATTGTGCCTCTCTACCTCTCTTCACTTCTTACTTCCTACCCCTTTTCCTCATACTATTCTAGGAGAGTGCATTAACGTAGATAAATTGTGCCTTTCCACTTATACTTTTTACTTCCTACCCCTTTCCCTCAAACTATTCTAGGAGAGTACATTTACATAGACACGTTGTGCCTCTCTATCTCTGTTTATTACTTCTTACTTCATCCTAAGGGAGTGCATTTATGTAACGTTGTGCCTCTCCACCTCTGTCCTCTATCTCCTAGGGTCAAAGTTCATATGACTTTGACCATTTAATCATTGTTGGCGATTTTAATATCCATGTTGACAACCCTGAGGACAGAGGGGCTAAAGAACTGTTTTGTGTTATCGACAATTTTGGACTGACTCAGCATGTCAAGGGTCCGACGCACAATAAGGGGCACACCCTGGACTTAATTGTATCAAAGGGTCTGAACATCTCTAAGCTTGTGGTGACTGATGTTGCGCTCTCCGACCATTCCTGTGTTTTCTTTGAGAGCTCTAGTACCGTCCATACAATTGCTAAGAAAGAGGTAACCACTAGACGTCACTTAACTGAAAATGCACAAGAAATGTTTGCTCAGATTTTTACTCCCTCAATTGCCCATCCTACCTTCTCAGTAAATGAGCTAGTTGATCATTTTAATTCTAAAATAACAAATGTCATGGATACCATCACTCCCATTAAAATAAAGGAAGTATCTACCAAGAAAATATCTCCATGGAGAAAAGCCATGACTGTGAGAACAGCAAAAACTGAGTGCAGAAAAGCTGAACGCAGGTGGAGAAAAACAAATCTCCAGGTTCACTTGGAAATATATTAGGGGTGTAACGGTATCCGTATTCGTCTGTACCGTCACGGTTCGGACGTCACGGTTCGGATGTCACGGTTCGGTGCATGCAGTCACACGACGAATACGCCTTTTTTTTACGAGTGGGAAAAAAGTCTGTCATTCAGGGCAGTATCCACTACACTATATATAATCCAGGGGGTGGTATTGCGCCTAAAAGCTGTTTGCCAGCCGCCCTCAAACAACAAATGAAGAAGAAGAAAACAAAACAAAACGAACAAAATACAAGAAGAAGAAAAGTTAGTATTGCGAGTTCAGATAACACACAAGAGCTAGAACCCACCTGCTTCTTTTAAATCAGCTGTGTTGGAAAATTTCGGGTTCCCTGTGGACTACAATAACGACGGAGTGCGAGTGGTGGATCGGACGAGGACGATATGCCTCGGCAGGTCTCCATTGTAAAAGAGATCGTTGATCTCAATGGAATTTTTAACCTGGATAAATAAAGGCTACAAACAAACATGCCGGCGTTGTTCGACAGCGGTGCGGTATGCTAATGGTCACACAAGCCTAACATGCTAAATCATATCAGAAGGCATCACCCAGATTGGGCAATCACCGGAGACAAAAGACAGCAGCAGTTCAACAGCTTATCCCCGTTGTTTTTAAGAAGCCAATAGACATGAAAGCCGAGAGACCAAAAGAAATAACGGAAGCTTTTGGCATATGTTTTTCAACGGCTATGCTGCGCCCTTGTGCAATAGTAGAGGACCCCGGCTTTTATTGATTGTGATTGAAACACTATCTTATTATTTATTTTGTAATATTTTCAAGACATTCTTTTTAGTTTTACAGCTTATTGAACCTTTTTGTTTGACATCAGCCATTATAGATAATATGGCCATCTGAGTGTGTGTGGTACTGTTTGTGGTTTGTTTTTAACTGTGTAATAAAATTAATTATTCAAAATGTTAGAGTTCCTTATTTTTAAAGTGACACTTGTAAATAAAAAACAAACCTGGAATTATGCATTTGGGACTTTTTTTTGCTTTTTCTTGTTGTACCGAACCCGTACCGAACCGTGACCCCCAAACCGAGGTACATACCGAACCGTGAATTCTGTGAACCGTTACACCCCTAAAATATATAAAGAGAAACTCGGTTTCAATAATCAGGAAATAAAAAAGGCACGACAATCGTTCTTCTCTGACATCATTACCAAAAATAAAAACAACTCACGTGCCTTGTTTGCTACCGTCAACAGACTAACAAACCCCCCATAGCCTCAGAATTTCTATCCACCAGGGCCTGCAATGATTTTGCCTCCTTCTTCACTGACAAAATCATGCAAATTAGACAGGCAGTCAGTGCCTCTGTATCAGGTACAGCAAATGTGTTGTCCCTATGTTCACCTAAAGCCAATTCAGACACCATGTCACAATTCCGTCTGATAAATGCTAAAGACCTGGAAGACATTATCCAACATCTGAAATCCTCCTCATGTAGCCTCGACATCATCCCGACAGGATTTTTCAAAACTGTTTTTCATTGCTTGGCCTCAGATATACTACACATAGTAAACAAGTCTCTTCAATCAGGTGTATTTCCACAGGCCCTGAAAACTGCAATAATTAAACCGCTCCTAAAAAAGCATAACCTATGCTAACCTCACATTTGACGAGCGCAGTCAGCGCACAGAAGCAGCCTGAGTACGAGGAGAAGGTTTTAAACTGGAAAACAGGAAATCTGTGCAAGCAGCAATATATCTGAGTGCAAGCGTACAGTTTGAGCAGAAGCAGAGCAAATCTAAGCGCAAGGACAGGGTTTGACTGAAAGAAATACAAAATCTGAACGTGAAATCAATAAATTATGCTCTCAAATTGAAAGAACACGCTCTTGAATAAAGATAGGGAATACCTCCATAATAAAGTAGATTTTAAAAATGTTTTATAGAGTAGAAAACAACATTAAGCTCACTGCGGGACGTTGCAGAAATGTGTGTGTCCACCACGAAAAAGGATCCTCATTCACTTTACATTGGGGTTGTTTCCATGGTGCCGACACGTAATTTAGCAGATTCCGTGTCTCCACCACGTAATGCGGTGTTAAGGAGTCGTGTTCGTTTCACATATTTTGGTGAGACCAGGTTGTTTCTTTTGGCTCCAGCGCTATGAACTCTCAAGGCTTCCACTTGCCTAACAGGTTGTTTCTTAAGTTTCTTTATCAAAATGACATCCTCTTACGTGACGCACATGATGTCCTAATTTACTCAGAATTCTTCTGTCTTTTACTGTAACATGTAATGGTTAATACTGAAGCATTGAGATGATTGGTCTTTTCAGTATGATATGAACGTTTGTGACTATGAGGGAAAAAAAACATCTACATTTTAGCAATCTCAACAGCGGCATGGCTGATTTCAAGCATCAGATTTTATATCCCGACCCATAATTTTACGATTTTTTGGCTCCCGAAACACACGTCATGACAGATTCCAATTAATCTTTTAAATGGTTTAAATGATTCATGCTTGATGCAACAGCAGGGAACATGTGGACAATAAATGGGAAATGGCCTGTCAGCATACAGTATTTCTTAGAAACCACTAAATGCACAAGTCAGCCTTCACACATGCCAGTGGTAGAGTTTAACTAAGTACATTTAGTCAAGTATTGTACTTAGTGAAAAAATGTAAAAAAATTAAGACGCTTGTGCTTTATTTGATTTAGTAGACAAGTATTGAACTTTTTACTCCACTATATTTCTTTTACAGATTAGTTACTTTGCTGATTTAGATAATTAAAACAAAAATATAAAGTGGTTGAGCTACACTGCAGTATATAAAGTAAGTGCAACATTGAAGTGATGAACATATTAATGCACCAATAGTTGAAATTGTGAAAATGGGTGTTTCATCATTGCTTTGTAAACAGCTTGAATTTAACTTTAAATAAATTACTGTTTACATTGTTTATTTCCATAATTTTGTATTTTGTTTCTTTGTTGTGATCTCTATTCTATCTAAAAATATGAGTTTGCAAAATGCAAAATGCATCTGTTAGTGAACTAAGTCAATATATAAAATGTTTAATAAAAAAAAAAGAGAAAGTAGGTGTCTGCAGCATCCTAACAGTGGAGTAGCATAAAGTATTTACAGCTCCTTAAACACAATCTTTATTATAGTTCTATTAAAAATAAGATAAGATTAAGAGTCTTCACAAAACAAAAAGTGATTCTTATTTGCTGACGATGCTTTGCCATTGCTTAATGTGTCTATAGTTCTTGATTTTGAAAATTGTCTTGTGACGTATTGAAATGTATAATGACTCAGCTGGATATCAGCTGGATGTGTGGTGATTGGTTCGTTCAGTTGGAAAAGAGTTATAATAAATGATACTGACCAGGAGTCCCTCCAACACGACTAAGCAGGAGCTTCTTCAGAAACAGTCAGAGAACTTCCCTTCAGATCTGGTATGTTACAGTGGAGATAGTTTTGACTGTTTTACGAGAGTTGGTACTGTTTTTGTGAAAAATATTAGCTTTTGTAATGATGATAATTTCATCATTCCTCAGGTTTAGTCCAGCGTCAGAATGATGACCCCTGCTCTCCTCTGTGGCTCTGCTGCTGGTGGTGCTGCTTCCTGGGGCCCCAGCTAGAAAGGACTCACCTGAAAGAGATTCAGCTGAAAAGGCTTTATCTGCAAGTAAGGGCTGCAGAAAACATTATTTAACAGATGTGTATTGAAGGACCACGGCAACAAAGACTGTGCTGTCGACAAAGGTTGATCTGCCTCTTTATTCTCAGTGATTATATTTTTTAAGATCTGAAAAATTTGACATTGAAGTGCATCCACCTAAAATAACTGAGTCAACCAGTTGCCTTCATTTGTTTGCTTTAACTTTTTCAGTTTTACGGTGTGGTGTACTTATTTGTTTATATTTTATCATAACGCATGGTTTGCTTTTTATTAAATATATAATAATATAATATATAATTGAATATAACCATATTATATTTAATCCTTTTGTTTTTATCTGCCCTGTACTTTTTATGTCGTAACGTACATTTTCCCAATGTGGGACCATTAAAGAGTTTATGACTAACTAAATATGAAAATGTATTGATCCATGGCTATTCAAAACAATTCAAGTGTAGTTGAAGGGTATTGTTAATTGTCTTTTTTATATGGTGTAATAACTATGACTTTATTTATTTATTTTCAAGATTGTGAAACTCCCTTCAGCATCCTGGTGTCAAACTCTGTATTCAAGTCTCCCAACAACAGCACGTGTGTGCCTTACAGAGGAATCTTACTGGGTGGAATGGGGAGACTGCAGGAAACAAGCAAAGAGTAAGATCATCACATCAGCTTTTAGCACGAATCGTAATGTAGTTCAAGTACAATTTTGACGTACTAATTTTAATCTACTTCATACTTCCACTCGACTATATTTTGGAAGCCAATATTCTACTTTTTACTTAACAACATTTATCTTACAGCTTTAATTTGTATTTAATTTACAGATTCAGAATATTAGCTATCAAAAAATAAACATGTTGACATGTGATTGTAAGTTAAAATACCCAGCAGCAGTAGGCTATTCAAAGTAATTAAATGAGCTCCACCTTTACCAGTTGTCTTGCTGGCGCGTTCGCTTTACTTATTAGAGCGTCCCGTAAGGGCGGTTACTTTTTAACCAGGTTTATGAACTCCCTCCACGGCTTTATTAAATGTAGCCTACTTCACTTGCTTTATTTACGACTTTTTATTTTAATGGTTCTATTAACGCTAACTTTACTTCCTGCAAATTAATTCGGTAGTCATATTTGCGGCACATCTATGATAATAACTGGCTTTCAAGTGTTGTACATTACGTGAACACTGTTGCTAGGCAACTGACAACAAAATGTGTTCTTTTTTTCTTAGTTATTTCATTGTTTAGGAATGGGGAAATATAATAAAATTAAAATAAATGTTTCTTCATGTCATTTTTTTATTTAAGATCACTACATTTGCTTCAGAGAAATGCACAATAAATTGTGTAACATGAACTGTACCTATACTTAGTGAGGGCAACATATGATCTTAAATAATTACATGAAGAAAAATTATATTTCCCCATTCCTAAACATTGAAATAACTAAGAAAAAAAGAAACACATTTTGTTGTCAGTTGCCTAGCAACAGTGTTCACGTAATGTACAACATAGATATATATAAACACTAGATGGCTCAAGGGGGAGTCGCCAGCGTAGCTCACCGGCGGCCATCTTGCCACAGTCAACAACTACTGATACAGCTGTTGTAAGGTGAGTGATCTGCACCAAAATACTCTTAACTCGCTGAAATCTTGACTGATTTACAAACGGTTTGGTTTATTATAAACGTTATTAGCATGGCTATGATACAGGAGACAACAAGACATGTTTAAAAAAAATGATTATGATTATTATGATTATAATTATAAGTATGCATTATCATAACTACATCTTTGATGTTTCTAACAAACCAAACCGTTTGAAAATTGGTTGAAAATTGAGCAATCTACGGTTATTTCAATAGTGCATCATAAACATAATGTTATGAATGAGCGAGCTGCCTGTGGCAAGATGGCCGCCATGTGGCAACATCGGTCTCCATTGGCCAGCAGCGCGGGTGAGTCATCTAGTGTTTATATATATCTATGATGTACAACACTTAAAAGCCAGTTATTATCATAGATGTGCCGCAAATATGACTACCAAATTAATTTGCAGGACGTAAAGTTAACGTTAATAGTACCATTAAAATAAAAAGTCGTAAATAAAGCAAGTGAAGTAGGCTACATTTAATAAAGCCGTGGAGGGAGTTTATAAACCTGGTTAAAGAGTCCCTTATGGGACGCTCTAATAAGTAAAGCAAACGCCAGCAAGACGACACTTCACCTGGCCTCCTATTGGTTGAGGGATTTTGAAATGTTTTTTGCACAGAAAAAATCCAAGCACAGAGCAGAAATCTGAGAGCAGAGCAGTGGATTTTGTGAGAAGAGGGGTGAGCAGTGTTGATTAAAATACACTGAGTTAAAACAAAATCCATCAGTGATGCACCCTCTTTTTAATTTTCACCATCACATTTTTAAATGACCACTGTTTTCTCAAAAGCCATTAGCTCAACAGATACACTATATAGACAAAAGTATTGGGCCACCTACACATTACACCTACAGGAGCTTTTATGACATCCCATTACAAATTATTGGGCATTAATATGAATTTGGTCCCTCCTCTGCAGCTATAACAGCTTCCACTCTTCTGGGAAGGCTTTCTACAAGATGTTGGAGTGTGTGTGTGGGAATTTGTGCCCATTCTTCCAGAAGAGCATTTGTGAGGTCAGACACTGATGTTGGACGAGACGGCCTGGCTCTCCGTTCTAGTTCATCCCAAAAGTGTTCAATGGGGTGGGGGTCAGGGCTCTGTGCGGGCCAGTCAAGTTCTTCCACACCAAACTCATCCAACCAGGCCTTTATGGACCTTGCTTTGTGCACTGGGGCACAGTCATGCTGGAACAGAAAAGGGCCTTCCCCAAACTGTTTCCACAAAGCTGGAAGCATAGAATTGTCCAAAATGACTTGGTAAGATGAAGCATTAAGAATCCCCTTCACTGGAACTAAGGGGCCTAGGCCAACCCCAGAAAAACAACCCATAGCATTATCCCTCCTCCACCAAACTTTACAGTTGGCACAATGCAGTCAGGCAGGTACTGTTCTCCTGGCATTCACCAAACCCAGACTGGTCCATCAGACTGCCAGATAGAGAAGCATGATTGGTCACTCCACAGAACACGTTTCCACTGCTGCTCCAGAGTCCAGTGGCGGCTTCACACCACTCCATCCGCCACTTGGCATTGTGCTTGGTGATGTAAGGCTTGCATGCAGCTGCTCGGCCATCAAAACCCATTCCATGAAGCTCCCTGCACTTCACAAACTGACTTGTTGCAATGGTGGCATCCTATTACAGTACCACGTTGGAATTCAGTGAGCTCTTTAGAACGACCCATTCTTTCACAAATGTTTGTAAAGGCAGACTGCATTGCTAGGTGCTTGATTTATACACCTGTGGCAATGGGACTGAATGAAACACCTGAATGTATAATATAGTGTATAATGATGTTGTGTATTCCATGTCCTTCATTGAGATATCTCCTGTCGTCCCTGCAGGTTCACCTACACCGAGGATCCCAACTACGGCCCATATCTGCAGAGTGTGAATGGTTTGGAAGGCAGTACAAAGAACCGCACTTACTGGGAGCTGCTGGTCAAAAAAGCCAACGAAACCATCAGACCTGATGTTGCTGAGTCAAGCTCCTTTTTTGTCTTTTTACAGTCAACTTCCACCGTTTCTAATTTAATGTAAATCAATTTATATTATGTTTTATCATGTTTTTGTTTGCAGGTATTGGATGTTACATTCCCATTAAAAATGACCAAATCATCCTCAATTTTAACAAGTACTAAAGGATCCGGAGCCACTGGAAATCATCATTGGATCAAAGCCAGATTCGACTGTATGATTATGTATTTCACACAAACCTTTTGTTTTAAAATCAGATGTTTATAAGCTGCTTGGTATTTGCAACAGTGCCTGTAAATAAAACGTTACAATCAAATTGACATGTTAAAAATGTTCTACACTAGACATGTATGATCATAAGTAAATACAAACAGGTAAAACATGAGGTCACAACAAATTAACATCTGTATGATGATATCAAATGTCTATGTTGTTTTGCACAGTTTGCAGTTAATGTTTTCACGGAACTGTTTGTAAACAGCGTTTGTTTCATGATGGACACACACACAGGCCGTATCTCATTTCTGGGATTTCCCCTCCTCGACTCCTACCCTCGACTCCTAGTCCCGCCCACAGGAGATGCGAGCGGAGGAGCCGAGGAGAGGTTAGAGAAATGAGAACTGAGCGGTCATTTTAAAGAGACGTCCATTAATGATGACAGGAGGCACTTTGACATTTTACAATGTAGTTTAACCAAACCCCTTTCACACATCAATAGTACATTGCTGCTCATACTACAACAGGGTTGTCCAAACTACGGCCCGGGGGCCAAATGCGGCCCGAGGGCCATTTTGAATCGGCCCTCAGCTAATTAAAAAAGTATAATGAAATATGGCCCACAAATTAAACTTGTGCATGTCTTATATTGTACTTCTTAAACATATATGTGTTAATAAGCCCACATTTTCTAACAAATCTAAGTTGATAAGAAAAAAGCTCAATAACTTATTTACATAACATATATTTCATATTTCCTCTTATTAAAAGTAATCTGAAGCTTCTGTTTTAAGGAATGAGCTGCCAAAAAATAAATGAAACCCTATGGAGAGCTGTGATGTAACCTGTTTTTTTATTGTTTGATTTGTTAGAAAATCTGGGCTTATTAACAGATATATTCAAGAAGTACAATTTGGCCCCCGGGCCGTAGTTTGGACAACCCTGATGTAGTATGAGCAGCAATGTACTATTGATGTGTGAAAGGGGTTTGGTTGCACTACATTGTAAAATGTCAAAGTCATTTAAAATAGTTTGAAATAAAAAAGCCTGAAAATATATAAAAAGCATATTTATTCAAAAGAAGTGTTATACTGTAACAACAACATAACCATTGATGTGTTAAGAGATTTTGGTAGCACTACATCTTAAAAAAATGAAGTTATTGAATTTTTCTATGAGCAGTGGCGAGCCGTCAGGGCCCTCTAGGCCCTCTCTGAGGGCCCTCTCTGAGGGCCTAGGATATTCTAAAAAAATAATATTTGAAAACATTAAAAAAAAAAAATATTTCTTTTAAAATATATTCTTTGTAAATATATTTTTTTGTTATATTTTCCATTAGTTTTACCAAAATTACTTGATTTAATTGTATTTAAAATAACATTTCCAAAGAAATAAATCCTTAGAATCTGCCTATTCAGTTTCTGTTGGAATGTGAAGGGTTAAATGAAAGAAGCTCCTTTAGCCGCGTCTCTGCGAGTTACTGTGAAGAGACGAGCTGATTGTTGGTCCAGCTGTAAATTCACAGAGGTGAGAGTCACTATAGTAACTCAATGAGAGAGTAATGTCAAATGACAGTACAATTGACCAATCATATCTTCCCTCTAAATGGGTGGGCTTTATTATCGCGGACTTTATGACAAGTTCCGCCCGCTGTGAAGTTTATGCATGTGTGTTATAGTGGTGCAGTGACGCATCCTAAAACCCGGAAGTAAGCTGTGGGTTCCCTCGACAAAAAAGCAATGGGATTTCTCCATAGGATTTTGGAAAATAGCTCGAAATAAGGTCTGTGGAAAACGAACCTGTTTGATAAATGCATGTTTTGTTCAGCCGGATAATATCCACATGTCTACCCTACTTTTATAATCATAAATCTAATCGATAGATTTATGATCGATAGATTTATGATTAGCATAAGTTTGTTCATGATGGCTCATGTCAGTGATGACATCGTTGCGAAATTATTAACCGAGTCATTTTCAAGATTGAGTTACAATGATAAACTGGAGTGGCAAAGGATCAGCTGCATGGCCCGCCATCAAGTGCTTCATCCAAAAGGACAGGAGGATGGACTTTGTGTTTAAGTGATTTGATCATCAAAGGTAGGCCTAAGTAATCTTCAATGTGGGCCGCCGTGCCGACTTCATTCATTTTTAATTGTTACTTGGCTGTGGGTGCCTTGTCATGATAGGTGTTTATATAAATGGTGTTGTTTTGTGTGGTAGAGGGTCGCTGTCATTGATGCGTTTGGCACCCCGGGCCGTTGTTTTGATATTCCGCTGAAGTATACGCTGTGACGTAAGTACGTAGTACGGAGCCCCTAAAGGTTCATGGACAAAAAAAAAGTATCGTGCGCACGAAGGCTCACTATTGTCCATGCACACTCTTCACGGGGTAAGCGTGTGTGAGTTTGGGGGAAGTGGTGCACTTATGTTTCCCATGCT
The DNA here is from genome assembly GCA_031216635.1 of Dissostichus eleginoides. Classification (NCBI taxonomy): domain Eukaryota; kingdom Metazoa; phylum Chordata; class Actinopteri; order Perciformes; family Nototheniidae; genus Dissostichus; species Dissostichus eleginoides. Next base: position 8,589,442 of record CM062268.1, on the reverse strand, counting down.
CCTTAGGGACCTGGGGAACATGATGCGTGGAAGGCTCCATACAGAGTCTCCGCACTGTCCTTCCATGCACATTCTACACGAGGAAAGCGTGTGTGAGTGTTCCTTATCCAAGCTGCGGCCCCGACTTCTGGGATGCGGTGGATGTTAGCCAAAAGCCGGTCAGGGACAGTGTAATGGGTCGATGTTGTTGGACGACAGGGCGTTAATCCATCGAGCCTGTGTGAGATATAACGAGGGGTTACGTATTGTAACCCTGGTTATATGAGCACAGGCAGAGCCCTCTACCTGGGGGCCCTGTCTTTCCTATGCCACTCGCTGAAGAGGGTGTAGGATGACGGTCGGAGGGCGTAGCCGCCTTGTATACTGTGGGCCTGCGCGCGCATTCAGGTAGGCTCGCCCCGATTGGCCGGCTACGTTTACGTAATTCAGTAGGTGAATGCACGCACGACATGATAGAGAGTAGTACCCATAGAGTCCAGTAGAGGGCTCCGCCTGTGCTTATATAACCAGGGTTACAATACGTAACCCCTCATTCTTTCCCACATTACCTCCCAGATTGCTCTCCCGGTTTCGACCTTGTCTGTCCCTGACCAGCCTGCTTCGCCTGTTTCCTGACCCTGCCTGTCCCTGGATTATTCTGCCTCGCCTGCTCCCTGACCCTGCCTGTACCTGCGTCTCCCGTCTTGCCTTCCTGGAACCCTCGCCTGTCCCCGACCAGCCCATTGCCTACTGTCTGCCGGTTTATCTCATATCAGAACTTTTCAAGTGAGACACTTTATAATAAAGCTGCTTACCGACTTTCCCTGGTTTCCCGTGTGTTGCATTTTGGTTCTCAGCTCATTCGTGACAAGATGATTAGTCTTTTCAGAATGAAATGATGTCTGGAGGAGAGCTAAAATGTTTTTGACTTAAGTTACTCGAGGAGAAAATGTGCATCTTCAAATCTTAGCAATCTCAACAGCTGCAAAACTGCTTTCATGAATCCTGACCCATTATTTTACTCTTTTGCATGTTCTTTCTGGCTTACCCAAACGAAAAACCATCTCCAAATGTCTACACAATTTTAGGTAAAGGTGAGCAATAGAGTTTGCAACTCAACATCCACAACAGCTTCACACTTGAACACACAGTCGTATAGCACCATTGTTTGTTTCAAACATAACAAATCCACAAATAATAAGGGTTACTTACAGGGTGTGATCCTGAATCAACAAAGTGGGAACAACCCCATCTTTCTCAAGCAGGGGGTGTTGTGGGATACAAACAGGGGCGGAGCTTCCTACAGGCGATATAGGCGGTTGCCTAGAGCGCCACCCAGAGCGCAGTTTTGGCGCCTCCCTCTATATCTGCAACCATTATTCTTACATAAAAAATAAAATTCTAACATAAGGGAAAATGAGCCAAAAATCTAAAACGGTCGGTCGGTCTAAGAGCCTAGCTTTAGGTGTACAGTATGTAGGTCAGAACATGCTAGAGCGCTGTGCATTGATGGGTATCGGTCAAGTGTTTATAAAATTGAGCGTTGAGGAAAGAAAGACTAACGTTAGAGAACTATGAAGAGGCAAAAGCCATCCGGGGCGCAGTATAAAAACAGAAGAAAAGAAGAAGAAGAGAAACGTGCCAAGGTGAAGGTATGCAATTTTGATTGTATTGTCAACATTAGCGAATGGATCATGTAATCTGCTAGTTAGCCAAGCCAACGTTAGCTAGCCAGCGTTTGTTATCGCCATTCAGTCGAAAACTGTCATAAGGCTATTTTCGTTGTGTCATGAAATAGAAATATTAGTAATAATAACAATGTTGTTTTGTGTGTAGCGAGCTGCCAGTGTGGTGGAATGTTAGTTAGTTGGAACGTTAGCTAACGTTAAGTTTACCTCAGAAAGCACATTGACTATCCGAGTCAAACATTTGCCAAATTCAACCCTGTCATAATGTGCGCTAACGTTAGCTAACTAGCTCAGTGGTTCTCAACTCCAGTCCTGTTGAATGTTTTCGTTCCAACCCAGAACTAACACACTTGATTCAACTGTTCTAATAAGATAGGCATAGCTCTTGATTAGTTGAATCAGACCTGTCAGGCTGTCCAAATGCTTACTAACTAAATAATAGCTACATTTAACAAATGGAAATTATTCAATGTTGATAATACACATTTTGTTATATCATTTTAGATTCACTTTTAAAATATCTGGGACTACCTGCTGCATCAGTTGACAAGGAACAGCCATGCACCTCAGCTGTGCCGGCTTCCTCAGGTGAGTGCAATGTGTCAATAGATGTTCCTGCTGATAAATAATTTAATGTGAAATCCAGTCAATATATTTGCTCTTGTGTGTTCTTTCTATATTTATAGACCTAGAACCACATGAAGGAACGTCAGAACAGCAAGCTGCTCATCCTGATGAGATGACCACTGATTCCACCCTGCCACTGACCACTGTGCCTGTTTGTTCTGGTGAGTACAATATGTCAATAGATGTTCCTGATGTGATGATAAATAATTGAATGTAAAAATGACTGTCGTGCCATTCTAATCCAGCCAATATATTGCTCTTGTGTGTCTCTATATCTGTATAGGCCCAGAACCACTGCAAGGAACGTCAGAACAGCCTGCTGCATCTCATCCTGATTGCACCACAGATTCCACCCATACACTCTTCTCGGGTGTGCCTGATGAATGTAAAGATGTTTAGCTATAAACCTAATTGTCCTCATGCTTTCAAATAATTGCTTTCTGTTTTTTTTACATTTTACACACTGTCCCAACTTTTTGGAATTGGGGTTGTGTGTGTGTGTGTTAAAGTAACCTGTATATCCTATATAACCTGTTTCAATAATTATAACTTTGTCTGTGTAAAATGTATACTTATGAAACTAGACCAAGTGGTATTATTTTCCTTTGTTTGCTTTGGTCAATTGTGTGTGCGTTGACTTAGGAATGTAGAGGATCCAGTCCCCCCCCCCGGGGTTTTAATGGCCCGGATAGGAGCATGGGGGGGTTGCAGGAGAAAGGTAATAAAACTGACACCATTGAGTCTATGCAGAGATTGTACTGAGAGAAAGATTGGGATGCGGAGTGGTACGGCCAGGTGCTGAGGATAAACGAAGATAAGGATTGGTACCTCACCCCCGTTCAACCCAGAATTGTTTATTTTATGGCTGCCATAAAAGATGACCTGGGACTGATCGGCGGCGCAGGAGATCCAAACTTCCCACACCTATGGCTGACTCACTCTGATTCGCTGTTTAGACCTCGTCAATGGCTGACTCACTCTGATTCACTGCCTAGGGCTCGCCCAGGAGTGAGTCCACCAATGGATGAACACCTAGGGAGGAGCAACCGACACAACTCCTCCCACACAACTCCTCTCCGTTTGTGGGAATAAATATTGTGAATTCTGTACACTCGCGGCCTCTGTTCGGTCTGACTGTCTGATACGTACATCGCACGGTGGAAGAGCTGAGGCCCGAAGTACTTCGTTATATAAGTACTTCGTTATATTGTACTGTTGTTTCTACCATTAAATCAGCTTATTGTTTAATCTCATATCTCTGTCTGAGCCGTTCCTTTTTACAGCAGACCACTCATCAAACGAACAGCGCGGAGCGGGCTCGAACCTTCAACAACTGAAGGGTGCTTAAACCCAACAATTTGGTGACCGACCGACGTGATGAGTAGGGTCTCATAGAAGGCACACCGGCAGCCAGCGGACGAACGGTCCAGGGAGACACCTCGAATACCTCTGACAACTAAACCAGGCGCCCCACAACAGAAAGGTGAGCAGATACCTGTTATTATCAAAATCTGTGATTGGCTATACTACAAAATTTTAGAGTTGTCAGCGGCATTTTCAGTGTTTTAGTCTTACGGTAGAAAGAACAGTACTACAGAATAACACTTTCCAGTCTCAAAGAGGAGCTGCAGTTGTGTTATATGTGGGGTATTTCAAGAGGAGAAACGCAACTTTCAAAATCAATTTGAAATGACCGGATCTCGCAAACTCTTGCTGTGGGGTTAATCTAGAAGACTAAACGTGACGATAAAGAGATTCTGTAGACTGGGTTTCGACTCCTTGCCAAAAGCCACATCGCCGAAAGGGGGTGTAGAAGCGCTTTGGAAGTCTCTCCATCTGTTGAAATATACATCGCACTATAAAAGTCAACTAGACTGTACGGGGAATATATTAACTGTGTAACGAGATTGCAGTGGTTTAAATTGTAAAGGAAGTCCAGCTGCAATCGTCGTCCGAGATTTCAGTGGTTTTAAATGTTAAAGGAAGTCCAGCTGAAATACTCTGAGAAATAAGGTGACACACACAGTAATTCTTAGACGAATTCTGGGGTTGGGGCTCATCGACTAAGTACACAGGCAATCCTTAGACGGATCTGGGGTTACGTTAGGTATATTTATTTTGAGTGTGATTAACTGTGTAACGAGATTGCAGTGGTTATAAATTGTAAAGGAAGTCCAGCTGCAATCATCGTCCGAGATTTCAGTGGTTTTAAATTTGTAAAGGAAGTCCAGCTGAAATACTCTGAGAAATAAGGTGACACACACAGTAATTCTTAGACGAATTCTGGGGTTGGGGCTCATCGACTAAGTACACAGGCAATCCTTAGACGGATCTGGGGTTACGTTAGGTTATTTATTTTGAGTGTGATTAAGTGTGGCTTGATATTGAGTAAGAAAAAGGTTGATAGGCGCTGTGAGAATGGGTCTGCAGAGAGAATTTCGCCTTGATGCCAACTGGCTGTTATCAGCCTGCAGCCAGGGAGGAGAAATCAGCAGAGCTGCCTGCACTGAGTGTGTGTGTGTGTGAGGAAGTCCGTGGATTGGTCAATTTGGACCAATCAGCGCGGGCTTAACGTAACGGCTAAGCGGTCCTACGACGCTGGTTATCAACTCGGTAAATCGAGCCAGGGTTTCTCTCTCCAGCTGAGAGCGCGTTCACGTGAAAGGGACAAGTGTACTAACAGCGCAGCGTCATACTTCATTAATGAAAAGTAAATTAATATTAGACAAATATGAACTTTAAACATCCATGACTTAAACATATAATAAAGGATACAAGCCACATAGTTGCACCTGCAAGGTGAATATAGAGCAACTGGTTAAAAAATAAATAAACTACCGAGTGTTTGAAAGCGTACAACAGTTTTATGTTATCACTGTTGCCCATCTAAGACACGAGTGGATCTGACTTTAATTACATTTGAGTTGAGTGTTTCGTCAACCTAATGTGTTGCTTAAAATAATACTTCTGCATACAGTATGTGACAATGTAAGTGTTGCACGGTCAGATACGGCTCGAGAAGCTGACTTAGACAAGGAAATATATGATATATTATGATATTATATGATCGATGATGTGATATGAATGATAAGTGCGACACGTCGGCGTCTTCTCTTCATACGGCAGTTTAAACTGTATTTCCTTTATCCTGTAATATGACTTGATAGATTTAAACTCCGCACGCTGAGCTCTGATCAGGCGCAGCTTTCACTGAGTTGATCTCTTTTCTATAGACGCCGGAGGCAGGCAGCGTCAGGTAAAACAAGTTATTTAGCCTTCCCAAACCTGAGCCTTACGCGCCGCCAATAATACACCTCGCACCGAAAACTATCAGACTGTATACCTGTGGGAATAAAACTACAATAATTAGTAAATTATAGTACGCAGAATATCTGGTATTTTTTATAAAAAACTAAAACCTTTAGGAGAAGCAGATACGAACGAAGTCAAAATGGAAGGAGAATTTGAACGTGAAGAGAGAGAATTAGGAGTCCCTGTTCCGGGGAGTTTAAGGGAACAGTGGGGACAAGCAGAGAGATTGATACTTAGCGGACTTAAGCCCGGAGATCATAAAAAGGCGAGCAGCGATCTCCGTTTCTTACACGATCAGATGATCGCAGAGAATAGAGTAGAGGGTGACGAGGCAATAAGTCTCCTAGCCACAGCACTCAATACATACGAGCGACAGTTGGTTCAGAAATTAGAAACTCTCAACAAGCAGAAGGCAGGTTTTATCAGGGCTTCTAAACTTAACAAAGAAAGGGAGCTAGTTGACAAGCTAAGGAGAATAGGCCATAACGCAGCCTTAGTTATGAATGGAGTGGCAGTAACCTGCTCTCTGAGCAAAACTCCCGCCAAAAATCTGCCCGCCATAGCAGCCCCACCCAGTCCTGCACCAGCCCCTCCCACAGAAGTGATAGAGCCAGTCAGGAAGGAGAAGCCATATGGTGGGCCCCTCCCAGACATCCCAGAGGGCGGTCCCCTCCTCTATCCAGATTTATACAACCCCTTTAAGACCCGACCCCCTCCCTATACGCTTCCCTCCACCTCTAACCCCCCCTCACCCAGTTCCCCTCATGACATTAAAGGAACACCTGTATCAACACATACACCTACAGATGAAGAAATACTTGACTTTGTTGCAAAACGCGTCAAATTTTTTAGGACTAAAAAAAAAAAAGGATGAAACCTCTGCCTCTGACAGAGAAGACACGGCAAGTCAAGACGGCACAGGGGACTCCACCTTCCTCTGAAACAGGTTGATATAGCCGGTGTCGGACTTTGTTTATGAACACATTAACTGAGGGACAGGTTTCTCCCCATTTGAGCTGACCCACGGCCATCAGTTTCCGGGTCCTGGAGCATTAGCAGTAGGGAAAGAAGTAGAAGAGATGGATAGCAAACCATACTACCAGCAACTTAAGGGCTTGGTATGAGATTTCTCCACCCAGGTGGCTGACGCCAAAGGGGGACCGGAGAAGCACGAGGCTAACACCGCAGAATTCATCTGGCTGAAGGTCATCCGTCCGAAGTGGCTCAACCCAAGGTTCACCGGCCCGCACAGAGTGACTCAGAGGACATCACATGCAGTTCGCCTCGAAGGAAAGGGGGAAACGTGGTATCATTGGAGCCAGTGCGCCGTTGGAAAACCTCCAGCAAGGACGTTAGACGACATCAGAACTGACATCGCTGCAGCAGGACGAGAGAACGACACATCTGACGACGACAGCCCAGCAGAAGCAACGACCCATACAACAGATGACAAGGACAAAGACACAGAGGTAACAACAGGCGATCTTGGAAAGGAGATTACGGCCGGCGAGGAGGCGGACACGAGTCTACTCTGAACACAAACACGACTCCATATAGGACCCGACTTTTTTACTCCCACCTTTAGGGGCACTTTCCAATAAGTAGCAGCATTTTTATGCCCACCTATAGGGCCTCTTTCTAATAAGAGTAGTAGGTTATATATAACGAGAGGTTATCCCTATAGTTAAAGGGCAGTGGAAGTCTCCCCACTCACCAGACCTTCTATTTAACAGGTTCTGGGAGCACAGTATTTACCATTACAGGGTACTATTTTACACCCTAGTTTTAAAAATCTCCTTAGGAGATTTTAGCATTGTGTTCAACCTAATTACAATAACACGGACCACTGATTAAAGGTACTCAACAATGACAGACTGTGGATTACACTTCCTTATTGTTTGTTGGTGTACTCTGCTAGTGGGAATCGTGGTTTTACTTGGGACACTGTTTGTATCTTGAACACCATTCTTAGTTATATGGCCCATTAGCGAATTGCCTTATTATTTGATTGGGTGTTAATTCCTTGTGTCCTAGTAAATCTCCTATTATTAATAACAGAAATAATGTGTGTTCACCCTTGCCTTTATTTTTGTTTTAATGATTCCATTGACCACCCAGACTCCATTCCCCCGCCAGAGGAGTCCGTAACTAGGGTCAAACGGGCCAAACATGAGGTAGTTGTTACCAAAATGTCTCCTAAACAAACCTTCACTTTCCAAGCAGGTAGTGATGGAATAATGTAGACAGGATCAACTATGTACATTACAATGTGCTCCGTTTAGCTAATCTCACTAGGGACCCTGTAGAAGGACTCGCTGAACAGCTGGGGCCGACTTCCCTTATGGCTGAAACAGAATAGAATGGCCCTTGACATGCTGTTAGCTGAGAAAGGAGGTGTGTGTTCAATGTTTGGTGATATGTGTTGTACTTTCATTCCAAACAATACGGCTCCGGACGGTTCCGTCACAAAGGCTTTAGAAGGCTTTCGCACACTATCCATAACTATGCATGAACAATCAGGGATACACAACCCCTTGGAGGAATGGTTTACAAACATGTTTGGTCAATGGAAAGGTTTAATAATGTCTCTTTTGATTTCAATAGCTACTTGTATTGCCATTTTAGTAACATGTGGTTGTTGTTGTGTGCCTTGTATCCGCTCATTGTGGGACAGACGCAGTAGAAAAGAATGACAGTGGTTATGTTTTGAATGCTTTGTGTGAATTGATCTCTGGAGGTGAGATCAAAAGGGGGATTAAAGTAACCTGTATATCCTATATAACCTGTTTAATAATTATAACTTTGTCTGTGTAAAATGTATACTTATGAAACTAGACCAAGTGTTCTTATTTTCCTTTGTTTGCTGTGGTCAATTGTGTGTGCGTTGACTTAGGAATGTAGAGGATCCAGTCGCCCCCCCGGGTTTTAATGGCCGGATAGGAGCATGGGGGGGTTGCAGGAGAAAGGTAATAAAACTGACACCATTGAGTCTATGCAGAGATTGTACTGAGAGAAAGATTGGGATGCGGAGTGGTACGGCCAGGTGCTGAGGATAAACGAAGATAAGGATTGGTACCTCACCCCCGTTCAACCCAGAATTGTTTATTTTATGGCTGCCATAAAAGATGACCTGGGACTGATCGGCGGCGCAGGAGATCCAAACTTCCCACACTATGGCTGACTCACTCTGATTCGCTGTTTAGACCTCGTCAATGGCTGACTCACTCTGATTCACTGCCTAGGGCTCGCCCAGGAGTGAGTCCACCAATGGATGAACACCTAGGGAGGAGCAACCGACACAACTCCTCCCACACAACTCCTCTCCGTTTGTGGGAATAAATATTGTGAATTCTGTACACTCGCGGCCTCTGTTCTGTCTGACTGTCTGATACGTACATCGCACGGTGGAAGAGCTGAGGCCCGAAGTACTTCGTTATATAAGTACTTCGTTATATTGTACTGTTGTTTCTACCATTAAATCAGCTTATTGTTTAATCTCATATCTCTGTCTGACTCCTTCCTTTTTATAGCAGACCACTCATCAAACGAACAGCGCGGAGCGGGCTCGAACCTTCAACAACTGAAGGGTGCTTAAACCCAACAGTGTGTGTGTGTGTGTGTGTGTGTGTGTGTGTGTGTGTGTGTGTGTGTGTGTGTGTGTGTGTGTGTGTGTGTGTGTGTGTGTGTGAAGATATTGTGAATATGAGGTGAGAAAATGTGCTTCACATGCCCTCCAGATGCAGCAAAGACAGACGATCCACTAGCAACCGATCCTGCTGACTGCCCTTCACATCTCACAGACACAATGAGGACAGAGTTTGTTCGGAGAGGACCATATCAGATAACACCTGATTTCATTTTCCCAAGGAGAGATGATGGGAGAAGTTGCCACCACCAGTACTTCAGCAGGACCTTAGTAAATGGAGAAAGGATCAAAAGAAGTTGGGTGACATATTCAAAAAAGAAGAACAGTTTTTTTTGTTTTTGTTGTCAACTTTTCTCTCCAAAACAAATTCATTTAACAAATGCAGGACTGTCGGATTGGAAAAATGCAAGTGCTGCTTTGACCAGCCATGATAATAGTCCGGAACACCTGAACAATTTGGCGTCATGGAAAGAATTGGCAGTTCGATTAAAACAAGGTACAACAATAGACAAACAAGAGCAGGCCCTCCTTGAGGCAGAGAAGAGTCGGTGGAGAGCAGTGCTGACACGACTGGTTGCTATTGTACAGTCTCTGGCAGGGCGAAATATGGCATTGAGAGGAAAGACAGAAATACTCCACTCTCCTTCAAATGGAAACTTTTTGAAAGAGGTTGAGCTTTTGGCGCAGTTTGACCCAGTGATGAAAGACCACATCCACAAGATTAAAAGTCAAACATCCCACCACAGCTACTTGGGCAAAACCATTCAGAATGAGTTGATTGAATGCATCAGTGGAAAGATTCTATCAACAATAGTGCAAGAAATAAAGAAATGCAAGTACTTTTCCCTCATTTTAGATTGCACCCCGGATGTTAGCCACACTGAACAGCTGTCAGTAGTCATCAGAATTGTGACACTGGAAGAAGACCCCCAGATTAAAGAGCACTTCATGGGATTCCTAGTAGCAGAGGAGTCCACTGGTGAAAGTTTGTCCGCCCTGATTTTGAAGAGGCTGGAGGAGTTGCAGATTGCCTTTGATGACTGCAGAGGACAGTCATATGACAACGGCGCAAATATGAGAGGGAAGAACAAGGGAGTACAGGCCAGGCTACTGCAGTTGAACCCAAGAGCTTTGTTTGTGCCTTGTGGGGCACATACACTCAATTTGGTCATTGCTGATGCTGCCAAAAGCTCCAAAGATGCCATATCATTTTTTGGCATTGTGCAGAAGCTATACTGCCTGTTTTCTGCCTCTACACAGAGATGGGCCATCCTCAAGAAACACGTCAACCTTTCACTCAAAATGTGGTCAGAAACCAGATGGGAGAGCAGAGTGAAAGCTGTGGAGCCTCTGTGATATGAAGCCGCAGCTGTGAGAGAGGCACTGCTTGAGGTGAGAAACCAGGCCAAAGACCCAATTATCAGGATTGAAGCCCAGTCTCTGGCAGAAGAAGTGGGGTCATTCCGCTTTTCACTCTGCACAGTGGTCTGGTATGACATGTTAAGTCAAATTCAGCAGGTGAGCAAACTCCTGCAGTCCCAAACAATGCAAGTGGATGTAGCAGTAAGTCTACTGAAAAAGACTGAAAAAGCTCTCAAATCCTACAGAGCCACAGGCTTTGTGGCTGCACAAACATCAGCAAAGGACATGTGTGAATACATGAATGTGGACGCAGTCCTTGTGCAAAAGCGGCTGAAGTCAACAAAGAGGCACTTCTCATATGAGACTCCTGATGAGCCATTGAGGAATGCCTTGCAAAATCTGGAGGTAAAGTTCTTTAACGTGGTGGTGGATGCTGCAGTGTCAGCACAAAAGGAGAGGTTTACCACTCTTGAACATGTGCAAGACAAGTTTGGCATTCTGTACAACTTCCCAGACCTGCAACACCAAGAGCTGATGAAGCAAGCAGAGGCACTTGCACACACCTTAAGCCATGGAGGGCAATCTGATTTGGATGGGAAGGAGCTGGCTCAGGAGTTGGAAAATGTACCTGACTTGCCATCAAAGAGCATGACAACTCTTGAGTTGTTGAAATTCATACACACAAAGCAGCTCACCGAAATATATCCCAACTTGTGTATCGCTCTGCGGATCAGTACAACGCTACCAGTAACAGTAGCTTCAGCCGAGAGGAGTTTTTCCAAATTAAAACTCTTGAAAACATACCTGAGGTCAACCATGGCTCAAGAACGCCTCAGTGGTCTGGCTGTAATCAGTATTAACCATGAGGTTGGTGGTCAGATTTCATATGATGATGTGATTGATGACTTTGCAGCGAGGAAGGCCAGAAGGATTGCACTGTAAATGGAAACCAGTAGGAGCTAATATGTAGGCTAACCTTGTGTGATGATAGGGAGTGGAATGTAAATAGTTCTTGAGACAAAGTGAATTTGTAATTTTTATTTATTTGTTTGTTTATTTAGCATATTATATTTTGATTATTTGACATGTGTAACATATTTTACAATACATAATTTTCTTTTAAAGCAAATTTGCACGTTATTTTATTGTTTGTTATTGTTATTATTATTATTGTTTGTTAGTTAAGTTGTTTGTTTTAATTCTTTAGTGTGCACTTTACATTTCTTCTTAATTTTCTTTGAAAGCAAATTTGCACATTCTTTTATTGTTTGTTATTGTTATTATTATTGTTTGTTAGCTAAGTTGTTTATTTGTTTTAATTCTTTAGTGTGCACTTTACATTTATTCTTAGCTCTTGTTCTTGCTTGTAATAAATAAATAAATAAAGGTGCAGTACTTTACTGTATAACTGTTAAGATGTTTTGATATTTTTTTTTTGGGGGGGGCGCAGTGGTGAAGCTCGCCTAGGGCACCAAATGTGCTAGGTCCGCCCCTGGATACGAACTCCCTCTGGCGTGACTTTTGGGATTTTAGCCTTTGCAGGCTCACGATCGCTCTCATCAAAAAACATGTCGTTAAGAGAAAAAAAACATATATAAGTCGCTTCGGTGTATAAGTCGCACTCATCCACTGAAGTCTTCATCCTCTGTGTCGCTGTTAAACATTTCCGCCAACTCCGGGGGGAAGTGTAACAGCAACACAGAGGTGTCGATGAAGCAGCATGTCCTGCTCCGGGCTGTCCTCAGACTCTCCATCAGAATCAGCTCCGATTAGACCTTTCCGAATCCTGACAGGATGGTGTATTCTCATAATGCAGACCAATCCACATAATCACCATAGGCGAGTTGTGATCCAGTGCACAAAGACGGAGGTCCAGATTTCATTGCAGCAGCTTTACAGGCAGCCAAGGTAAAGAGGGTTGATTTATTTGCATCGATTATGATTGTACACAGTCTATATACATTTTAGTCACAAAATAGACAACATAGTTGCTCAATTTTGATTTCACACATACAACCACTGCATTACAACTGCATCTAAATTTGCTACTTTCAATATCGCAGTCTACTTGTCAGATTTCAGTCAATCTTAAGTGTGACACAACCACTAAGCTCATCTGCAACAAGAGCACAGGCGTCAAACGTTGAGTGGAGTGGTAACTGTGACACTCGGTGCAAATGTACACGTTACACAACAAGTATTAACATTGGGGCATGAATCCTGGTATGGACTTTGTTATATTAGTCACAAAAGCAGCTCACATAGAATAGCCTAAATGTGTGTCTTTGGTTAAAGAGATAGCTCAGAGATAGTTGTTAGGAATATTGTACATGTTTTCCCAATCTCCCAGTGTCAGAGCCTAATAAATGCCAAATGCCTTAGGACAGACCTTTTTTATGTACTTGGTGTAGTCTGAAGTTATATGAAAGAGCATGGGCCTTCAACAGGAAGCTGCAAAATGTGCTGCCTGTGTTATAGGAACATTTATTAAGTATTGAGGGTTTAAGTGATTATATGTTTGATAATACACATTAACATGAAACAAACAATAGAAAAGATAATGTGTAAGCAAACAAACTTTACACAACACTGGTGATAGTGCTGTCAAACAGGTCTATGAACTCTATGAAAAAGTTTAATCTGCAATACAATTTTAGGCAGTATTTGGGTCCCTGGTTCATCTCTCTCAGCTAAGGGGTCCTTGGACTGAACAACATTGAAGACCCCTGTCAAAGAGCAATGGCTATCTTGGCTCGATTGTAGAGTGTCAATGGGATCAAAACATATAATATATATTATATTTAATAATCATGATCCCATAAGCATCCTGGAATTGAGCACAACTATGCTAGTAATCTAAGGGAAGATGAGTGGATACCTTTTTACATGCTTTGTCTGGTGGGAAGCCCTCAGTCTCAGAATTTGAACACCCCAGCTTATACATTTCAAAACAATGAGCTGCTTACCTTTGCATGAATTCCAGGGTAAGAGACATCTCCTTTGGATATTCAATGTTGCAGACATAAAACAAGCAGAAAGCATAGCTCAGGGCCACAATGGGGGAGGTGATGTGGTCATTCACAACTTCCTGATCAACAGCAATCTCGAATAGATGGTCACCTTAAACATAGATCACAAAAACAATATGTATTAGTAATTTTTTTTTTAAATAACGTACACACGCGCCAAATCTTCCATACTCAGTCCAAACACAGGTTATGGTAAGAACAAGCAACAAATACTTTGAAAAGGTATTCTGCATTTAGTTGCAGACTTTACATACAAGTGTACTTACATTTAAAGATTTTGGCCCAATCAACATAGTTCTGAGCACCATTTACAAAACAAAATCAACCAACTCTATGCCTTTTCATCACAACAAATCATCTCATCAGTAAACCTAAGAACAAATGGAGAACATATCTCCAAGCTTGCTGGGATGCAAAAATGATTCAACTACAAACCTCTGATTAGGATGCATGGGGTACAGGGGAGGCTGAGTTCAGCATCCGCGGAGTCCTGTTTTCGGAAAATAAAACAACAAAGATACACATATGAATGTGATGATTTTATGTTTCCAATGTACACAAACACACAGTCAGGCAGGCAAATAGACCATCTGCCAGTGTCTGTATCAGAGGTAGCGGCTAACCATAGACAATAATGTTAATAGTAGTTATAAAAAAATATTATTTACACAAACATAATCGATTAATGTTAGAATCAGAATCCTTTTCGGTCAGGGGGGGAAAGTCTGTCCTTACAAGACCTTGTTCTATTAGGGGACAGCATTTGGTCCTCCAAGAGAGAGGAGCTCTGCCGGGATGGAAGTGTATAATTATATGAGGGATTCTCTCCTGGTCGGGAAAATAAATCAAGGATTTTACTGATTTCCTTTAATCTACGTTTCCAGGAGAGATGGTTTACCAATTTCGATATTATCAGCAGCGCAAAGTGGGGTTTAAAATCCATAAAATGTACCTCATTTTTGCAGAAAAGGTGATCAGGGTTTTCCTTGAAGTATCTCACAATGCCACAGATCAGCTGTACTGGACCTTCACCCATCTTCATCCCTTTGGTGTCAAGGAAGTTGTTGATGCCCGGTTCTTTTTTGGAAAGCTCCTGTGCCAGCTTGTTTTGTACCGAAAAGCCAAGGAGTCTAGATGCATGATCAAACAGGTGAGCAGCTTCAAATAGAAATGGCCACTCTTCCTTTAGGACCTTTACATTGGTTCCATCGTTGATGGTTTCACGCTGGATGGGATATGTTTCAGCCATCAGTTTTCGAACAGATGACTCCTAAAGATATGAGGCAACAGTTAATCAAACTAATAAATTCAATCAATAATAAAACAAATTATCAATATAAATACAGATAAATCGATTTCGGGTGAAAATAGCTGATATACAAGCGCACAACGAGTCCCATTAAGAACTTGTAGATCAGTTATTTTTTGTTAATTATACAAAACCAATTTGAATTGATATACCAAAAATAAATCAAACTCAAATATTAGCTTCTCCATTACTCAATCAAAAAGTAATCCATACATACACAAGAACATAATGGATGGTTGCAGCCCTACCTGAGGATCATGGGTTTTGAAGGCACTTTTCAATTCATTTCGTTTTGACAGCAGTTCTGCTCTACTCTCAGTTCCCTCGACAGCAACATCCCACTCCACACATCCATAACGATCGGAATTTCTTGACTTTTTCTTCCGCTGAACTTCACCCTCTCCACCCTCTGCTCGCCTCTTTCCTGGGGTTGATGTTCTCTTAATATTTTCAACTCTGTTTTCTAGCTGGGTAAAGAGAGGACCACAACCATCTTTTGCAAACGGCATATTTCCAAAGGGCTCTGTCTGTTTGAAAGACAGAGGATATTGTCCTACAATGTTCTTGGCGATTTCCATCAGCTTGGATCTACCAGGTCTTCCAGGGTGTTTATGGAGGTAATCATCAACAACGATCCGAACCATCTGTAGTCTTTCTTTCGACTTTACCCATTTCTTTTCCCACATCCATGAGCTTTGAGGGCATTTTGTGCCATGGTATGGAATATGGCTCACAGGATGGGGAGTGGGCAGATGGGGTATGGGCAGGTAGTGTCTCAGGTGGTGTTGGGGGCAGATCATGGGGCAGGGGTGTAGATGTAGGGCCAGGGCTTCTGAACTGTGGTGCAGCTTGTGAATCTATGGATGACATACCCCATAAATTAACCACATCACCAATGATACTAATTAATACACTGGTTTTCAATGTCCGTTGGAGACCACCAGGGGTACAAATGGACCCTTAAGGGTCTGTGAATTTGTATACAGACAGTATACAGGGTTGGGCAATATATTGATATATCATATGAGATTATTGAATAGGATTTTGGGTATCATATTGTGATACCTGTTGTGTTTTCCTGATTTTAAAGAATGAACTGAACTTACCCAACTGTTAACATAACATAGTCATAAATACATAATAGTGATATTTGATTTTGTCGGTCTTGTCCACCCCTCAGTACTGTGCAGATTAGGGTTACAAATAAAAAAAACTTACCTCCTTGGAAAGCTTTAACGAGTCTTCTGCACTGAATGAGTGGCAGAGTGTCCTGAATGTCCGGGGCCTCCACAAGGATCATGTCATCTTCACATTGAACTCCTAATTCCACCAGTCTAGCCATGAGTGCATCCATCTTATCACTACTGAGCGATGGTATGGCTTTCTTAACCAACTCTTTCACAGGCTCCATGTTGGCATGTGTTTAAGAGGAATGAGCACCTCTCTGGTAAGAAGAAAGTGGATAATAATCATTAAGTTTGTCCAGATTTTGGCAGCTGAACATATCAGACATATTTTCATCAACTTCATAGACTCCAAGCTCAGGAACCCAGCTGGCAGTTTTCCCCCGAAGCAAAAGTAGGACACTCATTTCATTTTTTATAATAATGCTCGCTATTTGTCCTAACTGTAGTTGTCCTTTAGTATATCTCAGTAAGACAAGCATACCATTTCCATATGGCGTGCCTTTAACCTGGACCTTCTCTGTGACAACTGAGTTACTCGAGTCAAGTCCAAATTCTTCAACTGCTGTCCTTATGCTTTGGTCATAGAGCTCAGGATAGAACCTGGTGGAGTCTGAAACTTGAACCTGGGGGCTAAATAAACTACCGCAAGACTGATAGGCCTGAAACAACTGATGTCTATCAGCAAGTGACTTAGTTACATTTCTGAAGTTTTTACTTGCGCTAATACACCTTTTAAAATAAGAATGTTTCGATTCAAAGCGCATCGTCCAAGTATGTATGAGTGGGCCAAACTGTTAACTAGGGATGCACCGAATATTCGGCCACCGAAAATTATCAGCCGAAAATGGTTAAAAAGGCCCTTTCGGCCGAAAGGGTTTTAGCGCCGAAAAAATATCACCGAATGTCAGAGAACACGTGTTGTTGTGATGACGTAATCAAAACGCGGCGACAAGCACGGCGCGCAACCATGCCTGGCTGTCAAGGTAATACGCTCGCGGCTGGCTCACAGCCAACATGTCTGCCGCTTGGAGATATTTCAAAATATCAGAGAAAGAGCCGCGGATTGCGATTTGTAAAACGTGTTCAGCTGACATTTCTCGAGGGGGTGTAACTGCAAAGACTTTCACCACTTCGGGATTACTCCACCACTTGAAATCAAAACACCCGGACAAATATGCGGAGTATGATCAAATCACTAGCGCACAGAAAAAAAAAGTCCTTCCCAGCACCCCGACTCCTTCTGTGGCAGACCTTTTTGAAAAGGTAAAAAAGTTTCCCAGTGATGGTCCGAAGGCAAAGGGCATTACTCGGAAGTTAATGAAGCGCACGAGACATGATCCAGGCTGTGTTGGATAAGGAGAACCCACGAGAGGAGGCTGCTGCGCACAGCACAGGAGACGACAGGCAGACCACAGAAAAAAGGGCTCGTCTGTCTACAGCAGAGGAGGAGGAGGAGGAGAGGGGGCAACCACCCTCGTTGTCTGATATGTTCAACGAGATCATGGAAGAGAATACTACCCCAAATAGGTAGGCTACTCTGTTCTGACTTGGTTACTTACTGTACTATGTGCTACTGAATGTGATATTTATTAGTACTGTATGTGCTGCTATGTAATATGCTCTTAATCTTGTAATTTTTTTTGACATGTCAGATGATTTTATTTGTCTGCCAAGTGATCTGGCATGCGTAAATAAATTTGACTAAATGTTCATTATGCACTGTCCCTATTTTAAATAAAATCTTTTTCTCTCAAACCTCTCAAATGCCAGGCTGGTGACAAGCTCAACCGCTCAACAGTTAGATGATTATCTCTCAGAAGTACCCATCCCCAGAAGCGAGAACCCTCTTGGATACTGGAGAAACAAACAAGACCGCTTTCCTGACCTGGTCAAGGTGGCACGCAAGTATTTGAGTGCTCCATGCACAAGCAATGACAGCGAGAGACTGTTCAGCGCTGCCTCTCATGTGCTTGATGAGAAGAGGAACAGACTTATGGCTGATAAAGCAGAGAAGCTACTGTTCATTAAAAAGAACCTCCCACTTTTCCTTAATAAGTAGACAAGGCTGGCTTATCATAAGCTCTAGTTCTACATGTCTACTCTATACCCACTTTCCTGAACAATTTTCATTGTGAGTTATAATTCACCATCTCAGGTTATCATTAGGGGGAAATGACAGCAGCACAGTGTTCAATATATTGTACTTATCCAGTTTGCAGTTTGCACATTTGTATGCATGCACTTATAGGTGCATTTGTTGTTGAAGGCCTGGCTGTTACAGTCTTTACACTATTTTGTTGTAGGCCTACTGGCCTAGATGTTTATGCAGTTTTAAAGCACCTTGGTTTTGTTCTGAATGCACTTTGTTGTAGGCCTAGTTATCCTACAGAGAAAAGAAAATGCACTTGACTTGTAATTAATGTACTGCATTCAAAAGTGATGAATAAATGTTTTATGGACCCATAATAGTGATTATTATTTAAGTTAAGCTTTGCCATAATCATGTATTTTTCCATAATCAGGTAGCTGAACAACATTGGTAAAAAATGTATACATTATATATATATATATTTCTATTAATCATTTTCGGCCTTTCGGCATTCGGTTTTCGGCCAACTGTTTCCTATTTTCGGTATCGGTTTCGGCCAAGAATTTCCCATTCGGTGCATCCCTACTGTTAACTCAAGTGAGCATAGTGAAGCAGATAGTGGTGTTTCGGTCTAAGTTTAACTCGTGGGAATAACTCTTGCCTCGATTCCACATACAGTTCGATCAGATCCTTCATATAAGCAATCTGCGACTCTGAAAGGCGAGGTGCACAGACAAATTCAACTAGCTCCCTCAGAAGAAGTACCAGTTCCCATACTGCATTGTCAGCATCTTTAATACGGTCATGCACTAAAATAGGCAAGAATCTCAAAAGCCACCTGTTTTGGGCTGCATGGCCTCCAAGCTTTGCTCCTTTAATGGGAATAGCGTTTAACTTGTTGCTGCTTTCACCAGGAAATGATTTGAGTCTGGCATTAAGGACCTCATAACTGAACCACTTTTCTGTTTTGATTAAGAACTGCAAACACATTGCTAAATCATAGTCAACCACACCCTCAAACAGGTCATGTGCAAGACAGGGCGGCAGTCCAGGCTGACACACGTGAAAGTGAGACAGTTTGTTGAAAACACTGTCACCTTTAATACCGTGATGCGTTTTCATTTCAGGGTTACTTTCCAGTAACTGCACAGACTCATTATAATCAGCGGGATTTCGATGAGTGAAAACCGTGAGAGAGTTAGAATGAAATTCATTTCTTGTCGCTAAACAGTATCTACACATTTATTCAGCTGAGCTGAAATTTTCTGTAAACCCACCAATCGTGTGAGAGCCCAGATTATCTCCCATTATGCATGCAACAGTACCTTTATAGATCTTTCCTTCAAAAGATATGCCCCTTTCCTCAAGCTCACACAAGTCTGACACAAGCTTACTGAAAATGGTATCCACTGTAAAATCTTTGCAATCTTTCTCTATACAGAGTAGTGCCAACTGTATTTGATCAACAGTTGATCGCTGGTGTGGATGGAAATTTGCCAGAGTGAAGTAGACAGCTAATACCTTGTGCTTTTGCTTGGCAGATCCAAGTGGATTAGCCACCTCAAATGCATCCTGAAATAGCATCACCTTTAAAGACTCTGGATCTGAGGAAAACATGGCATTCGATTTCATGGCCCACCCATCAGTGACATCACTGAGTACATCATCTTCAACATGAGGATTAGAACTGTGCTGAGCTGCACCTCCCTTTTTCAGAATTGCTCTGAGGGTTTCCAGTAGTGGAATGTAATGATAGTGCCTCTTCTGACCTGTTTTATTGTGCTCAACAGGCTGAACATAGTTATAGTGCGCCTTGTAATATTGCTGTCTTCTGTGTTGCGTAGTTAAAGGACCATTTTCATACAATGCCTTGTGCATAGGGCTCTGCTCGTATGCACTCTTCCCAAGACATGTTAATGTCTCTGTTGGAACACCATACTGCTCAAGTTCACGAGCTAACACATCCATGGTATATTCCTGTTGAATATCATTTAGAGTTTTCATTTCATTTGCTATCTCTGTAATTGTGGAGGCTGGGACCAAATACTTTGCCTGCAAACCCAAGTAAAACTGAGCAAGACTCTCTGTGTAGGTGTCTTTCTCTTGATCACTCCCAAAATTGTCACTGTGTTCTGCATCAACAACATTAGGCTCAGGCTCTACATGTGATCCTTCACCTGGCAAAGACCGTTCTGCGAGTTCACAAATATGAACAGGGGCTATCTTGGTCACATCCCACCCTTTGTGGTATCTGGAGATATGCGCTGAAAAGGATGACTTTACATTAAACGTCTTAGAACATCCATCAAAGGGACACATTACAGTCAGACCCTCGTGAATGTGACCACTCAAATGAGACACAAGACTTTTAAGATCTGCATATTCAGTGCTGCAAAAATTGAATGAGCACTTCAACTGTACAGACACACTACGGTTCCAAGTTTGTCTGCTCCTGTCTGAGTGTGTTCGTGCCATATGCACAGCAAGGCTATTGTATGTGGTAAGCTTCCTTCCACAGTCCTTATGGCCACATAAAAAAAAAACATTACTAATATTTCTGTGTGATCTGCAGTGTTTCAGGTAATCGGTCGAAGACCGACAGTTAAAGCCACAAATGTTACAAGCCAACATGTTGAGTAGACTGAATTTGCCAGGTGAAGGATAGACAGAATCAATAGGCAAACTAAACTCAAGTCAATAAAGCATGAAGATTAGACAGCTATTTGATTTGAAAACATGGTTGCTATGCCCAGCAGTGTTGGGTGTAACGCGTTACAAAAGTAACGGAGTTACAGTAATATATTACTTTTTGCTGTAACGAAGTAATGTAACGCATTACTAATGCAATTTGGGTAATATATTACCCATTACAATGCTCAGTAACGCAGTTACAACACATTTTAACCCGAAATTAAATGGTGTTTTGTTTTTTAAGAATGTACTAACATAGCGAGACATTCCGACACCAGAGTAAAATTGTGCGGGTAGATTAGTAAACCTGGGGTTTACCCTTCAGGCTTCGCGTCGGGATCTTCGGGGGTGCATAGGCATGCATTGCACCCCAGTTGAATGTTATGCACCCTCTATTCAAAAAAGAGAACGGAGCGAAAAATAAAAACAACAAATTGTGTCAGGTGCGCATGACCTGCTCCGCTGCACGTGCATCATTTCCAAAGTGCTTCCACAGCAGTGACACACATCTGTGGATAATCATTTATACGAAAATGGTTAAAGCAACCATCACTAAACGCCAGCAACACTGCATCTACTGCAGACAATAGCAACAGGTCAGATGGGACATCACGTTACCCTCTGTCGTGGACACTAGCTTACTCCCGCCTGACTCGCCCCCGGAGCATCAGTCTTCGTCTCGTCACCCGAAACTACGCCGCCCCTCTGCGGCCCGCAGGTGCCAGGATACCACGGCAAAACAGAGCCTGCCCAGGTATATCTAAACAAGTACCCGCCTGCACAGTGGGGTAAGGCGGTCATTTTGCAGCTCGTGGTATAAAAATAGACAATGGCTAGAATATTCATGTGAAAATAGTGCCATATTCTGCCATGCCTGTAGAAATATTGGATCAAAAAATAATGCATACAATAGCACAGATGCCTTCACCACGAATGGCTACAAAAAGATCTCATATCCCAAGCTTACAAGCTAATGTTGCAGCTGAAATGTTCTCCAGGTCACAAAGTCAACCTCTGATGTGATACCAGTTTTCAAGCACAGTAAATATTCTCTTCCCAGAGTATATGATGGGACCAAGGTGATGATGTAGTACATGGTTTTAATAATACTTTTGCTTTTCAATGTTTGCCATTTCAAACCATGAGCTGGTTCAAATAATATTTGCCTTGATTTTAAAATATATTCTCTTTTGTTTTATCAGTACAGTTTTGAAGCTTTTGTGCTTTTCCTTGCCATAGTCCACTTTGGACTATATGAAATATTTCAGGATTGCACTTTTAACACACTTGAAATGTTCTCACTTGCTTGGTTTCAAAACATAACAAATGCCATAATCTGTTCATTGGGGACCATAACATCAATGCTATTTTTCATTGCTGTTGCCGGCCACTATTGCTCATGTAAACCTACTAGTGCTGCACCCTGTAATCTCAGAGGCACCCCAAGTCATTTTGTTCTGGAACCGGGCCTGTACAGTACATGGCCATATACTAAACAAAATACAGAGCCCATTCCGTGTTCCTGTTATTGTTTACTTCCTCTCTGCCTTCTTCTGGTGATTTATCTGACGTCCAGCGCTCCGTCTTTTAACCTCTTTTCCTTTCTCTTTCTTGATCCTCCTTAGCAACCTTCATTATAGTCCTTGACAGTGGTCTGTACTGTATTAACAACGTGTCACATGTTAAGAATTTACAATCAGAATCGAGTATTCAACTAAGCCGTGTAATAACAGTTGTTAGTAGCCTTAATGGCCTACACAGTGGTTATGCTATACCACATTGCCCTTCACTGGATGTATAATGAGCTGCACTAAACTACATTTTAGCATTTAAAATACCTAGCCATTCTTTTGCAGTTATTTTGGTGAAAGTAACTCAAAAGTAACTAAAAAGTAGTGTAACTCATTACATTTCAAAGACAGTAATATTGTAATGTAACTTATTACTTTAAAAAGACAGTAATAAGTAATATGTAATATATTACATTTTGGAAGTAACTTGCCCAACACTGATGCCCAGTACACTGCCCAGCAAAGAAAAGTGAAGACACTCAAGACAGAACAAGCTAACAAGTATAGACTGGGATCAAGTTGCTTGCAAGTTGCTGATCCGGTCTGGCTCTATACCGGATGCGGAAACGTTTCTTGCATATGTGTGTGCGTGCAAATGATCGGATACAGTAGGCGGGCTCTAGACCGGATCACACTATAGAAATTCACAACAGAAGCTTCCCACAGGTGCTGCGCAAAGCACGTTGAAGCTATGTTAATAACAATACTACTTTTAATCCAAATGAAACCACAACATAACACACACACCTTCAAATGTCAATGAAGCCTGTTGGATATATATTAGTCGATATGATACTATTATAGCTGAATTTACCGCAGTGTTTGAGCGGGAAAACAGTGTGCCAATGGAAGCTAACGGGAAGCTAACGTTAGCCCGCGGCCTTTTACAATACTACTTTTAATCCAAATGTAACCACAACATAACACACACACCTTCAAATGTCAATAAAGCCTGTCGGATATATATTAGTCGATATGATACTATTATAGCTGAATTTACCGCAGTGTTTGAGCGGGAAAACACTGTGCCAATGGAAGCTAACGTTAGCCCGGTTGGAAAGCTACTAATAAAACAACAACACACAAACCTGCGGAAATAAACTAACCATAAAAACAAACTTTACCTATCAATTAAATGAACTGGCCAACTTTTGCACGGGGGGATACTGCTTAAGGACTATATTCTAACTGGGGCCAGTTAGAAGAGAGTTACCTGCCAGACGTCCACGTAATAAAACAAATATTTAACATTAACACAAACTTTATGTTTACCACAAATGTCCTTTTTGATTAAGAAATGAGGTTCCATTCCCAAATTAAACACAATGAACCAACCTACCGAGCAGACTTTCAGTGCGGACGGATTCCTGTAATGGCGGCCACAGATATTTTTTCCCGGGCAAAAGCACCCACAATGCAATGCGCAACCAGTGTTGCCAGATTCTGTGAGGGACACAAACAAGCCACAAGGTCTAGGGAAAAAAAGCCCAAAAGAAGTGAAGTGGGCCACATGAGCACTTTAAACTTATACAGCAACTATTAGAAAATAGCAGGTCTACAAGCTCACAACGTGCCGCGACGCGACGCGTTGTGAGCTTGTAGATCTGCTATTTTCAAATAAAATCTTGGGGGAAACTTATAATAAGCAGACCTGGCAACACTGTTTTCAACGGCAAAAGTAATGTAAAAGTCGATTACAGTACTTAACGAGTACAATTTGACACCACATTGGCCATCATTTTACAGATTTTTCTTAGAGTGTGGACTCGATGATGGAGGTGTAGAAGTTCACCATCATCGTCTTTGGCAGGTTGAATTTCTTCAGCTGCCTCAGGAAGAACATCCTCTGCTGCATAACGGCTACTAGCCATTAGCTATTATTCATTAGCTATTAGCTCGTAGAATTTTACATTTTAATAGGGTATGACTGAGTGAATTGACTGAATGACACCCAATAAGAGCAGTCCAAATGATTATTCCTACATGTTTATGACAGATGTGTATCTTATGCACAGCCCTTCAAATATAGTGTTACTTTTATTTGCAAATATAATCATACTTTACTTTTACTTATCCCACAGAGGGGACATTTAGAGACATTTAACTTTAAATAAGAGTCATGCATACATTTAAGATAAAAAAATAAATGACAATTTATGAAACTACACATCCAGGTTGAACACAAAAGATAGTGTAAACCAGGCATCCTCAAAGTCCGGACTCCGGTCCGGATCCGGACCGAACCACAACTGTCTCTGGACTCTGAGCAAATTATACTTTTCATATGTATTATCTGTATTATCTGTATTATCTGTGTTATCTGCGAGACATCGCCACAACGCAACGAGTCAAAATTCTCTATGTCCACTGCAAACAGCGCTCTGCATGTCCGACTGTTCCAATGTCTGTGTGTGTCTGTCAACGCATTGGTCCAATCACATTCGGCATCCCGTCAGCGTTTTTGTCCCCCACCAACAGTCTGCGAATCAGAGGCAGAGTAGGGCGGGTCTTCGCGGAATGCGGGTGGGAAAAATGCGTTCTGTCTCGCCTCCCCAGCTGCCACCCCAGTTGGCAGCTTTGTTTTGAAAGAAAAGTTGTGGCTCATCGGACATTTATGAGAGAAAGTCTCTAATGTCCGAGTGCAAGTGAATGCAGCACAAGACGCACGTCTTGTAACCCCTCCCCCGGCCCTGGCGCGAGCGTGGAAATATGATTGGCGGCGATTTAATTTGAACGGGACGGTACAAAACGAGAAGCATTCGGACCCAAGTACTGAAGGAATGAGGTATTTGCGGTCTACAATAACAGAGAAGAGACTGTCAAGTTTGGCTGCACTCAGCATTGAATCAAAACGCACTAAAGCTGTTGATCTTAATCAGTTTGTGAGGCGTTTCGCTGAACAAAATGGTAATCGCCGCATTCAGCTGTAATAGACATGTCAACTTGATGCTCTGCTCACGGATGAGCATACAAAACTGTTAAGATGATGACCTTACGTGTGTAAATGTTTTTTTTTCTTTGTGGGGGTCTGCCCCCAAAAAACTGTTTTAAGTCCTGAGAAAGTCAAATAAGACGGTGTGTAAAACTACACTGCCCAGCCAAAAGAAAGTAACCACTTTGATTTAACTAGGCCAGTAGGTAAGGACATTCCACTGGATAATAACTGAAGTATAAAAGAATGCATGACTGAAGTGTTTGAAGGCAAACAAAAAGAGGAAATAACAGGTCAAATCAAGCAAATCCCCCTCTCAGATTCCACAGCAACCAGAAGAACATAAATACTGGCTGGTGATTTGATTAATCAGCTTCGTGATGGAATAAAAAATGCATAGTGCATTTCCTTAGCTGTGGATGAGTCTACTGACACCACAAACAATGCTCAGTTGCTGGTGTTTGTGAGTTTTTATGATGAGGCAAAGGGGGAGTTTGTTGAAGATGTGTTGGGCCTGACGAACCTCAGTGGACACACAAGGGGGCAAGACATTTATAAAGCAATAATGGGAATGCTGAATGAAAGAGGGTGCAGCTGCCTTTATTATTCATAACTGTGCAGCTCTTACACTGCGACTCTGAGGGATCAAGCACAGACACAATAACAATGAAAACTGCTGCATACAGATTATTTTTGTTTTTGCAACCTCGTGTTAAGAATCTTGTTGCAATTGTTTAAAAGTTTGAATGACCGTAATAAACGGACCTTTGTCTTATTGAAAAATGTCTTTGGACCTTTAAGATTTGTATTTGAGTACCCCCTGGTGTAAACGGTACCTTGGCTAATTTTCTAAATATTGTTTCTCTTCTTTCCACACAGGTCTTTTGAAGTTGATATACCCCTGTGATCTGCCATTCAATCACCCACCCACCCAAAGGCACTTTTAAGAGCCATATTTGTTTTGTCAAACCGTCCTTTTCAGTGTGCCTTGTCCTTACCTGTGTTGCTGTCTGTGTGTCTCTCTCTGTCCCTCTCTCTCTCCGTCTCTCTCACTCTCTGTCTCTCACTTTTGCATATTCTCTCTCGCTATCTGTGCTTACTCCTCACTTTGTCCACTTTTGCTTTTCTGTTTTTGTATATATTACTGTTTGTCTGTCTTGGAGTTATGACTCGACCGAAGTTACGGCCGTGCCTCTACTTGCCAGACTCTTAATAAGGCAAGCATCAAAACGTGCACTGTCTGTTACGGGACCCTGTCAACAAAGACGAAATTCATAAAAAAGGCAGCGACCCTGGACGGCAAATGGGGGCAAGGAGTGGTTAGAAATCGAAACGTTAACCGCATCATTGATTCTGCCCGTATTGCAGTAAGTCAAAATGCTCAAAGCTCATTAAGGCTTGCTAAGTGAAATTAAGCTTTATTTGTTTAACATATCATAAGACAATATGATCAGGCTTTTCAATAAAAACACATAGTCTCATTTTCATCAGTTTCTGTCATCCTGCAGGGATACTTTTTACATCTTTGACTTGATTTGAACAAATAAATATTATTTAAATAATTAACTCCGTCTAAATAAGCATTTGGCTCCTACAATATTGATATCAGGGTTTTAGTCAAAAGTCCAACCCAAGGTAGAAGCCATCTCTACCTATGTATTATGTTAAAGAGCAACAATAGTCAGTGTTTACTATCAAAAATAATCCTTAGTCCTGAGTCCTTAGGATGGCGATGGCAGGAACAGCAGAGGCACCTTTTCCCTTACATCTTTATGACCATTGGTCTTATACAATGCAAGATCAAATGTTGTTGTTTCTATGGTTTATCGAAATGAAACAATTTGTCGCTAAATATCTAACATCATATTCAATTAGCTGTCCTTGAAATTCAGTAGCTTTCTACAGTACTAATGTAGTGGTTTGAACTAATGTGTTGCAACTGTTTTCTTTTCATTCAGGTGTTGAAACTTGAGGCTCTGGGCTTCAAGACAATTTAATTTTTTGGGCATAGAGACAAGAAATCTCCAAATAAGTGGGTAGCAGATGTCATGACCCATTTCGCCGCTTCTTCTGTGAACAAAGCCATTTTGGATAAGATGCGGAGGGTGTATAAAATCCTTTTAACTAAGGGTAAGAGTATTTCTTGTTTTTTTAGACCCCACTTTTGTGTGCCTATCCGTTTTTATTTAATAAATAATACTGACGTCTGTACCTGACACTCCCCCAGCAGAACAATCACAGACCGCTGAGCAGCCACAGAGCTCCAGCACAGAGCAGCCAGAGCAGCCACAGAGCTCCAGCGCACAGCAGCCAGAGCAGCCACAGAGCTCCAGCGCACAGCAGCCAGAGCAGCCACAGAGCTCCAGCTCAGAGCAGCCAGAGCAGCCACAGAGCTCCAGCTCAGAGCAGCCAGAGCAGCCACAGAGCTCCAGCGCAGAGCAGCCAGAGCAGCCACAGAGCTCCAGCGCAGAGCAGCCACAGAGCTCCAGCACAGAGCAGCCAGAGCAGCCACAGAGCTCCAGCGCAGAGCAGCCAGAGCAGCCACAGAGCTCCAGCGCAGAGCAGCCAGAGCAGCCACAGAGCTCCAGCGCAGAGCAGCCACAGAGCTCCAGCACAGAGCAGCCAGAGCAGCCACAGAGCTCCAGCGCAGAGCAGCCACAGAGCTCCAGCGCACAGCAGCCAGAGCAGCCACAGAGCTCCAGCGCAGAGCAGCCAGAGCAGCCACAGAGCTCCAGCGCACAGCAGCCAGAGCAGCCACAGAGCTCCAGCGCACAGCAGCCAGAGCAGCCACAGAGCTCCAGCGCAGAGCAGCCAGAGCAGCCACAGAGCTCCAGCGCACAGCAGCCAGAGCAGCCAGAGTTCATTGTTCTGAATCTCATGACTTGCCCCACCTCACCCTCTTCTTCTCCATCCTCAGCCTCAACAAACATGCCACCACCACAGACATCTTCACCCAAAAAGGAGGGGCCACAAAAAAAGAAAAAGAAAATAGTTGGTAAGTTTTGCATTGGAAATATTAGTGCACACACTATTAATACATTTGCTTCCTGACAAATTTGACTTGTTGCATTTATCGGGTAGTAAAACCAGTCTTCATCACATCACCAGGTCTTTGAATTTGTAAGCCTGAACACAGATTGTTATTCTTTAGTTATTATTTGTATTCTTTAATAAATAAATAAACAATAAACTTGACTTTGACCTATTTGGCGTTGTTTTGGAACACCATGGTTAATGTCAACCCCTAACTTAACCTAAGAGGGTTATGATAAATCCAGCACAGTACAATGTGTTGGACTCATATTTGATTCAGCCATCAAACATCACATTCATGACTTAATAAACTTGTTTTGTTTTTTTGTTATTTAAGGTTGCCGCAAATGTAACCATCAGAAGGTCTTCCTCTTTGAGAAGATAATTGGAAGAAGAATGAATGAGGTAAGATATACAAGGCTTAATTGTATATATTTTCCGTTGTGAGGGCCTTACTCATTAACTCATTCAGGCCTTTACAAGAAATACTAAAAGTAATATAAGTAATATCCAGTAATTGCTTAAAATGCTAAATTATTGTTCCCTGTGTGTTTTATGTGTTTGTGTAGGGGAAAGCAGAGTGTGAAATACGCTGGTTGCCTTGCTCTGTGTGGTAAGAAGTAGTAAATATTGCATTTATACAATATTTTATTGTTTTTAAACCTAAAAACCTAAAACTGCGTGTGGTTTTCTGCCCTCTAAAATCCAACATAGTGTTTGATTACGTAACCAAAGTATTACAAAAACTACCCTATCTCTGTAGCATCAAAACAAAAGTAGCACACAGAAAGATATGTATTAGCTACAGTTCCTAAGTTGGGGACCCCCATGGCAGTTAAGTATGCTCCTTTTTTAAATCAATGATAAAGTGCTGTTTTGCCTGAGGTAAATAGGATAGTGTTGGGATTTATTCCAGGAGCGCTAGCCGTGGCGATAAAAGCAATGAGTGATAATTATATACATGAGCAGAACATAGCAGGGAGGAAAAGCAGGGAAATGAGGACGAAGAGGAGAGCACTGATGAATGAAAGATGCCGTCACTATCCTTATCACTGTGTGTTTATAACTACTCCTTGAAACACAAAACCTGAACCTCATTAAAACCATGATTAAGTTACAAAGTCCCCCTTTAACAACATTAAACCTGGCCGCTGTACAATAGCTGCCCACTGCTCCTAGTACTAGGATGGGTTAAATGCAGAGAACACTTTTCCCTGTGCATGTATGTGTGACCATTAAACAGGGTTTCATCCTCCAATTCTATATGTAAAGGTCCCATGTCATGCTTTTCCGGTTATTACCCGTCCCCTTGTGTGTTATGAAGGTTTTTCTGCATGTAAACGGTGTGCAGAGTCACAAACCCTCAAAGTACACCTTGTAGCGAGTAAAACTCTAACACAGAAAATACCTGTCTATGCTGCCCCAGAACGCCTCGTTGGAGATCTTTCTTTTTCCATTTTTTCCTTCCGGGCAGGTTGACGTCACTAAGTCCAAATGGACCAATAGGCACACAGCTATAGAACAATAGGCACACTCTGCCAGGGTGGACTCCCGAGCAGCTCAGGAGTCTGCCCCGTGAGGCCCCCGGAGCGGACAGTGTGAGGTGGATTTCCCGCTGTGTTTCCCTGGATGCTGGATATACACCAAGTGCCGTGAAAAACCACAGCACCCAGACCCCACGCAGCATTCTCATCTGTTTGTCATTACTGGTGTTATTTTCTGGTTGCTAACAAACGCCATTGTAACACATAATCACTGATGTTCCGCTGTAACGGTGGTGGACTAATCAAAACAGAGTGGGCGAGCTGACCAATCAGAGCACACTGGGCTCACAGGGAGGGGGGGGGCAGGAGCTCCAACAAGCCGTTTAGGACAGAGAGTGAATACACATACTATACAGAGATGCTGTATGAGAAACCAATGTGAGTTTGGAACATTGAACAATGTAAATCTATTCTAGTAGACCTCAATAATGGAATTATGATCAGGAGAAATGGCCATGTAATGGGACCTTTAATACACGTAATAATAAAGGCCTCTTTTAAATGAGTCCTTCTAAATCATTTATCGGTAAAATATGTTTGTGTTTAATTTTTTCATCAATGATCTTAAAATGTGATCTTTGTTCTAATGACACTTTGTGCATTTCACAGTAACAGAACCTGGGATAACACATGGGAGCCTGCCTGTAATTTTGAGTGCCTCACTGCCACACCCGAGTCGCCAGGTCCCTCTGGTTCAGCATGAGAGCTGCCTGGTCAACGTGTTGTGGATCCAGGCAACACGTACAATATGTACATATGTTTACTGTGTTTATTTATCTGTCTTTTATTTGTATAAATGTTTCGGATATGGAAATGTTTTATTATTATGTTCAGTGTCATTTAGTATTTAAAAAATAAATACTTATTGTTTGATCATGGGCTCTATATTTATTGAGACAGTAAGCACAGCGAGTCACTCAATTGATTTTCTTGAAATACATATATATTTTACAATCCTATCTACAACCCTCTTGCTTTGCAAACCGGAAAACACTTTATAAAAATACTATCTAACTAGCTTTGTTTTCTAGAATAGGAAGTTGTAAATACTAAATAGACAGTGCAATTAATAGTATAAATGTGGTTTAACATATCTGCAAGATCAGGTTATCAATATGTAATTGTCATATTGATGAAAAGTATAAATACATTATATTAAGTATATATATATGTGATTATAATTAACATCATGATGATAGCTGTGGTCAAGAGCTCTCTATAACAGTTTGTCTCATGTTTGTAGCCCCTTTTATAGCAGAATTAGCCTTCAAACATGCACGGATGTCAAGGTTGAAAAGTCGATATTTCAAAGCAGGAGCCATGCAGGGTCTTCATACTGACATATGTTACTCTGCAGGTCGAGGCCTTTCCATATATTTGGTGTAGCCCTACCCAAAAGTTTTAATTTTCTCATATCACAGGCCAACCCTGTCTCGTCAAAATTACGTTCCGACAGAAATAAACTGCATTCCCAATTACGTTTAGGTAGAAACGTGTTTTCTCCCACTTCACGTTTGTTTTGGACGTAACTCTACGTTTATTTTCTACATATATTTGCCATTTATTGTCTTGCTTTCCTACAATGCGCCTGACCACGCACGGGGCTGCTTATTATAAATGCATTGTAAAAAAATGGTTCGGCTGCATTACACATCTACCCCGTAGTTCTTTATTTATCTACAGAGATTTGGCTCAACACGGACACCGGAAACTGACACCGTTTTTAATTTCACAAAAAAGTTGATAGTAATATTATGTCTGATATTTATTATGTTTTATTACCTAGACCACTGGGTCATGTTATTAAGACCCTCTTTTCTTTCAGTTTGGTGTTACAAATATCCAAACAATATGTGGATAACAACAAAATACATATGTCATAAACTAAACTGTAAACAGTAGTATATTTTATTGTGTTAACACTATTATCGTGACAGTTTGAAACGCCTAGTGGTTAAAGCATGTTATTGAATTTCTTTGTTGATATGTTAGATTTTATGAAAAATACATATATTAAGAGTACATACAAAATAGGGGGAAAGTAGAAGGTCAATGATAGAAATATAGAGGAAAATATCAAGAAGATACTGTAAGTGATCTCTACAATAAAACAGTTTAGTGCCGGATGTACAAAGATATTAATAGGAGGATGTGCAAAACAGACAAACTAATTAACCTTTATTCAAACATTAAAGAATACTTTAAGTAAAGGTCTTCTTTTAAATAAGAAAACAACTTTGGGGGTATCTACAGATGAATATTAAGCCTGACAAAGTACTTAAAGTCTAATATATATTGCATAGTTTGTTGTTGGACTTGACAATCAACTTTCCTGCACTTCTATTAAACCTTATGTTGTGTTCGGGGGTCCCGTGACCCGTTTCAAGTTAAAACCTGTTAGACCCCAAGCCTGTTTTTCAGATTTCAGGCTCGAAAATGACATTTCTAGAACAAATGACCATAACTACACTTCTAAAAGGGGTAAATTAATAATCTTTTTTCTCAAAGTAATGATAAACCTTTGAGTTGGATGTAGAAAAGTCAGAATCAATATAGATGTTTTTTATTTTAAAGAAAATTCAGATTGAACATGGTAAAAAACTGTAAATTATAGTGTCCGTCCGAAAAAAATGTTTTACTTATAGTGAAAACTACCCTTGGATGACGGGTTAGTAGACTAAAAGCTTTAGGAATCCAAAGTACAACATATAATAAGTACCCTGTATCAAGATTGATGCAAAACAAGTGACATTTGACCTTTTTAGAGAGATTTAGCAAAAAAAAAACACTTCTGGGCTCATTTGGGTGGATTTTCCATATCTCTGGCCCCCCTTGGTCGATTTTGATGATTGATATCTCTTTCTAACCGTCAGAGCCAATGGAATCGAGGGAAAGTTCCACATACACACACAGGTTACCAAATAAGGAGTGATAGTGACGCGTAGAAAAACCGGAAGTTGCGCTAGCCTCTGGTGGCTACCATTAGTAGCTCATTTTGATTCTCCGTTTTTTGCATAAAAATTGTTTTATGGATTATCAATAATTTTTTCAAAGTGACAGATACATTGGATGAACCTATGGATTAACCTTCAGCTGCGTTTTTTCTCGTTTTAATGCCATTGAACACGACTTTTGATCAGAATAACAGCTAAGGTGAGCATATCTCCGTTTTTTGCTACCTAAAGCTACATCGTGTGTTGTCTGTATTTGCTTCCCCTGTCACGACTTCTGATCGCTCAGTGATGATCCTTATATTTCTATAATCTGTGGAATCTCAGGATGTTAGCTAAACTTGTTTGTGCAGATCCAATTAGTATATCGATCGGTATAGCTAGAGTTCTGTGCTAATGGCCATAAGATTTTTTTGCCCGTGGCTAATTCACAGGCTCAGCGTTAGCTTTGAGGGTTTTTTTGAAAAAAAAAAAAAAAAAGATCAGCTAGCTGAGTTTCTTTCCGTTACATAGATATGAAACATTCATAGTTTATTAAATCTTAAGAAGCCCTGAGACACTTTTGCTTGCAGATGTTGTGATTTCGGCCCCTTCGGCGGGTCCGTGGGGCTAAAGAGGTTAAAGTTATATAATAACTACGCTCTAGTTGGAACAAGGCTTCATGATATCCTCCACAACAGCTATATAAACACTACAAAACTGATTTTGACAATTTTAGCCAAGTCTGAAGGTCTCTAAAAAAACAAGTGTATCATTTGGTGTTGGGGTCCCAGCAGCATGTTGTGGGTGACTCGGGGTCAAATTTGGCCCAATCAAGATTCATCTTAGACTTTAGACACTCCAACCCCCCCCTCCCTCTATGCACCTGGTCTCCCCCCCCCCCCTCCCCACGGGAACTCAACCTTTCTCAAAGAAACCTGAACTCACACATGCACGTGTGCAATATGTGGTGTAATGTGTTTTGGGGCCATAACATTAAATGACAACAGGATTGTACGGTTATGAATGCATTATAAGTTAGTTATGATGTAGTTAAAACAATATTGGATGATAGTCTTTTTTGTTGTGTTTTTGGACTGAGATAAATGTAAGTGTAATACAAGTTCATTTGAATAACAGAAAAACTCCATCCATGCATCCATCTTCTCCCGCTTATCCGTGGTCGGGTCGCGGAGGTAGCAGTTCCAGCAGACAGAAAGACTGTCAATCAAAATGCATCCTTGGCATCTCAGGAAATTAGATCCCTTATTGTGAAAGTAATGTTTTAACTAACAGCTAGAATAGCTATATTGACACTAATTATGTGTAGACGTACAATATACTAACAAATTAATTAATTAATAAGACCTGTACACAGATATATATCTATTTATTTATTCCCAAACATACATACACAAACATTGATGTGTCTGATGTAAACATTACAAATATTGCAAAGGATATTTATTTAGAAAGAACATACAAGGAGCAGATGAGTTTTCATAGCATATATAGATATATATCTATATCTATCTATATCTATATAAACAGTGTGGAGGATTTATATGGACAGTGATATCAGATATCAAATGATATATCAGAGTGATCTGTATCGCTACCAGAGGGGAAGCAGCTGGACCAGGTTGTGTCCACAGTGTTCCTCAGATAATTGTGAATGAACGATGACAACGGTATAGGTTGGTTGCCTATTTTAGATCCTGGGAAATAGTGAATATCAGTAGCCACAGAGTGGTTTCCATTCTTAGTGCAAGTAGGGCATACATGGGAACTGATAGTCTTGCAGAGTTAAGTTCCTTGTCCAGTATGAGAAAGGTGTCAGTTTCTAATCAATTTCTGAATCAGAGTCACTGTCGAAATCCTCAGATGAAGCACTCTGCAAGAAGTTGATGTTTTCTGCTCCAGACAAAACTTGCAGGTAACACGCTCTGGTGTGTGTCTTAATCTCTCTGATGTTTTGCCTCTTCCTGAAGACAATGCTTTGGACCCCTTTCAACCCCTCTTCGCTTAGGCTCCAAGGCAGGTCTTAAATGGAAAACAATAACATAGAACGTCTGTTAGTAATACAGTCATTATTGCATTGTATGTTAATTGGATTTAAAATACGAATACATGCTTTGTATCGGCTCACTGGGCAGAAGGCAGGACAGCTCTTTCAGGGAATCAGCACGGGCTTTGAGAGCTTTCCAATGGTGGTCCCTCTCTGTGACCACAATCTTCTTCTCCTCCTGAAGTCTCCTTATTGCCATGATGATGTCAAACGCCTTTCTTTTAGTCTTCAGACCCACAGAGTCTGGATTGCATTTATGAGAAAGACTTAAGTCATGTGTATGTCAAATAAAAAATAATAGAGTCCTATGGGGTTACAGATTGACATTTGATACATTATGGGTTATGTGTCAGATTTGTTGCAAGTAGTCAACAGACTAATGTACATACCACTGTGTGGCCAAGCTGTCTCGCCAGACAGAATGGTTTCCAAGCACAGAGTTTCTGTACTTACAACTAGGGCTGCTCAATTAATCGTATTTTAATCGCGATTACGATTATGGCTTGCAACGATTACGAAAACAACGTAATCGAAATAAAACGATTATTTTTTTATTATTATTATTTAATTATTTTTATTTATTTTTTTAAATTGCTTTTTTTTTTTGGGTTTTTCAGTTGAATTATACTTAAAGTTCAGGGTAATCAACTGTTAAAAATATACTGTTCACATTTTTTTTCTCCAATAAATTGATGTTTTCAAAGTTGTGACAGTGCACTGCAACATGTTTGTTGATCTTGTTTATTGGTATTTATTATTTTGATATTATTTATTTAAATGTAGATATGAATGTATAATTTATTTTATTTTGTATTGGTTTTTCAGTTGATTACCCTGAACGTATAATTCAACAGTTAAAAAGTTCAAATTATTATTTGTATTTGTTTTAAAGTACAATAAATGGATGTTTTCAAAGTCAATGAATAATCGCATTTAATAATCGCAATTACAATTATTGACCCAAATAATCGAGATTATGATTTTTGCCATAATCGAGCAGCCCTACTTACAACCATTCGGTTGTAAGTTTCCACAACAGAAGTCAGGATCCCCTTCTCTATCCTGATCTTGCGTCGGATCCTGGCACAACCTTTGCTGCCGTCTGTGTCTTTATAAAGACGCTGGGATCGTCTCTTGATACTAGCCACCAGCACCTCAATTCTGCTGGCCAAGGTATCAGCATCATTTGAGTTGGTTGTTGTTTTTGCGGCTAAGAAAGAAATAAGTGAGTTAATAAGATTTAATATTAGAACGTTTCTGAAATACCTTGACTTCAACCAAACTGGTCTAGGTATAGAGCCTCAATCAAAATCAAAATTGCAGAAGGGCTTTACTTTTTCTAAAGTCATATATGTTAATAATTTCCTCAGTACATGACATGTTACTTGTTAGACGCTTTTATCCAAAGCGACTTACATACTCAATACTGAGGACAATCCCCACGGGAGCAATTCTTGCCCAGGGACACAACAACATGCTGACTGCAGTGGGGTTTGAACCTGTGCTCCCCTGATCCCAACACCAACACACTAGTCCACTGCGCCACGTGCCTCCCTTACCTTCTGCCCACTCCTTGACATCATTGACCCAGTCTTCCAATTTGCTCTCTGTCACTGCCATTTGCACTTTCATGGTCTCCAGGTTCTGCAACTGGTTTTGCAGAACTTTGGTGGTCTACAATGACAAACAATCAGAGCCAACAAGAACAATTATTTCAGCCCATAGCTTTGAATAATGCCAAAACATATAGCATCTTAAAAGACATTGCTGATGTCCTTACCTTCTGATATCGGTGACACAGTGAGGTTGCCAAATTTCTGAATTGTTGCTGGTTCCAGCGCATGGCCAAGAGAGTAAGCATGTCTGTGCGTCCTGCAAACACATACAATATGATTTTTACATTATTCCAATTACCTATTGTGTTTAGGATGTTATAAGAGCATTATGTCGTCATCTCACCTGCTTTTGTCATGTGTTTGGTTGTTACAGCAATCCTAGAGAGAAAGGCATTGCACTGTTCCACCTCCTCTCCGAGTGTTAAGCCAGCGCCCTCCTGATACGCCCCACTCCATTTCACCTGGTTAAAAACAAATATATATACTTTTCAAATCAACAAAGAAAAGGTTAGGTGTTCAACATTTTTTTTTTAGCAATTGGTAATGTTTCCTTACCTCGCATTTGAAATCATGGGCTTTGGCATGAAAAACCGAAAGGAAGGGTTTCATGTTAAGTAGGTGCTGGAGCTCTGGACAGCTCTTTGCTACTTTTTGGAGGTAAGGCCAATATTTGCAAGTCACATCCATGCAAAAGAAAGTGATTTGCCTACTTGACAGCTTTTCAACAAGGGATAAGCATACATTTGTCCCCTGTACATATTCAATGCACAGAGAAGCACTCCATGCCGACACACCGCAAGCTCCAGTCCCTCTTCGTCTACCTTGCTGGTGGATCTTTGGGAAGTCTCTCTGGCTGCAGACCACTCCCCTCCACAAACACCTCTTCCAGAGACCTAAAATATTGAAAATGGTTGATAAAAGTCCAAAAAATAATCTTATCAACATATTAAATAGAAGGCAACCTGTATATATTTAAGAATAATTACGAATATAATTATTATAGTCTGTCATTTTACATGTTTTGTTGTCCTGTGGATATAGTCCACAAATCGTGTCACTTCTTCATCCTTGGCAATGAAGACGCCTTCAAATGTGGCCTTTTCCTCGGATCTAAATGCAACATAGGTTTTTGTCAGTATCTTAAGGTGTCAGGATAGTTGCTGCATATTACATAGTTTTGTTTGTTATGAGTTAAACACGGAGATTAGAAACATTGCTGAGTACCTAGCTGCATGCTTGAAGCGATAATGCTTATGGTTTCCATCCACTGAAACCGCAAGCATATCCGGGGTGCACGCAGGACAGATGAAGCTCTCCTCTTTGCAGATGTTTTCCACCTCAAATCGGACAGCCTCCCACTCAAAAAAACTTTGCTGAAAGTTGTCTGCTGAGATCTTCCCAGACTATTTCCAAAAAAGAAATTAACCATTAATTCAGTGAAGAAAGTATGCAA
The DNA here is from genome assembly GCA_031216635.1 of Dissostichus eleginoides. Lineage (NCBI taxonomy): Eukaryota > Metazoa > Chordata > Actinopteri > Perciformes > Nototheniidae > Dissostichus > Dissostichus eleginoides. The sequence continues at coordinate 8,551,376 of CM062268.1, read as the reverse complement.
CTAACATCTTTTAAATCCACAAAACCAACAGACGATCAATACTGTAGGATACATAAATGTAGTACTCACACGGCCAAAGCGGAAAGTTCTTTGATCCAGCATTCTTAAAAATGCCTGGCAGGAAAGTCCTGGTGCGGCCATCTTCATCTCTTCAAATGAATAAAACACATCTGTTTCATAAATTGTAGAGAAGTGAAGTGTAGCAGGCCAGTAGCCACTCTGGATAAGATCGTCCAATCCAGCAGCCCAAGTGGCATCACATGTGACAACTCAACTCAGGCATGCTGAGATCGTGTCTTCCTAGAAAAAACGAAACACATCAATTGTAATGCAAAACGTAGCCAATAGTTGTATGTAAAATTCACACACACATCTATGGCAACACTTGTGTGTTGTATAATTGTTAAATATATATATTTTAGTAGTTTTCAAACAAGACAAAACAAATATTCATATTTACCATTAATTGTGACCACAGCAACAACCTTTCCTGGGTTGACCCTTAAGGACACTGTCGAGCATCCACAGATTTTCTCAGGCATTTCTACAGGCATAAGCCGAACTGAAAAAGATCATACATGTGAATTAAGACCATTTGTATCGACTCGGAAATATAACATTAATAATAATAATCATTTCAATTTCTATAGCGCCTTTCACGAAACCCAAGGACGCTTTGTGATGTGAAGATTTATCAAACCAGACAATGAGGTACATTGCTAAAACAGTACTGAGGGACTGACTAATATTGAGTATACACAAGATTAAAAATAAAATAAAAGGAAATATGAGTCAAAGGGGCATTGTTTGAAATGTCTAATGACCAATGATCTCCAAAAGTTCAATAATGAAATTCATTTTAAACACTTACCACAATGGGAAAGGGCCTTGTCAGCAACAAAAGTTGTTGGAGGTAATGGCTGGAAGAATCCGGCTGTCATGGCATCTCTGTTGTGAAGTACATGTCTAGTGTGCATGCTAACATCACATTCAGCACAGAGGAAAGGGCGTGGTCGGCAGTCACGACAACGGACCGCAGCTGGATTGCTCCCACACTGTTGGCAGATGCGGTTTGCAACATTTTCTTGTGCTGCTGTGCTGTTAATCAGACGGGGCCTCTCAGTCTTCCACCTCTCTAAAAAGAGACTTTTTCTTGTGCCCCAGTCTAAAGAAGCCATAAGAGGAGCTGTTGGAGCTGATGTTTCTAGCTCATCACCTGAGGCATCGCTTAGTGATAGCTGGAGATCTTGTAGAAAACACTCTGTTAAAAGATAAGGAATGAAACAAAAAAATATTGTTTTATACTACATCAAAGTTTACTGTATGGAGTAGCTGTGGCTTGGAAATATTTAACAGCTATGTTTATAATTATGTTAAATTGTTTTTAAAATTCAAACATGGAATTAACATTTCCAAATCAGTGCCACATCTCACAGAAACAAGTACAGACATATGGAGATACTGATTTAGGCTTAGAGAGACACAATACATACCATACTCTGGAGCAAAGACCATCTCACAGTCAGTGTCAGGAGCATCAACACAAGGAGCTTTCCTCCGACTGGGACCAGCTGTACAAAACAAAAACCTTTACCAAAAATACTATTTAAATGTCTTCATTACCCCTTAGATAGAATTAGATTTAGTCAAATAATCTGGTCAAGTGCTAAAATCATGTCAGATTACCTTTCAAATGTAAAAATGTTTTGCCGTTGGTTTGATTGTTTTCCTTATACATCAATTAATGTAATGCTGTTGTTGTAATACTCATTAGATAGTAAACATTCTAGTTCTTCAACATATAGTGAAAATTAAATACTCACCCTGATTTGTCAGATTCCTGCTTGCTTTTCGTCTCTCAAAGATTTGGTTACCATCGACGTCTCTCTTTTTCCATTTCACAATTGGTTCAGGTGTCTTCACTGGTGCTGCTGCCTCCTCATCCCGCTGCTTAGAAATCAAGTTATCAGGACCTTGGAGCTCATTATTGAGTTCTTCTTGTTCTGCCTGTTCAACAAGATCATTTAGGCTCTTAAGGACATCTTGGAGCTCATTATTTAGTTCTTCTTGTTCTTCCTGTTCAACAACATCTTGGAGCTCATTATTGAGTTCTTCTTGTTCTTCCTGTTCAACAACATCATCTAGGCTCTTAAGGACATCTTGGAGCTCTGAATCACTCATGATGATGCCCAGAAAGACAAACAGACAGACAGACAGACACACTCACACAGACAGATAATTCAAAAAAAGGGGTAAGCACAGATAGGGAAAAAGCGAGAGGGAGAGTGAGAGAGAGGGACGGAGAGAGATACACAGACAGCAACACAGGTAAGGACAAGGCACACTGAAAAGGACGGTTTGACAAAACAAATATGGCTCTTAAAAGTGCCGGTGGGTGGGTGGGTGATTGAATGGCAGATCACAGGGGTATATCAACTTCAAAAGACCTGTGTGGAAAGAAGAGAAACAATATTTAGAAAATTAGCCAAGGTACCTTTTACACTATCTTTTGTGTTCAACCTGGATGTGTAGTTTCATAAATTGTCATTTATTTTTTTATCTTAAATGTATGCATGACTCTTATTTAAAGTTAAATGTCTGTAAATGTCCCCTCTGTGGGATAAGTAAAAGTAAAGTATGATTATATTTGACAAATAAAAGTAACACTATATTTGAAGGGCTGTGCATAAGATACACATCTGTCATAAACATGTAGGAATAATCATTTGGACTGCTCTTATTGGGTGTCATTCAGTCAATTCACTCAGTCATACCCTATTAAAATGTCAAATTCTACGAGCTAATAGCTAATGAATAATAGCTAATGGCTAGTAGCCATTGAAAACCCTCCCCTTCCGGGTTCCTCCACCTTATTTTGGATAAATGATGTATTGAAGTCAATGGAGAGAGAAAGATTATCTTTCGATCCCGTTTGAATTGTGCCACGAATTACACATATGATATTTGTCAATCTTAAATAATAATTTCCACGTCAAAAAAGTCACAGTTTGTCGTAAAACTGTTGAGATATAAGACTATGAAAAATACGCAACTAGAAAGACTACAAATCCCAGAATCCCGCATGCTGGCTCTTATGAACCGACTGACTCCCCTTGTGTGTATGTACAGCTTTCAACATGCCCAGACTTGTAGTGATTTTCACCTCTTTTAATACTTTTAATACCACATTACGTCACACGTTTGATGCGCGCCCGTGATTGAAAATCTCTTTATTTAAAAAATACGGGGAGTATGCTGCCCCGGGGTCTCCCTGCTCCCTGTGCGCAGTTGCGACGCATCATATGACGTCACATGTTTGGCATGCCTCGAAAAAAAAGAACAATAAACAAAGCAGTCTTCACAACGGCCAGACAAAATACTTTGAGCCGCCCTATAGCCAAAGTCCGAGACACTGTTTAAAGCATAATAAAGACAATATATAGAGAGCATAATGTTTTTAATGCAATGCAGTCTCGCAACAAGGGCCGGATTAGTACCTCCAGGGGCCCCTGGGCAGTGAGTGCTCATGGCCCCCCCCCCCCAACCCACGTACCAACAAGTAACACCACGCCTACCCGATCCTACCAACATGACCAATATTTAGAATTTTCAGTTAATCTGGCATGTCAAATCGCACACCTATTTGTCAAAAGCAGGGACGCAGCCACATAGTTCAACCAAAGTAGGTCTAGCCTTTTGCCCTTTTAGTCAAAAATCACAAGACAAAGATACAATGGATAAGATCCCAAGACAGTGTATGGCTCAGGAATACCTAGGTAATATCACTCAAAACCTCAGAGCAGCACCCCACTTAATGCCAAAATATGACTGGCTGGCTGTACAAGTACACAAGGAGTTTTATTAGTTACAAACATTGGGAGTTACAAAAGTAAAATATGTAGTGAAATGTTGTGGTTGCTCAACTAAGTGATCAGTATATGTGATGGAAGAGTGTGTGTGTGTGTGTGTGTGTGTGTGTGTGTATGTGAGAGGGAGAGAGATTGAGTGTGAGTGTGTGTGAGAGAGAGAGAGAGAGAGAGAGAGAGAAAGAGAATGAGTGTGTATGAGAGACAGTGGATCTTACCTTTTAGAAGTGTTTCTTCCTTGCCTTTCTCTTTGAAAAGTCTGTGATTAGGTCATCAAAATCCAGATCCCTCACAAAATCAGACTCAATGGCCATCAAAGAAAGGGCTGAAAGTCTCTTCTGAGCCATGGTTGTCCTAAGTTCATTTTTGATGCGTTTAAGCTGTGAAAAGGACCTCTCACCCTCGCAGTTGGTTACAGGCAGTGTGAGAAAAATCCTGAGCGCAACAAAAACATTGGGGAATGTTGTCTGTAGTCCATGTTTAAGCACCACCTGCAGTCTGTTTGCAGGAGTTTCATCTGGCTCTGTGCTGACAAAAGCCCTAAACTGGATCAGCTCATCTCCTAATGACTTATCCAAGTCAGTAGGATATGACGAGGAGAGATTATTGGCCCGTCTGCGGAGATCAGTGTCATCACAGCACATGTCAAATAGGACTCCAAAGTGATCATTTATGTCTTTGTATGCATCCAGGCGTTTGCTAAGTCCTGAGAGCAACCTGTCAATAATTACATTGAATGTCTCAACCTGGAATTCTTTACTGCCAGTCAGTACCACCTCGTGCTCCACTGTCTCGTCATCAAATACTCGTCTTTTACCAACACGGTGAGTCTCGTGCTGGTATGTCTGTGTCACGCCGGTGACGGCCCAGGCAGATGTCTCAAAGTCCGAAAATTTCCCTCGTAGTGATGCAACATAAGTGCGCAGCGATTCCAAAAGTCGCACAGCGGTCATTAGGTCAATGTCTTTTGCAAGCCAGTGCTCGTAAGCTTGAATTGGTGCAGTACAGTGTCCCACAATATTGTCAGCAGAGCAGTCTCTAGTTTCCCAAGTTTGCCACACAGCGCAGAGGCCTCTCGCCGTGTGTCCTGGCGCTCTTCGTCATCAGCCGCCAACATTTGTAAAGCCCCTCTTATTGCAGTGTAATTCTCACAAAGAGCTCTTGTGGAGTCTCCTCTGCAGCTCCATCTTGTACAGGAGAGAGATTTTAGCGTCAGTGTGACGTTTTCAGTGAACACTTTATTCCATCGGTGGGTAGAAGCAGAGCAAAAAGCATAAAGTGCTTGAAGTATATCAAAAAACTGGCTTGCTTCACGACAACTATTTTCAACACAGTTGACACCAACCAAATTCAAGGAGTGTGCTGCGCACGGAATGTAATGTATGAGTGGGTTGCTTTTCTTGAGATGAGCTTGCAGCCCATTATATTTTCCTGACATGTTGGATGCGTTGTCATAAGCCACGGCAGTTTGAGAGATCCAGCCCCATATCAATGACCATCTTCATCACACAGTCAGCCAGACTTGACCCAGTGTGACTGTGAATGGGTTCAAATCCAATAAATCTCTCAATCACTTTTCCTTTCTCACTCACAAATCGGAAAACAAAAGTTAATTGGTCGACGTGAGACATGTCAGGTGTAGAATCTACGATGACAGAGAAATACCTTGCTTGCTGTAGTTCTGTTGCTATTGCTTCCTTTGTTCTGTCACCCATCAAACCAATAAACTCCTCACAGATAGTTGATGACAAGTATGAAGTCCTACCACGTCCCTTCTGGCCAAACTTCTGCAAATGATCCTTTAAAAATGGATCAAACTGCGCGAGCAGCTCCAGGATTCCCAGGTAGTTCCCGTTATGTGCGGATCCTAAAAGTTCGTCATTTCCCCGGAAAGGAAGCCCCCTCTCACTCAAGAATTTAATCACCGCAACTACACGTCTCAATACATCCTTCCAGTACTGACTTTCTGTGTCGACCTGCATCCCTAGAGAAGCATCCACAGTGCCCATGAGTTTAGTGCGATGCATAAGTGAAAGTATGCATTTTCTGTGCTCACCACTCGCCTCATGTTCCGTTATCCTCTCGGGATGCTTCCAATCACTAAAGCCGAGAACAAATGCATTGCTGTGGCTGTGAGTGGATAAAAGTTTGCAGGCAAAACAATAAATTGCTCCGGTAGATGGAGAATAAATAATCCAATCGCGTTGAACGATTTCTCCATTGTGAAGCTGTCTGGTCAGCATATCGTTGGTCAGTGAGCGTGTCCGGCCGCTAGCATCGGTCTCCCTCCGAGATGCTGGATACTTCGTTGCCCGATTATGAAAGTATGAAACCCCTTTCATCAAAGTCTCCTCCCGGACATTTCCAGCAATTAATCCCCATTGTGCAGGGTCCTGAGAGACACAGGGAACTTCCGATGAACTCGAACCTTCACCCTGCTCTGTGACGTCCTCGTCAGGCTCGTCTTCATCTTTTTCCTCCTCTTCTACCCGCTGCGTTAGCATGCTAGGTTCAAGGCTAACATTGCTCGCTAGCTCAACAACATCCTCCGTGACCGCCGCCACTGTTCCTTGTGGTTGTTGCTGGCCTATTTCGTCACTTTTTGCTTTTTTGAAAAAGCTATTTATTGTTGGCACATTTTTTAATGCAGCCGCCACTCTCTCTTCTTTTTCTTTCTTTTCGCAGCCCCGCTGGGCGTTTGGCTACCGGCACCATCCATTTTTTCTGCTCACGTGACAAAATGTGACATGAATGAGGGTGGGGCTGTGATTCGGCTATACACCGCCGCCGCGTAGTAATAAAGTTGAGCGCATACATAGTGAGACCTACAGTACAGAGACGGTTTAGAAAATATATGAATTTGACCCTATAGAAAAGCTGTGTTATTTATGGCGAAGAGTGAGTCTCATTTAAAACAATGTATGATGAGTGAGGTTGTGCCTTTTTTTTCATCTTGTCACTGAGGGCCCTCTTTGCTCAAGGGCCCCTGGGCACTTGCCCAGGTTGGCAACCTTGGTCGGATGGTTAATCCGGCCTTGCTCGCAATGTATGCTTCGGCAGAGAATGGCCCGTCGCGGGTAGCATTCTCTCGCGATCTCAAGTCGTCTACAACAGCGGTTCTCAAACTGTGGTCCGCGGACCATGTACTGCAGGTGGTCCGTGGAAAAAAGCTAAACAAAATCCACTTTTTAATATCAAGGATTTTCGGGGACCACCTCATATGTGACTTGCTCTATTGAATATATTTGAATAGTCTAATAAAATCATTGCCAGTGTTATCAGTTGCAAGTATGTATTTGTTGTAAGAATGACGAAAACAGCCTGTGTGTGTGTGTGTGTGTGTGTGTGTGTGTGTGTGTGTGTGTGTGTGTGTGTGTGTGTGTGTGTGTGTGTGTGTGTGTGTGTGTGTGTGGTGTGTGTGTGTGTGTGTGTTGTGTGTGGTGTGTGTGTGTGTGTGTGTGTGTGTGTGTGTGTGTGTGTGTGTGTGTGTGTGTGTGTGTGTGTGTGTGTGTGTGTGTGTGTGTGGGAGAGAATCAGCGCTGTCTGCTTATTTGCAATGATGTAGCTCAAGCATTTATGCAACTTGATTTGAAGCCTGTGTGTGTGAGAGTGAGAGAAAGAGAGAGAGCGCGCGCACCAGGAATAATGCCGAAGCGGTGCATACAAGATCCGTTTATTCGCCATGCATGTATAATCACAATCATTTTCAAGTCCAGATTCAATGTTGTTTGCATAAGTAGGCTATATTTATGGTTTCGTTTATTTAATAAGTTAATTTCAGGACAACTTTGGGAATTGTGTTTGTTTGTTATGAGTTTTAAATAGATTTTGAAAGTGGAGATAGAGAGAGAGAAGCAATATGTCACATTATATAATGACTGTCACCGAGTCTTCATTTTGATAAAAAGGCCTTCAAAGTTTCCTCTTCTCTGGAATTTTCAACATGAATCCATCGATCTGATTGATTAGCGGCTAATAAAGGATCAAAATAGTAGCCTACGGAGGGAAAATATTTTTGTTTGGATGACTGGTCTGGGTGAAGCTCGCGAGTGTGTGTATGTGTTTGCGGGTGTGTTTGTGTATTTTTGCGTTTGTGTGTATTGTTTTATGCCTGCTGTGACGTTAAATTACTCCGTTCTCCGCTTGTAATTATGCCGTTACAAGCTTCAGAGTTGTATTTATCATCTGAATTTGCCGAAACAAGCTTAATATTCTGAAAGCCAAGACTTTGTTTATTTGAAATCAAACAAAACACCCGAACCCCGAAAAACAATTTTTTTGTATTGTTAATTATGGACAACACTTAATTTCACTACTGGGGGACCCATGGTTACGTGTGCACATGCAAAACCACAAACATGGATCGGTGGCTAGCATCAGGTTGTCTGAAGAGAAAAGATGTTAACGTTACCATTAATGAAGATAATGAGGGTGAGTCGGAGGCCTCTACAAGCCAGATTCCGTGTAAAAAAACAAAGAAAGGGAAGATTAAGAGAAAATACAATGATAGCTACTTGGAACTGGGATTTACCTACACAGGCACTGAAGATGAGCCTTTGCCAGCGTTCTGTGCTACGAGACACTGGCTAACGAGAGCCTAAAACCAGCTCTTCGCCGTCATCTTGAGACGAAGCATGGAGAGTTTAAGTCCAAGCCAGTCGAGTTTTTTAAAAACAAGCTCCAAGAATTTCGCAGTAGCAAGAAAATCATGGAATCCACGTCTACAGTTAGCAACAATGCTAAAGCAGTGGAAGTCTCATACAGAGTGTCAAGCATCATCGCAAAAAATGGGAAAGCGCATACACTCGGTGAGGAGGTGGTGCTGCCATCAATTAAGGTGGCGGTGGGTGTTATGCTGGGTGAAAAAGCATGCAAGCAAATGGACTTGATTTCATTGTCAGACAGCACCGTACAGCGCAGAATCGAGGAAATGGCCAGCAACGTGAATGATCAGCTAATAGCGCGGATAAAAGCCAGTCGATTTTTTGCACTACAGCTGGATGAATCAACTGACATAGCTAACCTTGCCAACCTGCTCTCATACGTAAGGTATGAACACAACGGAGAAATAGAGGAGGACTTTCTCTTTTGTAAATCTTTGACAACACGCTCAACTGCAGAGGCACTTCTTGACATGTTGAACAGTTTCATAACGGAACATGGGATTGATTGGTCAAAATGCGTGGGCATTAGCACAGACGGGGCAGCAGCCATGTTAGGCCGACACAGTGGGCTTGTTAAACGTGTACAAGCAGTGGCTCCGAAAGCTAATTCAATCCACTGCAGCATCCACAGGGAGCCTCTCGCAGCAAAAAAAATGCCTCCTGATCTCAAAACTGTTCTGGATGAAGCAGTACGAACGGTCAATTTTATCAAGGTCCGTCCACTGAATGCCCGGTTGTTTGCCGTTTTATGCGATGAGATGGGCAGTGATCACCGGCAATTACTTCTGCACACCGAGGTCCGGTGGCTATCGAGAGGAAAGGTGCTTGGGCGGCTCTACGAGTTGCGCGATGAAGTGAGAATGTTTTTACTTGACTCAAAATTTGAACTTTCAGATCGCTTCAGTGATGCCCCGTGGCTTGCCAAGTTGGCATACCTGGCAGATATTTTTGAGCATTTGAATGGACTCAATCGGAGTCTTCAGGGGAAGTCAGTGACACTTTTTCACGTGCAAGACAAAGTTGAAGCTACAATCAAGAAGATGGAGATGTGGGCCAGGCGCCTGGAGCAGTCAAACTATGACTCGTTTGCAAACCTATCAGATTTTTTGGACAACGCGGAAATGCAGCTTCCAAATGAAGTGAAAAATTATGTCAGGGAGCACTTGCACAGTTTGAAAACACAGCTACGGATGTACTTCCCTATCCCTGACACAACTGTGAATTGGATCAGAAATCCATTTGCGACCCTGGACGATGACATCCTCGCAAACCTTACGTCCAGAGAGCAAGACAGCCTTGTTGAACTGTCCTGTGACAGTGCTTTAAAAGGGGATTTTTCTCAGAGATGCCTGCCTGCCTTTTGGCTAAAAGCTGCTTCAGAATACCCAGAGCTGTCCGACAAGGCCTTGATGTTTCTTATGCCCTTTCCTACCACTTACCTCTGCGAATCGGGATTTTCATCACTTGTCTCGTTGAAGACAAAATATCGGAACAGACTTAACATTGAACCAGATCTCAGATTGAAGCTGTCATCGCTGGAACCTGACATCCAGATGTTGATGTCTGCGAAGCAACATCATCCATCTCATTAGCTGAGTGATAAGATTAGCCTATTTGTTTCGACTGGACTTGCTGTGCGTGTGTAACATTGTTGTTTTGAGTTTAATTAGCCTATAATTGCACAAAATCAGTTATTTTATTTATTATTTCCTTATTATACACGTTTATATTAATTGATTTTATATTCAGTGTTCTCTGATTGTATGCTACAGGTAGGCTGTCATTTTATTAAGTTCCTTTGATATTGTAAACGTTGTGTTATGCGTCTCTTTCCTGCGATATCAGATGTTGAAAGAGCTGAAGCTGCAGTTCATGTTCGCTGATGCAGCTGTTGTGTTCTATGATTGTATGCTACAGATTTGAATATATGGTCAAGGACCAAAAGAAAGAAAGAAGTTGTCCGCCGTCCTCTTTGAAAAACATACACAACGCATACAGACACCGGTCACACGTGCGACAAAAGTATCAGATATAGGCTTCAATTTACTTTGATTGTCCATAATTAACTATAAAAAGATGTCGGCGTTTTAACACTACGTTTATATATATATATTATGTACTTATTCTTACGGTTTGCATATGAGGTGGTCCGCGAAAATCCTTGATAATAAAAAAGTGGTCCGCATGAACAAAAAGTTTGAAAACCCCTGGTCTACAACATACGTTTAGGGAGCTGTATAGAAGCCTATGGACATCCCGGAACGTTGAAAATGTACGCTAAGGGCCGCCCCCCTTGCGTTGGAAAAAGCCGACACAGGGGCCTTGACATAACGTCAACATAGGCCGACCTGGGAGTGAGGATGTGTTGACCCTGGACACAAACTGTTCACCCCCCTCCCCTCTGGCAGGAGGCTCGCTCCATCAGGACCAAAACCTCTTGCCACCTGAACAGTTTCTTCCCCCCCTCTTCAACAAGGCCCGGCCCCCCCACTGACACTTTACCTCAGCCACAACGCAGACTCTATGCATTACATTAATGCAAACAATGTTAACAATATCTTGTTCATCCTAATACTGTCAGTCCTTTCTAACCCTCCGAATTCTGCACAACGCACATTGTTACTGCACATATTTTATTTGATTAAATTAAATGTTTACGGGTATACCTATACTTTATCCATATTCAATGTAAATATTGCTAAATTTAAATGTATTTATAGTTTTCCAAAAAATGAATAAATTCCTTGTATGTGTGGTGTTAACCTACTTGAAAATAAACCTGTTTCTGATTCTGAACTGATCATTGTGGAGGAAATTCCACACAAAAGCAACCTCTTTGGTAAGAAATGAACAAATAATAGAAGTTTGAAGCAAAGTTTTGGCTATTACAGGCTATTGAAGTGTTGGCCAGATGGGTAATACTGCATAGGCAATTAACAGTACAGGCTATAGAAATGTTGGCCAGGAGGGCACAACTTGCATACATGGTAATTACAACCCTAATATTAATCCTAACAATGGGAAGTGAATATTTAGTAGCGAGATGTGAATTCAAACTGGGAAAATCAAACCAGAGAAGGAAGTTACAGTGATACTTAACCCTCCTGTTGTCTTCGGGTCAAATCTGACCGATTTACTACTTTCATCAATAATAACTTTTTTGTTTTACATTCGATTGCATGAAGGCTTTATGATATCCTTCACAGTAGACATTTGAACATGGAAAATTGCTGATCACCACTTTCATTGAATTTTGGATGATTTAGTGAACTTTCTAACACCCATGGTGTTCCCGGTCAAAAATGACCGCCATAAAGAAAAGGAATTAGTAACCATCCGGATCAGATAAAAAACACACACTAACACCCACACCCACATACTGTAGATGTCCCCCCCCCCCCCTTATGTGCCCATCCACCCATGTGAATCACACCTGGCACACACAAACACACACACACACACACACAGAACAATTTGACACATTTCCCGCTATTATCTGCCCATCCCCCCACATGGATCACACCTGGCACATGCAATACATGTTCAGTGTCTATTCTTTGTATATTTACCACAGTTTTTCATGTATACCAGTAGTCTGATACAATATTTACAGTTGAAAGGGTGTTAAATGAAATGTGGTGATGATTAATGGGTTTTGTGTTAATGTAATAGCAGTTAAAACAGGACCGGTCAAATTTGACCGCGAACACCAAAGTAAGGGGGAGGAAATTAAGACAATAGGAGGGTTAAATGAGACTTTATGATACATTTCTGCAATAATCATAATCTGGTTCACACTCACACACACGTACACATCACTGTGTTTTCAACAAACAAGGAAGAGATTTTTATTTCCTGATGACGTGTCACTGTCGCTGAATGTGGCTATTGTTCATGATTTTACATATTGTCTTGTGACTGTGAGAACATTTTGAAATGTATAATGACTCAGCTGGATATCAGCCTATAGGTGGTGATTGGTTGCTTCAGTATAATGTGAGGTGTGGAAGAGAACTATAAATGATACTGACCAGGAGTCCCTCCATCACGACTAAGCAGGAGCTTCTTCAGAAAGATTCAGAGAACTCCTACAGTTATGTTACAGTAGAGATAGTTTTGACTGTTTGACACAAGGTGGTTCTGTTTTTGGGGGAAATCTTGGCATTTGTAATGATATTTGCATTATTTCTCAGGTTTAGTCCGACGTCAGAATGATGACCCCTGCTTTCCTCTCTGTGGCTCTGCTGCTGCTGGTGCTGCTTCCTGGGGCCCCAGCTAGAAAGGACTCACCTGAAAGTGATTTAGCTGAAAGCTTTCCTGCTGAAAGTATTTCAGCTGAAAGCAATTCAGATGAAAGTATTTCAGCTGAAGTTAAACCAACTCCAAGTAAGAGCTGCAGAAAAAATAATTTGTCATGTTTTTATTAAAGGACCACATCAACAAATACTTTAATATCACTGATGTGCAATAACAGTTCCTGTCAATATAAAAGTGTGTGCAATACCACTTCTTTATACACTTATTATGTGCAGTTAACACTTTATTACTTTACAATTTGTTAACGTTTCCGGCTCGATACTTTTATATATTGATTTACTTTTTAAATACTACTTTTACCCTTGTTAAGTCATTTGTTTTTGCTCATTTGTTGTATTTATTATAACATGAGCTTGCCTTTTTATTGAATATATAAATCTACTCTTTTTCCTTTTTTTGTATCTGCACTGTACTTCTGCTGCTGTTTAGATATTTCCTTGATACGGGAAGTAGGGTTAGGGTTTCTGATTCTATAATAATAATAATAATAATGGCTTTAATTTATAAAGCACTTCATATTTGAATTCAAATCCCAAGTGCTAACATGGTAAAAAGAATAAAAAGCAATAAAAAATAAATAAATAAATAAGTAAAAAGAATAAAATAAGATAAAAGGGTGGTAATAAATAAATAAAAGGTCTAGGGAAAGGCTCTATTGAAGAGGTGGGTTTTGAGGCCTTTTTTAAAAACCTCCACGGTCTGTGGTGCTCTCATGTGGTCGGGGAGAGCGTTCCACAGACTGGGGGCAGCCGAGCAGAAGGCCCGGTCTCCCATGGTACGGAGCTTAGTCCTCGGGGGTTTGAGGAGGTTTGAGTTGCTGGAGCGGGTGGTCCGCACGGAGGTAAGGGGGGTGAGGAGTTCCTTGAGGTATGGAGGGGCAGTTCCATAGATACACTGGTGTGTGAGGACGGAGACCTTGAATGCAATCCTCAGTTCCACGGGGAGCCAGTGTAGTGATTTCAGGATGGGGGTGATATGATCATATTTGCGCACCCTCATCAGGATCCTAGCAGCGCTGTTCTGGATGTACTGGAGCTTCTGGATGCTTTTCTTAGGGATCCCGATGAGGAGTGCATTGCAGTAGTCCAGCCTTGAGGAGACAAAGGCGTGGACTAGCTTTTCGGCGTCAGACAGAGTGAGTGAGGGGCGGAGTTTGGCGATGTTCCTGAGGTGATAGAAGGAGTTTTTGCACAGCTGTTTAATGTGGGCCTCAAAGGTCAGATGGGCATCCATTTTCACACCCAAGTTGGTGACTGTTGAGGAGAGGGTAATGTCCTGGCCGGAGAAGGTGATGGTGGTGATGGTGGATGACCGAACCTGATGTGGGGTGCCAACTATAATGGCTTCGGTCTTGGAGCTGTTGAGTTTCAGGAAGTTTTGCTTCATCCACGCCTGTATCTCCTCCAGGCAGGTAGTGAGTGTGGGTGAAGGCAGGGCTGCAGAGGAGGTAGGGTTGATCCTGAGGTACAATTGGGTGTCATCAGCGTAACAATGGAATGATACTCCATGTCGGCTGATGATAGAGCCAAGGGGGAGCATATAGAGTGTGAAAAGGGTGGGGCCGAGAACTGATCCCTGAGGGACACCACAGGTGACGTTGTGGGTACCCGACTCTGCCTCACCCAAGGAGACGTACTCTGTTCTCCCGGTGAGGTATGATGTGAACCAGTCAAGGGGAGAGACAGAGAGTCCGATGGTGGAGTGCAGACGATGGAGGAGGATGCCGTGATCGACGGTGTCGAAAGCTGCAGTGAGATCGAGGAGGATGAGGAGAGAGGGAGAGCCAGCATCAGCCGTCATCAGCAGGTCGTTGGTGACCCTGACCAGGGCAGTTTCTGTGCTGTGGCCTGAGCGGAAACCAGACTGGAACTTCTCAAATAGGTTGTTGGAGTTTAGGTGGTCCTGGAGCTGAGCAGCAACTATTTTTTTCCAGCACCTTTGACAGAAATGGAAGGTTGGAAATGGGTCTGTAGTTGGCCAGGACTCCCGGGTCAAGGGAGGGTTTTTTAAGACGAGGTTTGATGACAGCGGTTTTTAGGGCAGAGGGGACATGGCCAGACTGGAGAGAGAGGTTAGCGATCTTAGTGATCATGGGGCTCAGGGTGCAGATGTACGATTTCACCAGAGCTGACGGAAGGGGGTCCAGGACACAGGTGGAGGGCTTCATCCTCCTAACGATGCCCTCAACCTCTTGCTGAGAGATGACCGTGAAACAGCGAGGAGGCTGGGTTGTCCCAGGCTGTGGGTCAGCAGTTGGAACTGGAGGTGCAGAGGGGCTAGAGAGGATGGAGCGGATGGTGTCAACTTTGTTTTTGAAGAAGGCGGCGAAGTTGCTACACTGCTTCTCAGTGGAGTCGGAGTGTAGAGGACTTTGGGGTTTGAGGAGGTGGTTTATTGTGGAGAAGAGTTGCTTGGAGTTTCCAGTACTGTTGTTGATGATGATGGAGTAGTACTGGGATCGTGCATCTCTGAGGGACTGTGCGTAGGCCTTCTGGTGTTCACGATAGGCTAACAGGTGAACAGTGAGTCCTGAGGCCTTGAGCCGACGCTCAAGGACACGCCCAGCTGTCTTCAGTCTCCGCAGCTCGCCGGTGTACCATGGGGCTGAGCGCGAGAAGGTGACCATCCTGGTTTTGAGGGGGGTGTAGATCAAGGAGACTGTTAAGGGACTGGTTGTAATATGCCACTGACTCATTTACTGATGAGAAGTTGGCGGAGGAAATATGCTGGAGGTCCAGGGTCATGATGTCCGGGTTGATGTTCCTAAGGTTCCTGAAGCGGATTTGGCGTTTGGGCTTGCTGAGTGGAGACTGGAAAAACAGCTCCAAAGAGATGGTCTTGTGGTCAGACACCCCCAGGTCATACACTAGCAGATTGCTGATGGGGGCGGAGTTTGTGATGACCAGGTCGAGCGTATGGCCCTTGGCGTGTGTGGGGACATCAACATGCTGTGTGAGATTGAGGCAGTCCAGAAGCAGCAGAAACTCAGTGGCAAAGTTGCAGGAGGGGGAGTCGACATGAATATTAAAATCTCCAAGTATGATAATATTGGCAGAGGATGTGCATAGCGTAGTGAGAAGGTCTTGTATCTCTGGAATGAAAGCTGAATTGGGTTTGGGTGGCCGGTAGATCAGAAGTATTGTCAGAGCGAAGGGGGGTTTACATTTAAATGCAAGGCATTCAAAAGAGGACAATACAGGCAGGGGCAGGAGTGATAGTTCCAATTCCTTTCGGTAGATAACAGCTAGGCCTCCACCACGACCAGTGCTGCGGGCTTTCTCCAAGTAGCTGTAGCCAGGAGGGCAGGCTTCATTGAGTGTGGAGTAAACCTCTGGCTGATGCCAGGTTTCCGTGAGGCACATGATTCTGGCCATTGAAAACAATACATTTTGTATTC
Source organism: Dissostichus eleginoides (assembly GCA_031216635.1). NCBI lineage: Eukaryota > Metazoa > Chordata > Actinopteri > Perciformes > Nototheniidae > Dissostichus > Dissostichus eleginoides. The sequence continues at coordinate 8,535,132 of CM062268.1, read as the reverse complement.
CTGTATGTTGTTTATTCTCTTTTTAGATTATGTACTAACTATGACTTCTTTTTTTCCAGATTGTGTAACTCCCTTCAGCATCCTGGTGTCAAACTCTGTAACCAACGCTCCCAACAAGACCTACAGCACGTGTGTGGTTTACAGAGGAATCTTACTGGGAGGAATGAGGAGACTGCAGGAAACAAACAAAGGGTTTAGGTAAGATCATCACATCAGCTTTAAGCACGAATCGACCCCTTTTAAATTATAACCAGTGGTGGAATGTAACAAAGAACATTCACTCAAGTAATGTAGTTAAGCACAATTTTGAAGCACTGATACTTGAGTCTTTTGCTCCTTCATACTTCTACGACTCTTCTTACTTTTCACCATAAAAGGTTTAACTCACCACTGTTTTCTCTGTCAAAAGCAATTATCTAAACAGATATATAATGATGTTGTGTATTCCATGTCCTTCATTGAGATATCTCCTGTCGTCCCTGCAGGTTCACCTACACCGAGGATCCCAACTACGGCCCATATCTGCAGAGTGTGAATGGTTTGAAAGGCAGTACAAAGGACCGCACTTACTGGGAGCTGCTGGTCGAAAAAGCCAACGAAACCATCAGCCTTAATGTTGGTGAGTCAAGCTGCTTTTTGTCTTTTTAAAGTCAACTTCTACTATCTTATTCAAAATCAATTTATATCATATTTTTGTTTGCAGGTATTGGAGCTTTCATTCCGAGTGAAAATGACCAAATCATCCTGAATTTTAAGGAGTACTAAAGGATCCGACGCCACTAGAAATCATCATAAGATCAAAGCCAGATTCAACTGTATGATTATGTATTTCATACATTCAGATATAAATAACAGCTTGATACATAACCTCTAATGTAAACAAAAGAGGGGTTCGCATTACGATGTCTTGACTTTTTGATGGTCTCATGGGAATCCACCTTCACTTTAAATGTTCTGCTTGTAATCAAATATTTCTTCTTCCCTATTACTCAGGCAGTGGCATTACATAACACTATACTCACTTGAACATGCTTTGTGTGAATCTTTCTGTACCAGGAAACAAACAATAAAATATCCTTTACAGCATTCAAATCTGTGTGAAGAGAACTTTTTCCTTAATTTTCCCTCATGCACGAACACCATTGTATTATGTATTTGGAACATTAGCATCATTTCCAGAAAGGTTTGAGAACGAGGAAAACATCATGCACACCATTGTTGGCATTCATCCTGTTCAACATTTCCTAAACAATATGAAGGTCACCACTTACAGATGGCAACACAATACTGATATATAATTGTTGGTTAATGTTTGGGTAATTAAGGAAACTGTCTTAGGAGTCAATAACAGAACACGATGCAAGTGTAACAGCATGTAATATCTGTGGCTACTTACTGTAAGTCTTTGTTAATGTAAGGACTCTTTCTATTTCTTAATCAATCAAGAATAAATGTAGTTATTCGTTCATAGAAGACACATTTTCTGTTAAAATAAAATGTTTCAAGAATAATAATTTTGGTGTCGTTGATACTATTTGTATAGATACTACTGTTCAAGTCATTTTTGGACAATACTGTTTTTCTATTGTCGAAATGACAGCAAAAAGGTCTTCCTGTTTTTCGGTCATATAATATTATATCCTTTTAAAAACTTATATTGAGCTTTGATTTATTTCAGGACAAATTCTTGTTTACACACTGCCCACTATAAATTTAATTTCAAACCATCATCAAAATACCACATATAGTACAACCAGCCACACAAAGGTAATTTAAACACGAGGAACAGCTGATTGAATATACGTTGTGTAAACTCAACCTCCAGGGGTGGGTAAGAAATCTATATTCTATAAGGTAAAGAGGCTTCATTCACTTTTAGAAATGTTGACAGAAATGCAATCGACGCTCCGACAACTATCTTACTACTGTAAGCAGGTAGAATCAGGAAACATAGAAACAGGAAAGGTAATGCAATAAACTGTCAGTATTTTGAAATTGGTTATGCTATGTTTAACAATATATTGCTCTTGGATAGATAACATATGCTAGTGTATTAGTTACGCATTTAGACTATTCTTTAAAGAGGCCCTTTTTGGGGTTCTCCGCTCCTTTTCTCCGTCACGTTGTTTCCATAGCAACAACAACTTCCTGTCAACAGTGTAAACTCGCCTTTAAAATAAAAGCATCTAAATAAAACAGGAAGTTAACCTAAATTACATTTAAGACATACAACTGCAACGAAAGTAACAAAAACAATGTAATATCCTTTTCAGTTTCACAGAACACAAATTGGGTTATTTACACATCATGCACCCTGGTGACCGGACATCTCCTTCATAAAATGAGTATAGGGGGAATCATCGGGAAGTTCGATGTGTGTGTGTGTGTGTGTGTGTGTGCGGTGTGTGTGTGTGTGTGTGTGTGTGTGTTTGTGTGTGTGTGTGTGTGGTTAAAACGTAGCAGCCTCGATCTCTATTCAGCTGTTCTATTGAAGGTAAACAGAGTGAAGGCGGCGCGTAAAAGATACTGATACTGTGAGAGTCACGGACATGAATTCATGGATCAAGGCAGGCTGGTTTACAGACTCTCCTGTTTTGCGAATCCGGTGCTTAAACAAATAGCTCTACAACTCTGGCCAAAATGTCCCTAAAATGAAGTCCGAGTTTGAAATGTATCTCAAATAATGTATGCACTGCCATTTTCCTGCTTTTGACTTGCTGAAGCATTGAGATGTGTCACAGTCTGCTCCCTCACTTATCTATTTTCTGCATTAGCATTTCTCAATCATCTTAGTCACCTAGTAGTCACACCCTGTTTCTCTCTCACACTCTGTTACACTCATTAGCTCCACTAGTATATAGGCCCCCTTCAGTCTCACCTCAGTGCCAGATCGTACTTTGCAGCATGCAGTTATATCTCACACAGGCTCCGCCCTCTACTGGACTCTATGGGTACAACTCTCTATCATGTCGTGCGTGCATTCACCTACTGAGTTACGTAAACGTAGCCGGCCAATCGGGGCGAGCCTACCTGAATGGGCGCGCAGGCCCACAGTATATAAGGCGGCTACGACCTCCAACCGTCATCCTTTTTCTCTTCAGCGAGCAGTAACAACTGAGACGTAAAACTGAGAAAGAAAGAAAATTAAATCAAGATGGACTCACCACTTGAGCCCCGGCCCTGCCCTTCATGCCCTGGCTTAATTGCGGGTGCTGATCCCCAACGCCTCTGCTTTGAGTGTCTGGGGCCTGGCCACGCCGAGGACGGCCTGACCCAGTCGCTGGCCTGCAATGCCTGCCGCATGCTCCAACGGCTCAGCCGCCGGCATCGTCTGGAGCATTTTCAGGCATATTATGTCTCGCCGGAGGAGGCGGAGGACCAGGATCTCGAGGTGGTGGAAATGGAGGAACAGGATGTCGCGGGGGAGGTGCCATTCGTGTTCGCCATTCCGGCAGGTCGGGCCCCGTTCATCGAGGAGGAAGACGACGAGGACGCCTCGTTGTCTGGTACTTCCGGGTCCGGCGCTCAGGAGGGTCCGCCACACACGTCTGCGCGTCAGGACTACCCTGCGGTGATGACCATGGCGGCAGAGCGTTTAGGCCTACCGCTCCCCCTGCCACTGCCACCGAGGCCGGTAAGTCGCCTTCGTCAGGGGTTCTACGGCCCGGTGCGTCCGGCGCAGCCGGCCTTCGTTTCGCCGGCCTTCGTTTCGCCCCTGTTGCCGGATATCTGGCAATGTGTGGAGGCAACGTGGCGGCAGCCACTCAAAACGAAGGCTCCAGTGGCAGGTATGTCAGGAATCCTGAGGGTGCAGGGACGCTCGGACACGGAGTGTCTCGGTGTGCCCCCCCTTGATGAGAGCCTGGCGGCCCATCTGCTTCCACAGGCGGCCGGACGGGCAGAGGGGAGAAAACCTCTGCCCCCGCTGCCTCGGGACCGAAATATCCTGGAATATTTGGATATTCCAGCAGGACACCCCCGCCCCCCTGCCTCAGGACGGGAGCATTGGTCAGATGAACAATCTGACCCACGGTGTGGCTGCCGCAGCTGGACGCGTGATGTCCCTGGCCACAGTGGAGTCACGTCACGTGTGGTTGGGACTCACCACGCTGTCCAGGAAGGATCGAGAGGATCTCCTTGGAGCCCCCGTATCCACGGAGGGGCTCTTTGGATCGATTACCTCGGTCACACAGCGCTTCAGTCGACTGGAGGAAGAAAGGGTGCATCTCAGCCGCATGCTGCCGCTGGCTCTTCCTCGCGCTCCTCCTCAGGGGAGAGAGCGCGGCGCTAAGGTGAGGAGGAGAGAGAGACGCCGGTACAGAGCCCCCGCAGCTCCCGTTGCCCCCTCTACTGCCTCGGCTTGTCCCGCGAAACCGGCTCAATACCGGCATTCGCGGGGACGGGCCCCACCTCAGCAGAGGGCCTCTGGGTGGGATGCGCCGTCCTCCCGGAGCTGTCTGGCGGGGGGAGTGGTTCTCTCCACCCAGGACGCGAGGGCGAATCCCGTCTCCTCCCTCTTTGATGCAAATGTGGTGAAATATTCCAAATAAAAATGATTGAATATATCCCAGTCTGAGTGTCATTTGTCTCCACAATTCCACACTTCCACATAATGTTAACCGTACACAGATTCCCCACTCGCTGCCCCAGTTGTAACTCCAGTAAAGGAAGCAGCTAGTGGGCATGCACATGTGAGAGTGATAAATCACAGGAAGTGCTATCAGAAGCGCTATGCGGGTACAGGGGCATTATGGGCGGCGTGTGATTGTTGGGAGACACACTGCGCCTAGTGTAAAGACTCCAATTAATGCATTTTACCGTCTTAGAGGCGGCATTATGGCGGAGCGCTCAGGGACCTCAGTAGAAAATCGTTTTTTTCTGTGCCAGCCCCCCATGGGTCAAAACTTCGTTTTTTGGAAGGTTTGGCGGCGGAGTGGGCCACCAGAGAGTACCACAGCTTCATAGCTGCGGCTCCACAGCTGATTGCACATCCTCTAACACAATGTTATGGGGAATGGAACCTCAGCTGTGTATTGACAGAGTGGATGGACAGGACGCTGAGACTGGGTTATTCACTCCAGTTTTGCAGCATCCCTCCTCCGTTCAGAGGCATGAGAGAGGCAAATCTATCATCCCAAGAGGAGGTTTTCTCTCGGCAGAGATTCAGGCCCGGTTGAAAAAACAGACGGTGTCTGTTGTGCGCTCTCAAGACAGAGAGAAAGGGCACTATTCCCTGTACTTCCTGGTTCCAAGAAGACAGGAGAATTCAGGCCCATTCTTGATCTTCGTAGCCTGAATCGGCACATTGCCTGCAAAAAGTTCCATATGTTAACTATAAAACAGTTGGGGGGGCCGACCTCATGTCGAGAGGCGGGCCCCTGTCAGACGAGTGGAGGCTTCACCCGGAGGTGGTGAAGCAGGTCTGGACTCAGTTCGGGAGAGCAGAGGTTGACCTGTTCGCCAATCGGCGCAACAGCCACTGTGCCCTGTGGTTCTCCCTGGCCCGGTGGGACAATCCGCCCTTGGGGGTGGACGCATTTGCACACGAGCCATGGCCAAGAAAGCTGCTTTACGCCTTTCCACCGCTGCACCTTATCCCCCCCCCTCCTGGAAAGGGTGAGGCGGGAACATCTGTCAGTCATCCTAGTGGCTCCAGGTCGCCGCTTGGCGCCGTGGTACGCGGAGGTGACACAGATGATGGTGGGCCAGCCCTGGACGATTCCTCAGGTCTGGGGGGCGCTGTCTCAGGAAGCAGGTGCAATAGGGGCGTTACCCACTCTGGGCCAAACTCTCCAGGCTTGGCTCCTGAGAGGGACAGGCTGAGACAGGTGGGGCTGTCTGACAACGGTATTCAGACTATCCAAGCAGCAAGAGCAGGATCCACCACAGCCTGTTACAGGCCAAAGTGGGTGGGATTCCAGCGATGGTGTGAAGAGAGGAGTCTAGAGCCTCTATCGTGTACGTTGGGCTCTATTCTTTCCTACTTACAGATACTGGTGGACAGGGGGCTGGCTCATTCCACAATTAAAGTGTATGCAGCAGCCATTTCGTCCTGCCATGAGGGATTTGGAGGCAGGTCAGCCTTCAGTCAGCCGCTTATGTTGCGGTTTTTGCAGGGGGTCAGGAGGCAGCGCCCAGTAGTGCATGCCTCCTCCCCGCAATGGGACCTGCCATTGGTGCTCGAGGCTCTGGTCACAGAACCATTTGAGCCTCTGGAGCTCTCCTCCCTGAAAGCACTGTCATGGAAGACAGCGTTGCTACTTGCCTTAACTTCGGCCAAGAGAGTGTCCGAGCTGACCGCTCTGTCGGTGCACCCAAGTTGCCTTTTGATCCGGGGTGACCGTAGCGGGGCGACACTCAGACCGGGGGGGCTGCGGGTCAGTAGGTATCTGACCCCCCCCTGGACATAATGCGCTTATGTTTTTCCCCATGCTCCTTAGGGACCAAGGAGACATGGTGGCAAGTAAGCCCCTTACAGGGCTGGAGGACTCTCCCCGCCTGCCCATAGGCGGGGAGAGCCTTCCTCACAATTGTCCATGCACACTCTACACGGGGTAAGCGTGTGTGAGTGTGGGGGACGTGGTGCACTTATGTTTTCCCATGCTCCTTAGGGACCTGGGGAACATGATGCACGGTAGGCTCCATACAGAGTCTCCGCACTGTTTTTCCATGCACATTCTACACGAGGTAAGCGTGTGTGAGTGTGCCTTATCCAAGCTGCGGCCCCGACTTCTCCACGGTTACAACCGAATGGGAGGAAGTGGGGATGCGGTGGATGTTAGTCAAAAGCCGGTCAGGGACAGTGTGATGTGTCGATGTTGTTGGACGACAGGGCGTTTATACATCGGGGCTCCGCCCACTGTACCCATAGAGTCCAGTAGAGGGCGGAGCCTGTGTGATATATAACGAGGGGTTACGTATTGTAACCCTGGTTATATGAGCACAGGCAGAGCCCTCTACCTGGGGGCCTTGTCTTTCCTATGCCGCTCGCTAAAGAGGGTGTAGGATGACGGTCGGAGGGCGTAGCCACCTTATATACTGTGGGCCTGCGCGCGCATTCAGGTAGGCTCGCCCCGATTGGCCGGCTACGTTTACGTAACTCAGTAGGTGAATGCACGCACGACATGATAGAGAGTAGTACACATAGAGTCCAGTAGAGGGCTCCGCCTGTGCTTATATAGCCAGGGTTACAATACGTAACCCCTCGTTCTTTCCCGCATTACCTCCCAGATTGCTCTCCCGGTTTCGACCTTGTCTGTCCCTGACCAGCCTGCTTCGCCTGTTTCCTGACCCTGCCTGTCCCTGGATTATTCTGCCTCGCCTGCTCCCTGACCCTGCCTGTACCTGCGTCTCCCGTCTTGCCTACTCCTGGAACCGTCGCCTGTCCCCGACCAGCCCTTTGCCTACTGTCTGCCGGTTTATCTCATATCAGAACTTTTCAAGTGAGACACTTTATAATAAAGCTGCTTACCGACTTTCCCTGGTTTCCCGTGTGTTGCATTTTGGTTCTCAGCTCGTTCGTGACAAGATGATTAGTCTTTTCAGAATGAAATGATGTCTGGAGGAGAGCTAAAACGTTTTTGACTTAAGGAAGGACTCGAGGAAAAAATGTGCATCTTCAAATCTTAGCAATCTCAACAGCTGCAAAACTGCTTTCATGAATCCTGACCCATTATTTTACTCTTTTGCATGTTCTTTCTGGCTTACCCAAACGAAAAACCATCTCCAAATGTCTACACAATTTTAGGTAAAGGTGAGCAAAAGAGTTTGCAATTCAACATCCACAACAGCTTCACACTTGAACACACAGTTGTAGCACCATTGTTTGTTTCAAACATAACAAATCCACAAATAATAAGGGTTACTTACAGGGTGTGATCCTGAATCAACAAAGTGGGAACAACCCCATCTTTCTCAAGCAGGGGGTGTTGTGGGATACGAACTCCCTCTGGCGTGACTGCTGGGATTTTAGCCTTTGCAGGCTCACGATCGCTCTTATCAAAAAACATGTCGTTAAGAGAAAAAAAACTTATATAAGTCGCTTCGGTGTATAAGTCGCACTTATCCACTGAAGTCTTCATCCTCTGTGTCGCTGTTAAACATTTCCGCCAACTCCGGGGGAAGTGTAACAGCGACAACGAGGTGTCGATGAAGCAGCATGTCCTGCTCCGGGCTGTCCTCAGACTCTCCATCAGAATCAACTCCGATTAGACCTTTCCGAATCCTGACAGGATGGTGGCGGTCGTCACTGAAGCCCATGCTGTGTCCATCCATCCCACAACATCCTGGAAAGTTACGTGACGCATCCTCCCCATTCTTATTATACATCCATGATCCTCCCGGTTGCCGTGACTTTTTTCTTCTTCGGTGGTACAGCAGATTTCAGTTGTCACGATTGTATACAGAGCCATCTATTGGCCGGAGTTTGAACGCAGTCAGACAAAATTCAATATATAAGTCGTTTCGGAGTATAAGTCGCAGGACCAGCCAGACAGGTAAAAAAAACACAATTTATAGTACGGAAATACGGTATTTGCTCCTGATTTCTTCCTTGCTGTGTTTTCCCTCCTGTGCCTGATTGTCTCATTGTGTTCACCTGTTGTGTTTCATCTCCCCTCCCCAGCTGTGTCTTGTGATTACCCTCCCTCCTGCCAGGCCCCCGGAGTTTACCCGCCGCGATCAAACCCCCTTCTTGGCCCTTGCCTTTCCCCCGGGCCATCTGCCCATGGTCACGTTCTCTGCCTCTGCTTTACCCTCCGGCCATCCGTCTATTGTTTTTGAAACTGTAATGAGGCAACATTTTCAGTTTTGGTTTTATAAAGGACAAAAACAGTGGTCACCTTGGTAAAAGTCCTTTGTCCTGTCCTGTTATTTTGTTACTCTTACACAACTCGTCTTCACCTTTTAGTCCCTTCAGCATTACTACAACCACTGAATTCATATTGGTAAAAAAGCCTTTGAATATATGCTAAAGACCATCTGAACCTAGCAGGCCCATTTTTCCCCATCTTAGCCCATTTAATGGGCCGATAACATTGAAAGTTGGTGTCGACAGCACCCAAACATTAGAGTAGCATAAAGTATTTACAAATCAATCAGTACACTTGTTTATTAATGTTCAAGAAGATAGTGGCCGACCCCTCCCACCCTGGACACAAACTGTTCACCCCCCTCCCCTCTGGCAGGAGGCTGCGCTCCATCAGGACCAAAACCTCTTGCCACCTGAACAGTTCTCATTCATAACACTCCGTTCGATGTCTCACTATGGGATGCGCCTCAACGCGTATGCACCAGAAGCATCAATCTCATTACGCCAATCCTGATTGGCTGGTGATCTTGACGACTACGTCAGGGAATCCACCCACCCTTTAAGTAGCTTGCGCTACGTCGCAGCGTCATTCAAACATCTCTTCTCGCTTTCGGAGCACATCTCTAGGAAGATCAGTAGCCAAGCTAGCTTAACGGTCCACAGACTGAACCACGAAAGCTAACCTTCGGTCGCCGGACGCTTGCCGGCTACTTTTGCCGGCTACTTTTGCTTCGCACGGGAGTTTTCCTATATTAACACACCAGTTAATATCGAAATCTGCCCTGCCGTTTTTTTCCCACAAATAACGGTAAGGTTTTTTGATTTTTTTCCGCAAACGGTAACACACCTGTTGCTAGTTTGTCCCCTCCACGCCGACACCCCGGCTAGCGAGGATGGATTCTTCTCTCCCTCACACCAGAGGAGACGGAGTTTCGGGGGCTCGGCTCTGCGACTGCGGGCTGAAGATCTCGAGCACTGACTCACACCAGGTCTGCTCGTCCTGCCTCGGGCTACAACATGCCCAGGAGGCTATCGACACCCCCGGCGCGTGCGGGCACTGTGCCCGTTTTACCGCCAAGAGCCTCCGCCGACGGCTAGCGCGCCAAGCTAGCTTGTCGGAACAAGACCCCTTCATGCCTGTCAACTTGCCGACCGGCGAGCAAGGCATGGTGGCGACTGCCACGGGTGTTGAGTCCCGCGCTGTGTCAAGCTGGGACTCAACGGCGGCGGCAGCCGCGGGAAGGGGGCCCCGCGCTGTGTCAAGCTGGGGCTCCCAACTGGACCTCACCATGGTCTCACCCGCGGAGGATGTCCTGGAGCTGGACTATGGGGAGGAGGATGAAGAGTACACCTCTGAGTTCCTTCTATCCGACTCGGACGAGGGCGAAGATGACATCTTCGTCTCGTCTGCTCAGGCTGCCAAGCCAGGGGCCATGTCCGCTCCCCCAGGCGAAGGCGAGCCACCGCTCCCCCGCCTCAGCATGGACCTGCAGGCCGTGTGTCAACGCGCTGCGTCCAGACTGGACATCCCTTGGCCTGAAGTAGCCAAGGAGACCTCCAGGTCTCGCTATGAGGGAAAGAACTTGCCCCAAGCCGCGAGGCTGACGAGGCAACTTCTCCCGGTGTTTCCAGAGCTGCTGGACGAGGTGTCTGTCTCCTGGAGAGACCGCCCTTTCAGCAGCAAGGCCCCAATCCAGGGAGCCTCCTCTCTGGACTTTGAGGGCATGGAGAAACTCGGCTTGCTCCGCATGTCTCCTATGGAGCCGCTTGTGGCAGCCCACCTCCAACCGCGGCTGTCTGCGGCTCCTAGCAGGAACCCCACACTGCCGACGAAAGCGGACCGGTTCCAGTCAGCAATGACCGAACGGGCTTACAAAGCGGCAGCTTTGTCCGTCAGGGCGCTCAATGTCTCCTCGATGCTAACCGCTTACCAGGCGGAGCTCTGTGGACATGACAGCTAAGCCTGAACCGTGTGGGATGAGATCACAGTGATCACGGACATTTGCCTCCGCGTGCAGCGCTGTGCAGTCCAGGCCACGGGCAAGTCGCTGGGGATGATGGTGGTGCAGGAGAGAGCCAGGTGGCTTAACCTGACGAACCTCCCGGACCGGGAAAAGGAGGACGTATTGGACATGCCAATCGTCCCCGAGGGCATATTCGGCACCGCTCTTGCCTCCATGCAGCAGCGGTGTGAGGCCAAGAAGAAGGAGGATGAGGCTCTCCAGCTTTGCCTCCCTCGGAAGGCCCAGCCGCCACCTCCAACGGCCCCGCGACAGACCTTCTCCCAGGCTGCCTCGCACTCTCCTGTTCAAGGTCCCGAGACGGCAGAAGCCACAGCCCGCCCCGGTCTCCCACCAGACACGAGGCGCGGACGAGCTGGCCAAGAAAGTCCCCGGTCCACGCAGCAGCCGGCCCAGACCTTCAGCCATCAGGCAAGGAAGAAAAGAGGGCAGCCTGACAGCCTTCCCTCCCTCCTCGGGGAAAGGGCTGGAGGTTCCCTGTTTTTCAGCCCTGGACCGTGTTCCGCACGTGTCCAAAGCCCATGTGTTTCCGGGGTGCAACCACCCCCGTCTTCCCGCCGCCTCGAGTGATGACAGAACGTCATCCTCCAGTTCGCGCCATGAGGGAGACAGACTTCACAACAAAGGCAGCAGTTCCTGCCATTGTTCGAGTCACACAAACACACACCTTGGGTTAAAATAAAATATTTCCACTGTCGCTTCCAGGCTTAAAGCCAAGGGCGCAGTCAAAAATAATAAAAAGAAAAACAATGATAACAATAAACAGTCAGGTGACTGCTCCGCTTCTGAGAGTGGCTGTCGCCTCTCTCGGAAAGCGGACGGTGACCGGGTCTGTGAACGCAACATCACCGCGCGCATGCGCAGTGTCGACCGAGGTTGTCAGCCTGGGATGCCACCGTGTTCAGACACTAGAGGGCCCCATAACACAACCAATAAAGACACAGAGTGCAAGCAACAGAGATGTTACGTCTCCACTCGCTTTGAGGAGCGAAAGGTGGAAGATGCTCACATGCTCTGCTTGGGTTTTCAAGACGATATCACGGGGCTACAGACTCCAATTCGCTGTCACCCCCCCTCACTTCTCGGGCATTGTGCAATCACAAGCCCGGGGAGCGTCGGCTCACATTCTAGAGCAGGAGATTCTCTCGCTACTAGAAAAGAAAGCCATATCCACCCTCCGAACAGAGTCAGAGCGGCTTCTATTCCAAATACTTCCTCGTTCCCAAACGGGGAGGGAATGGAATTCGCCCTATCCTGGATTTAAGGGCTCTGAACAAGTATCTCAGAAAATACAAATTCCGGATGCTCACTCACACCCTGCTCGTCTCGTGCGTCAGGACGATTGGTTCACATCAATCGACCTGAAAGACGCGTATTTTCACATCCCAGTATATTATCCACACAGGAAATATCTGAGGTTCGCTTTTCAGGGTGTCTGTTACGAGTACAGAGTGCTTCCCTTCGGTCTGTCTCTCAGCCCGCGGGTGTTTGTGCGATGTACGGAGGCAGCAATAGCCCCGTTAAGACAACAGGGTATTCGCCTGGCAACCTATTTAGACGACTGGCTCCTTCTTGCACAGTCGGAGCAGGAGGCTATTACGCAGACGAATACCCTCGTGAAACACCTGCTCGACCTGGGTTTTGTAATAAACGCAGAAAAGAGCATGTTGTCCCCAGCCCAGTCTGTGCTCTTCCTGGGCTTACGTCTGAGTTCGGTGCCCTTTACAGCCCGCCTGTCAGCGGAGAGAGTGAAAGCCTTCAGGGCTTGCCTCGCTCATTTCCAGCCACGCAAATATGTTCTCTTCAGATCATGTCTGCGGTTACTGGGGCTCATGGCGTCAGCCATCCTGGTGGTACGACTGGGCCGCTTACACATGAGGGAATTTCAGCGCTGGGTAGCTGCCCTCAGACTGGACCCCGTGCGTCATGGCGCGCGGAGAGTGATGGTCACTGTGGAATGCGTAACGGCACTGCGCCACTGGCTGCACCCGACTTTCCTAGTACGGGGCGTGCCTATGGGTGCTGTCCTATCGCGGAAAGTGGTCACCACGGACGCATGTCTGACGGGCTGGGGGGGTATATACGAAGGTCGACCTGTGAGGGGTCTCTGGAGCAGAGACCTCCAACGGTCACACATAAATTATCTGGAGCTCTTAGCGGTGTTTCTCACCCTAAGACGCTTTCTGCCTTTTCTCAGGGGACATCATGTCCTCGTGAGGACAGACAACACGACCACAATATCGTATATAAACCGCCAAGGGGGTTTGCGTTCTCTCCAGTTACACATGCTGGCACGCAAACTGATCTTATGGAGCTGCGGACGTCTCCTCTCTCTGAGAGCGACACGTACCGGGAGTGATGAACCTCGGGGCAGATCTGCTGTCCAGAGGTGCACCACTATATGCAGACTGGACTCTACATCCAACGATTGTGAGTCAGCTGTGGGTGCGTTACGGCCGGGCCGCGGTAGATCTGTTCGCATCAAAAGAAAATGCTCAATGTCAGCTGTTCTTTTCAATGCGCGATCTAAACGCACCGTTAGGCGTGGACGCGCTCGCACACGTTTGGCCCCGGTCCTTCTGTACGCGTTCCCACCCCTGGCTCTAATACCTCCAACTCTGGCCAGAGTGAGAGAACATCGCCACACACTGATCCTGATAGCTCCACACTGGCCTGCAATGTACTGGCTGGCGGAGATATATCAGCTGCTGTGCGGGCAGCCGTGGCAGCTCCCGCTACGCAGGGACATACTATCTCAGGCGGGGGGGATGATTTTTCACCCACACCCAGAGCGCCTGGCACTATGGGCCTGGCCCGTGAGTGGTATAATTTGAGTACAGTGGGGCCCTCAGAAGGTGATAAACACTATTCAGAGTGCAAGGGCTTCCTCCACCAGGTCTCTCTATGACTGTAAGTGGAGGGTGTTTGAGGAGTGGTGCCTTCAAAAGGGACACATCTCTTTTCAATGCCCTGTCGGTGTGATTCTATCATTTCTACAGGATCTGATTGATAAACACAGAGCTTTCTCCACGATCAAAGTGTACCTGGCTGCTATTGCCGCATGCCATGTGGGCTTTGAGGGAAAGACGGCTAGCCAACATCCCTTGGTCTGCCGTTTTATGAAAGGGGCCGCAGGCTCCTCCCCGTTTCCAGGTCACTGGTGCCCCTGTGGGACTTGACAGTGGTTTTAGATGGGCTCGCTCGACCTCCATTTGAACCCCTGGAAGACGCTGACATGAAACACCTGTCACTGAAGACAGTGTTGTTACTGGCTCTGGCATCTGCCAAACGAGTCAGTGACATTCACGCGCTCTCTGTGCATCCTTCATGTACTCAGTTTGCCCCGGGGCAAACGAGAGTATTGCTGAAGCCCAACCCGGCCTTTGTGCCCAAGGTGGTTGGCTCATGCACCCCCATTGACCTTGAGGCATTTCCTTCACCGCTATGTTCCTCTGAAGAACAGCGGCCGAATTTGCTGTGCCCAGTTCGTGCTTTGCGCACTTATATGGACAGGTCAAAAGAGTTTCGATGCAATGACCAACTCTTTGTATCTTGGGCTAACCCTCATAAGGGCAAGCCCGTTACCAGGCAACGGCTCTCCCACTGGATTGTGGAGGCGATAGCTCTGGCTTATACGAGTCAGGGTTTGCAGGCACCAACGGGCCTGCGCGCTCATTCTACTCGTGGATTGGCTACATCCTGGGCTTTGTTCAAGGGTGTTTCCATTCAGGACATTTGTGCAGCAGCGAGCTGGTCCTCGCCGCTCACTTTTGTCCGCTTTTACAGACTAGATGTCTCTGCTCCAAGTGTGGCCCGCGCAGTGCTGGGCCCCGTGTTGGGACAGGGTTCTACCTGTTAAGTTCTGTTTTGTGTTGGTGATTTTCGAGATAAGCATGTCTAGCAATACGGGAGTGTCAATATCCCATAGTGAGACATCGAACGGAGTGTTATGAATGAGAACTATAGGTTACTAACGTAACCCCAGTTCTCAGAGTAACTTGAAGTGAGATGTCTCACCAGACGGCCCTTCTTGCTGAGGCGAAGCGAGAAGAGGTGCTTATTTTGAATGACGCTGCGACGTAGCGCAAGCTACTTAAAGGGTGGGTGGATTCCCTGACGTAGTCGTCAAGATCACCAGCCAATCAGGATTGGCGTAATGAGATTGATGCTTCTGGTGCATACGCGTTGAGGCGCATCCCATAGTGAGACATCTCACTTCATGTTACTCTGAGAACTGGGGTTACGTTAGTAACCTATAGTTTCTTCCCCTCCGCTACCGGCCTCATCAACAAGGCCCGGCCCCCCCACTGACACTTTACCTCAGCCACAACGCAGACTCTATGCATTACATTAATGCACACAATGTTAACAATATCTTGTTCATCCTAATACTGTCAGTCCTTTCCAGCCTTCCGAATTCTGCACAACGCACATTGTTACTGCACATATTTTATTTGATTAAATTAAATACTTACGGGTATACCTATACTTTATCCATATTCAATGTAAATATTACTAAATTTAAATGTTTTTATAGTTTTCCAAAAAATGAATAAATTCCTTGTATGTGTGGTGTTAACCTACTTGAAAATAAACCTGTTTCTGATTCTGAACTGATCATTGTGGAGGAAATTCCACAAAAAAGCAACCTCTTTGGTAAGAAATGAACAAATAATAGAAGTTTGAAGCAAAGTTTGGGCTATTACAGGCTATTGAAGTGTTGGCCAGACGGGTAATACTGCATAGGCAATTAACAGTACAGGCTATAGAAATGTTGGCCAGGCGGGCACAACTTGCATACATGGTAATTACAATCCTAATATCAATCCTAACAATGGGAAGTGAATATTTAGTAGCGAAATGTGAATTCGAACTGGGAAAATCAAACCAGAGAAGGAAGTTACAGTGATACTTAAATGAGACTTCAAGATACATTTCTGCAATAATCATAAACTGGTTCACACTCACACACACGTACACATCACTGTGTTTTCAACAGGAAGAGAATTTTATTTCCTGATGACGTGTGTTTGTGTGTGTGTGTGTGTGTGTGTGTGTGTGTGTGTGTGTGTGTGTGTGGTTAAAACGTAGCAGCCTCGATCTCTATTCAGCTGTTCTATTGAAGGTAAACACAGTGAAGGCGACGCGTAAAAGATACTGATACTGTGAGAGTCACGGACATGAATTCATGGATCAAGGCAGGCTGGTTTACAGACTCTCCTGTTTTGCGAATCCGGTGCTTAAACAAATAGCTCTACAACTCTGGCCAAAATGTCCCTAAAATGAAGTCCGAGTTTGAAATGTATCTCAAATAATGTATGCACTGCCATTTCCCCACATAAACATAACAGTCTGCAATGATACGGTTGTCTCCTGTGCGCTCCACTTCCTACTTGGCGCATCGGTAACTTTCTCGTGCAAACGAGAATGTATCTCGTGCGCACGAAAAAGTATATTGTGCGCATGAGAAAGTATCTCGTGCGAACGAGAAAGTATCCTGTGCGCACGAAAAAGTGTATCGTGCGCACGAGAAAGTATCTCGTGCGAACGAGAGAGTATATCGTGCGCACAAGATACTTATTTTTCTTTCATGAACCTTTAGGGGCTCCGTAAAAATGTGAGTTAATTTGGTTGGACAACAAGCATGTCCCATTCATGTCCTCTTGTGTGCATCACTTTTAGGTGTACCTTAGAAAGTATGCTTTTGTGATTGTTGTAGTGTTTCTATTTTTATTATTGTATTGTCACCTTGCAGCATTCTTGCAAAATGTAGGGTGTTTGGTTTCAAACTGGTTCAGATTTGTTCTACCTTTGCTAGTGTTTTGTTTGGCTCCAGTGCTATTTCGAAACATTAAGGTTACTTTTGCTTACATGATGCCTACGTGATGTCCTAGTGTATTAGAACATATTTTGCTGCTTTTGACTTGCTGAAGCATTGAGATGTGTCACAGTCTGCTCCCTCACTTATCTATTTTCTGCATTAGCATTTCTCAATCATCTTAGTCACCTAGTAGTCACACCCTGTTTCTCTCTCACACTCTGTTACACCCATTAGCTCCACTAGTATATAGGCCCCCTTCAGTCTCACCTCAGTGCCAGATCGTACTTTGCAGCATGCAGTTATATCTCACACAGGCTCCGCCCCCTACTGGACTCTATGGATACAACTCTCTATCATGTCGTGCGTGCATTCACCTACTGAGTTACGTAAACGTAGCCGGCCAATCGGGGCGAGCCTACCTGAATGGGCGCGCAGGCCCACAGTATATAAGGCGGCTACGACCTCCAACCGTCATCCTTTTTCTCTTCAGCGAGCAGTAACAACTGAGACGTAAAACTGAGAAAGAAAGAAAATTAAATCAAGATGGACTCACCACTCCTTGAGCCCCGGCCCTGCCCTTCATGCCCTGGCTTAATCGCGGGTGCTGATCCCCACCGCCTCTGCTTTGAGTGTCTGGGGCTTGGCTACGCCGAGGACGGCCTGACCCAGTCGCCGGCCTGCAATGCCTGCCGCATGCTCCCACGGCTCAGCCGCTGGCATCGTCTGGAGCATTTTCAGGCATATTATGTCTCGCCGGAGGAGGCGGAGGACCAGGATCACGAGGTGGTGGAAATGGAGGAACAGGATGTCGCGGGGGAGGTGCCATTCGTGTTCGCCATTCCGGCAGGTCGGGCCCCGTTCATCGAGGAGGAAGACGACGAGGACGCCTCGTTGTCTGGTGCTTCCGGGTCCGGCGCTCAGGAGGGTCCGCCACACAGGTCTGCGCGTCAGGACTTCCCTGCGGTGATGACCATGGCGGCAGAGCGTTTAGGCCTACCACTCCCCCCGCCACTGCCATTGAGGCCGGTAAGTCGCCTTCGTCAGGGGTTCTATGGCCCGGTGCGTCCAGCGCAGCCGGCCTTCGTTTCGCCGGCCTTCGTTTCGCCTCCGTTGCCGGATATCTGGCAATGTGTGGAGGCAACGTGGCGGCAGCCACTCAAAACGAAGGCTCCTGTGGCAGGTATGTCAGGAATCCTGAGGGTGCAGGGCCGCTCGGACACGGAGTGTCTCGGTGTGCCCCCCCCTTGATGAGAGCCTGGCAGCCCATCTGCTTCCACAGGCGGCCGGAGGGGCGGAGGGGAGAAAACTTCTGCCCCCGCTGCCTCGGGACCGAGATATCCAGGACACCCCCGCCCCCCTGCCTCAGGTCCTGTTATTTTGTTACTCTTACACAACTCGTCTTCACCTTTTAGTCCCATCAGCATTGAAATGGAGGAACAGGATGTCGCGGGGGAGGTGCCATTCGTGTTCGCCATTCCGGCAGGTCGGGCCCCGTTCATCGAGGAGGAAGACGACGAGGACGCCTCGTTGTCTGGTGCTTCCGGGTCCGGCGCTCAGGAGGGTCCGCCACACAGGTCTGCGCGTCAGGACTTCCCTGCGGTGATGACCATGGCGGCAGAGCGTTTAGGCCTACCACTCCCCCCGCCACTGCCATTGAGGCCGGTAAGTCGCCTTCGTCAGGGGTTCTATGGCCCGGTGCGTCCAGCGCAGCCGGCCTTCGTTTCGCCGGCCTTCGTTTCGCCTCCGTTGCCGGATATCTGGCAATGTGTGGAGGCAACGTGGCGGCAGCCACTCAAAACGAAGGCTCCTGTGGCAGGTATGTCAGGAATCCTGAGGGTGCAGGGCCGCTCGGACACGGAGTGTCTCGGTGTGCCCCCCCTTGATGAGAGCCTGGCAGCCCATCTGCTTCCACAGGCGGCCGGAGGGGCGGAGGGGAGAAAACTTCTGCCCCCGCTGCCTCGGGACCGAGATATCCAGGACACCCCCGCCCCCCTGCCTCAGGTCCTGTTATTTTGTTACTCTTACACAACTCGTCTTCACCTTTTAGTCCCATCAGCATTACTACAACCACTGAATTCATATTGGTAAAAAAACCTTTGAATATATGCTAAAGACCATCTGAACCTAGCAGGCCCATTTTTCCCCTTCTTAGCCCATTTAATGGGCCGATAACATTGAAAGTTGGTGTCGACAGCACCCAAACATTAGAGTAGCATAAAGTATTTACAAATCAATCAGTACACTTGTTTATTAATGTTCAAGAAGATAGTGGCCGACCCCTCCCACCCTGGACACAAACTGTTCACCCCCCTCCCCTCTGGCAGGAGGCTTGCTCCATCAGGACCAAAACCTCTTGCCACCTGAACAGTTTCTTCCCCCCCGCTACCGGCCTCATCAACAAGGCCCGGCCCCCCCACCGACACTTTACCTCAGCCACAACGCAGACTCTATGCATTACATGAATGCAAACAATGTTAACAATATCTTGTTCATCCTAATACTGTCAGTCCTTTCCAACCCTCCGAATTCTGCACAACGCACATTGTTACTGCACATATTTTATTTGATTAAATTACATGTTTACGGATATACCTATACTTTATCCATATTTAATGTAAATATTGCTAAATTTAAATGTGTTTATAGTTTTCCAAAAAATGAATAAATTCCTTGTATGTGTGGTGTTAACCTACTTGAAAATAAACCTGTTTCTGATTCTGAACTGATCATTGTGGAGGAAATTCCACACAAAAGCAACCTCTTTGGTAAGAAATGAACAAATAATAGAAGTTTGAAGCAAAGTTTGGGCTATTACAGGCTATTGAAGTGTTGGCCAGACGGGTAATACTGCATAGGCAATTAACAGTACAGGCTATAGAAATGTTGGCCAGGCGGGCACAACTTGGATACATGGTAATTACAACCCTAATATTAATCCTAACAATGGGAAGTGAATATTTAGTAGCGAGATGTGAATTCAAACTGGGAAAATCAAACCAGAGAAGGAAGTTACAGTGATACTTAACCCTCCTGTTGTCTTCGGGTCAAATCTGACCCATTTACTACTTTCATCAATCATAACTTTTTTGTTTTACATTCGATTGCATGAAGGCTTTATGATATCCTTCACAGTAGACATTTGAACATGGAAAATTGCTGATCACCACTTTCATTGAATTTTGGATGATTTAGTCAACTTTGCCCATGGCGTTCCCGGATAAAACACACACACTAACACCCACACACCCACACACCCATACTGTAGATGTGTTCCCCCCCTTATGTGCCCATCCACCCATGTGAATCACACCTGGCACACACAAACACACAACAATTTGACACATTTCCCGCTCTTATGTGCCCCTCCCCCCACATGGATCACACCTGGTACACCAATACATGTTCAGTGTCTATTTGTATATTTACCACAGTTTTTCATGTATACCAGTAGTCTGATACAATATTTACAGTTGAAAGGGTGTTAAATTAAATGTGGTGATGATTAATGGTTTTTGTGTTAATGTAATAGCAGTTAAAACAGGACCGGTCAAATTTGACCGCGAACACCAAAGTAAGGGGGGGGAAATTAAGACAATCGGAGGGTTAAATGAGACTTAATGATACATTTCTGCAATAATCATAATCTGGTTCACACTCACACACACATCACTGTGTTTTCAACAAACAAGGAAGAGATTTTTATTTCCTGATGACGTGTCGCTGAATGTGGCTATTGTTCATGATTTTACATATTGTCTTGTGACTGTGAGAACACTTTGAAATGTATAATGACTCAGCTGGATATCAGCCTGATAGGTGGTGATTGGTTGCTTCAGTATAATGTGAGGTGTGGAAGAGAACTATAAATGATACTGACCAGGAGTCCCTCCATCACGACTAAGCAGGAGCTTCTTCAGAAATATTCAGAGAACTCCTACAGGTATGTTACAGTAGAGATAGTTTTGACTGTTTGACACAAGGTGGTTCTGTTTTTGGGGGAAATCTTGGCATTTGTAATGATATTTGCATTATTTCTCAGGTTTAGTCCGACGTCAGAATGATGACCCCTGCTTTCCTCTCTGTGGCTCTGCTGCTGCTGGTGCTGCTTCCTGGGACCCCAGCTAGAAAGGACTCACCTGAAAGTGATTTAGCTGAAAGCTTTCTTGCTGAAAGTATTTCAGCTGAAAGCAATTCAGCTGAAATACTTTCAGCTGAAAGTATTTCAGCTGAAAGTATTTCAGCTGAAAGCAATTCAGATGAAAGCATTTCAGCTGAAAGTATTTCAGCTGAAAGCAATTCAGATGAAAGTATTTCAGCTGAAGTTAAACCAACTCCAAGTAAGAGCTGCAGAAAAAATCATTTGTCATGTTTTTATTAAAGGACCACATCAACAAATACTTTAATATCACTGATGTGCAATAACAGTTCCTGTCAATATAAAAGTGTGTGCAATACCACTTCTTTATACACTTATTATGTGCAGTTAACACTTTATTACTTTACAATTTGTTAACGTTTCCGGCTCGATACTTTTATATATTGATTTACTTTTTAAATACTACTTTTACCCTTGTTAAGTCATTTGTTTTTGCTCATTTGTTGTATTTGTTATAACATGAGCTTGCCTTTTTATTGAATATAAAAATCTACTTTTTCCTTTTTTTGTATCTGCACTGTACTTCTGCTGCTGTTTAGATATTTCCTTGATACGGGAAGTAGGGTTAGGGTTTCTGATTCTGGCCATTGAAAACAATACATTTTGTATTCCTGTATGTTGTTCATTCTCTTTTTAGATTATGTACTAACTATGTCTTCTTTTTTTCCAGATTGTGTAACTCCCTTCAGCATCCTGGTGTCAAACTCTGTAACCAACGCTCCCAACAAGACCTACAGCACGTGTGTGGTTTACAGAGGAATCTTACTGGGAGGAATGAGGAGACTGCAGGAAACAAACAAAGGGTTTAGGTAAGATCATCACATCAGCTTTAAGCACGAATCGACCCCTTTTAAATTATAACCAGTGGTGGAATGTAACAAAGAACATTCACTCAAGTAATGTAGTTAAGCACAATTTTGAAGCACTGATACTTGAGTCTTTTGCTCCTTCATACTTCTACGACTCTTCTTACTTTTCACCATAAAAGGTTTAACTCACCACTGTTTTCTCTGTCAAAAGCAATTATCTAAACAGATATATAATGATGTTGTGTATTCCATGTCCTTCATTGAGATATCTCCTGTCGTCCCTGCAGGTTCACCTACACCGAGGATCCCAACTACGGCCCATATCTGCAGAGTGTGAATGGTTTGAAAGGCAGTACAAAGGACCGCACTTACTGGGAGCTGCTGGTCGAAAAAGCCAACGAAACCATCAGCCTTAATGTTGGTGAGTCAAGCTGCTTTTTTGTCTTTTTACAGTCAACTTCCACCGTTTCTAATTTAATGTAAATCAATTTATATTATGTTTTATCATGTTTTTGTTTGCAGGTATTGGATGTTACATTCCCATTCAAAATGACCAAATCATCCTGAATTTTAAGGAGTACTAAAGGATCCGACGCCACTGGAAATCATCATAAGATCAAAGCCAGATTCAACTGTATGATTATGTATTTCATACATTCAGATATAAATAACAGCTTGATACATAACCTCTAATGTAAACAAAAGAGGGGTTCGCATTACGATGTCTTGACTTTTTGATGGTCTCATGGGAATCCACCTTCACTTTAAATGTTCTGCTTGTAATCAAATATTTCTTCTTCCCTATTACTCAGGCAGTGGCATTACATAACACTATACTCACTTGAACATGCTTTGTGTGAATCTTTCTGTACCAGGAAACAAACAATAAAATATCCTTTACAGCATTCAAATCTGTGTGAAGAGAACTTTTTCCTTAATTTTCCCTCATGCACGAACACCATTGTATTATGTATTTGGAACATTAGCATCATTTCCAGAAAGGTTTGAGAACGAGGAAAACATCATGCACACCATTGTTGGCATTCATCCTGTTCAACATTTCCTAAACAATATGAAGGTCACCACTTACAGATGGCAACACAATACTGATATATAATTGTTGGTTAATGTTTGGGTAATTAAGGAAACTGTCTTAGGAGTCAATAACAGAACACGATGCAAGTGTAACAGCATGTAATATCTGTGGCTACTTACTGTAAGTCTTTGTTAATGTAAGGACTCTTTCTATTTCTTAATCAATCAAGAATAAATGTAGTTATTCGTTCATAGAAGACACATTTTCTGTTAAAATAAAATGTTTCAAGAATAATAATTTTGGTGTTGTTGATACTATTTGTATAGATACTACTGTTCAAGTCATTTTTGGACAATACTGTTTTTCTATTGTCGAAATGACAGCAAAAAGGTCTTCCTTTTTTTCGGTCATATAATATTATATCCTTTTAAAAACTTATATTGAGCTTTGATTTATTTCAGGACAAATTCTTGTTTACACACTGACCACTATAAATTTAATTTCAAACCATCATCAAAATACCACATATAGTACAACCAGCCACACAAAGGTAATTTAAACACGAGGAACAGCTGATTTAATATAAGTTGTGTAAACTCAACCTCCAGGGGTGGGTAAGAAATCTATATTCTATAAGGTAAAGAGGCTTCATTCACTTTTAGAAATGTTGACAGAAATGCAATCGACGCTCCGACAACTATCTTACTACTGTAAGCAGGTAGAATCAGGAAACATAGAAACAGGAAAGGTAATGCAATAAACTGTCAGTATTTTGAAATTGGTTATGCTATGTTTAACAATATATTGCTCTTGGATAGATAACATATGCTCGTGTATTAGTTACGCATTTAGACTATTCTTTAAAGAGGCCCTTTTTGGGGTTCTCCCTTTCCTTTGGTGTGTTATATAGGTTTTTGGGCATAATGACATCACTATGTAACACTCTCGCTTCTATAGGCCAGCGCTTCTACACATTGATGTTGATAGGCTAAGGGGCGGGACATCTCTAAGTGGTTGACCATTCACAACAGAGTCTGCCAGCTAACCAATCAGAGCAGACTGGACTCTGGTTTCAGACAGAGGGTGAAAAGAGGTGCTGCAGCACAGGCAGTATGAGAAAAATAAAGAGCTTTTTGAACATTAAAGCTTGGAGACATGTCACAGTAGAGACACTAAATACAAATATGTACCTGTAAGTGAAAAAATTAGGCTATGTCCTCTTTAAACTGCAATGCTGTTCATGCCATTAAAGCGAATGTAATTGAATTGAAAGGACAAGATAAAGGGACACATCATTAACACTTGGACTAACAAAATCACCAACTCTATAAAACAAATGGTAAACTTATTTTTTGGGACATTTCCAAAGATGGCTTACTGTAGAATCACATTGTTGGTCAAAATGTTTGAGACAATTGAATGGAATTCCATTTGTGATGCTCATTGTATTAAAAAATGTACTCTAAAAAGTTGATAGGCCTTTTGTCAAAACACGTTGACAGCTGACACTTTTTTTTATTTCCCTTTGAAAAACATTAAAACCAAAAAAAAGAAATAAAAGGAATGACAACACATGAATATTTTTATTAGGATGATATAAGCATTAAGCATTTTATACAGAAACATTTTGTGGGATTGATCACTTATTGTACAACAATCAATTCCAACAGTGGCTGCTGAATCTTCGAAAATGTCAGAATGATTTGCTCATTGGCTTTGGGAATGTAACATCCGATGCCTATAAAAAATAATGAGACATAAAGTGTATTATAATCTGATTTAAAGTAAAGTCACATCTTAAGAAAGGGTAATCGACAGACATTTGAATAGTAGACTTACCAACGTCCGGTCTTATGACTTTACCATCTGCAGTCTTGACCAGCAGCTGCCAGTATGTATGGTCTTTATCATTTCCAGCCACCCCATTCACACTTTCCAGGTACGGGCCAAAGTTTGGATTATCTGAGTATGTGAACCTGCAGGACCAAACAGAAGAACA
Organism: Dissostichus eleginoides; assembly: GCA_031216635.1. Taxonomy (NCBI): domain Eukaryota; kingdom Metazoa; phylum Chordata; class Actinopteri; order Perciformes; family Nototheniidae; genus Dissostichus; species Dissostichus eleginoides. The sequence goes on along the minus strand of CM062268.1, from coordinate 8,510,481 downwards.
ATCGACAACTATCAATTAAGTTACTTGGAGTATTTGAAAAAAGCTGCTGCTACTATGAGCATCACAGAAGCATTCAGGTTGAACCACAACAACCGCAAGATAAGTCTCTGGCAGAGGATTGGAACACTGTCAAGGTTGTCCGAGTTTATTAGAGTTCCTCCTAAAGTCAACAACTGATTTTACGATCTTACTTAAAGTTTGCATTCGTGTCCATGAGTCCCTTCAGCGCACCCAGCAGGATCCCTCTGTAAGCCACATGTGTGCTGAAGGTCAGAGGTTTAATGTCATGCAAGCTGTTCTCCACCACCACATCAATGGGAACCTGTCTAAAACCTCATATAAAATAGAGGAAAATGTATTTAAAATTTAAATAATCACAATTATTTTGGATAAAGTTTTATAAATTGTCCTGAAGCTTACTTTGAGTCAGAGTCCCAGGAAGCAGCAGCAGCAGGGCTGCAGAGAGCACAACAGGGATCATCATGGCTGAGAGTGAGCACTGTACTGCACTCACTGTTAGTCGTCCCTGTTTATATACTGGAACAGAGTAAACTTAGTTTATCAGATTGAAAAAGCCTGATTATAGTTCCGTAGAGCCAACTCAAATGTCACCTTGAAGTTACGTTATGAAATCATGTTTGCACTGCAAACTGTACAATGAACAATGACCTTCAAATATGTTGCATCATCTGTCAAGATGCTCTCCTCACCGCGTAGTAGGCTCACTGTGGGTAAAAAAATAAAGAACTGTGAAGGAAGGGAGAAAAGTCTTTGACTCATATATTGACAAATATGACTGGGAGAGAAGTCATATTTTTCACAAGAAAACCTCACAGATTAACAATAAAAAAGCTTAAAATGTTGTTGTTTTTTGTTTTCATTATTAAGGACCCTGTTGCTTTTCTCTGCCAGGTTGTATCAATCTAACCACAATACATCAAAGCCAGTATAGATTTTTGTCTTTGTAAATCAAACTTTAGGCAAGGGCAAACAACTTATTGTATCTTTACCAGAAACACACATATAACATGACTGTAGTGCAATAGGTTAGCATGTGTTAGCATCAAACTGTAACACAATTAACATTCTTCACTCCCACCATGTTGTTGATTTGCTTTGCCAGCAGATGTCTCTGTATACCTTCGGAAGATTTCAGTATGACCTAAGGAGATCTCAGAAGACATTTTATTGAAGGGACAGTTAATAGGCAATGTTTATCTGTATCTAATATGTTATTATTGTTGTTTGTTGTTGTTGTTGTTGTCTAGCAAACTAAGGCAGTTTTCCCAATGCCCTTGTGATTTTTCTATTAAAGCAAGTAGCTGTAAGACCCAACATTATCAGGGTGTAATGAACAACATTTGAATACTTGAACCTGTGCCCGCCTTTTCAAACTCAAGTGGTCCTTCAGGTAAAATCTCTAAATCTGGCGCTCTCTGAGATAGACCAAGTAAACATGTACTCATAAGTTAAAAGCACTATATCAGATTCAAATGGCTATGAGTGTTTGACTTAATACTGATAAAAGTGCTCTGTATGTCACACTGACCTGAGACATTTGATATCTAATATTTAGAAATAAAACTAACTTGGTTATTTCTCCAAAAGGTGGTCGAAATGGGGAACCAAATGTGCAAATCCTGTGTATTAAATGAATGGGGAACAACATCTAACGCAGAGCCATGGAGTACAAAGAAAACAAGAGGGAGCCAGGAGATATAAGCAGACAAATGTACTATACAAGATGTAGGATTGGAAGGAACAAGATTTCCCCTTTGACATAGGAGTTCAAGAAGGCTGCTGGGCAATACCCACCATCATCTTGTCACCAATTAACAGAGGTGGGAGAAGTTCTCAGATCTGTACTTAAGTAAAAGTAGAAGTACCAGAGTATAGGAGTACTCTGTTACAGTAAAAGTCCTGCATTAAAAATGTTACTCAAGTAAAAATACACAAGTATCAGCATCAAAATATACTTTAAATACCAAAAGTAAAAGTACTCATTATGCAGATTGGCCCATTTCAGAATAATATTATATGTTTGATTATGATGCATTAAAGTGTTATCAAAGCTGGTCTGATTCAAGTGTCGATTATATTACACATCATTAATGCAAATCTGCAAAGTAACTAAAGTTATAAAATAAATGTAGTGGAGTAAAAGTACACTATTACTCAAGTAAAGTACAGTACTTTTGTAAATCTACTTACTTTACACTACTGCTAATTAACAGGTTATAACTTGTTTGTTTAATTTGAACATGAAGGGTCTAAAAAAAATAGTTATTTGTTAAGATAATAATGCCTGACATAAAGTGAATAAGCGTATTTCACCTAAAGAACTTCATTTTACTGTAGACTCTAAAAACTGACAATTAATTAAATTATATACTGAAATTGTAATTATGTAGCTTTCAAATTTCATAAAGTATATAAGCTTTCCCTTATTATGTTAATGCTTTTGAACACTGATGTGCATAAACTACTGTAAGATTGCCCAAATTGCACCTTTACACCTTTCAACACTGTGAAGAAAAATCAGGGCATTTTTGCAAAGAACACTCCCCCATTTAAAAACAAATGTGTGTGGTTGTACTCTGTAGGCTCTGTCATTAGTTCAAGCATGTAAGCATTAGAGGTGAGAAAAAGTGTAAACAGTGAAAAACAAATATCAAAGAGTAATCTAACATTATCCAAGCAGAACCGAGCCAATTGTTACCACAATCTTTCAATAAAAACAGCATTAGCTCCAAAGATCCCTTACAGGTTTGAGAAAGTTGCCAAGATGGAAACACTGACAGCATGTCCCTCCAAATCCACTCACCGTAAGCAGTGTAAACATAAACAACACACAAGGCTATTGTTAGTACTCAGAGCTGTCAAGCTAGAAGCTTTTTAAAGACCCAGAATATAGATGAGGTGGTCGCAGTCTAGCCTTGACCATAATGCATCAGTGGTGGAAGAATAAATCAGCTCCTTTTAATTAAGTAAATGTACAAGTACCCAATTCCAGACATTATTTTTGGCATTGTATGTTTCTTCAAAATAACAGATATGTTGATAGTCAACTTTTCAAATGCTTAAAAAAAAATTGAGCTGTCAATTAAAACAAATGTGTGATTTGCTACACAAGGTAGATGCTCGTATGGTAGTATAATTGTTGCCGCTAATACCAACAGTCTCACTCCCTGAACGTCCAGGAGCGACGCTTGGTCAGGGTCCTATGGCGTGCAGTTGTGACGCGCCGAGTCTCCTTCAGCTTCATAAACGGACGCAAAGAGCTTTCAACTGATTGCAATGTATTCCCATCGGCGGCGGTATTTGACGCTCAGGGAAGCACCGCATCGGTCCATGTCGGCGGCACTTAAAGGCAATGTGAGCGTCCATTCCCATTGGATAACGGAGGATTTTACACCCGGAAGTAAGTATTCCTTTTACTGTCGATTGATTTTACAGTGATATCTGCACTACTCATCAACTCAAAAACACCAGATTATCCTTGATAATTACACAACATTGATTGGTTTAAATTGTGTACAATGCTTTTGTATTTTTCCCCTTCGATTCGGACAAACAAATATTTTATCGGAGTTTAGGATGGCAGAAGACACTACACTACCCAGAATCCTCAGCTTTCGTTTGGGACTACAACATGTGCTTTGCTTCACAAACCCCGTGATTAGTCCTCAAGCTCTGTGATTGGTTGACCTCCAACTGCATTCCATATGAAAAAAAACGTTTCGTAAAAGATAAAATCATACTTTATTCAGCAGTGCTTGCTTTACTATTTGAAAGTCATCACATGAATGCATTGTAATAAATGGTTCGGCTGCATTAAATATTACACATCTGTCGTAGTTCTTTATTTATCTACAGAGATCGGGCCTCAGAATAGACCGGAAACTATTCTTTTACCGTTCTGTTTTAATTTCACAATAAAGTTAGTAGTAATATTTTGTTTTGATATTATTGTTTTTTATTAACTACTAGACCGCTGGGTCATGTTGAGACCATCTTTTCTGTGTTGCTGTGGGTTTTTTCCATCGCTTTTGTGTTACAAATATCAAAACAATAACAAAATATATCCGTCGTAAACTAAACCGGAAACAGCAGTATATTTTATTTTGTTAACACTGTAAACTTGACAGCTTTTTAACCCAAACCACCTATTGGTTAAAGCGCGTTATTACACGTTTAGAGTAATCGCAATGCAGGTAGATTGTGTTGCTTTTTAATGACTGTTTAAAATGCCTTTTTCTTAATGTCTTTCATTTTTGTAAAGCACTTTTGAATGCGTTATATTTTATGAAAACATTTAAATATTAAGAGTACATACAAAATAGGAGGAAAGTAGAAGGTCAATGATAGAAATATAGAATAGAAAATATCAAGAAGATACTGTAAATTATATCTAGAATAAAACAGTTTAGTGCCGGATGTACAAAGATATTAATAGGAGGATGTGCAAAACAGACAAACTAATTAGGCTTTATTTAAACATTAAATAATACTTTAGGTTAAGGTCTTCTTTTAAATACATGTAAGCAAAAAGCTTTGGGGGTATCTGATAAATATTAAGACTGACAAAGTACTTAACGTTTAATATATTGCATGGTTTGTTTTGGGACTTGACAATCAACATTCCTGCAATGTTAACTATGTTGAAGTACTTATTTTAACCGATATTATACATTGTAGTGCCGATGAAAGGGAGTCGGAGGCGGGGTATTCAGAATGGACTTCCACACTTTATTATCCATTAATAACTCTCAGGTAAGTACATGTGCTGCATTGTATGATAAGCTAGCATCCATAACCTCAAACCCCGGTACCCTCACTAACGAGTCCGGGTTGAAACACAACAATCACAATGGTGAATTATGTCCCATAACGTGTCACCACACAAGCCCCCCCAGAATTCACCCATAAACAAAATCCGCGTGGCGGGGCGGAACGACAGGTCGACCCCCACGACTCCTGAGCACGGGAGTCGGGAAAACGGCCTCCGGGAGAGGCGAGACCGGAACAACGGGCCTCAAGTCAGTGACAGGGACCAAGGCCGGGGGACGCCCCCGTCGCGGAGGTCGTGCCAGCACCACCGGCTGGCCCAAATCCAAATGGGCCGCCTTCAACCGGTCTACAGAAACGCGCTCGGCCTTACCACCCAGGTCGACCACGAAGTTCTTGTCCCCGTGCTCCGAAACACGGAAAGGTCCGTCGTAAGGAGGCCGTAGAGGACCCCTGTGCGCATCGTGCCGTATGAAAACGTGCTCCGCCGAGCGGAGATCCGCGGGAACCCGGAACACCTGAGTACCATGTTGGGCAGTAGGAATCGGAGCAAAAGTCTCGGCGGTGTCCTGCAGGCAAACCCACTGTGCCGACGCTGACCAGGAAACCGATGCGTTAGGGAGGAAATCCCCTGGAACTCTCAGCGGCTGGCCGTAGACCATCTCAGCCGTGGAACACTGCAGATCTTCCTTGGGCGCGGTCCGCAGGCCCAGCATCACCCAAGCGTTTATTCTTAACGTCCACTAAGAGTCCATGAGCACACAAAAAATCTGCTCCGAGGAGGGGAAAAGAAATGTCCGCTGTCACAAAATCCCAGCTGAAACGCTGTCCTCCGATGCACAAACACATAGGCCTCACGCCGTACGTGCGAATGGGACCGCCGTTAGCCGTCGTCAACCGCGGTCCGTGCCCTCCCCGAGCGACGTCTTCCCTCGACGCGGGAACCACACTCCGTTGAGCGCCCGTGTCACACAGAAACAGGCTCCCCGAAATGCTGTCGCTGACAAAGAGAAGCCTGCACGTGCCGCCGACGCTCAGGGCCACTACTGAGCGCCGGCACCTCCGTTTCCCGGAGGTTTGTAGCTGCATGGAGCGACGCACTTCTTCGCCATTGTCCCGAAACGTGCGTGGTAAAAACACTCTCCGGTGTCTCCCCGCCGGCTTGACATTGCCGCGTCCGGCCTCCGCCATGCCGTCTTGACCGTAGATGGGCCGCTGAGCGTCACAGCTAACGCCTCTGCACCGGGCTGTTGTGTAGCCAGGAAAAAACGGTCCGCTTCCTCAGCCAAGGCACGGGGCTCCGTGACGGTTGTGTTGGCCAGCGCCGTCTGGACCCGGGAAGGCAAGTGGCGTAGGAAAATCTCCATGAACAAAATCTGGGGATCTTCCCCCCCTAGCAGATTTAGCATTTTCTCCATGAGATGAGACGGTCTGCTGTCCCCCAGGCCTTGAATGTCTAGAATCTGGCGGGCTCTCTCCTTAGCAGATAAGCTAAATGTCTTAAGGAGGAGAGCCTTAATCGCCTCATATTTGCCATGGTGCGGGGGAGCAGCGATAAATCCCACCAACCTGGATGAAGTGGAGCTTCCCAGCGCTGCCACTACATGGTAGTACTTCAAGTCCCCATCACGGACTTGTCTGCAGGCGAAATGCGCTTCCACGTGGGCGAACCATGCTGCCGCGGCGTGCTCCCAAAACTCCGGCAACTTTACAAAAACATTGCTATCAGCCATGTTCAATGAGTCTTCGGAAACTTTCGCGAAAACGTCAGGGTCACCAGTGTAGTGCCGATGAAAGGGAGTCGGAGGCGGGGTATTCAGAATGGACTTCCACACTTTATTATCCATTAATAACTCTCAAGTAAGTACATGTGCTGCATTGTATGATAAGCTAGCATCCATAACCTCAAACCCCGGTACCCTCACTAACGAGTCCGGGTTGAAACACAACAATCACAATGGTGAATTATGTCCCATAACGTGTCACCACAACATATTTATTGTACTCTTATAAGATGTATGTAGATAGAATAAGAAATGTGCAGAATATGACAGTTTAATGGTGGAGGTACACACATATTGATAGATGTCTTGTTGAGGAACCTATGACCCAAGTTTGTCATCATTGCATAACTACACCAGTTGTGTATAAAACCACCAGACTCAGGGACAGCTTCATCCCACAGGCCATAAGACTATTAAACACCTGAACTTTGAATGGGAAGTTCAAAGTTCAGGTGTACATCCATAACATTCATCTGGCTGCTACTTAGAAATTATTTGTCAAATATATCATATTCCAATCACTTGTATATAGACTCTTATTGCACTATATCACTTTTTACTATTTTACTATTTTTATTTTTGTATTTACTTGCCATATTTTTTCTGTGTATCTGTTTTATTGTGTTGCACTGTTGGAGGAGCCTGTGACCTAAGGGGGGGGGGGGGGTAGGACACGTTCGATTCCTGTTTTGGTTAGTGGGCCGTCGATGGGATTCATTCCATTTCAAAGTGCTGTTTGACGCTCCGTGTAAACTTCGCTCACAGCCACTCCAACATCCAATCACAGAGCTTGAGGACTAATCACGGTGTTTGTGAAGCAAAGCACATGTTGTAGTCCCAAACGAAAGCTGAGGATTCTGGGTAGTGTAGTGTCTTCTGCCATCCTAAACTCCGAAAAAATATTTGTTTCTCCGAATCGAAGGGGAAAAATACAAAAGCATTGTACACAATTTAAACCAATCAATGTTGTGTAATTAACAAGGATAATCTGGTGTTTTTGAGTTGATGAGTAGTGCAGATATCACTGTAAAATCAATTGACAGTAAAGAGAATACTTACTTCCGGGTGTAAAATCCTCCGTTATCCAATGGGAATGGACGCTCACATTGCCTTTAAATGACATGGACCGATGCGGTGCTTCCCTGAGCGTCAAATACCGCCGCCGATGGGAATACATTGCAATCAGTTGAAAGCTCTTTGCGTCCGTTTATGAAGCTGAAGGAGACTCGGCGCGTCACAACTGCACGCCATAGGACCCTGACCAAGCGTCGCTCCTGGATGTTCAGGGAGTGAGACTGTGTTGCTAATACATGTCTGTAACTTGTGCCAATTTCTCAGCTTTCTTTGCCTTTCACTGCCATACCAAACTTGGTAGTCTGATTAATTTGCATTCATATTTTATTTTAACGTGTTAAGGTTTCAAGATCAATGGCGTGTGTTCACGTTGACAGCCTCAGTTTCACATCCGCCTCCAGCAGGGGCGCCAGAGAATTGGGATTGGGGAGCTACGGGGGGGGGGCTGGATTATTTTTATAGCAGGTGCTAATGAATTTTAATGCAACAAACAATAACAAACAAAATAACGGCATTCAATCATTCCGGGCTAATATAGGCTACATAATTGAAAATGCACGTTACTAAATGTTTAGCGTTATACACCAATGCAAGCACAAACCCAATAAAGCTTGACATTATATCGGGAGTCCGGGGTGGTAATCTGACGCTCGTGCGTAAAAAGTCGCTCAATCAGTAAGATTACAATTTAAAACAACGTTTGAAAGAAAAGTAACCAAAGAAAAGGTGTCATATTTAAGATTTCGTTTCTACAAAGGGTATAGAAACGAAATATATATATCAGATAATGATATAACATGACAAAGTCCAACAAACCACAAGGACAACGAAAACATAACCTAATAATATGACTACATTTCTGACATGCACCATTCACCATGGATAGTCACCACCAGCCACCATGAGAGCACAGAGCAGTGTATAGTCAAATCGGCACGGCCCATACATTAAAATTGGCACGGCGGCCCATACATTCCCGTGTGTGTGTGTGTGTGTGTGTGAGAAATGTGTGTGTGCTCTGCCTGCCAGCTGCTAGCCCGAGGCACAGACACACAGCACATAAGAAGTAGCCTCAGTTCAGACAGTCTTTCTGAGCTTCAGAAAGAAAACATTCACTCACAAAACAAATCGTAGCTAATGTTACAGAAGACATTTCCTGTTTAGCTGACAGAGTTGGCTACAGGCTGCATTGTGGAGTCGCTGGACATAACAATGTCAAAGTATTCTTAATAATAATTAATAAGTAATTTAAACCTGCACGTCAACAAAGACTGGTACTCACCAGTCACAGGAGAACGATCCGCCTGTTGTTGTGATTTGCAGCGAAGCGATCGATCACTGCATTGACGTCCAATTCTTTGGTCCTTCTGGAACTGATCGCCAGCAGACCCAGGTTGCTGGTTCGAGCGTCTCCGCTTCTATTCCTCAGATAGGTCTTTAACCGGTGTAAGCAAGAAAAGCTCCTCTCACACGCAGCTGATGTGACGGCCGGGTCTTGGCTTAAATCCACAGGACCACCAGGCTTTTTGCCGCCAATGACGGCAGCTATGGCAGTGTGACGGTGAGCTAACGGTACCTCTTTTCCCCCCCCTCCACTCTCATTGTCGTCAGGCAAATTATCGTTATCCGAGTCTTCTGCCGAAGATGAACCCTCCGCGGGCCTCGCCACTGACGTTACCCCTTGTTCTTCCTCTTCTTCTTCATCGTCCTCCTTGTCCTCGTTATCTTCCATGTTTGGCATCACAATGTCCTCCACCACGTTAGCATTTCCATTGCTGGAATTAGGAGTGTGTGGATCTCCACCAACATCATCCACTCTCCCTCGCTTTTTTCCGATAACAAACGTAAAGCGGTCCATAATTTGCTTTAAAAACAATATAACGCACAATTCCAAACGTATTGTATTTCACCTAAATGTCACCTAACTTAATCGATGCTTGTAAGTTGTAATAACTGCTGCTACTAACTACTAAGTAGAGTGCTAGACTAGAAACTGCTCGCGCTAGCTAGACGTTAACGTTAAAGTGTGACGCATGCATCATCATCACACTTGCAACGATATTACGAACCAACCAATCAAATCACACAACAAGTGCGGCAAAGGTCAACGAACGGTCATCATCACTTGTGTAAATAAAAAATATGATTTAATAATTTAGTTTAGTTACATCAGTCAGTCCGATGTCTTCATATATTATATTTTTTATTCCATAAATATTTTTCAGCAAAACATTACTGGGGGGGAGGGGGGGCTTAGAGGGGGCTGAGCCTTTTTCAGAGGGAGCTTAAGCCCCTGCTAGCCCCTCCCCCCAGCCGCCGCTGTCCGCCTCATATCACGCTAGCAGAACCATTCATTGCCTGGCCTCAGATATACTACACATAGTAAACAAGTCTCTCCACTCGGGTGTATTTCCACAGGCCCTGAAAACTGCAGTAATTAAACCGCTCCTCAAAAAGCATAACCTAGACGCAACCGTAATGAATAATTACAGGCCAATATCAAACCTTCTCTTTTTAAGCAAATTGATTGAAAAAGTTGTTTTTCAACAGTTGAGTAATTTCATGTTTTTAACTGACGGTTTTGATGTGTTTCAGTCGGGCTTTCGACCAAACCACAGCACTGAGACTGCTCTTGTTAAGGTCTTAAATGACATCCATTTAAACACAGACAGTGGCAGAATATCAGTGTTAGTACTATTAGATCTCAGCTCTGCCTTTGATACTGTTGACCACAACATATTGCTAGACCGTCTAGAAAACTGGGTGGGAGTTTCTGAAACAGCTCTAAATTGGTTTAGTTCCTACTTAAAGGACAGACAAAACTTTGTCTCAATAGGCAATTACAAATCAACCATGACAAATATGTCATGCGGGGTTCCTCAAGGCTCCATCACGCTAGCAGAACCGCACAATGCCACATGCTTAACATTGTGAAAAGATTGGTTAAGGCTGTCATGATATTGGTTTAAGGTTTTTTTCTGTTTTCTGTTTCATTTTGTAAAAACACTCTCATTGTCATTGAAGGCTTCTCAATTCTCTAATTTCCCCTCCTCGACTCCTCGACTCCTCGTTCCTCCGGTAGTCACCCGGAAATGGATTTCAGCCTGCCATGTTGAAGGACATCTAATTTCTCTAAATGCACATCGAGGACCGAGCATCGAGCATCGAGGAGGCTCTCTGGATGAGCTATAATCGAGGATACACTGGGTTTTTCTCAATGTGGGGGGAGGATCCCCGGATTTTGTTTACTGAGACGTTCCTGCGCCACTTGCCTGCCCAGGTTCAGACGGCGTTAGCCAACACGTCCAGTACTGAACCCCGTGCCTTGGCCGAAGAGGCCGACCGTTTTTCCTGGCTACCCGGCAGACCGGTGCAGAGGCGCTAGCTGTGACACTCCGTGCCCCCTCACCAGTTCAGAAGGCTTGGGGGGGGCTGACTGCGACATGGCCAGGCCGGCGTGGGGACACAGGAGAGTGTTTTTACCACGCGCGGTTCGGGACCAAGGCGAAGAAGTGCATCGCTCCCTGCAGTTACAAGCCTCCGGGAAACGAGAGAGCCGGCGCTCAGTAGTGGCCCTGAGCGTTGGCGGCACGAGCAGACTTCTTTTCGTTAGCGACAGTGTCTCGGGGAGCTTGTTTCTTTGTGACACGGGCGCTCAACGGAGTGTGGTTCCTGCGTCGAGGGAGGATGTCGCTCGAGGGGGACACGGACCGCGATTGACGACGGCTAATGGCGGCCCATCCGCACGTACGGCGTGAGGCCTATGTGTTTGTGTTTCGGAGGACAGCGGTTCAACTGGGATTTTGTGACGGCAGACATTTCTTTTCCCCTCCTTTAGAGTAGAGCTCTGACGAAGGCAGTCACATTTTTTACAGGCTCCCACTACCTGTTAGCAACTAGCTCTCCTGCTTACAAATATTTAGCCACCCCTGCTTATATTTATACATTTTGACGCAGTTTGGCTTTGGTGCATGGGACAGTAATTGCCCTAACCTTTTACACTCAATAATGCCATCAGAACACCCTGGGGATTATGTGCTACTTCAGAGAGCTAATACACAAATAACAGACCTTAAGAAGGATATCCGACGGCTTTCTGACGAGCTGAAAGAAAAAGACTCTCTCGTGTCCAGTCTCATGGATGGCATCGGAGTGCAGTAAACAGCTTGTCTCGTTCAGTGCAACTATCCATGACACAGTTCTGTGGGATCCTTCCACCTGTCCGCGGCCTTCCGACTCCTCGACACCTGGCCATCAGCAGTCGTGGTCTGAGGTGGTGCACAGGAGCTTATTGAATGGGGAGACTTCACCGCCTCGCCTACGCCTTCAGAACCGCTTCACAACCATGTCAGACGATCCGGTCCATCCAGCTGATGCTCCCGCGGCACTGACCCGTCCAGATGATCTGGTCCATCCAGCTGATGCTCCCGCCGCACTGTCCAGTCCAGATCTGTACCCTGCCGACACTGCAACTCCTGCGCCGGCAGCCGACAGTATTTGTGCTGCTTCCCAGGCCACTGTGAAGTCAACTCGGCGTCCCTCTTCCCGTCTGGCGACCTCCTCACTTCGTAAACTCCTCAAAGAGGCCGCACTGAGACACTCGGGAAGTTTTCCGGGCCCTGAGCCGGCAAGGAAATCCTCTCCCAGCCCAGCTGTTACTGTCTCATGTTGGAGCACCACCCTTTAGAGTGGTTGAAGGTTCGAGCCTGCTCCGCGCCGTTCGTTGATGAGTGGTCTGCTATAAGAGGAAGGACTCAGACGTATGTATAATAAGAACGCGGTCCTACGCGGTCCACGGAGGACCCAGCCCACGTAGACCGGGTAGGCTGGACTGAGCGGCCTACGAAATGAGACGGTCTAGCCTACGGAGCGCTTCGTATTTACGTCACGTGATACGCGCTGTTCGGTTGCGCTGCTCCAGCAGCCTGCTAGCAAATTAGCTTACAAGCTAACTCAGCTGAAAAGGATCCAGAAACTTACTTTACTTTTTTACTTTAACCATTTTTTGGAGATCACCGACGGCGATGAAATAAAGAAGACCATGGCCAGGTAAATAAGATTAAGCTGTTCCTTTAGCCCCCAGTAATGTTACATTAGTAATTTTACAACATTATATATAGCTGATGTAATTTAATCAATTATTTCATATTTAAAATAAGTCTTAATTTGTCTGTACTAATAAAACAATATGTTTTTTTAAAGAACAAAAGCATGTTGTAAAGATTGATTATTAACAATATTAGTGTTCTAATCTTAATAGCTGTGATTATAACAGTTTATATTCTCCTTCTTCCCCTAAACCAGCCCAGATGATGTCCTACTGACCCCGGGTCAGCACCTCCAGGTCCAGTACCACCGTGACCCCCCGCTCTGCTGAAATACATAATTAAACATTTTCTATGACCTATTTTTTGTATTAATAAAATTAAACTGAACTTAAGACAGTTTAATGACCTAGAGAGATATCCTATTATTCCACTGCTTATGTACACATGTTGGAAATAATGGTTAAAACCTCAGTAAATGAAATAAACAATGTGTTTAACAATTACTATTTTAATTTAATTTTGTATTTTCATCTTATCACAAAGTAGAGGTAAGAATATATCCATCCTCTCTCTGCAGCTTCATGTCTTCTATTATTATAACTTTCATCATTGAGACAGAGGAAATCAATCATGTTATTTAACATCACCAGCAGTAAAACAAATATCAGCAAAAGTGTGTTTATCGAGTTGTTTATTTGTATTGTATGTGCAGCAAGTATATAGAAGCAGCTGTTTGGGGAATCAGACAGACTCAAGCTATAATCGTTAAATATCTATTAAAAAAGGACACATACAAAATCAAATTCTGAAACTAAGACACAAGTCTGTAGGACGGCAGTAAGCAGAGGTCTGGGTGGAGGATGTTCCTGATCGCCGTTTTGCTTTCTCCAGCACCTCGGGGGTCCAGGTGGATGGCAGCTCTGTCCTGATGATCCGCTGTGCACTTTTCAGATTAGGGGTCCTTCTCCAGCAGATCCATTTCTCCAGAATTGTCCTAATTACAGAGAAAAACAAGAGAAAAGGAAAAAAGTCGATTAATCATATTAAACACAGGGTTGCAAAAGTATTATTGCATAATGTAACTCTAAGCATTTCAGACAAACAATCCTTAATGGATCATTTAAAATTATGTACTGTTTTGGTTTTTTAAAAACTAAAGAGATTAAATGACAGTCACACTTGCATCCCTTTGACAGCACTGCACAAACAAATCAAGCAAAAGGCTGCTGTCTATTTGTGATTGTCTTATTATTATGGGATTAGGATAAATTAAATAAACTTTAACCTAAATAAAAGATGATCAGATCTGGTGGAAATATTTAAAATAGGCTTTTCTTTTGCCCTACCTCAAAGCAGCATGAGCTGAATAAAAAGGTTGTAATGTTGTCCCAAGGTTTAATAAACAGTAAAACATTGCAAATGTCAGAGATAAATAAAGCAAACAGCAGCTACACGTCAGGGTAGCATTTTATAAATCCCACCGTAGGCTACTGTAGGCTATACAGGTCTAAATGTTTTCACTTTGGTCTAAATGCATGTAATATAAAGTATAACTTATCTATAACAGAGCCAAGATCTCTGAATGACTTTAGTAAACTTCTGAATTGAATTAAGAATAAGTGTGAACCAACGCAAGTACGTCCAGCTAGCTAGTTAGCGTCACTAACGTCATGTATTTATCCGTATTATTTAACGAAAATGTACGTTTGAATGCCCCTTGGGTTTGACGTGTGTGACGTTAGTTAATTTAAAGTAAGTTAAAACCCAATACTCACATTTATTAGTGATTCCTCCGCTTGCTGCTGCTTTTAAATCCACTCTGCTGGGGAGACCGGACAGCCATTTAATTTGAAAAAAACTCACTCTTCCCTGCTCACATTGCACCCTGGGATATGGTAGACCGCGGAGGATACATCAGATGTATCCTTCAAATCTGGGAAAATAAGGCCGCATTCGGAGGAGTGTCGTCTTTTTTTAAAATTGGGACAGCCTTCTTTCGGCGGAAGTGACGTATGCGGTCTACAAATGCAGCCTCCGAAGGGTGCAGCCCCTGAACTGAGATACGGCCAATGTGTCATGTCAGGATCTCTTCCTGTCTTGTGTTATCCCGCCTTTTTCTGATAATTTGCCCTGCCCTGATTCCATCTACCTGTGTTAAATGCATTATCAGCCTACTCCCTCAGATTCATGTTTACCTGTTATAACCAGCTTTACATTTATTACATTATACATTTCAGCCAGACTCTGAGCCTTCTTAAACCAACCGACAACTGCTCATGCTGTTCAGTCAGTGGTTCAGCCAACATCTGACCCTCTTGTCCATTTGAGGAGTCCAGCTCGACACCTGCCCATTCTCTAAAAGATTCTTCTGATCAAAGGCAGTTCTGACCTTGCCTGGCTAAGATGAGGCAGTCCTGACTTCCAACTGCATGGTCCTGTTTCAGTTAGTGGTTAATAGGCCTTTGTCCTCCAGAATGTCCCCCACCACATCCTTTATCCTGTATACTGGGATACCGTCATGGCCTTCATCCTCCACTAGGGTCCAGCCATGGTCTTTTGTCCTCCCAAAAGGGTCCTGTCACTGCCTTTGTCCTCCAGAGAGGTGCATCAGGTGCCAAATCTGTACCCAGAGATGTCTTCATTCGTCGGAAAGCGCCCATCTTAGAACTCAACCTCCATTTTGAGCTCCACAAATCAACTGTTATGTAAATGTAGAGATCTGTAGAGATTGTGAGACTACTGGGCTAAAGCATATTAAAAGGGGGAAAAAACAAAATCCAGTTATAGTTTTAAATGTTCTTGCTAGATAAGAAAAATTAAAGCATCATTGCAGTTATCTAAGTTTGTTTGTGTTATAATACCCCTAAAGACAGTTTTATCTACAGTATAACTGGTTATAGTGTTGAAATGTATCTAAGGAAGTACTTTATTAACTACAAATTAGAGGTACAGTGCTTGTACGTTACTTAAGTCGTTTCGGACAACGACACATGACGCTTATAGGACGACCATTCTGCCAAATTATATTATATTGGTGTGATGTCAAAAGTTAATTCTGCTATATAAATCCTAAATTGTATTGTCATTATTCTAGCTATTTTTTTGCAAGTAAACCTAGTTACCCCAGCATCCTGAAAAAAAGAAGAAGAAAGGAACCACGATGGCTTTCAGAAAGGAATGATGCCAAAATCCAGCTCGCTTCAAAAAGCAATAATCCCAATCCCAAAAAAACGCTCATATGTGTCGCTTTGGAAGTTTCTGGGAGGGAAGACTTGTTTAAAGTAGTCTAACTGTCACATCTTACTCTATGGGCATTTGACTAGAAACACTGAATTCAACCTTTTTCTATCCGGTATGAAGATGTACCATCCATAACAGACGTGTGTGTGGAGCAACTATTGTGAAGTGACCCATCATGTGTTTGACACCAGGTGTGTTCACTCGAGAATTCCTCCCCTCTGGCATGTGTGGGGGGCAGTCAGAGATGGATGACAGACAAGAGGGGGTGAGTAACAGAGATAATAGTGTCAATCTATACATTGTATGGTGTGTACCTTTTCAAGTCTGGACACGTCATATACATATGTAGCGGTAGATTCAGTTTCTGAGATATGCACTCCTTGTTGACGAGTTGCTGCTTGTTGCCATACTTGTCACTTCCCCCAAGACTGAGGAATTCAAAAGTGTCTCCAATTTTCACAGGATGTGTCAAAGCAACATAAACATGATGTATACATGGGAACATGTGAACATGTGAACGGAAGGGAAGGTGTCTACTGTTTTTTTGCCATAGTTCTGCTGTATACATATGCTATTCAAGTTTTAAGACAATATATTTAGGGAATAATACATTAAAAACAAATTAGAATTTCTAAACGTGAGCAGTTTAAGGGTTATACTGATAGCAAATTGTAGTTTGATGGCACATTTTTCATAGGTTAATAAATGCAGTCCAAAAAACAAAACCAAACAAAAAACCTTGACTCCAGGTCCAAGCACTAGCTATTTCTAGACTTTCAAACGCATCTCACAATCATTTCAGTGTATTGATCTTGCTCTGTAAGCCTTGTAAAAAATAAAAATGTGCTATTTATTAATTTTGCAAAACTACTCTTTCTATAAGGTCAAGAATGGATTATCACTGATGTGTTAAAATTGCCGTTGCATTAATCTGGCTTGACCAATTGACAACTTTAATATATTTAAATAAATAAATGATTAGTGTTATATTTTTGTACATATATTAAAAGTGAATGAATAAGGATTAATAATAGCAGTAATAATACCATACCTTAATTTAGGTTTAACATTATTTAACTTTGTCCACTTTGGAATATAAATAGGTGGGAAAAAAGCCTTCAGGTTATAGAAATGTGGGCTACATAAACATTTAAGCCTACACCTGTCACCCATGATAAAGATTATAACAGCAGAAATCCACATTTCTACGAAGCAGAAGAGCCTTTTCTTGCCCATGTGACCCGTCACCCGTCACTGACAGCCGGGTCTGTACAGTAGCTAAGCGTCCCTCGTCCATCCATCCTGCCCGGCTCCCCCGACCCGCCCTCTCGGCTCTGCTCTCTGCTCTGCTCTCGGCTGGGCAGCGATGCTGTAGATGCGGCAGACTGCTGGAGCAGACACTCTGAACCTGAATGCAGCAGCCGGGGAGGATAGCAACATCCTGACAGACACACACCGCGGGGACATTCCACTCTACAGCAGTTAATGTAAGCTCCTCATTCCGCTTTCTTTTTGCTTCTCTCTTTGACAAGTATTACTTCTGATATTATGACTCATCTTTCCCTGCTTGTGTCACCGTCCAGGCTGTCCCCTGTCCACTCAGAGAAACATGTCTTATCGTGTGTTCCGTGGGTTTATTTGCACGTCTTTTTAACTACTTTTCAAAGCAGAAAAAATTGCTTATTGTTACATAAAACACATTAACTCACTCCTGAAATGGAGGCAATTTTAACATCGTGTGTAATTTGTGGTATCAAGCCATGGACTTTAAATGTAGTTGAACATGATTATGCTAAAGCTAAGCTATGTCATATTAACCTTTAAATTAATAAACTATATTTTGTGACATTTTAGCTGGCCATTAGTCAGAGGTGGAAGAAGTACTCGGATATTTTAAGTAAAAGTTGAAATACAACATTGTAAAAATACTCTGTTACAAGTAAAAGTCCTGGATTTAAAGTCGTACAAGTGCAAAAGTATTAGCATCAATTTGAACTAAAGTTCCAAAAGTAAAAGTTCTTATTGTGCGATATGTCCCATTTTGGAATCAATAAATTACTGGATTATAATTATTGCTGCGTAATGTGTTCATCACAGCAGGTAAAGATGGAGGTACTTTTAATTACTTTCTTTTCTACCACCACTGGACATCTTAACCTATAATTATATATCATGGTTGATTTATCAGTTTGTTGATATATTGATATTAGCTAATAATCCTAATTTGTAAAGTAAATAGTACCTAACTTTGTCAAATAATTGTATTGGAGTAGAAAATACAATATTGGCTAAAATAAAAACACTCAAGCAAAGTACAAGTACCCCAAAATCGTACTTAAAGGTCCCATGTAATGCTTTTCCGGTTATTAACCGTCCCCTTGTGTGTTATGAAGGTTTTTATGCATGTAAACGGTCTGCAAAGTCACAAACCCTCAAAGTACACCCTGTAGCGAGTAAAACTCTAACACAGAAAAGACCAGTCTATGCTGCCCCAGAACGCCTCGTTGGAGATTTTTCTTTTTCCATTGTTTTCTTCCTGGGTATGGTGACGTGCCCATACGTAAATGGACCCATTGGTCCAAACGGACCAATCCGTGGAGCTCCTCACACACACACACTCTTTTAGCGGTGAAAATGTGCTGGGGGGGGGGTGCTAGTGGAGCCTCGCAGCGCGGCGAAACTGTGGCGTGCTTACACTGTAGGTGCGCCGCGTTTGGGGGTGCGGGGGGGATGCGGGTGCTAGTGGAGCCTCGCAGATGGGGCTGCTGCAGCCCCCTCAGCACCCCCTCCCCTTCCCGCGTCCATTCGCGATGTCTCGCAGCAAGCAGGAAGCCACACCAGTAAGCCAGCTCACACTGTCAGCTCCTCGCAGCAGCGAGCCAGTGGGCGAGCTGACCAATCAGAGCACACTGGGCTCACAGGGAGGGGGGGGGGCAGGAGCTCCAACAAGGCGTTTAGGACCTAGAGTGAAATTCAGTGAATACACATACTATACAGAGATGCTGTATGAGAAACCAATGTGAGTTTGGAAAATTGCACAATGTAAATCTATTCTAGTAGACCTCAACAATGGAATTATGATCAGTAGAAATGGTCATGTCATGGGATCTTTAAGTACAGTACTTGATTAAATGTACTTCACTACATTTCACCAGAGCAATTAGTTATGCATATATAATGTTAATACTTCAAAGAGTAAGTTTGTGAATTTGTGCCTAAAAGGTAGTTTACTGTATATTATTGTTTTGCAGAAAGACAATCATTCCCCCTTCTTAACTTCTACTTCTGTATCATGAGAAGAAGTGCTGTTGTAGCCAATGGAGCGTCTGTATGCTGTGGCTCTTACTTGGAATGTAGAGCTTCAGATTGTAAGGTCTTTTTTTTTTCTGTCAAAGCCTCTTCAGTGAATTAGCTCTTATTCTTATAAAGTCATGGGAGACCAGCACTTTTAACCTACTTCCCTCGGTCTTAATATTCTTATGTTCAGCCCTCTATTGTTATGTAAGAACCGCCAGTATTACTTGGTGGCAGAAGTATTAGAGGGTTAAAGAGGCTGCAGGAGCCATGTAGCTTGCTGTTGTAATAACTATGTTTTTTAGGTTCAATACTTATACTTACAGTGTATACAGAACTTAGACAAGACTTTCGGCAGTCTATAACTTATCGTACTTTTTACCTCTGCCTTCAACCTAGACAGAACCTTAATTAGACTGTAGGAATTTACTTAGTTTAATATATAAAGCAAAGTACATCAAGTGGATATGACGTTAACTTTATAATGAACATATCAGTGATAACACACGAGAATCAAACCTTTCCCACAAATGACAACAAACTTTTAAATTCACATTTAAATTTAAATTGCACAATGTGATTGGTATTGTACAGAGTTATAGCATTAAAAAAGGGCAAGTATGTATTTTGGTTTTCCTGAAACTCACCTTGATTAAAGAGCTGAAACTGCTCGAGCAAAAGATGACCAGGACAATCTCCCTTAGCAATGATTATACTTTGGACCTCAGCTTCAACAAAAATTACACTTACATTTATAGACACACATAGGCAGTTTTTTCTTAACAAACAGACTTATTAAACGTTGTCAAAGTGTGACAACTGAATAGCAGCCTTTGTTAAAAGATGAGTGTTCCCACAAAGAACAGATACTGCAACCTTTTTGGAGAAGTAGGATTGCATTCCAGGATTGGCGCCTTGTCTATTTAAGATTGTCCCAGGTACCTCCTGGTTTCTGATTCTATTCAAGTCTGTTTCTAATAGCTGGTTGTTAATGAGTTAGTGTTGTATGGTGAACTTTTACTCTGTAAAACAAGTTCAAAGATCGTGTTTTAGAGACCTTTGATAGTAGCTTCACACACTATACTTGAGGCTATGACCCCAGTCTTCCAGCGCAGTTAAACACAATCCTAGAGCAGATCCTAGATTGTGAGACTTTTCACACCCACAATTGGGAATATGGGATATCAACAGTGGCTGGAAGCTCTTGCAGAGCAACACTCGTGCAAAATTGTGAAGATCAATTATGTAAATAACGGTCATGAACAATCTCTTGTGATATCATTATCAAATATCTTAAAAAATCACTCGCTGTCACACTAATTTAACCATGTATTCATCTATAAATCTTGACACTAACAGAATTCCTGCAATCAAACCACTGTTATCTAATTGCAAAGATGAAAGACATTGAAAAACATTTGGAAGAAAGGTGGCTTCTTAACCCTACTGCTCACCCTTGACTGTGTCTTAGAATGGTTGTTATTGTTGACACAGGGCCAAAGCATGTACAAATTGGACATTTTAAAATGTGGCTGGCTTAAGGCCCTTCCAGACACAATGCGACAACAGCACTTGTGCGCTGTGAAATCCATTATTTACAATATCATGCGTTGAGCAAAGCGCGGAAACAGCACGCTGCTTGGCAGGCTCACACCCAAAGACTGTTACGAATACCTGCAATGGCAATAGAAGCAATGCAGCCTGAAGGCACGGCAGGAAGAAAAAAGAAATGTTTGTGTGTTTGAATTACCTGAACTCTACAACCCAAGTTTGTGCTTGTATTGCCCTGAGACACATTTCCAGTCAAGTGGGCTTATCTGGTGTGTTTTAACAGGTAGCTGTTTATCAATGTTCACAAAATGCTGCTGGCCATTTTACTCTTTTCTCTCTAACTTGTGGCGCGTGTAGTTCAAACCAGTTTGTGTCTGAAAGGGCTTAAATTCAAAAGTAGTCTTAAAGGAAAAGAACGACATTTGGGAAATGCTCTTATTCACTTTTAGAGAGTTAGATAAAAAGATGGATACCAAGTTTCAAACCTAGACAATATATTTTAATTACTAGTAGGGAGATAGCAGTGACTTCCAGGGGTCTTGTCTTATCTTCACCATGAGAATGCCAGAAGGTTTCCATTTAAGACATAATCTGAAGTTACATGCTGAAACTCGCAATTAATGTAATGTACGCAGATTAAACCAACCAGATGTAAAATGGTAATGAGGGAACTTTTTTAAACTCTGAGACAGGATTGTAGATTTCCTTTGATACCATTCTTTGCAATAAAGATAGATTATACGTGCGCTCTGAGTTATTCCAATTAAACCAGTCATTTGGCATGATTTCTTATCATCTCTTTGATGTCTCCATTTAGCCGTAAGTAACAGACCACTTTATTTGATTCTAATCAACCTTTAATCCAGTTGTATTTGGGGCATCAAGTCTGATTTAAATGTAACATTTGTGCTGTAGATAATCTGAAGCGGTATGATCTCAGGTCGTTGAGTTCTCTGCCTCTCCACTCTCCCCTCGTCGGACCTTGTCTCTTGTCTTGTACAGTGCAGGCCTATCCAGGTTGACTCGTGACATGTTGGCATACGTAACATGTCTCTCCGTTTCCTTGCCTCCCTCCTATCTGGACCATTTGACAACGAGAAAGGACTTTTGCTTGGCTTCTCTCTCCTTGCTGTCAGTGAAATGTGTCTCTGTGGAGGTGTGATCTGGAGGGCAAGTGAAGGAGCAGTCAATTCCCATACATTAGCTTGGCTTGGTGCTTGGTAGTGTACCTGAGTCTGCAGATTTGTTCCCAAGCTGGCAACTCTTAGCCCCTCCTGCTCTGAGCAGATCAAGGGTAGTAAGAAAAAGTTTACTTTAATCCCCAAGGGGATTAAGAACCTCATGAGTGATTTAATGAGACTTCTTTCTCAAAAACGACAAATTACTGTACCACCTGAAACTTGGGAACCGTTTTTACAGTGGTCTGCACTGAACCAAGTAGATTAGACGTATCTGCATTTCGGTGATCAGTAATGACCTTGCGATCACTGGAGAGATTGCATATTTCTGCTTCTTGAAGTCCTGCCAAGACAATGGAAATAGATTTTGTCTGACGTTGATCATACCTAAGCGATCTTTTCCCAGGAAACGTATATACATTTCCACTGAAGCCGTAGTAATAATGAACTATCCCCAGTAGAGGTGTTCAGCACAAGTACCACCAAATCTTCTGACTATACTACATCGTTAAGATCACTGAAAACATAAGTAGCTTTTAGATTTAGAGAACTTCTTAAAGTTATACTTATCAGTTCATCTGTTATATACTGCAGTTGTTGCACTGGTTAAAACAGACTGGAAACCAATAAATTCACAGAAAAAGTTATAATGAGGTAATTATTTTGCACTGCAGATACTGTAGAAGCGGTGCAACATGATGTAGTAATTCTGTTGGTAATAACCATATAAACAGTGCACACATAACTATGTGTGCACTGTTTATAATAACAATATTCACATACCAACTGGTATGCGAATATTGTTATTATTTTCCTCAAAGATAATCTTCGAATATGAATTAATCTAGACTGTGCTTATTCACGGGTTGTCAAATAGGAATGTTTTTTTCTCATGGCCATAACGATGCACAAGGCATCCTTTATCGACTGTATCAGAAGGATCAGGCTTTCAAGTTAATCCAATATACCCATCAGCAGCAATAATAGATGCTCACTACTGCTGCTCTGGAAGTTAGAGGATGTTGTAAAATCAAAGAAAAAGTCCACGTATTGTCAATAGTGCTATCAATTGATTAAAACATATAATCGCGTTAATCACAATAATAATCTGTGAGTAATCATGATCAAGCACAATATTTAAATACTAATATTTACTTGTTTTTAGGGATTAATAAAACAATTACACATGTGGGTTTTTTACTTTTTTATGACATGATTTCTGAATTATTGGCATGAAGTTCCGAAACGTAGCTAAAGCATGGACAATGCCGCAGTCAGGGAAAGCTGATCACCCGCTGTTTAATTTGTGCTACAAAGGGAATTAGGGAATGTTATCTCTGCTGCCATCATACTGTGAGCCCCTTCTGTTCCAGAAACTGGCTAGAACTTGCTTCAGCAAAATGCCTTTTCTCCGTTTTCTTATATTTGTTACTGGAAAGTTTTATTTCCACATCCACTTATATATATATATATATATATTTTGTAACTTTTAATGCTATTTTATTTCTATTTCAGCAATATTTTGGACTGTTTATTTCTTGTGTCCTAATTTCTCTTATGTACATTGCCGTGTTTTTTATGCTGCTGCAATGCAAAACATTCCCAAATTGGGATCAATAAAGTACTTATCTATCTATCTGTCTGTCTGTCTATCTATCTGTCTGTCTGTCTGTCTGTCTGTCTGTCTGTCTGTCTGTCTGTCTATCTGTCTGTCTGTCTGTCTGTCTGTCTGTCTGTCTGTCTATCTATCTATCTATCGCAGTGGCGAACCGTCAGGGCCTTCAAAGTATTCAGAGAATACCCTGGAACACTCAGATAAAACAAAAAAACAACAAAAAATCGATTTAATTATATAAATAAAATGTAATAAAATGTATATAAAATGAATAAATGAGAATGGTATCTGTGTTGTTGATCTGTAATATTACAGTGTTACGTTGATTTGTTTGTCCTTCTCGGTCCATGCACTACGCATTTCAGTGGTTTTGTGTTAGAAAAGAAATGCAACCAATCAGATCTTGTTCTGGGTCTCTGGGTAGAATATCCTTCAACCAAGGTATTCTATATCCTTGATAGAATACCCTGGCCATTGCACTGAATGAGAGCGTACGTTTGGATTGACAGTTTGATCAACCAATCATATATTGATTTGTAGCCAATGGGCGTATTCTTTCAGAGTTTCCCTCGGTTCCAGGGCCGGTTCGGAGCTAGAGCCTGAAAAGCAGTTTTTCCTGTTCACACCGCAGCGGAGCCGCCTCTAAGCTCCGAAAACCGGTGCTTTTTAAGCACCAAAAAATTGTCTATATAATGCTAATGCCAGCAAATACAATGGCGGCTTCACAAAACTTTTCCGAGTTTTACGGGGCGTGGTTTGCAATTCGCCCAGCCAATCAGAAATTGGAACTTTTTTCTCCCCAGGAAAGTACCACCTCTCTAGCAGGCACTAAAAGGGGGGTAAAAGTTCTCATGAACTAAGTTATCTTTTTGGTGTGAACGCAAAATCCCAGGAACTATCGGAACTAAACGTGAAAAGTACGGGGAAAAGTACTCCGGTGTGAACGCGCCTATTGTGTTCTTTTTAACCAAATATCTCTCAGAGGGGCGTTGAGAGTGGCTCCTTATTTTCATCTAAAGTAACAGACAGAGAATTAACACTTTTGAAACAGGGCTGAAACAGAGGGGATTATGGGATGCTACAATGGGTGATCTGTTTGGTATTTCGAGCCAAACACTTCAGAGACATGTTTTGTGTATATCTGAGACCTATAATATATTTAAAGCAGGGGTGGGGAACGTCCGGCCTCCGGGCCGTATACGGGCCGCGAGACCATTTGGTACGGCCCTCGAGGTAATTTATAAACACACGCAAAAAAGAAAAATAATTAAAGAAATCTAGACCGCCAAAGAATTAAACAAGCGAGTGCCTGTTTTTCCTGGCCAAGGTCCGGGTCCTTGAACACAACACGAGCCTAATGTGTCATCACGTGGTATATGTCTCTTCTGACAGGGGTGCAGTTCTGACGGAGAGCACCAGAACGCGGCTCCGACACTTCAGATAAGGAGCCGTACACATGCCGCAGTTTTTGCGTGGCTGTGTCTTTAGTTGAAAGCCCAGTGGCGATCTGTTCATCTGTCATACTGATCATACAGTCAATAACTTTGTTGTTATTAGCATCTGGTTAGCTAGCTATGCTAACGAATATAAGAAGCTTTTTCACCAACCAGTGAGGTAAAGGCACATCTTTATATGATCATTACAGTTATAAAAAAATAAGGGAATAAAGTAAACAGGTATAAAATACTATATGACAGTAAAAAAAAAGTTGTTATTAATAAACAAGAATACAGTTTGAAAGGGGAGTGATTTGTAAAATATCCATAAAGAAAAAGAAAATCTGCTTCCAGTTCTGTTTCATATGGGTGTTGAGAGATGTATCCATAGATCTCTTAATGTTGCTCTCAAAGTGCACCAGATTGATGCTTTAACATGCCCCCCGGACCCCCCTAGAGGAGGTTAGGTCCCCCCCCCCCACTTAAATCATGTCCCCCTGGATATGAAACTAAATACATTTGCACACATCTTGTGTCCATATCTTTCTGTTTTGGTGGTCATGCCACAACCGTGCATGTGCATGCATACGTGAGTCATGGTAAGATATCTGGATTAAGAGGTGCTTTTTCTTTGCACAGCATGAAAGAAAGGCGAAATTAATGGGCTGTGATTTTAGTATTTTTAAGCAGAGGTCAATCATTTGTACGGCCCTCGGAGGATGTTGAAAAAATTGAAATGGCCCTTGAGAGGAAAAAGGTTCTCCACCTCTGCTTTAAAGGATCAGCTTTTTCATTGTACAGTATATGTGGTTCAGGGGTGTGAAAGATTAATTGAAAAAAATAAACCTTAACTGACAAAAGGACCTCTCCCATCCTGTTTGACTGCCTTTGAAAGGAAAACAAATATTATTTTCCTTCACTATCAGTGGTTTATTCATATTGAATAACAAGAAAATGTGTTGGCCTACAACCTACTTCAGGCTGTTTAGTATGGCCTGCAATTATTTCTGAAATGTCTTGTCTCCATTGTATTCCTTTGTTATGGAACAATAACAAGGGACATCACTTTATAACACTCGCACTTCTGTTGGCTAGCGGGTTTGTTACCCATTGTACCTGGTAGACCAAGGGGCGGTACATTTCTAAGCGGTTGACCAATCACAACAGAGCCGGCCAGCAAACCAATCAGAGCAGACTGGGCTCTGGTTTCAGACAGAGGGTAAAAAGAGGTGCTGTAGTACAGACAGTATGAGAAAAATAAAGACCTTTTTGACCATTAAAGCAGAAAATACAAATATGAACCTGAAAATTTGCATTATACGTCTTCTTGAAAGAAATAATGTTTGTACTGAACATTTCATTTCAAGTCACAATCACCTTACTTTAACCTCAGCATGTCCCAGCAAACAGTGCAACGTTTTGTGTAACAATAAATCACAACATTATGTGGTTTGTTTGCGTGTTCACTTTGCATTCTCTGCAGCGTTACGAACTGTCTACACATGTACACTGTATACAAATGAAATGCCAACGGCGCCTTTTTATAGGTAAGCCTGCACTTTACAGAATTTGCCAGCTTTTAATTATCAGGCCTATTCTTGCATATTATGAACAGATTATCTTTTTGTGGTAGAAAACAAAATACTGCGACTGAAGTTCTGTTTGTGTTTATATTATGTGTATGTGAGATTGTGTGGCATTATGTGTATAGTGGTCATGTTTTGTTTGTGGTAAGGACATATCCCCTTCACTCAAGCTGTTTAAAATGAAAATCAGCCCTTACCTTTTTATTTTAGCCTTCCTTGCATTCCAGCACTGGACTCTCCAGCAGTGAAAATGAAATAAAAAATACGAGCCATTTATTTATGAACATTTAAATGAAGACATATTATTGAGAATCCAGACATAAAGGTCTAAGACATAGCTGTGCTTGTTCTGACATGTCTCACAGTGGATATTCTTCAGATACTTTATGTTTGGTTTACAACCAGTTCACTAAATGATCAGTCTCAAATCATGGGGCTCATCTCATTACCTTTTTTGGCTTTCTTGTTTACCTCACTTGCGTCCTTTCCTTACGTCCTAACTCCACCTTCCTAAGACGAAAGGAAGCGATGCGATAACAGAGCAATGCTTAGTTTATAAATTGGATATTCTCGTTCACTTAAATGTGATTTTCAAACAATGTGTTTTACCTACAGTTTGTCGATTGGGCTTGACTAAAAGTTCAATCGTATTTTTCTATTGAAAATAACTAATCTAATTATTTTTATTCTTGGTATAAAATGTATAATTTTGTCTTTCAAATTATTAATCAATCAATTATATGTAATAACAATAATTGGCGGGCTTACGAATTTGTCATTGTCGATTTTTTTAAGATGCACTTTTGCATTAGATGTTATAGATAATTGAAATTGTCTCTAGGCTCTTGTTATACCAAAACAAAAATACAAATGGAAGAGAATGACTGTGAGTTATGATCAATCCATGCATTATTGAAAGTTAAAGTATACTCACACACTTGTAAATGTTTCATATAGAGTAGGATCTACACATACATCAAAGAGATTTCTATGTTTTAGTTCAAGCACATCAAACATGTTTTGACTTTGATCTACAGTCCAGACTACCCACGATATCAAGACTAATGACCTCAAATCCTAGCAATGCACCAAATCCCTAGTTTCAGGTGTACAATTTGACAGCAGATAATGACTCACTTTTTCTGATTTTACCTTCTCACTCTACTTCAGACAGCCACTATGGACAATAAGGCATTGGAACCTGACTCTCTGAGTATCCCCATGGAAGAAACCATTGTGTGTAATGGAGGTGGCCAGCCTCAGCAGCAGCAGGAAGTGTCCATACAGACCCACCTGAAGAAAGTTGAGAACCAGATCACTGAAGCGCAGCGTTTCTCCCACCTACCCAAACGCTCAGCCGTGGACCTGGAGTTCAACAACGTTTCCTACACCGTCCGGGAGGGAGCATGCTGGAAGAGGAGAGGTAACACACATCTGTACAGTCTTCACACACACTGCTTGTGCCAGTCAAGTCTATGTAAACCAGTCTGTAGTAGTGATGCTCAAAACTAGCCGGGTGGTAATCTCTAATTGTGTAATAATAATAATGGGAGCAGACTTAGAATAAATAGACAAAGGACGCATAGTTATAAAGACCTCAGTGAATTGGAAACGCATCCTGTGTCTCAAATTGTGTACTATTGTTGTTACATTTGTTGTTCAAGTGCATAAGTGCGTCCTAATGCATTGAACTATGAGTACCTGGATGGTGGAATCATAACGGTCAAAAAGTTCATAGTAGAAGTCACGCAACAAGCTCAAGTGCAGTTACTCCAACAAATAAAGCCCTGTTCATGTATATAATTATGTGTTTTTGTTCACTGTTTAAATAAGTACCACTATACTAGTGTCAAATAGACACCACTGTTAATTTTATAGGATTATTTGAGCTATCTGTAATAATAATGATAATAATACATTGGATTTTTATAGCGCTTTTCCGAATGCTCAAAGACGCTTGAATGTCCTTGTAATGGTTTGGTTCCACAAACTAGCTAGCTATCACGGCTGCTGTGCCCTCACTGTTGTTAGCTAACAGCATTGGAAAATAAATCTGTGTCTAAATTCAGATACAGAACCGGACAGAGGTGACAAAGTGTCAACTTGTTGTTATGTACGTTGCACATTTACGTACTGTACGTAACGGACCTAACTTAGGTTAGTTACAGCGTCAACCATGTGTTTAAAAGTGGAAAATGCTATGTGTTTTTGGGTGTGAGATTTTTCTATGTTCACAGTAAGTGATGTTATGGATCAGACAGGGCAAGTCTCACATATCAGTTTTTTAAAATATATGATAAGGAAGTGGTTGCTCAATGCCTTGCTATGTAACTTCTCCATGTTCCATGTTGGCTTTGCTGTCCTCTGCAAGTGGAATCCAGAGTGAGATATTCTTGTTACTGGACACATTTCTCTCTCTCATCCTCGCTCTGTTTCTTCTTTTGTCTGACTGATCATGTCTCCAGCAGTGAGTGCTGACTTGATGCCTACAGTTAATGTTGCAAACCCTTATCTTTATTGATCTTTTTTTGCCCAGATCATTTCCCCACATAGAGACAGATTGGACAGAGCAGGCTGATTGTTTTTGACTCACTGCCCTACCCAAAATCAATCAATGGCCATGGATTTCAGGCAGAATCAATGGATACTTAAAAATGCAGGCATAAACAGTAATATATAAACTCAGTAGCATTGCACATGCTACCATTGAGCCATTTTAATCAATACAGATCAAAGTCAAGTACATGCATCTTCTGCTAATTGGATGGTTTAAGTACATATAGTATATGAACATCAAGTCCTCTGAGCAGATACAGAAAAGATAATTAAATGAATGTTTCTGATTAATGATCATTCATTTGATGATCACCAGCTCTGAGGATAGCACACCCATCTCTATAATGTACAGTCAGTAGGATACAGTTGTTAAAGATAGCTCGTAATGCTTTTAATATGTGAGGGAAAATGTACCAGTTTATTATGTGGATATTCAATCAGAGCTGATGGTGAATGTGATCGATTTCAAGAGACCCTATCATGCTTTTTTGGGCTTTCCCTTTCTGTTGTGTGTTATTGGTTTTTGTGCAAGTTAATGGTCAACAAAGGCTAAAATCTCCTCCAGAGGGATCACCTTGATTGGACTCCTCTGTTTACTTCTTTAATATAGTGACATCACTATGTAACACTCACGCCTCTTGGCTAGCGCTCCAACATATTACATACATTATGAGAAAAATAAAGCAAAATAAAAGCCTGGAAACATGTCACAATAGAGGCACCAAATATAAATATAAACCTGAAAATCAGCATAATATGGTAGTGTAATGCTTTAAGAAAATAGTGTGACAACCCAGTGGTTAAACATTCACTCTGAACATTAACCTTTGACTCTACAAATATGGATAATATAGTTTAAAAGGGAAAAAAAAGGATCAGCAAGGTAAATACTTACCGTAAATAAATAACACAAAGATTTCCCCTTTTGATTGATGGGCTGCTCAGTTTAAGTCTTAGATTTTATGTGATGTGTTTGAACTTGTGTTTAAACTTAGGGTGTCTTTCTTTGGCCGAGTGTTTACACAGCCACAGTACAGAACGTGTCACAGCAGAATTAAGCAGTCAATCAGTTAGTACTCTGACTTTCATTATTATTATATCCATATTGTTGAGTAAATATCTACCAGCAGCAGCTAAGAAAGCGAGACAGATAATATGTTTTACAATTATACTATAGGCATTTCCCGTACCTCTTAGGTATGTTACAATCTATAATTACACATTAATAAAAGAAAACATCAATTGGAATTTGGCCCAAATTATATCATTTTCTGGTTTAACTAGGCATTGAAACAATAAGAGTTCGTAAGAATTCTCCTTGGTATAAACTTACTCAACTGTTCTTCTTGTGTAAAATCTAAAACGTATTCTGAGATGCAGTAAATACGTGTCTGAATCTTGGCTAAAACAGTCGTCACCATCTTCAATTGTGGACATTGGTTGCACACAAATAGTTTGCTTTGGCAGCAACCTATCAAATTGTTTTAAATCAACACAAACGATTTATGTCCAATCAACGCAAGTACTTTGTGTTGATTCAAAGTTATTGAAATGTGTTTCAATAACGTGTTATTAAAGTTCTTAAAGTGTTTAAGTAAATTAAACACTTTCATCATTTTACTCCAACCCAATTTGATCACTTTATTCAAACACAATTCAATCCCTTTTATTCCAACACTATTTGATCACATAACTCAATATTTGTTATTTTAATATTCCCATGCCAATTACATGTTTTCAGAATTGTAATTTTTTATATATATATGTAATACATTATATTTATAAATATAATTGAATGTAAATATGAAACAGATTTTAAATAAAAGTACAATAAACTATTAAAATGTCAGCTATAAATTGTGTTCTTGTTGTCTAATACTTTTCAATTAACTTTTTCTTGATCACTCTAAACATAACTCTCTTTTTTTCCATTGAAAACGATTAGAGTTTTGTTTCGAATCCTTATTCCAGAACCTGGAGATTAATTCAGCAATTACAACTGCCATCGATAGAATCACTTAAGTCTTTCTAAAACATCCAATCGCCAATTTGAGAAGTACAAATATTAAAAAGGACCTTACATATTGTTTAGCAATTTCGTTACAACAATAACAAGGTAATCAAAAACACAAAAATATATATATACTGTATAAAGCTTCCCCGCTTTTTATAAGGCATCAATAACTGGAATGGTGGTAGGAGAACCAGCCACCTCAGGATCCTCGTTGAGGTAGATGCAGAGTCCTTTAATGAGGCACTCCCTGCCAGCATCGATGTCTTCCTTAAAGTGCCAGTGAAGTGCATTTTTTTGCGCCAAAATGAAATGGCAGTTTCATTTCTTACATATAATTGTACTTGTTCATGGCTAAAATAATTTTTTAGGAAGTGCGAGGGACGAGATAAACATCGCAAATTTTTCAGAGTCTGAGCCTACCGCTGCTGCAGACGATAGCGGCTGTGACGTCACAAGATGGGCCCAGTTGTGATTGTAAACATGGCGGAGCCTTCGGAAAGTGATACTGGTGCGAGAGAAATTAGTGATTTTGACAGCATTTCGGACAGGATAGATGAGGAAAGTGGCCATGGAAGTCAATTTAGTTGAGGACAATATTTTGTCATAGATCTAGAGTAGATCTACACACAGGATTGGCCATCACCTGATCATACATTCATCTGTTCATAGCATGATGCAACATTCATGTTCACATGCAGTGTTGTGCTAGTTACTGAAAACCAGTAACTAGTTACAATTACTAGTTACTTCACTACTTACACCAAAAAGTAATGCGTTACTGTGAAAAGTAACTTTTTAGTTACTTAAAAAAGGGCACCCATTAATGCCCTTATACTGTAGCCTTCATTTCAGTACTGTTATTGCATCGGAGAATAATACAACCTGTTGATCAACTTGACATGCATTTGCATCACTGAACTCTGCTAAGCAATGTGGTCTATACAAACACAAACACAAAGATATGTTTCAAAGTGCCAATCCAGCCGCTGTTGCTTAGGTGGAGGTGGAGTGGCGTCGGATGAGTCTGGGTCTGTGGTCTTAGCTACTAGCTTCGTCCCAGCATGTTGTTTCTGCAGATGTTTCAACAGATTTTAATTGCTGTTTTGGGCAGTCGATAGGATCTTTGACCCGCCAAGACACAACTTACATTTAACTAAAACGTTCTTTTCTTTGTG
This sequence comes from Dissostichus eleginoides, assembly GCA_031216635.1. Lineage (NCBI taxonomy): Eukaryota > Metazoa > Chordata > Actinopteri > Perciformes > Nototheniidae > Dissostichus > Dissostichus eleginoides. Next base: position 8,478,142 of record CM062268.1, on the reverse strand, counting down.
CTCGACAAAAGTGAAATAGTGAGAATATCTCCAGGCGGAGAAACTCGACTTGAGCTCTGCCGCCGCCATGATAGTCTTGTTAGTAGACACAAACACAGTGGCCTTTATTTTTCATAAACAATCTACGAATCTACGAAACAATGACACCAGCCACTCACCTTCATCTTTTGGGAACAGAAACATCGCCACTTCGGCAGAATTGACATTACCACAGCCAGCGGCAATGCATCGCTTCCCGTGTGTTTTTCCTCCCTTTTTCTTCACTGTCGCCTCCATTGTCAGGTTTCCTCGATTGGCAATCACTTCCAGTCGACTGCGAAACACTTTCCAATAAAATACTCGCTCAAAAACGTTGGTAAATTCCACTTTGAAACAGAGACAAAATGAACGGTGGTGAATGTAAACACTTCGGCTGAGCCCATCTTCTGACGTCACGCAGTAGATCGCAAGCCACGCCCACGAAGGCGGAGGTTTCCCAGCGGAAAATTCCAACTCGTCAAATTCGTTGCTATTCCAACATCTTTTTATATGGGTTCCAATGGACAATTTTGGTCATTACTATACGTATTAGCATAACAGATCATGCACCGGCGCACACTTCACTGGGTCTTTAAGGATTAAAACAAAGAATATAGGGACATTTTAACTCAAATTGAACCTATGGAGTAGTCACATTTTGGGATAATTTACCATTGTAATTGATTTTAGACTGACCTAATGCCGAAAAGGAAATTATATATATATATATATATATACACATACATACATATACATATATACACACATATACACACAGTTAAACAGTTCTTACTGTCATCATGGCAGCCATGTCTTTTAACTTCTTGCCCTGCTGCCCCGATTGTTTCGAGAACACCCTCAGCAGACTTGCGGAGTGTAGGTCAAGCTATGACAGGAACCTTGACTGTAGAGGCATAGTTGTAATCCGCTTGAACTCTGCGTTAACCTAAAAACAAAATGAAACCATTTTTTAACAACACGGCCCACTGACATACACACATTTGTTTCATTAAACTTACACCTGCCAATCACATAACTATGCACTATGCATGTTTGCTCAGCATTTGATTTCTGCTATGGAATATTGGGTGTGAATGCTGAAAGCATTTTTTCTCTACCGAGATCTAATCCAGCTCGACGCGATCTTGAAAAAGATATATTTTAGAAAAACTTTTTTTTTAGGCGGCTTTTACGTAGTGCTAACTTATACAATCATATTCGCCACAGTAGATACAAGATGTGGACCTGAAAATCGCCAATAATATGTTTGTGAATGTGTGACGAATCTGGTGACAGACGCAGACCACAACTGCTGCGTTCGGTAAACACAACATATGGAAACCAGTTAGTCTGAAAACCAGTAGGGACATAACACCAGCAGTATGTGCTGTGTGTTTCTGTTGTCAAGGAGGTTTAATAAGAACTTGTGCTACACAAAACTTGCAGTCATTTTAATTTGTGACGTTATCACGGTATTTTTCTTTTAACTCTAGGCCCAAATTCCTCCCTAAATTAATTTTCTTCCTCGATCCTATTTTTTCCGGCCCCGGGACGACGGACATCCTTAAGCTCAAGCCCTACTCATCTGCTTCAATCATGTTCCCACTTTTCCAAATATTCCTACTACTTCACCTTCTTCTTACACATTTGAGCCAGCAATACAGTGAAGCATCAGATTTTCAACATCCAGCATTCATTTGCACCTACTTCTGAACAAAATCGTAATGGGGCCAAGCATTACTCTAACAGTTGCATACCATCTACAGCACAAAAAGTTACACCATTATTTTTTTACTCACCTCCATTACATCAAAGAGAGCTGGCCATCTCTCTTGTACATCACTGGTCATGGGAACATCACTAATGACTTCTTGTCTTCTCAATGCAAATGTTTTCTCCATTTTAGCCCTAACTGTCTCTCTGTTATTACGCTTCTTGCAATCTGAAAGGAGTTCAACCCTCATCTTCTCCAAGGACTGGGCGCATTCTCCAAGTGGAAAGTCAGGGCAGTAGGCCACTTCACCCCTCTTTGGTTTCTTAACTTTAAAGGCAGGAGAACGTTTCCCATCTGGTTTATGTTTCAAAGTATTTACACATACTTCAGGACATCCCACTTTCCGGAGATGTGTGCGGTAGTTGGACAACTTGTATTTGAGACTAGTCTTCCATCCCCCATAGCCAGAGGCTGAGCCTTTTTCTTGTAAACATGGATTCCTCATGACGAGCGCCTCTGCAACTTGGTCAAACTCCCTGTCTGTGGCATAGACTTTGTGCTTAACTATCTCCTGAATCAACCCCTCTAGTATATCAGAATTGAGCTTTGAATCAGGGATCAACAGTGTCCCTTCTTCTCTGAGAACTCTGTGGGCCTTCTCAAGCTTAATCTCTGTCATCATATGAAAAACGGGGAACATGGAACAAATCTGGCCATGAAGACCGCGAAGAAGTGGACTCTGGAGATGTGAGAATCACGGTGCTGTCGCCTAGAGAAGATGTGGTGTCATCAGGATGACTGGTTGGTGGAAAGGAGCAACTGTCCACACATTGATCTGCATCAGCATTGAGAGGTCTGCAGGATGTGTATATGACCTTGACTGTAGCTTTGTCTTGTATTTCTCCCATGGAAGTTGACTTCATAAATTCATTGCCAAAAAGCGTTTCCATGAACTGCAGCCGAAAGGGTTCCTTTACATTACACTGAGTCTTTATCTCATTCTCCAGTTCATTCACAGTTGAAGGCAGTCCAGCAGAAATCACCACCCTCTGACAGCTGTCTGCCCCTAGGATTACTCTGAGAACAGCTGATGTCATCATGGTCTTTCTTCACCGTCTGTTAGGAAAGAGAGTAAATAAACAATAAAAGGTTTAGAATTAGTTTTATTTCAAGTACATGGGGCTTGGTAGGAGAAGAGTGAATGCTTGTCATTTTTTAAAAGGGTTCATTGTGAAGAACATCTGGAATTTTATTGGACCAATGTATAGGGTTGGGTACTGTTCACATTTGAACCGATACCAGTACCCAACGGTACCTATTTTCGGTACTTTAGTCTGTAATAAAAAAAAAAAGTAATTCTAGTTGTAAAAATAATGTCACTTCATTTTCCACAATTAACATTACATTCCTGACATTTGTGATATTTATTTTAGTTTTTTTTTCTTATTGACTATATGCGAGTATTTGAGTGCCTTAACTTTAACAGGAAGAATGTTTACATTTTTCAAAATAAAATATATATATATTTTCTGGATTTTTAGAAATGTCCCTGCTGTACCGAAAACAAACTGAACCGCAACCCCAAAACCGAGGGACATACCAAACCATGAATTTGGTGTACCGTTAAGCCCCTATGTACCTACCCAAGCAGTGTTTCATTTGTTACTTTACCTCAGACACAGATTGATCTCTTCAAGGTCACCATCCGCACACACCCAACCAGATAGGCGGCCAAGGGATACTCATCGACCAGTTCACAGACTTCCACAAGAGCAAGTTCTCGTGACGGAGATGGAGTCACCTCAAAGGCTCTGTAGTGCTCACTATACCATCCACACAGCAGTTTCAAGACAAAAAACACTCTCTGATGCAAAATGCAAATTTTATGGATTTCCCCAAATTCGGGCAAGCCACCTTCAGACCCATGGACAACTACCATACCTGTCCTGTAGTTTATTCCCTTGCTCCAAACATTTTTTGCAAGGTGTATTTCAGATATGTCAGGATCTTTCTGTTTAAAAGCTTGAACTAGCTCCTCCTTCAAAACATCTAACGGGACAGTAGATACATCTGAGACATCCAGCATTTGTTTATCAATACTTGGAGACGACAAGTGGTACCCAATCATAAACTGATGATTCACAGCCAGAGATAGGGGCACGTTTTTAAAGCAACTGGTGTGTTTGATTATCTTTTTAAAGAAACTGTGCTTTGCCTCAAACCTCATAGTCCAAAGTCCCACAAGAGGCCCAAAAAACCTTATTAGTTGTGGGTAATGTTCTATGTAGTGGTGTTTGGGCCGCAGTCTATTGTTGCATAGACTCGTCGTTGTGAACTGGGGCAACCACAAGCTCAACAATCTGTTTTAGGTCCAACAAGACCTGCCATGCTGGATCATGCTCAGGAATCTTAGGCCCAATTAGAAATGGGAGCAATCTTAACAAGCACCAGTTTTCATGGGCATTACCACCTATGGTTTTCCTGTGTGAGAGATTTTGTGCAAAATATGAGGCTTATTTGTTTTGTCTGTCCACTTGTATGGGAAATGTAGAATGGAATTGTTAATATCTTCCAAGGTGATATACTTCTTTGGTATTAGAAATGTTAGACAATGTGCTATTTCAACAGGCACAATGCCTTCAAAGAGATTGTGGGCAATGTCAGGAGGGTAGCCACAGATGACATTAAAATGAGAAAGCGCTTTAATCAAAGGACAAGCTCTTTTAATTCCAAAACAGCTACTGCCACTATCTAGGGCTGCTCTGACATGAGTGTCATGTATTTCTTTTGTTCTGAGGCTGAAAGTTCCTGCTCTAATCTCATTTGATGCAATGTCTGAAGCTGTTGCAGTACAAAAACGACAAAAATAGGTGCCTGAAGAATTCTCAACAAAGCCCGCTAATCCATGAGCTCCTAAATTGTCTGCAGCAATAGTCTGAACTGTACCTTTCAGCGATGTTCCCAGTTGTGGGACAACAATTCCATCAACTTCCAAAGACCTGAGATCACGTAGAAGTGGCTCTAAAACCTTGTCATAGCCATAGGACTTAACATTGTCAGTTTTGAATGGCTAAGTAAATGGAGGACAAAGAGGAATGAGACCCTGGGGGTAGGTTACTCAGCACCCAGTACACAGCACAAAGTTTATGGGTTTTACGGGAGGTGCCAAGAGGGTTGCAGACCTCGAAGTCATCAACATACAAACCAATAGATACCCTTAACTCTTGACCTGACAATAAACAGTTTTGCTTACAATGCAGACCATCCCTGAAACACTTGTACACAATTTATTTTGCTGTCTCTGTTTCCCTTTGCTTTTCGTGACTACAAACTAACTCCACAATATCTTTCCTATTCAACGGCACCTGTAGAGATTCAAGAATGGGGACAGAGAGAGAGAGAGAGAGAGAGAGAGAGAGAGAGAGAGAGAGAGAGAGAGAGAGAGAGAGAGAGAGAGAGAGAGAGAGAGAGAGAGAGAGAGAGAGAGAGAGAGAGAGAGAGAGAGAGAGAGAAAAATCATTGCTGTGCTTGGTACATGGTTTAAATGTTCTAACTTTAACAAAGCCGCTGCAAAAGTTTGTTCAATTACATTTGGAAGGTCATTTGGGGCATAAACAATGCAATCTGGTTGTGCATCAGAGTATGCCTCACCTATTTAATCATCTGAAGTATTTTGCGTAGATTCCAGAGAAACAAAGGTGGTTGATGTCACAATTTCTGGTTTAAAATCTGTAACTGAATAAGAAGTATGTTTTCTGCTCCTGTGGGATTTAAATGTTCCGTAGATATTTGTTTGAAAGTTGCAATCTAAAAACATGCAAGCTACAACCTCATTTTTCTTAAGATGTGCATTAATGTGAGCCCAGTAATACCTTTCCGAAACAAGATCCTTACAAGGACATAACTGGCACCTACGTATACAGCTCTTGGATTGATGACTGGTTTTAGTCACATGAAATCTATTCAAATGAATTAAAAGCGCATTCCACATTCTAAAAGTGCGGGGAAACAAGGAAAACGATTATTATTCCCATAATATCTACGTTTCACTCGATAATGTTTTAATATTTGGGACCTACTTGGTAAAACTGAGGGGCAGGCCTTACAACGCCACATTCACAGCAACATTCTGCCGAACTTGCAGCACCATTCACTGCAAAAGGACCACGGTGCGACTAAGGACACTCATACACTAAGGACTCTGAGTGTTTAGATAGTTCACTTTAGTCTAAGTTATCTCAGTGGGTCTCAAACGTTTTGATCACAATTTATGTAAACAAATATTTCCAAGGCACACCTTTATAATTATTAGGATAAATAAAAACAGGTTTGAAATCATTCCAATGTATACTATAGGACAGTAAACCAAACATATCGTTTAAAACTGGAGAGATTAAAGAATATGCATAAATAAATAAATGTTTACTGGTAAAATAAGATATAAATGAACAACAAAAATAAAATAAGTTACATGTATTTGTTATTTGCTATGGTAGGTTATTGGTTATGTTCACATACTTATTTGATTATTAAAATGTAAACCGATCTTTTTCATATGGGTGTTTAAAGTTGTACCCACTAGATCAGGTCTCTAGTAATTGGGGGCTCAAAGTGCACCAGATTGAAACATTTTACTTTAAAATGTTACAACATTTCTTTCCGGGGGCATACCCCCGGACCCCCCTAGAAGATGTGACGTCCACCCCCCAATTAAAACATGTTCATACAATACTAAATACATTTGAAGCCTTTTTATATAAGCTGTTCACCATGTCAATAAGTTTCTCTGTTGTAGTGTATTGGTCTTTTGTAGAGGGCAGCAAATTGGTCAGAACCGGCCTTGGTGTCATCCCCACAGCACCCCCCATTTGAAACATGTTCCCACGGCTATGTTTACACGACACTGTTCAACACTTCATTCTGCTTCACTCTTTCGCAAAAGATTTTGAAGACCTCCGCGTTCTTGTGACACGTAAATACTACGCTTCCTATGTTTTGGTGCGGGCTGCGTTCACACCAGCGATGAACCGCTCCAGAGTTCACTAGCAAGCGGTCCGAGACCACCTCTTTTAGCCGGACCAGAGTCCGGTTGATTAATTCACTTCAGAGGTCTCGGACTGCGTTGACACCAACCCAAACGAACCGCACCAAGCGGCTAAATGCACCAGGGTTCGATTCAACCGGACTATACAAGGCTGGTGTGAATGCGACCTTAGAGTAAGATGTTGTTGAATGATGTGATACTTTCCTTCTTATTGTTAATATAGCCATGCTGAAGTGATCAGTACCATTAACGCCCCCTTTGTCGTTCTCAGGTTACAAAGCCTTACTGAAGTGCCTGTCTGGAAAGTTCTGCACTCAGGAACTGATAGGAATCCTGGGGCCCTCTGGGGCCGGGAAGTCCACCTTAATGAATATTCTGGCTGGATACAGGTAGGAGTGCCAAACTTGTATTTAAATGTAGAGTTAAAGAAATAGTTGTTATCTAGTTAAAATGTTACGTGACAAAGTTGCTGGTTTAAAAAGCCATTTTTAGACTAAATGATCACAATTAAGAGAAATTAGCTTTCACCGCAGGCATTTATGGCACAGATACTGCAATACTAGGCTTTACAGTACATGTGAACCAGCCTGTGTTTTTGTTTATAACTTTAGTATGCCTAGCCTTTCAACTGTCCAGTGTGTGTGTGTGTGTGTGTGTGTGTGTGTGTGTGTGTGTGTGTGTGTGTGTCCTTCCTGCATTCCAGGGAATCAGGGATGAAGGGTCAGATCCTGGTAAATGGAAAACCCAGGGACCTGAGGAAATTCAGGAAAATGTCCTGCTACATCATGCAGGAAGACATGCTGCTGCCACACCTCACTGCACTAGAGGCCATGATGGTGAGCTGTTTCTGACACTGTTTATTTCCAAGCCACGACAAACGCATCCTCAAAGTTTGTGTTTATGTTGAGGCTTTGTGTTAATGTTTTTATTATCTTTTACATTGTGTCTTACCCTGTGATGAAAAGGTTGATAGTTATTGTGATCTTTTTGATCTTCTTATTGAGCTTCTGAAATAATAGTTGCATTACATGATAATAACTTGATTTTCCTCTTTGCTGCAGGTTTCAGCTAACTTAAAGCTGAATGAAACTATGGATGTGAAGAAAGAACTGGTGAGCTTAACAAATAACATCTACTAGCATAGAGATTCACTCAATAAAAAAATGTGTTTTACTTATCTTTACCCTTAAATGTCTTGACCCGACGACATTACACGTTTTTCACTTCCCTAAAATCTGAGGTTCAAAACTACCCTGACAAAAGAGATTAGTTATGTGACACGTGTTAAAACAGCCAATCTGTTTAACATACAAATGGCAACACTATACTATTTAAACGTCTCCAACCTACTCCGACAAAGAAAGCTAAAACCGTAAGTGCAGAGCAGACTTGTGAAAGTAGCGAGAGTTAGCATTAGCATTGTGAAAGTCCTGACAGTAAACAGCAACTTGATAACATTTTCTTTTACTTTTGTAAGTGAATGTCATGTAAAAGTAACTTTTAAACATAGCGCAGAGGATTTCTAGATACTTGCAGACAAAACACACACATAAAAAAGATAATAACAGTAATACTTCCACTTTAATACGACCTAATTCAAATTTAACGGCCAATCACCGTAGAAATTTGGAATGTAACTTTCTGTTTACACGCTCCACTTTGTGGAAACACTTGTATTCCGAATTTGGATAAAAAGCCAGTTGTCCAGGGATGGCTTTTCTATACCTTTTCAGGTATCTATATTTTGTTTCTAAAATAAATGCCAATACAGGGCTGTCAGGACATGTAGGTAAGCGTCCACCATGCAAACACAAACTTACACAGACAGTTACTTAGCTGTGGCATAAATGTAATGCCAATTTATTTAAGAGGAATCGCTTTAATCAGTGGTAGCTACCCATTAATTTTTGTGAGGATGTATGTATGTTGTTTTCTGTCAATTCATATTTAATGTCATTAAGCGATAAAAATACGCCTAGCAGGCCGCAAGATATCTCAGTGGTTAGAGCTGGCCAGCGCACGTGTTTGACTCCAGCGTGGAAATATTAGGCAGTGTCATCCCCTCTCTCTTCCCCCTTTAAACACTGTATCTATCAAAAGTCTCTCTAGCCCAAACATTTTTTAAATATTTCTAGCTTTCAAAAATTATTTTTGCAGTCTATACTTGACAATGACTCTAGAGTAGTTTCATGGGTACAAATGAAAAAGACTGTTTTTTTTTAACAATCAAACAAACCATTTTTGAATCCTGTGAATTATCTCTCTCTGACTTTCTCTGTCCAGGTGAATGAGATTCTGACTGCCCTGGGACTCCTTGACTGTGCTTACACTCGTACCAGCGCTCTGTCCGGTGGTCAGTGTAAACGTCTGGCCATCGCCCTCGAACTGGTCAACAATCCTCCAGTCATGTTCTTTGATGAGCCAACCAGGTGAGACACGCAGGTGCTGATGTGCTGATGATGGCTGAATTAAAAAGAATAATAGCACATAAGACATTTTAGTTGTTTGTTTGAAATGTGCCTCCATTAAAAAGGCAATGCAATGTACAGTAGAATTTAAACGTTGACCATATGAAGTCAATTGCTGTGGAATTGGAATACAATATACAACCTATGTGGTTTTATTCTAGTTTATGCCAACAATTTACTTTATTAAGTTCATTAGGTAACTGATAAAATGCAAATTTGAACAATAGAATTGAGGATTTAGATGTTTTTTTCCTGAAAAGGCGACCCAAAGGCAGTTTCAGTTCGTCCAGACAGCACATCTGGCTGCATAATTATAATGAGTCTTGTGACAGCTGGACATATGGTGTTGGAATGACTTTGAAACCCAAACCGTTTGACTCTTAATTGCAATGGTAGCATCTGGCATGTATAAGCGGTTGGACGCACTGGTACCCAGGTCCTCTGACAAATGAAGTCTTGCAGATAAAAATAAATACAACATTTTGACCAGAGTTCACAAAGTTTCTCTCATGGAAACCATAATAATGAATACACTGGTCCTTACATGACTATTACATTGAGTGTTTCTCTGTCAAATATATGAAGGCTTTCACTGTCTAAAATGCCTCAAGTTTCTTGCATTAAAGGTCATCTTTGGGCCTAACAACTCAATCAATGTGGTTTGGTTACATCGATACCTTTTTGCTGATGCTAGCTATGCATGTTAGCTAACGGAGCTATTCTCAATATACAGACTCTAAATTAAGTGTGATCAGTCAATTTAATATTGATTGACTGACTAATGCTTATAGTCTAGTCTAAACTAGGTCAGTAGTAATGAGACTATGAGAAAATGTGTCTATTCTTACGGATATCATGTATCCGTAAGAATAGACTAATCCTAAAAAAAAAATTCAGAGCAATATCAGAGTGCTTGCCCATTACAAAAGGTGTGCAACAAGGATCAACTGTGGGCCCTGCATTATACTATTTGTGTGGTAGACAAGTTCATCTATATGGAAATTACACATTCTATTGTATTGTTGACTCTTTTCAACAAGCCTGTGATAATCTGCAACTCTCCTTCAATGCTATACAGGTTGTATTTATTCATTTTAAACTGACTCTTAATATAAATCAAACAAAATGCATGCTGTTTGTTGTCTTGAGTCAGTGATATTATTTACAATGAATTTGGCAGTATCCATTGTGAATGGTTATGTCATTAGGACAGAGAAAATCTGGCATCTGGCTTGACAAGAACATTTAAATTTAAGTGACATATGGACAATCTCATAAACAATTGAAGCCGTTTCCCTATGCATCTTGGATTATTGGCATGTGGTCTGTTTGACATGCTGCAGCTTCCACTCTCAAACTTTAAGATTTACCCTTCCCTCCTAGTTATTACTGGGGATACTTATTGCACTTACCATTGGACCCTGTCCAACATGGTTGGGTGTTCCTATCTGTCATAGAGATGTGATATGCACTGGTATCTCTTTCTTTATAAGGCCATTGTTAGAGATCTGTCACCTTTTTATTTGAATTAAAGGGGACCTATTATGCAAAATGCACTTTTTTATGTCTTTTATACATAAATATGTGTCCCTGGTGTGTCAGGGAACTCACAAAGTGTCAGAAAACAAAACCCTCTCTCTTTTCTTCCGTACCCACATCTCTAAAAAAAAAAGGGGGGTGCTACCCATAGATCATATATATAAAGGCTAGATGGCTCAAGGGGGAGTCGCCAGCGTAGCTCACCGGTGGCCATCTTGCCACAGTCAACAACTACTGCTACAGCTGTTGTAAGGTGAGTGATCTGCACAAAAATACTCGCTGAAATCTTGACTGATTTAGAAACGGTTTGGTTTATTATAAACGTTATTAGCATGGCTATGATACAGGAGACAACAAGACATGTTGAAAAAAAAAGTCCATGATTATAATTATAAGTGTGCAGTGTCATAACTACATATTTGATGTTTATAACAAACCAAACCGTTTGAAAATTGGTTGAAAATTGAGCAAGCTATGGTTATTTCAATAGTGCACCATAGACAATGTTATGAATGAGCGAGCTGCCTGTGGCAAGATGGCCGCCATGTGGCAACGTCGGTCTCCATTGGCCAGCAGTGCGGGTGAGTCATCTAGTGTTTATATATATCTATGGTGCTAACAAGCAGATCCAGAATTTTCGCTCCTATTACGTCCTTGGCGACATCCGGCCGACGTGACACGTCCCAGCCTATTTCTCCGGCACACGTGACACGTCCCAACCTATCGTCTCCGTATACAGTCGCAGCTGTGTGTCTGTATTCAGCAGGATGTCTGCAGGAGGCACTTAGAGTAAAGTTGTCATATATATATAATACATATAATGGCACTGTTCTAGCGGTAAACACTTAAGAAAGAACATGTCAAGCTATGTGCTGTATCAGAAACAATGCGGCGTGTTTTGGGAGTAATATGCTCTGTGTTTACATTAGCAAGCATGCTAACACTCAGAGCTAACCATGGAGCTAACGCTGTAGGCTACTGGAGAGAATGTGTAACGTAATGTCCTTGTAGTAAACCCTGCGAGACAGTGTTAATTTCGTCAACGAAAACTATGACGAAAAATGTTCGTCAACAACCTTTTTTACATGACTAAGACGAGACGATGACAAGCTAAAAATAGATTCTTGATAACGAAAACTTTGACGAAATGTATATTTAGTTTTCGTTGACGAGACGGGACTAAGGTGTTAATGGTGTACTATCGGACATTCAAAATGCAGGGTATTTTCCCCCAATTGTCCGTCTTGTCTGTCAAAATGCATCTTACGTTTCTAACTTGCAATATCATTATTTCCGCTCTCTTCACTCAGAAGAGCGATCTCCCTGTGTCTCTCTGTGTGCGGGAGGCGGGGCCTAACAGACACGCTGCAGCGGCACACAGAGATCTGCCGGGGACGGAGCGTTCAAAAGTATAGAGACACTCTACAAGGCTCGATGTGGACAAAGCTCGTTTGCCATTAGTGTTTTCGCGTTAGTGCGTTGACACGAGTAGAGTAGTCTGTCCAAACAGCCGGCCAAAAGGCGTCATATTCAGTCTGAGAAATGCACAATTTTCGACTTCCTTAACTGCCAGACCAAGAAAAAGCTATGGAAAAATTATTTGTTTGCATTTTTTTATCAAATGGGCCACAAATAACCACAAACAATTTTTTTTTTTTGACTGACCACACAGTTTTGTTTTTATGAGCCTCTACCAACTGGTCTAGCTGGCCTTTTATGGTAAAAGTGCATTTTCAAGAATCATCATATACAGTACAGTATTTGTATGCATCAAACTCAAATAAAACACAAACTGAAATACATTTGTTTCTTTTATGGAAAATTAGCAATATATACAACCAGCTATATTCATAAAAGATAATAAATTATAATTGTAAAAAAAAAAAAACGTAAAAAAGTAATGTAAAGTGTTTTTCATAATAAAAAAAATACTTGCTCATCTTACTGTATAGGCTGAATTGGCCTAACAGGAAACACCTAGCCTAACAGCAAATGTCTATATCCTGTGTTGGGCCTAACTTGCTCATCTGTGTGCAACTTTGGGCTGAATGCCATGCATGAAAGGTGCTGTATAAATTATTATCACTCTTTCACTCTGAGACTCATAAGGCAGTACTAGATTTAGTAATATTACCATGAATCTAGATTTATTTACCATATTTTATTGGAAAACATCTCTGAAACTCTGAAAAAGTCATATTGCTAGTTTACCATAAAAAGCCAATTCGACCGATTGGTTGAGCATATTTTCAAAAAATTAATTACACCCTTCTTAAAACTTTTTTTGTGCATCAAGTTATCTAAATCTGTTCAGTCAGTACACTAAAATATGACACTAAAATATGTCAAAAAGGATATGGTTACCTTACAAAAGTTGACCAAAAAGAGTGATTTCTTCAGCAGTGATTTTTAGCATTGCCAACTTTCTCAGTGGAAGCTAGCTGAAGGGCTTTCTGTTCGAACCACAGTGACATCTAGAGGTTGTTTTGTGCATAACACGTTAACCAGAAGGTAGAGCTGGCTGAATCAGATGGAGTTCAACTTCTTTTTTTTTTTTCAACAAGATATCAAGACACAAAATGTGCTCTACCAAATGGTGGCGCTGGCAGTTAAAGGGTTAACTCGTACCTCTGTTGCCCCAATTACGAGTAACGTTATCACATCAGGTGCGCAGAGGTAGGGAGAAGTAGGCCTACTCAGATCTTATAGTTAAGTAAAAAAATACCATAGTGTAGGAAGAGTTCCTCAAATAAAAGTATGATCATCAAAATATAGTTAAAGTAGCGACAGTGTGTGACAGTCATTGTGCAGATTGGTCCATTTCAGAATAATATATATGATATGTTTTATAATGATTGATCATTAAAGTGTTCTCAAAGCTGGTAAAGGTGCTAGTTTGAATGACTTTGTATACTGCAGGGTAGCTTGTGAATTTACTCCAGGTGGAACTAAAGTCTGATTTAACACTTGATTATATTTCACATCATTCATCCAGATCTGTAAAGTAACTAAAGGTATTAAATACATGTAGTGGAGTAAAAGTACACCATGTAGCTCTGAACTGTAGTGGAGTAGAAGTACACAGTAGCAAAACATTTAAATACTCCAGTAAAGTACAAGTACCTCAACATTTGTACTGTCCCATTGATTCCGATTTCAGAAACCTGTATTTGCCTAACTGAATTGGTTTAAAGAGAGAAAACATTTTGACTAAAAGTTGACTAAAATGTAATTTTTCATCGACTAAAACTAGACTAAAACGTTTTGAGTTTTCGTCGACTAAAACTAGACTAAAACGTTTTGAGTTATCGTCGACTAAAACTAGACTAAAACTATGAAGGATAGAAATGACTAAAATGTGACTAAAACTAATAACCATTTTCGTCTAAAGAAAGACTATAGCCTAAGACTAAATCAAAAACAGCTGCCAAAATTAACACTGCTGCGAGAGAGAAAGGTTTGAGCTCCATACTGCTTCAGAAATAAAGCTTGAAATGGTTGGGAGCATAATATGGCATTTAATCACAGCAGCGTTTAGCTGAGCTTCTCCCGGTAGAAATCTCTCTAGCAGGGGAAAGCTGCGTGACGCTACAAAGGGGTGTGGCTAGCAGCAGCCGTCCCAATCAGCCTGTTTGGAACAGGGCCGCAATAGAGGGGTATGAGCAGTATGAGGCATGGCTACAATGGGTTTGGTATTTTAAGCAAAAAACTTCACAGACAATATATTTTTCAAATATAGCATAATACTGTAGGTCCACTTTAAGCTTTGGACCTTATTATACTTGCTCCAATAATTGGTAATAAGAGGTAGCACTGAACTTGGGAGATCTGCTTTTAGGCTCTGTGCCAACAAAAACGTGAATTGTTCTATAGTGTAATTTATAACTCAATACATTAGCATCCTTTGCACTTGCTTCTACTTATTTTTTTTCAATAAACGGTTTCGAAAGAACAACTAGTTCTACCACTATAAAATATATCTAACATCAAATTCACTGACTTAAATCTTGTTTTTATTAAAAGGAGAATATATTCGCAAATTACAAGCATGTCTCAAAATATTTGTTCATAAAATGCCCAGTTACTGTTAATATAACATAAAAAAAAAACTTTCAGGGGAAGAAATGTTATCAATAAAAGGGGCTTTTCTCATAATATCTTTGTCCTGACTCCTGACTCAGAATGTCTTCTACTTAGATGGCTCATTAATGTCTGCCTGTGTGTCTCTCTCTGTTCAGTGGCTTAGACAGTGCGTCATGCTACCAGGTGGTCTCACTAATGCGCTCTCTGGCGCTGGGAGGACGGACCATCATCTGCACCATCCACCAGCCCAGTGCCAAACTGTTTGAGATGTTTGACAAGGTACAAGTCTGTCTATAAAGGGCAAAGGAACAGAATAAAATGAATAACATTCTGTGTCAGTTGCAAACCTTAATACATTGTGTTCCTCCTCAGCTTTACATTCTCAGTCAGGGACAGTGTATCTACAAAGGCACAGTCCCTTACCTAATCCCTTATCTGAAGACTCTGGGCCTCTACTGTCCTACCTACCACAACCCTGCAGACTTCAGTATGTCCACATAACATTTATACATGTCTTTGTTACACTTTCCTAAGAACCATTCTAATTCCTTAATGATCTGTGTGTCTTTCTGCTTTTGCCTCCGGTGCAGTCATTGAAGTGGCATCAGGAGAGTATGGAGACCTGAATCCGGTGCTGTTTGAGGCGGTCCAGGGTGGAATGTGTGCATTAGAGGAGAAGAAGAATCAATGTGAAAACAATGGCACATCTGTCTGTGCAACAAAGTGCCAAAAGGTGTGTAGTAGATGATGTGACAGATTTTGTTCAGAAAACTTGGGATATGGCTTCCTTTCCTACGTCACATGCCGGTTCATTTAATGTACTAACCCAGATATCCATCTACAGCTTAAGAAAGCTTATTTCTCAAACCCTTATCAAAGGAGAGTTTTGTTTTGTTTTTACCGGGAGGGAGGCCTTTTAAAAAAAGGGGGTCTCAGAAATAATTCATTTTTTTTACCATTGAAGCATGTTGAACATTTTCTAGTAGAAACCCCCCCAAAAAGTACAAACTTTTACATTTACATTTACCTTTATATGCCCCGTTAAATAATTGTATTTTCAGTTGATATGTTTATAAAGTTATATTTTATTATTCACTTTCTTGCCAAGAGTTAGATGGGAAGATTGATAACACACTAATGTCTGAACACTAGCTACAGTACCTAGGAAGCTAGAGCCAGCAACTGGTTAGCTTAGTTTAGCTTAGCATAAAAAAGGAAACAGTGGGAAACAGCTAGCCTGGTTCTGTCTAAATGTAGCAATATCCACCTACCAGAATAAAAAAGGGACTCTTTCTGGTTTCCAGTATGGCTGTATTATATTTAAGTCAACAGTTCAAAAGATCACCACTAACAGATGCTAAGCTAACGTGTAGAAGCTAAATGTTACAATAAAGACAACACAAAATTCCGCTAACAACTATTTCTTTTTTGGATTAAGTTGAAAAAATTACTGGCTACTGGTTCCACCGTCAACTCGTAAGATATTAATATAAAGGATATGGTTAAAAGATGATTTTGGGACAAAATGGCACTACCACTTCTGCAGCCAGCGGCAGGTCCTGTGGATTTTGCTATTTGGAAGAAGCCAGGCAAGCTCTTTCTTCTCTGTTTTCAGTCTTTGAGCTCATTTGAGATGACCATCTCCTGGCTGTAGCTTCACATTTACATTACAAAGATGAGAGCGTTATCTTCTAATCTCACTTCAGACAAGAAAGCCAAAAAGGGAAGATAAGATAAACCTTTTTTAAAACCCAGAGGGGAAATTCGGTTGTGGCAGCTGCAAAAGGACTGCAACAGTACAAATAATTGAGTAAATTAAAGAATACATACTAAGAGGTATACTTAAATAAGAATAAAATAAGAAAATAGGAAATATAAATGTAACATGGTATGGTTAGTGTAATAATAATAATAATAATAATAAATTATATTTATATAGCGCTTTTCTGGAACTCAAAAACGTTTTACATTTTGAGGGAGGGTAGACAAACAAGGACAGGCAAAAACAAACAAAAACAACAAAACAAAACAAATAAATACATTTAAAAAATAATAATAAATGAATAAAATACAATATTTTTTGTAACAGTAGTAGCAGAGCCATGTTAACAGTGTTTACCAGACTAATGATGTGACGAAGCAGGCACTAGTTTGGCAGTATTATTGTAGACTTGTAATATAAGTAAAGTATAGAATATGACACAAAAATCAGAACATATTAACTTACAGTACATGCCACGTTTTTGTTTATATGGGGGATAAGATAAATGATAAGGTAAAAGATACATTAAAAAATAACCATTCCCATAGTGCAGGAACATAACATAGAATGGAATAAAATAGAGTTGAAATACTACGGTACAGTACTATAATATGGCTAGAATATAGTAGAATATAGTGAATGCAGTGTGCTCACTATATTCTACCATATTATAGCTTATGTTCTTTGAAAATACATGTATTTATCAACAAATTATCACCAGGTTTCTGGGGCAAAATGTCTGCCCAGAGGTGTGTATATGTGTCCCTGACAGCAGAATCTATTGTCCTGCTCTTTTTGATGTTGTGCATAATTATTCATTAATCTTTTTTTTTCATTTTACTGGATTATCTGCTTCCATTTTCTCCAGGATGCCGGACACATAGAGAGACATACGTTTGCCACAAGCACATTAACACAGTTCTGTATCCTCTTCAAGAGAACCTTCATTACTATATGTCGAGACCAGGTGAGTCATATCATGCATATAACAGTTAAGCACTGGTTCGAAACACATTGAAATGTAAAGTCTTTACCTAAATTGAGTCATCTTAAAACAAGACACTTTACCCAAAAACGACCAGGCAGTTGTCTGGGAGTGGATCTTCATTTGTTCCTGCTTTTGTTCTGCTCTCAGGTTTTGACCCGCCTCAGACTGATCTCCCACATCGCCATAGGTGTGTTAATAGGCTTGCTCTATCTGAACATCGGCAATGACGCGAGCAAGGTCTTTAACAACACTGGGTTCCTCTTCTTCTCTATGCTCTTCATCATGTTTGGAGCGCTCATGCCGACCGTGTTGACCTGTGAGTCTGATTGAGTGGAGGAAATTACCCAGATTTGTTTGTCTTTTTTTTGTTTTATACAGAACAGAGAGCCATTTCTAAATCCCATATGTTGTGAATGGATTGACAGATAATTGTGAATTATTTTTGTGCGCCATCTGTTAGTTCCTCTAGAAATGTCTGTCTTCCTGAGGGAACATCTAAACTACTGGTACAGCCTGAAAGCTTACTACCTGGCTAAAACCATGGCTGATATCCCATTCCAGGTAAGCAGATATTTGGGGGTCCACAAACCTGTTACACTTTTACAGAGTACACTACTGCACTCTAGTGTGAGTTAAAGGTACTACCTGGTTGATGCAGCGGCTTTGAACACTTTTGTTTAACTGTCAGTTAGTTCATGTAGTTCACACTCTTCATTTACAAAGTGTGAAATCTTCCTGCATTATTCAGAGGCTAGCTCCAGCTAAACTAAACACATTTTTACTGTAAATCTACGAATATATTATGTTGCATGTTGTGTTTCATATTCCATAAATTGGGTTGGTAGCTTCCAGTATAACTTAAATCAGATTCAACACTACACAGTAGTATCATGATATCCATACTTTTCCTATAGCCCTTTCACTGTGGTATTGCACATCACCCACCAATATATATGCGTGATCTTCCTCTTTAATACCTGAAATACAAGACAAAAATAAATCTGTTTGGTAAGGTTTGTCTGTTCTTGTAAACCTTAAATATAAGTATATTTAAAATGTTCTAACATTACTTAAACTAAGTATAACCTCGCTGTGGATATGGCTCAGTGCAGTTTCCACTCATACATTAGATTTAATTATAATTAATTATTTAGGGAAAGGACTTAGATCTGTCCATTTATTAGTTTCTGTTTTTAACTGCATCGAGAAGAGGCTGGGAAACTTTGTTATTCTTGAATATAATGAAACTGAAGATCTTCTGATGTGGTTTTAGGTGATCTGCCCCATCATGTACTGCAGCATAGTGTACTGGATGACGAAGCAGCCCCCGGAGGCCACCCGCTACCTCCTCTTCCTCGCCCTGTCCATTTGCACGGCCCTGGTAGCTCAGTCTCTGGGCCTTCTGGTGGGGGCCGCCTCCCCCTCACTACAGGTGCGGCATGTTTGAATGTTTAATATGGGATGTCTTGGCTCATGTTACACATATAAGACATATTTTGTGCTCTGCATTCTTATACAGGTAGCTACATTCGTTGGACCTGTCACAGCTATCCCTGTGCTACTGTTCTCTGGATTCTTTGTGAACTTTGACACGATCCCCAAGTACCTGCAGTGGAGCTCGTACGTTTCTTATGTCAGGTGAGTAACAGAATCCATTTTTTGTTAGCAGTGGGGCAGAGGGAAGATTTTCGGTTGGATGGACAAAAGTAAAATATCATATCAAACGATAGTTACGTATGTAACTACGGTTCTATAAATCCTGGATGACCGCCAGAGGCGGTGCTTAGCACTGAATATCTTCTGTCTCGCGCATGCGCAGGTCGAATATTTATATCAACAAAGTCACGTGTGACCTCGTATGACCCCAGTAGGCATAAGTTCCGGTTTTGTCAACGAGTTCAGTCCTTTGGAATCACGAGATTCCGAGTGACCAAGAACTCTGGCGGTCATCCAGGATTCATAGAACCGTAGTTACATACGTAACTATCGTTCTATTTCATCCTTACTGACCGCCAGAGGCGGTGCTTAGCACTGGATGACTTATATCAACAGAGTCACGAGGAAGTCTGAGTACTTACCCAATAGCAGTGACCATCAACTGGCAGCCCGCGGGCCACATCCGGCCCGCCAGACATTCTCATCCGGCCCGCACGACGGGGGTGACTGTGGAGTTGGCGGAGTGGTTAGTGCGTTCGCCCCCCACTAATTTTTTTTTTTAGAACGTCTCGTGAGTAATGTGCAGTACCGGAGTCCAACAGAGAGGCAGCAGCTGCGGGACAGTAGACTGTGCACTGCGTAGCCTTCCCTGCCTTGAAGAAGAAGTGATCCTTCGTTGTGAAGAGTCCCCCCCCCGGTCAACAACTTAAAAACAATTCTGGGCTATATATACAAATCGCTGTAGTTGGTGATCCCTGCCCTATAGGGATGGCCTAGGTGGACTCTGCAGGAGGATCACACCCAACGGCCCATGTGGCCGCGGCACATATGTCCTCCAGGGGCACACCTCTCAAAGTCGCCCATGACGTGGAGACACTCCTGGTAGAGTGGCACTTTACTCTGGGTGGCAAGGGACGGTCATTCGCCTTGTATGCCTGGGCAATGACGTCCACGATCCAGTGGGACAAGAGCTGCTTTGAGAGCGCGCAGCCCCTTCTAGGACCACCGTAACACAGAAAGAGCTGTTCAGATTGACGTATGCCTGCGGTAGTCTGGACATAAGCTCTAAGGGCCCGCACCGGGCATAAGAGTCTTGACCTCTCTTCCCCCTCTCCTGATGGGGGTCAAACCGTGCCAGCTGGATAGGCCGATTAAAATGAGAGCGTGCCAGCACCTTAGGGAGGAACGCTGTATTCGGCCATAAGGTGACACCTGAGCCATCTGAGTTCCACCTCAGACACGAGCTGTTCGCGGACAAGGCCTGAAGCTCGCTTACGCGCTTTGCTGAGGTGATGGCAAGAAGGAAAGCAGTCTTGGCTGAGAGCCACCTCAGTTCTGCCTGTGACAAGGATTCAAAGGGAGGCGAGCATAGGGCATCCAGCACCAGGGGCAGGTCCCATGTAGGAGCCCTTGGGACGTTCGGGGGGCGAAGCCTCAGAGCTCCCCTTAAGAAGAGGGATACCAGCCTATGGCTCCCCACTGTGTTGTTGTCAACCCTTGCGTGTTGAGCTGATATAGCAGCCACATACACCCTGACGGTAGCGGGACACCAGCCGTCGTCCAGGAGGGACTGCAGGAACTCAAGGATAGTAGGCACCGAGCAATGTACTGGGTCCTCATTTCGCCCTTGGCATCAGTCAGAAAACAGTTTCCACCTGTTTTCGTACTGCCTACGAGTAGATGGTGCCCTTGCATTGAGAATAGTCCTCCTGACAGGCTCTATGCAGTCGCTCAGCAGCGGGTCGGGCCCTCCAGTGGCCAGACCCACAGCTGGAGGCGGCAGGGGTCGGAGTGCCACATCCGACCCTCCAGCTGAGACAAGAGGTCCTTCCTGTTGGGGAGACGCCAAGGCGTCCCGCAACAGAGTCTGTGCAGCAGGGAGAACCAAGTCCTGGCCACCAGAAGAAGCCTGTGGCCCTGATGAAGTGGGTCGACATCTTCGAGGCAAAGAGATCTACCTCTGCCCTGCCGAAGAGACCCCAGATGCTGGTCACCACCTCTGGCAGAAGCCGCCACTCCCCCGGTGGAGGCTTGTGACGGGAGAGGAAGTCGGCGACTTGGTTCTGCTCTCCGGGTAGATACATTGACCGTAGGCTGGCCAGGCAAGGAGCTGCCCAGGTCAGGAGAGTCTGGGACACCTCTAGCAAGCGTGCAGATTTGGTGCCCCCCTGGTGGTTTATATGATACACTGTTGTAGTGTTGTCCGATCGGACAAGCACATGCTTCCCTCTCAGGTATGGCAGGAAGTGCCTGAGTGCTAGGTGCACAGCTTGTAGCTCTAGCACGTTGATGTGTTCTGTGCAGTCCTGAACAGACCACTGCCCATGAGCTGTTCTGCCACACCGCACCCCATCCCGAGAGGCTGGCATCCGTCGTAACGGTCTCTCTGCGGAAAGGGACGGATTCCATGGCCACGCCCCTTGACATATATGACCTCTCCCTCCATGGGGATAGAGTGGAGAGGCACTGTTGTGACACCCTGATCTTTCTGTGCCTGTGCAACTTGGGGTCTAAGTGGAGGCCGTTCAGCCATCTCTGCAGGGGGCGCAGTGACAGCCCAAGGGAACGAGGCAGCTGTCAGCTTGCCCAAGAGGCGGAGAAAAAAAATTTATGGAAGAGACCTGCCCCTTCGGAAGAGCGGAAGAAGCTGGAGGATGTCGTCCAGGCGCTGAGATGGACAAGCCCGCATAGTGACTGTGTCCAGAGCCACACCAATGAAGGTTAGGCTCTGAGAGGGGTTCAGACAACTCTTCTCCATGTTCACCTTGAGGCCTAGCCGGGCGACATGAGAGAGAAGGAGAGCTGTGTCCTGGGTCGACTGCAACCGGGATGGTGCACAAATCAACCAGTCGTCTAAGTATGGCAGAATCTTCATACCCTGAGACTGCAGGGGGAGAGGGATGCTGCGACACACCTGGTGAACACCCTTGGGGAGAGGGAGAGTCCAAATGGGAGCACCTGAACTGGAAATGACGGCCTCTGAAGGCAAAGCGAAGAAACTGCCTTGATGAAAGTCAACACAGTGAAGAAGACGTTGCGTAAAAGGCACAGCTCTTTGCGTGCTGGTGCTGCACTTCTCAGAGGCGGAGTTACACTTCCCGCTGCCTCCTGGTGCTGTAGCGATTTCATGAAGTGAATGAGAGTCTGAGTTCAAAATATATCTAAAATAATGTATGTAACAATGTAAATGCAATGTAATGTATGCACTGCCATTTCCCAACATAAACATTATAGTCTGCGATGAAACGGTTGTCTCCTGTGTGATCCACTTCCTACTTGGCGCTCCGGTAACTTTCTTGTGCGAACGAGATACAGTATCTTTTTTTTTTTTCATTGCCCTTTAGGGGCTCCGTACAATACAAAAACAAATGCAAATATTTAATTAAAAAAAGTTAAGTCCTTTCGAGTCATCTGTCTCAAGTCAAGTCAAGTGTCAAGTCATGAATACCAAGTCAAAGTCAAGCAAGTCTCAAGTCCAAAAATATGCGACTCGAGTCTGACTCGAGTCAAGTCATGTGACTCGAGTCCCCCACCTCTGTCAGATACTCACCAGAGGGAGGAACGGTAAAGGTGGCGGGTGCCAGAGTGCGCCTGAAGAACGCACTGGCAGGCGCTGTTTCTAGCTGCCGCACATCCTGCTGCAGGCGAGCCAGTGCCATTCGAATGACGGCACCCATGGGCCGTCATCTGCCCCCTCTGAGGATCCACGAGCTGAGGGACAGGAGCAGAAGCATGGGATAGGCTCCTCGTCATACTCATTCAAATGAGTGGCTGAAGCTTCCATCGAGACCACATCGTCATCTGGAACCAGCTCAGCCATGGGTGGATTGGGTGCAGCGGCGTGCTCTGTACGGGCACCAGGATGGAGAGCCAGGAGGAGTGACTTCATCTGGGCTAGCTCAGTAGTTAGCAGGTCCACCCTGGAGGACAGCCTATCAGGCTTAGTCCTCTTCTTGGGCGGGGCACCCGCAGCCTCTGCGGCCCAACGCCTAGGATGGGTAGGTTGGGCTGGAGTCGACTGTGCAGGGGGAAGGCCACCCTCAGCCAGTAGTTCTACCTCGGCTAGTTTAGCAGCTCTTACCACACGAGGCATGATGGTGCAATTCATGCACGGGTCCTCCGAAAGGCCAAGACAAGAGGGGCAAAGTCATGGCCATCCTCTGGTTGAAGAGGAGCCATACAGGTGTTACAGCCGTTAAACATTGCGACAGCACCAACAAAACCTCCACACTAATTGTTGCTGGCAGCTTAAGTCAGTCTGAGCGAGAGCACTCAGCTGACTGTAAATAACGGGGCCAGGAAACAATATATGCAGTGAGAGGGGAGTGAGGGCACTCCCTTCACCAGCACAATAGTAGTTAGCGTTAGCGCTCTGCTAACTGGGGTAAGAAAAATGAAGTCAGTTGACGGTATATATGCTGTGAGAGGAGAGTGGGGACACTCTCTCCACTAGCGCCGTAGCGAGTTAGCCTGAGCGAGAGCACTCTGCTAACTGGAGGATGGAACGGGTAATGAACCAACTGTGTGCAGTGAGAGGGGAGCGAGGACACTCTCTTCACTAGTATGGGCTCAGAACAGTCTCATAAAACACACTTGCACAAAGAAGGATTCACACTTGTATTTCCGGATCCACACTTGTGTTTTTCAATGCACACACAATTGTGATCCGTTTCATATACATGTAAATAAAATCCAAATACAGAAAAAAGTTTTACATATGTATTTTTGATCCTCACATATTTGTTTTCCGTTTAAAACCTCTGAACCTGCAAACACAAACCGCTTTCTGCGCACGGATCGCTGTGCATTCGTGTGTGGGTTTTTTGAGACTCCCCTGACGGTCACCCGATTCGTAGGCCTACTTGTAATTTTTTCTATCTGAAAGCAACTTCAGATGGCCAGTCCGCCCCTGCCGGTACCGAAGTGGGCCGATCGGAGTGGCCCAAACCGGCCCACTTCGGTACGTCCCGATGGCCAGTCCGCCACTGCTTTGGCATACAGTATAAGTGTTGCACGGCCAGATACGGCTCGAGAAGCTGACTCAGATGAATGACGCGAGTAAACACAGCTGACAGCCGGCAAGAAACTCGAGCGATTATTCGCATCGCGTCCGGTGTAAACGCACCATCATTACAAGTATTATATAATTACAAGATAAAATCGCCACTCTCAGTACAGCGCCACTTTCCGAACAGGTAATGCACGCAAATAAAATATTTTATATTATTATTAATAATAATATATATATATGTAGGTGCCATAATGCTACTTGGCTCAAATTCATTATTTGTATTTGTATTATTATTATTCGTTTACGTCACCTTTATTTTTTTGTTGAGCACTTCCGGTAATTGTCACATGGGTGTGGTTTGGTTATATAAGTCACCTGTTTGATGTCGAGTGCAGATGACAGAGGGTGAGCTTGTGCTGTTACTTTTTCTGTTGACCGTTTTTGTCCACAGTTACTATGTTTTGATTTTGTTTATTAAATATCCTTAAAACGATATTGCTTCAACATGGACTTTCTTTTCGAAAAACGCGTCACAGTTATAGCCAAGTTTAGCCTCTCGGCGACTCAAATGTAACTGGAGATTGAGCCGCCACATTAAGTCAACAGAAAAAATGGCTGGACGGACCGAACTGGACGGACCGGCCGGCTTCCTAAGCTTACGGATCGCTTGGACGCTTCGGATAACGGATTTAACATTTTGTACCTTTGGAACCTTCGGACAGTTTTTCCCTAATCGATATGGATTGGAGTAGCCACGAGGACTCACTGATGGACACTCTGACTGCAGCGCACAACAAGCTAAAAGCGGTAGGCACGATTTTTTCCTTTCTTGTGTATTTTGGCTGGACACAGTTTGGGAAGCGTGACCGTTGCCATGGGGGCTGGCTTTGTTCGTGTGTGTATTATTATGCCGTGAGCGGCGGAAGTTTTCGAATTGTTTGTTTTGCTGTGGCGCCCCCGCTGGTTTAAGTTTCATACCAGTGAAATCTGTTGTGTTATTTGAAATGCTAAGGCACCACACATATTGCATCAAATATGAGTGACACAAACGATGGAATGGAAAAAAGGACTGTAAAGCTTACTAGTAAAGCCTTGGCTTGCAAAATCGAACAACTACAAAAAGAATGTCAGTCAAACGTGCAGAAGATTAAAGGACGCACACAGGAAATCAAACATCTAATGAAAAATGATGAAAATGCAAAGGATGTTGAACTCAAACTGGACAAATTAATTCATCAATATGAAAATGCAAAAACAGTTCATGAATCAGTTATTATGTTGCTTTCCGAAGACGACCTGGAAATACAAAATAACTGGTTTCAACAAATAACAAAACATAACAATGATTTTATGGAGGATGTACAACAATGGCTCTTGGAAACAGGGAGGAGGCCCTTTCTGCAAACAGGTCATGTGACTGTCAATAAACCAATCGCTGCAAACACGGATATTCCTCTCATTCTACCAGACAAGGCACCCGCCGATGAAAATGAGCAATTCGAACACACTGAGGCTCAGCAGGATGTTCTCTTTCCCCTGTCAAACATGAAGGCTACATCATGCACACAAGATGATATACAACCTGGTGACAGCATATCAAACATTGGTAGCAGAAAAAGCAGGCAAAGCTCAAGATCAAGAGTTTCCAGCACCGCATCTGCACACATAAAAGCTGAGGCCGAAGTGGCAGCTATGAAAGTACTCCAAAAACTCCTAAAGGACAAACATGTCCTGGAAGCACAGGAGCAGGAGTTGAGGAGGACAAAGCAGGAGCTGAGGAGGACAAAGCAGGAGTTGAGGAGGAAAAAGGAGCAAATGGAATTAGAAGGAAACATTGCTGCCACCATCGCAAAAATGAAAGTGTTAGCAGCCCCCAGGGGATCAGCTAATTGTTCTATATCATCCAACGGCATGCAGTCATATTTTGAAACGGGACAAAGGGAAATACAGTTTGTACCATTAAAACAACCTATCATAACCACCACAGACAGAGCTGTCACTAACATTGATACAGCTCCCCTAACACCCAATGCAGGCATCAGGAATCTAGATGAACATTTACATGTAGCATCTCCAGATCCAGTAACTGCCGCAAGCAACAGTGACAAGTGCAATATATTTTCAGTGATGGAAAAACAAAATGAAATAACCGCTTTATTAATCCAGCAACAGTGTCTATCATCCATGCCCAAGAAAGACATTCCAGTGTTTAATGGTGACCCACTTCAGTACCAAACATTTGTGAGATCTTTCGAATTCAATATTGAAAGCAAAAACAATAACCCCAAAGACTGCCTCTACTACCTGGAGCAATATACAACAGGACTGCCCAGAGACCTTGTACGGAGTTGCCAACATATGGCCTCAGACAGTGGATTCAGCAAGGCCAAATGGTTACTGCAACAGAACTTTGGCAATGAACATAAAATTGCTACAGCATACATGGAAAGGGCTCTTTCATGGCCATTAATAAGGGCTGAAGACACAAGGGCTCTACAGGCATACACGGTCTACCTTAGAGGATGTTGCAATGCGATGGAAGATGTAAACTACATGTTTGAGCTCAACATTCCAGCAAACATGCTAGCCATTTTAAAGAAACTTCCATATAGGCTGAGGGATTTATGGAGAACTGTAGCATGTGACATCCAGGAAAAACACCACCAAAGAGCTGCCTTCAAGGATATTGTGGAATTCCTTGAAAGGCAAGTAAAAATTGCTACAGATCCCATATTTGGGGACATTAAAGACCCCCCTCCCGTAAGCAAAGACATAAGAAGGCCACAGCCTCATCCAAGAGGAAGCATCTTTGCAACCAACGTGGAAGTTACAGAAAATAAATATGACAGAAGCACTGTAGAGAAAGGGATTTTGTCTGCTGTGAAAAACTGTTTGTATTGTAGATGCGAACATGCTCTGGAGATGTGTCCACAGTTAGAAAGGAGGACACATCATGAAAAAATCACATTTCTTAAAGAAAATGGTATTTGTTTTGGCTGCCTGTGTAAAGGACACATAAGTAGAGACTGCAGGAAACGAATGAGGTGCAACATATGCAATCTAAATCATCCCAGAATGTTGCACATCTACCAACAAAGGAAGGAAATGGAAGAAGCATCTGCAAACACTGCTGATGCCTCAATTCAGACAGGTGGCCTTACTGGGGCCGGTGAAGATGGTTGCAAACTCTCCATAGTACCAGTCCAAGTTAAAGCCAAAAAGGGAAACACAACAGTGCATACCTATGCATTTCTTGACCCAGGCAGCACTGCTTCGTTTTGCACATTAGGGCTTATGAACAAACTTAACCTCCAAGGAAGAAGGTCAAACATTCTGCTGAGAACTATGGGTCAAAGCAAGGTCGTTGAAACCAGCATTGTGTCAGGTCTAGAGGTTGCTGGACTGGATAACAGCGACTTTTGTGATCTACCCGGCATATACACTCAGAAGACTATGCCCGTGCACAAAGGAAACATTCCACGTCAAAACGACATCAATCAATGGTTGCATTTGAGGGATGTTTGTCTACCTGAGATTGACGCCGAAATTGAGTTGCTGATTGGTTCAGATGTTCCAAAGGCCCTTGAACCAATTGATGTAATCAGGAGTGTGGGGGATGGACCTTATGCCGTAAAAACCATGCTCGGATGGACAGTTAATGGACCATTAGGAGGATGTCCTGATGATACTCAGGACAAAACTTCAATAAGTGTAAACAGAATATCAGTTGTGCAACTTGACAAGCTGTGGGAACAGCAATTTAAGACTGACTTTCCCGAATGTGGGAGAGACAACCAAGAACCTTCCAGGGAAGACCAACAGTTCTTGGATCTGGTTTCAAAATCTGCCCACCTAGTCAATGGACATTATTCTATTGGATTACCATTAAGAGAAAAGGAAATATGCATGCCCGACAATAAAGGTGTTGCTGAGCAACGCACTCTAAACCTTAAAAGAAGATTTAAGAGAGATCCTTCCTTTCATTCTGATTATACCAACTTTATGTCTGAATGATATCTAAAGGCCACGCAGAGAAAGTACCGGATCATGTCTTGGAACGTAGAGACGGCAAAAAATGGTATCTACCACATCACGGAGTTTTGCATCCACAAAAGAACAAACTTCGAGTAGTGTTTGACTGTGGAGCAACATTTCGGGGAGTTTCACTAAATTCTCAGCTCTTCCAGGGGCCGGATCTGACTAGTACCTTGCTGGGAGTTTTGTCTAGATTCCGTAAAGATCCAGTTGTCATCACTGCAGACATCGAAGCCATGTTTCACCAAGTGAAAGTTCCAAGTGAAGACCGTGACTTGTTACGGTTCCTCTGGTGGCCTGATGGAGACTACAGTCAGAACCTGGTGGAATATAGAATGACCGTGCATCTCTTCGGAGCAACCTCATCCCCAAGCTGTGCAAATTTTGCCCTTAGAAAATGCGCTGAAGACAATCTAGAACAGTTCAGCCCTCAAGCTATAAACGCAATTATGAATAACTTTTACGTAGACGACTGCCTCACTTCAACAGCTTCAGAAGAAGAGGCAACAGCCCTTTATCATGAACTACGAGCCATTTGTTCCAAGGGAGGCTTTCTACTAACAAAATGGATAAGTAACAGTCGGCATGTGTTGGCTGCCATACCTGAAATGGAGAGAGCAAAGGAAATAAAAAATCTGGATTTGGACCATGACAATCTTCCAGTGGAGAGAGTGCTGGGTGTACAATGGTGCGTTCAGTCTGACGTCTTCAAGTTCAAAATCATCTTGAAAGATAGGCCGCTCACAAGAAGAGGGATTCTCTAAGCGTCAGTTCAGTGTATGATCCCCTTGGAATATTGGCACCAGTTGTCCTCACTGCAAAAAAGATCCTGCAAGATTTGTGTAGGATAAAGCTTGGCTGGGACGACAAATTACCAGAATCTATCGTACAGGAGTGGATGAGTTGGACCCAAGACCTTCATAAGCTGGAAGACTTTAAGGTTGACAGAAGCTTCAAACCTACCGATTTTGGAACGGTGTCATCTGCTCAATTGCATCATTTCGCTGACGCTTGTGAAGAGGGTTATGGAACTGTAAGTTACCTGTTTCTGCAGAACAACTCTGGCCATTCACATTGTGGATTCGTAATGGGAAAAGCAAGAGTGGCTCCGTTAAAACCAGCCACTATCCCTCGCATGGAGCTGACTGCCGCTACCATGGCAAGCCGAATAGACACCATGTTAAGAAGGGAGCTACAGATGGAACTATCAGATTCTGTATTTTGGACAGACAGCACTTCCGTACTCAAATACATCAATAATAACACCTCAAGGTTCAGAACTTTTGTGGCCAACAGAGTTTCGGAAATTGCCAAAGTATCAAATGCACTACAGTGGAGATATGTTAACACCATAGACAATCCAGCAGACATGGCTTCACGAGGTTCGACTGTAAAATATTTTCTGAAGAAAGAAATCTGGTTGTCCGGACCTCAGTTTCTACTTCGACCTCAAGAAGAGTGGCCCCAAAACCCTGATGGATTGAAAGTAATCTCACTAAAGGACTCTGAAGTCAGGAGCATAACCGTTAACACTACTCAGATCATGTCCGAGGAAATGGATCCCGTCAACCAATTAATCCACCACTTTTCCTCTTGGAATGGTTTAAAAAGGGCAGTAGCATGGATGCTCAGACTTAAAAAACTGCTTTTGAATCGCAGCAGAAAGAGAAACCAAACAAGTGTTGTTCTTCCTCAACTAATTCCAGATAACATACATCAAAGAGGCCTATCACAAAAGGAGAGAGGGAATCTCAACAGGCAAGAAAACAATGGTCTCACAGTTGAAGAACTGGCAAACGCTGAAATAGAGGTAATCTGTTTCTGCCAAAGAAAGAGGTACGCCGATGAAATCTCAAATCTGAGAAAAGGAATAAACGTCAAGAAAACCAGCCACCTTCATAAACTCAATCCCATCCTGGAAAATAATGTGTTACGGGTTGGTGGACGACTTAGCCGGGCAGCAATGCCGGAGGATATGAAACATCCTGTCATAGTGGCTAAAGACTTTCACATTGCCGATCTTATTCTGCGAAATGTTCATGAAGAAGTGGGTCATGGTGGTCGCAACCATATGTTATCCCGACTACGCCAACAATATTGGATTCCTGGAGCTACTGTAGCAATAAGAAGAACGTTGTCGAAATGCGTAGTCTGCCGGCGTATAAATGCTACTCCTGGACAACAACAGATGGCGGATTTGCCCCTGGATAGAGTCTCTCCTGATGAACCTCCATTCACATATGTTGGAGTTGATTATTTCGGACCCTTTGGAGTGAAGCGTGGAAGGAGCATTGTGAAACGTTATGGCGTCATTTTCACATGCTTAGCAATAAGAGCAATTCACCTTGAAATGGCATCATCTCTTGACACTGATTCGTTCATCAATGCGCTACGGCGCTTTATAGCTAGACGTGGTCAAGTCAAAGAACTCAGATCTGACAATGGCACTAATTTTGTAGGATCCGAACGCGAGTTGAAGGAGGCAATTGAAAGTTGGAATCAAGGTCAGATCCACAATACACTTCTCCAAAAAGGAATTAATTGGATCTTCCATCCCCCAGCTGGCTCACACCATGGAGGTGTTTGGGAAAGATTAATCAGATCAGTACGAAAGGTTCTCAACTCCACTCTGAATGTACAAAGTCTCGACGAAGAGGGACTTAACACAGTCTTATGTGAAGCAGAAGCTATTCTCAATAGCCGTCCAATCACCAAAGCTTCTACAGATCTAAACGACCTAGAAGCACTGACACCGAATCATCTTTTGCTCCTTAAGACAACACCATCCCTGCCACCCGGACAGTTTCAAAAGGAAGACATTTACGCTCGCCGCAGGTGGAGACAAGTTCAGTATATGTCAGACTTATTCTGGAAAAGGTGGATTAAAGAATATCTTCCCCTACTTCAAGAACGACAGAAATGGTCAAAAATCAGACGCAACTTCACGCCAGGAGACATCGTGATCATTATGGATGACTCAGCGCCTCGGAACTCCTGGCTTATTGGAAAAGTTGCTGAGACCATCATTGACAAAAAGGGACTCGTGCGTATGCTTCGGATCAAGACCAAGACTGGTTTCCTGAGCAGACCAATTAACAAAGTTAGCCTTCTTCAGGAGTCAGAGGACTTTTTCCAAGTCTAAATGGACTATTTTTGCCTATTTTTTTTTTGTCACCTACCCCCTGCACACACACAAACCACTAAGCATCTTTACTGATACTGATTAGTGAGTAAAGATGATCACTTTTCCAAAAAGACTGCAACATATGAACTCTGAACAAATAATCCAAGAAAGAGATCTGGACGTATATTTTGTGTGTATTGTCATTTATTATAGTAATTATAATTTTGTGAAATGATAATTAGGGGCCGGTATTGTAGGTGCCATAACGCTACTTGGCTCAAATTCATTATTTGTATTTGTATTATTATTATTCGTTTACGTCACCTTTATTTTTTTGTTGAGCACTTCCGGTAATTGTCACATGGGTGTGGTTTGGTTATATAAGTCACCTGTTTGATGTCGAGTGCAGATGACAGAGGGTGAGCTTGTGCTGTTACTTTTTCTGTTGACCGTTTTTGTCCACAGTTACTATGTTTTGATTTTGTTTATTAAATATCCTTAAAACGATATTGCTTCAACATGGACTTTCTTTTCGAAAAACGCGTCACAGTTATAGCCAAGTTTAGCCTCTCGGCGACTCAAATGTAACTGGAGATTGAGCCACCACAATATATAAATAAAAACATCTTGTATTTTAGTTACACCCGCTATTGATTAATTTTGTAAACATTGGACCTTGATACCGTCCACATAGCTATAGTGAAATAATATAATCGAAAACATTAAGCCTCTTTGATTTAATAATCGGAGCTGAAACCTCTCTGCCATCTCATATAACACACACTTCCTTATTTATCTTTGAATAATAATACCGTAAAAATAAAGACGACTATACTACGGTCCTTCGGTCCTGAGATTAGCGCCTGCAGGCAGGCTCCATGGACCTGTCAGCTCCGGACAGCGCAAAATGCGTACATGAAGCGCTACGTCATGAACGCAAGAAATGATTCCCTCGTGGGGGCGCGCTCATGTGATTGGCTTAGAATGAAGGAGACATCTGATTGGCTATAGATAGAAGACATTACAAGTACGAATCGGGTGACCGTCAGGGGAGTCTCAAAAAACCCACACACGAATGCACAGCGATCCGTGCACAGAAAGCGGTTTGTGTTTGCAGGTTCAGAGGTTTTAAAAGGAAAACAAATATGTGAGGATCAAAAATACATATGTAAAACTTTTTTCTGTATTTGGATTTTATTTACATGTATATGAAACGGAACACATTTGTGTTTGCATTGAAAAACACAAGTGTGGATCCGGAAATACAAGAGTGAATCCTTTTGCGGATCATGAAATACAAGTTTGAATCCTTCTGTGTGCATGTGTATTATGAGACTGTTCTGAGCCCATACACTAGCGCCGTAGCAAGTTAGCTTTGAGCGAGAGCACTCAGCTAACTGGAGGATGGAACAGCAACCAATTGTGTGCCGTGAGAGGGGGGGGAAGACACTCTCTTCACTAGCGCCTTAACGAGTTAGCTTTGAGCGAGAGCACTCAGCTAACTGGAGAATGGAACAGGTAAGGAACCAAATGTGTGCAGTGAGAGGGTAGCGAGGACGCTCTCTTCACTAGCGCAGTAACAAGTTAGCTTGAGCGAGAGCACTCGGCTAACTTGGGGATGGACAATTATCTATTAGCTTGAGAATAGATAGCACAATCAGAAAGAAATGGCAGCGATCTCACCGACTGACGTGCAGGAGCGTCCGCTCTTTACCGGTCCGGAGCTCCTGGGAGTCCGAGCGGCGAACACCGTAGTCCCCTCCCTTGGAGGGGGACAGCTCGTCGCAGCCTTTGGAGGGCGAGCGTTTTATCCCGCAGCTACGATCGAGACGATCACAAGGCTACAGGTAGCGATGAGCTAGAATAATCACATTTCCAATGGGCTAGCTTGGCTTCTACTCGTGACTTTGTTGATATAAATATTCGACCTGCGCATGCGCGAGACAGAAGATATTCAGTGCTAAACACCGCCTCTGGCGGTCGGTAAGGATGAAATAGAATCCTTATCCTTCACAACACTGGTGTAATTTCATAGATTTAAAATTATATTTTAGAGAAGAATATAACTTGGCCTCACTCCCAGGTCATCAAAAACAACGAGAGGCGGTTAAATATTTAAACAAGGAATTATTACAAACGGGCAGTTGTTAGTTTCAGAAACAGTTAATCTGTCTTTCCAAATTAGGAAAATATCCTACATGTTTTAAAGATTAGCTAAGGTGAATTAACTAATCACTCTACTATAAACATACCTTAATAAATATTGGTCCTTCTGCAGCAATATTTTGGATTCTTACCCTAATTACGCCAGTTCCTGGAGATTTGCCAAACGTATTTAGAGGACAAACTTTGACCTCTAGGACCTCTTCATGCAGATGTGAGTGTTCATTGGGTGTTAATCATTTCATTTATTCAAAAGCTCTAACCAGCTATACAAGGCAGACTTCTGATTTTAGTCGAAAATAAAGTAGTTTGGTTTTTAATTGCTGCAGTACTTCAACTGTCTGAATGTCACTGTGTTGCTAAATCTAAGCCATTACTTTTAGGATATTAGGATGATGTTATCATTAGAGATAGGAATGGCATTTCAGTAAGAGCCTTGTTGAATTTGAAGTTGCTCTTTTAACAAATAAAGCATTGCTATGGATATTGGTGATCATAATCACAGGTTGATTTTTTTAAACGTTTTCTTAAACTTGTGACGTTTAATGTCACGTTAGGGAGAGGAGCAGGATGAACCCTAATGCAGTGAACAAAACAGGAAGCCAGGTTTAAACAACAAAAGCGAGCTTTATTAAAAAGAAGCTGGTACACAATAACGTAAAACTAAGGTGAAAAGGTAAGATGAAACATAACAGCGAAACAAAACAAGGAACAAACCAGGAAGAGTTGGGGAACATGGGAAGCAGAACCAGGAGGGCACACGAGGAGAACCAGGAATCAGACGGAGACAGGAAACTACGAGCCACACCGGGGAAACATTGACAAAAAAACGAAAAAGAACACCAGAGGCCTTTAGTACGGAGCCAGTTCATAAGACCCTGGATATCTTTGAGTTATCTGGCTTAACTAACCCTACCAAACGCGATCTCGTTAAGGGGTCCTACGACGCCGGTTATCAACTCGGTAAATCAACCCAGGTTTCTCTGTCCGGCTACAAGCGAGTTCATATGAAAGGGGCGGGTTAGCAGCCTTTGACCAATCACAAACCTGGAGAAGAGTACTGACAGCGCAGCGCAGGGGCACCGGAAGCCCTGCCCCACATTTTCGCAGCGGCGGATGCCGCGGAACACTGTACATCCCGTTTCAATAATTCCCCTCTACTCTAAAGTCGCATCTAAAAAGAACGCGATCTGATCTAGCTGTGTATATTTTGTTATTTTTGCAAATTGAGGAGATGATAAGACAATCTCATTAGCTACAGGCAGCGACAGAGGCTCATATATTGCATTAGGTAAAATAAAGCAGGGAAACATAACAGGAAGAATATGTACATTTTAATCCAATCAAAGAGGACATTGTCACACCATTCAAATGTATCCATGTACATTACAACCAATAAAAAAGCTTAGATTTGTTTCTTTGTTACGTTGTTCTGTGTCAGCCGTTAACCTAGATAGATAAACTTAGCTATTGATATCGCAAACATGTCAGAAGAACCAGCGCATAAGAAAATAAAATACAGTCAAACAAAACTGAACTTCAGCAACTTCAATGTCACATCCCTGACATCCACAACTCCGGAGCCTGGCCCTTCAACCATAGAACCAGCGCAGCCAGATGAACCCCAAAGCAGTAGCTCTGCGACAGCTGAGACTGTCAAAACCGCCGGCATCGTTGAACCGAAACAGGCTGGTTCCGACTGCGTGGAGGTTTGTTGTCGGGACATTGAGACGGGTAAAGCTGCACAGCTAATTGTAGATAAAAAGGAGACCGCTAGATCGTCTGGGCAAAGAGAAAGGTACTTCAAAGAAGAATGATACAAAAACAGAGAGTGGTTAATTCTTTGCAAAACCACTAAACCAGCCTTCTGTGAAATATGCAGATTTGCTGCTGTCAAACGGCTTGTAACTTTCTCCAAATGTGGAGATGACAGCTTTGTAAATACCGGAGTTAATAACTGGAAAAAGTGCCCAAGCCTCCTGGACAGCCACGAAAAGTCTCATTTTCACAGAGAGTGTGTTAAAAAAAAGTGCGCTTACTTCGGTCAAACACCAGTCAACATTCAGCTTGTCAAGCAAGAGCGTATTGAGTAGGAAAAAATAAGTGATGGAATGATGGAGCAACTGCGCTGTCATGTGTGTGTGCTGGACCTGTATAGTTTAATTTACAGTAAAGGAGTGAGCAGAGGGTAGAGTTGTCCATTCTTGTTCTGTTTCGTGTGACTATCTTCCTCCCCCATGCTGAACACCCTCTCAGACTTTCAGTTGCGCGCGCTACTAAAGAGACGCGTTACCATGGAAACCAAACAATGGTGTAGCTGTATTGAAGTCTGAGTGGAAACGGTAACATTTGGAGCATTATGTTAGAATGAAACAGGTCGTGACTCACAAATCAGATTTAGTCAGAAATCGGGAGAAATGCGGGATAAATATGACCCCGGGAAGAAACCGGGAGAGGGCAATGAAATTGGGAGTCTCCCGTGAAAATCGGGAGGGTTGGCAAGTATGTCACAACACGCACTTTTTGGCCCCCCCACTTCTGAAATGAATCCGGCGCCGCTGGCGCAGCGTCATACTTCATGAATGAAAATAAATCTATAATATAAAACAAATGGAAGAAGTTAAAATGAATTCATCCATGACATCAACACATAATCCAGGATTAAAGCAACATGCAGCTGCAAAGTGCAGGAAGAACAGCAAAAAAAACTAAGACTGTGTGAGTGTGTAAATAAAAGGTTTATATCACTGCCCCATAGACACGAGTGGATCTGATTTTAATAACATTTGAGTGTTTCGTCAACTTAATTTGTTGTTTTAATTTTTGTGGAGTAACAAAACATAATGTATGGTGCTAAACAGGCTTATTTTCATACCTTCAAGACAGCAGCGGTGTATGTGCAGAGTTTATTTGCTACTTTTATGAATGCAGTGAGTGATTTTAAGACATGTAAATTAAAAAAATTACAAAATCACACACATTCAGGAGATGTGCGAGTCCGAAATACATGTAACAGACGGAACAAATAAACACTGCACATTAGATTGTTCCTAGATGAACGTTTAATACACCACCCCTGTCTTTAAGATTTGAAAATAATCCTGTTTACCGCTTTAAATGATGTGTCCATATTTATTTTTGAGGATGAATAATATATTCTATTGTATTGCACACAAACGCAATTAAACGACAAATTAAATTGACGAAACACTCAAATGTTATTAGAGTCAGATCCACTCGTGCCTATGGGGCAGTAATGTTATAAACCTTTTATTTACGCACTCACACATTCAGAGTTTTTTTAACCAGCTGTTCTTCCTGCACTTTGCAGCTGCATGGTGCTTTCATCCTGGATTATGCGGTGAAGTCATGATGTATAAAGTTGAACTTCTTTATATTTGTCTAATATTATAGTTCACTCTTCATTCATGAAGTATGACGCTGCACTGTCAGTACTCTTCTCTATGTTAGTTATTGGTCAAATACTGCTAACCCCGCCCCTTTCATGTGAACTCGCTTGTAGCCGGACAGAGAAACCCTGGGTTGATTTACCGAGTTGATAACCAGCATCGTAGGACCGCTTAGCGAGATCGCGTTTGGTAGGGTTAGTTAAGCCAGATAACTCAAAGATATCCAGGGTCTGTTGAACTGGCTTCGTAGTACAGGGCACAGGTTAGGTTTTCAGCATAAGTTACCATCGCTATCTACCCGGTGAGAGGTGAACCAGTGTCATAGTACCGACAACTCAGTTAACCCTGAAGTTACCTCGTTAACCCTAAATCCTGCTTTGTGGTGCAGGCCTAAGGTAAGAGAAGCATTTATACACTAAAGACTAACCACAAAGACAAGACACAACTAGAGCGGGCATGAAAAAACACAAGGGCAGCAGGTGGCCACAATCAGACTATCACACAGGCGGGAAACCACAAAAAACAGGAAGTAAATCAAAACAAGATACTAGGAGAAAAGACATATAGAAAAAAAAAAGAATCGAAAAACCAAGATGACATTTGAAAAAACATTTTAAATCACTTCAACCCACACTATTGTTGCCCGTTAAACAATGTCTAAGGTTCATAGTTAATTTGACTTAACTATTTGTTCTTGGGGTTGATTCTTCCTGACAGCCTCACATCATTTTTTTTAACCTGATATTATTATCATCCACAACTTTCATATTGTGGACTGTTATGAATATTGTGGCGTATTTGAGCTGATAGAATGGATTGCTAATTTGTGGCATTGCTTACATCTTTTGTTTATTTAGACTTTGCAGATGATTGAGTAAACTTTTAGCAATTCTGAATGTGACTTAAGGTTTAGTATCTCTCCCACAGATACGGCTTTGAAGGCGTGATCCTGTCCATCTACGGGATGAACCGCTCAGAGCTGGAGTGTCCAGGGAAGGTGTGTAAGTTCCAGCAGCCTGAAGAGGTTCTGCAGTTATTGGACGTAGAGGACGCAAAGCTCTACATGGATTTCATCGTGCTGGGCATTTTCTTCCTCATCCTGCGGCTCGGCACCTACCTTGTCCTCCGCTACAAGGTCAAGTCTGAGCGATAGGTTTTCGTACGAAATTACCTGCTCTGTTTTCTGTGCACACAAACAACCTCTTTGTGGGAATTTGTTGCGATTCATTGTACGCATCGCTGCTAAAAGGGCGGAACATGAAATCTGTTCTACTGCCAAACACCACGCAGTGACTGATAACGCAGTGCCATCTTAGAAATCAACATCTACCTGTACCTGCTTTACCTCAGCGACAGAACCTGTGTGCATGAAGCCAGATCAGCAGTGAGGAAGGCAAAGAGACTGAGCCGCTTTCAGCAGCCTACATTATATATTTCATAATCCTGTAATAGAGTTTTTAAAAGCAGCCGGATCTGATGCAGTTGCTCTTATTTGAATGCATGTTTATTCTAAACTGCCATTCTGTCAGTGCAGAGTTTAAGGGCTATGGTCCACAAGACTCGCTCCTTAAGAAAAGCAAATACAGAGTGTTTACTTTGTTCTATTATAAAACATTTTAAAAAACCTGAGGACAAATTGTTGCACTGGAAAATAACTTGTGTTTTGTGTAGGGTGACCAGGTGTCCCGCTTTGTGGCGGACTGCACAGCATTTGTATAACCAAAACAGGTTAAACAAACAGAGAAGGTAACAGCAGCTGAAATAAATAATGGTTAGAAGTCACGTGTTTTACCTCTTAAAAGAGTCCTGTGCCTGGAGAGTGTGCAGTTCGGATTCAAAGAGGAATCTCCTGTATCAGATAGAGATGACCATCACCTTGCTCTTTGTTGTTCCTGTAAAACAGTAAAAAAACGAAATTATTATTAAAATCTGGAATGTACAATAACAATGCCTACTTAATGCTCATAAAGATGATGTAGATTCATCTTTAATCATCATTAATCTTATGTAGCATTATCAGCTTACAAAACTCAGAGACTCACTGAGCTGTATGAAGTCCCATTTAAAGTCCAGGAGGTTATTCAGTGGTGTGGAGACGTGTAGTGGACTTCTTCTGGACAGTCTGACCCGTCTTCTTGGAGAAACCTTCCCTCGGACTGGATTTACTTGAAATAAATCAATTTTTAAATTGATTACATTTGATTAAGTTTGAATCAAATAAAATGTAATTCAAACACTATCAGCTTTTTCTCCTCTTAAAGTTAAACCACGTTTCTATTTGAAGTTATCCCATCACCATTCAAACCTTCAACTTTGTTCAGTGTTCTTATGTGGTAAATATAGCTATTTAACAACGGCTATCAGCTAACGTTAGCTAGCTAACAAGCTACAACCTTTACTAACCTGATCTGATAAGTTACAGATGATCCAAAACGGTTAGCATTTGACACAAAAGTTTACTGTAAAGTGTTTTTAAATGTACCTTTTCCGATATTAATATCTTGGTCTCATAATTGATATTTTAAAGTCACATACCCACTAGCAAACAGCTAGGTAATTATCAGTTGGATTTCAAACATTATTTTTGGTGAAGTGGACACTTAGTATACCGGATAAATACGGTTATTTTTATTTACCGTCTGATTTGTAGATGCACAGCCTGAGGGAAGCAGAAAGCAGGGCAAGACTTCTTGTTGTTGTGAAGCAAAAGTCCTCTGAAGTGGCGCGAGCTACTCCTCCGTTTGAAGAACTGTTCATATGAGAAAGTCCCGTCGAGTAGAACATAATTTCCTGCTTTTAGCTATTTTCAAATGCAAAATGAAGTTAACTAACACGCTTTGACAGAACATTTTAGAATTACAAGACTATGCCTGCCCTGTTCCTTTTCAAACTTTTTATCCAGCTCCGATATCTCTCTGCAAGACCGCACCCCCCTTTTAAAAAATAATTGAGCTTAGGCCTACTGTCATTTAAAACATTATCATACTTTTTTCTGTTATTTGAGCTTTGCTAACTACAGTAGCCTACTCAACCGTATTACATAAATACACTATATTACTGTTAAGAAAAAGTAAATTAACAGCAAAGTCTTAGATTGTAGGCCAGCTCTGGTCCTTTTTCCAGACTCAGAGATAGCAAACATATACGGACATGTTTACTGACGGTAGTTTAATTGTTGGAAAAATGTTTTCCATTCAAACCAAATATATGAAATTCCTTCCCTTGCATAGTTAGTACAAACAGTTCACCTAAAGTTAAGCGTTGTTTTTAATATTATTAAGCTGATAGTTTCAATATAAATGTTTATTTTTAAGCATTTGATAGACATTATATTTAAATCTAAACTAGCTATTATCAATGCAGTAACATGTCCCACATTGTTCCACACAGATGTACTCTTTGTCCCCCATGTGGCTTATTGGCACCTGGTCCCCCTAGTTTTGTGCCTGAAAGAGTGAACACTGGAGGAAAGCAGTTTGTTAGCTTTTGAACTATATTTTTGTTGTACAGTTTGTAGCCTACAAATAGTCCTCTGTATTAAAATTAAAAAACAATGAGCTAGATTGTCTATTAACTTGTCTATAGTTGTAAATTAATCTTTATCGTGATTGTCTACTCAAATTTGGTATATTTTGTACTGCCATAATATAATCTGAAATCTCAGCCTTAATCATTTTATACTGTACTGTATTATCTTTAGTATTATTCACATATGCAATAACGCTGTATTTACGCTAAATATTAGTTTAATTTGAATTTTGTGTCTACATTACATTAGGCGCTTTCACACCGAGAGTACTTTTCCCATGAATAGTTCCGATAGTTCCTGGGATTTTGCATTCACACCAAAAAGATCTGGAACTAGAACTTTTTTTTGTGAACCTTTTCACCCCTTTTTATGAAACATGGGAGCGGTGGAGATGAGGAGGTGTCGGCGTTCTGGCTATTTACTCGGAAGGCTTCTACTGAAGCCAGTCCCCAACTCCGGGGACTTCCGGCCGGGGACTTCGGGTGGCAGTATAGAGTGCCACAGTGACGCATCCTAAAACCCGGAAGTAAGTTAGCATTTTACCACTTCCGGTTCCTTCGACAAAAACCAATGCAATTTCTCCATAGGATTTTGTAAAATAGCTCAAAATAAGGTCTGTGGTTGACACAAATTGAAGAGACAGATCACGTTTTGTTCAGCCGGATAATATCCACATGTCTACCCTACTTTTATAATTTTCGAATCATAAATCTAATCGATAGATTTATGATCGATCGATTGCGGCCTGCCAGTAAACCCAAAGCAGAAGAAGAAGAAGAAGAAGAAGTGATGTCAGCGGCTCCCTCTGGGACTTATTCCGGTGTGAACGCGATTTACTAGATTGTTCCAGGAAATAAAAGTTCCGGGGAAAAGTTCCGGGAACTATTCCTGGGGAAAGTACTTGGCGCCTTATAGCCGCTTTCACACCAAGTACTTTGCCGTACTTAGTTCCCAGCACTTAGTTCCCCCATGGAACTAAAGAGCAGATCGCGTTCACACCAGAATAAATCCCTGAGGGAGGATTAGGCAAATTAAGCCGCTGACGTCACTTCTTCTTCTTCTGCTTTGGGTTTACTAGCAGACCGCAAACAACTTCACGGCGTATACTGCCACCCGAAGTCCCTGGCCGGAAGTCCCTGGAGTTGGGGACTGGCTTCAGTAGAAGCTGCTGGGACTCCCAGCAGAGTAAATCGCCAGAACGCCGACACCTCCTCATCACTCCACCGCTCCCATGTTTTTTTTTGTGTTGCCATAAGTTATTCTTTCTCCGTTGGTGCGCGGGGCTAATGCTAATAATGCTAATGCCAGCAAATACAATGGCGGCTTCACAAAACTTTTCCGAGTTTTACGGGGCATGGTTTGCAATTCCCCAGCCAATCAGAAATTGGAACTTTTTTCTCCCCAGGAAAGTACCTGCTCTCTAGCAGGGACT
Organism: Dissostichus eleginoides; assembly: GCA_031216635.1. Taxonomy (NCBI): domain Eukaryota; kingdom Metazoa; phylum Chordata; class Actinopteri; order Perciformes; family Nototheniidae; genus Dissostichus; species Dissostichus eleginoides. Next base: position 8,436,166 of record CM062268.1, on the reverse strand, counting down.
GAAAAGGGGGAAAAGTTCTCATTAACTAAGTTCTCTTTTTGGTGTGAACGCAAAATCCCAGGAACTATCCGAACTAAAAGGGGAAAGTACGGGGAAAAGTACTCCGGTGTGAAAGCGCCTAATGAGTACTGTCACAAGAACACAACATGGTGCCATCACAAGTTTCGTGTTTTATTTGAATTACATCCAATTAAAAGAAAGATGCATCTGGACTTCACGTTACAACAATACTGAGCACTTTGAGGACAACCAAAGATTTTTTTGTAACTGGAAGCTTGCTCACATTTTATTTACAATGTATTATCATTCTCTGTTGTTTTTGTTGTCGTTGGGGTAATATACATCCAGTGTTCATTCATTCTTTTATGAAATGTATATTTTAGAGAACGTTTATCTTAACTGTACTGTACATCTATGTAAAGTGTGTAATATTCCAATAAACACAAATCTAACATCATTTTGATTTCTCTGTTTATTGATGTTCTGGGACATTACATCCTGGTCAATACAATTGTGGAAGATGTACTCAGATTGGGTAAGTAAGTAAAAGTACACAGGCTAGAAAAACAAAGTGTTGCTTAAGTAAATTAACGGTCAAATTCATTACTTTATCATGAGTAACCTAGTTATTCACACATGATTGGTGATGGTGAATGGCTGAACTGTAGGGTGGTGAATATTTGTAAATGGGAAGAAGTGTGCCAAGAATAAAGATGTGTTATTATAGTTGACTTTTGATAAACAATGGATAAAAAATCATTTAATAAACATGAAAAAGGAGAAAAGAAAGCATGCATCTGAGTGGCATTGGGTCGTCATGGTGATTGAAGAATGTTCCATAGTTCCATGCTTCTAGAATACTATAACAGAGGGTGGAACACGTTCACTTAAACTACAGTACTGATACCTAGTTAAACACATTGATACACTCAGTTTGTTTCTATAATTCAGTTCATTTTCCTGATACTCATGGCTTTTTACAAGACAATGACATCCTTCCTGCAGGGGGTTAAGGAAAGGAAAAACTTTGATGAATACATTGATGTAAGTAACCAACTGTGTCAACCGCTTTCTGTTGAAAGATAGAAAGGTGGATAAATACATTCAAATCATACTACAGAAAAAAAACAATAAGCAATTCCTTTAAAACACATGTATATATTTTTGTTTACAGCCTAATGAGAGATATATTCATAAAATCGGATCCAAGGTTCAGTCCAGGATCCAGGACATTGAGAAGGCCGAAAGAGCCAATAGAGATGCACTGGTTCATCAGACCGAGAGGCTGTGGGCCTCACAGAAAGGCCATGGCGACGGGGTTCTGGAGAGAATGGGGTTCTCTATCCATAGACCTAACACCTGGACCTTTCGTCAGCGTCTAACTACTCCAACAAGGAGACCTGAATCCCCTCTGAAAGACAGGACGATCAGGCACATTTCAGAGGAGAAGAACAGGGGGCGGGCGTCCGATACAAACCAGGAGTGTTTGGAAGACGACCCCTTCTTCGAGAAAAAGCTGCGTGTGGGCGGTCAGATGGCAGTATTTGCATGTAAAGTGGCCAAAGTGGTATACAGGAGCCCAAGCCCCCTCAGCTCTGTGGACTCACACACTCCTGATGAGCTAAGAGCCATATCACAATTTGGACCTTTAAACCCTACCCCCCCTCCAAAGGCGAGACCATCTCGTCTACCGGTCCTGCAACATTTTGGTGGAGCAGGTATGTAAATAGCTTTTAGGGATGATGACTTGAAAGAAAATGTATTTTCAATAAAGAAATGGGAAATCATGACTATTTTGCTTTTAATCTGAACAGGCAAGGAGGTAGCCGATGGTTGCAAGTTCCAAACAGCTCAGGATAACTTTGTAAGAATTGAAAGGACAATTGAAAAGTTGAGGGTTGCCGACAATCCTCCACCAAAACCACCCGCAAAGCCTAAAAGGGCCCCGATGGTGGCACGTAAAGCTAACAAACTTACTCCTGCAAAAGCTTGCCCGCCAAAAGAGGCACCTCATGGCCACGTCAAGGTGGAGGCACCCAAGGTTCCCGCACCACCAAGAAAATCAGCCCCGCCAAACAGGAAAGGGCCTCGCCGTGGTACAAAACTGCACCCTCAAAAGGCCGTCGCACAGGAGCAGATTAAGCCTTTGGCCAACCCTGCAGATGGCCTGGTCAGCAGTTTCATAAATGTTCGCTCAGATGAATGGTAAGACATCAACACTGCAGTGGTGTTGAGATTGATTATAACCAGCTGACACAATATTCCTAAAGCATTTGTTTTTGTCAACTAATAGGGAGAAAAAATTGTTGGGATTAAAAGCTATTCGAGCTCTGGCGCAACACCACCAGGCAGTTCTACTGACGAAACTACCTGAAGCTTGCATAATGCTTGCAGAAGAGGTAATGTATTTCTACGTTTTTGTTTCTTCCTGTTGCATGTTCCTGAACGCAGAAGTAGGCTATTGAACTTTGTTGACTGAAGTACTCAGATGTTGTACTGTAGTTACAAGCAAAAGACCTGCAGTCATTATGCGGTTTGGCCCATTTCAGAATAATATATATTTTATTTTTTATTATAATTACTGATGCATTAAAGTGTTATCAGAGCTGGTAAAGGTGCAGCTAGTTTTAAGGACTGCAGGTTAGCTTGTGAATTTACTCCAGGTGTAACTAAAGTCTTATTTAAGTGTTGTTTGTATTTCACATTAATTATTGTGTTAAGTCTGCAAAAGCTAAAGATATATAATACATGTAGTGGAGTAAAAGTACACCATTTAATTAGGGTGAAAGTACAAAGTGGCAGAAGATTGACATACTCAAGTAAAGCGGAAGTCTCTCAAAATGTTACTTGAGTAAATGTACTTAGTTACTTTAGACCACTGATATTGACTTATGTTCTTATTGACCATGTAGGTGGGTAACCTGCGCTCGGTCGTGTCCTGCGCTGCCATTGACACAGTGGCAGATCTCCACACTCACCTGGGAAAGATCATGGACCCTGAGGTGGAGCGGACAGGGGGCGCCCTGCTGCTGAAGCTGGCCCAGACCACCAACGCCTTCATCCACCAGCAGGCCAACTTCGCCCTGGACGCACTGGTTCAGGGATCCAGCCCAGCCAGAATCATGAACGTTCTGTTTAACATGGGATCGAAGTAAGAATCATTTACCAAGAAGTATAATAGCATTTAAAGTGGATAAGATGAAACAGAAATCTGACATTCTTTTCTCTTTGTCCTCTCTCAGACACCGTTGTCCTGCAGTGAGGGCGAGCACAGCTCGGCACCTCCACCTGCTGGCAGACATCATGGGAATAGATCAGATCTTTGAGGCAGGGAAGTTCTTCGCAGAGCGTTTCCTTACTGCTGTCAGCAAGATGGCGGTAGATGCTGCACCAGATGTCAGGTGGGTTACCAAGTCTTGAATGGTTGGTTCAACTTTGTCAGAGTTGAATATCCCTCCAGACATGGGTGTGTGTTAGAGACTAAATTGCTAAATGAGGATTGTATTTTGCACAGGCATCATGGACAGATTCTGCTTCAGGGACTCGCCTACCAAAATGAGTTCTCTGCCATGTGGGTAAAGATCATCCCTATGAAGGACAGGGTTCCATTGCAGAAGATCTTGCAAAAGATGCGGCAGTAGAAGCAGATGAGACAGGAAGACACCATCCGCTCATCATCAAAGTCATGCTGGTTTCTTACATGTGTTCTGGTTTCCTCCCAAAGTCCAAGAAATATGCAGATTGGTTAATTAAAGCACTCCAAACTGCTCATTTATGTGTATTTATTCATATTGCAATGTAATGTTATCAATTTCTATGTTTATGTTTTTTGATTTTAAAAGTATTTGCTTTATTTTTCATATGGTAAATTATAATTAATTCATTCTTAATTATAATAAAAATCCCCCAAAAAATATTTGTATATTTGTTCATTTGTCATTATCCCTGCAAATGAAATGATGTTCAACGTTCTGCACATTACTATTTTCATTTCAACGGTAATCAGATTTTGTATTTGTTACTTTTACTTTAACCGCAATCCAAATGCCACTAATTTTACAACTAAATATTATTTTAACTTAAAATGATCTGATGAAGGAGTGACACTTTTTGATGAGTATGTTGGGAGAGACTTATTTGTGGCAGTGAGCAAAACAAGCTAACTTAATTGTGGCTTATCCCTAAACAAACAAAGTGTGACACTCTATCTTGTACATCCGTCGTACAGTTTATTTTCTTCTTTTAAAATATACTTTCATTGCTTATTGTCCTCGTTGATTATCACAGTCCTAAAGCAGTTATGACTCGTCATTACTATGTTATATTATGCTTTAATGTTAAAAAAGGGTTTTCCCTCTGGAGGGAACTTTATCAATTTTAACCTTTGCAGACAATTTCCATATACAAAAACCTTTCAAACATGAACATTATGAAATTGTTTAAATGATAAGACCAGTACTTTATTACAAAGTGTGTTTGATGCACCAAGGTATTAGCTTCAAAATATACTAGTATAAAAGGTCAAAGTACTCATTATGCAGGATGGCTAATATCAAAATAGTACATAGTAGTTCTGATTTGATTATTATTGATGTATCATTTTCATTTGTAATAAGCTGGTAAATGTGGAGACAATCTAATTACTCTTGGGATTAATGGCAGATTGTGAATTTATACAAGGTATTACAAAAGTATTATGTATGTGCTGATTATTATTCATTTAATTAAGGCAAAATAACTTAAGCTCTCATATAAATGTAGGCTAGTGGGTAAAAATGTAACAATTAAGTTGTAGACTAAAGTATAAAGTAGAAGGAAACGGAAATAGTCAAGTAAAGTACAAGCATGGGCGGTTTTAGGGTGGGCCAACAGGGGCAAGTGCCCCTGTGACACGGAGCTTGGACCCCCTGTGGCCCCCCTCCAAAAGAATAAATCTATGATGATGCAATTCATGTAAAAATACTAAGTTACTGTGCTGTAACCTGGGCCAAAGTTAACAGGGATTTTGTTTTTCAGTAATGTCATTTAATAAGTTGCAACTAAGTTACTAAAACAAATGTTGTGACCAAAAGCAAATATTAAGAAATAAGATAAATCAGAATTTGGCTGCATAAATAATGTTTTTATTACCCCAAACTTCTTTTAATGTTCTGTATCCTGGGACTTTTTTTTCTTGGAGAAGAAGACTTAATGCACACTTCCCTGTACAGTGGCTAATTCCCTAATGCGACTCGGGCATGGATGTATTATAAGAACAAGGGCCAAAAAGCTCCAGGGAGGTAATTAAGATGAAAACTGAAGCTAAATAAATAGCAAAAAGGAATGTCTTTAACGAGTGGCAACACAATTGGGACACAGGAAACACAGGACCAACCCTTTATTCATTGCTGTCAAAAATCTGTCAGGACAGTGAAAATGAGCATCAAGGAGGATAATGTGTTAACAAGGCTTAGATTAGGACACACTAGACTGAAAGGAAAAAAAAAAATGGAAAATCTCCACCAGGATTATGTGAACACTGCCAGGTTGAGGAAACAGTATGTCACTCTGTATTGTGGCAAATACAGACAAGAAAGAGAAACTCTAAAGACAGAAATCAGGAAGCTTGGAGTGGAACAACCAAATCTCAAATAAATATTATACATTTGGTCTATTTTATTATATTAAAGACAAACAGATCAACAAAGATTATTTTAATAGTATTTTATTTATTTATTTTTTGGGGGGTAGATCATTCTGGTCCACACTCCAATACAGCAGGTGGCGGTAATGCGCCTTTAATGCTGGTTGCCACCCGCCATAAAACCGTAAGAAGAAGCAGTAGTTATTCAAGATGCTGGGCGCCTGCTGACACCGACAGCCTTCACTACAGACAGTATGTATCACAGCTAACGTCAGTATATAAACGTGACCTTACAGTTTGTTGGTGGTGCTCCTTTAGCCACTGTGCTAACACTACGGCTCTCTGTCTGCTGGGTTGTCTGCTAGCTTTCTATCTGCGCAATGTGTACATGCAGCAGCTCTGTGTAGCTAGCCAATGCAATGATAGCTAGCTAACAGTTCAGGTCATTTCAGGATACAGAGAAGACAATTATTAAATTAAACATGTTCTTTATAATGGATTACATTGTCTGTGTGCCTGACAAATGTAACTTTCTCAAGTTAAGTACAAAAAAAAGCTATTGTTGCTGTGTATGGGAAAGTTATAATAATTATAATAATAAAAGCAATAAAACAAATAATGGTTTTAATAATAATACAAGTTATATAAACAGAATGATGCAATTCATTAGATGTATTAAAAAAGAATAGTAATAATTGTAGTATTCATAATAATTATAATAATAAAAGTTATACAAAATAATAGTATTAATAATTATAGTAATAATAAATATATTAATGATAATATAAATATAATAATGATAATAATACACTTTATTTATACAGTACCTTTCAAACTAAGTTCCAAAGTGCTTTTTCCTAAATATAGAACTTAGGACCAAATCAATTAAAAACAGCAAATACACATGGAATAAAACTAATAGCAAAACGTAAATACAATTAACTAATCCCATTCAAAAAAAGTGATTTTTAAAAGTGTTTTGCATCGTCACTTAAAGGTGGGGTAGGTCATTTTGGAGAAACCAGCTCGAGTGCGCTAGAATTTGAAAATACACAACCGGAAAAAATCTGCCACTTCCTTACAGAGCCCCTCCTCCAACACACACGAACGCGCACATGACCAATGAGGGCACGAGATAAGTTTGTGCACAGATGGAAGGCTGACAGGCAGGTAGGCCATCCAGTTATTTTAGGGGCCGGCTAAAATGATTGGTCGTGCTTTTTACAGCGCCACGGCTTCCACAGATTACATTTTTTAATGTATTTATTGTCAAAGCAGTTAATATATTCATTGCTATCGGGATGTTAAGAGCATTCCATGGAATATAACAAAAAGTGTTTCTGAAATAAATTACATACCCCACCTTTAACTGAACTCCCACTAAATGAATAAACTAAAATATCACAAAACGATATTTTATAATTCTATGAAATTGCTATACAGTCCACTTTTGGTCAACAACTTTGATTGCAGATAAGAAAATATAATCCAAAATTAAAGAAAGTAATAATGTATATAATATTTCATTGCAAACTTTCAGGAAATTCATGATGCATGTTTACATCCTGAAATAAAAATGTATGTCATGATTTTTATTTTGTTCTGTTCCAAATGCAACGGACATAAAGGGAAGCATATTAAATACAGAGTTGGTCAAATCAGTTTCAATATGCAGAAAGTCTATACCTAGGATAAAAAAAATCCCACCATTTGTATCCACAGTAACTTAACCAAAGGAGGGACAATGCTACCTTTAGTTGGAGCGGAGCTGAAACCGGTGCAGCTGTACCGACACCTCCTCCGGTGCTGCAGGCAGTTACCCACAGAAGCCATGCAGAAGCATTACCGGCACGCCATCAGACAGGTGAGGACGCCATGTGCGGACGCCATGTGCGGTGTGCGGCTACTGCTTTCAAGATAAATGCTTTTGAAATGTTCTTGTACATTATAGTCAAGTTGCCAGCTGAGAGTCCTGTAATGAACCCGGAAATGTCGAGTACACCAAAGTTTAATGTTTGGCAAATTGAGGATGCCGAGTCCATTTCTTACATTTTCAATATTAAGAATTGCGGTTTTAACAGAAAATGCCAATATTTTAACTCTGTGGGCTGATTTTTATAACATTCTTTGGTCGATTTGGAAGATTTAGTGGACTCTGGTTCATTTGAATTGGACAGATTGCCTATTTATTTGAAGATGATAATTATTAGAGATAATAATTGTCATTTTTTTCTCTAATTCCAATGGTTGCGACACGACTAATAGTAGTCAAAATCAGCCCACCGAGAGTAGAAATATGGCCACTTTCTGGTTATAACTGCCATTTTTTTAAACCAGATAATGTCAGAAATTGATTCAGCATCCTCCATAACCCCCAAAACCACTCATTTTATAACTATTGTCCACATTGGATATAATGCCATTCATTTAAAGTGTCTGAGAGAGCTCTCAAAGCCAGCTACTCAATAGCTTGACTCGTTGCTGAATTGAGAGACTTGTCATTAAATGTCATTATATACGCCTTATTACGCTACAATGTGTCATTTTGTAACTTTTTATGTTGTTGGTGGGCCGTGGTTTATAAACATTCAAACTAGTGACTGAGCTGCCAATATAGATGCACATATAAACTTTAAAAAAATGTGTACTGCCCATAAACATGGTAAAAAGGTTTGCTACATCTGACACTGTCCAATGTGTTTATTGTCAGTCCTAAAGTCTAACAGTCTTTGACCGAAACACTCATCCAAAATCCTGAGTTGCTGCTTTCTTAGCCAAAAGTAAAATAATGATGAACAGATATTAAGATAGCTATTAGTGATTGCCGTTAATTTTTTCTTGTCAGTATAAGCTACCAAACATTGTGCTGTGATCCGGAAACGCATCACTATAGCAAGGTCCACACAACGGCTGCAAACGCACAACAACAGTGTAGTTCAACCAGGAAATCTGTTGTGATGTTGTTCACAACTTGAATGCTAAAGAAAAGTTTGTGTTGTATTTTATTGCTCAGGGCGTTTAATCGCCACTGTTCGAGTTCATATAAATGATCCCAGTGAGTTTCACATTTTCCAATTATTCTGACGCCACACGAATGCACACTTTGCGAGCTACGTTAACAAATGTAGAAAATAAATTCATGTATTCATCCTGTGATTCAGATTCCCTCCAAAATTGTACCAGTAGTTGACAGACAAATGTGCCAAAAGTCATTAGGGCTGCCACAAAGAATAATATTTATTGTCAATTAATTTGGCGACTGTTTTCTTGATTAATTGATAATTAAAAAAAACTATTCTGATCTTATTTCCTGTAAACAATCAAAGTAAAACATATTTCTGAACCTTGCTGTAAACACTACATGAGGAAGAAGACCTGTCCTCCATAATATACCATTCTCTCATTATATTGAATTCTTCTAGTTATTGACACATCATTAAACCTGTGAAGTGTGGTTTTCCTAGCCTGGAAAGATGAAGCCCTTTCTGCTTAATGCTTCCTCATTGTGAGCATCAAAGCACTTCATCATCCTGGTTTTTGGTTTCCAGGGTTACACCAGTCACGCAGATGAAGACGACCAGGAGAGGGTACAAATGATCGTCCAAAGAGCTGTCGTAGATGCCGAATGGATTCTTACAAAAGTAAGAATAAAGGCCTTTTGAATTTCAAAATAAAGTACAAATACTGTAGACACTGTCATTTTTAATTCTCGTTTTCATTTGCAGTATTCCAAGAACAAATGAGGCTCAAAAACCATGAATATGTCCCGGGGGGTTTCACGTCGTAGAGATGGAGAATTTTTCTGAGTCTTGAGTTGATATTGTGTCAACAGCCATGATAAGGCAACATCGGATGAGGAAGACTTGCTGTACTGTATGGAATGATATAAATATTCTTCATCAATAAAGGTGTAAATACTATTTATGGAGTGAAATTACTATATCATGTATTTATTTTTCAATAAAATACATTCTAAACTATAGCTCAGTTGTCTTATTTATGGAGTGGAAATTTGACATGAACTGACACTTAATGAGCAGAACTATATAGTGCAATATGGGTAAATACAAAGGAATTCATTGAGCTGAAATAATAAAATGTAATGAAGCTTAGCGTAAATTCAATCCGGAAGACCATCTTTATATCCTGTCATTCACATCGTTCCATCTTACTACGCTCACCCCTCCCAGAGCCATTTAAGGAGTCAACGGAAGTTCAAAATGCTTGATCTTCACGTAGACTCGGTTCCAGGAAGTTCTTGGCGGTTCTTTTTGAAAATAAAATCCGCTGATATTTGAGGATTATTGTGAACAGCTAGCTTACCTGCCTTGTTAACATATTTAAGGCTAATTCTACCTCGGTTAAAGAACGTGTTTATTGCTTTAAATTCTTCTTTTTTTTTTAAGTAGTATGTTCTTAAACAGATCCAAGTCTCAAAAATAGCTCTCTTCCTTATTGTGTAATATTTAACTTCCTCCATCCCGCAAAACAAATGAATCTTTTTCTCTAATTCCACAACGTTGGATGAAACGACATTAACCCTCTGGATTCTACAGGTATTTTCTTGGTTTTTAGAAGTCTCCTTAAATCACCTTTTAAATGTACTCGTTATAAATGGCACCCCATGTGTTACATATCAATAAATGTAAGTCACTCACCTTAGAGCGCTGTGTGATGAGATAATTAGCTCTAAAGCTGACATTGACACTCAATTTTTGGAAATCTTCAAAACTCTTGTGAAAACAGATTTCCTCGAGTCATCCAAATGTTTTGGTGTTTTAGATTTGGTTTATCAAAGTCTTAGGTTCAAAAAAAGTAGTGTAATATATGAAGACCAATCAATGTGTAATTCATGTCTAAAATAAAACTTTGTAAATTCGAATAAAAATATTTATCAATCTACTTTCACCAAAGCAGGGCCTGAGATACATTAGGACTGATTAATGCCTTCATATTACACACCAAGGTTCATGTGATGTGTACAAATACAAATTGAGCATTATAACTTTTTTGAACCAACAATTTATTCTAAATGTAAAACACAGCAAAAACACTTGATACAATACATCCAAACTTTATTCTCAACCATTTCTAAAAACACTCAGATTCAGTCCTCATGCCATGCCTCAAAGCAGTTGCGGTCCAGTAAGAGACAAAGGGCCACATCACACTGCTTGCACTTCCAAGGCGTGTCCTTTCTCATGCCTTGGATGTGGCAGTGTTCGCATCTCCTGCGTCCTGTGGTGGCCTTTCGGCTGATGCCTGATGCTTTGACATCAGCAATAGACACAGGAAGATGAGATGCAGGTCCCCGGGCAGGCGGTGTATGGAGAGGCTTGCCACAGAGCTCAGCACTCAGCTCCCCCATGAATGCTCTGCGTGTCATGGGCCTTTTCTTTTGTGACAGACAGATTTCCTTGTACAAAATGTAGCTGTTTGTAGTGGCAATGTCCAGGAAATGATAAAATATGCTCCTGTACCAGCGCATGGTTTTGTGCTTTGCAGAGTAGTGGTGTATAAGCTGATCTGACAGATGAACTCCACCCATGTGTTCGTTGTACTCGGCAACAGGTGTGGGACAGGGGGTCTCTACTTGGGTGCAGGGGCCATCCCTCTGCTTCTGCTTTCTCTGCACAGTGTTGCCAGAGTATGCTTCATGGATGGTGGAGCAGACGGATACTTCCCTGTTGTCCATCCATTTGACAAATACCAGGGGGCCCTCCCTGATCCATCTTAGGGAGCCTCTTTTGGATTTTGCTGTTAGAGCGTTAGTCTGTGTCCTTGGGCAGTCCTTGCAGTTCTCTCTATAGGTCCCACAGGCAGCAAACTTTAGGGCATGGAGAGCCTTGAACAGCTTCGGGCTGGTGTAAAAATTGTCCATGTAAATATGGTAACCTGTTCCAAGGTAACCTGCATGCACCAGAGACATTACCACATCATACGACAGGCCATGCCCGGAGCAGATGTCGCTTTTGCCGGTGTAAACGGAAAAGTCTACTGTGTAGCCATTCTTCGAGTCGGTTAAGGCGAACAGCTTGAATCCCCACTTGGTAGGTTTGGCCTTCATGTACAGGGTAATTACAGTCTTGGCCTTGGAGTCAAGCTTCCTCTCATCCACAGCCAGGTATTTATGGGGATGGTAATAGGACATACACGCAGTCTTGATGCTGTCCATGAGGGGTTTCAATCGGAACAGTCTGTCATGATCAGGTGTGCCCTTTTTGCTGTCGTTCTGGACATCCTCACCAGGGTCGCTGAGATGCAGGTTCCAGGATATCGTCCTGTATCTGTCACGTGACATGACCTGTGCTGGCAGAGGCACTGACAAAAAGTGATCCTGCCTCCAGTAATCCAATACCGTGTCCAGTTTCAGCAGGGCCATGTATAGAAGCAGCCCCATGTATTTATAAAAATCATCTACAGTCAAATCAATCCATTTGTATTTTTTCCCCTTTCCCATCTGCTTTGCAGCTTGTTTGTTTGTGTTGATACAAATTGTCTGTACTGTTTGTGCACTGAAAAAAAGTTTGAACAGGTCAAAGGGTTTGTATTTCCATCTGGAGCTGAGCTGTGGCCCGGGTGTGCGAGCAGGTTTGAAACTGGGGACAGGGGGAGCAGTGTCGGGGTCTTTGTCTGTCTTCCAAGACAGTGGAGCTGGCTGCTGTGTAGGTGGGGATGACGGTACATGGGCTGCTATTGGCTGTGTGGGAAGTACGTGTTCTCTACGAGTCCTCTTTGCTGGACATGGATCCACAGTAGATCTTGACATGGTGGCAGGCACCGATGGAGGTTCTGGCTGCTGTGAATCCTCTCTGTAAAACAAATTAAAATGTAGGACAATAATTACTACTAGTTAATTGATCTCTCTCTCTCTTTCTCATCTCTACAGAACAGTATGGTAAAAACAATCACAGGCACACATAAATATATCTATGACAAAGTTTCATCTGTACAGAACAGTATGATACAAAATATAGATGGCAAAAACATGTCTATAGGCACTGTAAATGTCTCCGTTGTAGGACGAATAAAGGATTATCTCTTAGTCATCTACACATGTAACCTCATTTTTACACACCAAAATAACTTTTACACAGAGTACAAGTTGACTAATGGAGAGTTTTTTGGTCGCAAGAAAAAGTTCATTTTTGCGGTATACCCCACAAATGGCAAGTGCACTATTACTATTATATTTACACTTACCCATCTTCAAATGAATCCTTGTTGTCCCAGTATTCTTCTTCTTCCGAAGAGTCAAAGCCTTCAGGTTCTGATTCGCCATCATCTTCACTACTGCTAGCCAAAATTATCTCTAGCTCAGCGGCAACGGTGGTTTTAGCCATGTTTCTGTCTCCTCTCTCTCTTCCACACACAGACAACCTGATGGGAGACACGTGTGTTAAATGTTTTTCTTGGTGGGTAGGTCCTTAGTGATTTCATGAGTGTCCATTGGTCATTTCAGACCGACATGGCTGCCGGTCGAGATTTCCTTGACGGACACACGAATCCACCAATCCCACAGTGTAACACAAAGTCAAGATGCTATTGGCTGCTGTGAGTTGGGTAAAGACTCACAAGAGGTACGGCGGGAAAGCTACAGTTCCAGCGATTCCTGGGTTATCGGAATCATACTCCCTATAATCGAAAATATACGATTAAATACGTAAAATAGACGACTCCAGAGGGAATTTACAATGAATAAGCTGTTAATGTTTCACGTGTGTTGCTAACTGTATCCGGTATCCTAGCCTAATCTGTTAGCGTCCCCTAAATCTACTAATTTAGTGGGGGATAATCCACTAACATGCTTTAACGCACATGTTCATTGGATTCAGATGTGCTGATATTATCCAACCTAAATCTTTAAACGTCTTACCTTTAAAAGTTCATTACAAACGGTCTATTATGCTGCAACTCTACTGCGCTGCTAGTATTTGCTGCTAACTTCCGGTAACTATTGAGAGGCTCCATGACCGGAACGGAGATGACGCAACTCTGACCCCATCCAATCAGCAATGGGGGCGTTCACTCCCCAGCTAAACCTATCCCTTCGTCTCTATTCCTATAAGCCAATCATAGCGCATCTTCAAACAGGCGAAGTCCCTCCCCTTCCGGGACCTCCATGGGACCTTATTTCGGAAAAAGTATGTTTTATTGAAGTCAATGGAGAGACAAAACGTATCTCTCGATCCCATTTGAATTGTGCCACGAATTACACATATGATGTTTGTCAATCTTAAAAAATAATTTTCATGTAAAAAAAGTCTCAGTTTTTCGTAAAACTGTTGAAATATAAGACTATGAAAAATACGCAACTAGAAAGACTACAAATCCCAGAATCCCGGTCCCACATGCTGGCTCTAACGGTACCGACTAACTCCCCTTTTGTGTATTTGCAGCTCTCAACATGCCCAGACTTGTAGTGATTTTCTCCTCGTTTAATACTTTTCGCCTCATTCTGAAAGAAAGAAGTGAAATGTGCTAACGTGACGGCCGTCTTGGTGTGTGGTGCGAGACAGGATATGTAGTTAATTGAGCGGTTTCACACAAAAAAGTGTTACTCACCGTTTTACGACACATTTTAATTTTTTTGACTTGCAAAATTATCTTTTAAATTGACAAATAACATATGTGTAATTCGTGGCACAATTCAAACGGGATCGAAAGATAATCTTTCTCTCGCCATTGACTTCAATACATACTTTTATGGAAATAAAACACTAATAGAAATATAATGTCGTTGATAATTCACTATAACTAAGTTCTAAATGTGTCCTCTGTTAAGATTTTGAATTAAGACCAGAATTGAATAAATTAATACATTATTTCTGATAAAGTGTGTGAAATTATATCTGTAGCAATATTTTAAACTACTTGTATCTTATCAGTTAATTAGTTACAAAATTACATTTAACTCTGGTTCTGGCAGAAACAGTTTCTGAAATGTGTTGGGACACTTGGATGTATCCCTTTTAGTATGGCAATTAGCCTATTATCATTAGCCAGACAGCATTGTGTGACTTGTTGAACTGGTTTACCTGCATGTGTGGGTGTAGGTATTCCTTTTATTATGATAATAGGCAGGATTGTGTGACTTGTTGAACTGATTTACCTGCATGTATGGGTGTAGGTATTGCTTTTATTATGATAATAGGCTAAGCCAGGTAGTATTGTGTGACTCAAGTGTACAATGTAAATAGGATTCAGATACTTGTTGCATCGGGACACCTGGAAGGGGGTGGTGCATGCATTCCTTTTAGTATGATAATAGGCTAAGCCAGACAGAATGAACACTTGTCCCACCACCCTATCTATTCCTTCAGGTAATCTATTACAATATAATAAGCATATGTATTATTGATACATATTTATTAATTACTTTTTCCATTTCAGAATGCCACCAGCAAAGAGAGGTCCTCGATTCAGTGTGCAGGATGTGATGCCATCCAAAACGGAGAAAGTGGGTGAGAACTGGACTCTCTGGAATGATCTGTGACTTTGATGTGTACCAAGGCAGTGTCAATGGGATACGAGTCAAGTCTGAACTTGGATTGTCAGGTGATGTTGTGATGAAGCTTGCCTCCACGCTTCCAGAAGGTCAGAACTACAAGATCTACACAGACAACTACTTCACCTGTGTCCCATTGGTAGTGAAGCTCCTTGATCATGGGATTCATTATGTGGGAACAGCCAGGCAGGTGCGCTTACCCAACTGTAACCTTGAAGAGGAGAAGAGCTTGAAGAAAAAAGGGAGAGGAAGCTTTGACATCCGAGTGGAGGCCAACCACAACATCTGTGCTGTCAAATGGTATGACAGCAGAGTGGTCACACTTGTGTCATCCTTTGCTGGACCAGACCCATGAAGTCCCGACGCTACGTGTACATCTTCTGGCACACCATCATCCTTGCTGTGATCAACGCCTGGCTCCTCTACAAGCGGGAGTGCAAAGCTCTAAAGATGCCAAGTCAGGAGATCCTGACCAGGAGACAGTTTCAGGCAGATCTAGCATCCTCTCTCATCCTGGTAAGAATACATTTCTGCTTTTTGCCGTTTGTAATATTTTTTTATATTTCACTGTAATGTTTTTGACTTGTATCCTAATGTATAGACATGTATTGATTGATTCTGTTCTAATCAGGTGAACACAACTCCTCTGAAAACACCCAAGAGAGGACGACCATCTTCAGGCAACGGGAGCCCAGCACCGACGGTGACATCTTGGAGCCCGTTGAATGCTCAGAAGAGACCATCCTCAGGTGATGGGAGTCCACCAAACGGGGCCCCATCCAAGAGATCACAACCTCCACTGGATGTACGCAAGGACCTAATGGCACATTTTCCAGTGAAGACCAAGAGAGGACGCTGCAGACACTGCAGTAAAGGGTACACAAACACACCAAGTGTGACGTCCGTCTCTGCTTTTCTGACGATAGGAACTGTTTTTGGGACTACCATTGTATTCATATTTAATAAATGACCATTCATAAAAAATATGACTGATGTGTGATTATTATTCATGCTATACTGATATAGAGCTAAGTAAGCAATCAATCCTGCAAATCAACCCTTAGTTGTTCAATATATTTATTCAGACAATGTGAGTAGAAATACAGGAATTCTGCTCCCACCTAAGCCCAACGTTGCAATATTACAACATTTCCCTAAAAACTTACCAAAACGTAAAAAATGTGAAAACTTTAATTTCTGCTCCATAGGCTCCCTACAACATCTGAAAGGTCAAAAAAAAATTCTAATGTTTTTCTATATTTGGGCTTTACAGGGTTAAGATGCAGTGAAGAAACAAGAATAAATAAAAACTGGCAGATTAAAATAATTACTGAGCAATACAACCACGCTGGAGGGAGTAGCAGTCAGTACATTGAGAGTAACTGTTGCAGCAGATTTTCTTGTAATGTCGTCTCAAACAGAACCATTTTACACAGAACGTGAGATGATAAACTATCTGATAAAGATGGTGGGATGCGAACAATAAACTCAAAAAAAGATGGTACTCTAACTTAATATTTGTTCTACTTTAAACCTGCTTTTTTAGTTGTTCTCAATTCTGAAAACTTTTACCTAAGTCTCATTAAAGAGAATCCAACAGTGCAAAAAAAAGGATATCAACTCATTTTATTGAAACAAAATAAATAGCAAGACCCTAAGATGTACGTGTTGATAGCACAAATGATGACACCTTTTGTTGTCTAATATAATACAGTATTTATTCAAGTATAACCCTTCGTCATCTAATTGAATACATGAAAGACACACATAGAAATGAAGAATTAGAAAAAGAGGACGATGTATTTCTCATGTGCTGTGCCCATGACTGGCTGTACCAGAAGAAAAAAAAATCACAAAACACAATATGAAATTAAACATATGTACAGATGCATGCACATGCCATATTTAAATTGATACAAAAATTAGTTCATCTAGATATATAGAATAATTCTTCAGTATAAATTACTTTTCTTTGTATAAATAGCTCCGTGTTCTTTCATGTTGGTTTGAGATGTCGAGACATTTGGTGTGAACACTTACCGCTCCAATAAATATTCAAGCTTACATCATCACACCTGCTTCACACACATGCATGTCAGGGAGGAGGAGATGTTTCAGAGTGGTGTTGAAGCTTTGGGATTGCTTCAGAAAAACAGTTGCAGCAGAGTTATTCTCTGAAGTGGGCACCATCACCCAGAGATAACCGGACAGGCACTGTGGAAATGTGGAGTCACATGGTCACTTCTGCAGGATGAACTGGTCGATGAACTCGTTCTGCTCCGACTCCACTTTGGACAGGGCTTCGTACTCGATACGATACCTGAAACACAACAGAAAACTCTCTGTAACCAAATAACGGAGTAATGAAAAAAAAATCTGTTTATCTCTTTGCGTGTTTAATGTTAAAAAACCCTGATGCAGTAAAACTCTTCTAATGAGTTTTTTTTCCAATGGTAGTTTTATGAAGTTCAAAAAGTCACAAGATGTCTTAACAGATGTTCAATATGAATGTATTGCTGATGCCTATAATGTACTCAGCAGGGTATTCATATATTAACAACCCTTTTTTATTAGTAAATGGAAATAAAAAACTAACGTTTGGCTTTAAACAAACTAAGTAACCATCGCCTGACTTCACATCCCCACCGCTAAGCTAAAGGCGGCTAATGTTTGGCGTGATGACGGTTAGGGAAACTCGATTTTCTTCGTATTTTCTCCTTTATTTTTGTAATGTTTTGATCATCGTGACTTTAACCGGCGACCCTTCAGTTCCCAAGCAAAACCTTTTTTTACACTCTGAGCTACTGCCGCCCCTAGTAGTCTTAATTTAGCATCTTGTTAGCAACTGCTGTTTTTAAGACAAATAGAAGCTTCAAAAGTTAATGAGTGGGATGTTTACAGACTATTATTTATTTCATCAAACAAAACTTGAAACTGTCGTAAGCTTGTATTAACCACAGCCTTATTTCAGGCATCTAACAAGAAACAATAACAAATAATAAGAATTGACCGAAACACTTGCTATGCTTCCATTTTTGGGTTTAAGGACTTATTCCTGCACCACTCTATGTTGTATGTAGTGGGAAACCATTACCTATCCTGCACACACACACGCACACACACGTTACCTCTCGAGTTGCATCTTCTTCTCGGCTATGAGAGCCTGCAGCTGCTGCTGTTGAGCTTCTCTTTGCTTTGCCACTGACTTCAGCAGGTTTCTGGCTCCAATAGCCTAGAGGAAAAATAGATGGGCTGATCATTAATAATCTCAAAATCAATCAGAAGCACATACTGTACATAATACCTGAGATAACTGAGGTGTGTTTCAGGAGAGTATAACATCCTCCTGGAATTTCAAAATGAGCTAATGCTAATCTTACCTTCATCTTTTCTGTCTCCGCTTCTTTTGCCAATTCATCCACCAGCTCAATAAGACCTCCTACTATCTTCTGAAACTGGCCGATTTCTGCAAAGGAGGACCCATATTTACACATCCTGTAGGACCTGTGTATGTTGGAAGGGAAAGGCACACACAGCATAATCAACCTTTCAAAAAATATTCAGTGCTTACTGTCCACAAACTCTTTACACTCTTCCTTGAGCTCAGAGGTTTTCTGGCTGACATCAGGCTCCAGTACCCGCAGCTTGTTGAGTTCGTCAAAATAAAAGCCTGCCTCGGCTAACGGGTCTTTAGCCATGGCCACAGGGCCTGTCACAAAGGAGACATGAAGAATGAGGTTAGAAGAACGTGACAACTGAGACAGTTTAAATATGAATTGTAGGCCAGCAGGTGAAACGCCCTATTTTCTCTCTTTTGCCCTTTGAATGTTTGAAATGACATGCTATATTGTTTTTTTCCTTAGAAAATAACTTTCTAAACAGATACAAAAACGATTTATTGCAGAAACAAAATGAATTACACATATAAAACAGTTTTGCCGTAAAAGAAGAATGAATACATTATTCAAACTCCAACTTCACAGTGTTGTATGACAGGGGATATTACTTGGGGAAAAAAAAAGAAAAAGATGTGACCCTCTATAAGTGTTAAACCTCAACAGTGCAACTTGGCTCTAAATATTGGCTTTGTCACTTATGTATTGGGCCCCATGCAGTCTTAACAGTCTTTAGAATGAAGATGTTTTAAATTGTAGATTGTCAGCTGTTCCCTGATCCAGATCAAAATGATCTAGGCAGGACTTTTCTGCTGTTTTAATCTGCACACATGTGAATGAAAAGCTTCCAGCTTCCTCTATTGTTACTGAACTGTTGCTTAGCGTCTTGTTATCCATGTACCCTTCATACTAAATAATATCAATTTAAAGAGGACTTTCTACAACCTAAAAGCGTGAAAGGCCATTTCAGAATAAAGAGTAATCCTCTCAACCATCGGAATAACACTATCAAGCTTTTGTTGGAGGGGATTCCAGACTTTTGAAGGCAGGTACGGTAAGAAATGTCTGTTAGATAACGTTACCTTTACAATGAAACCAAATGAGATTGATAACAAAGTGCTGACAAGAGGTTTGCTATCCAGCAATAACAACGTGGCAATATCTTTTTTGCTGTCTGTTTCTCTAAATGCTCATCTATGAATAGGTATCTCATACAATCTTATTTAAAATACCTAGATTTTACCTTTAAACTAATACATCTGTTTTTGTGGTATTGATGTGTGTGTATGGGTGTTTTTATACGTGTAGATCTTAATTATACAGTGTGTGCATTGGGGAGGATGTGCTATACTTCTCACAGTAAGACAAAGCTTATTTGTGATAAAGTTTGAATTTTAAAATCTAGATAAGGCATTATACCAACATGCCTACTTTCTGGAAATAATAGAAATATGTTATTTTCTGTAAATGTATTGTAGAAGTGTAATAAAACAATAAACATTTTATATTGAATGAAATGGTAAACTTGTTAATCATATATGGTACATCCTTCCTACATAAATGAAAAATAACAAAAGTGACCACCAATTCTTTATAAAGAATACTTTAAGACTATTCAATAGCCTACTAAAACAAGTGATGAACCTGTCAAATTGTATGATACAATCATTTAAGAATAATGTATATTTATTTCTAATGTGTTGATATTTATGAAGTTTATTTGTGCCTATTTTATTTTTGTATTATCATTATTTGATGTATTTGATTATTTAGTATATTGAGTGGTTGAGTACACGGCTGAAATGCTTTTTTCTTATATTACGATTTGAATAACAAAACAAAAAACACCATATGGCAAGGCAGCTCTATTTATACACTTATTGGCAGTGTATGTTTGCATGTAACCATATTCACAGAAGCGTTACGCTAAGTATTAGAGTTAAGTTGATACTGAGTTATAGTTTAACGTTAGATAACTTTGAATGTATCGCAAGTTATCTGGTTGGTATTGAACGTTAACCTCTGTTAGCTAACCGTGAATCATGTGTTTAGTTTGACTTACATATTTAACGTTAACTTCACACAATTAAAAAGAGTCTGATAGAGTGGACAATGTGTAAAATAGCTAGAACGGTTAATATAATGTTATGTGTTTCTTCCCAGTGGCAATGCCTGCCTATGCCTTTAACGTTATCTACCCTAATGTAAGTTAAATCATCTCAGCTAGTTAGCTACATTTCGCTAGCCTGTTCACAAAAGCTAATTGGATAAGGGCTGAAAACCCCACACGCTAACCCCATTGAGTTCCCTAGAAAGCTGATGTTATATTATACCGCATGTATCTTATTGGGGACAGAAAACTCTTTGTTTTACCTTATTAAACCGTTATCACCGTGACCGTAGATGGCTCTGTGTTGTGCGATGTGGCATAGCAGTTCACCATTAGCTCCTCCTCGTCCTCTTCCCGCTGCCAAGGAAACCAAATGCTGCTGCTGCCAGGGTGTGTGTGTGTGTGTGTGTGTGTGTGTGTGTGTGTGTGTGTGTGTATGCGTGTCATTAGTGGTTAGCTTAACATTGTTGAATTATTGGCAGTGATAAGACAGTCACTATGTCTGGTGAACATTGTTCATTTACAATAAAAATATGTGATATTTTTTAACGCCAAAATGACAAAGAGCTTTTACTTTGAAAGTAAGACGGAAATTAGATCTTACCGTAATGTAGGTAATATAAAACTGATTTAGTCTAATATTTAAACTGCAGAGATACTGTAGAATGGACCGAAATTACTAAATGTATAATAGATAGCCTTTTTGCCTGGCATTTTATTTCATGCATGCATTAATTATCAGAAGCATGTAAGCCTCTTTGTTGACAGAGACATCTATTGCCCTTTTTACTTCATATGATTTACAGTGTTAATTAAGTGCCACTATTACTAATGTTGTACAATTTGAAGTATTTGTAGGAACTGGCAGCAAACAGCTTGCAACACAGGTTTCTGACTGTAGAGGGCAGCGTTAGGCTTAGCGACGTAAAGCCTGCCGTAAAGTCATTCGAAGAAGAAGAAAGGGGAGCAGAGTGTTTAACTTTAGTTACATACCTTTTTACAACTAACATCTTGATACTGTTGTGGATTTCCATCAAAAGGGGATAACGGTCAGGTTGATAAGCCATACGTTGTGCGGTTATCAGGACACGTAAAGACAGTAGAGAGAGATCGGTAAGTAAAGTTCGTAAACTCTTAACGTGTTGTTCACTGCTGGATGTAGCTGGGGACGATAACGTCACGCACTCTATTGAAAATCTGGCATTAAATGTGACATATTAAGAAAAATATAAACATGACGAGAATGTATGGCATTTGCTGAATATTGCTTTACTTGTTGAGGGATTCGGTGTGTGTACTTCAAAAACGAACCCGGATTTTTTACTTTTTCGATTGGCTAGTTTGTCTAGCTGTCCTGCCTTCGTATTGAAGTGTACCCACCCTATTCAACCTTAGCTAACATTAGCAAAACACACCCACGTAGGAAGTAACTAACATGGTTTGTTGTGTTGCAGTGACATATTAAGTGGTATGAATCGACTAGACGAATTGACCAGAAGTACTTTTTTTAAGTACGTAACGTTGACATAAACAGCGTTACACGATGTTAGGCCCTTTGAAGTTAAACAATACAACAACTAAATTAATTTGAAAGGAAGTTCAGTCTTTAACATGTCTGAATACGACCAAACAGACAGACAGCCGAGCTAACAGTGACTTTCGTCTTGCTGTTAATCGTTGTATTACTACACTAAAGAGATTTTAGCATTAGTCCTCACCGGCTAATGGGTTTAAGCCGGCGTCGGGGTGCGCACTGTATGCAGCTTATGTTGCCTCTCTTTATTTATAAGTATAGTTTCTAGTTGAATTGTAACGAATGGTAATGATTAAACTATATATTAATAACAATAATAATTATGGCTGTTTACTAATGGTTTGCAACTAAACTAGCAATACATTTGACAAGTTACACGAAGGTCACTATTTTTAAAGGTAGGTTTACGTTAGCTTTTGCTCACCTAGCCGTGACAGCTCTCATTCTGTGGATACTTTTACGATATTTGGCGTTAATTTGGAGTTTACCACAAGCTAGTAGGCTGTATAACTTTAAACAGCTAACAAAGTTAATAATAAAACATAATGTACATTTTCTAGTTCTGCTAAACTCCAAATAATAAAACCATTAAAGTTTTTCTGTGGGACAAAACGCTTTTACACTCAACAGTATTCTGTTTAACTGACCTAGCTTTACTTTGAGTGGGACCAAAACCAAGCTGTTTATTATAAATCCGTGTATCTACCGTCCATTTGTTTTTCTTTATTAAACAAGTAAACGGAAGAGCGTCTGAGTATGGAATGCCATTCAAGCCAAAATTAAATAAATACATAAATAATTAAATAAATACATACAGCAATAAATATGCCTATGAAATAAATTCTGAAATAAATAAATGAGGCAATAAATATGTATACATACGGTGGCCCTGAAGTGCAAGACACTACAGCATTTCACAAAATCCCACAGCATTTCAGAAAACACTACAGCATTTCAGAAAACACTACAGCATTTCACAAAACACAACAGCATTTCACAAAACACAACAGCATTTCACAAAACGCCGAAGCATTTCAGAAAACGCCGCAGCATTTCACAAAACGCCGCAGCATTTCACAAAACGCCGCAGTATTTCAGAAAACGCTACTGCATTTCACAAAACACTACAGCATTTCACAAAACACTGCAGCATTTCACAAAACACTACAGCATTTCAGAAAACACCACAGCATTTCACATTGGACGGAAAGGGTATTCCTTTAGGGAGAACACTTCTTGTTTGTGATTGGACAGAGCCAGCCAGAGAAGCACTGCTGTGATTGTTTTTTTTTTGCTGCCAGTCAAGAAATGACGCTTCGTGATTGGTCAGCACCCGACAGCGCAACATGTCCCAACACATCAGCCGTTAGCTGTTAGCACACACTCAGAGCTCACAGCTCCTCATATCTGTTCAGAAACTGGACAAAAGTTAAACAAGTACAAACCACAGACTGTCTGTCATGGCGAATACAGTCGCCGCTTTATTTATGTCTGTATGATGTTGTTGTGAGTGTGGACGGAGCAGCTACAGGTTAGTTTAACCTGATCGATCCGATTCCGATTTACATGGAGATACGCCCCGCCCCCTCTCCAGCGCGTCTTGTTTGAATGACAGGAGTAAACCATAGGAGTAAACACAGCTGACAGCCGCGGTGAAACTCGAGCGATTAGAGCGATGCGAAAAAAACATGAATTAATGCTTTATTAATTCATGGTATTTAAGGGGCTTATCTCCATGTAAATACTATGGTAGACCCAATATTCGCATCGCTCTAATCGCTCGAGTTTCACCGCGGCTGTCAGCTGTGTTTACTCATGTCATTCAAACAAGACGCGCTGGAGAGGGGGCGGGGCGTATCTCCATGGGAGATACCAACTACAACAAAATAAACATTTTACCGTGATTTAATTGTAATACACGTTTCAAAATGATGCCGAAGTAACTACATACTGATACCGGTTAGTAAAAACCATGAATTAATGCTTTGACAAGTGTGCAGCCAAGACGGCAGGTGAAAAACCTTTTAAAATGCGTGTTTTCTGAATGGAATCGGATCGATCAGGCTAAACTAACCTGTAGCTGCTCCGTCCACACTCACAACAACGTCATACAGACAGAAATAAAGCAGTGACTGTATTAGCCATGACATAGACAGTCTGTGTTTTGTATATCTTTAACTTTTTTCCAGTTTCTGAACAGATATGAGGAGCTGTGAGCTCTGAGTGTGTGCTAACAGCTAACGGCTGATGTGTTGGGACCATAGACTGTATATATGGGGTTAGGGTTAGGGTTGGGACATGTTGCGCTGTCGGGTGCTGACCAATCACGAAGCGTCATTTCTTGACTGGCAGCAAAAACAACCAATCACAGCAGTGCTTCTCTGGCTGGCTCTGTCCAATCACAAACAAGAAGTGTTCTCCCTAAAGGAATACCCTTTCCGTCCAATGTGAAATGCTGTGGTGTTTTCTGAAATGCTGTGGTGTTTTCTGAAATGCTGTGGTGTTTTGTGAAATGCTGTGGTGTTTTCTGAAGTGCTGTAGTGTTTTCTGAAATGCTGTGGTGTTTTCTGAAATGCTGTAGTGTTTTCTGAAATGCTGTGGTGTTTTCTGAAATGCTGTAGTGTTTTCTGAAATGCTGTGGTGTTTTCTGAAATGCTGTAGTGTTTTCTGAAATGCTGTGGTGTTTTCTGAAATGCTGTTGTGTTTTCTGAAATGCTGTGGTGTTTTCTGAAATGCTGTTGTGTTTTCTGAAATGCTGTGGTGTCTTGCACTTCAGGGCCACCGTATAAAGGTCTCTACACACCAACCTGAGACCAAAGAACGCGTACCGAAGGCGTCCCGACTTTTACGTCAGCTACGTCAGGCTTCGTTGCCTTCGTCGGATAAAGCCGCCCGCCTACGAACACACCGCAAATACTTCAGCCGACGAGTGGCAATAACTCTCCTTACCAGCAGGCGGCGGTAGTGTGTATTCGTCATTCAAAAGAGGCAACAACCGGAAGACAGACTGCGTTTTATACACCGAGAGAAGAAGAACAGACTTAGTAATATAAACAAACAAACACAGCCTGATCAGTTGGTCTTCACTTTCTTCATTCCATGCCGTCATGATAAAAAAGAAACTCTTGCGTCCGGGTGAGATGAAAATGAGGAAGATTAGCCGTCTGTGTGTGCCTTCTTATCGTTTGTTTTGGTCCCTCACTTCCGCTTCACTTCTGATGCACTGATTCGCTAAGCTGAACAGCCAATCAGAGTGATTGATTTGTCCCGACGTTCTTTGGCCTCCCGCGGCCTCCCGCCGCCGATTCAACATGTTGAATCGGCGGCGGGAGGGTTGAAAATGTGCCGTAAAGAGACGACACACCAACCTGAGTAGTGCGACGCGAATGCCCGACTGCCTCTGACGGCTTCGGACGGCCTCTGACTCCCAAAGTCGGGCCGGTGTGTAGAGGCCTTAACATGTACATTTAAATACACATTTATTTATTTCATGGGACTTTTATTTCATAATGACACATTTATTTATTTCAAGAGACTTTTATTTCATAATGACACATTTATTTATTTCAAGAGACTTGTATTTCATAATGACACATTTATTTATTTCAGGGGACTTGTATTTCATAATGACACATTTATTTATTTCAGGGGACTTGTATTTCATAATGACACATTTCCATTCCTTATATGCAAATGAACGGGGCGTGGTTAGCTCACAGATCCAGACCAAAGCAACAGCACCACAACACTGACTCAATAGCTCTTGTTTCACACTCCAGTACTCTTAAGTGGTTTGCAAACTGCCAATAAACCAAACCGGTTCCGGTTCAAGAACCGTTCTTGTGCTTTTCTGGTGCTTAACTGGTTCTTCTCTGGTTCTGCCCCTTTTCCACCAAACCGGTTCCAGAGCCAGTTCCGGGCTAGCCTGATTTAGCTCTGGTTCTTCCTGTTTCGGCCGCAGCGGAGCCGGCTCTAAACACCGAAAACCGGTTCTTAGCTGACCCACTTGGCTGCCCGGCAAGAACCAAGAACCAAGAACCAAGAACCACGCTCACGTCCGAAGGGGGCGAGATTAACCTGAGCCATAATAACAGTTTATGGCGAGTACGGAAAATGAAAGTTGTAACAAGCAGTAGCGCTGAGCAAAGTGACTAGAACGCAACCACAAACTTATACAAAAATAACACACTTTATAAAGTCAGGCAACACTAACCAGGCTTCGTGTGATTCTGTTTATTTGTACCTTACTTTACCATCCGTTCGCTGTTATTGATCATTGTGGAGAGCAGGCAGAAGTTTTTTTTTGTATTATAGCAGTTATCAGATGGAATCAATACATGGGCTGCACAGGTTGTCATCTCCGACTATCACAAGTAGAATCATAATGAAAAGGTAAAATGTGCCTGTAGAAAACGGCTTATGCCACAATAGGATAGCAACAAGTAGTCAAGATAGTCAGTTTAGCTTCGGTTGCTGTTGCATAACTGCGGTCAACTCAGCCGTCTCTCGCGTTCGCTTGGTCAAATCAGCTGCTATTCATTTTTGAGTGCGCAATTAATAGCGCCTTTACGGTAATCGCTGTACAAGAGTAAAATAATGCATGTTTTTTTCTGCTTTATTTGCAATACAAGTCATTTGTACCATAAGTTCTTAATAAAACTGACACTGTTTGACTCAGTCCTAGTTTGACTGCTACAATAAAATGAAGTAGGCTACTTTCACTGTGTACTTTTTGGGTAATACTCTCTCAAAGTCCCCTCCTGAGAACAAAATCATGCCACTTCTGCTATATTTGATGAGATAAAATGATTTTTAGCAATAAGTTCTTAATAAAATTGGTACTGTTGGACTCAGTACTTGTTAGACTACTACCCCAAATACAATGAAGTACTTTTATTGTGTACTTTGAGTAATACTCTGTCAAACTCCCTTCCAGAGTACAATAATGCATGTTTTTAGCTATATTTGATGAGAGATAAAAAAATGTTTAGCCATGAGTTCTTAATAAAATTGGTACTGTTGGACTCAGTACTTGTTAGACTACTACCACAAATACAATGAAGTACTTTTATTGTGTACGTTTTGAGTAATACTCTGTCAAACTCCCTTCCCGAGTACAATAATGCATGTTTTTAGCTATCTTTGATGAGAGATAAAATGATATTTTGCCAAAAGTTCTTAGTTAAATTGATACTGTTGGACTCAGTACTACTTGGACTACTACCACAAGTACAATCAAGTACTTTTACTGTGTACTTTTCGAGTAATACTAGGTCAAACTCCTGTCCTGAGTACATTCCTTCATGTATTCTGCTATCTTTGATAAGAGATAAAATCTATATTTCAGATATTTATTTAAATAAGAAGTGACCTTTGAATAAATATTGCAAAACAAAGCCTATATCACCTGCAGGCTTAGCCAGTGTGCATTTCTTTTCACTACAAGATTTCGATGTGTACAAATCTGGGCCATTTATTGTGTCATTTCTCCAAACACATACAGTACAAATGCCTGTATTGGAGTCTTAAAAAGGAGCAGTAGAAGGACTTTAGCAGCATCATAAGAGGCCAACAAGAGTGACAGGGGTGTGTCACTGTCCTGAAGGAAAGTTGTGAACAGCTATCCAGGATAGTCTCTAAAGACTTTCCAAGGGGTAACAATGCTGCTGCTGGAGTACTGATCTAGTGTTGATGTCATCTGTCTACCATATCCTCTTAAAATACTCTGTCTAACATTATCTGTACATTACATTACATGTCATTTGTTAGACACTTTTATCCAAAGCGACTTACATACATTCAGTACTGTGGACAATCCCCACAGGAGCAATTTGGGGTGAAGTGTCCTCCCATGATTCGAAGTCCAGCACACTATCCACTGAGCCACAGCCTCCCAGTATTGTGAACGCTTTTAACGCTTATTAAATATAGCAGAAAACATGCATTATTCTACTCAGGAGGGGAGTTTAACAGGGGATTACTCAAACACTTGATTGTACTTGTGGGAGTAGTCCAAGTAGTACTGAGTCCAACAGTCCCAATTGTATTAAGAACTTATGGCAAAATATCATTTTATCTCTCATCAAAGATAGCTAAAAACATGCATTATTGTACTCTGGAAGGGAGTTTGACAGAGTATTACTCAACAAGTACACAGTAAAAATACTTTATTGTATTTGTGGTAGTAGTCTAACACGTACTGAGTCCAACAGTACCAATTTTATTAAGAACTTATGGATAAAAATCATTTTATCTCATCAAATATAACAGAAGTGGCATGATTTTGTTCTCAGGAGGGGACTTTGAGAGAGTATTACCCAAAAAGTACACAGTGAAAGTAGCCTACTTCATTTTATTGTAGCAGTCAAACTAGGACTGAGTCAAACAGTGTCAGTTTTATTAAGAACTTATGGTACAAATTACTTGTATTGCAAATAAAGCAGAAAAAAACATGCATTATTTTACTCTTGTACAGCGATTACCGTAAAGGCGCTATTAATTGCGCACTCAAAAATGAATAGCTGGTGATTTGACCAAGCGAACGCGAGAGACGGCTGAGTTGACCGCAGGTATGCAACAGCAACCGAAGCTAAACTGACTATCTTGACTACTTGTTGCTATCCTATTGTGGCATAAGCCGTTTTCTACAGGCACATTTTACCTTTTCATTATGATTCTACTTGTGATAGTCGGACATGACAACCTGTGCAGCCCATGTATTGATTCCATCTGATAACTGCTATAATACAAAAAAAAACTTCTGCCTGCTCTCCACAATGATCAATAACAGCGAACGGATGGTAAAGTAAGGTACAAATAAACAGAATCACACGAAGCCTGGTTAGTGTTGCCTGACTTTATAAAGTGTGTTATTTTTGTATAAGTGTGTGGTTGCGTTCTAGTCACTTTGCTCAGCGCTACTGCTTGTTACAACTTTCATTTTCCGTACTCGCCATAAACTGTTATTATGGCTCAGGTTAATCTCGCCCCTTTCCGACGTGAGCGTGGTTCTTGGTTCTTGGTTCTTGGTTCTTGCCGGGCAGCCAAGTGGGTCAGCTAAGAACCGGTTTTCGGTGTTTAGAGCCGGCTCCGCTGCGGCCGAAACAGGAAGAACCAGAGCTAAATCAGGCTAGCCCGGAACTGGCTCTGGAACCGGTTTGGTGGAAAAGGGGCAGAATCAGAGAAGAACCAGTTAAGCACCAGAAAAGCACAAGAACGGTTCTTGAACCGGAACCGGTTTGGTTTATTGGAAGTTTGCAAACCACTTAATGGCGCGTTTCCACTACAGCGCGGAGCCCGGCCTCGCTCGGCCTCGTTAGGCCTTGTTAGGACCAGCTCACTTGATGGCGCGTTTCCATTACAGTTTAGGAACTGGGGCAGTAACTATAGTAATGCAGTGTAGGCGGCGCGATCGGCTTTTTGGTGGGCGGAGTCACGCTGCTTAAAACTGCCGTGACGCCATCTTCAATGCGAACATAAATGTAAGGATAAAATAGACTTATTTGTTAGAAGTGAGCTTTAGAACAGATAGGGACACAACGCTTTCAAGCAAATAACAGAGCGTTAGAAAAAACGTACCATGCAGAGACTCCAGTAACGCTGTTGCAGAGTCCAGGCCTCCATCCCTCCCAACGCTAGCCGGTCTATGGCCGTAAATGGTGTCCATTAGCTCAAACCACTTCCAGTTTTTCCTACTGGCACCACTCGTGTTGTTATTATCTTTGACCAAGCGATATTCGCTCTTCATCTGTTTGAGTTTTTCCCTACACTGCACGACAGTCCTCGAGTAGCCGCTTGTGGACATCTGTGTAGAGACCTCCTGAAATACTTTAATATTGCGAGTTGTCCCGTCGAGCTCCCGCTGGATCTTATCATCTGCAATGTAATGTAGGAACGTCGTCACTTCCTCGACCAACCACGGCGTGCTTTTCTTTGCCATTTTAGCTCCTCTGTTGACAAAAATGCTGTTTATAAAAATGCTGCAAGCTTCGCTATATATATATATATATATGCGACGCCAGGGATTATCTCGCGCGCCGATTGTGACGATTCTCTCTGACCAATCAGCAGTCGAGAGTGTTGACGTCACAACTCAGCCTGGTTGTTCCTGGCCCTAGAACCACGATTTTATGAGGCCAGAAAAACTGTGAATTAGGACCCGCCGGCCGGTACTAGGCCAAGTGGAAACGCAACCAAAGTCGGGCCGCTGACGTCACAGCCCTCTTAAACCGGGCTCCGCGCTGTAGTGGAAACGCGCCATAAGTGTACTGGAGTGTGAAACAAGAGCTATTGAGTCACTGTTGTGGTGCTGTTGCTTTGGTCTGGATCTGTGAACTAACCACGCCCCGTTCATTTGCATATAAGGAATGGAAATGTGTCATTATGAAATACAAGTCCCCTGAAATAAATAAATGTGGCATTATGAAATACAAGTGACCCCTGAAATAAATAAATGTGGCATTATGAAATAAAAGTCCCCTGAAATAAATAAATGTGTCATTATGAAATAAAAGTCTCTTGAAATAAATAAATGTGTCATTATGAAATAAAAGTCCCATGAAATAAATAAATGTGTATTTAAATGTACATGTATACATATTTATTGCCTCATTTATTTATTTCAGAATTTATTTCATAGGCATATTTATATATATATGTATTTATTTAATTATTTATGTGTTTATTTATTTAATTTTGGCTTAAATGGCATTACATATCTGAGAGGCCTTTTTGCTTTTTACCTTACTAAAGGGTCTAATGGTCAGTGGAGCGAGGGGCGGGGCGAAACTCACGGAAGTGATTTCAAAACAAAAGCACTCGTTTGCTTGGAACGGTGATAATATTATAAACAAGGGGAAACTAGGTGAATTAAGCGATCATAATGAAAACAGCCGAGACACAACCATAAGTTCTTAAAGTGCCAGTGAAGTGCATTTTTTTGCGCCAAAATGAAATGGCAGTTTCATTTCTTACATATAATTGTACCTGTTCATGGCTAAAATAATTTTTTAGGAAGTGCGAGGGACGAGATAAACATCGCAAATTTTTCATCCCGTGAACGGCCGTCTGAGCCTACCGCTGCTGCAGACGATAGCGGCTGTGACGTCACAAGATGGGCCCAGTTGTGATTGTAAACATGGCGGAGACTTCGGAAAGTGATACTGGTGCGAGAGAAATGAGTGATTTTGACAGCTTTTCGGACAGGATAGATGAGGAAAGTGGCCATGGAAGTCAATTTAGTTGAGGACAATATTTTGTCATAGATCTAGAGTAGATCTACACACAGGATTGGCCATCACCTGATCATACATTCATCTGTTCATAGCATGATGCAACATTCATGTTCACATGCAGTGTTGTGCTAGTTACTGAAAACCAGTAACTAGTTACAATTACTAGTTACTTCACTACTTACACCAAAAAGTAATGCGTTACTGTGAAAAGTAACTTTTTAGTTACTTAAAAAAGGGCACCCATTAATGCCCTTATACTGTAGCCTTCATTTCAGTACTGTTATTGCATCGGAGAATAATACAACCTGTTGATCAACTTGACATGCATTTGCATCACTGAACTCTGCTAAGCAATGTGGTCTATACAAACACAAACACAAAGATATGTTTCAAAGTGCCAATCCAGCCGCTGTTGCTTAGGTGGAGTGGCGTCGGATGAGTCTGGGTCTGTGGTCTTAGCTACTAGCTTCGTCCCAGCATGTTGTTTCTGCAGATGTTTCAACAGATTTTAATTGCTGTTTTGGGCAGTCGATAGGATCTTTGACCCGCCAAGACACAACTTACATTTAACTAAAACGTTCTTTTCTTTGTGCTCGACAAAAGTGAAATAGTGAGAATATCTCCAGGCGGAGAAACTCGACTTGAGCTCTGCCGCCGCCATGATAGTCTTGTTAGTAACACAAACACAGTGGCCTTTATTTTTCATAAACAATCTACGAATCTACGAAACAATGACACCAGCCACTCACCTTCATCTTTTGGTAACAGAAACATCGCCACTTCGGCAGAATTGACATTACCACAGCCAGCGGCAATGCATCGCTTCCCGTGTGTTTTTCCTCCCTTTTTCTTCACTGTCGCCTCCATTGTCAGGTTTCCTCGATTGGCAATCACTTCCAGTCGACTGCGAAACACTTTCCAATAAAATACTCGCTCAAAAACGTTGGTAAATTCCACTTTGAAACAGAGACAAAATGAACGGTGGTGAATGTAAACACTTCGGCTGAGCCCATCTTCTGACGTCACGCAGTAGATCGCAAGCCACGCCCACGAAGGCGGAGGTTTCCCAGCGGAAAATTCCAACTCGTCAAATTCGTTGCTATTCCAACATCTTTGATATGGGTTCCAATGGACAATTTTGGTCATTACTATACGTATTAGCATAACAGATCATGCACCGGCGCACACTTCACTGGGTCTTTAATAAAACTGATACTGTTGGACTCGGTACTAGTTTGACTGCTACCAGATATAAAATGAAGTACTTTTACAGTGTACTTTGTGAGTAATCCTCTGTCAGAGTCCCCTCCATAGTACATAATGCATATTTTTCTGCTATCTTTGATGAATGATAAAAATACAATTTTACCATTAGTTCTTAATGAAATTGATACTGTTTGACTTTCTATTAGTAAGCCTACTACTAACAATACATTGAATTACTTTTACTGTGTATTTTTTGAGAAATCCTCTGTCAAAGTCCCCTGCTGAGAACAAAATCAAGCCACTTCTGCTAAGTTTGATGAGGGAATTATTTTTTGTTGCCATTAGTTCTTCGTGAGATTGATCCTGTTGGACTCAGTACTACTGAAACTACCCCCACAAGTACTATGAAGTACTTTTACTGTGTACTTTTCCAGTAATCCTCTGTCAATGTCCCCTCCTGAGTACAAGAATGCATGTTTTTCTGCTATTTTTAATAAGCGTTAAAAAACCTTTCTTCATGAGACTGATATTGTTGGACAGAGTATTTTAAGAGGATGGTAGACATGACATCAGCAATACTTCCAGTCAGTACTCCGGAAGCAGCATGTTTACCCCTTGGAAAGTCTTTAGAGACGGGCCTGGATAGCTGGTCACAAATATCCTTCAGCACGGTGACAAACCCTGTCACTCTTGTTGGCCTCTTATGACAATGCTGTCTTTTAAAATATGATTATTTCTCTGCTCCTAGTTCATTCCTCTCAGATTCTTCCATCAGTCCCAGTCATTGCATGTCAGTCAATTGGGCTTCGAAAAATGTGTCCAATTCAACATAATGTTTTTTTGTGAGTGAAGGCCAGAGCGAAATTATAGATTGTTTGATTGTGTAATTACAAGGAGAGAGAAAATAAATCCACATCCTCCTACTAAACTTGTTTTATTTACTTTTCCCTGTTATAATAATATACTTACTTGTATTAAACATTTGCATGTTGAACTGCTGGATATCTTTCCCAGCCTCAAGGAAATACAATAAAATGAATTGATTCATAATAAAAAAAAACTGAACATTAGATAAAAATGTATAAATTAATAATGTTGTGTGTAAACATTTGAAATTGATATATAAAATGAGAAAAAAGGTTACTTTGGAAATTATTTCTCACAAAAACCTTTCTAAATTATAGTAAATTATTAAAAAATGTTTAGTCAATAAAGGTTTCCTGCCTAAAATAGTTGAAATAGAACGTAAACTAATATTTTAATAAATATTGCAAAAAAGGGATCCAAAAAAGGCATAACCTGGCCGGCTTAGCCAGTGTGTATTTGTTCAAGCACTACAAGATTCAGAGTTTATAAAGTACAATTCTTTGCCATTGATTGTGTCATTTCTCCAAACACATACAGTACAATGCCTGTTTTTGAAGCCTTCAAATGGTGCAGGAAAAGGACTTTACATTGTATTATACTTAAAGACAGGATTATTCAGTTAAGAGAAGAGAAAAAAGGAAAGAAAATTGGGTACCACTTTACAATAAGACTACCCTTATAAAGGATTAATAAAGGGTTTATAATTAGGTTATTAATTAGGTTGTAAACACTTTATTAATCATTAAGAACCATTTATAAAGCAGTTCTAACTAGTTTTCATACATCAACACAGGCTCACTATTTGGCAAGATGACTAAGCCTTACTTAGCGAGAATCACCTCAGTGAACAACAGATACCAAGGATGCTGGCTGATGAAGAAGACGAAGTAAGCTAGGTAGCCAATATAAGACTTAGCAGGACAGATAAATGTGGGCTCACTATTTGGCAAGCAACCGGTCAAAGGTGCCCTGTTTATCTCATGTCTTATAAAAGCTTATTAATGATTTATAAAGTGTTCACAACCTAATTAATAAATGAATTACAAACCATTCGTTGTGAGTGTGACTACAGACGGAGTTCACTCCAAGTGCGTAGGGTTTTTTTTGGAATAGGGCCATTGTGTGACGTTGGCTTTCACTACATATTGTGATGCGTGCGTTCAGCCACTTGCCGTCCTGCTTTACAAGTCTTTATCAACATAAGGCCTCTGTGTTTTGCCAGGAATGATCTGGAGCAGTGAGAGGTTGTGGCGGCCCCATCAGTAGCTGTCACCACGGCGGGGGACCTTCGGACCTCCGTCTGCAGGGTTGTCATCTACCTCCAAAGGGACATGTCCGGGGACAGCTGCCTGCCCCAGCATCACACCCTGTCCCACTCCACCTCCTCAGCCCCTCCTCTGGCGTGTCCCAAGACCAAGACCTGCAGTTACCGAGGAGCGGTGGGCCTGGGCAACAAGTATGTCCGGATCAACGTTGGCGGGACCCTGTTTTACACCACACTGCAAGTGCTGACCAGGCAGGACTCCATGCTGAAAGCCATGTTCAGTGGAAAGAAAGAAGTGTTCACTGATAAAGACGGTAAGTTACTAATTAAAATATATTACTCATGTCCATAAACATGTTATGCTGTTATATCTTCTCCACAACACATAGAGACGAGTGTCGCCATTTTAATGTTCTGTTACTTGTACCTCAAACTTGTAAAAAGTGGTATATGTCAGAGGAAGGGTAAGAAAACGTACGTAGGAACGCAACCATTTTGTAAAAGACACAAAAAAGTTTGTTTAAACGTTAAAGAGGACATTTGGTGCCTCTACTGGGACATGTCTCCATGCTTTAATGTTTTAAAAAGCTCTTTATTGTTCTCATACTGCCTGTGCTGCAGCACCTCTTTTCACCCTCTGTCTGAAACCAGAGCCCAGTCTGCTCTGATTGATTAGCTGGCCGGCTCTGTTGTGATTGGTCAACCGCTTAAAGATGTTCGCCTCTTAGACTATCACATACAATGTGGTAGAGCACTGGCCAATAGAGTCATTTTAGCCCTGCTGAGATGTGTTGAGAGCCATTAATGGTGTTTTAAGTAGCCTGTGTGCATTCTAACTAGCCATACTACCCCAACACATTCAATATTGGAAGCTAACCAGGGTCTAGTCGGAAGATGTTATTAACAAGACATGCCGATTAAAATTCAGGAGAATCTTTAATAGTTACCCATCATAATATCATGACTGATTACAAGTGTATGTTTACAAAACTCATGACTTCACATAGTGGTTGCTCATTATGAATACAAGAGGAAAGAAATTACTAAAATAACATCAAAAAAAGAATTTTAAAATGTATTTGCTGTAATGTTGAGTCTACATTTTTTGGTTTATGCCACATTATTGTTTACCTTGGCTTAGAGATGTATTTCTCAACACAGTCTGTTGTTTCTGTTCAGGTTGGATCCTGATCGACCGCAGTGGGAAACACTTTGGCAGCATCCTGTGCTTCCTGCGTGACGGCACAGTCTCCTTACCCAAAGGCCGTCAGGCTGTCCAGGAGCTGCTGGCTGAGGCAAAGTATTACCTCGCCCAGGGCCTGGTGGAGCTGTGTGAAAACTCCCTGCAGGTCAGTCACAACCACACTGACACTTCAGCTCTAAAAGACATTACACATTTGTTTGAGGGGGTTTTACAATGTGTATTGATAAGACACCCTCGGTCCTTAGACCCTAACAGTGGACAAGCAAAACTCTCAAAGAAACTCCAAATTGAACCGGTAGAAAAATTGAGAAATACCACGGAGGAATTACATAGGAGGGATCGCTCTCACTTTACAGACAGATGTGCATTTATTGTCATGTGTGTAGAGTAAAATATATAATGAAATTGTAATTTATGAACAATCCAAATTAGAATACTGTATTTTAGAAAAGATGGAGCCAGGAGGATGTCAACAATTTTCCACCAAAAATTAATGTTTAATAAAACAATTATATGCCTCTAGGCTTTAATGGAAAAACCGTTTGCTTCACCTTGCTTGGAAGAACAGTGCATCATACTGACAGATGTTCACAGAAAGGCCTGCTGGGATTTCAAGATTTACTCATCCTTTGTTTCCAGGGGGACAGATTGTATGTCATTGAATTGTAAGCTCACCGGCTGTCGTTCATTCATCATCACATCCTGTAGTTTGTGAATTAACAGCACACTCCCTGCCTCCATTAGTCCATTACATACTCTGTGTCACACAGCAAAGGACAGTGCTTTCTAATACTCTTATGTAGCACAAAGTGTACCTTATGCACGTCTTTTGCTTTATGAACAACACAACAACACAACAACACTGCACTTGGTAACAACTCTTTTAGTGATTCATCCCCAGTGGAGGCTACTAGTACGGTGGCCTATTGGTGCAAACGCGTTTCCATTAAGAGAAACGCGCTGCAGTTTCAAAAATTATGTAAATATAAAAACACAAATGTGCTAAAACACGTCCAATTGAAGAAACACCAACTCTTCACCAACTTGACAACACATGCGCAGCGTTTTATTAAAAGCTGCAAGAAGCTCAAAAAACAATGGAAACGGTTTCCGAGTGATGCTAAAAAGTGATGCACACAGTTTGTTGATGTTCTGGGATTATAAAGTTGGCCAACTGTCACTGGAAACCTAATTTAAAGTAGGTTATAGTGGCTATTTTAAAAATCTGATCACATGATTCCCTCAGATTTTTCCACAGATCTGCTCCAGATAGCTAACCAGTCATTTCAAATATACTGACCAAAAACTTACATTCATAACAGGCTAACTAAGCCAACAGTGACAGTTGGCCAACTTTTTAATCCCTGAACGTCAACAAGTGCATCTGAAATTGTGAAGCAGATCACCTCCATCTGCATCGAAACGGTGTAGAGGTTAAAGTTACGATCGCTAATGCATAAATGATGCAACTGACTCAAAAAGGAATAATGTAATAACTGAAACTAGAAACGGTGTCCTTGGAAGAAAAGCTTTTTTACTTACTCCTTAAGGAGCCATTGCTTTTGACTTTCCTGTTGTCTCTGGAAGTGTTGGACCTCTTTTGTATGTTTATGAGTTTCATTGTTTACTGAATATGACAACAATGAATGCAGACTAGGGTCGACAAACCTATCTCTTTTCAGAATGAAAGCCTGTTCCAATGCTACTATGCCTTTTTTCTTCGGCTTTTACTATATTTATACCAATTTGGGAAATAATTTCGTTACAGCAGCGTATTAACAACCACTATATATTTGTATAGATAAAAATAAAATAGGAAAATAACATAAATAGGGAATGTATACATATCAAAAGTAAAATATTTGTATCCATTGAATACCCAACCCACCTCTAAAAAAAATGGGTTCCATATGAATTGTATTAGGCTTGTTTCAACATACTTTATAAATGCTTGTTTTGTAAGTAATATTTACGTATGTTCTTAACAAAGTAATGTTTAAATCAGTTTAATTTAAATGAGACACTGACCCATTTCAAAATGTTTACCTGGCCTAAGGACACTATGAGTAACAAAGACACTGTAACTACCAAATGAGACTAACTCCTTGTGTATGTTGTTTGTGATTGACAGGGTAATACAGAGCAGCCCCTGTGTGTTATACCTGTGGTCACCTCCAGTAAAGAAGAGGAGAGGCTCATCCAGTCCTCTACAAAGGTAAAAGTAGTGCTCAAATTTGATTCTTTTTATGAACCTTGTACAGAGTGGTGCAGGAATGAGTCTTAAAACCCTGGAAATAAGTTAGCATTTATTCTCAGTCATCATAAATGTGTTAATATGTGGAGATTATCCTGCTGAACAAAAGTGTAAGTATCATAAACATGTGTTTGCCACTGATCTTATTTTCTGCTATAATCCGAAATCCCTGTCCAACTTCCTGGTTAGCCAACAAAAATACGTGGTAATATATTAAGGTACACAAATTCACCATCAACTAGTTGTTAATTAACATGCATATTAGCAGTATATTGGCTCTTTATTAGTCATTATAAAACACTTATTAATGCCTTATTCTACATGACCATATATGTATCGTGACCCTTTTATTATGTAAGATAGCAAGGGGGTGCATATCGTGACAACCAGGCCTGTCGTAAAAAGCACCCCCCCCAAAAAGATGTTTCTATTAATCCCACCCTCAAGCACTTTTGAGGGTATAGTAGTAGGACTAGTACCAATGCATGGAGCAAGTTTCATGAATGTGACACTTTTATTATGTAAGATAGCAAGGGGTGCATAACGTGGCAAAAATATGCTGACAAAGACTATGTAACATTTGTAAACATATATTTTGATTATTATATGACAAACATGTAAAATTAAACAATACATTTTAAAGCACGTGTATACAGACAGGAAGTCAAAAACATATATTAAATAAAAAAATAACTGAAAAAGAAGTGATGAATGCAAAATCTAGGATTCGACACCCCATGTTTCAATATGTATTGTGTGCTATACTGATAATAACGACACACTCTATCTTACTCTCACATTTAGCAGCTATTCAAAGATAAATAAAACATTTTCTAACGTTCCTTTTGATTGAAGTAAAATACGCATAAAACCTTAATATTTTCATAGTACAACTGCCAAATGAATGACGCCTACTTGAATAAAATGTGTAGTTTTCCATGTTAAGGCTCTACAATGATTTCTTTCTTTTCTGTTAGCCTGTGGTGAAGCTGGTGTACAACAGAAGCAATAACAAGTACTCCTACACCAGGTAAGACATCTTTCCTCCAGAGGTCCCGCTGCTCTCATCATAACAAGATTAATGGCTTTATTTGGAGGGAAGCATAGATTCTTTCTTTCTAATAAAGTGTAATGAGCCACAGGACACAGAACCAAGTAAATGATGAAGCACTTCTTCTCTAAATCAGTTTTCATTTGTCTCGACAGTAACTCGGACGACAACCTGTTGAAGAACATCGAGCTGTTCGACAGGCTGTCGCTCAGCTTCAACGGCCGCGTCCTCTTCATCAAAGACGTGATCGGAGACGAGATCTGCTGCTGGTCCTTTTACGGTCAGAGTCGCAAGCTGGCCGAGGTGTGCTGCACCTCCATCGTCTACGCCACGGAGAAGAAGCAGACCAAGGTGAGCATGAGTGCGGCCATGTTCAGACCAACCATTGCCCTGCATCTCTGGAGGCTCAACAGGTTGCCAAGAAACACAACACGGGGTCATTCAGCAAAAAAACGTGATCTGCTAAGAGCCGAGGCATTTCTGACACATCTCTAAGCGGGTGACCAATCACAACAGAGCCGGCCAGCTAACCAATCAGAGTAG
The DNA here is from genome assembly GCA_031216635.1 of Dissostichus eleginoides. Classification (NCBI taxonomy): domain Eukaryota; kingdom Metazoa; phylum Chordata; class Actinopteri; order Perciformes; family Nototheniidae; genus Dissostichus; species Dissostichus eleginoides. Next base: position 8,396,374 of record CM062268.1, on the reverse strand, counting down.
ACTGGGCTCTGGTTTCAGACAGGGGTTGTGGACAGGCAGTTGTGATTGGTAAACCCGCTTATAGATGTCGGAAATGTCCCGCCTCTTAGCCTATCACGTACAATGTGTTGGAGTGCTAGACAATAGAATAGCGAGTGTTACATAGTAATATCACTATGTTACTGAAGTAAACAAATTAGTAAAATGGAGGCGTTTCAGGCAGGGGGGAGTGAACTTTGGGATTTTAACCAGAAAAACCGATATTACACATTACAGGCAAAAGAAAACTCTGAAAAGCATAGTAGGGCCTCTTTTAAGTCAATTAGAAGAGAGCAACATATACAACTAGAAAATGCATTTCCTGCTGAAAATGCGTGCGAATGCTGTAAACTGTGTACATTTGTTGCTGAATTTAGCTGAAAAAGCTGAATATTGTTTTAGTTAAATGGTCTCTGTAGCTGCTTTTTAGCTACAAAAACCAAGTAAGTGTGTTGCTGAACTTAGCGGAGAAATGCAGAAAAGTGAAAAGATTTGAATCAAAATTGTTACAGCTCAAATGCATTGCAATGACTTTGTTGAAAACTTGAAAGTGAAATGTTAAACTGGAAGAGTAGGAAAAATAGTCCTGAAATAGCTGTCCTGAAATGTCCTGAAATAGCTGAATAAGTTAATAGTTGAATAGTTTGTGCAGCTGAAAATAGGCTGAAGGAGTTACATATTAAATGTAAGTAGTAGTGAATGAATGTTTACAGACACCTATGTGTGTAAGCCCAGAGATCAAAGGTTACCACGGGGACGACGTTATCAAACATCTGTGTACGTGAGCCCAGAGATCAAAGGTTTCCATGGAGATGTGCTGTGAAAGGAGAGCCTTTCCATTGTTCTGAATGAGAAATAAACCTCTTACATTTCTAACTATAGTTTAAAAACGGTAGCTGCTTTCGTAAAATGTCAACGCGTGGAGGATGTCAGGACCGTGAGGAGCGTCAGAATCTGCTTTTTGTGTACTTTCGGGTCCATAATGTGGCATTTTTGGCAGATTTACTAAAGGTGTGCAGCTGCTGCTCTGAGGACAGATCAGGCTTGATTTACAATGGGCCTTAATTTTAATTAAAACATTTTTTATTTAACCAGATAAAAAGCATTGAGATAAAATCTCATTTACAATGCTGACCTGGCCAAGAAGGCAGCAACGTTACACACACATACACTAGGGCTGTCAAGTTAACGCGTTAATAACGCGTTAACGCAAAAAAAATTAACGCCACTAATTATTTTAACGCGATTAACGCATGTGTATTTTTTGTCCTCGGCCGCCCCGTAGTGTCAGAGTGCATCGAGTTTAAAATGCCATCTACAAGCTGACGCTGACAGCCCCGCTCCTGCCGCCCGCTTCTGGCAGACCACACTTCCACGCTCACCGGCAGGCCCGGACTGGCCATCGGGAGGACCGGGAGGGTGTGTGTATGTGTGGCGCGAGCGAGCGAGAGAAAGAGAATGCGCACACCTTACGTGTATTGTTGTTGTTAGCATCTGGTGCTAGCTAGCTGCGCTAACGGACATAAGGAGCTGTTTCAATAAAAACAGAGCAGCGACATTTTGCCGACAACTGCGCCAAGCACTTGACTTTATGCACGTAGCCAGACAGTGGGACATTGTACGAAAAGTCAGCACACTCAGCACGGATAGTGCGCACAACATGATTGCAGCGTCCAGGCAGCTCCCGTTCGAGCATATGCCTGCTATCGCCTCCTATCGTCCACACACACACACACACACACACACACACACACACACACACACACACACACACACACACACACACACACTTTGTATTGTATTGTATGAGAGGTTCCAGGTTGAATTGAGGTGAATATTTGTAATGTTCAGAGGTTGTTGTGTTTAATATTCATGAGAATATTTGTCATTGTTCAAATGATAATAAACAAACATTTGCATAAAGCATATTTGTCCACTCATATGTTGATAAGAGTATTCAAAACTTGAAAAATATCCGTCTAAGGTACATTTAGAACAGATAAAAAATGTGCGATTAATCGCGATTAACTATGGACAATCATGCGATTAATCGCGATTAAATATTTTAATCAACTGACAGCCCCGATTTTTACAGATAACACAGACATATAAAATACAGAGAACACAACTAAGTAAACAAAAAAAACAAAACGAAAAGCAGTCACTACATTGTGCACATTTGGGACAGTAAGAAAGGTACACTACTTATTACTGCAAGAGCAGCTGGTGGTAAGGACCTCAGACAACTTCAATTTAAAACAGGCTATAGGGACAAGTGCCGTCAGTTTAAGGCGTGATTGAAGGTCATTCCAAGACCAAGGACCATAATGAAAAACACTCCTTTTTCCAGCCTCAGTCCGCACAGCAGGTACCTGGAACCGTATCCAGGCACTGGATCTGAGGTTGTAAGAGTCACAAACTGGAGCAAATCTGGCACATATGTACAGTGGAAGCTTACCTAAAAAGGCTTTGTACATTAATAAAAACCAGTGCTGCATCCTACGCATACTAAGTGAGGACCATCCAGTTAGGCTATACAGTTTGCAATGATGAGTCCTATAGGGTGCATTTGATATATATCGCAGTGGAGCATGGTAGAGTGGGTCAAGTTTGGCCAAAACAGTGGGACAGGCAAATCTATAAATTGTATCACCGTAGTCAAGCTGGGACAGGAATAAGCCAGAGACCAACCTTTTAAGGGAAGAAGTTGAAAAGCAACATTTAAGTCTGTAAAGGAAGCCAAGAGTGAATTTAAATGTCTTAGTTAGAACTTCAATGTGGTGTTTAAAGTTTAGATTTCTGTCCAACCAAAAGCCCAAATATTTGTATGTATCGACAAACTCAACGGAGACGCCATCAAGGGTGTCAATGGAAAGGCAAGAGGACGCTGACTCGGGAGCAAAGAGCATTGCTTTGGTTTTCTTACTTTTCAATAGCAGTTTCGAATCAATCGAATGAAGGACAGAGCACTGTAGTTTCTCAGCAGTGTATATTGCAACACCACCAGCTCTGCCCTTACGATCCGTTCTGAATACATTATATCCATCAATGTGAATAACTGTCAGTGACAGACGGTTTTACCAGGTTTCAGAAACTACAACAATATCAGGTTTAGCAACTAAAAACCAGGTCTTTAATGGAGACATGTTGAACGTTTGTGTCACTTCATGCCCTCAGGAGGCATGAAGTGACACAGCATTCGCACTAATAAAGAGCAGCAGGTTTGAATATTCCTTATTTTGGCTGGACCCAGAGATAAATTGTATGCCCTTGATCTTGATGCCTAGTGTAAAAGTGCCTTAAAAATGTCTCCTTTGTTTATCTGGGCAATGGAGTCATGAGAAAATGTGGATGTGACTTTTTCTGGTAATTTATGTCTACTAGCACCACAATGTTTCTGTGCCACCATGTAGTTTGCTTGGCCTGCAGGCATGTGTGTATATTAAATACATTTTTCACTTAAAACAATTCTCTTCCTACCTTAGGTGGAGTTCCCTGAAGCGCGAATCTACGAGGAGACCCTGAACACCTTGCTTTACGAGACAATGCCTCTTCCCGACAACTCTTTGCTGGAGGCCACGCGGCGGAGCTACACCAGCTGCGGATCTCACAGTGAGGAAGAGGAGGGGCCTGGGGGAGCGGAGCTTCGCGAGCGTGTCCGTCGAATCCACATCAAGAGGTACAGCACGTACGAAGAGCGGCCCATGGGACACTGAAGCCCGGGAGCACGAGCGGCTGGACAGATTTCACATTGATGGTGAACATTCAGAGATGGAATCTGACAACCCTCACACGTTTCTCCTTTGAATAGTTTTCTTTACCACTATCTAAAGAACATGATGAAAGTGCATCTGACATTTTACTCTAGATAGTTGTGGTGTTGTCTGCTCTGTCCATCATCATTTTATGAAGTGTTATCAGAGGATTCAGAGCAACTACTTTAAATACCTAGGGAACTGTAGTTTATTTTAAATTAAATAGAGATTAATAGGGAGGAAAAATCACTGATATGCACTATTTCTACGAAGAAATATTGTAACAATCATAGCACTTACACTCTGAATCAGCAGGAGCATGTTTCATATTTATAGATTGTATTTTTCATACATACAAAAAAAGAGCCTGTTATCAAAAAATTAATCTGTTTTTCCAGAATTAGAGTGCCTCTAACATGTTTTAATGCAGTTTACCATATTGCCTTTTTTCCAGCTGTGAAGATAAAAGTTCTTGTTATTCAACTACATTTTGTCCTGGGTATGTTTTTAGTAGGCAGGTATAATGAAATATGTACAAATGAAGGATCCCCCGTTTATGTCGTTAATAGTAACCATTACTATTTCAGTCCTTTTTGATATACTGATATTAATGGCAAGCACGGTTTAATGTACAGGTCCCAGAAATGTAATTCAAAGTGTCTAACAACATAGTGAAAGTGACCATATTATGCTTTTTGAGGGTTTCCCTTTCCCTTTCCTTCCTACATCTTTAAGTGGTTGACCAATCACAACATTTTCATTTCATTTAATCGTTTATTTGAAGAGGGACAGTGCATATTGATGAACATTTAAAACAAATAATGCTTTAAAACGTAAACATGCCGGATTTTAGCTTTGAGCTAATTTCTATCCGTAGTCCCTCACATACAACATTTAAGAACCTGACATTTATATACATAGCAAAAATAAATACATGATATACAGAAAGAGCATGAGCAGCATACAAGCATTAACCACATGGCAGTACAATGTAGCAGCTACGATATATAAAGTGCAAGAGAAGATACAAGAGCTACATAAGTTGCAAGAGAAGATAAAAGAGCTACATCAAGTGCAAAAGGAGATACCCCTGTATTAAAGTGCATTTAGCGGTGATTGCACATTTGTTTGTTTCTCAACCATTCTTTTAGTTGACCTTTAAAACTGTTCAAAGTGGGACAATCCCGTAACTCAGTTGGGAGGCTATTCCACAATGAGCTGCCCTTAATTGATAGAACATTTTGTCCGAAAGTGGTCCGTCTACGATGGACTTCACAGTCTCCTTTTTCTCCACAGAGCCAGCCAGCTAACCAATCAGAGCAATGTATGAGAATAATAAAGCAATATGTCCTCTTTAAGAGGAATAAAACATGTTTTAGCTGAAAGGCTAGAGAATATAGGGATTAAATCAGTCAGTTTAATCCCCCAAAACATGGTTTTAACTCTTAATTATTTCTTTCTTTATATTATATGATATAAATATATGAAAAAAAACAAGCGAACCTCATAACATTTTTTTTTGCTATTTTATTATTAGTGAAGGTCCCCTACATGAATACAGGGTTTTCTGCTAGGGTTTTTGTTTTTTCCTGAGAATTCCTTTTTTATCTCAGTTTGAATAAGATGCTTTAGGATTTAATAACAATCAAATCGGAATCTGTATAATCTGTGAGGTGTTTAATCAATATTATTACATAGCATTTAGCCGACGCTTGTATCCAAAGTGACTTACAATAAGTGCAATAAACCATAATGATTCAAACTAAGGACAACAAGAACAGTACTGACATACTTACTTAAAACAAGCAATATCATTGTAAGTAATGAGTAATATCAGTTTCATTTCTATAAACAGATTCTGCATATAAAGTTAGAATCTGTAGGCTACAGGACAGGATGTTGGTGACAAAAGAGAACTTTAGGGCACTTCTTTAAAGTGAAATGTTGAACTGAAAGACAAGGCTGAATGCATAGTTAGGGGAACATGTCTTCTGATGGTTGCAGGTGCACCCTCAGCCCACATGGAGGCACAAGCAGGAGGTTTAATGACGGGGAGTCCACCAGAGGAGGTCACTCCGTATCATGTTGCTGTGACGTCTTCTATTGTGCAGTACCATACTTCTGAATGAAGTCATTAAAAAGACTCAGCCGTCTCTCCACTTTGTTTTTTCAAATCAGCTGCTCTTCATTTTTCTTTTTACAAATATTTGTTACTACAAGTTCTTAATAAAACTGACACTGTTGGACTCGGTACTAGTTTGACTGCTACTAACAATACAATGAAGTACTTTTACCAGGGCTGCCAACCCTCACGCATTGAGCGTGAGAGTCACGCAATTAACCCATATCTCACGCACTCACGCCACACATGCCTTTCCTCACGCTAAGTTTTCGTCCAAAATAAATGTATAAATATAAAAATAAAGTGAAGGAACAGCAAACCGAGCGGTCTACGAAATGAGGCGGTCTTCTGGCTTAGTTCAGTAAAGTTGGAACGAGATTAAGAGATTCGGATTTCACGGATCAATAACTCATGAACAAAATGTTATTCAGACACAAATGACGTCTCCTAGGTACCGTGGTAAGGTTGACAACGAACTACAATCACATTTTGATCAAAAAAAGCCAATACGCGCCGCCCTCCACACTACATTGGTCTCTATCCGCAGCCAGAGAAGAAACGAGTGCTCAGGGACCGTCTGCAAAGTGCAACTCCGAAAAAAGAGAATACAATAATATTCAGAATGCCATTATACAGCTTTTTTCTACCAAACTCACCACAAACATCAATAGTCTCCTGTGTGTCATACTACAGCAAGGAGTTTTGAATAATATGCTTTTGAATAATATTGGGGAATATTTATAATGTAAAATCTTCAATAAATATGGCATCATCTTCAATAACTTTACTATTATACAGTATATTTCTACCAAACTCACTATTTGCATTGTTGTTGTTAGCATCTGGTTAGCTAGCTGTGCTAACGGATATTAGAAGCTGTTTCTAAAACAAGGAGAGGGAGAGCTCTCTCCTGTCAGACTGAGAGAGATAACTACTCAGTGAGGTAAGGGACTCTGAGTGTTTAGATAGTTAACTTTAGACTAGTTATCTCAGTGGGTCTCAAACGTTTTGGTCACCATTTATGAGAATAAATGAAAAACAGTTATGAAATACTATATGACAGTAAAACAAGAATACAGTTTAAAAGGTGAGTGATTTGTTGGATAAAGAAAAAGTAAATGTGTTTACAGTTCTGTTTCATATGGGTGTTGAGAGATGTATCCATAAATTCATTTTGCTCTCAAAGTGCACCAGGTTGATGCATTTAACTTCAATATTTAAAAAAAAATCTTCCCGGGGGAGCAATCACCCGGACCCCCCTAGAGGTGAGGTGAGGATCCCCCCCCCCACTTATAAAATAGCACTTTACCTCTGCTTACACCTATATGCCATTTTATATGCTGTGAGCTGATTATCGAGCCTTCATTGTAAGAGTCGCGGGTACACTGTGTATGTGCGTATTCCACTGTAGCGCCCGGTACATTAATGGGAAACCCTAGTTTGTACATGTTCAATACATTTGTAACACTGTACACAAAAAAAATCTCACTCCAAGCTGAACTGGAGAGACGGCTGAGTGACCGCAGTGCAGAATCGCTGTATAGTTTAAATCTCCTAACAATGTTGTCCATTTTAGACAAAGGCTTATTATATTTACAGCCCTTAATAACATTAATTTTCTGGGCTCAATGTGTGTCTTGGCCGTTTTCGTTGTGATCGCTAAATTCACCTTGTTTAGTAAGGTAAAAAACAAAAAGCAAAAACGCCTCGCAGACACTCTTCCGTTTACTTGTTTAATAAAGAAAAACAAATGGTCCGTAGATACCATAGATTGTGGTAGATACACGGATTCATCTCCCTCCATCATGTTGATTTGAATCAGAAGTTCTGAACATGAGCCCGCCCCGCTCGACCTTCTGAGCCAATCACAGCGCGATAATGACCTGCCTTCCGTTTCAACCATACTCATTCCGTTTCCACTATACTTTCTCTCACACATACATGCATTCTTCTCTTGCATACATTGTCTTCAGACATACATACATTCTTCTCTTGCATACATATATTGTCTTCAGACATACATACATTCTTCTCTTGCATACATATATTGTCTTCAGACATGCATATACTATTTATAATATGAAATGTAAACATTGAATGAATGTGCATGAGAGCAAAATGTATAAATATGAGCATTAAAATATATGAATATGAGAACAAAATGCATGAATGTCTGAGTGACAATATATGAATGTGTGCATTGAAATATGATAATATGAGAGCAAAATGTATGAATGTGTGAGTCTAAATATATACGTGTGTGAGGGTGAAAATGTATGTATGTAAAAGGAGAATGTATGTGTGTAAGAGTGAAAATGTATGTATGTAAAAGGAGAATGTATGTGTGTAAGAGTGAAAATGTATGTATGTAAAAGGAGAATATATGTGTGTAAGAGTGAAAATGTATGTATGTAAAAGGAGAATATATGTGTGTAAGAGTGAAAATATATGTATGTATAAGGAGAATGTATCTGCGTGACAGGACCAGTATGAATTACGGCCTGTACGGCCCCTCATAGGTTGGTGTGCTGATGCTGAGAGGCTGCAGGTTGGGGCGGGGTGGATGCTGGGAGTTTTTTTGTCCTCCTCCATTGATCAGCACGGCGAGGAAGGCGGATCTTCTGACGTTGCCGTGAAGCTGCTCGGCTGCGTCAGAGTCCAGCTGAGCGAAGGAAGAAGGAAACGAGGGATAAAAGGGAGAGCGGTTCTGAGAGCGGACGGACCTGCGTCGTGTGCACCGCGGACGGACAGACGGGCAGACATGGAGGGCTCCACGGAGGAAGACTACAAACAGAAATTATTATGGAACGTCAAACGCGAGGTAGGCGCGAATTATTGACGCCCTGTCGAGCTCCTCATTCACGTTTTTACCGTTTCATTTCACGTTATTATTCACTTAAATCACGACGCGATTCTTGGAAGTGTTTTTCCCGGGGTTATCAGGGTCTACGTTGTTATGAGCTTAATTCAATTCAGTTTAAAAATGCAAGTTTCCCAAACTGGTTTTGAATAAATGTGCCTAGCTAAAAATGCACCTACTTTTTGTATTTGTAGTATCTCTGTACTAAGTATTTGGCTATAATTTCTCTTATCTGATTCAGAATAAAAATATAAAATGAATAAAAATGACAACAGGAATATTCCTTTAAAAAAATGTATAGGAATTATATGGTTACAATACACAAAAAACTAAAGCATTTACAAATAGGAAAATACATAAAAATAAATAGGAATGTTGGAATTTTCCTACATTATTCAATGCACTTAAATCTTACGTATGGTTCTAGGTGAGTACTATAAGTCAATTTGTAATCTGCCATAATTCATTAACATACATGCATTACACAAGTTTTAATTGACCATATATCATCCAAATATGTTGTATTATCTCTTATGCATACCTGATGTGATTGCTGCATGAAATCGATTACATTCACTATAGAAAAATATTTTTTGTAAGATCCTAGCATCCATTTATAAGCTAGCTCTCAGGGCAGAAATCATCTAAAGTGTTTCAGCGAGGCATCTTTTCAACACAGGTTGTATTGCTGTCTGTCTCTACCAGCAGCAGTAACATCCACGGTGCCTCAGGCTTTTTGTTCCTGGTGATGAATTTCTCACATCTCTCCAGTGAGGAATAAATCAGTCCTCCTGTAACCTATCTACCCACTCCCATTGTATGCTGCCTTCACTGAAAGCTACAACTTTAAGGATTTTCCTGCACTGAAATGTCAGAGTAAATCAAAGACTGGATGTGACAAGGTGTGGCTCACTGCCTAAACCTCAGTCTGAGTGATATGAGCATGTCGTTTCTGTCATTATTATGGTAAAGAAAGGTCAATGTAAAAATATCAAGCACAAAATCCCAGATATGCGTTCTTCTAATGAGTGTTTTCCATGCACGAAACAAAATCACCTGATTATTCTTCATTATTTCTTTTTATTGCTTCACTTAAACATATAATTGACTTATTGTAATCAGAATTTCATGTTTGGTGGTGAATGGTATCCAATGCATTCGTTATAACGTATATTTAGTGAATTGACACCACTGCAGCTTCTTTAAAATAAAGGAAAATCTGAGTCTCAGTGTGTCACCTGGAGGTAGACAAAGTAGTCAAAAATGTATTCAAGCATTTTGAAAATGTACTGAAAAAAATAAAATTCAAACGTTAGTCATTGCTAGTAGGGTGTTTTTACAAATGTTCATCCAGTCATCTGTTCCTACAGGTTGCAGTTTGTCATTGTTTTGCGTATCTTCCTCTTACCATTTGAAATCAATTTATTTCTCCCAAGATGCATCTTCAATTTGATCTTTGGCATCTTTATGTTGCTTGGGAAGTTCTCACCGTGTGACCGTAGACCTCTTTAATAGCTGACAAATGCTGCCCATTAGCAAGCAAGCTATTGGGAGGGATTTCATTCTGATTGTTTATCGGGTGAAGTTGTAGTCAACCACACTTGAGTCAAATCAATGACACGTCCAAGTCAAAACAGTCCAAATGGGTGTTGAGGCCAGGCCAAGAACAACAACACTGATCAGTGCCTATTCAATATTTGTTTTATACTCATTAATATCATGTTTAGAGCCAACATTCATTTACACAAAATGCAGGATACATCACTTAGTTTTTTAGCCTTATTAGAATCCTTTCTGTCCTCCTCCAGACATCCCACAGTCACCCACGGGTTTGGGACTTCAATAATTGAACCTTTAAATCGTCTGTACCGGTAATTCTAAAAATAGCTTTAGTTCTCAGGATGTGTCTGCTACTTCACCGTCAGGGAAATAATGAGGAACATACTTGGGTCACTGGGCCACTGGAAGCTGTGTATTGATGTTAAAACTACTTTGTGTGTTTGGAGGTTTTGTAAGGTCTCCACAGCTTTGCATTTCACTTTAAAGGAGCCCTGTTCTGCTCATTTTCAGGGTCATATTTGTATTTTGTTCCTCTACTGTACATGTCTCCATGCTTTAATGTTCAAAAAGGTCTTTATGTGTCTCATACTGCCTGTGCTGGAGCACCTCTTTTCACCCTCTGTCTGAAACCAGAGCCCAGTCTGCTCTGATTGGTTAGCTGGCCGGCTCTGTTGTGTTAGCGGCCTCAGCGGCAGCAGTTAGATTTATCCAGGCAGGAGTTGTGATACACTGGCATTTTACATTCAAAGGCCTTGGCTAAGCCCAATTATTGGAGACTCTGAAATGTGACTTTTCTCTGTACATTAGATAAGCTCAGAAACAATGTAGCTCATTAGGTGTCATGCTGAGATCAATTTGCTCTTACATGAAGGAATTGCTGTTGCTTCTGAACCGTATTGTTCTGTTTTTTTCCAAAGGTACTACATAGTCCAAAAATGCAACATTTTGCAAATCTGTATTCTGCGTATCCACCCCAAAAATCAATGATGTGATTGGCTATTGTTGATCGAGGAGATGCTAGTCAATGCCATCCGACATTTTAGGAAGAGCAAACTGGGCTGAGAGAGACTGGTTTGTGCAAAGCTCCTGGTTTAAGTTCCCTGTCTCTTGCAGCGGCACTCGGCTATCTCACTATTGCTTGGCAACTGAAAGCTTCAGCAGCTCCCTTAAGAAGAAGTAAAATTGCATTCGTTGGCTATTTAATATCATGTGAATGCGACGCTGTCAGGAGATCTCTTGTAAGTGCCTTCAATGCTGCCACCAGGACATTTTTTATTGAGAGGAGGGTGAAACAGCAGTCCACGCAAAGCTGAAACAATTGTGTTAGACAAGGAACAAGATGTGTATCTTCTGCTTTTGCGCAATACTGAATCTCTAATAGATGTTTAATGGTGTAACACTTTCCCATTCCAACGCATAGAGAATCCTCAGAATGTATTTCCCCAGAGAATTTCTCGAACAGAAGTGTCACATTTAAAATGAGGAAGTAAATTAAAAGAGTATATTCATATTGCAGCTTCAAACATACAGTTTGAAAGTTATATCGCAAATTTGTCTATTTTAGGGATGTTCTCTTCTAGTTTTACTTTTTTATTCTCATCTTTTCTTTATTGCAAAGTGTATTTAACAATGTGAATCCCTGTGTCTCAGTCATTTTGACTTGAATGGGATACAATTGATGTGTCACTCATGTTCAAGAGGGTGTTAAAGAAAGCACTCTTTCTCTGCAGTAGTACTGTATTTTTGTGAGGTGTAAAAGTCTACATACCCAAAGCACAAATGTGATAATGACATGAAATCATCCATCCACAGACAAATTATTTTTCAAAGAGCTATGCCGTTTGAGATGAAATCAAACTTTGCCAATCCTTTTTAAACCCACATACACGCGACACATATAAGTGAATTTGGCTACAGTTTATTTATATTCAGAGGTACTGTTTTAATAAGATCTTTCTTGAATTTTCATTTCTGCCAGTTTTTGGCAGCTGCTCTCCTTTTACAGTTCTGCGTAAACTAAAGCCAGACCAGAGGATCACCAACTTATGACAATCATCCAGTGGGGAACATCAATGACTTTACCAGATGTAACCCCAATCCATCCAGTACATATTGAAGTGACCTAATAGTAGCACTAGATGAAAGATTAGCTAACACCAACTCGTCAGGATTCATCCTCTGAGGTTTCTAAGTTATCATGAAATGTCATCAAAGATCGCGATATCTGAAGATGTAATCCTAGCGATTTCAGATACCAGAAGTACCATGAGCTTGGAAATAAAAGTTTCTCTCTGCTTTATTAACCACCATAATAAAAATAAGATATACTTTATTGATTCCAAATTTGGAATTGTCTTCGTTACAGCAGAATGTAAAACGAGGCATTGCACATAATTAGAAATTAAAAAGAGTAGAAAGTAAGCAATTGTAAATATGAACATCAAGTTGACCGTGAAGTAGGGCTGTACCCGAATATTCGTTCGTTGGAGTACTATTCGGGTTTCAATTTCTTTATTCGTATTTTTATTTTTGTTTCGTACAAATTGAATTTATTGAAAACTCCAATATCAACGTAAGAGCTTGTGCCTCTTCGGGGGGTGCTAACACTTAACCATAAACTTTATCGTTTACTTTCTCCGTCTTTATATGTAGATATTACTTTTTCTCCGTTAATCTCCGTCACGTTGTTTCCATAGCAACAACAACTTCCTGTCAACAGCGCTAACTCTCCTTCAAAATAAAAGCATGTCCATTAAAAAATAGGAAGCCAAGCCAAATTACACGTAAGACATATACAACTGCAACGAAAGTAACAAACACAATGCAATATCTTTTTCAATTTCAAAGAACACAAATTGGGTTATATACATTAACAAATAACTATAAAACAACAATACTGTAGAATAACAAAATTAATGCCGTGAATAAAACCGAAATACACGTGTTGAAGCGGTTCACTGCTGATTACTACACCCCCCTCGGGCCGAATATTCGAATATTTGCTGCTGATTACTACCGAATATCCGGAGCCCGAAAAATGGTATTCGGGACAGCCCTACCGTGAAGATACAAATCTGTAAACTATGTGACAAATAAAACACTATTGAAGGGCCAAATTACAGCCAACACAATATAAAAGGATATTATTTACATTAAGTGTGCAAGGAATGGCATATTAAATTAAATATTAATGGTGCGGTCTTTAAGTATAGCTTTTAAAATAATGTTTTACTCTTAATTATTTTTCTTTTTGCCATTGTTAAGGTGTAGCCTTCTAAGCTAATACTCATAGCTAGATAACTATACTTTGGCTGTGCTTCTTTCTTGTTGAGAAGTCAATCTAATGACGTCAAAGAGATGCAATATGACCACAAAATATGTATGTTCTCGGCAAACGCACATGACGTTGTACCTGGGCATTGGCTTACTTAATAATATTGTTTGATTCAAAACGGCTAGACAATACGAGAAGCAATTACTCTGAAGCATATTGGCGTAAATCGTAATTTTTTCGGGTAATTAATAGATAAGTAGACAGTAACTGTAGTCTGTGTTAATAGTGCAAAGTTAAATACATTCTATCCAAAATATGTAGCATTGTTTCTGTTTTTAATTTAAAAGTTAACTTATGTCTGCACCTTTACTTTCTTTAAAAACTGGAGGCAACCTTATTAAAGCTGGTCTTAGCAATAGAAAGTAGACGTTAAACTCCAAATCCATTCAGGTCCAGTCAACATCAATCCTCTGACCAGGGTGCTGCGATCCACTGCCATAGGCTTTCATTTTTCTAATACCATTTCCTTTGTTTACCACAGTGAGCTGCCTTGGCTGCCATATTGCAACTCGCATTCAGTTGCCTCTTCCCTGAAGAAATATTCTGTCATTATGCAGCAGAATGTTGGATAACTTCTCCGTCTGACTGACACCTCCTCCAGGACACAATCATTTCCTTCTGCCACAATCTTATTTTATTACTTCTGCACAGGGCCGTGGGAAGTAGGGGTGCTGAGGGTGCTGCAGCACCCCCTGATGGAGGACAGGGAATCTGCACGTCCACAAGACGAATTTTCAGCCTTGATGTAACAACATTCATAATTAAGTAAAGATAACACCCTTTTCACCCCAGTTCATTTTCCATTTGCCCTGTACGATGGGCGATGTAAGTGATGAAAGTGGGGGATGTTGGCTTATCAGGCGCCCGCAGCTCACAGCCAAAGTGAGAGAGAGAGAGAGAGAGAGAGGGCGCACCGGTAGGCTACCGGCGGGGATTGTTGTTAGCTTCGGTTGCGCTAACGGATAAAAGAAGCTGTTTCTACAATAATGTGGAGGGAGAGTTCTCTCCTGTCAGACTGAGAGGCTCAGTGAGGTAAAGGACTCTTGAGTGTTTAGATAGTTCACTTTAGTCTAAGTTATCTCAGTGGGTCTCAAACGGTTTGATCACAATTTATGTAAACAAATATTTCCAAGGCACACCTTTATAATTATTTGGATAAATAAAAACAGGTTTGAAATCATTCCAATGTACACTATAGGACAGTAAACCAAAAATATCGTTTGAAACTGGAGAGATTAAAAAATATGCATGAATAAATAAATGTTAACTGGTAAAATAGGATATAGGCTAAATGAACAACAAAAATAAAACAAGTTACATTTATTTGTTATTGGCTATGGTAAGTTATTGGTTATGTTCACATACTTATTTGATTAATAAAATGCAAACCGATCTTTTTCGAATCATATGGGTGTTTAAAGTTGTACCCCCTAGATCAGGTCTCTAGTAATGTGGTGCTCAAAGTGCACCAGATTGAAGCATTTTACTTTAAAATGTTAAAAAAAATCTTCGCGGACCCCCCCAGAGGATGTGACGTCCACCCCCCAATTAAAACATGTTCATACAATCTAAATGCATTTGAAGCTTTTTATATAAACTGTCCACCATGTCAATAAGTTTCTCTTTTTGTAGTGTATTGGTCTTTTGTAGAGGTTTTTCATTGCCAGCTAAAATCTTGCCTAGGGCAGCAAATTGGTCAGAACCGCCCTGGTGTCATCCCCACAGCACCTGCACCCCCCATTTGAAACATGTTCCCACGGCTATGCTTCTGCACTACGAGCCAGACCTATACACTGCACTGAAAGCCACTTTGTACTCTGGGTTCAAATGTTCATTTTCACACTATTTTCTTGAAAGAAATTGATTCGACAAGGATATGGCATTTCTTTTGTGAGCAGGTCAACAAGTGCATACGAGACGAGTAAAAACAGGTTCTACTAACTCGTCCTTCAGAGTCTGCCATCAGTGCAGCAGCGAAAAAACAAAAGGCTCATTCTCTTTTTCCCTAATTGTCTCAGAATAAATCACACACCACAAATATGGTTATAATAGTGAGTACTAGCTTTGATGACATTCGGTCTCAGTGAGCAATCTGTTGCACATTTCCAATATTTGCAGTATGTTCTCTCAAGAGAGATTGTATGTCTTATTAGCCTCAGAAAAACAATCCTCCCTTTTGGCCGCAGGGAACACACTGTTGATGTTCTGTTGTTTGGCCCAGTCATGGACATAAGATGAAGGAAAAACAATTGTGTCTTTACATAAGTGACAGTTTGCTAATGAGCTCTTCCCTCCGTGCCTCCCAGAAACCATTAGCTTCAGGATTCGTAGAAGGGTTACAAAGTTAGCCAGCTCCACTGATCCGTTTGACATAAACCAACCACATCTTGTTATTACAGTGCCATCGCCGGAACTAGCCTGTGATTGAACGGCTGCAGCTGTTAATGAATGCCCACTTTTAGTGAAAGTAAATAAATGCAAGAGTCTGTATGGGAGGCTGCCACCATGTTGTTAAACAGTAAATTATCCGTCCTCCAAATCCTCAAATAATCCTGTAAACATAAGTTGTGGCAGCCAAAGAGGCAAATAACAGTGTCTACTGTTGGCAAGTTCATTGAGTTACAAAACATTATAATAACAAAGTTTAAGAGGCCCTATTATGTTTTTTGGGGGGGTTCCCTTTCCTGTAGTGTGCTATATAGGTTTTTGTGCATGTAAACGCACATAACTGTAAGTGTAAGCTAATAGGCAAATGTTTTAACTGTTGTCCCTTAGCCTGCAAATAAAATTGAATCCATAATCTCCCTCTGAAAAATGTGCTGGTGGGAACCTAATCTAACCTTTTAGTATTGCAACTGTCTTTAATTTGTATCGCTGTCAGTCTGAATATTTTGTATGTCAAATTTATTTTTGTTACATCGTTATTCTCAAAGTGTATAAAGTCCTAACCCTAACAATCTCTGGGCTAATACTGTCACAAGCATTTAACTGTCACTTTATTGCTCACCTAATATTATGCATTTTCTGTGACATTATACGTATGTTCCAATAGTCCTTAGAAACTGTGGGAATTGGATTATGTGTCCACTAAGATTTACTAGATTTCCCCCTCCAAAATATTCTAAAATGTATCAAAAAGTGCCACATTGATGAACATAAACCAGATCTAAACCCTTGACAACCAGCACTAATGAAATGGGTCCATTACCAAACACAATCAATGAAATCTTACAGTCGCTCACAGCCAGGTGAAGGTATCGACCACTCTGACGGGCCGCAGTGGATCACTTTACTCTGATTCATTGGTAGAGCTATAGCTGTAGGCACATTTATGGATGTAATCTTTCTGAAGGATGTGCTCAATCACAGGCTAAAAGACTAAAGAATGAAAAGCCAAAGTTATCCAGAGAGTTCTCTCTTACCTGAGTAATTGACCTATTTATAAACACCTTCCACTAATTAAACCATTAAAGGTATTGGAAGTTAAGTGCAAATAGGCTTTCTACAGCAATTAAGAGTAAAGCATTTACTTTGGTTGGAATGTAGGGCTGCTCAATTGATCGTATTTTAATCGCAATTACGATTTTGGCTTGCAACAATTATGAAAACAACATAATCGAAATAAAACGATTATTTTTTTATTTTTTTATTTTTTTTCAGTTGAATTATACCTAAAGTTCAGGGTAATCAACTGTTAAAAACATACTGTTCAATTTTTTTTTTTCAATAAATTGATGTTTTCAAAGTAAATCGTTTTTAATAATCGTGATATCAATTATTGACGCAAATAATCGAGATTATGATTTTTGCCATAATCGAGCAGCCCTATTGGAATGTGTTCTAGGTTCTTGGTTAAAGGTGCAGTTTGTATTGGTGTAATCACAGAATCAGTAATGTTAAGATTATTTCCTAATGAAAGACTCTCAGTGATAGCGCTTTTATTCCTAATGTCACACCGTGTACTTATCTTACCTTATCAGAACTTTTTTACTCAAGGACAAGCAGTTCCTGGTGTGGGTGGGTGTCAGGAATGGCAATATACCAGTTTGACCAGATCTGTGGGCTGATGGCATTCGTCCAACTGGACAACAAGTTTGGCAGTTTTATAAAGTAGGATATTGATACCTCTCATTTCCCTTGGACTGTGAATACTAATCTAGATACATCTCCTTAATACATTTGCACTGACAACAATATCAACAATTTCAAGTTGAAAGAGAGTGACCCTTTAACCTCATAGAAACCTGTAATGGTTCATTGAGTTCTACAATTCTGCTTCTGCCAGTCCTCATTACCGACTGACCCCAGAAGACGATTTGAATGCCCTCTTCATTATTTCGCTTGATGATGTGGGGGGTTTTGTTTTATTCATTGTAAATTGTCTCTTTTGTGCGCCTTACTGTATGTCAGAAATTCAGTCTGCAGCTATCTATCAGTGCTGCCAGTCTGCGCAACGTTCAATGAATAATCAGAAAAAGTCGGAGGGATTATAAATGGCAAGCCACTTTAGTTTAATTACCTTCATAATAGCCCACTCTATTGAGGTGAATTTCCCCCCGTTGCAGGCAGATCTAGTTAAAGCCAGATATACAGTGAAACAGAATCCATGGAGATGCTACGGATGCAGAATAATGCTCAAGGACACATCAGCAGAGCTTTCAATACAACTATGTCGTCAAAGCTGCAATACAAACATTCAAACCTGTCATTAATAAGCATTCTTGTCGTTCAAATTCTGTTTGATCTGATCTCTATAAGCAAATTACTTAGGCCACGCTGATGGACATGGAAAGCAATGCCATGTATGTGCCAGAGATTCCGTTTGAATTTTTTTTTGCCGGTCAACATGTCCGTTAAAGTTGAAATCTTCCGTACAAAATGAGAAAAGTGCCGGTCAAAGGTATTCTTTGTTATTTATCGAGCTTTAAAACAAATTGATAACGACTCTATATTAAACAAACTTAAATTATAGTAGATTAACTACATTATTCAAAAGTGTACAGTAACTTCGGATAATAACACAGGAATAATAAACGGAGCCTCTCTTTTCCTCCCCCTCTCCTGACAGCCTGTCTGTATCCGTGGTCTCATGCAGCTGGCTGATCCAGTAATGAGTGACCCGACAGTAAAAATAAACATATCTATAACTAGTTTAGGTAGTTAGAGAGGTAATTAAAATAGCTAAGTGTGATGTTCTAACTTGAAGTGTGTGTTTTGCTCCGCTCACCGGTCCGTCACAGCGGCGGAGCTGCAGGTGATCATAGAGCTGCATCATGTAGAGCTGCGTCATGTAGAGCTGCAGGTGATCATAGAGCTGCATCATGTAGAGCTGCAGGTGATCATAGAGCTGCATCATGTAGAGCTGCAGGTGATAGAGCTGCATCATGCAGAGCTGCGTGTCTCTGTCAGCAGCAGCTGATCCTGATCTCTGATATTTCCTGGAAGTAAGTGTTGCAACAGCTCCCTTGACAAAAAACAATGGTATTTTTCGATTGGACTTCGGAATATCGCAGAAAATAACATCTGTGGCAAATTTCGTAAATGATACTAAAAAATGTTGTTCAGAAGGATGATCTCCACTTAATGACTATACTTTTATGAGTTTTGAAGTCGAAACAGAATCGCCATCAGTAAAAAGCTAATGTAAGGCTATAAGCGTACTACATCACGGTGGCATGGCTGCACGTCACCACCGCTAAACCAAAGGCTGACTCGTGTTTGGCCTGATAACGCGAAGTAGTCTTATTTTGTCGCTTGTTGGCAACGGCGGTTTTATAACACACAGAAGCTTCCGACGATCACGAGTTGGGTATTACGGATGTATTTTATGTAGGGCTGCTCGATTATGGCAAAAATCATAATCTCGATTATTTGGGTCAATAATTGATATCACGATTATTAAAAACGATTATCCATTTACTTTGAAAACATCAATTTATTGGAGAAAAAAAATGTGAACAGTATATTTTTAACAGTTGAACCCTGAACTTTAAGTATAATTCAACTGAAAAACCAAAAAAAAAAGTAATTTAAATAAAAAAAAAAAAAATTAATAATAAAAAAATAATCGTTTTATTTCGATTACGTTGTTTTCGTAATCGTTGCAAGCCATAATCGTAATCGCGATTAAAATACGATTAATTGAGCAGCCCTAATTTTATGTCATACAACATGTATAAACCTTCAAAGCTCGTTTTAACCACAGACCTTATTTCAGGCGTCTAACAACAAACACGCAAAAAAAAAACCTTCAAGACAAGGGAACCAAAATTGGTAAAATGCTAACTAATTTCCTAGGACTCATTCCTGCACTTATTTCTTATCGGCTTTGTCAATGCTTTCCTGCTTTTACAAAACATGTTATTTTGCTCATCCCACACAATAAACTTTGAAGGATAATGAAGCTCCCTACCTCAGACCCCTTATACAGGGGAAAAGTTTGAACTGAGTGATGCTCTAGTTGTACAATTAATTTCTTCCTGTTTATCAATTAGATCCAAACAAGGCAGAGGTGTCAGGCAGGTCCCGGATTAATTACTGCTGACAATTAATTCTATGGAGAGAAGGAACTTAGACAAGCGAACACCAGACTGACTCAGACTCTCCTCCCCAGAGAAACAAGAGATAACAGCAGAAAGACTCATTCGGATGTTTCCAGGTTGCCATACTATTAATTGGAAGTCAGTGGTGCGGGGGTTTGAACAAGAGTGGCAGATCTGTTATTAGTAGCTGTCACAATTTTAAAAAGACACTGCATAATTATTTGTTTATCATTTTTTTGTTATAAGGTAGTTGCCACACAATGGCTCAAATGTTTCCGAGCAGAAAAGCAAGTCGAAAATAATTTGGTTGCATTGTCAGCTCTGGATTTTTGGGAGCAATCAAAAATTCTACCTGAATTAAATGAAAACTCATTTTTGGGTGCCTATTGTTTTGAATATTGGCCAAACAGGAGGAAAATAAGGCTTAAGCACATGTGAATCTGTTGCTAATTCAGGGGTCGACACATCCACTCTCTCATTATAGTTTATAATAGAGGCTTGTGGTGGCCATTACTAGTCTGAGTTGGAGTGTTGGTATCTGCATGTGTGACTTCAGCCTATAGTGAAACAAAGGAACCTCAATTAGCAGAATGTGCAATGATAAAATAAGATATATAAACATAAGAAACGTATAATAAAATACAAATAATACAATATTATATAAACATGAGAATTCAAAACAAAAAACAACCATATCCCCGGTTCTAAATTCAATTCGTATCCTTTTTTATAGAAGTTACAAAATTTACATTTACATTATGAGCCTGACAACAATTGTGCAATGATAAATTGTTGTACTATTTCATCAACATAACTAACTAAACTATATTATTAAAATAACTTATCAAGTTTTCAGCTACAACGGTTCCTTCCATTTAACTTTAACCATGCTAAAATGACACTATTTGGTTTGGTACAACAGGGAAAGCTATTTTATTATTCATTTGGGAATCAACAAACATATGAACAGTGTCAATTACTGTAATTGTTATGGTAACAGTTATGCCTCGGAATACTGGCATATTAGGAACAATTGTGATAACATTACAAATGATATCCTCCATCATAAGAATTTACAGAGAATGCACAACGGACAGAATACAAATTGAAATGTAACAGCACTTTAGTGTATTGTGAACCGTTAATATAAATCTCTTTCTAATCCTTTACATTTTATCTTGCACCACTTTTAACACTTCTCCTTGACCAACCCTTCAAGATATGGTATATCGACCAATATGACCAAGTTTCTAGGGCGAATAATATTTGTGCTTTCAGGAGGATGACACCTCAAGTTTTGGCAGCTAGCAACTTTATTAATCCAAAACTTAAACGTTTACACAAATTGTAATCAAAATCGTAAGAGCCTGTTTGTCATGAATTGAACATATCACATTCATACCCCCAGAAGAGGAACCATTTCCATTTCGAACACCCTTTAAACTTTTCTTTACACCCAAGATCAGGCAAATGTGTCTTTGCACAGTTTGAAAAAACAATTTTCATTATCCCTCTTATTCTAAGATGCTGGAATCATGAGTATGTATATGACACTGTGATGCCTAAATCAAGGTGATTATTGTAGTGTGTATAAGTGTATGTAATCATCTTTTAACGACTGATGTAGGAAGCAGAATACCTTGACTGTGAACAAACGTTGGCTCCTTTGTGCCTTTGTCTGTAGGTGAAGCAGATTATGGAGGAAGCGGTGACTAAGAAATTTGTCCACGAAGACAGCAGCCACATCATTGCTCTGTGCAGTAAGTACGCTTTTCTGGTTCTCTCTGGATACACACACACATTGTCTCTTTCTCTTCCGCTCTCTGTCTTGCACACACACTTGTTGAACTCCTCAGCAGGTGACTGGGTGCTGCTTCTCCGTCAAGGACACTGCTTGACGTCAGTGTGCCTCTGACCATGCTGCTGCATCAATGGAAAGTTAATAATCACAGTAGAGCTAATGGAAAACCATTTTAGAGAGAGGCTGTACAAAACCCAGGCTTTTTAAGCCCATGTCACATCTATATATGTGTGTGTGTGTATGTGTGTCCTGGTCGTAGATAAAGGGGATGCCCCTTCTGACCGGATGGTTGAGCAGGCACTGGTGTGTGACTCACAGCTTCCATGCTGGTCAAACAGCTGACTCTGCCTCTGGCATCAAATTAGCCGAATGACACAGTAGAAGTCTTTTAGCTTTGTATCAATTCGCCTTCTTCTGAACTTACAAGAGCTATACTGAGCTCACAATACGCACTATGGCAAAATTCAGTCTACTAGAGTAAAAGGAATGGTGCTCACATAACGGTCAACATGTTCCGCCCTCTTGGCTACGTAACGGAAGTTGTTCAAATAGCCACAAATACGTTAACCCTTTTAACCATAACCCATTACAAATGAAAGTTCTGTCTGATCTTTTTTTTTTGATTAAATTAATGAACTTACCACTATACTAGTGTCGTAAAGAAGCCACCATTTATTTAGTTGGGTTTATTGAGCTGTCAGTAAGAATTTGCTCCCGCTAACGCTAAACTTGCTAGCTTTCTAGCTAGTTAACAGCACCGATTGTTACCTCCGGGTAAGGGCACAGCAGCTATGAGCCATTTGAAACAACAATACACACCAGAAATTCACACTTCACTGCGCAATTATTCACAGTGTATGACATGCAGTATATCTAGGAGAGTATCCAAGTTGAGACACAGCCATAATGTCTGTTTCATGGGGTTCAGACACATCAACCCCTATTGCTTCTACCTGCCCTATCACTCACGGTTAGCCCCAAATCAATGGACACTGCCAGCCCCCCCACTGCCATGTTAATGTCCGACACGGTAAAACTCCAGCTACCGTTGCAGCATACAGAAAAAAAGTTATTATTAGACTAATACATTTACTTTCTTCATCTTTCTTAGAAGTAGGCGAAGTTTAGACAGAAATACCTACTCTTCCATGTTTATCATAAATAATATACTGGGTTGGCGGCTACAATTCATTTGTCCATAATAACTACAATGTTTTTTGGCAAAAAACGAATGACTTAATTTTCTCTGCAAATGAAACCATTGCAATGAAAGCTATATAATGAAACCAGCATCAGTCGGTTAGTACAAAAAAGGATCATTCATTTTATACCGAATAACTTATGAATCATCACTAAAATGTTGTATCTTTTATTTGTTCTTAAATGTCAAAGAGAGAGTCTGTCTGCACATACTGTATCTATTGTCAGCCTTTTGTCACTCTTGATTTCTTCTTCTTCGCCCTCTTAGTTTAGTCTGCATTAAGCCCTATTAACACAGGATTATTATTGGCTGCGGATTACCAGTGGTTATGTAGAGAGCATTGGAAATGAGCCCTCCCTAAACCTTCGTCTTTTCGGTGACACACTGAAATGAATTTCATTTTAAAACGCAGGAACTTATGTAGTTTGATCTGGGCCATCGGCCATTTCAGTCATTTTCCTATTTAAAGTTTTACTTAGTCTGCAGAGGTTAGAGGGTCAATCAGTTATTATCTACAAGATGTTCTCACATAAAACTAATCCTGGCCAATCCCTTCCACTTCAAGGTCGGAATGCAGTGCGTACTGTACATGAAAGAAGATGGTTAATTTTCCTAAAATATGCTGCAATTCAAAGATTATAAAAGCCAATTCTTTCCTTCTTCGTGTTCAGACAGGACCATGTCAATTGAATTGACCTCATGGGGCAGCTGTGACTCGTCGCAATAAAAGAGTGACTGCTGTGTGAGCAGAGTTCATCCTTTCATCGAGCAACATCAGTAGATCAAATGTCCCTGTTCAAGTAGCGGAGAAATACATTGTGTAAATCTAACTGTGTCTTAGTTTTAGCTATTCAATATGACATTTGACGCTGCTGCGGCAGTGGAGCTGAGGCTGTTTTCCTGAGTTAAGTCTGTCTTTCTTGTCTATTTGATAGTCTTATTAAAACAACTGGGAAATAAAACGTGATTGAACCATGTAGAAGATTGCAACATCAAGTCAAAAATAGAATAAGAAAAGAAAGAGCACATAATGTGGTCATTTTAGAAAAATCCATTCAAAACTCATATGAGTTTCTTTGTTCTTTTGCCCTCATGTATGATACATGTACAGTATATTCATACATGTTTTAACCTGTCATTGAGTAGGATGCATTTTTTTTGCTAAAACGTTGATGACGGGATATTTATAACCTCAGTTCCTGGGTCATTGTCATCCTTCAGAATTTTTCAATTTCAACAAAACTGTGTTTATGTTTCTTTAAATATAACATCACATGGCTACAGTCGCAGGAAGAAGTATTAGCTTAATAATGCTAGCATTTGTGTGAGCTCCCTGAAGATTAACATGCCTAATACTATTCACCTTAAAAAACCTCTATTGGAGCTTCTCTGTATTTCAGAGGAAGTGTGCCACCTCCACTATAAAACCCTGACTTTATTCCACAAATTGAACCCTCATGAAACAGCCTATACACCTTTAAAGGCCTGTTGCGTTTTTTATGTGCAATATATATAATGTTATTCATGTAGGGAAAGTGCTGAATGATTGGAAAACACTTCATATTACCAGAATAAGCCTGGCAGAAGTGTGTTTTAGGCTCGTAATGATGGATAGCCTAGAAGGCTCTGGGGATTTTAGTCCAAATCCACAGAGCGCTATTGGTTGAATTCAGTTATTGGATGATTGATTATATCTGGGAATGTTGTCGTCCCAAAATACACAATTGCTGGTTAAAGGAAATTCCTTCAATACGATATGAAAAATGTTTGTTTGTCCAAGTCTGCCACTTTGGTAAATATTTTAATTTTAAAATGATTTAAGTGTTGCAGATATTTCTTGTCATTTCAATGTTGGCATGCCTTCTCTGTTCCATAATTTCTCAAGGATATTCCCAGTATCTAATGGATGTTCTATGAGAGTTCAGGGGAGCAGTCTTTAGTGTTCCCAAAATCAGCTGACATTCTCAGATATGAACACAACTTTAACAAGTATTTAAACACAACACCTGTATTTAGTAAACTATACAGAAGAAGTGTTAATTCGATCTACCTTTCGTGTTGCTTGGTAGTTAAGTAAGCTTGAGACGCAATTTTCCCGTTTTATTTTCCACGCACATCGTAATGGTAAAAATACTCATTTGGATTGTTCACATAACATTTCCTTAACAGATTTAGCAAAACACTAGTTAATGCAGACGAAAGTGAGTAATGACACATTATCAAAAATAAATGGGAACATACAGTACTTCCAACTTTTTCGATGATCTGGTATCGAAGACACCAAACATCAGTAGCACAAAATCTTTACTTCCTTGCCAAGTGACTCCACCTGGACCCCCAGACTCTGAAGCTGTTTTCTTATTATACCTAATACATTACATTTCCTTTCTGATGTTTCTATTGGGTTACTTTCATGAGATAAATGGCAGTGAGCCATCGGAAAAATCCTTCTGGAGGGCCACATGACAAAAGGAAATGACATGTGGCCCTCTTGAACCTTCATTGTGTGCTTTTCTCAGATGTGCAAATGGACAGTGTGTGCACCAGCTGATGAATTCTGTCATCATCCCCTTTGGTCACTTATCTTCTGCCTTAGATCACTTGCAGATGGGTATTGACTTGATTTGTATGCGTTGTCATTTGGAAATAACAAAAACGCAACAAAATGAATAGAAAAAACACAGCAATATAAACCCCCACAACATTGAACCAAAATGTGGTTTTGCACCCAAAGGCCGCTTGATTCATTACCCTTAGAAAACATTTGCCTAAGGACTTCATGCCTGACTCACTTCTTTTTAGGTCTAATCAATACAGCACGATGTTCATTTTGTTAATTACGATCCCTTTAGCGTAAGATTGATAAAGTACTGGATGCTTTACGACATGGCTGCCTTGGGATTGACATTTTGCTACCAGTACTAAGCCCCGCCTCTTGTATCATATTAGTTCCAGCCACCAAGATGACGACAGCCAAAACTCAAGGCTTCAAATCCCTTATAAACCTCATTCCACAATCTGACGGGTCATTTGAATACATTCAGTTTTTATTTAGATTCTATGTTTTTATACTCATATTGTCAATACATACGATTTTGAAAACACCTTTACCTGACTACTTGTTGTGATCTCGGTGGTGTAATATTTAGAGGCTTCTTTTAAGAAAAGAACCCTCTTCTAAACTGCTAGACAATGGCTACAATCATCATCATCAATTCCTAAGTCTACAGACTCCACCTGTCAAATTTCATTTTTTATTTTTGTAGCTTTATCTAATTGTATCCTACTGTCGACTTTAATATCAAGAGGCATGGTAGCCTTGGAAATGCCACACACAGTTGTAGTTGAAACCCCCCCCATGTCAATGTGATGACATGAGGTCAGACCACATGATGATCGCCTCCCTTTTCATCAGTCCAATAAGAGCCTGCAGGCCAACGTCACCATGACATCACTGCATGCAGGATACTCATCAGCCTCTACAGATAGGCGACCGTTTTGTAAGGTAAAAGGTCAGATGCTAATGATATCCAGTGATGTCAGCTCAGGAATTAGTCACTGCTGACCTACTCTTTCCAATATCATTTTAACCCATTTCCTATTTTTAAATATATACAGATTTTATTTATTTATTTATTTATTTTTTTTAACTTTTATTGTCATTACATAGTACAGGTACTAGTAACGAAATGGTTTCTCTGCATTTGACCCATCCTAGTGTTAGGAGCAGTGGGCTGCCATTATTAACACTAGGATGGGTCAAATGCAGAGAAACCGTAGATATATTCAAACCTTAAACCTTATATATTTCTCTCCAAAATATACTTGTGTAACATAGACATAAAGAACTGTCGGCCCATAGCTAATGAGACTGGCCCAGAGTGATCTTCCTTGCAAGGCCACAGAGATAGAAAGTCAGACACAGTGATGATACAATTTCATGCTCAGAATATTTTGACTGAAATTCCATAGAAATTACTCATCTTTAAATATTGAAGCTTACTGCAGGCTCATTTGTAGGATAGGTATGTAAAGAGAATGTTTGGGCTTTAACAAAGTGGATGCTACAAAGGAAATGTTTTGTATTTAATTGCTGATGGTACTTAAACAACATGTCCGGTTTTACAACTTTAGTGAGCGGTAGCGGTAGTTTGAGTTCTTCCTGTTTGAAAACTCATTTTCAGATTTTTTTTATTCCACATGAATGCAATACAAATATGCAATGTTTGTATACATATATATAAAAAAGAAAGAGAAACATATGCATGTACCTAAACCATGTTTTTAAGAATCAGAATCAGAATACCTTTATTAGTCCCACAGAGGGGAAATGTACGTTGTTACAGCAGAAAAAGAGCCACAGTCAGCTTAATGTTAAAAATGTAACATATGTTACATGCATTAAAAAGTACTAAGTTTAAAAAAAGTTATGATATAATAAAAAATATAATTTAAAAAAAAGAATTTACACAATTTACAAAATACAGATCCTGTAACAGTTCTTAGGATTTAGCAGCCCGGTATATATTGCACAGTTATTAACGACATATATATATATTGCACACATAGCACATATTGCACATAATTGGTTGGTATTTAACAGAAAGATCCACTCCGAAAGTTTTCTCTCTTATCTAACATTTCCTATATCTACAGATTGGTTTTAACGTTACCCCTTGTGGTTTTCTTCCCTTGCCCCTTTCATGAGACTTCTTGCTGATTATTTAATAGCAATGTACAATACCATGCCGTCCTTCTATTAGTAAAAAACAAGCCAGTTGGTTAGTGCGGCCAATGAAATGTTGGCAGTACTGCAGATACAGATAGGAAGTTGCAGGATGTTGTTGGCAAGTCTCACTGCGTGGTTGGAGTTAACTGTTGTATAACTGTGTCTATGTGTAGGAGTCCATACCTTCCCCACCACATTTAAACAGATCACATAACTCACCCTCATTAGCCTCATGGATAGGGCACTTGTTGTTATGGTATCATACATATCATCTTATGTGTATTATAAAACATGGGCACAACATGCATACAACGCTGTCCAGAGATACACAGCTCGGAAATAAACAGTGCATGTGTTATAAATAGAACACCTCAAATCACTGCCAACAAAAAGCATCCACGCATGATTGGCTTCATTTTGTCCTTCTCATGCTGAAAAGGGAAATGCTAAAATATTCTGGTAAGGAAAGAAAAGGATGTATTCTCACATTTTCTCTTTAGGAATGAATTTAACTAACTGCACCTTGTGTATTTATAGTAGATATTGTTCCAAAAGAGAATCAACTAATAAAACATGATAACAAATGTTATAGTTCGTGTTACACAGCAGTATATAAATTAATTAAATTACCCCATCTTAATCGGTTGCAACATTAAAGTGATATGTGTATTTATCTGTCGAGCGTTTTTATCCAATTTATTTATTAGTTATTTTGAAATGTGCAATCCTTCTATATTTTCCAGGCTAATACTCCCATACTTTCACCTGAAAAACCATCTAAATGCAGGACACATTTTTCAAGAATTTCACACTGTTGTGTTGCTTCTTTTACTGAAGTAAAATATTTGAGTACTTATCGCAACGGCAAAATCGTAAAGAAAAAACGAAAGAAAATAACTCATAATACAACTGCCGCTAAAGCACCAGTTAGCAAATCTTACGCAGGAAAAAATATCCAAAGTCCAGGGAAAAACATCATGTTTGGGCTATTTATTCCAGTGATCCAATATCATACAGTACAATGACAACGGTTTTGCCTATCTTGACCTTTTTGCCTTTTTCCCGTTGCCTCCTTGTGTCTTTCCCTGGTAAAAAACAAAATGTCCCCTTTCTGGTGCGCCAACCCCACCGTCCCCACCATCCCCACCATCCCCACCATCCCCACCTTACCCGTCATCCACACCGTCCCCACCATACCCACCATACCCACCATACTCACCATCCCCACCATACCCACCATACCCACCGTCCCCACCCTACCCACCATACTCACCATCCCCACCATCCCCACCATCCCCACCATCCCCACCATCCCCACCGTCCCCACCATACCCACCATACTCACCATCCCCACTATCCCCACCATCGCCACCGTCCCCACCATACCCACCATACTCACCATCCCCACCATCCCCACCTTACCCGTCATCCCCACCGTCCCCACCATACCCACCATCCCCACCTTACCCGTCATCCCCACCATCCCCACCTTACCCGTCATCCCCACCGGCCCCACCGCCCCCACCTTTTTTCAACATTTTAGGTATTCCTACTTAGCAGTAGTGAGACAGAAATGGAGAAGGAAAAAGAGGTGATAATTGATCCTATTGATTGATGGTTAGAAGAAGGACATGATTTGATTAACTGGTAAAATATGGAGAAGTTGAGCAGAAGTAAAGGAAAGATTGGTGAGTAAGAGAGGAAGGGATGGCCTGCAGCAGCTAATGGGCTCATTAGGACACTGTGGTCATGTAATGACCTGCCACCCAACGGACATCCGAATCCACACACTGCAGACTGATGAACAGACAGAAATAGAAAGAAATCAGCAGACAGTAAGTGATATATTTAACCAATGGAAATAATGAAGGGGCATGTAATAAGGTCCACTTCATCCCATTTACTGTAGCTTTCAGATAGTTTTAATTGGATATGTATTATGAAAGAAATGTCTGAGAATACATGGATGGGGAAATATGCTATAAATCAGAGAAATAATCAGATAACAGTTAATAGCATTGAATAATAAAAGTTAGAACTCATGGATATTATTCAAACTGAAATATGTGGCTCAAACTTGTCCAATCAGTTTTATTTTCATTTTATATTCTTATATGAGCCTACTGTAACATCTGTTCTTCGAATAACCTATTGTTCAAGTTTTTTCTCTATAACTACTATACTATAAATCAGTGGTTCTCAACTGGTGGGTCGCAGATGTGTGAGTGAAGAAAAAGAAAAGTTGAAAAAATAAATAAAATCTTTTTCTTTTTTTTGGAAAAAAGTCAAACTTTTATTTTGAAGGCCCGATTTTCTAACGCTGTGCATGCAGTAGGCGTTGGACTGGAAGTACCGGAGACCATAAACGGTTTTGAAAACTTCTGTCACGTAGTGATCATCTTCTCAATAAAACATCTTTGCTGATGTTTTTTCGAGTCTTCTGGCCAATCAGAATCCAGATTGTTGCCGGAAGTCCCCACGGAGAATAACTTTGCAGTAGAACTATTCTTTATACATCCATGGGTACAACTTCAGATAAAAATGAACACATAATGAAATATGACCCCCGGTTTGATGATTGACAGGTCACAGAACAATGGGAGCTTTAAAGTTATTCACACAGACTATCTCCTCTTTACTCTTCTCTCTGTGTGGAGCAGCAAGTTCAGCTGTCGGAACAAAGTGAAAAACAAACAATGGCATAACATATTATTAATATGTCGGGTAGTAATAGATTTATTTATTTTCTTCTCAGAGTGTACCAGAATGCGTAGTTTATATGTTAGTATTTCTAAAAATCTCCTGGGGGAGAATCCCCCCAGACCGCGATTTATTGACAAAGGAAAAAGTGGGTCCCGAGGCCTGACCAGTTAAGAACCACTGTTACAAATAATATGTTATTTGTATAGCAGTTTAAAGACACCCAAAGGCCCTTTACATGGTAAACAGCAACAGAAACCACAGTTTCCACTAGGAATGGGTTTTATTTTTGGTTAAGTTTTTGAGTGCAGTTTAGAAAGAGGGCGATATGGGTGCCCACACAGCTGTACAGGTATCATTACATAGCACTTTAGGGTGGTTGACTATGCCAATGGTCACATGTTATGAACATGTTTCCTCCATTTATGAATTCATTTAAATTGTCCAGGTTAAATGGTTTTAGTAGTTTGCTTTTTGTCACTATTTTCTGATCTTTTTTGGCCAAAGGACTCTCGGTTCTCATGACATCCCTATCCACCATTACCAAATGGTAGTTTCCCACTTTTTGGTATTTGAAGCAAAGGGAATACAAGTAAGATCATGTCTCTCTGACAGATCATTACTGGTGTAAACAGAAACCATAGAGTTACAGAACAGCATCTGATGCACAGCCAAAGAAAGACATAATCTTAGGTAGGTGATGACCTGCAGTGCTGGTGACTGATGCTGAGCAGAAAGCCAAAAGGCCACAGCGTGTCCAGACAGCTCAGCAGAGACAGCTCAGCAGAGACACAGCAGTCCAGACTGGAGGAGCCGTGCTCTGCACAATGCCTTTAGCTTGACTCAAATCACAGTGCAGCAGCTGGGGCTGCCCTCTCCAGCATATTGAAGACCTTTCAGCTCACACACACACACAAACTGTAGACTGTTTGTTTCACCCTGTCTGGGTAGCTTTATTATCACTAGCTGGTAAATCCAAATCCAATTCTGATGAACTGCTCTCAAAAAAAACATGTTACCAGGCTATAAGTGCAGTTCTATTATTTATAATAAATAGCCAATCACGTCAAACAGGGACAGATCCATTATAGCAGCATAAATGATGACATATGTTGAATCATATAAGTGAATTCTAAATGCAGCGGATAAAATCAATAAAGCGATTTGCTTGTATTTATCTTTCCTAGAGAACAAAATATAAATGGATAAATGTAAGTGACAACAGAGACATGAACAGAAATGCAGAAGCAAAGGCTTGAGAAGATAAATGTCCCAGTCTAAGGAGCATTAGTCTCACAGTATTAACTCTAGCCAATCACTCACCGCCTGTAGTCTTGAAAGATGGCTGTGTACGTTTTTTCTTATTTTCAAACTTTACCATTATTGCAGTACCACTGGCCGTTATTAGAGGCAAGACACTGCCTATTACGACTGTATCAGTCTACGAAATACATTAGTCAACTCATTGATTATTGATCAACTATTTCGATAATTGATTAATTATTGCATTATTTTGTTCATGCGAAGTGACAGAAAATGTTTTACTTTTAGCCTCTCACATAATATATATGAATCCAAAGTTCTTCACAAATATAAAAATGAATATTCAAAAAGTATTGTTGTCCACAACATAACATTTATCGGACTTCTTTCTGCGTATTAATATGACTGCCCATAGTCCCTTGATCCTCCTTGGCAGCGGTCTGTTAGGGAAAATTAACAAACCTATGGTATGTTCAAATTGACCAATCAGTATCGAGTATTAAACTAAGCTGTGCAATAAAATAAATTGAACATCTTTGGGTTTAGGATTGACAAGACTAGGCATTTTCCTTTGAATATTGGGAACTTTTATGAACATTGTTTCTATTTTCATTTATAAACCAAGCAATTACTCGATTTAACTTGAAAATAATTGGCAATACTTAGATTAATTGATAGTGAAAACAATTATAAAATACAGCCCTTATCTGTATGAGTGAACACAGTATTTAAGTTATCTGATGACTTCCATGAGCTATGTGTCACAACCTTTGATGTCTCCAACTGTTGCACATGCAGGGGAGCGTTCTAAACTACAATAACTTTTCTATACCTCCCGCTGTATATTTGCCTCACATTTCTCCCTCACAGTTGGAAAGCCTCTGATCTTGATTACCCATAAGTCTTTTTTAGCACTGGTTTTCCTTTCCCATCAGCTCTAGGCAGTCATACAGAATACGGCTATAGAAATCCAACCTGACTAGCATGGCTTTAGCAACTGTTCCACTGCCAAAAATGTTCAGGTGGTTATCTTGGTCTAACGAGCTAGAAGCTGATTTTACATTCCTGTGACAGTCTGAATTTCATACCACCTACCAAGGACATTTAATGCAAAAGTTAGCAGCAACTGCTCTTAAAATGATTAATGTTTTGTATTTCAGTTGTAACATCCGCACTTTTGCATAATAAAGGGGTGCAGATTAGACATTAAAAGCTTTCCCATTTACTATCTCCATCGGTTTCTCTGTGTGTGTGTCTCTCTTTTAGTAGATTGAGACTGACAGGAATGGGAAGTCACGAGAGACTGTAGTGAAACGTCAGGTGTTCCACTAATTAGAGCTGGTCTCCATGGCAACTCTGCCATCCTCAGATTTAATGTTTTAACACGTTATTATCGTGTTAACGCATTATTTAATTAATTAACGCCGACAATTATTTTATCGCGCATTAAAAGTTTTTTTGTATTATTATTTTGAAAGTCCGTTGCTCACTGGCTCTGAATAACATACAGACAAACCATGGGTCACAGGAGGGGTGGGATGCTGATCAGTATCGGCTTAGGATGGGCGTCATCACGTGTCTCAACCAATGAGAGCATTTGGGGCGGGCCTTAGACTGCTGCAGCGCTCACATTAACCCAAACATGGTGAAAATGGAGAAAGATACCGAACTCTTACATGGACATTTAAAATCTCTTCCAGACGGCGGAGCTGATAGGACCAGAGTATTTTGTAACAACTGAAAGTTTAATTTATTACCACTGGACTCTGAGGGTAACTTGTTTCTCTAAAACAAACTAGATAAAACGTTAATACCCTGGCAGTTTCAAATAACTTTGGTTTTATATTTGATTTGATTACATTAATTCATGTTGAAGTTGAGATATTTGAACTGCTTCTGTGTAAAGGGAATACTGCTGTTAAAAAGCACCTTATTTGTTTAAAGTGTTTGCAAACCAAATGTTATTGCACTATATATAGCAGTACTTTTAAATCAAAGTGTGCAATACACAACTTTTGAAATCCGTATTGAATTTTGCGCATAACAATGCAATTAATTGCAGAAAATCATGCAATTGATCGCGATAAAACATTTGAATCGTTGCCCAGCACTAGTTCAAACCAACTTTTTCTTTACTTGAATTGAGAATCTCCGTTGTCCCTGACCTGTTGTCAATCATACTCCTATTGCTGTCAAGAATCCACAACGAGATAGCGTTGGTAACTTTCCGATGCACGCAAATCTTCATATTGTTACCTTTTTTTGGTAATGAATATTTGTTCTAGTCCCCAGTATATGGCCCGCCAGCTTTAACAATGGGGAGCTGTACTGCTCACCCATATTGTAACTTTTAAAAATACCACAGGGCTGATAAAACAGAGGGTATACAAGCCAACTTTGAAATAAATGGGCTTTAATGGAGTTATAAGAGAGGTGAAGTGATAATGTATTCCTGTAGTCCGACCTGGAAGCTAGCAACGCAAGGACTCCTTCGACCAAAAGCAATTTACCCATTGGATATCGGTATATTGCAGAATACAAACTTTGTGGCCAACACAGGTTCTGTTTGATACTTACAAGGTTTTTATTTTTGAAGGGTAAACAATCGTCAGGAATAAAAAGCTAATGTTATGCTATAAGCTAACAACATCACGGTTGCATGGCTGCATGTCACCACCGCTAGGCTTAATGCGAACTCGTGTTGGCGTGATACGATCAATAGTTGATTTAGTCACTTTTTTTAAAACACAATTTTTATGTTACTCTGAAGCTTAAAACACTCACGAGTGGGGTATGTACAATAGTATTTCATGTCGTAGAACCAGACGTGAAACTCTAGTAAGCTTGTGTTACCTTATTTCAGGCTTCTTAACGCAACCATATTCCAAAAACCATTGAATTGGTCAAATGCGAAGAGTTTTGCGGGTTTTAGGACTCGTTACTGCACCACTTGAATATTTTCGGTATAAATCAGAGGTGTTGGGATCTGAAGGCTGAACATGTGTCTGCTGTTCCAAAGAAACATCTGTGTTATTGTCAGAAAACGTAGCTCACAACTTGGCAGCTTGGTTTGTTGGCAGATGTATCACAGCATCATTTACTTGCAGGATTAACAACTTGATATTTGTAGCCATGAATAAGCCAATACATAAAGTAACGTGTGGGAAAATTAGAGATGTATTCTTTCTGCCTGAGACATTTTATTTTGTAATTGATCTCTGTCATTTTGCACTATACAATCTGAAGTATTGAAATATCTTTCAATATATAATGGTAGGTTTTTGAATCAAACAAAGCTCTAATCTGATAGATATTACATGCTGCAGCAGTTTATTCAATATGAAACCAAACCGTCCTTCCTGTAACAGTATATCTCCTTAGCAAAGAAACTGACTCTGACTTTAAAATCAGATTGAGTTTGAGTGGGTGCATGGATGAATTCCAACCTTGAATGTGTCAGGAGAACTGGATACCATGTTTTGAGGGGCCGGCCAGTCATTCAAATGAAAGTTACTCACCAAGAATATATGCCAAGAAAAAAGTCACTTTTAGTTTACTGTTTCTTCAGCCTTTAGTTTTAAAGAGATAACAGCTTACTGCAGCTTTTCCAGGATTCTAGGTATTAAATCCTTATGTTTCAAAACACCTTGCAATTGTTATACTAGTACAAAGTAGCAGCATAGCTCTTTGGTATGCCTAAGCCATCATGATATTAATGCTCACAAGATGGCATATTTGCAGTCAGAGAGGGAAGTCGTGTTTTGTGCTACCCTATAGACTCTTTCTTGTTTCTGGGTACATGCACAGTGGGGGGTTGAAATGTGAAAACAGTGTGAACCTCCCACGTTTTACATCTATGCGTATCACTGGCAGGTTAGGTAGCAGAGTTAGCAACTTTGTTGTCAACACCCACCCGAGACCAACAATAGAACAAAAGAACCACTACACTGCAGAGGGAATCCGCCATTCCAGTCACTCTCTTTTGCGTACAAAAATCAACCCAATGGCTCATTTAATGTTCTTTACTTGTAAATGACTTCTCGCTCAACATGTAGGAAACTATATATTTCTTATTACACAGCCTAATGCTCGATTCTGATCGGTCAATTTGGAAATTCCAGAGTTCTGCTATTTTTGGATGATGGAATCCATCCACCATGGTACTTTTTTAATATGTATTTTCCTATTCGGGGAGAGCACAAAACCTTGGATTCATGATAGCTAAACCGTCCCCAGTAAAGAAAAGAAAATGAGCGCAAGAGAAGGAAAGAGGTTAAAAGACAGACCGCTGGATGTCAAAGAAATCAGCAGGAGAAAACAAACAGGAAGTAAACACTAACGGGAACACGGTATGGTCTCTGGCAGTATTTAAATACTTTTTAATGGAAAAGAAAATGTGAACAGACTTGGACGGTTACAGAAAACCTCAATCGGTGCTGCCGACCTTTTAAGTTACGTTGCTGTCGGCATAGTTTTAGTTGGTGTGCAGTGGAACGGACTATTTATTTCGTAGCTAAAGCAATACGCTAGTTTTGAAATCAATATTGTTAGCCAAGTCGTTGTTTTTTTTATCCCTTACTTGGTATACAGCATGGTATTAACTAGTACAATTAAAACGTTTTGTTGCAATCCAATTAATATCAATGGTTGTTCCATGTTAGACTCAACATAGCCAGTATCACGTCACCACTGACATTTTTTTACCTTTAATTAAAAAAATGTATACTACAACCAGAGTAGGGGTGTGTGCTGGCAGGGGTTTGAAACAATGATGTGTTCAAGGGTCCCAGATTACATTAAAACAAAGAGGTGATTTGAAAACACAATTGTTCCTCTTGTTTTTCCCAGTCTTTTTACCACTTGTAGCAGCAGTGGTGCTTAAGGAAACCCGTCTCCCACTCTGGAAACGGCCTCAAGATATACTAGAAACAAAGTCTTTAATTAACATAGGTAAATAGTACAATAGCAATTATGCCTTAAGATTTTAACTAGTGTGTTATTAGATTTGTGCCTTGGGTGACTATAATGCTCATATTGTTAAAGGCTTAATGAAGAACACTTCTCACAATCAGTGCTTGCCTGTGTTTTATTGATCAGTTGGCTTCAAAGCATATTTAACTGTGTTATAGTGTATTCATGTTTTAAAGGACTGCAGCAGAGTTGTGTTTCAGAGACTGAACACCGTCTGTATTGGATTGTGTCTCTTGATGTCAGTCTTGCAAAAGGTTGCAGAAGGTTTGCAGAGCCAAGAGAATTATAATGTGTGTCTAAAGATGAAAATATCCCAAATTAATGTGAAAGACCACGCTTTCTTTAATACCCTAACTCATCTGCTTCTAACTCTTTTTCTTTCTTATGTATTATCTTATTTTGTCCATTCATGTAATTTGCTAAAAAAAAAACGAATTTCTTTACAGGCAATAATAGTAAAACAAAAGAAAGATATGGCATATCGTATGCCTTAAATACATTTTTTGTTTTGTCAAAAGACAGGAAAGAGAAGAAATTAATAAGAAAAAATAGTTTAGCATACATTAGTAATTATAAAAACACAGACACAATGATATTTAAGCTAATGAGGTTACATTTAATAGAAAAATCCATATTAATATATCATTAATTAACATTTGAAAAAATCACAAACTAATGTAGAAAGTGCTCCCTTCTTTCTTTCTTACTCTAATGTGCACTTTCTCTGGCCTAGGGTCAGCGCCGCACACAGGGTGATTACATATTGATTCAGTCAGCCAATCACCTCTTCAACCGCTCTTCAAATATAAAAGAGAAGTAGCGCTGAAGAAAAAACAATGCTGAGGTTTATCTCCTTTCACTGATGGGACTTCAGGGGCTGAAACGTGAGCCAATGGAAATCAATGGCTGAGCACTGCAGCTCATGTATAGGACAACTTTATCTCACCAGCACAGACTGTTAGACACACACACACACACACACACACACACACACACACACACACACACACACACCACACCCTTAAGCCTGTGTTCAGTCACGCTCTCTGCACAGCAACCACCAATCGAGCTCAGACAACTTTTCCTGAAGCAGAGCTCAGATTACTTTTTCAAAACCATTTGTTACCTTTACTGACAATGCCCTGATTCTTATACTATGGGTTATAAATATATCTTCCTGTGCATCCAGCTCTTATGAGCTAAAACTGTTTTTTTTGGGTGCTGTGATGCTAGCCAGACTGGCACCAGGAGTCCTGCCCGCCTGCTGAGATGCAGCAGTCATCAGGGAGGAGGCCCAGAGAGAGGGAGGGGTTGTGAGAACCAATACTTGCTCTCACCTCTCCCTTGCCGCTTTTAATTCCTCCATCCCTTTCTCTCTTTTTTCCTCGCTGCTGGCAGCCGGTTGCAACCTCTCTCACTCCCACGCAAACAACATGGACTCTCCACAGTGGGTGGACTCACTAATCGAAAGAGCGCATGAGAAGAGATTAGAACCGTGTTGAAAAAATTACAATGAACTCAGATGAAGCCCTTGAAAGAGGTGTAGCAGTCACCGTGTGTGAAATTAACATAGCAGACCTCTGCTCAGAGTGCAATTGGTGTGTGAGTTATACGTTGGTGAGTCACTCTTTCAGAAATCCTGACAGCATATGTCGGAGTGTGACAGACAGCATGGGAAAAAGAGCAGTGCTGGTTGGCACAGATTGGCAGATGCTCAACAAACTTGATCAGCTTTACAAAGTTGCGATGTATAGCATAAACCACAAAAATCAGGTGCGGTGCTCACAGACCCCTGATGTCTGAAACACATAATGTTGGTGGTGGTACAAGACTTCAGGGTCACTTTCTCCTCTGTTTTTGGTCAGCGTTACTGCAGTCGTGCTGCACTATTTGTGACACCATGACGTCAAAAGCGATATCGACAAATCCGAATAGCAGCAAGGGGGAGGGAGCTCGTTCATTGTGGAAAAAAGAAACACAGCTGAGTTCAGAATGGTAGCGTCTACCCAGCATTAAACTTCTTCTTCTGTGGTGGTCAGGAACTACCAAAAGTTGATTACAAATTGAATATGTTTTATGTTCCCTGGATGGGTTGACTCAAATTAATGTTGCATTGCATTTTGTGGCCTTACTCAACTTGGATTTTTCATATTGTTGTAATTATCCAAGGGACATAATTACTAGCATTATAATGGGAGTGAGTTAACATCTTGTTTAACTCCTTTCCTTCAGCCTGATATCATGTTTGCTGATTTGTGTTTGGAAAGGGAAGTTATTGAGTTTTGTTATGCCCTAGCCAATTCGTCCGTCAGACATCATTTTAAAATGTCGATTTAAGAGTTGTCTTTCCTTAAGGTAAATATCAACTGTCAATTTAGCAAATTAGTTAGTGATTCAGAGGTCTGCAGCGATTCTACAAAATGACCTTTCTTTTAGAAAAAGGCCAACCCTTGTAATGAACACTGTAGACTGGGACCAGAATTAACTGACAGTAAATGGACAGCATTTATAAAGTGCTTTTCCAATCTTTGTGACAAGTTGTTAACAAGTCAGCTTTCTCACACATTAATGCAGAGACAGAGGCTGCTATGCAAGGTGCACCCACCCAGGGAGACTTACATTCATACACACTCACACACCGTTGGCCCCAAGGATGCATCAACATGTCCCACATAACAACTTTATAATAGGGGATTTTGGAGAATGTATTTATATTATTAATCCAGTAGAATGTGGTAATAAAATGTTTGGATTGCCAACCGCCTCTTACTAACAAGAATAAAAGAAGAAGAAGCATTGACATGTTAGGGATCAACCCATGGATGTACACAAAGTGAACTGGATACAGTGTCCGAGGCGGGGCCCTGTTCATCCCTATGAGAGTTCCTCAGTGGCTCATGAAGCCACAATGGAGCAACAGTAGATTCAAAAAGTTACCGGATCTGGGCCCATAAAGCATGCGCACTTGAGTGTCCCTTAAGCCCCTCCTCCAATCTCCCGTTATAGAGAGGCGAAGTCCCTCCCTTTCCGGTGGACCTCATGGGACCTTATTTCGGAAAAATTATGTATTGAAGTCAATGGAGAGAGAAAACGTATCTCTCGATCCCGTTTGAATTGTGCCACAAATTACACATGATGTTTGTCAATCTTAAAAAATAATTTCCATGTCAAAAAAGTAACAGTTTGTCGTAAAACTGTTGAAATATAAGACTATGAAAAATACGCAACTAGAAAGACTACAAATCCCAGAATCCCGGTCCCGCATGCTGGCTCTTACGGAACCGACTAACTCCCCTTTTGTGTATGTACAGCTCTCAACATGCCCAGACTTGTAGTGATTTTCACCTCTTTTAATACTTTTCGCCTCATTCTGAAAGAAAGAGGTGAAATGTGCCAACGTGACGGCCATCTTGGTGTTGGTGACGTGTGCGAGACGGGAGATGTTGTTCATTGAGCGGTTTCACACAAAAAGTGTTACTTCACAGTTTTAAGACACATTTTAATTTTTTTGACTTGCAAAATTATCTTTTAAATTGACAAAGATCATATGTGTAATTCATGGCACAATTCAAACGGGATCGAAAGATAATCTTTCTCTCGCCATTGACTTCAATACATACTTTTCCCGAAATAAGGTCCCATGGAGGTCCCCCTGAAAGGGAGGGACTTCGCCTCTCTATCGGCTCAGTCAAACTAATGGAGAAGAAAAATAATGTGGGATTCAGCTTTTAGCGCATTTCACAACTTTTAGACCCTAATGATTTAAATAAGGACTTTTATTTCGTACTGGGGGGTTTATACAGCTAAGAGACATTATAGGGCTGATTTACAGACGTCTGTATCACAATGAAAGTCAATGGTAAAAAGTAATTTTGGGCCAAATGACATCACGGAGTGGAACGTGGGTGAAGTACCACCGTATGGCCGCTTCTAAAATAAATTTGCTTCAACGGTTAGCGATCTTCCTTGGGACTTGGCATCAAACCACCGTCTTATTCGAGGAGGATCATCTAGTTTTCAACCGACCTCCGTTTAAAATATGGGATGTACTCAGAGTTTAAAAACTCACACATTTAGTTTACAGTTTTACATTTCTTTCAAAGTTATTGAAATGTAGAAATGCATGTTTTTCCTTTAAACAGAGAGTGTTATCCTCAAGGAACTCTCAAGACATTTACACATTGGTAACATTTGTATATATTGAGGGAGAAGTTGTGTGAAAATGTTCCCACTGTGACACCTGAGCACAGACACCATTGTCTGCCCCTAGCTGCTTCCACGAAGAGCACTGTGACGTCAAACCGTCTCCACCATCACATCTCACACATCACAAACACTTAGTTCAGGAAGCAGCGCGCCAACAGCTACTGCTGAATATCAAGTATCCTCAGCACAAACTTGATATTCATGTATTGTTGGCTGTTTTGGTTCCAAGGTGTGAAGACACATGCGTACGGAAACAGACAGCCCCAGAGCTTAATCAACCCCAAACTCTCTCTGACAATCACCACTCACATAATGAGCTCATCTGTCTTCTCTCAGTGAAACCATTGATTCACTGTAATGTGACACCATGCCAGTTAGAAGAAGGACTGCTATGAAAAATGCCAGCCTGCTGCTGCGGTGGCACCGCTGGAAGCCATTCATTCAGTGGATGTGAGGTGAAGAATCGTCTGACAGCTGATGGATTACAGCAGCTCCTTACTCTTAGTCATGCTTAATGAAAGACAGTAAATCAAAAGTATTCCCGTGCCCATTCATAACGTGTGTTTGGTGCAAGCTAAATTCTGTAAACGCTAGCTAATCCCTTTTTGAAATGTTATTTGACATATATATTTCCCCACACTTCACAATTTCCTTAAGCATCCAACAAAGTTCTAACTCATTTTCTCCAACATATAATGCAACTTTACTGAATACTACTTACTGTGTGCAGTTAATTTAGATTAGATTAAAATGGTACTGCTACTTTACTTACATTTTATAGTGGTTACATAGCAGAATCAGATTTCATAACAATAACAATAAAATGTGCCTTAATCTTCACATCTAAAATGTACATTTGTACTTTTAAAGGTAACAGGGAAAGTCTGTGTAAAAAAAGTGTTGGTGAAAGCTAGACTCTGGTTTCAGACAGAGGGTGAAAAGAGGTAGAAGGAGAAAAATAAAGAGCTTTTTGAACATTAAAGCATGGAGACATGTCACAGTAGAGACACTAAAGACTAATATGAAGCTGAAATGTCCTCTTAAATACTACTCGGACTACAAGAGAAAATCAGAACGCTTGTGATACCAAAATCATGTCCTGTTCTGCCTTCATATGCAAATATCTGTCTGAGGTTACTTTTCTCAAAGAAGAAGAATGCTTCCTTCTCTTTAAGATATTTTTTCTTCCGGTAGAAAAAAATCCTCATTTAATTAATTGTTCTGAACTAAAACAACTCTCTATGTTCATCTACAGCTAATAGAGCCTTCAGGAGTTATTGTCTTTTTTTTTTTTACAAAAGTCTCTCTTTGTGTCTATAGCCCTGAGCAAGAAAACACAGTTTGTGGAAGCTCAGAATGTATTTCAATCTAAAGTACTGTTTTGGAAGAAATCTCCTTGATAAAGCTTCATTTTGTCTTCATCTGGGTTAGGCCATTTCTGCAAGAGATAAGCACTCCATCAATCGCATTGGAATTTCTTTGGGAGGCTGCATGGTTACTTCATCTTGCATCAGAACCACTTATAGAATCTAAACACCACACAGTAATAAGTGAACACGAAAAGAGAAGCACGGAGAGAAAGAGGAGGTGTTGGAAGTCACGAGGTGAGCAGAGGAAGCGTGAGAGAGTGGAGGAAGAGGTGTAAAGATGAGGTGTGAATCACGAGGCGATAATGCTGAAACACACACGCGTACTAGAGAGAAAGTGTGTGTGTTTGAGAGATAAAAGGCCTGACGATGGGATGACTGTTCATACAGAGGACATCCATTAAAAACAGTGTGTGTATGTTTGTGTGCAGCATGCATGTGTTTGAGAAATGTTCTGAAAGATAAAAGGAAAGTAAGGAGTGAATGGGTTTGTCATATTAGATTAGATATACTTTATTAAAGGGGCCCTGTTCGGCTTTTTTCCTGTAGTGTGTTACATAGGTGTTGGTGCATTGTCAGTCGTCAGTGGATATAGCTAATGGTTTACTTTCCACACAGACCGTTTGTCTAAATAGGGCTAAAATTCCCAAGTTTCCTCCGGAGGGAGTTTCTCTCCCACCCCCCCCTGCCTGAAACACCTCCATTGGACTCCTTTGTTTACTTCCGTGACATATTTGACATCACTACAACATTTATTTCCTGTTACTTCTGGACCATGACGGTGGGCCAGCCTTTAATGTTTAACTGAGTGGAATATGTTGAATATGTTTTACCAAAATGTTGGCTATATGTTAAGGAGTTTTCAGGTTGTGACAGTGCACTGCAACATGTTTGTGGATCTTGTTTATTGGTATTTATTATTTTGATATTATTTATTTAAATGTAGATATGAATGTATAATTTATTTTATTTTATATTGGTTTTTCAGTTGATTACCCTGAACGTATAATTCAACAGTTAAAAAGTTCAAATTATTATTTGTATTTGTTTTAAAGTACAATAAATGGATGTTTTCAAAGTCAATGAATAATCGCATTTAATAATCGCAATTACAATTATTGACCCAAATAATCGAGATTATGATTTTTGCCATAATCGAGCAGCCCTACTATGTAACACTGGCACAAATGATCAGCTCTGTCTTTGTTAGTTTATTTGTGTATTTGACTGTCATACAGACATGTATTAAGCCCAGCACTTTCTTTCCCTTTGTGTGTATTCCCTTGCCCTTTATTTCCATTCTGACTCAACTCAGTTATAATTACATTTTACTAAGCCCTGCCCTGAACCTGCTAATCCCTCCTATATCCGCTGTCTCATGCA
Organism: Dissostichus eleginoides; assembly: GCA_031216635.1. Taxonomy (NCBI): domain Eukaryota; kingdom Metazoa; phylum Chordata; class Actinopteri; order Perciformes; family Nototheniidae; genus Dissostichus; species Dissostichus eleginoides. The sequence goes on along the minus strand of CM062268.1, from coordinate 8,352,562 downwards.
GCCAGGGCTGGAGCACCGCAGTCTTAGTCATAGCAGACGCTGCACCTGCCGCTCTGAAGAGCTTCCATCGCAGCTCAAACAGCCAAGGTTGCCACTCGGCGAGCTGCAGACAGGCGAAGCTATACTGCTAAGGCTGAAGCTCTGCACACATTAGCTGCCGCAACAGTTCATTTCCAATGGCAACAGAAAGCAGATGCAGATCGGTCGCCATGCCAACCCTGGCTTGCTGACCCCTTGACCATATCTGCTCCCTCCCTCCAAACATCCTCCAATCCCACGCAAGAGAGAAGGAAAAGGCGTCCGAGGCAGAAACCTCGAGAGACTGAGTCAATTTACACTAAATCCACCCGAGCTGATCCTCATGCAGCTTCGCCAAAACACTCCACACACACCTGCGTCCAGCAGATACTGCAGAGTGCTGCCCGCCCGACACTGTCAACACTGCTGTTGATTTCTTTGTCTTGGTACTCATCCTCAAAAAGCAAATATCAGCGTTTGACATTTATTTCTTCTTTCCTTTTTGTGGTTCTCTTTATACTGGGATATTCAGGAAAACATCAGGCCAGACATGTTATCCTCTCTAATCTTTTTAAACATGAAAGATTACAAATGAAATAAGTACTCCTCAACCACATTCACATGTTATATAGATAATGGACTTTACTTATATAGCGCTTTATCAGGTATTTTCGACCCCTCAAAGCGCTTCATATACAACAAGTCATTCACCCATTCACACCTCCTTCATACAGATTTGCTCTAGGGAAATAACAATCACACACATTCACACACCTTTGGCCATGGGTATCTTACATTGACATGTTGCATGGGCTGGGATCGAACCCAAAACCTTCTGGTTGAAAGACGACGCACTCCCTCGCAGCCACATAGCCATCTCTAAGTCAATCTATCAATAATAACCATTTTGATCCATATACATACAGACATATGCAAACAAATACAAGGTGAAGGGATTTTGGTAACATAATGATATCATTATGTAACACTCGCGCTTCTATTAGCTAGCACTGCTCCAACACATTATACGTGATAGGTCAAGACAACTCTCACTTGTTGACCAATCACAACAGAGCCGGCCAGCTAACCAATCAGAGCAGACTGGGCTCTGGTTTCAGACAGAGGGTGAAAAGAGGTGCTGCAGCACAGGCAGTATGAGACTAATAAAGAGCTTTTTGAACATTAAAGCATGGAGACATGTCGCAGGAAAATTAAAATAATATGTCCTCCTTAAAAGCATTAAGATAAAGTGCAACAGATACACATTTACATTAAAATACATTTAAAAATACTTAAAATAGCCAATAATACAAATAAAAACAAGATAAGACAAGTAAAAAAACACCTGAATCAAAGTGAAAGTGCATCGTAAGATAAGAACAGTTATTTGATTTAATGAAAGGCAAATGCTAAATGAATAGTCTTCAGCCTGGATTTAAACGTCTTCAATGTTTCATCATTCCTTCAGTGTGCGAAAAAGCACACGTCCCACCGTCCGGGACGTGTTATTTACAATATCGGACAAGTAGATCTTTCAATTGACTTGTCCGGCGGACAAGTGACTTTTTTCGCCCTCATTTATTGACAAATTATTGATAAATTCAGTTTACAAAAGGCAGAACTCATTCGCAAATTGTACGTGTCCACCATTGTTCGTTTAGAAATGTTAGTTTCGGTTCTGCTTGTCGATTCCTAAGGAAATGCATCTCGCCGCTTTCTGTACAGTTAGACGGGGGCGGGGCGGGAAGTGTAGCACAGTGGCCCCGCGGACCGCTGCTCTCTCTCTCCATGCTCCGTATCAGCGTCTCTCTCTCTCTCTCTCTCTCTCTCTCTCTCTCTCTCTCTCTCTTTCTACACACAGCGGATCCGCTGCCCGTTTAACAGCCTCATCTTTGTCAAACTTTCTTATGTTCTTTCTCTAACACGTAATGAAGGTTATTAAGCGTTTTAGCTCCTATGTTGTTAATATTGACCGCCATTTCCTTTATGAAGTAAAGCAGCCTCCCTGTCTGTGTCCTCGCGCTGTCCTCACATCCCCGGACCCCCAGACTCGGAGGAGCACAGGGATGTCAGTATTGTTTATGAAGCAGGGTATAGAAAGTACATTATTGAAATGAAAATACTATTTATTTACTTTTACAAACAGTGAGCAGCTGGGCAGCTGCAGCATGTGTATTGCAGGACATGTGTAAGCGTGCAAGCTTCTTTGAGTTGTAAATATAAATATAATTTATAAATATAATGTATTATTATTATTATTAGGCCTATCTGTTGGACATGTGTGGTTGGACTCTGTCTCACAGGCAGGTTGCAGTGTAACATCAGAGGAGACTGGGCCAATTGTACATTCTCAAACTGCACCACTTAGAACTAACCAAACAATGCAGAGATTATTTTTATATAATTTCATTCAATAACCGTAAGAAATTAAACAGTATGAAGTGATTTGTAAATAGGAATACAGATTTGACTTAATGTTTTCATAAATATATTTTTCTCCCAGTTTGTCATTATTTTTACCCTCTCAAAGAACTGGAATCGAGAACCGAAAATAACCGGAATCGAAAAGCAGAACCGGAATCGTTCAAATCCAAACGATACCCTGCCCTATGTGTGATGCAGTAAAATCTTACCGCTCACTTACGTTGGCGGTGTCATAAAAACCGTGGGAAAATGTTAAATACGATGGCGAAGAAGAAGATTCCAGTGGCCCCAATTTTTGTCCATTCTGGACAAGTGAAAAATTTATTCGGACAAGTAAATTGCCAAACTCACTTGTCCATGGACAAGTACTCTCTAAAAACTTTTTCTCACACTGTCCTTGCTGTGTGAAGCGAGTTATTCCTAAATGCGATATGGGAGAAAGAAATGACATCCCAGCCCCACCAAATCCCACCAAAAGGATTTGTATCATCCTTTAAGGTAGATAGCAGCCTGTGGCTAATGGAAACTGACATTAAGAAGAATCACCGACACATTTATGACTCAGGTAAGATTGGTCATTAGAGCTGTGCTGTGTTTTCATCAAAGAAATCACAAAAAAGGCGCAGTAACAGCGAAAACAGACATAACCATCATGTCCCCTGTTTGCCTAAATAGATTATAGCGGGATCACTGATGGGAAGTCTGTGCCTAGAGGAAGAGTTGAAATGAAATAGAAATAGAGGGTGGTAAATGTGAGCCTGCTCTCTATGGCTGATTCATTTTACCTCACAGGATTTCTGGGTATGAAATTCACATTTATCTTTTTCCTCTCTCTGGAGTTTGGAGCCACTGATATAAAAAGTTGCCTAGAGCGGCATTAAATATATCGTAGTCAGTTTGTTTTATAGTGTATTCTAGGCAGGATGTCATTTGGACTCCTATACAGGATTGAAAGGCTTCTATATCTTCTAACGGATTGCAAAACCCCTTTTGTATTGGATTTAAAGGTGTGTTGAATTCAAGTTTGGGTTATGGCCTCTTTTAAAAGTGATATTGTCGCTTGGATTTGCTTCCTGCTGGCCAGAACTTGAGGTTTTTGAACAGAATGGTTGCATACATTTCTGCAAAAACACAGCAGCAGACTTTGTGATTCCCTCGTGGGAGTGGGCAGTGGGAGGAAAGGGCGAGAGTTTCCCATCCTCTCTGCTAAAAACAATATCATCTCTCTTGTTTTTTTGTCACTCCTCCATGTTGTTTATTTCCTATTGCAATGTACTCCATCTGTCTCCGGACTCTCTTATCCATGTCCTCTTCTATCTCTCCTTTTTCTTTGTTTATCTGCGCTTAGATCAGGAGCGGAAGCATGACTCATAAAGTCAGACAGACGCTTGGAAATGGATAAAAAATAGTCCGGAGTAGAGTTATGTCAGGTAATGTTCCAAGTCAAGCATGTGATAGGTCTATATTTGAAACTTCTCAACCAATACAATGCCAGTTCTAAATATAAGTATGGCCCTAAAAAGGGGTCCTGTTATGCTCATGTTCAGCTTCATATGTGTATTCTGTGCCTCTACTGTGACATGTCTTAGTAGAGCTAATGTGTTGGAGCACTAGTCAATTGCATTGCAGGTATTACATAGTGATGTAATTATGTTGTAGACGTAAACACAGTAGTCCAATGGAGGTGTATCAGGGAGGTGGGAGGGGGAGTGTGTGGGAGAGGAACACAGGGATTTTAGCCTTTGCAGACCATTTACATGCACAAAAACCTATAAAACACTACAGGAAAGGGAAACCCCCAAAAAGCATAATAGGCAACATTAAACACACTATCAATTAAAGTAAAAAATAAAAATAATAGCACACGTAGAGTTCACAAAGGGTATAAAAGAGATCAGAGAAAATGAAGACTATGGGTGTTTCTCAATGTCGAGGAAGGCTGCTCCAGAGCCACTATTTCAAGCATACTACGTCATCGAGTGGCGCCGAAGGACTGTTCCAATGTCCAGCATACTTGGAATTCTACCGAGCCCGGCGTACTTCGTAGCGAGAAATTTCGAGGCTGCACATGTGTAGACTCCGCGTTCTTAAAATCCCCACAATGCTTTGCGCATGGACCAATTTCCCCAAATCTGTGGCGGAAAATGTAAGGCGGGACCTCTCTGATGACGCACACCACACTTGCTCACCTGTTCCACTCTTCGTTTTCCGAATGCCCGGAAGTATTCTTGCCTCGCTTCTGAAGCAAGTGACTCGGAAGACATGTGCTACCAAGCAAGCGTACTCGACATTGAGAAACACCCACTTAAGATCCTAGACATTTATAACAATCCCATTCATCCCAATATGTATATTGTCGGAGAGTAAGTTATTTTCTCCATTGATAGAGTTGATTACATAAGACAAAAGACATTTGAATGCACTATCATGCTTATTCTTTGCGGTTTTGGAATATAACATAACTTTGGGTAGTAAATTGGCTGGTGTAAGATTATCTGGCTGAAGGGGCTGAAGGGGCTGAGGGACGGTCCGACCCTACTCTGCAAATGAAAGCTTTCATTTTGATCTGCTCTAAGCCTAAATCCAACCATTTTACAGCCAAAAGAGATTTAGCAGTTCACTCAGTAATCACTTTCAGAACTATTGACTTCAAGGCTTTGAAAAGATCGCCCTCTTTTTAAAGCTTCTGTGGCTTTGAGGTCTTTACTCAGAGGTATGTGTACAGTACGTTAGGAATAATGTGCAGCGAGGCGGGATCCTGATCACCCTGTCAGTTCTTTTTTTATGATGACCGCCTCTCTGCCTATAATCCAGTTTATTACTTGGCTACATACTAAATAAACCAACGACTTGGCTCACTATATAGATACAAAATGATCACATTGCTTCTGCTGAGGAAACAAATGTCCGTTCCACTGGTGCTGACTGCACATAGTCCCTTGATCCTTCTTAGCAACGCTCCATTCTCTTCTGTTAGCGAAAATTAACAACCTCTGGGATGTCCAAATTGACCAATAAGATTTGAGTATTAAACTTAGCTGTGTTATAATTATGTTATGGGCTAGTTATCAACCAGAACAAAGTTTACAAACTAAAGTATGAGCTACATTCTTACTTCCTGGTTGTATCAATAATGATAGATTATAGGGTTTATTTTTCCTGATGCATAAAGGTATGAAAGCAACAAATCCAACATGAGACGATCACTCAACAGTTACATGTGAACAGTAATGCACAATGATGTCACATTTACTGTAGAGACTTGTAGGGCCTGAGGTTTCCATGAATATTAAAGCCATCAGTCATAGCTGGAACATACATGCAGCTACATATGACTTGTTCTGTATGTGTACCAAGAGATGTCATGATCAATAAAGAGGTTCTGTGTCATGTCTTATGTTGATATACGACGTATCGAAGCCTGTCTTATAACAACAGCATATTATGGCAGTTATCTGATTACGTAACCCCTTTACATGTAGCCCGGTACTCCCCAAGCCTGGGTATGAAACACAAAATCCATATTTCATTCTCATAAATTACTGACCTGTTTAATGTTTTGCCCTCAAACATTTTAGATAATGGTTGCTACATCAAACACTTTCAATGTTGGGCTTTTATTGACTCGCAAAATGTAAGTTATTTGCAGTACTCCCTAACAAAACCTTTAGAAGTTCGGAGGAAGAAATGTCTTTCTGCCATCCACGGTCTGTCAGACCTGAGTGTTCAGACAAACATCTGCAGTGATGCATTAGACAGAACAGACTTTTCCTAGACATTGAAGGGACAGGAGCTGGACTATTGTGAGAGGTGACAGTGAGACACTGACAGCAGCAGAAAACAGACAGGAAGGGAGACAAGCAGCGCTAACTAATTAGCTTTGACTTCATTAGATCTGCTAATGATCTCAGTGGAGACAGCTCCAGATGCACCTGCCACTACCTCGAAAATGCTTAGTGCTTTATTTCTTGTCCACACAAATTCCTTCAAAGCACAACCATCCAAATTCACAGGACAAGTTCTTTAGATTTTTTAAGCGGAGACAAGTATGTGCAAGTCTATGTTCACTTTTTTTTAAGACCACACAAAATCATTGTTCTGACCCCTTATAACTAGCAATATCGCATTGCCATCCCTCAGTGTTGTATATAAACTGAAATTAATTGTTATTGCGGTCAAAAAACTGTTGGGAAATTGGAAAAGGGGTGTATCCCCGGCCAAGGCTCAATATTTGACATTCATAGCAAAATATAATAATTACTCCATTCAATGAAACGTGAAGCACAAGAAGTTAATAAAGTGAATATATAATGTGGCAGTATCGGTATCGATATCGATATCTATGTGTCTGCCAGCACAAGAAAGGCTCTTGAGGCCTAGTACCAGGGCCGGTTCTAGCCAATTTGCTGCCCTAGGCGAGATTTTATATATAAAGAATAAATGAAAAATCTCTACAAAAGACAAATACACTACAAAAACAGAAACTTATTGACATAGGTAATATATGTCAAAATGGCTTCAAATGTATTCAGTACTGTATGAACATGTTTGAATTGGGGGGTGGACGACACATCCTCTAGGGGGGTCCGGGGGTATGCCCCCCCGGGAAGATTTTTTTGAACATTTTAAAGTAAAATGCTTCAATCTGGTGCACTTTGAGCACACAATTACTAGAGACCTGATCTAGGGGGTACAACTCTAAAACACCCATATGAAAAAGATCGGTTTACATTTTAATAATCAAATAAGTATATGAACATAACCAATAACCTACCATAGCCAATAACAAATAAATGTAACTTATTTTATTTTTATTTTTCATTTATATCTTATTTTACCTAGTTAACATTTATTTATTCATGCATATTTTTGTATCTCTCCAACTTTAAACGATATTTTTGGTTTACTGTCCTATAGTATACATTGGAATGATTTCAAATCTGTTTTTATTTATCCTAATAATTATAAAGGAGTGCCTTGGAAATATGTGTTTACATAATTTGTGGTCAAAACGTTTGAGACCCACTGAGATAACTTAGACTAAAGTGAACTATCTGAACCCTCAGAGAGTCCTTTAGCTCACTGAGCCTCTCAGTCTGACAGGAGAGCTCTCCTCCACCCTGGTTGTAGAAACATCTACTTCTTATATCCGTTAGCGCAGCTAGTACCAGATTCTAATAACAACAGCGCCGGTACCGGTGCGCCCTCTCTCTCTCTCCCTCGCTCGCTCTCTCGCTCCCACGCTCGCACTTTGGCTGTGAGCTGCGGGCGCCTGATAAGCCAACATCCCCCACTTTCATCACTTACAGCGCCCATCGTACAGGGCAAATGAAAAGTGTAACTGGGGTGAAAAGGGTGTTACATTTACTTAATTATGAATGTTGTTACATCAAGGCCGAAAATTAGGATGAGCGCCAACGGTCAAAAAAGTGTTTTCCCCTCCCAGAGCTACCATCGCAGCGCCCCCCAGATCTGGCGCCCTAGGCGACCGCCTATGCCAAAAATCGACCCTGCATAGTACATACAGTGGCAATGTCTCAAGATGTAGCAAAAATACACCTTTATTGAACATACAGTAACACAAATACTACAAATCCACATAACAAACAATCAAAAATGAAAAAGGGTCGCCAATTATTATTATTTTAATAAAAAAATCAAAAGTAAAAAAAAATAATATTTTTTTGGGTACCTGGCTGGCGCCCCCTAGCTGTGGCGCGCATATTTCACTAGCGGCGCTGCGCCGCCACTATATGTATGTAGGGGAAACACTGGTATCGATACCCATCCCTACTGAGAATAGTGGGGATCGCGGTACGGGAACTCTCAGCTGCACATGCCTGGGGCAGAGTACATCCAGACTCGAGACAAAACTTGCTCGAGTCCAAGTCTAAGTCCGATCGTCAATGTGCGAGTCCGAGTCCATCAGTGCACGAGTCGAACCTTTATCGGATTCCGAGTCCTCGTGTGCGAGAATTCACGAGTCCAAGTCCATCACTGCGCGAGTCTGTGTCAATTTACGAAAATCAGCCCTCGAGTTAGACTCACATCCGAGTGCAGAACTCGATTACTCCAGGTCAGGGCCGAATTCACCATATACATTGGGGACACATCCCCCCCAATATTCAGATACACTCAAAATCCCCCCCCCCCCCAATAAATAGCAAAAATAACAAAAACATTTTTTTTTTTTTTATTAAAATAAAATTGCCTTTTTTGACTTTTTTATTTTGGCTATTTGTAAACTTGAAAATCTTTATTTTCTGTTATTGTGAACTTCACCAAAATGATATATTCTTTTCATATGTAAATTGGTTCCGCCTTGTTTGTTTATGCATACCTTTATTTTGTACCCGGGGGTGTATTTCGCTGTCGCACGTCTGAGTCCAGCTTCAGTTAGCTTGATGCTCCAAGCAGGTCAGTCATGTTTTAATTTGCCCTCCATCAGTTCTGGTTTTCTAGTTAGCCCTAAAGTAATCTATATTATTTTATTTCGTAATGGTAATGTTAATGAACCCTCCGGTTTAGCTTCTTTGTGTAAGTAACTTGTAGTTCTGATGTTAAAACCGAACTTTTCAGGAATAGTAGCTAACTAGCTGTGGGCTAGCTGGTTTCAGTTGCTAGCCAGGGTTTGGCGGGCTAGTGTCAGCTATGTGGAAAATGACGGTGTCGTTTTGGATGTAATCCAATACATATTTATTCATGTGGATTATTTCTATTTTATTTTGTCATTTTTAGAGTGTGGAAAGATTTAAAACTGTGATGTGTGAGATCTATGGAATACTAAAGGTGCCAGAATTAATTAAATAAATACTCTACAATTATTATGAAATAGTATTTCATAATCGTCAGAAGCATTTCAAAGATACTCACACGCAGGAGGGTTGCAGTGTGCACCATAGCTCGCGCTGGGTTTAGAACGCTCGGAATTGCTAATAAACATGTTTAATTATCTTATATCCAGCGCTGCTGACCCGGATTCATCACATCAGCAACTGCAGATCGCCGAGGTCAAGCTGTAAGCATGAGCAAGAGGAAGGGTGGCAGTGACATTAGACAGTTTTTTGGGCAGCCTCAGAAAAGAAAAAAGTAAGTTAAGAGCAGTGAGAAAATGAGTATTGTTACCAGTCAGATAGCTTGTTTACTGATAATATTTCTTCCATGTTCACTCTGGTGTGTTCAGAGTAAAGAGAGAGAGGGAGAGAGAGAATGTGAGCATGGCGACCGGACAGGGAGAGTGTGTGCTGGTGACATGGAGGTGAGTGAGAAAGGAGCTAATATTGATGGTTAAGACCAAATAATGACATCACAGCAGTCTAATGTTAATGTACAGACTCCTGTGTCCCCCCATATGTATAATGTGTATCAACAGTCTTTCTAGTCAATAGTTTACTGATATTTCTTCCATGTTCACTCTGGTGTGTTCAGAGTAAAGAGAGAGAGGGAGAGAGAGAATGTGAGCATGGCGACCGGACAGGGAGAGTGTGCACTGGTGACATGGAGGTGAGTGAGAAAGGAGCTAATATTGATGGTTAAGACCGAACAATGACAACATAGCAGTCTAATCTTAATGTTAATTTAAGATGAGATCATCCTCATGTGTATTTCAGATAATACCATCAAGCAGGGAGAGTGAGTTTGACAATGAGAGAGAGAGCAGCCAGGCAGGCGAAAATGAAGGTACAGCAAAGGAAGGGGAGGAGCTTGGACTTTGCCCAAATCATCCAAATGTGAAAGTCATACCCAGTCAAACCCTATCAAATAGAATACTCTACTTTCAGGAGAAGTGGTTTAAAGATCATACATGGCTCCATTACAGGCCCTCTGTAAAAGGGGTCCTCTATTGTGCTAAATACTTTGCAGCACAAAAGTCTAAGCTTGCGTCGAAAGCAGATTCAGCGTTTGTCAAGACTGGTTTTAACAATTGGAAGAAGGCACTGGAGAAATGTAGTGTGCATAAAGACAGCCAGTGTCACAAATTAGCTGTGATGACTAGGATTCAGGAGCCAGAGAGCCTGTTGCAACTTTCACGTGAGCTTGAAAGACGGCAGCAACAAGCGAGAAGAAATCTGATGAAGATTGCTGGGGGTGTGAGGTACTTGGCGCGGCAAGGTCTGGCTTTTCGAGGCGATCAGAAGGAGATTGGGAATTTAAGCCAGCTTCTAAAGTACAAGGCAACGGGCGATGCAGAGCTGACCTCCAAAAGGTCCCCTCGATTTCACCAGTCCGGAATTGCAGAACGAACTGTTGAAGCTGATGGCCAATACAATCATCAAATAAATTGTGTCGGAAATAACATCAATGCCAGTGGTCTAGTTCGCAATTAAAATTGATGGCACCCAGGATATATCAGGAGTTGAGCAGGAGTCAATATGTGTGCGCTCTGTAGATGCAGATCTACAACCAAAGGAAGAATTCCTGGGAATTTACCAAGTGTCATCAACAACAGGGCAAAATATAGCCAAGGTGGCATGTGATGTGATGACGCGCCTACAGCTTCCTCTGTCTCAACTCCGAGGACAAACTTATGATGGTGCCGCAAACATGGCTGGACGATTGCAGGGAGTACAAGCCATTTTAAGGAAAGAACAACCGCTGGCTGGTATTGTCACTGTGGTCCCCACTGCGTGAACTTAATTACGCAGGCTGTCTGTGGAGCCTCTCCTAGTAAGAGATTCAATGGGTCTGGTCCATGAATTGGGGGGCTTCTTTAATCAATCTGGCAAGTTCAAGTTGATTTTCCAGAATATCGCAAAATCAGAGCATGGTTCAACTTTCACCTCATTGAAGCCTCTCTGTCCCACCAGGTGGACTGTACGTACCCCTGCCATCCGCTCAGTTCTCAAGCAGTATGAGTCAGTGCTGATGGCCCTTGAAGAAATGGCATCATGCAGCTCACCTGAAACTTCAGCCAAGGCCAATGGTCTTCATGGAACATTTCTTAAAGGGAACACTGTGCTCGCCTTTTAATGGCTGAAGACCTGATGGGGGATTTGGAGTGCTGAACACCTCCCTGCAGCTTAGGAAACAGACCGTTTCAGGCATGTTGGAGGCTGTAGACCATGTCAAAACAAGCATGCAGGACAAGCGAACGGAGGAGCATTTTGATGTATTGTTCTCAAAGCAACTGCTGTGGCAACAAAGTTGGACCTACAACCAATTCAGATGCCTCATGTCCGCAAACCTACAAAGCGTTGCACCGGTCAGGCTGCAGCCCATATCCATCCCGATGCCCAGTCCTTGTACAGAATCCAATTCTACAATGCCTTGGACACAGTGAATACTCAATTCATAGAGAGGTTTGAACAAGCTGGATTCCACAAGCTGCAGCAGCTTGAAAATGTGCTGCTACACGGAGACATGGACAAGGTGGTAGAAGAGTATCCTGAATTGAATTCAAGACTACTGCAGGTGCAGCTGGCCATGTTTGGGGCTAATTACACCTATGAAACAAGCTCAGATGTTGCTAGTATTATTCGGGAAATGGTGCCAGAGGTGAGAGGTCTCTTCGGTCAGGTGGAAGCTTTAGTAAGGCTTCTGTTGGTCGTCCCTGCCTCTTCTGCAGAGGTTGAGAGGAGTTTTAGTGCCCTGAGGAGGCTTAAGACATGGCTTAGATCATCGATGAGTCAAACAAGGCTGAATAATGTGGCCATATGTCATGTGCACCAGAAGAAACTGGACAGACTGGACCTTGAAGGAATATGCCAGTCTTTTATCAGTGCCAACGATAAGCGCAAAAAGGCTTTTGGGTCCTTTGCTTGAGGGTTGGGCTTTTTGGGCGGGTGTCTGGAGGAAGTTGGGGGTCTTTTGATTTTGATTGAGCGGCAAGCAGCTAGTGCGAGTCGTGACTGTAAAACAAAAGGGCAATAAAGTGTTCCTGTTTCTACTGAAATTGCGTGGCACAGACCTTTCTATGGATTGAAATGCTTTAATATGATTATGGTTATAGTTGTACTTTATTCATCCCTAATCTCTGCCATTACAAACAACGAAACAAGAAAAGCTAAACTAGATAAAATAGGGCGATGTAATACAATGCACAATTAGACATTATGGTAAAACATTTTAACCAGTTAAGCCCCAAGCCTGTTTTTCAGGTCTCAGGCTCGAAAATGACATTCCCAGAACAATTGACTATATCTTCACTTCTAAAATGGGTAAATGAATAATCTTTTTTCTCAAAGCAATGATAAACCTGTGAGTTGGATGTAGAAAAAGTCAGAATCAATATAGATGTTTTTAAAGTAAATTCAGATTGAACATAGTAAAAAAATGTAAATTATAGTGTCCGTCCAAAAAAAAACATTACTTATAGTGAAAACAACCCTTGAATGATGGGTAGTAGACTAAAGCTTTAGGAATCCAAACTATAACATATAATAAGTACCCTGTATCAAGATTGATGCAAAACAAGTATTTCCAAGGCACACCTTTATATGATCATTATAGTTATACAAAATAAGAGAATAACAGGTATGAAATAATTCCAACTCATACTACAGTTTAAAAGGGGACTGATTTGTAAAATATGCATAAAGAAAAGTAAATCTGTTCAGTTCTGTTTCATATGGTGTTGAGAGATGTATCCATAGATTTAGTCCCTAATTTTGCTCTCAAAGTCCACCAGATTGATGCATTTAACTTCAACATTTTAAAAAAAATCTTCCCGGGGGAGCATGCCCCGGACCCCCCTAGAGGAGGTTAGGTCCACCACCTGCCCACATCCCCCGTCAAATTGTCCCACCCACATTGAGGATGCTTCCTACGCCCATGCCTGAGACACAGTTTCGTGAATATTGTTGTGTTTGGCCCCACGGGCGGGGGCATGGGGTTTAACAGATTTTAAAGTATCCCATGTGTTAGTGAATTTTTATATATTTTCCTTTAGAATGGCTGAAAATTGTCACATTTTGATTGAATTTTTGGTCCCCCCCAATGTTGACTCCATGAATACGGCCTTGCTCCAGGTCCTACTGTAAACGCATACATAACTAAACATATATTGAAAACATAACATGTATTATACCGTAAATAAGCAATGTATTGAGAAAACAAAATATTTCTCATCAACACTTTAGCCTCTTTTTTTTTTTTTATCTGATTTTGTGTTCATGAGGTTTCCGGCATCATCATAAAGCAGGGGTCTCCAACACGTCGATCACGAGCTACCGGTAGCTCGCGGACAGCTTTTCATTAGCTCGCCGCTCGATTATCGATTATAGTGTAGTAGGGTTGCTTCTTGATTTTTCGGCCGCGGCTGGACAATAACGTTTTTTTATTTTTGAATTTTTTCTGTCACACAAATATCAAATTGGTCGGTGACGCAGAGATCAAGGAACAGACGTGACAGCGGCACAGCAAGTCGGCGACACCACACACGTAGCAGTCTGCTTTCTCCACCAACACCAGTCCAGAACCAACAGCAGAATGACCCGCTCTGAATCAGGCCTGTCGCTGCGGCTCAGAGACACAGAGGGAGGGATTTGTGTTTTTTGAAAAACACTCGTTATCTTCATGTCAGGTTTTTGGTGGATTTAATCAAGTCTTGGATTGCAGAGTATGAATGTCCTCTTGCTATTTTCAGTTGATAAATACTTGTGTAAAGTTTGTGAAGGCAGGAGGAAAGCTTCCGCGGTCACCCTCTCCTCTCCGTTCCTCCAAACCCCGCCCCCTCCCTGAAAATAATGAGTGACAGGCTGATAGTGACCCGATAGAAACTTTATTATTCACTTAATCACTGATTGAGATATGATGAAGCTAACTTAATCTCATACATTCATGGGATTTATGTAACAGTAAGACAGAGAATGTAAGTGTGCACCCACATGTACTATTTTTGTTTTTATAATGCTGACTTAAGTCATGTGTGTGATGCCACATTCAGGACATTCAGTATCCTTTTTTTTAACAGAAGACCGTTGCTAGAAGCTGCAGCTAGACTGCAGAAGTATTAGTTTTTTGTTTTTGAGGATGGAACAATTTCACACACATAGGGAGGCTAGACCTATACAATTGATGTATTATGGTTTATAATTTAATGTCAAGACGAAGAAGAAGAAGAAGAAGAAAAAGATGGCTGAACTGTTCAGTGTCAATCCTGTGGAGATGGAGGTTATAAATCTCCAAAATAATGTTCAGCTTAAGTCTCAGCAAAACTCACAACATTTCTGGAGCCTTGTAGACCCAGAAAACTATAAGAACATTCACCAAGCAGCACGGAAAATGTCTGCTTTATTTGGTTCTGTTCTACATACCTTTGTGAAGCAGCTTTTTCTGACATGAATGTCATGACATCTAAATACAGAACAAAGCTGACTGATTAACATTTAAATGAATCTATTAGAGTGAACCTAAGTGGGTACACTCCAGCATACACCTGTATGGTGGACTCCATGCAGTGCCAGTCATCTCACTAACTGTGAAAAAGAGTGAATGCACTTATTTTACACATGTGCCATAAGATGCTTGTAAGGTGGTGATTAAGGACATTTATGTGCATTTTCAGTGAAGTACTTACTATGTGGGCCATAATAATATGTGAGACATTTTCGTTTTCTTGGAACTTGATGTGAAGTTAAGATTTTTGATAAGCTTTAGGTATTGCAATTTCACACGTGTACAAAAGTATAGCTTAATTCAACTGATGAGGGCTATGTGAATAAATGTAAGCGATGTGATGGAAGTAGCTCTTGGCCACTTTCATTTTTTCAAAGTAGCTCTCAGATGAAGAAAGGTTGGAGACCCCTGTCATAAAGGCTTTGGACCCCCAGACAATAAGCAGGGTATGCTGTGTGCTCTGTACATAGGCTATGTACCGGTGTGCAAGTTTGACCATGTCGGCTGCATTCATTCTAAATGTAGAGCTTTTTCTCAGGGACTTGTGGAGGTGTGACTGTTTGTGTGCTTCAGAATGTATCCGCCATGGAATGATTAGAACCGTAAGGACTACAGTTACCTTTATTTTTGTATCCTGATTATCTTACCTGGGTACTTACTTATTGTTACTTGTAATTACTTCCGAAGTCTTATCGTACAAACAAACACTCTCCTGTTGTCATTGGATTGTCTCTTAAGTTTCTCCATGGTGCTGCTGTCACTGGAAGAAGCACCACACTTAGCGTTGGTGTGTAGGAATGCTGTGATTAAAACATGTTGTAGGCCAAGTTAGCCTCACAAGGGCTCCCTCGACAAATACCAATGGGGATTTCCCATTGGATTTCGCTATAGCATGCTATAAAATGAACCATATCACGGTCACATGACTGCGTGTGACCACCGCTTAGCTAAAGGCCGCCTCATGTTGGCATGATGTCGTTTGGTAATATCATTTCTCACCTGTTAGCAACCGCCATTTTTCAAAGTTTCATAGAAGCTTTGGACATTTAATGGCGTATTTTGTGTTATGGTACAAAACGTGAAAATCTCTTGTGCTAGTGTTAACAAAATACCTTATTTAAGGCTTCTAACCACAAACGTGTTAAAAAACGTTGACATCGAAACGAGGGGAAGCGGAAATGGTAAAATTGTAACTCATTTTCGGGTTTTAGGACTCATTCCTGCACCACTCTTTTCTTAATATAAAGGTTGGCTGCTACATTCTGGCCCCTAATTGTACTGGTGGACAAACAAAAAATGACACTTTTTTTCAGAATATAAACAGCCATGTAACGTCCGTTCAAATTCAAAATCCATCAAAACTTCCATTTCCGAGAGATCAATACAATTGTGTAATTGTGGGCTGTGTAGGTGTGTGTTGGTGGGCATAGTGAGTCTCACATAGGGTCCTCCAGCAGCAGACATATCTTTGTGATAGATCTGTGAAGATTGCTATTCTGGGTTTTCACTTGAACTCGTATAACCTGACCTCTGGAGTCGGCCAAATGGGCTACACGAAAACTAATCCATTCTGTAATGCGAGTGTTGTGTAACAGTCCTGTGAGAAAATAAAACAAAGCACATATTTCTAAATGTTTTTTCCTCAAACCCAATATAAAGGCAATAACAAACATGATAGAAAAGATTTGATGAGTCATTAGAGCCACACACACCCTAACATGAATTAGCAGAATGAGAGGAGGCCTCTCCCCGGTGAGAGCCGCTCGCTCCCTTCTTGTGTTTCCACAGAAACAACCATGCATTAATGCTCCCTCCACGACTATCACACTGTCTGCAAACCTCCCAACTTTAAAGCCCTAATCCCTATCAAAAAAACCCTAAGACTTATATTACAGCTTTATAATAATGAACTATTATGGCATTATGCTTCTCTGTCATGTTAATCTGCCAGAATAAAGCTGCTGAGAATACACTGTACAGACTTTTAGAGCTAAAACCTCAAGCACTCCCTGTAAGGTTCCGGGAGCAGCAATAAAAGCAGACTATTACGTTCATAAAGCATGTTTTCCCAGCACCACAGAGAATGATGTTGTTGTCGGTCATTATATTCCGCTGTAATATCTACTAGGTTCAACTCACTGAGGGAAATACGAGCAGAAAAAGCTCAGGGTGCTTCTTGTGATACCCATTTGCATGAAACCCATTATTTAAGTTAGCATATTATTTGTACTTATAAAATCGCATTGAACCACATACATATAAATGCGTACGAGGCAGATTCTCTGTTTGTGTTTGTTTGAATAATCGTGCTACATGTTGCTTTTAGAATCATTCCTAAAAGGCTCATTATGGCTGAACATTAATGCAACAATTACAGAGAGGGGGAGACGGCTAATGGACAGGGGGGGGGGGGGCTTGAAAGAGACTGTTCTCATTCATAACACTCCGTTCGATGTCTCACTATGGGATGCGCCTCAACGCATATGCACCAGAAGCATCAATCTCATTACGCCAATCCTGATTGGCTGGTGATCTTGACGACTACGTCAGGGAATCCACCCACCCTTTAAGTAGCTTGCGCTACGTCGCGGCGTCATTCAAACACCTCTTCTCGCTTCGGAGCACATCTCAAATAAAGAATATCAGTAGCCAGGCTAGCTTAACGGTCCACAGACTGAACCACAAAGCTAACCTTCGGTCGCCGGACGCTTGCCGGCTACTTTTGCTTCGCACGGGATTTTTCATATTAACACACCAGTTAATACCGAAATCTGCCCTGCCGTTTTTTTCCACAAATAACGGTAAGGTTTTGATTTTTTCCCGCAAACAGTAACATACCTGTTGCTAGTTTGTCCCTCCACGCCGACACCCCGGCTCACGAGGATGGACCCTTCTCTCCCTCACACCAGAGGAGACGGAGGTTCGGAGGCTCGGCTCTGGGACTCACACCAGGTCTGCTCGTCCTGCCTCGGGCTGCAACATGCCCAGGAGGCTATCGACGCCCCCGGTGCGTGCGGGCACTGTGCCCGTTTCACCACCAAGAGCCTCCGCCGACGGCTAGTGCACCAAGCTAGCCTGTCGGGACAAGACCCCTTCATGCCTGTCGATTTGCCGACCGGCGATCGAGGCATGGTGGCGACCGCCACGGGTGTTGAGCCCCGCGCTGTGTCAAGCTGGGGCTCAACGGCGGCGGCAGCCGCGGGAAGGGAGCCTCGCGCTGTGTCAAGCTGGGGCTCAACGGCGGCGGCAGCCGCGGGAAGGGAGCCTCGCGCTGTGACAGGCTGGGGCTCCCGACTGGACCTTACCGTGGTCCCACCCGCGGAGGTTGTCCTGGAGCTGGACTACATGGAGGAGGATGAAGAGGATACCTCTGAGTTCCTTTTATCCGACTCGGACGAGGACGAAGATGACATCTTCGTCTCGTCTGCTCAGGCTGCCAAGCCGGAGGCGGTGTCCGCTCCCCCAGGCGAAAGCGCGCCATCTCTGCCCCGCCTCAGCATGGACTTGCAGGCCGTGTGTCAACTCGCTGCGTCCAGACTGGACATCCCTTGGCCTGAAGTAGCCAAGGAGACCTCCAGGTCTCGCTATGAGGGAAAGAACTTGCCCCAAGCCGCGAGGCTGACGAGGCAACTTCTCCCGGTGTTTCCAGAGCTGCTAGACGAGGTGTCTGTCTCGTGGAGAGACCGCCCTTTCAGCAGCAAGGCCCCAATCCAGGGAGCCTCCTCTCTGGACTTTGAGGGCATGGAGAAGCTCGGCTTGTCCGCATGCCTCCTATGGAGCCGCTTGTGGCAGCCCAGCTCCAACCGTGGCTGTCTGCGGCTCCTAGCAGTAACCCCACACTGCCCAGTCAGCAATGACCGAACGGGCTTACAAAGCGGCAGCTTTGTCCGTCAGGGCGCTCAATGTCTCATCGATGCTAACCGCTTACCAGGCGGAGCTCTGTGAAGACATGACGAACAAACCTGAGCCGGCCGTATGGGACGAAATCACAGCGATCACGGACATTTGTCTCCGGTGCAGCGCTGTGCAGTCCAAGCCACGGGCAAATCGCTGGGGATGATGGTGGTACAGGAGAGAGCCAGGTGGCTTAACCTGACGAACCTCCGGACCGGGAAAAGAGGACGTCTTGGACGTGCCGATTGTCCCCGAGGGCATATTTGGCACCGCTCTGGCTTCAATGCAGCAGCGGTGTGAGGCTAAAAAGAAGGAGGATGAGGCTCTCCAGCTTTGTCTTCCCCAAAAGCCACAGCCCGCCCCGGGTCTCCCGCCCAGACATGAGGCGAGGACGAGCTGGCCAAGAAAGTCCCCGGTTCCGGCAGCAGCCGCACAGGCACAGCCGGCCCAGACCTTCGGCCATCAGGAGGAAAAGAGAAGAGAGCGCCTGACAGCCTTCCCTCCTCTCCTCGGTAAAGGGCTGGAAGCTCCCTGTTTTCCAGCCCCGGACCGTGTTCCACACGTGTTCAAAGCTCATGTGTTTCCGGGGTGCAACCACGCCCCCGTCTTCCCGCCGCCTCGAGTGATGCAGAACGTCATCCTCCAGTTCGCGCCATGAGGAGATAGACTTCACGTAACAGGCAGCAGTTCCTGCTGCTCGTTCAAGTCGCACAAACACATGTCATTGTTTTCCAATAAAATATTTTCCACTGTCGTTTCCAGGCTTAAAGCCAAGGGCGCAGTCAAAAATAATGAAAAGAAAAACAATAAAAACAATAAACAGTCAGGTGACTGCTCCGCTTCTGAGAGTGGCTGTCGCCTCTCTCGGAAAGCGGACGGTGACCGGTCTGTGAACGCACCATCGCCGCGCGCATGCGCAGTGTCGACCGAGGTTGTCAGCCTGGGATGCCACCGTGTTCAGACACTAGAGGGCCCCATAACACAACCAATAAAGACACAGAGTGCAAGCAACAGAGAAATGATACGTCTCCACTCGCTTTGAGGAGCGAAAGGTGGAAGATGCTCACATGCTCTGCTTGGGTTTTCAAGACGATATCACGGGGCTACAGACTCCAATTCGCTGTCACCCCCCCTCACTTCTCGGGCATTGTGCATCACAAGCCCGGGGAGCGTCGGCTCACATTCTAGAGCAGGAGATTCTCTCGCTACTAGAAAAGAAAGCCATATCCATTGTACCCTCCGACAGAGTCAGAGCGGCTTCTATTCCAAATACTTCCTCGTTCCCAAACGGGGAGGGAAGGAATTCGCCCTATCCTGGATTTAAGGGCTCTGAACAAGTATCTCAGAAAATACAAATTCCGGATGCTCACTCACACATCCCTGCTGCGTCTCGTGCGTCAGGACGATTGGTTCACATCAATCGACCTGAAAGACGCGTATTTTCACATCCCAGTATATTATCCACACAGGAAATATCTGAGGTTCGCTTTTCAGGGTGTCTGTTACGAGTACAGAGTGCTTCCCTTCGGTCTGTCTCTCAGCCCACGGGTGTTTGTGATGTACGGAGGCAGCAATAGCCCCGTTAAGACAACAGGGTATTCGCCTGGCAACCTATTTAGACGACTGGCTCCTTCTTGCACAGTCGGAGCAGGAGGCTATTACGCAGACGAATACCCTCGTGAAACACCTGCTCGACCTGGGTTTTGTAATAAACGCAGAAAAGAGCATGTTGTCCCCAGCCCAGTCTGTGCTCTTCCTGGGCTTACGTCTATTCGGTGCCCTTTACAGCCCGCCTGTCAGCGAGAGAGTGAAAGCCTTCAGGGCTTGCCTCGCTCATTTCCAGCCACGCAAATATGTTCTCTTCAGATCATGTCTGCGGTTACTGGGGCTCATGGCGTCAGCCATCCTGGTGGTACGACTGGGCCGCTTACACATGAGGGAATTTCAGCGCTGGGTAGCTGCCCTCAGACTGACCCCGTGCGTCATGGCGCGCGGAGAGTGATGGTCACTGTGGAATGCGTAACGGCACTGCGCCACTGGCTGCACCCGACTTTCTAGTACGGGCGTGCCTATGGGTGCTGTCCTATCGCGGAAAGTGGTCACCACAGACGCATGTCTGACGGGCTGGGGGGGATATACGAAGGTCGACCTGTGAGGGGTCTCTGGAGCAGAGACCTCCAACGGTCACACATAAATTATCTGGAGCTCTTAGCGGTGTTTCTCACCCTAAACGCTTTCTGCCTTTTCTCAGGGGACATCATGTCCTCGTGAGGACAGACAACACGACCACAATATCGTATATAAACCGCCAAGGGGGTTTGCGTTCTCTCCAGTTACACATGCTGGCACGCAAACTGATCTTATGGAGCTGCGGACGTCTCCTCTCTCTGAGAGCGACGCACGTACCGGGAGTGATGAACCTCGGGGCAGATCTGCTGTCCAGAGGTGCACCACTATATGCAGACTGGACTCTACATCCAACGATTGTGAGTCAGCTGTGGGTGCGTTACGGCCGGGCCGCGGTAGATCTGTTCGCATCAAAAGAAAATGCTCAATGTCAGCTGTTCTTTTCAATGCGCGATCTAAACGCACCGTTAGGCGTGGACGCGCTCGCACACGTTTGGCCCCCGGTCCTTCTGTACGCGTTCCCACCCCTGGCTCTAATACCTCCAACTCTGGCCAGAGTGAGAGAACATCGCCACACACTGATCCTGATAGCTCCACACTGGCCTGCAATGTACTGGCTGGCGGAGATATATCAGCTGCTGTGCGGGCAGCCGTGGCAGCTCCCGTTACGCAGGGACATACTATCTCAGGCGGGGGGGATGATTTTTCACCCACACCCAGAGCGCCTGGCACTATGGGCCTGGCCCGTGAGTGGTATAATTGAGTACAGTGGGGCTCCTCAGAAGGTGATAAACACTATTCAGAGTGCAAGGGCTTCCTCCACCAGGTCTCTCTATGACTGTAAGTGGAGGGTGTTTGAGGAGTGGTGCCTTCAAAAGGGACACATCTCTTTTCAATGCCCTGTCGGTGTGATTCTATCATTTCTACAGGATCTGATTGATAAACACAGAGCTTTCTCCACGATTAAAGTGTACCTGGCTGCTATTGCCGCATGCCATGTGGGCTTTGAGGGAAAGACGGCTAGCCAACATCCCTTGGTCTGCCGTTTTATGAAAGGGGCCGCAGGCTCCTCCCCGTTTCCAGGTCACTGGTGCCCCTGTGGGACTTGACAGTGGTTTTAGATGGGCTCGCTCGACCTCCATTTGAACCCCTGGAAGACGCTGACATGAAACACCTGTCACTGAAGACAGTGTTGTTACTGGCTCTGGCATCTGCCAAACGAGTCAGTGACATTCACGCGCTCTCTGTGCATCCTTCATGTACTCAGTTTGCCCCGGGGCAAATGAGAGTATTGCTGAAGCCCAACCCGGCCTTTGTGCCCAAGGTGGTTGGCTCATGCACCCCCATTGACCTTGAGGCATTTCCTTCACCGCTATGTTCCTCTGAAGAACAGCGGCCGAATTTGCTGTGCCCAGTTCGTGCTTTGCGCACCTATATGGACAGGTCAAAAGAGTTTCGATGCAATGACCAACTCTTTGTATCCTGGGCTAACCCTCATAAGGGCAAGCCCGTTACCAGGCAACGGCTCTCCCACTGGATTGTGGAGGCGATAGCTCTGGCTTATACGAGTCAGGGTTTGCAGGCACCAACGGGCCTGCGCGCTCATTCTACTCGTGGATGGCTACATCCTGGGCTTTGTTCAAGGGTGTTTCCATTCAGGACATTTGTGCAGCGCGAGCTGGTCCTCGCCGCTCACCTTTGTCCGCTTTTACAGGCTAGATGTCTCTGCTCCAAGTGTGGCCCGTGCAGTGCTGGGCCCCGTGTTGGGACAGGGTTCTACCTGTTAAGTACTGTTTTGTGTTGGTGATTTTCGAGATAAGCATGTCTAGCAATACGGGAGTCTCAATATCCCATAGTGAGACATCGAACGGAGTGTTATGAATGAGAACTATAGGTTTCTAACGTAACCCCAGTTCTCAGAGTAACATGAAGTAAGATGTCTCACCAGACGGCCCTTCTTGCTGAGGCGAAGCGAGAAGAGGTGCTTATTTTGAATGACGCTGCGACGTAGCGCAAGCTACTTAAAGGGTGGGTGGATTCCCTGACGTAGTCGTCAAGATCACCAGCCAATCAGGATTGGCGTAATGAGATTGATGCTTCTGGTGTATACGCGTTGAGGCGCATCCCATAGTGAGACATCTCACTTCATGTTACTCTGAGAACTGGGGTTACGTTAGTAACCTATAGTTTTCCTCCATTTCTTCCTTATTTTCTGCATACGAGTCAATGCATTTCCCTGGGTGATTCTTCTTCTTGCTTCATATGATATATGAACATCAGCAAGTTCATTACCTTAATACTATCATTTTTCAGTCCCCCAAACAAGCCAGCACTGGTAATGTTTCTGTGCCGATCTGATCATGAAAATATAAATGCGTAACACTCTTATAATGAAAAATAATGAACCTGGTGATTTATGTGTATTTTTATTCAATTTTTATATATTTTAATATAAAAATGCTTATTTTTTCCATTGTGGTAATAAAGGGCTGGGCATAATTCTTTTTTTAATCAATATACTATAGGTCTCACACACAAAACATGTATGGAAATACCAAACAGATCCTGCATTGTAGCATGGCAAAGTGTCTCAGTCTTGTACACTTTGTATATACAGTACATATGTCAGGATACAGTTAGTCTTTTTCTTCCTTTTCGAAAACATCCTATATCAATGTTTCGCACATTTTGCACATAATGTATGTTATTCACGTTATACTTTTTAAGGCGGATTTCCTCAAAGAGTTACTTTTTGAATCATGGTCACATTGGCTGTTGCTGCACAGAAATGGCCACCCACCATTTTTCCTCTTTCTGCTGCAGACACCAATTTCCCCACAGAGATCATTAAAGTTTATACTGTCTTATCTTTCTGGTAACGAAGGGGCGACACGAGCAACCGCGGAGTAAAAGGGCACGCTCAGGGAGCAGCTGCACACGGATACTGCCTCCAACCCTCTAAATATTTAAAGGCTTGTAGGCGGCCAACAATCGGGCCTCACTCCTGAAAATCACATTTCAGGTGACTGTGTTGCTTCTAATCGAATAAACTGCGGTCATCTCTCCCCTAGAACAAAAATACAGAGGAAAGTGTTCCCTAACAACATTATCTCCACACACAAGTCAATTAGCAAAACTCTGAGAGAGCCTGGAGGAAAAATCAAGAGACGATTCACAGAAACATGTTGCCATCGGTGCAGATACAGAGGACGGTGTATGGTTTGACTTCACTTGAACGTTCTCTTTATACTCTTGTGCTTGCACACAAATTACACATTTGAAACTGCAGATCTAACACCCTCAATCATTTGGTCCAGGAGAAGATATTGTAGCTCAATGACTGGTCAGATGTGAGTAATCTGGATGTCAAAATGTGTATTTTAAGAAAATCTGCCTTCAAATCAAAGGACAAATTACAGAGCACATTCATACTCAACAGGGGATGAGACTTTTCCATTTTGGATATTTCACAGGCTTCCATAGTGCCACTGTCTCAGGACAAAAGGTCAACTCGGAAAAAGGTTTTGAATTCAAAAATTCGGGTTATATTTCAGTCCATCAAGGATCTGGAAACACACCAACTCCCCCTCTGAGGTTCCCAAAGTGGCCCTACTGTGCTCATTTTCTTTTTCTCATACTGCCTGCAGCACCTCTTTTCACCCTCTGTCTGAAACCAGAGCCCAGTCTGCTCAGCGCTAGCCAATAGAAGCGCGAGTGTTACATAGTAATGTCACTAATCAGTGTTAGTCAAATGAAAAGGCTTTATTGTAAATTCATAGTTGCTTGAATGTGAACCTCTGCCAACAAGCCATGCAAATTGCTTGCTAGATCCTGTGGAAATGGAATTAAACAGGATCTATATATACTTGATATTATTAAATGCATTATCACATGACACGCCCATAGACAAACATTACTCAAGAAATTGCCGGATTAGCTCTAGTCATTCATCTGTACAGGAAGTCACTGGACCCCACCACAGGAAGTGTCCCAGGCTCTAGTGAACAAGACTGGTGAATCTTGTTCTTAAGAATGAATGTGAACCAATACTTTCTATTGTCCTCCATCTTTTGTTTTCGCTAGTAATCTCTCATACCTGCTTCCTACCTCATGTTGGCCCCTTTTCTGCTCTCTTTTATCCCGCTTTCCTCTCTTGTTAATATCGTGGCTCCTAAGTCTTCCCATCTTCTCTCTGCAGCTGCCATTGAGGCCTGCCTCGGTCACCTGCTTAAGAGACGAGCGGCTGGATTTCTCCGCAGCGACAAGATCGCCGCCCTCTTCACCAAAGTGGGCAAAATCTATGACACCGCTGGCGAAGTTTGTCGTAAAGTGCAGGAGCAACTCCAACAGCAGTCGGATCTCACCAGGTATGGCACATTTCCCCTCCCCCTTAATTTTACTTTCAGTTGGTGAGCTCTCAGTAAATGCTGTTTAAGTGACAGTTATGTTTGACATTTAAGTTCCGTTCATTGTTTACTGATAATAAGTTTCCCTTCAGGGACCATACCTGACACCACCATCTGAATTTCATTTGTGCAAATTGAGTTAATCTGCCTTCTTAATTAGAGGAGAAGACCCTCTTCTCTATTACAAGCTGTACTGTAGCTCTAATTAAGCCTTATTATGGAATTAGCATCGGCTACAATCAGTGGTAGAAGAAGTACTCAGATTTTCTATTGGCGAAAAGTAGCAATACTCATTTGCAAAAATACTCTGTTACAAGTAAAAGTCCTGCATTCAGACTTAAGTCTATTTAAGTCTTACTTAAGTTAAAAGTATTTGAATCAAAATATACTTCAAGTACTAAAAGTAAAAGCACTTGTTAAGCGTAATGTCCCTTTTCCGTATATATATATATTTTAATTCTGCATTATTTTTATTGATGCAATAATGTGTCTATCATCTAAACCAGGGGTTTTCAAAGTGTGGGAAGGTGAGCCTCCCCTCAGAGAACATAAGAACAGCCGCGCCCCCCCTCCCAATTATTATTGCTATTATTATTATTGTTGTTGATGCTATAATGCAGGGGCATTCAATTGCATTTCAAAGAGGTCCAGTAAGAGAACATGTCATTAAATGCTATGTTTTCGCTGTCTACCTTTCTCTTTTTTGAGCACGCCATTTGAAATTACTCCGACTGTTTCTCTCGTCTTGTCTCGTCTCTGTGTGTGTGTTTGAATCTATCGTGCTGACTCATTGACTGCACCGATTTGATTGGCTGAGTAGAGTCACCTCCTTAAAACATTAAACAACAACTTTTTTAAACCTTTTTATCTTTTATCGTGGATAAATCCTTATATGCTCCCGGCAACACACTGAACGTCAACCTTGCCTCCTTATTACACTCACCCCTACTTTAGTGGGAACAATGAGTCTGCGTCTTTGATGCGTACAGGCGGATGATGCGGGGATGCAATGTAGACAAGAATAAACGCAGATCATCCTCTGGCTGCAGCCTTGACCGGTACTTGCTTTTGATCAAAGTAAGTATTATTAACAATAAAATAAAGGGCGGTGCCGGCCGTCAGCGAACCGAGCCAGCCGTTCTTTGATTCTCCAGAACACACAGATGGCCAGTCCGCCCCTGCCAGGACCGGTCCATGAAAATCCTAGCTTCAAATAATTGTGGTCATACTTCCTCCGTTTTCTGCCAGACGCTGTCTCCTCTCTCACTTTAGGTAACTTCACTGAAAATCGATCCATGTTGCCGCTCGCATAAAGTTAGCTGAAGTTAACTAGCTAGATTTCACTGTTTCTCGTTATTTTTTTCTCACGCTGCACCTCCCCTGAAGCTCTCTGGCGCCCCCCCGGGGAGGCGCCAGAGACACTTTGTGAACCGCTGATCTACACCATCTAGTAAATATAGTAGAGTTAAAAAAACGATATTTGCTTCCAAAAAAGTAACATGGAAATACTCAAGTTAAGAACAAGTACAACAAAATCATACATGAGTACAGTACTTGAGTAAATGTACTTTATTACATTACACCTTTCAGTGTCAGAAGAGGTTTTATGCGAGTTGGACACAATAACAGAAACATATTCAATCCAATAATTTCCCCCTGTGATACATCCTAGTGTATCTTTGTGAAAGCTTACGTACCTTTTTCACAGCTGACATTTTGATTCCTCCTTGCATTTAAAGAACATGGGTAATTAATATCCTTAATGAAGACTCCGCTCATTTCAGTGTCCCTGTAACCCATGCTACTGATGTGGAAAGTGAGTCACCGCGGGGCCTTGAAATCAGGATTAAATTAAATAGAATTGAGTTTATTTGATATGGACGATTCAATTTAACATGGTTCCAATACAGGGCGTGAAACTGACGAACTCTGCTCCACAGAGAGTTTACACCTATTGTGGATTTTCAACCGTAGTCCCTATCATAAATTACATTATACAGAACTTTTCACAGTGCTAAAAAAAGACGTCCCCATTTGGGCTGTAAACATGTGCAGGGTAATCACACACCTAGATGGTATACAGCTATTGTTCATGTCATTAGCAACACCTGTGCTTTCCTGTTAAAGAAATGTGTTCAGTGAGAAACAATATACATAGTGTTTTGTGTAGCATTACTGTAAGGCATTTGTAATTCACAAAGGCATCACACGGCCTTACCTATATCCATGATTAATGTGTCTGCGGGGCTGAATCCAAAAAGCTTCCTCTCATTACGCCTCAGAGGGTTTAGTGTCATAATCAGCTGTTCAGCACCAATGAGTAGTTTTCTCTATTTTCTTCAACAGTTGCTTAGTGTAAGAGCCATATAGGCGTATTATTATGTATGGTAAATATGTATGTTGGCAAGATTCTTTGAATTGAGTTAAACAATACTGTTTTTTGTTTTGTGTTGTATGTATCCACGTTTCTGGACCGGCAAAGTTTTATGTTTGTTATTGTTAACGACCTAGTTTTATGTCGTAAAGCAAACTCTAGTGAGCCGGTACAAGAGTTTAAAATACCGTTATGCCAGTGATATAATTAAAGTCTGCAAGCGTGGAACCAAAACCTTTTTTTTACCGTGTGTGGTAGTGTGATAGTACTTGTGTTAATTTGACTATATCAAGCTTAGTGTCTTTAAGTCGGTAGTGAATAAACCCTCAAGACTTACCTGTCACAGGTCTTCATTAAAGGTATTTGAACGCTTCGGAACAAAAGTCAGAACTCGAATTCCTTAGAAGTGTCCTTAGAAAAATGTACTCTGTAGTTCTGGCGGCCAATGTAATGGGGCTTGTTCCCCATGCAAAGGAAACAGGTTTGAAATCCAGTCTGAGACCCTTTGCGTGTAGCGCTTCATCCCTTCTTGCCCCTCCCCAATACACTGGTTGCCCAAAAAAATGCAGTGGAAACAAATTAAACATATTTAAAAATAAGATGAGGACATTTCCTGGCATTAGTGGCAGAGATTTTTATTTATTTTTTGTAATTCCTGGTTTTGTTTGGACTGTCAAGTATTTCATCCATGCATCGATGTAAAAATATCCACCTGTTAACCTTCTGTGCTGCTCCTCAACTTTCAAAGATTCCACAGTATCCCAATAATCCCCTTTGTATGGACAGATGTGAAATAATGAGTTTAGATCCCCCAAAAATATATTCATGTTGTTTAGCAGATGAAACCCCCCTAAAACTGGATTTAAAACTTGACACACTGCCTTCAAACTCAAACAAATGTTCTGCCCCCCATTTTGAATTATTCGTAAACATATATTTATTTAGGCTTTATCAACAGTGTGTATTCCTTGTACACCATGTCACACAGATACAGATAAACACAATCTCAGTCAGTTTACTTAAGATGAGCAATCTGTGTTCATACTGTGATAAGCCTGTGTCTGTCTGTCTGTCTGTCTGTCTGTCTGTCTGTCTGTCTGTCTGTCTGTCTGTCTGTCTGTCTGTCTGTCTGTCTGTCTGTCTGTCTGTCTGTGTGTGTGTGTGTGTGTGTGCCTGCCTTTGTGTGTGTGTGTGTTTGTGTGTGTGTACTTGCTTGTGTGTTTGCATATGTATTTCTGTGTGTATTTGTGTGCACACAGAGTATGACAAACTGCTTTATCTGCAGGCACTTAGGTGATAGCCGAGCTTTGCAAGCCCATTAATTGTCCATTAGCGTGAGCCACATGGCTACCACATGACTCTTCGGGGCCGCGGAGAGAGGTTTCCAAATGGAGGAGATAAAGCTTTGAGCAACAAGCACACATACACATACATATGCACACAGCACTGATGCCCAAACAATAAAACCCAGACAGGCTGTGCAGCGAGACGTCACTGCAGCATGGCCGCGTCCTATGATGTAAATCAGGAGGTAAAGGTGTTTAGGTACGCCGGGCACTCGTCTCTCCATCTTCATATCAGCCGCCTTCTCCCGTTAATCTGTCACATCTCATTGGCCTTTATTTCCCCAGACACACAACATTAAAGCCTATCATTGTGTATGGATCTGGTTTTCACGAGTCCAACCGCGCCGACAGAATGCCTACATGCATCCATGCACACTTTATAACACACACACACACACACACACACACACACGTTCCCACCCTGCCCCCTCTCCCTGTCATCCCAGCTCAGGGCACCATCTCTCATTTACTCTGGTAACCATGGTTACGCGGTTTGCGCCACTGGCGGTGAAAGAGGCAGAGAGCATGATGGGAAACATCACTTCCTCTCCTTCTCAACCTCACACACTGAGTAAAGAGTAAAACTAGCATTGATCAGCATTCAGTTCCCATCCTGCAGGGCGAGCAGCGGACCTGCTGTGGAAACAGTTCTCAAACACATTCAAAGATGGTGATGTTTGTATTACAACTGGGGTCTTATTTTCATAGTCTTGGCCATCAATTCTTTGTAATGATGTCAGCCTTGAAGTCATGTCCAATGGGGCCAGACACTTGAATGTACAGATGATCAGATGGTTCACCAAAACGGAAAATTGTAAAAATATCCAAAGTGTTTTTTACATCCGACAAGAATATGAAGGTAGCGTGTCGAACAACCCTACTGCAACAAGCTAATCTGCCAGCATGTTAACCAGCAGTTTAACTATCTTAATATTGTAGTTTCTATATTTCACATGTTATAAAAACTGAAATGATACATTTACTGTATGTAGGAGAAATCCTTTTCTTTTTGTAATGCTTAAACGATGAATCTATAAACTAAATTGATTCACAATTGTGTTAATTTTCCACAAACAATATCAGACATACTAAAATACGAGGCTTTTATGTTTTAATGATGATAAAAGGTTTTAATATAATGTTACTTTAAATACATCACCTTATGCTGTTGAGAAGTGGTATGATGTAATTTTGAAAGAATTGCAAAACGATTATTTGATATATCCAGAAATTAATTTGTGTGAGTATGGGTAGAACTCAGTGATAATAAAACTGTGAAACAGAATTTTAAAAGTATTTTATAATAAAGACTTTCTTTAAGCTGAAGAAGAAGAAATTAGCATTGACATTCATGCAGGGTCAAATGTGGTAGGGAGGTTTGCTCCCTTCATTCTTCATTTAGTTTGTTGTTCTCATAGCCATTGTGTTTTTTCCCTTAAAATATCAGCAGTGATAACATCTGAATCAAAATGAAGGCCACTGCTTTGACCAAACTTAAAAGTGATGAAAATATTTGTATAACTGTAGGAGGATGGTTAACAGTGTTAAGTGTGTTCCCCTGCTGCAGAGAGTTCTCATTTGTGTTATGCACTTCTCACATTAAAAGTAAGCGTGCAAGGATATCAGAAATGACCATTCTGATGCCTACGGCTGTCTACCTAAGTCATGTGACTCCTATCATAAGAGTCTCCTATCAGTAATAAATAGGTACATTGGTTTATGCAATCTGGATGAACTACTTGCTGCTTTGTAGGAATTGCTTTTTGTTTCCAGATCTCTGCAATAACTTTGATAAATGCTTAACACATTACCTGTTTGGTTCAAATCAAACAAACTCAGATCTGTTTGCCTGGCTAGTACAGATTGTTTCGGCTGTTGTGAAGCTGTCAATCAAACCCAGGTGCAGACAAGACAACCAAACCGAGATCGATTGAAAATTCTTGGTCTGATTCAATTGGACCGTGGTATGAACCAACTACAGGATTTTATGAATCAGTTTTTAGAATAATTATATAGCTACAGTTTATAAAAATACATCTGCTGATAGTGAAATATGTTCTGGAAGCGATCCACGCTCCCAGCAGGTTTGAATAAACTGTATTTGACCTAATCATTGCAACAGGTCAAAGCTTTAGTACCTCCTATAAGTGATGACACACATAGTATTTATCAGGTACAGCTATCTGCCATTATTCCTACATTGAGGAACATTGTGTTCAAGTATGCCACAAACTAAGATGTCACTAAATCAAAGACAAACCCTACCTTTACAAATGATGGGATTATTGAGGCGGATCATGACATTTTCATTTATTTTTCAAGCAAATAAGGGAAACAAGCGCACTCACTTAACCCAGCGATGTTCAGGTTTTGGTAGGTTTAAATGTAAGCAATATGTTTGACTCTTCACAAAAACGAATTCAATCACTTTAGATGAAATGCGCTGAGTGGAAAACTGTGTCCCCGCCCCTCTCAACAACTCTATGCATCTTCGTTTGTATCGTCTTATACCTTTTACAACCTACACCCATTAGCTCCTATAAACCATACACCTTATTGAAAAATCTCCAGTTTTGTTATATCTGACAAAGAACAACATCTTCAATCATGGCTGGTACTTGCTCTCACAAAATGAAAGTGAACAGATTGATCACATCATGATTCACAGGCACTAATATTCAGATCATGCAAATCCAGAGGCATCATAACTCACCCTGACATATTTATGTTCTCATTCATATTCATTTGTCTCCTCCAAACGCAATCTGTTTGTAATCATTTTAATCAATTTAGGTAGCTACATGTTGACATTTGTTGACATTTTACATTTTTGTACAGAACAACAGAGTGCAGCAAGGAGGAGGAGAGACGGAGCACTGTAGGAAGGGATGTTTCCATAGAGGAGATGAATGCATTTCATCAAGCCTTCTGTTATTACAAAGAGATTATGCTTAGAGGCAAACATCTTCACAGAGTGTATCATTCAGTTCATTGTGCTAGTTTCTGAATTATGTTTGCTCAATTGTGTAATCTAATATTCACATTTAACTTGAAGCAACATAATTCAATAACCTGTGCTTTGGAAGTCCCAATAAGGCAACGTGGAAGTGGCTTCTGGTTGTCTAGAAGTCTATGAGAAAATGTTTCTACTTCTCACTATATTTATGACCTTAGCAAACATTTTCCTATTGAGTTTATGGTCTAAAGATCTAGTTTTAATTCTCTTCAATACAGCATGATGTTTATTTCTTAGATTTGAGTAAAATTGACGATAAAGCAGGGCATGCTTTAGGGCAGGGGTGCCCAACAAGTCGATCGCGGGGAGATTCCCAGTCGATTGCGAGATGTGTCTAAAAATAGAACAACAATATTCTGTTTTATCATTAATGTCCTATAACATAATATTCCTGTGCCAGAATAATGCACTTGAACGCATCAAAGCTTTGTGATTGGCGTGACCCCATGTGTCGGGGCGTGGCTGGTGGGCAGTGGGCACTAGTTCGCTGACGTTGTCCGTGGCAACAGGAGTGACAGTCCGCACACACACAAGACCACAATTATGGCAGAAGCAAAAAAGCCCAAAATATATCATTTTCACTCCGAGTGGGAGGATGATTATTTTTGTATCTATTCCAATTCAAAGTCCATCTGTCTCATCTGCAATGCGAGCGTGCTTTATCGAAGAAGGGTAATTTAGGAGCGGCATTTCAAAACAGTGCACAAACGCTACGAGACGGAATTCCCTCCTAATTCTGCCCTACGCTCCCAAAAGGTGAGGGACCTGAAAGGACAGCTAAATGCACAGCAGTCCATTTCCACCAGGCCCAACAACAAGAGCAAGGCTGCTACCATAGCATCTTATCGTGTCAGCCACGTTCTTGCGAAACACATGAAGTCTTTCAAAGACGGCGAAGTTGTGAAAGAAGCATTCCTGGAGGCTGCCGACGCGCTTTTTGGGGACAGTAAAAATAACTAGCATTTCAACAAGTTTTTGATATAATAAAAACTCAAGTTAGATACCGTTATTAATCAGCTGTAAGTTTTAGTTTGTTTGAACTTATTCATTATAATTATTGTACAAAATGGTATAAGAATGCAAACATTAAGATCTGTTCTGTTTAAATTGATTATAGTCTATTATCAATTCAGGTTAATAAACTAGTGTTGCTTGCATCCTATTTTAAAGGCATTTCTTTTTATACTCTACTAAAATGCAAACAAAAAAAAGGGTTTGATTCTATTCATTTTGTCTTTTTTATTGCACTTTGGCAGCAGATTCCTGTGTAGCTTCAGATCTGAGTTGTCTTATTAGTAAGCCTAATTTATACTTTTGTAGCAACACTATTTTTATATAATGGCAAAGAAAGGGTTCAGTGTCTTTTCTTTTTTTCCTGTGTCATATGTGGCAGCACTGTTCAATGTTTCTTGAAAACATTACCCACTGTAGTATGTGACGTGTGAATAAACTCCAACTCTGTATCAACAACACTGTTGTGTAACTGCAGTTAAATACTTGTATGTGTGTAGATTAGAAAGAGGTAAGATAAAGGATCTGCAGTATTTTATGAAGTATTAATCGTACAAAGGTCAGTTTTATACAAGTAGAAGTGTGTATTGACCTGGTAGTAGGCTGTCAGTAATGGCTACGCCTCTCTATTTGGACTGGTATATCTCGGCAGACTGGCAACTTTAAAAGTAGCTCTCGGTTCAAAAAAGGTGGGGCACCCCTGCTTTAGGGTGTGGCAACCTTTTGATTGTCCTTTTTTGTTGTTGTTTTTTGTTTTTGTCAGATAACTTTGTTTTCAATTCATAAAAGTTAACTGTAACATTTTGAAAGTAAGTCCTCTCATGTCACTTCTGCTTCCAAACAAAAGCAAAGATGGCGATTGCCAAAATACCAATTTCAAGGCTTCAAAACCATTGTACACAAACTAATGGGTGATGTAGCTCAAAGCTGCCAATACAAAAAAACAAACAAAGTACATGCCTCTACTTTGACATTTACGATCAGGTTTACTGGTGAGGATTGACACTTTGTAGTCTGTACGTCTGTAATACTTACGTGTTATTAGACTTGAAATATCCTAATTTAATGGCTACAAGCACTGCAATGAAAAATAACTATCCACTGAGGTCACCTGAGACGGAGCAGCTAAAAAATAATAAAGTTACATTACACAAACATATTTTACGAGGGGGATGAGGGTTTATCTTTATTCTATTTGATCTATATAACGAGTTGATATTTAATCATGTGATAACTCTTCTGCAATACCTATTAGGTTATGTTTAGATCACTCATTTATGTTATCTTAAGAAATATAATAATGAGTGTTAAAATACATGAAATGGATTATTAATGAAGCTGCTATGAAGAGTATGGCAATGTTATATTGCTCTACGAAAAGTAGAGTGGAGATTGTTTTGTCAGCTAAAAGGTTTTTTAGAGGAAAATACATTTGACCATAACAATCAAAGGTGTGCATTCTTATGGGAGCATTAACCTGTTTAATCATAAGGAGAGATTTTGGTTGCACAGTTGACTTTTGACCTGGGACCAGGCCACAATTGGACTTAAACTATCATCCTTTGTGGAAGAAAGTATATTGGAATTTAAGGCAGCACAATTAACAACATAAACAACTTATACCTTAAAGGTGAGGTAGGTAATTCACTTCAGAAACACTTTTTGTTATATTCCATGGAATGCTCTTAACATCCCGATAGCAATGAATACATTAAATGCTTTGACAATACATACATTAAAAAATGTCATCTGTGGAAGCTGTAGTACTGTAAAAAGCACAACCAATCATTTTAGCCGGCCCGGCTAAAATAACTGGATGGCCTACCTGCCTGTCAGCCTTCCATATGTGCACAAACTTATCTCGTGCCCTCATTGGTCATGTGCGTTCGTGTGTGTTGGAGGAGGGGCTCTGTAAGGAAGTCTGAAAGAATGGGCAGATTTTTTTCGGCTGTGTACTTTCAAATTCTAGCGCACTCGAGCTGCTTTCTCCATTCTTACCTACCCTACCTTTAAGTTAAAACATATTGAAACTTCCCCTCTATTTATAAATGTTATACATGAAGCATACAGAGGAGATGCTTGTGTTTTTATAAGCAACACACTTCAGGTTTTATTAGAAAAAGGAAGACCCTGTCTCTTTTAAATCTAGCATAATCCGTGACATCATTCTAATGCTCCCCCTGGTCCCCTGGAGCAATGCCACCGACACTCACACACACACAAAAACACACACACTACTTCAAAATGGTAGGGGAATGCAAAAATCGTGACTGAGCACACACACAAATGCTGGGGGATTGCTAACATCGTGACTGAGGCAGCCGGCTCCCCTCAGCACAGACACACACACTGCACACACATTCATCAGCTTGTTGAAGTGTTTGTGTGTGTGTGTGAA
Source organism: Dissostichus eleginoides (assembly GCA_031216635.1). Lineage (NCBI taxonomy): Eukaryota > Metazoa > Chordata > Actinopteri > Perciformes > Nototheniidae > Dissostichus > Dissostichus eleginoides. The sequence continues at coordinate 8,317,212 of CM062268.1, read as the reverse complement.
TGTTTTTGTCTGCTGGCTTTAGAAGTACAACAGATCACACTCGGTCGGGGATGAAAGTGCTCTTCTATTCAGGCGACATCATGCATCTGCCTCCATATTCATCAAGTACTTCAGCCAGCTGATTTCTTACATAGAATGGCACATTTCGTCTGACATGGTGCAGATTTATTGCAAACCAACCAGTGACCCTCTGTAATAAGTAGTAATGAGTTGTTATGAACTGCAGTGTCTAACAACTCATTATGCTGTTAAATGCTGCCTCCTGTTGGTCCAAAACACCGTTTATTTTAATGTTTTAACCTTCACATTGCTTACTTGTACTTCAACATTGACAATTTGTTTTGCATGGTTTGTTTGCTTGTATGTCTATACTACTGGCCATTTTCATGAAAAAAATTGTGAGAAAGGACACTTGCTGCCAGGTTCGATAATCTGAGCTTTATGGGGGTCTTTAAAACTAACGCGTGCGCACGCACGCACACACACACACACACAGCAGCAGCAGCCCTCTACTTGCTACAAACTTAAATATGAAAAGGTTCAACTACGCACACCACATAACACATCATCTTGGTTCGCGCAGCACGCTCACAGGCATAGATTGCGCAATAATTTGCGCACCTTGGAGGTGAAGTGTAGGCATATTGTCATTCAAGAGAGAATACGATGCGTAGTTCTTTTGGAAAACATGTTTTTCTTTTAGCCTATTTACCTCTTTAACGTAAATAATACTCATTACATTGACACATGCATTATTTGTGATTCAAATAATGGTTGTTGTTAATGTATTAGCGATCCCCACAGATGTATGATTTCAGTGCTTTCATGGGAGCTCAGACCCCTCCTTATGGGAGCTCAGCTCCCATTGGCTCCCACATAACTCAACCCTGCTTGCTGCATTCATGTGATGTCAGAATTATCGTGAAAAATTGTTCTCCACTGGTTAATGCCCAGATAGAAACAACAACCTTCTTAAGTCTTGCCAAGTCTCCTCATATTACACGAAAATCACGGTAGAGAGTGAATTTGGGGTTAATGATTCTCAGCAATAAAATATTTTTTGGCATCCATGTTATTTCCAAGTTTTAAGTTCAAAGCAGTCGGAACAGTCGTAAGATCAACTTCCCATATTCTGTAAATGGGACCACCCAAGGAGCCAGTTAATGCACCATTGGCTGCAACAGAGGATCGTGCTCTCTTAATGTTTGACTTCTTACATTAGACAATACCAGTTCATTAGGTCTTCATTAAGCTAATAGGACACTATATAGACTTTTTGCCCTACTTTTTATTTAGTATTTTATTATATATGTTGCATTGTTGGAGGAGCTCAGGTCAGAAGAATTCCATTGCCATTTCTACACTGTAGCTTTGTGCATATGACAATAAAACTTTTGAATCTTTGAACTATCATTGGTTGCATCAAGTCTTATAATCTCTGTTTTCCGAAGTCTTCTCGGTGATTGTGTTTTTTCATAGAACTGACCCGTGCTTTGTTCCCTGCAGAAGAACCCAGAGTGTGAGCCATGAGCCTCTGAGGAGACAGGGCTCCTCCACCACCAGCCGCCCCCCGCAGCCCCTCTCCGCCCAGGCCATCAAACACATCTGGGTCCGAACGGCTCTTTTCGAGAAAGTTCTGGACAAGATAGTGCAGTACATTGTGGACAACTCCAGGTGATTTGTTTTATTCTTCGCTTTCAGGCTTTGCACAGCAGTGAATCACAGCAAACCCACTCCAGGCTTTGTTGCAGCTGAATGATGCACAGTGTGTTGAATTACCTATTTAGTGATCCATGCTTATCCTCTGGTTGCTTTGTTCTGTGCTCTGTCTGGCTAACAACCGCTGTGTGATTCAACAAGCTGTCCTCATTTGGTGCGTCAATGATCAAAGCCTTAAACTTGAAGTGCACTGATGGGTTCTCAGACATATGACAATGTTAATCAGCTTTTTAAATGGAGAAAAACCCCCCCCCCTGTAACTGGAGTAGTGTTGTTTGATGTTGTAGTTTTGATGTTCCAGACTCACTGGGCAAATATGTGTTATGTTCAGAGAACTGTGGTGTAATTCATTTATTGAAGCATCCACGGTAAATTTCAAGATTTGTCTCAGTTCCTCAGAAATAAATAGCAATCATCAGCCACGGCGAAGGCAATCTATCAGACATACAGCGACCTCAAAAGACCTGCCTGAACTGTGAAGCAAGTTTAACTAAGTCTGGCTTTACTGAGCTTAGCGTTAGTAAACGTGACGGGCCCTAGTCCCCCACACCAGTTTCATGATAAACCAATCACACTCAAATCAGGAATGAAGCCTGACACCTAGGTTTGGTTGACTGCTCATCTATAGATATGGGTGCCTGAGCAGTCGGACTGCTTTTCCTCTTTGGGTTGTGTGGCTCGGCTGGATTCTGGTTTGTTTGTCTTAGTTTTTATACCGATACATGTTCACACACCAACACACTTCACACATTACTGATTAACTGACTGCACACTTCAATTAGGTTCTTCAAAAATAATTACTTTACTTTAGCAACGTGACAATTTGGGGGCTCGTCCGGGATTTAAACCTCGGAACTCTAGGGACAAAAGCGAGAGAACTTAAGCTATAAGATGAAGTGTTGATATTGTAACAGCAAGTTATCTAATTTAGTAAACAATAAAAGTAATTTCAAAAACTAACATTAAAGCAAAAAATATGCTTTTGCTGATGATAAATGTCAACATATCGGTAAACATACAAGGGAATTAGGGTCGGTAGGATGTGCAGGTTTGCCTATAAGGCAACTTGAGAGGCAGGTTTAAGTCGGAGAAGAAAACATTAAATCATGCAGCCTGGAGGGGTTTGTTAGATGTTAAGCTAAAATACATGTGGGATCTTTTCATATACGGTTGTAGGGAAAGCAAATGGATCGTCCATAGATAGATAGATTTATTATCTTATCACATAAGTTAAAAGTAAAATCCAGAGAACAACTACAGATAATGCATCCAAAAAATTATAATAATACAAAAAACGACTTTCCATTATGCCTTAACAGCTATATAAGACATTGTTCAGGCTGTTAAAAAAGTATCTTCTGTTTTTTTGGTAAATCTCAGTTTTTAGCTTGAGTAGAGCCCTGGTCCATTATTTTCATGGGGATCTACTTGGTTAATTGTTAGCCAGTTTTAATATACTTTTTTAAAAAGTGTTTCAGCATTTAGGGCAGCTCAGGGTTTGGTTCCATAATGTAGCGCACATCTCTACATATAACAGTGCACCAAACCTAAACCGGCAGCCACCCTCTGGTTCCTGAGGCAAGTTATTTTCCGTTAATACACTTTATTTCTGTGTTTCTGTCTGCAGTAAATATTATGAGAGGGAGGCTCTGATGCATGACAAAGTCTTCGGGCCCATCCTGGCAGTCCTGCTGGGTGAGTATATCACACTGTGCTTTAACTGCCAACATTACTGAAGGCCTGTTACACAAAGTACAAAACCACAGAATCCTGTTTTTATAACAAATCAACTATTAGATAAACAAATAACACTGTCGTTCCGGAAATTGCAATCATTACAATCACCACATAATCATCCTCTGGGCGATTCTTAAGGGCAGATCATTTTGAGCTTTATCTAAACACGCAAAAAGGTCCAAATATGTGAGAATTGAGGGTTTCAGATATTAAAATTAACCTGGAAGAATGAATGGTTTCATCCTATTCAACACATTGGGGTTATGGTTATCACAGATGGGAAAACAGCTATCTTAGAACAAGTATCTTAAAACCTTATTTCTACCTGGTTAAACTTTTTTCCGCCGTCTGTTTCAAAGATCAGACTTGTATCCTGGAAAAACCCTTTCCCTCATGTTGTAAACCAGTCATAGAAAAGGGGATAAATCCTTTTAGATGAGCCTAAGATCATTTATCACCTCATTTGTCTCTCAGGATCTCTGTTTTTTCAGCATTAGTGCACAGTACATGTTTTACAGTATTAATACTCAGAAAACAAAGAGCTTACCTGACTAAACCAGAGGAGACAACATGAACAGTGACAAAATACCTTTAATATCCACATTGAGGGAAGACTAACGAGATGCAGGTGAGGCAGAGAGCAGCTTATGAGGGGATCAGCAACAGGTGTGCAGAGCAGCGGCACACTGAAGACCCCTGGAGGACAAGTGAGGAACAGCTGGGTGAAAATATGCAATACAGACAGTAAAATCTGTACTGTGCACAAATGCGAGTACATTTATCCTGAGAGCCAAATTAGGTAATTAACTATATAATGATGTTAAACATGTAAGAAAAGTTTTGCCAGGATAATCTTAAAAACGTTTGTTATTTTTCATCTGAGAAACAGGTGGTAAAAAATGTTTTTAAGGTTTTACCAGGATTATTTGTCTAAGAGGTTTTTTTTCTAACTGTGAAAACTCTGTCACCATATGCCCATGTTTTAAATGTTTAAAGACCAAAACCATACGTTGTTTCTTCCAAGTTAGTTTGAATTGTTCTCACATGTTTGTGCCTTTATTGTATTGAGAGCTTTTCACCTGGTAACACCCTTTTCCCGACCTGGAAAATAAATACATGAAGGAACTAAGAAAGATTATCCTGGGACCTGGGAAATGTATCTCCAGGATTGTGTTAAAACATGCCTCTCAGGGCTTCCTTTATTAGAACATATGATATACTATATATTTTGGTATTGTTAGTAGTCGGTTACTGGATGTGTTAAAGTGTGTGTGTGTGTGTGTGTGTGTGTGTGTCTGTGTGTGTCTGTGCTGTGTTCTTAGTGGGGCCCTGTGCTCTGGAGTACACCAAACTGAAGACCTCCGATCACTTCTGGACTGACCCCTCAGCCAACGAGCTAGTTCAGCGCCACCGTATCCACGGGGCCCATCGGGGCCAAGACACCCCTGCTGGCCGCCGGCCCGCTCTGGGGGTGAGTGTGGGGGTGCTCCTCTGTCACACTCAAGAGCTGTTGCTGGATGGTGTTGTGAAATTAGATGAGTTGGCTGTTAAAACTCTTCTCTTATTTAGATCCGTAAGAGGCAGTCCAGCGGCAGCATGTCAGAGGACAGGTTTGCTGCATCAGCGCGGGAGTACGTGGAGTCTCTGCACCAAAACTCCAGAACACACCTCCTCTACGGCAAGAACAACGTCCTGGTGCAACCGGTAGGATCTCTGTGGCCAGCTTTTATTCACTGTATCACTACTGTCTGACTACTAACAAAACAATGTGCCTAAAGTTGGTTCGACCCTTTAGAACGAGCTCCATACGCAAATACATGGAATGTCTGTTCGTAATCGCACTTTTTTTGTCTCGTTTAAATAATGTGCTTTTTGACAAAGATAATATTTGAGCTGCTAAATAGTTGGCCTTCATGATATCTGTCTCCACTAAGTGACTAATTGAGTAAGTAGAACACATCAGTAATCCATGGATATTTAATGAATCAGATGTGCAGTTAAATACATTTTCTTGTATCTTTTAATTGTTTTCAGTTTTCATTGGAGCTGTTTCCCTAAAAATAAATCAATCGACAGTGTTTTCTTTAAATGATCACTCTCTTGAAATGTTGACATTTAAAATATATGTTTTCAGTGCAGTGAGCACCTAAAGCAGAAGTCATTCCCCATCCTTGTATTATTAGGAGTTAGATATTTAAAAGATATAAAAAAAGTTTTTTAATTAGGATTTTTCAAGATCACAAAAAGTTAGTTAATAATTGATTAGTTAAGAAATATATATCCTCCAGTGAGGTATCCCATTCCATTGTTCATGGTACAAATAACTAAATTACGATAAACTTGATGATAAATAAGTGTCAAATCCTAAATAAATAAAAATATATCATAGGTCTCAAGTAGAGAATTGTACAAAGTCATGCACAGGCGCTGAAATAATAACACAATACAAAAATATGAAATACAGATACAGATACATTTACTATAACCTTATATAATCATTTTTAAATCTATGGTTGCTCTGTGGCAGACACCCACCTTAGAAGCCTACGTAAAGTACAGTACATGCCGATCACACAGCACTCTGGTGTACTGATAAATTGCAAATGATGATTATTTGTATTCCTCATTGTGCTGCACACAAACACAGTATTTAGTGTGTGTGACCTTTGCAATGAAAGCTGTCTTTTGTCCTGCTGGCTATGTGCTCTGCCAAGTAGCTCCAGCGTGTTTGGCCCTGGTGATGTATAATGAGCACATATTCACCTCCCACAACCCCCTGCCTCAGATAGAGCCACAATGACACTGAGTGCACATACAGATGAATCTACGCATGATAAATGATTCTACTCCCTGCTTCTGAAATAATACCGTAGTTTCTGTATATATTCCACGTTGTCGATTAGAAGTAGTGGGAAAAACAACTTCTCTTTTTTGGCTACACAAGGTGTGTGATGTTTATTTTACCATCTTAACAACCTCAACAAGAAAAAAGTTGGAAACAGTTCAAGATTCTATGTTTCCATAGTAACACACCGGCACAGTTACTACTGTGTTGGTGTGAAGGTAAAACATCACGGAAAAGACACAGAAGTTGATTGCTAGTGTTTCACCATCGGCATGTCCTTAAGTCCGCCACGCAGTGACATATAATACAGTATTTACAGCATCTCAGAACTTATTTTGTTAGAATTTGATAAACTTTCTATTAAATTGTTGTAGATCAAAGTAAGAGGCCCTGCAAACCTTTTTTAAATAACATGATCTGAGGGTTATTTTCTAGGAGAAACCATAGTCAGTTAAGATCAAAATCTTGATTAAACAGAGCTTTAGTTAGACTCAAATGTAAACAGAAATGTCAAGTACTGACAGGCAAGTAAGAAAAAGAGAAAAATAGTTTGTTAGATTAAATTCGTTTTTTTCTCCTGTGTATGACTTGACTAACTTGTTTTAATACTCATTTTGGCCACAAGAGTCTGAAGTGCACCTCTACCCCATGTTCTAAATTGGACTTAAACCATTTGAGTTTTCTTCTTTCACTCTGAACACAAGTTACATGTGTGTTCAGAGCATGGGCGTCACAGCCATTATATGAGGGTGGGACAAGTCCCCCCCACCTTTTAAAATTATTAGTTTAGACCCCCCCACTTTTACTATGCGGAAAGTCCGTGAATCAGTCTATCCACTTGCCACTCTCTGTAGAGCGCTGTGTCAGTGCTTCATTATCAAATCCATTCCACTTGCTTATTGAGAGAATGCCCAAATCAATGAAATTCCATACCATGTTTTCACTGCTACTTTGTACCAAGGCAGATTCTCAGAGCCGTACACATGAGCCGTACACATGCTGCGTTTTTTGTGTAGCTGTGTCTTTAGTTGTAAAATTACGCACGCCACAGTTTCCCGCTGCGAGGCTCCGGCGCTAACAGTTCACGAGCGGGCTCCACTAGCACCCGGATATAAGGCGCTGTTATTAAAGAGGTGGAGGGAGAGTCCTCTCCTGTCAGACTGAGAGGCTGATAACTATAGGTTACTAACGTAACCCCAGTTCTCAGAGTAACATGAAGTGAGATGTCTCACTATGGGATGCGCCTCAACGCGTATGCATCAGAAGCATCAATCTCATTACGCCAATCCTGATTGGCTGGTGATCTTGACGACTACGTCAGGGAATCCACCCACCCTTTAAGTAGCTTGTGCTACGTCGCAGCGTCATTCAAAATAAGCACCTCTTCTCGCTTCGCCTCAGCAAGAAGGGCCGTCTGGTGAGACATCTCACTTCATGTTACTCTGAGAACTGGGGTTACGTTAGTAACCTATAGTTCTCATTCATAACACTCCGTTCGATGTCTCACTATGGGATATTGAGACTCCCGTATTGCTAGACATGCTTATCTCGAAAATCACCAAAACAAAACAGTACTTAACAGGTAGAACCCTGTCCCAACACGGGGCCCAGCACTGCACGGGCCACACTTGGAGCAGAGACATCTAGCCTGTAAAAGCGGACAAAAGTGAGCGGTGAGGACCAGCTCGCTGCTGCACAAATGTCCTGAATGGAAACACCCTTGAACAAAGCCCAGGATGTAGCCAATCCACGAGTAGAATGAGCACGCAGGCCCGTTGGTGCCTGCAAACCCTGACTCGTATAAGCCAGAGCTATCGCCTCCACAATCCAGTGGGAGAGCCGTTGCCTGGTAACGGGCTTGCCCTTATGAGGGTTAGCCCAGGATACAAAGAGTTGGTCATTGCATCGAAACTCTTTTGACCTGTCCATATAAGTGCGCAAAGCACGAACTGGGCACAGCAAATTCGGCCGCTGTTCTTCAGAGGAACATAGCGGTGAAGGAAATGCCTCAAGGTCAATGGGGGTGCATGAGCCAACCACCTTGGGCACAAAGGCCGGGTTGGGCTTCAGCAACACTCTCGTTTGCCCCGGGGCAAACTGAGTGCATGAAGGATGCACAGAGAGCGCGTGAATGTCACTGACTCGTTTGGCAGATGCCAGAGCCAGTAACAACACTGTCTTCAGTGACAGGTGTTTCATGTCAGCGTCTTCCAGGGGTTCAAATGGAGGTCGAGCGAGCCCATCTAAAACCACTGTCAAGTCCCACAGGGGCACCAGTGACCTGGAAACGGGGAGGAGCCTGCGGGCCCCTTTCATAAAACGGCAGACCAAGGGATGTTGGCTAGCCGTCTTTCCCTCAAAGCCCACATGGCATGCGGCAATAGCAGCCAGGTACACTTTGATCGTGGAGAAAGCTCTGTGTTTATCAATCAGGTCCTGTAGAAATGATAGAATCACACCGACAGGGCATTGAAAAGAGATGTGTCCCTTTTGAAGGCACCACTCCTCAAACACCCTCCACTTACAGTCATAGAGAGACCTGGTGGAGGAAGCCCTTGCACTCTGAATAGTGTTTATCACCTTCTGAGGGAGCCCCACTGTACTCAAATTATACCACTCACGGGCCAGGCCCATAGTGCCAGGCGCTCTGGGTGTGGGTGAAAAATCATCCCCCCCGCCTGAGATAGTATGTCCCTGCGTAACGGGAGCTGCCACGGCTGCCCGCACAGCAGCTGATATATCTCCGCCAGCCAGTACATTGCAGGCCAGTGTGGAGCTATCAGGATCAGTGTGTGGCGATGTTCTCTCACTCTGGCCAGAGTTGGAGGTATTAGAGCCAGGGGTGGGAACGCGTACAGAAGGACCGGGGGCCAAACGTGTGCGAGCGCGTCCACGCCTAACGGTGCGTTTAGATCGCGCATTGAAAAGAACAGCTGACATTGAGCATTTTCTTTTGATGCGAACAGATCTACCGCGGCCCGGCCGTAACGCACCCACAGCTGACTCACAATCGTTGGATGTAGAGTCCAGTCTGCATATAGTGGTGCACCTCTGGACAGCAGATCTGCCCCGAGGTTCATCACTCCCGGTACGTGCGTCGCTCTCAGAGAGAGGAGACGTCCGCAGCTCCATAAGATCAGTTTGCGTGCCAGCATGTGTAACTGGAGAGAACGCAAACCCCCTTGGCGGTTTATATACGATATTGTGGTCGTGTTGTCTGTCCTCACGAGGACATGATGTCCCCTGAGAAAAGGCAGAAAGCGTCTTAGGGTGAGAAACACCGCTAAGAGCTCCAGATAATTTATGTGTGACCGTTGGAGGTCTCTGCTCCAGAGACCCCTCACAGGTCGACCTTCGTATATACCCCCCCAGCCCGTCAGACATGCGTCCGTGGTGACCACTTTCCGCGATAGGACAGCACCCATAGGCACGCCCGTACTAGGAAAGTCGGGTGCAGCCAGTGGCGCAGTGTTACGCATTCCACAGTGACCATCACTCTCCGCGCGCCATGACGCACGGGGTCTAGTCTGAGGGCAGCTACCCAGCGCTGAAATTCCCTCATGTGTAAGCGGCCCAGTCGTACCACCTGACGCCATGAGCCCCAGTAACCGCAGACATGATCTGAAGAGAACATATTTGCGTGGCTGGAAATGAGCGAGGCAAGCCCTGAAGGCTTTCACTCTCTCGCTGACAGGCGGGCTGTAAAGGGCACCGAATTCAGACGTAAGCCCAGGAAGAGCACAGACTGGGCTGGGGACAACATGCTCTTTTCTGTTTATTACAAAACCCAGGTCGAGCAGGTGTTTCACGAGGGTATTCGTCTGCGTAATAGCCTCCTGCTCCGACTGTGCAAGAAGGAGCCAGTCGTCTAAATAGGTTGCCAGGCGAATACCCTGTTGTCTTAACGGGGCTATTGCTGCCTCCGTACATCGCACAAACACCCGTGGGCTGAGAGACAGACCGAAGGGAAGCACTCTGTACTCGTAACAGACACCCTGAAAAGCGAACCTCAGATATTTCCTGTGTGGATAATATACTGGGATGTGAAAATACGCGTCTTTCAGGTCGATTGATGTGAACCAATCGTCCTGACGCACGAGACGCAGCAGGGATGTGTGAGTGAGCATCCGGAATTTGTATTTTCTGAGATACTTGTTCAGAGCCCTTAAATCCAGGATAGGGCGAATTCCATTCCTCCCCGTTTGGGAACGAGGAAGTATTTGGAATAGAAGCCGCTCTGACTCTGTCGGAGGGTACAATGGATATGGCTTTCTTTTCTAGTAGCGAGAGAATCTCCTGCTCTAGAATGTGAGCCGACGCTCCCCGGGCTTGTGATTGCACAATGCCCGAGAAGTGAGGGGGGTGACAGCGAATTGGAGTCTGTAGCCCCGTGATATCGTCTTGAAAACCCAAGCAGAGCATGTGAGCATCTTCCACCTTTCGCTCCTCAAAGCGAGTGGAGACGTAATCATTTCTCTGTTGCTTGCACTCTGTGTCTTTATTGGTTGTGTTATGGGGCCCTCTAGTGTCTGAACACGGTGGCATCCCAGGCTGACAACCTCGGTCGACACTGCGCATGCGCGCGGTGATGGTGCGTTCACAGACCCGGTCACCGTCCGCTTTCCGAGAGAGGCGACAGCCACTCTCAGAAGCGGAGCAGTCACCTGACTGTTTATTGTTATCATTGTTTTTTTTATTATTTTTGACTGCGCCCTTGGCTTTAAGCCTGGAAGCGACAGTGGAAAATATTTTATTTTGAACCCAAGGTGTGTGTTTGTGCGACTTGAACAATTGGCAGGAACTGCTGCCTTTGTTGTGAAGTCTGTCTCCCTCATGGCGCGAACTGGAGGATGACGTTCCGTCATCACTCGAGGCGGCGGGAAGAGGGGCGTGGTTGCACCCCGGAAACACATGGGCTTTGGACACGTGCGGAACACGGTCCAGGGCTGAAAAACAGGGAACCTCCAGCCCTTTCCCCGAGGAGAGGAGGGAAGGCTGTCAGGCTGCCCTCTTCTTCTTTCCTTGCCTGATGGCTGAAGGTCTGGGCCGGCTGCGCCTGTGCGGCTGCTGCCGGGACCGGGGACTTTCTTGGCCAGCTCGTCCGCGCCTCGTGTCTGGTTGGGAGACCGGGGCGGGCTGTGGCTTCTGCCGTCTCGGGACCTTGAATTGGGAAGGGTGCGAGGCAGCCTGGGTGAAGGTCTGTCGCGGGGCCGTTGGAGGTGGCGGCTGGGCCTTTCGAGGAAGGCAAAGCTGGAGAGCCTCATCCTCCTTCTTTTGGCCTCACACCGCTTGCATGGAGGCAAGAGCGGTGCCGAATATGCCCTCGGGGACGATTGGCATGTCCAATACGTCCTCCTTTTCCCGGTGCGGGAGGTTCGTTAGGTTAAGCCACCTGGCTCTCTCCTGCACCACCATCATCCCCAGCGACTTGCCCGTGGCCTGGACTGCACAGCGCTGCACGCGGAGGCAAATGTCCGTGATCGCTGTGATCTCCTCCCACACGGCCGGTTCAGGTTTAGCTGTCATGTCCACACAGAGCTCCGCCTGGTAAGCGGTTAGCATCGAGGAGACATTGAGCGCCCTGACGGACAAAGCTGCCGCTTTGTAGGCCCGTTTGGTCATTGCTGACTGGAACCGGTCCGCTTTCGTCGGCAGTGTGGGGTTCCTGCTAGGAGCCGCAGACAGCCGCGGTTGGAGGTGGGCTGCCACAAGCGGCTCCATAGGAGGCATGCGGAGCAAGCCGAGTTTCTCCATGCCCTCAAAGTCCAGAGAGGAGGCTCCCTGGATTGGGGCCTTGCTGTTGAAAGGGCGGTCTCTCCAGGAGACAGACACCTCGTCCAGCAGCTCTGGAAACACCGGGAGAAGTTGCCTCGTCAGCCTCGCGGCTTGGGGCAAGTTCTTTCCCTGTCCAGTCTGGACGCAGCGCGTTGACACACGGCCTGCAAGTCCATGCTGAGGCGGGGCATGGCCTCTGGTTTGGCAGCCTGAGCAGACGAGACGAAGATGTCATCTTCGTCCTCGTCCGATTCGGATAGAAGGAACTCAGAGGTATCCTCTTCATCCTCCTCCACATAGTCCAGCTCCAGGACATCCTCCGCGGGTGAGACCACGGTGAGGTCCAGTTGGGAGCCCCAGCTTGTCACAGCGCGGGGCCCCCTTCCCGCGGCTGCCGCCGCCGTTGAGCCCCAGCTTGACACAGCGCGGGGCTCAACACCCGCGGCGGTCGCCACCATGCCTCGTTCGCCGGTCGGCAAATCGACAGGCATGAAGGGGTCTTGTCCCGACAGGCTAGCTTGGCGCGCTAGCCGTCGGCGGAGGCTCTTGGTGGTAAAACGGGCACAGTGCCCGCAAGCACCGGGGGCGTCGATAGCCTCCTGGGCATGTTGCAGCCCGAGGCAGGACGAGCAGACCTGGTGTGAGTCCGTGCCCGAAATTTTCAGCCCGCAGCCGCAGAGCCGAGCCTCCGAAACTCCGTCTCCTCTGGTGTGAGGGAGAGAAGGATCCATCCTCGTTAGCCGGGGTGTCGGCGTGGAGGGGACAAACTAGCAACAGGTATGTTACTGTTTGCGGGAAAAATCAAGAACCTTACCGTTATTTCTGGAAAAAAACGGCAGGGCAGATTTCGATATTAACTGGTGTGTTAATATGAGAAACTCCCGTGCGAAGCAAAAGTAGCCGGCAAGCGTCCGGCGACCGAAGGTTAGCTTTCGTGGTTCAGTCTGTGGACCGTTAAGCTAGCCTGGCTACTGATATTCTTATTAGAGATGTGCTCCGAAGCTAGAAGAGGTGTTTGAATGACGCTGCGACGTAGCGCAAGCTACTTAAAGGGTGGGTGGATTCCCTGACGTAGTCGTCAAGATCACCAGCCAATCAGGATTGGCGTAATGAGATTGATGCTTCTGATGCATACGCGTTGAGGCGCATCCCATAGTGAGACATCGAACAGAGTGTTATGAATGAGAACTACAGCTCAGTGAGGTAAAGGACTCAGTGTTTAGATAGTTCACTTTAGTCTAAGTAGTGGGTCTCAAACGGTTTGGTAATCATTTATGTAAACAAGTATTTCCAAGGCACACCTTTACATGTATATGATCATTATAAAGAACAAGAGAATAACAGGTATGAAATAATTCCAACTCATACTATAGGACAGTAACACAAAAATACAGGTTAAAAGGGGAGTGATTTGTAAAATATGCATAAAGAAAAAGTAAATCTGTTTACAGTTCTGTTTCACATGGGTGGTGTTGAGAGATGTATCCATAGATCTAGTCCCTAATTTTGCTCTCAAATTGCACCAGATTGATGCATTTAACTTCGACATTTAAAAATCTTCCTGGGGGAGCATACCCCCGGACCCCCCTAGAGGAGGTGAGGTCCACCACCTGCCCACACCCCCTGTCAAATTGTCCCACCCACATTGAGGATGCTTCCTACGCCCATGGTTCAGAGTGCATCCGTACATACATGTATGTCAAATGTTTGTCCACCGCTTAAAAGTCAAGTAGCGTATCTTATTGTTTTGTTTTGTATAGTATTGGTACTTATAGTACATTGTCTTATCTTATTGTATATTTTGTATTGTATGTATTGTTTCATATCGTAGTGTATTGTATCATATCGCATGTTATATTATATTATATTATTATATTGATGGAATTGTAAATATTTTTGTGTTGTTTATTCAGGCTAAAATATGAAAGATTGAAGTAAATAGTCCAAATGTTGGAAATTCTGCTAATTTGCTTACTTTATGAGTTATAAGAAGATTGAAATCAAAAGTATTGATCTTCTCATAAAAAAGAGAATAAACATTTTTCCCAAAATGTTAAACTTAGATTAGAGAGCAAGCTTTCAGGTGGTTAAACTGAACATCTCAGAGCAGTCGTTTAGATAAAACTGTTTCATGGATCCCCTCTGTTTCATGCTCCTTATTACTGAAGTCTCATGCTATGTTATCTCTTCTTCCTCTTCCTTCTCCCATGGTAGAAGAAGGACATGGAGGTGTTGCGAGGCTACTTGTCACTCCACCAGGCGGGAGAACACCTCACCCTGAAGTGGACCCCCAACCAGCTCATCAACGGCACGCTGGGAGAGTGTGACCTGGAGAAGAGGTATATACAGTGTATGATCTAACGCCCCTGATGGAAAAATGTGCATTTAATGAAAGAATAAATTGAATCTGCCTCTGAAGCTTCATGTTGCAACTTTTTCCCTCTCTCTGTCTCTCAGTATCTACTGGGACTACGCACTGACTGTCCCTCTGCGCCAGATAGTGTGTATCCACTGCCACCAGCGCCGTGAGTTTGCCTTCCTCCAGAGCATTCAAATTACACTGCATCAACCACATCAGTGTATTTAGCTAGTTTGTAAGTGTTTCTTGAGCTGCAGTCATATCAAAATAATATTAAAATGGCTCATCTATAAGTGCATAATAGTCATCAAAAAGCCCTGAGAAACAAAGCAAATAAAAAATTGTGTCTAGGAAATTATGATTTCATATTTTCTATTTCAACTGTAACTACAAAACAACATGGTGAAACCCTATTTTTTTTTTCCTCAAGGAGATTCTTGTTCTCCTTCTTGTTCTTGTTCTTCTTGTTCTTCTACTTGTTCCTCTTCCTATTATTCTTTGTCTTTTTTGTTCATGTTCTTGTTCTTATTTTTGCTGTTGTGCTTCTTTCTTGTTCTTCTATTTTTTTCGTTCTTCTTCCTGTTCTTTTTCTTCTCCTTTTTTTGTTGTTCTATAATAGAATATATTTATAAATGTTATTTTTCTCTTTTTCCTGCCTGATGTATTTTCACCATCTCCCAGCTGATTGTGGTGGTACGCTGGTTCTTGTGAGTCAGGATGGAATCCAGCGGCCGCCTCTCCACTTCCCCCCTGGCGGTCACCTGCTGGCCTTCCTCTCCTGTCTGGAAACAGGCCTCTTACCCCGGGGTCAGCTGGAGCCCCCCCTCTGGTCGCAGAAAGGCAAGGTGTGTCACTTGTTAACATTTCTATTTGCAACCAAACATAATGTTAGATTGTATTTAAATCCAGGTGCAGGTAAGATGTGCACACATTTAAAATGGGCACTTTCAGCCTCCCTGTCTATGCCACCAGCTGAGAATAATCGGACAGTGTAATGACTGCACTAAACTGTTGACTTAAAATAAATACACCTATCAGAATAAATTGGGGGCTGTCATTTTGCCTTTAATTTTATTTGGTGTCATTATTTGTGAAACATTGAATAGCCAACATTTGTATAT
Source organism: Dissostichus eleginoides (assembly GCA_031216635.1). Lineage (NCBI taxonomy): Eukaryota > Metazoa > Chordata > Actinopteri > Perciformes > Nototheniidae > Dissostichus > Dissostichus eleginoides. Next base: position 8,301,656 of record CM062268.1, on the reverse strand, counting down.
AATAAATATGCTAATGTGTATGAAGGTAGTTCACATCTTTTTCATTTATCCAATAAAAGGTATAGTAGAGAAGGAGCTGGTACAAATATTTAAGATGGGGGATGGGGCTGTGAAATGCAACATATTACAGTAATGTAATAGGGTTAAAGTTATAAGGCAAAAACTTGGAAAACCCCCTAACACTGTGATTGTGACCTGTCAATCACAAGGTAGCCCTGCCCGAAAGCATGCACTTCTATATCTTCTATTTGACTCTTAATTAAAAAACATAATCTACTAAATAAATACCATGCTGTCATGAGGAAGACTGTTGTAAAAAAATATTTTTACTGAGCTAATAAATCAAGTGAAAGGAAGGTCATTTTTTCATAGACTTCTATACTGTCACACTTATTTGTGTAACCAGAGGAGTCTGGCTATTAGAGAGAATGTCGGTTTAAGGTGTTTTTGCTTTACTTAGAACCGCAACAACAACTTGCCTACCATCATACCAAATAACAATGACGTTTGTTTCCTTTTAATTACATATACATACATATATATATATATATAATATATATATATATATACATATACATACATATATATATATATATATATTCAGAATGATCTGGCTTATTAGACAGTAAAAGCCTTGTGGCCATTTTGTAAATTTGATACACTTGTTTGTGTTCTGCAGGGTAAAGTGTTCCCTAAACTGAGGAAGAGGAGCAGCGCTGCTAGACTGCTGGACCAGGACGGGAGCGTGGAGGAGGAGACGGCTGCTGACTACGTGTTCCGCATCGTCTACCCTGGATATCGAACCGACGCCAGTGAGACCCATTTTCACACTGTTATGCACACTAGTTTAGTTTATGCACACGAGGCAGGAGAGGAAAAAACATAATCGTCCTTCTATTGTAAATACACAAATTTGAATTTCAAAGATATAAATGTTTTATTCTAATATGCACAAAACCCACGGTGTAGTTGTTAGCAATGAAAATCGTAAGTCCTGGGCCCCGATGAAGGAATAAGGAAGTAAAATAATTCAATAAATAATAAGTGAATGCAAGAAAAAGTAGGTTTTGTTTATGTAACATCGAAAGATACTTATTGTTATCTTCCCATGATGGGTGTAGGACGGTGTCTTTCCCACAATGCTCTTCCTGAGTTCTGCAGGTTGGCTCTTTTCTAACTGTGTTCTCTGTTGTCCCACTGGTGCAAGCAGTCACTATAAACTACCACCACATCACGGGCAGCCGCGCTCCGTCGTTGGACGATGACGAGGAAGAGGAAGATAGGCTCCATGCTATGATCTCAATGATCTGCTCGCGGAACCTCACAGACCCTAATGTCATGAAAGGTTTTTATCACCTTAACACTCCCACCAAACCCACCCCCCAACCACTCCTGAGACCTCAACCTCCCTGGCTTCAGACGTCGACCCCTGCATCCCACCCATCATGCCCCCTCAGGTCCTCCCCTCCTGCCCGCCCCCTCCTCCCCCAGCTTCGTCTGCCTGTGTGTGTGCTTCCCGCGGCTGAGCCCAACAGTGTGGAGTAGGCGGGGGTTACCTCTGTTCACAAGGATTTTCAGGTTGATCAACACACATCAACTACATTTGAACCATTGAGAAATTAATAATAATAAAAAGAGACGGGCGTCAGCCCAAATGGTTTATTTAAGTTCAAAAAATATTTTTCCTAATGTAAAATTTCAAGACATATTTTGGTAAACAGAATACAAAATAGGCAGGAGAAGTTGCCTTGCGTTGGCCTGCCATCATTAATTGTGTAGAACAGGAAGTAATCGGGTTGGAAATGTGGTCTTAATTTTTGCAGTGAAAGTTAAATATCAGAGAAATAAATATAAATATCATATATTGTCTCCATCATAGACTCAACAATGTCTCCTCCGATCAATATTAATGGTTCAAAGACCTCAGTGGGATGAAAGCAGCCACTGTAAGGGGATCTTTTTATTAGCAGCAAAACTTTTTAGACTCTTTAAGTTTTTTTTTAAAGGCAAACTTTATTTTTCTCTCATCAACTCTTCCAGCCACAGCACTTTTCATAAAGTTAAACCCACTGTATGCACAGTACGCTGCATTCACATGATACGCAATTTGCTCTTTGCTTACAGCCAGGTTGGGTGCAGACACTTGCAGTAAAAACAGCTAGTTATGTTGCGTTTCAATGGTTAAATCTCCTGCTAGCTTGCGTTGGTACATACAGCGGTGTTCTGATTGATGCACGTGAAAGATCAGTGCTAATTAGTTGCGCGACACCGAGGGTAGCGCTTCCACCTAGTCGAGTGGCACCAGGGGCGATTGCAGTGTTTGTTGCTAACCACCATTGAATTAGAACAAAATTAGCGTTTTTTCGTTTGTTTTTTTTCAAATGCGAACTTTATTCTGCTCTCATCAACTCCTCCAGCCACAGCACTCTTTAAATAATTTAAACTTTGAGCGCATATATTTAGATGATGTGTGATTCTTGCATACTTTAGGAATGAAAGGAGTGATATCAAGCCACGATTATTGTTTTTATTTTAAATCGTATAATGTCTGACTTTTTTTGCCGTCCTCGAGGAAAATAAATGGGCCTCAGAATACTGAAATCTGTATTTTAAATATTTTTTTCCTTCTAATTTGTTATTCTTTTCTAAATAACACATTGTTATTTACTCAAAAATAACACACAATTATCCTTGTTTTTATTTATTTGTTTAATTCTATAATCTCTGGCTTTTTTGCCGTCTGTCAGGAACTGAATTTCAAAATAAAAAAACCGGAAACAGATACACACCCACTGAACTGATTACCCAAGATCCTCAGCTATGGTTGAAGCTCGGTGATTGGATTGTTTAGCCGCAATGCACGTTGGGATATGGTGTTAATGCGATATGAACTCCGAAAAACATTTAAAAAAAAAAAAAAGAAATAATACTTTATTCCGAGTGTGCTTGCTTTTCTCTTTGGAAGTCATCACATAACGGCATTGTAATACACGGTTCGGCTGCATTACATATTACACATCTGCCTTAGTTCTTTATTTATAGAGCCCTGATTAGAAGACTTCTAGACAAACTGGAAGAACTGCCACCGAAGCTGAATAGGTGAGGTGGATCATAAATATATCAGCAATTAAATAACATCTTCAATTTCTCTTCACACAATACGTCTCCTTGCAGTATCAACACTAATTCGGCTGACTTTTATATTTGATCCAATTGCTAGATAGGTAGCGGTGCACAGCTGATAGACAGGGACTTGTAGTTTTTAAAGATATTATTGATTTTCTTTGAATTAAAGAATGTAAATACTGAGTTGAGAGAATAGTCAGGGGTTTTGGGTGATGGGAGACACATCTATGGAATCAGAATTTCAATAGCTTACCATTAAATGACGGATATACCTTTCTGTCTGTGATGTTTTACAAATCAGATATTAATGTGTGGAAGTAAAACATGTGAAATAATATAACAATATCCTGTAAAATTATGTGAAAACATGAATAAAACTACACATCTTCAGATGTTATACATACATAAGTGTCCTACACTAATAATACAAAGTCATTATGGCATTCTATGCTGTGTGTACCTTGTGTGTACCTTGTGTGGTCAAAGCACGTTATTGAATTATTTTTTTAATATGTTATATTTGATGAAAAAAATATTAAGAGTACATACTTAATATTTGCTCCGCTTGAGGAGGGAATGAAGAGTCCCAGGGCATTGTAACCTGAAACAATAACTTCCTGTCCCTGGCCTTTGTCGAAGATATTATCAGATATCCAGTTAATGCCACAGCAGCCGCTGACACTCTTCCTGCTAAACGTCTCTTGTCTTTCTTCCCACCGCTCAGCGACACAGTTTAATCCCCAGGCTTGGCATGGATCCTTACACACGGCTGTTAACGCACACTGGAACCACACACTGGCAAAGGAAGAGGGTTGTTTTATAGAGTGTTGCCAAAACAAGGCGAAAGGGGGAAAGTAGAAAGTCAATGATAGAAAATATAGAATATAAAAAATCAAGAAGATACTGTAGTGATCTCTACAATAAAACGGTTTAGTGCCGGATGTACAAAGATATTAATAGGGGGATGTGCAAAACAGAAAAACTAATTAACCTTTATTTAAACATTAAAGAATACTTTAGGTTAAGGTCTTCTTTTGAATAAGAAAAAAGCTTTGGGGGTATCTACAGATAAATATTAAGCCTGACAAAGTACTTAATGTCTAATATATTGCTTTCTATAACTACTAACTTTCTGGAACTCGATAACTATGTTGAAGCACTTATTTTAACTGATATTATACATATTAATTATACTCTTATGTATGTAGATAGTATAAGAAATGTGCAGAATATGACAGTTTAATGGTGGAGGTATACACACATATTGATAGATGTCTTGTTGAGGAACCTGCGACCCAAATGTTTAATTCATTGCATAACTACACCGTAGTTGTGTATATGATATGTCAATAAACCTTAGAAAATCTTGAAATCTTGAAAGGGATGTGCAAAATAGCTGTTATATACAGTCTTTAATTAACTATTAGTAGAGAATAACGAGTAATGAATATACTTTATAGGGATCTGCAGATAAATGTTTAGTCTTCTCAAGCACCAACTAATATCTCGCCTGATTGTTGGTACTTGACAATCACCTTCCCTGAATTTTACTCAGGTGTAACTAAAGTCTGATTTAAGGGTTGTTTATATTTCACATCATTAATCAGAATCTGCAAAGAAACTAAAAAAAATGTAGTGGAGTAAAACTACCAGGTTAACCTCTGAATTGTAGTAGAGTAGAATTACAAAGTAACAATGAGCTGTCATGTGGGTATATATTAATGCTGCCCATTATGGATACAAGCAATTTTCACCCACTTATTAATTATATGTTTTACATTTGATAACACCAATGTGTTTAATACTGGCAACTTCTAATTGTGGGAAAAACGAAAACGTTCCCAGTAAAGACGTCCCATAGAACATTTTGCGAAACACAATAGCCAGCATGTGTAGTTCTGGGGGGGGGCTGGTCCTGTTCGAGTCCAGTTTTGGATAGTCTGCCGTGGTTTCGTTCCATTTCAAAGAGCTGTTTGACGCTCGGTGTAACCTTGGCGCACTGCCACTCCAACATCCAATCCCAGAGCTTGAAGATTAATCACAGGGTTTGTCAAGCAACGGGACTAGTCCCAAACGATAGCTGAGGATTATGGGTAGTGTAGTGTCTTCGGCCATCCTAAACTCCGAAATGTTTTTCGGATTTCATATCGCATTAACACCATATCCCAACGTGCATTGCGGCTAAAACATCCAATCACCGAGCTTAAACCATAGCTGAGGATCTTGGGTAATCAGTTCAGTGGGTGTGTATCGCAATGATGCTCGAAATGTCCCTTATAGGCCTACGTCTGTTTCCGGTTATTTTATTTTGAAATTCAGTTCCTGACAGACGCCAAAAAAGCCAGAGATTATACAATTAAACAAATAAATAAAAACAAGGATAATTGTGTGTTATTGTTGAGTAAATAACAGATAACAGTGTTATTTAGAAAAGAATAACAAATTAGAAGGAAAAAAAGATTTAAAAAATACAGATTTCAGTATTCTGAGGCTCTGAGCCCCATTTCTTTTCCTCGCGGACGGCAATAAAAGTCAGACATTATACGATTTAAAATAAAAACAATAATCGTGGCTTGATATTGAGTAAGAAAATGTTTTTATGAACCACACAGCTTCTGGTCTTCCAAGACCCGACCGGACAAAAAGACGTGGTGCAGGCACGAAACAAACTACCAATAGAAATACATTGCTTTTAAAATCGTTCTGTGTGACAAGAAAAAAAGGGGAAAATTGTGTTGGTGAACACGAATCAATAGATTAAATGTCGTGACTATAACACGAAATGCCGTGAGACTGGGTTGATATATCCTGAGCTTGTGTTAACCACCGATCTTATTTCAGGCTTTTTTATCAAAAAAACCTTGACTTCGAAACAAGTGAACCGTAAGTGATAATATGCTAACTCGTATTCTGGTTTTAGGACTCGTGACTGCACCACTCTATTTTAGACGAAGCCTCGGATGGAGGAGAACAGGAAGAAGAGGAGGAAGTCTTCATCTCACACAATCAATAAGCAGCCAGAATATTAAGGATTATCTCTAAAACAAATGATCATCCCCTGGTATGCCAAATCCATCCATTCAAATGTACTACATGCTCTTTTATGAGCTGAATTTGCTCCGCTTGAGGAGGGAATGAAGAGTCCCAGGGCATTGTAACCTGAAACAATAACTTCCTGTCCCTGGCCTTTGTCGCAGATATTATCAGATATCCAGTTAATGCCACAGCAGCCGCTGACACTCTTCCTGCTAAACGTCTCTTGTCTTTCTTCCCACCGCTCAGCGACACAGTTTAATCCGCAGGCTTGGCATGGATCCTTACACACGGCTGTTAACGCACACTGGAAACACACACTGGCAAAGGAAGAGGGTTGTTTTATAGAGTGTTGCCAAAACAAGGCGACTTCACCAACTGTCTGTCAAACTTCCCCATGTCACCTAGTCTAGGCCTTTGCATTCTGGGATCCGCAGTGTGTTTAGAGTTCGGAGAGGGTTTAGCTCTGGAAGCATGACTCGACACTTTTGGGTTTGAGGCCAGGAATCGCTTGGATAATTTGCTTTTTGCACTCCTTTAATTTGACTGAACTCTTGTTTCCTTCTTTTTGCCCTTTCATTTCGAACTTGCAACATGCCTGACAGTTTTTGCATGGGAAAAAAATGCACCCATTTCATCGTTTTTGTTTCTTTTAAAAGAACGACTGTGTTTCTACGTATTTGTGATGGAAAATCCTTTCACAGTCTCCTCCTTTTTGTCCGTTTTGATTTCTCTCTATCTCTGCTCTGACTTGTTCCTCCTCTGTTTGTGCAGTCGTTCGCTGCAATGCTGTTCACTGTAATTCTTCACTAACCCCGCCACCCCCCCTTACCCCACCCCCCTCGCCCCCCTCCTCCACCCCTCTCATTACGGTCCTGTGGGGTTCCGCAGTAGTAGAGATGTGGAGTCCTCGTGTGAGCGGGGGTCGCCCAAATAAAACACACGTTGATCCAGTGTAGTCCTAAAGTAAAGAGGGGGGAGGCCAAATGTTCGGTCTCACTCCAGCATTTTTTCTGTTTTCGTTTTTTTTTTCGTTCATTAATTTGTCTTTCGGGGGTTACCAAAAACGCAACTTCATATTTATGACAGGTCATCAGCTCCAACCTGAAGAATTAAGGTGAAGAGCATTTATTGAATGTTGACGTTCTTTATGGTTTTTTTTCCTCCCCTTTGTGTGCCCTTTTACTGGTGTCCATGTTTGTTTTTGTTGCTGATTTCTTGTCTTGTTCTGGCTTTATGCATCCCGCACTGCCTGAGCGTCAGCTTCGTCCCTGTCTTCTACTTTCAGCTCCTTCCTCTCCTCTTCCTCTGATACTTCCTCCTCTCTCCTGCTGCTGTCTCCCCCCCCCCCCCCGAATGATTTGCACCAGCATGGCCTCCCAGCATCCTCTCTGCCTGTCTCTCTCCCTCAGCTCCGTTCCTTCTTCCTACTCTTTCCCCTCTTCACTTGTGCTTTCCTCTATAAGCTTGTTTGCTAGCTCTCACATGAGTGTAAAACTTTCATCCATCTACTCATCTCTTGATGTCATGACAACAATACATGAAACATGTATTTATGGTTGAGCTGAGGGGCCTATGTCATAATATGTAAGGCACAGAACATAGGCACTGTAACAAAGAGTGTAGCACATCCATTTAGTCTCAGAACTCTTCCTCTGTCTTCTCACTCTCGCTCTCTCTGGTTCAGACCACGGGGAGATGATGGAGATGCAGGGCTTCGGAGGCAGCCCGTCGTCGTGGCAACAGGGCGAAGCAAGCGCTCACGAACCGCTGTGCCTGTCCTGCTCCACGGCGGGCACCAACATGTCCTTCGAATTCCCCGCCGGCTGCACCTGCATCCACCCGGCAGACATCCACACGTACGTCCTGATTCACTTCAGTGTGCTACAGTCAGTCTTAATTTGATGTACATAATTCTTAAGGATCACACTGACTTTGGTTTTTACATTAATGAGCATAAAATGAGGTGTCATCAATTAAAAATTCTGGAAAGCCAATTGTAATTATTAAATTGTCTTCATGTGGACCCATGGAAGATCTGAAGGGCAATGAAGATGTTTAGGGCTTCCGTAGAAATCACTCCTACAAACTGATTTTTACAGAGTCGTTCAAAATGTTTTAAACTTGAAACGGACTTCAGACTAAGATTTTATGATTCACTGCTGCATGAATTAGAATATCAAATTTAAATCACAGCGGAAAGAGGATATAATAAGGGACAAGCTAAGCAAAAACCTAAACATATTTTTGGGATGGACTGTTCACTTTAATCTTGACACTTATTAGAGCAAGTGAAATCCACATTATTTTAAGCGTTGCCGCATTGTGGCAATTATTATTGACAAATTATTATTTAAAATAAGGGGGTTTTGCTTGATGTTTTTTTTGACGAAATCCACCACCTTTCAACCAAGGTGGTGGTTTTCGTCATTAAGAGCGCATGTTTACAGTGTATGACAATTATGGTGGATTTATTTTCTTTCCACCAGTATTCCTCTTAAGATGCTCTGCCAGAACATGAAGAGGCAGATCGTCTCCAGAGCCTTTTATGGATGTAAGTACAACATGTTGCTGTTTTCTATATATGTGTTACTTTAGACAACAGCAATGTATTTGCTTGGGTTTAGCAGCCTGCTGTATCAATATCATACTGCTGGCTTCTAGTTGAGAGCACAATTGATTTTAAAATCAATTAAAGTCATTTCAGGATAATATATGGCTATAATATATGGCTCTACGCTGCTGCCTTAATTAAGTTAAATTAAAATGTCTTATAAAAGTTTAAATAAATTAATATAAATATTTAAAGATAAGAAATACAAAATATGCACATTGTACTATAATATAAAACATGTATTTTACAATGTATGCATTGGTCTATTACTATTCAAAATATATGAATGGTGAGTGCACAGTTTAGTAAGGGTTCGGCTGCTTATGGTTAAATAATCACTTGATATCATAGATTTTACTGTATTATCATACCATTGTAATTTCTGCATCTCCACACTGCCTGTACGGATGCTTGGTCTCAGCTAGGTGTCTGACCATGTCTCACCTGTCCATCAGGGCTGGCCTACTGCCGACACCTGTCCACCGTGCGGACTCACCTGTCAGCTCTGGTCAACCACAACATGGTCCCCCCCGACAGACCCTGCGAGGCGTCCGGGGGCCTCAGTAAGGAGGTGTGGAGCAAGTACCAGAAGGACTGCAAGGTGGGTTCACCGGGAGGCTCACAGTACATCAAATATGGCAGCGTGATCGACCTCTGCCAGCAAGTAGAAGGAATTACAACAACATAACAACATTATTAATCGCCTCCCTGCACCATCTGACCCCCCTCTACCCCCCCAACCTGCAGGCCAGGGAATTTAAAAGCCAGCAGATTGCCAAGTCATCATCAGCATTGATCAAGCCCCATAGATAAATCACCTCGTGCTGTGTAGGGCCGTGCCAGTCTTATTTACTGTAATATTTTATTAAGTGAGGTGAGATGTAAATAATATATATGTGCAAGTTACATTAAAAACACACCAATGGACGTCACTGTTGCTCTGGGAGACATTCTCCTTCATTGCCATAAACATGCACTCGTTTTTTTTACTCAATTCTAAAAAAACAGCATCCTGCACCGCAACTACTCTCATATGTGGATTTAATCTGCAGCTGAAAGTAGTCTCCAATTAGTAGTGAGGTTTTTTTTTAGTGCCCAGCTGTTGTGCTGTAATACCTGAGCATTTGTAACCTGTTTTGAATGATTAGCATGTTTTTCAGTGAAAAATAGTGAGCTTGAGCCTGAATGCCACAGACAGTCTAGGAGCTAGGACTAGGTTAGGGGTCAAATCCGTAAAATATTCCCCACTGTTTTGGAGCACTGAGAGACTTATAATCGAACATCTGGTTGACATTCGTATCACGGGTGTCGTGCTTGCGTGCTTTCTTTCATATCTCGCAGACAAACAACAATAGTTTAAAGTCGTCGACCACAGGTCAAGCTGCTCCAGTGTTACACAGGGTGTCCCCCAGGGTTCAGTACTGGGTCCACTCCTTATCCTCGTTCACCTCCTTCCCCTTGGCACTATCCTCCATCACCATGAAGCCATTTCCATTGTTATGCGGAAGACACACAGGTATACAGTGGGCTTGGGCCTTAAGCCACAGATAGGCTAGGAAAGTTTTGAGTAAAATACTTTAAAACACATATTTTCGTACTTTTCCCGACAGTTTTGGAGCACTTGGAGGCCTATAACGTTATAATTGAGCTTTAGTTGCCTCTTATTAATGTGTTTCTATTTCTCATATATAATACACCCTTCTCTACTGTAGTTGTATAATAATTCTAAGTCAGGGATCATTTACTGCTCCTGCAGTCTCCTCTCTCCTTCAATCTAATGGAAGTTTAATGAGTTTCAGTCTCATCACAGAGTGCAGAATGATACCATCGTAGCTATTAAAGGAGCCACTGTAATCATCCATCATCTCCAACAATGTCATCAGCAGTAATTAACACTCTATTCATATCTTTGTCCTTTATCATCTGTGCTCATCTATGTCTTCCTACATCAGTCTCAATCACTGCTCCATTATTCATGCCTTCCTCTTTCTCTTGTTCCGCTCCCATCAGGCGTCTTCTTCCTGTCATCTTTCTTCTTCTCCTGGGTTAATCTTCCTATTGTTATTTTCTGTGTATGTGTAGAACTATAAGGAGCTGGAGCTGCTGAGGCTGGTTTATTATGGCGGCGTGCAGCATGACATCAGAAAGGAGGTGTGGCCTTTCCTGCTTGGACACTACAAGTTTGGCATGGGCAAAAAGGACATGAGTCAGGTACAGCACATTTAAACAAACACACATAAACACACACACACACACATGCACACACTATTGAAAAGCAATGTGTGTTTGATGCCTTTTTCCCCTCTGCAGATTGATGCAAAGATCAGCGAGCGCTACCAGCAGGTGATGCGGGAGTGGAAGGCGTGTGAGGTGATCGTGAAGCAGAGGGAGAAGGAGATGCAGTCGGCCATCTTTGCCAAGCTCTCCTCGGGCAGCAGCATCGACAGCCACGTCCTGCGACTCGTTCACAGAGACTCCACGCTCAGCAACGAGGTGAAGAAACCGACAAACATCTGACTCCTTATTAGACTAAGCTAAATTTGAGTTGTAATTGTGACAGAGGCTGAGACCAATATATGCAATAGAAGCAATGCTGTTACTAGTATCATTCAGGTATGCATGAAATGAATTGTTTAATATCACTAATATTCATATTTTGCACTTTACATTTTTCCCAAAACTTGATTTTTTTACAGTGATAAAATGTCACCATTTTGATTACTTAGAGGGCAGTCTATCAATAAGATAACAAGTTATACTGTGTTTCTTTTAGCCTGTGAAACAGTTGTAAAGTTTCTGTGGCTCTGGAGAAGCTTTGTCAAGTCTGAGAAACAGAAACCCTGTGTTACAAAACAGGAACTGGGACAAAAATGTTGCATCATGGGTATTCTACGATCCATTGATTGTCCCGTGCTAAGGGTGAAGGATATCTTGTATGATGTATCTAGTGAATCCTTTTTTTTTACCTTTTACGTTAAGGTTTTCAATACTTTTTATTTAAAAACTGAAATAAAAAGAATAAATAAAAAAAGTCCTCCAGTGGCTACGGCTTGCTTCCACTCATACAATTCATATTTCGTCAAGGATCGCACAGAGGGATGATTTCACAAATATACATTCATACGCACATAGATACCAAGCTATACCCATGTTCATATATATATACATACACACTTATATTTCAGATATTTAAAATTCATGACTTGAGTAGTGAAATCACATCGATCCATGTGGTGCGATGTATGACCCCACACCCTTCATCATTTACACCGCTGTCTTCTGTCACTTTTAAAGTTCCTTTGTCCTCTAGGTCTTTATGTCGGTGGACGAGCCGGATGCGGGGAGCCAGGAGATCCCCAGTGGAGAGGACGGTACCCCCACCATGACCACCCTGGTTCCCCCTGCAGTCCTCCCCCCAGAGGAGCGACCGCTGGTGGAGTTTGACTCCCCCGACTCGGGTCTCCCCTCCTCCAGAAACTACTCAGTGACCTCTGCTCATTCCCAGATCCTGTCCAGCATCGACGACGGGCAGAGCACGGAGGAGGAAGGGGGGGCGGGGAGGAGGGCAGGACCCCGGGGGGGCGTCAGGACTCTCTGACTGAGGACAGGCTGTGCAGTCAGCTGGACAAACTGGTGACCAACGGAGGAGCTGCAGAGGGGTTTTCACCCTCACTCTCCTCATACACAGTATGTACAGTTCATACATGTGTCTGTTTACGATTGTGACATAAATACACAACAGCAAAAACATAGTTTTACATGCACTAGTCAATTATTTTCAGCTATCTCACCTCAAGGTGAGTAAGCAAAATAGCGTAAAGGAAAACTGGAAAGAAAACATCCAAAAAATACTTTTAGGTATTTATTGCTATTTTAGTCAATTTCAGTATATAGATTTCTCCTAAATTCACCAAAAGTTAGCATTGGATAATGCTTAATTTGCTTATTTAGAATAACATTTCAGAAAACGTGGAAGAAAAAACCTAATTGGCTTAATTAAAGTATCAACTAGCATAGTACAGTACCCGTTAAGCATATTCTGTCCTGTTTATTTTCATTTTCATTTAATCGTTTATTTGAAGAGGGACAGTGCACATTGATGAACATTTTTAACAATTAATGCTTCAAGTGTAAATGAGCCGGATTTTAGCTTTGAGCTAATTTCCAGCCGTAGTCCCTCACATACAACATATAAGAACATGACATTTATATACATAGTAAAAATAAATACATGATATGCAGGAAGAGCATGAGCAGCATACAAGCATTAACCACATGGCAGTACAATGTAGCAGCTACGATATATAAAGTGCAAGAGAGATACCCCTGTGTTAAAGTGCATTTAGCGGTGATTGCACGTTTGTTTGTTTCTCAACCATTCTTTTAGTTGACCTTTAAAACTGTTAAAGGTCAACAGTTTATATATCTGTTTATTCAATCTGACTGAGACAATCAGAAACTAGTGGTGAAATCATAACATGACTAAACAACAGGCAAAAACATTGTTTTTTTCTTGCACTTGTTTATGTTGAGGGCTAAAAACACCCAAAATACAAAAATTAATTTTTTTAATTTGTTTGTGTCTGTAGATTTCCCCTCAAATCTGTAATAAGTTAGCATTAGCCTCATTTTCATTTTGAAACAGAACATTTCAGAACACTTGATAACATACACAGTCACCTTTCCTTGCTGCAGATCGAGCTGTTGGACACCGTGGCCCTGAACCTCCACAGGATAGACAAAGATGTGCAGCGCTGCGACCGCAACTATTATTACTTCACCCCAGCCAACCTGGAGAAACTACGCAACATCATGTGCAGGTATGTCAAAGAACTATTTCAACCTTTCATATACAGCATACCTTTTTCTAAACACAAGATCAACTACTGTGTAAAGTGAAGGGTGTCTTTTGGAGTACAAACCCACAGAGTCATCAACTGACTCTGAAGTAACCCTCACCTCTTTTTAACGTCTTTCAGCTCCTTGTTTTGAGTTTGCAGGTTATCATTTGACTGTATTGATATACTCTCACAGCTCTCATCACTGTTATTTACAGCAGGCAGCTGTTTTACGCAACTCAAAATAAATAATGTTAAACCCACTGCACACCACCTGCCAAGCAGCAAGCAACAGGCAGAGGAATGTAACGTTAGCTGTTTCCCTCAGGAGTGGTTGCTGGGCAATAATAAAGCTAAAAGATAGTTCATATGTTGGCAAGTTACATGACAATGCAATTAATGGTAATGTTGCTCAATATTTTCTTGCTGTTAATATAAAGTTCACCATGTCAATTGAAAAGGTGATAATGTGTCCTGTGTTTGTGCTTCCCACCAGTGGCCTTCTATCAGTACTATCATCTTTAAGTAAAACTTGAGAAAATGTCCCAAATTACAAAAAGTGATAGAATACAATTATTTTCAAATGTGCACTTATATACATTACTCGATGGAATATAATAAGTTCCATTCTCCCATGTGCAGTACCGGTGGTGATTTGAATGTGATGTGTTTGTGTCTGCAGCTTTGTGTGGGAGCATTTAGAGATGGGCTACGTTCAGGGCATGTGTGACCTGCTGGCTCCTCTCATGGTCATCCTGGATGATGGTGAGAGAACAAATCCTCATCTGTTTTACATCTCCTGACAGAACAGATAGAATAGCACCTGTAGCTGTTGGACAGCTGAAGCTAATATGCCTTATTCAATAATAAAATTGATAATAAAAAACACTAACATGCAAATCAGCCATGAGTTTATGCATTAGCATTGTGTATAGTTTACAGCAATTAAACAACAAACACCAGCGGGGCTGTTAGTGTGTGTGTATGTCAGTTCAGTTCAAGTTAACACTGATAAGACTTTCTTAATTCAGATGATGACATTATTATTAGTTAGAAGCTTTATTCATTAACATTGACATTTGATTTTTAAATAAAAAGGTGAATCCGTAGTTTTCTTTCTCTCTTAATCTTACATATTTGTTCACTTTGTTTAGAATAGGTATTTGTGCATTATTACAGATAAAAATAACATGTGTTTTTCTACATTTTTAGATGATATTCCTCTGTAATAGATATTTGTTGGCATTCAGCTTTTTAGAAACAATGATTTTAGGGTGCTAAAAATGTGCTTGAAACCTATAAAGACACCTTTATTTAGGGGGTGATAACAACAGATATTTCAAAATATTAAGTAAATCTTGAAATGTAAAAAAAAACTGATACTCAGGCAGTCATATGTTCACCTGTTTAAAATGCAAGTGGGAAATATAAGTTTTGCCAAAACAACAGTGTGTGTGTGTGTGTGTGTGTGTGTGTGTGTGTGTGTGTGTGTGTGTGTGTGTGTGTGTGTGTGTGTGTGTGTGTGTGTGTGTGTGTGTGTGTGTGTGTGTGTGTGTGTGTGTGTGTCTCTGCGTGTCTCTGCGTGTCTCTGCGTGTCTCTCAGAGTGCCTGGCCTACAGCTGTTTCACTCAGCTAATGAAGAGGATGAGTCACAACTTCCCTAATGGTGGAGCCATGGACACACACTTTGCCAACATGAGGTCCCTGATCCAGGTGATGGATCATCCTTCCTCTGTGTATGTGTGTGTTTGAGAGTGTGTGAGACGGAGTGTGTCACCTCCACTCAGTCCCTCTGACGCTCTCTGTGCTCTCACTCTGATGTCAGATCCTGGACTCGGAGCTGTTTGAACTGATGCAGCAGAACGGAGATTACACTCACTTCTACTTCTGTTACCGCTGGTTCCTGCTGGACTTCAAGAGAGGTGACCGTCACATCCTTCAGCCTCACTCTCATGTTGAGCCTCGGGGGGGTCACACTGCTGATCACACTCACACAGTTAGCAGTGTTTCAGAGGGGAAGTTGGCAGGTGTTCACGTGCCCGTCGTACTGCACTTCACAGTGTTTGTTTAGGCGTTGACACAGAGGGGGGGGCACACCTGTGGGCAATGCTCTGGCTGGCAGGAGCAGTGGAACGTAACCAATACCTCACATATGTTATTTATATAGCCATATATCACAAATGACACATTTGTCTCAGGGGAGATTACAACGTTTACAGTGCTTGAGTCCAATTCTGAGGTTCTTTACATGAGTATTTGTGTTCTTTATGCTTTAACTTTCCTACATCTCGGAGCAAATATTGTCCTATAGTAATACAAAATATATTAAACATGTGAAAGATTGACAGTGATAGAAATCTGTTTATTGTCATTTTGACCTCATACCAGCAACATTACACCTTTTACCACCTTTATATGTCTATAGCCTATATCTGTAGAATACATTACAGAAACAAAAAAGTGTAATATAGTTTTAAATATCCAGCGCTTGTTTCTTAACCTTTTAGTCTCTTGAATAAAAGCCAAAAATGACCTTTTAAAATGACCTTTATATATGAAAACATTTGATAATTTCATAATTGATAATGGTTAAAGAAAGATATGAATGGCCATGATTCGTCCTTAGATGCTACAACCTTTTCACAGCTGGAAGGCATAACCTGCACAGTATGATCTCTTTTTTGCACCTAAATATTTAGATTTGATGACTTTTGTACTTTTACTTAAGTACACATGTGCATACCTTTTATGTGTAACAGTATTTATGTAATGCTGTATTGCTACGGTTGCTTTAGTAACAGCCCCCCACTGGGCAGGAGAAAATCATCAACAGTTTGAAGCAAAAAAAAGAGGTAACATGTATTCATCCAGTTGAGGTCGTGGTAGCAAGATCTCTTAATGCCTTTATCAGTAGCAGTGCATGTTTTATTTGTTGCTGATTCTGTTACCATTGGACTAAGTCGTAATTAACTTTAATCAATAAATCCATTTCCCCCCCCCCGCCCAGAGCTCCTGTACGAGGATGTGTTTGCGGTGTGGGAGGTGATCTGGGTGGCTTCCAGGATTTCCTCGCAGCACTTCGTCCTCTTTCTGGCCTTGGCCCTGGTCACAGTGTACCGTGAGATCATCAGGGACAACAACATGGACTTCACTGACATCATTAAGTTCTTCAATGGTAAGTTAAGTGTGTAGTTAATAGTGTTGATCTTATTTCTCACTATCCTGACTGCCATCAGACATTTGGCTCTCACCAGTTATATTCTGTGGAGAAATCTGTTTTAACAGAACTGTTTGTGTAGGGTCGAACACTTGAGTATTCTATCATTCAGGAAAGGATTAAGCATAAGAGCTTTTATCCCAGTGTGTTGATATATTAAAGATTCAGATACATCAATGTTTCAGATGTTTACATAAAACGCTCATTTTGAAATGAAGTAGTACACCTCACCTATAAACACTAGCACACATCCCGCCTATCACACCTAGAGATATATCATTCATAATAAAGTTAGGGATAAATGGTTGTAATAGTTGACCAAAGGTAATATTAGATATTAGTTACATGTTTGGCTAAAAGTAATAAAAACATTTTTTTTAAATAGCTAGCTAAAAATGTTAAATTAGCTAGATAGAAGTGATGGCTAAATGGTTAGCTAAAAGTAATGGGTAGATTGTTGGGATAGTTAGCTAAGAACTGGTTAAAATGGTGAGCCACAATAATGAATACATTGTAAAAGTAGTTACCTTAATATTTTTCGATTAAGGTTTAAAAGAGTTAGCCAAAAGATGATGGGTAAAGTGGTAAGCTAAATGTATTAGACACATTGATGAAGTAGTTGGCTAAAAGTGATGGCTAAATGGCTAACTTGATGAACCAATTGTTCAAAACGTTTGCTATAATAAATTGAATAAATGGTTGGGATATACGTAGCTCAAAGTAATGGATAAATGGTTGAATAATCAGTCTAAAGTAATGTATAAATGGTTGAATAATCAGTCTAAAGTAATGGATAAATGGTTGAATAATCAGTCTAAAGTAATGGATAAATGGTTGAATAATCAGTCTAAAGTAATGGATGAATTGGTAAAATAGTTAGCTTAAAGTTTTTGATAAATGATTTAAAGAGTTAGCTAAAAAGAATGGATAAAATGGTTAGCTACAAGTAAAACACCAATAAGTACATAATCCATTATGTTCAAGTAGCTTGAACATAATGGATTAAAGGTTGAATAATTAGCTAAATATTATATATACGCACATTGTTTAAATAGTTAGTCGACCTGAATGTAATTGATAAATGGTTGGAAGTTAGCTAAAATAAATAATTTAAATTCTTAGCATTAATGGATAAATGGTTGAAATACTTAGATAAAAGTAATGGATACCCACATAAGCATTAGTATTATCATTCCAAAGGCACCTGCGTGCTTCGAACAAATTGGGTTATAAATATCAACGTCAAACAACAATCTGAATGCAGAAGTGTTATACTGTAGTTGTACTTGTTCCTAACAACCACACACGATGGTGGGGTGAAAAGCCTGCGATCTTATGGAAGCAGAGTTTGTTCTTGTGGGTGATGTGAAATCAATGTATTTCTATATTCTAAAGTTCCCCCTCTAACTGTGTGTCTGATCCGCAGAGATGGCTGAGCGTCATGATGTCCAACATATCCTGAAGGTAGCGCGGGAGCTGGTGCACAGAGTCCAGTCTCTGATGGACAACAAGTGACTGTAGAGGACTGTGAGGATTCAGAGGGGCGGGACACTCTCCCTCTCCTCCCCCAGAGAGACAGTGTTTCCAGGCCTTCCCCTATCCAGAGCAGGGCCGGGGGGTCCAGGCCTCCCTCCTGCCCAGCGGAAGGCCCTGGGAGTGGGGCAGAGCGCCGCAGCAACAGCCTGGCTCTGGAGCTTCAACTGTTTACATTCACCTTCACATGGAATGCCCTCGGTGTCCGTTCAGACATGTGGATTTGTCTGCATGCTTGTGAGTTTGATCACACTGTGAACACATCCTTGAGTCTCCCCAGTGCTACAGAGCTTGTGTGCGTGCATGAATACACACACACACACACAATCACACACTCACACACACACACACAATCACACACTCACACACACACACACACCACACACACACACACACACACACACACACACACACTTCCAGACAGCATTGGCTCTATCAATACTGCAGTTTTTCTAGAGTGAACCAGAACATGTTGGATGCTTGTCAGGATGCTTTAGCGTTCTGAGTGGTTGACAGGGGGATTTACAAACAACATTGTCCGAGGAGCAGAAGACTTAGCCAAGAAGAAGTTTTCATTAGTGACCAAATGGACTGTGCCAACTACCTTTTCATGAGTGCTTTCTACTATAAGCATGTGTGTGTGTTTACCCCCCCTTTTTGCTTTTTGTCCAAGAGTTCATTCTCACACAAATGTTGCCTTTATCAGTAACAGCCCAAGGTACTTAGTTGCACTCTTTTGTGAGGATTTCCTTCCTGGTGCCTGTGAAAGCCTCCCTAAGTTGTTCAGGGGCCGGAGGCGCCACAAGCGGCCAACTGGAGAATTCTGGGATAAATTGTAGCCAACTTTCCTGAGCATGGCAGTGAGCGGGTAGTCCTTGTTCTGAGTGACGTGGCAGCAGAGCACAACAGCAAAGCACACGCCTTCCTCCATACTTTGATATAAAAGTGGTGCGACACGGTTTTGTAGTTACATGGCTTTCCCCACTAGGGATGCTAAGGTCATGGCTTTGTAATATATCTGGTCATTTGGGGCGTTTAATAGCCACTGGAGGAATTACTAGTCTATGATTACACACATATTACACATTTCAAGTTTGAAATGCTACCGTTTTTTAGAATAAATATCTTGACATCAGTGTTTGAAAAACCCTGCCTGCAGCCCTGTTTCAGTTTGATCTGCAAGATGATGAGTACGCTAAGCTGAGAAACTCACTGACTAAGGAAACATACAAACTGTCCAACTAATCAAGTATTATAGACTTTTCACTGGTAAGAAAAACGAAAGGAACAGATGATTTTATGAACTGTCTATAGCTGTCTATTCTTTTAGGAAAAAGCCTGGCATTATTCTAGATTTGTTATAATTGTCATCAAAACCCATGAAGAGTCCAAGCATTTCCAACTCACTGTAGCCTCATTCCCATTGGTTCCCACTGAGGACATTCATCTTTAAAACGAGCTCTCCAAATATAGTTTCATTTTTTTAAAGCGATACAAACAAAACTATTTTGAGTGGCAGATGTATTTGATGCTGTACTTAATATTTACAGCAGCAGGTATTCCCCTCATTTTTAAACTTTGAATTGCTGGAAATGTGATGAGTTTTTGTTCGGCAGTGAAGCTCGATGACACATATAGTGATGCAAAGCCACATACACATGTTAGTTGGAAACATGTATTGTTGGTTTGGGTCTTTCCATGGGATTTGTAGACAGTATGAAACAATGAAATATTCCCAGTTGTCCTTAGAGTGACTCGGTGTAAAGGATGCTCACTGTCAGGAAAAGTGGTTGCAATTGTCCGTGTGGAACCTGATTCTCCTCCAGCCTCTGGAAATAAAACAGACCTGGGCTGGGTTGGTCTAAATAAAGAACTTGTGTATTTAAAGAAGCTGCTTTTAATGCCAAACGCCCTCTAGTGTTCAGTGGATCAGGATCAGGTTTGTCTTCGCAGTGACAGCTCAGAGTACGCTCATGTTTGTATCTGAAGGGTATCTGGGACATTTTTGATACGGTTTCCAATCCCCCTTTGTCATGTGACCCTTTATCTCCTCGCCTCCTTAAAATGTCCAACACGGCTGCATACGATTGGTCGTCCAGCTCGGACCTGCACCTGTGATCCAAGTGCCAAGAGTCTTCCCCAATCCTCAAGTGTACTGTAGTCATCCAGCTCTCTGATTCGCTAGTTTGATCCCAGGAAACAGGCGGGGGGGGGTTGGCTGTACCTTGCTGCTCCCCCCAACTGCACCCTGATGGAGGAGGGTCTCCCGGGGGACCTGGGGCCCGTAGCAGAGCTTTTTCTTCCAATCAGGACATTGTGTACCAAAGCCTTGAAGCAGCCCCCTCTGTGGCATGACGACAATGTGCAATTTCATACTGCATCTTGCAGACTGACTGTTTACTATGTGTGTACAATATTTTTGAAATGGTGATTCTTTATCTACTGTGTAACTTCTGTCGTTTGAAGAAACCCATCAGAGTCTACGTTGCTGTAAATACGACCTGAAAGACCAATATTTATATGAAGACAGTGAGAACATATATATATATATATATATAACTTATTTTGAGATCTATTTTTTATGTTGGTTTTAGCAGCACTAGCTGGAGGTGTATTCTGGGATGTGGAATGTGTGCAGGCTGTGTTACACGTTGACTGTTAAGTGTTCTTTTTCAATGTTGTGCACTGACTTCAAATTTCTATTTATTTAGAGAGCCAATGATTGCATTGCTGAGTATGTATTGGTAAGGATGTATCATTTGCCTTGAATGTAATGTATTATTAAATAAGAGTTTGTTCATTAGTGGGCTGCTCTGTTCCTTCTTTGATTAGAATTGATCCTGTTAAGACCAGACTGTTCTTAGGAAGGTCATCAAAATGTATGTTCAATTAGCCCTATTATGCCTTTAAGGGTGTGTTGTATATGTTTTTGCCAAAATCCCGAAGTTCCCTCCATCCACCAGCTCAGCAATTCTCCTGACCTCTTTAAAAAAAGAATTAGTGGTATTTATTTTAGCACTTTTCTAAGTAATCAAAGCGCTTTACATTACATGAAATTACATATATTAGACATGTAATACATTGAATACTGTAGACAATGCCCACAGAAGCAATTTAGTGTTTCACTGGTCTCATCAGTGTCCAAACACAAAGCTCTTAAAGCCCACTAGCTGTCTAACACCAAATAGAAAACTAACAAGTTAGCATCTTGTGTCACCATTCAACCAAAAATAACCAGACTGACACCAGGTTTAAAAACAAAAACAACAATGTTTATCACGGTTGATACCGATCAGTACCCATGACATTGCACAATACAAAGGCATGAAAAAAAGTAACATTAAAATAGGTATTGCATCTTCCAAAAGCTAACTTTTTCATTCATAAATGCTTCTTGCGATTTCGCTTCACTGCATTTTCTTACAACAGAATCACAGAATTTGTCTAAATAGCCAGAAATAATTTCTAAAAATCGATGCGCGTGATGTGACACGAAAAAGAACAATCAGCAGACATTCTGTGGCTGTGAGAAGTATTAGTATTATTTTCTGTACAGTACAACATCGAAGGCCAAGAGTTCTCCGTAGACTCCGCTGAGGTCATGTGACCGAGGCCCAACACATATGGGGGGGGCGGGTGAGACGATGGCCATGATTCTCTCTCCAACCGCTCCTCTGGTCCTGTTAAGACATCACAATTTATTGTTTGAATTAAAAGCAGTTTTAGGACTCAGTCAGAGATGAATCAGCGGCCTGTAAACTTGATTAGTTTGGGTTTCACCAACTTACCACTCCCAACTCCACATGAAAGGAAATACCCTTATCCACTTTATTGCTGAGAGTTAGAAGGAAAGGTCTATACCGTTTGTTGAGATGACCGAGCTAGTAGTGGGTTAGCTCAGGTTAGCATAAAGAAAGGACAAATATAGCCTGGCTGAAATGGTTCTAAAATCCCCCCAACAGATAAATACATGACATCTTGTATGTTTATCCGTATAAAAACAAAGCATGAAAACAACAACTCCCTGTTTGAGGGGGGGTTTATGTGGGGGCTATATCTTGGCGGTCTAATGTTAGCATGTACAGTATATATTCAGTGTACAGACGAGACAGGGCAATAGATCTTATCACCTACATTTAGATCATTGTTGACTGGTCGTTTCAAGATTTCCTCTCAGGCTCTGGAACATTCTGCATGGTTACTGGTTACTGAGTTTATTTAAGACTTAATATGAATTGATGTCACAACAGTCAATGGACTGAAAAAGAATGGGATGAAATATGAATACCATTGAATATTCTTACAAAGTGACTACATGCAATTTGTTCTGGTAGTGGTGGATGAAATGGTGGCCGACATGTTAGAGCAGCAGTGTCTGTGGACCCTGAGGAGGTCTGAGCAGGCAGAACCACCATCTGTACTCGACTAGGTCAAGATCCTGTGAGACACTCATTGTGTGTTTTATACATAACATCTGAGGCTGAACAGTTCATCCTTTTTTTTTTTTATTAAGACCTTCAAGTTTTGAATAAGCTTTGTCGTCATATTTGATGATGTCATCACCCTTAGTCATTGAAAATGATGGAACAAAATCCTCCAACTAAATAATGATTCATTAAGTGTGATTCATCAATTAAATGTGTCAGACATTTTATGAAGAAATCAACTATTTTTTTACGAGTATATGAATCAGTTTCATTCGATTGCTACCATGCTAACAATGTGCGTTGAGCAGGAGAGGAAGCAGTATTTTTACGACAATGAACATTTGTTTTTTTTCCGGTTAAAACTCAAAGAAATACACATGTCGGTGGATAAAACGACATGTTTGTTTTCAATACATTTTGACTTTACACAGCTCTGGAGTCATTGGAAATGTTTTGATCACATAAGCCTGAAACAATCCTACACAGCCACCACTGGAAACGTATTCTTCAAATAGTATAGATTTTTAGTTTGGTGTAGCCTAATTTCATCTGAAACTGTAAAAAAGAAATCTGCGCAGCATTCAAATGTTGAGTTTGATTTCCTAGAAGTTGTGATTATGTCTTCAAATCCTCCACTGAAAGTAACAGATGAATGTAATGGAGTATAGAACAGCATCTGGTGTACCTGTGTGTGGTGAGGCGCTCTGCTGCTCCTAACTGGGCTTGGGTCTCTCTGCAGACTTCTGAATCTGTATGGAGGAACAAAGAGGAGACAACACACACACAGGTTACAGTCTGAGAGTGAGAGATAAGGAATACCAGAATTGAAAACTCCAAGAAGAGTTCCCACAGTCAGCTGACTCCCTGACCTCACATGTGTATGTCATTTCCCCATGATTCAAAGAAAAAAGAGGGCTGATTGTGTGAAAAGAACGTCATTATTAACAAAGCAGACAGACTCTTCTGAAGCGAGTTCCTACAGCATGAAGAAAAAAAGATGCAGGTTGCTGTGACAACCAGAGGAGGGCCAGTGCTCTGCAGACACAGCACACTGTTAGACCCAGAAACAACAAAGCAACATAAAGAGACTAACAAACAAAAGAACCACTACAGACCAAAAGCATGGAGACAATCATGAGGCGGACAACAAGCTGCGTTTAATGACAAGAAACTCAAGAGATGAGTAAATGTGAGCAGATGGAAATCTGAAAGGAGACCTTCCACTGAGCTGCAGATGGTTCAACTCAAATCAGACACTAAAAAGAAAAACTGGATTTGTGTGTAAAAAAAATGATAGAAGGCTAAACAACAGGCAGAAATGTTACTGTACCTGCGATTGTTCTTTTAGGAAATCTGGTAGCTGAAATTCACCCTTAAAGACCTGGAAAAACAAAGGACCAGGTTTAGAGCTCCACAAATGTACTGAATGTGCTTAAATGCATCATCTGGATCACCACGGTTTACTGAAGAGCATTTTCTGTGTGTGTTCCAGAGTTAGGAGATTCCTCTCAGCTACACACACCACTACTCCTGTCTCATTCCACGACTCATAACATCTACACAGGAAGTCACCTCCTGCACGTTGAATGAGAACAACGCATGAGGTCGTTCTGTCAGCCGGGATAGAGAAGAATGTGGGGGGGGGGAGACTGGGAGGAACGGCAGCGTGATGACGGATGGAAGCTGGATATCAAAGGACTCGCAGATAAAGACATGAGACAGCAGCAGAGAGACAGCTCACTACATCCCATCGCTATCACGACATCTCCTCCTATCACGCATGTTATTTATTCAGCTGTTTGCAACGACCAGTTTTTCTTTCATTATTTTACATGGCTAAGTTGAAAACTCGATTCTGATTGGTCAGTTTGGTTTCGAAAAAGAGCAGACGGATGTTTTGATTAAGGGATCCTATGCAGTCATATCAATCCGCAGCAAGAAGTCCGGTGAATTTCAACTAAGTAGTGGCCACAAAAATAAGATCCTCTATCGAAAACACCACCTTTTTGAATATCTATTCTATATTTGTGGAGAGCGGGAAACTTTGGATTCATGATGGATAGACTGTCCTGAAAAAGAGAAGAAGACAAAGAAAAGAAAAAGTGCAAGAGACGCAAAGAGGTGAAAGACAAAGAGCTGGAGGACACAGAAGAAGAAGACGGACAGGAAGTGAACACTAACGGGAAAACAGTACTCTGGCACTGTTTAAAGACTGGTTGATGGAACAGAACATGTGAGCAGACAGTTACAGAGAACCTGGATCAGTGCTGCCGCCATTTTAAGTGATGTTGCCGTCAGCCGCCGTTCAGCCGTTGGTACCAGAAAACTCAGCCATCAGACCGTACCATTACGTTTAAATCAATATGTTGTATCAAAATCCATGTAGCCTTACATAATGTGTAGTGTGGTATTAAAGCATGATGTGCAGTATGTGTGTTTATAAATAAATATAGAAACTGGTTAGTGTTACCTGCTTGTGTTGTGTTTAGTGTTGCGGTTTCTCGTTGCTTTTTGCAGTGTTTTGTTGCTCTGACTTCCCCTCTCTGTCACCACTAACCTCAGCTGCACTCCAAACAACGGCAACATCACAACAACCACAGGCAAACACAGGATCCAGGCAGTAAACAAGGGCAACGAATGACTGAACTATTAAAAGACGGAATTTGTATGTGCTTATTTTTATCTCATGGTTAAAAATGTTTTCGTCCTTTTGATGGTTTACATAGCAGCGCCGCTACACAGAACATATCAAATGTTATTGGATCAGATAATGATGGTAGATCTGAGCTGGACCTCCGTAGTGTGGGAGGACTGGATCAGAAGTCTTGTGCCCCCCTCTACAGCTCAGAAGATTAAACTTTCCCAAAAACATATTCCTTAATCCCCCTGCGTGACTTCATGCATGCTTGCGTGCTTGCCTGGAGTGAACTCAGCGCCAGGAAATCAACGTAATCTCAAATTATTTCCAACACCAGAGACAGGGAGGCGAGCGCATGTTTCTGATTTCCTGCCGGGAGCCATTTTGCAGCTTTCCCTCCTCAGCAGGGAGGCTCCGGGCCAGACTGCTGAGAGGCCGTCCAACCCTTCTGCTCCCACAGAGAGGAGAGGGGGCGAGAGGAGAGGAGAGGAGTAGGAGAGGAGTAGGAGAATGCCCTCTGGTTGGACAAAAACAATCTAAGTGGTGAGCTGTCTGCTGAAGATCAATGTGTCCTTCAGAGGACAGAGAGGTGAAGGGCGACCTCTGAGAAAGCCCAGACTCCATGGCTACATGTTGGATCTCTGCAGTAACATGAAGCCGGCCCCCTCCTGTCCAACAGAGCCCCCCCCCCCTCCAGGATCCGCTTAAGAAAAGGAGGGATAGTCACAGCCTCTTCTATTGCGGCAGACAACACAAGATGAAGCACAGATCAGAGGGCCGCTGCCTGCCAATCATCTGTCTGACAGAGCGGATGCTGTGCTGCCTTCCTGTCATTATCCCACGGTTCAATGAAAACACGCTGACCTCTTTTAAACTCATATGAAGGTGTCTGTCAGTAGCACATTGCTGCTCATAAAAATGCTAAAAGTGACTTTCCACAATTATAGGTAGTCACCACGTTTCTGTGATGGAAACTTCTGAAGCAATGGAGACGAGACTCAGAGAGACACGGGAGAGCTGGAGCTTGATGGCAAACACTGATGGTTTATTATGGAGTTGGAGAACTGACAAAACATGTGCTGCTGCCATGAGGTGACACAGCGGATGCCAAACCAATTCTGAAGAACTCTACCCCAGACCCATGGATTTAGCTGGTTCTGAGAGAAGAATCAACATGCTGCATAACAAGATAAAACAGGCAAAGCATTAGAACACGAGTATCAGCTGACGCCAACAGGCAGGGATATGGAGACAAACACAGAGCAGCCCAAGGTCTCAGGCCTGTGCTCAGTGAGGTCAGTACAGACTGATAAACTGGGTCAGAGGTGTGGGCCTAGGAAAATATTTCCCCAACAGTTTTAATAACTGAGATCGGAACTATGTCTACAGTCTACACTGTACGGTTTAGAATGCAATGCTATCAAAATGTAGAAATCCACATGATTTCCTTTATCTGCTAATTGGGAAAGTTCATCATTGACTTTGGAAAAAGTTGTTTGTGAAATGCTATTAAGGGGACCTTGCATTTTTTTTGTTAGAGCACTCAAACACAGTCTTCATGAATATAAGCGTTTACATCTGTTGTCAATATCGTCTTTGATAGCCTTTAATGAGCAAGACAAATTACAACATTTTGAATCGGCTCAAAAGTTCATATTCTTTTGCGAACGATTAAATAAAAGTGATTTGAGTTTCAAGGGAAAACTAAAGTCTAGTTTTTCTTCTTCAGTTGCAAAAAACGTGCCAACTTTCTCCAATTATAATGTAAAAATGGTGGCTTCACTCTTCAGAAGATTAAACCCCATCTGTGGGTAAATATTCTCCAGGAGGAGGTTACAAGAATCTTGAATGTTGAACTATCACATGCAGCAACATTTCTTATAAGAGTATTGTTATAAAAAAAGTGGAATCCGACTGTGCTAACGGAGTCTCCTGAAGCCAAAGGTTTGGCGGCTGTGAGAACTAACAGCAGCCATGCTTGTTTAAAAGTTCACTATGATAGTGGCTTTGGAAGGAGAAGGGACAGGCTGTCAGTGTTGCCAACTTGACGATTTGTAGCCAGATTTTGTGAATGTTTGAGCTTGTGCATAGCTACATTTAGGTTTGGATCCTTTCAAAATGTACCAGTCTCTTGCTAGCTTCACGAGATTACCAACACTAGCTACAACGAGTTTGATGATCCAATTCCGCAGATAACCCTAATACTATAAGTAGACCTTTCGTTAGGCGTTTTTTGTCAATTATATTCCTTTTTTAATTCAGTGTTCTATTAAAATGTATCAGAAAACCTTCTGTACCTTCCATCTCACTATAACAGCCTTAAAGAATATTTAAACCACTGACTAGGGGTGCTCGAATACGGCTAAAAGTATAATCACAACTATTTTTGAATGATCTTGAGATGACCATTATTTATTTTAGGTATAAAATATTTGTAATCCACTTTTTATATAAAGAGAGCACGGCTTCCTATTCCACGTTGTGCTACATTCCTGCTAATCAACACATATTTGCTTTAAAATAAGAGCTCCTTACCCACAGTGCATCTCCGAGAAGGGAACTCAAATTGGACCAAAGTGAGGTAGAGCCTCAGAGGAGCCCAGAGGCAGGGTTTAGCACGGTGGGGTCAGCCAAGGTGCATGCTGGTACAAGCAGCAGGTCAGCCCAGTGTGGAGCAGCCAAACTAAAGCCTGCAGTGCCTCGGCCTCAGCACTATGCGGGGGCTCCCTGTGACTAAGCCCCAGTCCCGGGGGTTTGAATGTGGTAACAGCCCAGTGCATCTGAAAAGCTGCCAGTGTTGAGCCATGAGCTTCAGGGGAGACTGCAAGAGCTGCACAGCAGTCTGCTTCCACCCGAGGTTTCCAGGGATATGTTTACCTCAAACCAAATGCTTTTATCCGAACTACACACAGAAACTCTTTGGAATCTGTCCATGTGTGTGTGCTGTTTCTGGAGCCAGGGGCTGTAATACGCTGTGATAACACAAAGTAATGTCGACCATGTTCAATCATCTGTGTTTGGAGATTGTTTTCGAGAGAGCAATAACTTGAAAGGACGCTTAATGATTTTCCTTCCCTAATCTCCTTGTGGTCGATCTTTGCCAGGGGGCCTAATACACTCACTAGACACATAATTAATCTGTTACAAGTCCTAGAATTGACCTTAAAATCAGGTCCAATTATCAAAAGCTGTTGAGTACTGATAGTCAGAGCGGTGCCGTGATGACAATTCATTTAGGCTGACTTGCAAGTTGCAAGGCAAGAGATCCCTAGACGAAAAGCAATGGGATTCCTCCATTGGATTTCAGTTTATCGCAAAAATCTTTGTGGCCAACAAACAATTATGATACTTTTACGTTTTGGTCAGCAGGATCATTTCCATTGCATAAATGCAATCGCCAGGAGTCAAAAGCTAACGCTAGGCTACAAACAAACTACATCTCGGTAGAATCAACATCGCTAAGCTAAAGGCGTGATGATGATTAGTAGTTTAGCAACCGCCATTTCTATGACACATAGAAGTTTTGGGCATTCCCTCGTGGGGTATTTACTGATGTATTTTATTTCTGAGAACTAAACACGACAATATCTTTGCTTCATTTAACCAGAGACCTTATTTCAGGGTCTAACCACAATCGCAAAAAAACATTGACTTTGAGACGAGGGAACCGGAGGAGGTAAATGCTAAGTCATTGAAGAATTTTAGGAGTCCTTTGAGCGCCACTCTATAACATTGTTAACCTAATCTTAATATGGTCTTAATCATATGGTGTTAATAGGGAACGTTTGTGTATGGCTGCTTGCTTTTAGACAATGATTAACATTTGAGAGAAATAAATAAATGGAAAGGAATCTTAATAATTCAGAAGAGTGCGTTGGCTAAATTACGGTGAAGACAACTTCATCGTGCCCCGTCAGAATGACTGTAAGCTCAGAGAAGCCTCTTATCGGAAAGCTTATATGTAAAATAAGTTTTTTTCAAAGTATATTTGCTCTTAGTAGAAAAAAAAACCTCTTCAAGCAATCTTAATATGAGTTGAAGGAATTAGAGGCATGGATCATTGGACATTTCATGTGCAGTCCTCATTAAGAAATCTTTTAGTCACTTTCTTTCCCATGCTTGTATAGTCGATGGTTTTATGAATATGAGTCTCTGTGGAGGTCTAAGAGCCAAAGAGCTTCACGACGGCTGAGAACTGACGCGGGCCCTGGATCAATACAACGTGATAAGCCTGCACATCAATAAGAGTTCTTGCAGCAATATGAAGGAGGAGGTTCTGCAGCAGAGCGGAGCACAACACGCTGAACCAGGAACTCTACATACATTCATTCTCATCTCTCTACTTACTGATTATTGTTACTGTGAGAAAGTGAGAACTTATCGATCCCAATATCCATTTCTCACCAGGGGTCGGAACAACTGCAAAGCCACTTAAAAGCTATTGATTGCGGCTTCAAGAGATGGGCCCAAGGAGCCTCATTTACAGAAGCTGGAACCACCTCTCCTGACCAGCAGTCAGAGGGGAGGCCTCCACAAAAAGAACACAACTCAGGTGTTGTCTTTTTAACAAAGTCATTAGTGGAGGGTCGGAGCAATTTGTTCTTTTATCATTTTCATTTTTGTGCAAATTCTGTGAATTGAGTTTTGAAACTGAGAACTGATCAACATCAAATGTATGACCTGAGCCCACTCCAAGAGCTGGGACTATATAACTGTAGAGAAATCAAAGATCCTTGACTACAGACGGATAAAACTAACATGAACAAAACACACCTTTTTCTGACAAGGTCTAGGTCTCCACCCCACCATGTCTAAGAGTGGTGCAGTGATGACGTGTCATTGTAGTGCGACAGGGAACTTAGCATCGCAAGGTGTCCCTTGACAAAAAGCAATGGGATATCCCCATTGGATATTACTATATTGCAGGATATAAACTTTATGCCCAACACACATCCATGATACTTAACACGTTTTGTTTAGCAGGATAATTAACACCACTTTGTGTTTATGGAAGGGTAAATGTAATTGGCAGAAATAAAAAGCTGATGGAGTGCTATAAAAGGAACTATCACAGTCATATGGCTGCACATGA
This sequence comes from Dissostichus eleginoides, assembly GCA_031216635.1. NCBI lineage: Eukaryota > Metazoa > Chordata > Actinopteri > Perciformes > Nototheniidae > Dissostichus > Dissostichus eleginoides. The sequence goes on along the minus strand of CM062268.1, from coordinate 8,271,138 downwards.
CCACTATTACGCTAAAGGTGGACCGTCGGCATGATGGCGTTCATTTAGTCACCAATTAGCAACCGCCGTATGTATAACATATAGAAGCTTCGGAGATTCACAAGTTTTGTAAGCTTGGAATAACCACAGATATTTCAAGCTTCTAACCACAAACACTTTCAATAAGTGGTAAGAAAGTATTTTCTGGTTATTAGGACTCTTTACTGCACCACTTTATAAATGATTACCTTTAAACTTTATTTCTTAAATCTATATAAAACAGATGATGGACTGTTTTGACCTCAGGGCTGATACTGCTTGGAGGGATTACTTTTAAGACTGGTTTTGACTCGCAGTAGAAAACAACTGAGCGTCATTGAGATAAGGCTGCTCTCAACAAGTCAAGCTTCATTAATCATCCAGATCTCTCCGTCTCCACAACACAAACATTTGGTTCAATGGCTGCTTCCAAACTATTTATCCACCAAGCAGTGAGAACCAGGCTGCATATTCTGTGGTGAAATCAGGGCTGAAGATGAGATGAGACAGAGGGTAAATGTTTGGATGGGGCTGGGTGAAAACCCAAGACAGCGAAGAGCATTTCCACATGTGGCTTCATAATACAGTGATTTAGCTCAGGGCTGCTTTCCAGATGTCTTAGGCAATACAGCAGAGAATATTAGGGAGGGGGTGCTAACATACTAATGGAAGAAAAAAAATTCTCAGAAGTTGATGACTAAAACAACAATAAAAGCAGCCTTTGGACTCAAGAAGTTAAACGACTTTTTGTCCTTGTTGTGTGTAGTTCACTGAAACAGCAAACTACTGTTTTTTCCATTGCTTTTCTTCTGTAATTCATCCCTTTGACAGCCCTGCCCCCCTTCTTCTTTTAATGCATTCTTCAGGCAGCCACCATGGCACACTTGACCTTTCACCCCTGTGTAGTGCCTGGCTGCCCGCATGTGAAGACTGTTTTAGTTGTTAAGATGTTACTGAAGAGTAAGACAACAGACCCATCTTACTAACAGGGCTTTATTTGATCAAATCGCACCAAAAGTTTTTGAAAAAGTGGGAAGTCTTTGACATGAATTCAATTGTGTAGCATTTTCTGTTTTAGATTTGTTACAAATCCGTATCTGATGTACAAGCATGAAAACAATAATACAGAGCCTGCAGCTGGTGCACTTTGATGCAGGGAAATCACTCTAATAACGCGCAGATGTACACAGCATAAATCTAATCAGAGGAGCTTAAACACACACATGTTGTCGTCTAGACAGGGAAGCCTATTGTGAGGACAGCGTTAACTATTTCAGAGAGCGGAGGAAGACATGGATATTTACTGCATCCAAAATATGTAAACAGGACCACAGGCACATTTGAAAAGCATTAGCATGCACAACATGATGCTAACATGACTGGAAAAACATGAGGATTTGAAATCAGTCCAGCACACTGACATATGGCAGCCTTGATAGAAATGTGGTAACATACAGTATGTAGGCTCACCTTTAAAGTAACAGACCAACATTTGGGAAATGTGCAACTTTGTACTTTTCTTAAAATGAGGCATTGTAATTTTAGAAGCATTTCAACACAATGGTACTATTGATCAACAACAGCTGTCTGCAATGTATCTGCAACCTCAACATTCATGGAGCCAGATGCAAAAAGCTCTGATCAGATACACAACTAGATCTGTACGGGACTGGACATGATCTGTTAAATGTGTTCAATTATTTTTTGAACCGCTTGGTAGTAAGATAACAAACCTGTGTTGAATGTTGAGTTTCGTCCTTATCAGTCTCTTCAGACGTGTCGGGGCAGATGTGGCTCAGGGGATAATGGGCATATACCAACCAGTGGTTTGATCCCCCAGCAACCGCGAATTGTTCCCGTAAAAATGCACAAATACAATATAAAACGCACCAAAAACCTATTAGGTATAGTTTTCCACTTATTTGAATTAAACCTTGATTTACAAAGTTACATTTAAAGATGTACCAGCTCTGCACGCTGTTTTTGACCCCCATCATCCTCTTTCTCGCCACACGTACGCATTTCCTCTTAGTGGTTTAGTTCTGAACTTATTTATATGTTTGTGACGCTGGGTTGACCTTTATTAAGGCACATCCTTAACCTGTTGAACCCTGAGCCTGTTTTTCAGGTCTCGGAAATGACATGCCCAGAACAAATGACTATATCTTCACTTCTAAAAGAGGTAAATTAATAATCTTTTTTCTCAAAGCAATGATACACCTGTGAGTTGGATGTAGAAAAGTCAGAATCAATATAGATGTATTTATAGGTAATTCAGATTGAACATAGTAAAAAAAAATGTAAATTATAGTGTCCGTCCAAAAAAAAAAACATTACTTATAGTGAAAACCAGCCTTGAATGATGGGATCGTAGACTAAAAGCTTTAGGAATCCAAACTATAACATATAATAAGTACCCTGTATCAAGATTGATGCAAAACAAGTGACATTGGACCTTTTTAGAGAGGTTTAGAAAAAGAAACCCACTTCTGGGGTCATTTGGGTAGATTTGCCATATCTCTGGAACCCATCGGTCGATTTTGGTGATTGACACCTGTTTTGAACCGTTAGAGCCAATAGAATCGAGGGGAAGTTCCTAAATCCATCTAAACATTACCATTGGTGAATGAGAGTGATGCGCAGCATGCCCAAAACCGGAAGCTGTCATACACTCTCGTAGCTCTCATACAGTAGCAGATATATATGAAAACTACTCTTGTTGACATAAATGTTATGATGGATTATCAGTAATCATTTCAAAGTGACACAGAGACATTGGATTGACCTTCAGCAGCGTTTATTTCAGTTTTAATGCCATTGAACACAACTTTTGATCAGAAAACAGCAAAGGTAAGACGTATTTGCCGTTTTGGCCACGTAAAGTGAAGTTGTGTGTTGTCTTTGCTGGCTTTCGCTGCCGCGAGTTTTAGTCGCACAGTGATGATACTTATACCATTGAAATTTGTGGAATCTCAGCTTTCATATGATATCTTTTTTGTGCAGATCCGATGAAGTATACAATATTTCTACCGTGAGTTATGTGCTAAGTGCGTTAGCACTCTTTCGCTTAGTGCTGATTCAGAGGCTCGGCGTTAGAATTGTGTTTTGTTTCGATAAAAATGGTTCATATCGTCAGGTAGCTGAGTTTCTTCCCGTTAAGTGGGTATGACACATTCATAGGTTGTTAAATGTTAAGAAGCCCTCAGACGCTGTTTCTTGCAAGATGTTGCGGGAGCCCCGCTGAAACTGGTTTCAAAATACTTCAACTCCTGATATAAATTAGTTTTGGGATGCACCCACCACTATTACAGTTAGCAGAAGTTGACTATATGAATAAGATGTAAATACTACAACGTAGGTATATTGTTCAGAGGAAGTTATGATCACACTGGTGACTTTGAAAAAAAGGCAAAAATGTATTAAAAAAGTATTAACAGTTTACGTCGTTTTAAGGTTGAATACATCTTATGAAGAGCATGGGAAGACGTATTTGCCACTCTGCCACCAAGTCAGATTTTCCCATCTGTTTGTGGTTGCACACATTTTTCCAATAACTACCCGAAGGAAAAAAAGAGGTTCCCTCTCCCCTCAAATGGTACACTCCAAATGTTTTCCCTTGGAGTCCCAACGGTCTTGACAACATGACAAATTGCAATTTCAGTCTGCACTTCTGTCCTTGTTCCCCTTCTTGGTTCCTCTCAAATGAATGGAAAAGCAATGTAAATGCTTCGGAAAAGTAGAATAGCTGAAACTGGGTTAAAGACAAACCCTTCAAGAATTATCGGAATAGCTGTCAACTTTTCCACAAAGATCGAATCCACCACACAACACACAGAGAATCTTCTAGTAAAACATGTGGCCGGTGAGACATTTCCTGAGGGAATGGCAGGAAATGGTCTTAATTCTTTGCTGAAACATCACTGCTGCATGAGAGGACTTAAAACACACACACTGTATGGCTGAAGCACTGATGTGAAAACTGGCTTCAGTTACCGTGACCTACGCCATGACACTGATGCATTAGAGAGACTGTAACACTATCCTTAACAAGAGCACAGACCTAGTCTTTAATGCAACTGTCTGCATGAGTACCAGTAATAGCAGTCTGTCAGAGAGAAAAGCAAAGGTAACGACTGCCTATACTATCTTCTTAATCTAGTCTTAGCTCAACACTAACATTGTTACAGTAAACATGTATCAAAGATGTGCTAATTAAGCATTTTACACTATTTGGCCAAACGTTGTGTCACATTTAATATCAGACTAAAAACATCCAGTAATCAGGCATAACTACTGACCTTGCTAAGTCAGTAACATAGCATAACTACTCATTAATACCATTGGGTGTTTAACACACATCATGTGAGCCATTCCTCATATTTAATACTGTTGTCGCACATTCCTCGTCACTTAAATTCGGATAAACCGCACATATTTTGTTTCTTACAGTAAATTGTAATATACTGTATATATATTTTATAGTATAATAGTTTTTTTAAATTGCTTCAAAGGTTCTTCTAATGAATGTTTATGTATGCACCATACAGTATACGCCAAAGCTAATTCCAAGTATGTGGAAACCTACTTAGCAATAATCTCGATTCTGATTCAGTTTTAGTTTGTCTTTCTCACAGAAATGAGTGGTTCTAGTTCTTTGTATTATGTTTACATTTGGTTCTTACTCTGGACAATAATGTTAGCCACACTGCAAGCGTTATCAATGTGGCTAACAATATAATATATGAACAAGTAGATCTATCTTCTTGTTCATAAGAAAACAGAAATGTTATTACTGTCTCTGTATTTATATCACTTTATATCATCATTTTGCTTTTAATTCCAGGTGTCTGGTCAAACCAGGAGTCTGGAAGCATTGGAGTTAAATCTGGTATAATTGCATTTCTGACTCGGGTTCTATTTGAAATATATGTAAATATTAATCTTTATTTTTATGGTGTGGTCAACAGTAGAAACAAAGGCTGAGAAGACTACATGTTTTAGGAAAATACTCAGACACAAGCAAGAGCTTTTGTCCTTAAAGCATCAATCAGCCAGAAAGGCTCGGCCAGCGGTCAAACAGGGGAGAGGTCAAACCTGAAAACAGTCCAGGAACTGACACGTTGCAGTCTTTATCATCACTATACTGTTAATAACACTGTGAACAATACACATTTTCTCTATTTCCCTCATTTTCAAGAGAGATGTTCAAACTAATGAGAACTACTGACACTCATCCTAGATCATCAGCTTATTTGTCGAGCGAGGGTATGAAGTCATCCTCTTCTCACTGGTTTTAATGCTTTATCGATGTTTCAAAATGAGTATAATGGGTACTTATTAATGTTTGAACATCTTAAAAATGCCAAATTCAAAACACCGAGAGTTCTTTTTACAGCTAAACTGATTGTGTTAAACCTTAAAAATTGGGATTTCCAGTTTACACAAAATGTATGAAGAAATTGTGCATCTTAGTTCCAGGAAGACCTTGAATCCACAACCTTTACAGATCTTGATGGATAATACTACAGAGAACTGTGTCCTCTGGCTCAGACATTAGGTATGCAACCCAAAGAGAGGAGCTGCAGAGCATGTCACCTGATAGCTCAGCTTGAGGAAAAGGATTTAATAAAACATATTCTGCTCCAAAAATAGCAAAGGGTTTGACGTCTGGCAAAGACATCAGTGCCACAGCAAAGAAGACTGTGCAGGTACAATCTCCGAATCTAAGGCCTGCCTCCTATAAAACTCTTTGAGCAAACAGACCATGTTAACTAAATCTATGTTTTCGCGAAAAAAATCGACGTTACAGGGACAAAGCAACATCTTGATAGATGTCATGTCTCAAAGGGGTAACTGCCATAGCAACCCAAGCTGTAAACTCTGATGGCATCACTAGGGCTGGCCACAGAAGATAGTAAACTACTGTTTTCACAGGATCAGCAGTACTTACAGTATACATGTATAATGGATGCAGGGACTACAGTGTTATATTAAGGGGTTTTAATTGAGCAAATGTTCCTTAGGGATCTTGTGTTGTTAGTTGTTATGTTCCACTGCGATTGACACTCAGAAACACAACCAGTAATTGTGTTGTTCCTGGAAATGCTTTGCAAGTGCATTTCTTTTGACCATTTTCCAGAGAACCACTGGTTTCCATCTGTTTTAGTGTGGCATCATAATGCACTTGTGGTGAGCACAGTACTTAGTACTGACTGCATGATGGGGTGTCACGTTTTCCAAATCCACGATTCTATTTGACTTTAGTTTTTAGGTCAAGCACTGACGGCTATGCCTTTCTTCATATAGATAAACAGATCATTGCTATTAGAATAATATAATAATTTGTTTATTTCATTTTCGGTGAATGGGCTAAAATTCAAATAGCGAAAGGCCTTTTTAAAGTTATAGTCAAGCATTTTGGTTAACATGCTTGTACTCTTTCTTGACTGAGCGTTCGATGAGAAGATGAATACCCTCATATCTGCCCACTTAATATAAAGCAACGACCAGCAGCATGTTATATAGGCTTACCTTAGAAACTAAAAAACAGTAGGACATGCTACCTGGGCCCCAAGCAAAGGAACAAATGATTGCTTATTAGCACATCTGAAGTTCACTTATTAATGAATCTCATAGTGTTAGTTTAATCCATAAGAAAAGTCAGACAAGTTGTGGTTTTATACTTCAAGAAGGGCCTTTGAACCAACTGCTAGCTGTAGCTTCATAATTACCATTCAAACATGAGTGGTATTGATCTTTTCATCCAAAGTCTTAGTTTGAAAGCAAATATACTAAAATTATTTCATTACAAAACTGCGAGCCCCTTATTGATTATTGTGTTAATAACTCAAAAAGTGATAATTTAGACTGACTGAGAATACAGTTCTGAACATGGTTGTAACACTGGTCACTCTGGCTCAGACTCACCCTTCTGGTGTTGTCCAGGACCTTGGGGTCCGGCCGGCCGTAGTTGGGAGGGTTGGCGTGGGGGTCGTAGCCCAGTCTGGACAGCATGGGGGCGATGACAGCCATGTCCCTCACCACGTCAGCTGGGATCTTCCCCACCCACTTGGACAAGGCCTCCATGTTGACGGGCTTGATGACCTGATCTGTGGACCTCTCCACCCTGGAAAGACAGAAAGATGTTCAGCTTGTATCTGAAAAAAAAACATATCCTGTTGCCAAACATCCAAGGTTTAAACCTTAAGAGGGTTGATTTGGCAAGTAGTTTCATCCTTTCAAAAATATGTAATGTCTCGCAATAGTTTCTGAATTCCTGGTAAAAATGAATAATTTCTAAATGTGGTCAATATTATATTATGGTCTAGTGCAGGGGTCGGCAACCCGCGGCTCTCGAGCCGCATGCGGCTCTTTAAGCCCTCTGCTCTGGCTCCCTTGAGTTAGTTTAGAGAAAAATAAGAAGGAAATAAAATAAAAGTATTTGTAGGACTATTTATATTTTGTTCCACGGTTGAAAATGTTTCGTATCTTGTATTTTGAGGTGATACTGTGACACATAAATAAAAAACAAAACGGTTTTAATTAAGTCAACTAAAATATGCGTCATATCCTGCTACGGTCCCACACCAGCGCCTTTTCTTGCAGGTGAATAACCTGACCCCCGGATCGATGAGCGAACTATGGATATATTAAAGAAAATAAAAGTATCGGAGGAACACAGAGGGTTTATTTCTGCGTGGAGAGAGTTATATGCTTTCACAGCAAACGATTCGAGTTGTCAAAGGTGCTGCAGCCAGTTACGTATCGAGGAAACAAACGGAAGAGGAAGACAGCTGACGGTCTTCAGTCATAATTCAATCAGTTAAAGGTGGGATAGGTAATTTCGGAGAAACCAGCTCGAGTTCGCTAGAATTTGAAAGTACACAACCGTAAAAAATCAACCACTTCCTTCAGACTTCCTTACAGAGCCCCTCCTCCAACACACACGAACGCGCACATGACCAATGAGGGCACGAGATAAGTTTGTGCACAGATGGAAGGCTGACAGGCAGGTAGGCCATCCAGTTACTTTAGGGGCCGGCTAAAATGATTGGTCGTGCTTTTTACAGCGCCATGGCTTCCACAGATTAAAAATGTGTATGTATTTATTGTCAAAGCATTTAATATATTCATTGCTATCGGGATGTTAAGAGCATTCCATGGAATATAACAAGTGTTTCTGAAGTGAATTACCTACCCCACCTTTAACTCTTTTTAGGGTGCAGCTATATGTTTTATTTATTTCAAAGTGGGTCAATTTTAATTATATTTATTTTCTTCAAATGTGCAGAGGACTCCCCAAGTGCTGTGTTGATTTATGTGAAAGTAGGCCTGTGTATTTTTTTTTTTAATTCTCCTTATAAGAGTTCTTTGTTTATTATTAGAGGTTAACAGTTTTCTATAATATAATAAATAATAAATGCAAAAAAACTGTAGTTTTTGTCTATGATGTAACAATATATACAACTTTATAAGCTATCAAGCTATCAAATATGTTTTGCGGCTCCAGACAAAAAAAAGTGTTGGAAAAGGGGGCAAAATGGCTCTTTTGGTCAAAAAGGTTGCAGACCCCTGGTCTAGTGCAATGTCAAAACCAAAGTACATACATCTCATTTAGCTAATCTCCATTAAACCAGCCAAGGTTTATCATTATCATTATCCCATTTGGATTTGTTTGGCATTGGGTTTATTTTGGATCTGTACCTTATTGTTACTTTATCATTTATATTTGCACTGTTTTCCTACTTTTCCCCAAATGGCCCGGTTCAAACAGACAAGTCTATCCCTCAGTTTTGTTCATTGGCTGTAATCTAATCGTGAGACAATATAAAAGATGGTTTCCTGGTTTTCCTCCCTCAGCAGATCCCCTTGCTGAATAAATCACCCTTCACTCCATTAGTTCAATCACTGCCAACATGCATCACATTTCCTATACTCTGCTTGTCTCAACATATGGACTGAATTCTTTCCTTTAGCTCAGTTATTAAGTGGAATCTCCATCACTGTGTCAAAGGTGAAATATTTAAACCCTGCAAGGTCATGACATTTCAAAACAAAGTTAGAGAAGTCAAAGTAACAGAAGAGAACGTCACCAGGCAATGCATGAGCATTTCAAATCTGTTTGCTATAAGAATACAAATTCCTAGTTTTTAGAAAAATGCAGGTTTCTTGGAATAATCCTCCACCCGCCCTTTCCCTCCATCAGCCAGGAAGCATTTTTGAGAGGGAGAAATCCACCATGTTGTCCCGAGGTAAATTATTCATTGTCTGAAATTAAATATTCAACAAGCGAGGGGAATAGAGTTGCTGGACTGTGTCTTTTGTCTTCTGAAAGGACTTAACCATTACTGTCCAGCAGGAGGACTTTGATGTCAATCTATGATCATGTAGAAACCTTTGGAACAGTTCCATAGGTTTATATATGTATAGTTTGCTGTATGTCAAAACTCACAGATGAGAAAACACTTTCTTTCCACAGGCAATCACTGATGAACTGAAATCAGTTCAACAGTCGAACAACTTTTCTATTTATTGTTCTTCTTAACTATACATATTTGCATACAAAGCAGTTGTACTTGTTCTTTGCTGTTATGTATATTTATTTGGAAGTAAATCGAGATCATAAAAATACATGTAATAACTTGTTTGTGTTCACATACTTGGCCAATAAAACGTATTTCCTCGCATTCTAAAATACCATATTGCATTATGGGTGTGATGTTGGTTGTGACAAGACTTAGGAAATAGTTTGGGATTTCTTCTCGGAATAGACTGTGGGGAGATAAAAGTTGCTGAACCTGGTACACTCAGAACAACATCATTTGTACACATAATGACATGTTTTAGCAGCACCCATCACTTTATACAAGACTGCACAAAACAGGTTACCACATCAAAAGATGTGAGGGGATGATAGCATTTAGTCTTGGTTTCATCTTAACCCACAGTTGTTTTGATATTTTAACATTAGGGCTGCGCAGATGACACAACTCTCAGCAAGTACCAATGCCCAAGGTTAGAGTCACCATTTTGTTGAGGGAGATGTTTTTGCCATTTCATTTTTAAAACCAAAGCATGACCAAAACAAATTTTTTTATAAAAAAAAATATGAATTGTTATATAGCTCTTCATCAAACAAAGTATGGATGAGCACACATTTCTAAAAATACTTTGTCTCTTTAGTCTGCTATACTATTCCCTACTCATTGAGGACATTTTCATTTCCAACAGTCAGTGGTTTCATTTGATTCTCTTTGCCGGTCATAATGTATTACTACCCGTAATGTATTGATGATATAACATATTTAAACACATTGAATTTCTATTTATTTAATTGAATGTTTATGCATTAATCTATGCATTTATGAGGGCAAATTAAGATAAATAGAGACCGAGTGTTCAGTTTTCATGTCAACAAACGCAGCAGATGAGTGATTACGTTAAGAGAGATTATTGTCCTTATTATATATCTTTTTAATTCCATAAAATGGCATCAGCATCTCCAAGTTGTCAGACAGACTGTACACAGGCTCCAAAATACATTGTATGCCAAATACAAAGCAAGGCTTAAACGGAGTTATACTGGGTACTGAGTTCAAAGAAAACATGACAGTCATTTCACAAAGAATTCTAACAAATGCTAATTTCTTTAATTGCTATTTTATTTTCCTTAGGTTGCTCCCTCTCTCCCCAAACGATTCTATTTACCGTCAGCAGTCCAGCTTCTCCTTCCCTATGTTTCCTGTCTATACTATACCTCAATAAGGCAATTCACTTTCCTCTAATCCACTTACTTTGCAATTGAATCTTTACACTGTACGGGTATAGTCTCCTGCATGATTAATAGAGTGAGCTGGTTTCGTCTTCTCAGGAGGACGGTGGAGATGGTTTCCGAGAGACGGGCCATGATCCAAATATCCACTCTGCAACAAATGGGTAGGGAATCACTTTAGGCAACTCCATCAAGACCCAGGAGGCTGCTAAGTGTGGACGTAAGATATAAACTGATAAAGAACAAAGACTGAGTATAGAGAGAGCGGCTGACGAATCTCAAGGGCTTAGGAAACAGATATTTTCATAAATAAAAATATAGGAAATACCTGTAAACAGTTCAACAACAGCTTTCCATCAACTGTTGGTCATTCACACAACTAACTTCTCTGAAAACGTTGCATAACTATAAGGTCCACTCAGGATTGACTTTCCAAACATTGCATTGTGCTTTTTGGGGGTTAACCTTCCCTGATGTGCATTCTATAGGTTGTTGTGCATGTAAATGGTCTGCAAAGGCTCAAATCCTTGAGGGAGTTTCTCTCACAAACACTCCCCCCTGTCTGAAACGCCTCCATTGGACTCCTTTGTTTACTTCTGCAGTTTGGGCTCTGGTTTCAGACAGAGGGTGAAAAGAGGTCCTGCAGAACAGGCGGTAAGAGGAAAAGAAAAACAGCTTAATAGGGCCCTTTTGTGTAGAACAATGATATAAGGAAACCAAACAAAGTCCTACATATACTCAGCCACAATGTTCTTTTTACATTTTCTTCTAAATAAAGAACCATTTCCACTTTAAGTGACCATGTTTCCAGCTATCCCCCCAAAAAAATGTGCTTAAAAAAATCATGGCGGTACTTGTGGCACGCACATAGAGGTACGGTTAAGTTTGGCCAAGAGGGGTAAGTGCTGCTTGTTGTTTTTCACCACTGTAGAGCAGACAGCTTGCCGTCAATAACATCCGATTTTCTCCTGCCATCTTTTTAGAAAAAAGTGGTTTAAAACCAAATAATGGACAAAAAGGCATATTTGCATACTGTTGCATTCTGCTTTTGAGTATGTGCAACTTGAATTGGTGTAAAATAATTACATGGTGGGACTCTTTCAGACCTACATTTTAGGCTACAGCGGATCCTACGACTCTTCTGCCGAGGTGTTTCTCTAGTAATGGACAAAAATGTCTCATTGCTATCATGCAGGATCGTATCATGAATCATTTCAAGATAGTTTAATCTCTCAGCCCCAGGCCAGAAAAAGACACTCAACAGCACAAAAAAATGATGGAGACAATCCAGTGATGTTTATATCCCGTCTGTTTGTTTCCTGTCACCAGTCTAAAATGATTTGCACCCACACTGCTGAGCAAATCATGTGCGCACATCCCTCCTCTTGGCTTTAAATGTGATGTGACAAAAGACCTATCCGCCCGTCACATGACCACTTCCCTTCAGGCTGATGCTCTTAATGGCCTCTAGCTTGTCAATTATTCATTGCAGGACCTCCTTGACCCAAGGTGGTGTTCTGTATCACCAACGCCTGATAAGAGAGGATTGGCTGGAGACATCCAGATCTCCAATAGGATGGAGAGTTAGGGAGGAGGGGGGGAGCGGCTCCCTGTACTGGGATAAGTAATGGAGTAAGTTGCTCAGCAAGGCACGGCCTCTACTAAATCAGGGTCAGGTAATTGATGATAATGCATAGACAAGGGCCCGCTCTGGGGCCTTGCTGCCAGCTGATTGAGATGTTCATGTAGATAGAGACCTACAGCTGTTGGATGCTGCAGAGGGAGAAGTGCTGGTGGTTGCAGTGGGCAAGATGCGTTTTCTGCCAGGTGTCATGGGGGTTGGCTTTAATGCATTGTGGGCAAAGTACTTGAGAGGAGATGGGGCAAATGTTAAGGATAGTAGTTGTGCTGCCCCGAAGGCTTGTTGTGGCTGGCTTCTTCTTACGTCAATTGTATCAAAGTTCCATGTACATGTGAATTTATCATAGGCATGCTGACAAAAAAAGCATAATCTGATCGAAATTTGGCCGAAAATGTATAGTAAATCAAATATTGAACCGTGACACCCTCATCATTTTGTATCTTGACCTCAGATCAAGCAAAGAAGGATGACTGGTGATACTGTGTGTACTTAGAAATCATTACCAGCAGGGAACAGGAAGACAAATAGTAATTCTAGCACTCTTGACAAAGATCCTTGTGACCTTTTAAAGAACTAATGCAGGGGTGATCCAAGTGTTTGCGGAAAAATCCTTTACCATCAATATCAAATGTCTAGTGATCACCCAAAAAAAATACTGAACTCAGTCTTAGCCTCAGGTTCCTCAGGGTTACACTCAATAGTTGACATATGGGTGTTTTACTGGGTGTGTTCTAGGTACAAGCATTACAGATAGGAATGCTCCGATCGATCGGCCGCCGATCGATATCGGACGATATTCACTCTCTGCCGATCGATCGGTGCTCTCTATAAAGGCCGATCGTGAGAGCCGATCGCATGACGTAAAATACATGACACTTTTCTCTGTGCGCGGCAAAACAAGCTCGCATAAATGGCTTCACCGGTCTGGCAGTATTTTAAGGTGTCCGAAAAAGACAGTAAAATAGCGGTATGCAACGTGTGTGAAGCAGAAATCCTGCAGCTCCACCCACTGTGACGGACCGGTGAGCGGAGCGAAACACACACTAAGAGTTAGACCTAACACACTTAGCTATTTTATCTACCTCTGGAACAAGCTAAACTAGTTATACATATATTTATTCTTCACTGTCGGGTCACACATAACTGGATCAGTGAGCTGCATGAAGGATACTGACGGGCTGTCAGGAGAGAGAGAGGGGGGGAGAGAGGAAAAGAGAGCGCTTCCGCTCATTTCTCCCGTGTTATCATCCAAAGTTAATGTAAACTTGAATAATGTACTTCATTTGAATGTAATTATTATGTTGGTTGTTGTTTGTGGAAGCGCCAGTGAATGAGCCCCATTAACTGAGTTTTAAACATCACTTTAAATGGAAGATCCCCATAGGCCCGCCCACTCGATCGGATCGGCGATCGGTATCGGCCGATACTGATTCCGGCGATTGGCCCCAAAATTGGCGATCGGAGCATCCCTACTTACAGATAACCATCTTGTTCAACATCTTGTTTTACTGTAAAACCATTTTTCTCTCATGCACACACATGATTTCTTATGCACAGATGCCATGCAAAAATGTCTACATTTGTTATCATTTCTGTCCAACTTATAAGGTTAAGATCATTACAAGTTGAGGACAATGTTTCTGCTTCTGTCCTGACAAGTAAGAACCAGACTGAAAGACTAAACCGATCTCAAACAAAGTGATGATAAGGGATGAAATCAAAAAGTGAAAAAAGCCAAACAAATTCAGTTGGATATAATGTACATCTCTTTACCTCCAGGGTTTGACTAGATGTGTGCTTGCAGTGGATCTGGCTACAGTTGCCTTATCTAATGCATTCTTCTGCCTCTTCTTTTCCCATGACCTTATCTACAACCACACATGGTAACTGTTCAAGTCAAAATAAAAAATAAAATTCTCAAGAGGTCAGCAACATTGGAATTGTGCCAATATTGGCTTGAAAGTTTTAAACCACATTAAAACTTAAAACGAACAAATGTATGTTAACTATTGTAAGGATGTTGGTATAATGAACAGGTTTATGACCCTGGTCAATCTCTTATTTATATAGTGTCGACTTCAGGGTCAAGAAAGCCTTCCTTTAAACCACATCAAGTACTTTCAAAGGTACATGTCAACAAATATCTGCTCTGCTGAAGAGTCCTTGAGAGAGAATCTTAGTGCGATGACATCACTGTAGTAGGGTTAGTAAGGGATGTTTTATTTATCATTCGAGGTCTGTATTGACATTACGTTTCAAGGTCTTACATTGTCTTGTATCAGTTGAGGGTTTGTTTTTGAGAGAATTCAGTGACTAAATGTGGCCATATGAATACATCTCTTCAGTAGTTGGATTGTATCCCATGGGCTTAATCTCCCCATCGACCAAAAATATCTGGCCCCCTGATGAAAGTGGAAGTCTCATCTTGACAGTTTACATTAAGTCTTCCATGTTTTTTTAAATGTTCTTAAGACAAGAATGCAAATGCAAGGCTCATGTAATTTCCAAAAAATATTACCTACAAACATCTTATAACAATTATTTTTTTCAAAGCAATTTTTTCCCAGGAATTAATGCTGAACGTAAACATTCCCTCTAAAGACAAATCCAGATGTTAGTGGGTCGGTATCAAGTGGTAAAGGGGCTTCATTCTCAAAATATATAAATGTTTCGGTTGTTCAACCGATGTACTCATCTGCCAATCGCTGCAGCTCTGCTCATGCTCAACCAATACTGAAACATACCCGTGTGTATTGTGGGTGCATATCATGTCATAGACATTGCTTGTCTAGCAGTGCAACACAGTACAGCCAATATAGAAATCAATTTGTTTTAAATGAATGCAAACATAATCTTCAGTAACTCTTGAGCTCTTACTTAAAAACTGTTTTATAAACCAATGTTATACCTAAATGACTTGTGAAGTTTAACACTGTGCCTTTAAAACACGCCCCCCCCCCTGTTGAACACAAACTGAACATGGGTTGCAGTCGAAAAGTCCCTTTAGCTTAGGACCCTTCCTAACGGAGTGAAATGACCCGGAAGTCCCTCAGTGGCAGCCATGACAAGTGCCGTTCAAATTCTCTAGAGTCTAGATGATAGGAAAGGAGGTTTCAAACTTCCTTTATAACCTCCTTTAGCTTAGGAACCACTGGACCTCCCTTTACGAAAAGAGAGGAGAAAATGCTGCTCCACAATGCCTTGCAGCCGCAGCATTTGCCGTCACACAGCATTCGGCCGTTCACGGAAACAACCGATTATGACCGAGAAATGATATCATGAAAGTTACGGTGCTTATTAAGCTTTTTAAAACGGTAACTTGCCAAAGTGCTTTGTTTTGAACGTTCATCAGTATTATAATCAAAAAGAGAAATATGAACGATAGTTTTTACTGAAATTATCAAATAAAGTCAACATTTCACAGTCTTTACTGAGCTGTGTGGGGTTTGTTCAACTTTTAAAAGATGTTTGAATGGTGATATACACAGTGATAGATGTTAAGGACTAACGTTTATAATAAATACATTTGTATTGATTTTAAGATCTTTTCATACAATCATACGTATTGGGATCATTTGTATTAATGTGGACCGGAGGGAGAGGGTGACGAGCATAAGTTTCACTTTCCTTTTTTATTTCAATTCCAACTTTGGTCATGAAGAATATGTTTCTCTGTTGTCCACGTTCATAAAGCCTAAAACAACAGCATCAGAGCATGGTGCAGAGTCTCTAGGTGAGTTTACACTAGTCCCTCGTTCTTATTATACATCCATGTTGTAGTCCGCTGTATAGAAAACTGTAGTTTCCATAGTTTCCCCACAGCAGCAGAAGACGCACATTTATGACGTCCGCTGGCGCATCATAAACACGTCGGATAGGGAAAGTGCAGTCGGATTCTCTAAAGTACCGCAGTCTCTTCTCCTAAGTCCTTTTGAATTCTCCTATCCACTATCCCTTAACCCCGTGACGTTTCACACAGAGGTCAAGGGATAGACGATAGGGATAGACGTTAGGAGCTGATTTTTGGACTATTCGACCGCAACCTTAGTGTCTGACCTCTTCTCTAACCTGCTGCCTCTTTGATCTTTAAATTGTTTCTTCTCAAGTCAAGTCAAATCAAGAAGAAAAACAGAACAATGACAAATGGAGTCAATTAGAGTTTTCTTATCACTAACAAATCTAAAGTTCTAGAAAGATAAAAAGGCATTTAGAGGGGAAAACTGCTCAATGGATGAAAAGAGAGGTATGCTATGCAGACAATAACAAAACGTAGCCCAAATGTCTCCAGAGGATATGGAGTGTGTTCTGGTGCTACGTGGCAGGAAGAGGGTGTTAGCATGGGGGGCTGGGGGATAGACAGAAGAGAGGAATGGGGTTGGACCCCTCCAGCGTTTCCTAAACGCCTTCCAGGGGCCAACCCTCCCAAATCACTGAAACAATAACAACTCTGACACCGTCAGAGCCATTAGGAAACCAGCTTACAGTAGTGTACTGCAGACATAATCTCATGTGTTCACTAATGACTAGGTTCCTCGCTGTGCGCAGTCGTAGGATGTTTAATTTACAAATGAAATGTAATGATGGAAAGTTCAGAGGCTTAGTCAAAACATAGCGAGGGTATATGTGAAGGCCAAAGGTGCATGTTTATTTTTAAGGCCTGCAGTAACGGATATTCAATAGAAAGTGATATCTTCGATTTGACACACTGCTACTTTTAGGTCATTTTTCATGTCTGCTGGTTAAGAGCAGATCCATACTTTCTCTCCACTCAAGTAGAATAAAAGGTAAGTAGACATGGGCATGTCCAAGCTCATTTCTATTTGACTGGGAATGTGATATATGGCAGACATAGCTTACCATATGAAGCTTATGAGGCTGGCACAAATCTCCACTTCTTACAACAGCAAATATTTATCTAACCACCACTGAGTCATCACTGAAATATTTAATAAATCTGCAGCTGCAGAGGAAACATCTAGTAAAGCCTCTGCTGCTTATTATCAGCAGCCAAAAAAAAGAACAGCAAATGAATCACAGCATGACACAGTGATGGCTGGTGATTCAGTGTTACCGCACTGGTAGCTAGAATGTTTGAAAGTACTTAAAATGCCTCAAAGCTTAGTTTAAACATTACAGTGGAAAAGACATAAGGCTATTGACCCCCGTTTTTCAAGCTAGTGCACTCAACCCTAATAGAACAAGAAATAACGAGAAGACTTTGGACAATTGAGGTGCTGTTTCTGTTTGAGGGAACTGCTTAAAGAGAACATCTATTCTTAAAAGGCGTTGCAAGGGCCTATGTTCTAATTATGTACTAAAATTAAAGAGAACAACATGTAGAAGTTCCTCCCAGAGCAACAAAAAAGAGAGTTCAAAGGCACAGTGACAATAGGGGGAGTGATGTTTTACCCTGGCTACAATTACTACAATCACTGTGTACAATAAAACATAAAAGTTCAACCAAACATGACCATGTCAGTCTAAAAATTCCATCTAATTAACCTGATGATTTACTATCTTTCTGCCACATCTTTAGTTCCCCTATAAGACTTAAACTATCACCAAAACACTGAAGGTCTATTGGCATCCGTGCTAGAACTGGTACCTTTTTAAAGTAGAGTACACAAGAAGTTGTCAGGGCTTGTGTTTGAGTATAGGTAAAGAAAAAAAACTTGTCAACGTCACTTACTTTGAGAGTGACACTCCTCCAGCCTTCCCAATGAGCTCCTCATGGCGGAGGACAGCATCATTCCATGGAACGTCAAGGAACTTAAGCAGTGTCTTCATCCATTTCTCCGGATGAAGGACCAACTGTTCGTAGTGCACAGGTAGGCATTTGTCCGATGCCTCCAGACACTGAGTGTACATGGTCTCTATGGCCCGATTCCACTTGGTCAGGCAGTCCCTGTAGCTACCAAGGTCAAAGCCGGCAATGGTCACCTTCCGTGAGATCATAGAGTGGACTGAAGCCCGACCATCACGAATCATGAGTAGAAACTTGGCATGAGGAAAGATTTTGGCCAGGTAGGAAAGCGACTTCAAAGCAAAAGGGTCCTTGTTGCAGAGGAAGTTGGCGGGCTCTCCGTGTTTGACGATGATCTCCAACAGGAAGGCCTGCATGGCGGCGTCCAGCACCTCATCTGTCACTCCGGCCTCGTCAAGGCGCATCTTCTCCCGTCCTGAGCGGCTCCACATCTGCTTCATGGCCAGGATACGAGGTATGACTCGAGTTTCTTCGCCACAGCGCACCTCAGGGTGGGCATCCAGCATGGCTCGCATTAGCGTTGTCCCACTGCGGGGCACTCCACCAATGAATATGAGTGGCATGTCTTTATTGTAAACAAAAGGCGTGCTGAGATTCTGGCCTGTCCGTAAGGTGGTCCGCATGCTGCCTCCAAGCGCCGACAGAGGCAGGATCCCGCCCGGCTGGCTGCGCTCCTCTATGCGATGGTGGCACTCCATGGCATGGCGGCCAAGGTAGAAGACCGTGACCGAGCTGATGACCAGACAGGCCACCAGCAAGTTCTGTTTCAGCTTGCCAATCATGTTGCAGGCCACAGGTAGGTGAGGCAATATCACCAAAGGGGTAATTTAGGGGAGGGATGGGAAAAGGAACTGAAGGGCAATCAAGGTTCCCACCCTTTATGGTTGTTTGCTGGGAACCGGGCATGGATCGAGCTCCCTGGTGCACAGTAGGCGTGGAGTCCCCAGCTCCATGAGGCCTGGATTGTGACACAAAACAAAAAAGACAGTTCTGATTAAAAACCAACATTACTAAAGTAACGTTTTTTTTCATGTCCCAGATAAAGAAATAACATGTGACAGATGTCAGGCACTAGGACATTCATTCTGCACATCAAAAGCATCTCAGAAGAAATCTACAGAAGAGGAATTTATGAAGCAGAGTGATCACCACATTCTCTTTATCTGACAAGTCTTTATCTCAGGCCAACATTACTGTGAAATTCTAGCACAAAGTGACACAAGACACAGGGCTGCTTCCAACACCATTGTGACAATGGAGATGCGATCCAAATAAACTAATAAAGTCAGTCTTCCAGGCTTTATATAGAGTTAGTAGAAAGAATGACAAAGAATCTCTGCTGACAGAGCATACAAAATGTAGCTTAACCAATGTAGGCATTTAATCAAGAACACATCATTTTTTATCTTGCAGGACATTTCTCTTTGGCTTTGATTCTCAGGTAGTGCGTCATTTTTTACATTTAGCCTCTAATTTTGAAATAAGCATGCACACAAACTCAATCTGTAGATAGGGCACTGTGACTTACAGAAAACATACACACTCTGAAACTACCCGCATATAAAATGTACATGCCGC
Source organism: Dissostichus eleginoides (assembly GCA_031216635.1). Classification (NCBI taxonomy): domain Eukaryota; kingdom Metazoa; phylum Chordata; class Actinopteri; order Perciformes; family Nototheniidae; genus Dissostichus; species Dissostichus eleginoides. Next base: position 8,251,365 of record CM062268.1, on the reverse strand, counting down.
AGTGGCCTGGCTGAGAGCTTTCCCCCTGATGTTGGGTAATAAAATCTGCAGGCTTACTACAGCTTATATGTTAAATGGTTTTCTCTGTGCTGGCCCTGAAGCCACAGTCACCTTCCTCAACGACCAGGGAGGAAGAGGGGGACATTTGGGGCAAAGGGAAGTCACAGCAGGTCACTGCACAGAAGTGCTTCACTTACAGAACACATTCAGACTTTGGAAAATGTTACATAACTATATTATTAAAAGCGAATTAACGGTAAAATAACTGCAATTAAGCCTATAAATGTTCCATTGATTAGAATCTTACAGTTGCTGACTAGATTGTAAAAATAATAACACTTTGTGAAATTGGCATATAAAAAGAACAATAATGTTCTACTAGGAAATGACATCTTACAACCCTTCTTAGAGTCAGTACATGGCGCAGCCCAACAGTAATTACTAGTTCTGGAGAGACGGAGTTGTCATTTTCATGTCCAGAGACCACGTAGTGTAACTATACTTGGGCCTATCTGTGTGCACATGGGTGTGGTGTTTTTTTTAGCAATAGGTGTGGTCAGGCACATGGATAAAGCATTGCTTTCTTGTGGCAGCGGAAAAAATGGCACCATTGAAGTAGGAAAACCTGATCATAAGTCTATGGCGCTACATTTTAACAAAATGTGTCATTTCAAGTAGTGATGTTTTAAGACCTTGTATGGACAGTAAACTCAAACCTCTGCGCTCAGCATTTCCTCTTTTCACACATCTGCGTCAGCAAGTGTAAAAAAGTAGGTTACTTTAAAGTTTTTGAAGTAGCTAACAGGCCTTCTTCTTTGTGGCCTCACTTAATGCTGAGGCCCCCAGTGGGTTGCATGGGAAAGAAATACAGTTTTTATTATATGCTTATAATATTGAATGTTTATTATAATACAGTTAATTGTGAGAAAAAGCTCATAAGGACAGGTATTGTGCCCTAGGTTATAGGTGTGATTGCTCATGTCGAAGTAGTTATGGTACAGATTTTTGGAAGACAGCGGGCGGAGCCGAGGGTCCTGAGGCCCAGGACAACATACATCTGCTTATGCACCTTCACTTCCAGAACAAGTATGTTTTCTCAGGTGAAAAACAACTGCTTGTTTCTTTATTTGCCAAATCCATCAATACATTAGGAACACAGGGAAACCCTGGCTTCAGGAGAGAATGGGAGATGACTCATTAGATTTATACATGTTACGCTAAAAACACATTCATGAATAATTAACCGACTAAAATCAGTTGGAAACGCCCAAAATGCACTTGTGCCATGTGTTTTAGACCATGCTCTATGGATAAGTTAAATAGAGGCACTTATATTTAGCATCTTGCTTAGGAGACTTTAAGTCTGATCTTCAGTTATTGTAAGTCAAGGGTTAGGGTCCCATAAGTGGCTGCCCACTTTTCCTAAACAGAATTTACCATGCTAAGAATAATTAAGTATAACTTTACTCATACGTCTAGCAATTAGTTGTTTGAGCCTCACATTCCTGTCTCTTTATTTACTCTACTGTCTGTTTACACATGTTTAACGTCATTATGAGCATGATGGTTAACAGGCTCTGTAGGCATTGTTCTGACACAGCAGGGACTCTGGCATCACTTTGTGACAGGCTGATGTTCATCACAGCAGTGCAATGAACCCAGTGCACCCCTCTCCCTCATCATGGTATTTGAGGCAAAACAGAATGACGCAAGACACTGTCATCGTCTTTGTTCCAACTCATGTTTTATTAATCAGGGACACTGTTCCCTTTCCGCAAATACATCACTGCTAAATGGCATTTTATTCTCTGGAGGTCTTACATACAAACATATAACTAGAAATGCTTTTCATAATTCAGGTTTGTTATGTAATGGCGACTGCTTACGAAGGTGGAAACCACCTATTTGTATCTGTTCCTAGCCCTGACAAAATTAATGGTTAAACGCAACTTGCAGACAGGCGTATGATAAACAGAAAAAGACATTGCTGTCTAATTCTCAAAATATCTGAAGTTTTCAGGTTTGGAAGGTGATCGAACCGCATACATTTAAAAAGACTATCTTAATAACACTTAGCATTACATCCATCACTATTGGAGATGCGCAGCTGATATCCATCTTGGTTATAACACTTAAATGCCGATCTGTTTTCTAATTTAATATTTTTTTTATTCCCCTTTTATTCTAGGGACACAATAATTCCTCACTATAAAAAACACAGAACTGCCACTGAATTGTCCTTTATCACGTGACCTTTAAATGAGCACAAATGTAAAAACACATTTAGAAGACAACCTTTAATAGAACATTCTTTTGCAAGATAAATATGTTTTTATGAATGTATCGATTCATGTTACGAAAGCCTGAAGTCACACAGCCAATGGATAAAGATACGGCTAAGCCATATGGCACATCAGCTTATTTGCTGATGACAGAAAATAAGCCAGATGTCTGTTGATACATTTGTGCATGGTTATGGTTAGCCAATGTAAGAACTCCATAATCTAGAGACGGCGTAAAGAGAGGAGGTCTGAAAACTGACATCTTGGTGCCAGGATAACAACCTCCATCTCAACGTCAGCAAAACAAAGGAGCTGATTGTGGATTACAGGAAGCAGCAGGCAGAGGGACACGCCCCCATCGCCATCAATGGGACTACGGTGGAGAGAGTCAGCAGCTTCAGGTTCCTTGGGGTCCACATCACTGAGGACCTGACATGAACTCTTCACACCACCACCATCACCAAAAAAGCTTGACAATGGCTCTTCTTCCTCCGCAGGCTGAGGAGGTTCAACATGGACTCCAGGATACTCTGCAACCTCTACAGGTGCACCATAGAGAGTATCCTGACTGGCTGCATCACAGCCTGGTACGGCAGCTGCACCGCCCTAAATCGTAAGGCTTTACAGAGGGTGGTGAAAACTGCGCAGAACATCACCAGGACGGAGCTGCCATCCATGGAGGATCTTTACTCCCAGCGGTTCAGGAAGAAAGCCCTCAGGATTATAAAAGACCCCCATCACCCCAGCCACAAACTGTTCACTCTGCTGCCGTCGGGCAGGCGTCACCGCAGCTTCCTGACAAGAACAACCAGATTCAGTGACAGCTTCATCCCGCAGGCAATAAGACTGCTAAACAACTGAACTGCTGAAACAATTTCATAACATTCATCTGCTACTTAGTAATATCTATCTATTATCTAATATATCATTCCAATAACTTGTATATAGACTCGTATTGCACTATTCCACTTTTTTTTCTCACTTTATTTAGAACTATTTTTCTTTTTGTATCACTTAATATAATATACTTTAATATTGCTTTAATATTGTCTGCTTATCTGTATTATTGTGTTGCATTGTTGGAGAAGCCTGTGACCTAAGATTTTCAACGACATAATTACTCTGTAGCTATGTTAGTCTGACAATAAAGAACCTTGAACCTTGAACCTTGATCTTAAGGTTATTCAAGTTTTTCCAGACCCAACAAGAATACATGCTTGGGGAAACTACTTGTTTGTTGAAATCAGTTTATTAAAAATATGATTTTGGCAATAAAAAAAAAGAATAGCTGGCAGGTCAAATCCCAAGAATATTGGTGTACCTGTGTAAACTGTAGACAATGTTCCTAAAGTAAACTTGGTATTTAGGCTTACATATAAAATATTATATTACATGTTACTTGTTAGACGCTTTTATCCAAAGCGACTTACATACTCAGTACTGTGGACAATCCCCACAGGAGCAATTTGGGGTGAAGTGTCTTGCCCAGGGACACAACGACATGCTGACTGCAGTGGGGTTTGAACCTGTGACCCCCTGATCCAAACACCTACGCATAACCCACTGCGCCACACGCCTAAAACCAGAACAATATATTACAGCATATTTAAGGCATGCTGTACTGTATTTCAATGTGTTGAGCCAGGTTGGGACAGAGCAGGCCAATGTGCGCCTCTACCATCTGTTCCCCTCTGACACCATGTTGCCAACTTCTTCTCAGTTGGTTTCCTCGTATCTAATGAGCCAAGTGGTTGTTGTTGATGCTTTAAAGCAAACATCCTGAACCATTAACTTGTAGTTATACAAGCTAGGAGTATTTCACAACAAATCACCACAGCTAATTCCATGCATTAGTCCCCCTGTGAGAGGGAACTCATGTAAGTCTAAGCTTCAGATAAATGCCTTAAGTGTTAGTTTTGACTTATGTGAGACTGAAGAATGTAAAACATTTGTAAATCCAGAACAAATGTTTATACAGTGCAGCATCTAACAATGTTTATTTATTCATTTTTTTCTGGGCTTTGTCTTTCTATCAGCCCACCCACACACTCTCACATCTCTATGTCTTCTACTCGATGATTCAATGTTAAAGGGGGGGGGGGCGGGTTGCCAACACCTTTAGTCTATTAGTGGGAGTAAAAGAGGTGCCTGACGCTTCGCCAAGGTTGATGAAACTGTCCTTCAAGGGAAAAGAAACATCACTTTTTAAGTTAGATCCAAGTTATTTGGCTAGCCAAGTTCAATAGTGGTGCAGTGTTGACGTATTCTTGTAGACCAGCCCGGAAGTCAGCATCGCAAAGACCTACTTGACGAAAAGCGAATGGGATTGTTTCATATCACACACACCATTTACACCACTTTTATGATGTTTGAGCGCAACTGCAAATTGCCAGTAAAAAAGTAAAAGGCCAAAGTTAGGCTATAAACTAACTACCACGCGGCGCATGGTTGCGTGTCACCACCGCCAAAGTAAAGGAGGCTAATGTTTGGAGTGATGACGTCTAATAGTCTAATTTAGTCCCGTGTTAGGAACCGCTTTTTTTCAAGACATTTAAAAGCTTTGGACATTCACAAGTCGGATACTTACTGACTTCTTTTATGTCGTAGGAAAAAAAAGTGAAAGTCTCTCAGATTGTTAACCACAGAAAACAAGTTTAAAAAATATAGCGACTTCAAAAACCATAGGGAACCATAAGGGACTCAATCCAGAAAAAAAGCAATCTGAGAATAAAGAAGTCATAATTTTCAATGGGGTGATATAACAATATATATTATAAGATTAGAACTACCTTGCATTGTTGACCTGTCAATATTCAGGAAGCAGTCCCTTCAGAGGTGAAGCTTTATGAACGCCTGACTGATAAACTGCTGCTGAGATTTAGAGCAGTGTCAGGTTACATCTTGCACCAGGGCTAAAATGTGTTGGTGTTAAATTAATTGAGACTTTTCTCTCCTGTTACTGATATTGTATCCTCTGCCTCGCAGGATACTTTTTACATTGATCTGTTAGGGGAAGCAGTGGAAGCTGATGCTCCTCTCCATGGAGCTACGGTGAAACCAAACCACATCAACACTTAATAACGAGGGCGACTGCAACTCATAAAGCCCTGGAGAGAGGTCTGAGATATTGATAAGGGTATTCAATCAGATATCTACAAAAGTCCTTTTACTCAATCGTTTCTCCTCTCACATTCATTGTTTGATAAGAATGCAAGGCAGGTTGAAATATTTTTGATTAAATGTTCCAATGATTAGTCCATGAATGATCACTCCGGGCATACAGTAGGCAGGGGAAATCAGCTGGTGTGAGCAATATGTCCTTACGCCAGTGTTTCCGCCAGACCAGGGCTGAGAGGGCGTCCACCCCGAGAGCGGAGGGGGTGACATCATGTCGTGTCACGTGACTTGAATTGAGCCGTCCCTTTATAGATACTATCTCTTTACGTATTAGTGAAGGGAATTCCAGCTCTTTTTAGTGAGCCGGATCATTTGGCTCGGCTCACTAAGAAGAGCCGGCTCTTTCGGCTCCCAAGCGGCTCTTCATTTTACCACGGTTTACCACGGAGCCTCAGTTTCGCCGCTGCGAGGCTCCGGCGCTCGCAGTTCACGCGCGTGCTCCACTAGCACCCACCGTCAAGGCTCGCCAGCAGTTCACTTTCCGTCACAGGAACACGCTTTGCTGCCGGCTAAAAGAATCCCACCAGACTCCTTTGCCCCTCCAACAGAGGGATGTCCTTGTCCTTTTTCCTTTTCAAGCTATAAAAACTGTCAATCTTCTCTCGAATTATTTATTTTTTTGGACGCCCTCGGCTCGAGTTCAGGGCGTTCCGAGCTGAAATGACGGCAAGACACCCCCCTGGCGGAAACACTGCCTTACACTGTCTTAAAAAGCTGATCAGAGTATTTATTTGCCTGTATCACCTCTTATAGAAAGGAGGAGGGATTCATAATAGTCCAAATGTTTCAGTACTCTTCTTTCACCCTCACATTACATAGCTGAAGATGGAAGACATAATCCTTTTTAAAGATTATATCTTTCACTTCCAGCAGCATGGTGTGTTTTTATCTGTAACGAGGCTGGCGGACATGCGGATAAGGCTTAGCTTTGATATATGTTCCAGATTATATTTTATAATGTAGTCATTAATATGATAAGGGATGTTGCAGGTCTTCTAATGTTGTATTGATTCATCCGCTATAAAATAGTTGTATCATCATCAGCCAACTTTAACTCTGCCTGCACTTCAAGTTAGCTTGAGACTCACTTGAAAAAATGTAGCAGGAATGAGTAGCTTAACTATGGAGTGTCAATTGTTTCTTTGCTTGAAGATGGGACACATCAGCAGCAGCAACATCTCTCATAAAGAAACTTGGTACAGCGTTGGAGGCGGGGGCCGCGATCATTTCTATGAGAGTTGCTCAGTGGCACAAGAAGCCAAGATGGCCTGACTTTCTAGAACAGAAAAACACGGATCCTGAAGGGATCTTTCACCGATTGGGCCAGTAGAGCATGTGCATTTGCGTTTTCCTTGAACTCTGCCTCCAATCCGCAGCGTCATGGCTGATCTCAGCTCAGATATATGAATCGAGAGGGAAGGTAACTCTAGATTCAGCTTTTAGAACATTTTAACAACTTTAAGGACCCAATGATTTAAATAAGGGCTGTTCAAGTGTTTGTACTTGTTAGTTGATTAAGCTGAAACAAGTTGTAGTGGCAATTTTAACTGTTCCAATGTCCTATATCCTTTGCCATTACTTCACAGGAGGGTTTAGAGTGATCCTGACGCAGACACAAACATATGGATTTCCGGTCTTTTGCTGCAGTTTAGAATGATGTTTTATTGCTTTACATACCAAGGTTTAAGAACACTGTGTCAATAGTTGTGGTGAGCATCTGCCGGGGCTGGCCGTCTGTGCTGAGCTGTCTGTGGTGAGCTGTCTGCGGTGAGCGGTCTGCTGTCTAGTAGAATCGGTATGCTCTTCCTCCTGTGTCCTCGTCATTTCCCGTCACCTGTGACCCCTTTATACACCGGTGCAGCTAAACCCCGCCACCAAGTGTTCAAGAATAATATTGCACTATACATATAAATATGGTAAACTGAGACACCAACAACACCCATAAAATGGCTCCTACACACCGGCCCCTAATTGGCTTTAGTATGAAACAAAAACAATTACCAATAAATAATAAAGGAGCTATGTAAAATACAAATGGTGTGTTCTATGTGTTGGTATTTAATTCTTAATGATTATTCAGTTTATTTTCTTCTCCCTTATTTTAAGGGTAACCAGTCTTTGTGGTACTTTATGTCTCAGCCTCTTGGGAGTAGACATATCAGGATTTGCAGTTCTTAGGTTGTCGTGTTGCCATCCCGTCCAGCGCTGAGAGAACCCATGGGTTATATTTTCACCCAATTCCAAGCCTTTCCTTATAGGGCTACTGCATTGATGTGTCAGTCACTTCTTCAGGTCTGTCACTTGGATTCAGCCGGTACCTTGGTACCATAACAGCAAAATCGCAGATGAGCTGCTCGGTAACGTATTTGTTGTTGGGCAAGCTGGGATTTTCTTGTCTGAATGGCAAGTCTAGGCAGTAGTGTCCATCTGACATCTTCACTTCTACTTTGACTTCTGGTTTGTTCTCCACTTTCTCCTCTGGCCTGGCCACAGGCTTGGCTTCTTCCTCAGGCACCGCATCGGATTTGTGTAACTCGACATCTGCTGTGAAGTCAGGCATGCTGTGACAGGAGTCTGAAGTCGGCTGGCTTTCAAAAGGCTCGCCTTCTGCCTCTTCATAGTAACCACCTGAATCCCGACCCTCATCTTCTTCTTGGGGGGCCTCAGCTTTGCCTTCAACATCCCCATCACTGTCTCCATCGGCGTCTGCTACAACATCGCCATCCTCTTTGGCATCTGCTACAACATCACCATCCTCTTTGGCGTCTGCTACAACATCACCATCCTCTTTGGCGTCTGCTACAACATCGCCATACTCTTTGGCATCTGCTTTGGCTACTGGATTTACAGCAGCAGCAGCAGGGCAGCCATTCTTATCCCTGATGATGTTGTTTCTTCTCAGTGGACCATCGATGACCCACCCCAGTAGGGTCCTTACAGTGTATGGTCCATCTCCCTGGCTGTTGACTAGGTTCCAAGGTTCCAGTACCTTGGATGCATTTGTCCCAATGAGTAGGTCAATGCCAGAGTCAATTGATTGAATATTGATGTCTCTCAAGTAAGGCCTTTGTGTCAGGTCCTCTTGAACAGGAATGGTGTGCTTGGAAACAGGCATGGTCTTGTGTGTGAACACATCAGGTTGTTGGTTGAAAGTCTTCTGTCGTGGAATAGAGGTTTGGGTTTGATGAGGTAAGTATTCAGTTGAATGTGGATTGAATCTTGCTGTTGTTTTTCTGAAGTAAGAGTTCATCCCATCTGATACTCTGGAGGTGTTTCTTGAACCCATCCTGAGCACATTTATCCTGGCATTGGCTGCTGCCAGTTCAGTTTGTAATTCCAATTGCTTTTTCTTTCGTTTCAACTGTTGTTGCAACTGTTCTTCCTTTTGTTTCAACTGTTGTTTCAACTGTTCTTCTTTTTGTTTAAAATGTTGTTTCAACTGTTCTTCCTTTTGTTTCAACTGTTCCAGTTGGGCATCCAGTTCCTGTTGCATATTCAGTGCTGCAGCCCTTTCGATTAAAGCAGCCCTTTCTGCCTGAGCTTTAATTCGAGCAGAGGATATAGATGATGAATAGATAGTTTTGTGTTTTGACTGTTCACCTTTAGATAACCACACATTTACATCTCGTATAAATGCATTAAATATTTCATTTTGTTGCAGCCACTGCTTTTGCTTTTCCATTTCTTCAGGCAGTGGAAGGTTCACCAAAGACTCATGATTTTCCTTTAATTCATCACAGAACTTAATCAATGCAACCAGTTTTAACTGTATTTTCTTTTGCATTATCCTTTAAATTCATAAGCTCTTTCAGTCTTTCCATTAACTTATTAGCTTGTTTGCATTTAAAGTTTCTTGCTTTTTCACAGTTTACAATAAACAATTCCCATCTATTGGCCATGCGTTGGGTAATCCTTTTTTCCATTACAGATCCCATCCCAACAGCGCCATCTGTTGAGGTAACGTCAGAATTGACAGGCATAATGTTCACTGTTCCTTTAAGTTTCGTTTTCTAGTTGTCCGTTTGCCAACAGCGCGCTGTTTCAAACAGCTGACATCGTTGCAGCAATAAATCCATTTACTAAGCCATTGTCCAATACAGCTTAATGTATCCAATATACAATCCAGTTTTAATGCTGCACATAACCGGCCGCTTTCCCAGCTTTTGCTCTCGGCGTCTCCATTCGCCGTCTTGATGAGCGCAGGTGGTGACAATCTCCAGCTGATTGTGGCGTGTAGTCCAGCTGATCCGGGATGACGATGTCGGTTGTGAAGTAATCCAATTGTTTGTCCGGTGAAAACGATCCTTAATCCAATGTGATATGATTCTTATTGTCCAGTTTCACTCATAGAGTGTCGATTCTACTTAATGTAGTGGCAATTTTAACTGTTCCAATGTCCTATATCCTTTGCCAATACTTCACAGGAGGGTTTAGAGTGATCCTGACGCAGACACAAACATATGGATTTCCGGTCTTTTGCTGCAGTTTATTGCTTTACATACCAAGGTTTAAGTACACTGTGTCAATAGTTGTGGTATGAGCATCTGCCGGGGCTGGCCGCCGGGGCTGGCCGTCTGTGCTGAGCTGTCTGTGGTGAGCTGTCTGCGGTGAGCTGTCTGCTGTCTGCTGTCTGGTAGAATCGGTATGCTCTTCCTCCTGTGTCCTCGTCATTTACTGTCACCTGTGACCCCTTTATACACCCGGTGCAGCTAAACCCCGCCACCAAGTGTTCAAGAATAATATTGCACTATACATATAAATAAGGTAAACTGAGACACCAACAACACCCATAAAATGGCTCCTACACAAGTATTTGCTGATTAATAGACATCTGTTTGCCAATGCAAGTCAATGAAAAAGTATTTTTGGACCACTGTTTGGTAACTACGAAGGTTTGCTTCAACACCCGGCCTACTTCCTGGGGGCTTGCTCCAGCTTAACATGCTGATGCTGCTCCTCTCATTGACTAAAGATGGTGCAGAAAAGTGGCAAGTCTAAGACACTTGCTCCGAATGATAACTGATGATACTGGATTGGCCTTGTTTCTGGTGCTCAATGACATTTGTGCCTTGAAATAACAGTATTGCTACAACTGAACCCATGCAAATTGAAGGAACAGTTTACATAATATAAGATCCGTTACATACTGACTATCACCAAAAAAAGCACCTGTATATGTAGCTTTCATTCAAAAATATCTGCATTCGCACTGTTAAAGAGTATTTAAAAAGCAATGAGGTTTTTAAAATAAAATATTAAATAAAAATAACGAATAATTGTTATCATAAGAAAAACCTGAATTACAATGTTAGTGAAAAACCTAAGTCATCACAGTGGCCCTGCTTGTTCATCTCCTGTCATCCTCTTACTGATAAGTGCCCCACTTATATATGAAATCTTTGTTCTGGTACATTCCTGAACTTACACACAACTACAAGAACACATAGAAGGACTGTGGCCTTTACCCTGTCATAAATCACATGCTATGTAAAAACCTAATCAACCTCCAGTATGACAGGAAGAAGAGATGTCCTTCCCAAGGCAAGACACACTAACTCCAGTCAGAGTAAATCCTTGATTCGGCCGGTGTGGGCAAAATAATCCCAAAGAATGACTGTCTGCTTCTTAATACATGGCTACAGTTACCTCTGCATGCATGCGCCATCTGACGGGAATAGAAAGCAAATAAACTAGGGGATGAGGGAACACACAGTCATCCTCCTCCCGCATTACCCCCCCATTATTTGTACAAACCTTGAGTCAACCTTTGGTTCCCGAGGATTTTATTTGCTTACACACCTGTCACAGTGTTTACGACCTGCAGGGACCTAGTCAGCGTGTTCAGAATGGATGGTGTGCAATTACAGCTGAGACAATCTGACATTATTTAGACAGGAGAAACCTCCTCAGGCAAGAGTCATCCCCTTTAACATCGGTTTGATTACCGAGTTGTATTATTTTCACAGAACCAAATGAATGAGGTGTTTTGGATGTAATGTTATGCCTGCCTCCCTTTTTCCACATAAAATATCACACTCACCCATTAAAAAACCGGCATAGGATGAGAAAGGGATAAAGACTCGAATAAGACAGGGAGTGGCTGCTAAATTATGATTTGCACAAGAGATTACCTCGTTCAGAGGAACCATAAAAGGAAATCCCTGCTCTGTACTATGACAAGAAAACCCCTTTTTATATTGCAGGGTGTAAATAATCCAAATAAAACTCAATCTTTGCTCCAGAGTGTGGGAGAACATGATTTATTCTGAACTCTGACATTACATTAGAGGCAGTTCCATTAAAAAAAAGAAAGGAACAGCAGTGGGTTTTTGAGCTTGGTTGAAATGTCAGTACTTGATAAAGTTGTATAGTTTAAAGTTTCAAAGCCATCCCATGTGCACCTGTGTCAAAATATGAAGACTTCAGACTAGATTCTTAAATATACAACACATAATATCATGTTATCTTCTAACTGTGCACCAACTGGCCCCATTCCAACCGGAACAGATAAGTCGTCCCACCAAGATCATATTCATTATCAGCTCAGTTAACTGTTATCTACAGTATGTCCCCACTCCCCACACAGGTGTTCATTTATAAATAGATAAACTGGGCGCTAAAGATCATCGAATGTTTTTATTTTCTATTTACATAAAATGCTAAACGACTTCTGGGACTATGGGGGAGGGGGCTTTTGAACAGTGTTCTTCATCGCCATCATCTAGACAGCAAATAAGGCAATATATTCCCAAAAATACTGGTTATCTTCCAATAGTTTCAAATACTTGGACAATCTGCGACAATAAGGACGCAGTTCTTGAGGCCCGTGATGGAACAACACGTTATGAAAATATAAGAAATGTTACATTGGTTTGTCCTATTTTTGAAACACATTTGCAATTATCTATATGTGAAGTTCCAGGAGTTGATTTTTTGCAAGGTTGCTGATGTGCAATATCTTATCCAGCTTCCCCTATAGTGAATTAGGTAATCTTCACTCCTCCACTCCAAAAACTACACATTTTTGTACCCGAATATCCGAATATTCGTTCGTTGGAGTACTATTCGGGTTTCAATTTTCGTTTTTTTTGGTAGCCGCGCTGCACTGCAGCTGCCAAATTGAATTTATTGAAATCTCCAATATCAACGTAAGAGCTTGTGCCTCTTCGGGGGGTGCTGACACTTAACCATAAACTTTATCGTTTACTTTCTCCGTCTTTATATGTAGATATTACTTTTCTCCGTTAATCTCCGTCACGTTGTTTCCATAGCAACAACAACTTCCTGTCAACAGCGCTAACTCTCCTTCAAAATAAAAGCATGTCAATACAAAATAGGAAGCCAAGCCAAATTACACTTAAGACATATACAACTGCAACGAAAGTAACAAACACAATGCAATATCCTTTTCAATTTAAAAGAACACAACACCCCCCCCCCGCGCGGGCCGAATATCCGCTGCTGATTACGACCGAATATCCGGAGCCCGAAAAATGGTATTCGGGACAGCCCTACAAATTGGCTGACAGTCTTACTGCTTTTCACACAGGAAGTGATTGCACTTTAAACCACAGCAGTTGTGCCTAGTTCCTACATGCAGCATCAAAATACCCTGGTTTCACTATCCCCTGTTCAAGCAATGCAACACTTAGGTAAATCAACTGTTCCTTGGTGCTGCAGCTGAGAACCCAGCAGATGTACTCTCACAACCACAATGCAGAGGCCATAAACAGCAGATGATAAATCCCTAATCAGTAAAGTGACTGGCTGAAAAACACGGTGGAGTAGGTCTGCAAATGAATAGACAGTGTGTAAGTGTGTAAAGGGGGGGGGGGGTCTGTGTACTGTGTGGGCAGCCTTGTATGAATACAATTTGTAAGGCAGTGAGACACAATCTCGGCTGCCAGGGATGTCAGTGTAGGAGTGTTGCCCTGGAGACCGTTTTTAAACTACAGTATTAACAATAAATACTTCATATTTCACTGCTGATTATTCGAAATCATACTGCATTCTTCAATTGTCGAGGGAGACAATGATTCCTCTAATTTTACTATGATTATCAACTCAATAGCTTGAGATAGCTCGTTTAATCTCGTTTAATTTGATATTAATCTCAATGATATACTAAGAATAAGAAAGCACTGCGTAAAGCGAGAGCAGCTTACTACTCTTCATTAATAGATGAGAATAAGAATAATGCAAGATTTCTTTTCAGCACTGTAGCCAGGCTGACAGAGAGCCACAGCTCTACTGAGCCTTCTATTCCCATAGCACTCAGTAGTAATGATTTTATGTGCTTTTTTAACGATAAAATTGTTACTCTTAGAAACAAAATTAATGACCTCTTGCCTTCGACCAGTATAGTGTTATCAACAGGTCCCGGAAACGTAAGTTCTAATATTACACTAGATAGTAAATTAGAATGCTTTTCAGCCATAAACCTTGAACAATTGAATTCAATGATTCTTTCTTCTAAACCATCAACGTGTATCTTAGACCCGATTCCAACTAAGCTGTTAAAGGAAGTTTTTCCATTAATTAGCACTGTTTATTAAATATTATGAATATGTCTTTATTATCGGGCTATGTTCCACAATCATTTAAAGTAGCAGTGATAAAACCGCTTCTTAAAAAGCACAACCTCGATCCAGAGGTTTTAGCCAACTATAGACCTATTTCTAATCTTCCGTTCCTCTCAAAAATTCTTGAGAAAGCGGTCGCAAAACAGTTGTGTGATTACTTAGAAAACAATGATTTATTTGAAGATTTTCAGTCTGGCTTTAGAACACATCATAGCACAGAGACAGCTCTGGTTAAAGTCACAAATGACCTTCTAATAGCCTCAGACAAAGGACTTGTCTCTATTCTTGTCTTACTCGATCTCAGTGCTGCATTTGATACTATCGACCATGATATCCTATTGCAAAGACTAGAGCACTTAGTTGGCATAAAGGGAACTGCTTTAGGCTGGTTTAGGTCCTATCTATCTGAACGCTCTCAGTTTGTATGTGTCAACGATAAATCTTCCATGCAAACCAAAGTTAGCCATGGAGTGCCACAGGGCTCAGTGCTTGGACCTATTTTGTTCACATTATATATGCTTCCGTTAGGCAATATTATAAGGAATCATTCTGTACAGTTTCATTGTTATGCGGATGATACTCAACTATATTTATCAATCAAGCCTGATGAAATTAATCATCTAAATAAAATTCAAGACTGCCTTAAGGACTTAAAAACGTGGATGACTTTAAACTTTTTGATGTTAAACACGGCCAAAACTGAAGTTATTGTACTCGGCCCAAAGAATCTACGAAACAAATTATCTAAAGATATACTAACTATGGATGGCATTAATTTGGCCTCCAGTGAGACTGTAAGGAATCTTGGTGTTATATTTGATCAGGATTTATCCTTTAACGCCCACATAAAATCTATTTCAAGGACCGCCTACTTCCATCTACGTAACATTGCAAAAATCAGGCATATCTTGCCTCAAAACGATGCAGAGAAACTAGTCCATGCATTTGTTACTTCAAGGCTAGATTATTGTAACTCTCTATTATCAGGGTGTACCAAGAAGTCAGTTAAGTCGCTTCAGCTGATTCAAAATGCTGCAGCACGTGTACTAACCAGAGTTAGGAAAAGGGACCACATTACTCCTGTTCTGGCTGCCTTACACTGGCTCCCTATAGAACATAGGATAGAATTTAAAATTCTTCTTCTCGCCTACAAAGCCCTTAATGGGCAGGCGCCATCTTACCTTAAAGAACTCATTATACCCTACTGTCCTACTAGGGCATTGCGTTCCAAGAATGCAGGGTTGTTGGTTGTTCCTAGAGTCTCTAAAAGTACAATGGGAGCCAGAGCCTTTTCTTCAAGCTCCACATTTGTGGAATCAGCTTCCAGTTTGTGTTCGGGCGGCAGACACCCTATCCGTTTTTAAGAGTGCGCTTAAGACCTTCCTTTTTGATAAAGCTTATAGTTAGGGCTGATTAGATTCAGCCCCTAGTTTAGCTGCTATAGGCTTAGTTTGTCGGGGGACACTTTACTTTACTTCTTCCTTCTCTCTGTCTGTACCTGTGTACTCTCATGTTCCGAATAACCCAGCTTCCCCAAATTTCTTTTTGGTGTCTATCTACGCCGGGACCCTGAGTCGTGGCTGTGCCTGTTGCTGTGGTCCTGGATCATAAGTCCTGGATGGATATCCTTGTGGATTCATCTTCTTATTATAGACACATGCATTTCCAAACATTTGGACTACCTATGTTGTAAATGTATTATCTTCTCAATTTACACACGGCATCTATTGCACGTCTGTCCGTCCTGGGAGAGGGATCCCTCCTCTGTTGCTCTCCCTGAGGTTTCTCCCATTTTTTTCCCCTTTAAACTGTGGGGTTTTTCCTTTTTCTGGAAGTTTTTCCTTGTACGATGTGAGGGTCTAAGGACAGAGGGTGTCGTATTGTCTACTGATATTCTGTACAAACTGTGAAGTCCACTGAGACAAATGTAACATTTGTGATATTGGGCTATATAAATAAACATTGATTGATTGATTGATTGATTGAGATAGGTAGTGCATGAAAATGCTAAATTATGTTTGTGATCCTTTCAAATATGTTATTGTTGTGTGGTGATGCAGTAATAGTCAGTGAAGATTGGCAACAGAAATATCCAGAATTCATAAAAGCAGATGTGATACTATTCAATAGACTACTTAAATAAACAAGCTTGACACTATGACGTGCTTTTCAAAGTGGTAAGCAGCATGATTTTTATAGATTTCATGTGACAGTGGTATGATACTATAACATTTAGCTAAATAAATGATTGCTTTTTATTAATTATTACAGAGCTTCTACTTGTTTGTATTTTATCAAATTTACTGGAAAAAACGTAATGCCACAATAATGATATTATAATTTAAAAAAATAAAAATGTATATTTACGATGCAAAATTTTGTTAGTCCAATGTACCCTTGTAAACAGGATTTTTTTTTTAGGCTGAAATGTTTTTTTATATATAAAAAAAAAAAATGGGTAACCATTACAAATCGGGTGATAGTAACTTTTTTATCGAAATTAAATTGAAATGTTGATCATCGAAATCAAAGCAGAAACGGCACACTTCAAGTATTATTATTCCATCTCCGCCTACTTGTGCGTATTTGCGCGACTTGTAGAAAAAATATATCATAACCTGTATAATCTGTTTAAACAAGAGTAGATAATTTACAATGACATGAAACTGATGTGAAAAAACAGAAACATCTCTTGGCATCACTTTGAATAAGCTGCAACCAGAGTTTAGCACTCTTGCCTTGAAAATGTCGTACATTCATTGATTAACGTTAACATTTTCTGACAATCAACTAATCAATAAATTGTTTCATCGACATATCTAAATGAGAGGGGTCAGACTCCACTAGGGCATGTGATCCATGCGTTTCATCGTGTTGGCATTATTTTCCCTCTACAGGAAACTAGCCTGCTGAATGTTGTGGTGATTCATCCTAATAAGCCTACATTGATTAGTGCATCAACAGGAAATGAAATGACAACAATGCTGATAGCTAATTAACCTTTTATGTAATTTTAAAAGTGATTAAAAGCCTTTGCTGGTTATAGAGTCACAGATAGTGTGTTGCTGTACGGTTCATTATCAAACTGTGCATGCAGCCATACAACACATACAATAATAGGTCCATTAATTTCTCACTGAAATACAGCAGGTCACCGGGGAAACCTGAGCAATGTGTGGGTGGTCGCCAAACTTATTGCGAAAGCTCAACTGTTCTGGGACACCTCTCTGAAAGACCCAAGTTTTATAGTTTCCCATAAATTTCATATGATGCTACTTCCCTAGTGTTTGGTAGCTTTAACTCACAAAAAATGCCAACGCTATGAAAGGCGTTAAAGCAGGGGTAGCCAACACGGTGCCCGCGGGCACTTAGTCGCCCGCAGGGGCAACGTGAGTCGCCCGCCGGGCATGTTCTAAAAATAGCTCGCCAAGCAAATCCAAAATGTATAAAATACACAAAACAAAAAAGGAAATGTAATTAAAAGAATCAACCCTTTGCATAAACGAAACCTAAATCATAGCGAACTCTATCTACTTACTACAACTCTATATCTATCTAACACCCCTCCTCCCCCCTCCCCCCTCCCCCCAATGAATATCGACCAATCACGTTCTTGCTTGATTTGCGGGACCAGCGTTGCAGTCGGGAAGAAAAGCAATGTGGCACCTCCCCGCTTCATAAGGAGTTTGACCGTGATTTTCCTTCTGGCAGATTCAACACATCAGCCCCATTGAACACAGCGTAGTCATGCCAGCCTATACTGCACATGAGGGGCAGAGTTTTACTGCGTGTGTTGCAACTTGCTTATATTTATTGCACTTGACGCACACACACGCATGGCGTAATTTCCACTGGGGACAGGGGGGACATGTCCCCCGCATTTTTCGAAATCCCGTTTGTGTCCCCCCACTTTACAAATATGTTTATTATTATTTTTTAACGCAAGCCGTCATCGCCACGGAGGAGCACACAGCCTCTGTGAGCGAGCGAGACAGAGGGAGAGAGAGAGAGCGAGCGAGAGAGTTAGGGAGGGAGAGAGGGAGAGACAGAGAGAGAGAGAGAGAGAGAGAGAGAGAGAGAGAGAGAGAGAGAGAGAGAGAGAGAGGTAGGGAGGGAGGGAGACAGGGAGGGAGAGAGAGAGAGAGAGAGCGAGAGAGCTAGGGAGGGAGGGAGGGAGAGAGAGAGCTAGGGAGAGCACACCTTTATCTATGTAATATAGATAAAGTAAGAAGTCATTCCAATGTGTGCTATAGGACAGTAAAAATATTAAAAAAAAAAAAAAACAGTTTAAAAGGGGAGTGATTAGTAAAATATGCATAAATGAAAAGAAAGAATGCTAACTAGGTAACATAAGATAAGAATAAACAAGTTTAAATGATTTGTTATTGGTTGTGATCATATTCTAAAGATGTTTGGATTATTGAAAAGTATACAGCTCCCTTTCATCTGAGTGTTGAGAGCTGTATCCATAAATTCATTTTGTGCTCAAAGTGCTCCAGATTGATGCATTTCACTTCAACATTTAAAAAAACATCTTCCCGGGGGTGCATGCCCCCGTACCCCCAATAGGAGGTGAGGTCTGCGGGGGAAACTTCTGTGTAGCAATGCAGGAGGAGTCACCGACTCAAAAGGAGACACTGGATGTCAAACACTGATGGTTTATTTGGAGCTTCGGCCGGAGAATTCACAAAACAAGTCAGAGAGCCAGAGGTTCTGACTTCACGGTAGAGTTGCCACGTCAATTCTGAAGAACTCTACCACAGACCCGTGTATTTAGCTAGTTCAGAGAGAATAATCAACATTGTGCATAACAAGATAGAATGATAACACCTCTATCAGCTGACGCCAACAGGCAGGAACAGGGAGACAAAACACTGAGAGCACAGCAGCCAAGGTTACAGGTGCCTGTGCTCAGTCAGGACAGCATGAACTGATAAACTGGGTCAAAGCTATGGGCTTTGGGAAATATTTCCCCAACAAGGTCAAATAAATAAAGCAGGTTAATAATAATTACATTGAATACATGTTATTTTAGTAAACACTGAAAACGGGTCCCACAGACCCAAACAGCACACAAAGGTTAAAGGTCAGCATATAATAATGTTAAAATGTGCTAATTATATACACTGCAAAAAACTAAAAAAAGAGGAGTAAAAGTAGCCCCCGACTTGTTTTATTTTTTGAAATTAGCCCTCATCCTAAAAGTGACCCCTGCGTTAAAGAAATACATAGTGACATGTCAGCTGTAAAATTTGAAGGCGCAGACAACTAGATAAACAAAAATGAGGGTCTGTCCTCACTCAGGATGAGTCAACAAACTGCCATCCATCAATATGTGTTTCACAATGAAAACAAGCTGTGCACGAATGCGTCATAAAACCCTGAAATGATAGGGCATTCAACCACTTCCGGTAACCTCGTCTCGAAGTCAATGGTTTTTTGAACGTCTTTATAATAAGATCTATAGTTAAGATACGCTTAAGAGGTGTTCATGTTTTGTGCTACAACATAAATATATCAGTAATTACCTCATTCTGGAATGTCAGAAGCTTCGATGAGTCTTAAAAATGGCTGTTTCTAACGAGGGTCTTAATAAGATTACTAAACGTCATCATGCCAAACACAAGTCTGCCTTTATCTTAGCAGTTGTGACGTTAAGACATGTGATGGATTTGATGTAGATGCAGTTCCTTTCTAGCTTAACATTATCTTTTTACTACTGGTGACTGCATTTACGCTTTATAAATCATAAAGTCGTGTAATAATGAAGATTATCCTGCAAAACCAAATGTGTAAGTACCATAAATACTGTATGTGTGCTTTCTTTCTGCGATATTCCAAAATCCAATGAAAAATCCCATTTATTTTTGTCGAGGGAGCCCTTGAGATGCTCACTTCCGGGTCGACCTACAAGAACACATCATCACCGCACCACTTTATGTGGGCCCCTACGTCAGTAAGTCCTTGAGAAGCAAGCGCTCTTTTGAGGAACTTCATAAATACGGGCCCTGGTCTGCAGTTGAAACCTGGCTGTGCTCAGCGGTCAGACCGCTGCTTGACTGAATGTAATAATTGTGATGCGGCAGTGGGTGTTCTTCTGAGACAAGGAAATGAGAGTATAAGTGAGCTGAAGCCCAACTGATCCAGCTCTGCAGCTGTGAAAGCCGACCAAGTGAGAGCAGCCAGCTCTGAGAAATGCTCTGAATTCATCCGAGTCCAGACCACCTGCACACAGCAGATGTGCTCCACGACACCGAGACACTGGCACTCTATGCCCCTCGCCGGCCACTGGAAATCTATCTTTAAGCCTTTATAGACTGCTACTAAGTATTTTCTTTAAAAAAGTGCATCCTTGTTAATCCCCTGAACAATCTCCCTGCCAGATGAGCTAAGAATGTCCTTTATTTTCTTGAATTTCCGACATCTTCGATAACTGTTTCCCTCAGCAGTCTGGGACACAGCAGTGGTAAACATCAACACTGCATTCTTAAAAAGATGGAAAAGTCTAAATGTGAATTTTCAGTTTATCCATAGCTCTCTTGTCCACAACAGGATACATTTGTTAGGCATCTGAAAGGACCTAGGCAAGAAAATTACTAAGTTTCCATTATCTGAGGATCATACTGTTAAATGGTTGCTATGCAAAAGCTTGACCAATGTGATTAACTGAGGCAGGGTCAATTTTTCCAACCTTTGCTGCACTCACAGGCCAAAACAAGTATAAGCGAACACATTCCATTATCTATTCATGTATCGTAACCTCAAACAATCTACACCACTGAGGCTACATTTCTAGATCAAATCTGAACTTAATGTATCCTTCAAACAGTGGTGTAAAGTAACCAAGTACATTTACTCAAGTACTGTAGTTAAGTACAATTTTGAGGGACCTTTACTTTACTTGAGTATTTCCATTTTCCGCTACTTTGTACTTCTACTCCACTACAATTCAGTGGTAAATGGTGTACCTTTACTCTACTACATTTATTTAATACCTTTAGTTACTTCACAGATTTGAATCAATGATGTGAAATACAAACAACACTTATATTAGACTTTAGTTACACCTTGAGTAAATGCACAAGCTACCCTGCAGTATACAAAGTCATTAAAACTAGCTGCACCTTTACCAGCTTTGATAACACTTTAATGTATCAATAATTGTAATGAAAACATATAATATATATTATTCTGAAATAGGCCAATCTGCATAATGAGCACTTTAACTATATATAGACGCCAGTACTTTTGTACTTTTACTTGAGTAACATTTTAAATATAGGACTTTTACTTGTAACAGAGCATTACTACACTTTGGTATTTCTACTTTTACTTAAGTACAATATCTGAGTACTTCTTCCACCTCTGCAATCTTCCCCACTGAGCTACAATGTTTACATCGAATGTGAACTTTAGTTATCCTCCAAAGCCTTCTTCCCCCCACCCAGCAGTTTTAATGTTGGATGGAAAGGGTAGAAGGAATAGCACAGAGGACATGTTTTAAGTTCAATTGTAAAACGCACTGTCTGATGGCCCAGCCGTGGGGCCAGTTGAGAGTTGCCTCTTGTAAAATGTTTTCGGTGGTCTTCAAGGTGTGTAACCTAACTACGTGTGTCGACAACGAAAGGAGATTTGTGATACAGACGTTTCCCGGTCATGTAACGGTGCTATCTGTCAACACACATCCCGGCTAAACGCGTTGGTTTGACACGCTCTTAATGTGTATGTGATTTTATCAGCCAGGGTCATTTTCCAATCGTGATACCAACATTCCAAACACTATCACTTATGTAACCAACATTGAAGAAGAAAAGTAGCTATGTTAAGGCTAAGAAAACGACGTATTATGGTTATACAAACCCCATTGCCAAAAATGTGCGTTTAATTGTCGCAGCTCCTGGGCTAAAGGAAAGGGACATTGCAACAGCACCACAGCGCCAACAACCTACCCAATGCTGCGGATACGGTGCAGGAGACTTGGGTCCGTCGGTCAGAAAACCTTCACGGAATCCAGTGCCAGTCCTGCCGTTCTCTTGAGTCACTTTCCGGGCATTTTATGTGTACGCAGACCGTGTCAGTCGCACGGTAGACTGGCTGTGATACGGCTGATATCAACCAGACTGCTACAGCGGCAGTGCTCCACTGCTGTTGAGAGACGAGCTGTGATTAGTCCACAATTCAGAGTCGGGTTGTGTGTCAGAGCTGCTGATTGGTCAAACGCTGTGGGGCGGGACTATCGTAGATTTAAAAGCACAGTACATTCACAACGAATTTTATTTCAGGTTCAGACCTCCAGCCTGAAGGGAATGATTAGTATAAAACAAATAATCACTTAAATGAATTTAAAATATCCTAAATACCAGAGTTATTATCTAAAGCAAAAGTATGCTTTCTCTTTTCAGCATATAGCAGCCTGAGTAAATACCCACACTCAGTGGCGTAACAAGGTTGTGATTGGCCCTGGTGCAAATATTGTTTTGGGGCCCCCCCCATCGCCCTAAACATAAGCGCACACTGATGCGTTCACACACGCACGGACATACACAACCACTCAGAAGCGCCACATGTAGGCTATCAACAACAGCCTGCCCTGGCCTCAAACCACCACAGCCTGACAACGGCACAGTGAACTAAGAAGAGGATTACACCTGTTTACTTGATGTTTGTCTCTGGGGAATGGGCCGGTAGGCCTACATGGACCGGTTGCTATAATATCGGTTGGGGCCCTTGGGGGAACTGTTGGACCACCGCCGGGCACAGCCAAATCCAGCCTCTCCTCCTGGCTGGCTGGAGAAGAAGGTTGCCCAGCCACGGCCACAGATACAGCTTCATTTGTAGAGCTAGATGGCAATGATGGTGGTGAGCTATCGTTAGCCTCCGGCTCCGGCTGCCGCTGCACGTCAACATTGCTAACGTTATCGCTCGATTTCGAGGACGATGTATGACATCTGTCTAATTTCGTCAGTTTAGCTGTTACATCTGCTTGTTCTCTCTTGTTGTTCTCTTACATTTTTTATAATGCTGCCGAACTTGCTGCTGCTAGCTACAGTACGGTACAGGTTTATTAAACGGTTCGCTTGTCACGCAAGGTATCACATGACATGAAAGGGACCAAGGTCATTGGACAGACAAATTACAAATTAATTTAGGTTGCTTGGTTACTTTGAAGACTGCTTGAACCGGTCAATGCCATTGGGGCAAAAAATACAAAATATATATTTAAAAAAATTATTATTATTTTTATTTGCTTTTCCTGGGCCCTTGGCCGGCTCTGGACCCCGGTGCGTTGCACCGGCTGCACCGGCGATAGTTACGCCACTGCCCACACTAGCAAATGTGACCTTGTCTGCTTCCTATTTACATTTCAATGGCCTACATTTCTCTAGCCACGTGATATAAACTAAATAATTTGATTTTGGCCATTTTTGTTTGAAGATGGAGAGTAGCACATAGGAGACCATATACAAATCTAAACAGGTCAGAAGAAATACAAAATAAGGTTTAAACACACATTAACCACAGAAATATATAAAAAGTAAAAATATTGTTACAAAAAACTGACTCATAAATGCATTATATTGCAGATTAAAGCATCTCCACATGCAGGAATTGTTCCAATTCATTACATGAGTTGATGTCCCTTTTACTTCATATTGGTAAGTGAAGCAGCTGCTGTGTCCCATAAAGGAGACAAAAGCCAAGCCACCACATTATCTGTGCCTGAAGGTCAGAGAAAGACTGAGGCAGCGGGACTAAAAGCACTTCGGGCCTCTGAGAGTAAGGGAGGGCTGATCAAGCCTCTCACCAAGATAAAGCTTGCAATTCTCCTTCGGAAAAATATTTCTCATGGCAGTGGAAGCTTTGAAAGCAGCAACAGAGAAGAGATGTCCAGAGATCAATGATGCCATTATGGTGAACGCTCTGGTTTCAGTCACAGTGAACGGTCAGCAGAGACTCAGCACTCAACATCTCTAGCGTTCGGAGTTCAAAAGTGCATGTTAACTGATATGAGCAGACTGAGAGCACATAGAGTGTGGACAATGTGGCATTTAAAAGGCTGATACTGATACTTCCATTTTCAAATTAACTTCAGAAATTCAGCGTATTTACAGTAGACTGTTTTGTTCCCCAAAAATGAATAGCGTTTTCCTCCCAATTAATTCTGTCACAGTAGCATTTTAAACATAACAGCACTTTTTATCCATCCTTAAATTGTTTGATTTAAAACCACCTTTATATACTGTATAACAGTATTCAAAAGATTATAGTGATAGAGCAACAACAAAAAACACATGCAGCTGTGGTCTAGCACGACTGCATCATATCAGATGACTGGATACATTATATTTATTTAAATATTTCAACATTTATTTATCCATCTGCAACAAATACTTAGACAATCAATGGACAGTTGACACCTCTAGGCCACTCAATAAGATGCTCAGTATCATATAGTGTTGATTGCAATAAAATCTAGTGGTATGAACAGATGTGGTTTGGCCAAAACTAATATTTCCCATGAGACTCATTTACAGCAGAAACAATGCACAGTGACCACATTCCTTTGAGATGTGGTAAACAGACCGTTTATATACCACTGCTGATTTCTTCACCTCAATCCATCATTCCCCCTCATTCAAGGAGGTACGACTCATCATCCATTGGAAGGCTGTTGAGGTAGATGAGGGCAAATATAGCTGCTGCCACAATGCACCCCCTAGAGACTTTGACTCAAGGGTCTGCTGCAGTGTGAGAACGGATGGGGGTCATTGGAAAATGGGAGGAAATGTGTGGTCTAACAATGCCTATCTCCTCTGGGAGGAGGTACACAGGCCAAGGTGTTGAGGTAAGAAATTGTTTATAGAGCAGAAAAAGTTTGAGTGACCAGGATTAGCCACATCATTTGTAGCTAGTATAGATACTAAAGTTAAGTACACTGTGCAATGCAAAATAAAGGGAAGCTGGCCCATTAATACAAATCTAATTTAATAAAAGAAAAGTCCAACTGTGCTTTTATTTTTTTATTTTTGCAAATAAACCCAGAGTCAGATTTTGCATCCTGCAAATATTCTGGATGTGCTTTCGATGTGCTTATATATTAGCCTAGTTAAAAGGAAAACACTTGTGTCGCTTCTATCTTGTCTAAATATATATTTTTCCCATAGGCAGGTTGTAATATGTATATCCATTCCGTATTTGTATGTTAAAAGAAATTAGTTAAGAATACTTTTATCCTACCAAAGTTGACTTTATGTAGAACCTTCAATAATGTCATTCTTAAATACTCCAATAAATCGCAATCTACTTATTAATATTTATAGTCAGAGTCACAGCTATACCCAAACTAACCCAACTTTTCAATGCCTGAAATAAATCTAAATGTTCTTCTCAATGCATGATTTTGTAGTTCGTAGCTATGTCAGTTACTATATTTAGCCGTGACATGAGGTTAGTCCAATTTTCTGATATGGTTTGGATAGCATGAAGTTGGTAGTTTAAAACCAGAGGAAGAGTTCTTTCTAGAAAGATGTATGGCCTTGATTGACAGAGTAATTTACTGGAGTCACCTTGAGTGTGTGTTTGTCAGTGTTTGCTGTTCAGCAGTCCAGTTTTCCCTTTGCAGAGACATGCCAACAAAAAGCATGAAACACAGCACTAGAGTCAACCATTCTGTTCCCACACATTCATCACAGATAAACACCTTAAAACCATCAGATGTTCCTTCATCAAAGCTGATAATCATTCTTAAGTTAGTTGCATTGCTTTTGCAACAACACAAAAATGCTGAGACAAGCTAATTGGAACTAGATGATTCATCATCAACGGTCCATTCTGGACCTTTCAGTGATGACCAGTTTTCCTCTTTGACACTGCTGTTACACAGCATTAGCTTATTATATTATAACAACATGACAATTTAGCATTGGGCTAAAGTAGCATATCAGCACAATAAATGTATTTTTTCTTTCCATCTGGAACGGATCAGGATCTAATGACTCATGTTATTATTTATTTCCTTCAGATGGCGCTTTCGTCTGTTTTCACATTTGTATCATCCCTTCTCTGTTCTCCTTGCTCTAATATAGCTGTAATATATACAAGACAATTGTACCTGTCTCTCATTGAAGAGCAGTTTGAAGGTTTAATAAAAAAATATTTCTGAAATGATGGAGACGATTGTCAGTGGCCTTAAACTTGGCAGTGCTTATCTGGCAAACATTATTAACACAAGCTTTTTATTATTAATAGTCTATAACCCACAAAAGGCTGCCCATGGCCAAATTGGGGCCCTAGGCGAAAATGTGTCATGAGGCTTATTATGTGTGCAGGCGGTTGGTCATAAAGCAGTATTGCACAAATATTATTATTTTTGCCTGATAAAATGTTATGGGATCACCAAAGTCATAATAATGAACATAAGAGCAACATGAATGCATGTACCAAATGTAATTGGAATTCTTGGATTGAAACAGAATGAGACTAAAGAGATTAAATTAATGTGTGGAGTGTGATGACAGATTTGTGCTGCTTTGTTCAGTCAGGGTCTTTAAACCATCTCAGTCATCAATTTAGAAGTTCTTCACACTTTGATATGGATAGTATCAATATCATGTGAGCTGATGAAACTCACCGAGGGCTGAAACATGAAACACTCTGTTCTTTCACACTAAAGTATCAACCATTTCAACAGCTTAAGCACAGATCATATTTTCGCTGACATTATTATCAATAATGAAACATTTCTTATGCTCGGCTAAAATGGTGTCAGTGCTAACACACCAGATTATTTGGGCTTGTTGGCTTTGCATTTCGGATTTGTGTCTTTGTATTTTGTCATAATGCCCATATTGTACTTTCAAGGATATCTCATGTGTCTTTCCTGTTATTTAAGGGTTAAAGGTTTTTCTTTGCCCACTCAATGAGGTTGTTCTTATCATAGAACTTGACGTGACTTGACTTAATTATGTCTTTGTGTACTTTATGCAAACAGGAACCATTTATGTTAAATTAACTAACTTTCGCTGGGTTCATTAAAAGTTGTGTATCTAATTAGTCCGTATGTAGCAAAGACGTGTTTGATTTATATGACCCGTAAAAGACATTTTTCTTTTTAGATTAAGTCCAAATTCAACGCAAAGTTTCCTCTCCTGATATGGATTACTAAAAGTCCTACGGAAAAACACCAGTGTGAGGTTGAACAGTGGGAGAAGCTCCTTCACAGACACACAAAGCCTTTGATGCTGCCATTCCTCTGGAGTCAGGGGTATCATCTGTCCCTGTGTCCCTTCTTGACCTGTCTGCAGCTCACGTTCAGATCTCAAAACATTGTAGCTTCACTACTACTCATGAGCAAATGTTTAAAACTGTGATTTGTTGTAGTAAAATAAGTGACAAACTAAAGATGACTTTGTGTAGAGTTTGCCTGGATGTCATACTTATGAAAGATAATATCAACTTGAGTCAAAAATCCTTTTACATGATGGCAATTCATATTTGCAGTTGTTTGGCATCTGATAAGATGTAGTGTTTGCAATATAACAATCTCAGGTTAGTCCATGTTCATAGGGTACCCTTGACCTCTCACCTCATGTTACCTGAATGAAAATTGGTGTAGTAAATACCCACACATCTCCTTTTTCCAGATATGCACAGTTTAAATGAACTGTCACAGTTTTGGGCAAAAACAATGGAGTTTTCTGCATATGGTATACATGTGTTATGTTTGCCTTTTCTGCATGTCTGGGTCCCTTAACAGTATTTCATGAATAGACTATCGAATAGACTCTTGTGGATCCAATGAGCCCAAATGTAATCATGTGTTATGATGCTGGTCCCCATAGTAGCTGCTTAATTTGATTGTGGTAAGACCCATTTTCTTTTGTTATAAAAAATAAGAGAATAAATGAAACACAGGTATGAAATACTATAGCACAGTAAAACAAGAACACAGATTAAAAGGGGAGTGATTTGTAAAATATCCATAAAGAAAAAGAAAATCTGTTCTGTTTAATATGGGTGTTGAGAGATGTATCCATAGATCTCTTCATTTTGCTCTCAAAGTGCACCAGATTGTTACATTTAACTTAAAGTGGACCTATCATGCTATATTTGAAAAATATATTGTAGGGCCATACCTATATAAAACATGTCTGTGTTCAAAATACCAAACAGATCATGCATTTTAGCCATGCCTCATTTCGCTCTATTTGCTCTATTATAGGTGGAGCGTCACTGCCCACTATTCCGGGCTGACGTCGGGTCGGATGGAATCTGTATCTGCTCGTTGTAGCCCCGTTTTTAAAAGATTTGGGTATGGAGGAAAAGAGAGAGGGTTGTATTTTCTGACACTTGGTGAGTTCGCTGAAACACCGGGGACACATATTCATGTATAAAAGACGTACAAAATTGCATTTTGCATGATAGGTCCACTTTAAATATTTAAAAGATTATCTTCCCCGGGGGAGCATGCCCCCGGACCCCCTAGAGGACGTTAGGTCCACCCTCCACTTAAAACATGTCACATGGATAGGATACTAAATACATTAGCACACTTTTCTTATACCTATGTCCATATGTTTCTGTTTTGGTGGTCATGCCACAACCACGCACGTGCATGCATGCGCGAGTCATAGGTGCGCTCTGGTACTTATGGAAATAGCACTACACCTCACACTGGTGTTCAACTATATGATGTATAGTTGTAGCAGAAAGAGTGAGTCTTTAGGCTGCCTCTCATAAAGTAATGTTTGTTTGAGGTAATGTTTGTAAAAATCTATCTGTATCTACTTCTTCTGATGCCAAACCTATATCAATATTCTGCTGATGGTTTCACTTCTCCCTAAAAATGTAGACAAACATTTCTGAGCTAATTTCATATTTAGCTGGCTGGGTCACAATTCCACCCTTTTTCTTTAGCACATGAAAAAAGGCAATATCCTATCTATATACGTCAACTTGACATGAATCAAATAGGGACAATGTAAACAAAGAAATCATGCAATGTACAGTCAGGGCTGTTTGACCATCGTTGCATGTCAAAAGTCCTTCCGAGCCCAAGGCCTTTCTGTCCTGAATGGGCAGCTCCCCCGGCTGCTTCCCAATTAGCAGCAGTGCATCTGTGCTGATTAGTCAACAGCTTTTCAACCCCTGCCAGCAAAGGATGCCAGAAAAAGAGACAAGGAGCTCTTGGCCTAGATTCCAACTATTGAAAGTCTAACAAGGTGAAGTGGCATGCATGAAATACAAAGACGAAGGCAGTCAATGTCGCCATGCTGTTCGCCTTCCAAGGGACCATGGAGGATGACAATAGAAGCATTAAGCAACAGGTGAGATTTGCTTGAGGATTACAAGCTGGAAGGATTTCCAGTATGAAAGATAGCCAACAAACATTATTCAAGGGTCACATGTGTTTTTTAACAGCCCACTGCTCAAGTAAGCAAGTCTATTTTGGGAAATGTACTGATTATCTTAGCTTATTAGCTTAGCTGTTTTATGTCTTCAAGCTAGCCGAGCTTAGCATGAAGACATTAAACAGTCTAAACAGCTAGCTTGTCTCTGTCCACAGTTAAAAAATATACATTAACCTTTTAACTACCGTTATAGCTATCTTATTTGAATAATGTTTAGTGTTTGTTTTAAGAGGGCTTTATAACTCTGGCAGAGCTAGTGTTATGGCTGCCGGATTTGGCACCCCCTCTGTAACTTCAGCTGGGATGGTCATAGTCTCACCAAAATCACACTGGTGTTCGTTATTCCCCTCTAGTGTACGCTAAAAAGTCCCAACATGAACAAGGACATTTATTTTAGGGACATCCACCTATACTGTTCAACGTCTCTGGTGATAGTTTGCGTGGTTTGGTCTCTCTACAGAATTGCACCAATTCTGGTAACAACACTTTGTTTGGAAGACTTCCGGATAGACCTTTTTTTTACTAGGACTACAGAGAAAACACTAGTCCAAGACTTGGATTAATGATGGCTTGATTAAATTAAGGCTCCTGGTATTGTGCATGCTGGTTTATTGTTGCGACTTGCAGAGCCATTGGTAAGGTTATTAGAAACACTTACCCGTGCCTTTCCTACTATAACAAGCCAAGGTGTTTGCCGTCAAAGAGGCTGACACACTGTTTGTTGCAAAAAATTGTTCTAGTACAAATCAATCTCACTTAAACTTTTTAAAAATAATTTTCTTTGTTTGTTAGACAAAATACAACAGTTCAGTTTTTCAGATCCAAGACAGGCTAGCTGTTGAACCTTTGCTTTCTGTCTTATGTCTACGCTAACGTACCTTCGGCCCAAACTGGAAAGTATTAATACTGGAGGCACCAAGAAGCAGCAAGCCTCCAAAGTCAGAAACAAATAAATCAAACATCACTTGTACATTTGATTGATTAAAATGTAATACGTTGTTGATCAAACAATCAAAATCCAAAAGCGTTAAGTTATTTCTTGGCTGAGCTAAATTCTGTTTTACTATAGACAGCCTAATAGATAGCTTCCTGCTGGCTCTGGTTCATATTTAATGTATAATTTACCAGATTTCTCCCATAAATTGAACAATGTTAAGTTCTTGACAGTTTTTCAATACAGCTGGAAATTTGATGAAATCATAACAATACAAAAAAAAAACATTTACATCGTTTAACTGATGTAAACATGTATTTGAGTGAAGTTTAAACAACCAATATGCAGTTAAAAGTACTCAATTGCAAGAGCAGTATTAGTTATATTAATTTGTTTCAGTTCAAATTTTTCCCAGGCAACATAAAAAATGGTGTTTTTGTGGGACTAGTTCTTGTACACAGACACACACAAGCTGTCTTGGTGGGTTAAGTGTGAGTCTTGTGAGTGTGCTCAGGTTTTATTCCACAGTAAGCCGATCGTCAGGGGTCTGTCTGTTCTTTGGGCAGATGGTGAAAGGGGGGTTTGGGGGGGTGTGCAGCAGAAGTGTGAGACCACAGTAAAAGACACGGATGAGTGATGGAAAAATGACTCAATATTTATCTAAGCCAGCCGTATCCCAGTATTTAAATACAGACATGTCATATGTCACAGCAAGACCACTAATCTCAAGTTTGTAAATAAATATGCAAAAATGAAGGGATAAATTCAAAGCACTGAATAAACAGTAAGTATTGACTATGGGAACATAATTGAAATATTAAATAAAATACAATATTTTTAAAGGTATTTATCTTTATTCAATAAGCAAGTCTTCCTGACGAAATAAAGTACTACTAAATGTGTTTTCTCCTGATTGAATTGCAAAAGAGTACTTTCAGGGCTGCAGTGTCAATATGACACAAAACTTGTTTCAAAATGAGAATTAATACAAGCTGAAGAGAAAAAAACCTGCTGTGAAATGAATGGTCATCATGTGCAAGATGTTGGAAAGCTCCAACCAGAGAGGATCCACAGTGATTACATCCACAGTATCAGGAGAACTCATGTAAGGACTCCATACTATTTACTATATGTACAAAAAAAGAATAATAAAGACATAAGTATACATAGGTATAAGACACCTAGAAATAGAGACTGCAACCACAAAGTAGTGGAATACTGTTATTTAATGATGTTGTAATTAATTGCCTTATTTAAAAGTAAATCCAAATTGCAATAGGATAATAATCCTCATAACTACATCATGATTTAATGTGATGGTCTGAAATAGAAGACATTTCACAGAAGATATTTTTAATTTCATAGTCAATCCCACGGAGATGCCCAACTGTGGAATAATGGGTCTGTCACATAATGCCTATGGGCCTAAAGTACTTTCTCCAATGACATTGAGAAAGAGACGTCTGTAAATCAGAGGATAATGGTTTTTAGGGAAATAAACTTCCCATTATGAAAGCTTAAATAGCCGTTATTGAAATTACTAGGTACCCTAAAGTGGGCGTGGCTAATGAAAATGCTAGGGCTATCTAGCTCTATTGGCCTTGTGTGTCTTGGTAATATTGGCAATGAGTCAAGCAAAAAGGGTCTGACTCAAAACCATAGTTATCTTTTGATACCAAAATATATTTATGGTTTTATTCACACAATTATTGATGAAAGTAGATGTTTGTTCTGTTTTTTGCTCTCCATAATACATTCCTACAACCTTTTCATTTTAAAGTTGCAATATGCAATCCTGCCCATCACCGGTAACAATCTTTTGGGAAAGGAAGGCTCCATTTACTGCACTAATTTGAAGAAAACAAAATACCTGTCCAATTTTGGGAACTATTTTCAAATAAAAGTAGCAAGCACCTGCTCCAAAGGTAGCTTCAAGGTGCCAGATGACGTCATACCATCATTTGGCGACGTCGTGGCACATTCAATTGCATGGAGCTTTGCAGAATTCGGTGCGTTCACATAATCATAGTGCATGTTGGCTTAAGGTCAATTTGCATCGCTTTAAAGAGTTCAATAGCTATGGTGCTATATGATCCTGTACTGCATGTCTTCTTAATAAATGCATGATCATGAGTCAGTCTGCTTCTTTCTTGCATTTCTTGTTAAGTTGATGCTGTTAAAAAGGCTTCTAGTCTCCTCTCAGTACAGGCCATCACTGAAGAAAGCTCCTTAATGCTTCCCTTATTAGCCTTTCAGCCCATGGTAGTGATACTCCTCTCACTGGCAATGAGTGTGATAAGAGTGCAATTTCCTTTAATGTGTCTGTCACACATTAACCCTACGTCAAACATAAGCTTTTCTGCCTCCATCTTCGGTATCAAGCTTCTTCCAGAAAGCTTTTTAACTGCCGAGGCTGCTGGCAGACAACAAACATTAGGGTCGGCCCAACCCTTTGCAGATGTAGATCACGTCCTCGTGCTACGGTTCGGGCAGTTAACAGTCGTTCTTTGGGTATTGTGGTGAGGTGTAAAGCTGCATGGCTGTCAATCTCTTCCAAGTCTTAGAGGAAAACACTAGCAATTATAACACAAGTAAAATATACCACTAGTGCAGACCTTTGCTCACTGCAGTGCACGCAATGGGAATGTGAGATTAAGTTATAGTGGCACTAATGCTTGAAGCTATATTTGAACAGCATTTGTCTTTATATCAATTTTTTTAAGTCATTTTTAATTCACAAAAGTATATTAGCTGTATTTAAAGATTCAAAGGATTCAAAAGCGTGTTTGTGAGGATGAGGTTTTGAGGAATGCAGTGGCATGTAATCAAAATACTCCTCTTGTGCTATTGTGGAAAGAATGGTTTGACCTAAAGTCACCCTTGGCTGAGTACTGAGGACTCCAGGAAGCACGATATTAATTTGATTGATAGAGATGTTTAATTTATAATGTTTGTAAAACTGAATTCATATTCTGAGAAAAGTCCATCACTGCTGAGCCAATATCTCCTGCTTTTTCCAGGTCCAAAGTAACAATAACACAAATGTGAAGACACTTACATCCAGGCTTGGGGAATAACAGATTACAAATAACCGGACTACGTCATCAGGATACAAAAACAAGGTAACTGTATTCCCTTAAAGGTGGGGTAGGTAATTTTGGAGAAACCAGCTCGAGTGCGCTAGAATTTGAAAATACACAGCCGGAAAAAATCTGCCACTTCCTTACAGAGCCCCTCCTCCAACACACACGAACGAGCACATGACCAATGAAAGCACGAGATAAGTTTGTGCACAGATGGAAGGCTGACAGGCAGGTAGGCCATCCAGTTACTTTAGCCGGGCCGACTAAAATGATTGGTCGTGCTTTTTACAGTACTACGGCTTCCACAGATGACATTTTTGTATGGATTTTTTGTCAAAGCACTTAAGATATTCATTGCTATCGGGATGTTAAGAGCATTCCATGGAATATAACAAAAAGTGTATCTCGAGCCGGTTTCTCAAACTTACCTACCCCACCTTTAAAGTTAATAAAAAATATATGTTATCAGATTACTGTTACATTTTATTACAAGCAGGATTACAATGTTACAGTACATTTTCAAATAGAAATGTGTATGTATTATAGGTAGATGTACTTCTTGTTTATTGTATTTGGTTTTCATTTAGGCTACTTTTAATCTTCTTTATTTTAAATATATCTTTTCAATTGCAGTTGGTGAACACCTGTTTTTTTAAACAAAAAAACTTTGTTTAATTGATGTATTAAACTAAATAAGCATTTATTTACTCTACTATTCTGTAGGCCTATCCTATCATTTAAACCACATTATGATATTAAATATCTTGGTTTCTTCTTTTCTGAGGTCACATTGTTCTGTG
Organism: Dissostichus eleginoides; assembly: GCA_031216635.1. Taxonomy (NCBI): domain Eukaryota; kingdom Metazoa; phylum Chordata; class Actinopteri; order Perciformes; family Nototheniidae; genus Dissostichus; species Dissostichus eleginoides. The sequence continues at coordinate 8,217,097 of CM062268.1, read as the reverse complement.
TCTTACATAATACACTTAAATAGAAAACATATTATTTATATTTAATTTCTCTGTTTTTACTTGCATTGCATTTGATATTGAGGTAATCCAAAAGTATTGGAAAGTCATCAGATTGCATTACTTTTATATTTTGATACTCAGATTAGGTTACTAATTGGAAATATTTAAAGGCAAATAGATTACATTTGTCTTCTGGGCATTTCCTAACTGTTTATTGTTGTTGTCAATGTGGACCCACTGGTTTTTTTCTTATTATTTGTTTGCAATAGCGCTTTTTTACTGTATTATATTATTTATTTTAGTCTATTTATTTATTTTCTTCGCTGTGGAGGATATGTTTATGCTCTCAAAAAGACTACATCGGTTTTACTGATTCCTTACACAAATGATCAAAATGTGAGGTGACCTTTTGACTGTTCTGTCCTCTGTAAGCAACTCTTTGGTAAACAAAGCGCAACATTTAGAAGCTAAAGAGACATTTCCCTCAGGAGATGGTGGAGACCAAAATAGAGCCAAAAGGAGAGTAAATATCTGACTTGAATGTGGAAGACACAAAAACAACTCCAAATGTGTGATCATTCTATGTCTGTTATATGTAAACAGGCAACCTTGTGCTAACAGATTCATCATTTTGAATGTATCAGCTGATTATATACAGTATCACATGTTAATGTTCTGTTTACAGTTTCTTGTGCCGCCCCAAGTAGGGGAAAAAAATGAAAGGCCTGCCTTAATAGACAACAAAGATGTTGGAGGATGTGTTATGAATCATTCGTTCCAAGAACACAGTCTGCTTTGGAAAGTTAAAACATGAAAACAACCACATTTAAACCCAGACAAAAAAAAGGTTGGTTTATTCAGAGTTTGTCCAAAGATCCTTTAGGAAATCTAAAAGGGTTTTGCAAAGGATTATGTAACATGTTTGGAAAAGCCCAGACAAAACTGACAGCTTTAGATTAAGACAAGTGCATTCTGACAGGAATACATATCTTTGTGGATATGGGTGTCCAGTTGCCCTGCTCGGTGAACCGCAATGTTTGGTATAAAGAATTGATAAAGTATATAATTTAACAATTGCCAATATCAGTAAGTCTGTTCCCGCATCATTAAACTGGGACTATAGCAGACCGGCAGCAACAAAAATCAATCAGCAAACAACAGTGCTTTTCTTTGAGCCGGCGTTCACACAGGCCAATCATTGATCCACTGTCATTAAAGCCAGCAAGTCATAATAATGTTTGTTTATCTTGCCTGTCACTTATGACGTGCCTGTATGATTACTAATGTGTTAAAACGTTCAAATGTTACAGTAATGGCTAATGGCTGATGTGAGTGATGAAGTGCGTCGGTGGATCGAGCCAATGCCATTAAAACATCGCTCATCCTTCCCATGTCTTGCATGAATTAATGGCGGTAATGGCTCGGGGTGGAGTCTGCTGCACCATAATGTATGTCCTGCATGTTGAACCAAGCATCAGCATTTTCACATTATGCAAAATGGGTGGCAGCAACTTCCCTAAAATCGTTTTGCTGCAAATAAGCTAACAACGGGCGAGCCGGACCTGATGCATTTAAAGTTGAATTGGCCCTGACATTTTATTGTATTTTCTTCCCACTTTGCTAATTCTCCAGAGAGCTCTGGCCTCGGCTGGTGCCTCATTGGCGAAACTTGAGCTCAATCAAGACGATAGACTCCTCCAATAAGGACCTGCTGATTGTGCCGTGTCAGAGATTCTGCCTCCAAGTGGACTTTCAGAGTGGGGGAGACGGCTTCACAAAGTCCAATATGTCGTCCAGACGCGCTCATTACGTTTGACAGGGCCACCGCTAATCACGTCTTGGGTTGACATTGCAGTAACTGATAGCTAGGCCTGTGGACGTTGCAGATGAGGAAGTGGGGATTTTTACTGCTAATAGGACATTTTTTTCTGTAGTCCTTTGATGTAAAATGTTTAGACTTAACCAGTGTTAAAGACCTGCAGACACCCAACTGAATATAACAAAAGGGAAGATATAGGAATACTTTACACAGACAAGACTGACCTTACTGTAATGTCTGTCCACTCTTGTCATGAGACTGATTTCAAGATGTCTTTAGCTTTTTTTGTGTCCTGGCATCCTGACAAAAATAAGACTTTGATCAGTGAGTCATAGCCCCAATTTTTTGGGTAATGGACATTGTTACTTTCATATTTTTATATTAATATCTTTATTTTATTGGTATGTTTTTACTTTAATTTCTCATGTTTACTAAAATATTTGTATTCTATTTCAATTATAATATTGGATACTGTTACTTTAACTCCTGATGTTTATATATAAACACTGTTGCCCATAAAGTTGGAATATAATATGTTGTACCTCTTCTCATGAAATGATTGTGGCAATGTGATTTATTCTTGATAGATAAAGTGTATCTCTTCTCAAACCTTTATTGATCAATCTCTTCCAAACTGGAAATGAAATGTTATAGGTAAATACAACACCTGTTTCCCGTACACAATCATTATAAATGATAAATCATTGAAATGTTGAATATATTTATTTTTAAGCATCTGAATTTGAGTCATAGGTTCTCAAATAGAGCCTTGAAATAGAAAATCATTTTTGCTATATTCATGTATTTTGAGGAGAATTAGGAAGTTCTATGTGCAACAATAGAAAGGCAGAAGGCTGAGAACAGCGATTTGACATATCACAAGAGTTACTTATGTTGGAATGATCGCAACATCTTGACACACAGTAAGTAGTTATCTTTGTTCCTCTATCTATATGCTTGAATTAGGCAATTTCCCCTTAGAACTCTTGAGTGCAGCAAGTGTGTGTGTCTCAACAATCAATCAATAATAAATCAATGTTTATTTATATAGCCCAATATCACAAATGTTACATTTGTCTCAGTGGACTTCACAGTTTGTACAGAATATCAGTATGACAATACGACACCCTCTGTCCTTAGACCCTCACATCGTACAAGGAAAAACTTCCAGAGAAAAACCCCACAGTTTAAAGGGGGAAATGGGAGAAACCTCAGGGAGAGCAACAGAGGAGGGATCCCTCTCCCACAGACGTGCAATAGATGCCATGTGTAAATCGAAGAGATAATACATTTTACAGCGTAGGTAGACCAAATGTTTGGAAATGCATGTGTCTATAATAAGAAGATGAATCCATGAGGATGTCAACAATCCTGTGGGAGCCATCAGGGAAGTAGTATGATGAGAGCCAGGCAGGACCGCAGAGTAAGGTTCAGCCACGACTCAAAATCCAGGACTCAAATCCAGAACTCAGGATAGAGGATCCAGGACACAGGACCACAGCAACAGGATCAGCCACGACTCAGGATCCCGGCGTAGATATAGACACCAAAAAGAAATTTGGGGGAAGCTGGGTTATTCGGAACATGAGATTACACAGGTACAGACGGACAGAAGGAAGAAGTAAGGTGTCCCCGACAGTCCAAGCCTATAGCAGCTAAACTAACGTGTCGACGTACATGGACTCCCTTAGGATAGGTTGAGGGAAAGGTAACAATCTGAGCAAATGCCTCCTAATGTTACGCTATAAACCTCTTATCTTGAAACCTATGAATCAACACAGATGTTTTTCACATAATAAGTGAAGGTAGAGCTGGAAATAGGAAGAGATCAAAAATAAGTGTATAAAAAACAGTGCTAACCAAGTGATAAGTGGTGCTTCGTAAAGTGTTGAGGTTTTACAGTGGAAACGATCTTGTGTTAAAGTTACCAAAGCAGGTAAACAGAGAAGATGTGTTGAGTTTACACTAAATGGGGAAAGACGGAATAAAAAAAGTAGTGTTTTGAGCTTCTTTCAGTGTTTTGTATTTGCAGCCTTTCTTTTGTGTAACGCTTTTAATAAACCATGTACCTATTTGTCAAGTTGTTGAATGTTTTCTAAATGTTGCGCATGTGTTGTCAAGTTGGTGAAGATGTTTCTTCATTTGCATGTGTTTTGACACATTCGTGTTTTTATATTTGCATCATTTTTTAATTTACAAGATTATACACAGCCTTACTTCACCTCCGCTCAGACAGTTTATTGCCGGGACAACTGCACACGAGATTGCATTATTCTGCTCAGAAAAAGCTATTTTAGTCAATCTTCAAATTATGTTAAGGCTGCACAACAACTTCACCTAATCCCAGCAACAATTAGAAAACAAGCCACATCAAATGTATATTAGACCCATTTAGAAAAAAAATGTTTAAAGTATCAGCTCTGTCAACTCTGAAACAATCTATTGCACAGTACAGCCCACTGTCTTGTACTGCTTTAACCTGTAGCTGTCTTTATGCCATTTAATATGTATATTTTGTTTGAATCAGGTAAAAAATAGCCATTTCTGTAAATGAGCTCACTCATTTACAGAAATGTCCAGAAATGTGCACTGTCCCTGTAAAAATAGACAAATAATCAAAATAATAAATAAAATAAATACATATAAGACTGACTAAGTTCTTTTTTATTACTTTTGAATGTGCCTACAGATAATATGCCATTAAAGGTTATTTCCATTACATCCTCAATAAACCTTCCCCTCACCCTCCATCACAACCCACAGAGCTCCAATCCCGCACAATCCAGCAGGATATGTGCTGACACAGCTAAATGTTGACATACTTACAACTGAGCGTACTGACTTTTTTTTCTCCACTTCCTCTTAACTAGCAAACACGTTTCAAAAGCTACTTTGGGGAAGTTGAAACAAGGACCTAAATATTACAAGGGTCTGGCAACATGTGATTACACTGATGTGTAACTCAAGTAATGAAACATCTTCAGACCAACAGCATTAGTGTTGTAGAAAAACATTCAATTGTTTGACTTCACCACATGACTGGGCACAAAAACGCCAAGATGTTTTACGTGGTTAGCACAAACCTCTGCAACAAGAGCTTAATAGAAAAACTCAACTGACCCATAATGCATTGCATCTCCTTATGTTGGTGAGCAAGTTTTGCCAGACTGCAACAGGAAAAGGGGAACTCACATTACATTGTGTATATTATCATAAGTTAAGCTAAAAGCTTATAAAGTAATTCAAATAAACCCAGTTTTACCAAGTGCCACACTGAAGTGATGAACACGTGCCATTCGGCCAAATGAGTACTTTTACTTTTGTTACTTAAAGAATTTTTTGATTGAGGCCCTATTATGCTTTTTCGGGTTTTCCTTCCTGTAGTGTGTTATATATATATATATATATATATATGTTTTAGTGCATGTAAATGGTCTGCAAAACTTAAATCCCTGTGTTCCCTCCCAAACACTCCCCCCCCCTGCCTGAAACGCCTCCATTGGACTCTTTTGTTTACTTCTGAAACAAAGTGACACCACTATGTAACACTCAAGCTTCTATTGGCTAATGCTCCAACACATTGTACATTATATGCTAAGAGGCGGGACATCTCTAAGCGGTTGACCAATCACAACAGATTACCCATCAGAACAGACTGGGCTCTGGTTTCAGACAGAGGGTGAAAAGAGGTCACATGTCACAGTAGAGGCACAAGATACAAATATAAACCTTGAAATGAGCCCAATAGGGCTCTTTTTGCAGGACTTTTACTTGTAACTGAGTATCTTCACACTTTAGTACTGCTACTTTTACTTAAGTTAACAATCTGAGTACTTCTCCTCTGCTGTTTGTAACGCTTCTGTAGTTTAGCCCTAGGCAGTAGTAAAACACTACACACTTGCTCTGAATCTAAAACATTTCTGCTTTATCACCATAATCAGAAAACATCCCATTTACATTGTTTCAGTGTCCTAACTTGATTTCAAACCATGTAAAAGGCTTCTTCCCTTTCAATAAAAACAAAGTATATAAACAAAAAAAGGCTTCTTCCCTATCACACTGAAGTTCTTATAATATTTGTTTAGAATCTGCACCCATGGTCTCTGAGATATCTGTATTTAATCACAGAAAGGGTGTCAGGAGATAGGAATGGAAGAATGTGATGAGTGCTGTGGTGAGCTCTCCACTCATCTGAACTTTGACTGAACTCCTATTGAGAAAGAGAAGAGCGAGGGATTAAAAACGGTGCAGAGGCTTTGTTCTCTGCCATAACTGTTCGCCGACAGGAAGCAAGTGAGGCGAAGAGACAGACAGAGAGCGGGTGAGATATGACAACAGTATGATTCAGGACTCACAAATCAACCCTCTGCAGACCCACAAAGGTCTAACTGAAAACAAAGAAATGAATTAAGCGTGTAATGTCGCTCGGTGAGTCACAGCCTGTGGGTGTTCAGTGATAGCAGATGAAAAACAGCTTGAGGTAAAAAGCTCATACTGCTACATACTCAGGAAAGCAGGTAATATTCGATATCCATTCTGCTAGGTAAACCTGCTCTATGGCCTTACTCATTACACATACGAATGTCCCCCCCTTGAGAATCAGGCAAATATACATCTATTTAATAATAAACATATTGTAAAGATTAAGTATTTTTTTAATGGAACCACCAAGGTACACATCACAATCTAAAATGAATCCCTATCACATGATGGCTGACAAAGTGTCTCTGAATTTTCAGAACCAAAAACAGGCCGACACTGTTGTGGTTGATAAACCAGTAAGAGATGTCCCGCCCCTTAGCCTATCACGTGTCATGTGTTGGAGCGCTAGCCGATAGGAGCGCAAGTGTTACATAGTGATGTCATAATGTTACAGAACTAAATAAAGGTGCAAATGTGCACATTAACCTATATAACACACTACAGGAAAGAGAAAATCCCCCAAAAAGCATAATACGTCATCTTTAAAATATAAATGGTACTGCTTTTGTCTTCATATACTGGATGAATGCCGTGTCATCCTAAACATCATGTATCGCAGTAGTAATCTGGACAGGGCGTGGGAGTTTTTACACTTTTATTCTAGGTGTTAACACCAAAAAGAGAAAACTTCATTTTAACCCTCATTTTAGCTGCAGGATAACATACACTGTATGAGGTTCTACACGTAAAATATTTTATGATAAAGATATATAAAGAAGAATAATTTAAACATTTTGTAAGGCTTGTCTGATATGCAGATATGCTATGAAAGTGATCTGTTGATATTTCATGTATAGATGTAGATATATAATTATATAGGAATATAAAAGTTTTATTACCCATAAAAAGCACATGAATGAAAACCAGCCTGGTGATTATGTCCTCAGCTGGAGGACAGTACATATGGCCTGCACCTGAATGTGTGTGGAATATATTGCAGTGTGAGCAGACATCCTGTTTTTTCTGAGCAGACACACAGTGTCCTGATTCATCTCTGATGTTCTGCATATATCCTGATTTCAGCTGCCAATCCTCCAAAAACACCAGCGCAGTACTATTTTTAAATGTATCCCTCACAGTCCCACCCACATATGGAACAACAGATTCAGAGCAGAGTTATGGGCCTGTAAATCTGCCACTCTATCCTGTTGTGCTGGTTGCCATGACAACAATGCAGCAATAAATGTTGGTCCATTCATCGCATACAGCGGTTTTTCCTTTAAGTTACCAACCAGGGTAACATCAGTCAGGCCTAATGGATGTTGTTTTACTGAAGAACTCCATCAAATGTACCTGTTTCTCCGTTTGGACTATTCTATAGCAAGACATCTCTTAACTCAACAACGTTTTAATGCTTGAACATATGTTTATTTTCTGTGATGGAAAAAATGTGGTCCCAGGTGTAGGCTACTGTGTGGTGAACTGAACACACACCTGAAATAATAAAACATCTGAAACTAGATTTTTAACCCTCTTCAAGGCACACAATTGGTTAACTGCTAATGTTAGCATTTTAGAGGTAAAGTCAGTTGATCACCAGTCTGCAGGGTTCCTCCTCTGAAAGTGAATACCAAACGTGATGCCAATCTTTCTCATTTATTCCAACATATCCCAGTCTGGACCAAAAATATATAAAACTTTACAACCCAGCCCTCCCTGTCAGCCCATGAGCTTGGCTTGGTTATTTATTGTGAAATAGTTAATATTTCCACACATTCTGCAGTATATTAATCCTTGAGCATTAGGGCCACAGGGAGTTCCAAATCCAGCCTTGCCTTGCCCTGTATGGAATGGCTCGCTCGACTACAATCAGATAAACCCCCCCAGTTTAGGCGGGATCAACAGCTGATCACTGCCACCTGACTCTGCCTTCACATCATATTCAATGTGATACTTGCTGAATCCTTTTATAGGCAATCAAAAAAGGAATGTACTGTATGCACTCGGTCAAATGTATGGCAAAGGGTACCGAGTTATTTTTGTGGGCTGCAAATCTGGGTCAAGTGAAAAGAAATTCCAGCTGATTGTGAGGGTAACTTGACTATTTACAGGTCATGGGTTTGTGCAGAATGTTACAAATTGTGTTTTAACCTAACCTTTAAATATTGTGTCATTTAACGCAGACGTTGTGGTGATACTTGGAAAACTACCAGGTACTATCTATAAAACTGAGCACAACAAGTTCAAAGAGACGTGTCGTACCATGCAGCTGAAATGCCACATATACGTCTAATTAGTCTTGTAATATAGTAGTATACGTCCAAACGTAGAGACAACGTTGACAAAAAACCCTGTGATTTTTTTATTCTGCTATATCAAAGATCAAGACAACAACAATAAAACCTAACATAAAATATGGACTAAACTTTGTGGCACCCACATTTTATATGAGATGACAAAGGTTGTTAGCTGGGTTCTTCCTACCCCTGAGTAGTGTAAATAGTAATTAGTAAATACAAAATGACAGATATTTACAAAGATACCAGCTGACATCAGCAGCTAATGGAAACATGGAAGGTTCCTGCCCCAGGAAGTCATGGATATTACGATGTTTGTCAAACAACATTAATCTAAGCAGATCGATGCACTAATGAGAGGCACCATCCGCTTACAGCTGGTTGTGACGTACAGCCTGACAGACGGTAAACAAGCCAGAACTTCTAATTCAATCAATATTCCAGGCTGAAATGTGTGTCCAATAAAACACACATCCACATTTTATTGGAGCATAAAAATCTATCAAAATATAACTTCCCAAAATATTTGCAAGGAGACAGTGTGGCCCATTGCTTAATGGATCAATTGATAAGGTACTTTGGCTACATTTCTTTATTCTCGGTTACTCTTGTTTTAAAAAAAACAAACTTGTAGTTTATCACCTTCAATGAGCAGTAATTCAGGATATTACAATTAAGATTCATTCTTTAAAAATTTACATTTTCTAAGTTACCTCTCATGCATCTGGCCATGTATTCAGATTTAGTTTTATTTTCCTATTGATTGTAATGCTCTCACTGTACAGTACAATGGGGGTAAATTATATTTAGTTTGTAATGCTTCGAGCTTAAAGAAAAAGGCATTTGGAGCAATGTCACAGTCACAATTGAGTTTTTCAAAAGCCACAAAACAAAGTAACACCCACAGTGAAACCACTTGGCTTTGACTTTTACCATTCCTAATCCTCCATGACTTTTGGACGAAACAATTGTGACTTTGCTTCACTGGGATTTTTTTTTAACAACTTACCCATTCTAAAATAGCACTCTAAATTAGGCAGAGTAGCAGCGATACTGTGCAAATAAAAGCGAATGTAATTTGTTTGCCTGGTACTCTAACAATACCATCATCCCTTATAAGTAAATTGCTAACTACGTCATGTTGACTTATTTCATGAAACAACAGGCTGCTTTTTTAAATCTTTTATAGATTTTTGATTTTCCATAAACTTGGTTGAAGGGTTTAGCATGGGTCAGGCAGGGGGGGTGTGTGTGTGGGAGAGAAACTCCCTCTGGAGAGAACTTTGGGATTTTAGCCTTTGCAGACCATTACAAGCACAAAAACTTATATAACAGACTACAGGAAAGGGAAAACAAAAAAAATCTAATAGGGCCTCTTTAACATCATACCAAAACTATCCTGTAATGGTATCTGAAAAATATAAATGAATTGCATGTTCTAGGACTTCTGAGAATTTAAACATAAACTCAAACCTTATTTTGTATATATTTGATCAACAAACCAACATTTTAAAACGCAGTTGATCATTCAGAGCAAAATATCATGATCAAAGTTATTTATTACTTGTATTTATGCACATGAATCATTAGAAACATTGAATAAAACATACTTCTCAGGTGATAAGATGCTAAAATAGCCTCATTCACAGTGGCAGGATTTTCTGTGAAATCCGCACATATATGAAAAGAGTCCAGAAACCGGACATTTCTGAGCAGTGCTGCTGAGAACAAGCCTCCCCTCCTCAACAGTGAGGAGGGGGGGGGGGGCTCAACAGATGTTGCTTTGCACGGATCTTATTACTCAGTCAAATGTATGTTTAGATGATCATCAAATCAAAATGTAACCCATTGTTTGTTTAAAATCGATACGGAAAGCTAAAGCACGCTTTTATTCAAAATGCTGATGAAGGATGTAATTGTGAGGTCGCTGGAAAAAGCTGCAGCTCCAAGGTGACAGCACACCATTCCAATTGTATGATCATTCATCAAAAGTGATGTTCTGAGCAGCTCTAAAAATTAAACAAAACTCAATGATTCAGTGTAGGGTCTCAAGGAAAATCTCAAACAGAGTAAAACTACTGTGTGTTTTCATGACAAGTTTTGACAACAACATGGGCTTCAGCATGGAAGAGATTTCCCAGGAATGGTTTGATAAGCTCTGAACTCCTGGAGCAATAAAACATCAGCGTGCAGCTCGCAGGCAGAGTTCCAGGAAGGATAAATAAAGCATACATTTCAATAACAGCTAACCCACTTGGAACAAAAAGGACTGTTAGCATTCATTCCTGCTGGATTCTAGTAATTCTGTCCTCAGTGGGGAGTAGGATTTTCACTCTGCTGCCAGAACTGACAGCGGGATCATCCACACCTACACCAAGTATTACTTTTTTTGTGGTCATGGTAGAATTAATTGAAACAGGTTTTTTTTAATTGATAAAAGCGCCACAGTGTCTGTTCTGAAAGTACATCTGGAGGTGCCAAAGTAACACCTTTTCCAATTCTACACATTTAGATTGCAATCTCAGCCTGATAACAGGACTGACTTTGCCTCACACTTCAAATATTCAGACTGACATTTGACTCGTATGTGTGAGTGAAAAAGTGAGACAGATGATCAAGTATTACTGGATAAGCATCACGTCGATTGATTTATTATAGAGAATAGGATACCTTGTTCAAAGATGTTACCCAATTCATTCCTATGATAAATTGCTCACCCTACACTACAGACGCCTGGTATGAATTTGTGAAATGAAAAAAACTATGGATGATGGCGGTGTGGTTCACTGAACATCTCAGGTGGTGTGCATATTAAAACACTGGATCCAAAGGCTGTTTAACATTTTAATACAGTCAAGGCTGATAGATGAATGGTGAATCGTGGATGGTAAAAGATCGATGATTTTTTTTCTATAATAACATATTACAGGTCAGGTTTATGACAACAAAATAATCCTAAATAAGGCTGTCAAGCAGTTACATCATGAATGCATCCACAGAAATAAATTGCTGCCTTTTCCTCACAACAGAGGAAAACATAATTTGGGATCTAGCAAAACAAGTAACAAAAACAATCTGTTTATTCTGAAATCTAAATATTTTATATCAAATATTCAAGGTACAAACAGGTGTAAAGTCCATGTGAAAACTCAGTCCTTTCCTTTGTTCTGCCTGCCGTTTTTGGAGGGAAAGAAAGGAGTGACAGCAGGCCTGAAAGGGCGGGGTTATACAGGCTTGGGTAGGGGAGTGGTCTATCTTGACAGCCTGGTGATGAAAATGGGTTGCCCATTCTGCAATTCCAACAATGTCCCATCCGTGTAAACCAGGGGCTAGTTTAACCATATACAAATTGACATTGGCTTTACGATGTGATATTCATCAATAAGTGGGGCAGCTTCAGCAAACAATGTATTTTGTATGGGCTAATCCTAAAGAGTGAAAACACATTTTAAATAAAGTAAAGGTGGATTCATACTTGTGCATTTAGGGTTAACAAAAGACACACCTAACTGACAGACACTCATCTGGCCTGATATTGTGCCACACAGTCGAGTGCTGAACACATAAGGTGTTGTACCATTTTCTTTTCGACCCATCAGATTCTGTGAACCCATCAGGAAATTCAGTCATGTGTTTGTGTCTCCTTTAGTTTATGGCCTAAGTCAGGCAAGAACCACTGTATTAAGACATTCAAACTTTTATTGTGCTTTGCTATTAAAACATAAAACTTTTTCTTTTTTTAAAGTAAATTCAAGTGGGTTTTGCAGGTCGGTCCAGCTCTCAGCTCATCTCGGGTAGTGGCACTCCACTCCAATGACAGCGCTCTGGCTCCTCACGATGGGACTCCTGCCGGACACTTTGGGGTTGTAGACCAGTGCAAAAGCATAAATTAAGGAATTCTCTTTCATCTAGAGAAGAAAGGGAACAATGGTTCACATTTAATGGCTGAAAGTGTAATATAGTGGTGGAAGAGGTATTCATATCTGTTACTAAATACTCTGTTGGTAATCAAATTCCTGCATTCAAAGTATAAGTAAATATACAAAAGTATGGCAAGGTCAGTTTGTCACAAGCTAACAAACGTTCATGTTTGTTCTACGACATAAAACACGTCAGTAAATACTGTGACTAAATGAGACTACTTAAAAGTAATCACGCCAAACATTAGCTGCGAGGACAAGAAGTCATGAGACTTTAATGTAGTTTATTAGATAATGATAAAAGAAAAACTCAAAATAAGTGTAAAGCTGAAAATGAGCACGATATGTCCTCTTGATGCAAAAGTGTTGATATCAAAACTTACCCTAAAGTATTACTATTACATTTACTATGAAGAATTGTTCTTTAAGAACATAATACACTGGATAATGAAAATGATGCATTAATGGTAACATTAGTCAGAGTGGGAGAAGTATTCAGATCTTGTAGTTGAGTAAAAGTAAAGTACCAGAGTGTAATACTCTGTTACAAGTAAAAGTCCTGCATTCAAACTGTTACTCAAGTAAAAGTACAAAAGTATTAGCATCAAAATATACTTAAAAGTACCTTTTTAGAATAATATACATCATATGTTTTGATTATAATTATTGATGGATTCATGCGTTTATCGCACCTGGTAAAGGTGCAGCTAGTTTGAATGACTTTGTATACTGCAGGGTAGCTTGTGAATTTACTACAGGTTTAACTAAAGTCTAATATAAGAGTTGATTATATGTCATGTTATTAATCCAAATGTGTAAAGTAACTAAAGGTTGTAGTGGGGTAGAAATACATACTTGAGTAAAGGTACTTAGTTACTTCCCATCTCTGACAATAGTTTCAAACTGCCTCCGGTAAAGGTGGATCTAATCAATGCACTTTATGAATAAAAACATCATACCACTAGTGTGCTGCCACAGCTGTGCAGCTCACTCTCAAAGGCGAGCACATGAGCCAAGTTGTCGACCTCAGTGGCTGAACAACCACCGAGGGTGATCTCCTCCGGCTTTATCAGCGTGCCCCGGCCCAGCAGGTCCTGGCTCACCTCCACCTGGACCCTGCTCTCCCCACATCTCACTGCAACACGGTTGGTGATCACCGGCTGCCTGGGTGAAAAGTTCACAGGGGCCTTTCTCACTGTTTCCACTGGATCCTTAGGAAACCTCCAGGAGAGAGTTTGTTCTCCTGGCTGGATCTGCTCTGCCTGCAGGCTGTCAGCGTGCAGAACAGACTCCCTGGAGTGCTCTCTCTCAGGTTCTGGCTCTATTTCCACTTCAACTCCAAAGTAGGTTGGCCCGCTCAAACTCAGGAATCTAGCGTCACTAAGCCCGACACAGGCAAGAACAAAGCCAAACACCAAAAGCTGCCAGGAACCCATTTTGTTAGAAACACAGAATTTCCTCTGCAGCTTTCTTAAGCATGAACACTGAAGCAGACAAAGGGAGGGAGGCTTTGGCTAATGAGCTGGAACTCTTTGCACCTGTGTGGATCTCACAGCTGCACCACCCTCACTAATTGGAGACAGGAAGTGCAATTAACAGAGGTGTGGAGCAGAAAATAGAAAATGAAAAGGCTTTGCACAGTGGCAGTATCTTAGCCTGTAAGGTTTATCCGAGGCATAATCATTTTTCATCAATTACTTGGTGAAAAAAAATAAAAATAAGATAAGACAAAACTTAAGAATTTGATAGTTTTAAAAATGTATGAATCAAGTGTTTAAAATACCCAAGCATGTTTTCAAGTACTGTTGTCATAGTGAGATTACTGTACTGAATTTCCTTTTATTATATGTTACTTTGGACTTTTACTATATTTCATAGAAACATATTGTAATTTAACTTTGACAGCTATAGAGAACCGCAGTGACGCGTCCTAAAAACCGGAAGTAAACTTCTTCCGGTTCCATCGTCAAAAAACAATGCAATTTCTCCATAGGGTTTTGGAAAATAGCTCAAAATAAGGTCTGTGGTTGAAACACATTTAAGAGAGGGATCACGTTTTGTTCAGCCAGATAATCTCCACATATCTACGCTACTTTTATAATTTTCGAATCATAAATCTAGTCGCCAGAAGCAAAATGCTAACGTTATGCTATAAAGGAACTACAAGCTAGAACGGCAGGGTCGCACTACTCAACGTCACGCCAACTTAAGATCGCCTCAACTGACTTTCGCGCACTTGCATATTTTAACAAAGCTTTTCATTTTAGCCACGCTGAATTTAACTAGAAGTCATGGCTCTGTCCATTACCAGTCTAATATCTTTTTACAAAGATGACAAGAAGAGTGTAGATAGAGGAGAGAACCACTACAAGTCAGGACACGTACGACAGTGCAGCCTGGATGAAGGTGTGCTTACCGGTGTTGTGAGGGCTAGCATGAGGGACAAGGTTTATAGAGTGTTGGTGAGTAGTGATAGCAAGAGCACCGTTAACCTAGAGTTAATTTATTCACATTAGTGATATTAATTCCCATCCACAAATCCATTTTATGTGTCACATGAAATCTTTATTACAAATATTACACACCAGAAAACACAGAAATATCCATGAAATAAACATACAGTAGGCTATACAAAATTAAAAGGGATAATTGGGAAGGCATTACAAATGTAAATATATTTTAAATAATGAAACAATCCCACCCCACAGGTATACTACAGATACTTAAGATATATTAAGTATATAAGCTATACTATAAACTATATAAGCATATATTCTCTTTCAAGCAGAACACAGGGGGAAAGAAATTTAGCGGGAGTGTTTACGTAATCGGCGTAATGACGTACAACGGCCTCGACCATTTCTGTAGTCCACTAGTGCCACTTGTTAACAACCATCGTTTTTCCGACACGTAAACTCTTCAGAAATCACCAGCGGGGTCACTGCTGATGTATTTAATGTGGTAGAACAAAACGTGATATATCTCTTAATTTTGTGTCAAACACAGACCTTATTTGGAGCTATTTTCCAAAACCCTATGGAGAAATTGCATTGCTTTTTGACGAAGGAACCGGAAGTGGTAAAATTGCTAACTTACTTCCGGGTTTTAGGACGCGTCACTGCGGTTCTCTATAGTTACGGCTTACAGATTGTATGTACTAAACATGAGAGGATTTTAATATAATAGCACTACAACTAACCATTTAATTAATTGAAAGTAATTCATTCTTGAGGTTATTCTCCAACTTTATCCAATGCTGAATTAATCAAAGATAAAAGTAATGTTTGAAATATTTTAGGATAATTCCATCATTTAACTTCTAGCTGTGTTTTTTGTGATGCTAATAGTTGTATTCCTTTACACTCATAAGCAAAATCCAAGTATGTTTAATTCAGCAATTTGTAATGGAATGCAGCCACATCAGGTCATGTGGAGAACACAGATGGAAACCAACAAAATGTTTGGGTAAAAAAAAACGTGTCAGTTAAATGAAGTTGTATTAACAACATTAAGCCTCATTATAAAGATGTCCATTGCTGTGTGTGTTGCTTTATGGGACATCCTGCGGCTGTCTCTCTCCACAGGTTGTTCTCTTGTTCTCTGTTTATCTTTGGTGACGGCACGTCGGAGGCCTGAAGGAACGCACCGTTTCAAGGTCGGGGGAGTGGTTACCATAGCAACGGTACCTAGAAATGAAAGTCATTCAAGGATTGCAGGACGCTGTGATTTACTGGAGGGTGAACTGGATTATTTGAAGGGGAAAGAGTCATTTTTCTCATAATACTTTATAATTGTATCTTTGACTAAATACACAATATTTGTATTACATCAACAGTTAGTTTGTTGAGCCAAAAGCATGAGCCAAAAGTACATCGGCTCTACCTGAATCATTTCTTCCAGTGTGAACCTGTCTATATGGAAGCCAAAGGTGGCCAATATTTTATGAATACATTTATAGAGTAAAATACATACCTGAGTTGTTTTTCCTATTCCCGACCTCGCACCTTTCAGGCTATCACAAGACAAAACATCCTTTTTTTGGGGGTGGAAGTCAGAAACAAATATATTTCTCTAACAATATTTTTAAGCATTTAATTGGACTCTTGTTTCTATTCATATGGTAAATATATCTGCTTTTTTTCTCTCTTTACTAAAATCCACTGTGTTCACAAGAGTTGCTATTTTTTCTGTCTGTCATTTGCGGTGTGAAATGTCTTTTTAGAACTTTATATATATATATTTATATACTGCAAACAGCTGTCTGTTGCTGCTGGAAACAACACTGATGTGAGTGGTTGGAGTGAATCAAAAGAGTCAATCTGCAGCCCTTAAAACTAAGACAATGATCTTAAAATGCCAGAAATCTCTGTAGAACTGTGGCCTATCTGCAGGTTCAACAGCTGTAATATAAGAAATCCATTGTTCAAAATAAAACCTTGGGAAATGCAGCTTTAACACATTGCATTTGTATCTTAACAGTTATAATGCTACCAAAACAATGCAGATGTTAAATAGTGTGTAGTTCCATGTGTCGTTTCCATATGAAAAACTGTTGATTTATGGTGTTTTCCATTTAATCCCAGACACCCGTTTGATTTACACTCAGCTAGTGTTTACAATAAACTCTATACTTTAGTTTCTTGTTGGATTTTTTACAGTAATGTCCATTTTTACTATTTGATCAAGCTTAAGCCTGTAACAAAAAGATGCTGTTATAATTAATGTTAAAAAAGCAGCATCAGGGATAGCTACATTTCTCACCGCTGCCCCGGGGAGAGCATGCCTGTCCCTGAATGACAAATCAGGCTTATTGATGAACAGAGGGCATCAGGGTCACCATGGAAACGAGCAGCAGGAGCCATTCCAGTCAGTGACCGTATTAAATCAGGCCCTCTCCTTTTTCAACCCTTTTTCATGGTCAAATTAAAACATTTGAAGAATGTTCACAGTGAGTAATGGAGTGTGATGTTCTGCTTTGATGTTTTTGAAGCAAAAACAAATTCTGTGGATCTGTAAATAAATCACCTCCTAATCAAAATTAGCCACACTGGCCAAAAACTCGACTTCAAACCAGCTGAAGGTATCTGAATGGACACACACACACACACACACACACACACACACACACACACACCAAAAGTCCATTACAAATGCATGCAAACATATGTTCACCTTCAAACCTCTTGAATTGATGTCAAGATTTCAAAGGTTCATCTTCAAAGGTGTAATCTTTGCATCATTCATGAGACATTAGAAAAAAGACATGAGATAGGAGAAGCACTGCACCTCACATGTTTGACATGAAACCTGTATGATTAGCAGAGTGAATTATGTGTGTGAAGGGATATCCTTTTCCGAAGGCGCAGTGTGGCTGAGGAATGGTTTTGGAAAGCTGACTGCCAGCAGAGATCAGTCAGCCAGCTGCCGGGTTGAAGGCTTTTTGGCACTCTGGTTTGTGTGTAGAGGACACATGAAGGCAAGCCTCTGCTAAAGTAAACCTCACAGTCCAGCAGGAACAAACGCACTGAAACTACGGCACAGTGTTCACAAGCTTCTCCTGCAGTGCATGAGTCATCTGCAAAGAGAACATATCGCAACAGGTCAGGAAGCGGGAGTCCTGTCCAACCTGCTGATGTGGACAATAAAATGACATCCTGTGTCAGTCATTATCATCTAGGAATACAACTAGACTACATGCACTGGGGCATTTCCATAAGAGAACATGTTTTCTTATTTCTCTAAATAAAAACTCACTTATCCTACTACTAAATTGATTTAATTAAGAGATAATAACCATGTGAACTATGGAATGCTAAACTTAACCATTCTATTTAAAAATACATGTTCATATCTCTGACAATAGATTGGAAAAAGGGCAGAGGTTTACCAGACAAAACCTTTCACTTCGGGTAGAAATTAAACACTTGTATTCTCACCTGATGGATCCAAGGCTGTTCTCTATAATTGGTTCTGACCCCAGTGTGTACACCAGAGGATTTTTTGTGATCTGTGACTTTTCCTGATATCTCAAACCTGTAGGATCTGCAACAGCACGGACCATCTGCCTTGAGCAATGGCGGCCTGTAAGTGAAACAAATGAAGTGTCATTCAGTTCATTAGGACAGATCAGTCACAAATGACTGACATTGTGGTGATAAACTTACATGCAAATTACTGACAGCAAGATCTGATGTGCCACATGCTTTTCCTCTTTTAGGCCTAAAAATGTAAACGTGCACTGGGGGTTGGCTTGTCAGGTAACAAATATTAGCCATTAAAGGGGTGTAATGTAATCAAATACATTTACTCAAGTACTGATGTATGATTCAGTGGTACCAGTTCTTTAATTGAGTATTTCGATGCTACTATATACTTCTAATCCATTACATTCTGAAAGCCAATATTTACCCTTTTACATCGCTATATATATATCTGACATCTGTAGTTAGTAACTTAACAGATTCAGATGATCAGCTAAATAAGATTATAAATAAACTGATAAATAAACTATGATATATTATTATATTAAAGGGGCGCTATTATGCTAATTTTCAGGTTCATGTTTGTATGTAGTGCCTCTTCTGTGACATGTCTCCATGCTTTAACGTTCAAAAAGCTCTTTATTAGTCTCATACTGCCTGTGCTTCAGCACCTCTTTTCACCCTTTGTCTGAAACCAGAGCCCAGTCTGCTCTGATTGGTTAGCTGGCCGGCTTGTGATTGGTCAGCCATAAGAGCATAACATAGCCCTAAGATATTCAGCAGCATAATTCAAGTTATTAAAATTAGCTCCAAATTCACCCGTTGTTATGCACACTTCAATGACTCGATTCTCTTGCAGCTATTTGAAAGTCTGAGTTCTTCATATACACTGCAGGATATTGATCACCAAATCTACCCCCCCCTACCTGATTCAAATCATTCTTGTTGTGTTACCATGCAGCACACATATTCCCAGATAGCACATTCAGAGTGAAAGGAGAGCTGCAATTGTGAAAGCGGTGCATTGTTTTCATATGGAAGTAATGGACTGGTGGCTCCAACAGATTTATTGTGCAGGCCCAGTCAACAGTGAAGCTCTTCTGCAGTTATGTAACAGTTATTTAGGCCTCCAGGAACTCAGTACGACTGCAGTGAGCCTGTTAGGCTGAAGCAGGCTGCTGAGAAGGCAGATGCTTCCTTTCGCTGAATCACAGGCTGAATGCCTGGATATCCCCGGACCTATTAAGTGATAAATCTGTCAGGGTAGAGCTCAGCAGAGCATCTCAGGATCAGGGAGAGCGTGATGCTAGCGACCGCTAGCTTTAATGACTTCAAAGGCCTTGAATGCACTTTGGCCGAATAACGACGGGACTAGCACTTTATATTGATAAGTTATAACTGTCATATATCACCAATGCATATGTTTTACATGAAAAAAGACGTACACTTTACCTTTGACTGTACAGTTACAATTTGTTATTAAGGATTGAAAGGATATATTTTTGAATTTCTTTTGATTTGTGGTGGTACATTAAGTTATGACATTCCTCTTATTTAGCTCTCTGCTGCTATCTAGCAGCCACACAGAGGAACTACACAGTATGTTCTATACTGAAACAGTATAGAACCAACTGTTTGGACAAAATCACATATTTCACCCTACAAAATATGTTGTTTGTGTATCATAAATTCCCCTCATATCTGAACATTTACAAATGAGTAAATGAGGCCGCATTTAACAACAGCAGAAGTATTTCAAAAGATCAGTTTACTCACTCATTATTATCCAAGTTACAGTTTAGGTTTGTTCACACAACAGAACAAAAATCACAAACTTGATCTAGTCTTTATTTTCTCTGTTGTCATTCTCTGAGGTAAACTAGGTACAGGTAGTGAGTAGTGACCCCTTGTGTTCACTGTGGGAACGACTGTAAAAGGAAGAATAGTGCTTTTAGGATGGATTAAGTTGGGTTTTTGATACACTTGTAATGTCAGTTTGAGATAGCAATCTCACACTCTTACTACTTGGATGCTGCTGCTGCTGTTGTTGTCATAATATCTTGGCCAAGTTTATTATCCATTTCTCACTTTCATTTACTCTAGCTGTACGCCAGTCTGCTTTTTAAGGCAGGCAGCTGTTTATGCGAAAAGAAAAAAACATTTTGCTGTGAAATGATCACTAATCCCATTTTTTCTTTTCATGTTTAACTGCTTTGAAGAAAGAATGTTTTTCTCAATTTGATCCAAAGCATCATATCAGAAGCAGATGACTAATATTTATCATATGTTTAAATCTGACCGAAACCCTCAGCAACACAAACTCCCACATTCACTCTCCATCTTTCTTTCTCTGTCATACAGTGGGTAAAACACAAAACAAAATGTCTCAAAGGTTACTTAAGATCGTTAGTGTTGATCCTTTTAAATAAAGAATATGTCACATTAATATGCAACACGTTAGACCATAATATAAATCAATAGAGTAGAAGAATCAATCTAGATGAACAATTGCTCAGTTTAACATACAGCCTGCATTTATTAAACAAACAGACAACAATTCATCTCTTTTGACCCCATTACCCCAGTGAAACCCAATGTCCTTCCTCTCATTCAACTGACTCCAGTTGAAGAGGAATAAACCAAAAAGACCAAAAAAACAATTATGACCACCGAAAATAAACAAATCAATAAATCAATGTTCATCTCCCCGGGTAGTGTATTTTCTGTGTTGGCTTGATAAGCTTATCTGATATTTGAGAGGAATGAATGGTGAGGTGGTCCTCTGCAGAAATAGTCCTCCTCAGCTCTTCCTCTGAAGTGGACCTCAAAACTCTCCCTTTATATTTGAACTCATAAAAGAGCAGCTCCAATCTCCTCCCTGCTTGTTGATGACTTTGGTGGTAGCTTCTCAAGGAACATCAGCAATGCAGTAAATAAAACCAAACCCTGCTCAAAGTCTCTCAGGCCTCCAGCTGACACTCACCCTCATTAACTAATTGGGCTCTTGTTCGCTCTCTCTCTCTCTCTCTCTCTCTCTCTCTCTCTCTCTAAACTCTTCTTCTACCCTGCAATTCAGACTCATTCCCCTCTGCAGCCCCAGCACTGCCCTCAATTGGATCTGCTGCCTGTTGCAGGGGGAAAGAGACGACATTTAACTCACCCTCATGTTTCGGTATTTGAGTGGGATACAAATATATATTAAAAATTGTTTATTAGCGAATGCTAAGTATTGCCTAGAATTATAAATGGTGCTAAATAAAATGGAAGATGATAATAAAGAAATCTTTTATTCTGAAACAACAAGCAAAAAACATTTTTCATGAAAAAGTGAATGTTAACCTCTGATAATAAAGAATGCAGAGCAGGACACGTGTTGTTGGACTTTTTTAACGTTATATGTCATTTAGCTGACGCTTTTATCCAAAGTGACTTATACAGTTCAAAACCGTAGACATAATGTGGGAGAAATGTGGGGTTAAGTACCATGCCAAAGGACACTTGGACCTGTTGACTGCAGGAGGTGGGTATTGAACAACTGACCATCTGATTGGTTAAAACCCCTTCTCCTCGGGGACACAGTCACCAGTAGTTGTAAAAGCCTCTCCAGTACCAGCAGGTGCAGTTGAGGCCTGCGGCGATGAGCAGGATGACCATCAGGGCGACGAACAGGCCGAAGCCGATGACGGTGGCGGTGACGGCCCAGATGAAGGTCCTCTTGGACATGTCGATCAGAGGGGCCCTGAGGGCCATCCGCACCCTGCGCGCCCGCCGGCGGTCCTGGGGAGGGTACCGGGACAGGTTGACGTTCTCCATGCCCAGAGAGCGGATGAGACACGCCCTCTGGTGGCTCAGTTGGTCAAAGGTGTGTTTACCATGGTAACGGCCCATACCACTCTGACCTGGAGGGGTGACAAACAAGTCTGCAGTCATCTCTTTTCAATTGAGAAACTCCATTATCATTTGGGAAAGAATGGATAAAGATCCTAAAGTCAAATGTCTTTCTTTAAAGTGACCATTTGTGACCCAAGTTGAGTTGTATTTAGAATCTAGCAGCCCCAGTTCCCTAACCCTCAACAATGCTAATGCTACTTAAATGGGTTTTTCTTTATAAACACATGGTGCTTCCAGAGTTTACCAAAATTATTTTTCTTTGGCAAATGAACTGCATTAGGCTTTAGGCAAGGAAAATAAAGTGGGAATGGAAATGATTGAAGAGGCACTGCTTTATTTACACAATATTATGACAGTGTATTATTCATCTGATATCAATATTTCCATTTTATAAATATATAATTTATGCGACACTGATAGCAAGGACATGGATCAGGTGACTCTGACAGATAGTTATCACCAACACTGCAGTTCCAATCAGCTCTACAGAGCTTCATTGTGTTTTTGATCTTGTTGTTTTGGTTTCACTGTTTTGTTCAGTCTCACTGATCTCATCTGTGTTTTCAGGCAGCTGTTTACCGGAAAAACTAACTGTACTTCTAATCATCAAATTTCAGACAGAAAAGTTAAAGACATAATGTATGTATGTATTTTGAATCTCTCAGGAGTTGGTTGAGACCAAAACATGAGATAAAAGAAAAGTGAATATTCGATTTAATGAAGGATGTGAATGAAAATGTTACTACGTGTCTGCTTTATGATCAAAATAAGACTTTTGTCTTACTAATTGCAATATCAATCGTATACGCTGGTAAAATAGTTTGACGTTGTTGCTGCGCCCTAGTGTTTCTAAGCATTAGCAGTCTAAAGAGAAAAGCTCATTTTGATTACTTCAAATTCCTTTCCATCTACTTCTGTTAAGTGAATGTATTACTCTGGTGCATCATGGTAAGTGTTGTTGCCTTCCACCAAAAGCCATTTACTTTCAAAAATGCATACGTTTCCTCGGTCCAAAAAATACCACAAATGTGTCATTTCTTTACTAAAATAAAGAGTTAAAAATGTAACAAACTCTTTAGCAGCATGATCGAATAAGATCAAAAAACTAAACAGATTATAATATAAAACCAATGTAGAATGTTAGTATTAGTGCTTTGAAAATGATTGAATTGGTGAGGCAAAAATTATAAAGGCTGTTGTTTCATTTCTTAAAGGTCACCTATTATGCAAAACCCATGTCTTTTCTACATAAACATGTGTCCCCTCTTGTAAAGAGATTCTGAAAGTTTCAGGAAAAAGATTCTCTCTCTTTTTGTCCTGATCCATTTATATAAAAACCTGTCTGAAAATGAGCTGATCAGATTTTGGCCACTTTATGAGGTCATAACGATTTTTTGGCTTGTGTAACCATTAGCCAATAACCAACCAAGGTAACCCCCCCCACCTTATCACCTGAATCTCCTCCTAGAGCAGGGGTTTGCAACCTTTTTGACCAAAAGAGCCATTTTGCCCCCTTTTCCACCAATTCTTTTTATCTGGAGTCGCAAAACATATTTGATAGCTTGATAGCTTTTAAAGTTGTATATATTGTTACATCATAGACAAAAACTACAGTTTTTTTGCATTTATTATTTATTACATTATAGAAAACTGTTTACCTCTAATAATAAACAAAGAACTCTTATAAGGAGAATCAAAAAAAATACACAGGCCTACAGTACTTTAAAATAAATCAAAACAGCACTTGGGGAGTCCTCTGCACATTTGAAGAAAATGAATATAATTAAAATTGACCCACTTTGAAATAAATAAAACATATAGCTGCACCCTAAAAAGAGTTAACTGATTGAATTATGACTGAAGATCGTCAGCTGTCTTCCTCTTCCGTGTTTTTCCTCGATACGTAAAGGCTGCAGCACCTTTGACAACCTCTCTCCACATATCAAACATCCCGGTAAGCCAGCATCGTTTGCTGTGAAAGCATATAACTCTAACCACGCAGAATTAAATCCTCTGTGTTCCTCCGATACTTTTCTTTTCTTTCATTTATCCATAGTTCGCTCATCGAGCCGGGGGTCAGGTTATTCGCCTGCAAGAAAAGGCGCTGGCGCGGGACCGTAGCAGGATATGACGCATATTTTAGTTGACCTAATTAAAACCGTTTTGTTTTTATTTATGTGTCACAGTATCACCTCAAAATACAAGATACGAAACATTTTCAACCGTGCAACAAAATATAAATAGTCCTACAAATATTTGTATTCTTGTTTAAGTTCAAGGGAGCCAGAGCAGAGGGCTTAAAGAGCCGCATGCGGCCCCGGAGCCGCAGGTTGCAGACCCCTGGAATAGAGCACCATTGTGTTCTTTTTAAACAAATATCTCCCAGAGGGGCGTGGGGAGTGGCTCCTTATTTTCATCTAAAGTAACAGACAGAGAATCAGCACTTTTGAAAACAGGGCTGAAACAGAGGGGATTATGGGATGCTTCAATGGGTGATCTGTTTGGTATTTGGAGCCAAAGACTTCAGAGACATGTTTGTATATATCTGAGACCTATAATATATTGATGAAAAACAGTATAATAGGGGACCTTTAAAACGTTATCTAATAAACTCAAACTGTTGAAATAAAAAAATTGTTTATGGTCTTCCTTAAATGTCACCTTGTTTTGAACTGGGTGCAACAACACACTAGAGGGGGAATAGGTGCCTAATAAAATGTTAGCCCTGAGGCCCCCCTCACAGGTTAATACGGCCCTGCACTGCCCCCATGAAAAAATACATACAATATATAAAGCACTTTGAATCAGACTTACCAACACCACCAAACGGGAGCGAGCTGAGCGTGTAGTGCATCATGACGTCATTGACCACCACTCCTCCACTCGAGGTCTCCTCAATCATCTTTTTCGCTGCCTTCAACAGACAGAAGGAGAATACACATTAGGAACATTAAACATTTAAAAATGTTTTAAATCTCCTCGCCTCTGCTGTCTCCTCTCACCTTCTTATCAGAGCAGAAGATGTAGAGCGCCAGAGGTTTCTCTCTCTCGTTGATGAAGCGGATGGCATCTTCCATGTCACTCACGGCCACTATGGGCAACAAGGGGCCGAAAATCTCCTCCTGCATTAGCCGGGAGTGGGGGGGCACGTCCTTCAGCACTGTAGGGGCTGCATTTACAAGTCAATGTTAAGTAAACAGAACTAGTTTTTAATGGTGGTGGACAGTAACTAGTACATACATATGTACAGTACTAATAAGTACAATTTTGAAGTACTTTACATTGCCTGCTACTTTATACTTCTACTACAATACAATTCAAAGTTCAATATTTTACTCCACTACATTTATCTGAGAGCTTTAGTTACTTTTATATAGAAATTAGATTGTCTCAACCTTTATTTGGGTGAGAAACTCTCTCTGGAGGGAACACAGGGATTTTAGCATTTGCAGACCATTTACATGCACACAAACCTTTGTAACATACGTGAAAGGGAAAAACCCCCAAAAGATGAATAGGGCCTCTTTAAGTAACATTTTGAATGCAGTACTTGTAGCAGAGTATTTCTACACTTTGGTAGTTCTACTTTTAAATAATAACAGGACCTGAGTACTTTCAACATTAACATGTACTACCTTGCTGTATCTACCTACCAATGTAGCGCTGTGAGGCATCACTCTGTCCTCCTATCACAGGGGTGTAGCCCTCCATCAGACCCATGACTCTGTTGAAATGATGCGTGTTGATGATTCGGCCATAGTCCGGCGAGCATTTGGGATCAGCTCCGTAAAATTCCTGAGATAAATCAAAATATTGATAAAAAGTCCAGACTATGCAGTATGATTGAGGTGTTAGCTCGGACGGGTTGAAATGTACCAGGAGAGTTAGTCGGAGGCACTCCACCACTCGGCCCTGAATGCACGGTTCACACAGAATGAAGTCTGGAGCGATGCACGTCTGACCGCAGTTCACAAACTTTCCCCACGTGATACGACTGTCAAAGAAGATAACAGAACATTGCAGTGGCAATTCAGAATATTTAAAGACATATTTGATATGATTTTATTTAATTGGGGTCTGTTTGTTGCAAAAGGGTTAGGGTTGGTGTCATTACATTTAAGTGACATGTCACCCAGCTCTGTGTATGCCCACTGGTGCTATGAGTGCTTTGTTACCGGCAGGCGACTCTGATGTCACAGTTCTTGTCGATGTAGCAGGGGCTCTTCCCCCCCAGCTCCAGGGTCACAGGGGTGAGGTGGCGAGCCGCGGCCGCCATCACTATTTTACCCACGCTGCCGCTGCCTGTGTAGAAGACGTGGTCAAACCTGAGCCTCAGCAGCTCCTGGGTCTCTGACACTCCACCCGTTATAACCGGGTACAGATCCTGGAAATAAACAGCAAACTGTTAACAGAAAGAAATCTATATTTTGTATTTGTTTTGTCTCCCTGTAAGCAGAGAGGAATACAGAAAAACCACAAGCCTGATTTTTTGTGATTGGTGTTAGGGCGTAGCATGGGCCATGGAAGAACATATTGAATTCCTGAACAGTTAAAATCATCGTCTAGACACAAATTATTGCAAAAATTTGTGCTAGTTACAACCAGTTTGGCCAGAAATAGCACACAGGGTTTTCACAAGCAAACATGGAGGTGGTTTAACTATAATGGAGAAAGCTAGCAGTCTAACAGTGCTTAAAACAGCGTCAGTGTTAACAGAGCAAACAAAGTTGACCCGCGGGGCAACCAGTTGGTGGGCATTTCACTTCTACAATGCACTGTTTCCAACTGTAACTGGCGTATGAGGGCTGTGCAGTCATTAGCTAAGCAGTGGTGCATTAAGGGAGAGACTCACATCTAGCCCCAGGAGGTGAGCCAGGTGTTGAAGAAAATGCTGTAGTGGTCAAACGGGGGTACTTCACGACAACGTCTGTGTAAGTCTGTACCGTCATGTGGGCCCAAAAGACTTGTATCCATTTAATCACATTGGGAAAGAGACTTCTCTAAATCAGTGTGTACTTTTTTTTAGATAAATCATGATAATGATGATGATCCGGGGACTTTTGGTATCTACAGTCAGGCCATTTTTGTCCTCATGCGCCACTGAGAAATTTTCATCCACTCTATCCATTACTCTTTATACTGAAGACTTACATGGACCAATATGCACAACAGCCGGCCCAGCTACCAAGACAAAGGACAGAATAGCTTGAGAGGATGAGCATCTTTTTTCTTTGCTTGGGTAAACATAGCCTTATCTATGTTTATCTAGCATGTCGTTTCTGGCTGCTATATCAATGCTCCTAATGTCTTGTATATAACCATCAACATTGCGAGCGGTTGGCCTTGGTGGGGGTCTGCGCAATCTGGGTCCTCTCCTAGTTTGTGGGTTGTCCTTGGCTCAGGAGGTAGATGGAAGTCCACCAATTGGCAGGTTGGTGGTTCGATCCCTAGCCCCTACAAGATTATTGACCCCAAATTGCTCCCAAAGGGACTAATGGTGTTTGAAATGTGTCTGAATGTTAGTTTCCCTGAGCAGATGGCACCTGTATGACAGCCTGTATCAATGTTGCTCAATGAATGCTGACTCAAAGCATTTTGAGGGGTTGCAAAGACTGGAAAAGTGCTATATAAATGCAATATATTTACTATTTCATGTATAAATATGTCTACTACATGTGGTAACTAATGAAAACACTGTATAAAAGCATGAATGTGATTAGAAAAATGCTGTCACATTCAAGATAATGGATGGAGGGAGTCCAACATATCTGTGATGCACTGTCCTGTGTTGGTGCAAGGCTTTGACGTTACAGCAGCCCTGAACATTATTCCAGCAACAATAGCAGCGGGTGTTCAGACCTTGTCCAGATAGCGCGGCAGCAGAGCCCGGAGGAGGAGGGACGAGCACTCGCTGAGCTCGGACGGCTTCACCACAGCTGCGTTTCCTGCAGAGAGAGAGCACGAGTTTCTGTGAATGGAATGAGATCACTGAGTGACGCAGAGCGGAGAGTAGGAGGCTGAGAATGCTGACAGCCTGCAGCTCAAAACACCCTCACTTTCTCTGACGCACAATGCAAGATTATCAGACATGCATATTGCAAGTCATTATCAGTATTGTGTTTTTGTACATTTTTCGTTTTATGTTAACTCAATATTTAATAATCATCCCTTAATAGGGGTTTATGTATTAAATTATTTAATAATACAATTGCAAAAAATATTTTATCGCACATTTAACTTCCTATTGTTTATATAAATATATATAACTGTCACAAAACCCAATCCCACTGGAATAAATATACAGAAAAATTACGTTTTTTTTAATAAGATTTTCTGATTCTGATTCTGATACTGACAAGTATATTATTTTCACTATCAAAATGCATTTATCATTCCATCAATGGAAAACATGAGGATCACATGAGGCTGAACTTGACTTCTTGAATTGCGATAAAGGGCAAATTGATATGACACATCTAAACTTTTATTATCTGATGTTGTGATACGAAAGAAAGTGGTAAGGCAGTTAATTTGATTCCCTTTTTACTGATCTACATTGTTCTTGCAAGGGAATGCTGATAAATGTTATGTCTTGAAAAATAAAAATACTTTTCTGTGCTGTGACTGAAAGTCAGAATACCTTCCCACAGCAAAAAGGAAGCAATTCATAACCCCCCCTAATAATTTGGTTACGGCTAAGCAAGCAGCGATTACACTTTTATTATTTTTATCAGCGCATGGACTTTGGTGGCCTCATAAAACTCAATGGCCCCACTTCAACTTGAGCAGAGAACTAAACAGCAAAGATCGACAAAGTGATGGATGTGCAGGGCCTTCAAAATCAGTGCTGTGCATCTACTTTTAAGTGCCCTGTTATGCTAATTTCCAGGTTCATATTTGTATTTTGTGCCTCTACTGTGACATGTTTCCATGCTTTAATGTTCAAAAAGCTCTTTATTTTTCTCATACTGGGGAGAGTGTGGTAGAGCAACTCCCTTGGAAACTTTGGGATTTTAGCCTTTGCAGACCATTTACATGCACAAAACCTATATAACACACTACAGGAAAGGAAAACCACAAAAAGCTAGGACCCCTTTGAGTATAGTACTTGAGTAAATGTACTAAGTTACTTTCCAATATTGGTAAGCTTAAGAATATAGTATAGTATAGAATAGTATTTAGAGGTACAGGGGCAAAAAGGTTCCCTACCAGCAGCGATGGCCCCCACCAGGGGCAGGAGGGTGAGGGCCCAGGGGTAGTTCCAGGCCCCGATGATGAGCACCACCCCCAGAGGCTCCGGCTGCATGTAAACCTCATCTGATATGGTGAGGAGGTTCCTCTCCACCGACCGAGGAGCCGCCCACTCTGCCAGCTTCCCTATAGCCAGCTTGATCTCATTCTCAATGCCAATCAGCTCCAAGAGTGGTGTGTCATACTGGCTCTGTAGAAAACCCAACACACACACATTAACATTGTAACATGTTACATGTAGGAGTGTGTTGTGTCTCCACTCACCCTGTTGATGTCCTGTTTCAGGGCGGTGGAGATCTCCGTCTCGTTCTCAGTGATCATCCTCTTCAGGCCGTGGAGCTGCTGCAGTCTGAACTCCACGGCTCGGGCCCTCCCGCTCAGGAAGGCCTCCCTGGCCCGCTGCACCGCCTGCCTCTCCATACACACAGCTGCAGCAAAGAGCCTGGGGAACTGCACACAGCAGGCTGTCTGTTGGGAAAATACAGAAACAACAGCGGTGACAGGCCAGTGTCCAGCCATGATCTTCTGTCAACATGTCCTGATTTAACTTCAGTTTACTGTAAATCCAGCTGGGCCGGACAAAGACATTTTGAGGCCCAGAGTAAACACGAGTTTAAACTAAAAGGTTACCTAGATTAAATACTACAAAGGAAAGTGATGAATGAGCACTTAACAGTCTTATTTAATCTCATAGTTAAATTAAAAAAACAAAAAAGTCTGTACTGTTAAACAGTCAAGATTATGCACTATATATTTGCCACAAAACAACTAGTCAATGGTTGTACTGCGCAAAACAATAAAACAAGGGATAGCTGTAAGGAGATACTGGATATGGTAAAACATAACGTCTGCAGTAAAGGAGCTTTTAAAGGAAAGTAGGCTACAAATCAAAGTACAGCCATAAAAAATATTTTGTCTCTAAACAAACAAACAAATCGTCTTTAAAAACAAACAAAAAAAGACTTCTGCTTTTATTTGATTTTATGCTAAAATTGAGTTATCTTTATCAAATGCTTAAATCCATACCATTGCACTTTTTTGAAAGTAAAAGCTATCATAAATAGTCTATAGAGGTAAAATTGTTATTTTCATCGGGTGTGTTGACTTCTTAGCATAACTGCTGCCAATATATTTTCTGTTAACCCACTCGTGATTTAAGTTACATAAATAACATTTTGGATGGTTTAATCTTTACAAAGTATTCATATTTTTATAGTTTTTCCTCAGTATTATGTGTCAAATTCTGAATTGTATAAAGTAAAAAAATACATCTGTAAATGAAGTGGAGTAAATAGTAGAAAATTGGCTTCCATAGAAAGCAGTTGAGTAGTTTAAAGTTGTAAAAATGAAAATACTCGGGTAGAGTACAAGTACCTCAAATGTAAGTAGGCTACAGTAGTCTATTTGAGTGTACTTAGTTACTTTTCACCACTGTGTACCCTCATAGCCCTGTTTGCTTCAGTCTACAATGTGAGTCTCTATCTGTGTTTACTAGTGAGGTAAATGGATCCAAACGGCTTGTTCAGAAAAGTTTTGATGCTTTTATGAGGATTTTCATGGAATCTGCATCTGATATTGGCAAAACTCTGAAAAACCTCCGTGTTGACAGGCATATAGTTACAGGAAGCCTCATGAGGTTTCACTCTCATAGTTCAGTCTGAGCAGACATGACATAGTAAATACCGTGCATTAAAAATAAACTGTGATGTTAATGGTCCTTTTTCTGCTCAACTCTGCGATCTTAACGCGACTGTATCGAATATCATTTATTCGTTCGATTCAGAAAAAGTGAGAAAGAAAAAATTACACTTACCTACGCGCAGGTCAAATACACATCGAGTGTATTCTTTATGAAATATGAATTGATAATCCGCCAGTGATCTGACCTGAAAGCGGTTCAGATGTCCGGCACTGTGCGGGTTGACTCACTAACTGAGACTCAGTACAGACAGGCTGCTCTGAGATCAGTGTGCTGTAACTGCTCCATTCAGACCGCCTCGAGCAGGGAGACCCGAGATAACATCACACACACACACACACACACACACACACACACACACACACACACACACACACACACACACACACGCACACACACACACACACACACACACACACACACCACCCTGGTGCGGAGTAACTAAGTACATTCACTAATAAATAAACTAGTAACTGTTGGCTACTTTACTTAACTTGTGAAAATAATTTAATCAAAAACTCAACAGCGAAACAATGAATTATAATAAACTTTTTTTTAAATGTTTAATTGCACTGTGGCACACAATACAACTGTCTTCATTAAAAGCATACAAGATATTCACACTGTGATGGATTACCATGTTAAAGGTAGTTAGTTTGTGTATAGATTTCATTTTGTAGTGAAATGTATGGTGACCGACAGGTGCAAACAGGTTACAAACGGCCCAAAACATTTTCATTAGGAGAAACGTGCTGCAGTTACAATCCAAATATAAAAAACACAACAGGGCAAAACACAAGCAAATGAAGAAAAAATGTTGGGCCGCTGTAACGCGTTTGAACCTGTTGGCCACCGTAGACATGCATCATTGCTACAGAGTTATATTAGCAGTGGTAGAATGTTTTATAATTTCATAATCTAAAGAAAAACTCTCCAGGTTAAATATAAATATGACACATAAAAGTGCTACAAACTTGATGTAAAACAATAAAAACATTATTAGCAGCTGAAGAGAAGTGAAATGCCATAAAACATATATTTAAAGGACCAATATCAGTCTACGTGAATTTGAAATGTTATGGACCAGTAAATCACAAGAGTGCTGTATCAGTCAGGAAGTCCATGTGGCTGTCCCAGGATCCCCTGCAGCAGCGGGGTCAAACTCGGGCCCCGGGGTCTGCTCCTCAGCCCCACTGCAGGAACCTCTGCAAGAAACATGGAAGCAATATTGAGTACAAACAAAGATCCAAACACTTTGAAACACACGGAAAACAGATAGTTTAACTTTTCGCAGGAGCACAACAAGTGTGGATGTCAACAAAAGGTGGTGGTGGGGTGGAGCGAAACAAAAGGGCCCATTTAGCAGGGGAGAGTGAAGCATGCTGGGTAATTAAAGGGAGGCATGATGAGGGGGCATTATGTGGTTAGATTTCCTGGACAACACCACACATTGTCTACAGGAGACAAAGCCATTGTTGTGTGAGGGTACAGGCCAGTAGGATGTGTGTGTGTGTGTGGGGGGTGGACTCAAATCTGCGTATCTTGAGAAAGTCCATCTGACATTATTTAAAAAGGTTGTAAATAGACAAATATTCTCACTGTTTAAATACAATCTCTCTGTAAAATTGTTTCCATTGTTACGTAGCCATTTCAGTAAAACATTAACATTTCCTGCTATAAAGGTGAATATGTTCTCTAATCAAGCCAGCACTTATAAATATGAAATACAGAGTTCAGTTTTAACCTTGGCTGAGACAATAGGGCCAACAAAGTGTGTAAATTATAAACAAATAATTATCACCCAAAAGATAACTACATGTTGTTGTGTTAGCAGGACATTAGTGACATATAATGGTTGTTGATCAAGTGGGATTAAGGTCTAATGCGGGGGGGAGGGGCAGAGGGCAACTACATAGGGCAACATACATCAGAAATATTTTATAATGTGGTGACACAACACTCATTCTGATAGTGTATAAGCATTTTATTACACAGCTTAGTTGAATAATCGATTCTGATTGGTCAATTTTGACATTCTAGAGGTTAATTCTTGCTAACAGACTGCTGCTAAGGAGAACAGACCGTTGCTAAGGAGGATCAAGGGACTGTGTGCATTCATATCAATCCGCAGAAAGAAGTCCGGTAAATTGAACGTAAGTTGTGGACAACAAACATTAGTTTGCTCCTTCAGAAACAACTTACTAAAAGTAAGTACCTGCAAACACCATCGGACCTCCACAGCTAATTCAGAATGCTGCAGCCCAACTGGTCTTTAATCTCCCCAAGTTCTCCCACACTACAACTCTCCTTCGCTCCCTGCACTGGCTGCCAGAATCTGCTTCAAGACACTGGTACTGGCCTACCGAGCTGTGAAGGGACCAGCTCGTTCCTAAATCTAGGCCTTGGTCAAACCATACACTCCAGCACGTGCACTTCGCTCAGCGCAGTGTCGTAGTCAAGTCACCAATTCAACAGTCCAAGTCACTCTCGAGTCCCCACTTTTCGAGTCCAAGTCCGAGCCACCTAGGGAGAGTCGGAGTCGAGTCCGAGTCCAAGTCCGAGTCCAAGTCCGAGTCACCCAAGGAGTGTCTGTGTCGAGTCCGAGTCATCATTACCTGTGTTCGAGTCCAAGTCAAGTCAGAGTCACAAGTCTTCATGTATTAATCTTAGTGGATATATTTGTTGAAATGTAGCTGCTCCTCTACATTGCTTTTATCCTGTCATGTTATACTAATTTGAAGTGATCATATTTGTATGCCAATATTTTCTTATGTTAAAGTTTTCGTTTTGCACTTTTATTTTGAAGGAACTTTTACCGGAAGTCAATGGACAACGGAGCAGGGTAAACCAAACACACATGTATAATGACGGATAGATGCAAAATTAACATATACTAAATAGTTGCATTCTGTTTTTAGCACCTGGCTGATAAGGGCACAAGCTCTTACGTTAGTAATGATTGTATACAAGCAAGGATGTGCAATAAACAGATACCATCAGTTAGAGAGAGTGACCATCATTCAGCCGGGGACGCTACAATTATTATAGTGAATGTTTAAATTATATCCATAAGATTAAGCCCCAGAAAGCACATGGCTACTTAGCATGCAAAATGACGACTTTCTGCATGTTAAGTAGCCATGTGCTTTCGTGTTATCGGCTGCATCTTTATTTGTTGATTAGATCACATTACTCTGATGATAGTGTTCAAGACAGCCTATATGTCTGAACTCGATCCTTAGAGTAATGTGTTATGGAGCCTTCTCTTCAATCTTTTTTCCACATAAAGAGCATTTTTCGCTGCTCTTTCCCAATGTGGAAGCAGAATGTGTGAAAGCATACAGCAGGATGCGGGGTGTGTCTCTGGACATCTCTAGACTGGAATAGCGGGGCCCAGTACGTGAACTCCTCGCAGGTGCACACGCCAGGACAGAGTACATCTGACTCGAGACAAAACTTGCTCGAGTCCGAGTCCAAGTCGGAGGGTCAATGTACAAGTTGAGTCCGAGTCATCGTGGGCTAAAAATTCACAAGTCCGAGTCAGATTCATCGTGCACGAGAATTCACGAGTCCGAGTCGAGTCCGAGTCCGCGTCAATCAGTGCGCGAGTCCGAGTCGAGTCACGAGTCCCGAAAATCGGCACTCGAGTACTCCATCTCTGGCTCAGCGTCAGCCAATCGGCTTGCTATTCCATCACTGTGAGTGGGACTGAGGAACCCCTCTAAAACAAATCTGTTTGCTATCCTTGCTCCTAAATAGTGGAATGAGCTCAGAAACTCTGCATACCTTCCGGCACAAACTGAAAACGTTTCATGAATACCTTGTCAATTAAATTATTGTAAAAAAAAAAGCACTTTGAAAAGTTAACTTAGGCCTTATAACTAATTCACTAGCACCTACACTCGTAGGACTAGCTTGAAGTGAATATATCTGCAGTTTGCTTGTTATTCGGAGTTTGAATCTCTATGGTTTTTGCACTTATTTGAAGTCGCTTTGGATAAAAGCGTCAGCCAATGAAATAATTTATATTTGTAGATAGCTTGTTTTATTGATGCAAAACTAAACTTTGCGCCGGGATCCTGAAAACCATGTCGGTGTTCTTTCTTCATTAACCTGTTAAGTTAAGGGAAGTTCCACATACACACATACGTTACCAAATAAGGAGTGAGAGTGACGCGTAGCCAAAACAGGAAGCTGTCATACACTCTGGAAGCTATCATTAGCAGCTAATATGAAAACTCAGTTTTTGACATAAAAATGGAATTATGGATTATCAATAATTTTTTCAAAGTGACAGACACATTGGATTAACCTATGGATTAACCTTCAGCCGCATTTTTCTCGTTTTAATGCCATTGAACACAACTTTTGATCAGAATAACAGCAAAAGGTGAGCATATCTCAGTGTTTTGCTACCTAAAGCTACATCATGTGTTGTCTGTATTTGCTTCCCCTGTCGCGAGTTCTGATCGCTCAGTGATGATCGCTCAGTGATGATCGCTCAGTGATGATACTTATATTTCTAGAAT
The DNA here is from genome assembly GCA_031216635.1 of Dissostichus eleginoides. Taxonomy (NCBI): domain Eukaryota; kingdom Metazoa; phylum Chordata; class Actinopteri; order Perciformes; family Nototheniidae; genus Dissostichus; species Dissostichus eleginoides. The sequence goes on along the minus strand of CM062268.1, from coordinate 8,181,288 downwards.
CTGTGGAATTTCAGCTTGTTAGCTAAGCTTGTTTGTGCAGATCTGATAAGTATATCGATCGATTTATACCTAGAGTTCTGTGCTAAGTGCGTTAGCATGTTTTCGCTCAGGGCTCAGTTAGACCCTTCTTGTGAGACTTGTGTTTTGTTTCGGTAAAATGGTTCGTATCATCAGTTAGCTGAGTTTCTTCCCGTTAGGATGGTATGACACATTCATAGTTTTTTAAATATTAAGAAGCCCTGAGACAGTGTCGTGAAAAAAAAAAAAAGCCCCGCCGGCAGGGTCTTTGGGGCTTAACAGATTAATGACCACCTAACTGCTCACTATCCCTTACATGTTTCATGCTGCTAAAGTACCCCTAAATCCAACACATTAAACATTTAATTGTTGCTAATACATGTAAAACACAATTTGATTGTTCCTGAATAAATCACACAAAAAAACTGAATAGGTAGCATGGACATGGACAAACACATTACATTACATGTTACTTGTTAGACGCTTTTATCCAAAGCGACTTACATACTCAATACTGTGGGCAATCCCCACAGGAGCAATTTGGGGTGAAGTGTCTTGCCCAGGGACACAACGACATGCTGACTGCAGTGGGATATGAACCTGTGCTCCCCTGATCCAAACACCAGCGAACTAGTCCACTGCGCCACACGCCTCCCCTATTACCTAAATAGGTCGTGAAGAATACATTTACACCACCAGTTATTAAGTTACTGGACTGGAAATAATATAGACTACCTGTACAAATGTTTACTTATTTTTGGAAAGAAATACATTTTTGAACAAAAACAATAAACTCTTGTCTCTCTTTTGCTTTTTCTCAGTCAGTTGACTATGACTGTTCACCTTTTCAAAGTTAACCAATCAGATGTTTCCACTGACTTCCCAATAGCCAATCATATCATTGCTGTCCAACTTGAAGGTGGTCCTTTCTCTTCTTCTCTCAGTTGTCCTTCCAGGGCAGAATCGATGCAAGCTTCCTACGCCCCATTCCCCGCCAACCATCATCACATCCAGATCCCAGGGTTTTCCACTGAGATCATCAAAAATCACACTCTACATTCCCTTTTCCAGAACTGTCTTCATCACCATCAGCATCACCACCATCACCAAAACGACCATCACCATCACCACCACCACCACCACCACCACCATCACCATCACCGGTCCTAGACATTTTGGTGCCCTAGGCGAGATTATGATTTGGTGCCCCCCCTCCAAGCAATACACAATAGAATATATAAAGAATAAATAAAAAATAAATAAAAAATCTCTACAAAAGACCAATACCAGTGGCGAACCGTCAGGGCCTTAAGGTATTCAGAGAATACCCTGGAACACTCAGATAAAACAAACAAAAAATCGATTTAATTATATAAATAAAATGTATATAAAATGTATATAAAATGAATAAATGAGAATCGTATCTGTGTTGTTGATCTGTAATATTACAGTGTTACGTTGATTTGTTTGTCCTTCTCGGACCATGCACTACGCATTTCAGTGGTTTTGTGTTAGAAAAGAAATGCAACCAATCAGATCTTGTTCTGGGTCTCTGGGTAGAATATCCTTCAACCAAGGTATTCTATATCCTTGATAGAATGCCCTGGCCGTTGCACTGAGTTGCACTTGTTGCGGAATTGTTGTGAGTACCCTTTTCAAGACGACAATTCAGTGAAAAGACGGACATTATAATGCCGAGGGGGGGGCGGCTGGGGGTGTGTGTGTCTACAGAAGGTCCAGTTGTGATAGACACGGTTCGCCACTGACCAATACACTACAAAAACTGAAACGTATTGACATGTTGGTTATATACATAAAGTAGGTTTCAAATATATTCATTATTGTATGAACATGTTTTAATTGGGGGGTTAACGTCACATCCTTTAGGGGGGTCCGGGGGTAAGATTTTTTTTAACATTTTAAAGTAAAATGCTTTAATCTGGTGCACTTTGAGCAAAATTACTAGAGACTAGATCTAGGGGGCACAACTCTAAACACCCATATGAAAAAGATCGGTTTACATTTCAATAACCAAATATGTGAACATAACCAATAACCTACCATAGCCAATAACAAATAAATGTAACGTATTTTATTTTTGTTGTTCATTTATATCTTATTTTACCTAGTTAACATTTATTTATTCATGCATTTTTTTTTTACATCTCCAGTTTTAAACGATATTTTTGGTTTACTGTCCTATAGTATACATTGGAATGGTTTTCAAACCTGTTTTTATTTATCCTAATAATTATAAAGGTGTGCCTTGGAAATATTTGTTTACATAAATTGTGACCAAACCGTTTGAGACCCACTGAGATAACTTAGACTAAAATGAACTATCTAAACACTCAGAGTCCTTTACCTCACTGAGCTGTAGTTATCAGCCTCAATCCAACAACAATCCGCGGTACCGATGCGCGCCGTCTCTCTCTCTCTTGCTCGCTCGGAGGCTCGCTCGCACTTTGGCTGTGAGCCGCGGACGCCTGATAAGTCAACATCCCCCACTTTCATCACTTACAGTGCCCATCGTACAGGGCAAATGAAAAGTGTAACCGGGGTGAAAAGGGTGTTACCTTGACTTAATTATGAATGTTGTTACATCAAGGCTGAAAATTAGGATGAGCCAAACAGTCAAAAATGTTTTTTTCCCTCCCAGAACTACCAGCGCAGCGCCCTCCCCAGATCTGGCGCCCTAGGCGACCGCCTATGTCGCCTATGCCAAAGACCGGCCCTGACCACCGGGTTAAGAATCCATCATGTTAATGCATGTATTTCATCACTTTGAAAAGCCTCTGATGAGCTTGAACAAATTGCAGTGACATCAGGTTTCATTTTTGTTGACACATCTATAAGAGAAGAAGTGTATCTGGACCTAAAGTAGACCCGGGGAAACATGTCCCTGACTCGCAGACAACCAGCAAGGCGATGTTGTTTCCCTTCTGCTCTTCTCCCCGTACAGCAGCTCCTGCAGTTCACGGACAACTCCACATTCACTGATCTCATCTCTGGTGGAGAGGTCAGGACAATAAGAGCTCAACACTCTGATGACAGTGGTTGTAGATTTTCAGTCAGGACCTCGAGTGGAAGCAGAAATCAGCTCGAGGAGAGGAAGTTCTTCCATAAACTTTCCAAAGAAAATTATTCCTACACGGCCACCATTGAGTCCATCTTCCATCACCATCTGGTTCACTGCAGCCACAGCCAAGAAAATGGGCAGTGCAAACTAACATATGCTCTGCTGAGAAGCATATAGGCTGCAATCTGCTCACTCTGTAGGACATGCACGCTCTGAGGAGGGCAGGAAAGACTGTAGAAGACCCCTCTCACCCTGAACACAAACCCCTCCCCTGACATCATTCTCTGTGCGTTACATTTACGCACATCTTGGACTATTATTCGTGTGTGAACTGTGAACTCTTGCAAAACCATATCCAGTTATATGGACATTTCCTTTTTTAATATTTCCGTTTAGCTATTTTGCCTGTATTTTTATTTCCTATATTTATTTTTCATTTATTTTAATGTGTTTAATTGTTGGCACAAAACACCATCGGAATTGAATTGCAATGCAGACCTACTCAGCAATAAACCTGATTCTCATCCCTCTTGAATTAAAACAGTTTAAAGCATGAGGCTGTTTATATTTTAGAACCTACAATACATTTTTGTTAAAACGTTATGTGCGTGTATGAAGGCATTATATATATCATTCCTCTGTGCTATAGAGCTCCATTGCTGACTAACACCTATTTAAAAAAACATAATTATAATGTGTGTCTGGAAAACGATATTTCCTGTCTCATTTTTACCAAGATTTAAAAAAACAACGACAATATATTACTAGAACATTTACTTCAGTAGGAAAGCAATGTGAGACAAAGAGAGTATGAAAGCCAGACAGTTTTAAGAGACTGACGAACACATTTCTGGTTTTGTCTTATCCTTTAATAAAGGTATTTGCGTATTGCGGCGTTTAAGGCAAACAGCAGTTTCACTACAGTAGCAGCCATTGGTCACTTAGAGGAGAAGTTGTAAACACAGCTTTACTGTTACCATTTGTCTCTTTTGCTCGTGTTTTATTTCAGTTTTTTATTGTATGAAATCAAAAATAAATGAGATACTGGTAAAGGATCTTAAGGTAAGGTATTTTGACACAACTGATGGATAGCTTAATGTGTATTTAATATTTGTCATACTCTCAAAAAACGATGTTATTGCATTTTCCTGTTTTTGATCTTAAAATAAAGCATGGTGATGTTTTATTTACACACCATAGTTTCCTGGAAAGAGCTGATTTGAATCTGTAAATGGATAATTCAATTAGTAATTATTATGAGGAAAAAAATCAAGACTGTGTTTAACTGGTACATTCCAATTTAATACACGTTTATCAATTGTTAGTGCAAATTTGAGTCTTTTACTCACTGGGAAATGAGTCTACAGGAAAGTATTGCATTTTAACAGAGAATAAAAGGTGCCAATCATTTATGAATAGAAAATAGATATTCAATTGCGTTTTAGTGTTTATTTTAGGTAAATCCCTTTGGAAAACTTCTTATAAACTGAACGCAATGACCTAAATATTACATAAACGTCAAAATAATATAATCTACATTATTTGTTTACTGTACATTATTTATTCTGTCATTCTATTTTACATGTACATAGTTTACTTATTCCTGCAGGTTACTTGCACCATTTCACTAATCGCCATATTCTTTTTCTTCACAAGTTTACTTTCTTAGTTCTTTCTTGAGTATATATTGCACTGTTGGTAGAGCCTGGGACTGAAGACTTAATCGCCAACAAGTACCCTGTATCTTTTGCGCATATGACGATAAACCCTTCAAATCTTGAATCCTTAATAACTACCAAATTGAATAGTTCTTTCCAGGAAACTACACAAGAGTAGAACAATACATTATGGATATCAAAGTGATCCCTTTGATTCCTCTGTGGACTGGGCAGGTGTATTTCAGATGTTTTACCTGCACCACAAACGCTGCCAGGCCGGCCAGCGCGGCCAGCAGGGCCATGCGCCGCAGCCGGCCCACGTTCAGCTGCTTGAGCAGAAAGAAGCGCGCCCAGCCCAGCTTTTTGTCTGTGTGGGGGGGGTAGCGCATGTTGTTGAATGCCTCCATGTTCAGCTGCTTGATCAGACAGCTTCGTAGGTGGCTGAGCTGGTTGAAACCGTGCAGGCCGTGGTAGCATCCCATACCGCTGTTACCTGAGAGACAAGCGGGGGAGGAAGTCAGCTACTAATGTTCCTCAGCTTTACTCCTCTAAATAAAAAGGATGTTTAAAACACTTACCAACTCCCCCAAAAGGCAGAGCGCTAACAGTGAAGTGCACCAGACAGTCGTTAGCTAACAGAGCTCCACTGGACGTCTCTGCTATCACTCTTTTGATCAGCTGTTAATAAGAAAGTCAATAAAACAGCATCGTGGGTAAAATCTTATCAACATGAGCTACTAAAAATGTCAACTTGAATAATGGGAGAAACATGTCTTCTGGTGATGTGTTTACCTTGTTGTCGTTGGAGAAGACGTATAAGACCAGAGGTTTTTCTCTCTCGTTAATAAACTGGATGGCCTCGTCCACACCGCTCACAGTGATGATGGGCAGCAGCGGCCCAAAGATCTCCTCCTTCATCACTTTGGACTCCCCCGTCACATCCTGCAACACAGTGGGGGCTGCAGGGACACAGGAGGAAGAGGCTCAAGCTTATACTGTGGATACTGCCTTATATACAGGTAGTGTAGGGTTATGTGGTTGCAAGTTGTGTGTATCTTGGCAAGGATTTGTGTATGGAACCACTATGATGTAGTCAACATTTTACACTTAAATTACAGGGAGGTTGAAGAAAATATAATGAGTTTTCTGTCCTGCAAATATATCCCAGCTTATTTTCACCTGTGACCACACCCATTTTGATAAATAAGATTCAACCAGATTAAACTGCTTCTTTTATCAAACAGTTGTCTTTAAAAAAACTTTGGGTCTGCTTCAGCTACGAACCCAAACAAACTAAATCTTGATTACATTTCTCTAGCTAATATGCAATTACCTATCAGTGCAATAAAGATGATATGTTGATAATGGTTGTTTTAACGCATTACTTGTTAGATGCCTGAAAAAGTGTATGCTAACAGGTGACTTAATGAGACTACTAAACGTCATCGAGACGAACACGAGTCCACCTGTAGATTGCAAGCGTTGTTGACATGAAGTCTTTGAGCATGTTTCTCTCAGTGATTGCGATGTTAACGGTTTGTTTTTCCTGTGTTGTGTTTTAATATTTGTCCTTGTTGATGTGGCAAATGGAGCTGCTGTGATGCAAGTCAAATTTCAGACTTGATCTGACCCATGATGTAGTTTGTTTAAAAAGCCATTTACTTTCTTGAAAATGCATTTACGCTTCATAAAATCCCTTAATATGTGGAAATGATTATCATAGAACTTATTTTCTGCAATATTCCAAAATCCAATGGAAAAATCCCATTGCTTTTGTGTCGAGGTAGCCCTTGCAATGCTAAGGTTGACCAATAAAAATGTGTCATCACTGCACCACACTATATATTCCCAAAAACATGTTTGAGTATAAAAAGCACACTGAAAATACCACCAACAAAATATAAAACAATCCACCACCACAATCTATTCAGTTCCACTTTAGATGCGTGTCCCAACAGACAGAACAAATTCATTTTAGATGCCAATGGCTCAAACACACCATGTACCTATATAGCACTGGGATTCATCGCTGCCTCCACCCACAGCCACTGTGCTCCCCTCCATCAGACCCATGAGCCTCTTAAAGTGATGCTGGTTTATAATGCGTCCGTAGTCCTCAAAGGTTTCGGGATTTTCTGTGTAAAACTCCTGCAAGGTGTGAAATATAGGAGAAATGATTAATGAAATACGCATTAAGGAAAATGTATGGATCATTAGTGGTAAGCGTATAAACGTATCTCCTCCTAACGCCTGTTTCTCTGTTGTGCAAAACAATGTATCAAGTTATGATTTATATTGTTTGAACATGGAAAATACACACAGGAACATCTTTGTTGTCTTATTCTTGGTTTGTAATCAGTTATATTGTGCAAATGGTACACTGGAGAAAAGTATTTAGGGAGAAACACAAACATACTAACCATACATTCATCTAGATATAACATCAATTCCACTGTTATCCATTTTCTTTTTTATTCTATTACTATGCTAGTTGTTTTTTTCTTATATCTCAAATGTTTCAATAAGAGGCTCTGTCCCCTTTGTATCTCAGGAAGTGTTTGTGTTTCATGCTTATTCTGATTGGAATAAGATTCCCCCTGATATCCGTCATGTGTCATTATTATTTTAGTTTTCTCTGAAAATAAACTGCATACATCTTCAGTTATGTTATGACTGTTCCTTTAATTGAGGATTTATGAACTATCTTTTTCTTTGTATTGTGTTTAGTCTAAGGTAGTAATTAGGTAGGTTTGTTTCTCTTTTTGTATTTTTATTTTGTTTGTTGTTGCTATTTACCCTCCCTCCCTAAAACCAAAAGACACGTGATAGCTTTTACCACCCTACTGGCTAGAAGGGTGGTTACAACCAATTACTATGTTAGTAAATCAATCTATCAGCACAAGGGAAGTTCCATCATCCTGGAAGGTGGCCACGGTGACACTGATCTTTAAATATGGGGATAAGGCAATAATGTCCAATTACAGACCAATCAGCATCCTCCCCTGTGTCTCTAAGGTAGCTGAGAAATGGGTGTCAAAACTAATCACCAAACATTTAGACAAAGGTTTCGCTCCACTCCACCCAATGCAGTTTGGTTTTCATGCTCACCACTCCACTGAGACAGCTAACTGTGTCTTTGTGGAAAAGGTTAAATGTATGTTGGACACGAGCCCATATGTAGGTGCTGTCTTCCTTGATCTCAGGAAGGCTTTTGACACTGTTGACCACCAAGTGCTCCTTACAAAGCTGACGTATTTCAATTTTTCGGCAGATTCAATACAGTGGGTTAAGTCTTATTTATCGAACAGAAAACAGTGTGTTTTGGTCAGCGGTGCCAAATCCCCCTACCTTGTGAACCCTGTTGGGGTTCCACAAGGTTCCATTCTTGGACCGTTACTGTTTTCACTGTACATAAATGACTTGCCTAATGTATGTCCTGAGTTGAATTTACAAATGTATGCCGATGATGCGGTCATCTTTGTACACGGGAAAAAGACTGACATGATCTCATGTTGTCTCTCAAAAGCTTTGGACAAGGTTCAACACTGGCTGAACAACATTTGCTTACAGTTAAACGCAAAAAAAAACAGTATGCATGATGTTCAGTAAACGACCAGTCAAAATCGAAGGATCCAATGTGTTTTTAAACAGAGCAGAAATAGAACTAGTCCCCACTTCAAGTATCTTGGAGTCATATTGGACTCAAACTTGACTTTTAAGAAACATATTAAGAAAGTATCAAATACCATTAAATTCAACTTGCAAAATGTTAAACAAATTAGACCTTTTTTAACTGTCAATGCTGCTAAGTCATACCTCCACTGTATGATTCTATCCCACATTGAATACTGTTTTACAAACTGGTCGTTTGCTTGTGCCACAAACCTGAAACCAATAGAACAGCTGTTCAAGAGAGCTATCAAGGTGTTTGACAGAAAGCCTTATTCATACCACCACTGTACCATCCTTGAAAAACACAATTTCTTGAGTTTTGACAATTTTAAGTCTTTTAAAAGTATGTGTTTTTTCTATAAATGTTTACATGGACTGGCCCCCCCTCCCTTAGGGGAATTCATCCACAAAAACACACTGGACGCTGCACTAGGTCAGAAACCAGAGGAGACTGTGAAGTCCACCGTAGACGGACCACTTTTGGACAAAATGTCCTCTCCATTAAAGGCAGCTCATTGTGTAATATCCCCCCAACTGAGATAGGGGATTGTCCCACTCTTAATAGTTTTAAAGGTCAACTCAGAGAATGGTTGAGAAACAAAAGGCGCGTTCACACCGGAGTACTTTTCCCCATACTTTTCCCGTTTAGTTCCGTTAGTACCCCTTATGTCGCGTTCACACCAAAAAGAGTACTTAGTGCCGGGAACTTTTACCCCCATTTTTAGTGCCTGCTAGAGAGGTGGTACCAAAAAAAGTACCAAAAAAGTACCAATTTCTATTGGCTGGGCGAATTGCAAACCACGCCCCGTAAAACTCTGAAAAGTTTTTTGAAGCCGCCATTGTATTTGCTGGCATTAGCATTATTAGCATTAGCATTAGCCCCGCGCACCAATGGAGAGAGAATAACTTATGGCAACACAAAAAAAAACATGGGAGCGGTGGAGTGATGAGGAGGTGTCGGCGTTCTGGCGATTTACGGCCCGTCCACACAGCGGCGTGCGTTGAAGCTTCAACGCTTCTGCCCATTCACTTTGAAGAGGGTGACGTCACGCTTCGCCGAACTGCATTGTGGGAGCGAAGCGTAGCTTTGCTCGCGTTGCTGGCTGCAAAAGTTGAGCAATGTTCAACTTTTGAAGCTTCGGCGGAAGCGTCAGCCAATCGAATAATATGCCAGTACAAGCTCTAGCCAATCAAACCGCGTGCTTGTGTGTCTGGGGCGGGAGATTCATGTGATTGGTTGTTGGTCGAGTTTCAGTCCCCCCCGCCGGCAAGCTTCAACGCACGCTGCTGTGTGGACGGGCCGTTACTCGGAAGGCTTCAGTAGAAGCTGCTGGAAGTCCCAGCAGCTTCTACTGAAGCCAGTCCCCAACTCCGGGGACTTCCGGCCGGGGACTTCGGGTGGCAGTATACGCCGTGAAGTTGTTTGCGGCCTGCCAGTAAACCCAAAGCAGAAGAAGACGAAGTGACGTCAGCGGCTCATTTGGGTAATCTTCCCTCAGGGAAAAGTACTCCGGGGTGAACGCGATTGGTACTTGTGCCCTGGGGTACTAAGTGCCGGCACTAAGTACGGCAAAGTACTTGGTGTGAAAGCGGCTAAACAGACGTGCAATCACCGCTAAATGCACTTTAACACAGGGGTATCTCCTCTTGCACTTTATGTAGCTCTTGTATCTCCTCTTGCACTTTATATATCATAGCTGACAGTGTACTGCCATGTGGTAAATGCTTGTATGCTGCTCATGCTCTTTCTGCATATCATGTATTTATTTTTGCTATGTATATAAATGTCATGTTCTTATATGTTGTATGTGAGGGACTACGGATGGAAATTAGCTCAAAGCTAAAATCCGGCTCATTTACACTTGTAAGCATTATTTTGTTTTAAAGTGTTCATCAATGTGCACTGTCCCGATTCAAATAAACGATTAAATGAAAATGAAATGAAAGGCTAATATTGATTGAATGGAAAGCCACTGTGTCTCCATCTCATACCCACTGGCTTATAGACATTTTTTTTCCCAGATGGAGAAGATCAGATCTTCTTTTTAAAGGCTTTTGTGGAGAACATGGGACCCCTTTTTTCAATTTGTTATGAGGATACCTTTCCCCATCATTCCTGATTAAAGACGTTGTTGTACTCGCTGACAGACTTTTGTATTTTATATATATATATTATATTAATTATTAATTTTTCCGAAAGATTAAAGTGTGTGTGTGTGTGATCGTTTCCTCCTTTGTGTATGGTTATAGTTACTTTATGTTTTATGTTTTTTTATTGTCTTTTACATTGAATATTTGTCTTCTTACTTTTGATACTTGCTCTGATGTAGCAACTAATTTAGACCGACCTTGATGCATTTCTTGATCTCTTCCACCACTCTGCTCTGGATGGAGGGTTCACAGAGGACGAAGTCAGGAGCGATGCACGTCTGGCCACAGTTCACGAACTTTCCCCAGGTGATGCGACTTTATTGGGGGAAAAATCATTCAAAAGCTGCTTCCCCACTGCTGTGTTTGATATTTATGTAAAGCTTTCAGACTGACCGGCATGCCATACTGATGTCACAGCTCTTGTCGATGTAACAGGGGCTCTTCCCCCCCAGCTCCAGGGTCACTGGGGTGAGGTGGCGAGCCGCGGCCTCCATCACTATTCTACCCACGGTGCTGCTGCCTGTGTAGAAGACGTGGTCAAACTTCTGCTTCAGCAGCTCCTGGGTCTCTGACACTCCGCCCGTCACCACTGGGAACAGATCCTAGGGAGAGGATACGCAGCCATTAGATAAAGGTACATGAAGATAAAGGTGAAATCATTCATACAGAAAAAAACAGGAGGCTCACTTTGTCTAGATACTGAGGGAGGAGTTCCTCCATGACCTTGGAAGAGTTAGAGCTGACCTCTGATGGCTTTATTATTGCTGCATTACCTGAAAGAGAAAACATAGACACAATGATAAGCCTTAAAGGGGACTGTTCTGCTGATTTTCAGGGTTAGGCACAGGGAAAATAAACTTCCTTCAGGGAACTTTGGGATTTGAGCCTTCGCAGACCATTCATTCATATTCAGATCTAAGTCAATCTGTTATAGTTCATTATTTATTGTGGAAAAATGTTGCTGCCTGTTCATTGTAAGCACAAGCACCGAATGACAAGACGTTAGGTGTGGACTCCTTTAGAGCTGCAAGAATGAGTAGATCCACAGAAAGTAGATCAATGTGAAAGTCAATTTGAATGCAAAAATGTAGATCTGTGGGTTTTGGATTGACAAAAACAAGAAATGTAAAGACCTCACCTTTGACTTTGATTATTTGCTTGAATAATCAATTGAACCAGTAAATAATCCGCAGATAAATCATGATTAAAACAATGGTTAGTTGCATCCCTGCAGTGTTTTACTGGGAGGGAGTACTGGTTTATAATAGTTGTGACTGCACAATTTATATTTCTTTGAAACCGTCTTTTCCCCCAACACTGCGTTATGTTTTAAAGATGGATCTGACGTGAGAACAAACTCCTCAAGGATGTAAAATCTGGTCATTCACATTATTGACCCTTGTGCCGCTGTAGTCATTTTGTTACACTGTCAACTGTCATCCTTATGCCATGTTCGAAAAATGGAACAGGTTAACACCATAAGATTGCCCCTGGGATTTGTATGTATAAGGGTCTTAGGGTCTGGATTGCTTACATACTCTTTTCACATGTTTCTCCTACTATATAGCAAACTAACTGAATTTTGGAAACTGGGATATGAATGTTGTTGCAGCCACACTACTCATGCACTGTGGCTGCATTGCATTCTGCTCTATAGAATCCTTTTTAATAAGTTATACATCCTTTGTGATGTATTTCTCCCTGTTTGATTGTCCAAAGCCAAATTAATACTCATGTACGATTTACCCTAGTGCAATTTACACTTTATTTTTCTTTCAATTTATTTTTCAATCTGTAAACGGTATCAGCATTGTGTACTTATCTGTTATTTGTTTTTTCACTTATTGTGTTTTTATTATTAAAATGTGTCCCTACTTTTTTATATAATATATATAATATCGACTCTTTTTAATTAATCTGCACTATACTCTTGCTGTTGCAATACCGTACATTTCTCCATTGCGGGACAAATAAAGGATTTCTGATTCTGATTCTTGTGAGTGTGTATGCGAAAATGCAGTACCAGCAGCGATGGCTGCCACCAGCGGCTGCAGGGTGACAGACCAGGGGTAGTTCCAGGCCCCGATGATGAGCACCACCCCCAGAGGCTCCGGCTGCACGTAGACCTCATCAGTTATGGTGAGGAGGTTCTTCTCCACCGGCCGAGGAGCCGCCCACTCTGCCAGCTTCCCTATAGCCAGCTTGATCTCTCCCTCCAGTCCCAGGGTCTCAAACAGCTCCGTCCCATTTGCACTCTGAAAGCAGAAGAATCAAGTCCAGAGTTCATTTGTTGTTATCTGTTGTGCTGGAGCTTGTTTAAATTGGTGAACATTATTTATTAAAGGTCAAAAGCTACATGGCAGTAATTACAAGTGTTAATTACACGACAAATTGATTTAATTTGGTTAGTGTTATGTGCTCTTTAGCTTGTAATGTTTGTGTATATTACATAAAATTGCTCAATTTGATGTGTAAGTGATATATATTGTAAATATTTTCTGTTTAGGGTCTGGTCCCCTAATCTTCGAGTAGCTCAACGGGGTGTCCCATTTCACAAATCCTCACCATGACGTATGATGTTACTTGAATATTTAAATGTTTGTGAATAAAATCAATTGAAAATGAATCTGCTGTTCAATAGAGACTGAAAAGTATCTTTGCATTGAATGTTTGAACGATGTTGGATAATGCATCCTGCGGTCCAGTGAGCTGCCAGTATTTTTAGACACACTGAAAGCTTAAAACTGATCTCTGTGTATACAGTGTGACTTATCCACCTTGCCGAGGTCCTTTTTGACAGCATCTGCTATGTCCCTGCGTCTCTCTGTGATGAAGCGGAGCAGGCTCTTCAGCTGGTGGATCCTGTACTCCAGAGGCTTGCTCTTCCCTGTCTGGAAGGACTTCCTGGCCCGCTGTACAGCCAGCTGTTCCCGGGACATCTTTAATAAAGAATATAAACAGTATGAGGCCCTCACCCTATGCATTAAATGCCATTGAAGCCAACTTTAACTTCCAGGTTGATAAAGACATTTTGACAGTTAAGAAAGCCGAAAGCTAATTCTACCATAAGATGACCAATTGATGTTTCAATGGCTAATGTTATGTCACAAAAAGTAATAGCATGACATTTATTTGCTATACAAGTGCATTATGTACATTTCCTTTGCTGATAAACAATAAAACCCTGACAATTAATGTATGATCATAGCTCATACAAGCTAGCTGTAATAGGCTACATAGCATAAACATTTAATAACTTTAATACTTAAATTAGTGTGCATTACTTTTGCAGCCCTACCTTTGTTGGAGCTATCATTGCACTATAAACCAAACACTAATAATACTCGCTATACTAGATTAACCAGTCACTTTGCTGTAAATGCCGGACTGGCTTAGCTTTTTAGCTAACAGCATAGCATTGCAAAAATATTGTTAAATAGTTAACGCACGCATTAGAAAATAAACGAACATAAATAAGCTTGTAATAGCTATGTAAGCGACACCTTACCTTTTAGTATTAATTGTTGACGATATTAGCCTAATAGTTACAAAGTTATGAGGTCGTGCGTTTGTCGTTAGCTTCAGCCAGACGGCGTCAGCAATTGGTTTGAAGGTGTGTCCATCAAGGAAATAACCAATCAGCTTCAAGATACAACCAGCTGACCGCCCTACATCACAATAATAACAACAATGTAGCAGGAAGTTAACAGGCCTATCTAAGGAAGCTCTTTCAGCAACTAAGGATTTTTGAAAATCCTGTAGGTCATTATTATGACTTACTATCTCACAATTTTGACTAACTATCTACTTATCATAACTTACATTTAAAGAAATTATCCTGTTTTTTAAAAAGTATCCTAAATATTTGTTAGCGGCTTAATAAAGGCACTGGATAGGAACACAGACAATATGAGTTGAACAGATACAGATAATGGTGTACAGTGTTATCCAAACTTGATATACTTATAAATGCAGTCTATGACACTGTTGATTAACCTTATATGTTATACATATGAAGGAAGATATGTGGTAGATTGGGACATTTCATGGAAAACAGACTGGACAGCGGCAAAAAATACTAAACGTAGATTATAACAAGACACATGGGTAATGAGTACCTAATTATGACTTTGTTATTCCATAATGTTTGCTAATGTTCTCCAATGTATGCTAATTATTTGAAAAGGTTACAAAAATAAATGGTTTGTGGAAATATTGAAAGCTAATGCAATTCTGGAAAAGGGGTTGATGAGTGAGATTTACTTTGATTGTTAAAAGGACAAAAAGGTTACTTGTTTTTTATATTAATCGTAATAATTTATTTATTATCATTATCTCGATATATAAACCTTTGTAACATTTCATCAAAACAGCTAAGCTCGAAAAAATTAAACACAGCAACACTTTTGAATGTATTCTCTTTTTAATAACAAAGACTGTATTTGGGTTCTATAAAGAACAAAGACTGACAGCCCTCAGTGAGGGACACGAGAGTAACATTAACATTTCTCTGAAAAAAAATGGGTGCTTGGAAAGTGTTGCATTTTCAGGGTCATGACTGACGGCAGGTTTCTTCGAAATGCATTCAGATCAAGCTAGAGAGGCGCGAAACAACGGGGTACATACAGTACATTCAAGATTCTAGCGGTTCTAACGGGGTAAAAATGCAGCCTCAGTACCCATGCTTCATCTTAAAACAGTCCAATTTCAGTTACAGTCCATGGACCAAAATGGTACAGAGCGAAGATTCGGGCGGGTTTCCGTCAGCCTTTGTTGTCCCTCTTCACTCTGTGTGCAGTAAAAGGCTTTGTGTGGTTCAGAGTACTCATGATGAGAACGAAGGAAACCCAGATATGTCTTTTAAAAAATAAAAAAAACAGTACATGAGAGAAACAGGCCTAAGGTGCCTGTGAATGCATCTATACACATTTGTACACAGAAAAAGAATGTATTCACACCTGTACAGAGGAGTAGGCCTTGGTCTGCTTTCACATGAAGAAGGCACCTCCTTTTCCATCACTAACTGTTTACTACTGGCCTTAATGCACACCTGGCAAGTGTGTCTATATACACCGACTCATACATACTTACAGTACATACACTTTTAGGAGCACAGCAGATGAGGGGAGGCAAAGGGACGAGGGGATGCTAGGCAGTGCAGATTGTGACAAATCAAGTACAATGTTGGGAAATTAGTATCTATTTCAGAAACTTTCCCACTAAGCAAATATGTGTCTTGATCTGAACAACAAACAGTCCTGATAGAAAGAGTTCTCCGGAAAGAGCTGCCACGAGTTAGAGTTTATTCTTTGGCACACCCCTGTTGTGCCAAAAAAAGGTTTCTCTTATTAAAAAAACCCCCTTGGCAGACATGAATAAAATGTATCAAATTCAGCTATGTACATATAAAGATTTGTGCTCTTTGACTGACAGGCAGGCCATCTGTCAGCGTCATCGACACCCCATAAACACACACACACCCCCTCCCGAAAAGAGGGGAAAGGATTCATCACATGCACCACATAAAAATATTTACAAGATTGCAAACATCAAGTTTTGTTAAAAAAAAAATCTAGCTACAGATACTGACGGAACATAAAAGCTGTATTCCTTTAGTAAAATTAAACGTATTAAGTCGTCATGTTTATATATATTTTGAACTCCTTTACATTCCTACAAAACGGGGTAACGAGGGAAATAAATGTCAATAGTTTTTAGATGTTTTCTTGTTGCGAGCCAATCAAGATTCCCCTGCTATGTAATTTTGTGTGAATAATCGTATCAACAAATGCACTTTAATGGTAAAGACTTAAATTGTCTTTCCATGGCTAAAAATAATTTCAATCGGCCATCAAGAGAACATTTATTTGATCTTAAAAGAAGAGCTCTAGGCAATTTGTCTCGTCTAAGATAACCGTTTCCCTGGTTGCTCTGCCTTATGGGAAATGTCTGCATTCAGTTAATCAGTAAGTATTGAGGGGTGGGAGCGGGAGTGATCATTCCCCTGCCTTCACATGTATACCTTCAGATTTTATACTGACACACCTCTCCACAGTAAAGTGCTTGAGCTTAAAACATATCAAATCTACAGGTTCCTCCTTTGCTCACACGGCCATCGTTTTCTGTTAAAACAGTTTGTGTTTCACGTAAAAATGGTTGGATTTGTTACAGTGATCAGCCATCTGCTTAATTTCCTTCCGCTCCAATACTTGAGGTTATTTCAAAATAGGCAGGAGACTCCATGTTCTTCTGAACCAATAAATAAGAACAATAACAACTTAAACACAGAGTAAATAACAACTGATATCACATAGTAAGCAGGTTTTTTCTTTTTAAAACTGCTCCATGGGGAGTCTCTTGAGGCCATTTCATAGTCCTGTCCATCCTCTTCTTCTTCTGGTAAAAAACAAAGATATCCTGAAAGATGGAAATATGTTTTTTATATATATTTATGTTGATCAGATGGATTTTTCACCATCATGGCGTAGGAAGAAAAATGCACATGGAGGTACATGCATTGTGTCCACATCCAGTTTCAGTCTTTAGTTTCTGGATCATCTTTGGTTGTTTTGTGCATCAGTCGCTGGTCACAGCTCAGTCCGTGATGCAGCCAGTGGGATGATAAATACAGATGAAACTGTCAAATGAAAAGTGCTTGAACTGCTACAGGAGGATCAGGGTCTTTGTGAGGATGGTAGTTACTAGTCTTAGGACGTGGTCCCTGTGTGTGTGTGTGTGTGTGTGTGTGTTGTGTGTGTGTGTGTGTGTGTTGTGTGTGTGTGCTGCTACTCGTATAGTGTAACAGTGCAGTAGCAGAGGGCTGAGATCCTGCGGTCCACGCTGGCCTTGTCTGCAGGGAAAATACAAACAATCAATTAAATTACAGTTGTTAACTCAAACATTTCAAGAAGTGAATATAAGAAAATATATTTCAACTGCACCTTCATTCAATCTTTTTTGTGAGAACCGCACATTTTTAAGTCAAAACAAGCTTTTTCCCACGTTAAAAAGAGTCAGATCTGTACAGTACATGATTTGTAGATTTGCTGTAGAAGTGAGTGGCTCTTTGTTTACTGTGAACAGAATTTTTTAATAAAAAAACGCTAATTAAGTTTCATTTTCTATGGCTAGCTCCCTGCTAGCTTTGGTTGCTTTGTACAGCCGCTATCTCATTGGCTGCATGTAATAAGGTCAGCAACCATAAATGTCAAAGTAAAAATAACATTAAAATGTTAGCTTGGCGACAGTTTCCACCGCTCTCCATAAGATAACAATGGCAAAGTGAGATCATAACCGTTCTAAAGCTATTCATGTGAAGCCAGCAATAGATGCCACTTAAACCCAGTCTGTTCATACCATTGACTTCTGCTCGAGGCCCATGTGTAGGAATGTGTGTTTCTATGTCCCAGAGATTTTACTCACACTTGACCACGTTCTCAATGTCGGTGGGGTCCTGCAGGATCTTGGACAGGCCGTCCAGCAGCATGGCGGCCTTGCTGTAGCGGTAGGCGATATCTTCGGTCTGCTTGAACATCTCATCCAGAGCCGCAGACTGAACCTGACACACACACAGCATCACATTATTGTATCAATTAAACTGACAAGAATCAATATGTCTTTTTAAGATATTCATGCTTTCGCGTTGTATATCCGGCATTCACCATCTCCACGGCATTATTGTAGATGAGCTTCTCCGCTGTGACGCTGTTGATCTCGTCCATAAAGCGCTGCTTGTCGGAGAAGAAGTGGTTGAGTTTGTCTGTCAGCCGCCGGCAGAGGGAGATGCAGCTTTTGTAACGCTCGTTCAGACTCTTCACCACTGAGAGAAAAAAGAGACATGTTTAGTGTAGGCATTACAAATGTAATATAAATGTTGGTATTGAAGTAGTTGAAATGGAACCTTTAAGAAAGTATTGTAATCCTTGATAAACAGATGTTTTAAGGTTTAGGCTGAAGTGATTTATCCCACTCAAAATAAGGGTCCTTGGGAAAAGAGGTTATATGTCTTGTGTTTTACTGTTTTATAGCGAGTAACTGTGATGTGTATGTTTTATTGTTGCTCTCTTGAAACTCTTTAAAAAGCTAAATGTTACTCTCTAGGGTGCTCACTTGTACGAAAGGGCCATGCTTGAAGGAATTAAATATCTCTAAAAGGATTACTATACAAATATTGTGTTTGTATTGCCTCACTCATCACTATCTAGACAGCAACGGATGTTAAGTTACAACAACAGTAATAATTAAATAGACAAAGGTAACATTTAAACAACAGCAGATTTTGCCTCTTTTCTAATTGGATGACATTTCCTTACCCTGTTTGACGGCACTGGAAGGATTGAGCTTGGCTGATTTGATCTGCGCCTTGGCCAGATGCAGAGAGGAAGCCAGGAGCTGAGCCGCCTTCATGTAGAGCACCAACTGCTCCACCTGCCTGAAGGGGGCAGCACAAGCACAGTCAATCAAACACTGCAGCACACCACCTCCTCCTCAGACTGCATGATATTAGTCATTATCTGAGATCCTGTCAGACCACACTTTAGGCATTCCTTACCCCCACTCTTTGCTGAGCTGGCTGATCTGGTCTACCACCACGCTGTCCTGGGGGGGGTAGAGCGAGGCGGACGACACGCCGAGCTCCGTCCCTCCGGCTCGCACCGCTGCCATCTCCAGGACGCAGTCCGTGAAGGAGAGCATCATGCGGAGGTACATCAGCGTGTCTGTGTGCTCTCGCTGGACCAGACAAAGAGTCAATGTCAAACAGGAAAGACTACATGAAAAGACTGTACCAGTGAGTCATGAAGCTGTCTCATTTCAACCGCCAACTCTACTCAACTTGACTCTTTTTCTGATTTATTTTGGAATTGTCACTGGCGTTTTACAGAAGGTCCTGCTCTGACCAGTCATACCAAATTAGCCAAACTGACGTCAATAAGGATCACATTATTTTTGAACACTTGACCCTTATTTCAATTAAATGGCATCCTGTGTAATACGCTGTGCACTTTGTACACTAGGTCGAACAATTGATAAAGTACAGACATTCCTCTGTTCGGTGATGAAAACGATGTCTTTACAGAATCAGAATACTTTATTTATACTGGGGGAAACTCGGCCGAATATAGGCTGCTATATAGAGTGGAAAAAGAAAATCAAGATAAAGGACCTGGTACCAAAAGTGAATCAAGTCGAGCAGGTCCTTACTGGTTAATTATCCTGTTAAGTGATGATTAAAAGACTCCAAACACTTCCTCACCTCCATCAGAGTCTCCTCGGGCAGCTCAGGGGCTTCGAATGTGATGAACCCCTCCAAGCTGGGGGGGGAGGTCCCATAGGGAACGTAGCGCAGGCTGCTGGGTGCCCCATCACTCCCGTGAGCAACCTGACTCCCCCCGAAACCCCCTGGAGGAGAGCAGCCCATGGCCATGCCGGGGGGAGACCCCACATAGACCCGACCGCTGGTGGAGCACAGGGAGCCGCCAGAACTGTTGGAGCCCACTGACGGGAGAGGGGGGGTCATAGATCAATACTAACTAAAAACTAAAAACAGGTTGTTGCTGGGAATAGCCCATTTGCTCAGGCTCAGGGTGCTCACCTGAGGTGGTGCGGGGTCGTGTGCCCATGTGGCTGCAGGTGGGCGGAGTGCTGCTGTTGGGCGGTGAACCCACGGTGAAGAGGACGGTACGGGGGCTCGCTGACATACCCTGAACCAGCCCACTGGGACCTGCAGGGGCTTTAGGAAGAGGAAATGGGTTTAATACTATATCATACACTGTAAAAAATGAGACTCTGTATAAGGAAGCATTAAGTATCAGGTAAGTTATCATTCTGGCATGTTTAAATATAACTTTATATACTTTTATAAGGAAAAATACAGACTAACAAGACATTCATAACCCCCTATATTGGCCATGTGCAGACAGCAGTGTTCTCATACCTGTGTCCATGGGTCGCTCTGTGTTCAGGCTGTCATTGCTGCCCTGATAGGCCTGTCCCCCAGAGTGATTCTGATTTGCTGCTCAGACAGACGACCTGTACTAACGGACCTGCAGAGAAAACACAAACAACATCAGCACAATGTCAAACAGACGAAAAAGTGACGTCACACGGCACCACACAAGTGCCCTTTCCTCCAAAAACATGCAAAAGACTCATTTATTTATTTATTTAAAATAGCACATTTGTCCTCTACACATCTTCTTCTAGCACTTTTATCTGTTTGCAGCCCACATATTTACATATTATTACATACACAGTATTGTATTCAACTGTACAGTATATATATTTTTCTATTTTGATCATATTCTGTTTAAAAGGTACGTAGTTTACTTATTCCTACATTTTACTTACTATTTTTGTTTTTGGTTATTTTGGAGGTTGCACTTTCGGTGGAGCTTTTTATTGCCAACAATTACACTGTAGCTATTTTGAATATAACAATAAAACCGTTGAATCTTAAATATGAATGTCTTCAGTTTTTATGCAAATACAACAATTTAGAGGCATTCAATGTTAGAAACAGAAGTATGTTTTGCCTGCCAAGCAATGAATCTGGTACAAAACTGTGAAGGTGCCTTGGTGGTACGATACTACTGATAGCAAAGAATAGCAAAGGAACATCCATATCAACAATAAACGATAATGACCATCAATGGACGTTGGAAAGATGGCATGGGGTAGCAAAAGGAAACAGGGTAGTGAAGGAAACGGTCCAGGAGTCCTACCTGCCAAAGGTCCTGCTGGCCTCGGGGGCCGCGGGGCGTCCGGAGAGGTACGGGTTGCAGTGGTGGGCACACATTTCCCGAGCATCTGCCAACGTCTTGGTGGGCACGGGGCTGTCCGCCAGCGCCATCAGATTACAGGACGCCTGCGTTTTGGGAATCTTGAACGGGGCCGATATGGTCTGAAAGGTACAAAATAAACAGGGAAACTTAAAAAACGGAATGTATTTGGTGCTGATCTTTTAATCACTTCAAATCTGTACTCACTTTAGTGGGAGAGCCGATGATGGTGGGCAGCGGGGACTTCTGCAGCCAGTCGGACGTGCGGGGGGAGGTGCCCAGGAGCTTTGTGGGGGAGGAGCCCAGGTTGGCCGGGCGGCCGAACTGAGGGGAATGACTGCAGGAGGAAGAGGAGGCGGAGGAGGAAGGCTGAACCGGGTCTGATAACTGCTTGTGGAGCTTCTGCCTGGTCTGGTAGACCTCGGTCAGGGTGGGGGCACTCTGGAGCCGGGCCCCCAGTAGCTGAGAGGACGGGACGGGGGAACCTGGAGAAGTGGATTAGAGGTCAGTTTAAGTAAATGGACCATTAAGCGTAGTGTATTAAAAAACCTGTATAGATCTGATTTCAACTGATCACAGAAAATGTGACATTAGGGAGTCGTAACTAAATCATTTGTCCCTCAGCTCTGAGTAAAAGAGTGATGCTACTGGTGACACTTTTAATGAGCGCTGTGCGTCACACCAGTCAAAGAACAACAGTCCTGAGACTGTCCAAAGACACTGTGTTGGTATTTAAATCTGCTTGTTTTTACTGTATGTCTTTTCAAAATAGGGGCCAAAGTCTGGCTTTATATCAGACAGTACACTTTCCTCATAATAAAGCGGTCACCATGACAGCAAAGGTCCTGACACAAACAGTGAAGGAGTTCCAAGACGTGACATCTGTAGTGTTTTTATATCATGACTTTTAAAAAGACCTTGAGCTATTTTAACCCAAGGAATGATAAAGTTATGACACACATGAGATAACAAGGCAACAACTGCAGTTTAGGTCGTTACTACCTTTTTGAATGCCAATGCATATCATATTATACTGTGTGGCCTTATATCATTGAACTGTTACCTATATTTTGTATCATTGGATCTATATGGTTCATTTTATATATTACATTATTACAATACATTTAGCCGACAATTTTTCCAAAGAAACTTACAATAAGTGCATTCAGCTTTACAAATTCTAAAAAAGCCATTATTCTGTAAGTACATTAGCTTTCAATCAGCCTAATCATTGTACATAGAGAAGAACCTATTTTTTTAGCCTGCAAATTAAGATGTGTATACCTTCTATTGTTCTGATCTTTAAACGGGGAGCTTGCTAGCTAGCCGATTAGCCAATGCAGAGCGAAGGCAGATGCTGGAGTGTATGGTTTAATATGTCCTTACCAGAGAAATTGTTGTTTTGCTTTACCTTGCATTTGATAAGATCCATTTGACGTTTTATGTTTTTATTTGATCTGATTACAATTGGCTGTTTCAGCAACCCACATCCCATGTAAATGCTTAGACACACAGTTGGGTTTAATGTGGATGTGGGTGAAGCAGGGGACCAGGCTGTAGTGTTGCCTGTGAACTGACCTCCTGAGGAGCTGCGGCTGCGGGGCTCGTGGCTCTGCATGTGACAGCAGCAGTGGCCCAGCTGCTCGGGGATGGTGCCCACTGCAAACACAAACACATCATTTTCACTGGGAGCTTCTGGACACGTCCAACACATGTCTGGAAGGTGTTATTCAAAAGTTGAGACATATCCAGACGTGTCCTTACCCAGAGGTGAGGGAGAGTAGGGCCGGGAGCTGCCGGTGGAGAGACGCCTGCTGACGGTCTGAGGGACGTCCGCCGAGCTGGGGGACCCCGAGGCCACCTTGGGAAACCCCATAGGACTAGTGTTGGAGCGCCTCACTGTGCCGGACCTAAATCAAACACAAAAAACATGAAGTATGTATGCAGACTTTTAAAGGTGCAACATTCATTCAGTTTTCAGACCTATGAGTACATGATAGTCTAGATAAGGGGTCGCCAACCTTTTTTAGGATGAGAGCTACTTTCAAAAAATAAAACAAGTCGGGGGCTACTTTTACTCCTCTTTTATATATTTAGCACATTTTAACATTATGATATGCTGACCTTTAACCTTCGTGTGCTGTTTGGGTCTGTGGGACCCGTTTTCAGTGTTTACTAAAAGAAAATGTTTGCAATTTAATTATTTGAACCTGCTTTATTTGGGGGTGGACCTCACATCCTCTAGGGGGGTCCGGGGGCATACAACCCCGGGAAGATTTTTTTTAAAATGTTGAAGTGAAATGCATCAATCTGGAGCACTTTGAGCACCAAATGAATGTATGGATACAGCTCTCAACACTCAGATGAAAGGGAGCTGTATACTTTTCAATGATCCAAACATCTTTAGAATATGATCTCAACCAATAACAAATCATTTAAACTGGTTTATTCTTATCTTATGTTACCTAGTTAGCATTCTTTCTTTTCATTTATGAATATTTTACTAATCACTCCCCTTTTAAACTGTTTTTTGTTTTTTTTACTGTCCTATAGTACACATTGGAATGACTTCTTACTTTATCTATATTAAATAGATAAAGGTGTGCTCTCCTAGCTCTCTCTCTCTCCGTCTCTCTCTCTGTCTCGCTCTATCTCGCTCGCTCACAGCAGAGGCTGTGTGCTCCTCCGTGGCGATGACGGGTTGCGTGAATAATAAACATATTTGTAAAGTGGGGGGACACAAACGGGATTTCGAATAGTGGGGGGGACATGTCCCCCCTGTCCCCAGTGGAAATTACACCATGCGTGTGTGTGCGTCAAGTGCAATAAATATAAGCAAGTTGCAACACACACAGAGTAAAGCTCTGCCCCTCATGTGCAGTATAGGCTGGCACGACTAGGCTGTTCAATGGGGCTGATGTGTAGATCTGCCAGAAGGAAAATCACGGTCACACTCCTTATGAAGCGGGAGGTGCCGCTCCACATTGCTTTTCTTCAATAAAAGTCGATATTCATTGTGGGGGTGGGGGGAGGAGGGGTGCTAGATAGATATAGAGTTGTAGTAAGTAGATAGAGTTCGCTATGATTGGGGTTTCGTTTATGCATAGGGTAGATTCTTTTAATTACATTTCCTTTTTTGTTTTGTGTATTTTTTACATTTTGGATTTGCTTGGCGAGCTATTTTTAGAACATGCCCCGCGGTCGACTCACGTTGCCCCTGCGGGCGACTAAGTGCCCACGTGTTGGCTACCCCTGGTCTAGATGAACGCTAGAGGAATCCAAACAGTTAGGTAAGAAATACTTAACTACAATTATTGGTTTCTCTCTTTAATTGCAGCCAGTTTTGCCAGCTTGTAAATACTTGTGTAGCTGTTGAGACAAGCCACTACTGTTGCAAGCACCGAACAAGACCTCAATACAGATATTGTCTTTTGCAGAAAATTGCATTGGAGCAATATTTTTGTAGGGAGTTCATGTAAGTATTCAAATACACAATATGCATACAAAATATTTGGTAAATAGCTAATCAAATGCAGAGAGAACAACTGCGTAAGGTTCAGATTTTGACAAAGAAAGTTTCCCCAAGGTGTAATAAAAGTATGGTAAAAACCTTCTTTTCGCATCCAAAACTAAAGGCCATTTTAAATATGTTACATGCATTGTTTACAACCATGTCTGAAAGATAGTGGTCTTCCCTTTGTTGGGACATTGCCATTTTTTGTGTCAACCTTGTATGATTTTGCAAGACAAAGAAACAAATGGTGACCCACTAGTTAATGAGAAGTGATTCGAAATAGCCAACAAAAATAACAAAACAATACTCCTTAGCGTTCAAAGTGGTCAAGGATTCTACAGGGCACCTTAAAGTAGTCCCATAAACAGAAACATATATTAAGTTAACATGACATGTTAGACATTAAAGAAACTGCTGGTTCAGAAAGGCCAAAAGGTTATTTTTAACCTCGCTCTAAATGTTAACATTTTAAGAGCTCATTTTAGAGCTCAATGCAAATAACCCCACTTCCTACTTTCCTAATACTGTGTCAGCAAATGACAACGCAAACAAACCACTAGATAACCAAGAGCCTTCAGAGAAACCTTTAAAATGCTGCACATTATCAACACAAAACAGGTGATTAACGTCTTAAGTACCCTCAGTGTTCTCCCTTTCAGGAACAACAAGACTAATCTTCCTCTGCACTCCCCTCTGCTTTGTTTCCACATAAATCCGCCAACAAACCCTCCCAGCAACAGGTCGGGATGCCGCAGAGTGGAGTTATGAGGTCATGTCAGTGAAAGCTAACAGCTGATGAAACAACAGCCTGGGTTTGCATCAACTAATACGGAGTAAACATTAGTTACAGGCTGATTTCAGGTAACAAACACTTCCTCACACCCAGCAGAGGAGGCTCTTACCTGGGGGAGCTGTACAGCGTGGTGGTCGGGCTGCTGGAGAGGTTCTGCTTGATGCGCTGGTAGTTCCGGATCTGCGTGGGAACAGGGATGGGGGTGGTCTCAGCCCGTGGGGACACCATGGGGGTCTGTACAGGGGTTGGTTGCGGCTGCCTGTTGGGGAAGAACGGGGCAGTTAGCCAGTCTGCTCGATGCTGCTGCTGCTTCCATAACTCCAGGACATCTTCAGGGGGGTCAACACCCATAATACGTGAAATATCCAAAGGTTTATAAAGCAGGACAACTCTAAAATGTTCTTTCTACTGCTTCATGTTTACTTCAGAGTGGAGTCAGGTTGAGGAACTTAAGTTTAGCCTGGCTGATCATCTGGTGAAAAAAAAGAAAAAGAAAGGGGCCAGGCTTCCATGTAAACAGAAAGGGCATCCCCAATCAGCTTCGAGCTCTTGCTGCTGGGGGCGTGGCTAGAGGCAGGGCCGGCCAATGGCACGTGTAAGGCCGGTTCTCTGATATAAGCACAGACACAGCTGGGGGAGTGCAAAAAGCCACAGCTCATTTGCATTCTTTTGTTATTCCACCGGAGACAAAATGTTCTTGAGCCTACAGAATGCAAAAAAAAGAGGAGGAGTAGGGGGAAATGGGCCTTTAAGAGTGCGACACCAGTTGGAAACAAGTATTATGTAATGATGTGGAGACTGGGAGGGTCTACGAGAGGGTGAGCAGGAGGACACGTGAGACACGCAGAGACTAGTCCAGACAAAGAACCAGAGACTCTGTTGGATTGTATTTATTCTGAGATACAAACATTTGATACAGTAACCCATGAAGGAGGCGTTCTATTTTTTATGCAGGTACCTAAAAGCTTTACTACCCAGACAGGGCTTAATATGGAGAGGACTGTAGTGCGCAGTCCTTGTTAAAAGGGAGAGATAAAGAGAATTTGTAGGTCACTGAACCGCTGCTTTTAAGAGTGGCAAGAGGAGAGACTGCATCTGAAGTCAGTTGCCTCTCTGACCTGGTTTCTGCCGAGCAGCCTCAGAGAGGGGGATGGGATCAAACAAATCCAGCCTTTCTTCTTCATAATTTGTCCCTATTTGCTTACATCATCTCTCTCTTTGTTCATTTAATGTCTAACACTTTTCCCAGGCACCTTGCGATTTATTCCATCTCCGAAGCACACACTCTTGTCAAATGTCTCTTCTTCCTCAACTCAAATCAATTTAGTACCCACAAGGCACAGGCGATAAACAAGGCTTTGATTTAGTAAGTCTTTGTGAGTGTGTTACTAAATTGCAAGGGGCAACTACGGTCATGAAGATAAAATGTGCTTTTCCCGTGTCAATGTTTAACTAATTGATGTAAGCAGTACAGAGTTATTGCTAGGGAGAAAAGTGTTAAAGGACAGCATAGGGAGGGAATAAAGCTGCTGCATGAACGGTTGGAGGATGACACAGAACGGCAACAAAAACAGAGCATAGAAAAAAGGGAACAGAGAGAGAGAGGAGAACGGTTTTGCTCGAGGCTGTTGACACATGCAAACAGGAAAGCAGGGAGATAGAAGAAGTGACTGCAGGTTGTTATAAAAGGGAGGAAAGAACAAGAACAAAGCGAGACAGGCAGTAGCAGGAGTTAAGGGAGCAGAATATTTGTATAAAACATTTTAAAGAGGCCCTATTATGTTTTGGGTTTCCCCTTTCCTGTTTCTAAACAGGTACTTTTAATGTTTTAAACTTACTTTTTGATATTGCTGCTACTTTTTAATTATTAACATGGATGTATAGTTATTTGTATTTTATTTTTATTAACATGTGCTTGCCTTTTTTATGATATGTTAATCTACTCATCTTATTGTTGCAGTTTATCAGCACTGTCCCACTGCGGGAAAAAGGATTTTGGATTTTATGGGATATTGGGAATAAGTTAAAAAAATGAGCAACAGACAGCATTAGTTCTCAAGGTTTCATAGAGAGGCGAAGTCCCGCCCTTCTACTTCCGCCCCATGGGACCTTATTTCGGAAAAATGATGTATTGATGTCAATGGGGAGAGAAAGATTATCTTTCGATCCCGTTTGAATTGTGCCACGAATTACACATATGGTGTTTGTCAATCTTAAAAAATCATTTCCATGTCAAAAAAGTCACAGTTTGTCGTAAAACTGTTGAAATATAAGACTATGAAAAATACGCAACTAGAAAGACTACAAATCCCAGAGTCGCTTAAGTGATGTCATTAACGTTACACATTACACTCGTGTTACTCACCGAAACCTTGTAAAGCCGGTCCCGCATGCTGGCTCTTACGGAACCGACTAACTCCCCTTGTGTGTATGTACAGCTCTCAACATGCCCAGACTTGGAGTGATTTTCACCTCTTTTAATACTTTTCGCCTCATTCTGAAAGAAAGAAGTGAAATGTGCCAACGTGACGGCCGTCTTGGTGTGTGGTGCGAGACAGGAGATGTAGTTCATTCAGCGTTTCACACAAAAAAAAGTGTTACTTCACAGTTTTACGACACATTTTAACTTTTTTGACTTGCAAAATGATCTTTTAAATTGACAAACATCATATGTGTAATTCGTGGCACGATTCAAACGGGATCGAAAGATAATCTTTCTCTCTCCATTGACTTCAATACATAATTTTTCCAAAATAAGGTCCCATGGAGGTCCCCCGGAAAGGGAGGGACTTCGCCTCTCTATAGACGGAAATATGTGTTTAATTATTTTATTTTGACCTGAAACTAGAGTATTAAAAAAAGAAAGCTTCCCTGATGAGATATAGCTAGTGGAAGGTAGAAAAGGGTCAAATATCAGGGAATAACTGCTGGACAGGAGAATGATGAATATACGTGGTTAATTCAATAACATGGATGTAAACCTGAAGAAAAAGGACGGCAACATTGAGAGCAGAGTGTGTTAGCAGTACATGTAAGCGTGTTATGATCTTTTAAGTACACAGGTCCAGTAATAACACAGGTTGTCAAAGCAGCAGATTTGGGCAGTGTGCACATCTATTCTTATCACACAGCCCTCGTGGGTCGGTGCTTTATTTAGCGCAGAACCACCTTGTTGTTTGGCTCAATGATTCATATCTCACTCACCATGCACATTAGGAGGTGTGCAGGATAATTCACTCAGGACAAATGGATGGTGTGTGTGTGTGATATGTGGTGTTAAGCTGAGTGTTTTGCAGTTGGCCAGAGAGACAGAAATAGGGAAGTGAATTAAAAAAAGGAGTCCTCGCTGAAATAAAAACATGCAAACAATAGATGTTATGACCTTCCACACATACACATGAAATCAAGGCTGTGTGTGAATCTGACTCACAGCATCATGTCACACTTCAATCTGCAGCATTCATAAAGGCTTTGCACACCCTTTTAATGCTATTTAGACTTTATTATGTGACTAATGTATTACCAAAATAAACAATCAAACCAACAAATACATGTTACATTTGTTGTTAACACAAGCCCCTATAAAATCACAATGTTTTATAAACTTTTGTACGGATTGAATTCAGGAGATGTTAATAGGCAGATTTAGTTTAATTTGGACACAGTCAAAGTGTTTCCCTGTATTTCCAGTCTTTATGCAAAGTTACTGTTAGAAAGAAAGCAAATGAGGGTATTCCACAAAATGTCGAACAACACCTATAATTCTATTTTTTTTATGTGTGCATTAATGTCTGTTATAGCTTTATGACTTTGGGAATCAGTGTTCCTGTCGAGATTTCGTTTCTCTTCATATAACGTTTCCTCTTTTCTTTGGACTTTTCTGAGTCAAAGTCAGAATTAGGAGAAAAAAAATATTCTTACATTTTTTACAAAGATTCACTTTTGGTCAGATCTAAAAGAAATGTCACATGTCCCTAATCCTCTTGCATAGGTTCACAATGCAAGATACATTTTTGTGTGTTTTTAATAACATATTTTGGTACAATATCCAAACCAGTCTGGAAGAAAGCATCTTACTCACCCCCACTCACTGGACAGTCGATGACCCGCTCCCATTGGCTGGTCGTCTGAGGAGGGAGAAAGAAAGAAAGACAAAAATGATAAAGAGGCAGCAGGCTTTACTGATGTATGAATCAACAGTAATCAGGTGATTAAATGACTACACTGTGTTCATTGTTTGAGGGGAGGACTAGCAGGTGGGTGTGGGTGTGTGTGTGTGTGTGTGTGTGTGTGTGTGTGTGTGTGTGTGTGTGTGTGTGTGTGTGTGTGTGTGTGTGTGTGTGTGTGTGTGTGTGTGTGTGTGTGTGTGTGTGTGTGTGTGTGTGTGCAGCAGTTGCAGAGGGAGTGAGTTCATTTTACCAGTCAAAAGGGTAAGTGTGCGTACCCTCTGTTTACGGACTGATGTCTACGATTACAGCATGAAATGGTTAGCAGGTGTTTAACGTAATGGGTGGTGGATTTGGTGACATGTGTTGCTTGAGTGTGTTTGAGTGTGTGTGTGTGTGTGTGCTGTAGGTATTATTGGCGGGTAATGAATCTGACCTCACATTACATATACTTCCAAGACATCTGCGTGCTTGTGCAGAACAGATGTCCGTTTACTTCTGAGTCCATCTGTCAAGTGTACTTTGTATGGTATGTACAGTGGAGAGGGTGAACATAACACTGATTGTGAAAGAACATTTCCCTGGTCAGATGATTTCAAACTGTATAACTACCAATAAGTTGCTTTACTTGACGACATTCTAACAACAAATCGAATTACAAAAACAAAACACATTTCTAACCAATCAAATGGAAGTATTTTCAGATAGCAGGGTTGGTTGAGTTAGCTGTCCCTATTCTCCACAACCTCAAATAAAGCATTGAGTTTTAACTATGACTATTTTCCAACATTTAATCCTTGACCCCTCCCATCCCTTCTTCCTCATGTCTCAGGTCCAGGACTATATATTTTGTTGGGGAGCACTGATAAACTTAATAAATATCATGTTTTATTCTTATTTTCAATACATTCTTTTGTTTTGGTATGAAAAGGTAATAAGTTATATGGGAGGCACAAGTATTCTCTGTAAGGAAAGCTCTTTGTGTTGTGAAAAGTTATGATATATATATATTCATGTTGCGATACACTAAGGATCAACAATACTTTGACCAATTATTCCTAAACATTTAATCAAAATGGCTATAATAAGGTTAGATTCTGCAAACTGTCTTTTATATTTTCTTGCTGTAAGTATTGTATTCTTGTTGTGAAAATAATACGCAATTATTTTTGCAATAACACCCAGCTCGACAGGTAATATTTTTGCATTCTCCACAAGCAAAGTGAGGTTAGCCAAAGACTTGATCTCCTTTTGGTATAATCAGGTGAGTTACAGAACACACAGTAGGGTACAGTATGTGCGTGCACTCACAGCTGTCAGTGGAGATGTGAGGCACCAGCACAAAGTCGTCAGTATCGGAGGACGAGTTCTTGCTGCTGGTGCTTCCTGCAGACTCTTTGGAAAGCTGCAGGAAGTTGGGCGGACCGAGCGGAGGGGATGACAGACCGTCTTCTGCTAGAGTCTGCATGTCCGGGAGAGACTGTGTTCACAGAGAGAGAAAGAGAGCAAGGGAGGGAGGGCGAGAGAAAGAGGATTAAGTTTTAATGTGCCTCCTGAATGATGCAATTAAGGCTGTCAAACTTAAAGTGGACCTATTATGCTATATTGGAAAAATATATTGTAGGGCCATACCTATACAAAACATGTCTGTGAAGTTTTTTGCTTAAAATACCAAACAGATCACCCATTGTAGCCATGCCTCATACTGCTCATAACCCTCTTTTGCAGCCCTGTTAGAAAAACGTGGATTTTGAGTCTTTAGCTTAAAAAAAAAAAAAGAGGAGAAAGAGAGAAAGTTAAATTCTGCTGTGATAAAACACCATCATGTTCTAAACCACATCAAGGATTATTTCTGAAACAGTATGGAGCTCAAATGCTTTTTCTCTTGCGGGTTTATCACAAGGTGAGTTCCTTTTTTTATTTTATAACACATGTGCTCTACAGTACAGGTTAGCTCTGAGTGTTAGACCCCATTTAATTCGTTTTCAAAAATGTCTTCCGTTCACAGGCATGTGGCTCATTTAACGTGTCCGTTCACACGAGACCAGTGGAAACGCTGTAGTACATATGCCGGGCCTGTAAGTGGCGCTGTACTTTTGCCACAAAATACACCAAAAGCAGCAAAGAAGACGCCCGAGCATGGTTGCCATGGTTGCCCTTCTGTTTATGCCCCGCGGTGGATTTAGCAACATGTAATTCTCCATGTTCACTTGTTGCTGATGGTTGTGGTAGAGGAGCTGTAGATTTTGCACTAACATCTGTAGCATGGTCAGTAGCTACTGACAGTAGCTACTGACCATGCTACAGCAGTGAGCAGCAGAGGTGGGGAGAGGTGGGGCTATGGCTTCATCGTTATCAGGAAATTATCGTATAGGGCGTACAGACTTAGCCGTTTGGCCCCCCAGAGCGTTCCGGTTGCAGATCTATCCACCTTGGGACCCGTTATCGTTTGCGGGGTCCGTTTCCGCGGTTCCATTACGGCCTCGTGTGAACGAACGGGCTATACGCGAGAGAAAAGTAGCGGATACAACCCGTTTCGTTCTCGTGTAAACACCGCCTTAGCGAGGCTTGCTACTGTAAACAAAGACAAGATTACGTCCAAAACATGTCAGGCATTGTTTCTGATAGCAACTTTCTGTCGGTCCGCCGCCGATTTTACGTCATATCGGCAGCAAATCTGTATCCGCTCGTTGTAACCCCGTTTTTAAAAGATTTGGGTACGGAGGAAAAGAGAAAGGGTTTTATTTTCTGACGCTGCGTGAGTTCCCCGACGCACCGGGGACACATATTTATGTATAAAAGACATCAAAAAATGCATTTTGCATGATAGGTCCCCTTTAAGTAATCACATTAGTCCAGAGAACACTGACATCCTGGGAAATGACTTGCCCTGCGTTCCCACTGCTGCTGTGAGATAAACCTGGCCATCAAGCATAGGAATTGTTAAAACATGCAATAGACTTCAACGTAGGAGAAGCTGCAACACTTAAACTAGAGGTATAGAGTTTTGCAGTGATTACATATTTTTGTAGGCCAACGTGGAAGTTAGCATCGCAAGGCTTGCTTGACAAAAAAGCATTTGACCATTGGATTTAAGATTATTGCAGAAAATACGATGTGTGGCAAACACATTTTTATGATACTTACACATTTTGGCAGGATAATCTCACACCACTTTTATTATAGTTTATAAAAGTGTATCTGGAATCCAGAAGTAAAAAGCTAAGGTAATGCTATACAACAAATACATGACCATCTGATGACTAGACGTCACCACTGCTAAGCTAAAAGCAGCTAATGTTAAATGCATTTCGTAATCTACCGCTGTTTTAAAGACACATTATGAAGTTTCAGAAATCTCAAGTGGAGCAATAACTGATGTACTTTGTGTCGTAGAATAAATGAAAATGAAAATCTTGCAAGCTTGACTAACCACAGACTTGATTTTTGGAATCTAACCAAAAAAAACATTAATTTCGAGATGAGGGAAGCTAGAGGTGCTAAAATGCTTACTCATTTACGGGTTTAGGATTTATTCTTGCACCACTCTATTGACAATAGTGGAACAGCAGGGACATTTTTATGGAAATTAGGTTAAATAGGTTTTAGGCTCACTTGTCCGGAATTGTTAAAACATTTGAAGAACACACTTCCAGCCTCTGCATTTAACCCATCATGGTATAAGCAGCACCAGGAAGCTGCAATACAGCACTCAGTGAGCAGTTTGGTGATATGGTGCATTGCTCAGGAGCACCTTGGCCGAGCCCAAAAGGTGAACTACCACATGAAGCAAGCCGGCACAATAGGAGCATAAGAGGCTTAGTTACTATTGTATAACAGTGTCATTAAATCACCTTGACATGAGGATTTATAAAGTAATATCAAACTCACAGGAGGGGAGTTGTAGCGGATGCATGGGGAGCTGCCACAGGAGCTGTCCGTTGCTGCGTTGGAGGTGCTAGGCACCGGCATCGGACACGCTGAGGGGGAATAATAAAACCAATTAATCAAGTCATAAAGTTGGATGATGTAAACTTGAAGTACAGTTGTGTTGTTTGGGGAATGTGCCCTTTGTGCTTACATTTTTTTATGGTGACTATTGGCACCAGGAAAGGATGGCTGAAGAACGCGTCTGCAGAGTGAGGGGGTTAGAGGGACAGAACAGTTTAGAGAACACACATCGAGACAGAGATTATATACATTTAACAGAGATGCATTTAACACTTCAAGTTTAATTACTACTGACCAAAGTCCATCCTGTCTTTCTGGTTCCTCTGAAGCAGCCCAAGCAGAAGGTGGCCAAGTTGTTGGGAGGTCTCCCTTGGGATGCTGGGTAATGAGAGCACAACTACATTAATATGATGGTTCTTATTGGGTGCATAAAGATCTCCCCAGGAAAGTGGCTCTGTGAGGCTGCACTGAGTTTCAGGGGGAGCTATGCTTAATGTTAATCACAGGCTAAAATGCTAATAATGACAATGCTAACATGCTAATGCTAGAATTTGCCATACTCTCCATCTTAGCATGCTAACAGTTGTTAATGGCTTTGTGAGTCTTTACTGAGACACAGGGAAGCTATGCTAAATGTTAACCTCAGGCTAACATGCTAATAATGACAATGCTAACATGCGTATGGTAGTATATGCCATACTCTCCATTTTAGCATGCTAACAGTTGCTATTAAGCAATACTCACAGGTACAGCTAATGGGAATGTCATAAAGATTATAGGTATTTGGTCATAAACAAAGTATTGGACAAAAAAGTATGCCCTGGTGAAATGTCAGAGTCCCTAAAAGGATAACAATTCATCCCAAGCATAGTTTTGTTTTTGAGATCCAGTATTTTAATCTGGTTCAAAGAGCCATACGACGACTGTAGCTACGGACAACAGACGCTAGCAGAGAAATGTCCTCCATCTGCACCAGTCTTTAAAATGTTACTTTAAATCTGGAACAGCCCAAATCCCTCACTTAGACAGAGCTTTTAAACAAAAGACAATAAGTTATGAAGCTTACATAGGTTGTGGATTCTTGTTCTTCTCGTAAAACATCCTCAGGTCTTGGGGACTATTAGCCTGAAAATATGATATATATATATTAGAGATTCACAGAAAAACATACACAATAACATATTTGTTGTGAACAGTATTAACCTGGAATGGTGGCTTGCCGACCAGACATTGATAGATGACAGTCCCTATGCTCCACAGGTCGGCCTTGGCATCGTAGTTCTGGGACATGATGACCTCTGGGGCCTGAGGGAGCAAAGGTGACATTAAAGCACATGGGGAGTTATGCAACATGCAGAGAACGCTGACAGGGCTATTTTTTTTTAAAAGGGGACTGACCTAAGCAGCAGACAAACACAAAACATATAAAATAAAACACACTGACCATGTACATGGGTGATCCACACAGCGTGGCTGCCATCATGTTGTTCTGGAGGTACCGTGCAAAGCCAAAGTCAGCTGCAAAACAGCAAACAAATCAATCAGAACACACACAAGTGTTGTTATTACTAGTAACAAAAAACACTATTGTTGGATACTGGAGAATGCCTGTGTGACAAGTAGGGAACAGTAACACATACGTTATTTTTTTACTTTAAAGACGCCCTATTATGCTTTTTGGGGGTTTTCTCTTTCCTGTAGTGTTTGATAGGTTTTTGTGCATGTAAATCGTCTGCAAAGGCTAAAATCCATGTGTTCCCTCCAGAGGGAGTTTCTCTCTCACACACTCCCCCGCTGCCTGAAACGCCTTCATTGTACTCCTTTGTTTCTTACTGATAATAATGACATCACTATGTAACACCTGTGCTTCTATTGGTTAGCGCTCCAACACATTGTAAGTGTTAGGCTAAAGGCCTCTACACACCGGCCCGACTTTGGGAGTCAGAGGCCGTCCGAAGCCGTCAGAGGCAGTCGGGCATTCGCGTCGCACTACTCAGGTTGGTGTGTCGTCTCTTTACGGCACATTTTCAACCCTCCCGCCTCCTCCCGCCGCCGATTCAACATGTTGAATCGGCGGCGGGAGGCCGCGGGAGGCCAAAGAACGTCGGGACAAATCAATCACTCTGATTGGCTGTTCAGCTTAGCGAATCAGTGCATCAGAAGTGAAGCGGAAGTGAGGGACCAAAACAAACGATAAGAAGGCACACACAGACGGCTAATCTTCCTCATTTTCATCTCACCCGGACGCAAGAGTTTCTTTTTTATCATGACGGCATGGAATGAAGAAAGTGAAGACCAACTGATCAACTGCTTATATTACTAAGTCTGTTCTTCTTCTCTCGGTGTATAAAACGCAGTCTGTCTTCCGGTTGTTGCCTCTTTTGAATGACGAATACACACTACCGCCGCCTGCTGGTAAGGAGAGTTATTGCCACTCGTCGGCTGAAGTATTTGCGGTGTGTTCGTAGGCGGGCGGCTTTATCCGACGAAGCCAACGAAGCCTGACGTAGCTGACGTAAAAGTCGGGACGCCTTCGGTACGCGTTCTTTGGTCTCAGGTTGGTGTGTAGAGACCTTAAGGGGCGGGACATCTCTAAGTTGTTAACCAATCATAACAGAGCCGGCCAGTTAACCAATCAGAGCAGACTG
This sequence comes from Dissostichus eleginoides, assembly GCA_031216635.1. Lineage (NCBI taxonomy): Eukaryota > Metazoa > Chordata > Actinopteri > Perciformes > Nototheniidae > Dissostichus > Dissostichus eleginoides. Next base: position 8,144,860 of record CM062268.1, on the reverse strand, counting down.
AGCTCTGGTTTCATCTATTTATGAGATGAAAGATAATGAGTGTTTAAAGCAGGGGTGGGGAACCTTTTTCCTCTCAAGGGCCATTTCAATTTTTTCAACATCCTCCGAGGGCCGTACAAATTATTGACCTCTGCTTAAAAATACTAAAATCACAGCCCATTCATTTGGCCTTCCTTTCATGCAGTGCAAAGAAAAAGCAACCTCTTAATCCAGATATCTCACCATGACTCGCGCATGCATTCACGTGCACGGTTGTGGCATGACCACCAAAACAGAAAGATATGGACACAAGATGTGTGCAAATGTATTTAGTTTCCTATCCATGTGAACATGATTTAAGTGGGGGGGGGGGGGGGGGGGACCTAACCTCCTCTAGCGGGGTCCGGGGGCATGCTCCCCCGGGAAGATTTGTTTTTAAATGTTGAAGTTAAAAGCATCAATCTGGTGCACTTTGAGAGCAACATTAAGAGATATGGATACATCTCTCAACACCCATATGAAACAGAACTGGAAGCAGATTTATTTTTCTTTATGGATATTTTACAAATCACTCCCCTTTCAAACTGTATTCTTGTTTATTAATAACAATTTTTTTTACTGTCATATAGTATTTTATACCTGTTTACTTTATTCCCTTATTTTTTTATAACTATAATGATCATATAAAGATGTGCCTTTACCTCACTGGTTGTAGGAAAAGCTTCTTATATTCCTTAGCATAGCTAGCTAACCAGATGCTAATAACAACAAAGTTATTGACTGTATGATCAGTATGACAGATGAACAGATCGCCACTGGGCTTTCAACTAAAGACACAGCCACGCAAAAACTGCGGCATGTGTACGGCTCCTTATGGGTACTGCAATTTTTGGAAGTTCCGGAGCCGCGTTCTGGTGCTCTCCGTCAGAACTGCACCCCTGTCAGACGAAACATATACCACGTGATGACACGTTAGGCTCGTGTTGTGTTCAAGGACCCTGACCTTGGCCAGGAAAAACAGGCACTCGCTTGTTTAATTTTTTTGCGGTCTAGATTTCTTTAATTTGTTTTCTTTTTTGCGTGTGTTTATAAATTACCTCGAGGGCCGTACCAAATGGTCTCGCGGGCCGTATACGGCTCGGGGGCCGGAGGTTCCCCACCCCTGGTTTAAAGCATAGTAGCTTTCTGTTTGATGGTAAAAAGATTGAAACACATTTTTTTTTTTTCATACACAGTGGACGTTTGCCTCTTATTCTGCTTCTGACTGAAAGTGTTTCGCAGTGCAAGTCATATGATTTGGCTTCTGGATTTAAAAGTTGAACCAAATAAAGGGAACATTACTACTTTTAAGGGGCTATTTAAGAGTAATATTTATACAACTGTCATGTTACTTTAAATCTGGAATCAATAAACGCTTTAAAAATAGTTTTTATTTCAGTCATCTCACAAAGTTAAAGCTTAATCAAAGTTAGTAAATCACTAGATATGGGTATATACAAGACACTAGATACATAATCATTATGAAATTAAATCTAGTATGCGAAACATCCAATAAAGGACTTTTTCTGTCCGATTCTTTCACCTATTTTGATGCGGATGCCACTGATGTTGGACCTCTTGCGGCCCGCGTACGACAGCAGGATGTTCTGTGGTTTCAGGTCACGGTGGATGATTCCTTTGCTGCTGAGGATGCGCATAGCCGCAGCAATCTGCTGGAGGAAAACCCTCAGGGTGTCTTCTCTCAGAGTCCCCTTTGCTGAAGAAGAAGAGAGAAAAAGAAATGACGATTACTGAATGAAATCAACTTTTTTTTTTTCAAAGGAAACTCAAAAGGACACCTTTAAACAAATCTGCTCACAAAGATTAATCTTGTTTAATATTATCCTGGATAGTCATTCAAAGGCTGACCTATTGATTTTATTCAGGTGCTTCCTGCTGCCCAACGAAAAACATTAATGATTGCTTTCCTTGGCAAGATGAGGAATCAATACATTATATAATTAAAAAGACATGTATTAACCAGCACTCCACAAAACTGCTTATGAGCCACGCTTGATTAAAGCTAATTAGCATCTTATAGTAATACTCATGAAGTAAACCGTGTAAAGTGAGGCAGTGACTATTCCCGGTTGGTAGTGAAATTAATCTAATCCGATATTAGGCTAAGAGGATTCCTCATCCTCCCCTTTTCTCTGTATAAAACCATTTGACTACAGTGTAGGCATGTAGGCTCAAACCAGTGATTTTGTCAACATGAATCCAGGATTTGGGCTTTTGCCACTCTCTGCCCAACACAGTGGACCAATAGCTTTAATGGAAAAGTTCACTAGAATCTAGAATCATTCACTAGTGAGATCATGACCGCACAATTTTGGAAAAAATAACTCATTGTGATTATTTCGACTGATATTCCAGAACAAGTCGTGATATTAAAAGGAATTATCATGTTTTTATCATTATCTTCATTTTCATTACAAAATATATAAAAATGAGCAATATTGTAGAGGAACTGTACCAAACAAGGATATTGTGTATTATTTCTTATTATTTGATAAAGTATGTAGATTACTGTTTGTAATTCAGGATTTTCTCTGCAGCGCCACATTAATTAATTTAGAATGTATTTTTGAAAATATGTTGCCTTAGCCAAATATTGCACTTCCTGCAATATAAATATTTCACTAATCAATATTGCGATTTCAATTAAATGTCGATGTATTGTGCAGCATTAGGTAAGATCCCCTAATGTAATGAAGAAGAAGATGGACCTTTATTAATCCCCCGAGGGGGACATTCAGTTTCACTCTGTCGTACACACACATGCGTTTTTTATACAGGTCATACAGTACAGACTTTTTAAAACATGCACATACATATACAAATACACACACAGTTATATGCACACATGCACATGCAAGGTCAGAGCGGAGGCAGCCAGTCTAGCCAGCGCCAGTGAGCAGTTTGGGGTTAGGTGCCTTGCTCAAGGGCACTTCGGCAGTGGCCCAGGAGGTGAACTGGCTCCTCTCCAGTACCAGTCCACACTCCGTATTTTTTTGTCCGATCGGGACGTGAACCGACGACCCTTCGGTCCAAAGTCCAATCCCCTACAGACTGAACCACTCCCGCCCCAATGGAAGATGGCAGTTACCTATACTTAAGTGAACATAGAAGCCCTCCACTGAACCACAGGCACAACGCCGTATCAGTTCAATATGGGTACAGTCTGAACAGTAACACTCTGAACAACCACTAAAACATGACCCCACAGGTTTCACAACCACCTGTGTTACTCAAGCGGAGACCTGACCCTGACCCATTTTGGAACCTGTGCCAATATGGGACAGGTACACTTTGTAAAGTACAGTGATAAGGGAGCTGTTCCTGCAACACAATCAGTGTTTTTATGGAACAGAGGTGTGAGCACCTGTGGTTATCTAACTGATGGATTGGAAAACAACTGGTGATTTGGAGGGATTTGAGAATTCTCAAGCTGCCCTGATTTTAAACTAGTTATTTGTATAAACGCAGTGAGCTTCTGAATAATTAACATCTATGTCAAATGTTGTGAGTTCCCCATTCTGAAGCTCAAATGTTATGAAAGCAGATTTGGTAACGGAGCAGAATCAGGTTTTATGCCAAGAAGGTTTTACACATACAAGGAATTTACTTTGGCTTATAATGGTGCATACATAAACACAGTAAGAGGAAGTTGTAAAAAAAAGAGGTTGCATTGAACATAAATGTGCAAAATGTACAGATGATGTTTAGGAGAACTTGTGTTGTGTCATTGTACATCAATGATGACGATTTGACAGAAAACTGTTTAACTCAAAGTCTACTAACTAGATCACGACAAGGCTGAAAATGGATGCAGCTAAAAGCTCTAGAAGAAATCAAGTAAATGGAACTTCACTTTAGATTTTCTGGAAACTCTTAACCCAAATTAAATTAACTGGCAGTTATGTGTTGTCCAGATGGCGTCTTTTCTCTAAACTACAAGTACAAACAATCCTTGAACAGCAAGTATTTACTTTAAGTTATTTCTTTCTTTTTAGTAACTTCTCTTTTATTCTGTGTAAAATCTGTCTAATGAACTGCATGTGTTTGAGAAGTAGGTACTCACTCACTTATTTCTAATCTTGTTGACTATCAGGACGGCTTAACCCCAGAGCTAATGCAAAACAAGTCTTTAAAACCTTACTCGCAGTGGGTTTGTCTTTTATCAGTTTTTATGTGTTATATTGGTGTTGACGTGCTTAATCTCATACGTTGGCCAAGAGACAGACTGAATTGTTGGTGAGAGACATTTTAGTAGGATAACACCTGGATTCCTATTTTTCCTTTTTGTTAAAACACTTTTTTCCAAATGTCCATCTGTCCATCATATATCATTCAAGTTCAAGCTAACTTGTTGACCAGAAAGTCTGACCTTCATTAGTAACCATCACATCGGGGATAAACACTGTGCTGACTCCAGAATAAAGAAGGAACCCTTTGTGCAAAACTGTAGTGGTTCCCACACGCACTTCCCCCACATAGAAAAATGAAGACATACAAATCCTCTCTCATAGACACACACACAAACAGTCTTTAACATCCCCCCATGATCCAGAGTTGTTCCATAGACAGATAATAACTGCACAATCGCGTGCACTCATTCCCACACCTACACTCATAATAGATGCCGTCACATGGCTTTTCCTCCTCTGCAGTATTTTGTTTTGATGAATAACAATAATCTGTGTGTGTGTGTCCGACAGATTAGTGTGATGCTTACCTTGCAGATAGTCGGCGAGATCACCGCCATTACAGTACTGTGTGGGGAGAGGAAACAATCAACATCAGCAAATTCAGGCTCAGCAATGTCAAGTTGTGAACCATAATTATGGTATTAGGCATGCAAATATGTTTCGGCGTGTATACGAGTAACAATGTTTGTTCAAATCCTAGCCCAGATAATGGCAGGATCATTAATGAATCTGCTGACAGACTGGAGCTTTATCTGGGCTGACAACCTCTGCTTAGTTCTCAAGAGGGACAACAAGAACAGACGGATAAGGTTGGTGTGGAAATTGTAAATAAAGTTAACTGCTGACTGAGGGATGAGCAAAAGAGTGGAGCGATGCAGGGTTGACGTATTTTTGTAGGGCGAGTCAGAAGTTAGCATCGCATCTTTTGCCAACAGACGTTTATGATACTTAACATGTTCGGTCCAGCTAAATAATTGCCACATACATAACTTTTTGAAGCGGAAATGCTATCGCTAGAAGTAAAAAGCTAATGCTAGGCTATGAAATAACGATATCACGGTAGCATGGCTGGGCATCACTACCGCTAAGCTAAACTTGTGTTGCCGTGATGACGTTAAGTAATTTATTCAGTCACTTTTAGGCAACCGCCATTTTGATGACACATAGCAGCTTCAGAGATTCACTAGTTGGGTGTTGACTGTTTACTCACATATGTTATGTCCTGAAACAAAATCTCCTAAGTTTGTGTTAAACACAGATCATATTGCAGGCATCTAACCCCAAACAAGTTTAAAGAAATACTGACTTTGAGACAAGGGAATCAGCGGTGGTAAAATGCTAACTCTTTTAAAGGTTTTAGGCACTCATTCCTGCACTACTCATATACAAGCAAGACTGGATTATGTTATATTTGACTTCCATTGCATAGGAATCCTCAGTGGGACCCTGATTGCTTCACCCATTCTTGCTTCTCAAGTGAACTTCATGTACAGATGGTTGACATATTAGAAGGAACCTAAAGCCCACCATGGGCTTTAGTGCTTCTGCGCATATGTTCTCTGAATTCTATTGGAGGGAAAGCCAGAATCCTTAAAAAAATATACAAACTTGTTTAAGTGTTGATGTGGTGGTGGAGAGCACTTTCTAAATGTGCACTCGACTATGAGCCTTAGGTGTTCATTATGCTTTACATCACCCAGTCCCTGGGAGACACCACTTAATAAAGGCTGTTAACACACTGTTGGAAAATAACACCAGGCAATAAATACTTTTTGCTAGTGTTATTACTGGCTTCTACTTAATTACTTTCATATGTTCACTTACTTTTATACTGCTGTTACTTTTCTTTTTAACATTTGCTGTGCACTTGTTTCAATTTAATGAATAACACCTTCTAGCCTCTTTATTTCATGTCATATGTCTACTCTTTTGTGTTTATCTGCACTGTCCCCTTTATTGTAACAATGTACATTTCTCTGCTTTGGGACAGATACAACATTTCTGATTCCTGATGCTGAAATCTGGTGACATTTTTACATTATTTTTAAACTCATCAAACCATTCAGTTAGTCCTTGGTTCTTGTACAGAAGCATATTCATTCTTTATTTTATGAATTGTCAGGTGTCCTTGGGTGCTTTGAAAGGCGCCTCTAAATAGAATGAATTATTATTATTATTATTATTATTATTATTATTACTACCACTACCACTACTGGTATGTTTCTATTATTCTGGGTTTTCATTTTATTTTCCACCTCTGGCAGAAAGTGTAAAGATATTAAACAAGCTGTGAAAGTGTGGTCTGAAACAACATCGTACTTTAAAAGACTAGGAGATGAAAAAGTAAACACTGAATGATCCACTAAAAGCAACATAATACAACCTTACTCCCTTTGTCAAGCTCTGATAACGTTTAATCTAATTTAGTTTTTGCTGATCTAACTGCGGAGTAATAAGTCTTTGGTCGACGTCACCTTCGTATTGAGGGTTCAGTTGAGGCTTAGCAAAGCTTTACCCTTTAATGGTAAGAATGTATAGAGCTTCAGACCAGAGGGAGCTATGCAGTTAGCCATCGATCAAGTTGTCAAGTTGTCATTCTGTTTGGATCGCTTACAGTTTACATAGAAGTTAACCGAGCTTTTTCATCAGTATTTATTTAACCAGGCTGAAGTCCATGCCTAAAACTGCAGCAAGGGCATGACTACAAGAATACTCTGGAAAGCATTTAATAGCTTCAATAAAAAGTTATTTTTCTATAATAACTGACTTGACTTTCTTCTGTCAGCTTTAAAAACAACATAGTAAAAACTGTTTTCTGTTGTTTTTATAGAAACAATATGAAGAAAAACAAGAGAGGAAGGAAATGACAGGGAGGGGGGCGACAGCATGCCAAAAAAAGAACAAATGCTGACAGCCAGAGTGTGCGGTAAACAGTTACATCATTTATCATTTCATTTTTTGTTAAGAAATATGTATTAAAATATACGCCTTGTCCTGAGTTCTGGATGAAAATTGTCCACAGATATGAAATAAAAATGTTTTGTTGGGTAAATATTTTAAGCTAAATTAAGAAGATATCTGAATTAGAGGTGTCTAAATAATACATTGTGAAGCCAATTTCTTAAATAAAAAAAAAACTCAACATGATATGGGACAAATGTATCTCCGACAGTAAATATGCTCTGCAAATAGTTTTGGTTAATGGGTACATTCAGACTTTCAACCTCGATATTTGCAATGTTAAAGGAAACTTACAAATGATTTGTCTTTAATTAATTTTTTAATAAAAAAGAAATCTCATCATACTGTAGCATTGAAGATTAACCAACTACTTTCTAGAGTAAAAACAAAAGTATGGTTTCCCAACACAAATGACAACACAGGAGAGGATATGAGCTCTGAATCATCAGAAGAGCAGACAGTCACGTTTCTAAACTTACCTCCATGACCAGGAAAACAGCGTTGGGCGTTTCCTGGAAAAGAAGAGACACAGAATCAGTTACAGAAACTGACAACCATTGCAAGATCAACATCCTGTCAACAGCGTAACACACACCCCACTTTTTGACTTCTGAAAAGCTATGAAATACTTATGACACAGCCAAAAATGTAAGTTGTAAAGAAATCGCACAAACTGGCGAGACCAACATGTTGGAACTTGTTTTACATTACATTACATTACATTGCTTGTTAGACGCTTTTATCCAAAGCGACTTACGTACTCAATACTGTGGACAATCCCAACAGGAGCAATTTGGGGTGAAGTGTCTTGCCCAGGGACACAACGACATGCTGACTGCAGTGGGGTTTGAACCTGTGACCACCTGATCCCAACACCAAGGCTCTATCCACTGCACCACACGCCTCCTTTTAGTTTCAGAAGGAGGTCAACAGATACGTCTAAATCCAATTAAAATGTATCCAAATGTGAACATAATTGTAGCATTTTTTATATGTTTATTCTCCACTATCGGGTCACTCATTACTGGATCAGTGAGCTGCATGAGACGATACTGACAGGCTGTCAGGAGAGAGAGAGAGAGAGGGAGAGAGGGGGAGAGAGGAAAAGAGAGCGCTTCCGCTCATTTCTCCCGTGTTATTATCCAAAGTTAATGTAAACTTGAATAATGTACTTCATTTGAATGTAATAATTATGTTGGTTGTTGTTTGTGGAAGCGCCAGTGAATGAGCCCCATTAACTGAGTTTTAAACATCACTTTAAATGGAAGATCCCCATAGGCCCCGCCCACTCGTTCGGATCGGCGATCGGTATCGGCCGATACTGATTCCGGCTATCGGCCCCAAAATTGACGATCGGAGCATCCCTACGAAGAACACTTGAAAAACTGCAAATACGCCTTGGAGCTTTGTCAAGTAAGAGCATGTGCTGCTCTTAACTGAAATATAATAACATTTAACTGAATATTGTTGAGATTTTGACCAGATAATGAGGAATTTGAAGATTCCTCATTATAAATCATGTTTATTTTTTCGAAATTTTAACAATAAAAAAAAAAGAGAAAAGATCAGTCGATATTGAAAAAAATCATTACACTCTTGTTTAATACCCAGTCAAACACCATATTTAAAAAATGTTTAACCAAGCCAATGAAGATACAGCAGAATAAAACCATCTTACTGTGTAATTTTAAAACATATTATTGGTATTCATATTAAACAATGTAACTTGCTCATAACAGATGCATGATAATATTGAGCAGTAGAAATGAACATGCTTAGCTTAGTGATGTAATCGCATCAAATGAACATATAACGTGGGCTTACAACATAACAGCATAGGCTCAGATAAATCTTTATAGATCCCCAGTGAGGAAATTCAGCAATAGTAAAAAATTAATTGAAAAAGTATTAAAAACAATAATAAAATGTACACATGTCAGATAAGGAAATAGACGGTATACAAGAGCCGAGTTATGCCGAGTCATCTGCTTATACATGAAATAAGACAGAAGTGATTGACAGGAGCTAGCAAGACACAACAACACCAATCCAGTGTGTTTGGCAACCTTTAAACCATTCTGTATAAAAACAAATGTTACCATGGTCTGACAACTAGCTACTGAACAACCCACGTGTGACCACAGGGAAATGGGCCTGTTTGTTTGGTTGGTAAGTAGTTCAGTCTTCCAATCCTATACAGTGTTTTTCTCCATATAGAGCAGGTGTTAGTGGGGGATGGGCCACCAGTATCCAATCAGACTGTATGTGTGTGTGAATATATCGGTGTGTGGGGGAGGGGCAAGGGGGGGAATTACATAATGAGCATGTATTCAGCAGCACAATCTGGGGAAGAGACGGGGGTAAATGCTAGTGATGACTCATTGTCAATGAAGAACTTTGTTACACAATCACACACACTTAGCCAACGAAAAATGAAAACAACACAATGTGGACACTGAGTACTTCTAAGAAAAGCTGTCGCCTGGAGACATTTCATTCAGTGTGTGTATTGTCACTTTCCTGCTGTTGTTGCCTCCGCTTGGCTTGTTTGCCGTGAAGTGATATGCATTTCAAGAGGCAGGTGGTGACAGCAGCACATAAGGCAGCCTTTGTTTGAGAGGCCTTAGAAGAAGTAGCGGCTCGCAGTTATGAAAGTGATGACCGTTTTAACTGTTTACCCAAACTAATGTTTTCTAGAAATTACTGTTGAAATAAAAGTTGTTGAACTTTGGACGTTCTAGCGTTACCGGATGAGGGCTGGGCTCCAAAATATTCCCTTCTAGTGCAAAATATTCCAAAACAACTCTGATATGAATAGTTCCTCTTTCATCATACGCCTGTCACACTCGTGTTAGATGCTGTTTCACAACACACACAATCTGCCGGCACTGGCCAGAAGGATGAAAGGATTTTATTATCCTGAGATATGAAAACTGACAACAAGAAACACACAAAAACACTCCGGACTGCCACGAGTCAATGTGAGCCAAATCAGCAGCGTTCAGTTCCAACGTCACTCTCCAGCTCCAGTGGTTATGTAACAAAGTGGGGGATGGGATATGGCCAAACTGGAGCGGGTGGAAGTGGAGAGTAGCGTGTTTTTACTGGGGATGGGGAGGTTAAGCATTTGCAGTGAGCCAGTGTACTTTTGTCACGCAAGCGACGAGAGTAATCTGGGGTATTCTGGGTAAACTGGTGTCAATTGCGAGTTAAGTATTTGCTTTGACAGAAGAACACGGAGTGACGGATGACTGTCAGTGAGCAGGAAAACAGTCATTATGAGCCGAGGACAAAAGGTCAGCATCGCTTGTTGGTGTTCAGTGGGGCTAAACCTTCAGTCCAGAGGGGAGGATGTTTATTATTTTATAGGTGTATGATGTGGTATTACACAGATGTGCTGATGTGACCACATACAGTACACACACAAAACACTTTGCATAGAAAGGAACAGAACATCATATGAAAGTCCACTGTGCCAAGATAGTCAAATGTTGAGTTGTTCCAAGTACTGTTCAGAGCGGTGCGGGAATAAGCAGGAAATAAGTTACCATTTTAGCACTTCTGCGCTCCCTCGTCTCAAAGTCAATGTTTTTTGGAAAGAGTTTTTGGTTAGATGCCTGAAACAAGGTCTATACAAGCCTAACTTTTGCAATTTTACAACATAAAATAAGTCCGTAAATAGTCCGAGTGGTGTAGTGATGACTTATTTTTTTAGGCCAGACCCGGAAGTTAGCAAAGCAAGGGATCCCACGACGAAAAATAAATGGGATTTCCCAATTGGATTTCGTTGTATCAAAGAAAATAAGCTTTGTGGCCAACACACATTAATGATACTTAACAGGTCTTATTCAGAAGGATAATATCAACATATTAACACCAATTTGTGATTTTTTTTAAGCGTAATTAATAATGGAATTAGTAGAAATATAAAAGCTAACGTAATGCTTTAAACCAACTACATCATGGTCGCGTGGCCGTGCATCACCACCGCCAAGCTAAAGGCGGACTTGTGTTGGCGTGATGTCGTAAGATGTGTGGCGAAACACAAAACCAACATCAGCCGTTAGCTATTAGCCCTCAGAGCTCACAGCTCCTCATATCTGTTCAGAAACTAGACAAAAATTAAACAAGTACAAACCACAGACTGTCTGTGTCATGGCGAATACAGTCGCTGCTTTATTTATGTCTGTAGGCCGTTGTTGTGAGTGTGGACGGTCGGAGCATATACTGCGTTAGCTTAGCTGATCTCCATTCAGAAAACAAAACAACCTACAAAAATATGTCCCATCATACTTAATGTACCACTCTATTCCAAAGTTCTTAAGGCCTAGGCCAAGAAAGGATTTATGGTCTTGAAGGAAAATATGTTATGCAACCGAGACATGTAGCCTACTAGTGATCATGTGAGTGTGTTTGCTCATGCACATGTGCTGATCATATGTGCTACAACCTGAGTTCATCAAAGTGAGATGACAGAGTGTGTTTGTGTGTGCCTCGGTGAGCAGTAACAGTGTTTTTTTTCTCTGAGCTCCTGTCCCGGCCAGTTACATGACTGGAAAGTAAAGCTGTGTTAAGGAATGTGGAGCAAGCAGGGAAAGGGAGGGTTATTCGTAATGCAGATTTTCTAGGAAAACTTAGTGAACTCCCAAAAATATCCCCCTGGAAAAAAAGTTGAGCTTAACATTTTCTTAGAAACTTTTCAGTCAGTCAGTCCTGCCACAGTACCTTATGTAATTAGGAACACACACACACACACACACACACACACACACACAGAGATATACACACAGGCTGAGGGGCCCCTCTCCAGACCAGAACACAATGTTCCTTGGGTAAAACATCAGCTTTTGTGAAGATTGGCTCACAAACCAAACACTTGATAAACAAACCTCTACCCCCCCTGCTTCCTTTAGTTACACCACCCTTTACTCACAGCAATTTGCACAGAATGTTTTTGTTTGTGTCAACGAAAGAGCACAAAAATAAAAATAAATTGGTTGGCTTCTTGAAATATACACCTTCTTTGATGAAGTTATTTTGATCTTCTGTAGACACAAACCCAAGTAATAAATATTACCACTTACTGTATCTATTTATAGGTAGATTTTAACCCTTAAATATCTTTTGTATCCTTGGGGTTAAAGTCATTTGACAGGCTGTGTCAATGTGTAAAATGGATGTAATAACATTGTAATTACGATGTTATATGGGTGTAATATTGGAGTAACATTGGTGTAATATGGGTCTAATAACAGTGTAATATGGGTGTAGTAATGGTGTAACATGGGTGTAACAATTGCGTCATACGGGTGTAATAATTGTGAACAAATATGTGTTATGGGTGTAATGTAGAAAATCGCAATCAATTGTTTAAAAAAGGTTTTTGATTGCTCATTTAAAGGTTATGTTCAGTAGGCCATCCGTTTCGCTGTAACCGTAAAAAGAGTCCCGTACATGGGTTGCCAGCTCTAACCAATGAACTAGAAAGCGGCCCTGTAAAGGCAAACTGTTGCACTGTTCTGCAGTGAGGAGGGGGAATTCAAATGCTGGCCACCTCAGTTGAATCCTTAGTCAATTATTTCCCTTTTTTTTTGGTAAAAACAAAACAATCAGTAGAGCTTCGCTATGCTTTGCAGTGTGCAGAATGAGGAGAAAGAAAGAGCTTGACATGGGCCACCTTACAATTATCCCGTCTACCTCACACTGCTGCAGCTTGCTTAACATTAACCTCTCCATGAAGGAGCTCAGCCGTGTGCTTCAGACTGTCATTAAAAGGAAGCAAACAAGTAGAACTCCTCTAAACTACAGCGAACAAGGACCTGCAGTCTGACTCCCACTCTCCAGCCCTGCAGTCTTTTGTTAATGCAAGGCTATTCTGAGAGGCAGGTAGCTGGCACTTCTTTACCCATTGAGGCAGCTGCTGATTCACAGTCTTAGGTCAACTGCATTTATAAAAGCTGGTGGAGGCCAGTTCATTTTTACAATGTGAAATTTCAAACATTTAAAGGTTTTAATGCTTTATCCTACTGGTTATATCTTCGGATGAAACAAACCGTTTAGTAGCATTATGCTCATTGTTCTCTTTTTCAGCCAAATATTACTAACTTTATACTCATTGACCCTAGATACACTGAACATATTCAGCACTAAGAAGTCCTGAGAATGAAGTGTGTTTGTTTCTGTTTGTGCATTCAGCAAAGAACACAAGATGTGTCGAGTACTCACTTATTCTATTAATTATATCTTTTGTATTCTAAAGATACTCTATAGATATACATCTCCCTACTGATGATATGTATATATTTACTGGTTTGTGCAATGCCTTGTTAACCCAATGTCACTGTTACAAAATATTTTCCCAATTTGTAATCATTAAAGTATATCTAATCTAATCTGAGGTAGAGGCTTATCTGAGGTTAACGCATTGTTTCACAATGTAATGTCGATTAAACAAACGCCTCCATTGTGAAACCAAATCAAACATAGAAAAATGGCGATGAGGGGAGTAAATCTGTTTTAATTCAATTCATAGAACAACACAATGCAGTCTAGTCTATACGTGCTCGGACACACAGGCAGCAGCAGTGTGATATTAAGTGGGTTTAGGGTCAACATTTAAAAGTAAGACTGGGTTAAGGTTGAACAATACAATAATACAACATCTGAAAAATGGCTGACCCCGGTTTAATGTTTGTAAATCCGACTATAAAGCTTCTACATAAAACATTACCTGCCTAATATGACTAATATATCTTACATCAGGGGTAGCCAACACGGTGCCCGCGGGTGCTTAGTCGCCCGCAGAGGCAACGTGAGTCGCCCGCCGGGCATGTTCTAAAAATAGCTCGCCAAGCAAATCCAAAATGTATAAAATACACAAAACAAAAAAGGAGATTGTAATTAAAAGAATCTACCCTATGCATAAACGAAACCTAAATCATAGCGAACTCTATCTACTTACTACAACTCTATATCTATCTAACACCCCTCCTCCCCCCACCCCACAATGAATATCGACCAATCACGTTATTGCTTGATTTGCGGCACCAGCGTTGCAGTCGGGAAGAAAAGCAATGTGGCACCTCCCCGCTTCATAAGGAGTTTGACCGTGATTTTCCTTCTGGCAGATTCAACACATCAGCCCCATTGAACACAGCGTAGTCATGCCAGCCTATACTGCACATGAGGGGTAGAGTTTTACTCTTACTTTGTGTGTTTTGCAACTTGCTTATATATTTATTGCACTTGACGCACACACACGCATGACGTAATTTCCACTGGGGACAGGGGGGACATGTCCCCCGCACTTTTCGAAATCCCGTTTGTGTCCCCCCACTTTACAAATATGTTTATTATTTTTTAACGCAAGCCGTCATCGCCACGGAGGAGCACACAGCCTCTGTGAGCGAGCGAGAGAGCGAGAGAGAGAGAGAGAGAGAGAGAGCTAGGGAGGGAGGGAGGGAGAGACAGAGCGAGAGAGGGAGACGGAGAGAGAGAGAGCTAGGGAGGGAGGGAGGGAGAGACAGAGAGAGAGAGAGAGACGGAGAGAGAGAGAGCTAGGGAGGGCACACCTTTATCTATTTAATATAGATAAAGTAAGAAATCATTCCAATGTGTGCTATAGGACATTAAAAAAAATTAAAAACAGTTTAAAAGGGGAGTGATTAGTAAAATATGCATAAATGAAAAGAAAGAATGTTAACTAGGTAACATAAGATAAGAATAAACCAGTTTAAATGATTTGTTATTGGTTGTGATCATATTCTAAAGATGTTTGGATCATTGAAAAGTATACATCTCCCTTTCATCTGAGTGTTGAGAGCTGTATCCATAAATTCATTTGGTGCTCAAAGTGCACCAGATTGATGCATTTAACTTCAACATTTTAAAAAACATCTTCCATGCATGCCCCCGGACCCCCCTAGAGGAGGCGAGGTCCATCCCCCAAATAAAGCAGGTTAAATTAATTAAATTGCAAACATTTTCTTTTAGTAAACACTGAAAACGGGTCCCACAGAGCCAAACAGCACACGAAGGTTAAAGGTAAGCATATAATAATGTTAGAATGTGCTAAATATAAACACTGCAAAAAACAAAAAAGAGAGGAGTAAAAGTAGCCCCCGACTTGTTTTATTTTTTGAAAGTAGCCCTCATCCTAAAAAAGGTTGGTGACCCCTGGCCTAGAGGCTATCTTGTGTTTGCTTATTAGCAATTAACACAAAAAGGAGAGATAAGGTTAATGAGGATGTTATTCAATTGACAGCTATTTGGTATAAAAGGTAAAGCAAGACAATTCATATATTACAATTCTCACCCAGTGAATGCGCTTGACATATTACATTACATTACATTCTCTGGGGAACATGCATATCTGCACCAAATTCAATGACAGTCCATCCACTAGTTGAGGGGATAATTCACATTAAAAAAAAATGCAAAAGTAAACCTTATTGTGGAGCTTGAGGTAATTCAGGAGAACACCATGGTTAACAGTATTTATCCTCAAATTAAAGGATTGATCCATATTGCAAAAACGACCAACAGTACAACAACAGACATTGCCAATATACTAGAGGAGCTAAAAATGTATTGTATGTGTTAATGCATCCATCATGGACCAAGACATATCTTAGGTAGGGTTTTATTCTCAATCATCAAAGGCAAAAAAGGAAATTAAGGCACGAAGAGACATGTTCGAGACATTCGTACTGCCCACAAAGTAATAAAGTCTTGCTTTTTAACAGGGTTCCACTAGTCTTAACTAAGCATTTCTTCCTCTAGTCTCCAAACTGCACGTAATATCTAGCTTGAACTCCATTTCTTGGGCCTTCTGTGTGTCAGTACCTGCAGTCCTGAACCAGGTGAATCACTGCATAAGCAGCTTGACTCTTTTCAAAAGGTCAAACACTCTGATCGTCATCCCCTTTCATGGTCTTCTGTTGACTCAGACCCCATTTACACGCAAACGAACCGAATACGATATCAAAAAACTCTTCCGTTCACACGAGACCACTCGGGAGCGCTGGGGACGCTGTAGTACATATGCCGGGCCTGTAAGTGGGGCTGTACTCCCGCCACAAAATACACCAAAAGCAGCGAAGAAGCAACATGTAGTTCATGTAATTCTCCATGTCCACTTGTTGCTGATGGTTGTGGTAGAGGAGCTGTAGATTTTGCACTAACATCTGTAGCATGGTCAAGCTGTAGATTTTGCACTAACATCTGTACCATGGTCAGTAGCAGTAGCAGTAGCTACTGACAGTAGCTACTGACCATGCTACAGCAGTGAGCAGCAGAGGTGGGGAGAGGTGGGGCTATGGCTTCATCGTTATCAGGAAATTATCGTATAGAGGCGTACACACGGAGCCGTTTGGCCCCCCAGAGCATTCCGTTTGCAGATCTATCCACCTTGGGACCCGTTATCGTTTGCGGGGTCCGTTTCCACATTTCCGTTACGGCCTCGTGTGAACGAACGAAAGAGAAAAGTAGCGGATACAACCGTTTGCGTTCTCGTGTAAACAGCACCTCAAAGACTTGCCCTTTCACAGAAGCCATTAACTGCCAGCAGGCCTATCAGTTGCCCCCTGCAGTGTTCACAGGGGACAGGTCAGAAGTTTTATGGGTCATTTTGGTCTGAATTTTAATAATTGACCCGTAACATATTGGCAAAAGCAAGAATATTGGCAGACTTGAGAATTTTGGCTGGTTTGCAGGAATCCCTTTCATACAATTCTCACATACTATTTTCAACACAGATGGACACAGTGTTCAAATGTTTAACTGGAGTTGTTCCATGCCTGTCCAAATGTCCAAATGTTGGATGGCAATTTAGTTAGGGCTACAAAAAAAGTTAAACATTTAAAAAAGGATGTAAACTAAAGCTCTATGCCTTCTAAAATACAGGCTATGCGTGACAAGAAAGTTGCACAAAGCAGCTCGGGTTACATTTTCTCTTCTGTTGGGTAAACCCAGTCTAGCACATGGTACAAACAACAACAACAGCTGATGGGGCTGGGAAGAAGCCAACTGGAGATTCAAATGTAGAGACAAGAAACTAGAAAAAGTGAGATAAGGAAAAAATAATTACTCCCACTTGGTTGTGGTAACCAAATGGTTACCACAAAACAGACTATTGATTGTCACCAAGAGAGGGAATGTACACCATTACACTGGCTACCAGAAGACAGACCCATGCTGCAGGGGATGGAAAGAAGAAACAGCAGATGGTAAGAAAAAGACACAGAGAGACACCACGCCTAAAGCGCTCTTAGACCAGACCAGTGAATGTTATGGCGCATTTCCACTGCAGCGCGTAGCACGGTTTAAGCGTGCCGTGCCAAACCCGGCCCGTTTTTTGTTGCGTTTCCACTAGGGGTAGTTCCGGCTAACGGGTACTTTTTCACAGTTTTTCTGGCCCTCCAAAATCGTGGTTCTTTTCGGGCCAACAACCGGGCTGAATATGCTAAACTAGTGAGAGAATCGCTGGCAAGGGGGCTACAACTACAACAAAATGAACATATTTGACCGTGATTTAATTGTAATACACGTTTCAAAATGATGCGGAAGTAACAACATACTGATACCGGTTAGTAAAAACCGTGAATTAATGCTTTGACAAGTCTGCAGACAGACGGCAGGCGAAAAACCTTTTAAAATGCGTGTTGTCTAAATGGAGATCGGCTAAGCTAACGCACTATATGCTCCGACCGTCCACACTCACAACAACGGCCTACAGACATAAATAAACCGGCGACTGTATTCGCCATGACACAGACAGTCTGTGGTTTGTACTTGTTTAACTTTTGTCTAGTTTCTGAACAGATATGAGGAGCTGTGAGCTCTGAGTGCTAACAGCTAACGGCTGATGTTGGTTTTGTGGTTCGCATTGAAGATGACGTCACGGCTCCACCTACACTGCGTTAATATAGTTACTGCCCCAGCTAGTAAACTGTAATGGAAATGCAGCATAAAGTGAGCCTGGCCTACCAAGGCCTATACCGTACTAAGCCGTGCGAGGCCCTGCAGTGGAAATGCGCCATTAGAGGCAGAGGTGACAAAAAGCAGGCTAACTGAATCAACAAACAAAGAGAGGAAGTGAATGAAGTAACATACTTAAACCACACAACGGACAAAGTGAGGGACTCACAATGTATCAAAACAAAAACAGGAGCGGTCTCTCAATGTCTGTCTGGTGCCAAGACCACAGTGTTCCTTGATTTAAGGTTTGGTGAGCGGACAAATACAGGGGCAGAGGTCACACTTGATATACAGGCCTTTATTTGGTAGAAGTATTTTTCCTTCCTGACCATTCAAAGCTTCTTGTCTGAGGCATGTTATCAACCTCTAGCCTAATAAATGTAATATTAGCCAAAATGCAATACAAACTTGAATAAAGCCCTCTTTAAATCAGTCCTAGTTATGCATTAAAAGGCACACTTGAACATTTACATTTACAGTATCTGCTTCCTTGATGAGTTGGATGAGCAAATCAATTAAAAAAATGTTGTCGTGATAAAACAAATAAGATATACAATGCTAATAAGTGAAGTTCTGAGGTGCTTGCAATTAATTGATTTGTCGTTTTTTGGTGCTTTTGAAGAGAGCCAGGTTGCTCATTTGGCCTCTTTAAAAATTTAAATTATGTCTTTTGGCAGGATCACTTTATTTTGACAACGAAGAAGTAACGCTAGAGTAGCATGACTTAACATCTATAGTGTCCTAATGTCTTGGGCCATTCATTTCCTTACTGCAATTATCTCTAAAGACAAAAAAATATATAAAGGCTTGATCTTATTTGAGCCAGACATAGCTTTCCTGCATGCTTACTAAATAAATACCTAAATGAACATTGTCTTTAAGGTTATCGTTTCCTTTTTTTTCACAAGGAACAGACGGTTGGTTTTTTCGAATATGAAAATCATGAACCAGTTCTTAAAATCACAGTTATGTACGTATATACAGTATCATCACTGATGGAACTGTTGTACTTTATTCTGCCTGCTGAGTAATGATTGGACTCCTCAGCCGTCTGCCTCAGAGAGTTTATTACATCAGGGGGACTGATCGAGGAATAAGGAGACGGATAGAGGAGTAAGAGGGTGAATGGACTGATCAGTAGAGTCCCTGTGGGAGGCTTACGTAAACACAGGAAGTACCATTACTATGTGGGAAGTGCTTCATCATCACTTTATCTGCCTCCTCTCCCCTTTCCTCCCTGTGTATCTCCTCATTGGAAGGACACTCTAATGTAAGGGCCAATTAGGGACACCATAACAAACATTTCTACTATCGGCTGGTAAGGACTTTTGTGATATAAAGAGGACAATAGTTTGGAGAAATGTGGAGAAATGACCAATGCTATAGGCTTAATAGCCATGTTTCATGTATGCCCACAGATAGAAACATCATTTGAAGTCAGAGTGAAAAAAAAATACTGAATTACAAATACAAACATCTGCTTAAGCTGTGTGGCTGCAAACTCCTGCCTAAAAGTAAGTGGGAGTCTATCACACCACCCACAATAAGTCAAGAGAGAGCAACCCTGCAACAAATAACATCAGTAATGCACTATACAGGATGAATAACAAGTACCGTTGATAAATGCAGGAAACAGTAAGCTATGAAAAATACACTCTAATACTGGGCCTTTAGCAACACATTTTTATTTTTAAAACCATTTATTTTATCCAAAGGGATCTTAAAAGGGACGCGTCAGGAATATGTGATATAGCAGTCTGCTAGATCCAATAACAGGGTCTCTCTCAGCCAGGGACCAGAGGGGATCCGAGGCATTTGTGCTCATTTAACAGGAGTTCAAGAGCCCTAAAGATGGCCATCAATCAGTGTACTGTAAGTGACCGAGTACTGACAGTATGGCCTTTCAGATTCAGCACAATTCATCTCATTTTCCATTGAGTCATACTTCATGTTTTCCATCAGCCTCACAGTTTTGCGAAAAACCATTAATAACGGGTCTGTTTGGGTGGTGCTTCTTTTTAACAGCAAATATTGACTATCTTTTTAAACATCCAAAGTCCATATTGGTGTGGTTTCTTCTGACAAAGACCTTTTGATAATGCACCTTTAAATCTACTGTTAACCGTTTCCTGTTGTGGTTTGTCTTTCTCACGAAAAACGTATAATATCTCAAATTCCTGCTAAATCCTGTATCATCATGACACGTATTTCATCACCAGATTCTCGCCAATACACAGTCCTACTTCCAGCACAGACCCCGCATTTTCATATTTGTAATATAAGCTGAAGCCTTACTGTAAAATCTATACAGCACAACTCTGCCAAATGGACTGATGAGTAGTTCGACCCTGAATCAGCCAGCTGAGTCGGCAAAGACAGATGATATGCACGATATGCTGTGACACATTTGACATTGAAACTGTAGTAATGTACTGATGTCAATATACTCAAAAAATCGTTTTCATTTTTACTTTTGATGTGAATCGTCCATGGCACGCAGAACAAAAATAGATGCGACCTCAAAACACTAGAAGACGACACAGAGCCGGGCAGTGCTACTAGCCGATTGCAACATTGATCCTCTTTACACAAAGCATTTGAGGACATTCATTTGACTAGATATTCATTGACTCCATAGATATTGGTTCAGAAAAGTGCTCAAGTGTCTCAATTTGGACACATACCTTAGTAGACTGCCATGTTGTGCACTGTGAGAACTTTGAATTCTGACCGTGTTGAGTTTTTTCATAAAACGCAAACAGCTGCTGTGCCCTGTCCAGAGGCCTGTACTACGAAGCCAGATTTTCGCTTAGCGGGCTAACTTCAGGGAAAACTCAGGGTTTCCGGTCCTACGACGCTGGTTCTCTTTTTAGCGGGCTAGATCATGGTAACTTATGCTGAGCGGCTAACCTGCTCCAGAGCAGGTTAGGTTGCAGGCTAAGAGATCAACTCAGTGAAAGCACCGCCTGCTGACCAATCAGAGCTCAGTGTGCGGAGTTTAAAGCTATCAAGTCATATTACAGGATAAAGGAAATACAGAAAAACTGCCGTTGCAGGAAAGACGGCCGGCAAAAATCAACTGACTGTGTGAACGTGAACATTAATAGAATATCACCTCCCATCTTCAGAGCAATCTGACTATTATAACATTAGCATTAAGAAAGCTTAATAAATATCTTAAGTAACCGGATCAAAGTAACATTACGTACAGTCCGCGGCACTGTGAGTGCAGACGTCGATGTGTCCCGTTATCATTCATATCACATCATATCACATCATAATGTATCATATATTTCCTTATCTGGGTCAGCTTCTTGAGCCGTATCTGGCCGTGCAACACTCACAGTGTCACATACTATATGCAGAAGTATTATTTTAAGCAACACATTAAGTTGACGAAACACTCGAGTCAAATGTAATTAAAGTCAGATCCACTCGTGTCTTAGACGGGGCAGTGATATCATGAACCTGTTAATGTACGCATTCAAACACTTTTACCAGCTGTATTCACCTTGCAGCTATGTGGCTTTTATCCTGGATAAAGTGTTTAAGTCATGGATGTTTAAAGTTTAACTTCTTCATATTTGACTAATATTAAAGTTCACTTTTCATTCAGGAAGTATGACGCTGCGCTGTTAGTACGCAGCTTGTCCATGTTTGTGATTGGTCGAATGCTCCAAATACCACCCCTCTCATGTGAACGCGCACCTAACTAGATAGGGCACGGCTGGCTTGAGCGATCCACTTGATAACCAGCGTCGTAGGACCGTTTAGCGAGAGCGCGTATGTTTTGGATTAGGCCAACCGGCTAACTCAAACATATCCAGGTTATGTTGAACCGGCTTTGTAGTACAGGCCTCAGAAATGACGATCACCGCTGTTAGCTAGCTAGCTTGTTAGAAACGTTCGCTGTAGCAAATCATAACGGACTGCTCAATTAATCGCATAAAGTTAATAGCACCATCCGGGAATTTAAGGATCATTTCGCAATTGAACGCATTTATACACTCAAAACAGCACATGTAAGTAGAGTAGGACACAAATTGAGACACAACAAAGGTCTCATAGCAAATTCCACTCAAAATAAATAAATATTGAAATACTATTCAATACTTAACTTCCCACAAACTTTTAATAAAATTGATATAAAAATAACTTACCTGGACATCGTAAAGTGCCACAATGTTTTCATGCTGCAGCTCCTGAGTAAATACAGAAGAGAAAAACAAGAAGCGTTAGAAGAAGGATTAACCAGCAGCTAATGGAGTCACTTTCACTGACACTTCCATCAGGGAAGTCAAGTCAAAGGTGCAGAGAAGGTCAATGTTGGATCATTCTTGAAATACATCAAGGAGATAATTGAGAGGCAATTAGAGTCATGCTCACCTTCAGGATTTTGATTTCCTTGCCAAGAAGGATCTGGGACTTGGACAGGTTCTTCTTATTAATGCTCTTGATGGCTACCTCCCAATCAGTCTTCTACAAGAAACAAAGGGCAGGAAGGAGAAGATGAAATATATATTGTTTTAAACTGAATACAAAAGCCCGTGTGAAATGTCCTCTTCACTTGTATCATAGGTTAATGGTTGTCACTTTCTGAGGATATAAGACATTCACTTTGGACATTTTTCCTCCAAAAAACCAAAACAAAAAATAATTTAGTTTGGCATTTACTTGCAAAAATATATTGACTGATATTTCAGTTGCGATATGATTTATGATATAAAGAGATTTTTTTTATTATGATTTGAGAGATTATTTACATTATATTTTTAAATATGATAAAATGAGCTCTAACCAAATACTGCGATTTGGATAATCCACTAGTCTGTGTTGAGATTTCAACAACATTTAGATTAATTGGGCAGGACTATTTATTTTGAACCACTGTATAATTACAGTGTTCAGTTCAGACACCCATCTATAGCTTCTTAATCTGTACATTTCCAACAATTTTCTTCAAACTGAGCAAAATTTAAATCACATAGAAAATGCTATAATCCATTTAACACTATAGAAAAATATACATATCAATACCATGCACATAATCATATAACCCAGCCCTAATGCACGAGATGTTTGACAATGGGACAATAATACATGATTGTGTGCGTGTGGTGTGCCAGACTAAAGGGATGGAGGAAATTCTAGCCTTCCCAATGGCACCACTTGGGTTTCTGACTGCTGGACCAGCCCATAGCGCTGAATGACACACTGAATGACGAGCCACTCCGATGACATCTACTGTAGAACGCGAGCCAGACTACTCACACTAAAAGCTAAAAGAGACTGTGGCTGAGATAATATTTCCAAAAGAGCTCCGTGAGCAGGTATAAAAAAACTTTAGGATCTCACGTGAGCTCAAAGGCACTCAGATCATGTGCTGCACACACACACACAGAAATAGACCCGGCCAGGGGTGTCTGTCTGATTCTCTGCCCTTGAGACAATCACACGGATAGTATGGACAAATGGAATCAACCTTGTCAGTTCGACTGGAGAGATTCTATGAATAAAAAGAAATGCTTTCCGAATGAATCTAGGTTCAAAGGAGATGTTCTGCGGGTGCACTCCGCCTATTGCCTGGCATAGAATCTAGCACACAAGGGAGTGACGTGTGTGTGTGTGTGTGTGTGTGTGTGTGTGTGTGTGTGTGTGTGTGTGTGTGTGTGTGTGTGTGTGTGTGTGTGTGTGTGTCTGTGTTTTTAGCCACTGCCAACTGAACTGCATCCATACCCAGCTCCCTGACAGCCTGCCAAGCCAAGTGGGACTGAGCCGCTGACACTACACCATAGAAGAAAAAAAGGAGTGACCCCACTGGCCCATCATGTGAGGGTGAGGCGATGTGGGGGAGAGACATTATATCAACTGAACTAATGGCTCAGTAATGCACTGCATAATGGCGAGCTAAGCAGTGAAGAGTAAGCAGGACGAGTCATGCTGCAAAGACAGAAGCAGGCTTTCGTTTTCCAGAATATAGCATGATCTCATTTATGAATCACAGACGATTATAGAGGTGTGGGCAAAAGGGATTAGCGTCAGCAACACTGCAGATGGACGTTGGGCGATGGTGTAGACAGAGAGGAGGACTTTACACAAAAGGAGTATCAACTTAGGCAATACCTAAAAAAAATACAAACAAAGAGAGGTGGCACATCAAGGAAAGGCCATACAAGTTTGACAGAGTAATGTAATAATCTCTGCATGTCAATAACAGAACAGGAATTCATTTATTCTTTAATAAATACGTTTTTTACATCTAATTCAACAAAGGCTTGAAATATTTTTTAAAGAAAGAGAAACTTCTTTGAAAAAGTGTTGAAAGGATTTATTAGCCTTTAACCTCTTATAAATTCAGATAAAATGACGCTTTATTAATCCCTAAGATTAATTCAGTTTTCCACTCTGTTATTGTACACACATTACAAATGCCTTTTTATAATGGTCGAAGAGGCCAGGGAGCAGTTTGTGGTTTAGTGCCTTGCTAAAGGACACCTCGGCAGTGCCAGGGGAGTGGAACTGGCATCTCTCCAGCTACCAGTCAACACAATATTGGTCAGCTTCAGGATTTGAACCGGCAACCGAGCCAAGTCCCTACAGCTGCCCCAAATCTGGAAAGAAGCCATACTTTGACTTAACTACCTCAAAAGTACTTATTTACTAAGTGTCTTAGATTAATTGGCTAACGCTAATAGATTAAGACCCCATTTACACGGGAACGCAAACGAAACCCGAACCAAATTCGATATCAAAAAGTCTTCCGTTCACACGGATACGGCTCAATAAACGTGTCCCTTCACACGAGACCGCTCGACCCGCTGGAGAGGCTGTAGTACATATGCCGGGCCTGTAAATGGCGCTGTACTTCCGCCACAAAATACACCAAAAGCAGCAAAGAAGACCCCCGAGCATGGTTGCCATGGTTGCCTGGTTGCCCTTCTGTTTATTCTCCGCAGTGGATTTAGCAACATGTAGTTCTCCATGTCCACTTGTTGCTGATGGTTGTGGTAGAGGAGCTGTAGATTGTGCACTAACATCTGTAGCATGGTCAGTAGCTACTGACCATGCTACAGCAGTGAGCAGCAGAGGTTGGGAGAGGTGGGGCTATGGCTTCATCGTTATCAGGAAAATGATCGTATAGGACGTACACACGGAGCCGTTTGGCCCCCCAGAGCATTCCAGTTGCAGATCTATCCACCTTGGGACCCGTTATCGTTTGCGGGGTCCGTTTCCGCGGTTCCGTTACGGCCTCGTGTGAACGAACGGGCTATACGAAAGAGAAAAGTAGCGGATACAACCCGTTTCGTTCTCGTGTAAACAGCACCTAAGAAACAGATTAATTACATTCAAGATAGTAACAGCTCCACTGTGCATTGTTTTTAACTCTTGATTATTCATTTAATCGTTTATTTAGCAGGGACAATGCACAGTGATGAACACTTAAAACATTCAAATGTATCAAGCGTAACAGTGCCAGATTTAGCTTTGAGCTAATTTCCATCCGCAGTCCCTCACATAAAACATTTAAGAAAATTACATTTTACAAACATAGCAAAAACAAAATACATGATATGCAAAAAGTGCAAGAGAGCAAGAGCAGCATGTACAAGTATTTACCACATGGCAGTACAATATAGCAGCTACGACATATAAAGTGCAAGAGAGGATACAAGAGCTACCTAAAGTGCAAGAGCAGATACCCCTATATTAAAGTGCATTTAGCGGTGATTGCACGGATGTTTGTTTCTCAACCATTCTTTGAGTTGACCTTTCAGGCTATTGAGAGTGGGACAATCCCGTATCTCAGTTGGGAGGCTATTCCACAAAGAGCTGCCTTTAATGGAGAGGACATTTTGTCCAAAAGTGGTCCGTCTACGGTGGACTTCACAGTCTCCTCTGGTTTCTGACCTAGTGCAGCGTCCAGTGTGTTTGTTGTGGATGAATTCCCCTAAGGGAGGGGGGCCAGTCCATGTAAACATTTATAAATAAAACACATACTTTTAAAAGACTTAAAATTGTCAAAACTCAAGAAATTGTGTTTATCAAGGATGGTACAGTGGTGGTATGAATTTGGCTTTCTGTCAAACACCTTGATAGCTCTCTTGTACAGCTGTTCTATTGGTTTCAGGTTTGTTTCATATTGTTTGAAAAATGAGACTGTATTAGCTGCTATGCCATGTTGCAACTTGTCTCTTAGAAGTTGTGAAATTTGATTATTTTGAAGAGTTGCAGAGAATTAACTTGCAATCAATCAACATAACATCAAATTGCATCTTCATTCGATTGGTTTCCTTTTCCGCAACCCTTTTTCTACAGCCATTATCAGATCGTCCTGCCTTATCTCTGATGAATAATGTCTTGATATGACAACAGGAGCCAATATGTACCATCCAACACTGCCTGGGCACTGAGGCAACCCATCACACTTATTGCAGCCATGTGGCTCTAACCTTCCTGTTCCTCCAAGGTGGTAATAATCCTATAAATAGACTAAATGGCATGTGGATGATTGGACTTAAACAGTTAATGCACTGATCACATGCCAGGACGGTGTTACCGGGACAGGAAGGCATGTGAGCGGTGGACGGATGTGCTGGACGCTCAGCTTCCAGTGATGACTAGGGGATTGTTTGCAGGCCTACACTCAGCTCATGTGCTGTTTACACGAGAACGCAAACGGTTGTATCTGCTACTTTTCTCTTTCGTATAGCCCGTTCGTTCACACGAGGCTGTAACGGAAACGTGGAAACGGACCCCGCAAACGATAACGGGTCCCAAGGTGGATAGATCTGCAAACGGAACGCTCTGGGGGGCAAACGGCTCCGTGTGTACGCCCTATACGATCATTTCCTGATAACGATGAAGCCATAGCCCCACCTCTCCCCACCTCTGCTGCTCACTGCTGTAGCATGCTACTGCTACTGACCATGCTACAGATGTTAGTGCAAAATCTACAGCTCCTCTACCACAACCATCAGCAACAAGTGGACATGGAGAACTACATGAACTACATGTTGCTAAATCCACCGCGGGGCATAAACAGAAGGGCAACCATGGCAACCATGCTCGGGGGTCTTCTTCATTGCTTTTGGTGTATTTTGTGGCGAAAGTACAACGCCACTTACAGGCCCGGCATATGTACTACAGCGTCTCCAGCGCTCCCGAGCAGTCTCGTGTGAACGGAAGACTTTTTTGATATCGTATTCGGTTCGTTTGCGTTTCGTATGCGTTTGCGTGTAAATGGGGTCTCTGCGGGCCGAGGACTAGTTATCGATGGCCGCTCTGCTCAGCTCACAGTAGGGAGTGTGGGGAAGCTCTAATGTGGCTTTCATTGAGGAATTCAGGACCATATGCTTCACACTGGTAGCATGGGGGCACTATGATGTCATCTCCTGCATCTCTGTCAAAACAAACTCACCGTTCCTGTACACTGAAAAAACTGAACCGTTGACTTTAGTTACATTTATTTTATCAAAACATTTCACATTACTGTATTAGGTTAGTTGAAAGCAATAATTTTAAGTTGATGCTAATATTTTCTTATTTAAATGTAATATAATTGCTTTCAACTAACCTAATACATTAAATCTGTTGACGTTCAAGTGAATGGTTCCGTTTTGTTCAGTGTATCCTGATGATAAAAGAAGACACGGAAATAATGTATTGATTGCTGAGATTTGTGAATATGATGTCAATGCTTCAGTATGAATATGCAGCTCTTACATAAGCTCCTTAAAAAGGCCCAGGAAAAACCCTGCACCCCCATCCTCCCACAGTACGTCAGCAAGTCATTCACTGCTGCCTGACTCATCCGTTTCATGAATGAACCAAGCGGTATAAAAGCACACTTATAACAGACGTGCGGCTGATGCAATAGCACTGAAATCACCTGTGTAGCATGATTGTACACAACAGACAGGATGTTTAGTCATGAAAGCAGTCTAGTTTTAGAACCCTGCAAAAAGGTGACAGTCCACATATGTTGCTGCAGAACTGCATGCTGCACTGACTGACCCAGATTTCCAAATGAAGCCCTGAGGAAGAAGAGGGAGAGAGATGGGGAAGACAACACTGCAGGTGATTATGTATTTACCTTCCTGTGTCTTCCTTTGAACACCACAGCGAAGGCTCCATGTCCAACCAGGTCTTTCCTGCTGTACTCAAAATCTCCCACAGTCTCCATTGTGGTGGGATGATGGTCCAGCTGCTCCTTTTAAATGTTGCTCTCCTCTTCAGAAAATAATCCTGGAGCAAACGATGCTCTCAGTCTTAGTGATGCTGCTTCTTGCACTGCGGATTTACTCCATGACAGGCTGCTCTGATGTGCATAAATAAGAGATGCATTCAGGACATGATGCATTCACACGTCCTCTAAGTAGGTTGGGATGTTTGTAATATCACAAAGAACAGACGGCTTTGAGCATGGCTAACAACAATCCTGAGCTTGGTATTTCAGTGCCAGCTGTCCAGTTTGATAGATACAAACCAGCTTTACATTACTCTCTTAAGAGGCTCACTATCTCACTGTGTGTCCCCAGTAACCTGGTTCACGAGGACAGTCTACATGATGCTGCTGGACATGACCATGCAAACACTGAGAGCAGCTGCAGACAGCGAGCTATCTGTTAGCCTGACAGTGACATAACCCTGTGGCTACACCTAGCGTCATAGCTGCTGCCCATAGCAGGTCAATACTAACATGCTAACAATTGAAATACATTGGCTGGTGATACTGAATAATTCAACCTGCTTCTATCTGTATTAATGTAGCAACCTGTAAAGATAGCCGACATCCGGCAACTAGTTAGCATACAAAATCTGAAGAATGCAACACAATGTCAACACAGAGCTGCTGTTTTTCTGAAGTCCTTATGGTCCGTCTTCTTCCACAATTAGTCCACAAGAAATATGTTTCTCCTCTTGATAAACACTGACGTTTCCCCAGTGAGAGTTAATGTTATCCGTGTCACATCAAAGAACACTTCGTTGTTTCTCCGTCGTCAAGAAACGTTGGTGTTAGCAGTGAAAGCAGTAAGCTGTCGCCTTCACTTAACTGTATTTTCACGTTAAAGTACAGCACGTTAAGCTGCTAATGTAAATTGTACTGTTTTAATCGCTGTACATCTCTGTCACACCATGACAGGAGGGAAGTCCTCTCGTCATGACGGTGATTTTAACAATACTGGAAACTAGTCCCATGTTCTGGCTTTATAGCCTATCCGTCCGCGGAGGGCTGTTTGAGACGTGTCCTTCCGCTGCGAGAGTTAGTCCGTCTACTGAGGATCTAAAGGACTCATTGAAAAAAATGCAAGTCATTTGGTATTCGCACTAACTTACAGATAATAAATTACTTTAACTATATTTATATTTGGATAACATATATATGAAATATATGCAAATATACACGGATTGTTGAGAGGTACAGGTTCAAATCATTATCACTGAACAAGTGATTGGTTTGTTACATATTACATTTGATAAAATGTCAATTGTAAAATATATATTTCAGATTTGTATCTATTATTAATACATAATCATAGATATATATCATTCTTATTTTTAATATGTAACATGGTATCCATCAAAAAATGAAAAAACAATAACAATAATTTACAGATTAATCACGTTCTAAATGTTGCTCAATTATGACTACATAACATTATTTCAAGCGGGGGAGGTCTACTGTACTTGACAAAAGAAAACGTGTCATTAGAAAATGTTGAATAACTAGGAGAAACATTTTACAAATTGCAAGTCTATACAGTAGTTTACCATAGCCTACAATACCTGCTCTGTTTAGGTCTGACTCCCTCTGGTGGCTGGAAACAGTAACGCTTTGTCTTCATGCCCCACGCTGAACTCATACATCAAAAGACCCGTATTGAGGACAATAGGGTTATTTAGGGACGTAAGGGGGGTTTCAATTCTTTAACTTAAATGTATTATTTTGCTGACAAACTCGAAAATGTTAAGATGTATACTAACACTAAATAAGGATTTGGTGTGGACACTGGTTCATATATAATATCTTTCTTTGGGGAATATAAAAATGTTAGTAATCTGTAATTGAACAACAGATATTAAACTGCTCAAAGCATGGGTAATAATGAATCAAATAATACCTAAAGTCAGAAAATATCCTAATTCATTAATAAAAGTGAACAAAACTGGGAATCTGAGAAAGCATTCAATAGCATCTGCAAACACGCGTGATTTGTACCTAAATTGTATCAAATCTAGAGTCTGACTAGATTTGTATCAAATCTAGTCAGACTAATCTCTCTGTGTTATATAAAATACTAAAAGGTTAAACTCCAAGGCTATCTCTTTTGAGGGTGGTGAAAACTGCACAGCACATCACCAGGACGGAGCTGCCATCCATGGAGGACCTTTACTCCCAGCTGCTCAGAAAGAAAGCCCTCAGGATGACAAAAGACCCCCATCACCCCAGCCACAAACTGTTCAGTCTGCTGCCTTCTGGCAGGCGATACCGCAGCATCCGGACTAAAACCACCAGACTCAGGGACAGTTTCATCCTAGAGGGCATAACACTATTAAACACCTGAGCTAGCACAATTTTTTTTTTTTCTGACTATTTTATTTTATTGAAGTCTTATAAAAATGTATATCTTGTAATTGCACTGTAGCACTGTTGAGGAACCTTTGACCTAAGTTGTTCATTTATTGCAACTACACCGTAGACAATAAATATTTGAATCTTGAATCTCTTACATGTTGTAGAGGGCAGTATTAATGCAGACATGGATCTGCCAAATGCAAACTCCTTTAAAACCAAACACACAATGTAAGTTCAAATGGAAAGCAGAGGTGTTTCTTCAAGTTCTGCTCCCCTCATGTCTTTGGTGGACAATACAATGCGTGTGCAGCAATAACACACTGCTTGTTTTTCACTCAAGTCTTTAAATGACATTTATTTAAAAGAACACCAAAACAAAGAAAACCGCAGGACTTTACACATTTGTCATGGCAGAGTTTAACTTGTAAAATCAGAGTGAATTAGACAGCTGTAGTGTGATTCTTTCTTAGTTCCTCTTCTTGGATTTGGCCGGTGTGTGTGCAGGCTTGGGTGTGGAGTTGTAAGTGGAGGACAGCAGCATGGTGAGGAGCAGCAGCACAGGAACCAGCAGGTAGGGAACGTATATGGAGAACAGCAGCCAGCGCTCCTGTGGGGTCTGGGGACCGGGGTGGGGCTTCATCGGGAACTGATAGAAGAGGATGTGAGTGAGGATGGGGACCAGAGTGGTGGCTACATGTGTGGCGTACACGATGGCAGGAGTCCTGATCCACGTACAGCCACCTGAAAGACAAGAAAAACACAGAGATATAAGAAGAGTCTTCATGCTGCACAATACAAGAAGCTTCATTCATAACTACAGGTACGTTTTTGGATCCTCCAGAGGGATTTTTTAAATATCATTTTCAATGCTGTGGAAGCAAAATACCATTTGTCTCAATTTATTTGGGGACGTGACGAAAAAAAAAAACCTATTTAAAATAATTTACATGAACTTCAAATAGACGTCACACCGCGCAGGGATTTATGGATGACGAAAAATAACAAAAGTATAATTAATTTAATAAAAAATACGTAAATAAATAAATACATACAGGAATAAACAAAAAATAAATGCTGAAATAAATATATGATTAAATACGTAAATTCGAATTAATTAAAAAAAAATACAAAAATAAAAACAGAAATAAATACACACAGGAATAAACTAAATTAATAAATAAATGCTGAAATAAATATAGAGTTAAATGAACAAAAACGTAAATAAATAAATACTAACAAGAATAAACAACAAAATAATATAAATACATTCTGAGATCAATACAGGAATAAATTAATAAAAAACAATAAATACATATTTATTTCTGTAACCACATTTAGCATGCCATTTACTGACCTTTAAGGAAAGCATAAGCTGCAACGGGAAAGAAAGGCGTTTGAAACAAAGCCTCGCAGAAAATAAAAGATTTGAACCACTGTGGAGGGTCCAGCACCATGGGGTCTTTGAACTCCTCTGCATACCACCTGATAAGATCCTTCAGCTGGGGGAGAGAAAGAGTAATGTTGTCATAGCCACCAAGTTTCAGTCACTTTAAGTATCTCGTGTTGAAATGTGGATTCTATTTCCTCCTGTCCTATCACTTACCGACTGAGGATACACATGTCCCGGTAGCAGGGCTTGTAAGTCAATAAATAATGTTATAGGAATATGAGAGGCGAAATAAAAGAAGAAGAGGATTTCAAACACGCGGATAGACATTTCGAAATCTTATTCAGCGCAAATGACAGACAAGAAACTGGGACCAAGTTCGCAGCAGCAGAGTGTCATAGAAACGCGTGTTCCCAGGAGGAATCCCATTGGCTTCCGGGGGAGAAGGGGGCGGGCCTTAACGCACACGGCCGCTTCAGGTGCTCCTCGTTAGTGTCGGAAATGCTCAAGAATGCTATGGAAACATCAAAGAACGTTTTTTTAACGTTTATTTAGCTAGTTATTATTTGTTCTGTTCAGTATTATCTGTTAATTTAATTGTTGGTATGGACATATTTTTATATAATAGAATACTACAATGCCTAATAAAATAACAGCAATAATGTGCAACTTATATGTTATTGATTCATTAAAGTTTGAGGAAAATAATAATTAATGATTAACGGTGTGATTAAAAATCAATCGTAAATCTAAAAGCTGGAATTTAAATACAATACAAATACAATACAAATGTATTATTAATAAATAAGAAAGTGTATTTCTGAAAGTAAACATGAACAGAGCTCAAGGCAAAAAAGAGCATCACAAAAAATCAACATTATAGATGAGTTATCAACAGGATGGATACAAAATTAAATATAAACACATTTATAATGGAAAAATACAACATAAAATATAGTTTACAGTTCTTAACAAGAATATATAAGTACATCATTTTGACCATGCTCTCTGTTGATTTGTTGATGTGTGATCATTTTACAGTTGCTATATTTTAGAAAGCGCTTGAAAGGCTTAGTAGATCAATGCAGCCTTAACAAAGCAAACAAACCCATTTAGATTTGTTTTAAATACATTAAATTGTTCAGAAAACATCTTTCTGATACTTAGACGGTATTTGCATCTTCCAAGGTGACGCCGGCTGCCCGTAGACATCGAGCTTCATGATATTCAGCCTCCTCTTTCAGCAAAAGTGGACTTTCAACATCCACATAATCCTGCAATATAAAAAAAAAAAACATTTTAATATGTAAAGTCATTTGCATGGCTTTAATCATGCAGTCTACATTGAATCAAGGTTGAGTATTTTTTCAAGAATGAAAGATACATGATTTGTTAATTTTTACAAATAACAACAATGTAAGGATATAAAAGATAGATCATTAATGGCCTTTCCAAGATCAATTACTATTGTAAATCATTAAAAAAGTGGTGAACCAGCTGCTCTTTACCGCATCGCTTTCCATGATGTTCTCCAGCATGCGGACGATGTCTGTGAACGAGGGTCTCAGAGTGTAGGGCTCCAGCCAACAGTCTTTCATGATATGAAGTCTGTGGAATTAAACATAAGTATCGTCACGCAATAAACTACTGAAGTATCGTACATAATATTAAAACACACAACACAATTTTATAGTGCAAACTTGGATCATGACTCAATGAGAATCAGATACCAGATTCATATATACCAATATTATGGTAAATACATTTGATTTATTGTATTAACTGTTTTGTCATGAGCTCTGCCTCTGATAACAAGACGCTTTTCCCACACTGTGGCTGTAGTTAAGACATCTTATTTCCTGAGCTGCATATTATTACTTTGGATTGATGGTACTCAAAGATGCAACCAATTTATTTAACAATGATTTTGGCGTATTGAGACTATTCACTAGCTGCCAAAAAATGCTTATTTAATGTAGCTTTTGAAAAGACAAAACATTTTTTTGTAATTGTGAGTTTCTTCTTACATCTCTGGTCTGCAGCCTTCAGGGTTTGTGTTCTTATGACCAATACAGATGTGATACATGACCGCTTCTGATGTCTCGAAGCTTGGGTATGGCAGTGTACCTGAAAATGTGATAACATATGAGATGTATTCCAAAGGAAAACAAACCTACCTGTAAATGTGTAGCAATTAAACAAGTTCAAGGTCTTTAGTTAACTGCTGTCTCTGAAAATGTTTCCCACAATAACATTGTGTTAGGGTTGTACGAAATGTGATTCTTCCTTAAAAATATGTTAATACAAATACAACTAAACAAGGCAGTCAAACAGGAGGTGAATCACTTTGGACTTTGGTCTAACCTTGTATATAAATCATTCTTTGCCACATCATTTGTGCTATTACACTAACAACCACCTCACCAAATGTCTGCATCTCCCACAGCACGATGCCGAAGGCCCACACGTCTCCTTTGAAGCCGTAATAGTTGTTCTTGAAGTACTCAGGTGGGTACCATCGCAGCGGCACACGCTGCTGTCAAGTTACAGACAACGGAAAATGTGATGAAATGTGACCTGTAAAAAACGTGTGACCAGCACCTCAACTCACACCATAGACCAGCAGAAATAAAGATGACATTTAATAACTATTTGAGACATCAGTATACAGTGTCACTGCTAACTTTCATATATTGATATCATTTTAGTAGACTTAACCCTAATGTTGTGTTCGGGTCTCCCGTGACCCGTTTCAAGTTAAAATTATATAATAACTACGCTTCATGATATCCTCCACAACAGCTATATAAACACTAAAAAACTGATTTTGACAATTTTAGCCAAGTCTGAAGGTCTCTAAAAAAAAAAGTGTATATTTTGGTGTTCGGGTCTGGGAAGACCCAGCAGCATTGTTGGGGGTGACTCGGGGTCACATTTGGCCCAATCAAGATTCATCTTTGACTTTAGACACCCCACCCCCATCCCCTTCATCCACTGTAACAATAATTTAAAACTTTTTTGGGGGAGATTGTATTCTAATATTAGTCTATTATAGTCAGATAACGTAATGATCCACTGTCTTCACTATAGGAAATATAATGAGTGAATTGAATCACATGTTTTACTTAAATATGTGGTGTAATGTTTGTTGAGCCATACAATAAAATTACAACAGGATTGTACAGTTATGAATGCATAATAAGTTAGTTATGATGTAGTTAAAACAATATTGGATGATAGTCAGTATTATTGAGTGTTTTGGACTGAGACAAATCATGGGTCAAAATTGACCCGCGAACACCATGAACGGTAACAGCTTTCGAACACAACACAAGGGAGCTCATGGTGGAAATGATGAATAACCGCTGTGTTGACTGAATGACACGTTACTGCTCTAAATCAAGACCACATCTCTCTGAAACTGTTGTTTCCTGTTGCAGAGGATATTGCTAACCCCCCTTAACACACACACACAGACAAACATACACTTAGAGTTAATATGGTTTCATGGAGGTAAAACTGACACTAAGATATCAGTTTGAAAAATGTGTGTGTTACATGTTAGTCTCATGTGGCTGCAAGCTAACCTTGCGCTGTCTGTTTGCAGCATAAGGGCTTCTAAGTGTATATTTTCTCTCTTTTGACAACCACTTGTCATAATTTTCACACA
Source organism: Dissostichus eleginoides (assembly GCA_031216635.1). Lineage (NCBI taxonomy): Eukaryota > Metazoa > Chordata > Actinopteri > Perciformes > Nototheniidae > Dissostichus > Dissostichus eleginoides. The sequence continues at coordinate 8,109,059 of CM062268.1, read as the reverse complement.
AGCATGCACGCATTTCACCAAAAGGTGACATGTGTAACAAATGTATATGGCAATGATACAAGATGTGACCACAGTGTCACACGTTGTGTCAAATGTGTCAATTTGGTATCAAATGTGACAAAAAGGGTCTGATGTAAGGTTTGACTCAAATTGGCATTGTGTGTGTGTGTGTGTGTGTGTGTGTGTGGTGTGTGTGTGTGTGTGTGTGTGTGTGTGTGTGTTACCCTTGGGTTTCTCCAGCGGCTGCTGCTGCGGCGGCTTGTCATGCGCGTTAAATCTCGGGCCAGTCCGAACTCCGCCACCTTTACCTCCCAGGGAAACTTATTGACCATGATGTTCCTCAGAGCCAGGTCACAGTGCACAATCTGCAGGAAAGAGCCCACACACACTGCTTAGCATTGATAGATGGAACCTGACGACTTCATAATAGCCGGTTTTGTTGCTACCATTTTGGAACGCAGGTGCTGCAGGGCCAGAGCGATGTGGTAGGAGGCGATGGTGAGGAGGCTCTGCAGCTCAGGGTCTTCACTTAAATGAGCTCTGTTGGTCTGCAGGAAGGTCCTCAGAGTGCCATATGTCACATACTCCATGATCAGAATGTAAGGTTCTGCACAAATCAAAACATGGAGAGAGGAAGGGGACTTACAGGGAGGAACATCATCCTAATTCATCAACCAGGAGCACTATAGAAGAGGACAGAGGGATACAGTGTGAAGATAAATGTGTCATGGGTTTGGCTTTGTTGCTATTTTCCACCTTCATTTTGAAAAGTTTTCCTCCTTGTGTCTTGTCTGGTCTTACTTCCTGTGTTTGCCTTCCTGTCTTTAGTTTCCCTCCTGTGCCTGATTGTCTTATTGTGTCCACCTGCTGCCCCTGTGTTTCACCTCCCCTTCCCAGCGGTGTCTAGTCCTGTGATTACCCTTGTGTGTATTTAGTCCTGTCTTTCCTTGAGCGCTTTGTCTGATCGTCGTCAATGTTACCTGCATGTTCCTGTCCGTGAGTTTGTTCGTTCCTGTTCCTCGTATGCGCCTGGTTAGTGTTTCTTTGTTTTTCTTTGTTTGTTTTCAGCTTTTGAATTAAGCTCGCTTTTTGTTAATACTTCTTGATTCCCTTTTTGTTAATACTTCTTGATTCCCTTTTTGTTAATACTTCTTGATTCCCTTTTTGTTAATACTTCTTGATTCTCTTTTGTACTGCGTTTGGGTCCTCGTACCAATTTCCTGACAAAATGTCCCTCACCCTCAGTGGTGTTCCAGTCCAGTAACTGGAGGATGTTCTTGTGGTGCACCAGTTTTCTCATGATGGAAACCTCCGTGTCCACATGCTTAGGACGGACACCTTGAAAAAAAGAAAAAAGAGAAAATGTAACTATAGCTCTGTCACTGGGCCCAAAAATATCTAAATCTAGGAAGTGAGTGAGACTTCTCAATTTCATCTCCATTGAAATCTAAGATATGAATCAATCAGAAAAAGTAATAAAGGTAAACAAAGTGCTTCACAAAAAACAAAAAAAATGTAAAGTTTTGAACCCATTTTTCAAAGAGTTTGTTTATGTCCTAATTGAGATGAAGAACATTCTCAGCCATCCATATCTTAACATCTTCATTTCAGTTAATTAAGTCCTTGGCAATGTAACATAAGTATGGAAATAATGCTGTGTCTCATTTAAAAGTATGGCAAAAAAAAAGTGTAGGACCTAAAATTGAGCCTTGGGGAACCCCACAATTCATTTGTATAGCTCTAAGTTCTTATTAGTGTTATACAGTATATCTTGGGAAATGCAACTTCTTTCTACAGAATAAATAGTCCACGGCTATCTTATAACCATAGCACATCAAATTCCACCAAGGATGAGTGACAAAGTGTTTTTATCTATCATTTGGGTGGACTGATCTATCATAATACATACATTTACTTGACTATTAGATGAAATGTCAATATAATGGAATTACTGAGAGCACCTCTGAAGTCCTGGTGGTTTTCAAGGTACATTGTGTTACATTGTGACACATTTTAGACACTGTTTAGGTGTGAGGACAACCCACAGCACTCACTTTGTGTAGGAGAGGAAGAAGGTGGGCTGAGTGTTTTATCTTCATATTGTCCTTCACGCTTTGACATCCTAAACAGTGTCAGTTTCATGTCCTTTGACTACCTTATTCATTAACATATAAACCAATGTTAATAAAAAATGTTCTGTTACTGTAGCGAATATTATGATACATTGCGAGTGTAGCTGGTCTTTCAACTTAGCTCTTTTAGTGTAGCCACTTTAAGTCCTGGTTATAATTTTTGATCTCTTAGGCAGAACTGATTCTTATCAATTATAGTTACAAATCATTTTGCCAAAGTTAAAACCTTAAAAGGACATGTTTTCAAGGCGAAGTCATGGGGGAGGGGGACTGCTGTTCGTTGGGCTAAGAATTCCATCACAAATCTTTGCAGATAATTTGGTTCTGATGATGCCTTCGGTCGGCGCCCTTCAGCACTCAGTGGTTCGGTTTGATAGCCGAGGATCAGCACCTCTAAATCTGAGGCCATGGTTTTCAGCAGGAAATCGTTGGGCTGTCCAAGTCGGGAATGAGTCATTACCCCAAGGGAAGGAGTTCAAGTATCTCGGGGTCTTGTACTCGAGTGAGGGAACCATAAAGTGTGAGATGAGAGCGGGGCCAGAAGGCAAAGCTCTCAAGCTACTGGTCCATCTTTGTTGCTACTCTCACCTATGGTCATGAAGGAGGTGTCATGACTGAAAGAACGAGATTGCGAATACTTGCAACTGAAGTGTGGCTGCCATCACCCTTGGGGATAAGATGAGAAATTCACTCATCCGGGAGGGACTCGGAGTAGAGCCGCTGCTCTTTTGCGTAGAGCGAACTAGTTGAGGTGGTTTGCGGATCTATTAAGGATGGCTGTACACATCTATTATCATTGAAAACTGATAAAGTTTTGATCTTTGCCTCTGCACCTTAACCTCAAAACGGATTGATTATCACTGCTTCCATTTCAAAGAAATGCTTGTAGGTCCAAACCTCCAGTCAGAGAAATGTGTACCTTCCTTGCTGATCTTGCAGGTGAACATGCTGTGGCCTTTACACGTCCCCCTGGTCATCCTGGCTTGGTAGAAGACACCCTCCTTTCCTGCTTTGATCAGCTGCAACAGGTTCAGGTCTGACTTGGTAACACGAGGACCCTTAAACAAATGCCATAGGAGGTAATGTTGCAGTATCAAATCAGGGCAGAACAGCAATGGGTAAGTACAGGACACTGAGAGGACAAACAACACCATACTGGTCAGTCACAAACGTATTTTGTCCACATTGTACCGGAGCTTAAGCTACAGTAATAACATATATTGCAACCAAAGAGAGATGATCAGAAATGATACTGTAAATCGACAGTGAGATGACATAGATGTGTCACATGTAGGCTACAGAGAACATTCCGGTTAGTTGTTCTTGCATCTGAGATTTCCTCTGCTGTGGCTTCAGATGACTAACTAAATAAAGCACTACAAAAATAGTTCAAATATCTGACAGCAAAATATCTGGGAATCATGTGATGACATGAAGACAGTAATGTACCTGCTGCAAGCTTCTCCATAGCCTCCGAGAGGAGAGCCTGACTGTCCTGCTCTGCTCCTGGGGGATCTGGGTAAGCTGATCTTCTTCCTCCACCACTGCTGGCGCGATCAGAGTTTCCAGCCGAGGAACTGCAGTCATCAACAACCTGCTGCCCCGCAGCTCTCGAATGGTCCGGACCAAAGAACGATATCTGCAAGAAAAAAAAGTGCAAAACACAGAACACTGTGCGTATTGTCACATGGTTTGCCTCTGATTCCATCAGAAATCCAATGAAGCTGTGCCAGGGGAGTTGAAAAAAAGAAGCTACAGAGAAATAAAAATAGCCTAACTGTATGTGAAACAAGATTTGGACTAGGCCATGGTTCTGTGCTAACTGCACTGTTTCCAATTCAAGGCCTCAAAAGATATTTCACAAACAAATTTGGAATTAATGAAATATTTCTTAAACTGAATGAAAAAAAACAAGCGCCTAGCAAAAACAGTTCTGTAGGCTGTACTTATGGCACAACTGGTCATGTTAGCCAACCCAGTCTCACGGCATTTCGTGTTATAGTCACAAAATTAATTTAATCTATTGATTCGTGTTCACCAACACCATTTTCACATTTCTTTCGTGTCACACAGAACGATTTTAAAAGCAATGTATTTCTATTGGTAGTATGTTTCGTGCCTGCACCACATCTTTTTGTCCAGTCGGGTCTTGGAAGACCAGAAGCTGTGTGGTTCATAAAAACATTTTCTTACTCAATATCTTACCCCAAGCCTAACCCTATCCCTTTTATTTTAAATAGTATAATGTCTGAGTTTTTTTTGCCGTCCGCGAGGAAAAGAAATGGGGCTCAGAGCCTCAGAATACTGATACTTTTTTCCTTCTAATTTGTTATTATTTACATTGCTTTTAAAATCGTTCTGTGTGACACGAAACAAATGGCGAAATCGTGTTGGTGAACACGAATCAGTAGATTAATGTCGTGACTATAACACGAAATGCCGTGAGACTGTGTTGTGTTCGCATGCTAATAGCTAGGCTCACATTGAAAATGCTAACAGGCTTAAATTAAGCAGGTTTTAACTTGTATTGTCTTCTTTTTTAGGAAGCTAACATAAGCTGTAAGTCAATTCCAACATGCTGATGTTTACCAGGTAATCTCATCTTGTTTTCTGTATTAGCATGCTGCTAACATTTGCTCGTTAGCTCTGCAGTTAGAGTACAGCTAAACGTACAGCAAGTAAAGTGTTGGAGCGAAATAACTACCATTAGGTTAACTAGTTATGGGTTTCTGTTGTAATTCATGGTGTTGGACATTTTCACAGCAGACATATTTACATTGTAGGAAAACCACATGCCTTGGCTTACACTTACATGAAAAGGAGACATCCTTCATGTTGTGAGTTATCTGTGCAGTTACCTACTTTGACATGGTTATACTGTTATAAAAAAGTACTATTATTGTGAAAACGAACACCATTAGTTTTCCTTTCAGCTGAACCAGGTAATAGGATCTACAAGTACTTAATCAAAGGCACCTGCACTTGTTGATATGTTCCAATATGTTATACTTTTGAAAAAGAAAATGCTCCCTTTCGGACACATATGATTTATTATTATTATGAATATTTTTGTTGAATATATACATATTATTACTTTTTTGTTGAATATATAAATATCATTATGAATATTAATAAATACTGTATTTTAACAATACGGTATTCTGTTTTTCACATTTGTTTTTTTTAATATGTTCGAAATAAAGATTGAAATGAAATCCCTAGTCAAACCTAACTCAGATTAATCAAATGAAACAACAATGGTGGACACATCATCTAGTAAATTGCTTGTGAAATCATTTCAGCCTGCCTTACTTTCTGAGACACACGATCCCAGCACTGTGAACACCAGGACCGTGACGGAGAGGGCCCCTGTGAGGATGAAGACAGGTGGTCTCAATTGCTGGCCTGAAAGATCCAACAATACACAAACAGTTAGCTCTACCATGCTCTCACAATGTGGCGGTCAACACAAATAGATGTAAATGTTATCTGTGAAACCTCCGAGCTCACCTGAACTGCTGGTATCATTCATTGTTTCTTCTTCCATGGCTATAACAGAATGTCACCACATTCTGAAAGGTAATATTATAGCATTTAAAAGAACACAGTCAAAAAGAATAAACAGGGACTATATTCATGATGTATACGTAATCACAAATCAAACAAACTATCTTTTATGTCATTAATAAGAAGAGGAGGTACGATACTAACGTTTTAGGAGTTTGCTGTGAGAACATCCTTTCAAACCTGAAGCCCAAAACAATAAGAACGCACCGAAAAGACACATTGAGCTCATACAATCACATGAAATGCTTTATTATGATTCTTAAAAGCTGTACCTCTGTTTTTTGATGAACACCAGTTTGATGCTGATCAGAACCCAGCTGAAACCGAAGTCTTTCTGTCTGTCTCTGGAGCTTAAAATTCCACCATGTGTTGAGTTAACCCTCCGCCCCGTCTATATTGTCACCAGGAAAAGCGCTCATTGTCTGTCAACCACAACATGAGCAGAGGAAATGAAGTAGCGAGAGGTGGTTTGAGCATCAGGCGCATTCTTAATGTGCCTGATGCTCAGCATCTGTATCCATACGCTGAACACTAAACCTTTAACTATTGTCAAATCAACTTTCCAAGACATCTCAAATTATTTTTAAATGGGGCCGACTGGGGACAGTAAAGCAATGAGTGATTGAATCACTGATTAGATTATTAGGTATGAGATGAAACAACAATAATAGTTTAATTGTGTTGCCTTGAAATCTGTCAGTTTAACAGATTATTTCCAACAAAACCTCTAAAATATTTGCGGATTAATTGAATTTCTGAGAAAAAATGTGAAGAGAAAATGAAATGTTTTCAGACCCTCGATACTATTAAACTTATATTATAATAAGTGCCACCATTAATGGTAAAGGTATTTATTTTATTACTGGATTTTTATATTGTAATCATAATGTGTACGCAGCATTTTAATGTTGACGTGTAGCTAATTGACCTGCTTTATATACTGTTGTTGGTTTAATATACTGTATAACAATATTAACAAGTAAAATAAAATATAATCAGTAGAGTAACAAGCTATAGTTGCCACTTAAATGTAAGTAAAACTAAGTGGGATGGAGTTGCGAGTGTAGAGTTTAGTATAGCAGTTGAAACCAGAGACTACTGCAGGATGATGACAATCCACCAGCTGATAACACATGAACACTTTAACTGATAAAGCAGCCATAGTCGATCCATAATGCTTGCTATGAGGGCCTAGAACATTTTAACATGTAAACCAGCACTACGTAAGAGGCATAGAGGAAAAGTATAAGCATCTTTGTTTCAGTAGCAGTTTACTTCTGGGACGTTTCTGCAGAGACCCTGCCTGTGGTTACCATCTGCAGAGATACATGATACTTCAAAGGCAGGAAGCAGAATGACAAGTTCAGTGCATTCAGTAAACAGCATTCGCACTAACTACAAAATGCATTTCCTGCAGAAAATGCGTGCGAATGCTGTAAACTGTGAACATTTGTGGCTGAATTTAGCAGAAAATGCAGAAAAAGCATATTTTATTAGCTGAATGGTCTCTGTAGCTGCTTTTAGCTACAAAAACCAAGTAAGTGTGTTGCTGAACTTAGCGGAGAAATGCAGAAAAGTGAAATGATTTGAATCAAAATAGTTACAGCTCAAATGCATTGCAATGACTTTGTTGGAAACTTGAAAGTGAAATGTTAAACTGGAAGAGTAGGAAAAATAGTGAAGAAGCTTAATATTTAAAAGAAAACAACATGTATAGCCTCAATGTCCTGAAATAGCTGAATAAGTTAATAGTTGAATAGTTTCTGTAGCTGAAAGTAGGCTGAAGGCGTTAGATGATTTACAAACACCTGTGTGTGTAAGCCCAGAGATCAAAGGTTACCATGGTGACAACGTTATCAAACACCTGTTTAAGTGAGCCCAGAGATCAAAGGTTTCCATGGAGATGTGCTGTGAAAGGAGAGCCTTTCCATTGTTCTGAATGAGAGATAAACCTCTTGCATTTCTAACTTTTGTTGAAAAGTACAAACCTCCAGTGTTTGTGTGTGCATGTACCAGTCTGTCTGTGGGCGTGTCTGCTCTGATTAGATGATGTCACTCAGGTGTGTGGCCCATTAAGAATGCATTGAGGATTATATCTGACAATTTTGCCACCTGTTCAAAAACTATGGCTCCTATAAAAAAATTACCAGAAAGTGAGCATCAGGGAACCCCAATTAACTGATGTGTTTTTTTCCCAGGTTTTGTGTGTACAATGTGAAGATGGGAGCAGTTTGTCTAAAGTTTACTTCTCTGTTTTGAAGAAAGTTCCGGACAAATTTAACATGGGAGTCTATTGGGAGCTAGGTGGACTTTTTGTCACTCAGATCACTATTGGGCCAGAACGGTGGGTCCGTTTGATATGATGAAGGCAATTGAGCAGGCCAGACTAATCATGTTCCTGAAATCTTTTGAAATTATTTGAATAGTATATTTTGGCTCTGAGAGCAGTTTTAAAATATTTCTTACGAAGATTTGCATGAGCATTCCCACAAAGTAGTAATGAATTTCAGGGGGAAATTAAAGTAGCCTACCTGTAGCCTGTGTGAAACACAATGTGTAGAAGGCAATGTTTCGGTGTCAAGTGCACTGGTTCTAATTTGAGGCTTAAGAACCTATTGTAAAATAAATTCTGGAATAAACAATTTCATATATTCATATTTCATATACTGAATGACAAACAAGAGTTTAGCCAAACTAGCAGTTCTGTAGGTAGTATGGCACAGTGCGCTAGTGGTCATGTTAGCATGCTAATATGCTCATATTGAAAATGCTAACGTGCTGAAGTTTAGCAGGTTTTAACATCTTGTCTTCTTAGCATGCTAACGTTCGCTAGTTAGCACTTAAGTCAATGCTAACATGCTGTAGTGAAGCACGTTGTACATTTTGTTTTCAGTGTTAGAATGCTAAAATTGGCTAGTTAGCTGAGCTCTGCATTCAAAGTATAGCTAAACTGCTAAACGTACAGCGCGGAGGGAAATAACTGCCATTAGGTAAACTTGTTGAGGGTTTCTGCTGAAATTCATGGTGTTTGCCATTATCAAAGCAGACATATTGACATGGTAGGGAAACCACATGCTTAACTAAAAAAAAACCTAATGGATACAGTCTATTCAGAGGTATTGGCCTTGGCTTATAATGACACTGAATGAAAAGGAGAAATCATTAATGTTAGCCTACCTGTGCTGTAACCTACTACCTACTTCTAAGGGGCGTGTAAATAGTTATTAGAAAAACCTGAGAATTAGCACATTAAATGACAGTAGCTATATAAAAAGCTTCCAAATGGTGTAAAAAATTTACATGATATTCAAAGTAGATAATGGTGGTTCAAAACGTAAAAAATTCACCCTGTGAAGAACATAAAATATTGAACCTGCCTCCTTTAGAAGCTAAATCTGTATTGGCTTAGGACACACAAAAATAAAAACACATTTCATTTAGCCGTCATCGTTTCCTCTGCAGAATTTAATTTGTTGCTTGGGTATTTTGTTACAGATCAACAGTATCACTCCATATACAACTACAAGTACAGTATTTTGTACAGTTCATATTCAAATACATAGTTTTCATTGGCTTATTTACAAAACACATTTTTTTATGTACACGTTTTCATGTCAGTGCAACGTCAATTTCTTTCAACAAACACCTTACAAAAAAGTTATTTAAATTAACACGTGTGGTTCAAATCCAACAAAAGTGAACTTAAATAAAAAGAGGCTACAGACACTGACAGACAGCTCAGTAGTAGATTGCACTGCCTTCTGGGAGGGCGGGGCGAGATGGGCGGGGCTTTTGGGGATGGGGAAGGGCTTAAGATATTATTTCCTAGTTAGCAAAATTGGTGTTTAGTTTACCCAATTTAAATGTCAAAGTTGAGCTCCGTTGGGCAGAAAATCTTTTAGTTCCTGGATGACAGAATGCTGTTGCTGAAATGAACTTAAAAGTTTTATTTGAGATAATACAGTTTAGGCTACAGGTTTGGTCATTATAGCATCACACAAGTTTGAGGGGATGTTCACAGCCACAAAAAAACGTGACAGCTATTGCACCTTTAAATGAAGCGAACATTAAAAACAGGGTTCTCAAGAGACTAATCCTCAGGAAAGTTTTCCCTTTGAGCCATGTGATGACGTTTAAAACACCGACACAAACTGGACATCATCTAAAGCTCGGTGCAAAGGCAGGTGGGTGGAGGACAAAAAGAGCTGAGCAAGCATACATAAATAGCACTCATCTGTACATTTCCATTTGTTCAACAAACGTACTTGGCAAAGGAAAATAAAGTTTAATTCAGTGACATATATCTCTCCAAAACACATCCATAAAGACGCCTTCTCCTCATAAATACAGCAGCTAAAAACACAGAGAATCATCTCCTGTGACCTCGAAGACAAAGTGGGGAACCGCTGACTGACCGCCGTCTGTTCACAGTGATTAGACCGAGCCCAGCTCAGGAGGAGCTCCACTCGCTGCTACACACCAGACACAAAGCTCCACCGTGACTCAACGCTGCAAAACCTTTCAAATCTTAAGAAGCCAAAGCTTCAGATAAAAAGAAGGGACTGAATTTGAACGTAATTGAAACCAGTATTTAGACTTAATTTTCATGTTGGGTCCATTGTTGAGGGAAGTTTTTACAGATCTGACCAGCTCTCAACAGATTCCACAGGCCATGTTTCTTTTGAAGAATAAATGCACATCAAACTGAAAGCATCCGATGGCAGTGGGTTTATGGGGACTGACGTTTTGGTGAGGCTGCATTCTGTACAGTATGTATCGAGTTGATTTCTAAAGGAATTTAAAAACAAACTGAATAAAAAATGAAATCAACTGCATTTGAAATACATGCTTGCCATGCAATTTAATGGAAGAAAATGATTTGAAGTGCATCAATTAAACACTGTGTCTATGTCCCATGTAATTAGTATCCAATGATGTCACCCTTTCTAGAAATGTTCCAATTACTTTGCAGTTCTATCACTTCTTTCACAGGAAATCATTGGCTGTCATTTGTCTACCTTGTCTGGGCAAAGATGGGCAGTGGGCACCTCCCTTCGTTTTCATTATCTATTACAAGTTCGATATGGTAGATGTAGAATACTTAAAGCACAATAACTACATTTTGACACAAGGCCCCAACACAGCAGGGCCTTAATGTTTGGTATGAATTACGGTTTTAAAGGTGCACCGAAAACATTGGAAATATATCCAATTGGCTTTGGGGCAATGATAGAGTTGGCCCACTTCAGCTAGATGGTAATCCAGATTTTAGAGAAGTTTTATGGATATTTTGTTTACCACAAGTTTGTTTACTAGTTTTGTTTACTAGTAGGGGCAGGTAAGCATTAACTGCACACCAATATTTCTCATATGGGGCCTTTAAGAAGTCACCCCTGAAAAGGTTTTTTTTGGTGACCTTTGTTGTTTTCACTTGTACTTCCGGATACTGATATGACAGTTGGCGCGGTTACAGGAGCAACTAAGCAAAAAAAAGAGGTGAACGAGTCCACCAGAGAGGGTGCTTAACAGACTTTGGCATTCTGACGTTAAACGAAAATTGAGTTTACCCATCAAGGTCTGCTGCCAGGTATCGGCGAGAACCTCTACATATGTGATATGATAAATGCCCTCATGTGATATTACTTGTGTTTGTTGGGGTTAAAGACTGCAAGTCTGAAAATGGAAGAAATCTAGAAGTGGGATTGACCAAACTGTTGATGGTTGAGTTGCACTGTGGGTAATGTAGGCGCCAAGTATGGACAAGAAAATGTAATATGTGGGATAAAAAATAAGATCTTCTGAACTATACATTTGTATCCTTTTTTTTATACTGGCCTATGTTGTAGGAGTGCTATGCTAAATCAGTGGAGTAGCATTTTAAGTTACTCTTTAAATAAAATCTTAAAATCCTTTTGTAAGTACAATCAATTGATTCCCAAATGTTCTGGCTTCTTACTGGAGGGTATATGGACATTAGTATACGAGATGAGTGTCAACAGTTGAGAATGGCAGCAGGTGGAAAGCTCATGTTGCGAGAGCGCTGTTAAGACCAGCCTTGTGTAGCTTTGAGACAAATATCCATTCCTAACCTGAAGTAGCTACTGAAGCCTGCCTTAAGAAAAAAAATATATATATATTTTATAAAACAACGTATTTGCAGAAAAAATTAAACATATACTGTATCTTTAAGTGTGTCTATTTTGAATTCATGGCACCTGTCCTAAATAAACCCAGAGTGATACTTCAAGAGTAGACGATATGGGGACAAACAGATCAACATTGCACAAATCACCACTGATATTTGGCAGCTGTGGAATGGAACACAGTTTGGCAAAAATGCCTAATTTTATGTCCGCATTAGGACCTGTGAGTGTCCTAGAAGCGAGGGAGCTGAAATGTGTGTACCATGACTGTAAAGTTGCATTTTGTGTATTACAATGAACACTGTCACAGACGTTTTAGGCTACAGTTGGCCAACAGACTGCAGGAAGCGTTGAGGTAGCATGTGACTTACCCTAGTGACATTTTTGCAAATAAAACCTTTGAAACTTTTTAAAAGCTTGTCATAGTATCACATCAACATCATGTTGAACTGTGGCATCACATTTGACACCGTTTTTTTTAAACTCTTGGCCCTGTTTACACTTGTACGGTGGCTGTATCCATTAGGATAGGGGGCTGCAGTTTCAAAGACTATGCAAATAAAAAAACACAAATGTGCCAAAACACATGCAAATGAGGAAACATCTTTGCCAACTTCAAAACACAAGCGCAGCGTTTACTACAATCGCTGCATAATCGAAACGCTGCAAATAACAAAAAAATGAAGCTCAAAGCGCAACGGAAACGGGGACACTAAAAAGTGATGCACACAGTTGGGACCGGAGTGCTTGTTGATGTTCCGACATTATAAAGTTGGCTCTGTTGGCATAGTTAGCCTGTTTGATCATTTTAAGTGTCGCGTCAGTATCCTTGAAATGACTAGGTTTGCTACGCTAGCTAGCTACCCAATGATATTATTACCAAATAATATCAGAAGGAATCATGTGATCACATTGATAAAATATGCCAACAAACCTTCATTTTAGGTAAGTTTCCAGTGACAGTGATTGTTGGCCAACTTTAATCCGAACGTCCACAAGCGCTAAGGTCCCAGCTGTGTGCATCACTTTTTAGTGTCCCAATTTCCGTTTAGATCTTTTTTTATTTGTAATGTCTCGTTTACGCCCGCTATAAGTAAACTTTGCGCATGTTGGGTCAAGTTGGTGAAGATGTTTCTTCATCTGCATGTGTGCACATTTGTGTTCTGATCTTTACATTGTTTTTGAAAGTGCTGATGTAGCGCGTTTGCACGTGTCAGCCACCGTACGTTTTGGCATTTAAACTGTATCCAATCATTGGCTTTGCACTTACACTTCATTGTTTTCCTCCTACTGGTCAGATATCTAGGCTCAGATCACATGTTGTTTTTTCTTTTCCTTCTGACATCAGCGATATATGCACAATGACAAAGCAACATCACTTCATGACTTGGCCATACTGGCAAACATTCAGAGATGTGTTAGTATGCAAGTATGTGTTACATGTATGTTCTGGCGGGGGTTGAGGAGAAGGGGCGGGGGGGGGGTTTGTTTCGTCGGGCTCAGCAAAGTGCGACAGTTTTAGTGCTTTCGCCAGGGCTCCACTGTTGTCTTGACAAACCTTTGCACTGAAATATGTATGCGATCAAGTGTAGAAAGTGCTGAGGCGCATCTCTAAAGACAGAGAGCACAGGACATCCGACTCCAGTCATTAGCAGTTTGAGAGAATTTTTCAGAACGACTGCAGGCGGGAGCAGAGAGCGGGTGTAGTGCCGGATGATGGAAGACGAGGTGCGATCACTGGAGCACACAGTATTTCTTGTAGTCGGACTCAAAGTCTTCATCCATGCTACTGGTGTCGGCCATCTTCTTGCCATCGATCTTTGGCAGGAACTGGGAGTAGTCGACCCCCTGCTGCTCGTAGAAGAGGATGTAGGCCGAGTCGGTGTCGATCTCCTCAGAGTGCACTTCCTGTAGGGAACACAGAGAGAATGTGAGTGATTAGGTTGATTTAACTGTTGTAACAACCCCTTTGACGATTGACCTTACAGGCATATTTTAGATGTGGTGTTGTGTGCATCCACCACTAGATGCCTCCAAAGTCAAGAATTTCCACATGCTCCTTATATTCAGTTTGCAAAGATTTAGTTTACATTTTAAAACTCTTTATTCTGTCTATCGGTTTGAAAACAGAAATTGCTATGATATTGACTTACAAAAATCACGGTACCAGACATTTTCTGGTCAATAGCAATACCATTGCAATTCCACTATTCCTTCCCTAATATCTATTTCATATTGCTGTGAAAATTTCTCCATTACAATAACTGTATTTTTTCTAAATCTTTCACCAAGAAACAATTATTTCACAAGATTATAATTTAACGCAATACTTAGTTTTACTTAGTCTCGAGACCCCGGTACCTAAGGTACCGAAGTATTTGTTCTTGTGACATCCTGACAATTTGCTACCCTGCCTTAAAGGAGCTAAAGGCTGTGGAATATCCCTGAAAGGCCAGCTTGTGGGTGGGGGTTAAACAGTGAAATTCCTCTAATTCCAAAATAGTACAAAACAAAAAAAGAGTCTCTTCATAGGCACTGACAGTGGATGTTGTACTATATGTTTGGCCCGGTAATCATGGCAATAGTTAAAATACATCAATGAATAGTATGCTATTAGTTGTGGGAACAGCATATACAGTGTCTTACCTTACAGCTGCTGTCATTGTAACAGTACCATTTATCTTTGGGGTTTTTGGCATATGTCACATAGTGGCCTCCTCCCATGATTCCTGAATGGCACTGACGAGAGAAAGGAGAAATGCATTATAAGAAAAAGCTTATTGAGCGATGCTAAAAACACTCTTTGATACTGTTGTTGTGGGATTCTTACAGATATTGCATAGAGGTTGTAGATGTCATCCAGACAAATGTTGTCTCTGTGCTGGAGCAGGGAGTTGTCAGGGTCCATGCTGCTCTCCGTGCTGCAGTCTGAGCCCAGCCCGTTGCTCTCTCCGTTCATCAGGACTACGTCACAGTGGCTGCTGGACGCCTCAGTACCACATGATGCGTCCGACGCGATCACATCTCCTAAACCTGGAAGACCTGCTGTGCTCCCCTCAGTCTCTGAATGCTCTGCCTCAGGATTAGCGGCTCCATCCAGGCTCTCCTTGCTGTTGGAGAGGTGGTGCCGGCTGCCCAGCTGGGGCAGGCGTAGCCGGCCTGGCCTGCGGCCCCCGCTGCCGCTCTTTGGGCTGCCAGAGGGGCTGCTGGTCCGGCTGAGAGAAGGTGCTGACTTCCTGCTCGAGGCGGGAGAGGCTGTTGGGAAAACCAATAATTAAATACACTTCCTCTGCTGTTAGGCCTCTGCTCTGCTCATCCAGGAATGAGTACTGAACCCGCAAATTAATTCGCGTTTTGGTACTTCAAGCTTCCTTGTCTCAAAGTCAATGGTTTCTTTGAAGGATTTTTGGTTAGATTCAATACAAGCTTACACGATTTAAACGTTTGTTTCTATGAGATAAAAAAACGCCAGTAAATACCCCACCGGTGAATATCTGAAGCTTCATGTGTCTTGAATAGGGTGGCTGTTAACAAGTGGCTGATTTTGCCCACTCCATGTCTGCACGCGGAACATTAGCTGCCTTTAGCTTAGCGGTGGTGACGTAAAGTTCTAAACAGTCATGTAGTTTGTTTATAGCCTAACCTTTTAGCTAGTTTTTGAATGAGTTTTGGGTTGGATTCCTGAAATAAGGTCTGTGAGTAATACAAGCTTAGGAGATTTTGTGTTGATTTGAAGTCATGTGACGGTGATGTAGTTCGTTTATAGCATTATGTTAGCCTTCTAATTCTGGCTATTGCATTTATGCATAAAAATCATAAAAGTGATGTTAATATGTGGAGGTAATCCTGCTGAATAAAACATGTAAGTATCATCAATGCGTGTTGGCCAAAGATCTTACTTTCTGCAATATTTAAAAATCCAGCGAAAAAATCCCATTGCTTGTAGTCGAAGGAGCCCTTACGACTATAACTTCCATTGGCCTGTCCATTTAGTTTCACAAGCCATCATGCTCTTTGCATTCAAACACACCATCACAAATGGTCTCTTTAAAAATATGAGCTGCCTCAGTGCATGAGTGGCTTGCCATAACTAAATAATAGTCTTTAACCTGTGGTACCTTTGGGGAGGTTGCAGAAGCCAGCGGGGGCAGAGATGGAGGACAGGTTGTCCTCTCCGACCCTCAGCAGATCCTCGCTCTGGCTGCGGGAGTGAAGGCAGCGCTGCTCCAGGTCTCTGGGGGCCAGGAAGGCGCTGGGGTCAAAATTCTGCCTCGGGAACTTGACAATCTTCTGGGATTTGATCCAACGGCCATTTACAAACTGGAAGCGTTTCAGGTGGACAATCTGGATAAGAGAACATACATCCTTGAACTATTTTCAAGCAGTAAATATTACAAAACATGTAGAGTTCTACTCAAAGTGAGCCAGACGTATGAGTGAGCCACTGACCAGCATGGGCGGCAGCCTCCAGAGGTCCAGCTTCTTAGTGGCCAGCCGGTGCGTCTTGCACTTGGAGCAGTAGTAGAGCTCGTCCTCACCCAGCTCCTCCTCGCTGGTGAAGGCCTTCAGGCAGCTGTCCAAGCTGATGGGCTCAGCCTGGGCCCGACGCGACTGCTCCACACTGCAGTGTTCCTCCACAATCTGCGGAGAGGCCGGTATGGTGAGGATACTGAACAAGGTGAGGCTACATTTTATTTTATTCTTTTTTTCAAATGCAGCTCTTGAATGTCAGAGACTGACTGAAAGAAAAACTGTGCTAGATAAAATAATGTTTCAGAGAAAGTAACTATTGCCATTACACTTTTCATTATGATGGGATAAGGAGTCACAAGATAAGTGGCTGATAATGAACAGAATGTGTTCATAAAAAAAGAGCTTCACAGTTATAAGACAAAATTGTGTTTTTAACGTTTCATGGGAAATGCCTCGACTGCTTAATTTGAATAATAATTATAATAATAATAACCGACGTTTATATTGCGCCTTTCATAAACCCAAGGATGCTTAAACAGGTGTGTGTGTGTGTGTGTGTGTGTGTGTGTGTGTGTGTGTGTGTGTGTCTGTGTGTGTTTTACCCTCTCCTGGGAGGTCTGGTAGCGGAGGTGCAGGGCGGTAGGGTCCCAGTCCACAGCTATGTAAGCATTTCCTACAGAGGCTCTGTCCTCTGAACACTCTATTGTACAGCCTCGACAGAACCTGGGAAAACAGATATTATGCATTCCTTTTTGCAGTATTTTATACATTAAATGTTTTATGATAAATGTTTATGTTACATACTTGCTCTAATCAATTCAAATAGGATCATTTCAAATCAAAATCTAGACAAAGTGGTCTTAAACCAGCAGATACATGGTTTGGGTGCCTTACCTGTACCAAGGACACCAGGCACAGGAGGTGCCGTCCTTTCCCACCACCCGTAGAGTGAAGGGGTATTGGTAGCCCATACTGTCGTCACTGCAGGTTAGAAGAAGATCAAATCAATTCAAGTACACTGTTAGTGCAGATGTCAATATTTTGAAACTGCCTTCTGCTTTTTTTTCACAGTTTTATTCATCAATAACCCTTGATTCTTATTGTCTGGATCGGCTCAGGTCATTCCTAATATCTTCACTGCTACAAAAAGTCTGTGACAATTTCCTCTCTGTTATTTAAGTGCTAAGATACTAGCCTTGTATTGTGTTTAGCTAGCTTAGAAATGTAGTATGTGAGTGTAAATATGTAGGTATGTGTGCTCAGATGACAGCATAAAGAAGTGGCAGATTTGTTGGTATGTATATAGAAGACATTTTAAAGATGATTATTTTTGGCCTTTTTTTGTAGATAAAGATAGATGGATATGAGAGGGGAAAAAGTTGTATATGCAAGGATGTATTGTTTTTAATATAGCTTTTGTGATGGTGTAGGGTACCTAATGGGATATGCATATCGCATATTGCATTGTTGGAGGAATGGGAATTAGGATATTTATTGCCATCAACTATGCTGTGCAGATGACGTTAAAGGCTTGGAATCTTTAAATCTTAGTCACATGTGATTTAGTTATATTGGTATCTTTGTCTTCTATCTGTGGAAGGAGGGAATAAATGCCAACCTACATGTAGGTCTGCTGAAAACTAAAACATGTTGGAAGGAAGATGGAGAAGAGGTGTGTTCGTACCAGTCCTGGGCGTGGTTGCTGGCCTCCTGTGGGGGGAGGGGGCTGGCCAGGCGGGACACTTGGATCCAGACGGCATCGTACAGATCCTTCTTACTGGTGTGGACAGTGCAGGGAACGATGAGCGGCATGCCAAACAGACTGGCCCGGTTCTTCTGAGAGGACAGGAAGTACAGCTCCGTACGCATCTGAAGGGACAACACAAACAGGAAGTTATATCATTTGGCACTTACACAGTATACCTAGCATCATTCATCCATTAATTTCTGAATAAACATTATATTTATTGAATCAGTTTGTCCATATACTGTATAGGTCACTTAAAGTAAAAACACAAACAAGCAGAATATAAGTACAAATAAATCAAGAAGCAGGCCTTGTATGTCTATAATATGAAACCTTTGTTTTTTTTATAATAATAAAAAAACAGCATCCATCCATCTCTTCCATCCATCATCCATCCATCTTCCTTCCATATGTCCATCTATCCATCCATTTTCCATCCATCATCCATCCATCAATACATCCATCCATTTTCCATCCATCATCCATCCATCCATCCATCATTCATCCATCCATCCATCCATCTTCCATTCCTCCCTCCATCCATCCATCCATTTTCCATCCATCATCATCCATCAATACATCCATCCATCAATACATCCATCCATCCATCATCCATCCATCTTCCTTCCATATGTCCATCTATCCATCCATCCATCCATTTCCATCCATCCATTTTCCATCCATCATCCATCCATCAATACATCCATCCATCCATCCATCCATCCTTCCTCCCTCCACCCATCTTCCATTCCTCCCTCCCTCCCTCCATCCATCCATCCATCCCTCCATCTTCCATTCCTCCCTCCCTCCCTCCCTCCCTCCATCCATCCATCCATCCTTCCTCCCTCCACCCATCTTCCATTCCTCCCTCCCTCCCTCCATCCATCCATCCATCCCTCCATCTTCCATTCCTCCCTCCCTCCCTCCCTCCATCCATCCATCTTCCATTCCTCCCTCCATCCATTCATCCCTCCATCCCTCCATCCATCTTCCATCCATCCCTCCATCCATCCCTCCATCCATCCATCCATCCATCCATCCATCCATCCATCCATCCATCCATCCCAGCACGCTGCTTTCGTATTCCCACCATCTTTCTGTGCATGGCGATGATGTATCCAATGAAGGGGCTCTCCTGCATGGGTGTGATGTGTCCGTTGGAGACCCCGTTGGCGAAGGGCGTCTCTGGGTTATAGGGCACAACAGTGCTGGGCCCACCGTTGGGGATCAGGACGGGCTTGTTGCCTAGGTCACCGTTAGGAGCCGAGCCGTTGGCTATCGGGGTTACATCTAGTGAAGGGGAAGAGCGAGGAGGTGAGAAATCTGTGGATTCAGACAGAGAGATGTTCATGAGAGAGCAATGACCGAGGGTGAGGCTCACCTGTCAGCGTGGGGGAGCACAGAGACATTGGGGAACCTGGCACCGGGATCTCAAACGCACACAGGAAGCCGTTCACAGACAGACGCACCTTGTGGTTGTCCTGAGGAAAGGTCTTGACACAAAGACAGACAGTAGCAGATTAGCATCATGCTATGGTTAAACACATTGTTGTGAAACAAGAAAAAAGGAGTGGAAATGGGTTGAAATTGAATAAGACAATACAGACCATATATGTGAAACCTTCTTCCTTTTCTAAGACTATTGTTGCTTTTAATACTAGAGACACAGACTGGTCAGGGTTTACTTTTTTTTTCCCTTGCCCTGAGAGGAGATCAGGTCACATTTTTCTTGCCCCTATACAAGTAGTTATCCAATAACATAAAAACTTAATTTAAATGTTGTGTTAATATTTATCTTAGTAAATCAATAGGAACAAGGACAGGACACAGTATGTATTTTATAATATTATTTTGTATCACAATCATTACAGTGGAACATAGAAAACATTATGTTAACTTTGTCTAACTATGTAAATAAGAATGCAACAACTAAAGTGAACTCCAATAGTCAAAAGGCTAACATCTGTAAAAGCTGCAGTGATGAGAAACCAAGACTCTAGAAGCAATATTCTGCTGTGTAAATAAAGGCATTGAACCAAAATAGTAAGGACATGCTTTATATAGAACAATAGCAATTAGATGAATAATATTTAGAATAATCCAAAAAAAATCTTCTTTATTAAGTACAACACAGCTGCCTTTATGTTTGTGGAAATAATATCAATGATGCAGTTACCTGCACAGTGGTCAATGAAGCCAAGGTTGGTTGTAAAGGAAACTTGATTATTTCACTTGGCTTTATTTGCTCACTGGATTTTGATCTTATTTGCAAGAGTAAAAGAATCTCAAAAGAGTAAATTAAGCTCAGTCGTTCGAAACTGTCTTCAATGCTTGATCTTTCTTTCCTTTTCATATAATGCTTTGCAAACGCAAGTTAGCATGTCATCAGCCCTACATCTTCTGCATCCACCCCAAAACAAAGTATCTATGTTGAATTTTGTTTGTGAAGTGTTTTTTTTTTTTTTTACATAATTTGGGTTAACTGGGCCTTTAATCTGATATCTTAATGTGTTGAAGGACCCTAAACATAATCTTGCTTCCTGCCCTTGAAGTGTTTAAGATGAGGCCTGCAGTGTGATGTTGTACCTTGATGTTGGAGGTGTGGACCTCAGCCAGGAGGATCTGCTCAGGCTTCAGACTGCACAGCTCACTCAGCTGTTTCTTCAGCCCTGTGTACTTCTCATCCATATTCAGCCGCAGGCCGTAGCGCACAGGGGTGGAGCCGTCCAGTTTAATGACTGCAAACATAAACACAACATTATACCTTGTTCAGGTTATTTTCAAAGAAGGATACTTTCAGAATCTCCCCTCACCAGTGATCTCCAGATGCATGGAGCTGTCCATGGGCAGGGGCAGGGACAGGAAGTTGAAGGGGTCGAAGCGAGCGCTGATGTGTCCGCACGTCTTGCACTTCACCTGGGACTTGAGCTGACCGTGGAACAGATCCACCACGATGGAGCGGTTCCTGCGCAGGTGGTTCTCCCACGCCTTCAGGGAGCAGGAGCAGGAGCATGGACACACACACACAGAACAGTCAGATCACACACGTCCTACCTCAGCAAGAATACCTAATTAAAGTAGAGCTTAGCTGATTAGACTCTTATAATGGACTGCAGAGGAAAGGACAGCTTATTAAATCAATATCTCTCCAATGAGGGGAGTGCTCCACTCTCAATTGAAACGGTAGCATTAAGTGTTCAGAGAGTTGAAATACTAAAGTCATACAGTATTTGGCCTATTCGGTTTTATAGCTTTTACTCCATTTATGTAAACTTAGTTTTATTGATCCAATTGTGGGATTCTTTTTTGTCACAGCAGCATGGAAAACAAGGCATTGCACATGAGTTAAACATTAAATAAAAAACAAGGTACAAGATTATGGGGCTGAATCTGGGAATCAAAACAGATTGAGCTCCATATAAGATATGTACCAATAAATGAATAAGGCTTATTGTAATTATTTAGTTATTGTAACTGTAATTTATTAAAATGTTGCAAATTTAAGATATTGCTTGCTATGTCAAATGGAAAAATTAAAAATATTCATTATTTTTGAACAGATGCCTTTTCTTTAAATTATACCCGAAACCTTTGACTGTGATGGATGTGATTTGTTTCCTTCTTTCTATGCAGAGATACGATACTCTGTCCGAAACCGTTACACTACAGTGATTGGAGTAGTATCCTTTCATTTGTGGACCATAGTAGTTGATCAGCAGTGTCTCTGACCTCAGAGGCCACCTCCCAGTCGGGCCGCCCGTCGCTGTCCTTCAGCTCCACGTAGGGCTTCTCATGGACTCTGTTCAGGTCTTCATGGAGACCGTCCAGCAGGAAGGCCAGCAGCTCCTGGGAGTCCTGCTGCTGGAAGCCGTTAAAGCGCGGGGCGTACTTTGCTATTGTCCACTGGGGAGGAAGCGATGACATCACAACATTTATTTCAACAAACAAACCCGTTAAAGCCTTTTAAAGACAATTATTAAAATAGCTCCGGTAGCAAGTAGGATCAGCACATACAGTGGTGGTGGTAGTATATTTAATATCATACTTGAGTACAATTTTGAGGTACTTGTACTTTACTTTCAAATTTTCATTTAATGCTACTGTTTACTTCTACTCCACTACATTTTGGAAGCCAATATTATACTTTTTACTCCGCTACATTCATCTGAAAGCTTCTTTACAGATTCAGATTATTAGCTAAAAAAAAACAAAAAAATCAATCAATTGTACGTTGTACGTTATCTAGCTGCAATACACTATGTCATTTAAATTAGCTCCACCTTTAGCTGCTGTGATGACAAGGTTAGGGTTAGGGTTCTGTTGCTTCAGAAAATATTTTGAATGCGGGGCTTTTACAATTTAGTATTTCTACTTTTACTTAAGTATACAATCTGAGTATTGCCTTTAAAACTGCAGAAATGTGAAGGGAACTACAATACCTGACCAGACCCAGAACCTAAGTTTAAATCAAACAGATGCTACACTAAAGACATACCAACCCGTTATCCCTGTTAGCATTAGCATTCTTTCAGTGGACCACACACATACAGTCAAACACACATTTACACACTATAGCCACATAAACACCATGAAGATAAACAAACAAAACAACAAATCACATGTAATCAACAAGTATGGAACTGAGACAAAATGATCATCCTTCCAAATACACGAAATGTACGATAAATTCCTCAATAAATGAGCAATTCCTCAAGCATTAATAACACATTTCTACTGGAAATAAATAGTAAATAATGGCAAACTTAACTTCATGTCTGAAATAACCTTGAATTGTTTATTTACTGTATCTATCCTGCACTTTCAGACATACTAAATTCCAAGAAATAGGGTATTCTCTGTCAATGGAGATATCTACTTTCACCCTTATTTAGTTTCTAGTTCTTACACCTTATCTCTTAATCTTCATTGTGGACCCACAAGTCTTTCAAAGGTCATGTTTTCAGAGCAGTGGTGAAGCTTCTTACCCTGAGTTTGAGCGGAGCGATGTTCTTCTGAGTGCCGCTCCACAGCTCCATCACCAGGTCACCGTAGCACTTGGCCATGTGACCTCGCATCCCGATGGGGTTGGTCCTGTAAACGCACCAACGCGGGCCATTTAGGGTGATAGGTTCAGGATCATGATGGGAACATTCATACCAGAGTGCTACCTACCTGTTGAGCTCGTAGAGGTGTCTCCCTGAGATGAAGTAGTCTGTCAGAGGCTTGGTGTTGCTCACACACTGGATACTGGAGTTCATGAAGCAGGTGTTGCCAAGGTTACTGAGGCCTGTGGCTCCTTTCTCTGTGGGAACTGGGAGGGGAAACAAAGACAAGCTTTCTATACTGACTTCATACTATAAAGTTAAAATTGTTGCTAGAGGGAATCAGAGACAATATTGTTCTATACTATGTTGGCACATGTGAGACAACGAGCTTGTTTGTCTGGGATATGTTTCTGCAACACTAAGAGATGGATAGACTTAATATGATGTCTATGTAACCCTTAAAGATAAACATTCATATTAAAACTAACTACGTTAAATACTAATAACAATGGTTAATTGTTTGCACAAACTATGCAGTTAAAGGAATTAAATATATTTGGTTTGAATGGATTATTTTTCCAACCAACAATCGTGCGCATACTTTTTTGGCAATCTTTGATTCTGGATAAATGAAGGGAGGTAGCTTTCTTCCACAGACTGCTGACCTGTATGATTGCGAGTTCGTTATTTTAGCGGCTCTTACATGATCTGTTTAGTAATCCTTTTTTGGGTTTCAGGAGGAATGGCTTTGGATAAAAGCCAAGATTAAGAATGGCGACTGTCAATCAAATGCGAAACATTAGCTGAATTTGTGGTACAAATGATTCAAATGCTTTGCAGTCCAGCACAAAAAGGGACACTTGGTCACCCAACTTGCCTCCAACCCAATCATACAAAGAGTAGATTGGTGAGGATGGAAAGATGTCCCTTCATATGTATTTTTTGTCTGCACTACAGTTCATATCCACCATTCAGAGCATGTCAATATTTGACAAAAACTAACAATTTCTCATTTATAAAAGCACAATAAGCTCCTCCAGTGTTTTCCAGCTTACCTTTGTGTCTGTCCATCTTACTACTGTTGGCAATGAAAGACATTTCCTCAGGCCAGCTCATGTCTTTGTTCCTGACTGTGGAGGGAAAGAAAGAGATTAAACCAATTCAATTTAGAATGACCTTTTATCAATAAGATTGTGTGTTGTTGTAACACTTTTATGCGTCTGAATATATGTTTTTGGCGGGATTTGTAACAGGTAGGTGATTCAAACCTTCAATAACTAGCTGCTGCTCGTCATAAATCTTCAGGCTTTCCAGTGTGTGGTCTTCATCGTCCAGGAGGGTGAGGTAGTTCTGCAGGACAAAGAGAGGAGAAACATACTTTTAATTCATCAGACTATGGAACTATTACTATTACTATTAATCCACTGTGAGGATTATTATTATGGCCCCAAATTGTGGAACATCCCCCATGAACTACATGCAAAAGAGGGGGTGTTAGAAACTTAAGCACTTTTCATTAACTTTTGTGTATAAAAAGTGCTATATAAATATAGTATGATTTGTAATATACTGGCTGACCAATATCTGATATTGCCTAAAATCCATATGTATGAAAGTAACTGTGAAAGCTTGTTGGCCCACCTCACTGATGTAGAGCCAGAGCCTCATGTCCTCCTCCTTGATGCGCAGTCTCTGGGACAAGTACAGGTGGATGTCTTTGATAGTGCCCATGCGGCTGAAGCAGCCGGTGTAGGCCAGCATCCTCTTCAGAGGAGCGTTGGGCGAGGGCACGCTTCCTGCTAAGGCGCACAAAAACGACAGGAAAATTCACAAAAACATAATCAGAGCAAATCGGTGTGTTAATATAATTATTTCTTAGCTTCAACAGTGACTTTAAAATCCTTGTGTGATTAAAAAGTCAACTAACATTGTCAATGCACAAGCTTACAGATGCAAACAAGTGATCAATTCCAACAACAGCATTGTGGTGACTGAGGATTAGTTGTAAGGAAGCAGCAAGAAAGGGCTTTTTTTAATTTTTATAATCAATCAGCGCAGACTTGATTGGTCAATCATCTTAGTGGATTTAGTGGACTCAGATTGGATCAAATCAAAGACAAACCAATCAATATCAGTCCTGTTTCTTTCAATTAATATTCATCTAACTGATATTGACTTGAAAATGATTAATAAACTAGTGATTTTAGAGTGTTATGTTTTCAACCTTCACAGATTTGCTTTTCAATGAACCATCCTCTACACTTGTTTGAATGCTCTACTGTTGTCAGGAAGACATTGTGTTGTATTTGACGCATAATTGGATCAATTTGAGATATTTAGCCACATCCCTGAGAGAGGGCTTTAATGGCAGGCAATGACAAGCAGCTGCTCGGACACATTATGAGTCATGATGGAACCCGAAGCTCCACTCGGGACTGAAACCTGATAAGATGACTTCATTTGAAAAAGCGCTCGCATGCTGAGTGCTGATGCCTGATTACCCAGGAGCCACTTCTTCATTTCATGCTTTGTCATCGGCTTCTTTTAGCAATGAGGCCTTTTCAGTTTATCCATCATATCTTCATATACATCATGCAAAGGGATAAAAACTGGAGTCAAATCAAGCTTGATCGTGCGTGAGTTTACATTATGAAGATAATAGTGACAAGACTTCACTACGATAACTTGATATGAAACAACTACATGTACCAAAGGGAAAAAGCTAAATCCTATACAATCATTAACGTGTCAAATCTCAATTATGTTGCTGATTTAATGGCTGCATAATCAAGCACACACTAGGGCTGCACAAAAAAAAAACCTATTTGCAATTATTTTGACTGATGTTGCAATTGCGATATGATTCACAATATTGGAGAGAATACATTTCTGATTGGTTAGGCTGGTCGGCTCTGTTGTATTTGGTTAAGAGAAGTCCCGCCCCTAAGCCTATCATACATAATGTGTTGGATCGCTAGCAAATACAAGCGCTAGTGTTACATAGTGATGTAACGAAAGTAAACAAGGGAGTGCAATATTAACACATATTCAGCCTTAAACAAGCGTTTTTAATATTGCAATTACACTTTGATTGTGCAGCCCTACTACAAACATTGCTGTTTTAGAAATCTTCCAAAATGTTTTTTTTTAACAATTAAAATGTAAGATGATGTTTCTTTGTAATTGGCAAACACAAACAAAGTACTTAATCCGACACACTTTATTTTTTACGAGCTACTTGTTAAAAAAAACAGGATAGCAGTTCAGAAATATAAAGTTTATAAGTTTGAATTATTGATATGATAAATTACTCCTGAACATTTTGTGAAGCAATCAGCTAAAGAGAAAATGTATGTCTTTGATAATTCTTCAGGTGTTCAAAATTGTTAATGAGAGTACAGATATGCCTGACATTATTTTCAAGGCCTAAAGTGTTTCAAATATATTCCTTTTAATAACTTGAAGTTGCTATGATTTGTTGTTTTCTTATGATTAAGAGTGTAGAGCACTTGAACAAGTGTTATCAAAACTAACAATTGAATTGCAAGGTCTGTAAAGGTGAAAAACGTTTGAATTATGCAACTTTTAGAATGATCAGCATTCTTTCCCCTTCATGGGCCATTGGTTCATTCCACTGCCCACTCCAGAGAACTGCCCGGGCTGGATCAGTCCACTGTGGGAGGATTAAAAGGGGGAGGGGAGGGGGATGCGGGGCGGCTCAATGAAGCATTTGTCGACGGCTTGCTCTGGTCTTGCTGCAGGCTTACGTTACCTCTTGGTGGGGGTAAATACGGTGGGAACATTCGCAGGCTGCTCATACCCATGTTGACCCAGATGTTGGACTGGGGGGAGCGCGTGGCCGGCTGCTGGCGGAGGAAGAGGAGGTACCGAGGGAAGAGCTCCAGCTCTGCACTGCCTGACTTGCTCTCCAGGATAACCTGCAGCGGTGGAGGGGAAACGTTTATACTTTGCCTTCATGGAAACCACAGCTTGATCAGTCTGGAAAAATACGGGTTATTGATCAAGGCTACGTTTACTCCTGTAGATCAGTTCAGAACAGATCAAAAAAAGAAAGTACATTATTGTCTTTATTTGCTGAAAGCGTGGACTCATTATTTGTACCTATTAATACTTATACATTGCCGTATCTATTGTAATGTATATATGTTATTTTTTGTAGCACAGTGTGCATTTTTTTAAATGTAACTTCTTATGTTTATATTCATATTTTAAATGTATTTTATTTGATCTTTAATTGGACATTTTACTTTAACTGCTTATGTTTCTATAAATATATTTTTACTTACTTTAACTTAATATGTTAAAAACTATTTGATTTGATCTTAAATAGGACATTTTTACTCAAACAGCTTATGTTACAAAACCAAATTCCCCCTGAAATAAAATATTCAGATTTATAGGGACTGAAAGGAACTAAAAAATATATATAGGACACAAAATAAAACACATTCATGTTCTAATATTTCAGAGAAAGAACTTGTAACCACTGTTATTAAACGATGTTCCATAGGTTTTTATTTGAGCCTGATATACAATCTGAGTAAAAAAAGATATAATTTTCCCTAGATGAATGAAAAAGTGTGTGCATTCTTTCTTCTGTAGACTGACTTCCTGTTGCTAACTTCCTGCAAAAAGCACAATAGGGTCCCTGTGAAACTTAAGACACTAGTTGTAATATTCCAGCAGTTCTGAGACGCTGTGATGTTAATGTTGACCAGTGTTGCCTCACATCGAGTGAGGTTCATCAGCTGTTGAGTGTGTGTGTGTGTATTCCAGACTGTATTCACTCACCGGCCGCGGCAGGCTGAGGTTGGCTCCGTACCAGTGGTAGAGTGCCCTCCACACCGGCTCTGGCACCGTCTCAAAGTCCCTGCCAGGCACCAGCTGCAGGGAGCGCTTCAGCCGCCCCCCCTCCATGGTTAACGTGGGGGCCTGCAGGGACACAGCACACACATCAGCATTTCTACAAGGGGACAAAAGACCCTCTTCTGCCTGCTTGAATTACAGATAATACACAGAGACAGAATCCTAATGCTGTGCACTGGCTGGCAGCCTGCTATCAGTACAGCATGATGAAGACGTGAGACAAGAGTAAAAAGGAAGCACCATCTGTTCCCTGGGAGCCTTCGCCAGCAGGGGAGTAGTGCCTCCTAATTAGGAATCTCAGATCATCTCTGCTGTCTAACAAAGGACACACTGATGTAACCAGCTGGTTGTCAAGATCACAAAAAACGACTGTTTTGAAGACTCACAATGTGTAATGAAGCTAAAATCTCATGACACACTCTTCTTCTATTTTGGTAATACGTTGTCATCTGTTAATCCAATTATTTGTAATCTCTTTTTTTGATTCATGAAGCGTGGAACACATAATGAGCTCCTAATTACAAGTGTTCTACAAAAGTGTCCCTTTAGCTGAACTCTAATGTTTATATCGTAACGCTTTCATTACCATTAGTATTTTTTAAAGGAAAGTTATTTTTGGAAAGTGAGTGTATGTAAAGCTGGAGACAGGACTTGAGGGCTGATGTGTCATCAAAATAAAAAGAAATAAATATGGTTATACTTGCATACACTTTTTTCATTCATTCATTATTTCAAGAGAAATAGCAAGCCATAAGTTGTTGTTGTTTTTCTTTCTATTACTGCATTTGTTAATTAACTACATAAACATACAGTAACTAGTGAGCTTTAGAGGTATTGTAGATATTTTCAAACTTTAAACAGAACCTCAACCATGTTTTCACTCTTCAAGCTTAGCTAGGCTAATGGCTAACTGTGTTGTTTTTTCGTACTACTGGTGTATTTGTTAATTAACTAGATAACACACAGACATGGGGAGCTTTACAGTAATGTGACTTGCTTTTTACCCATGTTTTTACTCTTTAAGCTGAGCTAGGCTAACTATATTCTGACAAACTCTGCAGTTGATTTCTTGTCTCACTCTCAGGAATAAAGATAACAAATGTAATTCCCAATGAGAAACTATTCCGTTAAATAATTTTTGGGATACTTTAATTTGTATTTTTAACATAGAGTACATTGTACCTACATTGTAGGGCTGTTCGATTTGGAAAGATTATTGCAATTATTTGGACTGATATTGCAATTGCGATACAATTTGCTATATCATTTGCTATATTTGAGAGAAGGATCATTTTTGAAACATTATTCACATTATCATGTTTAAAATACATATTTTAATGATCATGGTGTGTCTTTTCCTGTACAGTATCTGTACCAAAACAAGTATTTGTAATAAGTCTGTAAAATACCGTTTAAATCCAGGACTCTGCAGGACCACAACAAATAATTTAGAATTATATTTTCACATATTTAGCATTTACTTACTGATTATTGAGATTAGGATAACATTTTGATTAATCCTGCAGCCCTATTCATAACTACACTTTTACTTTCTTCTTCTAATAAATATCCAAGCATCAATCCATCTCCTGCTTTCACCCACACATCCACACAAACACACACATCCTTGCCTTCATGGGGTCGGTGTTGACCAGAGGCTGGTTGTCGATGGCTCCGGGTCTCTGTGCTATCAGCTGGGAGGGAAGGTGGCCATTGGCTCCAGAGAAACACTGATTGTTGTTGTCCGACACGTTGTGCTGACGGGCGAAGCAACTCTCTGTCGCAGAGGGAGTGACCTGGGGGCTCAGGGCTGCTGGGACACAAGGGGGGAGAGCATACATGTACTGTAGCGTTTCACTGTAATAGTTTTATCTCCACGGCAACAATTAGATTCAGTACAGCAACAGTGAGTGGATAGTCATCAATTGACTGCTCTGAGATTCTCTTTTAATTTGGGCAGAATGCTTGGAAAGAAGCATTTTGTAATGTATACCTGAATCAAATCAGTTTATTTCACGGCTTAATGGAATACTTAATTGTGATTGCTCAATTTAGATTTTCATTTTTTTCTGGTAGCAGAACGTTG
This sequence comes from Dissostichus eleginoides, assembly GCA_031216635.1. Classification (NCBI taxonomy): domain Eukaryota; kingdom Metazoa; phylum Chordata; class Actinopteri; order Perciformes; family Nototheniidae; genus Dissostichus; species Dissostichus eleginoides. The sequence continues at coordinate 8,078,979 of CM062268.1, read as the reverse complement.
CTAAGGGCGCTCTGATCAAGGGACTTTGTGCAGTCATATCAATCCACAGAAAGAAGTCTGGTCAAATTAATTCCAGCTGTGGCCAAAAAAACATTAGTTTTAGAAAATTCATATTTCTATTTATGAAGAAATAGAAAATCTTAACTTTCCCAATTAAAGAAAACAAGATACTAAGAAAACAGCACAAAAGAAGGAAATAGGTCAAAGACACAGGGAGCTGGAGGACAGAGAAATCAGCAGAAGAAGACAGACAGGAAGTAAACACTAATGGGAACAGGAGAAGAAAACAGATAGGAAGTAAACACTATAGGGAACTTGGTATGATTTTTTTCCTAAGTGCTGACTGACCGATCTCAGTGGCCTCCGAGGCGCTGGACACAGCGTCAAGTGACCTCTCCTCCGTGGGGCTGACGGGGCTGAAGGTTCCCAGTCCTCCCAGTCTGTCCAGTGGGGGGGGCTCTACGGTGGCCGTGGCCATTGGAGTCCGCAGTGAGCTCAGGATGGACGGCTGCTCCACCACAATGCCTTTATGCTCCTGGACAGGGAGACAACAGCAGGGACTGCCCTGTCATTGTTGAAAGTGATATCTGTGATTAATTTGCCGTTGGCTTCAGTGACAGTCACTGCTACTGTCCAGTGGGATGGTGTTGTGCGAGATGCTGTAATAACCCGGTCTCATAAACTGATATTTATATTAAACAAAACTGTAACACAAACGGGGTCAGTAAAATGTGACACTTAGAGAAATCTGTAAAGAGGGAGCACACTATTTTACCGTGGTGGAAAGTAACTGTTTACTCAAGTATTGTACTTAGGTACTTTTTTGACTTACTTGTACTTCACTCATTTCTATTTTGTGTTTTTACTACACTACATGTATTGCATATTTAACTTTTTTTTTTACATTTAAATACACATAGTCTTTTTTGGTATTATGCAGTACTACTTTTATTCTTAGTATTTTAAAAAATAACTAAAATGTGCTAAACTTTGACAAACTACAACAATAAAATCATGAGATGTATTTGTTGATGATAAAAACAGAATAATGCTGTTGTAGAATACTGCAGAAAGAGCCATTCTGCATAACAAGTAATTTTTTGCTTGATTCGTTTTACTTATTTTAAAAAGCGTGTCAGGTTCTGTACTTAAGTAACCTTTTCAATTAAAGACTTTTACTCGAAATAATGTATTTTGAGATCATAGTATTTCTACTGTTTTAAAAAATAACCTTTTTTTAGGAACTATTTGGAGGGTACATTTCCAATGTACCCAAGATACCATGAGTACCCAAGATATAGAAATATATTATTATTTTTTAAATAACCTTTATTTCCTTTATTTACAAGCTATAGTACCCAGGATAGATGAATACAAAAAGTATATATATAATTTGTTTTAATACTTTTAATTTAGAAGCAACATGGAGTGTGCATTTACAGTACTCAGGTTAATATTATAATTTTTTTTGTATTTGGGAGCTGTTTGGATTGTTCATTTCGAGTACCCATGTTTTTATATATGTACATGTCACATATATTTAGAAGAAGAATTGGGAGGGATGAAACGATAGTTACGTATGTAACTACGGTTCTATGAATCCTGGATGACCTATGAATCCTGGATGACCGCCAGAGGCGGTGCTTAGCACTGAATATCGAATATTTATATCAACAAAGTCACGCGTGACCTCGTATGACCCCGGAAGGCATAAGTTCCGGTGTTGTCAACGAGTTCAGTCCTATGGAATCTTCTCGCGGGAACACGAGATTCCGAGTGACCAAGAACTCTGGCGGTCATCCAGGATTCATAGATCCGTAGTTACTATTTCATCCTTACTGACCGCCAGAGCACGAGATGACTTATATCAACAGAGTCACAAGGAAGTCTGAGTACCTACCCCAGGGGTGGGGAACCTTTTTCCTCTCAAGGGCCATTTCAATTTTTTCAACATCCTCCGAGGGCCGTACAAATGGTTGACCTCTGCTTAAAAATACTAAAATCACAGCCCATTCATTTGGTCTTTCTTTCATGCTGTGCATAGAAAAAGCAACCTCTTAATCCAGATATCTTACCATGACTCGCGCATGCATTCACGTGCACGGTTGTGGCATGACCACCAAAACAGAAAGATATAGACACAAGATGTGTGCAAATGTATTTAGTTTCCTATCCATGTGGACATGATTTAAGTGGGGGGGGACCTAACCTCCTCTAGGGCGGTCCGGGGGCATGCTCCCCCGGGACGATTTTTTTTAAAATGTTGAAGTTAAAAGCATCAATCTGGTGCACTTTGAGAGCAAAATAAGAGAGATCTATGGATACATCTCTCAACACCCATATGAAACAGAACTGTAAGCAGATTTCTTTTTCTTTATGGATATTTACAAATCACTCCCCTTTCAAACTGTATTCTTGTTTATTAATAACAACTTTTTTTTACTGTCATATAGTATTTTATACCTGTTTACTTTATTCCCTTATTTTTTTATAACTATAATGATCATATAAAGATGTGCCTTTACCTCACTGGTTGTAGAAAAAGCTTCCTATATTCGTTAGCATAGCTAGCTAACCAGATGCTAATAACAACAAAGTTATTGACTGTATGATCAGTATGACAGATGAACAGATCGCCACTGGGCTTTCAACTAAAGACACAGCAACGCAAAAACTGCGGCATGTGTACAGCTCCTTATGGGTACTGCAATTATTGGAAGTTCCGGAGCGACGTTCTGGTGCTCTCCGTCAGAACTGCACCCCTGTCAGACGAGACATATACCACGTGATGACACATTAGGCTTGTGTTGTGTTCAAGGACCCTGATCTTGGCCAGGAAAAACAGGCACTCGCTTGTTTAATTTTTTTGCGGTCTAGATTTCTTTAATTTTTTTCTTTTTTGCGTGTGTTTATAAATTACCTCGAGGGCCGTACCAAATGGGTCTCGCGGGCCGTATACGGAGGCGGCAACATTCACTCTGTAGTATCTGGCGAATGTGCTCGGGGATGCCCATGTGGCCGCAGCACATATGTCCTCAGGGGCACACCTCTCAAGGTCGCCCATGACGTGGAGACACTCCTGGTGGAGTGGCACTTTACTCTGGGTGGCAAGGGACGGTCATTCGCCTTGTATGCCTGGGCAATGACGTCCACGATCGAGTGGGACAAGCTCTGTTTTGAGAGCGCACAGCCCCTTCTAACCACCGTAACACAGAAAGAGCTGTTCAGACTGACGTATGCCTGCGGTAGTCTTGAGATAAGCCCTAAGGGCCCGCACCGGGCATAAAAGTGTTGACCTCTCTTCCCCCTCTCCTGATGGGGGTCAAACCGTGCCAGCTGGATAGGCCGATTAAAATGAGAGCGTGCCAGCACCTTAAGGAGGAACGCTGTATTCGGCCATAAGGTGACACCTGAGCCATCTGAGTTCCACCTCAGACACGAGCTGTTCACGGACAAGGCCTGAAGCTCGCTTACGCGCTTTGCTGAGGTGATGGCAAGAAGGAAAGCAGTCTTAGCCGAGAGCCACCTCAGTTCTGCCTGTGACAAGGGTTCAAAGGGAGGCGAGCATAGGGCATCCAGCACCAAGGGCAGGTCCCATGTAGGAGCCCTTGGGACGTTCGGGGGGCGAAGCCTCAGAGCTCCCCTTAAGAAGAGGGATACCAGCCTATGGCTCCCCACTGTGTTGTTGTCAACCCTTGCGTGTTGAGCTGATTATAGCAGCCACATACACCCTGACGGTAGCGGGACACCGGCCGTCGTCCAGGAGGGACTGCAGGAACTCAAGGATAGTAGGCACCGAGCAATGTACTGGGTCCTCATTTCGCCCTTGGCACCAGTCAGAAAACAGTTACACCTGTTTTCGTACTGCCTACGAGTAGATGGTGCCCTTGCATTGAGAATAGTCCTCCTGACAGGCTCTATGCAGTCGCTCAGCAGCGGGTCGGGCCCTCCAGTGGCCAGACCCACCGCTGGAAGTGGCAGGGGTCGGGGTGCCACATCCGACCCTCCAGCTGAGACAAGAGGTCCTTCCTGTTGGGGAGATGCCAAGGCGTCCCGCAGCAGGGAGAACCAAGTCCTGGCTGGCCAGAAGGGGGCCACCATAAGAAGCCTGTGGCCCTGATGAAGCACTCTGAGGAGTGTTGGTGGATAGGCATAGAGGAGACACCTGGCCATGAATGAGCCAGGGCGTCCTGACCCAAAGGGCTGGTCTTCTCCGTCAAGGAGAAGACCATAGGGGGCAGTGGGTCGACATCGTCGAGGCAAAGAGATCTACCTCTGCCCTGCCGAAGAGACCCCAGATGCTGGTCACCACCTCTGGATGAAGCCGCCACTCCCACGGTGGAGGCTTGTGACGGGAGAGGAAGTCGGCGACTTGGTTCTGCTCTCCGGGCAGATACATTGACCGTAGGCTTGAACTAGCATCACAGAGCAGCAAACTGAGTTTCAATGGATGTTTCCTTCTGCACTTTTTTTCTTGCGACAACAGGGCAAGTTTGTTTTTTTCTTTGAGGGAGGGAAATTGTTTTTTTGAAGCTGTTGTTGGCCTGTGGAAAAATGTAATCATAAGAAATGACTCCGGAAAAGCTGAAGATAGAGCCATAAGAAATGAATGCAACTGATTATTTAATGTTTAATGTTGTTTTTATAGGCAATAATTTAAGCTGTGTTAGTCCCAGGTTTAATATGTGCAATAAGTTCATTTCAATAAGTTTTGCAATAAACATTGAACCAGTCCGGCCCTCGACTAGTACCGACTTTTTTATTTTGGCCCACTGTGTATTTGAGTTTGACACCCCTGCTCTAGGCCTACCGGGGGGGGCATGTCTCTGCGGAGAGCTGAGAACTGTTGCCTGGTCTGACTAGCTTGGACAGTCCATTCGAGCATCTGTACGGCAGCTGAACCGAACAGCTCCCCCGGCTCCACTGGGACAGCACGGAGAGTCCTCCTACATGCCTCTGACAAGGGTGACTGTGCCAGCCAAACCCGGCGACGAGTCTGGACGAGAGTGGACATCAGGCGCCCAAGCTCTCTAGACATCAGAGCGAATGCTTGTAATGAGGCGTCACTGAGGCTGGTAGAGGAAGCGCTGAGAGCATCCTGCTGCAGGGAAGCTGAGAGGGCGAGCATGAGGTGAGAGAGGGAATTGCCTAAAGGCCCATGCGTGCCGCTGTATCGTAAGCCTTAGTGAGCAGGTCATCAGTGACCCGACATTGGGGTCGAGGGCACCTGGCCTTCGACCTCAGAGCTTCGTCAGGGGAAACTATGAGGGAAGCAATGGTAGGCTCAACAGCCGGCATGTGGTCAAGGCCGAATCTTGCCGCATCCTGCATGGCTGCCAGGGCTCGGCCATCGGACGTAAGACGGGAAAGAGCCTTGTAGCATGCATGTAACTCCCTCAGATACTCACAAGAGGGAGGAACGGTAAAGGTGGCGGGTGCCAGAGTGCGCCTGAAGAACGCACTGGCAGGCACTGTTTCTGGCTGCCGTACATCCAGCTGCTGGCGAGCCAGTACCATGCGAATGATGGCACCCATGGAGCCGTCATCTGCCCCCTCCGAGGATCCATGAGCTGAGGGACAGGAGCCAGGCCCAGAAGCATGGGATGGGCTCTCCTCGTCATACTCATTAAAATGAGTGGCTGAAGCTGCCATCGACCACATCGTCATCTGGAACCAGCTCAGCCATGGGTGGATTGGGTGCAGCGGCGTGCTCTGTACGGGCACCAGAATGGAGAGCCAGGAGGAGTGACTTCATCTGGGCTAGCTCAGTAGTTAGCAGGTCCACCCTGGAGGACAGCCTATCAGGCTTAGTCCTCTTCTTGGGCGGGGCACCCGCAGCCTCTGCGGCCCAACGCCTAGGATGGGTAGGTTGGGCTGGAGTCGACTGTGCAGGGGGAAGGCCACCCTCAGCTAGTTGTTCTACCTCGGCTAGTTTAGCAGCTCTTACCACATGAGGCATGATGGTGCAATTCATGCACAGGTCCTCCGAAAGGCCCTCCCTCAGATGCTCGAGGCCAAGACAAGAGAGGCAAAGGTCATGGCCATCCTCTGGTTGAAGAGGAGCCATACAGGTGTTACAGCCGTTAAACATAGCGACAGTACCAACGAAAACTCCACACTAATTGCTGCTGGCAGCTTAAGTCAGTCTGAGCGAGAGCACTCAGCTGACTGTAAATAACCGAGCCAGGAAACAATATATGCAGTGAGAGGGGAGTGAGTACAATAGTAGTTAGCGTTAGCACTAACTGGGGTAAAAAATGAAATCAGTTAACGGTGTATATGCCGTGAGAGGAGAGCGGGGATACTCTCTCCACTAGCGCCGTAGCGAGCTAGCCTGAGCGAGAGCACTCTGCTAACTGGAGGATGGAACAGGAACCAATTGTGTGCCGTGAGAGGGGAGAGAAGACACTCTCTTCACTAGCGCCGTAACGAGTTAGCTTTGAGCGAGAGCACTCAGCTAACTGGAGGATTGAACAGGTAAGGAACCAAATGTGTGCAGTGAGAGGGAAGCGAAGACGCTCTCTTCACTAGTGCAGTAACAAGTTAGCTTGAGCGAGAGCACTCGGCTAACTTGGGGACACAATTATCTATTAGCTTGAGAATAGATAGCACAATCAGAAAGAAATGGCAGCGATCTCACCGACTGACGTGCAGGAGCGTCCGCTCTTTACGGGTCCGGAGCTCCTGCGAGTCTGAGCGGTGAACACCGCGGTCCCCTCCCTTGGGAGGAGGACAGCTCGTCGCTTGCCCTCCAGCTTTGGAGGGCAAGCGTTTTAGCCCGCAGCTCCGATCGAGACGATCACAAGGCTACAGGTAGCGATGAGCTAGAATAATCACATTTGTTCAATAGGCTAGCTTGGCTTCTACTCATTAAGTAGTAACCTGTGCAGCGAGAAGATGAAAAAGGACTGAACTCGTTGACAACACCGGAACTTATGCCTTCCGGGGTCATACGAGGTCATACGTGACTTTGTTGATATAAATATTCGACCTGCGCATGCGCGAGACAGAAGATATTCAGTGCTAAGCATTGCCACTGGCGGTCAGTAAGGATGAAATAGAACCCTCTTTAATGGTCACACATGCAGAGCACATAGCACACACAGTGAAATGTGTCCTCTACATTTAACCCATCCTAGTACCAGGAGTCTAGTACAGTGGGCAGCTATTGTACAGCGCCCGGGGAGCAATGGGAGTGGGGGGGTGTCCGGTGCTTTGCTCAAGGGCACCACGGCAGGGCAGGAGGTGAACTGGGACCTCTCAAAGTAGCAGTCCACACTCCATATTTTAAGTCTGTGCGGGGACTTGAACCGGCACACAGTCCAAGCCCCTACTGACTGAGCCACTGCCGGACTTGTCCTGCCAGAGGGAAAAAATATGACTTGTGAATCCATAATGTAATCCAAAATTGACTTACATATTTAACGTAGTCCTTCCACTGCTGCCACCACAGCATGGAGATGAGGAACCAGTTCTGACTCTGCTGCAGCCCATGTCTGCTCTCCCTCTCCAACCAGCCCCTACACACAGAGAGAAAAAAAGGATGGTCCAACAGCTTATTCCTTAGAGTTATAAATAATAACAAAACAGACAAATAAGACAGGTATGTACCTTATGATCTGCCCCTCCTCCTCAGGACTGCCAGGCCTGAGCCCCAGCACTATGTGGCAGACCTGGAAGAAGAGAAATACACAAAGATGCAAAATCACATGGATCAATACATACTTTTACAACAATAAGTTGTAAAACCAGTGCACAGTGTGCTGATCCACTGACCTGGAAGAGCAGATTTAAGAACTCATTGGCCAAAGCGCTCTTCACACTCCAGATCTGGTAGTCTTCCAGGGTCAGGTGACCCAGCTGGGGAAGAGTAAAAAAACACACAGGTCAGCATTAAGGCAGCACAATTATTTAAATACTCCTTTATGAAATTGGCTTCCCACAGTTAAAGTAACATTATCTATTAGGATACTGCGGCTAAATATGCTCACTACACTCTTTGAAAACTACACTCATTCAAAATGATGGTATTGAGTTTCCTAAACTGAAAACCAGCCACCAGGGGACGTAGAGATGTTATGGATTTAAATTAGGGGATCTGTCTGGCCAACATTCATTTTCTTTTTACTTTTTCTTGGCTGTTGCAGATGCAGAACTGAGTGTAAGAGTAATAAAGATCTGCTGTATATTAAATATGCCCAAATATATTAGTATTATATATATGTATAAATATGCCCATATCTTTTGCTATATTTTTCGCCCCAATATTATTTTATTCTATTTGCTTGTGGGAGATGTACGGTATAAAGTATGTAAGTAAGATTGTAGAGTTGCAAACTGCTTCACAACAAAAAAAACATACATTGTACAGTTGTAAACAGAGGGCAAATATAGAAAATACAGAGGACATTTATAATTTACAGCATCTATACAGTGAGGACAAGTCGGTAGAGATGGGTTTAGAGTTGTCTGAGCCCAGTACAGACTCAACTAAAATAACAGAGAGATAGATAGATTCTTTTTTAAATAAACCAAATGATCGCAATTTGAATTTTGGCTATAAAACATGCAGCCCATGTCATCACATTCAAATATAGACTGCTTTAAAACTTTAAAAGAAAATAAACAAATATATGTATATTCTTTGGTGATTGAGGGTGAAATTAGCTTTGAGAGGCAGGTGACAAGTACAGTAATGTTGCCATGTGTGTCTACTGGGCACAGTAATCAGTATGTGTAGCTGGATTATAATGGTGTTGACTTTCTCTGCAAAACAAGGTTATAAAATATTCTTAGCGGTAAAGGAATGACTTCATGACAGCTGCATCAATGGTGCTTCTGTCACCCAGAGTTGTGTCTCACCTTGGTTGTGTCGTGCATCTTCAGGATGTCCTCGACTATGTCCGACACGCTACTGTGCAGCTCCTGCAAGGGGAGACAGAATATTTTAAAATAGTAGCAAACACTAAGCGGCATACTAAAAGAATGCAGTGGAAAAAGATCCTAACACCTCGGGGTGTAGTAGTGTGGGATGAGTATTATCTGTCTGTTCGCAATGCCATAAATACCATAACAATAGACTGTTTCAATTCCTGTAGCAACCACACTCTGTCCAGTCTATTTACACTGCTAAGAATATGTTTATATACGCCTCCTGTAATGGCAATTTGTAATGTTCCAATGTCCTATATCCTATTGCCATTACTTCCCAGGAGGGTTTGGAGTGATCCAGACGCAGACACAAACAGATGAATTTCGGGTCTTTTGCTGCAGTTTAGAATGATGTTTATTTTGCTTTACATACCAAGGTTTAAGTATACTGTGTCAATAGTTGTGGTGAGCATCTGCCGGGCTGGTGAAATCGGTATGCTCTCTTCCTCCTGTGTCCTTGTCCTCGTCCTCTCCTGTCACCTATGACCCCTTTTATACACCCGGTGCAGCTAAACCCCGCCACCAAGTGTTCAAAATAGTATTGCACTATACATATAAATTAAATAAACTGACATGCCAAAAACACCCATAAAATGGCTCCTACAAACCGGCCCCTAATTGGCTTTAGTATGAAACAAAAAAGCAATTACCAATACATAAATAATAAGGGAGCTATGAAAAATAAAAATGGTGTGTTCTATGTGTTGGTATTTTAATTCTTAATGATTTTTCAGTTTCTTTTCCCTTATTTTAAGGGTCATCAGTCTTTGCTGTACTTTATGTCTCAGCCTCTTGGAGTAGACATATCATGATTTGCTGTTCTTAGGTTGAAACAGTCGTGTTGCCATCCCATTCAGCGCTGAGAGAACCTGTGGGTTATATTTTCACCCAATTCCTAGCCTTTCCTTATAGGGCTCCTGCATTGATGTGTCAGTAACTTCTTCAGGTCTGTCACTTGGATTCAGCCGGTGCCCTGGTACCATAACAGCGAAATCGCAGATGAGCTGCTCGGTAACGTGTTTGTCGCTGGGCAAGCTGGGATTTTCTTGTCTGAATGGTAAGTCTAGGCAGTAGTGTCCATCTGACATTTTTGAAGAGTGATTCATAATGTTCAAGAATGGTTTATCTTCTATGGGCATTTCCTCTGTTTCCTTGCTGTTTTTTTTTTACTCGGGTTGTTATTGTGTTGGATGACCTGTAGATCCTCTTTTTTACAATGGATACTGGATTTACAGCAGCAGCGGCAGGGCAGCCATTCTTATCCCTGATGATGTTGTTTCTTCTCAGTGGACCATCGATGACCCACCCCAGTAGGGTCCTTACAGCGTATGGTCCATCTCCCTGGCTGTTGACTAGCTCCCAAGGTTCCAGTAGCTTGGATGCATTTGTCCCAATGAGTAGGTCAATGCCAGAGTCAATTGATTGAATATTGATGTCTTCAAGTAAGGCCTTTGTGTCAGGTCATCTTGAACAGGAATGTTGTGCTCGGAAACAGGCATGGTCTTGTGTGTGAACACATCAGGTTGTTGGTTGAAATTGTCTTTGTCAAGAGTAGATACTTCCAAACTTGAAATGTGATGACTGGTTGCCAGCTTCACTTGGTTTATTGTCCTCAAAGGAATATTTGTCTTCTGTCCTGGAATAGAGGTTTGGGTTTGATGAGGTAAGTATTCAGTTGCATGTGGATTGAATCTTGCTGTTGTTTTTCTGAAGTAAGAGTTCATCCCATCTGATACTCTGGAGGTGTTTCTTGATCCCATCCTGAGCCCTTTTATCCTGGCATTGGCTGCTGCCAGTTCAGTTTGTAATTCCAATTGTTTCTTCTTTTGTTTTAACTGTTCTAGTTGGGCATCAAGTTCCTGTTGCATATTCAGTGCTGCAGCCCTTTCGATTAAAGCAGCCCTTTCTGCCTGAGCTTTAATTCGAGCAGAGGATATAGATGATGCATAGCTAGTTTTGTGTTTTGACTGAGGTTTTGAAACACTGTTATCAGGTCCGATGTTATCCGAGTTAACACTTTGTTTTATGGCACTTCCCATAATAGAGTGTGTGTTTGACTCTCCACCTTCAGATAACCACACATTTACATCTTGTATGAATCCATCAAATATTTCCATCTTTTGTTGCAGCCACTGCTTTTGCTTTTCCATTTCTTCTTCAGGCAGTGGAAGGTTCACCAAAGCCTCATGATTTTCCTTTGCTTCATCACAGAACGTAATCAATGCAACCAGTTTTAACTGTATTTCTTTGCATTATCCTTTGAATTCATAAGCTCTTTCAGTCTTTCCATTAACTTATTAGCTTGTTTGCATTTAAAGTTTCTTGCTTTTTCACAGTTTACAATAAACAATTCCCATCTCTTGGCCTTGCGTTGGGTAATCCTTTTTTCCATTACAGATCCCATTCCATCAGTGCCATCTTGTGACGTAACGTCAGAATTGACAGGCATAATGTTCACTGTTCCTTTAAGTTTCGTTTTCTAGTTGTCCGTTTGCCTACAGCGCGCTGTTTCAAACAGCTGACATTATTGCAGCATTAAAACAATTTACTAAGCCATTGTCCAATACAGCTTAATGTATCCAATATACAATCCAGTTGTAATGCTGCACATACCCGGCCGCTTTCCCAGCCTTGGCTCTCGGCGTCTCCATTCGCCGTTTTTTTTCTATTCGCTGCTTTTGGTGTATTTTGTACTACAGCGCCACTTACAGACCCGGCATATGTACTACAGCGTCTCCAGCGGTCGAGCGATCTGGACACGTTTCATGAGGCGATACCGTGTGGGTGGAAGACTTTTTTGATATCGAATTCGGTTCTTTCTCCGTTTCGTCTCTGTGTAGATGCAGCCTAAGGGGCGGAACATCTCCTTGGGTTGACCAATTACAACAGAGCCCGCCAGCTAACCAATCAGAGCAGACTGGACTCTGGTTTCAGACAGAGGGTGAAAAGAGGTGCTGCAGCACAGGCAGTATGAGAAAAATAAAGAGCTTTTTGAACATTAAAGCATGAAAACATGTCTCAGTAGAGACACAGCATAAAAATATGAACTTGAACATTTGCATCATAGGGCCCATTTAAGAAAAGGCTTGCCTTGAGCAAATATAGTAACTTTTACTGTCAAATCACATTACCTTGCCAGACATCTAATGATTTATAAAAGATAATCACTATTCGTGATGTCAATAATGGCTGCAAAAGAGAAAATCCTTATTCAAATACAATTTTGGAATGCATTATTTAAGCAACTGATCAAATGTCCGGTGTGGGTCATGTATAATGTCTTTTCTTGTTCCCTGATACTGGTCTTTGGGGCAATTTCTGAAACTAATTGTAAGATTCATTAATTTAGAATGGTTTATCAAACACATAAATATATCTGATAAGCTAAAGCTAACTATCTTGGCTTCAAACTATTAGTTCAACATTTAAGAAAATACATATGTATTCCAGAATAAGATCAGAAGATTAAAATCAATCCAACGTCTGATCTAATTGTGTCTGTAAAAAGAACAAAAACGTAGCTACAGCCAGACATGCAGTTTGTCAAGAAATGTTTCCAACACTTAACTCCACCTTCAACCAAACATTGTGTTATTTGCCATCTATAAAAGTACAGATCAAACAGATGATTGCACAGTGTAAATAGGTCAGGCTGAGATAAAGACCGCCTCGGCCAACATCATAATGCACTTTATTTACTAAATAGAGAAATCCTAACTACAACTATAAACAGTACAAGTGTGCTTTCAGAGGAATACAAAACAAGCATCATTGTTTTGATTGCCTATGATGTTCCTGACATTATCAAAAACATCAAAAAATATATATAACTGTGATACATGGAAAAAACAGAGTCATGACTCAACTAGACCACATACTGAATGAGGGAACGTTTGATGTTTAGTACAACCTTGATACCTCTGTAGAGCAGGGCTTTTCGCCCACACCTACATTCAGTGTTTGTGTGTGTGTGTGTGTGTGTGTGTGTGTGTGTGTGTGTGTGTATGTGTGTGTGTTTGTGTGCATACGTACAGAAAGTGTGTCTGTGCGATTGTCCTTCCACACCTCCAGCAAGGCCACCACCATTTCATGAAGTTCATCTCGAGACAGAACCCCATCACGGTCCACATCAAACACTTTGAAGCAAACTGGTAGTGAAAGAGAGGGATGGAGTGGTGGAATACAAATAAAGTTATTAAACACAGCACTGCCGGGAAGCAAATATCGTGCTGTTTAGTACTTTAGCAGAAATTACAATTAATATCCATTTCTGACCAATTGAAACTCCAATCACAACAATGATTGTTATTGATGCACACTTCATGAACACCTTCAAAATTCCAGATAACAGCAATAAAAAAATAAATATTTTGCACTCCTTTTGATGAAAAAGCTCTGTAAGGTCATGTGAAGTGTAATTCTATGATGGCTTACATTTCTGCCTTTCAGCTACGGGCCCCCTGCAGCACGCAGAGAGTCCGCATGATATCTCTTTAAAGTCGATGTGATTGTCCCGATTCTCATCAAAGGCGTGAAACAAGCCTGGAAAACAAGATTAAAACACAAAGAGTATTTACTCAGAGCAGGTCTTTGAAGATACAGAAAAACATCAAAACATGTACAGAGCCATAGTCAGTTGGAATTCATTACATATTGTTCAAGAGAATACTAGAGATCACTTCTAACTTTTGTTAAAACAATATCGTCATTTCAGAAATTATAACTGAAATCTGTCTGTGTGTATGTATACTATTATCTATGAGTTATGGTGTAAGAAACAACATGTTAACAAGGGTGACAGTAGAAATCACCCATGGCAGAGAATTTGATTACATTTTTGCAATATTAAATGTTTTATTTCTAGGCCCTATTAACACATTTCCAAGCTCATATTTGTGTTTTGGGCCTCTACTGTGACATGTTTAATGTACTTGAATGTTAAAAGTGTTTTATCTTTCTCCTTTGTTAACTTATGTAACATAGTGAAGACTTATGAGACACTCTCGCTTCTATTGGCTAGCGCTCCAACACATTGTATGTGATAGGCTAAGGGACGGGAAGTCTCTAAGCTGTTGACCAATCACAACAGAGCCGGCCAGCTAACCAATCAGAGCAGACTGGGCTCTGGTTTCAGACAGAGGGTGAAAAGAGGTGCTGTGGCACAGGCAGTATGAGAAAAATAAAGAGCTTTTTGAACATTAAAGCATGGAGACATGTCACAGTAGAGGCACAAAATACAAATATGACCCTGAACATTAGCATAATAGGGGCCCTTTAAGGTTATTCCCGACGAGGACTAAGTTTGTTATAAACTAGTTTTTATTTGCGGTAGAAGTGTGTTACTAATAATTGATGAATTGATGGATTGTTAATAATTATTTATGATTATTTTCTTTCACTTCCATCCTTGATTGTTAATTACATGAGATCAGTTGTTTGTTTATAGTAGTTGTGTAACCATGGCAATGGTGAGTAAATGTGTGTTTGACTGTATAGAGCCCAGGAAGAATAGCCAATGCTAATGCTAGTGCTAATAGGGATCCAAATAAAAAGTGAAAGTGAAGAGGGTTTCATCTCTGCTGAGGGATTAGTTTAAAGACCTGAATAGCCCCATGAGGATCTAATTTATAGAGGTACGTGTATGAACTTGACACCCCTATGAGACTTACAAAAAACATAGGTGAATATTGTCTTACCTTCACTCAGTGAGGCATGGATAGGAGGAGAAACCAGTGGGACAAAGGTTTCCAAGTCAAAGCGGCCGGTTCTGGACTGAGCTTTCAGTAGCCAGTAGCGTTTCTCCAAGTCTATAATGTCTGACTCCTCCACTGCACGATAGGAAACAGAAGAGACAAAGTCAAAAATACAAGCATGGCAGAACTGTTCATAGGGATATAGTTGTTTAGTATAGGAAGAACAATGGGAAGTGTAATTTCTGTATTCATTACCCTAGCTTAAAGCTGTGTTAAGCTTTAGGTTTGACCTTCTTTGGTGTTACCCATACCAATGAAGAACACTCGTTGGTGGTTATATTGGATATCAACATCTTTATCATACCAGCATAGTTTTACACACACAAAAAATAGTAACCAGTAAAGGAAAGGAATAATAATATAACACACGTGTCCATGGAATTAATATATACAACACTGCAGTGCTAAAAATAAAAACATATGATGTGTGGTTCATGATTTAGGGGAAAAAGTGAGTTTTTGTAGTGAGAGAGAAGGCTCTGTAAACTGTCTTAATAACAAATATAGTTAGTGTAGAAAGCTGTACATTGCACAATAGGTAGATACAAGAAGTATTTTTTTTTTTGTCCAAACAAAGCTGCAATTTTCAATTTATAACAACTTTGAACAGCAACGTTAAAATCAGACAATTTTGCTAAAAGCAAGTAAATAACTTAAGCAACATCATAACCTACATGCTTTCCAACTAAGACTTTATTTTACATTTCTCTTATTATTTTAAGAAATCAATTTGTGTCAAACCATGTGAAGCCTAACATTAGTCGGCTGACAAAAGGCTACATCTGGTGTTTTTAAGATAAAATATCATATAATATGTTTGTGTTGTCCTAAAATAGGTAAAGGATGTTGCGAAAACTGCTTAACCAAGCTAGAAACTTGGGCTATAGAACCATGATTTATTGGATTTGCACGTAGATCTAAGGTATCTAAATGGACTTTTTAGCTGAAATAATCTGGTAGCAGCATTTCTAATGTGAATATTTGCTAAGATCAGGTTTTAAAATGTTGGTCAGACCAAACAAGCAGTGTGAAGCACTAGGATATTGTTATAAGCTTCATTCACTTATTTAAAAAACCAAACCACAAATCGAAGAAACCAAAGATAAAGTAATAGATGCGTAAAATAATTGTCTCATGCTGCCATTATGGAAACAACCAAGTTAAAAGATACACAAGGTCATAACACATGTTGTGACAGAGAGGAGCAGAGTTAAGTTGGGGTGAGGTAATGGTCAGTGGGTTAAACAAAATTTGACTCAACTACAAAAAAGTCATACAGATCAGACCAATATAGCATATGAAGCTCTGCCAGGGTCAATGAACCAGCCTCTGTCTTACAACATGCTTATCCACAGCTTAAGCTAATAGGATTTGGCAGCTAGCAAGCTAGCCTTAGGCATGGATCCAAAACATATGACAGGTGTCAAAACACAGACATATAGATAGGAATCGTTTCCTGGTAGAAATTGGATTGTGGCTTCCAAGTCAGGCTATAAAAACCTTCATGAGCAGCTATTGGTCACAGTTCCAGTCAAATGGGATGATGGAAGCTGTGATTGGCTGTTGGTGAACAGACTGCCAGAGAGAGGTCTTCCTATCTCGTTCAGTTTCTGATTCTCTGTAGTCCGAGGGGAGTGGGGTCACCTTGACCTAACTGGGAAGCGATCAATCCTCTTTTTACTGCCATGTTCAATTCTGCTTCTTGTCCAAGACATTTCAACTTTAACAGACTAAAAGGAAGCACCGAGTTCAAAATCAATGATTTAGAACATAAAGGGGGCTAAATGGAGCTGGCATGTAGGAAAATACATAGGATTTATAAATAAATAAGCGTTATACGGTCTAAGCAAGGCATGACTACCTTTCCTTTCTCAGAGGTGAAGCTTACTCAACAAAAACAGGACAGAACACTTTCTAGGTAATAATCATAAAACAATGCATGGTGGTCCCAAACAACAAAGTTAGGATTATAAAAAGCACATAGATCTAGCTCTGAACATAAGTGAAAAGTAGAAAACATGTCTGTTTCTTTTGTTAAAACATAAATAATTAGGACTGGTAGGCAAGAAGGAAAATACATTCTTGTGTTTGTCATGCTTAACATTATTCATTAAAAGCTGTTCTACCATCCGACTGCTAATCCATAAAACTCATTACCCCGAATATGGATCGCCTCCTGCTCATCTCCGTCTCAGGGTTGCTCCCTGCTTCTACAAACATCAGTGTAGCACTCGAGGTTATACCGAGTCTTTCTTTGTGGGATTTAGAATCTTTGTTATGATGGCAGAATTCAAATTGGAGTTTAGCTGTTTGCTCTGGCAAATGTTGAAGGATCTTAAATGCGTAGTAGGAAATAAGCCCAACATCTTGCAGTATGGCCAACCTCATGATACATAACACCAGCATATCATCAGAGTGTTTGTGTATACTAACACTGCTAATATGGATTTCTTGAAAAGATCAATATGACTCACGAGTAGGGATGAATTTCAATTGAAATATTTAAAAACTAGTGCTGTTGGACTCAGATCTCAAAAGAAGTTCTTCCAGCAGTGACAATGAACAAATTCAACAAGCTATCAACATTATACAACAATACTGTACACTAATTATTCTCTCTATTTACTGATTCTAATCTGTCTCTATGGCAGGTGCCGTGTCGGCCTGATACCCACCTAGAGGTGTGACTCTCTCCGAGTGACAGCAGAGATACCATACCATTATCCAGGGAACATCCTTAGACAGGTGCTGCCACAGCCAGCGTGAACCATAGCAAACTGCCCCGAGACAAACGCTCACAGAAACTACGTCATCGTGTCCTGAAGGCCGCTACTCCAGCACATTTACACTCATAATATTGTGACATGCTAGCAAAGAATCCACGCTCTGTCATGAGTCAAGTGTTACTCTGCTAGAACCAGGAGTGTGTCACTCTCTCCCCAGCACACACACACACATAAGTTAAGAGGATAAAGAAGGAGCAGGCAGATTAAAGAAGGCATCCAGGTTCTCTGGACAAGACAGGTTTTTTCCAGCCCTCTGCCCTTAATTGGCAAGATAAAGCCTGGCTAAATTTACACGGTATGCAACTTAAAAGAACTGTATAACTACATTTTTTTTTTTTCGTCATTTACCATCTTTAAAGGTTATGGTATCACAAAGACGTAAATGTTGATGTATAACCCTGCAGAATAGAACTTCTTTTGAAACTACACATTTTTTCATACAAAATCGAACAAAAATACCAAGACTGTGAAAGACTAAATTCACATATATAATTTCTTATTTGAAAAACTGAAAACATTTTTTAAGGTAATGATATGTGCAACCTAAAACCATATCATTTCTGGAGCTTGGTATTGTTTGATTTTTTTCATTGAATTCTTATTATTTTATATAAAAAACAAAACTAGAGTACAGATGCAAAGACTTACCTTTGATCTCCCAATATACCTATTTGGTCGTTCACATCTGCTAATAGCAAGTATCTGACAATAGTGCTCTCTTTTTCCCAAGTTTAAAACCTCTCTATCTCAATGTGTGGAACCAATAACAATAACTCAACAAAAAAATGCAATAAAATGTAAATTTCCACGGCAATAATTCCCCCAGTATAACAACAGAGCCATCACCATTCTGCTCTTAGTTTCACAAGCTACTGCTGTCTATAATTAGTAATACATACGGTACATACTTTGTTTAAGCTACTAAACAAGACTCAACACTATTGCAGATATGTATCACTAAAAGCAACTGCAAATCATTTTAACTGCAAAAATGTTTGGGTTTTGTTGACTTCGATTACAGGATAGGTTCACAATTATTATTTTTAACATTAATTACAGGTAGGGCTGTACAATATTTACAATTGTATCAAAATCGCAATATGGACTGGTGCAGTATTCAAATTACATGAAGCACAATAATTGTTAAAGGCTAAACATGTGACAAATATGTGTTTTGTACAGAAATGCTAATGCTAGTTATGATATGAAATCATTCAATCCTTTTTATATTTTAAATCATAGCACAACTGCCATACCGGTCAAAATAATGACGATATGTTCTTGCCAAGCGTTTATTAGTGACTGTCCATTTTCTGAATTTCCATTTTGTATTTATATGGAATAGCATAGGTACATTTGACAGTAAATCCCCTTGGCCTTATATGGAGATGCAATGTAACACACTGATTCAGAGTGTTTTTTGGACTTACAGTGTGTGACTCCGGCCAGGGTCTGGTAGAAGGTGGGGGTGTCGCTGTCGTCTGTGAGCGTGACACACACTCCTCCGGACAGGAGCCATCTGGATAAAGTGAAGGCCTCCTTGTTCTGCAGGAGCCAGATCCTGAAGCGCTCATAGTTCACCTTGTCACCCTGCCACAACACAACACACACAATTCATCTGTTGGTGTGTCAAAAGCAAAAGGTGATCTGCATCTGTCAAAAGTCTGTATCAATATGCGACCTTCTATATGTGTTCCTGTCTGAATTCTTGTTACATTGGAAACAGGCTTTTTAATGTTGATGGGACCAGGTATGAGATTTGTATCTATCTATTGTTAGAAGTTGTAGTAGAAGGCAGATGTTTGAGGAATTAAGAGCATAAACTTGTCAGGAAAAGGATTTCTGAGATAATAAATCAAGTGAAAAGTTGGTTACTTTCATAGACACCATTCAAATTGGCTAAAATGTAATGTTTGTGCACTGAAAAACACTTTTACAAGGCTACAGATGACGGAAAATGATTTAAGTATTAACAACATTTATAAAATAAATGTATAAATAAATACAGAAATAATTGAATAAAAATGGGAATAAATACAAATATCAATGAATAGATACAAGAACAAACACATGCCTAAATAACAAAATAAAATAAAATAAATAATAAAGTTCTAACTATAGCAAGACAACTGTGTTGTACCCAAGAAATAAACTCCTTATTACGGACATATATTTCACAAAATGTAAATGTTCCGAGACAAACATTTTTTGGGAAATCATCACAAGTGTGTTCCTACTTGTTTTTGAGAATTAATTCTCATTTGATTTGGATTTATAACTTTAAAATAAAACATATTGCGACTGCTTCTATTCCACTATAATTATTAATATCCGTTTGGTGATGGACAGGCTGCTATATTGGCCTACCTCACTGAAACACTTCTTGAGGGAGGTTGGGATTTCTCCATCCAGGACCTGCAGGACTGCTTCTATATCTTCCCTGTTAGCATATCCACCCAGATCACTGGCAAACAGGCTGAAGAGGTCTGTGAACACACACCAACACACACAGAAACACACACACACACAGTGTCAAAAGGGCAAGTTCAGCTTTATCGCAGGAAGGCAGGCTTCTTGCCAGTAGCAGCAGTAAGGAAGCTGCGATGCCAATAAAGTCCTGATGGATTGCAACACATTAACCACAGCCATCAGGAGAGGAAAGAGGGAGAGGGGAAGATCTCACATCTCAAACCTCTTCTTTTTTTTTCATGTATGTATATATTATCAGTTGTACTGCACAATAATCAATTATTCCTGCTGTTCTTTTTTTGGAAAGCGGTGGCAGGTTTAAGGAAAGTTGCTGAAATTTATGTTTTTAGTTTGATTTTCTTGGTCATTTTCAAAAGTACAATGTTTTCCCTGTGAAAAACACACGGTGATTCTGCTTTTTTTGTTCGAAATGCATTAAAACACAAGATTTTCCAAATGATATGCTTAAAGTGGACCTATCTTGCTATATTTGAATAATATATTGTAGGGCCATACCTATATAAAACATGTCTGTGAAGTTTTTTTTTCAAAATACCAAACAGATCATGCATTTTAGCCATGCCTCATTTCGCTCTATTTGCTCTTTTCCAGCAAATGAGCTGCAGCTGACCACGCCCCCCTGCAAAGGAGGGGGGCGAGGCACAAGCGTCATGTTACCATGCTGTTACCATGCTGTTACCATGCCATTGCAACGTCTCATGCCCCTGATAGGTGGAGAGTTGCCCGTATAGGCGGAGCTCCCCGATTCTGACGTCAGAACAATTTCAAATCTGTATCAGTCTGTATCAGCTCCGTTGCAGCCCCGTTTTTAGAGATTTGGGTATGGAGGAAAAGAGAGAGGGTTGTGTTTTCTGACACTTGGTGAGTTCCCTGACACACCGGGGACACATATTCATGTATAAAAGACGTACACAAGTGCATTTTGCATGATAGGTCCCCTTTAAGCAAGGATGCTGGTTGTATTTGTAATTTTTCGTACATTGCTTTAGCATAATGGACATGCCAATAAAGCTTTTTGAATCTCAATCTGAGAGAAAGACACAGAGAAATATGGAGTGCGTATTTTCTAGAAATCTAATAATAAATCTATTAAGACAAATTGTGGGACGAGTTTGAACATCAAAGTGTATGAATTGACTGCAGCTCTGATTTGCTGAAATGACAGGAATTGAAATATTTAAAAGACATCATACAACTATCCATGACTCTTCCGTTTTTAAATTGGGGATCATTGAGGATAGCATTAATAAGGGACTATAACAGCGGGTGAAAGTACTTCCTAACTCTCTATTTAAACTGCACTAAATAAAACGTGGCTCCAGTGGAACAGCAGTTTATTTGACAACCTTTTCTAACCACAATATATAGTCAACATGTTAAAGTATCCTCGGGCAAGATACCTAACCCCAAATTGCTGCTAAAGGCTTGTCGCTTACTGAGTAAGAAAAATCTTACTGTAAACCAGTTCTCCTGCAGTTCATGAGTAAGTTGTGTTTTGGAACTGCAGCGCTTGGTGACGTTTGGGGTTGATAAAGTTGTCTAACTGTCACTGGATATGTACATAAAGTGTACATTTTATTGGCTTATTTTAACAATATGATTGAATGGTTCTTTCCGATATTATTGCAGATCTACTGAAAGCTAGCTAGCTAGCTAACGTAGCTAACCTAGTCATTTGCACATTTGTGTTTTTATATTTGCATCGTTTTTGGAATTGCACAGCGTTTCTCCTTATGGAAGTGTTTTGGGCCGCTGTTTGCACAGGTTGGCCAGCATACATGTCAGATTCTATTTTCACAAAATGTTTTGATTGTTGTTGGATGGAAACATCTATACATTTTGACATATTTGAAATGTCAGAGAACAAAGAAAAACATTCTTTTATTCATCAGAAAGGACTTACACTTGGCCTTCTCCTCATCTCGTCCTCTGGTCAGAAGCACCAGACCAACGATCAGATTGTTGAAGTGCAGCCCTTTAGACGAGCCTCCAAACGAGGAGTAAATCACCTAAAACACATAAACAACAACGTGGTCATGTTCACAACGTGGGCAGATTTTAATTCCAGAGGGTGTTGTTGTCATTATGCCACATGTACTCAGAGCAGATTACAGAGCAGTGTGTGCAGTCGATGAAGTTCACTGGTATTTACGCTGTGGAGAGATGACTGTGCAGTCATTGAGCTAATGAAGTGTGTCCGTGTCACTGGGTCACACACTCAGCAGCAACGACATGTGCTTTAAAAAGAGGGTAGTCATAGTGTGTCATACTATGCAAGTTCTAACACCAAACTCACCCCATCTGCTGCATTATTATCACCTGTATCTACCTTATTTCAACCAATTCACCAATCAATCAATATCTATCTAACTGATATTTGTATCTCTTTACAGAACACCTTTTCTTTTAAAAAAATTTTTTTGCAAAATACCATTGTCCTTAGTTTATACCGAATTATTACAAACACATCAAGAACCAAACATGGAAATGCCCCTGAACCTGACAACCAATGGCAGGCTTTTAGTCAACATCCTGTAATCCAATGTGAGACATGCTTGATCAAGTATGCAAAACAGCTATGAGTAAATGGTGGAGATAGGGGGAAATCCACTGAATAAAAAAACCTACTTTCTTGTCATTAAAAGTAGTATTTTCCACGTCAAGAGTGAGAGAATAATCCCTGATGATGTCATGAGGGGATAATGGTCATGACGAAAACATTTATGATTTAAATAAGTGTTACAAACTGGATATATGGAGTAAGACGGACGTGGGCATTTACCGCTCAGGGAAGGCCTCTGCTGCTTCAATGTTTACCACTTTTCCCCAATTTGATGGAGCTACAAATAACACGTCTTCAGTGAAAGACTTGAATACTTGTGTTTCTATGTCTTATTTGATCCTTTTTGCACATTCTTACTTCTTTTATTATATGATATATTACATTTTATTTTTAATTGATTCTAAAATCGATCAACTGTCACGAAAACCAATATCCCCCTGGGATTATTAAAGTATTTTTTATTCTGTTACTCTTGTCAGTCTGTCTGATATTGTGTTTACTTCCCTGGTGATATGGCAGCATGATTTCTATCAAAATGTCAAAGATAAAAAAACATATGCACACCATGAATTAGGCTACAGTCTGTCACACTTCTTCAAGGCAGGAACAATGTTTGTATTGCTTCAACTATCTAATAAACTTGTATTTATATACGTATACAAATGTAGAGTTTTTTTTTTATAGGAAGGGTTTTATTTAATGGAAATGTCCAACACACATTCAAAGCCTATATAATAACTGAATGCTCCTAACCCTAAAATAATCCCAGCATCAGTTCTGAGTTAATCATACTTTTCAGTTATTATTAAGACTGTAGGAAGTGTGCTTCTGCTTGCTGCTGATGCATACAGCATATTCTATATTAGAATGAAATGTTCCGCCATCATGCTACTGACTGAGAACAGTCTATCACGATTTACGATCGATGCAGGGAGAGAGAACGAGCGTGCAACATCAAATGTTCAAAAGAAGAATTTGTTCAAACGCAAGCTAGACTTTAAATTACTGAATATCAAAAAGAATATTTCTGTGTCCTGACTGACTGATTAGGCTCGGGATTCTCCTTTGAACTGTGAGATTAGGCAGCAGCCATGTTACTGTTTGAAGAGACCAGCAGTAACCTTAGATCTGCACCGCTGTCACCGCAGAAAACTGCTGCCATGGTGACAGAGAAAAGAGGAAGCAGAGATGCTGGGAGAAAGGAGAAAGGCGACACGTGATGTAGCGTTCAATGGTAAATCAACTGTGTTTATACAGCATTCATATTGCCTCATAGGCGACGCCAGCAGTTCTAAACCAATGCACTCTTTGTCAAATTCACCCTCTTTATGACTGCTGTGTTGGTGATAAAATAAACTGATTGTAAATGAGTAATTAATGTATAAAAAGAAAAGGCAGTGGGAGTGAGAGGGACGGTAACATTAAAAGGGGTTTTTCGTTTCGGTGAATAGGTCAAATATTATCAATCTTTCTCCAGAATAGTTGACTTATCTTTAAAGGGCCCATGTCATGCTTTTCCGGTTATTACCCGTCCCCTTGTGTGTTATGAAGGTTTTTCTGCATGTAAACGGTCTGCAAAGTCACAAACCCTCAAAGTACACCCTGTAGCGAGTAAAACTCTAACACAGAAAAGACCCTCTTTTTCCATTGTTTGCTTCCTGGGTTCTGTGACGTGTGAACACCCAAATCAACAACAAATGACCGGATTGGCCCAAATGGACCAATCCGAAATGCTCTCCGCAGACCCATTCTCACAGCGTTATAAACCTTTTTCTTACTCAATATCAAGCCACACTTATTGTTTTTACTTCGGCTGTGAGTGTTTGTGTGCTCAGGATGAGTTTCGCTTGTTCTCGCTGTATCGCCGACCCGGAAGCCTGTCCGCTCCTCGCAGCAGCTCGCAGCAACGAGCCTCGCAGCGTCCCGACCAATCAGAGCACACTGGGCTCACAGGGAGGGGGGGGCAGGAGCTCCAACAAGCCGTTTAGGACAGAGAGTGAATACACATACTATACAGAGATGCTGTATGAGAAACCAATGTGAGTTTGGAAAATTGCACAATTTAAATCTATTCTAGTAGAGCTCAACAATGGAATTATGATCAGTAGAAATGGCCATGACATGGGACCTTTAATGTACTTGAATGGGCCCTGTTATGCTAATTTTCAGGTTCATATTTGTATATTGTGCCTCTTCTATACAAAACAATACAATACAATACAGCTTTATTTATAGAGCACTCTAAACCTCCAGAACAAAGTGCTGTACAGGCAAATAAAACAAAACAAAAACATACAAAAAGTAACACAGCTCAGCTCACACACCATAAAACAAGTACAAGTAAAAACAATAGACAATTTAAAAGCAATAAAATCAACGCTCTAAAAGATGTTAATACGCTAAGGAGAAGAGGTGGGTTTTAAGAAGCGATTTAAAAGCAGGCAGTGTGGCGGCCTGTCTGATGTGCAGGGGCAGATCGTTCCACAGTGTGGGAGCCGCTACAGAGAAGCAACGGCCCCCTCTGAGCTTTGACTTGGTTCTGGGCACATTCAGGAGCAGTTGATCAGCTGACCTGAGAGGGCGGTTGGGCGTGTAAGGGTGTAGCAGCTCAGAAAGATATGGTGGGGTCATGCCATTTAGGGATGACACTGCCTTTTCTATGACATGTCTCCATGCTTTAATGTTCAAAAAGCTCTTTATTTTTCTCATACTGCCTGTGCTGCAGCACCTCTTTTCCACATCTGTCTGAAACCAGAGCCCAGATTGGTTAGTTAGCCGGCTCTGTGGGATTAATGAACCTGTTAGAGATGTCCCGCCCCTTAACCTATCACGATCAATGTGTTGCAGCAGTAGCAAATAGATGCACAAATGTTACATAGTAATCTCGCTATGCTACGGGAGTAAACAAAGGAGTCAGATGGAGGCATGTCAGGCAGGGGGGGGAGTGTGCAGGAGAAAGACTCCATCTGGAGGGAACTTTGGAATGTTAGCCTTTGCAGACCATTAACATGCACTAAAATCTATAAAACACACTACGAGAAATAGAAAAGACAAAAGTAATGAAAGCTGAACACACAGAGACTTTTATAAACGTCTGTCTCTCTGGTCTCCTGCAAAGACATGAGAGGAGTCTCGGGACGTGACAACAACTTGCTTATAGACGCCGTAGATGGTTCATATCAGGCGCAATTTAGTGGATTAAAACTGTTAATGGAAAGACAAATCAGCGCGGCATGCTTTGACTCGGGGCAGTGTGTGGGTGAAGCAAAGAAGAGAAATGGGGGAGATAAACTGGTTGGACAGTAAATCACAGCAAAACAACTTTAAAGCTTTCACACTGAGCTTGAACAATATTAGTGCACATAAAATATCTCAGAGGACGGACATCTCTAAGCTGTTGATCAATCACAACAGAGCTGGTTTCAGACAGAGGGTGAAAAGAGGTGCTGCAGCAGAGGCAGTATGAGAAAAAATAAATAACGTTTTGAACATTAAAGCATGGAAACATGTCACAGTAGAGGCACAAAATACAAATATGAAGGTGAAGATGAACATAATATGTTGTATAAATTATATATTGTAGTACAATGTGTACCTTTTTAGGATTTATATGTTTTAAATCTATTTTATTTTGATTCAGATATCATCTCTCATCTTTCTACAAGATCAGCCATCTATATCTCAGTGAACACTAGATGCTCTACGGACCTTAACTAGGCTATTTTGGTGGTCACCTTGCCACCAGTCACCATTTCACAGTAACTATAGCCATCATTGTAAATGATCCATGGTGTGACATTACTCTTACCTCTGCAACTTTATGGGGAACTCCATCTCCCAGCACTTCCCTGTAGAAGCACTGCTGGGTCATGTAGTAGGTGATGCCGCTGGTTCTTTTGAAGGCATCTTTCAGCCGCTTCAATTCCACATCAGTGACTGGAGAGAAAAAGAAAGGACAAGAAATGTCATTCAAATCAAACTCTAAAAGGGCCTGCAGTAATAACAGCAAAAACCAAAACAAGAGTATATAATAATCCATACTTGTTGTTGAACTTTAGCAATGTTAGATTATAGATTTAGATTATCCTGAGTTACCAGAACATTCTATCAAGAGATACAATTTGATGTGGAGTTCGAATGATCAATGATGATGTAACTTTCTATGATTTGATCCTGACTATATTCAACACTGCATTTGACCAGGGAAAGAGGGAAGAATTATCTGATGTTTGGGTGAAACAGCCTAAAAAAGAAAATCTGATAGGCTGCCTAGACCAGGGTATTTGCGGAACAACACTAACAGTTTACTTTGACAGTCTGGTACACATACTCACATCTTACATTGTATACGCTTACACACACACACGGGGCAAAGACAACCACAACAATACAGTACAGTAACTCCAAGTCAAATGCATCAATGCAAGAATTGTATTTTACATTTTCTGATCTAGACAGCAAGAAACACTCAGCCCTTAGTGCTATCTCAAAGAATAAGAGCAGTAACAAGGATTCTGTTCGAAATCTTGGCACGGAAAAAGAGATTGTTGATTTGAAAGGAGCTGTAGACGCAAACAACGCAGCATGACAGTAGAGTAGCGGTAGTAAAGAGTGTCAAGATACAATAGGATTGTTTGAGATGAGCCAGGCCTGATCAGAATCAGGGAAAACAATGCAGCCCCTAAAGACTTCTGTCCGACATGATACTAACCTGAGGCCAGTTCAACATACCCAGGATGTCCGAGTTATACAGACTGAGAAGAGTTCATAGTCTTCTTGTGTGTGGACTTGTATTTCAGGGTTCATACACTTTTTCACCAATGATTTTCAATGACTTTTCCATGACTTCTCCATGACCTTTACCTCATTTTCCATGACCAAAAAAAATGACTCTTTTGTGGCTAGCAAGCGCTGCCTCACCCATATTCGAAATATCGAATATTTTACAACACAGTTTGCATTTAGCACGTCTTGGGTCAATGTCTTTGGATAACCACAATTGCTACTTATCCTTTAGAAGCCATACATTGTTGAAACTGCACTTCCCTGGCATCTTGGCAGCCTTATATCAAATAGTAGCTAGGCTAAAGCCACTGTAGACTAGAGGGCGTGATTGTAAACATCTCTTACCAGCGACAGTTGCCATTTTACGTTTCATTACTATACGATACAGTAGGGCTGTCGATTATGGCAAAAATCATAATCTCGATTATTTGGGTCAATAATTGATATCACGATTATTAAAAACGATTATCCATTTACTTTGAAAACATCAATTTATTGGAGAAAAAAAATGTGAACAGTATATTTTTAACAGTTGATTACCCTGAACTTTAAGTATAATTCAACTGAAAAACCAAAAAAAAAAAAAGTAATTAAAAAAAAATAAATAATAATTAATAATAATAATTAAAAAAAAAATCGTTTTATTTCGATTACGTTGTTTTCGTAATCGTTGCAAGCCATAATCGTAATCGCGATTAAAATACGATTAATTGAGCAGCCCTACAATACAGTATTTGATATCATTATAGTATTACTATTTCGGCAATTAGATAATATATAAATTATATTTTATGCAACTTTAGTTATATTTCCATGACTTTTCCAAAACTTTGGGAAAAATATTGTTTTCCATAACTTTTCCAGGGCCTGGAATTTGCATTTTGAATTTCCATGACTTTTCCAGGTTTTTAATGACCGTACGAACCCTGGTATTTGTGCAGAGCTAGCTTCACTTGATACGACACACACACTCTATTGTCCTCTGCTGCCCTCTGCTAAAGGCTTCCACTTCAGGTCAAAGCCATGTCACAGTGCCGGGATGCAACGAGTCCCAGCAGCTAATATAAGCCTGCTTTTGTGTGATACAATGAAACATGTTGCTGTATCGTCACTACATCCAGTTCAAACACTGATGGAGTTTTCCGGATACAGCTCCACACTGTGCAGTGTGTGCAGCATGCTGTTGTTCAACTGGACCATCACCACTCACCAGTAGAGAAGAGGAGACACAGCTGCTACAGCCCCATCCCTTGATAAGTTAATATGTCCAATGATTTAACATTGATATAATTGACTCTTGATTTATAATTAAACTAATGCATTAATAGTACATATGTTTACAGTTCACATATTCATATTTTATTTCAATAAGCAGTAGTTTATCCTACTGGGACTTAACATTCCTAAAGCCAAAACCCCTGTAGCTATATGACAGAAAAAGCCTTTGAATCTTTGGAATAGGTACAAATAGTGTATTTACTATGTTTATAGAATAGTTTATTCATCCAGGGGAATAATTGTGTTTCATGGAAGTTGCATAAGTTAAGAATATAACTTTTCTTTTTATTAAATGTAATAAAAGGTAAGTATACAAACATAAACAAGTAAAAATGTGCAATAAAAAGATTTAGAAAATACAATAAAAAAGGAATAAGAATATTAGAAAATGACCATATGAAGTCAAAGTAAAATTGTGCAATAAAAGGTAAACAAAATGTTTAGTGAGTACATTGTAAAATAAATAATAATAAATATGTTAAATGAGAATATTACAAGCTATACAGTGGTGTATTATAAGATCTTAAAGCAGAAATGCACAGTTAGGGTGTAAGCTGTTTTATGCTATGAGGGAGAAGTTTAACAGTCTAATAGCCAGAGGCAGCAATCACTTCAGTGGGGCTGAAGTTAGTCTTTCTTCCACTGAAGGCTTGACCACCCCAGCAGGTATTGGAAAAAAAATGCATTGGTCTTTGATTTTAAAGATGTTTACATCTGGTTATAGGCTCTTTTGACACCAACCTGTAGGGGGCAATAGAGTCCATCTGGCTTGTAGGTTTACACTACCCAGCTGGTACAGATATGCACACCTCCCACACACGCAGTGTATGGCAAAACAATAGAGGTTTAGTTTTACCTGGATTAAAATAATTGTCTCTTCCTGCACTGCTGACTTTAACAAAGCAGGAGAAGGTCAAACAAAATGCCCATAGTAAATATTAACAACAGTTTCACTTTGACTGCTGTTACTCCTTAAAGAACAGCCTTGGCTGAATTGTATTCATTCAAAAACCAATCCGCAACTTGTATTTTTCTTCTTTCTCTTCCAAACACGTCATCCTTACCTTCTGTACTGCCTACCATACAAACAATGTGATATGAGGAAGCAAATGATGCAAATAAATCAAAAGGAAACTGCTGTCAACAACAATACCAGGATTCTGTGTCAGAATTGATGTGCTTGGTTATTTATGGGGAATTGGTGGGACTTATAAATCAGCCTTTAAAATAAAATCTGATAGTTAACTTATTTTACACCAGGGCTATATTTAAGATCTACAGGTTCTCTTATTTGCCTAAATGTGCTGTATGTGGGAGGTTTTTATGACAAATGAACCAGCATATGAAATGCAAATGTGTGGTTTTACAGGGGTTATGTGAAGGACTATTTCAGTGACTTTATGGAGTTTCCATTGGCTGCCTGGCAACCTCAAAGTGACGACATGACCCAGTGAGAAAATAGTCGTGCATGCAGCCATGTGTTGTTTAACACTTAAGTTTTTGTCCCAATTTAACAAAGGTGACCTGTTAAAATGGTGAGCCTAACAGATGATGTAGGGTTTTAGCTAGTTTGGACAGAGCAAGCCTAGCTGTTTCCCTCCGTTTCCAGTGTTTGCGCTAAGCTAAGCTTCTAGTTTTGTGGTTATTTAACAATTTATGAAAAGGGGGTATTGCCCAAATGGGTACAAAGCGAAAAATGAATTACAGAGAATGACCACAAAAAAAAAAAAATCTTCAAAAACTACTCAAAAACCAAGGAAAGCAGGAGCAGACTGACACAACTTGGTACCGAGGATAATTTGGTGATATATGGATGTAGTGGAATTATGAGGGAATAGAGACCACCCGAACAAAACTGAAATGAACACTATTTGTGATGGTACTATTTGGAAATAAGTCGTTTTTAATTTTCATTCAAATAAGTTAAGGACTGAGGAGACAAACTCATTAGTAAAATAACAATGAATCATTCCGAGATGTCCTCCATCATTATAAAATAAGGTGTTTTTCTCGGAAGATGTCAGTTATTTAAGGCCACATCTATGTTGAGTCTTTTGTTTATTGGAAAACACAGTGCTCCGTGTACAGCTGCTGTAAAAAATCCCCACTGCGCTGCATTAAAAACAAAGGAGCATTTTCCTGAGGCACAAAGCAACTGATTTATTGAGCCTAATAAATGATATCCACTCTAATGATGTAACTGCTTTTGTTTGTTTATTCAAAGAGGTCACTTTGTCTATTTGGTCTACATTTTTTAGGTATCAGACAGCTTCTGGAATATTGTTGTCGGTTTAAAGGTGCATTTGAAGTTCAGTATTTCCTGGATATGTAGAGAGGTTGTACAATTCTATCCAGATGGCATAACAATTATTAACTGATACAACTTTTCTAGATTTTCATTTTTTTTGGAATGGTATTGTATTGGCAGTTGCTTTTGTCATAATTGTGTATGCCAATACGCGTTTTTGGGCCAGTGTAGGTTATCTGTGTGTAACTGTGTGAGTAATGTTTTAACTTTAAGAGACCCAAAGAAAATTGGTCCCAGAACAGCAAGTTTTTTTCCTAAACCATACCAAAAAGTGCTGCAAAATTAATCAAATTAGTTTGAAATCGCAATATGGACCAATGCAATAATCTGAGGCAAATTATTTGTCAAATACGAGATATGTTAAAATACCATTTATTTTATTGAAGTTTTGTGCACTGCAGGATATCATATCCTACAAAGTGTATTCTTCAAACAAACAAAACATGTTTATTTGGTACAGATCCTCTAAAAAAACAACAACATTCATAATCATTTTATATATATTTTAATGATAATGTGAAATAAAACGTTTTCAATCCCTCCAATATCGCGAATCATATAAGTCAAAAATAATCACAATTAGTTCCTGTTTCTAGATCGTGCAGCCCTAGTACCAAATATGTATTCCAAGTTTAACTTATCTATGAGCGAGGGGAAAAGGCCACCCAAAGTGAGTGCAGAACTGATTAGTCCCAGAGTGCAGAATCACAGGCTTTAGCAACCCTACAGGCAGCCAATCATACATGTGGATCAGCAGAGTGCCAAAGCACCACCAGCAGAAATCAGAGCACCCCTTGTGTGTAATGTAAGGTAGGAGCTGACTGTATTCACAAGACAAGGGGCATGAAATCGTCTATAGAGACACTTCCGAACAGAGACAGCAGCACGTCTCCTTCCTCTCTAATGCCACATTTTCTGCAATAAAAACCTCATCTTTCATAGCTTAATTAAACACATCCATGATAATAGTGTATGAGGCTTTGCTTTCTAACTGCTCGGTGTTTGTATTACAATTACAAAGAGTCCTATACTGAACTTATAAATGCTGAGTACACCAAAGTTTTATGATAGAAATGTATAGTAGGGGTCCCCAGCACATAGAAACTGTTGAATGCTAACTTACAAGTTGCATTAATTACAGCAAACAGTGCGAGTTGGCAAAACCATATCACCTGCACTCAACACCGGAGCACCCCAGGGTTGTGTGCTGAGCCCATTCCTGTACACACTGTACACAAATGAATGCACCAGTCGTCACCGACCACCATCTACCTCAAGTATTCAGATGACATTCTTGCCCTGCTCGCAGACAACCACTCCAGCCTGGATTACCAAAACACCATCACACACTTCACCAAATGTTGTGAGGACAACCATCTCCACCTCAATGTCAGTAAAACGAAACAAATCATGTTTGGTCCCCCCACAACACAGCACCCCATTATTATCAAAACCAAACAGTGGAAACAGTCGACAGCTTTAAATACCTAGGAGTAACACTGGACAATAAACGTAATTTCAACCAACATACTACCGACATATTCAAAAGGAGCTAACAAAGATTATCCGTCATCCGTAAACTCAAAGGACTGTACGTTTCCCCCCCCCCCCTCTTCTCCTACTACTGTACCAAAGCATTATCGAACCCATCCTCATGTACTGCCCCTCCTGCTTTTTAAATATGCTGTCACCAACAGGACCAAACCCACACACATCACCTACTGTACACTGCTGCCAGGATAATTGGACTCCCTACACCCAACCTCACAGTGGTTAACAACACGGCCATATCACGCATCGCAACCACAATAGAACTGAACATCACACACCCATTCAATCAGTACCTCGCCCCACTGCCACCCAGGCGTAGGTACAGAACATTGAAATGTAAAAGGGCTTGCTTTGGAAAAAGCTTGATTCCTGCAGCCATTGCTACCTTAAATATACCTAACATTAGTCATCCCTAACTTCTCAAATGTGAGGATTATAGGAAGGCTTTTCTTTGACTTATGTGAATGCAAATGTAATATATTTTTGTTCTGGATGTTGGTCGAACAAATCAAGCAATTTGTGTTTGAGCTCCATTTGAAAAGTGTACCACGCAAAAACCCAAGATGTTGTCTTGATATTAAACCCTCCTGCAAGGCTTTTGCTAATACCCTAGAATATAAAAAGATGGTTGCTATCAAGTTTCTAAATGAGACTACTAAACATCATCAAGCCAAACAGTCCTTAGTGGTGTTGATGTGAAGTCAAGCACCTGTTATGTAGTTTGCTTATGGTTTATTAGAAGGTTTTTACTTTTGGCAATTCTATAATGAATAAAAGTGGTGTTTATATTTGGAGATTATTCTACACGACAAAATGTGCAAGTATAAGAAACGTTTGTTTTCCACAGCTTTATTTCTGCAATATTCCAAGATCCAATGGAAAAATCCCATTGGATTTTTGTAATGGAGCCCTTGTGACACTTATTTCCGGGTTGTCCTACAAAAATACGTGATCAATGCACCACTATGTAGAGTAGTAGCATTTTGGGTAACTGGGAATGTGGGAAAGTTCCAGCCTTGTAGAAAGGCTTTGCAGCCTTCACGCCAACATAATAATGTAATCACCTGTAAAATCAGTGACGCACACAGTATGTTAATATGATTTGATGAAGAGCAAGATACTCTAGTTTATCCTCATAGAAATCACATTGCAAACATTAATCATTTACTGTGGCAGCTTTCCGATCAAGCATCTGACTCACGCATATACAGGTATCATAAATAACCAGAAGCCGGTGGTGGTTGTGAGGTGCTCTTTATCTAGACTGCATGTTGAACCTTTTACTCCAATGAACCCTGTCCTCACTCCACAGTGACACAGTGGTTAATGTGTACAGCCTAGGGCTGCTCGATTATGGCAAAAATCATAATCTCGATTATTTGGGTCAATAATTGATATCACGATTATTAAAAACGATTATCCATTTACTTTGAAAACATCAATTTATTGAAAAAAAAATGTTGAACAGTATGTTTTTAACAGTTGATTACCCTGAACTTTAAGTATAATTCAACTGAAAAACCAATAAAAAATAAATAAATAAAAATAAAATAAATAAATAATCGTTTTATTTCGATTATGTTGTTTTCATAATCGTTGCAAGCCAAAATCGTAATTGCGATTAAAATACGATTAATTGAGCAGCCCTAGTACAGCCTGCTGACAGTTCAGCCAGAGCATGCTGTCAATCAGTGAAGCTCCATTTAAAGAAGCTAAAAAGACCAAGAAGCCATCTTTTTCCAGCTCACTACTGTCTCTACCTCCATTTTACTTCTGTCCTGAATATGTTTGATTGCCATGGTATCGAAATAGGAGTATAACTTAACATTGTTTTTTTTATCCTCGGTGAAATGATCGATCGGTCAAGTACAACTAAACCTTTTCAATCTGTCAAGTACGATTGAACATTTTGATTGGTCATGCCACTGTTGAAAACATATATGTAATTCAAAATAATCGGGCCTACTGATTATCTTTACATCAAGATAAATGCGATGCGTGTTCCACCTGTCATGGCCCTTGAAAGGATCAGCCCAGTCGCAACATCATCAGTGGATGTAACTGTTATGTCAAATATCTCCACTGTCCCCAGTAGCGACTGATGATGAAGGACTAATTTGACCTTGAGAGAGTGCCTACCACATACAAAAAGGGCTTAACAAACAAAATATGTATTTTATGACATATTTGACGTATATGGTTAACACAAGATTAGGAGTTTTTCTCATTTTGTTCTACAAAATCTGTAAATAACCCACTGGTGAATGTCCAAAGCTTCCATGTGTCATTAAATGGCCGTTGCTAAGAAGTGACCAAATAAGACCTCTGAATGTCATCACGCCAAATACAAGTCTTTAGTTTAATGGTGGTGATTCGTAGCCATGCGACCGTTTGTCATGTTACTTTTTACTTCCGAGAAGTTCCGACAATTGCATATAAGCTCCAAAAATCATAAAATTGGTGTTAATATGTGTAGATTATCCTGCTGAACAATGTTCCGAAATCAACTGGAACTCCAATCTAAGCTGGCTCTCATTTCTTCTCATATGAGGGTTTTATCTGGTTTAAAATTTTAATTAGGCGGCAACATGTCAAGGCATTGATACTGACAATCCAAATAATACGTAGAGAAAATGTCTAGTAAATTAGAACAAGAAATGTTCTGTTATACTACCGACCCAACTTGTGGTACTACCAGATAATAGCAAAATTGTAACAATTAGATCGACAAATGGGAAAGGAAAACAAAGCCGTCCACATGATACAGAACACTGTGTATTGTTGATGCTGTGATGCAATGGGTGTATTCTTAGACACTGGGCTGCATTAACTGGACCTTGTTACCATTCAATGCAGAGAAAACAATGGGTCTGATTTCTCCCACTGCCCACACACTTTCCATCCAGACACAGTCTTCAGACAAAGCCTAGGAACATAAAATACAATACTTTTTAAGATACATAGCACTGCAGGCAGAAAAACCTCTTGCTGTGACTTAATGTTTGCCATCCTATGAAATAAGCAGTGTATGGCTTGCCTGGTACTACCAGCAAGACTGAAAACAGCCAGGCAGGGAGCAGAAAGGTGTCATGAACAGCATGCAAATACTGAACACACCTGAGCGCAAGTGACCTTTCAGTCATGATGAACTGTCAATAGAAACACAAGCAGGAAGAAACATACAGGGAGTGCTGTTCTTAAAAAGCCCATTAATCCTGCAGGCGTAACACCAAACATTCAGCGTGAGACGGCTGCTTAGACCACAAGAGAAAATCCACATAAAACTACAATATATTATTGCTATTTTTATATCCAATTATGAACTCATTCTACAAGTCTTTATATTGATATAAAAATCCTTTATTTAGCATAAGCTAGCATAGGCTTTAACGTCAAGCAAAAGTAATATCAGGGTAAAATTAAGTGGCTTGGCAATATGATCCAATTTTATATCAGGACACACAGGTCATCTTAAAGAGGCCCTATTGTGCTTTTTGGGGTTTCCCCTTTCATGTAGTGTGTTATATAGATTTTTGTGCATGTAAATGGTAAAAAGGATGAATTCTCAAAAGGTTCCCTCCAGAGGGAGTTTCTCTCACACACAGGGCCCTTTAATTGGTAATAACAAGTGCATACTAACACACATTTCACATAGCGTCTGATGTGTCATTTTATAGGACAGATGTAAATCAGTTTAGCCTCATGAAAACACCATAGGCCTACTGGAAGACTTTGTGGCAGCATGAGAAAAAACTACATCGACAAACCAGGGAGCAAAGTGAGAATGTAAAGCAGCAGTCTATCACCTTGGCAGATAAGGCCTGCTGACGTGGACCAGAGGTATTGTAGTTCTCAGGTGACCGTAAGGCTGTGTGTCAGAGTGGTTAGAGCGCTGACCCTAGTTGTTACATTACCAAACTATGTTTGTCAACCACAAAGATTCAAATGGACAGTGAAGGTGTTCAACACTCTGCGAGAAAACCTACAAACCTGATAAATAATAACATTTGTAACACATAGGATATAGAGCAGGTTTATATTTCCTGACACATCCTTCTCAGGCTTGTCTATACAAGCAGATACATTTTTCAGCTGGTGACTGTCTCATAACAAAAAGGTCAACATAGTAAGGCTATGTTTCAGTTATGTAGCATCATGACGGATTTTTATGAGCATGTTTACATGGAACACAGGGGTACCATAGTAAGGTGTTTCAGCAATGCAATATATTGGTGCAGTGATCAAGTATTGTTGTATGCGGACCCGGAAATGAGCATCGCAATGGCTATCTCGACAAAAAGCCAAAGGGATTTTTCAATGGGCTTTTAGATGATTGCTGAAAAAAACGTTGGCAAACAAATGTCTATGATAATTGTAGTGTAAATGCAAATCGACAGAGCTAATGTTATGCTTTAAATTGACTACATGACATCACATGAGTTCCTGTCAACATCACTGAGCTAAAGGTTAACTTGTATTTGGGGTGATGATGTAGTCTCAGTCTAGAAGTGTCATTTAGTAATTGATTTAGGACACATACAAGCTTCAGACAATAAACACTGGGGTGTTTACTGACATACTTTATGTTGTAAAACTAAAACGTGAATAACTTGTAAGCTTGAGATAACCGCAGGCATCTTCACGAAAACAATTTCAAAAAAACGATGAATTTGAGACGAGCTAAACGGAAGTGCTAAATGATAACTAATTTCTGGGTTTTAGGACTCATTCCTGCACCACTCTTAACAATAGCTCTCTAATACATTGCTTAACAAATATCTTCAAGGTGATTCAACACCACTGGCAAGCAAATTTGGTGAGTGGAGCTCAGAAAACCACTTCCTTCTCAATGTCACTAAAACCAAGAAACAGATCTTGTATTTTAGAAAAAGGGAGGTGAATACACATACTGTTGTCTACACCAATGGAGCTGTGGTAAAGCAAGTCAACAGTTTTGTTCCTGGAAATCAGTTCCTGGGAATCAGCATCACAAACAACCTGACATGGTTGTAAACACAACTTTTTCAAAAGGAGAAGACTTAAGAAAGCTACATTTCCCAGCCCAGTTAGTGTTAACTTTTACAGAAGAACAATACATAGTATTGTGACAGGAAATATTACAAATTGGCATGGGATAAGGCCATCTAGAAAGAGATGCAGAGGTTTCTGCTGTGGAACCTCCAGAGCAAAAAAGAAAAGAAATCTCCCTTTTTGACAATAATGTGACAATAACTTTATTCTGTTGCATAAAACTCAGTTGTATTAAACCTTTAACATTCAATCAGGAACAAATTCTGCATGTTTTCAAAGTGCTAAATGTATTTCATTTTAAAGCTCCTTACACACCAAACTGACACCAAAGAACACCAAAGACAGCCTACCGATTCAACATGTCGAATCGGCGGCGGAAGGTGTCGGCACGGCCGAAACGACACGGCGGTACAGTACACACCAATCTGAGTAGGGCGACACGACGCTCATCGACGGCCCGACATCTATCGACACCGAAAATCGGCTCGGTGTGTAAGGACCTTTACACAGCTTAATCTCTACCTCTATACTCCACTTACCCTTGTAGGCGACCCAGCTGATTCAATATTTGGATATGGGATTACTTTTTAAGTAATGTACATAGTACTCTTGGGCTTTTGATTTTTTTTCAAAATAATTGTAACCACACATACTCATTTTTCATTCAAATCATCAACCTGGACAGTTTCCTTTCCACGAGATTAAACGTTTTTTTTTGTCATTCTGTCATATACATTTTTTTTTTTTTTTTTTAAAGGAAGCCGATTTGGACCATTTTCTTATCTCTTTTCCATTTAACTCTTTAAAATCGTATGCAGCCCTGTTCCAAGTCCAAGTTCAAATTGAAGAATATGCTCATATAGCAGAAGACAACAGATGCAAATATGTATGCATCAGACAGTTGAGTAACCTACTTTAAGTCTCTAGAGTCAATGCATATCTCAAATTTAAAAAATACTAGTTCAACTCTAGGCATATGGTCGCAATCACACAGTGTTGTGGTTTGAAACTGTAAACAAAGTGGACAGAATGCATTATCAACCCTGCAGAATTAGTCTAGAGAAAAGTCTGAATGACCCTGGATTTACTACAGGAACACTTCAAAGCCTAACATTTTCAACCGGAACATTATCCCGCTGGTGCACTACTACAGTGAACATCCATGAAAACTGACCTCATAATTGCGGCAGTCGAGCCTGCTGTGGGAATTAGGAATGCTGCCATGTGACTGGTCAGATAAGGCTGGAGGCTGGATAATTCCACCGCCTGTGTGTGTGTGCGTGTGTGTGTCTGTGGTCACATGTGATCAGAGTGGGAATGGCAATCAGCTTGAGGAATGCAAACCACCTCACAAGGAGCTGATATAAAAAAAAAGAATCAATTTAGACAATTTAGAATAGGGAACATGTGTCACGGTTTGATTAAACAGTGCAAAATAGTATGACATTTTATTTGTATAGCCCCCACATTTGTCTCAGGGGGCTTTATAATCTCTATAACCTAAAATGTCATCTTCTGTCCTTAGACCCTTGCAGCAGACAAGGAAAAACACCCCAAAAGAAACCCCACAAATAGTGATGGAATTGTGAAAAATCCTGGTAGAAAATAAGTTAATAATTTACATATTCATGAAAAAGACAGATCTGTTTAACTTCCGTGTAGATACCTGGTTAAAACATGGTCATGTCCTGGATGGATGTGTAACAACCTCTCATAGCCTGGAATCAACACATGCAAAGTTAAGCTAAGGCAGGGAGCAAAGTGCAAGAAAAAGGCCATCAGGAAAGAGATTCATGTGCTTCCTGATACATTCTCAGCTACATCACAAGTACACTAACTCAGAATGTGTATCAGTTAAAAAACAGCTTTACCCAGTTTTGTACTTTGCTTGTTAAATCTAGATGTAATCTTCCATATACTAGATCTGACAGCAAATTATTTGAGAAAGCCAACTATGATTCCATGTTGCTGTATCTGGCCTAAAAGTCTAGAAAACCCCTACCCTGTGTTTATTATAAATCAATGAATGGCTCGCACAGTTCACGAATAAACACCAACAGGCTAATTGCTAAAGGAGTAAATGCAGCAGCAGCAACGTAAACCGTTTGTTGTTCCGCCAAACGCCCTAATTGCATAGCTAGCGTACAGTTTAGCAACCTGACAGTCCTCTAGCACAAACACTGACGATTAACGTTGACCATACCACATGGCTAGGCTTAAAAATCCGCAAGAATGAAGGCTAAATCAAACAGTCTAGAGGCATTTCCCTCTGGGTCTAGCTGTAAACGTTAGCAACCCAACTGTCTAGCTATTAAGCTAGTAGCAGTAAATACATACTCAACGTTAGCTAGATATGATGGTAAAAGCTAGGCTATATGGCACACTGTAGTGTCAGCCAAAACGTTAGCAGACATTCAAAGCTGTCTTCACAACTGTTTTGCCAAATACTGTCAAGCCAGCCCATCCCTCCTCGTTAGCCAACATTAGCCCCATAACCAACGCTTTGGTAGCTATAGAGAGAGTCACGCCAAGCCTCGTATAAACATCTGTACTTTTAACGTGACCTTGCTTATAAACAAGTTACGCGTGTCTTTAAACACCAGTCAGACATAATTCCATATTTCTAAGAAGAATAACCCAGTTCGGGAGGGACAACATCCGTACAACGACGTTTAGCTCAGAATTATGTATGCTTTGATTACAAGGAAACGCTGACCAACTGCCTCCCGACGTTGTGTATTTTGGAGGAATACGACTGTAGAACATATTGGCTTAGCTATTGTTAAACCTAACATACATTAGATTCAGTTATATATTGATATGCCGAAATGAATTAGGGATCCAAGCGGTTCCGTAGAGACCCTTTGTTATTTCTTGACAGGTGTCTACCTTATCCAATAACCAGGGTCACTTAAACGCTAGACTTTAATAGGAGGTCTGGTCCTCTTGTGTACAGGACTAGCCTCAGAGCTGACAGTTAGCTTAGCTAGCGCCACTGAGGTAGATTTAGCCCGTTGCTTTTCGGCTTACCTCTCTTGACGGCCTCGTCATACGACAGGAATCCTATCCTTGACTCTTTGGCCCCCATGCTCCCCTCATTTCATTGCGATGTTGGGGAAATAAACGTTGTTCACTGAGTTGATCAAAAGTGTCGCCTTATCCGTTTATTGTGAAATGGGTTCCTGTTGGTGTGTGTATGTGGTGAACGGGTGAATGTTTTCAGCGACGCCTCCATTCTGTCACATGACCACACTCTACAGGTCAGTTGATCAGAATCCTTAGGACGCATAGAAAAACAACTAACCGACATGTCAGAAAGAAAGGTTTTTTTTTTTTGATATCAATAACTTCAGTGTTTAATTCCCGAAAATTGCCGTTTGAGTCATTATGCCCAGTCATATCAGGCTGTCAAGACGCGTGCATGTCTGTGGAGTGTTGTAAACAAATGCGAATAGCACCACCTTGTGGCTAGCCTGCTGATGTGCGCCAGCTTACATTGTGGTGTCTGGTTTACAACCATAGTGACCTCCATTGGCACCACATAGGACCTGAAACTAGGGTCATAGGGTCCTACAACTCAATGTTTACAATATATATATTTTTGTTTTGGTTTATTTGTGACTTTAAATGGCACATGCCCAACTTACCAACGACAACTTTTGACATTTTCAAGTGTTACATTGTTAGCTAAGTCTTCAATTTGATTTCACCAAAGTTCAAAATGAACACCCTACATTTCAAAAAAGTAAATATAGTTCTACATTAAGTGGTCCTGTTGTCAACGTCATTACCCCATTTTAGATTGGAGTTTGGCGTGATGCCTTGTGCACTTTGACAGCGTCCTACGTCATGCTGTCAGTCACTGTAGTCTAGCCAGCCGTCACTTCGACAGACAGACAAACTGGCTCAGCTCTGTTTTGCGGTTCGTGTTTTTAGTAGGCATTACGGTAAGTACAGTACATGTATGACTTCAAAATAAAAGCTAGTTCCTGTGTCATGCAATTTCACATGCATTCAAAATGTCAGTTTGCATAGATAAAACTGAATGCCCAAATATCAATAATTACAAATGTTAATCGATTATACTCCCGTCAAAATACTGTATTTCTGAGAAAAAATGAATTCTAAATTGGGTGGATAATAAGTCAAATTTAGTAATAAGGAATACATTTTCCAAAGACAAATCTGACTTCACTGAGTAAATGTCACAGCATTCTTTTGTGGGATTTCAAAATTGAAGCCCTTCAAAATGCATTTTTAAAGAAACATTTAAGACATTTTCAGATTAAAATGAATAAATAAACAGCATGTTGCCATCATAGCCGTGGGAACATGTTTCAAATGGGGGGTGCAGGTGCTGTGGGGATGACACCAGGGCTGGTTCTGACCAATTTGCTGCCCTAGGCAAGATTTTAGCTGGCAATGAAAAACCTCTACAAAAAACCAATACACTACAAAAAGAGAAACGTATTGACATGGTGGACAGTTTATATAAAAAGGCTTGAAATGCATTTAGTATTGTGTATGAACATGTTTTAATTGGGGTGTGGACGTCACATCCTCTAGGGGGTCCGGGGGTATGCCCTCCCGGGACGTTTTTTTTCAACATGTTAATGTAAAATGCTTCAATGTGGTGCACTTTTAGCGCACAATTACAGAGACCTGATCTAGTGGGTACAACTCTAAACACCCATATGAAAAAGATCGGTTTGCATTTTATTAATCAAATAAGTATGTGAACATAACCAATAACCTACCATAGCCAATAACAAATACATGTAACTTATTTTATTTTTGTGGTTCATTCATATCTTATTTTACCTAGTTAACATTTATTTATGCATATTTTTTAATATCTCCAGTTTTAAACGATATTTTTGGTTTACTGTCCTATAGTGTACATTGGAATGATTTCAAACCTGTTTTTATTTATCCAAATAATTATAAAGGTGTGCCTTGGAAATATTTGTTTACATAAATTGTGATCGAACCGTTTGAGAGCCACTGAGATAACTTAGACTAAAGTGAACTATCTAAACACTCAGAGTCCTTTACCTCACTGAGCCTCTCAGTCTGACAGGAGAGAACTCTCCCTCCACATTATTGTAGAAACAGCTTCTTTTATCCGTTAGCGCAGCAGAAGCTAACAACAATCCCCGCCCTGTCTCTCTCTCTCTGTCAGCTGCGGGCGCCTGATAAGCCAACATCCCCCACTTTCATCACTTATATCGCCCATCGTACAGGGCAAATGGAAAATGTAACCGGGATGAAAAGGGTGTTATCTTTACTTAATTATGAATGTTGTTACGTCAAGGCTGAAAATTAGTTTTCTTTGTATTTGTATTATATTTCCATTTAATCTTGTGGACGTGCAGATTCCCTGTCCTCCATCAGGGGGTGCTGCAGCACCCTCAGCACCCCTACTTCCCACGGCCCTGGTTGCCATGAGGGGTCAGATTTCCCTTTGGGTTGATGGCAGACCACACCAGAGTGTCCCAAAGTCAATGTCAGGACACATAGATGTTTGATTTTAACATTAAAGCCATTCAAAATCATATTAAGTAATAACTTAACTCGTTTTCAGATTAGTATCAAAAGAAAACAGCCAGAATATCATAATATTGACATTCAGTAATAATGTAAGGCTGTCTGTAAGCAATCTGAAGTGAAATCACTCCCTGACCGGCCATTTACTTTTAATTTGTTACTAATTATGAGTGAAAATATTGCTTAAAAAACAAAGATTTGTTCAGAGAATCCGAGAATGCCCTGATATTCTCCTAGTGACACTATACTAACTGAGTGAGTATATGTACTGTCCTTTTAAGTCCTACTGGTCTCTAGAAATGTATTCTTTATAATTTAAGTTTGACTCCTTATTTAGCTAATTTGTATTACTTACTGATTTTCCATATATTTTTCATATTAAATCATTGTATTCAATTTGTATTTATTCTATGTAAGGTATTATTGTTATTAATCTTGCTTTTTCTATTGACGACTACCCTGCATAATTTAATGAAGGC
Source organism: Dissostichus eleginoides (assembly GCA_031216635.1). NCBI lineage: Eukaryota > Metazoa > Chordata > Actinopteri > Perciformes > Nototheniidae > Dissostichus > Dissostichus eleginoides. The sequence continues at coordinate 8,035,477 of CM062268.1, read as the reverse complement.
AGAGGTGGAAGAAGTACTTATTTATTGTATTTAAGTAAAAGTAGAAGTACCAGATTGTAGGAATATTATGTTACAAGTAAAATTCCTGCAAATAAAATGTTACTCAATTAAAAGTACAAAAGTACTGGCATCTAAATGTAATTAAAGTACAAAAAGTAAAAGTACTCTTTATGCAGATTGGCCCATTTAGAATAATATATATCATATGTTTTGATTATAATTATTGATGCATTAAAGTGTTATCAAAGCTGGTAAAGGTGCAGCTATAGTTTTTATTATGTGTATACTGCACGGTAGCTTGTGAATTTACTCCAGCCAGCTGTAACTAAAGTCTAATTTAAGTGTTGATTATATTTCACAAAATTAATCCAAATCTGCAAAGTAACTTAAGGTATTATATAAATGTAATGGAGTAAAAGTACACGAATAACCTCTGAATTGTAGTGGAAAGTACAAAGTAGCAAAAAATGGAAATACTCAAGAAAGTACAAGTAACTCAAAATTGTACTTAAGTACAGTACTTGAGTAAAGTACTTAGTTACTCACTCTAAACCACTGAATACATGTGAAATGGTTCTCATTTTCAAAATATTACAATTATCGGAACCCAGCTTTTATTTTGAAGTCACTTCGTCCATGCTCTTACCGTAATGGTTCCTAAAAACACGAGTTTCAAAACAACGTGGGGGCAAGTTTGACTGTCTGTTTTGAAGTGAAGGCTAGCTTGACTGCTGTACCCAGTCCTAGAAGGAGTGAGCAACATGAAGGCGTAGACAGCACATCCCATTTAAAGGTACAATAGCTGACCTGCCAAGCTCTTAAACATACGGTGATAAAAACATAAATATGTCAATGGCTTTTATACTAATGCGCGTGTGTTTTTGCTTCCATAGTGGCGCACGTCAGTTTACAAGGCAGGTTGCGTCACCTTTTTCCGGGATGAAGCACTGCTCTACCTCTCATAACTGAAAGGAGATGGGACTTCAAGTTCTGCTGTACTGGCCAAATATTATTGGTGAGACACATTCGGTTGAATTTGAATGAATTTAGTTTTGTATTAGATTGAAATTCGTGGGCGTCGCTTCACTGAGGAGCGTGATAACAACTGCTAACCCAGGTAACTAGTTCACAGGCTAAAAATACATCAGCCAGAACCTAGAATAACCTAATAAACACATACAGTATCTAGTAATAAGATGAATGTCACTAAACTGTGATTTTAGGCGGTACTATGACGCTGAAAGTCAAGATGTTACTGTGATGATATAACCTAATAACCAGAAACAGGTTCATGGCCAAGTAGGTGTACACATACAAGGAATTAGCTTTAGTGTAAAATATTGCAAACATAAACACAGTAATGAAAATTAAGTTCATTTAAAAAATACAACCAATTGAACTACATTCGACAAATATATAATTGAAAAATAGAATATGTACTGTGTTGAAAGTGGAGAGCTGTGCAGTTTTAAAAGAGGTAGCATTGACAGGAATGTGCAAGATATACTGATCTTGGCTAATGTACAAGTGCCATGTGTATTTCTCTAAATTCAATGAATCCAATCATCTGGCTGTTGTAATGAGTTCTGTTTTTTGTATTTGATCTCTTTCAGGATACTTCAGGATTGGCCTTGTGTTTGCTGCCTGGGCTGCCCATGAGACACCTGCAACCTTTGTGTTACTTTATTCAATCTTCATAGCACTCGATGGTAAAGTATATATTAAATATAGTAATATAAAAGCTTTAAATTATGCCTCTGGATAATATTTTAGACCACTTCATACTGCTCTATTATTGACTCTACACATTCCAGCAGATGACCAATGTTTTCAGAAAGTCTGCAGAGAAAATTAACCTTTTTCACAGAAACATAACCACAGGTGTATCTAATAACATATACTCACATGGCCAGATCTATCTCCATGGAGAATGCCTGAATGCTTTTGAGCGTATGTGTGGGTAAGACACACAGGGTTAGATTACACCTTGGCTTTGCCTTCATTAAAACTCAAAAAAAGGTATATAAGCCTTTATCACAGAAAAAAAAAAAAAGCCACGAAAAGTAACTGTATTGTTACAGGGAGTTCAGATTTAGGCTTGGCTTTTTTTCTTCAAAATAAAAGACCAAGTAAAGAACAATACAGCTACTAATATTAATTCCTACTTAGCGATGGAAATATTAATAATGGGACGCCCACTCGTCATACAAGCAACAGTTTTTTGGTTGGGAATTCTCGTTCCTGAACAAAGTCAGGAAGCATCAGAGCTACTGAGGGCTTGAGCGTTATGTGTGTCCTCTGTGCAGGAGTGGACGGCTGGCTGGCCCGGAGGCTGGGGCAGTGCTCCAGGTTTGGAGCCTGGCTGGACGTAGTGGTGGATAACCTGGGCCGAGGCCTGCTGTGGAGCCTGCTGTTTAAGGTCTGTTAGCTGCTGAACATTAAACACATACAAAACACACACATTCACACTGTGAGGTGCTCACATTACGCTGCAATGTTACTATATGACTATCATATAGGATTTTTTTTTTTTTTAAATGAGCCTCTCTTTTAAATATGCAGTTTCACACTTGCAATTGCATAGGCATACAGTGTCTTTGGTACAAAGTAGTGCTGTAGTATGTGATAAAATGTAATCATCAGGGTTCATAAGTAACGGTTATATGTATTTAGGATTACATTACCAGATTACAAAACGGATCTTTAATTAATTGTGTGTCTGGTTACATTGTCAGGGATTACTTGATTACCTTTTAGTTTAAGTCTCTAAAATATGGCGGTTATAAATAATTCATAATATAAACGTGAAAAGTGCATCAGACAGACAGGGTTTTCTTGGATATTGTGAAAAATAATGGTATTGTGTTCAGATGGAAAAGAAAAGGAAGATTTGTTTTTTAGTAATTGCAAAAGGTTCAAAGTTTGATTGTGAAGTATCCCATAAATATCGAGATAAGATTAGATGAAACACTCACAATCACTCACTGTACCATATTTTAAGAGTGTTTTATTGTCTGCTGTTATTCTGTACTGTATTGCAGTGGGCCTGGCTAGTGTCTGCTGTGGAGTGGTGTGTGTTTGTGTGTAACCACAGTGCCACAGGGGACCAGTGGAAGAACAGTTTCATCAGCAGCCCTCGACTCATACAAGCCATCATGGCAAACGGTAAAAGACGGTCACTGTAAATGAGTTGATGTACCGCACCTGAAGATACAGTAAGTCAATGTGAATTATTCTGTGTATCTGTCAGGGTTTCGGACCCCTCTTGGCACATGGGTGGTGAGTGGGCTGCACTGCCTCCCCCTGTGGCTGTATGGGTATCAGACGGGTTTACTCTCCCACTGGCTGCTCCTCCCTCCCTGGATCCAGGTTCTGGGGGCCCTGCTGCTGGCTGCAGGACGCCTGCTGGCTCTATCAGCGGAGGTACAATTAACCTTCAATTATCATAAACATGTTATCCCTCCTGTCGTCTTCGTTTCTCCCCCCTTACTTTGGTTTTCCTGGTCAAATGTGACCAGTCTGTTTGAACTGCTCTTACATTAACACAAACACCATTAATCATCACCAACTTTTATTAAACCCATATTTAAGCTGTAAACAATGTCTCAGACTACTGGCACATGAATAACTGCAGTGAATATACAAAAAATAGACACTGAAAATGTATTCCAAAATGAACATGATTAGTGGGTGTGTCCTATCTGATGGAAGAACATAACATCAGCTAGGGTTACCCATTCATTTCCTATGGCGCTCACTTTTGACCGGGAACATCATAGTTGTAACAAAGTTGACTAAACCACTCAAAATTCAATGTGAAAGTGATCAAAGTGATGATTAGCAGTGTTATATATCAAATGCTTACTGTGGAGCATACCGTAAGGCCTTCAGGAAATCAAATGTAAAACACAATATTTATGATTGATGAAAGTAGTAAATCAGTCAGATTTGACACAAACACACAGGAGGGTTAACTAAAGTTGAAATTGTATTAAAATAATTCCTGCTTGAATTTCATGTTTCATTTGTTCATGTTCTTGTTCTGCAATATCCCTACCGCTCTTAAATCTGCACAGCAACATCAAAATATAATATACTGCAGTCTGTCATATATTCATTGTACATTCAAGTACACGTTTTCTCCCGTAATATATTTGGTGTAAATAGTTGTCTATTCTCTTTTATATTACATTTGTTTTTTAATTGTTTTCTTTTTATAACCGTTACATTTAGTATCTTCTCTTAAAACGTATTTCCATTGTGATTCTGATGTAAAGTTGTCTCATAGCCAAACCTCTGTCTCTCTGCAGATCTGGTGTATTTGGACACACATTGAACACCTCACGGAGGACGAGCCGGAACAGAAAAGGGAATGAAAGCTACTCCTATCATCCTATACTGTCACATCTAAGCTGGAAGAATGCTGATTTTATTCCATTATCTGTGTATGAACCTGGCCTCAGGTCACATTTATCTCCACAGGAAAACACTTTCAGTTATAGCTGAGAGAGAATGTGGAAAATGAAAGATATTTTTATATTTATTGACGAATGACTGTGATTTGCTCCCAACCCAGGTATTACCTCTTTGCTGCTCATTTCTGTCTAGCTTTACTGCTCAAACACATTTCAGTACCAAAGAATACAAAAGAATGCGTGAATAATCCAGACTCCGTAGCTCCCGTCAGAAATAAAAAGCTAAAAATGCTCTTCCCTTGAATGCAAATAAATGAGGAATTTAAAAAGATGATTTAGTAAGGCAGACTTGGAATTTTAGATGAACAATGTCTCTGTTGCTTCTTTCTAAGGTAGTCATAAACCCAGAATCCTCTCACAAACCGTACACTGGGATTTGTCCTACTCTTAAAGACACCCTTTCTGGATACCTTAGTTTTTTCTAACCCATCTCTAAACTGCCAGTTTCACCCAATATTTAAGAAGATGTCTCCACTCATTAGGTTGAAAAAACATCTCCTTTTTTTAAATATATTGTCACTTCTTCCTTTAAATGGTATTGTCAGGGCCTAAAATAATCCAAATATATAAGGAAACATGAGTAACTCTCCCAGATCCAAAACAAAGAGTGCTAAAACTAGAATGTGTGTTGAACTGCTCTATAAACGGAGTTAGGGAATACACTCTTGATGACACAGAGAGCACCCATGGGAACGTGTTCTGAGTAGGTGGTTACATTCTCTGTTTCAAAACACTTCAATAGGATAAAGTTAATTTACAAAGAGAAAACAACATTCTGTTGGTCCCACATTATTCTCCTATTCGTTGTCTAAGGGGAAGTTCCAGATGTAATACTTAACATCACATTTCTGGCACTTCTATGTTTTTTTTTAAAGAGTACTTCATGTTCACAATTATTGTTTCAACGTTCCAAATGGAAAGCAGACATTGGCATTCTTAATTTAAGGGGTGTATAAATTACGTTATTGTTGTCACTATTTAATCTTATTTATATAAAGACCCTGTAAATGCTAAGTTTCTTCACATGTATATGTTGTTTTGTTTTGTAGTAATATTTTACAGAAAATATGTTTTCATTTCACAAGATTTTAATCCTGTAAACAATGTTTTTTATATACATCACAGTTAGACCAAACACACTGAGCACTTCAAACAATTTCCCAATATAGGATCAATAAGGTATCAATATTGACTGTTAAACCAGAAATAAGCCAGAGTTAGTTGGGTACACCACTACAGTCTCAAATATTGCATAAGCTAGGATCAACATTTCTTTTAATTTAAACTAAGAGGCCCAAACCTTCAAAAGTCTTCAGACCATAAATGCAGAAGAATGGGTTTGCATCCTTTTAGCTGTAGAGTAAATACATTTTTAATAAGTAATAATTGAGGTTGGTAAAGAATAAGGCTGCTAGATTGATCTCTATGGATCCATTAATCAGGAAATTAAATTGATTGGCTGTGATATAAGCTATACAAATTATATATATATATATTCTTTAAAAATATTTTTCTGCCTTTATCGAAGTGACAGGGAGAATGACAGAGGAGATAAAACGCAGCAAACCATGCAGGATTCGAACCTGGATCCGACCCGGATTCAGCTAGCCGTATATGGGGACGATAGGTTGGGATCTGGGCGGAACATTGCCAGGAGGTCAATGTAAAGCCAGCCCACATTTTAGTAATGACGTCAAGTTCTCAGCAAATCTGGATCAGCTCCGTTGTACCCCCGTTTTTAGAGATGTGGGTAAGGAGTAAAAGAGAGAGGGTTGTATTTTCTGACACTTTGTGAGTCTCCTTACACACCTGGGACACATATTTATGTATAAAAGACATCAAAAAGTGCATTTTGCATAATAGGTGACCTTTAAATATTTACGACATGTGTTTGGCTATGTTTTATTTCACCGGGATGTTATTGATTTGTAGTTTAATGTGTGAAGACAAGAACAAAATGCATGTGGCTTTTGTGATCAATGATATACGTTTTAATGTTTTTGCAGCTAACAGTGAAGCAGTAACAAGACAACAGTGAAACATTTGGTGTCAATCATCTGGACTGGTAGAGAGAAACAGGCTTGTTGGAGATATCACAGCTTTATTGAACATATTTAACTTTGTCCATATTTCCCAGCAAGCTCACGCCCTCTCACCCTCTCACCCTCTCAAGCACTGAAACCATGGTTTTCCCTTTCAGGTGTCAGCATATCATAATGACTCGTAGGTATTGTCAATCTTACATTCTAACAGACAGCTGGGTTATTGACACTTCAACACTGTTTAAAATAACATTCTGTGTCCATTTTCTTCATTTTTCTTGGCCAGACAGAAAGTATAACAACATTGTGAGAGTTCAGCCTGAATTTGGACAGAAAATGCTTTGTGTAAAAATCACTTTTATGGTAGGTACAGGAAAAAAAAAAACACAAGAAATGTCTTGCAAATAGCTCCAAATAAGTAGCCCTAATAGACCAGAATGCAATTCAAAAGGTCGGCATGTGACCTTTGATGAAATGTAGTCAGTGTAGGTATACAGAAGAACAAAATGAACCCTGGGATGGAAAGAAATGTAGTATTTAGGGATGTTTTCCATTATAATTTGTCATTAATTACTAGAAGATATGTATTGACCATTTGTCACTGGAATAATACATTTTTTGCCGAATGTAAATCTGTGTTACAAACTGCTTGGAAATACCGACTGCAGGTAACATTCATCGCCACCTCTGCCCTGGAAAAAGGTTCTCGGCCCCCCAGAGGGTTAAGGGTGCGCTTGTTGAAGCCGAAGCATCGAGAGTGTAGCTGAGCGTCCTTTAAGGGGGGGGGGGCTAAGGCTGGACCTCCTCAGCTAGAGCCCTCACATCACTGCTAGAGAGGGAGACGTCCGACAGCACTGAAGCAAGGCAAAGCTCCTTTTCTTCATTCATTTGAAACCAAAACACTGGGGTTCCTATCGAAGGCATCACATTTTCAGCAACGTAAATTCATTTTAAAGCTGGAAACATTTCACATTTTCCATCGGGGGCAAAATCTCATCAGTTCGCCACAGAGCTATGCTTGTCCCACAACTATAAATATTCACTCAGCACATCTTTAAAGGGTCAGTTCACCTCAATGAGAATATTCCTCCCTTACCTTTAACGGTATTCAGGCATGCAGAAAGTGATTCCTATCTTTAAAATGTCTGCCTCCAACCCGACAGAATCATGACATGAACAGTAACTTTTCCTTCAATGTGTCCCTACTTTTTGAGTTGTCATAGGGTCTATTTCTTTTGTTTCCAGTCAAATTAGGAATGATTTGAATGAGCGGCAGTGCTACATTTGCAAATGGATTACTATCATAGGGAGAAGACAAAAATACAAATATGTTCAACCTGGTAAATGACTGTACCTTTTCATACCTAACATAAAACTACGATTTAATTACTCATAACTTCTGGGGTTGCAAAGTTGACATCGTGCTTTGAGGCACAATAATGACCATGTTGGTATTTTGGCAAATAATAGCTAAATACAGATTTATATTTATTGACCAATAAGTCACACAATTGTCAGAGAAATGCTACGTTTCAGACCATTCGGGCACACATTTCACATCCAAAAGCTGGGTTTTTTTGCCCTGTCAAGTTCACATTCGGTTCAATATCCTTACAGCTGGTCATTTTTTCACATTTTGTTTTTGTTGTGTGTTTATTTTAACACAATACATATTTAAGGATATATAGATTCAATATTGCTACCAGCTTTAAAATAAAATGTGTTTTGGCTATGGTCAAAAGCAAATACTGTTGGGAACCCCTGCGATAGATGCAAGTGAACATTTTAAGGTCATTTGAGTGACCTGATTCTTTAAAAAGTGCTGTATCAGGGATCAAACTGCAAGATAAACAGTTGTAAGATAAAAAAAAAGAGGTTTTAGTTGTGTTTAGGGTCATTATTTCCAATTGGTTCATTCTTATTGAAAACCACCCCCCTAGCCAGCTCTGAAGTGACAACTGATGAGAATTTGGACATAAACAGTCAGTATGGTGAGAGCTGATGGAAAACACAGTCCAGCCAAAATAAATCTGGAATTTGCATGAATTGGGTATAAGCCAGGAAGGAGTGGAGAGGAGAGGCCAGATGCACAGGTAAACAGGCTCGCAACACACACACTTACACACATTCGCACAATATTGGTCCCCATTGTTAGTGCCCTTAAGGGTATAGTAGTTTATTTAGCACTTAGATGTATGGGTCCGTCTACAGACAGATAACTGCAAGCTGGTGTAAGGCTGGTAATCATCAGTGGAGCACTTTAGGGCAGCCAGAGTTCTACCTGTGTATCACACACACTCACTCATACTTGAGCACATAAAGGGAGACCTCTGTACATGTAGCATCTTCCTCTTTTCACTCCTGGCCCTTGTTTTAATGTAGTAGTGTCGAGCTGTTTCTTTGAAAAGCATACACAAAGGGCTACATAAACATACCATTTTGTATATAAATTGTTGGCATTTTAATTATTTTCAGTACTAAGCTGGAAAAAAAGGTAAAATATATTGAAACAAGAACTGAAGCATCTTTTATGTGTAACAATATACCAACAGGTTGAACACATTCCACTGTTTGTAATCTCTCTCCAACAAGCAGTTCACAACACGAGTTGCTAAGGGTCCATTTTCATTTTTTTTTTGCAAAGGAAAAAAAAAAAAAGTGTAGAATCTGCTGAATTATTTTACTGTACAAGTGTCAAAAATATCTGACATTTTCCATCGCTGATCCACCAAATGATGATGTTGATGATGATGGATGTGTGTTAAAAATGGTTTTCCACAGATGGGTGAGGGGTCCAGATACTGTGGTGTAAATAGCCCTAGAGAACATGTTTTTTGGATCTGTGATGATGAGTCTCATGGCATTCAGAGCTACACTGGTTCAAATACAAAAAGCAAAAATTCTCAGATTCCGAACTGAAACGAAAAGGCGAGCGAGACGAGAGAAGAGATCACCCTTACAGGATGCTTGAGGTTTCCTTCTTTCTTTTTTCTCTCGATTTCCTCTTTCTCTCGGAGTAATGCAACAGTCTGCTCTGTGGGGTGACGCTGCTTCCAGCCTGGAGTTGCATCTTGGTGGTTTTTTGTGAATGTCGATGAGGTTTGATAACAGTGTCTTCTCTACGTTTTTATTCCACGACTAAATGTGTGTGTATGTCTGTGTGTGTGTGTACTAGCAGCTGCAGTGACCGTAAAGCCAACCGACTCGCCGGTGATGCTTGAATTTTCTGTGCATTACTACTGAACCCAACACATTTGGGCTCAGTAAGTGTCCTCATCAGGCTTAAGCCCACATGTCTTTCAATTTTCTCCATGGAATCAGCCGAGACAGGGCCGGGTGGGGCCCATGCTCTGGGCCAATAGGAAAGCTTGTACCACCTCCTGGGTCTGCTGGGGCGTAGTGTTGACATCCTCCAGGGCGTCTGCCACAGCAAACTGCCGGTCCCTCAGCCTGTTCCAGTTGGACAGTACGTTGTGGTATTCAAACACCTTCTCGTAGTTTCCCACTGAGTTGTAGAGTTTGATCAGGCCTCTGTAGTCGTACTCCAGCCCACTGTAGCCCTCTCCAAACAGCTTCTTACCTGTGACAGAACAGGAGAAATGGTAAATGGACTTCCTTTATACAGCTCGTTTCTAATAGAAGAGCTTAAACAACACATGTCAGCATTCAGAGGCAGAAGCTTCCATACAAGGACAGCAGGGATAAAGCACATCGTGAAAGAGTGAGAAGTATTTTGGCACTTAGAACAAAATAAAAGCTGTTAAGTAATTCAAAAATCATCCAAAATGAAGACGTACAAAATGTTCATCATTGGTTGGACTAGTATTTAAAGAGGATATATTATGCAAATATTCAGGTTCATATTTGTATTTTGTGCCTCTACTGTGAAGTGAAAATAATCATAAATAATTATTAACAATCCATCAATTCATCAATTATTAGTAACACACTTCTACCGCAAATAAAAACTAGTTTATAACAAACTTAGTCCTCGTCGGGAATAACCTTGAAGGGGCCCTGTTATGCTAATTTTCAGGGTCATATTTGTATTTTGTGCCTCTACTGTGAAGTGTCTCCATGCTTTAATGTTCAAAAAGCCCTTTATTTTTCTCATACTGCCTGTGCTGCAGCACCTCTTTTCACCCTCTGTCTGAAACCAGAGCCCAGTCTGCTCTGATTGGTTAGCTGGCCAGCTCTGTTGTGACTGGTCAACTGCTTAGAGCTGTCCCGCCCCTTAGCCTATCACTAACAATGTGTTGAAGCACTAGCCAATAGATGCGTGAGTGTTACATAGTGATGTCACTATGTTACAGAAGTGAACTCAGGAATCGGATGGAGGCGTTTTCAGGTGGCAGGGGGGGGACTTAAGCCTTTACAGACCATGTACATTCATACCTATATAACACACCCCAAAAAGAAAGGAAAACCCCAAAAAGCATGCACCCCCTCCCTGTCTGACCGATAGCGATGGAGCGCAGGTAGAGCCGCTCTGCGTCGTCGTACTGGTTCATGTCGTAGTTGTAGAGGGAGGCCAGGTGACCCACAGACAGAGCCACTTCGTAGTCCTCATGGCCCAGAAGCTGCTCCTTGATCTGGATGGCTTTGATGTGCATCTCCTCCGCCTCCTGATTACATGAATGAACACACACCTTCTGTGAGTTTTCCACAGTCATATCTTAAAACAAAACCCATATTGAAATTCAAACAGGTTTTGATTCTTTAATCATACTTCCTTTTAATTGTGGCATTTCAAAGATCATTTTCAATGTAAATTATGGGGGATGTCATTCTCAGTACTTGTAATGTGCACAAGGATTTCCACGATTTGTCTAAAAACGATATTTCGTCATCCAAATGTGTCCATTATTATTCCAAAGTTGGTTATAGCACATAATTCACTCTTTTCTAACTATCCTTCAATTGTAGCTCAACAGGAAAACACGAATGGGTAATTTTATACAGAAGACTGTCACTTTGCTTCCTAGCGAAAAGGCTAATCTGTGAGCTTGATAACGCCCCTTGAAAAATCAGAAATTAGAAGTTATAACTTATATATATTTGTGAATTGATCTTGAGATTTGAGGCTAGTTACGGTGAGTTCAGTTGCTTAAGCTCGAATTAACTTCAGATGAAGCTTAAGATGTATTCTTTACACAAACAATATATAGAGTTTAGAAGATATTGCACATAGTAGGCCAATATACAGTAACTGTTTCAGCTGTATGGTGTGTAGTGGCAGTGTGAGGCTCTTGCATTATATATTAGATTAGCATTATTTTTGCATTATATACCAAGAAAGGCAAGAACCGTTGAGCTATTTTCAGTTAGTTTCATGTTACCTTAATAATTAATTGTTCTATGCACACGTTCCTCCTACCTTGAACTTCCTCATGGACTGGTAGAGTCGTCCCAGGTTGCCGTAGTGTTTGGCGGTCTGGACGTTGAACTCTCCAAAGGCCTTCTTGGCCAGCTGCAGGGAGGACAGGTGAAGGTCATGGGCCTCTTGAAGGAGGCGCTCCTCTGTCTCCTTATTGTGGCAGTCGATGGCGATTTCCTCCAGAATCAGAGCTGAGGGAAAAAGAAGATGAGGAAGCGGAGATCAGACTTCTGCCCAGGGTTTAACAGCGGAGCCACAGCGTTGTGTTAGGGTTTGGTGCGCAAAGTTCATTTTTACATTTCAGATGCATCATCCCTTTATTGTTCTCATTCGCCTTTAAGCGGCAACTAAGGAGGTCACGAGAACCAGTAATACCAGTACAACGTTTTTAAACATTGCTATATGTTTTTCAAACAAATGTAATAAAGTAGTTTTCCAAAGTAAGTATTGTATGTTGGGGGACTTGAGACGGCGCATTCAAATAATATAATAATAATAATAAATAAGAACATTTTGAAGTTAACCATAGCTGTCAGAGGGGCTACTGACTTCAAACTTGTTAAATGGGCTAAGGTTAAGTATATAATTATCCTAATGTGTTCAAATCTTTTTGTCTCTTAAGTTGACAGTCAGAGCAATATTGAATAGATATTGGAAAGGAACTTATGACCTTAACTTTCTTCCAAAAAGCAATATTAAAATATAATAAAGGAGTTTATGTTGAATAACAATTCCTTTTACTGTGTTTCGGAATCGTGGAATTTCACCTCATATTGTGACATTCATGGTATTTACTCAATACGCACGCCAAATCATCTGGCCCAGCCGAGGAAAACATGTTTATCAATGAGAGAACTTTGTTTGATTATGTTAAAGTGAACTGTGGAATAAGTGAACTAAAATAATTCAGAATAAACTATCAAGCAATATCTCCGTGGTGATGACAGTCACTGGACTGCATGCATAGTCCGCATTCAAACTAATTCAATGGCTGACTCATGGCCCCCTCAGAGCTTATTTATTGTTGACCATTCAACTGATAAAAAGAGATATTTTGTAGCAATGACTCACTACTTTTAGATGTAGTTTTATTTGATTCTTTGAAGAATTGTTTAAATACAAATGTGTAATTTGTATAGTTAAACATTTTTTAAATTAGACGAAAAAGCATCTGATGATCCTCTCCTGCCATTGGCCTCTCTAACCCTCAGCACAGTGGGCACAGGGCCAGCATGTCTGCGTAACTTGCTTTACCTTTGACTCTTTTGGAGGAGGCCAGCAGCAGATGGTCCTCGGGAAGAATGTGAGTTATGATGTCTATGGCACGCTCTGCATGAAATCTGAGAGACAAAACATTTCAACAGGCAACTCAGATTTGGCTGGATTCAGGATAAACACTTCCAAGAAAGTCAAGTATTTCCCCTGATGGAAGTTGCTTGGAACCTTAAACCAGGGTTAGTGAGGTCAAAGCCTTACCCAATTTTAAAACAGGGCCTTTGGAAACGAGATAGTGTACTAGCATCAATTAAAAAATACAAGAAAAACACCACTATCCACACCATTTTGACATCATCTTTGTTACAGGGTTTCCGCTAGGATTTTTTCTTGCCGGTCAAATGTCCGGAAATAATTTATTTTACCGGACAAATTTGAAACTTACCGGTCATGTTTCAATAATAATAATAAGAATTGTGTAGCAGAGTTTCCGTTAGCAGGTAATTACCGGACTATGACCGGATATGCTGATGTTTAAAACTCAATTAATGGGGCTCATTTTTATATTGCTTCAGTTTATAATCGTAACAGATCGAAAAGTTCAGATTCATTTTTCAATAAATGATGCACTTCCACAAACAACATCATTATTACATTCAAACAAAATACTTGTAGTAGATGAAGTACATTATTCAAAAGTTTACATTAACTTTGGATAATAACACGGGAGAAACGGATCTCTCGCGTCCGGTTATACCTTACTCGCGTTTATGTCCATATCGATCAGATCCAGCTCGCCTGGTCGGCCTTTATAGAGAGCACCGATCAAACTGTTAAGAGTGAATATCGGCCGATAATGATCGGCGGCCAATCGATCGGAGCATCCCTAATTATTACCGGACATTTTTGAATTTACCGGTTTTTAATACATTTTACCAGCTAAAAAACGGTAATTACCGGCTAACGGAAACCCTGCTTTGTTACACCCCACATTCAAATGATCATTACTTTTTAATATACACAATGATGGCACTTGCCAAAGCATGAAGCAACACAACATACATCTGTACAGTGAGTTTAAAACAGAGCAGCACATTATGTGTAATGCCAAAGTGCTACATTTCTAAGGGAGCTAATGTCTAATGTAATGAGCTGGCTGGTTTAGAAACAGTCGTGAGATTGTAAGATTTATTGTACTCACAGTGCGTTGTCAAATTTCCCAGAGCTATACTGGTGCACATATGAGGAGTAGGCGAGGTCTTCATGGGCGGTGGCAACGTGGATGTTCTTCCCCCCGAACACAGACTGTCGGATGTCCAGCGCCGTCTGGGAAAAGGCATTTATTAAATATAGATAATACGCAAACATGCACACATTGATGTAGCTAATCCTTCCACGTACCTGGTATATAGCAACTGATTGGCATATGTTGTCTACGTTTAATAAGTAAAATCCGTAATCTAGAAGCGTGTCGGAGTATTTGGGGTGCTTGTGGCCAAAATGTTCTCTGCAGGACACAAAACATTCAGTCAGAATCAATGATAACAAATGAAAATAATAATGTTTAGGCTTTAGAGGGCGCAGCAGGTTACCTCGCTAAAAACACTGCATGTTTGATCAGCTGCTCGGCTTTCCTGAACTCTCTCTTCACCACACAGGCCTGCAGCGGAAAGACAAACGTCACACTATGAAGAAAGTGGCTCTCTAGATACTTTCTGCAAAAACACAGCAACCCAAATACTAACTCAATAGAAACTTGTAATCTAAACAAACACAACAAACCTTAGAAGCTTGCCGGAGGACATCAACCACTACTTTGACAGGCAGCCCTGGAGTGATTTCCTTCATGGCCTCTATACACCACCGGTATGCCTGGAAAAATCAGGAAAGACATATAGTAAGTCAGTTTAAATCATTAAACTGACACTATGAAACATTTCCTTTAGTGTCAATAATATAAGGGCTGCACAACTAATTGTCATTTTATTTATATATCGAAATGGCAATATGGGTTATGTGTGTGTGTGTGTGGGAGAGAAACTCCCTCGGTAGGGAACACAGGGATTTTAGCATTTGCAAACCATTTACATGCCAACCAAATATATAACACACACAGGAAAGGGACAACCCCAAAAAGCACAATAGGGCCTCTTTAAGTATTGTGGTGCTGCAGAGATATCCTAGACTACAACAGTACTCTGCAGGTTTAATACATTCAAATGAATTAATAAATTAAAAATCCTTGTCCTAAAAAATACTCCTTTTCGAAAAACTAGAAACTCTAAAACCACTTAAAAATATATTATTTTAATGTATTTTCAATTATACTGTTTCCTTAAATAATGCTTATTATATCGAAATACCAAAATCAGTCAATATAATCACACTAAGTCATTTCTTTCCAAATTGTGCAGCTCTAAATGATACATAATATAGATAATACCAATTGTTCAGTCACTGGTGTTCAGACCTACCTCATCATAGTGGCTTTTGGCGAAGAGCAAGGCACACAGCTCGCCGTACAGCGCTGCCTTGTTGGCCTGGTGGCCATGTTTGGCGAGTTTGTCCATGTAGGATTGAGCGAGCTTGAAGGTCTCCTCCCCCAGGTGGTACTTACAGTTGCCATTACGGACATGAAGGAGCCTGTGTAGACAACAGAGGAAACGTTAATAACAATCTCAGGTGTGACTGTCCAACCACCGATACAGAACAACCATTTTTGAGGAGACTTTAACTTTCTGTCAATGATCAAACATATATTTTTTTGTGGTAATGGCATTATTTAAAAGGTTACGCTCAAACTCTTTTTACTTTATTGGGAATGTAATGGTGCCTTCACAACGGACGTGTTACATTTTTTTGGCGTGGGTACGTATAAGGTCAATGCAAAGATAGAAGCATTCACGCCGGGTGAAGCAAATAATGCTAATTCTTAATGCTAGCTTGTAAAAGCCAATCAGCGGTGAGATTCTCCTCCGGTTTCACTGACATACTGATGGGTTGTTGGATATGGGCAATGGCAGCCAGGGCTCTACAGAACCTTACATTTGTACAGAAACCAGGTGAAATTGATGCTTATAAATGTATGTGTACAAACAATTCACTTTCTATGGTATAACAGATAAAATAGCTACTCCTTTTTCACATGCCATTATTTTGAGTGTGGATGAACTACAACGGTAGCTTAGATTAGCCTGATCATTCCAATGTCCATTCAGAAAACAAGCATTTTAAAAGTGTCTTGACTGCAGGCACACCTGGCCAAAGCATTAATAAAGAGTTTTTATTTTCATTTGTATCATCATGTAGATTATTCGGCATCCTTTTGATATTTTTAGTGCAATTAAAACATGGCAAAATGTGTTAATTTTGGGTTCATAAGACTGTATTAAACACGATTTACGAACATATTGCATATTTCTTCTGCATTATTGATTTGGTGTCATGACATGAGACCATTACAATTTCAAGCACACAAAAAAACAATTCCGTCAACTCTGGCGACCATAGGTTTTTTCACACTGACCTGACACAGCATTCTACAGCCCTGAAGCAGTGGAGGACTTCACTCTGGAGCGTGCACAGCTGCAGGCACGACAAAAACACTTTCTCTGCATCTCCATACCAGCCAGCATCCGACAAGAAGCCACCTAAAATCAAAATATATCAGATTAATAGAGCTGTCTAGGGTCAGAGGGAAATAGATTTAGCATCTAACTGGTGGGTAAAACATATTATCTTTTTTGAACATACATAAATACAAATTCTATTCATAACAAATCTCCACCCCAACTGTGTGTAGAAGCAACATATCTGTAGAACCTTATGTAGGAGCTCATCCAAAGCGCTCTAACACCAACAAACATCCAGTGTTTAACTAAGGTTATATTAAAGTGCGAGAAGATGTGAAACTGTCTTATCTGTGGAAAACAGTTTCAAGCAACTGCTCAACAAGCGAGGATAAGAGGCTTGGCCTGGAGTACCTTTCTTGGATAAGAGCCAACAATTATTTCTGGTGTTGCAGTTTTACATGTATGTTTTGGGGATGTGTGTCTATTCTATGTATGTCACAATACCAGAAATGTAGAAGTCCTACTTTGTTTTGTTTAAATACACTTTCTTCCTAGATGGCTTAACAGGTCATAATTCTATTTTCTAAACAATTTTCCATTTCCTTTAAAAACGTGTTATTTAAAAAACGATTATTTAATACGTTTGGGCAAAATCTAAATCTAATAAGATGACATTTGAACACATCACGATGACGTTATACTTTATCTTTGCCCAAAACTAATCTTCACTGAATGTCAATAGCCCCTTCTGTTCTGCAAAAAGCTTAAATCCAATAATAACTAGCCATACTCTTTATGATTTCACATGGATTTGTGTTGGTTCAAATTGGATTGGTCATAGTGGGTTTATTGATGAAATAGTGACGTCCAAGTGTGTTGATGAGCAAAGTGGAGATAGCCGACAGCAAACAGCATGTTTCATGGAGATTTGCACTCCAGGGCAAACAAGCCAGATTTGTCTGCTTTTAGGACCGATAAAGATAATATAAATGTTAGCGTTTTTAACCCAATGAAAAGGACTCTTTTACATTACATTACATGTCATTTGTTAGACGCTTTTATCCAAAGCGACTTACATACATTCAGTACTGTGGCCAATCCCCACAGGAGCAATTTGGGGTGAAGTGTCTTGCCCAGGGACACAATGACATGCTGACTGCAGTGAGACTCGAACCTGCTATCCCCTGATTCCAAGTCCAGCACACTACCCACTGAGCCACAGCCTCCCTTAGACCCAATCCCCTGTTACCTTTGGTACTTGTGTTACCTACTGTACCTGCAGTACTGTAGAACAACCAGTACCAGCATGTTTTCAAAGTTTGGGCATTGACTTGGTGTGGAAATAACGGTTCTTGTGCCATCCCTAATCTGTTCTACTTAATAGTACATCCATAGTAGTATTACAGGTGTTATAATAAGACCATTTTAGCTATTTTAAATAATTATGAAATGCTGGCTAAGATTTGGCCCAACTCTCATCCCTATTTTGTTTCTAATGAGCTAACCCTATGATAATATCAGTGTGAGGAACAAATGGCCCATACGTATTCACTCATTATTGAGAGATAAAGGAACAGTTGTGTGAAAATGTTTTCCCATACCGAGCACAAAGCCGAACTGGATGGCCTTCTCTTTGACATGGGCGTCAGACTCTGCGATGTAGGAGCAGCGGCGGCTGAAGGAGTTCGCCAGAACCGAGGCCACTTTCACACCGTGGTCCATTAGCGCTTGAAAGCAGTGGTGCAGGAGGTGTCTGCAGTGGGTAGGACAAAGAGATGGAACATGTCAGCGAAAGGCATAACTCTAAGGTAATACATATAAGCCTTTACTAATAAAAAAACTCAGTAGTTTAAACGTCACAACACCTTGCTAATCAGTGAATAACATAGCTTCTACTATCGTTTTCTCATTAAGCCCATCAATCAAGGATAAACGCAACAACACACAAATAACATTGTAGAAAGAACATCAATAATATACCTTAATCTAAGGAGTTTCATTTGACCAAGCAGAGGGTTAGAAGCATTCGCCCTAATTTTCAAATCATTTTCCTAAGGTGTAAAGTTTTAAGGTTTAAGGTTTAAAGGTTTAAAGTTTAAATGGCAATAGATGCTGATAAGGAACTTAAAAGGGTATGCAGTACATTTTTGGCTTAATTATTTATATAAAACATATTTGGTGGCGGTGATTTAACTAAATAAATACATCAGGCTAAGAATATTCAACCATATTCACCATTAAATAATGCAGTTTTCAGCACATACAGCATAAACCGCTCTGATGAACAACTGTGGAAGGGACCAGTCTTCAAGCGTTTTTAAGATAACTGATGGGTCTGTTTCAACTTTTTTGGCACCTCTTACTTAGTCCCATGATTTTCTCACCTTTTGTCTGAAGCTCGCAGTACTTTAGCAAACACCTCCAGCTCACAGAACTCTCCTCCCAGCTGGCAGAGCCGGCCCTGCTGGTAAAGCTGAAAGACACAGACATACAGATTGAGGAATAAGGTGGTTCACTCACTGACAAAAGTTCAGATGTCAACTCTTCCATTAGCTGCAAAATGATGAGTCTAAAGTTAATAACTGTTTGGAATACTAATGTGCAGAAAAACTGAGAGATCTGTAACTACAATGTTGAAGTTTCTGTCTAACTTTTCACTCTAAGCATATTTTATGCAGCCTGTACGTTCCGTATGATAGTTACGGAAACTAAATGGGCGGACAGAGTTGCTCCGCTGCTTAGTTGGCATCCGAGGTAGTCACAGATATGAGCCAATGTCTGATTATAAGGAAAAGCCAGAACAGCTGGGTACACGCAAACACACAATAGACGCCTTGGTTGTGTTAAAAAGTAAAGTCTTCGTATGTGTGACCAGCAGTGTGATGGCATCTCTGTGTCAAAGTTCTCTGGTCTCTATTACGGGTGTATTTTAGGGGATGCTTTAGAAAATGCTCTCTGCTGATCAGGAGTTTAAACAAAAAAATTGCTGATGTCTAGCCTGTTATCACAATGCACTGAGTTGGAACTAGATATATTCTGTGGCTCTGTGTGCTGGGGTCTATCTGGGGCCACAGCTAGTTTCAGTAGTGCGTCTACATAAGAGTCATGTGAGATTATGTGGAACATTTTTTAATTTAGCCCAATCCACAGATAAAGTCATACTGCTTTACAAGCAGCCAATTTATCAAGGAAGGTAATTTGTTCTCCATATCATGTTAACCGGTTTTTAATAACCACGTTTGTGGCATAAAACAATATAAGCGTGAAACAGTATACCCTTGAGTGAGTTTCAGAGCATTTAAAACAATACAACTAGTATATTTATCATATCCAATGTATATCTGTCAAAAATGGTTTCCAATTTCTCCATTAATGCCCTGACAAACTAAGCGATGGCCGGCTGGTGGCCGACATCAGGCTATCGTTTTCCAGCACTGCTGGCATAAGTCTGCACATTTTTCACTGTTTCAGCATGTTGAATCTGCAGTGGAGCCCATCAGTGAGTGGAATGACTCGGTTTAGCTGTTCAACTTCAAGGAATCAGTGCATGAGAAGAGTAACAGAAAACAAGAAAACAACTTAAGTCAAGAGGGCCCACATATGGGCTTTTTCAAATGTTTGTCTTCATCTCATCTGATCATTCCAATACTTGGACATGTAGGGTGTGTCTGTGCGTTGAACAAGGAACACTTGTCAAACAGGACTAGACAGAGTGCTAGATTTGAAGGGATGACAGAAAGCGACTGTTTAGAAACTGTGAGTGTCTGAGCAAGAGAAAGGGAGTTTGTGAATGGGGGAGTATAAACAAAACTTAACTAGCAGTGTCAACTACAGTCTACATATGGTGACAGAACTATCACACAAATGGGTCAAATGTAGGTCAGAAACACTTGCAAAACAGCTGCAATGTTGTTTAAAACATTTTGTTGTCTCCAAGTAAACCAGAGGTTTCACAGTAAAAAGTACATTCTTTAAATAGTGCATGTTTATATAGCCTTTATAAAAATGTCCCCCTGTAGATGTCTAATACATTTTCTATGTGATGACTTTGTGTACATATTTTAACTTCATGACTTTCAGAATCCATCAAAAGTATAACCTTGAAGTGAAGGTGAGGGTTATTCCAGAGTGACATCCTGTCTTGTGAATGGGATGTTTTCATGCCCATCAATAAACCTACACTCTTGCAGATAAATACTAAGTGGTTTGTAAAATGTGTACTGAACTTTACCTTACTCATTTCTTTTTGACGTTTTATATATTGGGTTCCATCAGTTAATAATGGATACATCACTAAATAACCAAGAAATATTCTATTTTTCAGTTTTGTTAATAGGTGTGGAGAGGAGGAAAATGTGATTCTGCCCTTCAGCTGTCTGAAAGATTTGATTCAGTCAGCTGTCAAAATATCCTTTTTCTTTTCGTTTTGTTGCCAAAATCTTTTTTTGTTTGTTAATGGTGCCATCACATGACAATGCCAATGGCATTAGTTCATAAACAGTTTGATGTCAGCACTCAATTCTGTATCAACAATTAACAGAGGTGGAAGAAGTACTCATATCTTTTACTATACTTAGTTTACCAAAAGTAAAGCCAGCAATATGCAGAATGGCACATTCAGAAAAATATATATTATGTTTTGATTATAATTATCGATGCATTCAAGTGTTATCAAAGCTGGTAAAGATACAGCTAATTTTAATGACTGTGTATACTGCAGGGTAGCTTGTGAATTTATTCCAGGTGTAACTAAAATCAAATGTAATTGTTGATTATATTTCACATCATTAATCCAAATCTGCAACATAACCAAAAGGTATTAGATTAATGTTGTGGAGTAAAAGTACACGATAAACCTCTGAATTGTAGTGGGGAAGAAGTACAAAGTAGCAAAACATTCATAAGTCCCTCACAATTGTACTTAAGTACAGTCCTTGAGTAGATCTACTTAAAACACACGTTGTGGTGCCTGGTTAAGGCCCTGAATATGATAATGTCGTTTTTAAATCCTCAATTTCAATGTGGCATTTAATTAAATGTCGTAGGGGCCAAAATCATGGTTTTGTTGCTGTTTAGAGGTTGTTGTCTGTGGCAAATTCATATCTGACCTAAACAGACTGAGATATATTGTAACAACTGACACTGTGTTTTTTAGTAGATTATTTATGGTTTTGTTGTGGTCCACATTCATTTTTAACCAACTTTTACCTTTTTTATGTACATGACAACATTGCCACAATTCATGTATGGTTACAGGATGGCTCGCTGGTGTCATAAACTAGCTACAGGATCAATGGCGTTCATGGCTTCATTGTCAACAACGTTTATCATACAGATATTCATACGAGATATACTATATTTTTGGACATTGTAAGGCTGAGTAAGCTAACGGTTAACATTAGTTCGCCTAACCAACAAGAACATATTGTCCCTTCTGCAGAAAATAGGGTAACTCTATCGTAATGTAACGTAAGCTAACGTAAGTAGCAATGGTAGCTGCTGATTACACAAACTCGTACAGCCTGTACGAGTGTGGAGTGTCATATGCCTAAGCCTCTTTGTAAATCTTAACGTACCTTATAATATACATCAAACTGTATATTTTCTGGGAGCGACCGTATGTCCCTTCTTGACCGGCTGTAGTTGTCCACCACAGCCGAGATAGCCGTGTTGTACAGTGTTTCTGGGATCCATTCGAGCTCCACCGCAGCCATGTTGTTTTCCCTCTCCAAAAAAACCCAGCAGCTACAGCCCTCCCCAGCTCTCCCTAAATTCGCTACCTCACTGCGATTAAAGCACTTTCTCCAAGGGTCCTCATATAACATTCGCTTTAAAGCGAGGCTACAAATAATTGTTCTATGATCAATTTACCGCTACAATTCTAAAACCGCTGGTTTATTTTCCATCTTCTTCATCTCCAATTATTCGTCGACCCTACAGCAGTTCCGTGCGTTCCGTGCCCCCCCGTCCCGACGCACACTCACCGGCGTTGACGCAGTGACGTAATTGTGCCGTCGATGCAAAGAAAGCATATTTGCACAATTTAGTAATTTGGAGATGGAAGAAGTACTCAGTCAGATATTAACTAAAAGTAAAAAATATTATCATAAAAATATACTCTAACTAGAAAAAGGAAAAGCATTTATCATGCAGTATGGCCCATTTCAGACTCATACATGATATTGTTGTATTGTAATTATTGATGCATAAATGTGTTAATCACTTTAATGTTGCTCTTGGTAAAGCTGGAGTTTATTTAAATTACTTTATATTCTTCCAGGTATCTTAATGATTAATTAGTGGATTATACTGATGGCTCAGTCCTTTCGAGACTACAAACTGGATTGTATCTGTTGCACTCAATGACTCAAGCGGACATCACTTGTCTTTTCTCACTCGTGGCAACTTTATTATGAATCCAAAACTCCGTCACAGTACCCTCAACCACCGAGGAAGAAACGCTCTTCCTCACCTTGACGCCCTCAGGCGGAGCCTTGTGGCGAAAACAGGCAACTACATGCACCAACTAACCCTGCTTCAACAGTAAACATAACATGCAAACATTCATACATAGTTGGCACAAAGACACTAGACAAATAAACATAACACATCGTGAACTATATCGTCACACTCTCCCCCACTTACAAAATGTCGTCTCGACATTTTCCTTTACACCTACTAGTCTTAAACAAATACATGGTAAGAAAAGAGAATGGGCCATTTTGAATAAAACATTTCTTCATGAGATACCCAAGCTGCTGTTCACTGCAGTTGTGAATACTACTGATTTGATCAAACATTTGCATCTTTAATGCATATTACAAAACCATGAGTCCATACTGTTGAAAGGGTCATCATTTTCTTTCTAAATCAATTCAGGAACCCAATCCACACAACACATAAAGTTCAGCCAACAATCACATTAACACAAGGCACTTTAGGTATACTTGCAAAGAGGCAAGGAGTGTCATTTTCTTTTTCACCTTCTTATTTATTTCCAAGTCCATTACCAGGGCCGCCAGTAGCCATTTAAAGCTATCTCTTCGGTGGAAATTGTTCTCTCTGCGAAACTAGGCTGGCCAAGTTTGTCATAAGTCAGAGTCTGTGGTTGCTTTCTTTGTCGTCTTGGATACATTGTCCTCTGCTCGGAGTCTTCCACTGTTTCCTCCTCTGAGCTCTCTGTAGCTGTTGTCACAACATCCTCCTCACCTTCGTCAGATGTCACTGTGTGGACCTGCTCCTCTTGTTCCTCCTCCCTGCTTTGCAGTGGCTCCCTCGTTCCCGAGATCGTCTTTCCCTCTTGAGGATGGAACTTCTGAGCAGAGGGGTTAAGTGCAGGCATCCTTTGGTGTTCTGCTGAAGGCCAGGTGAATGTTACATCATTAAAGTCATCATCTGATTCCTCATCAACATTTGTTTGTTGTGTGTAATTGGTCACAGATGTGTGTCTGTTTGTGTAATTGTTTCTTTTCTTTGTTCGAGTTGGGAATGTAGCCTGATATCTGTCATCTGTGGCTGGGAGGAAGTCACATGGTAAAAGTAGATTCCTGTGGAGGATCCTTGTCCTGCCTCTACCACTTTCAGGCACTACCTCAAACACTGGACTGGTGTCACCTTTCTGACTTTTGACAACATAAATGTTGTCTTCCCAGTAGGAGCGGATTTTACCTGGTCCTCCCCTCTCACCCACATTTCTCACCAGGACACGACTGCCAACCTGCAGTGTGGGGCCATACACTTTCTTGTCATACTGTTTTTTTCCCCTATCAGCTGACTTGGAAGCATTTCTCGAGGCGATGTCATAAGCCTCAGTCATCCTCTTTCGCCACTTCTCCACATAGTCCTGGTAGGAGCCTGTGCAGTCCTGATTTTCAATTCCAAACAGCAGGTCAACAGGCAGTCGAGGTGGCCTACCAAACAGGAGAAAGAATGGAGAATAGCCTGTGGCGTCATTAGCTGTGCAGTTGTAGGCATGTACGACTTTAGTGAGGTGATTTTTCCAGTCATGTTTCTGTTCTTCAGTAAGTGTTCTTAGCATTGACAGCAACGTCCTGTTAAATCTCTCTGTCTGTCCATTTCCTTGGGGATGATAAGGAGTAGTGTGAGACCCCCGAATACCTGACAGTGTTTTCAGGTGGTGAAGAAGCTTGTTCTCAAATTCCCTCCCAAAATCATGATGCAGTCTTTCTGGGAAACCAAACTTGAGACAGAAATCATTAAACAGTTTCTCTGCAGCAGTCTTGGCTGATTTGTTGGTAGTTGCATATGCTTGTGCGAACCGAGTGTAATGGTCCATTATGACAAGTACATATTCATAACCACCCCTACATTCTTCCAAATGTAGAAAATCAATAGAGACCAGCTGGAATGGGTGAGTGGTTTTGATACTCATAATAGGTGCGAGTGCATGTCTGTTAGGTTTTCTCTTCTTTAGACACTCACACACATTTGTCACAAAATGTTCTATGTCTCTTTGCATTTTGGGCCAAAAGAAACGTTCTCTTATCAAGTTTACTGTCCTTTCTGTTCCCAAGTGTCCCATTTCGTTGTGGAGCTCCTTCAGAACAAGTGGACGATATACATCTGGGAGCAAAAGCTGACTTTTTGTGTGAGTTTTGCGGTGCATGGTTCCATCTTCTCTGATCTCAAGCCTACTCCACTCTCTGACTAGAGCTTTAAATTCCGGTCCCTCGTGTTTCAGTTGTTGTGCAGTGGGTCGCTTGTTTTTCTCTTTGTGTCCATACATTTTGCCCATCACCTGATCTTGTTGCTGTGCTTTCTTTATTTCTTCCCTGGAGAATGGCTGTATGGCACTGAGCAGATTCTCTATGTCTATCTGTGTCTGTAGAGCATTAAAAGAGACTGAGTGTTGGAATGGGCTGTTCTCTTCCTGATGCACCAAAATGCCCTGCCCTGTTGCACTTACTTCTTCCTGGCAAACAAACTGTGTGCATTGGTTCACATAATTTTCAAAATCAACTGGCATTCTGGATAAGCCGTCTGCATCTGCATTTGCTTTGCCTGGTCTGTACTTGATTTTGAAATTAAAATCTGCCAACTCTGCTACCCATCTTTGTCCCACGGCATTTAACTTTGCTGTTGTCAGTATGTATGTCAGTGGATTATTATCAGTATATACCACAAAAGAGGGAGCATGAAAAAGGTAGTCTCTGAAACGCTCGCAGATGGCCCACTTCAGTGCGAGAAACTCCAGCTTACCAGAGTGCAGGTTGTAGTTTCTCTCTGGAGGGGTGAGCGTTCTGGATCCATAAGCGATCACCTTCAGCTTGCCATGACTGCGTTGGTACAGCACTGCACCAAGTCCTGCCTGTGAAGCATCAGTGTGCAAAACAAACGGTTCATTCAGGTCTGGGAAGCCTAGGATTGGAGGGTTAGAGAGTTTGTCCGCTAGGTGGCTCAGAACCTGATGATGCTTTTCAGTCCATGTAACTGGTGATGATGAGGTCAACTGTCCGTGTTTTGTTTTCTTTACTTTTCCCTTTTTAGCCACATTGTGGTTTTGTGGTGAAGCAGGACCAGGGGATGGGGCAGCCAACAGTTCATACAGGGGTTTTGCTATGACAGAAAGTTTTGTATGTATGTCCTGTAGTAGGACAGGAAGCCTAAAATCTGTCTCACTTCTCCCACTGTGTTAGGGCATCTTTC
Source organism: Dissostichus eleginoides (assembly GCA_031216635.1). Classification (NCBI taxonomy): domain Eukaryota; kingdom Metazoa; phylum Chordata; class Actinopteri; order Perciformes; family Nototheniidae; genus Dissostichus; species Dissostichus eleginoides. The sequence continues at coordinate 8,009,130 of CM062268.1, read as the reverse complement.
CTTCAGGGCCTGCACTGGAGCCACCTCTGCCGGGTCCATGCTATGCCCCTCTTTTGACACTATCCTGCCCAAAAACCTAACTTTGGATTTAAACAGTTCACATTTTTTTGGTGTGAGCTTCACTCCATGTTGCTGGTATCGGCGCAGGACTGTTCTTACATGCTCAACGTGGTCAATGAAGGACTTGCTGTGGACTAAATTGTCATCAAGGTAAGGCAGGCAAATATCATCACGCAAACCCCACAAACACTCCTCCATACTTCTTTGAAATTCAGCTGGAGCTGAACTCAGGCCAAAGGGGATCCTCACCCACTGATAAAGGCCCCATGGTGTGATGAAGGCAGTGAGAGGCTGACTTTCTTCATCTACAAAGCCTTGGTGGTACGCCTTGCCTTGGTCAAGTACAGAAAACCATGAGCTCCCAGTGAGACTGTCCAACATATCTTGTATGCGAGGAATAGGATGTCTATCTGGCACTGACTTCCTATTTAGCTCACGGTAGTCTACACAGTCTCAGTTCACCTGATTTTTTTCTTACACACACTATAGGTGACGAATAGGGTGACCTTGATTTAGTGATCCAGCCCTTATTAATCAAGTCCTGTAAATATTCCTTTACCTCCTGATGTAATGGCTTGGGAACACTGATATAAGTCTTCTGGACAGGTGTCTGGTCATTTAGGGTGATGTGCATACGCAGAGAGGGTATGGAGCCTACATCATTTTCATCCCTAGCAAATGCTTTACACTCCTCTCTTAGCACTTCTCTTGCTAAGGTTTGCTGGTCACTAGTCAAGTGATCTAATGTCACTGGGGGATCCCAGGTTTCATCACAGTCAGTAGTGGGGCAGCTTGTACCTGAGCAGTCTGGGTTTTGCTGTGTATTTTTGTCGGGACCTGGTTGTGTCTGTCCTTGTGCCGCTGGTTCTATAGCTGCTGGGTACACAGCCTTCACACTCTCAATGTGTCCAAGGCTAACTCGGGGGCCTAGTGTGACACTGTGTGCTGTAGTGTTAATAACTGAGACAGGGACAGTGGCAGAGTTACCTCTTCTCATAGTGAACAGTACTTCTTGGATGTGCAATCCCTCAGGTAAGCTGGTGTTCATAATTGGGCTGAACAGCATGGCAGTATCCTCTTCATTCTGCATGCGTGTGCGACATTTCACTGTGGTAACTTCACCTGGGAGTAACACAACTTTATCCTTGCCTGTTTTTACTATGGTCCCCTCAGAAGTAGCTTGATGAGTGTGTATTAGCTGGATAAAGGTTTGTGCATCATAAGAGTCAATTTCAAAAGCACCGCTCACAACTGCTGTAGTGCTGTCACTTCCTGATGTGCCCTTCTGTTGCTTTAATTGTTCATTGATTACTTCCTCTATAACATTAAAGCCAACTATAGGGTCTTCTGCCACATTTTTATCACTGGAAACTAGAACTGGCACTAGCAGACTTGCACTAGAAGTCTCTAACCCGCTCAGTTGGAACTCTACTGGTATCCATCCTATAAATGGGATTTCTGTTCTATTTGCAGCAAGTCCATTTAGTGGTTCTGGCCCTAAGAGTTCAGCTATAGGTCTGATAGTGCTGTGTGGCAGGTGTTCAGCTCGCCATTGTTCATTTATTACTGTTGCCTGAGCACCCGTATCCCACAATGCTGTCACCGGTACGTTATCAAAAGTACATTTTACCATTTTCCGTTTGCCAATAAGTTTAATAAGTCTTTTATCTTCTTTAGCTGAGAGGTAATTAACTTTGCATGTGTCTGGAAAGTTGTTTTTATGTCTCTTGGTTTCTGCTAAGTGTTCTGCAACTAAACTTACTGCTTTACACAGAGGTTTGTGTTCTGGCCAATGATGCTTCTGACAGGACCTGGAGCAATAAGCTGTACTTGAACAACCTGCACATGTCACAAGTCTCCTGGTTGCATCCTCCTCCTGTAGACAGTTGTTGCAGCGGTGGGACCCTGGCGGCTGTTGCTGGATTACTGCTGGTCCCCCTGCAGCAACCCTCCGAAGTTTCCCTGCGCCTGGCGTGGAGCTCTGCATCCTCTGGATATGTGTCCCAGCTGTCCACACTTGAAGCAGTGGCTACAGTTGACTTCCTCTCCTTTGTCCTGGCAGTCCCTGCACGCTCTTCTCCGGATGTTGTTCCCTGTAGCTTGCCTGTAGTTCTGTGGCCTGCCAGTGCTCATGGAAGCTAACACCATACGTTTCACTTCAGCAACCTCAGTTTGAAGCTCTCTTACCAGAGTGTGCATCACAAGCTCTTGTGGAGGTTGGGCTGTCTTTGTCTTCTCCTTGTGGGTGTCTTTAGCATCCTCCTGCAGTATTTTCTGCATGGAGGGGTCAGGTGACTTGTCCAACTTATTGTTAGTTGTCTGTAGTTCAGCCATTCTGGGTGTTTTGGTGGTGTTACGTTTGAGCTTATTTATTCTTTCTGCCTCAAGGTTTCCTGCTTCATTTACTCTTTCAATCAGAGTTTCATCGGTCACCTCCATGTCATCAAGGTATGGCTTAATCTGGTATTTGATGTTGTCACTGAGCAGCCCTGTACCAACTGACCGTAGAAACTTCTTCTTGACCAGATCTGCACTGTAGTGCTCCTCCGAGTCTCTGTCCTTGGATGTAAACAGCTGTCTATCTTTTAGTTCAATAGCTCTGAACAAAAACTCTTGTGCTGATTCTTTCGGCTCCTGGGACATGCTGATCAACTTTTGGTACAGATCTGACGTGTCATCTTCGTTGTAATGCCCCTTTAATATGATCTTTAGCTGAGGCAGAGTCAATTCCGTCTTTATTTCTAGCATGTCACGCAGCTTTAAGCCAGGGCTAATGGCCCTTATCACAGCCTCGATTACTTCCGACTCACCATGACCCTTGCGAAGCCCGCTCTCTATCTGGTGTATTAGGTTGGTATATGACAGTTTGTCACGCTGCCCTCCTTCACCGATTTGGCCGCAGATGCGGAACTCTCGCCTGATGGTTACCTCTGGCACCTTAGCTGTGAATAGTGTCCCACTAGTGCTGCTGCTGACGCCATCTGATATGTTTAGTTTTTCACCCAGCATCTTTATTTCGTCTTCCAAACTCTTTCGGGACTGCTGCAGCTCCATATATTTCTCTCTCATCTCCGTGTCATGGCGGCGCTCGCGCGCTTTTCTGTCTCCATCTTCCGTCAGGCCCTCCATGAAAACTAGCAGCACTTGGATTACTTTACATGCTTCCTCTGCATCTGCTTTTTCTTCAATTTCGTCAATTTTGTTTTCTGCCATTTTAAATAATGTTCGTCTGTTTTTATCACCAAAAGTCTCGTCTTCATCATCTTCGATATGCAGATATTTACAGACCTCCACCATCCGGTCAATGGTGGCGCGATCTAGGAGAATCTCCAAATCCATATTTTCCTCACGGTAAAGTGTTATCTTTCTTTTTCAGGTTCGTTTTAGGATAAAAGCCCTCATTTAATCCGTTTAGAGCTAATATCCTGGCTAGCTCGCCAAAACATGTTGCACTCAATGACTCAAGCGGACATCACTTGTTTTTTCTCACTCGTGGCAACTTTATTATGAATCCAAAACTCCGTCACAGTACCCTCAACCACCGAGGAAGAAACGCTCTTCCTCACCTTGACGCCCTCAGGCGGAGCCTTGTGGCGAAAGCAGGCAACTACATGCACCAACTAACCCTGCTTCAACAGTAAACATAACATGCAAACATTCATACATAGTTGGTACAAAGACACTAGACAAATAAACATAACACATCGTGAACTATATCGTCACATATCATTTGATTTCATATTGTCAACATTGTGTATTTTAGTTTTTTTGACGGGTTTTATTTTTGATTCAATTCATTGGTGACATGCCTATACAAAATTGTATATTTGTGATACAATTACTGCCGAAAAATGTTGAGCCTCTCAATCTTGATTTCTGGACCGCGGTGAAGTTAGTTTTAGGTTGGATATTCGCAGACATTCGCGGACCAGACACAGCGCATTGCGGGTGTAGTAGCCTATAGTGAGTGTAGCGTGCAATACTGTGTTACACCACACATTAATTAAGAGGGGCGCTGTTTCAGTCTTTGTAAAATACTCACTGACAACAGCGGAGAGATGTTTTTTAAAGGTCCCATGTCATGGCCATTTCTACTGTTCAATATTTCCATTTTTGAGGTCTACTAGAATACATTTAAATTGTGCAATTTTCCAAAATCACATTGGTTTCTCATACAGCATCTCTGTATAGTATGTGTATTCACCAGGTATTCACTCTCTGTCCTAAACAGCTTGTTGGAGCTCCTGCACCCCCCTCCCTGTGAGCCCAGTGTGCACTGATTGGTCGGGACGTTGCGAGGCTCGTTGCTGCTCGCCGCTGCTGCGAACTGCTGCGAACTGCTGCGAGGAGCGGACAGGTTTCCGAGTCGGCGATACAGCGAGAACAAGCTAAACTCATCCTGAGCACACACAAACACTCACAGCCGAAGTAAAAACAATAAGTGTGGCTTGATATTGAGTAAGAAAAAGGTTTATAACGCTGTGAGAATGGGTCTGCGGAGAGCATTTCTCCACGATCCCAACTCGTCTATTACCAGCGTTCAGGGACCTCTATGCAAGTCCATGGGGACTCCCTGTTAAGGCCCGGACACACCAAGCCGATTTTGGCCGTCGATGGGCGTCAGGCCAACGATGAGCGTCAGATTGGTGTGTCCCGCACCGTCGTGTCTTTTCAGCCATGCCGACACCTTTTCGGCCAAAAACCCACTGATTCAACATGTCGAATCGGTGGGCAGTCGGCCAAAGGCTGTCAGCAAAATAAATCACTCTGATTGGCTGTTCAGCTAGCGAATCAGTGCATGAGAAGCGAAACGGAAGTGAGGGGACCCAAACAAACTATTAAGAAGGCAAATCTGAGATTTCATTTAACTCCAGCTCTCGACACAGGTTCGGGAAAGCACCATGAGCTTCTCGCTGTAGAGTGAAAATGGAACGCACACGCTATTTGTTGTTTGTTTATATCACACAGTCTGTTCTTCTTCTCTCGGTTATCACGCAGTCTGTCTTCCGGTTGTTGCCCTTTTGAATGACAAATACACACTACCGCCGCCTGCTGGTAAGGAGAGTTATTGCCGCATGCGCAGTTTGTACGTGCTTCTTGGCCGTCGGCTGAAGTCTTTGCGGTGTGTTCCAGTGCGACACATGGCCAAGACGCAGAGACGTGAGGCGACACAACAGTCGGCGGTCCATCTGTGTCAGTTCTTTGGTGTCAGCTTGGTGTGTCCGGGCCTTTAGTTAGCCTTGGGCCAATCCGGTCATTTGTTGTTGATTTGGGTGTTCACCACGTCACAGAACCCAGGAAGCAAACAATGGAAAATTAGAAATCTCCAACGAGGCATTTTGGGGCAGCATAGACAGGTCTTTTCTGTGTTAGAGTTTTACTCTCTACAGGGTGTACTTTGAGGGTTTTTGACTCTGCAGACCGTTTACATGCATAAAAACCTTCATAACACACAAGGGGACGGGTAATAACCGGAAAAGCATGAAATGGGCCCTTTAATAAAAATAAAAAAATATAAAGAAATACCCAGCCTCCAGAAGAAAACGCCACTGGAGGCTGAGCAGAATATCCCCTGTGCTTCTCTAGAAGTTGTCTTTATGGGTGAAGTTAATTAACTTAAAATTACCATACTGCTTATAACTTATATAAGGTGTGTATTAATGGGTTTAACTAGAAGATGATAGATGATGGCATTTCATTTAATCTGGCATAATATGATTAGTCAACATCAGGATGAATTTGTCTTTTTCTTATAATTACAGGTAGCGGGAATGAGCAGCATGAATCTGTTAAAGTCTTTGCAATTTCATTTAAGAATGGAAAAGAAATTAAAAGAAAAATCTACAGTGTCCAAAGCACAAACCATCTCCTGGAAGTAACAGGTGAATTTGGATTTGTCCTTGATAGGATTTTAAAATACAACACAGACTTCCAAGAGTTTATATTGATAGAAGTGAGAACATCAGTAACTTTGACAGATTCCAAGTGCACTTTTCTGAAGCACTGGATATACAGCCTGTCCTAAGAGAAGTCTGTCAAACTCAGGTATACATTTACCATACTTGTTAAATTGTGTTTGTGATACGGTCATATCGAATCGTAAACTGAGAGTATTGTCACACCCCTACCCATGTGTCTGATTTCTACTAGGTCAGTGGTTCCCAAACTTTTTCAGTCGGGCCCCCCTTGGGTAATTGGAAATATTTTCGGGACCCCCAACCCGGTTCCCATCTATATTGGTAGGATTAATTGTATATTGTTGTAAAAACATTACATTTTCTCTGCTAATAATAAGAAGATACAAAGATCCCACTATAATTTTATATTTTATTATGGATTACACATGAACAAAAGTGCTTGTAATAGATACTGTGAATTACTTGGGCCTAATTAAAACTATGCCCTTCTTCCCTGAGTAGAAGATTTTTAAATTCAAATTTCTTTAAGGAAAACATATTAATTAACTACTATTTCTACTGCAGGTTGCAAACGATCACATCACTTTACCATTCCTATTCCACACATAGCCTATCAATGACTTGAGTGTGCTTGCTTTCCCTTGCAGATCTTCTCAAACCGGGGCTGTTGTTTTGAGACTGCCACTCTCAGTCTTTCTCAATGTCCAGCTTTGATCTGTATTTCGTTTTGATGGCAGCAACAGCAGAAAAGCCTATCTCACACAAGTAGGATGTTGCGGAAGGCAGCATTATGCCCACAGCTTTCTGACCAATGAGATATTTTCGAGCAGTGTTTGTTTACAATTTAATAATAAAAATAAAATACAAATCTTCCCGCGCCCCCCCCCCCTGCAGTACCTCCGCAACCCACCAGGGGTCGCGCCCCACAGTTTGAAAACCACTGTACTAGGTGGAGTTAGCTGAGGGTGTCTGTGTCAAAAAAGATATACTTGCCAGACTGAGCAAGGACCCTAAGAAAAAGGTGACGGAACTCATGTCCGTATTTTTTACAAGAGCATTGATGGCGTCCTCTTCTCTCTCGGGCAAGCAGACGAACGCATAGAAGGGTTTGGATGCTAAAAAGCAGCTGGACCCCAACATCGTTGCGGCGATTGCCAGTGAGTAGACCTTTTCCTTGTCCCCCAGTAGCTGAATATGCCTGGATTATAGACCTGTTTGCAAAATTCTAAAACGTTTTCTATTCTGTTCCCCACAGAATATGTGCAGGAGAAGCATTCGGACTTCATATTCAAGGAAGTGACGAATGTGATGAGGACGAAATTAAATAATGAAAGCAAAAATCGGTAAATACTGAAATACCCACAACGCATGTCATGCACACATTTCTACATGTCCTCACTACAATACATTTAAAAATGCCTTGATTTATGTTGCTTTGTCAGACACATACCAGTTTATAAAGGCAGTACAGGTTTGTTACAGATTTTAGAAATATTTTGTGTTATATTAGTTTAAATTCGCTGCTTTTTACGTGTTATCTGTGTGTACGAGCGAGTTGTCTTTGTGTTTACGAGGGGAGAGACAATGACAGCGGACCCGGTTGTATAATTTGTGTTTTGTAATTTAATTATTTTATATTCCTAATTCAATTAAATAATGTTTTACTTATTTCTTAAAGAGCCGCCCATAAGGGGGAAACAGGGGAAACCCTTTCTGGAGCCAAGCTGCTTGAAGAGGCCCATGGAGACCAACAATGAGTGTTGCTGAGCGGGTTTGGAGTTGGGACACTTTTTCCCTTAATTTAATTGCCCAACCATTTCTGTTTCCGGGCCGGAAATTGTTCTTGTAAATTTTTGACATTTAAGTTATTTTATTTGGTTAATAAAGTCCCTATATTTCAAATTGAAACTGCTCTGCTTGCAAACTTTTATTTGTTGATACCATATTTACTGTAGAGTATTCGCATTTGGTCTCTGTTGTCTTTCTACAGACACCGTACCAAATGTAGGGATCTACAGGGGTTGTCTAGTTATGGTGGTGATAACTGCCATGTGTATGTAATGTTGCTCCGTCACTATCAAGGTTATTAAACCAAGTTCTAAGATAAACATGATTCGTTTATGAGAACATAAAACACTTACTATAGGGATGACTACATAATTATTAAAGCTAATTAACTATAGATATACTATAAGATCACCATAGCCAACTCTATAGTAATTTCCTATAGTGGCCGAAAAACCATAGAAATACTACAGGAAACACTATAGCAGGGCTTCTCAAACTCCGGACCAAGATCCGGATCCGACCGAACTGCAAATCAATCCGGACCGAACCCTGTGTCCCATTGTAAAAAAAAAAGAAGAAGAATTTCTGATTCTGACGTAAATTAAAGTGGACCTATTATGCTATATTGGAAAAATATATTGTAGGGCCATACCTATAGAAAACATGTCTGTGAAGTTTTTTGCTTAAAATACCAAACAGTTCACCCATTGTAGCCATGCCTCATACTGCTCATATCCCTCTTTTGCAGCCCTGTTAGAAAAACGCGGATTTTGGGTCCTTAGCTTGAGAAAAAAAAAAAAGAGGAGGCGGAGCTAATGCCTGATCAGAATTCTACCGGAGATAAAGTTAAATTCTGCTGTGATAAAACGCCATCCTGTTCTAAACCACATCAAAGATTATTTCTGAAACCGTATGGAGCTCAAATGCTTTTTCTCTTGCGGGTTTATCACAAGGTGAGTTCCTTTTTTTATTTCCTGCTTTTTAAACACATGTGCTCTTCAGTACAGGTTAGCTCTGAGTGTTAGCGAGGCTTGCTAATGTAAACAAAGACGAGATTACGTCCAAAACACGTCAGGCATTGTTTCTGATAGCAATTTTCTGTGGGTCCGCCGCCGATTTGACGTCAGATCGGCAGCAAATCTGTATCTGCTCATTGTACCCCCGTTTTTAAAAGATTTGGGTGGAGGAAAAGAGAGAGGGTTTTATTTTCTGATGCTGCGTGAGTTCCCCGACGCACCGGGGACACATATTTATGTATAAAAGACATCACAAAGTGCATTTTGCATGATAGGTCCCCTTTAATGTATATTTTCTTGTGTCTGACGCGTTGTGAGAATGAACGTGCATATATATTTACTTGTGTGCGCAAGCGTGACACGCATTGCAGACCGCAAGTTAACCGCAAGTTTACCTTGACTTTCTAATGCTTCTAATGCCATTTTTGCCGAGGTTCAAGGCATTGGCTACAGACAAACAGTGCCACTTCTCGCACTAGTTCAATCCATCATACTGTATGTATGTATTGAATGTGTGTGTGTATACAGGGGCGCCGTTTACCGACAGGCAAGGGCTTGGACCAGAAGGGGGCCCCCAAATAAAGTAGATTAATCCAATCCAATCCAACTTTATTTATATAGCACTTTAAAACCTCCAGACCAAAGTGCTGTACAGAGAGATACATCAAGTATAAAATCACACAGCTCAGCTCACAAACCATAAAATAAATAAATACTTTTAAAATAAAAGATACAAACACAAAACAAACCAGAATAAACGTAACAATTTTTAGGGACTTTACTGGCATTGATCCGGACCATTGACCTTGTATAAAATTCACAAGTGGACCTTTAACAAAAGTTTGAGTACCCCTGCACTATAGTGATACCATACAAACACTATAGTATAACTGTAACTTCACCATAAGATCACCATAGCCAACTCTATATTACTAAAGTAATTCTCTATAGTGTGTTCCAAAACACCATAGAATAACTATAAAAATACTGATAGTTTTTTTGTGGTATTTCTATAGTCATTCTTAATAGTAATACTATAGTGTTTTTTGGTAAGGGAATGTACATAGATAAATTTGAATGGTGTGACAATGCATGGGCGTTGCAGCCATTATATGAGGGTGGGACAAGTCCCCCCCACCTTTTAAAATGATTAGACCCCCCACTTTTACTATGCGGAAAGTCCATGAATCGGTCTATCCACTCGCCACTCTCTGTAGAGCGCTGTGTCAGTGCTTCATTATCAAATCCATTCCACTTGCTTATTGTGAGAATGCCCAAATCAATGAAATTCCGTACCATGTTTTCACTGCTACTTTGTACCAAGGCAGATTCTCAGAGCCGTACACATGAGCCGTACACATGCTGCGTTTTTTGTGTAGCTGTGTCTTTAGTTGTCAAATTATGCGCGCCACAGTTTCCCCGCTGCGAGGCTCCGGCGCTAACAGTTCACGAGCGTGCTCCACTCGCACCCGGATATAAGGCGCTGTTATTAAAGAGGTGGAGGGATAGTTCTCTCCTGTCATACTGAAGCCCCGGCCACACGAGGACGATAAAGGTCGTATCTGCTTCAGTTCACTATCAGATAGACGGTTCGGCCACACGAGGCCGACATGCAAACGCAGAAAACGATAACGATAACGGGTCCCAAGGTGGGTAGATCTGCAAACGAAATGCTCTGGGGGAGCAAACGGCTCCGTGATTACGCCTATACGATCATTTCCTGATAAGGATGACGCAATAGCCCCGCCTCTTCCCACCTCTCCTGCTCATCCCGCGTCCCCACATCCCCCGCGTCATTGCTCATGTGTTTCACCGACAACAAAAACAATGGCGGATCACAGGGTTGCTTTCGTGCTCCAGACGCTACTGGCCATGCTACAGATCTTAGTGCAACATCTACAGCGCCTCCATCAGCAACAAGTGGACATGGAGAACATGACCTACATGTTAGTACCGCGGGGAATAACCAGAAGGGCAACCAGGAGAATGTTTTGGGTAAGACCGGGCAGAACCAGCAGTTGGTGGGACAATTTTGTCAATGGCGTTGTCGTGGATGATGAATGGAGGGAGAGCTTCCGAATGTCCAGAGAATCTCTCGTCGCCTGACTGAAGAACTGCGCCCATATATCGAAAGGCAAACAACAAACATGAGGGCACCAATTGATCCACTGAAAAGGGTTGCATTAATACTGTATTACCTGAGCGATGCGGGAAGTCTACGGAAGACTGCTAACGCCTTCGGTGTTTCGCGCCAGGCTTTGTCCGTCATTATTAGGCAGACATGCAGAGCGATCTCCATCCACCTGGGTCCAAAATACATCAAGCTGCCTTTTACTGAGCCCGAGACCGCGGATCTGGTTGAGGGCTTCGATCGTGCTCATCGCATGCCACAATGTTTAGGAGCAGTGGACGGAACCCACATCGAAATCAAGCAGCCATCTAGCAACTCCACTGACTACATCAACAGGAAAGGCAAATATTCCCTTAATGTACAGGCCGTCTGTGATTACAAGTACCAATTCATGGATGTCGTGGTAAAGTGGCCTGGGAGTGTGCATGATGCACGGGTCTTTGCTAATTCAAAGCTAAACATGTACTTAAAGACTGGAAAGATCCCTGCTCTGAAAAAACAGATTGTGGACGACGAGGAGGCCATACCAATTTTTCTTCTTGGTGATCCTGCCTACCCGCTGCTGCCGTACCTGATGAAGGAATATGCATCCGGTTGCGCCACAGTTCAGGAACAGTACTTTGGCCTAACTTTGTAGAGTGCACGTATGGTCATTGAGTGTGCTTTTGGTCGCCTCAAGGCCAGATTTGCTGCACTTAGAAGGCCTATGGACATAAACTTGGATGACCTGCGCCATGTAATTTACTCCTGCTTTGTCCTCCACAATTTTTGTGAGGCCAGTAAGGAGGCTGTGGATGATCAGTCTGTGTTGGGAACAATACAAGGTGAAAAGGACTTACAGCCTCCCACACAGTGCAATAGATATCTCACCGACTGTAATGAGGGGGAGGGAAAGAGAGTGAGGAGAGTGCTTACGGCGTACATTGACTCTTAGGACTACATGAAAGACAGACTGTTTTTTTTTTTTGGAAGGTTTTTATTAAGATCTGATAAACATTCTTTGTTACATTCACTGTCCTCACTATGCAGCTCCTCAGCGACAGGCTGCTGCACCCCCGCTGTTATATACCTGGCTGCTAAATCCTAAGAACTGTTACAGGATGTGTATTTTATAAATTGTGTAACTTTTTATTTTTGTATTATATCCTAACTTTTTTTTTCTGAAAACTTTACAACTGGTAGAATGTCAATCACTTTGTAACACATTTTATTTTCTTAAAGGCAAGTTTGTGATTTTAACACTTATTTACTGACACTAGGCAGATTTTGGCTTTTTTCTCTTGCCAAGATACTTTTAGATACACTTTGAGGTATGCAAAAACCTTAAAACAAGAAAATGAAGTACATTGTCTGATTTTTCTTAAAGACTGTTTCTCTAGAAGGCAACTTTGTGATTTTAACACTTTTTACTGACACTGCAGATTTGTGTGTAATTCTCTCACAAAGGAACTGTAAGATACACTTTATGTATGCAAAACCTTAAAAATTAGAAAATAAAATACTTTGTCTGAATACATTTTCTTTAAAGGCACTTTTGATTTTAACGCTATTTCAGTGGAAAAATCCAGTTTTGTTATCAATGCTTTTTTCTCTTTTCTTGTGTTACAAAGATACTTTTAGATACACTTTGTATCACTCGGACGGACATCCTGGGGCTAAGCAGAAGCCGAGAAGGGGGGCTCGGGCTGGCGGCCCGGGGGCAAAGCAGAGGCCGAGAAGGGGGACTCGGGCAGATGGCCCGGGGGCAAGGTAGAGGCCAAGAAGGGGGACTCGTGCTGACGGCCTGGGGGAACAGCAACAGAGCAGGGAAGTCCGCGGCGGGAAAACTCAGGGGCCGAAGACAGGGGTGAAGGCCTCGTCGGGGTAAATTTGGGGGCCGGACTCGAGGGAGAAGGCAGCGGCTGGGAAAGTCATGGGGCCCGGCTCGAGGGCGAAGGCAGCGCCGGGACAGCTCCAGAGGACTGGCAGGAAAACGGCGTAGGCCGCGATGGGGCCCCTCCGGTGTCAGCTGGATCGCCAGAGCACTGGGAACAAGAGCAGGAGCTGGGGGAGCCCCTGGCGGGTCAGGTGTAGACGGGACCCTGGACGGAACATGGGCTGGTGTCAACGGGACCCTCGGCGTAGCACGTGTCGGCGGAACCCCCAACAGGACAGGATATGGTGTTGGCAGGAAACCCGGCGGAGCACGTGTTGGCGGGACCCCCAACAGGACAGGATATGGTGTTGGCAGGAAACCCGGCGGAGCAGGTGTCGGCGGGACCCCCAACAGGACAGGATATGGTGTTGGCAGGAAACCCGGCGGAGCAGGTGTCGGCGGGACCCCCAACAGGACAGGATCTGGTGTTGGCAGGAAATCCAGCGGAACCCCCAACGAAACAGGACTTGGAGTTGGCAGGACCCCCGACAAAACAAGTGTCGGCTGGACCTCCAACGGCAAAGGACACAGGGCTTGCAGGACCCCCGGCAGAAGAGCAGTCGGCGGGACCCCCAACGGGACAGGACGTAGGTTTGGCAGGACCCCCGGCAGAAGAGTAGTCGGCGGGACCTCCAACGGCACAAGACATTGGGTCGGCAGGAGTCGGGACCATGGCTGCTGGGTCCGGTACTTGAGCCGGAACCATGGCTGGAACTTGAGCCGGAACCATGGCTGCTGGGACCGGAACAGAGGCCTGGACCATGGCTGTATGGGCCTGTTCTGGAGCCGGAACCATGGCTGTATGGGTCGGTTCTGGAGTCGGAACCATGGCTGTATGGGTCGGTTCTGGAGTCGGAACCATGGCTGTGGGTACCGGAACTGAAGCCTGGATCATGGCTGTATTGGCCGGTACCTGAGCCGGAACCATGGCCGCTGGGACCGGAACAGAGGCCTGGACCATGGCTATATGGGCCGGTTCTGGAGCCGGAAATGAGGAAGAAGCAGGGGCTGACTCCAGACAGAACAAGACGTATGGTGTCAGGAAGGGAATTGGGAGGCAGGAGGCTAGCATGCCTGGGGCTAGCAGGCCGGGAATCCCATGTCGGGAGGAAGTCCATAATCCAGCCAGGTAAGAACTTCACCAACCCTGGTTTCTCTGTTGCCATCTGGTGCGCCTCTGCCAGAGCAGCCTAGTGATGGCAGTTTGACACTGAAGCCTCGAACGGAGCTTCAACCCTGGACTTCCTTTTCCATAGAAGCAGTGATTCGAAGCTTGCTTCAAATCACGTGACATATGACGTCAGAAGCAGCAACTGCTTCAAATCACGTGACATGTGACGTCCGAACCTGCAACTGGTTCATTTCCTGAATGAATCAACTCACTGGTTCGCCGTCCAATCAGGTGATTCAATGCACTGCCTCGTCTCTATTCTGACAGGTGACAGGTGGAAACAATTTCGAATTTGAGCGCTTCAACACTTTATAACCGCTCTAAACAATGCGCAATGTGTGGGTTGTTGTCGTAGTTTGCGTTGTTGCTGTTGAGTTGTTGTTGGTATTGCATTTGAATTGGATCATTATAGAGCAAGCCAGGAAGAAAGATAGGTCGTTCTGGCTCGGGAAACACTTCAAAATGTGGAGAAGTTGTGAACAAAAACACAAAGAGTGATATAAAAACAGATCATTTGTTTAAGGAATAGATAGCGCAGTGGATAGAGCCGGCAGTCCAGATGCTGCGATGTCCTCCGCGCAGCTGGTTCAAAGCTCGGAACGGATGAACTTTTAATCATTGCTTTTCAACTTTAATACTTTAATAACTGATAAAAGGCCCTCTCCGCCCAAAAAAATGTCCAGCACTCTCTAGTCTCTTCTCAATAACCCAATACACACAATTATCAATCTTTAATTGCAAATAGAACATGATATTCAGTCTTAGTGTGTGTGTGCATCGAATATTTTTCAAGGCAAAGATACGTTAAACCCACTGCAGCCTTGCACTTCGCCAGGAGAGGTCGCTGTAACTGAAGCTTCGAGAAATGAACCTATTTCCGACACAATTGTCCAAGTGGTTCGATGCTTCATTCAAAGCTTCATTTTGCCATCACTAGAGCAGCCTCCTTCTGCTGAACACTGGACGCTCCCCTCCACGCACCACAACAACGAGCCAATGCAAAGGAAAACTTCAGTACCTCCACCTCAAATGGATCATCCTCTGGGTCCATTTCTGGTTAGATCCTTCTGTCACGGTAGAGCGAAGCATGCAGGACCCAAACGCAGATTCCACAGAAAATACCTTTAATCCAAGGCTCAATGATACAAACAGAACTCCTCCCCGTGAACACAGTCAAAGACTTTTTTTTTTTTTTTTTTTTTTTTTTTTTTCTTAGAAAATTCACAATTTACATTTTATTGCTATACCTTATACTTACATACCGTAAATGTGTTTTTTTTTTTTTTTAAATGTGACCATACGTTTTAAACAATCAAAAAAAAAAGAAAAAAGGAATCATGCAAGACATGACAAATAAGAGCAGCAAGCAACATGCAATTTGCCAAGGGTAGATTGCCAAAACCCCATTGGACTTCATTTTGATAGCCCAATCAACGTAAATAATAATACAAAACCACAATATGCGAAACAAAACACGCCTAAACTGGTAATCATTTATACATGAGCCACACTTTATGCTTATCAAGCCACTTGACACCATATTTCCACCACACATGCTAGCCAACCCCATCATAAGCAAACACCAGATTGCCATTGTCGTTGACATCCACTAGCGCGCAGTCTTCCACAAAGCTCTCCAGGAAAGTGTCTTTATCCAGGTATGCGTATGCCATTTGAATGTTTTTGCTTAAGATCCTCTTGAGGACATCCCATACTTCGACTGTTCTGCGCTCATGATGAGCTACGTCCCTCTTGATCTTCACAGCATACCGGGCATGGCTCAGCACATAGTTGCATAGATTCACATTGAGACCTTTCATTCTCTCATTCACCCCAAACAGCGACAACTCCTTCAATACCATCGTTTTAATTATTCTATCACCCCAACATTTATCAATTAGCTCTTTCAACCTTTCAAAGAACACTTTCAGTTTACTGCATTCAAAGAATTCATGCATACACGTTTCCTCCTTTACCTTACACACATCACATTCTCTCTTCACTGTGACATCAAACTTACTTATAATCAGGTTGTTGTACACCCTATTGTGACGCAAAAAAAAGTCAAAATGTTCACACTGAATACTGTTCCATTTCACCCTTAAATTTCCCCATATCTTCCGCCCATCAAACTTCTCAAGCACCTTTTCCCATACACCCTCAGAAGCAGGTCTTCTCACTTTATTTCCCCTCAGCATTTTGTAAATCATCTTCGTCTTTACCTTCTCTATTTTCACACAAGCATCCCCCTCCCCCACGTACATTTCTGCCACACTCTCTCCACCTCTTACAGCTTCACTCTCAATCATTTCCCTCCACCCTACAGGCATTCCCTTTTTAACCCTGTTCATGATCCCTTCCGCTGTTCTCAAAAGCATACTTCCCCCTCCACCCCTTACCTCATCCACTATCACCTGTGCCCCGATAAACCCCGGTACAAACTCATAAACCAATTCTCTAATGTGTCTAAAACCCACCTTCCACATTGGGAGATCGAATACAGGACTCTGCTCCCCTGCGACCATATGGTTCAGGAATACAGGCTGATTCCACACTTGTTCCACATTCACACACTCATGCTTTACCCCTTTTAAGAACTCACCCCATGCTAATAGAGCCTCTCTGTGGTACTCAGAAACACCACTAAGCATTTCTTTTTTTAAAGCCATGAATAAAGCGCTGTCACCACAGCCTCCACACTTCTTAATTGCTTCTTTTAAAAATACTTTCCATGCATGATCTTTTTTGCCTTCCTTGTCACTAATATATCTAAGTATCATTTTGACCCTTAATGCCTTCTTCCTTTCCAAGTTGATCAGCTTCATCCCTCCATCCTTATGCTCATTTTCCATAACCTCTCTCGCAATTCTAACGCCCCTCCCACTCCACAAAAATGCATTTTTTGCCTTGTCAATTTCCTTATGAACCCTCTCAGGCACTTCCATGACATTCATGATATAGACCAATTTGCTCCCTATGAGCCCATTTATGACAGTTACCTTCCCTCCTAACTTCAAACGTCTCAACTTCCAAAACCTAAGTGTTCTATTTATGCTGTTAATAATTCCCTCATATTGCATATCTCTCCCCTCCATTTCCTTTATTCCCAAATTAACACCCAGCACCTTAAAATAATCTTTCCTTTCCTTGAGCCCTATTCCTGTCCTATCCACTCCATCCTCACCTATATACATTACCTCTGATTTATCTATGTTTATCTTTGCCCCTGACGCCCTGCCATACTGCCCCACTACTTCTAACACTTCCCTCACACTATCCCCATCTCTGACCGTAATCGTTGTGTCATCTGCATACTGGTACAGGAGACTGATTTGCCCCCCCGGTATCTCCACCCCTCTAATGTTTTTGTTCTGATTTAGCATTGTGGCTAATGGTTCAGCTGATAAGGCATACAACATGGAGGAGAGAGGACATCCCTGCCTGACCGACCTCCCTAACCTAAACACGTTGGTTATGACCCCATTTATCTTGACACAACTCACCGCCCGACTGTATAATCTTTTGATCCATCCCACCAGCTTCACTCCAAACCCCGCTTTCCCTAACACTCTATATAGATATTCATGATTGACACGATCAAACGCTTTGTTCAAATCAAGACTCATTACAATGCCACCCTTCTCCTCCCTCATATGTTTTATAACGTCTCTGATACTACTTGTCGTATCACTTATATCCCTCCCCGGTACACTATACGCCTGAGTCCCACCCACCACTGTTTTGATAACCCTCTTGATTCTATTTCCCAGTACCCTGGCCAGGATTTTATAATCATTGTTAAGCATGCTTAACGGCCTGTAGTTCTCTAATCTGTCCCTATCCCCTTTTTTGAAGATCATGCTTATAACCCCCGTTGCCATGCTGGCCGGCAGGTCATCCTCCTCCTCAATGTGTTTAAACACCCTGTGTAATACTGGTACTAACAGTTCCCTAAAAGCAATATAAAATTCCGCTGTTAACCCATCTAACCCCGGACTTTTATTTCTACCCAACCCTACTATTGCTAATTCTATTTCCCCTGTGCCAATCTCCCCCTCACACATCTCTCTATCATTATCATTTAAAGTCTTGTCCATACTGTCTATCGCTGTCTCTACACTCTCCCTATCGGTCTCTTCTGTCCTAAACAAATCCCTGTAAAACTCCTCTACTCTTTCTGCTATCCCTACAAAATCTGTTATTTTCCTACCATCCTTTCCCTCAACCTGTTTTAAATTTCTTTCCTGCTTGCTTTTTTCCAGCCCCAGAAAAAAACTAGTACACCTTTCTCCTTCCATAGCATATTGTGCCCTGCTCCTTACAATAGCCCCCCTACATTTATCCCTCTCTATACCCTCTAGCTCATCTTTGATCCTAGTGTATTCCCCTAAATCCCTCCCTATCTCTCTATCTATTTTTTCCGCCTCCCTAACTAACTCTCCCTTAACCCTTTTCTCCCTTCTTCTGTCAAGCGTATTTTTTCCCTTACTGTATTTTATGCTTATTTTCTTGATCTCATCTTTTAGTTCCCCCCACCAAGTTAATATATTATTGCTCTTTGTACCACCTCCCTCCCTTATACACTCTCTCACCTTTCCCTTATACACCTCATCATTCAGCAGTTTCGCATTCAGGCACCACACACCTCCACCCCTCCCATTCATTCTCAGCCCCATCCTGAGACTAAGAACCATATGGTCACTCAGCGCAGTGGCCCTGTATTCAATCCTCCCGATCTTTTTAGCTACAGCTTCTGAGCTCAGAGCAAGATCAATCCTACTCTGTGTAAGTTTGCCCCCCCCACTTGTCTTCTTGAAAATTCCCTTGCATCCAAATTTCTTTCTCTCCACACATCAATCAACCCATTCGCTTCCATTATCCTTTTGAGTGCTCCTCTAGAGGAGTCATTCCCAAAACGAGCACTCGCAGTCGCATCTAACCTTCCACACCATACATTGAAGTCCCCAACAATCATACAGTTCCCCCACATTTGCCATCCAACCCTTCAAAAAAAACCTTTCTCTCCTTTTGCCCATTAGGTGCATACACATTTATCAACTTGAACATTTCCCCCATATATTCATACTGTACTCCAATCATCCTCCCCTCACCATCATCCTCAACCATCCTTGCATTCTTTACCACCCCTGAATTGATGAGTATCGCCACCCCCTAGCATGAACACTCCCATTATTTGCAAACACTTCACCCATCCACTTTTTTACCTCATCCACACCCCCCATCCCAATGTGTTTCCTGCAGACATATTATACTGGCCTCACATAAAATTAGCGCCCGTTCTCTTCTGATCTTACTTTTGAGACCATTTCCATTAAAGGAGGAGATAGTTGCCATCAAAAGGGATGATGTTATTATTATAACAGTCCTTAGGATCATTACCTTAAACCAGTGTCTTTCCCGAGCTCCCCCTCTGTTGAGCTTACCTCCTTTTCTCCGTCTCCCTCTCCTTGTCCGCTTTGCGTCTAGCAGTCCGCCCGGCGTTCTCCGATGAGGTCTTCTTCTCCTCACTCCTGTTCCTCCTCATGCCGCGGCCCCTCGGCTCATCGTTAGGGCTCCCGAAGACCTTGGTGTCCACAGGGCCCTCCTCCAGCTCTCCCTCCTCCATCTCTGATGCCTCCGAGATGTCTTCCACCACTCCAGGACTCCACTTCTTTCCCCCGCCGCTGCTTCCCTCGGCGCCTCTACTACTCCCCTCGGTGCCTCCGCTGCTCTGCTTGGCACTTCTCTTAGCTCCATCCTCCCTCCCACCGCTCCTCCATCACTCGGTCCTTCATCCTCATCGCTGACGTCTTCAAAGGGTCTTTTCTTCGCTCCTTCCGCCCCTTCCTCGTCCTTCTCCCCGTCTTCCTCCTTGTCTGCCTCTTCCTCCTCTTCCTCCTCTCTCTCCGCCCCAAACCTGCACTCCCTGGCATAGTGTCCCGTCTGGCCACACTTGAAGCACTTAAACTCCGGGCACTCTCTGAAGAAGTGACCGGGCTGGATACACAGGCGGCAGACAGGAACCTGGCGATTGTGCAGAACTCTAAAGCAGTGGTTCCCAAACTTTTTGTGCCCAAGGCACACCAAAGGACAAGTAAAAATCTCAAGGCACACCTATTGTGCAAAATAGCCCTTATAACACGTGTTATCACTCATATCATGTAAAATATCTCTAAATGTGCATAATTATTTACTAATGCCAAATAGAATGTGACAAAGACAAGGTCCGGAGAATTGTCCATGGGCAAGTGAGTTTGGCAATTTACTTGTCCGAATACATTTTTCACTTGTCCAGAAAAATCGATCGGCATCGTATTTTACATTTTCCCACGGTTTTTACGGTAAGATTTTACTGCATCACACATAGGGTTGGGTATTGTTTGGATTTGAACGATTCCGGTTATGCTTTCGATTCCGGTTCTTTTCGGTTCTCGATTCTGGTTCATTGAGGGTAAAAATAAGTCCCATGACAAACTGGGAGAAAAATATATTTATGAAAACATTAAGTCAAATCTTTATTCCTATTTACAAATCACTTCATACTGTTTAATTTTGTTACGGTTATTGAATACAATTATATAAAAATAATTGTTTAGTTAGTTCTAAGTGGTGCAGTTTGAGAATGTACAATTGGCCCAGTGTCCTCTGATGTTACACTGCAACCTGCCTGTGAGACAGAGTCCAACCACACAGTCTGTGTGTCCAACACATGTCCTGCAATACACATGCTGCAGCTGCCCAGCTGCTCACTGTTTGTAAAAGTAAATAAATAGTATTTTCATTTCAATAATGTACTTTCTATAACCTGCTTCATAAACAATACTGACATCCTGCTCCTCCGAGTCTGGGGGTCCGGGGATGTGAGGACCGCGCGAGGACACAGACAGGGAGGCTGATTGAATTCATAAAGGAAATGGCGGTCAATATTAACAATATAGGAGCTAAAACGCTTAATAACCTTCATTACATGTTAGAGAAAGAACATAAGAAAGTTTGACAAATATGAGGCTGTTAAACGGGCAGCGAATCCGCTGTGTGTAGAAAGAGAGAGAGATAGAGAGAGGGACGCTGAGCTGCACCGTGCAGCGATCAGCTGATACGGCAACACGATACGGAGCATAGGGAGAGAGAGCTGCGTCCGCCGGGCTCGGCCTCCGCCTCCTGTCCTCACAACTCTTATTAATCCCGGTACCGGACAATTGTTATTAACTTATTTGTTCTTACTCGGAACCGAGTTTTGCTTCCCAAGCCTGCCAATGTGCTACGCGTCCCGTCCCGTCTAACAGTACAGAAAGCGGCGAGATGCATTTCCTTAGGAATCGACAAGCAAAACCACAACAATGGCGGACAGGGACAATTTACGAATTAGTTCTGCCTTTTGTAAGCTGAATTTATCAATAATTTGTCAATAAATAAGGGCGAAAAACGTCACTTGTCCGTCGGACAAGTCAATTTAAAGATCTACTTGTCCGATATTGTAAATAACACGTCCCGGACGGTGGGACGCGTGCTTTTTCGCACACTGCTGTATTATGAAATGCGTGCATACAAAGTACTGATATAGTAAATTAAAAAATAATTATTTTAGTTATTAGTTGTATATTGCAATAATAACGTATGGTTGTCACAAAATCCCACGGCACACCCGGACTTGCCTCACGGCACACCGTTTGGGAACCACTGCTCTAAAGTACTCCGCCCCCCTCACTGTGTCTAACTTCGTGGAATAAGGGAGGGAGCGGACCTTGTCATTGAACCTTACTCTTAGAAATCTGGTGCCGTCTGTGATTTTCCGTTCAAAACCAAAAAACAAAGCAGTTCACCAAATCGACGAATATATACGTGAAAAAAAAACTCACAAACGCTTTTAATCGTACTCTGTTCACCACTTTCTCCGTTCCCTGCCACTCATGAACCGTCAAAGACTAACAAGGATCTAACAATGACAGACAGAAAAACCAGAACTTAAAGTGCCAGTGAAGTGCATTTTTTTGCGCCAAAATGAAATGGCAGTTTCATTTCTTACATATAATTGTACCTGTTCATGGCTAAAATATTTTTTTAGGAAGTGCGAGGGACGAGATAAACATCGCAAATTTTTCATCCCGTGAACGGCCGTCTGAGCCTACCGCTGCTGCAGACGATAGCGGCTGTGACGTCACAAGATGGGCCCAGTTGTGATTGTAAACATGGCGGAGACTTCGGAAAGTGATACGGGTGCGAGAGAAATGAGTGATTTTGACAGCTTTTCGGACAGGATAGATGAGGAAAGTGGCCATGGAAGTCATTTAGTTGAGGACAATATTTTGTCATAGATCTAGAGTAGATCTACACACAGGATTGGCCATCACCTGATCATACATTCATCTGTTCATAGCATGATGCAACATTCATGTTCACATGCAGTGTTGTGCTAGTTACTGAAAACCAGTAACTAGTTACAATTACTAGTTACTTCACTACTTACACCAAAAAGTAATGCGTTACTGTGAAAAGTAACTTTTTAGTTACTTAAAAAAGGGCACCCATTAATGCCCTTATACTGTAGCCTTAATTTCAGTACTGTTATTGCATCGGAGAATAATACAACCTGTTGATCAACTTGACATGCATTTGCATCACTGAACTCTGCTAAGCAATGTGGTCTATACAAACACAAACACAAAGATATGTTTCAAAGTGCCAATCCAGCCGCTGTTGCTTAGGTGGAGGTGGAGTGGCGTCTGGATCTGTGGTCTTAGCTACTAGCTTCGTCCCAGCATATTGTTTCTGCAGATGTTTCAATAGATTTTAATTGCTGTTTTGGGCAGTCGATAGGATCTTTGACCCGCCAAGACACAACTTACATTTAACTAAAACGTTCTTTTCTTTGTGCTCGACAAAAGTGAAATAGTGAGAATATCTCCAGGCGGAGAAACTCGACTTGAGCTCTGCCGCCGCCATGATAGTCTTGTTAGTAAACACAAACACAGTGGCCTTTATTTTCATAAACAATCTACGAATCTACGAAACAATGACACCAGCCACTCACCTTCATCTTTTGGGAACAGAAACATCGCCACTTCGGCAGAATTGACATTACCACAGCCAGCGGCAATGCATCGCTTCCCGTGTGTTTTTCCTCCCTTTTTCTTCACTGTCGCCTCCATTGTCAGGTTTCCTCGATTGGCAATCACTTCCAGTCGACTGCGAAACACTTTCCAATAAAATACTCGCTCAAAAACGTTGGTAAATTCCACTTTGAAACAGAGACAAAATGAACGGTGGTGAATGTAAACACTTCGGCTGAGCCCATCTTCTGACGTCACGCAGTAGATCGCAAGCCACGCCCACGAAGGCGGAGGTCGACTGCAGATTTCCCAGCGGAAAATTCCAACTCGTCAAATTCGTTGCTATTCCAACATCTTTTATATGGGTTCCAATGGACAATTTTGGTCATTACTATACGTATTAGCATAACAGATCATGCACCGGCGCACACTTCACTGGGTCTTTAAATGCACACAAGACTAATCACACAAACAAGACACAGGTGAGGAGGGAGGAGAAAACACAGGGGCACAAGGTGAACACAATCAGGTAAATCAGGTAGGAGGGAACACAGAGACAGGAAGCAACAGGCAAGACGGGGGGTGAACACTTTTCAAAATAAAACAGGAAACCAAAGACGGATCTAGACATGACAAAACAAAACACAGACAGATCGTGACAAAGTTTGTGATTTTAACACTTTTTACTGACACTCGGCAGATTTGTGTGTAATTCTCTCACAAAGGAACTGTAAGATACACTTTTTATGTATGCAAAACCTTAAAAATGAGAAAATAAAATACTTTGTCTGAATACATTTTCTTTAAAGGCACTTTTGATTTTAACGCTATTTCAGTGGAACAATCCAGTTTTGTTAACATCAATGCTTTTTTCTCTTTTCTTGTGTTACTAAGATACTTTTAGATACAATTTGATGTCTGCAACACTTAACAACTGGTAGAAGTCGTTTTCTTTTATGGGCCGTTTTTTTTTTAAACACTTGTTCAGTCAAACAATGTAGGTTTTTTTTTTTCGTATGTTTTTTTTTTTTTCTGATAACCTTACATATTTTAGTTATTTTCTGTTACCAAGATACTTTTAGATACACTTTGATGTATGCAGCACTTAACAAAGGGTATAATATGAAGTACTTTTGTAAGGAATGGGGTTTCTTTAATACCCGTTTTTTTATTTTTAACACTTGTTCAGTTAAACAATGTAGGTTTTTTCTGATATTTTAGTTATTCAGCTATCAAGATACTTTTTTTGATACACTTTTATGTAGGAACATTTTACAACTGGTATAATGTCAATTACTTTGTAACAAATGTATTTTCTTAAAGACTGTGACTCTAAAAGGCAAGTTTGTGATTTTAACACTTTTTTACTGACACTAGACAGATTTAGCTTTTTCTCTCGTTGTCTTTCTCTTACTTTTTGGATACAGTTTTATGTATGACAACTTTACAACTGGTAGAAAGTTAAGTACTTTTTCTGAACAGATTTTCTTTAGGACTGTGACTCTTAAAGGCACTTTGGGATTTTAGTAAGATAATCCAGTTTTCTGGAAATAACTTAAATGATTTTAGTTTTTTCTCCTACAAAGATACTTATAGTTACACTTTAATGGATGCAAAACTTTATAACTTGGTAAAATATTCATTCATTTGTAATGAATTGAGTTTCTTAAAGAATCAAACTAAATGGAAAGTTTGTGATTTTAACACTGTTTCGATGAAACAATGCAGTTTGGATAACTTGACTTGACTAATACTACTTTTTTTTTAAATATATGTTTTTAGATGCTTTACTTTGATTTATTTCATGTTATTTTAACAGAACATTACTTTCTTCATATTTTTCAACATACTGTGATATTTGTTTTTGTTTTTCTCTCCTTTTTCCATTATATTTTTTGAAAAACTACACAGTGATTTTTATCAAAATACAACATGCAACTAATACATTATACAATATTACGACTTTTTGCGATATTTTCAACACAATATACTTGTACCTTTTTTGTAGGGCTTCAAGATATTTGGCATGTCATGCATGAACCCGGTGTCATCTTTCTTGAAACTGACGTGCTGTCCGTTTTACAAACAAGTAATTTTTCTGCTTCTTCCTCGCCCGTCCCTCTTCCTTCAGCCATCACAACAACAATCAAGTCAGATCTGTCAAATTAAACACCTCTTCCCACAGCGTGACTTCCCTATTGAGGGCGTGCGTCTAGGGCAGTAGGGCCTAACCCGATTGGCCAAATATACTAACATGCAGAACGTATGGTATGTTTGAAAAAGACTAACCATTTATCCAGTTCAAGCTGTTTTTAAGATGTGACATCGCGATAACAATAGGTTTTAAATATATTATACAGCCCTACTTTTTGACTAACTGTATTATGCTTTTTTTTTTTTTTTTAGATTTTCAACGTACACAATGACTTTTCCATATATATTTTTTTCTGACAAACTATACTTTGACTTTTTCCGTAAATTCGTGAGAAACTATTACTTATTCTTACATTTGACCTCTTGCTGCTTGGTTGAAAATGATAGATGAAAAAGCTACAAAGCTTAAAGAACTTTTTAAAAAGAGTCAAACAGCGAGGGACATTATACTGGTGAAAAAACCTCTCAATTCTACAGATGACTCCCCCCACTAAACGCAATAAGTCCCACCCCACTCAGCAAATCATCTAAAACTAAGGACCCCACTAAGACGACCGTTGAAAACTAGCCATGGATCTGAGAAAAAACAAGTCTCCCCCCGCGAGTTGCAGCCAGGAACAAACTCCTGGACTACCATCATCACCACCATTTTGGACACCCGAATCTTGCAGTACTACTGCCGCTGATGTTACTCCTTGGTGGGATTTGTATCAACCACCATCTACTCCACCAGAGTCACCAGAGTCACTATGGATTTCACCCGGGTCCTCTCCTTGCCCCTCGCTCCCCGATTCTCCGGACCTTCCAGGGGATACGACAGTTGATGTGACGGACGGCGAATTGACGGCGCCGTTTCTTCACAATCTCAAGACCTCAAGACACCTCAAGGAGAGACTTGAAAAGCTTAGTGCTGAGCTGGGTAAAGAAGAAGATGACACCCAATAACAAGATGTTGAATGAAGCAATTGATTTTTTCGGTAGGACTTAGACTTTCTTTAAAGTAAAAAAAAAAAAATGGGGAACTACTATGCAAAATGCTCTGTATATATTGATCAGAAGTCAGTACCCTTTTAATAAGTGTGGTGATGAGGACGATTGAAAACAGAATGAGTAGTGATCCCCGTGTAAACAGAATGGCTGAAGTTTGTAAACTAGAAGACATTTTGGATATCGTTCGTTCTGGCAGTACTATTCCGGGTCATTGGGAAACGATTGTAAACAAAACATTTAAAATGGTCCTGGAATCTTCATTTTCGGAAACATTCTGTAACATTACCAAAGAAATGAAACAAACACCAAAAGTGTATCATGTGCTCTCATTGTATGCTCTGTTTGTAGATGTAATGCATCTTTGTGCCAACAACAGCATACACATGAATACTTTGACTGATACTAATACTTTGATTGTAATAATAAAATTCAATAACGTGCTTTAACCACTAGGTGTCCCTTTCTATCAGCTGTGCACCGTTATGGTGTAAATACAGCCTATCTACCAATTGGATCAAATATAAAAGTCAACCGAATTAGTGTTGATACTGCAAGGAGACGTATTGTGTGAAAAGAAATGTAAGATGTTGTTTAATTGCTGATATATTTATGATCCACGTCACGTTTTCAGTTTTGGCGGCAGTTCTTCCTGTTTGTCTAGAACAAAGCTCTGATGTTTCTCATCAGGGCTCTATAAATAGAGAACTACAGCATATATGTAATATTTAATGCAGCCGAACCGTGTATTACAATGCCGTTATGTGATGACTTTCAAAGAAAAAAGCAAGCACACTCGGAATAAAGTATTATTTTATTTAAAAAAATGTTTTCGGATTTCCATCTCATAACACCATATCCCAACGTGCATTGCGGCTAAACCATACAATCATCGAGCTGAGGATCTTGCCTACGTCTGTTTTCGGTATTGTTCAAGGTTCAAGGGTTCAGGGTTTATGTTTATGACGGATGTATTTTGTTATACACACATTCCTTCACATTTAAATTTTAATTTACATTAAAGTATTTCGTGAGGCCTTCTAAAATGTTTTTAAATATATCTAGGGTTCTAGTTGAAGAGTTTGTAAATTAACATGAACCGAAGCTGTTGCCTGGCAACGCAATCGCACAATGTCACGTCCGTTAATTCCACATCCACACACATGGATTAACATCGATTTAATACATTAATGTAGCCTTTGTTTCTGCTAAAAGAGGTGTCGACCAGCTGGCGCAACAAGAAAATCGGCGAAATCGAGTGTGACTATTAAAAAATAAATCATTATTATATTAATATTGACAATAACAACCGACCGTCGGGGTAGCATTTGCTTGGCATTTCCGTGTATTTCTCCACTGGTTAACATGGGTTAACAATACCGTGTAACTGTCACGTTTGAAGGGACGAAATCGTGACATCTACACGTCTCCCAGCATGGTAAATCGTCACATGTTCACGTCTTGCCGTGATACCGGGTTGGTTTTCTGACACTTGGTGAGTTCCCTGACACACCGGGGACACATATTCATGTATAAAAGACGTACAAAAGTGCATTTTGCATGATAGGTCCCCTTTAAATTGGCTATGCTCAAGTATGTAGACAAGCTTACTCCAAAGTAATGTATGTGAAATCAACCTCACAATAAGATGTGTGTATATTACAATTATTAATGTCATATTTCAAGATGATTACTATTCCAATAATATGGTTGGTTGAGCTGGAGTTCATTATTGAGCTCACACGTTAACGTCACAGTCATATCTGAAGAACGAACCCACACCTTGTTGTTTTTATTAATTGTATTACCAAATTGGTATCAAATAAACACTAAGTATTGGTTACACAACTTCCAAAGTTACAGTAAAATAAAAAGGACCCTGACTCGGACAATACACAATCCAACATGTTCAACAGAAGAGAATAAGTTATATTGTTTGTACACATGGTTCTTATATATCATATATATCTGTTTGTTTAAAGTGTCCAGGTGATGCAGACAGGCTGGACCAGAGAGTGAGAGACAGAACTGGACTCCTCACAGCAGTGAACTTCAGCACAGGTACTGAAGTATTGACTTTAATACACTGATATACATTCCATTAAACAATACTAATCACCTACACATCAGTGAAGTTGAGGTTTTTTTCCATGCAAAGTACTGGGATTGACCTCATCATGTGCTCTCATTGTATGTGAAACAAAGCTTACCATTTAGATGTTAACAATCAATATGATTTTGTCAGCTTTCTAATTTAATTTTTTGAAGGCAAAGATATTTGACACATAGTGAGAACTGCTACAATTTATCTCTCAATATTGTCTGTAAAAAACGTGCTAAAAGTTATTCTTTCAGTGAGACAACAGAGCAAGCTTCTACAGTTGGACTAAGTTTTGATAACAGTTAAATATTATTTTGATAATAAAATATATTTCAATGTTGATGAATTTCATACTGTTCATTCATAATCTGATTGTCTTTGTAGCTCACTGTTGAAATAAAAAAAAAACATTACAATTACAAAATAATTATATCTACAGCCCCTAAAAACACAAACACACCTCTTTCATAAATAACACACTTGTTCTGCAATAATATGTTTTATATTTCCTGTAATTTTTGTTAGGAAAGGACATGTCTGAAAGACACGACTCAACATTTTCTCCTTCTCTGAGGGTCAAGAAGAACATCCAAGAGGAAAATTAAAAGCTGATGTTATGAGATTTTAAGACCAGTACAGGACATTCACTAAGAAACTACTTTTATTGTGAAAACAAAGTCAGCTGATCGAATGCACCTATTTCCACACTCCATCAGCTGATTATTTCTATTTGCCTCACTTTATGAGCTTCACATCACCTGTGCCTTGTACCGCAGAGTTTGCAACGTCACAAATAAATGGGGCCAATCTTCAGTCAGATGTGAATGTGTAATCTAACATTTTCAGTAAGAATAATGGACAAAAGGAGTGCAAATACAAATTCAATTTATTGAAATGTGAACCAAAAGTTCATCAAAAATGTTTTAAATAAAAAGCACATAATAGATAGAAGGTGTAAACCTATTAAATGTATAAGTAAACACATTTAGTTAAATAAAGTGACAGTCTAGGCCTGTGCAGTTGGTATCAGCTATGCCCAGCATGGGCTCCTCCATCAGGCCTGGTCCTCCTCGCAGAGGAAAGACCCTCAGTCCTCTCCAAACCAACAGACAGGACGTCCATCACACGGAGGTTTCTCCCTGAAGTCTCTGCAGCTCTCTGGACACCACGCTGTCTCAATCCGTCCACACTGAATATGAGAGGGGGAAAATGAAAATAAGAAATGCTTTAGACAATAAGAAATATAAAGTTAACCATTGAGTTGCTCAGTTTTTTTTAGATTGTCAATACTATTACTGTATAACTAATATCTCAGGTTAAGAGGCACCTTCAAATAAAGATTGGTCTTTAAATACATTTTGTCTTTTGAATTGTTTGTCTAAAGTCAAGGATCTAGAACTGGTACTTGTAGTTTTAATGATACAGTCTGTTTATAATGCTGTTTGGAGGAGGCATTACAGGTAAGAGCACTAACTAGCTGCCATCACATGTACCTTAGCTTGACTTAAATGTATTAAACGTATAATTAAGTGATGGCAAAATATAAATAACTAATAGCAATAGCAATGAATATCTTAAGTGCTTTGACAAAAAATCCATTAAAAAATGTCATCTGTGGAAGCCGTAGTACTGTAAAAAGCACGACCAACTATTTTAGTCGGCCCGGCTAAAATAACTGGATGGCCTACCTGCCTGTCAGCCTTCCATCTGTGCACAAACTTATCTCGTGCCCTCATTGGTCATGTGCGCGTTCGTGTGTGTTGGAGGAGGGGCTCTGTAAGGAAGTGGCAGATTTTCTCCGGTTGTGTATTTTCAAATTCTAGCGCACTCGAGCTGATTTCTCCGAAATTACCTACCCCACCTTTAAGTCAGTGGTTCTCAAACCCCTTTGAAAAAAAAAATTCAGCCAAGTACCCCCTGATCAGCGCAAAAACTATTTGTTAGGGACAAAATGCCTATAAAGAGGTACAGTACAGCCTTGCACCATCAGTGTCTGATTTATTAAAACAACAACATTGTAACTTGAAACACTTAAATGCTACATTTCAAATGTTTACAATTCATCACTAAATTCATGGCAAACCAATTTTAACATCATGCAATAACACTAAGACGACATTAGTTGCATTTAACTGATCTTTTTAATAAGTTGTATTTACAATGTAGTGAGAAACATGGGCTTGTGCTTCACTGAGGATCTTTGTCATTCTCGGTGACAGGGAGGCAAACTGCAGTTATTACACTTCGCGTTTTGAAATATGTGTAACTCTGTTCATATAAAACCCACACTGCTCAAACTTCGTTACTTTTCCTAAAATTGGTATATTTATTTATGTCCGCGTACCCCCATTTGAGAACCACTGTGTTAAGTGATAATGGTCAAGGAGCAACCTCTTTTTTTCTCTCAAAATTGTATTGAAAACAAAGAGGTTTAACAACAAATGGCTTACAAAAAATTAAATAATATTATACTCAGTCCATAAGCTCTCAGTCTTTTAAGGGATAAAATGAAACAAAATGTATTTTTAATGACACATTATAGATAAGAAACATAGTTATGCTTATGAGAGGTTAACTCAGTTGAAAGCACGTCTGGTGTGTTTGTTACTACACGTACTATCCAGGTTAATAACAAATATGCCTGGAGGCTGGAGCTATAATTGTGTTAATATCTGTGAGATTACAATCCTTTAGAACTGAATAGACCCAGTGGGGCCAACCTCTAGAGGGCAACAGCTGCATCGGCCCTGCCACGTCCACGTGCTAGAAGAAGAGAGATTATGACGTCAACGCGTATGAGCCTATGAGCATGCCTACTACTCTCGGATATAAACAAAGGCAGGACGCATAGCTGCAATAAACTACACTCTCTTAGTATTTTACATGTAAACAGTACCGGGAAATTGGAAACCGACTTATCTAAAGATGGAAAACGGGTTATTGATGCGAGTGAGTGTTTTTACCGACCAAGGAGGCAGGAAATACATGGAAGATGTGACCGAGGTCATAGTAGAGCCCAAGCCGGGAGAAGACGAACAGAGCCCGGGAGAGGCAGAAGACATCAATGGGGGAGACTTTATGGTCAGTTCTCCGGCTAAGGACACGCATCAGGACCGGACTGATGAACCAGACACCCCCCCACCGGTTTCAGATGCAACGTGTGAAACTGTGCATACGACAGACCAATGTGTGTTATTGGAAACATCTTTACCGGGAGGTCAAAGCCCGCCGCGGGCTGAGCAGAGCCCCTCTGGTCCGTCCCGCCGCTCCGTGGCGTTCTTCGCGGTGTTCGATGGGCATGGGGGCCGCGAGGCAGCGCAGTTTGCACGGGACTATCTTTGGGAGTCCCTGAAGAGACAGCGGGGCTTCTGGTCCGACTGTGACCAGGAGGTCTGTTCTGCAATACGCAAAGGATTCGTAGCTTGTCACCATGCTATGTGGAAAAAACTACGTAAGTGTAATAACACTGTACTATGTAGTCAAATAACGTTATCAACTTTCAATACCGTCCATTGTTATGTTCCTCTCCCTCTATTTGAGTAGCATGAACATCACAAACCTCACAACAGGACTGTGGCCTAACGTTAGCACATCAGAAAGTTTTATGGCTACTTCGTAGAGCTTGCCCCTACGAAAGCCGAACAAGGAGACTCAATGGGCTCAGTCAAGTCTTTGATTGTCTTTTAAAAAAAATTAAAATAGGCTGACCTAGACCAATTGCAACTACGTTTAGCCTTAGTTTATTTTGCTTT
Organism: Dissostichus eleginoides; assembly: GCA_031216635.1. Lineage (NCBI taxonomy): Eukaryota > Metazoa > Chordata > Actinopteri > Perciformes > Nototheniidae > Dissostichus > Dissostichus eleginoides. Next base: position 7,977,087 of record CM062268.1, on the reverse strand, counting down.
TTAAATATACATTATTAATTGGTTTAACAGTTGAGCCAGCGCCGTATACGGCACTGAGTTGAGCAACCAAAAGCACAACAGCTAACAAAGTTAGCAGTGGCCACCGGGTTCAAAGACAAAACCTGCCCCATGTACGAATTCAGAAGTCTGTTCACAAGTTAGGTAAAGTAGTCAAGCAATATTCTATGTTTTTTTAGGATTGAAAAAACGTGTGCTGTTATAGCTATATTTTGTTACGGTTAAATGTTTCGTTATTACCCATTAAATAACTTATTGAATCGTGAATTAGCCGGTGTGTGCTATAACATAGAGACACAGGCTGTCTCCCTGGATATGCCTGGGCATGTCAGCTGTTCAACAGCTGGTGAAATAAGGTGTGTACGCACAGTGTCTCTAAAGCGCATGTCAGTTACACTGATTACATCGGAAAGAGTTGCTCCACGACATGACAATGTTGTCATCAAGCCAATCAATCAAACAATCAATGATAGAGATTAGCAATAGATAAATACAAAAAATGCTGTGCTGTTATTTGTGGTTCAGTGTAACCCAGGGAAATAAGAAGTGAGCCGTTTATTTGCAGTAAAGGTCAAAATTAACAACAATGTTCTACATTTAATCTTCTCAGCTGAATGGCCAAAGACGCTCACAGGCCTTCCCAGCACATCGGGCACCACAGCCAGCGTCGTGGTCATCCGAGGGAACCGCATGTATGTGGCCCATGTTGGGGATTCAGCAGTGGTTTTAGGGGTCCAGGATGACCCCTCAGTCCCATTCATCAGAGCTGTGGAAGTCACACAAGACCACAAACCTGAACTACCCAGAGAGAGGGAGCGTATTGAAGGTCTGGGAGGAAGGTAAGACTTAACCCACAACACATCCTGTCTCTTCATTATTTTAAAACTAGCAGTGCCTGCTCTGTATGTACTTGCATTGCTGCTTTTTGGGTTTCAAAACGAGTCTATGCACAATTTGTGCTGCACAAACTTATGTTAGAAGCACTACAGTCAAATAATTATGTGTGCAAAAGCTCCTATAATCATTTTAGAGCTCCAAAAATGGCAAAACACTGTTAAATGTGTAATGATAAAGGCACATATAACCAGGGCTGCACATAACTGGTGCGCAGGTGCGCATGCGCACCCCCTGCCAAAAAAGAGCACCGGATCATTTGAAAAAAGGCGCATTTGCGCACCAACATTGAGAGAGAGAGAGAGAGAGAAAAGAGAGAAGAGAGAGAAGAGAGAGAAGAGAGAGATAGAAGAGAGAGAGAGATATTTGCGAGTTGCATAAGAACTGGTAAGATAGCAGGGTTTCCCACACATAGACTTTACTTGGGCGGGCCGCCCAGGTATATTAACGACCACCAAAGTATAATTCGCGAGCTATTTAGGTTTAATTGTTTTAATCCGTCCACGAGCACGATGGTATCTGCGATCCCTCGCTCTAAAGGTCTCTACACACCAACCGGAGACCAAAGAACGCGTACCGAAGGCGTCCCGACTTTTACGTCAGCTACGTCGGGCTTCGTTGGCTTCGTCGGATAAAGCCGCCCGCCTACGAACACACCGCAAATACTTCAGCCGACGAGTGGCAATAACTCTCCTTACCAGCAGGCGGCGGTAGTGTGTATTCGTCATTCAAAAGAGGCAACAACCGGAAGACAGACTGCGTTTTATACACCGAGAGAAGAAGAACAGACTTAGTAATATAAGCAGTTGATCAGTTGATCTTCACTTTCTTCATTCCATGCCGTCATGATAAAAAAGAAACTCTTGCGTCCGGGTGAGATGAAAATGAGGAAGATTAGCCGTCTGTGTGTGCCTTCTTATCGTTTGTTTTGGTCCCTCACTTCCGCTTCACTTCTGATGCACTGATTCGCTAAGCTGAACAGCCAATCAGAGTGATTGATTTGTCCCGACGTTCTTTGGCCTCCCGCGGCCTCCCGCCGCCGATTCAACATGTTGAATCGGCGGCGGGAGGAGGCGGGAGGGTTGAAAATGTGCCGTAAAGAGACGACACACCAACCTGAGTAGTGCGACGCGAATGCCCGACTGCCTCTGACGGCTTCGGACGGCCTCTGACTCCCAAAGTCGGGCCGGTGTGTAGAGGCCTTTACCCTCGCTATCGCATGAAGGGTCTGCTTTATGCGCTCCGCACAGTAACCCTGCTGCGTGCTCACTAGTGCACCCCCCCCCCCCCCCCCCCCCCCCCACACACACATACCCTTTTCTACAATGTGTGATGACACTCAGGATTTTGATGTGTATCTATTTGCAATCTTATGGCTGGGAGCTGTAGGGTCGCCGGTTCAAGTCCCCGACCAGACCTAAATATGGACTGTGGACTGCTACTTGGAGAGGTCCTAGTTCACCTCCGGCCCTGCTGTGGTGCCCTTGAGCAAGGCACCGGACAACCCCCCGCCACTCCCATTGCTCCCCGGGTGCTGTACAATAGCTGCTCCTACTAGACTCCTGGTACTAGGATGGGTTAAATGCAGAGGCCACATTTCCCTGTGTGTGCTGTGTGCTCTGCATGTGTGACCATTAAAGAGGGTTTCATCCCTCCAATTCTTCTTCTTCTAACCAAAGTCCTGATACACACAAATACACACGCACACAAACGTCTGTTGTAATGGTATAGTGTCTCTTATGTAGTGTACTTCCTGCATTCGTAAACTTATTTTCAAGCATGTAATTGCACAGAACACAAAACAATAACATTCTTAAAATCTTGTTGCTAATTGGGTGTAAAGTTAATACACAACATAGCATATGGTTGAAATTCTGAGTAAATGTAACTATATTTCTTTGACCAGACACAGGCTTGTCTAGTAACAGTTTGTTTATTCTCACAACCCCCACCAGCCCTGTCCAATCCACAACAAAGAGGTGAAAGAAAGCTTATTTTTTGCACAATAGCAGATCAAATCATGTTATCTGTCTCAAGAAATAAGGTCCTTTATACTGTCTGTGGCATGTCTAGTGATAAGATGTTTTTCTATGATAGGTCCCTGGATGGCTTTACAACAAAAATGTTTTGCTTACATTTAATGCAAAATATCCAGCCTTGGCTATCAGGGTTGAGCTTTTATTTTCTTTGACTTGCTCGGTAGGAAGTAAGAAAATCTGAACGTAGAAGTGGACATATTTATTAGGGATGGGAATTCGAAAGCAAATGTATATTCGAATATTCGACCCCCAAAAAAACGGTCAACCGATTAACCGAAATGTACATATCCTATAAAAAAACAAAAAATGTGGAAAAAAAAGAAAACATTTAATTTTGAAAAATAAATAAATACATGTTCAAATAAGTATAGAAACCAAGTGGAAATTGTCAAATGTATTGAACTGGTGATCACAGTTTGAACAGTTGACAGCTATAGGCCTACAGCTTTCATGCTTAAAACATAACTTGGTTTTTAAATTAAAGAGGGATCATACACGAACAACATAACGGGTTAGGGTAACGTATCCCCATTACAACAGAGATCAACAACCTATAACAGGGCCTATGCAGAGAATGCAGCTATTCAATACTCATTCTTGTTTAAGAATATGAGCATGTACATGCTCAGGGGAGAGGCGGATGCGGAGGCGATTCTCAATCAGGCCAGCTGTAGAGAAGACCCTCTCAGCTGGAATTTGGGCATAAGATGAGGTTTGAGTCTGCGTGATCTGCGTGTGGGGAGGGGCAGCAGCCACATCATTAGCTAGAACTAGCTAGATCTGATGGATTTGGACATAAACGCGAGTGAAGTATAACCGGACGAGAGAGAGAGATCAGCACCTGCAGCTCTGCCCGCTGTGAGGGACCGGTGTGCGGAGCAAAACACACCTTTAGACCTAACACATTTAGCTATGGCACTGTCTTATACATTGAATTATTCCATTTGATAATATGTAATCAACTTAGGAACCCCTCCCAAAAAAAAAATAATAATAATAATTACAATAAAAATATTCATAACTCATATTCTCATATTCGAATACCTGAATAATTTCGAATATTCGAATATTCGATTAATCGTTCCCATCCCTAATATTTATATACATTATAATTCATTATATTTATCTCTATGTGCCTTATTTGATGTTAGCTTAGTCTAATCCATGTAATTGCAGCTTTGCAATAATGTCTAAAGATGCTTTCTGAAATGTACCTCAAATGTGGCAGCTTACCTCTTCTTCTTCTCCCTCCCTCCTCCATCTGCTTTCAGTGTTATCAAGAAATCTGGAGTGAACCGGGTTGTCTGGAAAAGGCCGAGGCTGAGCCACAACGGCCCAGTGCGTAGGAGCACCGTCATCGACAATATCCCATTCTTGGCAGTAGCCCGTGCTTTAGGTAGGAAAATAACAAGCCCCTATTTCGGTGGCCTGAATGAATGCATTTTTGGGGTCATGTTATAGAAAAGTTACAAATTATTAATAAAAAAGAGCCACAGTTTAGTTAAGTCGTGTTTATAATAAGCTAGAGAGCCAGTGGTTTTGAACCCCCAATGGACAATAACAGTTGATCTTTAATGTATTTAAAAGGAAGAATTCAATGAGGAAATTGGGGACTGATAACTTGTGCCAGAGAAAAAAAATGCTATTTTATTAATGATTTCTCATTTATTTGCATTCTTACAAAATGTGTTAAAGCTTTCCATCATACAGTTGAAATGCTCTACAATTTGACACCGACACCTTCTCTTTTTCAATAAGACGTTTATAGAGAATGTATAGATGAGCAAGCCAGTCCCCATGGACTGAGGGTTGGGTTCAGTGGTGCTTTCAGCTAAGTTTCCTTTTCTGTAACAGGTGATCTGTGGAGCTATGACTTCTACAGCGGGGAATTTGTGGTTTCACCAGAGCCGGACACTAGTGTGGTGATCCTTGACCCCAAAAAACACCGCTACATCATCCTGGGCAGCGACGGTCTGTGGAACATGGTGCCACCTCAAGACGCCATCTCCATGTGTCAGAACAACGAGGCAACGGTGAGTGGAGAGCTACAATAGCAAGGTTCAAGGTTCTTTATTTGTCATACGAACATAGCTACAGAGTAGTTATGCCGCTGAAAATCTTAAGCCACAGGCTTCTCCAACAGTGCAACACAAAACACAGATAAACAGCAAAATATAGTGCAAGTAAATAGTAAATAGTAAATACAAAAAGAAAAATTGTTTAAAAAAGTGAAATAGTGCAATAAGAGTCTATATGCAAGTTATTGGAATATGATATATTAGGTAAATAGATAAATCATTTCTAAGTAGCAGCCAGATGAATATTATGGATGTTGTTTCAACAGTTCAGGTGTTTAACAGATTTTGCTTCAGCAGTTCAGGTGTTTAGCAGTCTTATTGCCTGTGGGATGAAACTGTCCCTGAGTCTGGTGGTTTTAGTCCGGATGCTGCGGTCACGCCTGCCAGACGGCAGCAGACAGAACAGTTTGTGGCTGGGGTGATGGGGGTCTTTTATAATCTGGAGGGATTTCTTCCTGAGCCGCTGGGAGTAAAGAGTAAAGGTCCTCCATGGATGGCAGCTCCGTCCTGGTGATGTTCTGTACAGTTTTCACCACCCTCTGTAAAGCCTTACGGTTGAGGGCGGTGCAGCTGCCGTACCAGGCCGTGATGCAGCCAGTCAGGATACTCTCTATGGTGCACCTGTAGAAGTTGCAGAGTATCCTGGAGTCCATGTTGAACCTCCTCAGCCTGCGGAGGAAGAAGAGCCGCTGTCAAGCTTTTTTGGTGATGGTGGTGGTGTGAAGAGTTCATGTCAGGTCCTCAGATGTGGACACCGAGGAACCTGAAGCTGCTGACTCTCTCCACCGTAGTCCCATTGATGGCGATGGGGGCGTGTCCCTCTCTCTGCTGCTTCCTGTAATCCACAATCAGCTCCTTGGTTTTGCTGACGGTGAGATGGAGGTTGTTATCCTGGCACCAAGATGTCAGGTTTTCGACCTCCTCTCTGTACGCCGTCTCGTCGCCGTCTGTGATCTGGCCGATGACGGTCGTGTCGTCAGCAAACTTCACGATGGTGTTGGAGCTGTGTGTATGGAGCTAATTTCCTGCCATAACTCCACAAACAAACTAAACAGGTTTTACAAACGCCTCATGATTCACTAACAAACACAATGTGGTTTGCAAATACAAAACACCATCTACAAACTAATGCATTTAGTTTTGCAAAGAAAAAACGTATCTATCAAACAAACACATCAAATGTTTCTAATAAATCATGTTTCAGACACAAATTCAGCATAGGTTTTACAAGTACACAACTTTTTTTTACAAGTACAACACTTTTTTTTACAAGTACACAACTTTTTCTTCTCACGCCGGAATATTACTGCCAAAAGTCACGTGACTCACTCACGTGACTTTTGGCAGTAATATTCCGCTGTGGTTGTGCTCATACACACTCACACATGCTCACTCACACATGTTCCACGGCAGCAGGGGGCGCTACTGAGTCCATTGGGAAGGCGGGAGGTTGAGCAGAGCATGGAACAGCCCTTGCCAGTCTGATGACAGCGGTGTTTCTAGCGATGCAGCGAACTGGGTCAGTGTTATAGTGATAATATTATAAACAAGGTGAATTTAGCGATCACAACGAAAACAGCCAAGACACATATAGAGCCCAGAAAATGATTGTTATTAGGGGCTGTAAATATAATAAGCCTTTGTCTAAAATGGACAACATTGTAACTAAGGAGATTTAAACTATACAGTGATTCTGCACTCGGTCAATCAGCTGCTCTTCATTTTCTTTCCTGCTATATTCAATGAGTGATACAAATATTTTTTACCATAAGTTCTTTATAAAACTGATACTGTTGGACTCAGTACTAGTTGACTGCTACCAGAAATAAAATGGGTTAGGGTTAGTAGTACTTTTACTGTGTACTTTGTGAGTAATCCTCTGTCAGAGTCCCCTCCATAGTACATAATGCATGTTTTCTGCTATTTTGAATACGCGTTAAAAAAACAATTTTACCATAAGGTCTTAATGATATTGAGACTGCTGGACTCAGTATTCTTACACCTACTATCACAATACATTGAAGTACTTCTAGTGTTTTTTTTTTTTTTATCCTCTGTCAAAGTCCCATCCTGAGAACAAAATCAAGCCACTTCTGCTAAGTTTGATGAGGGAAAAAATGTCCATTAGTTCTTCGTGTACTTTTTGAGTAATCCTCTGTCAATGTCCCCTCCTGAGTACAATAATGCATGTTTCTCTGCTATTTTGAATAAGTGTTAAAACACCTTTCTCATGAGACTGATATTGTTGGACAGAGTATTTTAAGAGGATATGTTAGACATGATATTGTAGCGCCGATGAAAGGGAGTCGGAGGCGGTGTATTCAGAATGGACTTCCACACTTTATTATCCATTAATATATCAGAGGTAAGTACATGTGCTGCGCTGTCTAACAAGCTAGCATGAATGACATCAAACCCCGGTACCCTCACTAACGGGTCCGGGTTGCAACACAATAATCTCAATGGTGAATTATGTCTAGTAACGTGTCACCACAATATCAGCAATACTTCCAGTCAGTACTCAAGCAGCAGCATTTTCACCCCTTGGAAAGTCTTTAGAGTCTGGCCTGGATAGCTGTTCAGCAAAGTGACACACCCTTGTGACTCTTGTTGGCCTCTTATGACAATGCTGTCTTTTAAATATGATTTATTTCTCTGCTCCATTCCTCTCAGATTCTTCCATCAGTCCCAGTCATCGCATGTCAGTCAATAGAGCTTCAAAAAATGTGTCCAATTCAACAAAATGTTTTTGTGAAGGTCAGAGCTAAATTATAGATTGTTTGATTGTGTAATTACAAGGTGAGAGAAAATAAATCCACATCCTCCTATTAAACTTATTTTATTTACTTTTCCATGTTGTACATACTTACTTGTATTACATGTTGAACCACATGCTGGATATCTTCCCCAGCCTCAAGGAAATACAATAAAATAAATGGATTCATAATTTAAAAAATGTATAAAATGTATCAATTAATAATGTTGTGTGCAAACATTTCAAATTTAAATATAAAATGAAAAAAGTTTACTTTTGAAATGATTTCTCACAAAAACCTTTCTAAATTATAGTAAATTATTAAAAAAGGTTTAGTCAATATACGTTTTTCTGCCTAAAATAGTTAAAATTGAACGTAAACTATATCAAACACCACATCCATGGCAATTAACCCATTTTTGCCCGCTATTTAAATTGACTTTGGTTGAAGTTAATAACAATATTGATATTATATATATATAATATAGATATAGCATATAATTGATGCAGTCTTTCTGAAAACTTTTAAAATACTGCAAATGAAGAATATTTGTAATGTTCTGCACAGATAGTGCCTTAACTTGAATTTGAAAACACGTGGCAACTTTATTAATACAGCAGTTGAAAAGATTTGTGGAAGGATAAATTCTTCATGGGCTTCAATGGCTCTCTAGATAAAGGGCGTTTTATGGTTGCTTGTATTATCCTCAGATAGTGGTTTGTTTAAATAACTAGTGACATTTTAATAAATATTGCAAAAAAGGGCTCCAAAAAAGGCATATATATATATATATAAATAACCTGGCCGGCTTAACCAGTCTGTATTTCTTCAAGCACCACAAGATTCATAGTTTATAAAGTACAATTCTGGGCCATTGATTGTGTCATTTCTCCAGATACAGTAAAAATGCCTGTTTTGAAGCCTTAAAATGGTGCAGGAAAAGGACTTTACATTGGGTTATACTTAAAGACAGGACTATTCAGTTAAGAGAAGAGAAAAAAGGAAAGAAAATTGTTATAATGGGTGATGTAACATTAATGACAGACATAATATGAGGTCCTTGGCACTCAGACTTAGAGGGGTCATTTTGTGATCATGGGGCATCACACTTACAGCATCAGGACAATATCATATGGAGTCAGACACTGGAAGTGTGCTGGAGGCGTTGACTGGGACTGATGGAAGGATGAGGCTGATGAGACTGAAGAATCTGCGAGGTACGAACTAGCAGCAGAGGAATAATTATATATTAAAAGACAGCAGCATCATAAGAGGGCAACCATGTGACAGAGGGTGTCACTTTGCTGAAGGATATTTGTGACCAGCTATCCAAGCCAGACTCTAAAGACTTTCCAAGGTGTAAAAATGCTGCTGCCGGAGTACTGACTGGAAGTATTGCTGATATCATGTCTACCATCCTCTTAAAATACTCTGTCCAACAATATCAGTCTCAGGAAGAAATGTTTTTTAACGCTTATTAAAAGAAAAACATGCATTCTTGTACTCAGGAGGGGACATTGACAGAGGATTACTGGAAAAGTACACAATAAGTACTTCATAGTACTTGTGGGGGTAGTTTCAGTAGTACTGAGTCCAACAGGATCAATCTCACGAAACTAATGGCAACAAAAAGAATTCCCTCATCAAACTTAGCAGAAGTGGCTTGATTTTGTTCTCAGCAGGGGACTTTGACAGAGTATTCTCAAAAATACACAGTAAAAGTACTTCAATGTATTGTTAGTAGTAGGCTTACTAATACAAAGTCAAACAGTATCAATTTCATTAAGAACTAATGGTAACATTTTATTTTTATCATTCATCAAAGATAGCAGAAAACATGCATTATGTACTATGGAGGGGACTCTGATAGAGGATTACTCACAAAGTACACAGTAAGAGTACTTCATTTTATTTCTGGTAGCAGTCAACTAGTACTGAGTCCAACAGTGTCAGTTTTATTAAGAACTTGTGGTAAAAAATATTTGTATCACTCATTGAATATAGCAGGAAAGAAAATGAAGAGCAGCTGATTGACCGAGTGCAGAATCGCTGTATAGTTTAAATCTCCTTAGTTACAATGTTGTCCATTTTAGACAAAGGCTTATTATATTTACAGCCCCTAATAACATTCATTTTCTGGGCTCAATATGTGTCTTGGCTGTTTTCGTTGTGATCGCTAAATTCACCTTGTTTATAATATTATCACTATAACACTGACCCAGATCGCTGGATCGCTAGAAACACCTGCCATCAGACTGGCAAGGGCTGTTCCATGCTCTGCTCAACCTCCCGCCTTCCCAATGGACTCAGTAGTGCTCCCTGCTGCCGTGGAGCATGTGTGAGTGAGCATGTGTGAGTGTGTATGAGCACAACCACGGCGGAATAGTACTGCCAAAAGTCACGTGAGTGAGTCACGTGACTTTTGGCAGTAATATTCCGCCGTGAGAAGAAAAAGTGTTGTACTTGTAAAAAAAAGTTGTGTACTTGTAAAACCTATGCTGAATTTGTGTCTGAAACATGATTTATTAGAAACATTTGATGTGTTTGTTTGATAGATACGTTTTTTCTTTGCAAAACTAAATGCATTAGTTTGTAGATGGTGTTTTGTATTTACAAACCACATTGTGTTTGTTAGTGAATCATGAGGCATTTGTAAAACCTGTTTAGTTTGTTTGTGGAGTTATGGCAGGAAATTAGCTCCATATGTGTGGCCACGCAGTCGTGTGTGAACAGAGAGTAGAGGAGAGGGCTGAGCACGCAGCCTTGAGGATCAGGGTGGAGGATGTGATGTTTCCCACCCGCACTGCCTGGGGTCTGCCCGTCAGGAAGTTCAGGATCCAGTCACAGAGGGCGCTGTTGAGCCCGAGGTCTCTGAGCTTGATAACCAGCTTGGAGGGCACAATGGTATTGAAGGCTGAACTGTAATCAATGAACAGCATTCTCACATATGTGTTCCTCTGGTCCAGGTGTGAGAGGGCAGTGTGGATGGTGAGGGCTATGGCGTCGTCTGTGGACCTGTTTGCTCTGTAGGCAAACTGCAGGGGTCCAGAGAGTCAGGGAGGGAGGAGGTGATGAAGGTTTTGACTAACCGCTCAAAGCACTTCATTATGATGGAAGTGAGTGCTACTGGGCGTTAATCGTTGAGGCTGGTGATCTTTTTGGGGACAGGAACGATGGTGGAGTGTTTTAAACATGTCGGGACTACAGACTGCAGCAGGGACCTGTTGAAGATGTCTGTGAACACCTCTGCCAGCTGAACTGCACACACCCTGAGAACACGACCAGGGATGCCATCAGGTCCAGGAGCCTCGTGTGGGTTAACCCTTTTAAAGGATTTGCACACATCTGCCCTGTTTAAAACAAAAGGGCAGGGCTCCAGATCCTTCTCTGCACCCCCAGCCTGGCTGCTCTCGAAGCGAGCAAAAAAACTGTTCAGCTCGTCTGGGAGAGATGCACACGCAGACACTCCCGCAGCACCCCCCGCTGCTCCTTTGTAGTCTTTCATTGTTCTTAGTCCCGCCCACATGTTCCGGGTGTTACAGCCTTTGAAGCCAGATTCCACCTTGTCTTTGTATTGTCTCTTTGCACTGCAGATAGCTCTCCGGAGTTCATACCTAGATTTCCTGTACTCCTCCAAATCTCCAGATCTGTGCGCGATAATGCGCGCTTTCAGCTTGCCACGCACCTCGCTGTTTATCCAGGGCTTTTGATTCGGGAATGTTCGTACAGAAACCTTCGGTACCATGTCATCGATGCATTTCCCAATGTAGCAGATGACCGTGTCCGTGTGTGTGTTGATGTTATTGTCCTCAAACACACTCCACTCCGTAGATGCAACGCAATCTTGCAGAGCTGAATCTGACTCCTCACTCCATCGCTGTACTGTCCTTGTTACCGGTCTGTCCCGTTTAAAAGTTTCTGCCTGTAAGCAGGCAGCAGCAGCAGTGAGATGTGGTCTGATATGCCGAAGGGAGGGCGAGGGAGAGCCTTATATCCATGTCGAAAAGGGGAATAAACATGGTCCAGTATGTTTCCCCCGCGCGTCGGGCAGCTGATGTGTTGGTAGTAGGCTACTTCAGCAGGACCTTCTTCATGTTAGCGGTGTTAAAATCCCCGGCCACAACGAACGCCACCTCTGGCCGTGAAGTCTCGGTCTTGTCGATAATCCCAAAACAGCTGATCGAGTGCCGTGTTGTTGTCGGCGAGCGGCGGAATATACACTGCTGTAATCACAACAGATGTAAATTCTTTCGGCAGGTGAAAAGCCCGGCATGTGATCATGAGGTGCTCTAAATGAGCGGAACAGTCCGAAGAAATAATCCTCACATCTGTACACCAGTTATTATTAATCATGACGCACACACCACCTCCTTTACTTTTACCAGAGTTAACTGTCCGGTCCTGGCGAAAAATAGTGAATAGGACTTGTTTGTGTAAAGAGTAGGATGCTCTTAATCTGATATCATTTTGCAACATCATTGATGGATGGCTTCGTTGACTAACTTGCTAAAATGTTGTAGCCAATGGAAAGAGAACATAATCAGAAGGCCATTTAATGATATTTGAGTAATGTTTATCTCATAGCAGACTATATATGTAACAACATCTTCCATGCGGCAGGCACCGTGTGGCATATCCAGTGCCCGGCAGCTGGTCAGCCATGCTCTGCTGCGATGGCGTCAACGCATGCTGCGTGCTGACAACACCAGCGCAATCGTGATCACCCTGCAGGAGCCCGGGAGCTCCCAAGACACGCTGCACCATGAGGAGGTGCTGCTTGACCTGGCCAAGGTATCCCAGTGTCCTCCCACCTCCATGTCCCGCGCTGGCACTCCTCTCCTTCAGGTAAGCAGGGTTTTACATTTTTGTGATAAATAAATTATCCCGAATTAAAACATTGATGACAAAGAACCCGAAACGTTTTCATACCGCAGTGTGTGATATTGAGACATTATAGAGTGGAACAAGGATCATTTTTATTTTTTGAGCAAAACGTAAAAATATTTTAAGCTTGTTTAAACCACAGGCCTTATATATTTTGGCATCAAACCAACCAAGGGAACCGGAATCAATGATTATTCACGGTTTTAGGACTCATTCTTGCACAACTTTATTGGCAAGATAAATCACTGAAACGTTGTCAAAATGTAATTACGAGTTTTAAACACTTGTATCCTGACTAAGTGTACAAAGGGTCTCGGGTAATAATACACCTCAGTCAGCTCAATGCAGTAGCATGTCACTGCAATTTTTTTGTCGGGGATTGTAATTAATCAAAAGTAAGAAGGTGAATGATCCACATTTATGAGCTATGTAGGTAATCATTACTGTTATTTTTACCCTGCAGCGACCTCTAGAGGAAGACACTCCCTCTGCCATGTGTGAGCTCCTCCCTACTTTGGAGCGACAGGACGGACTCTCAGGAAGCAACAGCCTGTATCTCATGAATGTGTCGGGCCCAAGCACCCTCAATCCACTGTGTCCAAAAAGTAGTTCTGAGGTTCCCAGTCCCACTGACAGGACAGTTGGCGGCAGGACCCTCAACAGAAAAAGATTTCTTCAAGGACCATCATCATCAAGCCCGTCGGCTAAGAAGGCCCGGCGCAGGACTGCCAAAAGGCTGCCGCTGGTGCAGCACAACGCAGAGAAAAAACAGAAAGAGTCCAGTAATGTCTCACCAATTCTCCAGCAGCATAACCAGACCACAGTGTGTGTGTGCTAAAACACACCGCAGAAATACACATAAACCTGCTGCCTCTCACTGATAACCTTGTCTCAGTGGCATTTCTGTTTCTAATTTTTCTCAAAGTGCAAACCAAGCCTTGCTATAGAGGTTGTGGTAAGACTTGTTCAGCCCCAGTACAATACCTATTTAAAAGCTTAATGTGAGCGCATTTTCACAAGACATTTGGTGTATTTTTATAAAAAACTCCTTCCTGGAAGAGAAGAAAAAAAGTATGAAGAATAAGGATGCTGGTGTGAATATATTGCATGTTATAGTTGAGTGTTGCCTAAGTCAAGCTTTTCATTTAAAGCAAATATATATTTTTTATATGTTCTTTTATCGTTGGATGATATAAGAGCTAAACCTCATCTTCCAACTCCTTGACACTCTGTCCAAATGCCATTGTGTGCACACCCTGTTTTAAAACATAATTATGTATGTTACTTCTCATTATTTTATGTAATCACTGGAGATGAATCTTGAATATAAACGGAAGGTGCTTCTACAGTCCCAAACGAGTAAGCTACTACATTCTGTATATTGATCTATACATATATGTAATAGGTGTTAGTCACATTTTTTCTTCTTTGAGTGTATGTATTTGACTCATCTTGCCTTGTGAGGTTTTTAAAAAACTGAAGGTTGTTTTAGGTTATTGATTGCACAATGCATCTTAATGGATCGATCCACATTTAATCATAATAATGAATTTGTTATGAATTATTGGAATTTGTGTTTTTTAATGTCATCACATCCCCTGAGCCAGCTCCAACCGTTCATACATCAAATAGAGATTTTCTATGTTTCCAAGAATGCCTATACAGAAGTTGGTGTTTCTGGTGAATTGCTTTCTCATCCTAGTGTCTCTATAACAAAGATTTCCTTTGCTACTGAGGGACCAACACAACCAGATGTTTACAATAATAATTCATTATTAATTTGTGCTGCCAGAATTCTATTGACGCAGCAATAGTAAGAAATGCTCAATTTTAAGCGTATTTGTCCCTACAGATCACTTTGTCACATGATGTTTTGAAAGAGGCTGACTGATGTTTCTTTAGCATTCAAGCCATTGTCAATTTAAGCCATTGTCCCTCTCCCATAGCAGCTTCAGTTGTATGGTTACTGACGTATGCACAAGGCTCATTTTTGAGTAAATACACAATGCATGGACTTTCTAATAGAATATTCTTGCACTATTATTGTGACTTGATTTCCTTGAGAAGAGTGTTTTTTTTTCTATCTCTAAAATGGATGGAATAGGAATGGACAAGGATCTAATATTATAACACAGCAAATGTAGTATATTTGATGTAAAATAATCGAACATTCTTAACTTGTTAGAAAGGAATTCCTTTTAATGTGAGTTTGCAGACACCGGCAGTGCCCTTGTTTGATTCTAATGGTTTTCTTAAAGAATAAAAAGACTCAGATGAGAAATATTCACTGTGAGAGAAAAATGACTATGACAGAAATAAGACTTACATGATAATGTTTTTTGATTTAGCTTAGTGCAATTTCTTCCAGGAATTTGTAGCACTATGGATTGTTTGAACCATGTTGCATAAGGAATGATGACGTTTCCTCTGCATATACAGTCTGTTACTTTTCATCCTTGTATGAATTTTCTATGTTTTTATTTTATTTCTAATGAATCTAAGTTCACTGATTTACCATGTAGAATAATGACATCCCTGATTCAGATGGTTGTGCTTACAGCCTAAAGTGCATGTGTACAGTGTAAATGTGAAAAACACTATGGAAATTAACCTATTTAAATAAAAAATAAGTGAAGTGTGTCCTCCTTGTCAGATTGGAACCCATACCGCTTCAGTAAGGACTCGGAATTCCACGTTTTTTTCATACTATACAGACAATGCTAAAAATGAATGAAACAATCAATTATGATAAAGTCTGTGCTGAAAACACTGGACTTGTCCTTTAAGTGCCCGGGCGACACGCGGATGTTTACTGACGAAACTTCCGTTGTGCTCAAACGTCAAGTGACCAGCAAGCCAGACTAAGGCCTTCAAACTAAAAGCACAACAAACGCCACTTATCACAAGTAGATAACATTAACAACATTTTGAAAACCTTCTCAATGGAGAATATCTGTTACAAAGTATTCTAAGACAGAAAATACAAAAAAAGTGCTTCTACTTCCAATACACTTATTCGTGTTTTTTAATACATACTTTATTTTGAAAGTATCTGTAGGAAGACATCCTGGTTATTGGCTGACTTCCTTTCAACTGAAATGTGATTTCTCAGAGCGGGAAGAATCATGGGGAGGGTTGAGTGGACCTAAACAGGTTGTTTTAGCCAGAATGATTTCTCATACAGTCATGGCATTGTTGACAGCACTAGTTAAGGGTTTAACTATTCTCTATGGATACCAGTAACGCTAATAAATCAAAGTAACGGTGCAAAACTTAGCATTAGCCCTGGCCTGGCAGTCAGTAATAGCCATAGACTGCATTAAGCTAACAAGTGACTGTTTCTCAAATTTCAGGTAGGTGACAACTTACACAGACAGGAAAAAGTGAAAATAAAACCTCAAATTATTAACTTTGAGTTGTTTAAGTGTGTTTGTTGTGCTTTACTGTAACGTAACTTAGCTGGTGAGTTGCTGTAACAGGAGGCCTGTTGTCACAGTTCACACCTGTATGCGTTATATTCAGCTGATATTCTATTTATCAGACATGTTTTTAGTTTCAGATATTCCTGTGAAGCAGGAACAGAGAGACCATGGCTCCACCCTCGGTGCAGTATACCATTGGAGGAGTGAAGATCACCTTCCCCTGCAAGGCGTACCCATCCCAGCTGGCTATGATGAATTCAGTGAGTAACACCATCATCATCTAGTGGTGTAAAGTAACTAGGTACATTTACTCAAGTACACTACTTCAGTACAATATTAAGATACTAGTACTTTACTTGAGTATTTTTTGCCATTACAAATCAGAGATCAATAGTGTACTTTGACTCCACTTCAATAATTTGTACCATTAGTTACTTTGCAGATTGGAATTAATGATGTGAAATATAATCAACACTTAAATAAGACATTAGTTACATCTGGGGTAAATCCACAAGCTACCCTGCAGTATACAAAGTCATTCAAACTAGCTGCACCGTACCCCGCTGTGACAAACACATTAATGCATCAATAATTACAATCAAAACATATCATAAATATTATTAGAAAATTGGCCAAGCTGCACAATCAGTACTTTACTTTCTGTACTTTAGGTATATTTTGAAGCTAATCCTTTTGTACCTTTACTTGAGTTACATTTGCACAGCAGAACTTTTACTTGTAACAGAGTATTCCTAGACTGTGGTATTTCTAAATCATTTAAGTACAAGATATGAGTACTTCTCCCACCTCTGCCATCACCCCTACTATCATCTAATCAGTTAACTGGACCTGCATAGCAAGTGGTGCTATTATAAATTATATTTATTTGGTGGTCACACAAGGAATAATATTGTTGTATCCGCTTTGGTGATGTTTCAGTCATCTTGTACAGTGTATTTGAGAAAATATCCATAAGTTGTCATTCTAACTTTAATCAAACCATTTTTAACCTGCACAATTGCAACATTTAAACTCCCCACAGAAAAACCCCAGGTTTCATATTGGATCTAAAATAATGCATCATTGTTTAACGGCACAGGTTGATGCAACAAGTCTAGTTAATTCTAGCAATAGGTAGCTATGTCTATGTGATTCTTGGTACATACAGACTGTTATGTGGTGTTATATTTATAATATGCTTTTACAAAATACCAACATCCTCAGAATGAAATAATTTAAATCCTACAATAGTTGGTGTGTGTGGATTTAGCATTTAGCAGTTTTGTCCCTACCTTTTCTGCAGATCATACGAGGGCTGAATAATGGGCAGCACTGCTTGCTGGAAAGTCCGACAGGAAGTGGAAAGAGTTTGGCTTTGCTGTGCTCCACCCTTGGCTGGCAGCAGGCTCAGTATGGTAAGTTTCATTTATCCAAGATTAAACAATGGAAAGCAATTGTATAGGCAAGTAGTCCTACTTGTGATCTAAAACAAAATGAAAAAAACGTTGGTACACAGAAGTTTACATATTAACTCTGATTTTAAGGCCTACTCCATGTACAGACTGATAGTGCATTTGACTAATATTCATATCTGCTTGTTTCATTGTGTGATGACAGCTAAAGCTCAAGAAGAGGGCGGCCTGGCGAAAGACAAGAGCCAGCCAGAGAAAAACTGTGGAGACTGTAAGAAGTCAGATATTCCCAGTCCCTGTCGGTGTGTGTGCCACAGCAAAGCCTGCAGGAGCACAGCTGTAACCCCACCTAAAGCTGATGTGGTGGACCTCACCTTGTCACCCTGCAAAGACAAGGTAGAGCTGCAGACTCCAGCACCTGAACATGGTTAGTATTTGTATTTATTGTTGCATCATTCTGAAACATGCATAACTCTTCTTATTGACTTTTACAGTCTCCCCAGAGGACAATGGTAATGCTACCGGAGATATATATGTGTAAAATGTACTGGAAAAATAAATGTAGTTGGTGCTCAAAAAATCTGTTACTTTGTGTTCCATATTTTTAGATGAGTTTGATCAATTTGTAGACATTTCTTAATGCAAAAAAAAAAGTCCTCTTCACACAGCTGCGATCAGGGATGTAACCTCACTCCAGTCACAATTTTAGCAAGCATAGACATTGTTTTCATCTGTTTTGGTGTCAAATCCTCTTGCAGTGGATTGAGATAGCCTTTTGTGCACTGTCAGCTTTAGTCAACTATTTTCACTCTTCTGTATGAACAATGAACAACACTTTTTTCAAATGGTAACAGGTCAAAATAGGTTATAAAACTGACAATCATCTCTTTGATATGAAATACGCATAATGTATAGAAATAAAACTTTGTTAAAATATTATTGATTTAAAATATAATATATACATTTATGTGGTGGGCATTTTTTTAGGTGATCCACAGCAGTACTTTTTCATCTTGTGCCTCAAGGATGACATTCCTGCTGGTTGTTCAATCTTAACATCAAATTAGGAACTTAAAGGAAGTGTTAATGCGCACCTAATACAGAATCAATGATGTTAGGCCTCTACGGTAGATTAAGCAGCCATTCATTTCATTCCTTAAAATAGTCAGGCGTGTGGCGCAGTGGATAGTGCCTTGGTGTTGGGATCAGAGGGTCACAGGTTCAAACCCCACTGCAGTCAGCATGTCGTTGTGTCCCTGGGCAAGACACTTCACCCCAAATTGCTCCTGTGGAGATTGCCCACAGTATTGAGTATGTAAGTTGCTTTGGATAAAAGTGTCTAACATGTAATGTAATGTAGTATCCTGAATTGCTGGTTCCTTACTTTTGTCGTTGAAAAAAACGAGTTGAAAAACGATTAAAATCATTAGGGATTCATGAAATACCAGACAAATTGATGCACCACTTCTGTAAATCACTATTCTAATAGAACTATTGTCTGTTCAAAGTTGTATTCTGTCTTTAGAGCTAGACATACACATTGTCCTACTGGACCCTTTTTACACTGAAAGGACTTAACCAAAGGTTAGTCTGCTCTAAGACAAATCTTCAAACTTAATATCTTTATTTATCTATATATTAACTAAAAATATGTATCTATTTCATTTGCTGTGTTTCAGTTCCATTGCCAGAGGAGTCGCAGCCCAGTAAAAAGTCTCTAGCCTCTCGACTGTCTGAGAAGTTCCAGTCTTTCCTCGGCTCGGACCAGCAGAAGGACGACGACTTCCAGCCAGACAGGAAACGCCTTCGCACTGCCGAACACACGGTAATTGTAGATGCAGCTTGTGAATTATAGCTTTGTATATACTGCTGTACATATTGTATGTACATTTATACTGAAATGACTGCTGAAAAGGTTAAAGATGAATATATTTTGGCCTTGTCATATCAAATAATATCGATATCTGCAGTGGCTTCAATAGATTGTAATATTGTACCATCAATTACAGTTTGATGGTGTGATTGTACTGAGTGTGCTCTCATGTAAAAATGAATCAATATGCAATGCTCAAAAACCGGGTGCTAGTGAATTGTCCGACCAGTAAAAATAAAAATAAATAAAAAATAAAATTAATTTTTTTTTAATCCGACCGGCCCACGCAGAGCACCGGCCCACCGGGGAAACCCCCGGTACTCCCGACGTCAGAAAAATTTCAAATCTGTATCAGTCTGTATCAGCTCCGTTGCAGCCCCGTTTTTAGAGATTTGGGTACGGAGGAAAAGAGAGAGGGTTGTGTTTTCTGACTCTTGGTGAGTTCCCTGAAACACCGGGGACACATATTCATGTATAAAAGACGTACAAAGTGCATTTTGGATGATAGGTCCCCTTTAAATAAAATAGTTTACAAAATGACACAATGCCTTGATGGAGATTACACTTAATGTATACATTTAACACTGTTTAATGCTTTGATTCATTGAATTATTCTTTAGGATTAATGTTTTTTAAAATTAATAATATAATGATTCTTATTGGAAAAACATTTAAAAGGCAATTAAAATATAATATAATATGCAATATGCAAAATACGGTCTAGGTTCATATTCCTGAGAGAAATCTAGAACGAAAATCACAAACATCCGTCTGCTGTTTTGTTTCAGCCAAGATTAAGTGTACTGATAATAAACAAGCTGTGTAATGTGTGAAGTATTATTTTGTCAAAAGTATCTATTATTGGTTTAGATGAATTATTTAGATTGTTGTGCAGCTCAATGGAGTTTCTGTGTTTGATCGTCAGAGCCGTAAAAGGCAGCGTCTGGAGCAGGGAGTGGTGTTCATAGATGACGACGAGCCGGAGCATGGAGACGAGCATTCAGGCCCTCCCAGTTGGACTGTGAAACAAAGCAGCCAATCAGCTGCTCTGTCCTCCTCATGCTGCGTGAGTACACTCCACACATGGATGCAATATACCAATAATATGACTTTACTGATACATGGAGAAATATATTGTCCATGCATTTGGATAGGTGTATTTTTAAGGACAGATGTTGATAAGAAACAGTAGAAAAAAGTACAATTAACAATGGAATTAGATCAACTGAGCTGTTTAATTTAAGGGTGCTGGTATCGTGCATGCCGGTTCACTATAACACATGACTCCCAATGACACCCTTACAGAGCCATTTCAAATTGTAATTATCATAATTGTATTTATTTAATGATATCTATGTTTTATCAGTGCAGTTTTAATGATTACCTGTTTGCTGTAGAGCTGATAATTCCTACACTGGGTGTGTTTCCAAAGTGAGTGTTCTATTTAGACAATCTGATCGACAACATAGTACAATTATCTTGCTTTTGTTGTCATGCGTTATTAATAGAAAGTGCATATTTTTACTTTAACTTCTGTAGAACTGTCACCAAACCCAAATGTACCCAAGGATAAATAAAATATACTGATTCTGAGTGAATAACAGTAGCTGAATCTGAAGTTGCATTAGCAGCAGTCCTACATTTTGACATATCTTCTTTAACCTCTTCATCAGATATCAACAGAGAAACTGAAATGTCTGTTGCACGCTATCAGTGTCATAAACAGCCCACAAAAGCACACTGGTGTAGATTATGGCTCGTTTTTGGACCACATACTTTTCAGTTTCACTGTCGGCTATTGGGTGAAAATGACTGTACACTTACACCACTGGATGGAGACATACTCCACTAAATTGACCAAGGCTGTGTTAAAACTACATGTATATATGACATGACATATAACATGTATAGGCTTCAATAGGTCGCATTTGAACATTACAGATCATCCATGTTTTTAAAAACGGTATGTTTGTTTTAGTAAAAACTAAATGCAAATATCCAAGGTGATAAGAGACAGTATACTATTAGTGTTGTGTGTGTGTGTGTGTGTTTCATAATCACTTGAATAACATGAAGTTAAATGATCTGCAAACCATACATTTGTTTACCACAAAATAGTAAAAGTAATATTTTAATTCATATGCACCATGGACTTTTACCCACAATTTACATGAACTTATATCAATCTCTTCCAGACTTAAAGGTTGTAGCCTTTGGTTCAAATAATAACCTCTTCTCGTTGGGGATACTAGTCATGGAGCTTTAAAATAATCAAACCTTTAGAATTTCTGCAAGAAATACAGGTAGTGTTACATCTACAACATTGGGTTGAAACCACATTAAAATCTGTGTAGGATAATTGTCGATACATGATCTGATTGCCAATTTTCACAATTTCCAATCAGGCTTTTGTGCAACCATTAACATAGTGATATATTATACTTCTGACATAATGTCCTCTTCATCAGCTTGACATAATTTAGTTTTTGCCTACCCTACAGTCGAGACAGTTTGTCTGTCTGTCAATCTACCTCACCTACTTTGGCTCAAAGATGAACTGATCAAATAGTTTTGGGTCCGAGGTCAGGATCAGTATGACCTCAAGTCAGTCCCATTCTTGTGCATCTGATATCTCAGGTGAAAACGGGTCATTAGTATTTTGTAATGCTAATGTTTGGCAGAAACAACTGAAAGATTATGAATGATCAGAACAGTTGCTGTTTTTCTTCTGTGGATTTTCAATCACTATGTGTAAGACAAGTTGTTTCAACTCTAGATGTTTCACAGCTCGGTTTACTGGACTGCATTAGTTTTAATTAGCCTGAGCTTATAAAATGAAAACTGAGAGCCTTTTTAATCCAAATAGCTGCAATCAGCTATCAGCTGCAATCCATGTTCCTGAGTTCTCTGCACATCCTAAATACCAGCATGTGAGCCCTAAATGAGCCATGCTCAGCTATAGAAAGCTGTTCAGAAAGGATTCTGAAGCTGCGTTTTAACTTGCCACAGGTGTGTAGCTTGGATTTAGAGGTGGTTGGAGGTGGAAAAAGAGGCGGAGGGAAAGTGAAGTCAAAAAAGCGCGTCTGTCTCTGGTTTCCCTGAAGCTACATGACCCTGGCTCTTTTGTCCCGCGAGCGCTGACTGACGTCCTGAATGGGGCCCTTTGAAGCAAGCTCCAGTTTTAATTAAGAGGGTTTGCCTCGCCTGGACCACTGATCTGTGAAAGCCACGGGGATAAATATTGAATGGGGTTCACCCGCTGGTTACTGTGCCCGAGGGATAAACAGGTGCTTTGGAGGGCAGGTATTTGCCAGGGCCCCCTACCTGCACGGTGTGGTCATATTGGAAGGAGAGGGTGTTTGGTGTCATGTCTTCCAAGGTATTGACTATTGAAGCCCACCCTTATTGGAATGAATTCCAAGCCCTCGAAAGCTGTGGAATGAGGAGCAAATTGGCGTCCAGTGAGAGGCGCCAGTGATACCTAAGTGATCCGCTGCCTGCGGCCCCTCAGTGCCCTCTAACTGGCCCTCTGGAGTGTGAGATTTCCATCTCTCAGGTGTTGGCAGGGAGCCACGCAACAGAAGCCTACCTGTGAATATTCTGAAGTGTTCAGTGACACCACTGACCTCTGTTCTGTCAATTCAAGTAAGCTTTAGCCGGTGCATACACTTGCACCTGGTAGTGTAGGTATACCATGGAAACTCAGTAAACCTGTAATAAGTAAGCTGAGAACACCTGATGAAACGTTGTAAACCACATGAAAGGTAGTAAACCTATCTTTTACAATGTACCTATACATGCTGCGTTAAAAAGGAAGCCTCATGTTATATGTAACTTGAAAGACAAAGTGAGGATATTTTTTCATTGCAAGTGGCACCAAAGGAGCAACTCCAGTGGAATTGCTAAGCAGTGTGTTGTTGCGTGCGGAGCGGGCGTCCCGTTTGCCCTTTTTGCCAGTTATCTGCATTCCTTTCTAGCGGGTGTCTGCTCTGGGCTGTGGGGCCAGGCTTGAAACCTTGTTGTCCTGGCATCTCGGGAGGCAGGCGCGTAAAAGGATACTCTTGTGTCAGCTGTTTCCTGCTGCAGCTTTTGACAAGGGCCTCTATTCATCACCAAGCCCTTCTACACCGCACCAACCCACCCCTTCCTCCCCCCACCTGCCAATGAATAAGTAATTATTGGCCATCTTGGTGCAGGATATTTGGATGGCTCTATTTAATGTGGGAGCAGAAGGTAAGGTGATCGGGCTCAGGGCCCAGGCTACGGAGCGTAACTGTTCCAGAGGAGAAAGGTAACTTGAACTGGTGTTGGGGCCCTGCAGCACCTCTGTTTATTTTTCACATGGACTCAGGGCTCGTTATCCCTCTTAAGTCTGAGAGACAGCTCTCTAAGGGCTCTCTTTGGCCTGCACTCCATCACACATTGTAATATTTGATGGGCAAACATGCTTGAAAAATCTGAGAGGCCAGGTAACTCAAGCTACTCATCTGTCATCAGAAGTGCTGCTTTCTAAACCCCATCATAGGTTGCCATACGTGACAACACATACCATTCATTCTTGCGTGAAACCATTCAGTTAAGTTGTTGGAGATGTAGGACAAACTTCTTTGCCAGCTTGTTCAATATTCAGAAAAATATGGTAATCTGTGAAAAATCTCTTTCCAGATAATCTGACCGGCATAAAAAATAAACAGTGGCTTCTTCCGTCCCTTCCTCTCTGTTTTACAGCCTGTCAAGTGCATTAGCTTGACCCTGTAAAGATGGAGTAGGTTCTCTGTACAGATGTAGGCACAACCATTTCTGAAATTGCCTCGTTGGCCTGTTTAAGAAGGTCAAAGTATATTTTATCAACAGGCCAACACATCAATGTCGTGATTGTCTCGAGTGTCCCAGCACTTCTTTATCCGTTGATGATTCTACTTCTGTCCTAGGCCATAAATACTCAAACAATAACGACAAAAAGAACAGTTCATCAAAAATGTTGTAAAGTTCATTTGAGCCATTGTCCGCCATCTTTATCTGCCACCGTCGCCCCACAAATTGAAAGTGTCTAAATATCAGATTTCATCTGACAATAAAATTGAATTTTTGAAGTTTAATCTTAGTTCAGCAACCGTTTTTTTACATTCTTTTTTATTTTTTTATCAAACGACAATGATGGTGGACATGCCTGTCCTTTACCACTTCTGCATATGGTATGATTTTAGAGGAAAAGACAAAAGACAGAATTTTCTTCTGTGAAGTCATTTCAATCAGCAGACTTTGTCAGTGCTAAAAAAAGTGGGTAATGTTGTAGATATCCTCTTTCGTCGTACGTGCATTTGAAATGTATCAAATAGAAATATATGCTATATTATTGATTCCCACTTTTCATAATAAATGGACATTCATTGATATGAAACAATGACAGAGGTTGAACTCTACTAAATATTTGGCTTTTTTATTTATCTTTTTATAAATCATCTTTTATTTAAGTGCCCCATAGCTACATACAGTAGGTACAAAGATACACTACTGTTAATGTTAATGGTAGCATTTATAATGTTAATATTGATAATGAGGTATTTTACCAAAGAATCTCAAAATGGTTTCCAATACTGGTTTTGAGACGCCTGTGATTTGATGCTGTCTGTGAGCCACTGAATGTCCAAAGTTTACACCACTTAAAAGAGCTCAAAACACAAGTAGGATCGGTTTCATAAGCGTCACACTTCACCTGTGAGGGATGGGGGGGGCATCCGCAACATCACTGGACGGCCAATTATGAAGCAGCTAGATTTTCTCAGCCGCCACAATGGTGGCCGATCCTCTTTCATACTCAAAAGGTCATCTGGTGCAGAGTGACAGCACACCTAATGTATGGATGCAGATTCTTTATGCTTCTCCATGTCTTTTTCAATAGAGTATACAAGACAGTCTGTCAAAGCCCTTTCAGGCTGCAGATAATGGTGATGAGTCGCTGATGAGCTTTTTGTTTCACAATACAGTGAAGAGCTAAATGTAGATAAGCAGTTACAATGGTAAGAAAATACCAATTTAGAAGAACATTTTGAGATCTTAAAGTGAGATTTGAGATTTAAGTAATTTATTAATTAATGTGTTATTATTTATTGCCTAAATAAGTAACACTGTTGGTTGGACCTCAGAAATAAGAGGCCAGCTAACCTTATCAATAATTAAACAATGCACCATGTATGTGTTGTTGCCACCATTATGTGGATCGGTAGGGTGGTTGGTATTGGATGCATGCCCATATATTTATTGGCACAATACGGCAGGTCTTGAGTGCACAAACTGAAACCTCGAAATGTATCTGGTATGTTTCGATCATGCATAAAGGTTGGGTCAAGTGGAATATCATTTGTATTGGAATGTGAATTGATCTTATCACTCGTCTCAACCCTGCAACCTCTACCAATCACTGTGAAGCAGGACAAGCAGGTGCCGTGTGTGTGTTTTAGTGGGATCTTTCAAAAATAAAGAGACATTTTAGGGTAACGTTTTTTGTTTTAAAACTACATTGCATGTTTAAACATATTTAGTGACATTAACAAAATGAACCCCGCGCACCTGATACTTGGTAAATCAAGCCACATTATCCATGACTTAATTATGATAAAGAAAAAAGGCAGGGAGTAAGCAACGGCACGGCTCACCAGGGGGGCACTGCTCTACCCCCGTCCCCCCAGCCCCTTCAACACATATGATTTATCACCTTATCTGCCCTCAGATGGTTGCAGGGGTTTAATGAATTGAAGGTGTTGATTAGTATTTGATAAAAAATAAAGAATTTGGAAGGGAAGGAGTTTGCCTAATAAGAAATTAACATTTCATCAGCAAAATTGACAGACCCTGGTATTGTGCAAACAAGCTCATGGATTAAGATTAATTATTGAGATGTTTAAAACTAGCTGCGTTCTACCTCTCACTATTTGTTCCTCTTTTTTCTCTTTCCAGGCCCCTGAACCCTGCATCCTGTGCCCGTGTGCGTCAACCAAAGAAGCTGTGAAGGACAAAGCCAAAGATGGCAAAAAGAAGGTTCCTAAGATCTTCTTTGGGACTCGCACTCATAAGCAGATAACTCAGATCGCCCATGAGCTGAAGCGCACGGTTTACTCCGGCGTGCCCATGACCATCTTATCCAGCAGAAATCAGACATGTGTCCATCCAGAAGTGGCGCCTCACTCCAACCGCAATGAACGCTGCAGGGATCTACTGGAGGCTAAAGATGTGAGCATAAACACTTGCATACACACAAACATTCACGTGACCGTATCTCTATTACATCGTTTTTTAACTGTTAAATGTGCCCCTTACTACTTAGCTAATATCAAACCTCATGTTTATTTGATATGCTTATGTGAAAAGAGAAACATCTCAAATGCTGGTATCGGCCCCCCCAAAAAAGTTCAGGCCATAGTTTGGTCATGTGACTTTTATCCCATAACGGTCACAACCTGTATTTCATAGTAAGGCCATTTCAACCCCCCGTTTTTTTTTGCACCCTTTTGCCTCACAAAAAACCTGTTCTTGACCTGAATTGGACTCTATTGAACTACAATTAACCTGCATTCAGCTGGTTATGACACACACTTTCTACAAGGAATGAAACACTAATCCACTGGTGAACATTAAACAAACTCAACATTGTATTCCAACTCTTTGATCCCAGCTGATTTCTCAAAAAATGACTGAACACCTGTAACATAAACCCACAGGTTACTACCACTACCAGAAAAAACTCCTTCAACAATGTAGCCTCTGAGCAGCAATTATGCTGCTACAATATTCACAATTGTCCCAACCATCTTTTTTTTTTTAAACACAAAAATGTCAGGAAGCATTGATTGAGCTTTTTTTAGAGACATGAGACAGTTATTGTCCCCTTACTGACCTCTAGTTGAGGCTCCTACTGCAGTAAGGACAATTATGCTGTTATTGGAGGTGTTTGCCTCCTATGGCAATTGTCTCACTTTGTCATATGAAATAGCTGGCCCGAGTCATAACCCCTAACTGGAGTGGGTGTCACTGATGCTCTGTGTCTTCATAACCTCAGGGTCTAGTCTGGTCAGCATCGGGTTACCTTTCTGTATAGACACACAGTGATTCAAACACAGAAAACCACATCGTTCAGATAACGGCGACTTCAGTCAAAACACCTGCACTTTTCTAAATGTGGCTGCCTGGCTGTTAATCTCCCCAACTCCGCTTTCACTGAGCTGACAGGTTTCAGCCTCAGCAAAGTATCCAGGCTAAGCACACCATTGTGAGAGCATTTAATCCAGAGATAATTATTGTGTCTGGAGGTTAACGGGTCCACGGATGTACAGTATTTGTGTTGACAGTGTCACCTCGAGCTGTTAAATCATAAAAGAACAGGGTGGGACATCTGAAGCGGACACCTCTCTGTTGACAGTGTAATTGGGGCTTGGTGCATGAGAAGCCTCTTCTTCACACTAATTCTACTTCACTATATGAGTGTCAGGGCATGTAATGCACTACAATGGTTGGAACACCTGATCACAGCTAGTTAGGCCTTGGCACGTCAGTTCTTCTATGCAAAAACTCAAATGGAAGACTTTTCACACATCAAGGGGGTGAAAGATTTTTCTCCCTGCAGTGACAGCAGCAGCCTATAAAACTAACAGGTTAATTTGAACAATGCAATTTAATCAACTTTACTTTACTCAAGAACGTTTTAGTTTTGTTCTGTTGGCTGAACCTGTGGCGCTCCTCTGCAACACTGGAGACTCAATTACCCGTTTTACTTCAACCAAAGTTTTAAAGTTGATTATAAGTTGGCACGACTCTATATGTTGGGTTGCATTCCCCATTCCTGAAAAACACTTGCTTCGTGGGAAGGAGCTCCCGTAACAAGTTCCTCCTTCTGCATCAGCAATACTGCTGGAGGAGGGGGACAGTATTTGGTTGATGCGACCTCTGTTCTTACGATCTGAATACCTTAATGGTAAGATCAAGTCAGAAATTTGACTTGCATCACAGCAGCTCATATATATATATATTATATATGCAACATATTTCTTTATTTTATTTCTAGGTTCTTATGACCTACTCACCAAATTCTAAGAAGTCTGCTGTTGCTCGACCGACAGTTGGCACAAAATGATAACTTCAGCTGATGTAGAGAAGTGCATAGCATATAACATAAATATACATACATCTATAAAAAGATTATAAAAAAAGAAAAAATATAAAAAATGTTCCAAATGAAGCTTTAAGGACAAAAAGATAATCCCATTATTGGCACGTTTTATTTATTTTGAAGCAAAAGTATTAACATTTTGGAAAACCCAGAGGTCAGACAGTCAAGCTTTTTGTGATGTGATGATACATCTTCTTGACAATTTACAATTCACTTTGATGCAACCCTTAAAAGTGCCTGGAGGTGGCATTCAGGGTCACTTCTTAAGTAGACTGTAACTCTAGTTCCAGG
This sequence comes from Dissostichus eleginoides, assembly GCA_031216635.1. NCBI lineage: Eukaryota > Metazoa > Chordata > Actinopteri > Perciformes > Nototheniidae > Dissostichus > Dissostichus eleginoides. Next base: position 7,948,257 of record CM062268.1, on the reverse strand, counting down.
AACTCATTCCTAAAGCCGAGATCCATGGATTTGTGGACCAGTGACAATACCTTTGTGTTGCGTAATGTTAAGTTAAAGTAAAAAAAAAAATAGTATGTAGTATGTGTCCCGTCAAACTACATGTTTTCTGACCCATGGCATGCTGCAATGTCAATTACAGGGTCATTCATGCCGCTACTACCACGGTGTCCAAAGGATGCGGGATCAGTGCTCACTGCAGCGGGTCCACGGACTCTCTGAAGCCTGGGACATTGAGGACATAGTGGCACTGGGTAAACGCCTTCGCTCATGCCCCTACTACGCTGCACGAGAACTCATGCAGGAGGCCTCCATCGTCTTCTGTCCATATAACTACCTGCTGGACCCAATGATCAGAGAGAGTGTAAGTAGAGTGTGGAAGACAGGGTGATAATTATGTAGGACCATTGGGGGGAAAAAGGTGCAAAGGAAGGGAACAACAGGAAGTTTACTTCTTTCTTCTTCCTCTCTTGCTTTGAATCTTAATTTTTCCAGATGGAGATTGACCTGACTGGTCAGATTGTGGTTCTGGACGAGGCCCACAACATCGAGGACTGTGCAAGGGAGAGTTCCAGCTTTAATCTAGACCACAGCAGTCTGCTGGCATGTAGGGACGAGCTTGACGGCATGGTCAACATCAACATCAGACGATCCCAGCACGAGCCACTCAGGAACTTCTGCTATAGCTTGATCAAGTTAGTATCTTCATTTTGCTTATCTCTGCTTTTATATTTTGACAAGACATTTGCTGAATATGTCTTTCGTCCATGCTGTAGCTGGATCCAGGAGAGCCAAGGCTTGATGTCTGAACGAGGATATGAGACTTCCAGTAAAGTCTGGAATGGGAAGGATGTACTGGGCATCTTTCACGACCTTGGCATCACTGCTGACACCTTCGGCCTTCTGAAGGTACACCAAAATATCTTTGCTTTATCTGTTGTTGGGATGTCATGAGGACCAAAACTGAACAACTGAAAATCTCGTATTATGACATCCATAATCTCTTCATGTTTGAGCTTCTCCACAACCTTACATTGCTATTATTCGATTCAGTTGAAATGCTCATACTAAGCCTCAAGCACTGTCGAATACTCCAGAATATCTAAAACTAAATATCTCTTCCACTGTCTTTCCTTGTGACAGAAAAACCTGGCAGCAGTTTTAGAGAAGGAGGAGCGTGTTGGTGTGGTCAATGGAAAAGAGGATATGGTTCAGCTCCCAACAATCAGCTCAGCATCCTCCATTGTCCTCAAAAACCTCTTCATGGTGCTGGGCTTCATGTTCTCTTCTGAGGACAACTGCAGGTCAGAAGCAAACCAAAGAAGTCAGCTAGAACAAAATCCAAAATCATGCCTCACATTAACAGTTGTACAGGGTATGGAATGACCACTCAGTGTCTTTGTGTCTGTAGCTTTGCTGAAGACTACCGGGTAGCTCTGCAGAAGAGCTACGCTTGGACGAACCAGGTCCCACCTGATGTCCCTGATGCCCATGGCTTTTTTGTTCGGCCTCGCCAAAGACAACGCCCGAGTGCCCGAGTCAAGGCAGAAGTCCTAACACTCAGCTTCTGGTGCCTCAACCCTGCTGTGGTGAGAGCTTTGAGATTGCACACTGATTTATTACTGAAATAGGTTGTGTAGTAATGAGACATTATTCTACGCCAACACCAAAGTTAGCATTGCAAGGGCTCTTGACTAAAAGCCAATCGAAATGTTCAGGATCAGTGGAAACAAGCATTTATGATACTTACACATTTGGTTCATCAGGATAATCTCCACAAATGTACCCCTCTTTTATAATAGTTGAAGCCCAAATGGATTTGTAAGAAGTAAAGCTATGCTAATGTACAAACTACATAACAGTCGCATGACTTAACGTCAATACCGCTAAGCTAAAGGCTTTCAGGTAAGACAATGGAGCCCCGAAGTACTAAAATGAAACTCTTTCACGGGTTTAGGAATCATTCCTGCACCACCCTGTCAAGGCTACCTGCAAAATGCAAACAAATGTTAAAGCCTTTATATTTTCTAGCTCTTCAATTCCTACCTATCCTCTATTATTGTATGTTTTGATATGTTTATGGCATACTTGTCAGCAGAACCACCTCTTGGAGATTTACAGTATTGTCTCTATCTGCGTCTCCCAGGCTTTCTCTGACTTGAGAAAGTCTGTGCACAGCATTGTGCTGACATCAGGAACCCTGTCACCAATGGGCTCGTTCTCCTCTGAACTTGGAGTGAAGTTCACCATCCAGCTGGAGGCCAACCATGTTATCAACAAGTCCCAGGTCAGTAGGTTTACCAATGACACTGAGCCACTTGCCACCTTGCAGTGGATATGTTTTGTGACTGTTCCAAAACTAAATGTAGCTGCTTGATTCATGGATGTCTAGCTTAATCATATAACTCTGATGTATGTCATAAACCTCCATCCTCATGAGTCATTGATATCCCTAAGCATCCCTAAAGCTCCATCTTAGAAAACGCTGTATGATTATCTCCACTTGTCTCAGTAAACTTGATATCCAGGTCTTGAAGGGGTCCTATGCTTTTTTGGAGTTTCCCTTTCCTGTATTGTGTTATATAGGTTTCTGTGCACGTTGATAGTCTGGAAATCCCAATGTTTCTGGCAAACAGACACTTTTACAATTTATGCTGCACATCTGTCACAGTGCCAGTTTTGTCCAGCAGATGTCACAGTTTAACCATTGTATTGCAATATGTTAATGTACTGTATCTAATTCCTGGAGATATTGTTGTTTTGTCCCTTAATAATCCCTGGATGTATGTATTATGTGAATTATATTGGTGATATGACATTTACACTGCTAAAACTCTCTATTCAGGTTTGGGTGGGCACTATTGGTTCAGGACCCCAAGGCAGAAAGCTCCTCGCCACCTTCCAACACACTGAAGCGTACGCCTTCCAGGACGAGGTGGGGGCGCTGCTGCTCAATGTCTGCCAGGTCGTGGCCAAGGGTGTCCTCTGCTTTCTGCCATCTTACAAGGTAAATATGTAAATACACCACTAAGACATACTCTACTAAAACACAAAACATATGCTATGAAATAACTGGTCCGATAGGAATCAATGTGTCACATGGGCCACTTTTAGATAGTGTTAAAGGTCCCATGTCATGGCCATTTCTACTGATCATAATTCCATTGTTGAGGTCTACTAAAATAGATTTATACTGTGCAATTTTCCAAACTCACATTGGTTTCTCATACAGCATCTCTGTATAGTATGTGTATTCACTCTCTGTCCTAAACGGCTTGTTGGACCTCCTGCCCCCCCTCCCTGTGAGCCCAGTGTGCTCTGATTGGTCGTGACGTGAGAGGCTCGTTGCTGCTCACACACACACACACACACTGCTGCCGGCTGCTGCAGGAGCAGGCTTCCGTGTTGACGATACAGGAGAACAAGCGGAACTCATCCTGAGCACACACAAACACTCACAGCCGAAGTAAAAACAATAAGTGTGGCTTGATATTGAGTAAGAAAAAGGTTTATAAGGCTGTGAGAATGGGTCTGCAGAGAGCATTTCTTCGCGATCCCAACGTAGTAGTCCGAAAAACGTTTACCCATTTAAACAGTCGTGGTAGATACCTTGTTTGTTTTAAACTTAAATCATAAATACACAAACAACAATGAATACTTACAGGTTGTGTAACCAAATCTCCCGCTGGTCCAAACAAAGTAGGAGTAGTGTGTGTGTGTGTGTGTGTTGCATGCAGCAGCTGCGTGTGTGCCCCGCCCCCTCGCACACAGACGCGGAGAGAGAGATCTCTCGTCTGGATTGGAAAGATCGAAAATACTAAAAATAATCATAGATGCATTTTGCAGTCTTTTTGCATATTAGATAACGGAGTTGACGACACCAAAACTGCAATATAATGTTTGTTTAGCATAATAAATATGACATATCGTTCTTCAGTGCCCTACGCTGTACATATCCGGCATGAATCGCTGAAAGGTTTGGGAAGCTTTGTTTCTTGAAAGGCTGGCAGAGGGTGCGGCCAGCGCCGCTGGGTGTGGCCATAGCTCTTCCGGGTACGAGCTGACGTCGGCTCGTACCCGGAAGAAACTGAGAAATCTCCAACGAGGCGTTTTGGGGAGGTATTTTCTGTGTTAGAGTTTTACTCGCTACAGGGTGTACTTTGAGGGTTTGTGACTCTGCAGACCGTTAACATGCAGAAAAACCTTCATAACACACAAGGGGACGGGTAATAACCAGAAAAGCATGACATGGGACCTTTAATACATCTCACCACCAGGGGCGGACTGGCCATTGGGAATATGGAATACGGTGGGCCGGTACCGAAGTGGGCCGGTACCGAAGTGGGCCGGTCGGACAATTCACCAGCGGATATATAGATAAATGAGATGAAAGATTATAAAAATTTGTAATAAAGCCATTATAACGCATCAATACAGAATGCAATACAAAACAGTACTAAGTATCCTAAAAACTCAGCATTCTCAGCAGTGTGTTTGCTATTGTACGGCATTGCATACATATGACGGAAGATATTTTAAGCATTTTTTTCTGATCAGTGTGTACACAAGTATTTTTCAGAATATGGTTTCATGCTAAGTTAGTAATTAGGTTTGTTTTAGAAATGTGCTTTGTTGTGTAACGATCCATAAATGAACATTATTAAAGGTTGTAAAAAAGGAGCAAATAAATAACTATTTTAAAACTATTTCAAAAATAATAATGAAAAAATAAGAGAAATGTTTCAAAAATATATAAAATAAGCAAAAAAATGAATACAATAAGAGACTGACACATTTTTCTAAAAGCCAAAAATATGTGTGGTACATCAGAATTGATGGTGGTTGAGCTTTACAGTTATTAAATAGACCGTGATGAATAGAAAAATATACAGAAGTGTGCAAGATTTACAGTATTGAAAATGAGAAATGGATCACATGATGATTGTGATCTTTAAAGATGATTGGTGATTTCATAATTCATACAAAATATCTACCGCTTGATTGAGGTGTCACTGCCCCTCATGCTACCTACATCTTCATACTCTCAGAATAATGAATGACATGTATTGAAGTGGTTGTGTATGTTTGCAGTTAAAACCTACATTTCCACATCCTACCACTGGGAGGAGCTAAAGACCATAACTTTGAGTCATGTCCTGTGTTTTTGTTGTTTGAAGGTATTTCTATTAACTCGGCTTACACAACATTAACCCTTTATAAAGCCTAAACTAGATTCCGATAGATCGCACTGCTCAGAAGCAGCTGTTGTTGGTGTCTTATGGTACAATAGATCACCATTACTAATCAATGGAGGTACTTGTCAAGTACTTGTTAAATGCTGTCATCCTCTTGGAAGTGTATCCTCTTACAGTTAATGAGGGTGCTTCTTAGAGCGCACTCATAGACACTTTGTCCCCCTTTGTTTGTTATGCGTTTTTCTTCATGAATAATGAATATCCACTGTGGCTCAGTTGTCACATTAGCTTACTCAGGGACAAGTGGATTTCATTTTTCATTGTGTTTGTCCACATTGCACATGTGACCGGTAACTTTGATCAATTAGCAATGTTTGTCAATGAGCATACATACTGCTGAAAATATTTGACAATCGAGTGAAAAGTCATTACGAAAAAATATTTATTTTTAACAGATATTTTTGTGCCAGAAGGCGCCTTTATTTGAGATGTAGTGTTGAAAGGGGGAGACATTGCCTAAAATGTTCGGCGGGTCTCTGGAGTCTAACCCACTTACTTGGCAGCTGACAGTGCATATGGGCCGCCGGCTCTATCCACTGAGCTAACTGGCGGCTTAATAACCCATTTTTTAACCCATTGTCAGCAAATGGATTATGCATCGGATTATAAAACTATATTTAAACTAAAAATGCCCCTCCTCTCCCAATTTGCATTTGAATCAATTTTAGAGGTTCCTTTTAAACAAGCCTTAAAAGTTTTGTATAGCCAAGCATTTAATCACCACCATTATAACATATTGTCCAGATACAAGTCTTTACGTTTTGAAAATCTTAGGTTTTTGAAAGTCGTGTATAATGGTTACTGTGATATAGAATATGTAAAGTTGTGGAAATGAGCCAATAGCTAAATCTGGTTTAAATCATCTCTTCTGTCTTTGAGATACACTTTTATGTATGGTCCTTGTTCAAAAAAGACATGATAAAAATGGTTGCTTTCTCCAGTAATCACAGAAAAATAAAGAAAGAGTATAGAAATCTGAAAAATCTAATATTTTTAATGAGCCACACATTTTGTTGTGCTTTCCAATATATGAATATGGTTAATATACATTTAACATCTTACTATTTCTAAATGGATTGGTTAAGTAACATTTTTGTCAGCAGTGTACAGAAGTCCCCTTTTCCTAACACTCTGCCAGCAATGCCTCATTACTTTATTTTTAAGGATTTGAACTTCTGAAGTGAACTTCTCTCTTGCTGTTACAAATGGAAGTACATTGTGTCATAGAGACCAGGCATCAATAACAAACTGTTTTGCTGTGATAAATGAATCTCATGTAAACAGGACACATTTTCCATAAAACTGTGGACCTTCAGTCGTGTTTTGCCCTTGGCAAGTATAGTTTTTGCCTTTGGCATATTTGTGGGGTTTGTGTTCAACTTGTATTTCCACGCGTCACATTCAGTGATCATTGGTTTGATTCCACTTCGCTCTATTCCTCTGTCCTTGTTTCCCTGCTATCCAGTTGCATTTCTGATGAATCCAAACAGTGAGGGAAAGCTAAGACTCGAGTTGTTTTCTCATTTTACCTTCCTTTTTGTCAGCCTGTGCTGCGAGCCGAGGAGCGACTATGAGCTGTGGGATGTTTTTTTATTATTGATAGCCATGTAGGAGTCTCCTATCTCTCTCTCTCTATGCTGATGCATTAATATTTAATCTGCAGTCAGCTCTTAAAGATGAGGAGATATGAAGGGCTGGGGTATTAATTGGAGCCCGTGGAGGCCTTGTTGGTGAGTCCCGTCTTCCCTCTTTTGTGTGTGTGTGTGTGTGTGTGTGTGTGTGTGTGTGTGTGTGTGTGTGTGTGTGTGTGTGTGTGTGTGTGTGTGTGTGTGTGTGTGTGTGTGTGTGTGTGTGTGGTGTGTGTGTGTGTGTGTGTGTGTGTGTGTGTGTGTGTGTGTGTGTGTGTGTGTGTGTGTGTGTGTGTGTGTGTGTGTGTGTGTGTGTGTGTGTGTGTGTGTGTGTGACACAGAGTACAGGTCATCTTCAGACATCTCTGTTCAGTGTGTCGTCTAAGTGATGACTATCAGTAGTGGTGTAGCGGACCGCAGTTGATCTGTGATCCATGCAGATCTCCCCCACGGTTTAATTACACAGCCATCATCACTGTGAAGTAAAGTTCTGCTGCCGATCGAAGGCGCAGGTAAATTATAATCCAAATGATTCTGAATAAAGTATTTTGGTGCTGCATAGATATCCCGGGCTACAAATCGTATTCTACATACTTAATAAAATATCTTTGTTTGTTACAGATATTACAGTGACTTTTAAAAATCACAACATGATCATTTTAAATGATAATGAGAATAATGAATCATCGATCCCTCCAACAATGTGAATCATATTGCAATAGCAATATTCATCAAGATTATCACAATTAATGATTTTTTCCTAATTATGCAGCTCTAAATATTGTTATGATGCGTTAAAATGAAAGTTTAAAGGTGAACAAATGTGTATGTACAAGATGGGGAATAACGACCGGTTTAACTGCCTAACACTAGCTCATACTAGCTTAAAATACACAACTAAAACAATTAAGGCAACGATTAAAAAAAAAACTCTAAGCGCATTTTTTAAAATAAATATGCCAAAATGTGTTTCCCAATCTTTGATTTGAACCCTGAGTTTGAGATGTGTTGCACTCCTTACTATCAGCCTCTTACACACAGCTGGATCAGGGATAGACAGAGAGACGCACAGGCCTGCAGGGTCAAAGGGTTTTACCCCTCTGCCTTCACACACACATACATAAATACATAAAGTCAAAAGAACCCCCTTCTAAGATGCATTGGCACTAATAAGTGCAATATATCTTTTTAATAGCAGGTAGAATGACAACACAAGTAGTAATAAAATGAATCTTAATTGTTGTCAACAATGCCTTTTCGGGACGGTCTTGTGAAATTAGCTGTAACTAATGTTGTCTTTTCGCAGCAATAGCGTTGGCACACTGCAGTCAAAATAGTTCAAAGAAAACTCGGGAGAATGTTGCGCATTAGCACATAGCTCAATAAATGTCTTTTTTAAGAAACACAGACAAAGTATATGCTTGTAATCACGGTCACATGCACACACTTTCCCACAGAGCCTGCACCAGTGCTTTGGTTTTGTAGCACTTTAGCCTCAACAGCCCCCCAGTTAATGCCCATTAAAACCACAGCGGGCCCTGCCGTCTGGTCCCAGCCGCCAAAAGAAAGGGCCCGGTGCTCCACTGGATAAGGGGACTGATGGTTTATAATAAAAAAAAAAAGGGAAAAAAAGCATGGTTTTGCAGAGGTGAAAAGAAGTCGGGGAATACAAGATGCTTTTAAAGGAGATTGAGACAAGGGCCATTAGGTGATGTCGCCTCGCTGTCTGTGTGAAGACGCACCCAGCGCTGGCGCCTGGGCTCCGCTGAGCGTGTGTCAAGTCAAAGTCAAATCAGACTGCAGGGCGAACACCCGCCAGCACACACTCCGCTCTTAGGGATCCGGAGCACCAATCACACAGCTCCTTAAGTACTGGTATCTCAAAGGGAGGCTGTTTCTGTCTCTGTTTGGGAGCATATTAGATTCATGGGTCAATTTGCCCAGTGTAGCATATCCCTGCTGATTCTTTTTAGAGCTGAGGTGATGTTTTATTTGAGTTTTTACAGTGGAAACTTCAGGATTACTGCTGTGTGACTAAGAGGGAGCTTTTTATTTTTAGGTTTAGAGTTTCAGGCTTAACAGGTCAAATGTAGCCTAAGACATCTCCCTTCTTTGATACCTCTTTTAACCAGACTTCAGAGCGTTACACGTATAATTAAACGTAATGTGGAAACTTTAGAGATGAGAGCATTTATATTAGAAGGAATTTATGGCTGCCCCCATTGATCAGTTGGTTATTAGTCACTTAACTATTTATTTTCTTAGTTTTAATAATACAAAAAGAAAGCTTATCTCCGCTACCTAGGTCAAAGATGTGTTTGGAAAATTCTTGTTTTTCCGACCAAAAACATGTCATTACCGTCCAAAATCAACAGAAAAAGGAGAAAAATGCTCAAATTGGGCCACTGCAACCAACCTTTGATGTTTATTTGATGCAGAACCTAAATTATTTATCTGTTTTTAATATAAAAGAAGCAACTATTTGAGTCTTTTTGGAGCGAGCAGTGAAAACACACAGTTGAAAAACTCTTTGGAGGATGTCATACTGATCCAATGAAAATGATACAACGGCTGTTGGTGACATGTTGTCAGAAAAAAACAGATTTTCTTGTATCATTTTGCCAATAGTAATACCATTTTTTATTTTCAATTAATTTGATTGACACCCTATTACATTTTGCCAAGTTATCTCACTGTTATCTAGGGGTGTAACGGTTCACAGAATTCACGGTTCGGTACGTACCTCGGTTTGGGGTCACGGTTTGATACAACAAGAAAAAGCCAAAAAAAGTCCCAAATGCATAATTCCAGGTTTGTTGTTATTTATTTTTGAACAGTAGTGCAAGTTTCAGTATAAAAATTACATTTTGAATAATTAACTGTATTACACAGTTAAAAACAACAAACCACAAACAGTACCACACACACTCAGATGGCCATATTATCTATAATGGCTGATGTCAAACAAAAAGGTTTCATCAAGTTGTAAAACTAAAAAGAATGTCTTGAAAATATTACAAAATAAATAATAAAGTGTTTCCAGGGCGCATAGCCGTTGAAATATATATGCCAATAGCTTCCGTTATTTATTTTGGTCTCTTTCATGTCTATTGGCTTCTTAAAAACAGCGGGGATAAGCTGTTGAACTGCTGTTGTCTTTCGCCAGGCTCCGTGATGGCAAATCTGGGTGATGCCTTCTGAAATGATTTAGCATGTTTGGCGTGTGTTATCATTAGCATACCGCACCGCTGTCTAACAACGCCGACATACCGTCCTTGTCCGATCCACCACTCGCACTCCATCGTTATTGTAGTCCACAGGGAACCCGAAATGTTCCCACACAGCTGATTTAAAAGAAGCAGGTGGGTCTTCTAGCTTCTGTGTGTTATCTGAAATCGCCATACTAACTTGTCTTCTTGTATTTTGTTCGTTTTGTTGTTTTCTTCTTGTTTTTCATTAGTTGTTTAAGGGCGGCTGGCAAACAGCTTTTAGGCACAATACCGCCCCCTGGATTATATATAGTGTAATGGATACTGCCCTGAGTGACAGACTTTTTTCCCACTGATAAAAAAAGGCGTATTCATCGTGTGACTGCATGTGCCGAACCCTGACGGTTCGGGACGAATAGGGATACTGTTACACCCCTACATTCTACACAATGTTTTATTAAGGAAAGATCATTTTATACACAAATAATAACACTGTATTTATATAGTGACTTATCCGACCGGCCCACATCGTCCGACCGGCCCACTTCAGTACCGGCCCATCGGGATTCGTCCCGAACGTCCCGATGGCCAGTCCGTCCCTGCTTGATATACTTGATGTATTATCAAATAGGGATGAGACAAATGTCCAAAAAATACACCTTATAACCCAATCAGTTTAGTTTTGAGGAATAGGAAGGCCTATAAGAGTGTCTTCTTCTGTAGGCAGTAGGTGGAGTTACTGCTGGGTTGTGCTCCCACCTGTGTGGCGGGGATGTGAGCAGCAGACGACAGGAGGAGAGTGGCAGGCCAGAGGTGGCAGGTGGCTTTTTGCCACTAGTCTTGGCGTGATGGTTACTGTGATATTTTGGGGCTAAATAATTTAAGGTGCAACAACACGTCTCCCCTCGCCACCACGAAATGTGGCTCCTGGCTGCATGTTTCATTAATGCCGTCGCCTCCAAAGCCCCTCCATAATTCAGCAGGCACTAGAGGAGCTGTGATGTGTCGCCACACAGCTCACTGACACCGGGGACACGGGGAAGGAGAGGCCGGATGCAGAGGAGGTGAAAGATGGGGAGATAGTTACCAGGGATGAGAGGGGACGTGTAAAAGTGCAAGGAAGACTACAGTTCACTGCTTCTCTCTAGTTGTATCGCCACATTGTCTTAATTGGCAGAAAGATCTTCCCCACTTAACCGTGTCACTGGCAAGGGCTGAGCATAGCACCTACCATGCCTGGAAAAGGCGATGAATCATTCAAACCTTGTTGTGGCTTCTTATGTGCTAAATACTGCTCATTCCCATTTATGTTGCCTAGCTGTGTTTCTTTTTAAGAACTGGAGAGTATAGAATACATTCCCTTTTTAAATGACCACTTCAATATCTTTTGAGACAATCGGAACAATAGATTATGTTTTCTGAAAAAGGCAATGTCTATTAATCTTGGTAAGTAAAGGTTGTTCTAAGTTGGTAAAACCTTCCTATGCACTAAAATGATCTCAAACCCTGTATCTACATAACCAAAGTCAGTATACTTTATTTATCTTGGCGCAAATTGGGTTTTAATGACCGCTTTTTTTTATTCAATAAAAAAAATAGAATAAATAAATGTATAGTTATAAAACTGTTATTTCTCGCTTAAACAAACTTATATTGTGTGACTTTGTTGTTTTAGAGCGAGTTTGTATTCATCAAAGCTGCACAATAACACAAACCAGCGAACGTTGAACTTGCACCTGAGTGTAGATTGAGATTATTTTTGTGCTTTCCGACGACAAGGTAAGGTGGTGAAACATTTTTTATAATAATAGTTATTTTTTTCGGTGGCTAAAAAACGTTTTTACTTGCCTCCCAACCACACCAGTAAATTGGCTTGCTCCCATGCTGCCCCGTAATACACCGACTAAGGATACGAACCTCATACAACCCCACTTAAAAAAAGCCCTTCCGTTTGAATACCAGCTTCCTTTGTTTTTTTTGTCTTGAAGTTATACAAAGAGGTGTGTAGTTGAGCCTGCAGATTGACATTTTATAGCCCAGCCTGTCAGCTAAACACCCGGTCTGTGTCAGATGTTGTCCCTAAAATATTGATGAAGGTGCTCATGTCTATAATTTTGGTGTCTGTAATTTCTGTGTTGAGTGTCTAACACTTGCATGGCTGAAAGCCTTTGCTGAAGGTGCTGAAAATGCGTTTGACTGCACAGTAAAACGCTCTAGTTCACACCCATGCAGTTTGAGTTATCAGACCAGTCTCGTGATGTACATGGCCTATATTAATGCTGACTGGGGCGGTAAAGTAACACCTTGGTTGAACATAGTCTAATATGAATGGGTGAATGGTTTAAACCCACTTGGAACCAGCTTTTGTACATATATTTCCTCTATGAATTTAATATGAGAATTAGATTTGGAACATTCCCGGTTCCAAGGACTTGACTCCAGGGTGTAAATTACTATTATGTGTGATTTTTTTTTATTCGTTTTTATCTGTATATGTATAGTGTTTTTGTTTTCCTTTTTAAAAGCATTCTCTGAATAAATGATACCATTATTTTATTTATTTGGATATTTCCATGTTCTTTAGATATTCAATTTCATTTTGGACCAAGTTTTGTGGCTTCATAAATTGGTAGAATACTGTGAGGTTGAAATACGATCTTATTTAAAGTCACTCAAAGGGCTCCTCCATGATGGCATTTACTCATCCGCAATGACCTTAGAATGTCTATTTTCATTATTTAGAGGTTCACTGTTTATCTTTTGGGGGTTTTCCCTTTCCTGTAGTGTGTTCTATAGGTTTTTGTGAATGGTCAAAAGGCTAAACTCCAAAGGATCTCTTCAGAGGGAGTGTCTCTCTCCTTTTTGGACTCCTTTTTACTTCTGTAACATAATGACATCACTATGTTACATGTGCGCTTCTATTGGTTAGCTCTCCAAGACATTGTACGTGATAGGCTAAAGGGGGGGGCATCTATCTCTAAGCGGTTGACCAATCACAACAGAGCTGGCCAGCTAACCAATCAGAGCAGACTGGGCTCTGGTTTCAGACAGAGGGTGAAAAGAGGTGAAAATGAGCTTAATAGTGCCCCTTTAATGTTAAAAATCCAAGAAGTAACCTTTAGCTTCACTTTTAAAAAGAATAAACGAGTGAAAACATGATATGGGTAGTACAGTCAAATAAAGTAGAGATATGATAATCTTGGCTGCAGGACACTTCCCTTTGTTCTGTCTTTACCCTGTTGCATTTGATCAGCAAGAGTATTTTCCCTTTATATTCTTCGCCTCCTGGAATCGGCTCCTTTCCAAGTGAAGCCTGGCAGATAATGGCTGTTTTGTTTAGTAGTAGATCTGCCTAAAGTACATAAGATTAATTATTCATCTGCTGCTCAAGATTGCACTGGAAAGCTATTCGAGTACAAACAGTTTACTGAGTTGAAGACGCACGTAAGGGGGTCCTTGTCGATGTAACACTGCATATTTAGTGAATGTGCCATGTTTTATTGATGGAAACGTCCCGGGCTCACTTGCTTTAGGAGGCACCAACCTGACGAAATCTTCCCCATGCTTCATTTCACCACTATGAGGCAATCACACTGGCATGCAAGAAATGATCAACGCTCTCATACGGTCTCATTTCCCTGGCCGCCATTCTTGTTGTCCTCTGTACCGCACACAAGCAGCAGAGTAAATGCCGGTTCTGCTTTGTGCTGTGTTTTTAAGGAACACTGGAGTTGGCTGATGCAGGTAAACAGAATCAGTGTTCTGTTGGGGACAAGACCTCAGTGAATACTCTCCACCTTCCTCCCATCTGTTGACTGCATTAGGCTCAGGCTTTACAGCTTGACACTATTTGCCTGTTGAGAAGTTTTCTGCTGACTACGAGAAGAACTTCTCCTTGACCCTTCTAACACATTTCCGAGCCAGTGAAGCTGCTCTTTGATTATGAAGCCATGCTTATTCAAGGATATGATCTGCGCAGCACAGACATGAGTGGGGCCAGGCTAGGATGAGGGCTTTTAGATCAATGTGCCTCCCTCGAGAGCTGCTGACTTTTTGCACTAACAATAGTACAGGAACAGTGATTTTATTACTAAGGGGGTCTAAAAGCTGTGTGGGGACACAGGAGCAAACATGGGTAGCTAAATGCTTCCTGTTCTTTGCTACAAGTTTTCAGACTTAGTGTCATGATGTATATGATGGAACAGAAATGCTCTTATTCGAACAACCTGGTATCTACTTAGGGTACGTTACAGCATTATGTTATAATGCAATGTCTTTTCATGGGGGGAACAATAGAGATTGTTTGTTGGGCTGTTTTAAGTGCTGATAAAATACGGGTGACTTACACTTATACACTTGATACAGTGCCTTAGTGCATCCTGTGTAGTAGAAGACATAGTTTATTAATCACTCAAGGGAAGTTTTCACTTTTAGTATAAACAGTACATGCAGTAGCATTCAAACAGGACCTATACACATAGGCTCCAAATACACATGCTCAAATGCATGCTATTTATGGAGAGCTGTCAGTTGGTTTGTTAGTGCCTTGTTCAGGGACACATTGGTAGGACCCAGGAGAACCAAAAGAAAAGTATATACAGTATGTATGTATGTATGTGTATATATGTATAATATACTTTGGTCTTTTTGTATACTGTACAAACTGAGCTAATGCTGCCCCAGACACAGATGGAGGTCTCATACTGCTGCTCTGCTAACTTGATGTTCGCATTGCAGCTTCAGTTTAGCGGCACAAGGCTGCTAGCCAGGCTAGGTCCCTTGAATATGTGTTCACTATTTCAAGGCAATCCATCCAGTAGGATATATTACAGAAGGACCAAAGTGATGGACCAACTGACATTACCCAACACGTTTACTCTGATTAATTGAAGATATGCACTATAATACATAGGCAACTGCTTCACTATATTATCATTGATTACCCCTTTTCACTAATTAGAGTTCTGTTCTAGTTTAGTGCTGGTTCTAGTCTGGTTTGCAGTTGGTTCAACTTGAAAATCAAAAAATGTTTGGGGCTGAAGCCTAATCCAGCATCTATATTTACACGATACCTCCTGTGATTTGTTCAGATGCTCGACAAGCTGCGAGACCGATGGACCAACACAGGTCTCTGGGAGAAGCTCGAACAATGTAAAGCTGTGATCACAGAGCCCCGCGGCGGTGGCAAGGGGGATTTTGATGAACTGCTGCAGACGTACTACGATGCCATCAAGTACTGCGTGGAAAGAGGTGAGACCATTCAACATCATACTGACTTTTAGACCAGCTCATGGTGATGATCTATTTTAGTGCATACATAGTAAATCTGATCATCATTTAAAATAGAATATTCATTTCACAGTTCAACTCTATATAACTTGTAATTTATAGTGTTTTATATACTGTGGTTTCTTTGTAATAGATGGTGCACTGCTAATCGCGGTCTGTAGAGGTAAAGTGAGTGAAGGACTAGACTTCACTGATGACAATGCCAGGGCTGTGGTCACCATTGGAATTCCCTTCCCAAACATCAAAGATCTCCAAGTAAGTAAAATCACAGCAGGATGCAGATATTCTGCACAGGGGGGAAACAGGTGAAACAGTGGTCTTTGGTCCAAGCAAAGATAAAACAGCATTCCTGCAGTTCCTTTTAAAAAGTATTGAATTAAGAAATCTAAAAATATGGCCTTAATTGGTTCTAAAAGACCTAAACCAATGATGCAAAAGTCAGAAATTTGCAAAGATGTGAGTAGCAAGATTTTATGAATGCATTTGTTAATTATGCATTTTAAAATAATTTTAGAAAGGTTGGGGAAAATGGCAAAAGTCTACGGTTGGGAGAATTCTTTTTTACATGGGTGGAAAAAAAGATAAATAATATTGAAACTAATTCTGTAGACGATGACCTTTGCAAACCAAGTTGAATTATTATACAGACGTGGTGTGAATATTACATTCAGTAAGTTTTGGCCTAGACCATGACATGGTAAGTACGATTTTTACTCTGTATCCAATAGTCTTATAAGTAAATTTAAAAAAAAGAATTGCTCCATATGACATAAAGGTCATTTTACGAGGTCATTCTACACTTAAATACTTGTCTAAGTGTAAGAGTGCTTTAATCAGGACAAACCCTCAGCTCATCAATGTCTGTATCGGTTTATATATATGATTCACACTTGATCAACTACTCTCGACCAATGTGGTAAAGACCACTCATGTTTGGTCTCTAACCAATGCAATAGCTGTACAAAAGCATCATCAAATAGTACTGAGTTTGGAAAAGAAATTGCAGTATATGTCCGCTACTTCACTTTTTTGGTCAACATCAAACATTTTGAATATACAAAAATATATCTCACAGACATCGATGCACACGCACAAAACCACACCAAATAAGAGCATCGCCTTTTGGTGATCCGTAAAATAAAATCCCAAAGCGATGTTGCTGTGTGTGCCCTGTCCTTAGCAGATAAAGTTGACCTTTAAGTTTCACTGTCTCCCCGCCTCCCACCTCTCCTCCCCTTTACTCCTCCACATCCTGCTGTCAGGACACGACGAAGCTTTCACTAACCTGTTCTGTCAGTGTGGCCAGACGTGGGGGTGATTGAAGCTTCCCAGACCCTTTCACCTTAGCCAAAGCTGTCAGTCTCACCACTGTCAGTTCTTGGGGCATTTCTTCTTCTTTTATGAGATTTTTTTTAAACGTTGTATTTTGTCATAGTACTGGTGTTTAGGTACATAGATGGTCATATAAGAGTTATTACCCCGTATAGTTTGACCATAAGAAATGTCTTTATTAGGATCCCAATTAGCACTAGCATGAGCGTTGGCTACTCTTCCTAGGGTCCACAAACATAAGCACTCACACACACATTTACACACTTCATCCACGTAAAAACTCAAATATAAAAGACAAAACAACTCATCTCATGTAGTTTGAGAATGTAGTTCTTTTGAGAAGTGAAAGAAAAATGATCAACCTTGTCTGAAATGTATCTATTTTGCGCATTCAGACAGAGCTAGGTGCTATTTTGCGCTTGATGGTGGCACTAAATGAGAATTGTATAATTAAACAATTTATATATGTTTGTTTTATTGCTTCACCGTGCAAAGTCCTTATAAAAATTGTTACCCAATCAATATCCACTTAAGGGACAATTGAAGGCAAAGCAACATCCTATCTCATCAGACCTTTAAATGAAGCAAAATGATCCTGAAAAATAAATCTTGATGACTTGATTAGGGTGAAACTCAATATTTATTATAACTCTATGGTATTCACCCAAGTGTGTCATTGTCAGATATCAACGTAATTTGGGGATTTTTGTGTGCCAATATATATTTGTTTTCTTTTTGCCTTAGATCTCCATTGTTTGAGGAAAGTTTCTTAGAACTACGTTGTCCTGTTTTGTTTAGTTTAGTTTAAGTAAATCATGAGCATTAAAAAAAAAAAGAAGCTATATTTGTTACCCTGTTTGAATATTTAAATGTTTAATAGGAACCAACAGTAATGTTCCTAAACGAGTTAAAAACTGGACATACATGGGTGGAGCAGATGACCAGGATTGACAAAACATTGCTTCATAGGGCCAAGTGGAACTGACTAAGCGTGAGGAGACTTTGCATTTCTAATGACGTAATCTGTGCTCCACATCAACAACCTTTGTGTATGTGCTCAGCTCCTTGGAGAGTTTGATAACTCCTGCCACATCTTGTCATAATGTTGGCGGCTGTAAGATCGGGTAAGCAAGGCTGATTATGGTTACTGCTGACACTTTGACTTCTTACTGCATTTTTTAGTCACAACAAAATCTGACATTTCATTTTTGTCATGCTCAATCCTTGATCACCCTTAACATACTGCATTGTTTATAGATTGTAAACAATAATAGCCACAACGAGCCCAACCTAACCAGGGCAACACTCAAATGTATAAAATGTCATGATGTTTAAGAAAGTGACAGGCACTGGGCAACAGTGGGCAACATAAAGAGTGCAGGCATGAGAGAGAGCTCTTTAGTGCTTTCATTTCATTTGTACTCAAGGAAATCCTTATAGTCCTCTAATGCTTTTTAATTATTTGGACTTGTGGTGATGTGTGTTGAGCTACTGCTTGAGATTGCACCTTTTATGTATAGGGAGGACACTTTATATACGTTTATAAATCCTTCAACCACAGATTGACAATGTGTCATCTCTACGACGTAGAATCAGTAACCCAGAGCAAGGCATACATTTGTCTTTACATATAAGAAGCAGTTATTGACGACAACTGTTGTCTATACTGTATCTTATGTTGTTGGTTCCTGTCAAGCTACAGCTAGTAAAAATATCAGCCCTCGAGTCTTTAAAACTTCTAAAAGAGTTGATTGATCTGTCTTGAATTTTGATGTTGTTTTTTCGGTGAAAATCAATTAAGCCGGACGCATATAGCTTATTTGGCAGCGCTGGCAGAGTCCTGGGTTCCAATCCGACCCAAGGAAGACTTACGATGTCATCTGGTCTGTCTGCCCCTTTTAACTGTGTCTTTCCAATAAAGGCACTGGTCCAAAAAAAAAAAGAAGAGCAATCAAGCCAATGAGTGTTGGAGGGGAGCCAATAATAAGCCAATTGGAGGAATGGGCAGGACTAACACCTTTTTCAAGCTGTGAGCCATAGCCACCTGTATCGCTCAACATTTTCTGTATTCAGCTCTTCCCCTGAAGAAGGAAATGGAGAGACAAGTTGACAGTTGTGCGTAAAATCAGGCAAGGTTTGCCTGGCTTTCAGTGGAGATTCAGTCATTATGCCTTTTTTAAGGCACGGTGTTGAATTGTATTATTTAAGAGGTGTACTATATATGTTATTGTGTCATCTCTGATGAGAACCAAGAGACCATGCTTGTAACATTCTAGATCGTAGAGTCTTTCTTTGCATCTTTAGCCTCAGCTTTGCTCAGTTCTCCTTTGTCTTCTCTCTAGTTGTCTTTTCCTCCTCCTGTTATCTCCTCTTCCAGTGGCAGAGGCAGTGTGGCCCCTAGAGAAGCCCTGAAGGGGCTGTAAAGGTCTTTGAGCTAACCCCATTACACCGCTGAGAGGATGGGGACACTGACACTAATGACTTTCAAAGCCATGCAGCTAGCCTCGTAGCCCTCATGTTAAAGGAGCAAGATGACTGCTGCAGCACTCTGTCTGAGAGATAATAGGCCCTATAAGGACACACATAGAGACAAACATACACACACAGACATTGGATAGTCGATAGTATTACATGTTATGTTCAATTCCACTGGAGGAGAGATTCAGTGTACTCTGAGCAATGATGCTTGGTTGTATATAGAAACGTGGTGATCGATACTCATGTTGTTCCAAGCAAGTGTGGCCAAATAGCTGAAGTTCAACCTTTTTTACCACAATGCAGATCTGTTCATTTTGCTTTCTGAAATACACTGTTATATTGTTGCTTAAACAGCTTGTAAGTTATAGCCAGTATGTTGAAGCACCTCTGCTATTTTGCAGGACTACTAAGTGTATATATTTTTATTTGGCTTTAACAGTGGCAGTCTTAATTTGGATAAGGCGGTGGGCCTCTGCTTCATGATGCATCCCAAGTTTTCTTTTTCAAAATACAAGTAGCTTAGCTTATTATTTGCTTATTATTCAAACCGAGTTATTGTCTTTAAACAAATTTCACCTTCATGAATGCGTTGTATTAACACACTATCATATTTACACCATATGTTTCGAACTAGAAGTTCCCTTAGTACACACAAAAACATGCGTGACATGTTCTTACATTGTCACTTCATGCACTAGTGGTAACATGTGCACATTCTCGTAAGAGCACACATGGACCCAGACATATTAATTCATTCATTCAATGCCACACTCACACGGCAGCACCCCATTGCTAGGATAAGAGGTGTAAGCCCAGCTTCTCTTCATTTAAACTACTCCAGCACTTTAGATGCCTGCATGGCCTGCATTCCCAGACAGGCATAACTCTTAGAAGCTTCAGCCTAAGCACATAGCATGGCATTTTACTGGCCTGTTGTGTTATTGTGACAAAGATCAAAGGTTGAACTTGAAAAGTCCTCTGCAGAGAAAGCCCTGCCAAAGGTGGTATTACATTTATGTTGAGTTTTTCCAATGGCATGTTTTACAGTGAACAGTCACGTCGTGCGTGAGTGAGTCAAACAATAAGTGGCTTTAACAAGCAATAAAAAGACACTTACAACTGATAAGGCATCTCTTTTATTTTAATGAAGGGCTCAGTCAACCTTTTGCCATTGCCCTTTATTAAAGACAGACACAGGAGCGTTTTATTTTAAAGCCTGCAAGCATGTAAAACGGATGGATAAAGGAGATTTTGGAGGAATGTTGAAGAGTTCATGGAAATCATCCAGCGGACGGAATGATGGATGCTCCAGGCGCACTCAAGACTCTACATGTGGCTTTATCATCAGCAACTGAAGAAAAGCTATATAATACACAATCAGCCCTTGTGCTGTCCTTGTCAGCACCAAAGGCCCATTTTTTTCAAAGACAGTCTTTTTTGTTAAAGTTCGTTCAACCCATCTTTTACCATTAACAAAATGCAGACCTATTCCTACACAATGTTTTTTGTTAAAGATCATTTCAATTACAATTCCAATACAATAAAAGTTTAAATACTAATACCAAAACTTACCTTAGTTTAACAAATATAAACAATGTTAAACACTGCTCAAGCACAAGAAAACTTACATGAAAATAAGTCAAACCTATTTTACCATATTTTTTTATTTTCTTAGTTTTCAGTATTTGTTGCTCTGTATATAAGTTGGTTGGTGCAATTTTTTTTTTAAGATTCCCAGTCTGTAGACCACTTAAGATGAATCCAAGCAAAAGGGGGGGTTGGATAAGAACAAAGACAGTCAAAACCATTCCATTCAATGTGGATAAAAATGTATTTTCCATGTGAGATTATTTTAGTTTATTTTGTTCAAATCAAGTACTATGTATGCTTATTGCTTAGTAAACTGGACTTGGTGGAGGAAGACAATATGAGAGACCGCTGGGTGAGGCCCAGACAGGTTTGAATAAAAAAATACAGGTTAGTCACCAGTCTGAGTCAGAGCAGCCATAAGATTGACACTTTGCTTTAATCGACTGTTTGTTTGACTAAAGCTAAAGTGGCAGAAACGATAATACAACCTCAACAAAAAACCAAGCCCCATCAGCGTCCAAGTATAAACCCTGTTGCCAATAATTGGGCTGAAGGAGCATTGTGTTTAACCTGTTTAACGGCAGAAACGGAAAGTTTGCAGTCGGGTCATATTATTGGTGCTTGTGTTTTTCAGGATGAATTTAAGCTAACTACTAACTTGGTATCGTTTCCCAGAGCCCCTCACACTCTACTCAAGGCAAAGTAGCTCCCTCGGACGGGGTGGATGAGGCCTGGATGGGGTCGTTTTCTTGGTTCTGCCACTTTCTCCAACAAACAAACAATCATATCGGTATATCATTCATTAGTCTTAGGGGCAGCGCAACTTTTTTGTAATTTCATGTTGGACTGTGGGCAGAGTGCTGCAACATCATTTCAAAATGTTTTAGCTAAAATAAAAAAAAACTTAATTTACACAACCCATGAATCCTTGTGCAATGAAATCACGTAGGTCACGCCAAACTGAGTCGCTGTTGCAAATATCCAGAACTGTGAACAAGTGACAACAAATTATTTTCAACGTTGCTCTAAAAGTCAACTTTTTAGTGGAACAAGAATAAAACAATCAAATAATAAGTAGGATTTTGTGTATAGCCTTACTGTGAGCGGATCCATGAGCTTGTTGGAAAAGAGTGTGATAGTTTGTTGCTCTTGTGAGCATGTGCGCACACACATGGACACTGTCTTCAAGATGAGCCACTCAGCTGTCAGTTCAGCCTTATGTGGCAGATGAGGCGCTCAGCAATCTCAGTGACAAGCACAAGATGTCCTGGACTGCCAGAGGCATGCACACTAACATGCACATACACACACCCCGCGTAAAATATAGCTCAAACAGATGCGCTCAGCTGCGAATCATGCCTAGTGGTCAAATATATGTTTTTAGGGATGAACAGGTTGCTGTAAAGGACAAGGCCAAAGCAAGCGAGTGATCCCTTGACATTTTAACTAATCCCTTCCAGCTTGTGGTTTCTTGCACATTTGCGAGACTTGCTAGCAGCCAGAATTGGCTTTTTCACATATGCAACCTGTCATGTTAGATTGGACGGTGACATGGTAGAGACCAGGGATGTGATGGCTCGAACGCTGAAGTGGACTGTGATTGGATTTAGATGACACTTCCGGCTTGAGGCTAATGGCCTTTCTGTTCCAGCTGTGGGTTTAGAAGTGGATTCTTTAACTGCTCCGGTGTCTCATACATTCATGAACATCTCACCATGAAGCCAGCAGCATTAACTCCTTCGACATGCCTATATGAGTTGTTGAGTCTCCTCTTGCTGACACTACTGTTTTCATGCAGATACAACCTGTGATTTTTAATCTCTTAAAGACTATAAAGTTTTCCATTTCAGGTTTTCCATGGTGGCAGGTGTTACTCAGTTGTGACAATGCTTCTGAGGTGAGGTGTTATTAGTCATAGTCCAACTTTAGGGGCGACATTTAGGAAATCCTGTGACTCTTCTTGTTTGTTTACCTACCGAAGCCCTGACAGGCCACAGTGGCATTGCGTGATGTGCGCCAGGGAACAGGCTGTACCTGGCATGGCCCCGTGTTTGGGGGCTCAGGGTGAACACACGGTACCTGTCAAAAGCAGTTAAAGCCCTGTTCAGCAGCCTGCCCCGCATGGCATACCGTCAGACGCCAACTGAACTTTTCACTTGTCAATTCTGAAAGGTTAGCGCTAAAATCAGCAGCGACAGATGCAAATGGATGGATGCTTTCCTGGCATTTTTGTGCAGGGATGATTCATGTCTCCTAGGCCACCTTGTCTGCCCCCTCATACCTTCACTCCACTCTGTCATGGCCTCTCTTTAGCCCCTTTGTTCCCCTTTCAGAACAAATCTGTAGTAGGTGAGACACAATCCCTTCAGGTTCTTAGTATGGTGTTTAGCTTGCCCTGGATCAAATGCCAACTTGGTTTCCCCTTACTTAATTAATTAATTAATCTGATTATTTCTCAGTTGACATAAATGGAACTCACAATTGTTTTTGAGAGCATATTTGTTGTTATACATGTCAGCATTCGTTAGGTAGCCAACAACTTTTCTTCCAAATCTTTTTGGGCATTTCACCTTCATATAGCAAGCAATTGAAACGGACTGAATAGAAGGAGAGTAATGACAACGGCATGTCTCAACTGAAATTGCACCAGGATGCTCTGTGATGAATTTTGATACCTCAAACCCCTTCTTTATGGTACCTGAAAGTTTTAAATGACTTTAGATCTGATAATGTTTTCTGCAGATCAGCTACTAAACCTCACAATATAGTAAGTTGCTGAAACAGATTTCTAACTGCTGCTCTCATCCTTTGTGTGCCACACCTTCTGTACACAAAAACACCTTCCATCACCTCAAACGACACAATCGTTCTGAGAAGAAATTAAAATGATGTTGATGATGTAGGCCTCAGTGTTTCCCCTAGGATGGAGTCATAGCAGCGGTGCTAAGGCACGTGGGCCCAGCATAATGTCAGCGCGGAGCGCGTGGAATTTTTTTGTGTTTGCACGTGCGAAGTGCGCCCCGCCAATTTGTTTCTATGTGTCTGCCAGCACAAGAAAGGCTCTTGAGGCCTAGTACCAGGGCCGGTTCTAGCCAATTTGCTGCCCTAGGCGAGATTTTATATATAAAGAATAAATGAAAAATCTCTACAAAAGACAAATACACTACAAAAACAGAAACTTATTGACATAGGTAATATACGTAAAAATGGTTTCAAATGTATTCAGTACTGTATGAACATGTTTGAATTGGGGGGTGGACGACACATCTTCTAGGGGGGTCCGGGGGTATGCCCCCCCGGGAAGATTTTTTTGAACATTTTAAAGTAAAATGCTTCAATCTGGTGCACTTTGAGCACACAATTACTAGAGACCTGATCTAGGGGGTACAACTCTAAAACACCCATATGAAAAAGATCGGTTTACATTTTAATAATCAAATAAGTATATGAACATAACCAATAACCTACCATAGACAATAACAAATAAATGTAACTTATTTTATTTTTGTTGTTGATTTATATCTTATTTTACCTAGTTAACATTTATTTATTGATGCATATTTTTGTATCTCTCCAACTTTAAATGATATTTTTGGTTTACTGTCCTATAGTATACATTGGAATGATTTCAAACCTGTTTTTATTTATCCTAATAATTATAAAGGAGTGCCTTGGAAATATGTGTTTACATAATTTGTGGTCAAAACGTTTGAGACCCACTGAGATAACTTAGACTAAAATTAACTATCGAAACACTCAAAGAGTCCTTTAGCTCACTGAGCCTCTCAGTCTGACAGGAGAGCTCTCCTCCACCCTGGTTGTAGAAACATCTACTTCTTATATCCGTTAGCGCATCTAGCACCAGATTCTAATAACAACAGCGCCGGTACCGGTGCGCCCTCTCTCTCTCCCTCGCTCGCTCTCTCGCTCCCACGCTCCCACGCTCCCACGCTCCCACGCTCCCACGCTCCCACGCTCCCACGCTCGCACTTTGGCTGTGAGCTGCGGGCGCCTGATAAGCCAACATCCCCCACTTCATCACTTACAGCGCCCATCGTACAGGGCAAATGAAAAGTGTAACCGGGGTGAAAAGGGTGTTACATTTACTTAATTATGAATGTTGTTACATCAAGGCCGAAAATTAGGATGAGCGCCAACGGTCAAAAAAGTGTTTTCCCCTCCCAGAGCTACCATCGCAGCGCCCCCCAGATCTGGCGCCCTAGGCGACCGCCTATGCCAAAAATCGGCCCTGCCTAATACATACAGTGGCAATGTCTCAAGATGTAGCAAAAATACACCTTTATTGAACATACAGTAACACAAATACTACAAATCCACATAACAAACAATCAAAAATGAAAAAGGGTCGCCAATTATTATTATTTTAATAAAAAGTAAAAAAAAAAAAAAAAAAAATATTTTTTTGGGTACCTGGCTGGCGCCCCCTAGCAGCGGCGCGCATATTTCACTAGCGGCGCTGCGCCGCCACTATATGTATATAGGGGAAACACTGGGCCTATAATTAGTCATGTTGGATTACTATTTCTAATCGCATGGAACATTTGGGATCTATACATTATTATTACATAGTGTTTCCCCTCAAAGGAAGAAACAAAATGTTGTAATAGCTTAATTTCACAAGCACATTTTTGTTGTTGTCTTTTACTTTTGTTTCCAGTGTTTCTCACACACACACACACACACACACACACACACACACACACACACACACACACACACACACACACACACACACACACACACACACACACACACACACACACTTACTTTTGGGTGCGCCCAGCATGCAACATTGATTTGCATTTCCATTACTAGTTCAGGGTGCTGTGGCAACGGTAGAAGCACTTCAGTCTTCCCTATTTATTTGAATCTGCTTTTAATATCCTGGCCTGTGGTTTCAGGTGGAATTGAAGATGAAGTACAATGACCAACACTGCAAATCCAGAGGTCTTCTCCCAGGCTCTCGCTGGTACGAGATTCAGGCCTACAGAGCTTTGAACCAGGCCCTGGGAAGGTAAATCCACCCTCTACAGCTAGAGTGGTATTAAAGATTTTCTTTTGTACTCTTAATCTTTTACACTCTAACCCTCAAACTTCTTTTAACAGGTGTATCCGCCACAAGAATGACTGGGGTGCCTTAATTCTAGTGGATGACCGTTTCCGGAATAATCCCAATAAGTACATCACAGGTACTCAATACAGTGTGTGAACAATGGCTGAATGTAATAACTGCACAGCCTCTCAACTTGAACACTAGATGGCAATAGTTATCCACTGTAAGGTTTGTGGTAGTGTTTGTCTTTGATGTGTGTGTTTGTTTAATCTCAGGTCTGTCTAAATGGGTTCGCCAGCTTGTCCAGCATCACGACAACTTCGGCAATGCCATGCAGTCTCTGGTAGCGTTCTCTGAGGTTCAACAGAAAGCGTCGGTGGCTCTGGCAGCCAGTCAGAGTCTCAGCTCTACTGCCTCATCTCCAAAAAGTCTCTTGTCAGTAACTCTTGAGGACGAGAGTCCACCAAAAGCCACAGAACATCAGACACCAAGCTCATGTGTCAAACCACCTGTACCCAAGCTTGACACAAGCCCAACAAGCGTCCATTTCTTTTCTCGTACACAGTTAAAAGCTGAAAACAAGAAAAAGCAGGTGAGCAAAATTGAAAGACAGGTTTCGGTACTGCAAGGTTAATATCTGTCAAGTCTTATTCAAAGCCCTTCCCAATATCACAATTCATGATTTGTTTCTGTGAGACTGGTCTCAGTTCTTTTAAGGCCTATCTAATAACTTCACTGTCTAATTAGTGATGAGTGGATGGTGCAGTGTCAGAAAGGTAGAAGGAAAAATTGGGACAGTCTCAGGCTAATTGGAACCTGGATACTTAAACAAGAGATTAAATAAAATACACAATAAAACAAATCCCACAAAAACAATTACAATGTGTTGTAAAATGTGTACAATTTCACAAGTGCTGCCTTAGCAAGGACAGAAATATGTTACTCTTCACTGCTACTTCTCTACCCCCGTTGGCTCTTAGCTGTAACCCTAGTTGCCTAAAGCCCCTGTATTTGACTGAAGATGTAAATCTAGTCTCAGGTGTATATAGTCATTTTTACCAATTTTCTAAACTGGCTGGTCACTGTAGTATATTTGTTGGGGACTATTTTCTGCAGCGGATTGACACACAATTGGTTCAAGTCCTCCCCCCTTTGAAAAAAAAAGTAATGTTTCGTCATGGAACCCAAAGTGATACCAAAACGGGCAACAAATCCCCCTCAACTGAAAAGCTTGCGTAGAAACAATGTTTCACTCTGCATTGAAACCAAATACATTACTAAGTAATTCAAAAGTTTGCCTTTTTTGTATAATGCCTTATAATGTAAATATATGTATCTGCTTTCAATCTAATCTAATCTAGTCATGATAGGAATGCACATAAGAAATAATTGTCCTCTTTTGTGTTAAAACATTTTAAATAAAAAACAATCACATAATGTAGCTAGTAGAATCTCCGATCTAGTTTATCTCGTTCCCCCCCCCCCATAAATTATGACATTTTAAAGTGTGCAGCTTTCGGAAGGCAGCACTCAAAAGGTGCATGTCATTTTTTGTGCTAAAGGATGTATGACATCACCACAGAAAATATTCTTGACGTGTTTGCACATCGCCTCGGCTAGCATCCATTGTCTTTGGGGTCATGACAAGGTTGAGCTGTTAGCCCCGTTGAATCCCGTGTGTTGGGAGCAGAGCTGTAGCAGACCCCCACCCACCCCGCCCCTCCCTTTATAATTTGGGGTGGATGTTGGGGGTGGGGGCCATGCTATCAGTTGAGTGGCTCGCCTCATTACTGTAAGGTCTTTTGCGTGCCTGAGTGGCGCTGGAGCGAGCTGATGAGCAGATGTTGGACTGTTGCTTTTAATTAAATCCCCTTGACCTTTGTTTGGATTATATTGAGCGTAAGCCCGCATTTATATCTTTCTTTATAAGATAGCCTCGGCAGCCGCGGTGCTCTGCATACCAGTCACACTTTATGGTGAGCCTCAAAAAAGGTCTTACATTTTTTTTAAGTGCTCTCTTCTTTTGTTATTTGGCTGCACAATATATTCAAATGTTATCCAGATCGCAAGCGAAATATGTGAAAATACCATTCTCAATGAGGTATTCTAGAGGAAACCTACATATATATTGAATCACTGTAAATTCCCATCATAATGATCATTACCTCCAATATTATTTATCCAATTGCAATATAAGTTAATATAAAATATGATCAGATATATTTTCCAAGATGTGCAGGTTTAATATGCTGGTATAAGGTCAATAAATATCCACTGTAAATGTTTTGTTTTCTTTCCTTGATTCAGAACGGTTGAATACGATGCACAGTACCCCAGCGGAGCCCTTACATCAAAAAAGAAACACAGGTCTGCCTCTGTACAACATTTTCAGCCCCGCCAGCACCTGCTTCAGGAAGCCAATCTTCAAAGAAAAAGCAGTATGTAATTCCAGCCAGCTCTTTGAAACATCTACGGATTCAGACCACAAGGAGAAGCAGCCGATCTCGTCTCCACAAAAGCCGACTTGTCTTAAGCAAGAGAGTGGAGATGGTTCCGGTGGAATCAAATTGGAAGCACACAATCAGCCTTTGGAGCCTTCTCCACCTTCCACCTGTAAAAGTGAACTGCCCTCAGTAGACAGTACAGATGAAAAGGAAGAGGACCAAACTGTGTTCTTCACTCCAGAACTTTTCGAGGGTGAAGGCAGCCCCCAGGAAGAGGCGAACGGCAAGTCACCTCCCAGGATGGCTGGAGTGGCGGAGAGTCCTGCCCCCCTGTCAGAAGAACTTTTTGGCTCTGAGCAAGCCCGAGGGCAAGGTCGAGCCGCTGCTTTTGATAGACAGAGTTCTATTTCAGTCAGTATGGACAGCACAGAGCTGTCACAGGGACAGGAAGGAGAAATTATAGGACAGAACCAAGGTGAAGAAGCAGAGCAGGTGGACACCCAGAGCAGGCAGACAGGAAGTACGCTTCGCAGGTTGTCCAGGCAGAAAGCTCCCCCCACTACAACAGGTAACTAGCTAGCTGGAACCAAGAGATATTGTGAACGAAGCAGAAAGTCTTATATGAAAATACATCGCAAAAACATTACACACAGTAGATTTTGATTTAAAAACACATATTGAAACATTCATGCTATTATATTTCTGCATAGGTTTTACATTCAATCTTACACCATTTTCTAAACGCTATGCTGGAAAGTATCTGCTCATGTTACAGCGGCCTCGGGCAACTCGCCCACACACTCTGCCTGCAGTAGATGATGAGGCTTTCTCATATCAGCTTGTAATGCGGTGTGACAGCACATCTTATTAAGGCCAAAAAGCCCGGTTCTCACTTAAAAAATCACATAACTAACCAACAGCAGTGAAAATTGCAGCACTGATTGAATGTGCCTTTTAACAAATCATTAAAATACAAAAAGTCTAAACTAATTTGTTTTCCTACAAAGTAGGTAATCATGTCGTTGTGTTTTAATGATGTGTTTCGTAGATTATGGCCGACAAGCGTGGAGGCTTTAGACATGCCTGATTTAACCTATAGACCTTTATTTCATCAATTTAAATTCCATGTGTTATTAACTCATTATGGTTTTACTTACAGGACTTACTTTACAAGCATTTGTATAAACTGTTTATTCAAAATATAATAAAAATGTTAGCGTTACTTTAATTTCCTCGTCCTTTTTCCTGTTTTCTTTTCTGTATCCACATACACATGATTCTGAATTGCCCAACTTTTTTTAACAAGTATCCAAAGTAAAGTATTATGCTATTATAGATCATTATTACTGATAAATGAACGCTTAAGGAAGTACTTACAGCTTGGATCAGTTTAGCTTGTTTTATACTGGTTACTAGTCAAATCCTAAAAAAATTCACCATATTTTATAAATTGATCATGTGTTTAATATGTAAATCTGTTATCTGAATTATAAAAACAGATTTCTAATAAATACAATAACAAAAAATGTAATATTTTCCTGTAAAACACTTTTTCCTGTAAAACATGAGATATATATATATATATATATATATATATAATATAATATATATCTCATGTCATATCTTAATGTTGAGTCAAATGTTAGCGAGCTCGATTCTATTTTGATTTATTGACTTTTTATCATTGTTAAGCGTTATCATTGTGTTATCATTGTTAATATAAATATATATATATATATATATATATATATATATTATATTATTATATATATATTAACAATGCCTCATTATTATATTTATATAATTAATATAAATATATATATATTTATATATATTTATATTAATTATAATATTTATATTATATTATATATATATTATATATATATATATATATACATACATCAATTACATTACCTGAGTATATACACTTGCTAGTTACTTAACCCACTTCCTAATTTGATGACAATATATTGTGTTCTAATATTTTGTTATTTATTTATAGCAAGAGAGTAGACTTAAATAATCATAATGATGATAATAATAATACATTTTATTTGTCAAACACTTTTACAAGTGCTCAAAGACGCTTAACAATGATAAAAAGTCAATAAATCAAAATAGAATCGAGTTCGCTAACATTTGACTCAACATTAATCACACATTAAAAGCCAGTCTAAAAAGCTGAGTTTTTGTCTAAGCACCTCTCTGCACAACAACACAATAACAACAACAGGCAACCTTCAGATTCAAAGGAGACCATGAAGTCAAAACAACACTGTAAGAGTCTTAACAAAAATAGACTTAACAAACTGTCAACTTGATGCATATTGTTGCAAAGGAAAGCTCCACCTCGACAACAGTAATGTTAAAACATGTTTACACAATAAATGAATATAAAAATAAGCCAGCGAATTTCCCACAAGTCATTTACAGTGATTTTTGTAGTCCTGTATAATTCACTGACATTAAGCTCTTACTTAATGTTAGAATTGTATTTATGGAGTAAAACACGGATTAACGGTGACCTACCTAAAACATCATGTTTGTGTAATCAGCTATTAAACGACCATATTTGATTGTCTTAGTCTGAGAACCTGAGGTCACAGGCTAAATTGAAGGGACACAGAAAAACCCCCCGAGATTAAACATGATTACACTGATGTGATTTGTCTCATTACAGCGCAAACTTCACCAATGTGTGATTTGCGCAGACGAGCAGAGTAGACAAGTGTTCCATTAAAGCCTTTCTTCGCTCATCAACTGCCTCCCCAAGACCCTTGTATATGTAATCGTGCATGGCCTCTCGTTAAGATCATCAAAACAGAGCGTGGAGAGGCCAGCAAATCTGTGTTAAAAGCACTTAATAGGAAGCCCCGCATTACTGAAAGACTCAGTAAGGGCTGTGAATGACTGTGTTTTCCCCCATTAGTCTAATGCACCCGAAATCACTGAAGGTAAAAGTAAATCAACATTTTTAGTTGAAAATACAGGACATTCAACAGAAAAAGCTCTCCATCCGCACAGATTTGTGCCGTTTGCCCAAATTAAATCCTGCCATTATTAATGGTCAACACCGTCTACATCATTAAATGTTACGTGCAAACTTTCCCATCTTTGTAGTTGTAGTCCTACCTCATTGGTAAACCATAACAATGGTATTGGAAATATAGTGTAGTGCAGGGGTGCCCACACTTTTTCAGCTTGGGAGCTACTTTTAATATGACCAAGTCCACATGATCTACCTACCGCCCCTGCCCAATCTGTGCCGCCACAGGCGGATAAACTGTAGCGCGCTTACACTAATTGCACCACATTAGTGTATAATAGCTTCAGATGAGGAGGAGGCCCCCCCTCATAGCTGCATGAACCCGTATGGCACAATACAACTCAGTACATTTTTGGTAATTGTTATACCCTTTCTTTAGTAGAATTGTATGAATTGGAAGGCTAACTAGGTAATCAGCTCATCGGTGATTTGCAGCCCATGCGCAGTGAACTGCGTGTTAGAAAATATGAGATCTCAGACTGGCTTACCTGTGCATCTTTTTTTTTAAATGCCATGCGATCTACCCACACTACCTTTGCGATCGACCGGTCGATCGCGATCGACGTATTGGGCACCCCTGGTGTAGTGGCTACACTGAGCTACTAGGAAAAAAAAGAGGAAAATTAAAACACAAACAGCATTTCTAATAGTTTGAGGCCAAGCTTTATTATATTTCTTACAATAATAAATAAACTACAATTTACAATGCTAAGATACACCAACACCTACTGGAGTCTGCTATCACATGTGACCACCCCCTGCTAGAATTGCGACTATCTGACAACTATTTAGCAATTCAGCACAGATGTAATTAAATTCATTATTCAAATGATTGGTTAAATGGTTACGAAGTCGCGCTTTCGGCCCTTATACTGACTAAAAAAGTTAAAGACGCTGAGACCTAAAATTGTTAATTCCAAGGTCACTATTATGACGTGTTGAAATAATATACACCTTTCTACAATTGATAGTGTTACAACAAAATGAATCGTAAGTGTTATGATAATATCCAAATGTCAATCCATTCAAACTTTAAGATCATGACAGGTGGTGTTATTTATCATCTCTCACTGCTGTTTATAGCTGCTGCTTATGTGATGCTGCGTAATAATTCAATATGAACAACAACAATAATAGAAAAACACATATGTTAACATTCGTTTAAAAATCATCTAAAAAAAAAAAACACACTTAAATTATAAAGCAGCTCTGAGTTTTGATTTGTGATTTGAATGTAGACACATTGTTGCAGTAATGGATGTGTTTCGGGAGAGACTAACAGAGGGAGAGGCAGTTATGGATCAAGCTATGTCCCTCAATGTAGATTTAAAGAATAATGAAAGGTTCATCTTATCTATTTTCGTAATTTCCCAGTCCATAACTACCAGATGTACAGTATCTATTTGCTAAAAAATGTGACTTAATGTTAATTGACAGGTGGAGCCAAGAGTGTAGGGAGTGCCAGTCTTCAGCAGATTGGGACCAGAAGCAGCCAGAGGAGGACTAACAAGGTCAGGACAGATCAGGAGGTAAAGGTGGTGATTGGGGGTTTGAAGAGCAGACCATCCAGAGCCAAACCCGTCAGAGGGTACCGCTCAAAGAAAGAGAAGGTTAAAGAGAGCGCTTATCAGGATCATTTTTTGCCAGAGGCTCAGGATGATAGCTGCATTTCCGAGTCAGGAAAGTCCTTTTTGGGTGTAGGGAGAACAAAACTCTCAAAAAAGTACCTATTACACCTGGTAGTTCCACATGGACTGAGTTCGACATTGTGACCCCCAAAAAAGAAGACATAAAGATTATAAAAGAAGCGAAAGCAGCTGGATGTAGTGCTACTCGACCAGCAGAGCAATGCACAGGAAGTGAGCCAACCAAACCAAAAGGTATGGTCCTAATCTCTTTAAATCAAAGGATGTACATTTTGAACAACCTATGCATAAACATGTCAATATTGATCAAGAAGGTTGAACACAGTGTGTTACGATGCATTATCAAAATTGTTTACAAAAGGGACCAATTTGGGTTTGCAAGGTAGGTCAAATAAAAGCTAAAGAAATGCAATACAACTTGACCCAAAGTATTAGAAAGATTAGTGAAGGTTCAAAGTGCTCCATAGTGATTTTTTAACATGAAATCTCCTTCATGAAAACATGAACATGTACATTTTTTTTAAAAAGCTACTACTTTATCCACAAACATCACATGGTGTACCAGATACTTATTTTACCTTAATTTTTTCAACCAAGCTATAAAAGTACAGAGATCTTGCAAGCAGAAGAGCAGGAGATTTACAAAGACCTTTCCAAAAATACATGTAAGTATGGCTCAGCATTTCATAGTGAATGGATATACTATTTCCTATCAGTGTACAGTGCTGCTGTACATGTCATGTAGTGTTGGATTCTGTTTATCAATGTGCTGCACTAAGAAGCATTTGTAGATAACACGGACGATGGTAATGTTCCACAACCTCGGTCAACACAGTGTCAGAATTAAACGGTTTACCAGAGATACATATAAAAATGAAAAACAATACAGTATATGAAGTATATTTAGAGGTGTGGACATAATAATTGAAACATTAAAGAAGCCCGATAATACTTTTTTTGTTCTACTTTCAGAGAGCCAAAGACCACAAGCCCTGCTCTCTGGGACTCTACTGTTCTATATGTGAGAAGGAACTACTTCCTGTGGCACATGGTAGTTCCTGAGAAAACCCTGTAATGTTTCAATGTGTTTACTACAGCTAAATCAAGTCAAACTATTTCTCCAATGTTATTTGGCATTGATTTAATCTTCACAGTTATGACTTTATTTTTCAGGTGCACTACGACGTGCTGTTTGTGAATCTGAACATTTAGGTTTTCTGAGAAACGACAGATTTAGTTCTGGAAAAACAACCCGTCTCTGCCAGTGTGCAACAAATCAGCAATCACTTTCAGACAACTCACTGCTAGTAGTCCAAAGTGTCACATCATTGAAGGCCCTAAGGACTGCTCTCCAACCCTACTGTGATAACACTTTAACTGGTGGGTTGACATATGGTGTAATAGACATTATTGAAGAAGTAAATAGGGTTCTACGCAGTATATCTGAGTATTCATTGCTAAAAGTAAATTATGATTACAAATTCTTACACATTATTTTAGCATGGTTTAAAAAGCTTGATGTCCAATTTATAGATTATCATATATATTAAGAGGAACTCTTGATGAGTTTGTTAGGGACTGGTCCTCAATAGCATTATACATACAAAATGATTTTTTTAATGTTTTTACTATGGGGGTAACTTTGATAAAATAAGTACTCACATTTGGTAAATGCACAAGGTTGTGACTGCTCTTTTTTTTTTTTTTAAATGTAGGTCTTTGTATTGTATCATCTCATGCTAAATTATGATTATTTAAATGATTAGCAGTAGATTGGGAAAGATTGATCCCTTTTCCCATCCCAAACAGAGTTTAACATTCATATTAACATGTTAACCTTTAACTTTGATCCTTTTATGGCACATTTTCTCTCTCAAGTCAATAAAGTGACATGCTTTCGCCCTGCTCTCATTCCTGCAGCGTATAATGCCATCTGGAATACTGAGAAGGGCTCTGTAACCAGATTTCTTCAGTGCAAAGGCTGTTTGTCCCAAAGCCTAGTAATGTCAGGAGCTTTAATCGCAGCAGATATCCACTGCCCTCGTGACATGGCTCAAGATCAGGTACATTTAATGAATGTGAATAAATGTTAAAATGCCCAATGTGCACATAAAAACACATAAAAACACCAGAAAAACTATTATATGTATGCCCAGGAGGATTAATCCTAGCTATGTGTGTTTGCGGACAATTTATTCTGGCAAACAGCCACTAGGCGACAATTAGGTTTACCCTGTGTGAGTGAGTTGTGAATGAAACATTTTAAGAATTACTGAGTATATCAGTAAATTACTGTCTGGGATTATTATAATCCCAATTGTGCTTCATCTCGAAACAATAATTCTTTAATGATTGTAACTACATATTTTATTCAGCCATATCTTTTTGCATTTTAATTCAAATTTGGGAGTGGATTTAAGGAAGCAACATTAAGACATTGCTCAACACAAAATGTTCAAACAATCACTATTGGGTTTTTTATGTCCGCACAGGTGTGTTTGAGTGTGAAACATCATTTTTTTTTTACTTTTTTGGGCCACCGCTGCCTTTATCGGAAAGACTATACGCTATACTGTGAATTATTTGACGCATTCATGGAAGACTCTGAGGTGGATATTTGGTCAGACTGTTACAGAGACTTGAGTCTGTATCTGACGTTCATTAGAAATCAACAAACCACATAATTACATAGATTATTTTTAAATAAAGTTTATTTTTTATTCAGTTTTGCTCTCTCTTGCTCACTTCTGTGTGATTGCTGACCTTGTTTGTCGGGCTTTCTGGAACTCCTAGATCTTAGCTAGTTGGCTAAAATAAATGTTAATCGAGTAAAAGAAAATTCCCACAACCTCCTGGAAACATTTGTTCATTGTTAAACCTTTCACCGTGGCCTGGCTTACATTCATTGACGGTTTGGGGATTTTCAGGACTGTAAGAAAAATATAAAGTATCACCAGCTTTGTTCTTTAAAATGAAAAGCCTTACAGTGAGGTTCGATAGTTCAACTTTTCCCAGTTGTAGTTTGCGTAGATTTCTGAAAAGGATTTTAAAATGTCTAAAACGAGGCCCTACTAAGTACACAAGGTTTTTACCAAATAAATGACAATTGATACTAAGCAAGTAGTCACAGCAAGACTCACATTTGAATGTGTTGCTAACATGACAGATGATGATTGCTAAGAAATTGCAAAAGCCCAGCCTTGTACAGTATTTTACTGTAACAATATCCTGCAGCAACTTTTATCATGGCAGGATTAGCCCCTGATTTGTTGTTTGTCACTTGTACCTAGAACATGCTGTGCCAGGAGGCATATTTCAATCAATAACCACTCCCACCCCTCCATAATCCGACTTAGTATCAAACAAAGGCAGAGTACAAATTGTCACAGCTTCTTTAATTGCCTCTGCAAAGTGTTATAGCTCTATTGATTTGTAGATCTTTAAGCTGCTTTTTTTTATAAAATGTGCTTTACAGACAGGAGAGGATTCTTTGCTAGTTTATTCATAAAGGCACGTGGCAATCGTCAGTCAGTTTTATGAAAGTTTTTGATTTAATCAATATGATTGAGCATTGGATTATTTTCTCATTACAATTAAATGTTCAAAAACATCAATTGAAGTTTGTGTCTGCTTATAAATAAACAGGAGGGATTATGTTCACACTATCCGAGTTAATTTAATAAGATGGTAGTATAGTAGAGGTGCAGTCTGTTATTGATGCTTTTTCACAAAGATTTATATATAATGAAAATCTTTCTAGTTCATTTTGACATGCTGCTATATATTTTGTATATATAATTGTTGTTTTTAATTGAGGTTACTTGTTTAATAATTTATTTGCTATTGAATACCTTATCATTGAAGTTGTTGGTTAATTTATTTTCTCTATGACTGTTTAACTGTCACTAATGTCTGCACAGAAAAGGTAACTGTTACAGTTGCCAGGACTATCCAGTAGTAACTATATTGTCATTTTGCTCCAGCAGATGTTTAAATGTCAAAGACTGTTGAGCTTATCACTGTTAACTGTCAGATTAAAAAGATTAACCTCGTTTGACTGATAAAACTGTAACTTTCCAAACTTTATGTACTTTCAAATCTGAGTTCATCTTGGTCTAATCTTTTTGCTTTTGGATGAAAGAAATAAAACATTTCCTGGTCGATTTTATGAACCAGATTACCACAAATGCAGTTTGTTGTTATCCATTTGACTAACTGAAGATAGATATACAAAGTGGCTAACTTAAGAACATCCAAATTGTAGTCCGTCATTTTTTATTGTATTTTTCCTCAAATGACCTACAACTAAATCCATATTTTTTTACAAAATTATTATAGAACTAATCTTTAAACCAAGATTAGCTTTTTTGTTGATTAGTGGGATTTGCTGTAAAATACATACAAAGAAAACGTTTAAAATAATGAAAGTCATTTGTTTTATATAGTTTCAATGTCATTCATTTCCATCCATTTAATTTACAGTAATCTGCAGTGATTGCGAGGTACGTGAATTGTTGACAGATTATAGCGTATATACTGTCATATGTCACACTTTGACAATTATTCAAATTATGTACCCAGCAACTGTGACAAGCATCTGTTACAAATACAAAGCAAAATATTGCCAATTAAAAGTTAAATTAAGGATTGAAGACCATTGGTTTAAAATAAGTAAAATCACTTGAAGACTAGGATAGTGCTCAGATTTAGTGACATGAGTCATAAGAAACATTGAAAAATTAGAGCTACAGAGGTTACAGTCCCAGTCTAATTCATCATTAGGCACTTTAGTCAGATCAAGCATCTTACTTAAACATTGCCCAAGGCCAGATTTTCTGCATTTTGTTGTGCTGCAATTTAAAATGTCAGTAAATCATAATCTGCATAATGTAATTTTCACAGGGGAATATATATATTTTTTTATAAAATAGAGGATAAATAAAATAATATTAAATACAATTCAATAAATATATCTATGTAACATAAGAAGTCAAAGTAAAATGTCCAATAAAACTGAATAAAAAATGTTGAAAAAAATGTATACAAACATAAGAAGTTAAAGTAAAAATGTGCACATCGTTCTACAAAATATAACTTGTATACTACAATATATACAGTGGGGTATTAGTATTAATACCATATTAATGCTGAATTGCCCACTTTAAAAGGGTTTGGCTTCTGATGGTGAAATGTCCAGTACATGTCTATTGACTCAGAGTGCCTGGCAGGAGTTTGTTGGCCACAGGCAGGAATGACTTACTATTAAGTACTCCCATCTGACATTCAGTTTAGATGATAGACTTGTTTGTGAAATAGCCCCAACATTTTGGCCATCTGGATCACAGTTTGAATCTGACTAAGCCCACCGTCTCTGCCCCCCCTATGCCGAAAGGGCTTTAGGACTCACTTTGGTCCACCCTTCACAGTTCTTCGGACACTCGCATGATGCATTTTGAGTTCCTGCTGTTCAACCAAAAAATATGACAGACACCATATTGCATGTAAAGCTTTGGAGTCTGTCTGGTTGCAATCACCAGACACCCAAACTCCAGTCTGCAACACTCCAACACTCTTGCCCTGGGGCCTGACACACTCACAACAACTTAAATGGCATTATCGACAACTGTCTTTTTGACCTGTTAATCTCAATTTGTCATTGTTGTAACAACAATGACAAACCAGCCCCCACAACCACTTATTACTTTTGTCATCTGTGCCAAAACATATCACTTCTCATCCTCCTACCAGTTGCTTTCAAATTTATATTACTTTATTGCATATGAACTGTTCAGATGAGGATGACACACTGTCACCTTATGTTTTAAAATGCTTTGTTACAGCACATGTTTGAGGCTTGCAAGCTCTGATATAGTGACCTTTAATAAAAGGCAATCTTCATGCCCCAGTGGCCATTAAAGGTAATTATTTTCATCTGAGTGATTTATTTGTAGCACAAATTGAATACTATTCAGTAGTTACATTTGAACAGAAACATGTTTATCTTATCCTCTGATGTGAAATTATATTTATATGAATATGCCAGTTTTGTATCAGATAACTTGTGAATGTATGAACTTTAACTTTTTTTATGTTACAATGCCAACAAGTAACATTACAAATGTATACAGTAAAATAAAAACAAATGCATATTAAATATATACTATATATACACGTAAACATTTTATCTAATTTTCTATCCTTTACTTTCCACATTTTGGCGTTTCTCTCCTTGCCCACGGTGCTAGTTAACATATTCATGTTTGTTTGTTTTCTTTAGCCTCTTTTAGTTTGTAGATAACATCATATTTAACATGGATCTTTAGTTTGACTGCTAAGTATCAATGATGAAAAACCATTAGGTGTAAAATGAAGGTAAAAGACTTGAGGCATTGTTAAAAAAAAAAGAAGCATGTCTGCTGTATATGTAATTACATATAATGAGACAAGCAAGTGGATGTTGTGTCGAGATGTGTAATTAGATTAGAATTTAAAATGTTCTCAATTCAACTTTTTGTTAAATGAACCATACACTTTTTGTCTTACATTAGAATGTTCTTTAATGGCAAATCACTATAAGTGGAAATAAACAGATTTGGCCAATGTGGTGCATTTGGTGAATAGCTAATGAAATAGATTTCTTTAAGCGTATGTAGCCTGGTAAGGATTGCTTGACCGGATCATCTGGTGGTTGAGGGTCTTTAGCAATCTGTCTGCTTGAGCAGCTGTTAAAACTTGGCTTGAGTCATAGGTTTGGAGGCTCTTTGGGTAATAAACCCAGATTTATTTCAGAGGGTCAGTGGAATTAGACACCTAATCTGCCTATGTCGTTTTATAAGTTGATTTATCTTGGTATAGACATCCGTTGTTTGGGCTCATCTTAGTGTGCTTACACCATAAGCTGGTTAATGCTATAAGTGTGATTGTGGCAACCATTTGTCAGCCTTTTTAGTTGTGCATGTAGTAGTAAGGTCTCAGCAGGAGATCATTAAGTACTGGCAGTCAGCCATTTATGCAGCCTCACCCTGTGTATGGTCGAACATTGACAGAGATAAGAAACTTTGATCCATTAAACTACTAACTTCTTTGTGTAGTATTCTTTTTAAGTTTTGCAGTAGCTTTTGTCTAGTTGTACATATTTTTGTATATTTATGAGTTTGCTCATATTTTTCTAAAGTTAAGTGTTTGTTAGGAGAGTATGCTTTCATGTATGAATCTATGCTTCAGTTTTTGGCAATTCGTCAATATTTCAATATTTATTTTGCTCGTTTTGATTGGCATAGCATATGCCTAAAATAGTTATTCAGCTCCAGTTTGTTTTCTGTTACTCTTCATTGATTTTGGAGTAGCTTTCGCAATCAATACATTTGAACTTCTAATAGGATGTATTTAGTATGTATGTAGTCTTG
This sequence comes from Dissostichus eleginoides, assembly GCA_031216635.1. Lineage (NCBI taxonomy): Eukaryota > Metazoa > Chordata > Actinopteri > Perciformes > Nototheniidae > Dissostichus > Dissostichus eleginoides. The sequence goes on along the minus strand of CM062268.1, from coordinate 7,907,842 downwards.
GGATCGGGAGGCCTGATAATTTATTCCGGCAAATTACTCAGACCTACTAATTGACCTAACAGAAGTTATTGAGTCTATGTAAGTTTACTGCTTGGCTCAGATCCACCAACGTCAGCAAGATCTCACCTCTATTAACTCCTGAAGAACCAGGTTCAATTAACTGCTGTTTCAATTCAGACGACCCGCTAAATCTGTTTAAGCGATCCCGAAGGATTTTGATATCAGTAATGAAGTGTTGGCCTACCTAAGTGTGAGTGTGGCAGTGTGCATTTCTTACCTTTCAAGCAGGAGAGGATAGCGCAGATGTCTTTTAAGTTGTCCCAATCCAAAAGGTGGGATCAGTTTATTTGAAGAAAAATTGGTCCACACTTATACAGGGTTTCTACCTTCTCTCGTTACAACATGACAATAATATAAAACATATCATGCAGTGGTCATTTTCTAATCTGAAACCTTAATTCATAGTTTAGACATTAAAGTCTTCCGACATAATCCAAAGGAAACTCCTCACGGATCGCCGGGGCTAACATTCACACCTACTGTATAGCCTGACAACATTCAGAGGCAGTTCCTCGTAAATGGTCAGTGGAATCTAACAGTTTCAAACTTTCATCCAACAATTCACTCAGCTTTCAATAAACCCGATAGATGGGTTATACAAGAATATAATTGATTATATTTGATTATAATTAACTTTCGTTTTAAGTATTCAACCTAATATGGAGACCTCAACAGTAGGAAGTTTTGACTTTGTCTTTTTTCTTTTTTAATGACCCCTGGTGACCCTCTGCCATATAGACCAGTCAATAACATTAATTGATCTGCTCTAGACAACAGTAAGAGTTGACTTAGGCTAAGAGCATTACTTTTGACCCTATTATAATTTACCAATTTTCTAAGACTTGTTTTTTCTTGTCATGGCTCTAGTAGCAATGTCACCCAATCTGTATGTGTATCAGATGGTTGGTTGATCAATCAAATGTAGTTGACATGTAAAACTATTGGACAGATTGTCAGACATTAATGATCTTTAGAGGAAAAAACTATACTTTATCCTATGACCAATATATTGTATGCATTGCTATGAAATGCACATTTTTAAAAATTTGACCAATACTTTGGTTTATTCCACACAAATACCCCTCCAAAAATTAGAATATTCCCATCAGCTTCAGCTTTGTGTTTTGTGTTTACTAGCAATTTTTTACATACTGACATGTGAAATTAGGATGTTAATTATCAGGCTTGTATTTAGCTCAAAACACCACTGTGCCGTAGGACATCCTCACAGATCAGCTAGCATGGCTATTGACTCTTGTTTGTCTACAAAAATCCTCCAAACAAAAAGAAAAAAGATACTGCTCGGTAACAGGATAGGTACAGCAATCTACAGTATCAAATTCACAAGATGTGTAGACCAATTATGCCACAGGGACCTCTTCCTGAAAAGGTTTGGTAGCACTGTCAACAATGTCAAGCTACTTTTGCTGTTGCTCCTGACAGCAAAAACACGAAATGTCCCTGCTAGATTAATGTAGGCATCTTATGGTAGACATTTGAGCAAACCCTAACTGCTGTCCTTTTTCATAAAGAAGACCAGGCACTATGTGTGGCTGCAACAACAGCGCAAATGGTCACACACCTTGCTTTGGTTAGGAATACTCCTGTGGCCATTACCAAGGCTGTAGCTGTGATAGTTCCTATTTCTGTGGTTCTTGGTTATTGGCTGTTATGTTAGCTGTTGTTGTGATTGTGACCTTCTGCAGCAATTAGTATGTTGGCAAAGACAGGGATGAAAAGCCATTCTCAAACCTAAAAGTTAACCAGGCTAGAATTGTATAACTAACATAATAACATTAATATCAGCACATTAACAAGCTCATCTTGCATAGCCTGACCTATCTCCATATATTGTTTTAGCGCTGAGCAAGCACTGGAGAAAAGTCTGGCTGAAAAACGTCCACACTAATAGGAAAAAAAGTTATACATTTGTTGTATTTCTAAGACCCAAACATCTTGGAGTGAGTAAGCCCAGTATTGAGCGATGGTGCCCTTGCCAAAGGGTTAAGAGCCTAATAACCGTAGGGGAGGACAATTCTGTCAAAAATATTTATTTAAAAAAACAGTGCATGACTTTGCTATTTTCTATAACAAAGTTTAGCAAAAAGTGTCAGCTACAAAATACATTCTTTACATAACATTAAGATGGTATGTCGTTAGATTAAAGGGTTCTTAGATTTCAACATGTGAGTAATTCACAAAAGGATAAAGAGGATCAGATGCTGATTTGTTATGAAAATAAAGAAGTTGTATTTCAACTAGACAATCCATCTTCCTTTTTAGTTCATACGATTTCTAAATTACATGAGATCCTCGCAATATAATCATACTACAGCCGGACAGCTCTTCGACCTGACAGTTTGATTAGTAGACCTTTGCATGAAACCTTTTTTAATTGCCTACCTTCTCTAAAGTTGCCTTATGTTTTACTGAACTGCATACTTTAGTTTGCTTTATCTTAAAGGATGGTGTCTCGTAAATATGTCCTGGGAAACATTTGCTTCTCATTTGCGCTTCATTAGCCTGTTATGCTGCAAAAAGAAAAGGAACTGTCTTCCAAGACATACTGAATTATTAGAACACAAAGGCTTTATGTAGTTTTCCTGATGTTGAGCACAGAATGGTGTGGTCAATTGAAAACACTTTTAGGCTTCTTCCACCTGCCATTGGATAGTAAATTACCAGGTCCCTAAAGGTCTCTTTCATTTGTGATGATGACAACACTGCTAACCAGTGGCGGCCGGCCCATAGGGGCGCTAGGGGCGCCGCCCCCCCTCTTCCCACATGTTTGATTGTCATTAAAAAAATAAAAATAAAAATATATTTAAAAAATATATATATTTTTTCTTTTTCTTTTTCTTTTTAATGAACAAGGTAAATATTATATAGTTGGTATCAGTAAAATGTAGCAATGTACAAATGCCTCTCTGTCACTGTGCGTGTGTGTAATGTTTGTGTGCAAGTTGGGCGGGGCCTGCATGTGTGCCTGCGTGTGTGACTTTGTCTATGAGGGAGAAAGGAAAGCTCATTTTGGCTGCGGCGGGAAACTGATTTGACAACATAATACTCGATGTTCACGATGTGGTCATTTACGACATCGCATGTAGTGCAATCCACGATGTATCGTGTAAACTCGATATATCGCCCAGCCCTACCTCTAACATCACCAGAAGTCATAATTGAAGGGTTCATTTCTAAAAAAAATCTTCCGGGGGGACATCCCCCCGGAGCCCCCCCCCTCACCATTACAATAGCCCCACCTAAAATAATTTCCACCAGCCGCCACTGCTGCTAACAGATAGAATTTGCACCAGCCAGGTTCAAATTGTTCTACAGAAAGTTGTGAATATTCTGAGATAGGTGGGAACGCAAGTTTCTGAAGGGTACAGTATATAAATACATCACATTTTAGAAATAAATGACATTTGCACTGATGAAAAAAAGTTTTGCATGGGGGAAAAAACCTTTTACACCAAGTACTTTGGTGTACTTAGTGCCGGCACTTAGTGGCACTAAGTACAGATCGCGTTCACAACGGAATAAATTCCCTGAGGGAAGATTACGCAAATGAAGCCGCTGACTTCACTTATTCTTCTTCTGCTTTGGGTTTACTGGCAGGCCGCAAACAACTTCACGGTGTATACTGCCACCCGAAGTCCCCGGCCGGAAGTCCCCGGAGTTGGGGACTGGCTTCAGTAAGGCTTCACAGTGTGCGAAAAAGGACACGTCCCATCGTCCGGGACGTGTTATTTACAATATCGGACAAGTAGATCTTTCAATTGACTTGTCCGGCGGACAAGTGACGTTTTTCGCCCTCATTTATTGACAAATTATTGATAAATTCAGTTTACAAAAGGCAGAACTCATTCGCAAATTGTACGTGTCCGCCATTGTTCGTTTAGAAATGTTAGTTTCGGTTCTGCTTGTCGATTCCTAAGGAAATGCATCTCGCCGCTTTCTGTACAGTTAGACGGGGGCGGGGCGGGAAGTGTAGCACAGTGTAACAAATAACAATTGTCCGATCCCGGGATTAATAAGAGTTGTGAGGACAGGGGGCGGAGGCTGAGCCCCGCGGACCGCAGCTCTCTCTCTCCATGCTCCGTATCAGCTGATCGCTGCATGGTGCAGCTCAGCGTCTCTCTCTCTCTCTCTCTCTCTCTCTCTCTCTCTCTCTCTCTCTCTCTCTCTCTCTCTCTCTCTCTCTCTCTCTCTCTCTCTTTCTACACACAGCGGATCCGCTGCCCGTTTAACAGCCTCATCTTTGTCAAACTTTCTTATGTTCTTTCTCTAACAAGTAATGAAAGTTATTAAGCGTTTTAGCTCCTATGTTGTTAATATTGACCACCATTTCCTTTATGAAGTAAAGCAGCCTCCCTGTCTGTGTCCTCGCGCTGTCCTCACATCCCCGGACCCCCAGACTCGGAGGAGCACAGGGTGTCAGTATTGTTTATGAAGCAGGGTATAGAAAGTACATTATTGAAATTAAAATACTATTTATTTACTTTTACAAACAGTGAGCAGCTGGGCAGCTGCAGCATGTGTATTGCAGGACATGTGTAAGCGTGCAAGCGTCTTTGAGTTGTAGAAAAGCGCTAGGCCTATAGGCTATAAATATAATGTATTTATTATTATTAGGCCTATCTGTTGGACATGTGTGGTTGGACTCTGTCTCACAGGCAGGTTGCAGTGTAACATCAGAGGAGACTGGGCCAATTGTACATTCTCAAACTGCACCACTTAGAACTAACCAAACAATGCAGAGATTATTTTTATATAATTTTATTCAATAACCGTAAGAAATTAAACAGTATGAAGTGATTTGTAAATAGGAATACAGATTTGACTTATTGTTTTCATAAATATATTTTTCTCCCAGTTTGTCATTATTTTTACCCTCTCAAAGAACCGGAATCAAGAACCGAAAATAACCGGAATCGAAAAGCAGAACCGGAATCGTTAAAATCCAAACGATACCCAACCCTATGTGTGATGCAGTAAAATCTTACCGCTCACTTACGTTAGCAGGTCGTAAAAACCGTGGGAAAATGTAAAATACGATGGCGAAGAAGAAGATTCCAGTGGCCCCAATTTTTGTCCATTCTCGACAAGTGAAAAATGTATTCGGACAAGTAAATTGCCAAACTCACTCTCTAAGTACTCTCTAAACACTTTTTCTCACACTGCTTCAGTAGAAGCTGCTGGGAGTCCCAGCAGCTTCTACTGAAGCCTTCCGAGTAAATCGCCAGAACGCCGACACCTCCTCATCACTTCACCGCTCCCATGTTTTTTTTTGTGTTGCCATAAGTTATTCTCTCTCCGTTGGTGCGCGGGGCTAATGCTAATGCTAATATTGCTAATGCCAGCAAATATAATGGCGGCTTCACAAAACTTTTCAGAGTTTTACGGGGTGTGGATTGCAATTCGCCCAGCCAATAGAAATTGGTACTTTTTTCTCACCAGGATAGTACCACCTCTCTAGCAGGCACTAAAAATGGGGGTTAAAGTTCCCGGCACTAAGTACTCTTTTTGGTGTGAACGCAAAATAAGAGGTACTAACGGAACTACAACGGGAAAAGTACTCCGGTGTGAACGCGCCTAATAAAGTGTCTATCAGTAGGGTTCCATTAAATCTGGATAAAGATGAGTAATACAAATGTTTGTATTACATTTATGATCCCAGGGTGGAGTTTTTGCTTACATTTGGCAAATGTGGGGAAACTCCCATAGAAATGCTTTAGCAGTCCTACTTTTGGGAATCCTTCTGCAAATATTTCAGCACATCAAACATGTTACTTCTCACTCATCTCCCGCTTAATGCTTTGCTTTTCTCTGCTTGAAATGATTGATTGCCTTTTCTTTTGACAAAGTGCGAGAGAAAGGTGAAGTATTAAAAGCTGTCAGAAAGCTCAGTTTGAGTTTAGGCCCTACAAATATCCAAGGTAATGTGTTGAGAAATGGGAGGGGTGAAAGCACAGTGATGTTGGTGGTCCAGACTTGTGTAAATATTGTAAGTGTTGGGACATTGTGAGTCAAAACATGCCACAGTTTCAAGAGGTTTGCTAATGAATGCAAAACCCCTCCTAAATGTTACTTTTTTCGTTTTATAATACAAAATAAAACAGCCCTGACAAGTTGGGATGGACACAGAAGTGACCCTCTATGGTTGTAACTCTTAGAACACATTATATATTTCCCATTCCAATTATCTAACACCTATTCTCACCACACACAGTCTTTCGATTCATTGAGGAAAATCCCAACAGAGCAGTGACTGGAAAGTTCTTTGTCCTTGTCTCTTAGTGGAATGTGTAAGTGCTGACAGACAAGACTATTTAAGAACTAGAGCTCCTGAAATCAAACAGGACACACTCAGTATTTAATTCTGTGGCAACATAATCGAGAGCTTGCCCTGACTCATCACTCTTTCAAAGCTCGCTGGCACACCTCATCGTGGGAATGACACTTCCCAAACCATCTATGTTTGAACAAGTTCATTTCACTTTCTCTGTGCTCTGCGTAGGGCATTCAGTAACTTTTCCGATGTATAATGGAACGCTGGTTGAATGCAAAGCTCCAACTTCAAAAAGGGTTCAAATGTGTTGGAAAAAAAAGTCCTAAGTGTGCACACAAATGTGCCTACCCCTTCGTTTGAAGTTTGAATTAATCCCGTTTTATTGTTGACAACCTGGCAGGTTAACATTAAGGTGTGGACCGATAGGCATCAATACAACTTGCTGCTGAGCTCTATGACTTTCCCATGCATCCTCATGTAGACTTGGGTGGCGTGCTGCTCACGCTCAATTTAGCACTGTCAACCCAGATTTAGATTGAATGATTCCAGTTCAATTAGTCACCTTGGGACTAAAATGTTGCTAGATTACGTCTGTACTGATTATGGTAATAAATATAGAGGAACGCTGGAAAACAAATGTATACCATAAGGGTTTAACAACTCACATGTGACATGCATTTTGTTTAATATAATGCATTTAAATAAATTATTGGTTTAAATTAATGCACATATTTAATCGTTTACCAAAAATAATAATCTTGGATTAATTATGATTAATCACAAGTTTAGAATACTAGTATTAACTTGTATTTTGTTGGAGATATGTGGAGATGTAATACAGAAATGCATGACAAGCTGGTAAGAGAAATCAGAGTTTATTTTAAACTTTATTATAACATGATTTCTGAATTATTGACATGAAGTCCGACACATTTCGACACTTAGCGAAAGCATCAAGAAAAAACTATCCCATTCTTCCCCCTTAATCATATTGCCAGCGCTATCTGTGCCTACCTTGTCCACTAGCTCCCACTCCTGTGCGACTTAAAAAGCTGGCAGGCTCATGCTTCGGCAGAATGCCTTTCCTTTTGCTTCACCACACCTAAAGCGAACAACTGCAGTTGCCCTTTGTTATCGATTAGGTGTGCCATAACACCATGGTAGTAATGACTGCTTACTGATGTACTTGGGTCTACAGTAAGTAAAATACATGTTGCTTGTGCTTATAACCCATGTAAATATCCATGCTGGATTTACGGGAGGAAGTTTGGGTCAAACTTTGTAATGTAATACATTGTCATTCAAACAAAATGTAGCGCTATTCAGATTAATCACAAACTTTAACACTTTAATGTTGAAAGAACTAAAATAAATATATATATATATTGATTAGGATCTGCTATAAGAAGTTGTTTAACTGGTTGTGAATTAACAGAAAATATCTGTAACATTTTTGTCAAGACAAATATCAGGCATGGCATTCTAATAAAAATTGAAATTGTTGTTTGAGAAAATAAAATAATTTTTTACACTGTTCTGATATTTTATAGAGAAATGAATTAGATAGTCAAAAAATATATATCACTGATGAAAATAACTATTAGTAAATGCAATACCTGCTGCAATTCTTCACATATGAAACAAATCTTTGCTGTAAATAATAAGTTCTTAGAAATGCATAAATGATGGTACATATAGGTTCAGATTTAAAAAGTAGATCCTTAAATATTACTTTTGTCAATAAATCAATTGTATTGGCCAAATATGGCAGATATGCCTCACAGCACAACAAAACCATTTACTTAAAATATAAACTTTTAGTTTGTTGAGATACTGTAATCAACATTCAATTGGTAGAACAATGGTAGGAGCGTTTCAGCTCGATATTGTTGGAGCCCATCCAGTCTAACAAGAATAAAATGCTGCCACTAACACCAAGTTCTTTTAAATTTGAGGCTAAATATTATATATTATATATTCATGACAAACATTTTGTATCACAAGTCATTTTCAGTAGAATTTCTATCTATTACAACTATTCATCCTATAAGGCTGATGTTGCAGGTGTCCTCTTGAGACTCTCCCAGTGCTACCTGTGTAGTAGGAATTCAGTCACGCTTCAGTTTCCACAGCTCACTCTCAACACTCCCTGTTCGTGTCAGAAAACAAAGGCCTCAGGCGCCCCCGCAGTACATAGCCGCTGGGGCAACCGGACAACACCTCTAAAGCAAACAAACTCACGGTGCTCTTTATAACAGCAGCATAATGCTTAGCCTTTGTCCTTTCCAATCCTCCACCCTGGACCTCCTGCTTCATAACAGGTGCCACTTGAAGTTGCTTTTCTGATGCATTGTTTCTTCAGTTCCAAAACCCCATCTATTTTAATGTTTGCCCTCCTAGCTGACTTTGTAGGTGATCTTCTCTGAATGTACTCAACAAACCTACAGCCTTTTATGTTTTGTGGTGCAATGAAAGCCTGGCTTAGTAAATGTGCATTTGCGTGTGCGCTTGTGTTTGTGCAGCTACTTCTATGAAAGGACACAGGTTGTTCCTGTGAGAAATGACACTGCTCTATCTTTGCCATCAGTTCCCTACTGTGATAGTGGTTTGACAAAAATGTAATCAGATGTCTGTGAAATAATTTTAATTGAGGGTAAATGTAATTCCTGTCATTGGAAGTAGTAACACATTGAGATCCACTAACCAGCCAGATTCAGAGCTATCAACATTTAACTTAGCACTTGCCCATCACAACGGAGAAAACTCCATTGATGAGACCAATTAAAATGCAGTTTAAAGTTCTGGAAGAAAAAAAGGCATGGACTTTGCGTTCAATTCGTGTTTTTGTACTCTCTGATAAACTCTTGCTTGTATCAAAACCAGAAACTCTCCACACTGGTCTGGTGTACACCCTAATATAACAACTGACTGAATGATAGTTGCTAATCTGCCAATATTGACTTTTGCTATGAACTCATAGTAGTATCCTGGATAACCTCTAGCTCAACTTTTATGTAAATATCTCTGCGAGTCACATTTGTTCTGTGCTTTAAGCTTGTGACCTGTTTTTCCCCGGGAAATAATCTATATCAAGAACTTTTATGAACTGGAATATTCAAGCAAAACATACCTGAGATTTAAGATAACCCTAACCCTAACCCTAATCTAAACGATACCCAACCATTGAACAATTTACAATGACCCAAAACATACTTCGAAGGCACCCAATGAGTTTTTAAGTGAAATAGGTTGAATGTTATGCATTGGCCCAGTCAATAACCTAATCTCAACCTGTTTGATCATACTTGCTGCTGAACACAAAGCTAGTGGCAGAAAGAACCACACAAAAAACAGCTGAATACGGCTGCAGTAAAACCCTGACAAAGCATCACAAAGGAATTTACTGATGTCCATGGGTTCTAGACTTCAGGCAGTCATTGCTTGTAAGGGACTATCTAAAAAGGTTTAAAAATAAACATTATATTTGTGATTAGGTCATTTTGTCCCGTTACAATTTAGCCCCTTAAAATAAGGGACTGTAAAAAAATGGTTGCAATCTCTAAATATTGAATACATTGTTTTTGTTCAACCCTTGAATAAAGGATACAACTTAGTGGGGACAAGTTAAACCAAATACATGTATCATTCTTATTTCATCAGCAGTTAATCCTCGTGTGACTATCGTATAAATGCACTGCATGTTGTCAGTATTATCTTAATATGAACTCCCAAGCATTTCTTCTCTGCACATACTGTGGTTGTGTAATGCCATTTTTTAGACATATGTTTGCTTAAATATTGTAAAATGGGAACGCAGAATGAAGAGATCAAAGAGAGCAATGGAATTAAGACATGTCAGAAACTGCTCTGTTGATCCCTGTGTACCAGAAAAGTCATACACCAGACATGTAGGTGGTAGAGGTGCAGCATCAAATAATTTACCACAGCTAAAGCCATAGGATCATGAGAGTGCAAACACGATTATTGACAGAAACACAAAAGGAGGTTTAAGGTAGTGTCATCCCAGCTGTGTGAAATTGCAGCCAAACACAGCCATGTGCTAAGAGGGTGAGCAGGTGACAGTGTCTGAGAACACGAGGACCCACCCCCATAACCATTTTTTATGCAGTTTCCTTTATTCTCTGTTCTTGTGGTTTTCTATCATGACCCAGATTTGGTGGGACAAAGCTCCTCGCACCCCTGTTGTGTTTATAATAGCTATGTCTCCAATTAATAGGGCAGCCTGTATTTTTGTGTGTATGCATCTGTGTATACTGATCAAGGGGCAACCTAATAATCCTTTATCCGTGACACAAAGGTGTTGCAGACATGCTGTCTTTGCCTTTGTCCACCTCCTGCTTGAGTCTTTTAGCCTTATTGCCCTTGACACACTGCACTGCAAAGAATTAAGTCATCCCTTTTGTCTTACTTATTGTGGGCAGGGTGGGGCACTGTTTCCCTACTTTGCCCAAAGCACCTCATATTATTAAACACTGAATAGTGTTCCAGCCTTTAAGGGCTCACCATTGGGCATGTTACTAGGTTTTACTTTGATGTCAAATGTGTCAGCCACAATAAAGAGACATCTGTTTCTTAAGCAAGTTATGCTAATTTTCTATCCGAACAAAGCTCTCTAAAATGAGTTTCCTACCCAGAGACAACAAGACATGGCCTACCCAAGACACTGTCATTGTTCAGTTGATCTTGTCACTTTTGTTTTGCCAATTTGTCCAAACAGATTTACTGTTCCTGAAATAAAGTTAATGAAAGAATGTTCAAACAAGTTAATGAGACAACCAATGGTCCCAGGACAGAGACACCATTTGTAATAGAAGAGCAGTGCAGAGCTGAGCTTAAACCAACACCGGTGTCCGTTGGGATGAACCATTAACAACATCAGTAAGCGGGGGGTTTGTTTCTAAAACCATTTACTATAATGGCTCTGCTTTAGCCATATAAACATGTGGAGATAGATTGTTGCCAGACTAGTGTGTTTTGGTCTTGGTGCCACTGGGTGAAGAGTTGCCATGAGGAGTTTATTTAGAAAAATGCCAACAGAGATGACGATATGTGTAACTAGCCTCTTGATGCCCATTATGTGTAACTGGTTATACACCACTGTCCTGTTTTTTACGATCAATGCTCATCAATGCTTCAGAAAGCATTCACTACCTAGATCAGCTACTATATCTTGCACATTTGTGATGCAAAAATAGTCAATTGACCCCACCCCCTCCCCATAATACTGACACACACTTTATGACTCAACAACCCTGGCCTCATTCGAAATCCAATGGCAAGATTGTTTCTAGTTTTATTCTTCATAAAACTATCTTTCACACTTTTTTTGGTCTACAACCAACTGCAACACAATACATTTTGAGGATGTGTTTCAAAGTGTTAGCCATTATCTACATTTTTACGATAAATTGAGTCAACACTAAATGCGTGTAGGTGTTATTTCCCGTTTTGACCAGCACACTGCAATATGTTTTCCTGTTGTTTTTTATTATAGCAGCTATCGGGTGGAATCAGTACATATGATAACAACAAACAGTCATGATAGTCAGATGAGCTTCAGTTGCTATGCTAACATCACCTGTCTAATACCAGATACATATTAATAACGGCGTTGTGATACCAAAATGCGTCAATTCAGAATAAAACACATTCACTTATGGGGATGGGGGACATGCAGTAGTGTGACAGTCACACAGTGAATGACCACATTAACAAACAATGAACCAATGCAATAACGTTGAAGTAATTATTTAATTTGATCTGGCTTCTTATGATTAATAGAGACACGAGCACGACCCGATGCAGCACGCCATTGTTGTTTTTGTGACTGGTGTTGCTAAGAAAATCAGCGACGTAAATGGTGATGTCATGAAGCAGCACCAGTCGGGATCTGGGCGGTTGAAACACAACTGGGGCTAAAAAGAAGAACCGGCTCGTAACCTGAAAAGCACAAGCACGGAGCCTAAACTGGGACTGGTTTGGTGGGAAAGGGGTATAAGGGTGCCAACTACTACAGTGTACAAACCAAACAGGGACTTCCCAAAATAAACACTCATGTCATTGGAACAAGAACATCCCAGCACACTCTCACCTAATAAGCACACACTTACAACACATACAGCAGCCAGACAAAAAACATGTAGAAGAGACGAGAATAAGCTACAGAGCAAACAAGGGAGTGGTGATTAAAAACATTCTCATGCAGCAGGGCCTGTGGGTGTCAGGGAGAGCTCTACCTCTCACCTTATAAATTGTGTTTGCACACACATGTGTTTGCTTGCTTGTCTGCCTGTGTATATTTACATTTAGGTATGGATAAAGGTGTAATGTTGCTCTCTTAGCCTGCTTGACAGCTCTCTCTCTGAGCTAAAGCCCTTTCCAGGTTTGGCCTTTCAGCAGCCCGTAGTACTAATGGAAAAATAAGCTTTGTTAGGAGGAGAAATCTGAGAAAAGTAATTAATATGTTGTCAGGTCCCCTTTGTATTAACTGACTTTGAAAAAAATTGACTGTCATGGATCAATGTCGTAATAATTGTATTCCACATACTCAATACTTACTTCATTTTCATGTAAATAAGGTTATTTCATGAATACTTTTTCAGTACAATCATTTTTCTGCTTGATTACAGTGGAGTTCTATAATATCCAGGCATCAATTATCATACATACACTGCACCTCAAATCAAGTGACATACTATAGGTCCCAATCAGCAAGTCCTCGACAAAATACTTTGTTTGTAAATTCCCTTTAGAATATAACAAAATACTTTCTCATAATTAAAAATAGTTCTGTTTCATGACGTAACAATGCTTTGGTTCAGATTTGGTTAGGTTTAGGCATATAGCACTTTGGTCAACTCTGTTGTTTTTAAATGTGCTATTGGGTTGGATTGGATATATCATGAGTTGGATTAAAATCAGGACTTAATTATGGTTAGGGACACATGCAGTTATAAATATTTGGAAGATGAATCAAACAGTGTAGTCGGATTTTCTGTTGATCCTCCCAACATCCCAAAAAAATGTTTATAGTCTTATATTAATCTTCCTAACAGAATATAGAATATGTAGTTAAATCTCAGCCAGCTATGACATTTAAATAATGAATGGATCACTAATATTTTAATATATGAATTATTTAACTCAACTGTTCCTGTGCTTTTCCATTTTATTTTATACTTCAGTAATAGATCTGAATTTTTTTTCCACCAATAGTGGCTATGCCTGTTCCCATCTCCAGACTCAGACACTTATCTGTGTGGATGTACAGGGCAGCCTGCACCTCAGGGAAACTGCACTCAAAGGGGTGTTTAACCCCTCCTACTCTCACCCACACTTCCTGTCTTACATACAGCTTAGAGAACATGGTCCTGCTGCAGCAGACACACTGTCTTGTTAATTTCCTGATTGTGTAATTATATCAGGAAGCTGATTGTGCTATCAGAAATGTTGCTAGTCATTGTTTGGGCTGTGCCTGTTTATGTGAGATGAGTCCCAGTGATAGGAAACATTGGCTCCATGCTTTTGCTATGAAAGCATGGAGCCAAGTGAAAGTTCTTACACTATTCACATGACAAATCCTTGTTTAAAAAGATTTAGACATGTGGTGTCAGGAACAGGTAGGCGGTAAGGCAGTTCAAATCTGATACATCTTTGCATTTGTTGTGCAGAAACCCCAGCAGAAGGTGTGTAAGCAGGTTGTTTTTCAACGCAGAAAGAGAACATAGATCCTATCAAGTCTACTAACTATAATTGAGCTTGTTTAGAGTTCATTTGCAGAGGATTAGGGCCTGTATGAAGTAGGCAACGGAAGGGGAGGTGTCATCCTCTCACATGAGGCTCTGGGGTCAGGAGGAGAGAAGGTGCAAACGAGTTTAGTTCACAACGACAAGGACTGCAAGATGGATGTGATAAGTTCCACTGCGGTTGCCCACCCTTCCTGGCCCTGATGATGATAATCACTCCGCTTGTTTTGCCTTCCCTACCTCAGGATAGAAGCCAAGGGCTACATGACAAGAGTTTAAACAAACACTTGAGATAATAAAGGACAGACGGCTGATTCAACCAAGTAAGACTAGTCCTCTTCTAAACAGGCTTTAACACTTGACACACTGAGATTGTGGCCTTTCCTGCATTAGCCTACATTCTTTCTTCATAGCTTTTCTGAAAATAATTTAACACTTAAATAATCCTGTTCATCTACAGTGAAAACTACTACCTCTATGTAAGGTTATGAAGACTATAACTATTTTGGACTCGCATTGCCTGTCGCTGTCCAACAGTGTAAAGCCACATGGTGAAGGGGCTTCTTCAATAAATGTTTGGAACTTGAATGATTTCACAATAATGATATTTTTAATTTTTCCCGCAGCTACTTCCCCCACTTTCTTGTCTGAGTGACACCATGGATATCATTACGGAGAAACTGTCTAAATGTGTCCCCATATGATCAATTAATTGCGTGGCATCCCTCTCTGACACCAGTCTTTTTTCCATTCTGAAAATACTTTGACTTTGCTCGTTAGACCTTTTCTGTAAGCAAACAAGTTTAGACACCTGAGCAGATAACATTGTACACATCAAAGAGTCTTTGGGTCTTTTGCAGGACTTTAATTGTAATTGTAATCAATAAACCTATTCTTAGGTGATTCAAGCTGTTTGTGTGCCCTTATGTCAAAATGAGGGAAGCAAAGTTGTCTTCAAGTGTGAGCAGTAAAGAAAATCAGCCATTTTTTTTATCCCGTAGTAGTTGTGTTGAACAAGATCTGTGAATCGTCATTTTCTCCTTCCTAAATGATGGAAACAGGCCTCATGATGTTAGCATGTGTTCTGTAAATGCTTCCTGCCAATAACTGCTGTCAGAATCCTTCCTGGACCTGTTTTGGAACACATTATAACGATTTTTATCCAACATAATTGGATCATTCTTTAAATACCCTTTCAAACAGCTTTACTAACAGGATGTGGAACCATTTCTTCAGCCATCTCCCCGATTAACCTGGCTGCACTGTTAAGTAGACACCTGATTTGATGGTCAGATCGTCACAGCCTAAGCCCCAAGAGGATGAGCCACAAATCACCTGCTAAGACTATTTGGAGTCAGAGCTGAGGACCTTAATCCCCAAATTTAAATTTCTTACCTGTTCTTAGTCCTCTTACTGTGTGCTCACTTAGCATGACACAGAGCCGTGTCCTAAAAAGGCATACCTGTAAACCAACACCTGCTGTAAGGACACCTGGTGTCCAGATTGACTGAGATAGAATTGAAAGGTCAAGGCCTTTTTTATTACACCTCAGTTGCTAGTAGTGGATTGGAGACTGTGATATGGCTTTACATGTTTTCAAAAAAAAATGTATATATAACATTAATAGCCAATTAAAGTGAATTGCATTTCACTACAAGGTACAGTATACTGTGAATCTGTCCAGGATTCTTATCTGTTACTGGAAATACAAATGCTGCTATGTTGGTCATTTTTTCAATGACCAGTCTTGTGAGGTTTATTTCTTTGCTATGCTTATATTTATAATTAATGATCATAACAAATGAACCGATGCAGCAATCAGCACTGCCATTTAATTGATAGTTTTCGCCTTGTGACTTTGACTTTACAAATTCTTTAACGAAACAACATGAACTTATCACCCAGTCAAACTGCAGGGCCTATTTGTCTAATATGAAGCCTCTTGTGCTTGTAACGTCAACCAGGTGGAATCAATAAGTACGAATTTGATTGCTGTGATGTCAAGTAACATTTCTCACATTTAGCTCAGAACCTGCCCTTTTTTGTAGGAATGTGCTTGTTTATATATTTTTGTCCAATCTAAAACCTTGAATGTGTAACTGGAGTTGAAGCAGCATCGGCCAAAGAATCAATTGCATTGAAATATTGCCTTACTATGTTTTTTAACTACAATCACTGAGGATAAATATATATGTCGTTTTGGTATAGAGACTTTGACCTTAGAGCTACTCTTGCTTGTGTTGAAATAGAATTGGGAGGGATGAAACCCTCTTTAATGGTCACACATGCAGAGCACACAGCACACACAGTGACATTTGTTCTCTGCATTTAACCCATCCTAGTACCAGGAGTCTAGTACTAGGAGCAGTGGGCAGCTATTACAAAAAATACATTTATTTATGAATTAATCCATCAAAATGTATCTTGGCCTGCTCGCAGTCTGTTCAGTTTTTTCATTTGACTAAACAGTCAAGAAAACTACACATTTAAATGAAACAGAAATAATGTATTCAGTCTCACTTTATGTTTTACTTGACTACAGGGTATTTAACACAGTTAAGTTAAGTTGTGTGAACAGAGGAAACAGGTTGAACCCATCTTGATCTTGTTTTGTTTCATCCCATCAAGAGCCTACCTGTGTAGAGCGTGCACAATGACAAACTTAGCTGTCTTATGCCTCTCACCCAGCCTTTCTTTATGTACTTAATCACCTTCAAGAGGATATTTCCTCCTTTGGCTAACCTGCCCGTCAGCAGCGTGTGATCCCCGGTAAACCGTACTTATCAAACTAAATACTTGATCCGGACCAGGCCGGCAGCTAAAGATGAACCTCTAAGGAGCATTGTGATTATAGACTTAGAGGACTGTAGAGGACAAACATCTTAAGAGGATATATGTGACCGCTCTGCCCTGTACACCTTTACTTGACCAGGCTGGATCATTGCTAAACTGGCTCTTCTTAAAGTATTCTTTCTAAAAAAAGGAGCTTAAGTTCAGTGGGTGGATGCAAAAAATGTGGTTGTTAACCTATTGTTGGTTAGATAATCACTTATTTATTTTTAAATGACACCAACTACAGTTATACAATTATTAAAACCATTATTTATTCATTTTCCACTATTTTATTAAACCCATGTTTACAATTCCGATAATGCATTATAAATAAAGATAATGTGACATTTGACATCATAACACAAATGCAGATGCTCCTCCTCAGAGATTGAAATTCATCACTGTTCGACATAACACGTTTTAGCCAGTAGAGGGTATAGGTACTCCAAGAGGAGGTTTTCATAAGCCTCATTGTCTCATTGGATACCATAACTTTGCAATTCCACATCTCCTCAAACCTATTTGTAAACTGGCTTTGCACTGATGTCATGCCACTTTCACGAGAAAAACATCAGGAGTCACTGTCACACTTTGTTCACCCGTCCATTTTTATTCTATCTTCATTATTTGTTATAGTTTTGAAATAACCAAGCTTGGCAAGTATGAGATCCTTTTCCTATCTGTGGGTAAACATCAACACAAGATCTTGATAAAGCAATTATAATGGCCTTCAGGTCGAGCAAATCTGAGGAAGTTTCCTTTACCCTGTTGAGTAAAAAAGAGGCATGTACTTTGAAAGGACCCACTTAGCCGCGATGAATGTGGTTTAGGGTGGGGGTGGAGGGGTTGGGGTCTTTGTGTGTGCTTGCCTATAAAGCCAGACATCAAATAGACTCCAGCCAGAGGTGAAAGAGGGCTGAGCGGGTTAAAGGAAATAATTAGGGATCCATAGGGTGCATCTAAGACTTACTTGGTTCATGGCGACGCAGGCGTGTTTTTGGGAAACATTTTGGTCATGGTTAATTTAATTTTTTTTATTTTTCCATCATTAGCATGTAGCAAGATAGCTCCTATGCTACACCTTGTTGTGTGTAATTTAAAATTGTATTAGGACCAGAAGGTAGAGACAGGATCCAGTTGCTTGATTATTGAAGTCTTACTGACTGAATTCAGTGTCAGACTGGCCAACAATGTATTCTCATATGAAACAAGCATTTCATGTATTACACTGTAATCATGAGTGTCCATGTAGCAATTACCATTTGCCCATGACATTATAGGAAATAAACATTTTGCTTCCCTACCTTGCTTTAATGGACAATAACAACAGCTGTTGTTTTTAAAATAAATACATGGTTTAGATGTAGTTGCGAATCAGCTATCCATGTCCTTGATTCAATCTGTGAAGTAGACTGTTATTTATTAATTGTAAGGCTCAACTTTACAACCTTAAGATTTAGATAGCAACATTAGAAGTTACTGACCAGGAAGGAGAAATTACAATAACCATCTACTGAAATGTAACACAATTTGTAGTTTATTTGCAAATGCAATTTGTATGGAATTAGTAAATAAAACAGCGAGGTATAAGACCAGATACATTTACTTAGTCTAAACTAAGGCTGTTTTTTTTTTTAAACTATTGAACCTTTCCTATTACACTGTAGTACAATGAGAAAATAAAATGGTTTCTTAACAATACTTGACATTTACCCTTTTATAACTTTTTACCTCCAACAGTGATATCAATTACAGTAAAAAAAAAAAAAGTAATAGCAAAACAGTAATAAACAGGATCCATTGACAATGTTTCATCAATCTAATAAAAAGTGAAGCCAAAGACAAACAATTACCGGATAAGGCAGTCAGGAGAGAGGAAAAACGTTAATTTAATTAATATCTAAGTATTACAAAATGGAAAAGTATCACATTGTTCACGAGCAATCAGCTGGCATAGTAGAAATACAAATAAATGTTCTGTTGGTCTACTGTTCTTGATTCCCTGGTGCTAAAACAGCACATTTCCTGTACATGGGTCAGTAGCCTGCATTATTACTCCCCAAGTAGGTCAGGGTCAAAAGTGTAGTTATATCTCCAACATAATCACTGGAGGCACTATAATTTATTCTAACCCTTTAGTATGACATACCCTATTGCTACAAACATTATATATTAATGTTATATATACAGTGTAGGAAATAATTATTTGATCCCTTGCAGATTTTTTAAGTTTACCCACTTACAAATAAATTAACAGTCTGTAATTTTAATGGTAGGTTTATATAAAGTGAGAGTAAGAATATCAAAAGGAAAATCCAGAAATTGACGTAATATAAAAGATAAAAATTGATTTGCATTTAACTGTGGGAAATAAGTATTTGATCCCCTTGCAAAACATGTCTTAGTACTTGGTGGAGAAACCCTTGTTGGACAGCACAGAGATCAGGCGCTTCTTGTAGTTGGTCTCCAGGTCTGTGCACATCTCAGGAAGGATTTGGTCCACTCCTCTGAAGATCCTCTCCAAATCCTTGAGGTTTTGAGGCTGATGCTTGGCATCTCGAAGCTTCAGCTCCTCCACAGATTTTCTATGGGATTAAGGTCTGCAGACTGGCTAGGCACTCCATCACCTAAATGTGCTTCTACTTTAGCCACTCCTGTGTTGCCTTGGCCATATGTTCAGGTTTTCTTTCCTGCTGGAAGACCCATCCATGACCCATTTTCAGAGTCCTGACTGAGGGAAGGATGCTATCTTCCGAAATGTTACGGTACATGGCCCGTACATCCTCCCCTCGATGCAGGGAAGTGGTCCTGTCCCCTTAGCCGAGAAACACCCCCAAAACATTATTTTTCCACCTCCATGCTTGACGGTGGGGATGGTGTTCTGGGGTTATAATCAGCATCTCTCTTCCTCCAAACACGGCGGGTCGAGTTGATGTCAAAGATCAACATTTTTGTTTCATCTGAACACATCATCTTCTCCCAAGCCTTCTCTGAATCATTCAGATGTTCATTGTCAAACTTCAGACGGGCCTTTCATGTTCTTCTTGAGCAGGGGGGACTTTGCGGGCACTGCAGGATT
Organism: Dissostichus eleginoides; assembly: GCA_031216635.1. Taxonomy (NCBI): domain Eukaryota; kingdom Metazoa; phylum Chordata; class Actinopteri; order Perciformes; family Nototheniidae; genus Dissostichus; species Dissostichus eleginoides. The sequence goes on along the minus strand of CM062268.1, from coordinate 7,887,813 downwards.
TCTTCCATTATGGTGTAGTGTGTTACCAATATTTTTCTTGGTGACTGTGGTCCCAGCTGCCTTGATATCATTAACAAGTTCCTCCCGTATAGTTTTTGGCTGATACCTCACCTTTGTCATGATCATCAATACCCCACAGGGCGAGATCTTGTGTGGAGCCCCAGACCGAGGGCGATTGATGCTCATTTTGTGTTTCTTTAGAAACACACACATTCTTCTTCTGAATAATCGCAGTTGTCTCCTTCTCACCAAGCTGCTTTCTGGTGGTCTTGTAGCCAATCCCAGCCTTGGGCAGTCTACAATCTTGTCCCTGAGGTCTTTAGACAGCTCTTTAGTCTTGCACATGGTGGAGAGTTGGAATCTGATTGATTGATTCTGTGGACAGGTGTCTTTTATACAGGTAACAAGTTGATATTAGGAGTACTTAAAAAAAAAAAAAGAGTTATGTAACCGGCCTGTGGGAGCCAGAATTCTTGTTGGTTGAAAGGGGATCAAATACTTATTTCCCACAAATGCAAATACGTTTTTATCTTTTATATAATGTCAACTTCTGGATTTTCTTTTTGATATTCTTACTCTCTGTTTATATAAACCGACCATTAAAAATACAGACTGTTAATTTCTTTGTAAGTGGGTAAACTTACAAAATCTGCAGGGGATCAAATACTTATTTCCTCCACTGTACATGTCACACAGACTCTCACTTAAGTGGTAAGTAAGATGAAATTGTAGAACACCATAAAATCCCAGGTGGAAAAGCAGATTTTTGGGAAAATGTACCAACTATTAATTGAAAGAAAGTCAGATATTTATTGTATGGTGAGGCGAAGCACGATGGACAATTTATTCAGAATGTACAATTGCAAAGTGAATACAAATGTTCTTTCATTTTGGGCAAATGTACTGGAACTCTCCTTCATTCCTTTCAAAAGGAAGCTAAAGAAGCTTGGCACAAAAAAAGTCCTACTTCTTCAACCACTGTGTGTTTTCTATTTCTGCATACTAAATAAATTAGGCATAAATAACAAAGCTAGGCAAGGCTAACAGTTTCCTTAAGATTCCTTAGTGTAAATTCAATCCAAGTACAGTTCCTGCATAATACATCATGGCTGATAAATTGCTAACGATGCACAAAAGACAGTTGTGAAAGTAGATATCTGGACCTCATTCAAAATGGAGAACTTAAATCAAACTGACATGCATTAATTAATATTATGTACAGACTCCTGATCCAGAAGGAACTTAAGGGAAATGTTTCTCTCTTTCAAAAATTATGGCACAACAAATAATCAGAGCTAAAAGTGTCTCTTCTTGTATCCACTCCGGTCTCAGATATGGTGGCATACAGACCCAAAACCTGCTGCAATAAAATGATTCAATTTCATTAAAAACCTGCAGGCACTTAGAGTATTGAAATACATACAAATACACAAACAAGTTTTGATACTATATAATACAATAATGGACAAATAATATCTTATTTAATAAACCTTGAACATAAATACTGTGAACATTATGAGAATAATGTTATGAGGATGATAATAATAATAATACTACAAATAATAATACATGTTATTTATATAGCGCTTTTCCTGGTGCTCAAAGCGCTTAAATGATAAAAAAAAAAAGATATATAAACTGCGTATTAACATATACAGTAGGTGCATGATAAATAGATAAACATAGATGAATAGCACCATTACTCCAAGCCATGAGACTATTCTTGGTCCAGATTAGTCAGAATATAATTTGGACAGTTGACAGTGACACATTTGTGCTTCCATGTCATTTTTTTATTCATCCCACCACCCACTGACAGTGTAACATAGGCTCTTTATTAAACCCATTCTAGTTTAAGGGGGTAGCTATTATATTCTAGAGTTTGCTCCTCTAGAATTAAAAAACTTTTATAAAAGTTGTTTGAATATGTGTGGATTATCCAGCTAAACAAAACGTGTAAGCATCATAAACGTGTGCTTGCCAAAGATCTTAGTACCTGCAATGTTCCAAAAATCTAAAGGTAAAAATCCCACTGCCCCTTTGTCGAGGGACCCCTTGCAATGCTAAATACATACATCATCACTGCACAACTTTATTGATGTTTAGCCATCTTCTTTATGCTTTCCTACTCAGAGCCTTGCCTTAGAATCGAAAATAAATCCCACAACAAACTTTATGGGTACTTTGACCCTTTAAACTCAGTCATAAAATATAAAGCATATTTTATATTAGCAAATACCTATTTCTACCACGATGGAAACATTATATGTCTGTAAATTAACCTCATTCTTACCAACACATTAATGCTCGAGCTGTCAAAGATTAAACTGAAAAGTAAAAATGTATTGTGGTTATCTGTTTTTCTCACCTTTATGGTTAAAATATGGGATAGCTTTTTTTACAGATGTCATTACAAATGTGAATGGGCCTCGTAATACTCTGCACTTCCTATGTTTGTTCTCGCTGTTGAAGTTTATGGCAAGCCCAACACAGAAGGATTATGCAGACACTAATTTTCTGTCAACGGTCAGTTCATCTTCACTGAATTTGTTGGTTTATTCAATGTATTCATGACATTTTCATACAGGTTGAAGTGATCAATCAGATCTTAATGTATCAGATTGCTTTATGTTAATGTCTCAACACAAATCCTTTACTTTTATCTTACATTATACATTGCTTTAGCAGAAACATAGCTTACACTCGCAATTACATTTAATCAATGTTGCTGGTTAGAAAACATCTTTTTATTTTTGGAGGTTAAACGTTTGCTAACATTGTTCCTCGAAAACTGAAAAACACATTGATGACCCTGTTGGAAGAGGCAGAGCATGACTCTTTGTTTTGCAATCTGCAATATTTCTCTGTGTTTCTCCACAGTAGTGTGTATCTGCATTCCTTACTTTGATGTTGACCTTGATAGTTCTCTGGCTTTGATTTATCTTTGTGTTTTCCTTATTTTAAATTGGCTTTAAAGCAACGAGACCAAAGACAACATTGTGTATTGTTTGTTTTTCCGTGTCTGCTAAGCTGACATTGTATGTCACTTGCGAAGAATGCAAGTTTATTCCAATATAAAATGTTTTCATCCAAAGTAAAAAGTAAATAGTCTTTGCCTTTTCCTCTCTAGTTGTCTAATCCGGGAATGTATTGTTTTGATTATTAGTTTTTACAGATGCTTTTATCCAAAGCCATTTTGAAATGTAGGGATACTGTTTTATACAGCAGATTTAGCTTTGGTTTATACTGCTGCCAACCAGCTGTATGTTTGATCAAGGGACACAAAAACAGTTTAATGTCCCTCCTCTAAAGCTTTGAACCCACACCCAGCCCTTTTGGCCCAGTCCTCAAGCCTCCCACTCTTCTAAACAGTGCCCACTGTTGGTAATCCATCTGTAAAGGTTGTGTTGTTCTTGCCTCCTGTACACAATCAATCATTTTTACGAAGGAAAACTTGAAACCCCTTAGCATGTTCATTATCCTTCTCTTCTACTAATGCACAATGTCACCCTGTATGGTAATCTGATGTAAACCCCCAACCTCTTCTCGTCTTTTCCATTGCAGATCTCTCTGCATGTGGATCAAATCAGAATTATGCACTAATTGACCATTTACAGGGCTTGAGAAAACCCCTAATGGACTTGATATTAAATCCCCCTCAGATATTTAAAGTGTCTTTTTGGAGTGCCTTGTCGAAAAACCAGGCTTTCTCTTTTTTACAAGAAGGCCAAGTTAAGCCAGTCAGTGTGTCGGAATGGGCCAGCCAAGCCCAGGCGGCTGTTAGACGGGATTATGGGACGACAGTAGGGAAGGGCAATGCGACGCAGGGGAGAAGGGAATGGCCAGATCTCCATTCAACGACTTCCAGATGGTCTGCAGACCGAGGTTTTCTCACTGCAGATACATACTCGGCTTGGTTAACTTGTGCTCCATAAGGGGCTTAAAGTTGGCTTCTTTATAATGAGATTGACTTCGGTTTTATGTGAAAAGTAAGATAGCATACATTTCAATACGCCTGCCTGGCCCTTTAATGCGCCATTAAGGCTTGGCTAAAAAACTTGGACTATTAAAAAGAACACAGAGATCTTTGGTGTAAACTTATGCTACCTTTCTTTTTAACGTCAAGAGTAACTTAACCTTGCTAAGGGTACAGCATTTCAAAATGACCCAAGAACATTGCATTTAAAGTAATAGTTAGATATATTTGAATACCTATATCAACACATTATACTTTTGCGGAAAGTATCAAACTTTGTTTTGTGTTATTTACAGATATGGTTGGCGCCAGCAGCGGTCCAGTTCTGCTCTCTCATCCATATTCAAAGCTGAAGATTCAACAGTCCAGAATGAAGAGATCACTAATGGTGGTAGAATTGTGTATACATTTTTAGTTTTCTGGTGAAATGATTGGGTTACCGCCTAATTAAGAAAATGATCTGTGTAAATCTTGCCCTGTTGCCTTGTCAGTATTAATGTTCAAATAAATAGCATCTCATGAAACAATGTTATGGTACCCTTTACATTATTTAGCAATTATGTGCACTACACAATGTTATATTATTTCAATTTAGAGACATTGCCAATGCCAAGTGGCCATCACAGAATGCTGTATTCAAACCATACTCAATCCTTTCTTTTTTGAATTTGTGTTTATAGTCCACTAATTTGCAACAGCAAATGCAGTTCTTTTTTCAAGCAAAATACATGATGATGATGTTGATGATGATGATGGGTTATTCTTTCCTAACATTTGACCAAACCAAAATCTTTCCTTATCCAAAGCACTTTTTGATGCTTACCCAGTGGTTCTCAAACTTTTTCTGTCATTCCCCACTTTGAACAGGTGGACCTTTTCAAGCCCCACCTGTTCCTCATCGCTCCAATAAAATGATAGGCCAAGCTTAAAATTGTCAAATGTATCGTTCTATAACAGGGGTCTCCAACCTTTTATAGGATGAGAGCTACTTTCAAAAAATAAAACAAGTCGTGAGCTACTTTTACTCCTCTTTTTTTTGTTTTTTGCAGTGTATATAATTAGCACATTTTAACATTATTATATGCTGACCTTTAACCTTCGTGTGCTGTTTGGGTCTGTGGGACCCGTTTTCAGTGTTTACTAAAATAAAATGTATGCAATTTAATTATTTTAACATGCTTTATTTGGGGGTGGACCTCACATCCTCTAGGGGGGTCCGGGGGCATGCACCATTTTTTTTAAATGTTGAAGTGAAATGCATCAATCTGGTGCACTTTGAGCACAAAATGAATTTATGGATACAGCTCTCAACACTCAGATGAAAGGGAGCTGTATACTTTTCAATAATCCAAACATCTTTAGAATATGATCACAACCAATAACAAATCATTTAACCGTGTTTATTCTTATCTTATGTTACCTATAGCATTCTTTCTTTCTATTTATGCATATTTTACTAATCACTCCCCTTTTAAACTGTTTTTTTGGAACATTGGAATGATTTCTTACTTTATTTTTTACAACTAGGCTATATTAAATAGATAAAGGTGTGCTCTCTCGCTCTCTCTCTTTCTCGCTCGCTCACAGAGGCTGTGTGCTCCTCCGTGGCGATGACGGCTTGCGTTAAAAAATAATAATAAACATACGCCTATTTGTAAAGTGGGGGGACACAAACGGTACCGCATCCGCCGCGGCAAACACCCGCCGTTGCGCGGGTCCGATGCAGCGGCGCTGTGAAAGTCCACCGCCGTTGCGAGTCTCCGGCTGTAACAGTCCACTACCGCCCACGAGGACCCAGGTTCGATTCCGGCCTGAGGTCCAAAAAATGTATTTAAAAAAGAAAAAAAAAAAAGAATCTCCCATTCATCGCGTCCATTCGCGACCCATCTATCACATCTCTGCGCCCCACACTTTGAGAAATGCTGCCCTACCCTAACACTTGACTCTGGTATTAAAGTCTTGCTCTTTGTACATCCACTCATAAACTCTGACCATCTCCATGATTCTTGTGTGTTGTACAAGAACGTTGCATTTCCTTCCCTGGAATAAACATTGCGAGTGAACATAATCCAGGCAGCAATTATATTTCCCTCAGACATATTAGTAGTATATGAACATCATTCCAAGGACAATGTGTTCCCATACTAGTGGTTTTGCATGTTTGATCCTATTTACTGCAAATCACATCGACAGTGTAAATATGGAGTGTGGACTGCTACTTGGAGACGTCCCAGTTCACCTCCTGCCCTGCCGTGGTGCCCTTGAGCAAGGCACCGGACAACTCCCCCCCCCCCACACTCCCATTGCTCTCCCCGGGTGCTGTACAATAGCTGCCCACTGCTCCTTGCACTAGACTCCTGGTACTAGGATGGGTTAAATGCAGAGAACACATGTCACTGTGTGTGCTGTGTGCTCTGCATGTGTGACCATTAAAGAGGGTTTCATCCCTCCTTTTATTTATATTATTTATTTAGACCATTTTGCAAAACATGCTGACTTGTTTAAGAGTTCTTGGATTAAGTCATCATTTCAGGCTACCATTGAATTGCACTTTATTCTATCCCTCTCTATCTTGAAATCTTGTATGGCCCTAAGCAAATCACCCTAATGACAGCAACTGTACTCTGTACTCTGACAGTTAAATTAATGTCTGAACATTGTCATCAGGCAAGTTATATTTCAGTATTTCAAGATTGCTGGCTGATGATTTGTTGATTTGAATGGTAGCCCTCTGTGAAGAGCCTCCCTTCATGTGAAATGCATCATCAGCTGAGAAAGAGATAGAAAATGAGGTGCAGACATGAACCAGAACCTACCCATTAGCATAACTCATGATCAAATGAGAGCAATGTGTGAGAGAAAGCAGTGCCCTATAACCCTACTCACCCTGCTGTCTACATACTTTTAACAAATCTGCTTTACCTTGACTTTTGATTCCTATTCGACATTTACTGATTGTAACTCAAGTAGATACTGTAAGTGCATCTTATTAATTATATTGGACAACACCATATGGTCTTCATATATTATAAATTGTGTTTTGTACAGTAAAACTAGTTCAGTCATGGAGAACTTGAAATAGTTTACTGGAACATGGCTTCTGAAAAACATACATCTTTAAAGACACGTGCAAATTTAGGGGCAACTTTGTCAACGTAAAACACATTAAGCATTAATACGTTTATTAAGGAGAGAAGGTTGCAAAAATGCTCAGCTTTGGCACATTACTGTTCCCATGACTGCAGGCAAACCTATACTGTATCCCGAAAAGTTCCTAATAAAGTTTTATGTAATTTCGTAATATACAAACAGTTTTTTGTCGACAGAACACTGGCTATCTGGTATCAAACATTTTGACTATTGTATTTATTTTTGGTAAAACATCTTTACTATTATATATTTTTTTTTAACTATTGTGTTTTGTAGGTTATGTAATTGAGCAAGAAAAACTATTTGGTGAGTATGTGTACTCTGCACTTGCATTTTTTGTGAAATGTTCTTGTAAATCCATAAAAGCAAACAATCAAAAATTTCCATATTATCCATAACGAAAAAGAGCGAAAATGGTAATCTCTTCATAAAGTGGGGTTCAACTTTTTAGAAGAACAATGTTGATCTTTAATTAAATAAAGCAACAATTAGAAGCAAGAAAATGTTTATTCATCAGGAGTGCAAAAATGTCCATATATTTTAAAATGTAATATCACATTTTACAACATTTAAAATCTAGGGACAATGCACTAATACATGAAGGATCAGCTTCATACCGTACAGATAATCTTTCCTTGTCATTGCAAGTTTAAACTCCCTTGGATGCAATGCTACAAAGAGCCTTTTTTCTTTCAGCGTTCTGCATGCTTATCCTGTTTTCTATTTGTAGTCTTGCAAGGATTTTTTCCAAGTAAATCATTTGGGAGTGGGATTTGTGTGCAGCTCTCTTTTCCAGTACTCACCATTGCTTAAACATTTTTTTCCTTAAGCCCGCATCTGGTTGCTGTCCCGTTTCACTATTATAGTGTTTTGAGCCAAGCTTTGACGAACAACCACAGTAGTATTGCTTAGTCTTGACTCACAACATTTCTTCTGAGTGCTAGTATGCAACAATACAACATTTGAATAACACCCATTCACTAACAACTTTTTCATTGATGATTTTTGGCGCACATATTCCTTCATTTAAATAATCTGTATGTACATTGTGGGAAATAAACTCATAAATAGTTGGCTAGTTTAATATATTTGTGGATATGATCATCTGATATGATCAATCTCACTTTGCAGTGAACTCAATGCACTTTTACCCTATACATTACACTGTAGCAAATCTCAGTAGGCACAGATAAATATTAGGATTCAAGGTATGTTGGCTGTGATAACTTTTGAAATCTCTAAAACCTTTTTGAAACCAAACTCCAGGCCCTTCTCAAAGTTGTGGGTTTTGTTTATTTTCTTACATTTTCAACAAGTCCCATGAAAAAACGTAGCTTAACTTTGCACTGTTGCATACGTTTACGTGTTCCTTAGTACTAAAATCAAAGCCACAGTAAATTATTTTGAGCCAATCTCTGTTAAGTACACCGCAATGACTTAGAGGGCTTGTTAGATTTATTTTGCATTGAGACAAGTATGTGGACTTGAGTTGACGGTCTGAAACAACTAAAATTACAGATGAAAACATTTTTCAACAAATTTGATTTTGTACAAAACTACAATTGCCAGCTGTTTTGGTAAAATGCTGTGACTGTACTTAATGTATATTTGTGACCACTTTTTTAAAGATATACATTTTCACCGCAATCGGCTTGCATATTTGTAATACAGGCAGGGTAGGCTAACAAAGTAGTTGGTTTATGTCTTCTTATTGGACTTGATGACAATAAGAAACATTTAGAATAACTGCAATCTTGCTCTATCAAGGTGGGCTCTATAATAAGTAATGGAACCCTCAATGCTCAGTTTTCACTCAAAGACCATCATGTACACATATTTTACAAACCTCTCTTTCTCTTCAAGGGCAAGCACAGCAATTCTACCTCATCTTTTTTATTTTCTGGAAACCTATCCTCTTTTACTTTAGGCTAGGTAGCAAACACTTTTTGGATGTTCTCAGACTCTGCGATCGCATCAACACGTCTTGCTCCCTTGAGCTTACTTTTGCCTCTGATAGACTTTGTGATGTTCATATGCTAGACATCTGCATAAGTAACAAGGTCAGCCAGTGTTCACCACACCACATACAATGTTGTATGTCAATTTGCTTCAGTGAGAAAAAATGGATGTGAATGGTTTTGGAGTGCAATGATTATGGCTGTAGTTCATTATTGTTGATTGGCATCAGCAGCCCAAAGTGGGGTTTTTAACCTAGATTATTTCAGATTTTTATGTATAAAAAAATGGTTTCTACAGTTGTCCATGTTAGCTGTCAGTCCAGTGAGTTCCTGCGCTACTTAGCCCCACTTGGTACTGATAGGATGGATCCCGGATTGATATTGTACCCTGTGTGGGATAGGCTGAGAAATCTCTGTGAGGCCGGAGCGGTGACCCTGGCTTCTTGTGGTACAAAGGTGGATGCCCTGACCTATCTCTGGATCCCAGAACAGCTGGAGAGCAGGATGAAGAGGAGGATGAAGGAGGTATAACGGGCAAACCTCGCTGGACCGTAGCCGGGTTGTAAACTCCCAAGTCAGAAGGTGGTTGAGATGCCATTGATGATGTTGGTTGTGGTACAACCGGCGTGACTGTGGCAGTATTGGTGAAGTGAGCTGTGAAGGGCTGGTATGGCACACCCTCCACACCATAGCGAGGGTAGGGCTGCATTGTCGCCCACATGTTGCAATTTATTGAAGAGGGGTTAGTCAGGTCATCTGTATCCCCTGCCCCAGATCGAGACTCTGTTTCCATACTGCCGTACATACAAGCTTCTCTAGAGGTGATTGCCTCAGTGCAGTAAGGATGGGACAGTAACGGCGACTCATAAGAGGTTGCTGAACGAAAGTAATGCTCCTCTGAAACTGCAGATGATGTCTCCAGATATGGCTGCTTACATCCAAGCTCTAGGTGTCGGGCGTTATCTGCAAAGGGATATGATTAATGGCATAGTTTCTTTTAAAACAGGAAGTACTTCATATGCACATCTGATTTGGTTCAATGGCTGAAAGCAAAGGGGCTAAGAACTTACCTCTGTGTTTGAAGCAGTGATACAGAAGGCTGGGATCTCTACTGTGAGGAAAGTGGTTCGAGATAGGATCTTGGGGGTCTGAGTTAGACAAAGGAACCCCAGTCTCATACTGATAAGGAGACAGTACTTGAGGGTGCCCTGTCAGAACTCCTGCTCCAAGCTTTCCTGCTAGGTGACTATGCGAGGAGATGAGCCTCTGTCGAACTATGTTCTTTGAAATCACTGGATATTCTTTCCTATACATAGCAGCAACAGAGGAGAAAAGTAATCAATCTACCATGCTTGCATTACCACTCAACACAGTCTTTCAAGGAGGCGAGCTTTGTTTTTTATATCCATACACAAAGGCTTCTGAACAGCTGATGTTTACGAGAGACTTTCAGTGTGCTAAATGGTCCTACAGGACCAGTTTTACTTTACTGGCTCCTTTTTGTGTAAACATACCCTTGTAGTCTTGAGACGCGCAGATCTCCTTCTTCACTACCCCGGAATCCTTTGGCAAACGGATTGTTTTCTATCTTAAGCTGAGTGATCTAGAAAAAAATGATTTTATTCAATTTTGTATATTAACAGTTAAAGTAATGCACCTCTATACAAACTGTTATCATTAAATGTGATCAATCTACACCTAAAAACATTCACTATACTTTCAAATCTCCATTTTAGTTAAACATGATATAGCTTCAGATAGAAAAAGGTTTTGAGTGTAACCCCTGTTCATCTGTATAAAAACAGGTACCACAAACTAGTTTTACTTTTAAGTGTGTAAAACTAGGAATAATGCATAATTTTATATCGATATCTTTTTTATGAAGTGTTTTAGTTGCTGTACCTTATGGTTTTGATAAGAGGTTACAGAGATGAAGGCTGTCTCATGAAAGACATGAGTACAGTAGGCAGTGTTCTTGGATCCAAAGGCGTTGTTTTCATCGGCTTTAACTATATGTAGTCTGGGCTGATACTTGTGCATAGAGTTCAGGATGATCTAGGAAGAGGAAGAGAATATAAGACATTTCATTTTTTACTTCTGAAAGCAGCGGTCTATGAACAGCCACTATTATGTGGTACACTTTATTTTTAACACTGTCACCAAATTACCCATGTTTACCCCCCATTTGACATTCCTAATATCATGCCGAAGGTTCAAAATATTTGTAATTATTGTGTTTACGCCTTTATTTGATATTATTCTGAGGCAAGAGGTTAGCTTGATAGGATAAATTGTCTTTTAACTGTTAGCTTACATGCATGTTAAACCATGTATTTTACGACCCATTCCCTGTTTAGTTCCTCATTGGAATTGAGCCTTTCAAGTGCAGCATTGTTGGATTAGATAACATGCCTTTTCTGATCACAGTCAGACTTGATCTGGAACCTAAATATTGTGAATTATTAGAGCAGGTAACATTCGATGAGCGTGCTTCGTTTGTTTGGGTTGCTGCAGGTCAGCTCACTAGTACCAGCCTGTTCACTGCAGCCGAGTGCTGAGCCAAGCGAAGCGTTAGCAACAGTAGGGAAGGGTCATCACTAGTCCAGCTCTGTCAGTGGTGATAAGCATCAAGCTCTGCACTTCGGTTCCCCTCCTCATTTGCCAGACATTCTCCTAAGCGGACTTAGACTCTAGGGGGCTCTCAAAGAGACACAAAGGTTGAACAGAGCATGGAGGGTCTAGGCTCAGGTTGAAATAAGAAAGGACCCTTGCTCACATGCTCCTGTTGAAGAAGATTGAAGAAGATTCAACTTATTGTCATTACGTAGTACAGGTACTATGTAACAAAATGGTTTCATCCTAGTTTTAGGAGCAGTGGGCTGCCATTATGTACGGCGCCCGAGGAGCAGTGTAGGGAACGGTGCCTTGCTCAGGGACACCTCGGTAGCACTTGGTCTTTCCAGGCTTGAACTGGTGACCTTCCAGTTGCCAAGCCAAGTCCCTATGGACTTCGCCACCACCGCCTGCTGAGGCAGGCTAGAGACACACAGATAAGCTATTGGCTCATTCACCGGCGGCTCTCTGTTGACCTTTGTCTGCTCTGCTGTCTGGCTGCTGTTTGAGGGTGATACTGGAGACTCTTGGGTGACTGTCAGAATGTACAGGGACGATCAGGGTAGCCTTCCTCGGAACCGTGAAGGGCTAAGGAAGGTATTTGCTTTCATCTACCCCTTATAAAAACATTCAGGCATAATGATTTGCTTTAACTGATATGTGCCTGCAATTAGTTGTTGAGGGACATTAAGAATTAATTTACCATAGCATGTAATGACCCAACCATATAACTACACAAGAATGTCAATATTGGATGATTCGGCAACACCTTGGTTAAGTTTTGGTTAATAAATAGTAAAGGTAAGGCTAGGGTTATGCAACTAAAACTGGGGGTTTAAATGTGATAAGTGGCCCTTTGCAGCATGTATTTCCCCCTTCCTATCTCAATAATAAACACAAATATATATTTATGTATATAAAAATAATCAAAGTATATAACGGCCAAGAAAATATTTTGTTAAGGTTATTAAAAAAGTGACTGTCTTTGATGGGAACCACCACCCCAACTTTAACAGGGTGAATTGGTACTAGATTGTCAGCAATTAACATAATTTGCTGTATTTTCCAATATATTCTTTTGATAACAGTCTGAATAAATCAAGGCACTTGATTATTCTGCATTTGGACAGGTTTAATGGTCGACATACAAGACTCTTGTCTGTTCTTTTTGATTGTACGACCCAGTCACCAGTGTCTGAAACGAGTTGGATTCCTCTTGACATCTTCAGGCTAACTAGTACATCAATATTCTAAATCACAGAAAACAAAAGATGATTTGTATTGCTGATGCTGGGCAGGTCTATTGTCAAGACAGGAAAATAATGGGTGAGGAGTTTGATGCAAGAATGAAGGAACTTGGGAATAGTCTCTAGTCCTGTATTATAGACCATAAAAGACGATTTCTATAGCATCAGATCCTACTGTTCCACTAAAGGACTAGATTGTGCGGATCAGAGATTTTCAATTATGTATATGGCGTTGACCCCAAAATAGACTCGACAGGGCACATAAGTGCGTTTTAAAAATGTTTATGTAAGAAATTACCAATATGGTACATTTTTTATTTGCACTGAACTCTACAATTGTGATTGTCTAACTCAAATGGCCGTCCTAGAGAAGGAGATGAGTGAGTACCACCATTGAATTATTAATTTATTTTGTACACATTATGCAAATTACATAATTAGTACTGAATGCGAGTTCCTTCACTCCACTGTGAGAAGCCCTGCCCTACTACACACCTCCAAGTCTGGGCGTCATCGGGGCTCTGCCTGGCCTCAAACTTGCTTTGTCCTCATTACTCACCCTTATCACTGGCCAGGCACTGAACTCAATCTGACAGCAGGCCCCACCACTGATCTGAGAGGTTATGAACCTAATGAGCCCGCCCATTGATGAGATGGCTTTAGACAAGCTAACCCCGAGTCCCCCTGGGGAGCGCTGCCACAGTCACACTCTTCACCTCCCTCTGCAGCCTCTGCCTCCTCAGTTTCTTTTATCCTTTCTTAAAAAATCTTCCTGTGAAAAACACCTTCACCTTTTGCTGTTTTGTACATGTATCAACAACATTTTTCACATTGGCTGTTGGTTACTCACTGCAATATGTCCTAAATTCGGTCCGACAGTTCCCACTAGTCATGACATTTCCACAAATTGTGTTCAGGATGCATGTGTTAGACAGTTTAAGTCTGCAATATAACCAAATTATGTACCACTAATTACTAAGTGACGACACCATTCTAAAGCTATGTTAGGAAATGTTTCCATTTTCTCATACTGTATCTTAGCAATCAAATGGTTGAGTAAAATGTAATCATTCACTGTTAGAATAATATCAAGATCAATAATCCAATACATTTTCTAATAACATTAACCATTTTGTTGAGTTATGAAAAGTACTTATAATCTTTGCATGTACTCACATGCCCAAAAGGATCTAGGTGATTATTGGTTAACTTGAGCTTCTGAAACGACACCAATTGCCTCATCCAGTGAGCTCCTGTGGCGGGGGAATCAGGGTGCACATAGAGTCTGCCTGGCATTGCTGGTTCGGCCTTGCCAGCTACCATCCTGAAAACAGATTGAGAGACGTGCAGAAGCAAAGTTTGATAAGTAAAAGACAAACTAATGTAATGTATTCTATAGCCATTGTCAAGAGGTTAACATGAACCAAATCTTATTTACAATAATGGAGCAATATATAGGCGTATATTACCATTGATCTTAACCCTCACAGTATTAAATCCCTTAGACTGGTGGGGGGGGGGCTCTGTTAAGACATCATTACTTATTATGCTTCTCCAAGGTGTCGCTGAGAAACACCAGAACCCACCATGGCCAGGCCATGCCAAAAGATCAGAAGCAAATGGCTGTTAAATTATTTATTTTGTGTTCTTTTCAGCTTTTCTTGGCAAAACGTTGTTGTTTTTTTCCACCCATGGACAAACGGCAGTGCTAGTTCTGATGACAAACTGGTGGATTAAGAACAGCAATTTCAATGCCTCCATATACAAGTGCAACTGCAAAATTACTGAGTTCAGTCTTCTTTTTCTTTGTCAATGTCTTATCTCTACCCTGCATGCAGTAAGGAACTCTAGCCCCAACCAAGGCTTAGTTTATTGTTTGTAAACCACAATTGAAATAATTAACTGCATTTAAGAATTACATTGGAAGGCTAGGTTCACTATGCCTTTTTGTCCTTTCCAGATGAGTTGATTTTGTTTTCTTTTGTGATTATGTGTGCTTTTCAAGAGATTTTAGTAAATGTTGTGCATCTTTGGTGAATAAAGGGAATGATGGTTATCTGAGGAGCCAAGTTCTTCTTTAATAAAAGGATATCATTTACCTAATATAGGCATGATTAAAGCAGCAAGTAAACATAATGTATCTTACTCCCTTCTTTTCATGGAGATAGGGAGGCAGAAGAATGTTAGTGTCATGGTTTGACACTGCAATCCATTTCTGTGAGAATGTTTTTCAAACAATACATGTAAAGTTGTTGTTATATTTATCATACTGATGCACAATGCCTTGTCAAAAAATGCCTTGAGCATTGTTACTAAGCATCAGCACAACCTATTTATAATGTTAATCATAAAGTTGTTACCATACGAAAGGGTGTTTTTATTTTATTTGTATTCTTGCATTGGACACACATTACATGTTACTTGTTACACACACAAATATATACTTTTTTATTAATTCTGTGGTTTTAAGAATATTCATAATTTGCATATGATGTTCTTGCCTGGCAATAAGGGTTGGGAAGCAACATGGGACTGGTATTACTCTAGCCCAGGGATGTCCAAACTACGGCCCAGGGGCCAAATGCGGCCCACGGGACATTTTGAATCGGCCCTCAGCAAATTAAAAAAGTATAATGGAATACGGCCCACAAATGAAACTTGAGCTTTTCTTGTATTGTACTTATTAAATATATCTGTAAACATATATTACACAGTAGTGTTCATGTGTTAATAAGACCAATTTACAATAAATTCAGTCAATTACATTTGAAATTATGTTCTAACAAATCTAAGTCGATAAGAAAAAAGCCCAATAACTTATATACATAACAAACTTGAAATATACCCTTCCTATTTCCTCTTATGATAATCAATCTGGGGCTCCTATTGTAAGGGATGAGCTGCTAACCAATTAAATGAAACTCTCTGTAGAACTGGGATGTAGGCTGTTTATTTTTCTTAAAGCAGATTCAAGTATCAAGCATAATTGACATACTTTTGATTGATTTTGCTGACTTATAACTTAACTTATGAGGCAGTATACCTCATCTCTCGTGAGTGGCCCAGCCCTTCGATTATTTTTCTGTATGTGGACCTCGGTGGAAAAAAAAAAAGTTTGGACACCCCTGCTCTAGCTCTTCTCCATTGCTAAAGCATAATGATTCAACCCTAACAGGACAGAAGCCAATTTTAAATGTCTAGTGTCAGTTGCTTAAAAGAAATAAATCAATGAAATAAACCCAATGAAATGTTAAATTGGGACATGCTGAAACATGCTCTAGAGAAGTAAAGTCAGCACACTTCTTAATGCCAGATACACAGTGATGTCTAACATAAGCTAATCTACTGGTTTGCAGGACAACTAAGGCTTTAAAAGAAGGCCATGAGGCAACCTTCAACAAAGGTCATGTATGGCTTTGCAATTGCAAACTTACCACTTGTTATCACAGAACTTGTAGCGATGGTCATCAGCTGGAACAATGTCAATAAGTAGGATGTATTTCGTTTTGGGATTCATCCCAGACACTTTAACCTTGTAGCTGGGAAACATCCTCCTGTTGAAAAATATGAAGGAAATGTGTTAATTTATGGCTTCTACGTAAAAGCGAGGCAGTAATTGATTGAACAATTGAGTAACAAATAGGATCGGATTCAAAAATGTTTAGCACCCACACACATTTCTTAATAGCTATTATTGTGGTTGGAACCTTTCAGAAGGATTTAGAAAAAGAAACTGCATTTGCGCAGGCAACCAACTTCAGGGACTTTGAAACCCAAAGGTCTGTATTTTTTAACATACTGCAATAATCGTCTTTTAAAGGGAGGATCCAATGTGCCCATAAAAACAATTATGTATGAAGGATAAGTGTAGTTTTGTCACTGATAGTGCAGGTGAAGATCCCATTAGCTCACTGTAGCTCAGTGATGTTACTAAGGGATTGGAACCAGGAAAGAATCATAGATATTGTGTCACAGTGTGATGAGTGAGGCACTGCTTTCTCTTAAGTCTGAAATCACCTTGACCTTAACATACAGTGGACGAAACCTACTTGTATACAAATAACCCTTCATAAGCACATTATAGAATTAACCCAACTTGCTAAAAATTCCATCATGTTTCTTGATGTTGTCCTTGGTGTCAAAATTTCTGGCCTTGTAGTGATTTGTCTCTTTGCAGGCATTTATATACGAGGAGATTGAAATCCTCTCATACTTGTGATACTGAGAGGCCATACAAAGTATGGGAACACGCTGTATCTTTCATCTTTTAAATGCCTCCAGACTAAAATAAAGAATATGTTAATATAGCACTCAAAGCCATAAAACACATGAAGGGAGCTACCTTTCCTGACCTCTTCTGGGAAACCAAAAACGTTTTCATCCCATCTGCCCTAAAGGATATCTCGCAAAGGGCTCTGCACCCCTTATAAAGCCCTAAGTGGTTTTTAATGGCACCCGAGATCGGACAACAGTTTAGATAGCCGACTCCTCATTGCTTAAGAGGGTACGGTTCAAAAAGGCCTGCAGTTTATCTGAGGGTGCTACCCATGGCAACGTGTTCAAACATTGGAGGACACTCTAGAAAGCCTTGCATGCTTTCTTGGAAAATGGCGTGGCATCAAAACCCCAGTTTACATATTAACTGTTCCGATTGGTGCAAATGCCCTTCTTCAAAGGCTCATAGTGCCTAACACCATCTGATCATGTTACTGTAAATACTCCGTCGCGTAAGATAGAGAGAGAGAGAGGAAGGGGGATTTAAATCTCTCTCCCTGGCCTCAAATCCAATCAGTAAGAGAGATCAGTCCCGGTATCATCCTCACTGAAAGACGGGTTAATCTTAGAGGAACATTCAAAACAGACCTCTTCTCATCTCTGGCTCCGCATACACCATACAGACAGAGCAGATGGAGGCCTGTGTCAACACATGTGGCCATTGGCTTTGTGTAATATGGCCATGACTACCTAGTAAAGGGCTTTGCCACTCACTCGAATGGCTGTTGAGCCAGACAGAGGAACAGAATGCAACACAATCTTAAACACAAATAAACTTTGAATAAAAAGGTTTCTTTGTTCTTTGGGCTAGAAATAAACTAGGTCGTACTACATGTCAGTTGACCACGTCTTCGGCCAAAGTGATTTTACCTTTTCAGAACAGCAACACTTGAACTCATAGTTAGCGGGAGAGGCAATAAATTGTAACATGCTTACTTTTACAACTCTGCACACCAGGCTATTTGCAGAGTACAGGGGGAGGGTTTTGGGATTATGATTCAGGAAGTTACAAAAAAGGTGGGTCAGAGAGTGGGTTGCAGACACAGTTAAGTGATCCAACACGCTCTTAGTTACTTAGGTTTACTAACCAAGCGTATGACGAGTTTAAATAACCCAGTTGAACTTTGATTTGTATTGGAACCAATACATCTCAACCATTTATTGTTAAAAGCTTTGATTAAATAATAGTACTGTCACTTTAAAAAGAATAATCCATAACATGAATCTAATTTTCATTGATTGGAATGCGTATACCATGTTGTAAAATTATGTTTTCTTTTCAAAAATGTTGATGAAACACTGTTGATGATAGTCAAACATGTTGCATATTTGCTATAACATTTACAATACGAGAGCTATGTCTTTAACATCTCTGGTCAAATTAGGCCAATATTGCAAACATTTATTCTTGAATTCTAAAATATATTAGAATACATCATACATAGTTTATTCTGGAACTGCATATCTGCTACATCAACAAAAAATCTTAGGTATTGGGAATCTAGACAACTGATTTCCAAAGGCAGACATCATGAAGGCATACATATACATACGGTGGTGTGACTAAGTGAGTGCGTTTAAGAGGAGCATGAGAAATGGAAGTTTGAGAGTGTGTGTATGATATCAGTGTCAGGGTGTGTGTGTGTGTTTCTGTGCCCAGCCAGCTGTTTCTCTTAACAATCCCACATGTTTAGGCCCTCCAGTGATCCATTCCCTCTCTGGGAATCTCCAGTACCACGGCAAGATCAAAAGGAGTGTTGGGGGGGATGATGAAGCGCTACAACCTAGTAGACTCGGCCTATTGTGGGCGCCGGATTCCTCTTATCAACCAGCCGCTGCTTTCTTGACGGGCTGTGTACAAAAAGGGAGAGTGAGGGAAGAGCTGCACTGGGTGCTTTGAAGAGGGAGGATTACGCCTGCACAATGACACTCACAATAACAAGTCTACTGGTCTCTGTAGGTGCTGCATGGAAGACGACGGGGCAAATTTCATCCCAGAGTGTTGGGAAAATTTAGCTAGCTGCTCTGCATCTGTAACTCCTCCCCTGCCACCTCTGTACTGACCCTTGCACGTTACAACTATGGGTCTCAAACCCTTTTTCAAACCAGCACACCCCATTACTAAGATTCACTTTTCCCCATTTCCCAAATATTTTGATAAAGCAGATTGACAGTTTGAGTATTTTACATTTTGATTCATTTTTGCACATACAGTGCCCAGTGTTTTACATTGTTTCATAATATTGATCACATATATACTTTTACATTTGTGGATGATTTTCTATGCAAATATTTCCATTTCTTGTTCTAAAGCCTGCTACTTCTGGCCACTCTGCTCGTGGGAAACTCACAAGCATGAAAAAGTGTTGTGTAACTATAACAACAGGCAAGCGTGGATAATATTTCACGAATTATATCTTTCTCATAAACACATATTTAACATGGTTTTAATATGGTGATTTAGATGCTATTAGGTTTATGATAAGGTAGAATCCTCTTTAATTGATGAGTTATTAGCTTCATCCATTTTGACTTCATCCATTTTCATCCATATTAGAAGCTGTTTTCAGACATGGCTAAAAAATGTGATGAAAACAAAGGAATCATGACTCTTATCGGTTGAATCTGACAGTCAATTTATCATATAGTGTTTGGAATGATACCCCTAACACTTAACATTTTGACTTGACTTTGAGAAGTGCATTTCAACCTTCACTCTCAGACTTAAAGCTCAACACCCTTCAGATCCACATTGCATGGACCACACACTCAGTTGAACCTCCAGAAACGTTTATAGGTGTGGCTAGAGCGGGCAACTGAAAATCTTGGGTGGGCACACTACAACCAAAAGCAAATTCAGGAATCCTACTACTACTACAAATACTATATCAATATGAGCGTTAAAGATTTTCTTTACAGAATACTCGACATTTCTATGATTGAGAGTCTCTGTTGTGCCCAACATTTTTAAGGTAGCTAGCAGCTAACAGTGCAAACAACGATAGCCGCAGTATGAGTGCATTGCAGACAGCGGCCATTAGCTAGCCACACAGGGATTATCATGCACTAAATGCATGGTCACCTATGTAACAAAGCACAGGGAAACTTGGTTTATAACACAGAAGGACAGTGACTGTATTCTCTGATCAGGTAGATATCATTTCAAAATAACTTCATTTATTTAAATGTTGTTTACTTAATGCTCAGAATGTTTTTTAACCTTTCAGGAATTGCATTTAAAAAATACTTTGGACTTATTTTACACTTATTGTTACTAATCATGTGATAGATAGACTAATACCGGTACAGTTAACATTTTGAGTTCCAAAGCAATCTTGTGTTAATGTGTTATGTATCTGTGTCCATAATTCTTCAAATAAGCTATTTTTTCTTTTCCCTCAAAACTCAAATACACATTGTATTAGGGTGACCATGGCACACACTGACTCTTGGCCATTGATCTTTTGTTTTTTCACTCTTTCTCCTTGACCTTTGAATTTTTCTCATAGAATTGAACATTGCTCACCATCTTCTACTGCATCATATGCTGAAAACTGACTCTTTAAAAAATATCCTGTATGAACTTCTCCCTTTCTTGGTTCTTTTTACAATCTGGGTCTCATTGTACTTTACTAAGCAAGTGAATATAACACATAGTCATTGCTAGCCACAGGTGTACAGGGGAATCTACAAGACCAGTACCCCAGAGATTATAACAATTTAAAACATGTTCTCTGTTTTACCCATACTTTTGGGCTGTTGCATGTTGGCTCTGAGCTGCAATTTGTCATGGGCATTGTTTTCATTGAAGGCTGTTTTAAACTGACCGAGGCCATAACAAAATGTAGAATATTGTGGGACAAAAGGACGTAAATCTAAGCAGTGGGATGCATGGTAACCCTGCCAAGAAATGTAAGATAAAGGCCCCTCACCCTGCTGACAAGTAACTTTAAATCGCCCAACCTATGAAAGCTGACGCCTGTCTCTTCAATTATGTAGCTTTATTTGGGACATGTTGAAAGATTGATATGTTCCAAGAAATGATTGCGCTGTTGTCAGAAAACGTTTTAACATCTGACTTACACTTGCTTGCTGATACATTACATTAATGCTTAGTATGAAGTGTTTTAAAATAAAGGTGCAAGACTGTAGACTGCCCACATTTCTTGACACAGTTCCTTTATACCAATCATCCTTTCTGCCAGCACGCAGAAAAGTCCCACATCAGACTAGAGGCTGCTCTTAATGTGTTGGTGGAAAAAAATCCCTCATCGGACATGACAATCTAACCTAAAGCCATATACAAATGGCAACAGTTGACCCCTGACTTTTCAGTGATGTAATTCTCTGCACTTTTATCTAAAACCAGTATGAAGTGTTTTGTTTTGTAAAATGATTTGGTCTGAAGAGTTCTCTTGTTTGTGTGGCATTCCCCAGGGCTGATTTCTTGGGTAAATACAATTTCCTTGAAATCAACATAGGGCTAGAATAGATTGTTGTTGTTTTATAGATTTGATTTGGCTTATAATTATTATTGAATAGATGTCAAAATAGTTATAAAGACACCCCCTTAAATTGCCTAGCTGACTCTTATTTTCCTACATATTTACCTCCATTGTTAAGCGGTTCATAACTTTATATTGTTCCTAGTCATGTACTGCCATTGTTACTTTAATCAGCCAGTCTGTAGGGACTTGGCTTGGGAACCGAATAGTTGCCAGTTCAAGTGCCGATCGGACCAAGTATGGAGTGTGCACTGGTACTTTTACTCCTAATACTAGGATCGGTTAAAGAGAACTAATCAAATATTTTATTCCAAATGTGGTTTCTGCTTCATGATTTAACTTCTGACTCTGATAGACACTGAGAGACATTGTCACTTGTTGATGCCATATTTGACAGATGTTAACAATTCAGTGCAGATGAGACTTTCAGAAGCTATTGACGATTACTTCACTACAACTGAAACAAATTAAGGATAATCTTTACATGATTTCCATTATTAATGTGTCATAATTTATTGTCTTCATAATTAGAATATTCGTTCGAGAAGCACTGGAAATGACTCTCATATTACTGAAAACGTACACAATGCTGTGATTGACCTTATGTTCTCCCCAAATGTCAGTATTTTACTTTTGTACAACATCCAGATTCAAACATGACCATAAAGGTTCTGACCTTATAACCTTATAACACAGTGAATAGTCCTACATGCACAATGGAAAACTTGCTTTTATATTTCAGTCTGGTGTGAGTTCATTATCCAAGAAGTTGCTTTAGGAGGTTGAAGCCATGTCAGTGTGACCTTCAGCATGTCTACAGCAGACTGACAGTAGGTAAACCCAGACAGGTTTTCCCAGAGCAGCTGCACAGCTAAACTAGCGCACCGCCCTTCAAAGGGCTTTAAGGATTCAGAGCCCACTTTATCAGCTGGACAAGGGAAAGCCCATCTCTTACAGTTATGCAGCATTAAGGAAAAAATGTGGTGACCTTTTACATTTTGTACTAGAAAAAAAAACATCCCATGAGGAATGATAGGTGGAGGTCGCTCTGAGAGTGTACTCATTCTCTGGTAAATGTCCAAAGGCCTCACTATCTAATCCTCGGGTCGCATTAAATCCAACAAGTCGAGCAGTCATTTGTGTTTTCAATTATGTAGCTGCAGGAACTTTCTGTCTCTTCCTGAAAGACAAACTTATAACTGCTATATGTTACTATTAGCTCTTTATACAGACGCTCACAGAAAGGCATGGTACTCATTTGACGTACTAAATCTATCCCTTGAATATCTCTGTATTTTTCCACAAATGTAAAAGAAGAAAAGGAGCATCATTTCATATGCAATTTGAATAATAACATATGCAACTTTTTACAGGTTTCTATAGATGTCTTAGTTAAAATTCAGAGATATTTGTTTAGGCAATGGCTTATTTAAAATAATCAGAACTATTTATGATGACTGAACTCTAGTGTTAATGGTGGAATGCTACTTGTAAAACAAAATTGTATTGTGTGTAAAATATCTAATGATGTACTAAACATAATGTTGAAGTACTTATTCTTTACTTGAATATTTTCATTTCTGGGTATAATAAAAATTCTTAAATTAAATATTCCTCATGCTTCTGCAGTTTTATTTAAAATTCAGGACTTTTACTCCTAACAAGCTTTTAACTAAGGTAAAAATATCTGAATACTTGTTCCAGAAATGATTTACTAAGCTTACTTCTAATAATAAAATATATAAATGAGCTATGCTTACATGGAAGTAAGCATACACATAAGTCCACACACCTAGTACATGCAAAACATGGTTTGCATTACTAACCTGCCTGCTTTAGTAATGATCATTTCCGTGCCGGCCTCGTGGAACTTCTTCCACAGCTCCCTCTCGTGCAGAACAACCTTAATGTTCTCAATGTTCTGAAAGAAGACACAAATCACTGTTAAACACACACACACACACACACACACACACACACACACACACACACACACACACACACGCACACACACACACACACACAGACTGACACACACCATCCCATGGCTATTAGAAATATGGCATCTAGAAAAACACAATTTCATTAAGAAGTTCTGCATACAAACAAACATGTCAAATAAAAACTACACTATCTTTTTAATGCACTTTATTGATTCACACTTAATGAACATCTGGCTGTATGTACTGTTGGTATTATAAAACATTTTAGTGTAAGCAGATGTTTCCGCTGTTTATTTCTCATCTGAATCTCGCTTCGGAAAATATATATATATTTTTTTCAAGTCAATCAAAAATCAACATGTCATTCCATTTGAATTAAATATAGATAATTATTCATCTTTATTTCAATTAATGTACAAACTGCAGCCATTAGATGCATCAGTTTGTTTTGCCGTGTGGACTTGAGGGTCTCCTTGCGTACCTGGTCAGGCTCACTGGAGCTGGGAATGCTGGGAGCTGTGGACAGGGCCAGTCGGGACTGGTCTGTAAGGGGGTCCCTGTCCCCACCGGTCTGCACCCTCATACATTCATCCGTCACAGCAGAAAGCTTCTCCTGCAGCATCTCTGCAGGATTTAAAAAATACTTGAATTACTATCATAGTACATACAGCTCAAACAAAAAGTGTATATGTGTTATATACTCTGTGTCTTTACACTGGCCTTCTCAAAGAATTTGACGTTGCTGTTAGCCGTGTATCGAGACTGTAAATATAAACCTGCAGGCTGCCAAGTTTTACATTAATCTGTTAGCTGTCAATACAATGCTGAATATAACATAATACCTTAGTCAAACAAGCATTCTATCAACCTTGTGTGATGTAGACTTGCTTGTGTGACAACATTTATTTGGAGAGTTTATTAAATGTATTTCTTTAGTTATTTAATATTCCATGTTCATTTTACCCTCTGGATCTCAGTCTCAACCTTTTTTTAAATAATTTATAAACACTTTACTAAGTAGTTTTTTGTATTATCATTATTATATTTATTGTGAAAATTACTCATATTGTAATTAGATCAATCATAGGAAATATTATTATTTTAATGATGATGAGAAATATTGTTCTTGTTGATGTGGTTGTTATTATTATTATTATTATAAAGTCACTCATATTGCAATTAGACAACAAATATTATTAGCATTATTATAATTACAATTCATACAGTAGTTACAATGCTCAAAATCTAAATTTTTCAGCAACATTTAACTTAATTCATCATTGTGTTAATACATTTCCCTATTGCTCGGTGATGATATGCCTTTTCCCAGACATATTTAATTTTTTCTTTTTTGTATGCAAGAGAGTAACAATATATCCTCTGTTTAATGTAAACTGAAGTAGAGTGTTGATGTTGCAGTGGAGCAGATGTTTGGCCATCATCTCACACTTTTTCACCACACTGTTAAATTAATTGAAATATCAAATATTTAATTTAGAGCATAGACTCCCTGTCTTCTGTAATACTATCACATGTCTTGCTCTGGAAATGTCTGCTGAGGTTTTTCTAATATAAATCCCATTTCCCAGCGGATTCTCTGCTAGTTCACCGTGTAGAGCGCTGAGCCTTTAACTTTTTTAAAGGAGGATTTTGACTCCTCTTTTTATCGTCACGCATGTACACAGCACAGAACACACAAAGTTAAATGTACACTGTGCATTTGACAAATCATAGATTTAGGAGCAGTGGGCAGCTTCTCCATATAGGCCTACAGCGCCCTGTCTGTCTCTCAGTTTTCAATAAAAGCAAAAAGGCCAAAAAACTAAATAAATCCCATTTTCCACGCAAGCCACATATGTTTTTGGTTGAAAGGTGTAATTAGAATTTCCCTGCTAAGCTAACCTGACGAATTGGAAATACTGTAAATGTCAAATCATAATTATTTTTCTCATCTCAGCCGTTTGAAATACAATATTGTACACTATTCAGCAAAAAAACAAGGACATCTGTTTAATGGACTAAGTTTCCAGATACCAGATGCTGTTGTTTGTAAAGAAAAGTCACTTGAAGGTGGAAGATTCACTAACTTGGGTATTTGTGGTTTAAACTGATTTTAGGACTCGCACATCCTTAAAATCTTTCACAGGTTCTAGATCGAAAAAAGCAAAAATAAAACAAAAGACACAATGTTTAAAGCTCCAATCTTTTTAATTAATTTCTGTTTTTAACACACTAGCCGACGCCAAATTGGACCAGGGGCGTAAAGTGTGTGTCTGGGGGCCCTTCCCAACTTCTTAACCCGGCCCCCCCTTACTTCTGCTGACCTTGCTCAGACCCACCTTTTAACTTTATACCTTTATTTTGATCTCAATGCACACCTACACAGACATATAAACGCAAACTTACACGCAAACACACTCACAAGGTTGAAAAAATACCACTTCCATAAAGGGAAACCGCGTTTTAAGCTAACATGTTTAGCTAACACAATTTAAGCGTTTTGAAATATTGCTCTGTACAGTTTTTTTAACCACTCTCATGATAATTTAAATATTTAATTTCAATATGGACAGTCTTTCATTTCAACTTTTATAGAAACAGTAAATATATAAATATACGCAATACAAAAAAAACTACCAAATTATATAAGCTTTACAATTCAAAATCGCCACTAAGATTATGTCCATTTGAGGGTCTGCAGCCACTTGTCTTTTAAGCATAAATAGTCTTTAGTCATTCAGCTTAAGTCAAAAGGCTAACATGTTTTCATTGTGGACAGCCTTTATTGCAATGGGGCAAACTTTACACATCAGTTCAGCATTTCATTTAACTAATCTGCACCTGGAAAAAGGTCACGATATCCCGCACACATTTTACTGAGCTATACTTTCCAGTATCTAGAGAATCCTGGCACAAAGCCTTAGCAGCATATCAGACTGACATACTGTAGTAATAATAATGTATAAATGCCATTGAGAGTGTGGTTTGGTATGAGAAGTACTGTCTGTGAAACACAAATGAAAGCAGTTTCAAACTAAATGGGTTCGAACAGGAAAGGACCAAAACCAATGAAAAAAAATAGTACCTTAAAATGGAGGTTATTATGTATCCTTGTCATCATGGTTGACACTCATAAGATCTTCTGTCTCACACACCTATAGGAGCACTGCAGATTGTCTCTCACACTGCTACATAACCCAACATCTGTGTCTGTGTCTCATCCCTCTGCTGCCCCGGGCTTCACGACTGCCTCCAAACTGCTGAGTTATTTTTGCTTGAAAAACTAAAAATGTGGTTTTTTTTGGCCTACATTTCAAGGCATGTAAACACTTCACACTGTCATATTTCAGATTCTGGCTATCATTTTACTTTTACTCTCACCACAACTTCTCATCAGTCTTCTTAAACGCAATTACTGCCAATCTCTCTGAAGAAACTAGGAAAAACTAACCAAATAGGCCACTCTGCGTCAGTGTCAAACCTGTTGCTCTGTTCCCTTTTCCCATGCTGTTCTTTCCTCAGGGTTGCACACAGGCATGTGGGCCTGTAAACACAGAGCGGCCGCTCTCTCAGCCATGAAAGTGGAAAGGCACAACTAGTGTAAACTGATGGAGACATTTGTGAATGCTAATAAAGATAAGGGCTGACAGGGAAATGACCACAGAGCATTTTTTACAGTGTGAAACTGGGCCTTTCACTGGTGCTGTTTAACAGAGCAGCATGGAGCCTCTTTCTCTTTCTGTCACTCTCAATCTGAAATGTCTTCAAGGCACACACACTCGATGCCATTTTATTATGTCAGCACTGGAAAAAATATGAAAACAGAAGTTCTGTTTTAACACTCTTAAAATATGTTTGACTACAATTGTTATGCTCCACTGTTATCTTATTGGCCACCACCACTAGCCTTACATCACATTATGCACTGTCCACATTATTCACATCCTTTTTAAAGGAGTCTACAGAAATCACAGTGCGTACTTAAACATGAAAAATGCTTAAAAGGACTAAAGGGCTGGGAAAGATATGCGTTATGGGACGTGAGAAGTGGTAACAGCTGCAATACATTCAACTACCGCCATTTTGTGTCTGCAGCTCTGATTCATAAAGGCCATAGTATAAACAGGGGGGAGTTTTATGGACTGTACGACAAATACATAATATGAGATGATGGATCAGAAATTAGGTTTAAAAAAAAAAGTAGGCTACATTTTCCAACATCTCTTTCAACTGTAGGATATATTGTGTTTCATGACACGTCAGTGCAACTGCGCAATAATGAAACTAAATGAATATTGGAAACTTGTTTAGGATTAAAGCCGGGATCTGGCATTTAATAAACAACATATATATATATTTTATTCAAAATGCAAAGGCCACTGTCACAGAAACTCCCACGCTGACTTCCCAATCCTGCTCCATAGAGAACATAATAATAATAATAATAACACCAAATGTCATGTCCAGGATTATGTATAAATAGGCCTAATTACGAAACGAACACGAGAACCCATATTCTTTTGAAAATAATATCAATAAAGAAATACATTTAAAAATAATCCTAGCCTATATATCCAAATGGCCATCTGATAATACTCAAATAGTTTAGCAATACAATGTAGCCTATATAATAATAATAATACAATTGTTTGGCTTAATATAAAGACCGTATTTTTTTGTAAATAACACAAATTATTTTTGCATTAATTAACTTGATAATATTGTAATTCTACAATGAAATATTGTGGAAAAAACTCGTATTTAAAACTAAAAATGAGCAATAAGAAATGCACAGAAAAAAATACAAAAGGCAGCCTTAGTTGTTTGCTGGACCCCTCCAGCCCATCTCAACTCCTTCTCTCATCCTCCTCCGTGGCTGCCCATAACTGTCAGATTAAAATCTTCATCATCAGATTGTCGTACCGTGGGAGCTCAGTGGGTCTAATTATCGCAGCTGATTTCCCTCACAGGGGATGACACTGTATTTCAAAGCCCCTAATACCGTAATACACCCCCCGTCTATAGAACCGACAGCGCTGTTTACAAGCAAGCGGATAATGATCAGATAATGACTTTACAGTGCAGATTATCAGGAGCCGAGTCTCTATACTGTACCTCATGCGGTCAGCTATCATCTGCTTAAATCCATCCCTGTGCACCGCGGCTTCAGCCTGCTCTCAGCGGGGAGTCCCCTTCCCTCCGCGGCTACACGTGGCTTTTAAAACGTCTGTTCTGAAGCGGGAGTATGGAGGCTGCAGAGGTGGCTGTCTGCTGAAGTGTCCACTGTCTTAGTGCCTTTCAGCTTCTCCTGCACAGAGATGCGTTCTGCGCCTGCGCTCTCTGAGTTCTGAGTGGGGGGGACTCACTGACTGGTGTTTTCTTCTTGGAAATAAACACACACACCACCCACACACACACACACACACACACACACACACACACACACACACACACACACACACACACACACACACACACACACACACACACACACACACACACGGTTCCTTAGCTCACATGTGTGTGAAAGCAGCAGGGAGAAAAAGTGATTTGACGCCCTGGTTCTCTCACCGGGCTGGCCCTAACGCTGCAGCCGGGGAGCATCGCCTCACAGGCGGACTGTGACTCCTCTGGGCCTCAGTGACATCCAGTCCAACTTCACAATTTATTTGTTTTATTAATTTACAATCAGCCAACACTTACAATACGTTTACTGTACAATTATTTCCCCAATGATCTTGTTTTGCGGGTCATTGTTATTTGAATTGCCTGCATGGACTATATTTGATACTAGCCTACCATCAAGATATGCAGTGAACCGTCTTCACTTCGTTACTTCTGGACAAACTCATCGTTTACTTGACACATGGCTTACCGTGTAACTGTGGCACAGGCATGGTCCAAATGCACAGATGCATCCACAGCTAATATTATATCCGAAATAAAATGTCACTTCTAGTGCAGAAAACTACTCCACTCAAAAACTTAACTGCATCCCACAACTTCCAATACATGTTGATTCTTCGACAATCCACTTAAAGAATGAGGCCTAGGCCTATGGATATTATTTGTAAGAATAATTTACTCCAAAACCCTCTGTTGTCCACCAATATTACATCCAATCAACAACATATTTCAACACATTCATTTGCAAAACAATGGCAGCTAATATGAACAGTAGCAGGGTTTATTCTCCGAAATCTGTCCGAAGAGATATTCTTCCTTCAGCCAAAAAATTACGAGTAAAATAATCGGTCAATTTACAAAATAAAATGCAGTATTTTATTATGCTAAACAATGACTGATGATTAGGACTTTAAAAATGTATTCATGAAGGCCAATGTCTTTAGAAGAGGCTCGTAGAATAAAATAACGTCTTCAATATTTTAGTTTTTTTTTGTTTGTGTCGAAACATTTGCCCGATTTGGTACAATAAAGAAAGTATTAACATCTTTACAGTTCTCCAGAGTTGTCTGCGACACAACATTGATTACACTCTTTAAATACTTTATGTTATTGATAGCGTAGAAGCTTCCCAAATGTATTGACTTCATATTAACAATTCTGGATTATTTGTTCCGATTTAACTTGCTGGTCTTTAGGTTATTTGGAACCGCCGAACAACAGATGTCTCTTGAAGTATCACTTTAGTTTTTCAAAATAAAGGTAGGTTTATGGATCATAATTAGCCAACTCAAGTTTGATTTATAGATTTTACTCTGGTAAATTGCTGGATTGTTACATATATTTAAAAAAACAATTTTCACGTAGTAAAGGCTCATTTGGATCACTCCATGCGTTTTAATCAGTGTACCCTAATTTAAAGCTTTATAACCGCTTGAATTAAAAACCACTCGATAATAAAATTCAAGAAAACCTTAGTGCGTGCGTGCGTGCGTGCGTGTGTGTGTGTCTGTGTGTGTGTGTGTGTGTGTAATAACCCGCCACCAGCCATCATGGCGGTTGGTGGATGTCTGACTCAGGCCTCACTGTGTTTGCAGGTGAAATATGCGCTTGTGGTTTTGCGGTAAATGGAGCATATAGTCTGCGGCTCGTGTATAAATCAGGTGCCAGTGTGACTTATATATCTGTTGGTGACATGAGCGAATGAACGGCCACCGTTAGTCATGCGGCCGTGTGTGTGTTCGCGCTGACAGACACTCAACTCCCAACTGTTGAGATGGAGCTGCTGCTTTAATTGTCCAACCTCAGTAACACGTTTCCACCCTACACTCTAAACTACCATCTTCTGCTCAATTTACCTTAATCTAATTTAGATATATCATTACATTTATTGTCATTCCAGTATTTTTCACTTTTGCTTGTTTAGTGGTGTGTTCAGGTGGGTGTAGCTGGTGTCTCTCCACACCACAGACAGAATGATGTGGCTGCATTTATCTCAGTAAACCCCCTTATTCTGTCATAGTCAATTAGACAATCAGTCAAATTGCCCTGAACACAATTATAGTAAAGCCTGAATTCATTCAGAGCCTGTAAAGTCTCATAGATTCAGCATTTTGTACATAAAGGAGCACTTGGGCCACATTCATCAGTTTATTGTCCACATGTTTATATATATAAGCAGTATTTTATCCAATGTACACTATTTCATTTTACTTTCTGATCATCTTTTTATTCTATTTAACATGCCACATTGTTGTCCTTGCACTATTTTCTTGCACTTTTTATGTCTTAAGTATATTGTATGTAGTATCATAAGAGGAGCCTTGGACGCTGTAGCTATTGTGCATATGAAAATAAAACCTTTGAATCTTTTTATCGCCCAGATTTAATAATATTAGTAAATTAAAACAAAGACAGAATAGAATATATAATAATATAATATATATTTTTACTAAATACCAATTCATTTTTTCAATTTGTATGTACATTTACGTTACAAACGTTGTGTTCCCTCTGGCTCATTAGGTCAAAGTGTATGGAAATAATTAAAGTGGCAAAATGGCAGAAATGTGACGGTGTTACACCAGTACTGAGACATAAAAAATTGATTCATGCAATTTAAAATAAAACTCAATATTTAACTTTTATTTTTCCTTTTTGAGAGGCTTTAGCATGGCAGAAATGCACTAGGCCTAATAGATACATAGAAATAAACACTTGTAATCATAGGTTTAAACCTATTTTTGATCAGTATTTGGGATCTCATTGCGTTCTTACCTCCGGCTTTGCTCTCGCCTCAGGCTGACCTCAGTGATCCTTCAGTGTCCTCTCCACAAATGTCAGTCCTCACTGTGCCAGACTCATGCAGCACCTCAGCAAGTATCTGCTGCAATCAAAAAGTTAGATTTTTTTTATAGCAGCAGAATTTAGCTGAGTTTCTGGAGGGGAATTGAACCTAGACACACTCCCCCCGTCACGTGGTCGAAACAGGAGGAGGTTGCAGCTGCAGTCACTCTGACACCAGTGTTTGAGATATGACTCCCATTTGGTGATCACTGGAAGGGAGACGGACACTTTGAATATGAGTCAATTTAAACGATATTCATGTGAAAGAACTTTCTTTTATACCCTATATATATTTTTATAACCCTATATCAGTCTGATCCTAATTTGCTAAAGTGGTATTTCAGTCAAATAGTTAATGCTACAATCAGAATTAACTCCATATGTATCCTCCACTGAATCCCAATCTGCAGTGCATTCTTAATTCAATATTAATACATTTGTGTGTATATGGTTGCACATTTAAACTTCCTCTTATGTATTACATTATAAGATTTTTTTTGTATTTTCAAGTCAACAATCTCCTTCCATGTTAATATATTTATATCACAATGCAAACTGTTGGTATCCAGTGAAAAATGTTTCTATTCTGATTTTCTTTTAGTCCTAACTTCTTTAATTGAGTGTGAAAAGCCACTGCAATATTTCTGAAGCTAAAAAAACAATTTTTAAACAATTTTCTCAAAACACTCTTAGCTCGAGAAAAAAATGTGTATGTTGTAGCTGATAAAACAGGACACAGGATAACATGATACAAAATAAATGCAAGAAAATCCATAACCCAACAAGTGTGAAGTTTTCCACTTTTTTCATAGTGTGTTTTTTTTTAGCAATAGGGAGATTTTATTTCTCTTTTGCAATTATGGTATTTGTAAGGTAGCTAATTATGTGAAAGTATTACATGGGAAATTATAAGACCCCACAGCATAAGCAGCTTACGAAAAACTGGACTTTACAAGCACATTTACAAGTGCTGTTGGTATTATATCATCCACAGTTGAAAATCAGGTCATGTTCCTGCTTGAGGGCATTGGTTTCTGACTGTTTTCAAATTCTGAATCTGATTCTTGCATTGCTGAAAACAAATCTTCCGCATCTCTAAATGAATGATTCAGACATTCATGCACATTCTGATTTGGTGCTCTTACATTTTACTGCCAATTCAGTCATTTGGTCCAGTTAGAAACGTTGGTATCAGAGTATTCCTTCAATTTTCATAACGTCCTTTAGGCTGCCTGTCTTGGGCAGCAAAGATTGTAATGCTGAAAACATGTTTCATCTTCAAAATGGTGCAGTGGTTCAATTTCTTCGATATTCCTCATTTGAATGTGTTTGAATGAGTAAGCCTTGGGGATGTCAGATTAAAAGTGGTGGGAATCTGGCCTTCTCTCACTTTATGTGATTGGCAGGAGGTGGGATCTGGCTAAAGCCTGCCACCACATTTCTTACTCCATCTGTCCTAGGCCTCCTTGATTCTTGTACATTCAAAATGGCGGAGGCTGGAGTCTCCTTTCTTATTAGCTGGATAAAGTGTCAGCCCCCTGCCTCCTCCCCATTCTCCACACTGCTTCATTTCAGGTTACTGATTGGCCATTTTCACTCCTGGCCAATGTTGAGCCTTAAATGGCCTCATCCCGTCACAGACAAGGTGGAGATTTCTGTCTCTGCTCCCTCCTCAGACCTCCAGTGTAATACCGTTCGTGACTGACCTAAAATACATTGCATAAGCGCAGATATATATTTGTTTGCATTTGGATTCAATATCTGACTTGTCATTCCAACCTTTTTCAGTTTATAGATGGAGCTGCAGCTCAGCATTTTACTGTTTTGGTTCAGTCTCACTGCTCTCATTATTCTTGTTTCCAGCAGCAACAGGGAGTTATTTTCAGTAAGAAAAATCCTCAATTATTACTCCACTGTAGCTTTTGAACATGGTGGAGTTTAGCAGCCAAAAAAACTGAATTATCCTTCCGGAGTTGGTGGGGACCAAAAGAGAGCCTCAAGGAGAGCAAATATTGAAGTTCTTCATAATAACTTTATAAGGTGAAAATATATCACTTTTGTGTTGTTGGATTACAAACTATGGCCACATCTGAAAAAAAATATCCCAACTCAAGTTCCACTCCCTATGTTTTTTCCTGGTTTAAAACTGTAACATACCGATTTCATCATCGGATGGAATTTGGGCAGTTATTCAACATTATTATTTATCATTTTATGCTTTATAATTTCATTTTTATAATTGAAAAAGCTTCTCTTCCATGCTTGTTTAATATTTTCCTCTCCAAAATTGTTTGTTTTTAAATAAATAAATAAAGGACTTGTAATGGAGAGGTACAAAGGGGCAATTTGATTAGGGCATAGGGGTTTACCTTATTCAACTAGTAAAGGAGAAAAGGGGATGGATCAGAGAGAAAAAAAAGATTGCAAACACTTTCAGAAATCCACATACATATAAACAGAAAACAATAATAAGATTAAAATGACTAATTACAAGTTGGTAGTACACACAGATATAAGGATAACATTGTTGAGATAAAAACAACCTTTTACCGCTTTCTTGAACTGTGCAGGCACTTCATTTTAAAAATGAGAAGGCAGAGCATTCAAAATCATTGAACATCTGTAAATCAAACCAAACTGTCTTATAAATGTTAAGTAAGTGTGTAGTTATATCGAGTAAAATCATAGGGTATTGATGATTGTGGGAATGCTGTTCATGTATGGATAAACCAAATAATTTGTCTTCTATTCTTCAGTTATTTTCAAGGTAGAACTCATAACGCTGTAAACCCAGGAATTGGTAAGATTGAATTTTTTCTATGATATTATTTTTAACTTTTCATCATTCCCTGGCCAAATACCAAAGAAAACAAAACATATTTTATTAATATATTCCTATTATGTTACAGTTGACCGTATCAGCCTTTTTTTTAGTTGGTTCTTGATTTATTATTTAGGCAATTTCTTGGGGTATTTATAAAAGTGAAAAGAGTTGTGTCATCAGCAAAGAATACCTAAAAAAGATTTAGTAAATACCTTACAATTAAAAAGAAATGTGGGCATAAGACTGATCCTTGAGGTACTCCACAGGTAATATAACAAAAGGAATAATTAATAACATTGTAAGACACAAACAGTTTTCTGACTTTGAAGTAACAGATCTCTTTAGAAAATATGGTGACAGTATTAAAATCTTAAAAAAATTCTCAAAAAAAGATAGTTATTTTCTTTTTATCTCAATGATATACGATAAACAAGACAATTAGCATGCGCACCTTGGTTTATAATCATTTTTTTTCTTGGATTCAAACTCAACACAAAAGTGTTGGAAATTCTGTAGACTTTGTATTAATAGAAAATGCACTGTTTGGCTCTGGAACATTTTCTCAAAAGCTTTTCTGCAGTGCACACATACAGAAGTTGCTGAAGGTGAAGGGTGATTCAGTTCAACTGGGAAAGGCCTTACATTGTAGGAAACAATTACCTCCCTTAAAGTGATACTTGTTATGTTTTATTAGTTTGGACCTTAGCGTCATGTGATGTGTTATAGTGTTGTTTTGAATATGAGTACATCTTCATTATGTGGAGGAATTGAGCTGCCCTAAATCCTCTGTGGCAAATTAATGGAAAAGTGGCAGTTTGGGTTTTGACTTTTAAATTTAGTCACAAATATTGGTTTGACACATTTGGAAGTTGGCTTTGTGTCATCTTCCAGTTTGGGAAATGCAATCTGGTGTGCCTCAAGTGGCAGCTATGTGAAAATCACTTCCCTTGGTCAACTACATTCAACACAATCCTACTTTCTCTAAAATGTTCTAAACATATTCTTAGTTTATTGACACACATAGTTTCATGTTTTTATTTCTTATAAAAGCTGCAAATCTACTGATTCTACCTTATGTAGCAGGAACACTGGGTTCAGGTAACTGTCCCACACTCATCTCTAGGCCCTGAACTCACCATCACCTAAAGTAGGTCAACTCCTCCCCCAGAGCCAACCCCTAATTAACTCAAGGGTATTTAAGGCACCTGTGGCATCATGGCAGCCTTTGGTTCGTTTTCTGCCTGCCTGTTGCCACATGGCCACCTTAAGGGCAGGTAAATTGTCAGATACTGGATGTCATGTTTGTACTGATGGCGAGATGAAGCCTTATGAAGCTTTGAAGCTTTCCAGCCAATTGGTTCGCAAAAGGGTTCATCTCATGAGGCTTCATTTGAACCGATTTGAACACAAACCCCCCTGTTGGTCAAAGTGTAAAACTGTAAAACAAAAAAACAGGCAGATTTGACATCTCAACAGTGTGCTCTATCTCCTACCGAGTTCCCAATGAGTAAAGCCTTAGAATAACTCTAAACAACAAACATAAAATCATATTTTCATGTTAACAATATTGTATTTATTCCAGTTTAATGATTGTGATTGAAAAGCCTAAAGAGGCTGGTAAACATTGCAAAGAGGGATTTGTATTCCTTAATAATATTCGTAAACTTAACCATGTTGTAGCCTGAGAAAGGCTAAACCATATCAAAGACTACATTTATTAACTACATTGTCTCATTT
Source organism: Dissostichus eleginoides (assembly GCA_031216635.1). NCBI lineage: Eukaryota > Metazoa > Chordata > Actinopteri > Perciformes > Nototheniidae > Dissostichus > Dissostichus eleginoides. Next base: position 7,851,335 of record CM062268.1, on the reverse strand, counting down.
AGCTGTAGCTTTTATAAACCAGAAAAAGTTGACCAGTTGTTGAACCAGGGACTCTGCGGTTGTGAGTCAACTGCTTTCCAGCTGAGCCACAGCACACACACTGATTCTGACTGAAAACACTGTATACCACTTATTCCTGTATTTATTCATTTATTTATTTATTGATGTTTTTATTCCTACTTTTATTTATGCTTTTATTTATTTATAGGCCTACTTATGACATGTTCCGACCTCTATATAAGTGAGGGTCTGAGCTCTCTTAATTCCATCGTGTCACTGCCGGGCCCGGGTACAGGAGGGGTAATATCGTTCTTATTATACATCCATGGGTAATATGAGCGTTGTGGTTCAACCGATCTGAATCGCTTCCTGAAGCAGTCACGTGGTATCGACAGGCAGCGAGGCTTCGTTTGTCATCGGTGACGTCACTGGCCCAAAACGATACAAGCCTCGATACAAGCCTCGGCGCAATACGTAACATCACTACATGTTTGATCAGCAACTCAATATTCCTCATGTGCATCTTATATTATCACTGAATTACATTCATTTTGATTAGCCTACTGTCAGCTTGTTTTCCTGGTCCACTTGGTGTTTCTGATGCCAAGTGTGATGCCTGAAGTTCCTGTTAACATGGAAGGATGTGTGTCTTTCCCCCCTGGCCCTGCTTAGTACTTTAGTATTAATCATACTGAGTAGTGGTAAGTTTATAATTACCTAAGTTAAAATATTTAAATGTGTATTTCTGTATTGTAATCTAATGTACAATGTGTTTTTCCTACTAGGTGGTATCAGCTGCTGTTTTGCTTGAGTTAGGTTTTGCTATAGTTAGGTTTTGCTTGAGTTAGGTTTTTGAGTTTTGGTTTGCAGTGAGCACCTGTGGTGGGTAAGTGGGACACAGCCCTGTTAGACTGCCTCCCCCTGGCTGGCATCTGCCCACTCCCCTTTTCCCCTCATTGATTTTTAGTAATTTTCTATATAAAGTGTTTTACCAAGAATAAACAAATAAATGTGATTGACATTTTGAAATAAACTGTTAAACGTTTTCATTATAATTGAACCACGTCTCTGTCTTGTGTCAGTCACAAACTTGTAGAGCCTTCTTATTTCTGAGGTGTAAATTAAATATTTCCTGGGGCAAAATTCCCGAGGTGGCGTTGTCAGGCATTTTGGTATTTGGATGGATTTGCCTTTAAAAACGACCACCCCGCCACATTCAGAAACAAGATCAAACCATTTATCCTCAGTGTTGGCATCAGCTCAGCCACAAAACATGAGTGGGTGTCAGTATTTACCACAGAGTAGTAACCAACAGCTCAGAGCAACCAGTGATGATTGAAGCCAACAAACTCCATCACCCATGAGAGAGAGAATCGTTAAGACAATGTACTACAGCTTCTTATGAACAACACATTGCTGCACTTTCCAAATGTTGTTAACACAAGAGCACTGATGAAGCTGCTGTTAAAGTTTATATTTCTACTCCTTAAAAGGTTCAACTTTGATACAAAAAATGTGTTTTTCCTACTTGCAATATCTCCTACGGAAGAGGATTAGGGCCAAATGTGAACATGTTTTGAGATCTGACCAAAACTGTTTTTTTTTCTTAAAAAAAACCACATGTGGCCCAAAATATTATTCTGCTTGACTGCATTTCACCCAGCAACTTATTCTCTCAAATGTACAGTTTTATATTAACATTTCGGTTCAGTCATAGGATAGATACAGTCTTTATAATTAGATTGGTTATATTATGCCTAATTACATTGTTTTGTATCGGGGGAAAAACGTATGTGTTGTGGGGTCTTGGGTTGTTTTGAAAAGTTCAAATGTTATCTTCAGAATTATGTCCTTCAGCATAATGAAGCATATTTATTAGAAGTATTTCACAGACAATTGAGAAATACGCCATAAATCTGTTTTAATTTTTTTATTATAAATTGAAAAAAAAGGCATATACAGACTGGTAACCACCAGATGCGTTTATTGTATGCCACAAAATGTTATGCCACAAAATGTTTATAATTTTATAGCTACAAATGAAGTAAGTTTTATTAAATAAAGACTGTTTGTTAAGCATTAAACTACAGTATGATGAATGATCGCAGAGTTTCAGCTTCTATAAAACGGCTCCTGTTTATCTGGCCTCTCTGTCTCTCTGGTCTCTGTCATAGGCTCTGGCGTCTAACCGGTTCTGCAGTGCTCGTATTTAAACAGTGTCATGCCCTTTGTTTTTCAGAGGTAAGCCCCTGGACTCTTTGAAGTGGGCGCCATGTTTGCACTGTGACCATTTAATTCGGAGCCCAGCTTGATGATATTAGTGTCAGGGTCAATTGCTGATTCCAGTTGGACTTTAGTAGCTGCCTCGCTGGCGGTATGTAGGCATCATGTGCTGCTTGGTTCAAGATTTGGTCAAACTCATAGTCTTACTTACACTCACATACACACTCCAGCTCCTCCGGTTCCTCTGATCCCCGAACATGTGACACGGCAGACATGGGACCTGGTTATCCTGCCGACTTCACAGCCCGGAGCTCAGCAGTGTAAGTTGTTGCTCAGACCTCCCATAATGGAACCTCCAAAATCCCTCGTCGCCTTCTTCTTCTCTCTTCACATATCATCAATACAGCAAACTTCACAGTGCTTTAGTTGTGCCTCAGTAAAGAAATGACTTAGCCATGTGCACAGAATGTGGATGTGATACATTTGGACTAGCCCTGCTGCCTTTTATGTGGTTTTCAAATAGCAGATCAGAGATGGCTGGCTCCTATTTGACTCACTTATTAAACCAAATACTTCAGTCAGGAGGAAATGGAACCAGTTGGAAATGAACTGAATTTACTAACCTGAGACTCTAAAGTGTTCATCACTTCTGATCAACAGGTGTCGGTAAGCATGTGGTCAATAAAAGACTGTATGAATCGTGAACCAATACAGTTCTATCTGCTCATGCATCTTTTTGTCTCTCTGAGATGTTCACGTTCTTGCGTTCCTTAAACTCCCCCTGTTGTTGGAACCTTGTCACTGTAACGGCTCTTTGCTAAATGTAAAACAGCAGTGTATTTTCGTCTGTGACAAACTAATAAAATACTTGTGACAAGGACAAGCTCATCTGAATTCATTGTTTGGTCCGGGTCATTAAAGATAAATGGAACTCAGGGATTTTAGGGACTAGTTTTTGTCCCTGTCCTCTCGGCTGTACTTTGCCGGTTTTGCTCTGCTGCCGGCAGTAAAAGCCAGGCAGCCATTTGTCTTCCCGCACTTCACTATATCTCTGTTTTTATTGGGTGTGAGTGACTTGTCAGCGGTCGTCTAAAATGCGTTTCAAAATACTTTCCCCCCCTTGTCTTTAGCCTTTGTTCTCATGAAGGATAGGTACTCTGTGAGATTGAAATAGAAGAGAGAAACTTCCCACAATGTGAATCATATGCATGTGTGTATGTTTAATTACATTCAGGTGAAGATGAAGCGAGAGTCAATGTATTGTAATTGAATTGCTGAATGTTATGCTCCTATAGACCCATTGCAAATATATGCAAAAGGTTTTTATCAAGTATTATTTATTTGGTTTTCAATTTCAAGTCTTTTTGGCTGGGATTCTACTCCAAGTGTTGCCTGAAATGAAAGACCTGCCAAACAATGACTGTTTCCTGCTTTGTTATATCTTAACATTAACACCCTGCCATTAAATCACTTCTCAATGTATAAGAAACCAATTCTATGAACAACAACAAAAAGAAGTCAGATAATTTAGTATTTACATTTATTTTTCTTCCAAAGACAATCCGGAATGTGTTTCTCACTGGTAGATTTACATGTATTGTAAGTGTTATTCAGCAACATCAAAACTGATAGTGAGCATACATACGCTATTTACCATTACAACAAGCAAGTATTTGTCCTTTCATAATGCAATATAGCACTGTTTATGAAAATACAGCAAGATGGGAAAACATCTCAGTTTTTTATTGACATTTATGTTCTTTAGATTTAACACTCTTTATGGAAACTGGCACACAATTTGAGGTACACGAAAACCTTCTTACATCACTGTCAGTGAATGCTTCAGCTAACATTTTGATAGTCCAGAGTGCAAAATGTTATACTTACACATACCCAATGTATCTTTGTGCAGCTTTCTAACACACTTCTTGCCCCAGCCGCAGGTCAAAATTGGCGTTGTCAATCAATCAATCATCCATCCATCCAGCCATCCATCAAATGTAGTTTTTAAGTATTATTATATATCAGAAATTACAAATTTGTCCCAGGGGGCTTTAATATAAACCCTTTATTCTAAGACCCTTGCAGGAACAACTCTAACCCTAACCACAAAATTAGCATGGGACAAAATGGATCCTTTCACTGTTGCTTTCTCAATGAGCAAAATGTCCAAGGACAGCAACTTTGAAGGGATCCCTGTTTGAACCTGTTTAGCTTTCCGTTTCCCGCAAGCCATTCAATTCTAGCATAACATTCATCACAAAATGTCCTAACCCACGCTTGGCTCTCTTTTATCCAACTCTGGGTAAAAACTAATGTTTGGTTTAATCTTCAGTTGCAGCTCAAACTCAAGCTTAGTTAAACCATTAATTCTGCTAACATGCTGTCTGCCGGCGCTAGCAACGCTGTTAGTCCAGGTGTAACCTTTTTTTCAGTTTTTTTTTTTGTTCTTAGAATTGTAAGTTTAATGTTGATCTCTATCAAGCCTGGTATCTGTCTGCAGGCAGTGGCAGCAGTGCGCTGTCCAAATCTCAACTCACTCAGCCAACATTGTCGTCATCATCACCTGGGACCATCTTGTTGAAAATCTATTATCGAAGAGGTTGGTAGAACTTTAAATTGCACTCCTTTAATTTAATTATTTTATTTACTAATGTTTGTCTATTTATTTGAACTTTGAAGGCTTTCTGATGGTTAACCTAACATTATCTGTTAGTCAGTCAGTTTCAGTGAAGATTCCTACTACCTCGGGTACAACAGTCAGTACCATGATATTCTAGTTTGTAACCATATTTTCAACCCAAAATCCAGGCTGCTAAAACAATGATAAAGCAGAGAAAGAACATGGCTTGGCACATGCATCACACACTAAATCTCTCTAGGTAATTGCTAAACTTGTCATTTAGTAATAAACAACAGTTATAAATACTGTATACTGTCTTTGTTTCTTAGGACGAAGCAGCATTAGTCAAACTCGAGTCTGAGTATACTGCATGTCTGTGGAGTTTATCTAAGCAGGCGTGGGTGTATTTTTACATGCGTCTGAGCTTGGACAAGTGTTGGGGGGATTGTATGTTTTTAGAAGAGCTGGTGGGTTTAGTCTCAATATCTTGACTTGGCCCCGGCGTCCGTTCATCATGACAGAGACTGTTAGTCTTTGCTAATCTCCTGTGTTCATCTTCTGTGCTGGCCCAGTGTGTTGAGGCCAGGCCTCTTAGTGCCATCAGAGCAAATGATTTCTCCGGGGTCAGACGCATGGATCCCACATAGTTCCTCTTGCTGTCCTTTTTAAACACGTCCTTGAGGTTTCTGCCATGATCAAAAGCCCACTTTTGCAAAGACCTGGATGTCCAACAGGCTCTGTGTTTGTGGTTTGGGCTTGAAGGGCTGCAGTACATGCGCTCGCTGCTGTTTGATCTAGGACAGTGAAAAGCGTGCATTTCCAGATTGGCCTTTACTGTTTTCTTTAGCAGTAATGAGTGACAAGATGGAGAACGTCCCAGCATGGCCACTTCATTAGCTGCCCCACAGTGTTTGGCTTTGCTCTGATTTATGGCTTTTCCGCTTGACATCTTTCAGTTTGTAATTTGTCTCCAGACAGCAGGTCATAGTAGGATGTACCATTACATATAGTCTTTGCATAGAGCTCTTACGTGTTATATTTATTCAAAATCTTGCTATGATGTGCGCTGGTGAAAACCCAGAATGCATAAAAATAAGCATTTGCGGGTTGGAAACTCTAACTCTAAGAAAAACCAATCTAACCCACCAATCAAATGGTTTTCCAATAACAGGATTACTATAGTTGTATGACAAGAAAGTGTCTTAGTATTCACTGAAAGGCCTCCTACTGTACGTATACTTGCACCATACTTGGCATCAATTTCAAAAGCTTCCAGAGCTATCTCTGAAAAATGTGTGTTTCACCTTTTCCCTTTTCATCCCCATTTGTAGTTCCAGTGAAAACTATGGAACTACAAATTAGGGGTTTTGGAATAAAAAATGTTCTTGGTACTAAAGGGAAGTGTTCAATTATGTGAGAAAGTTCTTCTTCTTAAGATAATCAAACAATATAAAGCCTTTTAGCACACTTGGAAACATTTCAAAACAGGGCCTTTTTAAAAAAAAACTCATAAAAAGTTTACTTTTAAAAGTTATGGTTCTCACAGCGATCTTATATTGCTGTAGATCAAACTACCTAATTAAACATGGGAAAACACTGAAAGGTGCTTCTTCATAATGACTCGTTTTACTGATTCTGAAATCAATTTGACTTATAAAACTCTTTCTCATCATATTTGAAAAGTAATCATTTTACTTTTAGGGATTTGTACTTTTACATAGTACAGGCACAAAATATGAGTACTACCTTTGTCACTGAATGTGTTAGGAGCAAGTGCATGGATTTCCTCACAACTCTTAGCTACAAGAGATGACAATTACTTTCCTTTGGTCAGGTTCATCCTGGGAAAATCACCAAACCACAATAGGCAAAACATCCCCACACCTCAATGTTTTCACCACCATGTTTGACTGAAGGTTTTATGCACAATTGCATCAACCTCTTTCATGCATTATTGCCTTAATCTGTTATGTGGCTCTCACATTGCAAAAAGACTTGTTTGCAACCGTAAACAGTCTGCAACAGGGCTAAATGTCGTGATTTGTGAGTAAAGGACTTATAGGAGCAGAACATAATTCAAATTAATCATCGGTTTATAAAATTCACAATGTGTGTTTGAGTCAGGGGTAAATGGATTGAACTGTATACTGTAGTGCAACGGTGGTATGAGGTGTGAATAAAAACATATGGTTGATATTTTAGTTTCATATCAACATTTGTTTTTAAATATTTGTATAAATTAGAAATAAAAAATATCAAATGGCTGTAGGATGCCATAAAAGTAACAAAAATAGATCTTGGTAGTGGACTTCTGATCTCTCAAGATACAAAATCTCACCCTAATGCCCTTCCAGATTATTGTATTTGACTGTATCATTTTACTTTTTGATTGACTTTAATTTATATTAACATCATTGTCACTGTTGATTTGACTTCTCATTTAATAGATTCATAAGATTTACCCATTATTATTATGTTTAGTATTATTATTACAGATTTATTTTCCAAATCATTTTCATCCACTTATTTAAATATTTGCGATGTCTATTTCTGACTGTCATTTGTTACAGAAATTCACACTTAAAAATGTGATGAATGGATTATTGTCAATTTGTTTGTTTCCTTAATGCATATGAGTTGGATTTTTGAAATATTACCAAAAATATTATCAACTGCTCTGATTAATGGTGATGATGTAAGATTGCTGTTCTCTGAATACAGTAACGATTGACTCATTGTTTGTATTTGTTTGTAGCCTTTATTTATCCAGGTAAAAAAAAAAAATACTCATCATGAAGTATTTGAGGATGCAATAATGTAACTTGCAAAGTAAGTGAGTGTGCCACCTAGTGGTTGTTTGTTTAGCAAGCGGCCCTTGTTGAGCAGTGACCATGGTATGTATTATGAGTTTAGAAGGAGGAATATTAAACATACTGTAACAATAGGCACATGCATTTGTAAAAAGGTAATCCAAACAGTTCACATTTATGGAGAAACACCTACTTACTAAAGTGACAGCTACATAAAAATACTTTTAGCAAAACTACACACATTTTGGACTAATATTTTTAATATAATATGTCTCTGTCCCAGTGTCCATCTACAGAGAGTACCATCATGTTGTAGTTTGAGGCTTAGTTTTGACATTTATATAAGATAGTGGTCCCCTTGTCTGCAAAAGAATACAAAAAACACCAACCGAACCCAAGTACTTCTGGACTGAATGAGGTCCAACACACGTGAAATCATTGCACCCTGGTATTATTGATACCTGAATGAAGACCCCACTTTTAGGCAGAAGTCCTTCCTCAGTGTCCAGGAGGGGGCGACAGGCTTGCATGCTGTGACACTGTACCTCTAAACTACCCACAATACACACCCCCACATACACACATGCACACTCATTCATGACTTGTGTGCCTCGTCTTGCCTGCTTTGAAAGCAAGTGCATTTTATAGGTGTGTTTATTAGGTGTTTTAATGCATCTCTTGCGCTGATGATTGGAGTTAACTCAAAGCAATCTGTGCTCTCCCCTTTAGACCTGAAGTCAACATTTGGATTGTGTGTGTGTGTGTGTGTGTGTGTGTGTGTGTGTGTGTGTGTGTGTGCGTGTGCGTGTGTGTGTTGTGTGTGTGTGATACTGGCTTGTAGAAGTGTTACAGTTAGAGGTTAGAGGTGGTGTGTTTCCTCCCCCTGCCTGTCCTTAAAGAACAGAGGCCTTGGATTGGCCCTCTCCTGCTCTGCTGTGGACCAATGTGATGGCTGCACCTGAGCCCTGCAGCGAATCAGAGAGAAGCCTGCGGAAATAAAAGCCCACAGAGCTGCAGCATAACAATACACACTCTGTAGACTCTTCCCAGCACCATCACACCAAGTACTGCACCGATACAGCCTTTCATTCACAAATACAGGACAGCTTTGATATTCTGACATTTCAAACAATAATTCACAGTTTCAATGCTGGTTTATTTTGCAGCTCAATAGGGCTTGCAAAAATTATAATTGAATGGTCAACAGGTGTAAAATATTGGCCTCCAGACATCAGTCTCAACCTTCAAATATGCAAATTGTTCACCTTTAGCTTCCATATCATCATGATCATCTCATAAGGCAGATCACAAGAGCAACTGTACAACAAATGTGAATTAATCTTATTAAAATTATAAAAATAATATATAAATATATTTTTTTAAATATCAATATATTATCTTTAGTGGGAGGAAGTATTCAAATATTTGATTTGGTAAAAAGGAGCTTAAAGTACAAAAACCTCATTATAAATAGAAGTTTTATTAGCAAAATGTTATAGTAAAAATATGTATTTTGCATGCACATGAATGCAGCTGGTATACAACGTATTATTTGATTCATGTACTAAATGTAAAATATGAATATGTTGAATAATGGTAGTGGATACATTAAAACAATAGAAAAATTAATTTAAAACAGGATATATTGCAATGTTGTCTATTTGATCACATTCATTATTGTAGAAATGCTAAGAAAACAAATACAAATTGTATATATGAAAATAATATTTGTTCCAACAGACCCTTATCCAGCAGGATAGAAAGTAAAGGGCAAGCCTCTGTGATGTTCAGGTTCACACAGAAAAAGCAGGAAATGTGCCGTTTGTCTTCAGTGTGGAAATGAACGGTGTAACTTCTTCTGTTGGCCTACAAAAGCTTAAATAACAACATAGGCCTACACTGATCATTTAACAAAGTTGTGAATAATCTTGGCCTTTTTACCCCACGCCGTCAGCAGTCATTAGTTATGATCCACGGGGCCTCCACAGGAGCCTATTGATCACTCATTGACTGATTGATTTAGACAAATACTTTTTTCTCCCAGAGTGCGAGGTCGAGTCGCTCTCGCTGTTAATTGAAGATAACAGAGTGGCAACAATGGCCCCCGTAATAGAATGAGAGTTTTGTGATTATCGCTGCAGAAAGAAAAGAAAATGAAGAAGCAGGGGGATAAGGGGGGAGGAGGAGGGGGGAGGCTCTCTAATTAGGAAGCGGGGCGGTGAGGAGGCTGTGGCCGGCAGGCAGGCGACAGGCGCCGGGTCCCGGACAAAAGGCTGTCTGCTGCCCTAAACTCCCCCTGCTTAACCCTTTAAACCGAGACACACACACACACAACACACACACGAACACGCACGCACACACACACACACACACACACACACACACACACACACTCACGTTGACTTTGGTAACAAACATGCAAGACCAATGCTTAAAAACGCTAGAAAAGTTAAATAAAAACAATAGCCTACTGTTCATCGTCTACAGACGCTTACTTTATGTTTATTTAAACATCGTGACATATTAAGCCCATTTAATAAGCAATGCATGCCATATAAGTGAAAACATATTTCATGTGGAGTTTGTTTTCCAGAATATATTTCCTGATAAACAGTTCAATTTGCTCTCAGGCTGCAGAGGATGTGTATGAGTGCAGCAGAGAAAGCCTTTCCTATAAATACTTACATTACTCGACTCTTTCTAAAAATACAGAGGGCCACACAATACTAAAGGAAATGCTTATTGACGGTGACTGAGGACCTGCTCTAAATAGACCTGCATGCAGGAGACAGGCCCGATTTAGCATTATAAGACTGACTACTGCTAAACAACCTAGAAACAGTAAAAAAATAAGAAGTCCTTTTTTCTATTGCTCAGGTAGATTATAAGATATCATTTAATATTCATTTAACATTCAGCATCTGATTTTAATATTTGTATTTATGATTTATGGATCAAACCCATAGCATTGTGAATTAACAAACCACATGCATTGTTTCCTGTTAAACATTTGGCCAACAGGGGGCGCTCCTGTCACGTGTGTTTATGCGTGTGCACTTTACAGTGTGTAAAACCAGAGATGACTTCATTTAAAATATGCTCCATAATTATAGCTTACATCTGTTTCGCTCTAATAAGATGAATCTAACAGCAATACAAAGTCATAATATAATAAAGATAATCATACACCTGCAAGATTTCAGCACAAAGATTTTTTTATTGAAATTGTGAGACAATCAAAAAAAATAAAAACCCGGACAACCAACATAAACAAAACAAGATAGGCCTACTTTCATCTTTAAATATATTTTTGAATAGATATGAATGATGCGCATAGGAGGAATTGCTTTGAATGTCTCCTGGCTGGAGTGAAGTAACCTGAGGTGTTTTTGAATCCATGTGGAGCTCTCTGTCTCTGTCGGTGGATACAGACTAACATGGCACACACGTCACCCTAAAATCTGCGATGCTTCATACACAGTTTTTCAAACCAACAAGCGCTAAATAGCTTTCATTTACAGTATATGTTCAAAAATGGGGTAGAGGGGGAGGAAGAGAACAAAAAAAGAAGCAACAAGTTAAATTCGAAATATATACACGCTAATATACAGCCTTGAATAAATTAATACCAATTGCATATTCTTGGATCTTAGCTTTATTTACAGAATCTTTTATCTTTAATTACATAAATAGTTCAGAAGCAATTTTTCGGGCATGAAATGATAAGCGGTTCTCTCTTTCTCCCTCTCGCAGTTCACCTTCCAAGCCTTTTGAAATATCAGGCCTGGAAAAAAAAGTTGTTGTTTTGGATTCAGCTTGAGACCTGCCTGTCGGCGGGATGAGGCGTTCAGGGCCCGGCTCGGTATTTGAAATAAACAAAGCCTGGATGCTCAACGCTTCAAGTTGCCTAATCCAACACACACTCTCCCTGTGCGTCGATCCGTGTGTGGAGACCGATATATGGGGCCGATACTGGTCTGATATTATGGATATGATAGAGTTGGAACTTAGTGGAACTCATCGATGGCATGTCCATGAGCTGAAGGGTCAGTTATTTAAAATTAACCATAATTTAAGTGTATATTTCTTCATTTTCGCATTCATCTTCAATGTTAGTTTTTTTTATATTTTAAAGATATCAATTTAGGAATGTTTGCCAGTATACCTGCCTCCAAGAAGGACTAATCTACAAACACTGGGCTTCAGGGGGGAGTTTTTAAATGTTTGGTTTTATAGTCTTTAAACTATAATCATTACACCTTAATGATAGATGAAAGGTTATCTGGCAGGCTCTCTATCAGGTCAGCTCAGGGTTAATACTTTTATAGGATTTTAAGTTAAATTGAATAATATGGACTAAGTTTCTGTCGATCCTCAGCTTTGTTCCATGAAATAACAGTTATCGGCCTTCAGCAACCCATATCGATCGAGCCTCATCCCAGTCTCCTTAATGTGCTGTACAGGACATTTGCACTTATAGTCCTCTAGTATTCAAGCCAAGTCTTCATCCTGAACAGAGTCTTCATCACTTGGGAGAGTCTGACCTGGGGGAGGGCTCCCGCTGGCCCTCCAGGCCGCTCACCAGTCTCTGGATGCTTTGCAGCTCATTCACTGAGTCCTTCACTGAAGTTTTAGGAGATGCGGCCCTCACACTGGACCCTCCTTTCTTGTGGTTGCTGTGGAGCTCCGGGGCCGGGCTGGTCTCCCTGCTGCCCGGTTTGGAGGATTCGGACACTGGGTTGAGGCAGCCCTGCAGGCTGGTGGTGAGCAAACTGGAGCTCTGAGGCAGCGACACTGGGAGCTGGTAAGGGTTGAAGCGGAGTCGGGGACGTGACGCAGTCAGGAAGGGGTTCCTGGAGAGGGAGCTGGAGGTGCTGGTGGCGGAGGCAGAGGCCGCTGCTGCAGCTGCCGCCATGTAGGTGTAGGGGTACGGGAACAGACCGCCAAACGGAGGCATGGGGATACCCTGTAATATAAAGGAAAACAACTTGGAGTTAGAGCTGTACACCTTTTTCCAGTCAAATAATCAAGTGATACATTTTCCAAACACACACCCAAATGATTCAGTTTTTTTTACAATTTCAAACAGAATTTTGAAAGTCTGTGTTTCCTAATTTTGAGTGTACAATTATTTTTACAAATAGATCCACTACAAAAAAGAAAGAAAAGAAAATCCTGACCTCATGCAGCATATACATTATATTTAACTTCACTGGTCATCACAGACCACCAGCTAACACAAAGCTAAGTACACTCCCAATCCAAACAGGTGTACAGGCAAACTAAGTATTCTAACAGGTTGAACTTCCTTACCTGAGAGGCGAGCATGTGCTGGGACAGATGGAAGGGGAAGGGGTTGGGGGTTCCTCCTGAGCCCTGGACGTTTTCCAAACCACTTGCTCCGGATACAGAGGCCAATAGATGCCCCATGCCCATGGCAGAAAAGGCTCCGGGGGCCATGGCGAACTGCCCGGGGTGGAAAAACAACGGTGATCCGGCGCCCAGAGGGTTAAAAAACTGCTGACTGTGCAGGCCAGACATAGCCAGGCTTTGTAAGTGGGCCGGGCTGAAGTGCGAGGGGCTCTCGGTCTGGACCATGAGAGGAGAGAAAGACTCCTTAGTGGCACTAATGCCTCCGGACTCTGAGTCCTTTGTCAACAAGTCTGTGGTGTCCTTCTTGTGCCTGCTCTCCGCTTTGTCCTTCTCAAGGTTCCTTATCCTGAATAGGGAGTCGTCCTTCTTTTCTGTGCTCGGCCTGTCCCTGATGCGCTCCTCACACCTGGAGCTGTAGGGGGACACAGGTTCAGGGCCCGGGCTGTTGGAGCCAGTGCAGCGCTCGTCGTGAGGATCCAGCTCCTGCTCGCTGTCAGTGCATGTTTTATCATCTATAAGAGAAATTGAATAGGAAAAAAGAGGTGTAAGCAGATTTAAATAACACTTTATCAGGCATTGCAAAAAAACACACAAATAACCAGTATGCACACACTAGGTTGGCCCTTTAAGTCTATTGGGAGCCTTACACTCTCAAAATCCACCCTTCACATTTAATTTCCAAATGAGAAAATTCTCACTATAGCAGTGGTTCCCAAACTTTTTCAGTAGGGCCCCCCTTTGGTAATTGGAAATATTTTCGGGACCCCCCAACCCGGTTCCCATCTTTATTGGTATGATTAATTGTATATTGTTGTAAAAACATTACATTTTCTCTGCTAATAATAAGAAGATACAAAGATCCAACTATAATTGTATATTTTATTATGGATTACACATGAACAAAAGTGCTTGTAATAGATACTGTGAATTAATTTAGCCTAATTAAAACTAGTAGGCCTTCTTCCCTGAGTAGTAGATTTTTAAATTCAAATTTCTTTAAGGAAAATATATGAATGAACACTTAACTACTATTTCTACTGCAGGTTGCAAACGATCACATCACTTTACCATTCCTATTCCACACATAGCCTATCAATGACTTGAGTGTGCTTGCTTTCCCTTGCAGATCTTCTCAAACCGGGGCTGTTGTTTTGAGACTGCCACTCTCAGTTCATTCTCAATGTCCAGCTTTGATCTGTATTTCGTTTTGATGGCAGCAACAGCAGAAAAGCCTATCTCACACAAGTAGGATGTTGCAAAAGGCAGCATTATGCCCACAGCTTTCTGACCATGAGATATTTTCGAGCACTGTTTGTTTACAATTTAATAATAATAATACATTTGATTTATATAGCACACTTTAAAAACAACGTCATCTCAAGGTGCTTCACAAAGCTAAAAGGAGAAAATAATAATTAAAAAATTAAAAAAAATCTTCCCGCGCCCCCCCTGCAGTACCTCCGCGACCCACCAGGGGTCGCGCCCCACAGTTTGAAAACCACTGGCCTATAGCAAGATGCTACTGCCTTTGCATCATTTTTTGCTTTATTTTTCACATGTTTAAATATTTAATATGTAAACATCCACTTACTAATGCTGGTTGAAACGTCTTTTGTCATTTGAAATAGTTTGGTAGTTTAGGATTGAAAAATAATGGAAAAACCCCCCCAAATAAATCATTAAAAAAATATTAATTAAAAATAGGATCTCGATTGCCAATAACCCTAATAGACGTTTTACATGCTGTTTATTCTAAAAAAGAATTTAACATTCAGTTAAAAATCAAGTTGACTTTACTGTTTGAGTTCACAGTTCTTACATATTAGATAATAATACATAATCATTTGCCAAACAGTTTCTGTATCATACATTTATTACAAATTAAACAATTTAATAAAATGTATTAATTGGAATTTCATAAAATAAAGCGGCACAATGATTCGCAGACAGCTGTGGAATACATAACCAGTACAAAATCCACTATGACCTGTGCATATATCCTACATTTTTTAAATGATCATTTTTTTACGTGAATGCATCTAAATTTGCGTAAAACACATATTTTTTTATCTACACGACAATAAGCTAATGTATTTTCTTCACGCTGCTGATTATTTCATACAATGTAAACTCAATATTTTAACCGATTAACACTATTTGAATTATTATTTTAAAAATGGATGACAACAACGACACATCATAGCCATTAGCAAACAGCATTGTTAAAACTGAAATAGATAAACGATAAGGTTTCTTACCTCGGCTGGGCCTGCTGAACCTCAGCGGGCTGCTGTCGGCTCCCAGCGGGGAGTGCGCGGGGTCCCGGCCGGGGGGGTCACTGGACGAGGCGTCCGAATCCACCCCATCCCGGTCCGCCTTGCACTGGTCTTCATACATCCTGAGCGACGGCATGGTTAGCTGTTTCCTGTTCATTTATAATATAGACAATAATGAATGGTGATGTGCGATACGCATGACATACGCATGACGCACAGGTGTAAGGAGGCATTTCATACCTTTTCTCTCTCCTTCCGTTCCCCGTGTCTCTGAATCCTTTGGCGAAAGGGTTGTTGTCAATCTTCAGCTGCGTTATCTGTCAAAACATGATAATATTGTTAAGCCAATTGTTCCCAATATTTGGGACAACAACGCGTTTGGATAAACACGCAGAAACCAGCGTGTTGGAAAGAAGCCACGACAGGCCTTGGATCTGCATTATTAATAAAAGCGTATGGGGCGTTATTCTCATAGGCCCCTAGAGAGAAAATCTGCCACGAAATATTCCTCTATGGGGCCACACAAGCCTCCAGAAAAAAAAATGACAGAGGGAACACAACAGATGACTATCATATCAATAATTAATAATGTGGTTTGGATCACTGCTTTTTCACGGTATGTCCTGATGTGGAAGAGGCTGGTGTGGCTCCACGGAGCCGGCACTGGGTGCTGACCAGCCCTTTAAAAGGCCCTCTAATCGATGGTGACTCTTTGCCATAAACTTTTACAAGGCACCCTACCCCTCTGGACACAAGCTCCAATTAGCCTCACGGAGGAGGATAAAGTGTCAGCCTAGGGGCCAATAATGATAAGCAAATACAGGCCTTTACAAAATCTCAATTTAAATATGCTGTTTTTTTGAAAGGTCAAACATTTGTTATTATTAAATCCAAAAAACAGATTTTGACAAGACAAAAAAAAAATAGGAACACATGTCTGCCATCTTTGCTCCTGAATCACAAAACACACTCCACATGGAAAAGCCTGATTTATTTACTTGTGGTCAGTGTAATAATCAATGTATAGTGAATTCATAGCAGATAGCATTGGACATTTGAATTCATGGTGAGAAAAATCCGATACACCCACGAGTCTAAGCAAAAAAAAAAAAAAAACAATAAAAAACAAGTGGGACATGGGAGTCCTCTGCAGGGAAATTAGGCGACCTACAAAATCAGATTAAGTCTTCGGGAGTTGGAGGTGGGGGGAGGGGACGCATGTAGGACATTTATTATGCAAAGTATAGCAGCCATATTAGAGGCAGTCGGTTGAGTGTGAACAGGGACTCACCTTGTCGTTCTGATACGCTGTCACTGCCACGAACTCCGTCTCCGGGAACACGTAGGTCCTGAAGGTGCTGTAGGGGAGCTTCAGGATGTCGTTGGCCCGCACTATGTGGAACCGCGGCTGGTACTTGTGCATGGAGTTCAAGATGGTCTGGACCAACACACACAAAAACACACAGCTGCGGAGTGAATATTTTGCGTCCATATGACACTATAGACAGAGTATGTTGACGCGGATCCATCCATTGTTATTGATGTCGTTAATAATAATAATAATAATAATGGGTTTCATTTATAAAGCACTTCATATTTGACTTCAAATCCCGAAGTGCTACAAGCAGTGAGCATGGAAGAATATAATTACTGTGTGAGCAGACTTGTCTGTAATTAGTGCGGGGTAAAGGGAAAATCCTCAGCAGGCCACACATGCTGTCATGTAGTGTTCAGAATTACAGCTAAAATGATTTTATCCGGTTTAAAGAAAAAAAGAAAGAGGAGCACCATGAATTTGACCATAAAATAGCTTATATTTTAGAAATTCCCCCCAAACTAAACCTCACAAATCGGTGAACAATTGCTATGAAAATGGACTATAAATACATTGGTAATTCAAGATAAAATGAGTTTATTCATTATGGCTACACCTCAAAAACAAGACATTAGCAGCATAAGGACTACTTGCATATCTACTTGTGCAAATAATACCAGTAGCTACATTAATAGAAATCCTACCAACCGATTGCAAATAATTTAGACATGTAAATGTTACATTTGTTTCCAGGGGGAAGCTCAGTCTGCCTGCCAGATTAAGCCGATTATTTTTAGGGGGTTGTTGGATATTTAATAACCCATATTAAAAACCCTAATACATATATTCAGGTTAAATAGCAATAAGTAGTAAACTATGGGGTAATGTTTGGAATGCAAAATAACACCAGTAGGCCTACCATACTATACTATACTATACTATAGCATACTATACTATACTACTATACTATACTATACTATAGCATACTATACTATAGCCTACTATACTATACTATGCTATACTATGCTATACTATACTCTGAGGTTGATGATATGCCAAGCAAGCTTGCAAACACTCAGTTCAGATAAAAATAATAATACAGAATAAAAGGGCAAGGTGACAAATGCAACCGAGGTTTACTCCAGTCCCTGAGCTGCTGCACACAGCCGGCTTTGGGTTTAAATATTCGGACGCAGAGGAGAAAACTCAGGCTGGTCCTTTTCTGGACCAAAATTAAGCTGTGCAGCGGCCGGTGGAAGTCAAGTGGCGAAAAAGTGTCAACAAGATAAATGTAGGCCTTCTTATCTTTAAATGCATAGTATGTTAGATTAAAGCACTACATTCTAATTTGTGTATCAACATCGTTACTCTTTATTTACCACCATTTAAAATCTCCCTGCAATATTGTTTTGATTTTGCACATAGACTATGTGTTGGATTTCATTTATTTACCTCTGGCTGTTTCTTCTTTTGCTATTATTATTATTTATTTTTTGCTGCTGCAGCGACTCACTTTCCCAATTTGTTTCATACGTTTTATTTGGTTTTTAAAAACACCTAAACACTGTCCTGCCTGTTCTAACATGTAGACTCAAAATGTCTGTTCTCAAGCGAGATTAAAAACTCCAGATACTTACAAATCCGTGCTTGTCTGAAATGTTGTTGGTCAGCTTGAGTTTATGGAAAGCAACAGGCTTGGCCATCCACTGCTCGCCGGTGGCCGGGCTGTCCGGGTGGATGTACATCCTCTTGGGCATCTCCGGATCGGCCTTGCCCGCCACCATCCAGCGGGAGTTGTGGAACTTGTAGCGGCAGTCGTCCGCCGCCACGATGTCCATCAGCAAGATGTATTTGGCTTTTTTATCGAGTCCGTTCATTCGCACTTTGAACGGAGGGAACATCCTCCTGCACAGAGAAACACGCATGGAGTTAACACACCGTGATTCAACCAAAACACAACACCAAATGATCTTGAACAAATTGTACAAAAAGACGCACTGAAGGCGACGCGAATGAAGTAAAACTAGAGGGAATATTGTTATTGTCAGATAATATTCTCACGCAGTTAGGCGACAGTGGTGTGTGTTAGTTTGTGTCTGTCTGTCCGTCTGTCTGTGTTTTTTGTTCATGCCCTACACTACAAATCTGAGCAGTAGCCTATATTTATGACCACAGCACTTCACGTCTCTGCTTTTTGAAGTGACAGCCTGTTTATGAAATCCAGAAGCTCTGCTGCCTCAACAACATGCAGCTCGGGAGAGAAAAAACGAATTAAAGCCCAGTTATGATTTCCCCCAAAAATGTCCTAAATTAGTAGCTACCTGGAAAAATATCATAAATATTGAAAACAATAAATTGACCTTTTATTCATTCACTTACTTTGAAGATAGTTTTACAAATGTTATGGGACAGTAACTCCATTTAAAACCTAAATATTGAGTGTGATCTGCGAGGGTAATATAGCACATTCTTGCCGTAGACTATTCTCTGGACTTTCTGCCTATTTTTTAATTATTTTTTTAATATGAATCTCGAAACATGTTAATAAATAAAAACTGAATAGCCAAGGCCTTACACACGCCATTTAACAACGTAACTAAATGGGTTTAAGTTGCTCTAACATGTTCAGTGCTGGTTCATTCTCAGCATATCCCATATACAGATGAACTGATTTTTTATTTAAAATAATGTCTGAGAGATTCTTACCTCCCGGACTTGGTAATAACCATCTCCGTCCCGACTTTATGAAACTGGTCCCAAAGATCCTTGGCTTCCAGTGTAACTTTGGGGTCGTCGTCCACCTCCTCTTCGGGCTCCAGGCTCTTCATGCTACGGAGATGAGCGGCCTGGTGGTGGCTGAGGGCCGGGTGGAGCGCAGCTTCCGCCGCCCCGGAGAGGCCGTGGTCCGTCATGGGCTTGGTGAGAATCCCGGGAGGGAGGCTGAGCGCCGGGAAGAACGAAGGCTGCGCTGCCGCTAGAAAAGCGGACATGGGGAAGTCGGTCGGCCGGTGAGCGTGGAAAGGGTGATAAGCCATTGCAGTCCCCGTGAAAACTGGATCTCTCATCGGTGCATCCACAAAAACCGAAGTGAAATAATGGATAGTTTATTGGTATTTCCCCGCAACCCGGAGCGAGCGTAAAGGTCCGCGACTCGCGAGAATTTCTGTAAAGCGGTACAAAACTGCACAGTTAAACAAACAGTGCGTTATCAGGCTGAAAAAAACAGCGAAGAGTTCCTGTGGATGTGATTTTCCTTTGGTTCCTCCGCCAAGTCCTTCAGTAAAAGCGGCGCGGTGAAGCCAAAGCCCGGCTGCGCTGTGTGCCTCTCAAAGAAGTAAGCTGTTTCTCTGCTTTAGTCATCCCACACTGACTGGAGAGATGTGGCCCCGTTCACTGCAGATCTGTGACTATCTCACATGTCCTTCCTGCCTCCATCCCCAACACTAATGAACCAAGCCCCTTTGATTGCTGATTTTACGCTTTGTGGACCAATTGTGGGCCCCTATAGGCGTGGTTCTGACAGCTCCGGTCAGACTCTAGAAAAGGAGGGGGGGACAAGAAGGTGTCGGAAGCATTAGCAGTAAGAAAACATGTCAACAGAATAAAATATTAACCAATGACAGGAGAGATCGGGAAATCCCACCCCCATTTCCAAGCCAAACACCGGGTCAGTCCTCAGTTGTTGGCCGGTCGAGGCATCACCTCTCTCGGCTTGCATTTTTACAATGTCGGCTCCGGAGAAAGCAGTTCACAGAGTCACTGTTTTAATGCTCACCTTAACACAGAGGAACAGCAGTTCTCCACTGTCTTTTAGAACAACTCACTACAGTAAATCCACGACGATTCCGGAGAGATTTATCTCATTGCTCGGTCGTTCTCCAAACATTACAGCCATAATTATTCCATGTTATCGGCTGTTTTTTCACGCTCAGGCTGGAATCACTAGCCCAGGCTATAAATGTTAGCTGCTTGCACTGACTTCAGCTTCATTCAGACCCGGCTTCCCCAGGCGAGAGCCGTTTATCTGTGCGTGTTCCCTGATCGAGCTGACGGGAAGGCAGCCGCAGCGCAATAAAGAGACGAGCCTGGAAAAGACAAACCCAGATGCTGCGTGGAGGAAAAGAGGAAACCAGATGAATGATGATGAGTGAATGTTGACAGAAAAATCAAAGAGAAGGAAAAAAGCGGTGAGTGCTCACTTCGATACAAACTCTTCCTCGTTCCAAATAAAGTTTAATAAGTTCAGAATTCAAGTTCTTTATTTATTTATTTATATCCTCGTGTTATTATTCTTCTTGTTTGCGGGGATTTGTATTGTCGCAGTGATGAGATGATTTAGTGCGCACAGGGCAGGCGGTGGTAGCGTGTAATCTTCGACAGGTTGTATTTTGTCAAAACCAAGGACAGTGAGTGCGGGACTCCGGGAGCCACGGCCCCCCCCCTTCTGCTGAGCGCCTTTAAACACCCAGCTCCTGATTAACTTGGACTCAGTTTGTTAAAGAGCCGCTCGGCGCCAGTCGGCCGATGCGCCACAATAAGAACAATATCTTTTCTCTTAAATGTACCCTCAAGTCGTGCATGTGCGCCCCTGCGGCTCCACTCTCCTGCCTCGCTCATGACTCCATGTCAGATGTGATGTGTGTTCTCTTTTCTTTTTCTTTTTTGGATAAACAGCTGCTATCTCCGGGCAGTCTTGAGAGCCTGGCGTCACTTCGACAAAAACTGAAACAAAAAGTGATAATCCCTCTGAATGAGACTGTCAGAGACAACTGCGCATTTCCTATTAACCCCTGCAATTTAGCGCCTCTGCGGCTTCCGCTGACAGGCACGCACATACAAATGTGTTAAATAATATTTGAAATCCCTTATAATTAAAACTCAGACCACACGTCGTTCATTAGGTCTACCTGTCGCTAGATTAAACAGTAACAATACAATTAACAGACAAAAGGTGCAAAACCAAAATATTTTTTTTTGTAATTATAGAATATCCTTAACGCAACTCCAGAAAGTATCAGCCACTGTGTGTCAGATACATCATGCTGTGTGTTTTAGGGGAATGCAGTGGGTGCACATCTCCGCTATGTTGCACACTTGTTGCTCGGCTTCCATCACATTGATGCAGACACACAGAAGGCCAAACAGGAGCAGCCACTGTACCTGCATGAACAGAAACAGTTTGTATAAGACCAGGAAACACATTACATCAAACACCAAGTTACACCAAGTTTCACAAAGTGGACGCATGTGAAGAAAAAAAGTGTATTTTCACTCCAGCCAGGTGTTGGAAATAAATGCCAGCGAGCATCAACTTCACATGTAAAGTCATCAGGCATGTCCTGCACATGACTCACAGTTTCTGCACAGTTACATTGCGGTGTGTATCTGCAGTAATTGGGCCGGACAGCTGACTTGTTTGGAATGCTGCACCTTCAGATTTATGAAATGACAGAGAGGTAGGAGTGCCGTGGGAGCGGCGGCAGTTTGTCAGGGGTTTGAAGCTGCATGCACGGACTGGGGAAAGAAAAAGATTAGCAACATATGGAGGTGGATAACGGTTTTCTGCCGGAATACTCAACTGGATAATTGTATCAACAATGCTTGTGCAAATTAGTCACCATTTATTTGTTCTGTGCCGTCAACGGTACAGAAATCTCCATTACGCGTGATTTCAAAGTCATTAAGTGGAGGAAGCTCCGGGCTGCTGGTACATCTACATAGAAGGGGCACAGGGCCGGTGGATTAACATATTCTCTGTGTTGAGGATAAATGAAAGCAGACAGTAAATCTGCTCCTCAGACTTGTTCTTTGGGAAGCTGTGTGTGTCCTGTCAGCTGGGGGTGAGGTACAGATCTTGTAGCCTACTTGAGTAAAAGTAGAGCTAAGTAAGAATACTCTGTTACAAGTCCTGCAAAATGTAACTCAAGTAAAAGGACAGTATTAGCATCAACATATACTTAAAGTATCAAAAGTAGAAGTACTCATTATGCAGATTGTCTATATACATAATATATTTTATGATTATAATAATTTATGCATTAAAGTGTTATCAAAGCTGGTAAAATGCAGCTAGTTTTAATGACTTTGTATAGGCTACTGCAGGGTAGCTTGTGCATTTACTCCAGGTGTAACTAAAGTGTAATGTGCATGTTAATTGCATTTAATATTATTAATGAAAATCTGCAAAGTAACTAAAGGCATTACATAAATGTAGTGGAGTAAAAGTACACTATTTACCAGTACTTGAGTAAATGTATACGCCTACGTATAGTTACTTTAAACCACTGGATTAGGATCACTTTGAACGGAGAATAAATTGCAAAAGTAATACTAGTTTAAATGATGTATTGGTTTACTTTTTTAATTGTTGTATACCCGGAAATAGTCAAAACAAGCAGGTTTGGATGTTTATATTTGAGAGTTGTCAGTGACCTTTTCTCTGGAGTTGTGAATTAAATGCTGGCATGACGCGTTTCATACAGTAGGAAGTTGACTAAGGGTTTTCTATGTACTTGATCCGTCCGCTAAATACAATACACCCCAGCTGCAGATGTGAACATGTGCTAAAAAGCGTCTTCCGTACCGGTGATTCGGCCCACATGTCAGCGATCCCCGGCCAAAGACTGCTCTAATTACAACATAACGGGGCAGTTTTGCGCCATATTGGCCCATAATCGAGTATTGTTATTTTCTTCCTCTCCTCGACATTGTTCCTTTCTTCCTTTTTATCTCTCCATCTTCTCCTCCCATCTCCCTGCATCATCTCTCCGGCTATATTTAGCGGCTAGACTGAGGCCTTGGCGCCAGACCGTTTAAGACCTGTCAAAGTCCCTCATATTTCCCCTTGTCACATGGAAACCCGGCGACCAGCGGCCCTCTCCTCCTCCCTCTCTCCCTCCCTCCCTCCTTTTCTTCTCCTTCTCCTTCTCCTCCCTCATCCCCATCGTACATCTACCAGCAGCCCTCCTCCTCCTCTTCTTCCCCTTCATCTCCTCCACTTCCTCCTCTCCAGTACACTCTGCTAAATGAAACATATCAGTTCTCACTTGTAGGAAAAGCGGTATGTTCCCCACACACACACACACACACACACACAACACACACACACACACACACACACACACACACACACACACACACACACACACACACACACACACACACACACACACACACACACACACACACTCACACACACACACACACACGCACACACACACGCTCAACAATACACTATGGGAGAAGCTTTTTGGGAATACCTGATGCACCCCAGCTCTTCCATAAAACAAACATTTTTACTGGACATGACTTCATGACAAACTTAATCACATCCAATCATATCATTGCTGCCCTAAAGCAGATTTTACAGGAGTATCATGAAGTGCAGTTACAGTGTTGTTTGGAGGCTGTGGGGGCCAGGTGGGGGCGCTATAGGGACCCTGGGGAGCCACAGGAGAGTGACACTGTGTCACACCCAAAGGCGCACAGCAGCCCAGACTTTGATACTTCAGAAACACACACACATGCACACGCACGCACGCGCGCGCGCGCACACACACACACACACACACACACACACACACACACACACACACACACACACACACAAAGGGTTTAGTCCTTTACAAAAAACACATAGCTTTGATTTATGCTCATCTCTTTACATTACAATCATTTCTACATGTCTGGTTTCAGTTATTTTAAATGTGGTCTAATAATGCCGTAGGTTATTGTACTAAGGAGACTCCCTATCACTTCCCTATCAGTATGTCCAATCAAAGGTCTATAAGTTCATGACGCACTGCAGAAATGCGCACACCCACGTGGTGTGTTTACCCAGTTATAAACACATCACTGGGTGTGACGCGTGCTTCCCAATATATCACAATGACATTACCTCCTGTCATTACTTTCTTAATGTTCCGTAATAAAACAACATCTCTGTAGTCGGTGGCTGGTTGAAGGTGCCGCAGTGCCGACAGGGCCCCTGCACCCACAGAATGACTTTGTATTTTATTTCAACTTTAGCGATATAAAAGTAGGGCTATTTTTTGCGTTTGTGTATGTGGATCAACATGTAAAAAAGAAGGGGGCATTTAATCCCATGGAAACATCTTAAAATCACATAAATATATTTTATAAATGCTGTGGGTCCCCGAAACTGAGAAACTGTCGCTGAGAATAACCTTTAATCTTTCCAAAACAAAAAATCCACCAACAAGTTAAAAATCTATTTCATACTTGCCGTTTTTTTTAAATTAGATTGATTTTTTTTTATCCAAGCACCTCTCGGTAAATTCATTTATACAACTATTGTTTTTACGGATTCGCGGAAATGCTTTTATTCTGAATATAGTTTATTAAATGTAATCAAACTAACCCGTAAAAAATGAAATTATTAAATCGCATTTGTCTGTAACAATATGTATATCCATGTACGTCTGATGTAACACTTTGAAGTATAGACCAGCTTGTAACGGTGCCAAGCAAATAAAGAATAATTTCACTTCCTGTTTGTTTCCCGTTCAGAAGAAGCTTATTCTTAATCAGGAGACGTTTGAACATCGGCTTGTTAATATTATCCATTACTTTTAAAGTTCGTTGAGGCAGATTTTTTTTCAAACCAGCATAATAATATTTTGTGTGTTTGCAGATGTGTTGACAGCGAGGAGAAATTGAATTAGCAGTTGCAGCGCCGGGAACATTGGATCTCATTAGGAGCGCAGCAGAGGAGCAGCTACCTGCAGGTGAGACACACACACACACACACACACACACACACACACACACACACACACACACACACACACACACACACACACACACACACACACACACACACACACACACACACACACACACACACACAACCAATGTCATTTAAAAACCCCAAAAAAGAGTATACAAGTCTTACTTTCGATTTAACAGTGAGTTAGCCTTATTTGGAAGGACATAAAAACCTAAATCTACTCAAGTTTCGAATTATGTTGCCATTAAAGATGATTACAACATCTTGGATTACATTTTCTGTAATTATTCGCAGCTTCAAGACACAATAAAAAAACGATAAAACATCTGCAGATGTGTTATATTAATGTCATATAATGCCGCAGTAAGTGAGTTGAATGATGAGTCAGACTGCATCTCATGCAAATAACCTCGGCCCCCTTAAAAAATTAGACTGTCAAATATCTATCACATTTGGTTGCAGACTATTAATTAATTTGGGCTTAATAAAATGAAAGGGAGCAAATATTGTAAATGGAGTGTGGGTATGTGGATCCCAGCTTTCTCTTCTGTTCAGGTATATTGTAAGGTAAATGTATTTGTAAATCATGCAAACTTTCAACATCACAGAACCTGAACTCTTATTTCTTTGTTTCCTGCAGGATAAATATGTTTGATAAAAGGGAAGCTGATCCAGAAAAATTATGCTCAAGAAATTGATTCAAATCTTATCTTCTTCCAATCCAGCAGCAACACTGATCTCAGATCAGGGAGAACCTGGACTGTACAGGTCTGAACACACTGATGGTGAGTTTAACAATGCTGTCCCTGGGTCATGGCTCCCAACATATTGTTAAAGGAGCTACTGGAAAAGGGATTTCATACTTTTAGATTTAAAATGTTTGCAAAATGTACAAATCATTAAAATAGTTAATTCTTCTTATACATGTATTTATCTGCATGTTATTCAATGACATGGACCTGAAATGTATTTATTTAAAACTCAGAATAAACTTAGAAAAACGTGTAATAACGCCTACCGCTCTTACAAGTCAGCATACAGCATTCTGATCATTTAAAGAGACTCATTTTGATGAACTGTATCTGAGGTCTATGAGATGAAAACCCTTTTGTAAATGATACAACAAAATGCCTATATGGTCAAATTGCCAACTATTCTTAAAATTGGATCAAACTAAGATGATAAGGACATGATTTCTGATAGCTCGCCTCTAACAGGATTTTAATGTTCACATCTAAATAGCAAACAAATCAATAGTCACAGGGTCGACTTTGGCCTATATGGTAGAATTATTTTTATTAACTTACGTTTTTGACATAAAGGACCACAGCCCAGTGTCACCTGTCTCAACCCAATTTTTATCTGTAAAAAACGAATTGCTACAAGTGATGTTCCTGCTGACCTGCATTTGTATTTACTTAAGTGAGAGTGGAAACAGGAGCGGTCACGTTGTGAACGAGGGCCATGAGATCTAAAAGTTTGGATAAGATTAGCAAGCGGCACAATTTTATGCATCAGCTTCAAATGTTGGCGCTTGCTTGAAAAACAACAAGTGAGTGTTTTCCCTTAGGTCCCAAAGCACTGGGAGATATTTCTGCTCGTTGCTTTTGATAAACGAAGCAAGTGTAAAGGGTTTTCTACCTAGTAAAGCCTCTAAATTAGAAACAATATATATATATATATATATAAATAGCAAGGCTATAACAATTTGAAACTAAAGATTATAAACAAAAGCTGCGGTAATATTATATTAAGTTAATGATACAAACTTAAAACCCAATGTTTATTATATAAAAGTAGCAGACAGACATGACATAGCTCTAGCACAGTAGATAGGACATGTGAATAGAGACTTCCCTATACAAACATATGCTCATCCATTAACATTGGCATCACATCATTTATTATTTGAATCCTTTGTTGTAAACGGTATTTAATATGCTTGGACACATACCATAGATACATATAACATTTAAAATTATTTCAAGACAGGTGCTATATTTGAAATGAATTACTATTTTATTTTGTATGACTGTGGTATTATTTATTTAGGGAATGATGGTTGAAAAGATTATTATTTTAGTTTCACTTGCATCCTTGATTTTTAATTACATGAGATACTTTTGTTGTGTTCATGCACTTGTAGTGTGTATAATGTGTTTGACTGCTTGTGTGTGGACCCCAGGAAGAATGGCCAAAGCTAATGCTAATGCTAATGGAGTTCCACCAAAAACATCCCAGAGTAAGCAATAAGTGTTAGCATGCTTTGTCCCAGTCAGATATGAGAGTTTGTTTCCAGTTAAAATGTCTTATCTGTGGATCAGTTCTTGCTTACCAAGCTAATGCTAATGTTTGTAGGGTTAGGGTTAATTCAGCAGAAGAGTTGTGACTGCTGGCAAGCCTACAGTTTTCTGCCATGTCACTCTTACTGAAAGTTACCAAGTTTGGACTCAACATAGGTTCGGACATTAACTCTTCAGAAAAGGGACTCTCTTATCCAAATGGTCTTGAATCAGTGAGTAAGGATTTAATGTAACGCTCCATGACTCTGGCAGGACATGGCTTTCTGAGTTACTGATAGACTTCACTATAAGGTTCAGTATTTTAGCATTTCTTCTCAAAATCAATACTGTATGTCTTTGCCTATGTCTGCTTGTTAAAAATATCCAAATATAAACATTCATTTTAAACTTCCATATGTACGTTTTCAGGCTTTTAGTGCGTTTTTAAATACGATATTGTTATTTATCACCAATAGGATATCCCCAGCATTTATAATGTGTAATATTGTGAGTATTTAAACCTTGTAAAATGTTTTGTTGGAAACAAATAAAAAGCTTCAAGGTGAAACTGTGGTTTTCTCTTGTTCTTGTTACATAACGCTGAGCTTCCCTCTGGACGAAGTGGCGTAGCACATCCTGCCAGCTGGAACTTATTTCAACATTATTCATAAGGGAGTTTGCGTACAAACATCAAATGGGTTCAGATCTTCATTAAATCAGTTGTTTTAGGTTCTGTGCAACTATTACTTGTATTTGTAAACAGGACTAAAGATATCATTTGTTTAGTTATTAAATGTTTTAGGCATTTAAGTTGTAATTCATTTAGATTTTCTGTTTCTTTTTAAGTTTGGGATTTATCTACTGTAGCTTGGCAAGGACCCTTTTTCATTTTATGGTTAGTCAACACATCGATGGGAGGAAATAAAGCATACAAGGAAGAATTCACCGCTAATTTCATTCAATTTGAAATTACTTTTTCTTCTTTTATCCCTGAGTTTTGGCTGTTTTTTCCTGATTAGCAAAGATACTAACATGGCCTCTTGTTTTTCTTTCTCAGAACAAAGAGCCAGTCGCCCATAAAAAGATCCTTTAACAGCACTTTACTGCCTGTAAAAAAATATGGTACTAATTACCAGGGTTACTATGTGCTGATGGTCACTGCCGAGGTAGAAATCTGAACGGCACAATTAGAAGCAATCAGACGGAGAGAAAAAAAAGACAGACAGTTCCATTTCCTTGAGTTTTATTATGCATGAATGCTGGGAAACAAAGTAAGTATTTTACATATCGTCAACAACAAGCATGAATTAAAACAAGTAGATCCATGCCAACATGACATGCAGCCGCCTGACAACAATCACTGACATGTGATTGTAAACTATTATTTAATATATTTTAAAATTGGACTGTAAATACTTTTCATATCTGCTCAGGACAAACTCATTTTTATAAAGTAATTTCTGATTATCAAATCTATGGGCGAAGCTAAAACATTTAATGAAAATACACTTTCTTAGCGATCTTTATCTATAAGCAAGAAAATATTTTGGTCAAAGTTGCTGATGTACAAAATACAGCATGACGTTTAAACTGCTCAATTAAAATGTGGAAAGGCTGATTGATGTCAAAAAGATATCTCAACAGTGTAAATATCTAAATTACTTCAGAAATGTAGTAACAGTGTCCTCTAATTACTGCATCTTTTGTCAAATGTGATTACATGATAATCAAAGGCCTGAGAGGAAAACAAATGTAATCAGAAACATTTAGTGAGTGGCCATGAGAGGAGCGGCAGAGAGGAGAGGAGCGGCAGCAGAGAGGAGAGGAGCTGCTACACGTCACTGCCTGGAATAAACACTCCTCCTCTGCCGGCGGCGCAGCCTTTCTCATGGCTCCTTCAGACAATAGGCACACCGTAAAACTTCAAACACACGAAGAATGACGAGGAAACATCAGCTGCAGAAACACACGACGGCTCCTGATGGTTAAATTAAACTGGTCAGTTAAAAATAAAGGAAAATCCTCCCTGAACACAGATGCCACTTAATACTCTGAGATGAAAGCACATTGTAAATTGGCACTTTCAATTTTCCTGCACTTTAGATTAGCTCCCGAACGATGGCTGTTAAGCTTCAAATAAGTTTTCAAGTGTGTATAATACATTAATGTCAGTGTTTTCGCCAAGACATGAACATTTTGAATACATCTTAAAATGTAAGATGAATGGAAGTATGTACAAACTACAGAAGCAATGGCAGCCAACCCAATCATTAAATAACTCCATGTAACTAATGTGTGGCGAACTGTATGAGAAGAACACACTTTACAGAGAAACACACTGTGATGCTGTGTGGAGGGACAGGGGGGAGGCAGGCAGGTGGGGGGGACGGTGGTGCTTCTTCCCGAGGGAGAGGTGGGACTCTTAGGGGAAGTTGGTGGGGAAGAGGCTGAGTGGCTGGCCCTCGTTGGTCGGCAGAGGGGAACGGTAGCCCTCGAAGTTGCGGGGGATGCTGCCGCTGGTGGAGCCCGAGCTGTTGCTGAGGGTCTCGATGCTGCCCTCTCTCTGCAGCTCTGCAGGGGGAGAGAGAGGGTGAGTCGGAAACATCAGGTGAGATGAACTAATCTGAAAACATGACGGTCAAAGTCCAAATGCACAATTTGTCTCCTGACATATGCCCTCAGTGTGAGGGCTGGGTAACAAACATAAATCATATTTCAGGAAAAAATGTAATGTGTCAGTAGCATCAAATATTAAAAAAAACAGATGATAATATTAGTTTATTCTGTGCCATGAAACCGATCTGATCGGTTGCTACTACAAGTACTGACATTCTGTATGTTCTCAGTATAAGGGTTAGGGTAGCAAACCTAAATATTACTTCCAATATTTAAAACCATGAACATTGGCAGGTCTTATTTGAATATTCCGTGTACACTTAGCAGATATGAAATGGTGTTGGATGGAATAAGAACATTTGTAAGTTTTCTTGAAAATGAGAACATCTGTTTACTCTGTGCCATAACATCTATCCAATCTGTTGCCACTATGAGTTGCATTAATAACTGCTGACTCAGCAAGAAGTCACTTTTAATCGCACTATCCTAAAGATGTTAGATCATTAATGATGTTTCTTTTTGTGCATATTCTGTGTGCACTCAACAGATTGGAGATGGTGTTGGTCTGGATAATTAAAATGTTTTGTTGACCTGTGAATACTATCTGAGAATGAGCCTATTTTTAATGGCACTTTCAATGAGGGATATCTTTGGCATAATGTGGGATTAACACATGTCATAGTGGACATTAAGCGTTATTCTGTTATTCCAACATTCTCTGCTCAACATCCCCTTAACTCTTCTTCCTGGTACTCTTCATCACCGGTGGACCGACCCATTAGGTACCTATCACTTCTATAACATGCTGTAAACCATCTTATTGATATACTGTATATTCACAAGATGATGTGCATGTCATTTATCTGACGCTTTAACCCAAAGTTATTTTCATACAATGAAATACTGTAAACATGGAACACTTTCACATGTTGACTGCAGGGGAAGGGGATCAAACCACCACTGACACTCTGATTGGTAGACCCAATTACCCCCTGAGCAACAGTATTAGGACTGTAACGCATGTATTGTGTACAAACCAATTTTTGATTTGCTTGTGAAATAATATTTCGCAATGTCTACTTTCTACAATTTATAAATGTTATTACTGGGTGCTAGGTAACTAATTTATGAATGTTCATTAACTTTAAATGCTTTTATACCTTGTTTTACTATCTTGTGCTATATTAATATGACAGTCTACTCATTTTATTTGCCTTTTATCCGTGCTAAACCTTTGCTGCAACAATGTGAATTACTGCGCTGTGGGTTGAATAAAGGATTTTGGATTCTAGTGCTAGTGACTTATCCGACTGGCCCACATCGTCCGACCGGCCCACTTCAGTACTGGCCCATCGGGATTCGTCCCGAACGTCCCGATGGCCAGTCCGCCCCTGGTTACACATCACATAGAGACATACTTCCAGCTGAATGTGCATCACACACTCGCCATACTGTATAGCACAGCGTTGCATCAAATTAGCCAACGTACAGCATCCCGCATCTGCTGTTTCAGCAAGTGCATGTGATCGGATTTCCACATTTCTAGAGTTTAATGCTGCTGAGAAATTCCCATTAGCATTTAGAAAAAAAAAGTTAGGAGTGGGGATCTTGTCACGTTTCAAGATCTTTGCTCGTATATTTAAGATAGTGAGTTTAAATAACATATAAATGCTTTTTGGCTGATACAAATGACAAAAAACTGCAATACAATTAAAACCAGTGTGAATACTGAACAAAAATCTAAAATCGTGAAAGCAGACGTGCTCACTGTAAGTAAGTATCTTTCTTGTATCAGTTCAAAACGGTTTCCACTGCTGGAGTTTTTACTGTGCCAGAGAATCATGCTATGAATTCTTTCTGCTGTTTTATGTGACGGTGAACTGCACACTGCTGTCTGTCAAAAACTAACGGCAGAACAAATCAGTGACCTTGAGATGCACAGGAGCTCTAATTAGCTTAAGAGTCTTTTCAAATTCACAAAGTGTACCGACATAAAACCACAGCGTGTGTTTGATACGTCCTGCAGATGTTCAGAGGCCAACTCGGATACTGTCTCCGTGGAGCAGGGCATGCAGGAAGTGGGAGCTTCTTACTTTAGCCCAGGAAACCTAATACAAACCACACAGTTATTATCCCAGCTAACACGCAATGTGCCACGCTGCGGTGTTATCCCAGCCCGCTGCCAACTTCCCCCCCCCCCCCCCCCCGTCCCGTCCCCTCCACTTTAATTTCCCAGCACTACACAGGGCAGATATGCTGCAGTAATCCCAGGCAGGGGTGAGGACTGCTGCTTCACTGCTCTGGGCTCAGATAATGTGTTTATTTACAAGGCCACTTGCACTGGTACTTTATTTGATGAGATTGCTAACAGGTTGCTAGCTAATCTTTTTACCAGAAAATCCTTTTTATAACAAGATAAGAGAGCATTTACACTTTGACTCTACTGCCATCATATGTGAGGGGTGACTCGGGCACATGGGGCAAAAAGGTGTCTACCAATAACAGGGTCATGGTTCGATTCCCATACCTGCAGACAACATGTCGAAGTGTCCTTGGGCAAAATACTTGCTCCCAAAGGCCTTTCTACAGTATTTAAATGTATGTAGTCACTAGGGAAAAAAAGGTCAGCTAAATAACATGTAACAATAATAATAATCAGAAAATAAATTGTTTAATGTGTCAAGATTCAAATCTCTCTACGGCTCATATGTCTCAAGTGAAATCCAGGATCATAATTTTGTCACAACAAACAACAAAAGAGCAACTATTATAATAGGGTCTGAAATCATATATCATCTTCATATGTCCTGACATATAACTAGAATCTACTGAACGAAAAACATGCACTTTAAAACACAGTTATTGTACAAGATTCCTGAGTATAACAGCATTCCCGCAGTGCCATGGTCTACCCGTCAGAATATGGGTCATCTGTAATGATATCACTTTTCCAGCCTCGGCTCCTTGCAAGCAGAGACAAGTGCTGGAGCCACTGAGACGGAGCCTCACCTCTCAGCCCTGCACCGCTAACTCCTTGTCTAAATGCCAATGTGACACCTAAGGGTCCTTCAGAAGGACCCAGGGGACCTCAAGGGAAAATGCTTCGTTTTACCCACAAGTAACTTTGCTTTATTCTTCCCATTCTTCCATCACAGCTTCCTCACTTCCTACCACACTGACTGTAACTGCCAGACACTTGCCCTCCCAGCTAGCCCTTTTGCCAACCCCATAGATCTGCACTGTTGCTGTGTTATTGTAGGCGCTATAAGCTGCTGAACACCCCAGTAAAGCCCTAAAGGCCTTTTCTAGTGCTGCCTAATCCTCCTCATTGTGTGACGCCCACCAGCTATTCAACAAGTCTTAACCTCTCACGCCCCCGACACAATCCCCCAGCACTCTAATGTTGGGGATCTTTTCCTCTGGGGCTGATGTCACTGGGTAAAGTAATATGGTTATTTACAAGGTGGTTTTGTCCGACGTGATGTGTAGATAATGCTGCTCTGGAGGGAAGCCAATGAAAAAATGGAAACTACTGTTGGGTTTGTCACATATGGGCTTTTAATGGATGGCGGATCTCAGCTGAATGATAAATATTTTGAGCTAATATGTAGTGGTTGACCTTTTTAAATGTCAACAATTTAGTGTTTTTGAAAATTGAAAGTTGATAGCAGCTTCCAAATGTGACTATTCAGACAACGTACGCTTTTGAGACAATGCTATTTCTGAGTTTTTTGCTTTTTGTCAAGGAAAACAACAATGGCCTAATCTTGGAAGTCATTCTGTTGTTGGTTTTGACTCTGTACGCTCGCTGGGACGAGAGCTGTGTTCTGGGGAAACACCAGTGGCCAGACTTCAAAAGAAAGTGCAAGTCAACCTTAGATACAGAGTTGAAAAAGCTATCAGTAAAACAGCACCGGATGCCACAGCTGGAGATAACAGCGGAGGTTTTTCAGACTCGAGTCGACTGGAGGAAGGGGTGCTGTTCTTGGCAGTGTTGGACAAGGAGGACATTTAAGCTGTTTTTGGAGACACGTCTTTGCACAATCCGACAGAGACACAAATAACAACCCAGAGGCAAGTTAATACCTCATCAGCCAATCGGACATACAGAGGAAATGTTTTATTTATTTATTTATTTTACCTTTATTTATCCAGGATAGGTCTCATTGAGATTAAAAATCTCTTTTTCAAGAGAGTCCTGGCCCAAGAATGGTAACAGCACAGAAATGATCAGGAACGGGGTAGTCTGCACCCTCGGCTGTGAACAGGCCTTAATCCTCTTATACTCTCACACAAACACACACCAGCTCCAGCATACACACTTTCAATTTCATACAAACACGAAGGCTAAATCTAGCATGAAATGCAAAGTACAAGAAATAGTTGTAACAAAAAAAAAACTTGCAACATGGAACACACTGTCACATTATGATTTTATTTCCAAACATACTCCTAATATTGAAGCGAAATTCAATTTTTATCACTTTCAATATTCCATTTTACAACATTTAGTTGCTTAAATGGATTATTCCTATGAGATTGTTTAATAACTAACATACTAAAGAAAGATCCTGTAACATGATAACTATAAATAATATATTTTGGCAAATTATTAATTCAAAATGTTTTTTTTTGCCTTTGGAATTCTTACGATCCCACCCAATCCTAACCCTAACCTAGTACAATATGGTCTAATAATTGACAAACTATCCAATTAAGAAAGAATATAATAATCTTTACATTGCAGCTACCAGTTGTTTGGGAGGCGGGCTTTCGTTTTGATAAAGGTTATCGTTAGGGCTGGCCATGAACATTCTCCAATATTCTAATTTTACATACGTTCACATCGTTTATCGTCATTTGGATTGCCTTTGTATAATTGTTTAATGTTTTTATGTGTCCTTCATGTTTTGTAAATCTTTTCTTTTTTTTTTAATAAGATTTTTGTTTCATTATTACCTTAAAATCACTGGTTTAAAAACCCCACACTTTACCACCTGTTATCTTCACCTGACATTTGACTAAAGTTCCATCATTTATGTGACAAATTAGTTCCTTCCATAAAAACTAAGCTGAGTCAGTCCACTGGGGATGACCATGTATGTATGTATGCCGTAAACTTAAACTTAGGTTAATATGCTTTAACCTAACCCTAAACCAACACGATCAAATTTGAAAAAAATCTGTGAGGAAATTTGACTCCAATAAGGGCAGGTTTAGGACACACACACACACACACACACACACACACACACACACACACACACACACACACACACACACACACACACACACACACACACACACACACACACACACACACACACACACACAAAAAAAAGGATCAAAGAGAATAAAAAGAGCTCTTAATCAGGGGAGGGTCTGCCAGTCCAGTTCCATCCATCCGTCCATCTCTCTGTCCCTCTCTTCCCCTGAGAGGCTGGGATGGGGGCAGTAACCCATAGCGATACTTATCCCAGCTGATTGTTTTTGTGTTTTAACTTTAATCTCACCGTTGGCCCCAGCTGGCTCTGATTAGTGCTCTCACGTCACATTCCAACCCCCAACAGTCTCATACACTCTTACACTTACACAGAAGTGCATACACTCACTTGCCAATGTGAAAGTGTGGGTTCCTTCTGGCAGGTAACAGTATTTCTTAGGTCACCCAAGCAACTGAGGTAGGTTAAGTCAATGCTATCATGTTGAAGATTATGACATTCATTTGTCATTTTTTGACCAGACATTTATTGGGAGAGTTCCCGGTGTTGTGTGTGAACAGCAGGAACTTCCCTTTATCCTGCCCTGGATTGGCCCCCTCTCTGACCTTCTACCATAATACTTTTTGATCACATATCTTATAACATTTCAATCTTAGGCATCTTTTTTATTAATGATATTGAAAGTGCAGAGTGACATGGGTTTGTTTCCTTCACTCATAGCTATGACATGTCTACCTGTTGAAATAATGTTCAAACTTGAGAGATGATGTTTTCACTTTGCCATTGACTAACTTCTATTCCTCTCATCCAGGAAAATTACACATTTCCGAAATGATATGTCCAAGGTCATGACTTAAGTGTCTCTACGGATGATTTGACTATATTTGTGGACACTTATTATCATAAACAAATAGTACGTTCTGTATTTACATGTGCTTTTCAACCAAATACTAGAAGCTGCCTTTTTCCCGGATGTTGCCAATCATAGCTCCCGGGGAGGCAGAACACGAGGAAATCATGACAGAGTTCTACCTCAGCGGGAGATAATGATAAACTGAATTGGTATTCTGGGAATAAACTGCAAGAACCAATTCTCAAATGTCTTTTCTAAAAGGCTAGAACATTCACCACCACCAACAATGTCACATAACTGGTTTTCACCAATGTCCATAAAGCAATAGCACATGCCTACTATAACTTACTCAAAGATACTGCACCAATAATTTATGTAAAATTCCATTAATACTGTCGATGTGTTACACATGAAAGCATGTCGGCATGCTACAGTACGTGAGCCTTGGCTCTGCACAATCCTTAGAAAGCCGGCCAGTTGAACGAATGAGTCCACATTAGTGGGAAAGCTCATTAACATCTACCGGAGATCATCCTGATGGACTGTGAAAAGCCTGGCTTAACACACCCTCCTGTGTAAAGGACAGCACACTATAATGCGGCTGGAGACACACACACCACATACATTACATCAGGAGAGATACAAGAGTTTAAATGGAGCCCTAGCTGGATGGTGAAAGCGCTTTCCTTTTAATGCACTGCTCAAACACTTTTTTTTCAAGCCAACAGCAAACATCACGACGAAATGCACTGGTGTTAAGTTTGGATTATCAGAACAAGACATCCTTTATAAGACTCACAGTAAGGAAATGTGCACACCTAGAAAAAAAACAACCTCACATTCATAAAGTGTTTGAAGTAGTCCTCAGATCCTTTACTTAAGTGAAAGTACAAGTACTATGGTCTTAAAATACTCCACTACAAGTACAAGTCCTGATTTCAAAGTTTTACTCAAGTAAAAGTATACAAGTTTTGGCTTCAAACTGAATTTAAAGTACAAATGGTAAAAATACTTATTCTGCACAATGGCCCATTTCATAATACTATGTATAATAATAAGTATAGAATAATTAAAAGCTAAATGTACTTCAAGTATCAAAATTAAGTATGAGTGTTAAAATAATTGTAGTGGAGTAATAAATATGACATTTGCCTCTGAAATATAGTAGAATAGAAGTATAAAGTAGCATAAAATGGAAATACTCAAGTAAAGTAGTAGTAGCTCAAAATAATATTTAAGTCCAGTACTTAAATAAATGTTTTTTCATAATAAAAGTTTTATACATCTTCAAAAACACAGCCAGCTCACATTCTGGCAAATCCACTGAGAATGCCGGTCTCTTGCTTGAACTCCACGGGGCAAACCACAGCGAGCAGCGAGCCCCATTCATCATGACACTCAACAGGTTGCGTGATTAAGAAACAAATGAAAAAGAAGAAAGTGATTCATGGGGCTAATTCAGGCCCTTGAGCAGGGACTTTCTCTGCGTCTTCTCTGACCGTATATTCTGAGCAACACCCGCTCTGAATACACAGCTGACCACAACTTTCCCAGTGGCTGCTCATTAGAGTGTGTTATAAGGGGTGCCAACATCAGGCCGGGACACTCCTGACACTCTATGTGGGCCGCTTTGAATTAGGCCTCTAATGAAAACCTAGTGCTGACCCAGGATTTGACTGGCTATTTACCCAAAGCAGACTGACGGCCGCCTCACCACTGGACACTGTATGGAAGTGCTTTTATAGGCAGGCTGCTGGTCCTGAGCCAAAAGAGAGCAACAGCAGTCTGAGACTGGGCTATCGAATGAGTAACAAAAACAGAATCAGCTGAATTTGTATAGTCAGCAAAAAACACATACTGTACCATTAAATAGAAACAAGTCAGATTTGATCATATAAGGATGTTCTGAACAATTAAACTTAGGATTTATTTATTAATTATAAGGCGTACAGTTAAAGACTTTCCCAACATGTCTGTTGTAAAACTCAATCACATCCTGGTTCAACTGTGACCTACCGTTTTGTCGGAGTTATGCACTTATGGGGCAATTTTTTAATCGCGCAATCGGGACACGGGGGAAGCAGTACATCTTGTGATGTACTTGGTTATGACATAACTCAAAATGTTTGTACAATCAATTTAAAAATGAACTGCAGTATACCTAGTATAAGGGATTTCTCCATTGCATTTTGGAATATTGCAGAAATTAAGCTCTTTGGCTAACACATGTTTATGATACTTACACTTTTTCTTCAGCAGGATAATCTCCACATATTAAGACACATTTTATAATAGTTTAAACATAAATTAAATTGACAGAAATAAAAAGTAGTGTTCAGATCAAACTTTTACAATGATGCATGTCAATACATCTGAGACTCAAGGTCCACCTGTTCTGGATGAAACATTATGTACATACTGGTAGCTAATCAAAATGAAACATTTGACTAAATACATGAGGATGCTTCCATACAGGTCACTGGGCCCAGTGAATGGTTTTAAAATAATTATATGAATCACATGCTATGGCTTTTACAGTCACCAAATCTCAACCAAACTGTGTCGCACAAAAATGGGAGATTCTGGATTGTAATCATCGTAATTGAAATACCAAATGACGGAGTATCTTTTGGTATTTATCCCTCCAGAATGCCAAGAAACAATGAAGACCCTTAGTAAGACTTTCTATGTTGGATTTCCAAGAAGAAGCTACCTCCGTATCTCAGTTGATGCAAGGCGGGGTTAGCGGAAACTCAATCTCTTTTCTTTATGTATCAAAAAAGTGCTTGAGGCTCACACACACACTTAAAAAAAGACTGTAAGCACATTCAAGAAGTTTTACATGTGTATGCACTTTACGAGCAAACTGCCTATGGTGGAAAACAAATCACACTGAAGACTATTGAACACACAAGCACACAAATACATATGCACACTCACACACATATGGTTTGATGTCCTTTGACAAGCATCTTAGGAGACCCCTGTCAATGGTTTTGGACAGGAGGGCTGGTCTCAGCTGAAAGAGGCTGCTGGTGTAAGTGTCCGCTGAGGAAACTGATGGACAGTACAGTGTCAGGAAACTGTCGCTCATCATCACATCATGTAGCTGACCCACCCTACAACTACGCCAAGGTGGGGGCAAGATAAAGCTGCTGCTCAACAGTGTGTGTGTATATTTGTGTGTGTGTGAGAAAGAGAGGGGGAAAGGGCGTCACACTTTGAACACATGGTTTAGAGATAAATATGGAAACCTACCTTTAGATGTGCTTTGACTGAAAATAAAGTGTTATTCTTAATGTAAGACACTTTTGCCTATTTCTTCCCTCCTTGTGTATATATTTTTTTGT
Organism: Dissostichus eleginoides; assembly: GCA_031216635.1. Classification (NCBI taxonomy): domain Eukaryota; kingdom Metazoa; phylum Chordata; class Actinopteri; order Perciformes; family Nototheniidae; genus Dissostichus; species Dissostichus eleginoides. The sequence goes on along the minus strand of CM062268.1, from coordinate 7,811,643 downwards.
TTCTGTCTTGGCTACCAAACTTATAATCCTTATCCTTATCCAGTTATATGCCATATATTCATGCTTTTTGTAAAAGTTATCGTCCAAAACTGTTGGAACAATGATCTCTCTTTATGTTAAAGATTCATTGATAATGAAAGGAGTAAAGTATTAAACAGGAAATAAACAGCGGTAAACTGTGTGAATGTATGATGTTGTGTCAACTGAATGAATTGATACATGAAGCCTTTGAATACCATCAAATGTTACAACATATTGTGCACTGTGAATGAAGTGCATGCATTTTGACTGGGTAGTGTTGTCTCTAATCGCAAATGGCTGTGCCCTAACCAAGAGTGATGTTGCTGATGTTAGCCAACGATCGTTCGCCGTACCAAATCATTATATGCTTTTCAATTAACCCTATACAATTATTTGTGGCCTATTATTGACACCGGTCAAGTTGTACATTCCTAAAAATTGACAAAAAAACCCAAATGTGTAACTGTATTTGTAGTGCTGTGTTTAACAGAGCAGCCATAATCGGGGCTTCCAGCTAATGTACAGAAGAAGTACTATTTTCCTGAGTCAATACACTTTAGTGTTTCTTCCCCAATTTCACATCCCAGCTTCTGAACTGGACTTTATCTGCTAAAAACCTCAAATGGTACAATTTCAATGGTGTGTGTTAAACTGAAGGCCAGGAGGCTTTCTGACCCTAACCATGATGTTGATGTACCTACCTAATATTGCATGATTTTTTTCACACAAAGTAGTCATACTGAAATCAAAGCCGCACATATACTCACAAACACCCACATATCAGGTTCTCTGCAATGCTTTTCTCAGAGCATGTGTGAAATTGGAACAACGTCGAATGAAAGCAAACTTGTGTAAAACTACAGAGCTGGTAAGAGGAAAAACAAGGCTCCATTAGGCACAACACCAATGTACCATAGGTACTTGTGTACAGGTTAACCCTGAGAGACACACCAACACATACTGTACACACACAGACACACTATCAGGGAAGCAGTCAGCAGAGGGTCAAAGGGACAAAGTTCATGGCATGTATAAAGGGGGTTTGATCTTTGATTTCCTTTAACTGCTGTCATGTGAAGCACACATCATTTCTTTGAATAGTTTAGATACGGTTCAAGATGGCAAGGTCCGAATGTTTACATTAGAAAACAACAGAAGATGAGAATAACCTGATGCCCAGCCAATCAGCCAAAGAAACACCGATTGATTTCAAAACTGACCAACCCACCAAATGCTACTAAGTTTTAATTGCTGTGAGTGGTTCCATAGAGATATTAAAAGACCAATTCTGATCTGTGCCATTACAGATTCTGGATTAGTGACACAAACAAAATGAAGGACATTTCTTGCATAAGGGCGATGTTTGTTTTCAGCGATAGAAGAAAGTCAAGCAGTGGGAGGAAGGGGTCCCATTCCTAATTAACAGCCAGGACCCCCTGTAAACCTAATTCGAAATGGAGGTTCAAATGTTATATACTTATTTTTCGAGCATATATCATTTGTAATTGTGTGATGTTGTCTTATAGTTACTTAGATATGAGTATATCTACATTTAGGTGCACAATAATTCAACCTGCATAAATGCAAGAAGTCCAAATTGTAATGAGATATTATGCATGGTTAGGATAATGAAGGCTATGAAGGGTAATTTCACTGTATCATTGAAATTACATTTGATACATATATTCCTTTACTTTTACTAATATATATGAGATTTATTTCCGCTCACACTACAATGAGAGCTTAGATAAATGATTATATCTTTAGCAGATATGTATGCCTTGATAGCTTAAAACTAGAAGGCTTTGATGTGTATCCATAATTGGGTTAATGACCTAATGAAAATAATCCTTTTACATTTCCAAATATAATCCACTTCATAGACCAATCCAAATGCTAATTTCTGTTTTTCAAAACTTTTATTACCTCTTAATAGGAAAACACAACATACACAGACCAATTAGAGTCTTGAAATAGTGCCAATGTACGTGTAGAAAGCTCTTGCTATCTGGACCTTCCTCTCAAATTACTGTCAGTCTGCGGCAGAAGATTATAGTGCTCATCATTAGGGAGGATTTCAGCTCATTTCCTAATTACCAAATGACACATCCTTGTATTGCTTTTGTTTGCATTTAAGTGACCTGGAGTGGAAAAGAGAGATACCATTATCTGTATAGCATCAACATGAAGCTTTTCATATGTCAGCTCTAAGTGTTTTAATGTGTCATAATCATGGCTCGGCTTTCATCTTGGACATGTGGCTTCAAAGATTCTCAATGATGTCTTATTATCATATCTGTATCAAAACACAGAAAATAATAACATTGCTTCATTTTTATTATCTGCCTGTGGTTCACTCAGTCTAGGTCTGACTTGATTGATACACTTTAATTGCCAGTGTTGGGCTTTAACTTGAAATCAATGCTCTCCACCTTCCTTTCATAAAGTAGAGGATATGAGGGAGAGGATATTATCCTATTCAAAAGCCTCAGAGAGGTAGCAGCCTGTAAAACGTGCTAATGTATGTCTCATCTTGCTTCACTCTGGAAGGCAAAACCAATACCAAACCATGATATCAAAGCCAAACACTACTCTAGGATGGGGTTTATCAACATGGGTTTCCTAATGGTCTAGTAATTAAGATGCAACATGTGACCCTGACATTTCCAGTCGACTCCAGCAAGGAATCTTTTTTGTCTATCATGCTTTGTACAGCGAACATGTGGTGTGCAGCCGGATAAGATTACATATATCATCCACTCAAGGCCCTTAACAACACATGACAATATCCACCCCTTCACACTAAGCTGCAACCTCCAGTGCCAATGCGGAAGAGCTCAAAATGGCCGTTCCTTGATTGGGCATTTAAGGCTTTTCTTAAAGGCGAGTTAGCTCTCATGCATTTTGAAATGCCAAACTTCACATATTGTCCATGACGTTATAGAGACTACGCCCATGATTCACACAAACACTTATAAACTGATGACAGTGGCTGCGAAGTAAGGTGCCAACCTGCTGATCAGGGGCAGTTAAGGTTCTTTGGCGCCAATTCCAATCAATACCCTCTCCCTACCTACCTCCACTCTGTCTGTGTGTTCGTGTGGAGGGTCTGCCAAATTAAGTGCCATTTCAAACCAACTAGAGAGAAGTGGAAGTTATAAAACTCTGGTTTATGGTTTAAGTGTCCCTCATGGAATATTCTGTGTACAAATACTTCCGTGAAAACATTTACTGCTAAACTAAGATGATAAAATGGACATTTTATAATGACATACAGATGTCGATTTGGTTTCACACCAAAAAGGATCTGGAACTAGTCCCTAGTTCGCAGGAACCTTTTCACCCTCAGATAGTCCCTGCTAGCGAGGTGGTTCCTCCTGATGAGGAAATGGTTCGTGGGTGTGTCGGCCACACTAACAATTTCTGATTGGCTGGGCGAATTGCAAACCACGCCCCGTAAAAAAGTTTTGTGAGGCCACCATTTTTTGAGGCATTCATACTGCTTGTTACAACTTGTATTTGCCGTAATCGCCATGAACTGTTAGCTCAGGTTAATCTCGCCCCCCTCCGACGTAAACGTGACGTATGCGGTTCTTGCTTCTAGAACGACAATTTTTTCGATCTTGGTAAGAACCGGTTTTCGGGGAAAAGAGCCGGCTCCGCTGCGGTGTGCACTTATCAGGCTCTAGCTCCGAACCGGCTCTGGAACCGCGTTGGTGTGAAAGGGGCATAACTTATGGCAACACAAAAGAAAACATGGGAGCGGTGGAGTGATGAGGAGGTATCGGCGCTAAAAACGAGCTTCATGCAGCTGAGAGTGTCACTACACAAATATTTTACTCTGTCAGGGTGTTGAAGGGTGTATGGTTGGGTTTGGAATTGGGGCACTGTCTAGATCAAGGACACTTCGACACTCTCTCTGGAGGTGCCAGGGATCAAACCAGACTGTGTATATAGGGGCTGGGCTCCGGAGGTAGAGCGGTCATTGGGTAATTGGAAGGTTTCAGGTTTGTATGTGTGTCTTTGGTTGGACATTGTATTGACAGGAAGTTCCAGTGTTTTGGAAAGCTGGCCTGGCTCAGCTCAGCTCAGCTCAGCTGCCTCTCCATTATGTATCTTATCACTTATTCATGTAACCATATTTTATTGATACACACACACCCACATGCAGGGTCATGTTAGGAGAGATTGTGTGTGTGTACTTTATGTGTATACATGAGAGTCAATATGACAGGGTGTGAGCAGAATGTGTGTATACATGTGGGCTGAGTGAACGCACTCTCCAGAACACATTATCTGTCCAAAGTGTGACTTTGCGTGTGAATATAAACACTCTGCCTCCACTGTAGGTGTTGCCTTAGTTTGCTGGTTTCAAATCAAATGCATTCAGTCTCTGATAATGATGAATTTGATACAGATTGCTGGATTAAAAAGTTAAAGCAGCTCTAATATACTCATTTTCAGAGTTCATATTTGTATTTTGTCCCTCTATTTGTGACATTTACATGCTTTAATGTGCAAAAATGTATTTATTTTTCTCATACTGCCTGTGCTGCAGCACCTCTTTTCACCCTCCGTCGGAAACCAGAGTCCAATCTGCTCTGATTGGTTAGCTGGCCAGCTCTGCCATGATTGGTCAGCCAATAATCATGGCGGAGGAGGCTTAATGCCCAATAATAGTAAAAATACTGTTTCATCCATTTTAAATGTGGGTTCTTTTTTGCAAGAGCTAGTAAGATTTATAAATGATTTACATGAAGTAGATTCTTCTGAGGTATATTAAAGGATGGACCTCAACATATGTTTACACCCTGTCTAATTGCAGAGAGTACCAGCAGAAGTGGACTATATTGCACTTCAATTTCTGACAAACTACTGGACGAAGATACAATATTACCTTACATTTACATTACACCAAAAAACACTAGTCTATGTCAAAAGTGAAACCACAGGATAATTCAGAAGTAAAGAGTATTCAATGTCGGTTATCCAACTTAGTGTGTCCATAACGGCCGAGCGATAGATGTATTATAACTTACTCATGTTCACCAACTACTCTGGGGTCAAATATCATGCTTGTTATTCACGATTAATGTCCGTAAGTTAGCATCACACTAGTGCACAGAATATCATTTGAGAAAAAAAAGACAAAGGACTTGTACTTAATTGTAAAAAGATCAGAATTGTAACGTGATCTAAGAATTTTATTTCAATTGTTAATTAACAACATACGACAAGATCATCGTGTGTGTTCTGTAACTTTACACCTTGCAGTCTGAACCCCAAACCACTCCAGTCTCACACAGAGGAAGTGTCAGCTGGAGTGGCAGTTTGGAGAGAATGGCCTGGGTGCAGTTTGAGTGACGGGTCACAGATCACAGCGAGTTATTTGCTCCGGTCAGCAGAGCAACAGAGACGGCAGCGACAAGTGTTTTCACTGCATGCTGCCGGTGGTGGAGCAGATTGGGTGAAGTGGATCGCCCTCAGCCACAACTGCATTTCTGATGCTCTGTACAAAGTGTATCCCCGGCTCTCTTGTTGTCTGACCGAGCCAAAACAGATGCGGGAACATGGTTTTAAAAAGCGCTTCCCACCACTCTCAACATCTCCCTCTTTTTCTTACCTGCTATAATTCTTCCCCTCACTCTGCTCTCACTTGCCCTCCTTTTCTGTGAACCCTTACAGCCCCTCGTCCGTGTGTGTGTTTCCCTTGAGCGAGATGTTAAGTGCAGTCTCCAAAAAAGTCCACAAAAGCCCATTTGCAGTCAGCTCGAGCGCCGCACACACAACGCCGACACAAGTGCGCCGTGACACTAACACGCAGGGACACACATACACACAAGTACATTCACACTGAGAGCCTCACACATGTAGACACGCACACTTTTCACACTTCCCTCTGGGCAAATGAGGCCGAGCGACAGAGGCGAGGCTGGGATAAATGATACAATGATATCCAGGCCTGACTTGTCAGTGGAGCTAAGAGAGAGGATGAGGATGAGGAGGATGAAGAGAGGGGGAGGGGCCAGCAGTGGCGGCTCTGAATACAGGAATTATTCTTCATCGTCTCACACTGTCACCGCGGATTACCCTCAAACTCTCTCCTGGCAAGATGGAGAGAGAGAGGGGAGGAAAAGGAGAAGAGAGAAAGAGGTTGGGAGGAATGATGGAGGGGGGGCACTGAAGGGCAGATATAATGACCACACTCTGCTTTCACACTCGTTGTCTCCTCTCTCAGCACCATACTCTCCGGCCTCAACCAGCCCTGCATTCCCTTTTCTGTTCTTTCACTCAGTCCCTGACGTCTTCCCCCCCTCCCTTCTCTTCCTCCCTGCGTTTGTTCTTTCTGTCTGTCACGCCAGCGCTGAGTAGCTTTCAGGGAGAGAGTGTACTCATTTGCTCTCTCGCGCTTTCTTCCCTCTCTTTGGTTAAAGCAAAGGGGACAACATGGCCCTTTGGGCATGTCACAAAATGATTAACTAATAGTTTTGAGTTAGTCAAGTATCCAAATGGTGTGCGTGTGTGTGGTCCGTTGCGTGAGTTCTTCAGTCTGTACATTAGGCCTGCTATTGAGATCATAGTCACAATTATGCTATGTACAATATACATGCAGCGGTACATACATGGAAGCCGCGAGAGAGCCGGTAGCTAAAGACGGGCTATATTTATGCCAACGTCAGACGCTGAAAGACTTCAATGGATGGTTGAAGTTACATTTTGAGAAGGCATGTTTGATTCATTATTTATCCATTCAGCTTTCTGTGGACAGATTGAAAGGACTTGGAGTTCATGACAAATCAGACTGGTATGTTGAAAACCTAAACTAAGTTCATTTTGCAAGAGGAAACCAAAAGCAGACACATTGACTCTCCAATCTCTTTTCCTTGTCTTCCACTGGCCAACATTTTTTTTCACTGATGTCCTGTAAATGAATCTCTACCTGTCACCGCTAGACCACAGCAGGTCAGTGAGCTTAGAATGGAGCCAGTTTCATAAAAATCATGTGTATGTGTGGGGCAGGCACAATTCATTTCTACTTCACAAAGCACCAACATGTTACATGTACATCCAAACACCAAATGAGGAAATATAAGGACATAAGAACTATTCATCCCTACAGTTGAGTTCCACACACTTGGAGAACCTATTAGTTGATTTTGACAGTATCTGTGACACATTCATAGTCATTTACTTTCTTACAATATTTGCTTTTGGCAATAGGCTTATTAGCTCCAGTGTCACAGCAATGTTCATCTGCACTGGATGCTTGATGATGAATTGAATATTCCCGGGGCTAGTGGGTACTGTAGTTTTTCTAGATAGTTTATCTCTAAAACACAAGCCAGTCAAGAAACTTGCTAATGTTAACAATTAACAACTCATGTGTCTCATGTGTCACCCAAGCTGAACTCAATGCGAAAGATTCACACTTTGTAGGGCCGCTGTAACAAAATAATATTAGCTGTTAAAAGTTCTTATGTGATTGGACCATAAAGTTAATATTCTGTTGTTGGGTAACATAGTAGACATTTACAAGAGTATTTTACGCTAGAACTGAACTTTGCTTAACCATGTTCTGTTCTCTATCCGTACCAAAACTGAGGTAACATTCGACTACACAAAAAAAGTTTACATATTTCATTTTGAGCTATACTTGAATTCCAAGACTATTTGCTGACACATTAAAGACACTTGATTGGAAACTAAACTTCAACAACACCCTTCCCAAAAAAAAGTTTGACCAAATGTGCTTTTTCTCAGTGACTTTTATCACGTAAACTGTCAGTGATTTGCTTACAGCATGTCATGAACTCCAGCAAGAGAGTATGCCAGCCAGCATTACACTGGAAGAAGTGTATAAAGCTTGCATGCATGTTACTCTTGTTGGTGTATGTGACTGTATGATTATTTGTCCATGTGTACAAATTAAGCCAGCGGACGTCTGTACTGATGAGAAGGACCTCCAAGCCTGCGCACCCCCCCCCCCCCCCCCCAACCCGTCCCTGTGCGTTGTTGCTCTTATGATGGGTATCAGCGTATTAAAAACAAGTCTGAATAGCAGAGAAACCAGTCGGCAGGATGGATAATAGCTTGGCTTTGTGTGAATGGAGTACGCGGCCAATTCAAATACAGGATGTATTGTACAACCATTAAATTACACAGCTGTCGGAACAGGCGTGCAGTCTAGTTTCCATGTTTCCTTAATAGACCAATTAATGAGGTTTTCTATGGAAAGATTGATATAATAGCAAAACTTAAAGAGGCGATTCATTTTTATATAATCATAACAAATTACGTTTCTGTGCAGCTCGTTTGCACTGCTTCATGCTTCATTGGAAGACACAAATTAGATACTTTATTGTAAAGTGACAAGAGACGTATATTGATGGTATGATCAAAGCATACTTCAAGCTATTAAAAGATTGTCTGGATGGTTGTGTTATCTACGATCTGTCTACATCTGCTCACCTCAATATAAAATATTTCACGTAAAAAAGCACATTATCTACCGGCCAAAGTTTAGCCATGTTAATTTGAACAGTGGCTTTCAGTAACCAAGCATTGTTAATCACAAATGGATTGATTTTGATCTAAGGACTATGGACTCCAAGTCCAACCAACCTCTCTTAGTGATTGCCACATTTTTGAATGTAGAAAACTGGATGCTTTTCACTGTGATACAAATGCACTGTATATGTATGTAGCTGAATGTATGTCATTTGGATTGGCTAAAGGGTGTGCATTATTTTCCATATGGTTCATGTAGCTCCAACAATCTACATCAATAATCATTGCTGGAAGACAATTGGCCTTTGGTTTTCCACTAAGCAGTACTAATGGTCATTTCAAAGAGAGATGTGGCCAACATAAAGTCTACATTTAAAATATTTATTCCCCAAAAAATACAGAATGTTCAGATTTTGGCTAGTTAGTGGCAGTGGTACTGTACAACTGGGATATTTCAGTCTGACAGTTATACGAATTATAACTTTAGGGTATGAATAAACTTTGTTATACATATTTTTTCCAAAGCCGGACTTGAGTCTTGGTAGGTCTGAGGCCCTGTTATGCATTGGCTTGAATCTTAGTATTCTGGGAATAGCTATTCTAGCAAAGATTTCAATTGTAAAGCACTATTTGATACAAATACAGTTGAACCCTCAAATCATATGTTTGTGTGAGAAATAAAATGGCATATCAACAGCCGATTAGAGTATGACGCACAGCCTAAACAGCATTACATTCATTTATGATGGATGTAAATGGATGGTGCGGGCCCTTTGTGGTATGAGGAACTGTTTGGCTATACCTTTTTACACACCAAAAACAAGCTTTGGATATCATCTAAAATTCAAAGTCTTGGTCATATGCCAAAAGATGCTTTTTCCATAACTCTCCAAAGCAAACTTTTTGTGTATGGGTAGAAATACAACTTCCAAAAATTGGTGTTTTACTGATATTGATTAAAACATTTGTACTCCCTAGCATGGGAAAGCTCAGCATATTAAGTGAAAAATATGAACGTAGCAGGTTTAAATAAGTCCATGTTGTTTTAAAGGGAATCCCCAAACTAGACGATCAACATAAAGACAAAAATGAGTAGATGAAGCAATTACTGCCCAGAGGGATTAATAACTTAAGCAGTTATGGTGTTTTAGAAATGAGTAACAGTAATGAGTAATGTATTTCATTTTTCCAGTCAAGTGCTAAACACTGGTTAGATGCATACGATAGATTACAGGCTCTTAGCAGTCCACTGGCATTGAAACATTGGAGCACTATATTTGATAGGTGATTGCAGGGGCGTCACCTGGACCTGAAAACATTCGGGGCTTAGCCCACAGTGGTGGCGGCCACGGCGCTACAGTGGAATTTTCTATTGCAACATTCCCCACACGCACACACATTACACCCGCGACTGTTACAATGAAGGCTCGATTATCAGCTCACGGCATATAGGCAGGGGTAAAGTGCTATTTTTTATGAGTGGGGGCAGACCTCACCTCCTCTAGGGGGGTCCGGGGGGATGCTCCCCCGGGAAGATTTGTTTTAAAATATTGAAGTTAAAAGCATCAATCTGTGCACTTTGAGAGCAACATTAAGTGATCTATGGATACATCTCAACACCCATATGAAACAGAACTGTAAACAGATTTTATTTTTCTTTATGGATATTTTCCAAATCACTCCTCTTCCCCAACTGTTTTTCATTTATTCTCTTGCTGATTTATAACTATAATGATCATATGAAGGTGTGCCGCGGAAATAATCTTTTGAATAATTTGTGACCAAACCGTTTGAGACCCAGTGAGATGACTTAGACTAAAGTTAAGTATCTAAACACTCAGAGAGTCCTTTAGCTCATCTGAGTCTCTCAGTCTGACAGGAAAGGATCTCCAGCTTGTTGTGGAACAAACAGCTCCTAATGTCCGTTAGTGCAGCTAGCTAACCAGACGCTAACAACACGGTCCCTGCTGGCACCGGTCCCTCTCTCTCTCTCTATCACACTAAATGCGCTATTGCCACACACACACAGAACCGAGCTTGAATGACGCAAGCTCACGTTTATTTCCATGCAAATCTCTGATTGGTCTGGTGTCTTGCCTCTGTTGCATTCACTGAACACGGGAAATTACAATTCTGCCGTCCTCTCTTGTGTCATGATGAGGTTCACGTAAAGCACGGTTAATGTATTATATTATTGAGGGAGAACTGTCCGGGGCTACAGAAAAAACATTCGGGGCTAAAGCCTCGAATGCCCAGGCCAGGCGACGCCACTGGTTCATTGTAATATACAGAGCACATTCATCAAATGGCAAAAAGAACTCTTGGTCCAAATGGAAAAGCAGCATGCTCCTAAAGCACAAGGCCGTCTAGTGTAATATTGATTAGTAAATGGGGTGAGAGAAATAAGCAACAATTTGCCATCTCTATAACCTTTAGAGGAAACACTCAAGAAACTCCATCAATGGATGAATTCCCTTGAACCTTTATGCATTCCCCCAAATACATACGCCCACAGAGCAGCATATGGACAACTGAGCTAATATTTTCTCTGATGTGATAACATCAGAAGTGCAGTGGAACTCTCCCAAAGTCGACATACAATAGGTCACCGAGCAAAAAGCCCACAGTCAATGTTTCAACATCAAATGACCAATTATTAAGTCAGTGCGCCTGTTTGGACCACCGCCTGCTAGCTCATAAATAATACGACCATTTTAAGAGTGAGTGCGGGACACACAAACACACATAAACATACAGAGACAGACAGACAGACAGACAGACAGACAGACAGACAGACAGACAGACAGACAGACAGACAGACAGACAGACAGACAGATGCATGAACACACGCACACAAAACAAAACATACTCACATTCTCTGAAAGCTTCAAGATTCATACACACACACACAAACAAAAACACATATATAAACTGTACAAAAATATAAAATAATTAGCTGGAATCAAAACACACATCAACAGTCTTGTAAACACGCACTCTCACACACGTTGAACGCACCAATACACACACACACACACACACACACACACACACACACACACACACACACACACACACCACACACACACCACACACACACACCACACACACAACACACACACACACACACACCACACACACACACACACACACACACACACACACACACACACACACACTCATATAAATGCTCTCAACCTTTGGGTGCTGATAAGGCTCCCCTAAATATTTGTCTTGAGTCGAGCGTTGAGAGAGCCAGCTGAGTCCTGTGCTGTTCAGACAGTCTTACTATTATTACTATTATTATTACTCCCAGTTTCTTTGTGCCGGAATCGGACAAACAAAGCTGGTTATGACCCAGAGGGTTTGGGTGGTCCCCAGCACCCTTAACTCATCAATCAACCAAATTTATCCCAACACATACAATGCTCAGTACAGCAACATGAAAAACAAACGAAGCTCTGTTGGCACCCTGAGTACCGGATATTTAACCCAAACCATTATACAGTTACATGAGTTGTGATGAGACTGTGACTCATAGAATGTCGGCTCGTATCAAGAGAATCCTGACAAAACTCTAAGTCATGCTATTACATTTCTGAGACATTTTAATACCGGAAAAAGTATAGGTTTGCTCAAAAAATTATCATTAAGACATTCTAATATTAATAAAAGTCATGTTACAACGAAAGTAAACCTAAAAAACATCCTATTCCCAATTTAAACACAGTTTTTGAAAATAAAACAATACAAAAACCGAATACAAAATGGACAACCAAAAATTCTAATATATAATAAGAACCATTAAGTTCTGTTCTGTTAAAGTTGATGGGATGGATATTTTACTTTTTACTTACACACAGGAGGTTTTTAAGATCTTAGACCCTCAGTGGAGGACCCGGGATGCGATTTCGTCCAGGGAACTGTTTCAAGATCCCGCATTCAAATAAGTCTCAGTAATAAATGCGGTGTGTGTTACTTTACATTTTACTATCTAATACAAAATCTTAATCAACTATTAAATAAACATTGCAGCAGTTTACACAGTAATCATTAGTAAGTATTCAAATCAGCTCCACCTTAACCAGTTGATATGGACACATTAATGCATCATTAATCATAATTTATTATATAGTAGTTTTAGTTTTGGTGATTAAGTGTGAAACAATCGAGATTCTAATGGCTAGCGCTCCAGTACATTCTACGCGTTATGCTAAGGGGTGGGACATCTCTGAGTGGTTGACCAATCACAACAGAGCCAGCCAGCTAACCAATCAGAGCAGACTGGGCTCTGGTTTCAGACAGAGGGTGAAAAGAGGTGCTGCAGCACAGGCAGTACGAGAAAAATAAAGAGCTTTTTGAACATTAAAGCATGGAGACATGTGACAGTACAGGAACAAAATACAAATATGAACCTGAAAATTAGCATAATATGGCCACTATAAGTATCAAATCTGAGTACTTCCTCCACCAATGAGTAAACAGATGATATAGAGATATAAACAGCGCCTTTGTTCCTCAGCTGGACAGGCTCTCACATGGGACACCGGGTCGTGTTGAGCAGTAGTCCGCTCTCCATATGGCTTCAATGGAATTTATGTTGGACAGGCACCAATAAGACAAATCTAGTTACCAACATTATATCATCGGAGCCAAATCTAATTTCAGCCCCAGTGTGTTTTAGTCGTCAGTGGCTCCCTCACTCTCCCCTTCCTCCCCTGCAACATGTTCTGTTCTCTTCTCTCCCTCCGTCCATCCGTCCATCTCTCTATGTGAGTGTCACCTGCCCTCCGAGCTGGCGACGCTGGGTCTCGGCCTTAGCGTGAGAGCCCCATTACCCTGACTGGAGGCTTTGTTTTCCCTGTGAATCTGCGAGAGAGTGTGTCTGTGTGTGTTTGTGTGTGTGTGTGTGTGTGTGTGTGTCTGTGTGTTGGAAGAGAATGTCAGAGAGACGGTGATTTGTTACATCAGTGAGCATTCCAGCTCCGAGATACTCAACAGTAGACAAATAAAGAGTGAAAAAAATCTCTTGTTTACATTCTATGTTTCCGTCCAAATCTATTTTCTGTGAATTATTATAATGCAAATTGTTTTTGGGATGATAAATCACCGTGGAATTGAATAAATAATGACATAGAGTCAGTTGAGACTGATGGTTTATAAAAGTTTGAAAGGTTTGCAGAGAAGTCACTCAACAGTTGCATGGCAACACATGACAGAGAAATAGATGAGGGAAATGTGTGTATAGGTGAGGTAAGAGTGTGTGTGTGTGTGTGTGTGTGTGTGGGTGTGTGTGTGTGTGTGTGTGTGTGTTGTGTGCATGAGCGTTTTTGCAATCATGTTCAAGGTCTGTAAGGGTAAGCGCCACTTTGCTGTGTGTGTCTAAGCACGGGGGCCACAGCTAACACCAAAAGGAGTGAAGAGATACCCTCTGCCTTTACCCATCTAAATCTATGTCTCTCACACACACATTTTTTCAAACACGTGGATATTGGAACATAATAGATGTGCTTTCACTGATAAAAGAATAGCATGTCAAGGCAACAAACTATTATTTCACATTAATATAATCCATAACAGCTGATTCAGACTCATTTTAAAACACACATTTAATTTAACTTCTATCAAATACACATATTAATGGGCATCTTATACAATAGTAACATTTTAATTGCAAGTACAGCAACTATAAATAACTATGTGGATGCCACAACTGTGACAAAATTACTCATATGTGGATCACAGTACGTAATTACATGTTGACCATCGCCTTATTCCAATAAAATGTTACATTTAACCAAATCTTCAGACTGAAGTCCAAGAAGACGATAACTAAAGTTCTGCTAAAAGGGACCCTATAAAACTCATTTTTAAGATCCTTAATTGTATTTTGTGCCTCTACTGTGACATCTTTACATGCTTTAATGTTCAAAAAGCTTTTTATTTTTCTCATGCTGCCTCTTTTCTCACACTGTCTGAAACCAGAGCCCAGTCTGCTCTGATTGGTTAGCTGGCTGGCTCTGTTGTGATTGGTCAACCACTAAGAGATGTCCCGTCCCTTAGCCTATGACGTATTTAATAATTTGTAGAAAAATCTGACAACAACAATTTTACAGGGACCATTTCTTTGTATAGGGAAAAGCTAAATAAGAACTACTGATTCTGCATAGCTGGAAATGTTTTGTTTGTAATATTGATAACTTCAAACAGGTAATCGGTATCGATTTGCCTACTTTAAGCTAAATGGCACCGATCCCACCAGATCCTCTTCCATAAACTCCCAACTCTTGACCATCTACGGCACTCTCCTCCTTACAGCAGACATGGGGACATTTCCTATGTCACAGCGCAGAAGTGCTGTTCTATTAGATTAGCTGCAGAGACTAAAGCCTCTCCGCCAGCATGAATGCGAATGAGCGACCAACAAGTCCATCACATTCCCTGTGGATGATGTCTTCAGCACAGCTCAAGGCGCCCGAAAAAGTGTGTGTGTGTGTGTAGAAGGCAGAATTTTGATGTAATTTGATCAGTAATGAATTTCGTGGGGTCAGGATGCAATGCGATGGGGGGGACAAGACCGAGAGGCGACTGACTAGTAGTGTCCGGGAGTCTCTAAAGTCTAATCTAATGAAGAAACACGGAGTGGGGGGAAAGGGGGGGTGGGGTCGGCTGTAAAAAAGAGCGATGAGAAGTGAGAGAGAGAGAGGGCGAGAGAGAGAGGCTACAAATGAGGTTAAGTCCTAACAGAGGGAAGTTGAGAGAAGGGGACTGGATATGGCCAAGGATGGTTTTTGGGGCGGGGGGGTGATAGTCGATGCTAAATCCATTAGGGCCTTGTGACCCTACCCACTCCCCTATCCCCTCCCCAACACACCCCACCCCTGTGGCTGCTGCCGCTATGGAGTTACACAACCCCCCCCCCACACACACATATTCAAATCAAAGGAACTCTTGTTCACTTAAGGAGGGGGGGAAAGAGAAAGAGAGAGCACTGCCACTTCCTAAACGAGTTAACCATTTGGACTGTCAGGGCCAACGGCATGTCTGCTGCACACACACACACACGCGCACACACACACACACACACACACACACACACACACACACACCCCCACCCACCCACAAATACACACACACACACACACACACACACAAACACACACACACACACACACACGTCTAGGCAGGAAGCGTCAAAGTAAAGCAAGGCATGTGCAGATATACCAAAACCTAGCAAGCAAACATATGCACATACACATTTATCCATCACTGGACCTTGACCTGGCAGCACTGTATTCTGGGTAATGCTACAGTGAGGAAGTCAGGCTACCTAAAAAGTAATTTAGCTGCACTGGACCACAACAAATTGTTTTTTCGTGTGTGAAAATACTTATACTGCTATAAGATGTTAAATCACTTAGCTGAAGGGCATTTATGCACTTTAAGAACATATTTTGGTTTGAGGTAGAATTATTGTATCACTGTAAGCCAAATGTTCAAGATATTCTTTAAATTTACAAGGTTAAAAAGTTATTTAAAAAGAAATATGATAAAAATGTAGAGGCACTCTCATCAGAGTCATTATTTTGACAAGAGATGAGAGGTCGAAAAGTATTAGAAGACATTTGAAACTAAAAAATGGATTTATTCTGCGGTATATTTGTCACTTATGTATCAATAAGTATATCTTCTTTTCATTACCAAATCATTGTCTTTAAGCTCCCTTTATCAGTAACCACACCCTAAAAAGGTTGTGAACACTTTATAAATCATTAATAAGCTTTTATAAGACATGAGATAAACAGGGCGACTGTGACCGGTTGCTTGCCAAATAGTGAGCCCACATTTATCTGTCCTGCTAAGCCTTATATTGGCTACTTAGCTTACTTCGTCTTCTTCATCAGCCAGCATCCTTGGTATCTGTTGTTCACTGAGTTGATTCTCCCCCCAATCCATCTTGATGTTTCTTGGCATCTCTTATGACCATCTATGAATGAGTTACTACCATTTATAATTGGTAAAAGGGAGCCTTATTGTAAAGTGTGAAACACATCACCATCTATTGATGAGTCACTAACATTTATAACTACTGAAAGGGTGTGCGTTGTTTTTAAGTTTAATACACATGTCGATTTATGAATGAGTTATAACATTCACGCTGACCTAATACACATTTTTCACATGAAATGCAAAGTAAGATGCAAAAGAGCCAAGCAAAACATTTTATTCACACATGAAGAAAATCAGGACTCAAAGTAATGACTGTTTATGACTGATACACATATTTAAACATAAAAGCTTTTCTCAGACATAAATGAAAGACTTGGTAAGACATAATGTCACTCAGACTGGAAAGGCTTTGTGTATATCCTTGAACAAGCGTCCAAGCAGTCCATCAGGGTGAGCAGAGCCAAGCCAAGATGACCATTCAAGAACCTTGAGGTTTTCCTCCAACAAACTCTCTGTACAGTTTCCTCTCAGTCTACAGACATGTCCTTTGACGATCGACCAAGCTCTTTCTATATGTGACTGCCAGTCTGGGGGTTCACAAACCACCTGCTGTGGTTTATGGTGTAGTGGTTGTACCCCATGTTACTCAGCACTCTCCTGTATGCCCTCCACTCATCACTAATAATGCTACTTCCTGACTTAACATGCCATCTAATCAGAGGGACAAGGTGGCATCTTGATCGTTTCTCCACTAGTTTCAACACTAGTCTCTGCTTTTTTTCTTTTTTCTCTTGTACAAGAAAACCCATCTCTAACTGCCGAACATAGGAATACTCTAGGGATGCTCCGATCGATCGGCCGCCGATCGATATCGGCCGATATTCACTCTCTGCCGATCGATCGGTGCTCTCTATAAAGGCCGATCAGGAGAGCCGATCACATGACGTAAAATACATGACACTTTTCTCTGTGTGCGGCAAAACAAGCTCGCCAAAATGGCTTCACCAGTCTGGCAGTATTTTAAGGTGTCCGAAAATGACAGTAAAATAGCGGTATGCAACGTGTGTGAAGCAGAAATACTGCAGCTCCGCCTGCTGTGACGGACCGGTGAGCGGAGCGAAACACACACTAAGAGTTAGACCTAACACACTTTTATCTACCTCTGGAATAAGCTAAACTAGTTATAAATATGTTTAATTCTTCACTGTCGGGTCACTCATTACTGGATCAGTGAGCTGCATGAGATACTGACAGGCTGTCAGGAGAGAGAGAGAGGGGGAGAGAGGGGGAGAGAGGAAAAGAGAGCGCTTCCGCTCATTTCTCCCGTGTTATTATCCAAAGTTAATGTAAACTTGAATAATGTACTTCATTTGAATGTAATAATTATGTTGGTTGTTGTTTGTGGAAGCGCCAGTGAATGAGCCCCATTAACTGAGTTTTAAACATCACTTTAAATGGAAGATCCCCATAGGCCCCGCCCACTCGATCGGATCGGCGATTGGTATTGGTCGATACTGATTCCGGCGATCGGCCCCAAAATTGGCGATCGGAGCATCCCTAGAATACCCAAATAAAATAGTTTACTTTATCAGCATTGGTATTACCAATGCTTACTATTTATTTGATACCAATTTGGTAATACAATTAATAAAAAGAACAAGGTTTGGGTTCGTTCTTCAGATATGACTGTGACGTTAACGTGTAAGCTCAATAATGAACTCCAGCTCAACCAACCATATTGTAATATCTAAGTAATCATCTTGAAATATGAAATTAATATTTGTAATATACACACATCTTATTGTGAGGTTGATTTCACATACACTACGCCGCTCTTCAACACTACTTTGACGTTAGCTTGTCTACATAATCGATCATAGCAAATTGAAATGAACCTTATCAATGCATAAAGTTACCTACCCAATAAAATATCTCTCTAACTAACAAGGATTACCTTATTTTACCAACCTCAAACAGAAGACGTTTGTTCTACAGTATTATCCCACTTAATGCTTAACACTTCTCTATTACGTTTTAACTTGGAGGCTACGATTAGCATCGTTAGTACAGATGTAGCTACCACTTGCTTACTACATGCTAACCCAAGCCTTAACATTCATTAACGTTAGCTGACTAAAAACATAAGCAACACATAAATAAAGTACTTGAATTTCACTCACCGTAAAACTGCATTCATGCACCGTCTGTTTTAAACGCGGAGCGAGTCACAATAGTCCGATCTAAGCATGAAGAATGTCCACAAGGCACCAGCACAACAAACACGGCAGAGTTCAAGTTATGTTCCCCGGATGAGTTGAGCAGGCAGATAGCATCACGGAGCTGCTAGCAGAGCAGAAAACTAACAGCAGCAGTCACTGGACAGACCTGTCACTCAATGTGACCACGCCCTAATTTATGCATAACTTTGAGGCTTAATATAACTGAAACTAATTATAAATGGTAGTAACTCATTAATAAATGGGAATGTGTTTTACACTTTACAAGGCTCCCTTTTGGCAGTTATAAATGTTAGTAACTCATAAATAAATGTTCATAAAGAGATGCCAAGAAACATCAAGATGGAAGGGGGGGAATCAACTCAGTGAACAGCAGATACCAAGGATGCTGGCTGATGAAGATGACGAAGTAAGCCAGGTATCCAATATAAGGCTTATTCATCTTGCCAAATAGTGAGCCTGTGTCGATGTATGTTAGAACTGGTTTATAAATTGTTCTTAATGATTAATAAAGTGTTTACAACCTAATTAATAACCTAATTATAAACCCTTTATGAATCCTTTATAAGGGTAGTCTTATTGTAAAGTGGTACCAAAAATGGATCACAATAAATGTAGCAGGATTAACTTCCCTGTATTCCATTTGGATCTCAAGTCACAGACCTAGAAATAGCAACGGAAGAGGACATTCGACGTGTTTGTATGTGAATGCATTTGTGTGTTGAACAATCTCTAATTACCCGTAGCAGATCCCACTATATCCCTGGAGGGGGACTCGGACATGGCGTCGGCCAGTCTCTCCCGGAGGCCTTCGTCGCTGGCGTCCACTGAGCCATAGTTGTGACGCGGCACGCCGAAGCTCTCCGGCCAGCTGCCACACACCTCCAGCAGGGTCACGCCGCGCCCCTCAAACTGACCTGCATGTAAAAAACAAACACCTGGTTAGGACTCTTTTGATGACCAGATAGATTGAGGAATGCAGCAATATTTGCAGCTCTACCAACTATCCAATAATGAGCTGAATTGCAGGATCAGGATCGAGGCAATTTATTACTTGATTACAATATCTTGCCCATGACATTTGGACATGTTGACTGCAGAGCATGGGGATCAAACCTAGGCCTGTCACGATAACTAATTATGTTGGACGATACATTTTCCCGGGAATTATTGCGATAAACGATAATATTGTCGGCACCGTTGTAAGACCATTTTAGACCACTGACATAATGATAATATATAATAATAATTCAAGTACATCCTTTCAAACAGAACTTTTTATTGAACATTCAACATTGCAAATGAAATGTGAAATAATATTCAAATATATAAATTATATATAATAAATAAAACAAATTAATTAAATTTTAAAAAAATAATTAAATCACACACAACCAAAACAATAAAGTAAATAGACTCAGGCTGGAAAACAGAGCTCTCTCTCTCTATCTATCTATCTATCTATCTATCTATCTATCTATTTATTTATTTATCTATCTATCTGTATATATATATATATAGATAGATATATCTATATAGATATATAATAAATAAGTAAATAACTATATGAGCACACATTGTCTCACAAGCAAAAAAACCCTCCTTAAAACAACAGTCAAGTGTACAGTCCACTGTCCATACAAAGACGCAGATGCCTCAACAGGCCATATCCAAATCTGTATTTCAAAGTTTTCGAGCAAGGAACACCAACATGTTTGCATTGTCGGGCAAATGCATCTTTGATTGTAAACTGTCGGGAAGGTGGGGGCTCTCCATCTCCAGCTGCCGTGTTTGCTCCCAGCTGGGAAAACGGAATGGGGTGGTTGTGTGTTTCAGGTGCAGTTTAAGGTTGGTCGTATTGCTAGCTTTTGTTGCTACCTTTTTAAAACAAATAAGACATAACGGCTCATTCAAGCCTCATTCGAGGTTCGCCTCGTTGATTTGGCTTAAATCCAAAATATTCCCACACCGGAGATGGAGTTAGGTTTTGCAACCAATTCCATTTAACTTCAAATTCCCCTTGATTAAGTCACACGTTGTCCCCTGCTTGTCTCTATATTATTCATTTGGCTGCTACACTGTTGCACGTGGAGTGTCCTGACCTGGCTGTGTGTGAGCCTCACCCCTCGCGGCGCGCCTGGCCGGCAGCCACAGCGCACCTGGCTAAAATGCTGGTCACATCCTTATGTAAACAAACACGCATGTAAACGGCAATTTATCGAGGTCAGAAAAGTTATCGAGTGAATTTGTATTTATCGTACGATAAGTCAATTAATTGCTTATCGCGACAGGCCTAATCAAACCATTGAACATCTCATTGCTCGATGCCAATTTTCCAACTAAGCAATGCAATTATAGGGTTAGGGCTAGGATAGGGTTAGGGTAAGCAACATTTATAGGTTAAAACAATTCACCTCACTCTTAAGCCTGGTAAACCATTTAAAAAGCATCCTCGATCAGCTGGAAAATAAATGATCACAAAGCTGAAAAAAGGGCTGTCCTTCCGAGATCACGAAAGTCGTCTTAAGAGATGAGTGGTTTCTTAGAGTACACAAACCACTGAAAACATATGATGATCTTATAGAATATGATAACTTGCTTTAAAAATATAGTTAAAATAACCACAACCTTAAACATGAATTGCAGAAATAAGCAAAAAAACAAACACTCACATAAATGAAAATTTCATATAAGTCAACAAGAATGTAAAAAGATTAGGTACACGTGCAACGTATGGCGAAAATATTTGTTGGGCCATTGCTAAACATCTGACTGATACAGCATCTTGTTTTTGCTTAATGAATGGATTTATCTGACTACCTCAGTAGTGTGTGTTAACTATAACCTTTTTTTGTATAGTAAATACTTTCCCACACTGAATTTAATGCGACATGTTTTGACACCAGATCTGTTTTCTTAACAAAAACAAATTGAATTTACATTTCAAAGTATGACTCTTTATTTCAGTATTAAATACAAAAGCCAAACATTTCTGCCTGAACGTAAATGAACTACACATCAGCTCCACTGAGGTCCACCGGTTCAGCTGGTTTAAAGTCACAAACACACAAATTACAAACAACTTGTGAGCACACCACAATCTTCATGCCTGTCAAACCAAATCCACACAGACCTACACTGCACCTTAATCTTTTCTCCTTTCTGTCTGCCGTAATTTCTGCAATCAGAGAGATCTTGTGCTTTGGAGCCAGAGAGTCTGCAACCTGTTTCTCTGTGTGTGTGTGTGTGTGTGTGTGTGTGTGTGTGTGTATGTGTGTGTTTGTGTGTGTGTGATAAGGCAGCCAGGCACGCCGCCATGCAGACACTAAAACAACTGGATTATTCTATCAGTGTGTTCATTTGAATTGGTCACTGTGGCTGCCAGCACTGAGGTGATAAAGGCTGAAAGGGACGATTTAGAGGTGATGTCAATAAAATGCTCCCGTAAATCAGCATGCTAAAAAGCAACGATACAAACACGTGACCTCTAGGCTTCCTTTTCTGCTTTATCTTTATCATCATGATTATCATCATCAGGTCAATTATATCTCTATGTGACAGATGGTGAGGCACAGGAAACAACTCCAACAAGCACACACGCTTCTCAATATCAACTTGATTTAAACTGTTATCTGGTGGGAAAACCTGCCCAAGTGGCAAATCAAATCTAAGAGGAAGAGTCAAACACAGATAATTCAGTGACACCAGTATAAAGGTGAAACTGGCAATCCTGGTCTGCTAAAAAAAGGTGTTTCTATACAACAAAACGGCATTTTCAACCATGCATTTGAAATGTTGACTGCAGGGGCTATGGGTTGAACCGCTCCTACCTGTGATTGGTAGATGGTAATTTAACCCCTAAACCACAGCAGTCCCATACACGCAACGAGAAAAAAAAACATGTAGGTAAGTAAAATGTTTTATAAGTCCATTAGTCCAACTCAGTCAACTAGTGAAGATAATCCATAAGACCATTATGATTCATTCAAGTCACATATATAATATATTTTATACAAAATCATTATCTGTGTTATTAGTGATACAAGTATTATCAATACCCTCATAATGTGCAATACACATGTTTTTCATAGGAAATTAAGAAGCCCCTTTTTTTTTCTCATGACAAAACACAGAACAGTACAAAGAAGACAAGGAAAGTGGAAAAAGACAAAAGTGAAGACAAGGACAGAAGAGATCCTCTAATCCTGCAAAGTTCCAATGTTCCAACCCTCTCTCTTTTCCTCCTTACCCACATCTCTAAAAACGGGGGTACAACGGAGCTGATCGAGATTTGCTGCGGTCATGACGACATTACTAAAATGTGGGCTGGCTTTACGTTTTACTCCTGGCAACGTCCCGCCCAAGGCCCTATCATTCCCTATCAGAAACGTCGCTGTTTCAGAAACAATGCGCAACGTGTTTTGGAAGTAATATGGTCTGTGTTTACATTAGCAAGCATCGCTAACACTCAGAGCTAACGCTGTACTGGAGAGAGTATGTGTAAAGAAGCTGGATATACTCACCTTGTGGTAAACCCGTGAGAGAGAAAGTGTTTGTGCTCCATACTGTTTCAGAAATAATGCTTGACGTGTTTTGGAACACAATATGGCCTTTAATCACGACAGCGTTTAGCTGAGTTTCTGCCGTTAGACAGCCTTCTCTTCTCTGCATGCGGACTCCAAAGGGGCGTGGCCAGCAGCAGCTCGGTTACATTTAAAGGGCCAGACCCAGAATCAGCACTTTTGTAAAAGGGCTGAAATAGAGGGGTATGAGGCATGCTACACTAGGTGATCTGTTTGGTATTTTGAGCAAAACACTTGAGAGACATGTTTTGTATAGATATGGCCCTATAATATATTGTTCAAATATAGCATAATAGGTGAGCTTTAAGATACAGCAGAAAAATGATTGAAAAAGCATTATTGCATTGAATGCCATGAGGGGCAGAGGTGAATACGCTTAAATCCCACCATTCTACAAGTCTACCTGCACACTAAGACTGGGTTGCTTTGAATGGATGATTTAATAATGTTTTAAAATACCTAGGCATGTAAAACCTCCGCCAAATGGTTAGCTAGAGGTTTAAGCGTGTTTATAAGCAATGATCCACAGTAAGCTGTGTGGTCCAGATGAGTCTTTACAGCTACAAAATTCAATTCAGCCTTTACACACATATACACACACATCCCAGTTATTCAGCACTAAATCAACCTTGCGGGACATAATAACATCATATCACCTCTATGGCAAAACACAGGGCTGGTTGACACACATACACACACAGACACACACATCTAACAGGCTCTCGTGGCTGGCTTTGATGGAGGGCCTGCTGGCACTAAAGGGGAATCCTTTGAAAAATCAATCCAACACACACACAGGCTGCTTCTGAAGTGCAGAAAAGTTATCAGGAGGCTAAGCCAGTGTGTGTGTGAGAGTGAGTGCGTGTGTTTGTATGCTTCTGGAGGTCGGTCAGTATTATCGCAGGAGTGAGCATGGAGGCCCGTGCAGCCTCTCGCCCCAGCATTAGAACCTGTCACCGGCCTGCAGCACAGCTGAGATTGGCCAGGCCTCCGGGTGCGCGCGCGCGCACACACACACACACACACACACACACACACACACACACACACACACACACACACACACACACACACACACACACACACACACACACACACACACACACACACACACACACACACACACACACACACACACACACACACACACACACACACACACACACACAGTAGTCTGCGGTCAGATCAAAGGTTTTGACAGTGGTGGCTTTTGTGGATGATAAGAGCTTGGAAGAAGGTTAGGAAGAGCTTTAGGTTTATCAGACCAGGCTTTGACCAATACGGGTATCTGAAGGCCTTTACTGATAGCTTCACACTGAAAATACCCATCACTGTTCAGATGTTACTTACATACACATGCACTAATTTACATTGCGTTATTAGTCTGAAAACATTTCTCCTTCCCATCCAGGATCACCTTTCGAAAGAGAAATCCTGACCTGACTAAAAACAGTTTTAGAGAGGTGTGAGGATGATTGTTGTGCTGTTTGCTGAGTGATAGTGAGACCTAAATTACCCCCATGATTATTGTTAGGCTAAAAATAAATATCCTTTTAATAACGTACTCTAATCCCTTCTTACTTCTAGATTTTGCAAAACGAACTGTACTTTAGACAAAAAATGGGGTGGTAGTAGCTCAGTCGTGAAACTTGGCTATCTTGCATAAAGCAGTATTTTAATGTTGAAGACAAACAAAGTTCTGATACAGAAATTAATCATTTATAGGACTTTCTTTCGTAAATGATTCGCAATATTATGGATAGTGATACTTTAATGCAACATTTTTAATCAGAAAAGTAATTGTAAACAAGCCCTTTTATGTTTTTTTTGGGTTTTCCCTTTCCTGTAGTGTATAATATAGGTTTTTGTGCATGTAATGGTTTGCAAATGCTCAAATCCAAAAGTTCCCCCAGAGGGAGTTTCTCTACCAAACAACCCTGCCTGAAACGCCTCCATTGGACTCCTCCATTTATTTCTGTATGATAGTGACATCACTATTTAACACTCACACTCCTATTGGCTAGCGCTTCAACACATTACAGGTGATAGGCTAAGGGGCGGGACATATCTAAGCGGTTGAACAATCACAACAATGATCACTTTTTGAACATTAAAGCATGTAAACATGTCACAGTAGAGAAAGAAAATACAAATATGACCTGAAAACGAGCATAATAGGGCGCCTTTAAGCTGTCAGATACATTGAATGGAGTAAAAATAATACATTGCCTTTTTTAATTTAGTGGAGCCAAGTACAAGTACTTCAGAATTGTACTTAGGTACTTTAATAAATGTACTTAGTTACCTGCAACCATTGACAAAAACAAAAAGTAACAAGTATCCTTAATTTATAAACATTTTGGAAATGTTACAATTGATACAAAGGGGCATGTACTTAAAGGTGGGGTATGTAATTTTGGAGAAACCAGCTCGAGTGCGCTAGAATTTGAAAGTACACAACCCGAAATAAATCTGCCTCTTCCTTCAGACCTCCTTACAGAGTCCCTCCTCCAACACACACGAATGCGCACATGACCAATGAGGGCACGAGATAAGTTTGTGCACAGATGGAAGGCTGACAGGCAGGTAGGCCATCCAGTTATTTTAGCCGGGCCGGCTAAAATGATTGGTCGTGCTTTTTACAGCGCCACGGCTTCCACAGATGACATTTTTTTATGTATTTATTGTCAAAGCATTTAATATATTCATTGCTATCGGGATGTTAAGAGCATTCCATGGAATATAACAAAAAGTGTTTCTGAAATAAATTACATACCCCACCTTTAATATAAACATCCACATGTGATGCGGAAATTATTTGTATTTAATTTTCCCCTTTAAATCTTTGGAAATGCAGGGATGCAATGTTAGCAGGAGGAGGATTCAGAACCCACGCCCTGGATTGCTGTTTTTCCCTCCATCATGTTAAAACCCGGCAGGATTAAAAGCCACTCTCCGCCCAGCTGTTAGCCCCCACATACTGGCCCTACTTATCCCTTCAGCCAGTGCTACTTTCCTTAAAGATTTAATCACACTGCGGCCGGATGTTTGTGTTTGTGTGTGTGTATGTGTGTGTGTGTGTGTGTGTGTGTGTGTGTCTGTGAGTTTGTTTGTACCTTTACAACTGGGGCTTAGGATGGCACAGTTGGATATGAACACACATCACATGTGCACCTCACAATGGCCAAGCAGGAATGAGTGCTTTACTGTAATACTGTGGCCATTCAGCATGCTGATTCAGTGGGCTTACACTATTACGTTTTAAATACAAAAAAACAGCAAACAAATACAAAACAAAAAAACAAACATTTAACTTATTGCTCTCTTAAAATTCTGTTTACCATATGATCATTATCATAACTTGTCAATTAACTAAGTTCAACAGCATTTATTCTTTAGATTTTAGGCCGTGGCGTATATACATTTATACAGTTCAATACCGGTTGAGAACATTGTCTCAATCAAAGAGCTACCTTGGGGCCTTAAAATAAGTTTGCCAGGTTATCATTTTCGGAAAAGAAAGTAATATATCAACTACTATTTGATATAATTGTTCCATCTCGATTTTTCCATCATCCCTCCAAGTCACCACTTCACTCCAGCAAGATGTGTTTTTGTATCTAGGCTGATCACTGTCGTTATAACCCATCATTGACAGGCCTTTAAGGGGGATTGATTTTCTTTTTAAAACATTATATGCAGTTCATAAATTATATTCCTGAATTGGCAAGTTGAATCAAGCAATTAACTATGTTATGTAGTAACAGGGGTACTATACATCAAAGTGTATGTCCAGGTGTGTCCCAGTACTCAAGCATGTGCTCTAAAGTGAGCTATGTAAGATCTGACCAGAGGTGGCGTTAGACTTTTTCGTTGCCCGTCATTTTGACGGACAGGATCGTAACATTTCCGTCATAATCCATTATTACCCGTCGGGTCTGTACACAACTCGTCACTAACGTGTCGGAGAGAGCACGCCCGTGAACTATTAGCGCCGGTGTTATGCCGTGTTATGCATGCCCACTGAGATATGCATGCACCTCGCGGGAGCGCGCAAAAACTCCCAGACATTTCAATGATCTGTACGGCAAAGTACGGTTTGGAAACTATATATTTTCCTTTTTGACGGGCATGCATAACACGGCATAACACCGGAGCCTCGCTGCGGGGAAACTTTGGCACTGTTCCGAGTTTGTTCTAATCTGTCAAAATGACAGACTGCTTTCAGATTTTTCCGTCATTGTTAAAAAAAATCCGTCATAGACGGAAAATATACGGTTAACGCGACCACTGGACCTGACAAATTAATTTCTGCTCAAGGCTACATTAGCCGCCAGTAGCACCACATACTCGAAGTTTTTAAGAAGCGGAAATGATGTATGAAATAAAAAAAACATTATCTCTGGTTCTGCTGCATTGATATCGATACCATTTCTTTTTAAGTCCATTGTGAATCCAACAAGGTAATGAAAGTCGAATAGGAAATCGTTGAGTTACTCTTTTATGAGAGACCTGAGCCCTCAAGGTATTTCTTAAGGCTCCTGGTGGACAAACACTTTAAGCAAGGCTTGATTTCGTTCCTTAAAAATATCAGCCACCTGTATCTCAGATGTTGGAAAATGTTTTTTTCTTTTAGATGAATTGACCCTCAAATATTTCCATCACATCTCAGCTGGTGGCTGCGGTTTACAGTGCAGAGACTGTTACATTTCTTAAAGAAATGCTACACCCATAGTGACTACCTTACAGAAGAACGCCACTTTAGTTCCACTCTACAAAAAATGTCACTTCAGGAAAATCACATATTCAACTAATTTCCAGAGAGTAAGTCTTAACCTGACCGTAGCATACACACTAAACACACACACAGGTGAAGGTATAATGTTCTGGGGCCTCATGCCGCTGTTTCTGGGTTACCAGAGCAGTTAAAATGCTAATGCCCGGTTAATGCTAATTCAATTAGGCTTAAGTGCGAGGGGCCTGATCGAACTAATACCTTTATTATGGGTGTTTTATAATATGTAATGGTGCGTGTACGTATGTGTTAGTGCCTATGTGTGTGAGAAGGAAAGAGAGTGTACTTGAGTGGTGTTACTGGAAAGTAAGGCAATGGGAAAACAGGAACAGTCTGTTACTGACAAACAGATCGTAAATCAGGTGGGGGTTCAGATGGGAGTTTATTAGGCACACCTCTAAAATCTAATGTGATCCAATACAACAGCTTTGCCATTACATTGTTCAACCCAGTCTCCCGGCATTTCGTGTTATGGTCACGAAATTAATTTAATCTATTGATTCGTGTTCACCAACACGATTTTCGCATGTTTTTCG
Organism: Dissostichus eleginoides; assembly: GCA_031216635.1. NCBI lineage: Eukaryota > Metazoa > Chordata > Actinopteri > Perciformes > Nototheniidae > Dissostichus > Dissostichus eleginoides. The sequence continues at coordinate 7,783,013 of CM062268.1, read as the reverse complement.
TGTCACACAGAACGATTTTAAAAGCAATGTACTTCTATTGGTAGTATGTTTCGTGCCTGCACAACGTCTTTTTGTCCGGTCGGGTCTTGGAATACCAGAAGTTGTGTGGTTCATAAAAAAATTGTCTTACTAAATATCTTACCCTAAGCCTAACCCTATCCCTTTTATTTTAAATTGTATAATGTCGGAGTTTTTTTGCCGTCCGCGAGGAAAAGAAATGGAGCTCAGAGCCTCAGAATACTGAAATATGTATTTTTTGTCATCTTTTTTTCCTTCTGATTTGTTATTATTTGGTGCAGGCACGAAACATACTACCAATAGAAATACATTGCTTCTAAAATCGTTCTGTGTCAGAATACTGAAATCTGTTTTTTTTTTTTTTATCTGTTTTTCCTTCTAATTTGTTATTATTTACATTGCTTTTAAAATCGTTCTGTGTGACACGAAAAACATGGCGAAATCGTGTTGGTGAACACGAATCAATAGATTAATTTAGTGACTATAACACGGAATGCCGTGAGACTGTGTTGCATTGTTACCTTGTGGATTTGCTGTGGTAAATACGTTTTAGATTAATTATTATGTCAATCTGGTTAACCACAATAATAATAATACTATTATAACATGCATGGGCGTCGCCTGGGGTAGGCATCCGGGGCTTTAGCCCCGGATGTTTTTTCTTTAGCCCCGGACAAATTCTCCCTCAATACTATAATACATTAACCGTACTTTACCTAGAGGACGGCAGGATTGTAATTTCCCGTGTTCAGTGAATGCAACAGAGGCAAGACACCACCAGACCAATCAGAGAGTTGCATGGAAATAAACGTGTTTTATTGGCTGACAGGTACGTACCTCTCCTCTGTGACAATGTTTAAACTTTAAACTGTCAGCCGTGGACTCTGAGTTTCTAAAGATGGACATAAGACATTTTTTTCATAACAAAGACGACAATTCTCAAGTGGTGGCTCAAACAACAACCCCAGACTCACCACTTGAGCCAGATAAACAAGGTATGTAAATGTCAGTAAACTTCCAAGTTATGCGAACATGTAAGCAAAGCATATATTACAGCTACATTGACGTTACTTTGAATCGCGGGGGTAAACTAAACCGTTAGCAAGTAGCTATAGCTAGCCAGAGATATTAAATAAACACTTTGTCATACAATCTAAATGTAATGTTTTTTAGCGTTACCTGGTGATTTCAAAGAAAGCTCTCTGGAAAATGTTGACTTACTGTTCGACATGAAGCTAGAAGCTACCTTACAGTACACAGTTGATCCTGAGTCCTGTCAGTTAAAGTGTTTCATAGTTAGCTTAGCTAAGCATCAACCTAGCACTGAAATATATGGATGTTATGTGACAGTATTTCTGAGAAAAAGTCAGCTGAAATGGTGGCATAGTTGCCACTGCTTTACGTGTCGACAGCATGTTTGAACGTGTTTGCAGCAGTAAATGTGGCTGTTTGGCCACTGACGTTGCCATAACAACACACATTTTGTTATCATTACGTGGCTGTGTGTTTAGATGAAAGCCCAGTGGCGATCTGTTCATCTGTTATACTGATTATACAGTAAAGCCATCGAAAATAATATGATATACAGTACAGTACAAGTACTTCTGGGTCTCTGTGTTTCATTCAAGCTCGGCTAGCTCTGTGTGTGTGTGGCACGAGCGCATTTTGTGAGTGCGCAAGCGGAAACGTGGAATGTTGTTGTTAGCATCTGGTTAGCTAGCTATGCTAATGGGTATAAAGAGCTGTTTCTACACCAAGGTGGAGGAGAGTCCTCTCCTGTCAGACTGAGAGGATCTTATAACGTCAGCTCAGTGAGCTAAAGGACTCTCTCAGTGTTTAGATAGTTAACTTTAGTGTAAGTTATCTCAGTGGGTCTCAAACGGTTTGGTCACCATTTATGTAAACAAGTATTTGCGAGGAACACCTTTATATGATCATTATAGTTATTAAAAAATAAGAGAATAAATGAAAAACAGGTATGAAATACTATAGGACAGTAACACAAGAATACAGTTTAAAAGGGGAGTGATTAGTAAAATATCCATAAAGAAAAAGTACATCTGTTTACAGTTCTGTTTCATATAGGTGTTGAGAGATGTATCCATAGATCTCTTAATTTTGCTTTCAAAGTGCACCAGATTGATGCATTTAACTTCAACATTTAAAAAAAATCTTCCCGGGGGAGCATGCCCCCGGACCCTCCTAGAGGAGGTTAGGTCCACCCCCCACCTAAAACATGTTCACATGGATAGGATACACAAGTCATAGGTGCGCTATAAAATAGCACTACACCCCTGCAATGTGTGTGAAAGACAATAGACAGCATGTTTTTTTAAATTGAAGTTGCGTTGGTGTTTGTGTGTTGGTTGTTGACGGCAGTGTGTGCCCCCCCGTGGTAAATTATTTCCCCCCCATTCGATTTGTTCTAGAGCCGACCCTGACGTTATTGTTTACTTTCTACGTCTTTATATGTAGAAGATATTACTTTTTTCTCCGTCATGTTGTTTCCATAGCAACAACAACTTCCTGTCAACAGCCTAAACTCGCCTTCAAAATAAAAGCACAGGAAGTTAACCTAAATTACATTTAAGACATACAACTGCAACGAAAGTAACAAAAAACAATGTAATATCCTTTTCAGTTTCACAGAACACAAATTGGGTTATTTACATAATATGTTTACAGTACAGTCGATTGTTATTTTTTAATATTCTTTGCGGAATTTGGCCGTGTAAAATGTCCTATCGGGTACAGCCAATGCGTGACGTCATTGGTAAGCGTAACGAACCCCGAACAGATTCTGGTACCTACACCGCCACTGTGGGCTAAGCCCCGAATGTTTCCAGGTCCAGGCGACGCCCCTGATAACATGACTTGTGTCACTTAGAGCTGCTGTGATCACCCTCTGTATAATGTGTGCTATACTGTACAATGCATATCATCTCTGCCAGTAACATATGGCGAGCACTATCTGTTCCTACAGTGGTGACTGTTTCCGCTATCTCACATACTGTGCACCTTCAAGAAACTTGAGCATGGTTCGACAATATGCCTACAAAAATGCTAGTGAACGAATGCGCCATCAAATCGAGGTAGTTATGGTTATTACTCATATTAAGTCGTCTCAAGTCAATTCAATGCATTTCTTTTGGAATGTTAAGTCAAACTAGGTAATGTAATTAATTTGCGTCCATTTATTTTAATGTGTCAAGTTATCCAGATTGATTGCAAGCCCAATCATTAACAACCCTAAGATACATGTATCTTAAAACTTGATCTGAAAAAAATCTAATTTTTCAATCAGTCTGTTTTTAGTTGAAAGGTGAAGACATTGATCATATGAGAGTGAGATGGCACTGAGAGGTCAGCGTATCTCAGTACATCAGCAACATTCTGTATTGCACGTAGCATGGTGTAAATGCAGAGTACATTCATTCTTTCATACTCGAGTAAAATGACACCATTCACATGTGATATAGATTTCTTCACAGAAACACACTTTAATAGACTTTCTCTTTCACACATACTTCCTTGACTGTGCCGTGAACCCTCACTGACATCCCCTCAGGCTGTGTGTGTGTGTCAGGGAGACAGTGAGCGGGAGAGAGTGTCTCTGATATCCTCAGGGAAACACTGAGAGTGCTAGCTAGCTGGCGGAGTAGGTTTGTGGTGCCGTGTTAATGGAGATGTAAGCTCACAGGATTAGCACCCATAGGTAGGTATGTGTGCGTGCGTGTGTGTGCAAGTGTGTGTGTATTCTTGACAGGCACAGCCTTTCTTTCATTACATTAAGGGCAATGCCTCTAAATCATTTACTCCCTTTGCAGTCTCAGTGGTGTCGGTAAAGTGTTAGTAATCCCCATCAATATCGGGGTCTGCCTCAAGGCACTTTACTCACTACCACTCACACACTAACACGTGAACACATACTCACACACCAAAACACATGGCGTTCAGATATTACGACGCATTAACCTTAACGCAGTTAATTGCAGTCATGTCCACAGACTAACACAGCGCACACACACTTACCACCCACTAAGCTAATTCGAGGCATGTCAAATGACACATCAGCAGTGCTTTGCTAACTATTAGGCTTAACGCTCTAACGGCAAGCTACGGCAAGCTACGGCTTGTATGTGTCTGCCTCACTACCATGTATTTTCACATTCACACACACATACACTCTCACAGACACGTATACAAACAGAGATTTCCTTGAAGCCTAAGCCTAATGTTAATATTTATGTTCAAACCCTAAACTGGAGACCAGAATCGGTATTTTTTTTAAATGTAGTAAGTGTTGGACCATTTATGGAATAATGGCGATGGTCTCACAAACTGATATGAGGACTTTTTAAAAAAAACATGGAAAGAAATAGATAATAAAAAACCAAAAAACTAAAACATGAAGATGGCTTTACCTTGTTCTGTGTGTCTATTAAAGGGGCCGCTTACACAAAACTTCAGATTACTCATCATATTGACTTAGACAGTGAAATGTAGCTCTCTGTAATTCAGAGATAATAATTGATGATGTGTAAAGATATCATCAGGGTTATCTCATCATGGACTTGAAGGCTCTATACATGTATCAAAAAGTGAATGGTACAAAGTGGAAGTGTCAAGTTTGAAAGCCGTGTCTAACAAATGGTGCATTTAAGATCAGGGGTTGCTATACACTTGCTTCTTGGGGTAATTTTGACGAAAACTCTGTCATAATCTATTATTAAGGTAGCTCTATACTCATTGGACCTTTAACAGGACCTCTGGAAAAGTTGTACTTTTGGAGAGGAATGATCGTTTGATGATGATGATTGTTTTCCCAGCTGGGTGTGGAAGACGATGAGTGGCACATACATACATACATACTCATTGCAGTTTACTGTCATGTAGTGATACTTGTGCCATATGCTTGCGTGCCGCAGACTTGAGTGCTGATGGAACGGCACATACATGCTCATGTTTGCACAGAGATCAGGTAAACACACATGGACTGTGTGAGTGCATGTGTTTCCTTGGGGGCTGATTATGTTGGTTTGTTAGATCAAGTGGTGTGCAAACACAGTGATGTGGGCACCTAAGAGAAGACAACCGCTGAGAGGGCTTTAACGATTATACAATAACAAATAAACCCATACCAGCCATTTGTAAATTGCAGGGTGAGAGACACAAACACCTCACCTTAAGACAAACTAAGGTGTGTCAAGTGTTATTTTATTCCTAATAAACATATTCCAGAGGGGTTGAATATAGTTTTTTGAGACATTTTAAAGAAACAATGCATTCTTTAGAAGTTTGCTTTACATATCCTCCAATACAACAGTTTACCAGGCACATTTTCAACACCTATTGGCGGCCTCAGCATTGTGTGCAAAGCGGGTAATGGTAGCAAAAATGATAAACTATATTAAGGATTACAATGTATTTTGTAGCATTTCTGTATGAGTAACAAAAATTCGTCAAAAACAGTGCGCAAAATACCAACATCGACTTTATGAGAGAATGAGTAAGGCAAAATATCATCCTTCTCGAAGTCTTACTCAACAAGGGACTGTATGCAGCAATATCACCTCAGTAAATGGTTCTGTTATGCTGGAAAGTCAATAGAAAGGCAATAAGTAAGACAGACAGCGTCCAAAATACGGAGAGCAGCAAAAGTTTGGTCAAACAGATCAATCATAAAGTATCATTGTCAGCAATGAATAGGCTACAGATTGTTTAAGACATGTATTCAGAAAGTTGCATCTAGATGGTCTTCATCTAGATAAAGGAATCCTAGGCGTACTACAAGACAGTAATAACTGAGAAACACATATTTAAGTGTGTATTATGGGTTTTAAGATAGAAGCAAATGGCAGCAGTGGTCAGTTTGCTATTTCCAACTTGTGAAAAATAAAGAGATTAAAAGACAGCGAGTACATTTGAAGCAAACAACATGCTTTTTATATCTGGATAAATGTCAAGTGTACACTATGTAAGGGTCAGACTATCACTTATTCAGGCTGGCTGCAAATTGACACAGTTGCAGACGGGGATAGTAATTCAATATGCTGATAGAAAACTGCTGAGAGTAATTAGGGAAGTTACTGTATGGACAAGCTTGTTTTGAGAATGGAACATATACTGTTGAGTAAACCAAGCACTGGTTCTCCTTAACCATTTAGTCTAAAATCGTTTGCACCCAAATCAACAGGAATCCAGTCATTCTGGCATGGTTTGACCCCAGCTCTGGTTGACTTTTGATGGTTTTGCCTCAGTAATGAGTGTCGTAGGAAAAAAAGGGTGTGGAGGTGAAAAAAAAAAGGAGTAAAAGTTGCTTTGAAAAAGATCTCTCCCTGGTCCTGTTGTTGGTTTTCCAGAGGACATTAATAATGGCCTGAAGGGGACACTGATTAGAAGGCGGCCATATATTTAACACTAAGCAGACCTGTTAAAGGGTGTGTTTACTGACAAATGAGGAGGCATGCTTTGACAGCCTATAAGTATAACCTATATTTGTACAAGTATAGCGTATGTATGGTTCTTATGAAAGTGGTGGGTTTTGGTGCAAATGAAAAGTCAGATTTCACCGTAAAAATACGGGCATTTAAATGTGAAAAGGTTTCATTCTTTGCATCGTCCAGGAGGTATCATTTTCTTGCTAAATAATTGTGAACCAATCACAATTATTTGGATGGACTTTCATTTACATAATACTTATAGTATATTGATTCCCGAAAAAAATCTGCTCCTGAACCCCAATATGTTATGGCTGAACCAAACCTAAACCAATTATGTCCTCAAAGACATTCAGCCTCCTAACTTGTTGCATGCTGGTTACTGATAATTACTGGATAACTAGAGAGTTGTCCCACTTATCTGCCAATGTAAGTAAACTGTATCTTCTCTAACTTATGACTAACAGTTTTACAACATTACTACACTATTGAAACACACAAAGAAAGGTAATGCAGAAACCAGCATCTACAGGGTTCGAAATGTAAAACTGTGGATGAAATGACATCAAACTACAAAAGTAATTAGTTAAACAATTATTTGAATGAATTCAATTTCTAAAACTATAAATCAGAGAAAACAAGAGAGGAAGTCAGTGTCATAAGTAGATGATCATTGGTTGAACACTGTTAGGTTCCTGGGAATCGTCATCACAGAGAACGGAACTGAGAAATGGCTGTATTTCTTTAAAAAAACGTTAGAAGGGGAAATTCACCAGCCAGGTTTGCATCAACTTTTACAGAGAAGCATTAGAAAGCATCCTGAACTGGAACCGTTACGGGGCATGAGATGTGCTCAGTCCAGGACAGGAGGGCTCTACATTGGGGGATTTAAACCAGAACCCAGAACATCGTTGGTACCCATCCACGAGGAGTCAGCTGGATAGGTGAGGTGCTGTCTTTGCACCAAGAAAAAAGTATTTTATAAGGCAAGGAATCTATAAGAATCTGCTGCTTTACTTCTGAGCAATCCTGTATTGTATCATGACAATACATTCTTGAATCCTGAATAATTTCCCTACAGAGCTGATACAAAGCATCTCTCATCAGGTCAGAGATGTGGCGCCCACACAACTACAACTCCCTTCGGGCCGCTAGACATTGTTTTTCATCAAACCAAAACAAAGATTGGGGAGTGTACACTTCATGGTGCTAGCATGACCAGCTAATTGATTTCAGGCCAGATCGTGTTGCTGTGTAATGGAGCAGGCTAACGTGATGATGAAGCTGGGATGGTCATGGTGATGACTTTCACAGGACTCCAGCCTCATTTGTTTGTTTGACAGACTGCAGGGGTGTGTGTGTGCACGTGTGTTTCTCCCATTTGGCATAAAGGATATGGATTAAGCTATAGAGGTGACAGATGATATGTTTACAGGAGAATGTTTGCTTTCTGCACGATATTCAATTACAGGGTGTGTGTGTCACCGCCTATGAATAAACGCGTGTGTGAGAAAGACGGAGTGTGTGCATACCTAGTCATACGTGCATTACAGGCTGTGTTTGAAAGGGTCACAGGCCTTTATCAATCACAAAGAATTTGCTTCCTTCCTTCCTCTCAGTCTCTTGCCACAATCTAACCCCCACACTACTTAACTTCTTATTTTCTCTGGGAAGTAGTCCAGTCCAAATCTAAACTGGGGCTGTCCACTGTTTACTGGAGTTCTGACACAGCACAAATAAATACCTAAATGCTTTCTACCAAACAGACTGACTCATATACAATGCTACCCCAGAAACCCCATCCCCTGTAAAAGCCAGTCTGGGTGGTGGAGGGATGTTGCGGTATCAGTACAGTTGGTGCTACTAAACAACTTGTGGCAAGATGTGGCATTGCATCCTGTGATGTCACATAACTTATCCCAAAAAGCAAACAGAGCAATAGCATTTCATCTAAATGCCTTAAATAAATTATGATGACGTTTAGCAGGCACTTAGACAGGAAATGGCCCAGCATTGGAAATTGTTTAAGGTACATGCAAAACAATGAAAGAGGATCCAGGAAAGCAAGATTTAGACGAAAATCGAAGAACTTGAAGCGTTATCAGACAGCCAAATACTGCACAGCAGTTTTTGTCACTAAAAGACTGGAGACCTTAACAAACTCTGGAAATTGTACTTGCATATTTGATAGGCCAATGCAGTTCCTTGCTAGATGAGGCAGAACTATGCTCAGGTACATTTTAGCCAGGTTACATTTTTGCAAGCCAAACCTGAGTTTTAAGTCCTTTGTGTTAACATCCTCCCTGAGCCAGCAAACCTGTCCTATTCATATAAATAAGAAGGCTGCGTTTAATCAAGCAGAGCTGTTATCTGTCTGAACATGGCCTTACCTGACTAGGACCTCTTGTGGCCATATTCATTTTGTCAATGGAGCAAATGTAAAAATACTGTGACTGTTACATTTTTTTTTGGTAAGGGTCGGAGTAGAGGGTAGGTCAAGTCAACACAGTATCTTTAAAACTGACATTCAGGTTACACTAGAGAATAACTGCTTCGTACGAACTGTTATCCTACCATGTCAGAAACCAAAGTATAACTGTTCCAAACGGCCACACTCGAAGATGGAGTGAAAAGCTAGTAATCAAGTAGAGGGGCAAAACACAACATCATTAAATACATACATCATTTGAGTATGGGGACAACAAAACACATTTTTACAGTCCGTCCTTGTAGCTGGCAAGGTGGGTTTAAAAGTTGAATTACCCCATTACATCATTGGAAAGGTGTTTTGGGGAGAGGGGTTCCACCTAGCTAATCGACCATTGGTCAAGCAGATCTGAAACTGAAGTATACTGATGCCTTGATCTATAACTTCTATAACGCTAACCCTAACTTACTCATGCCCCCACTGCCAGGCTGAAAACATGCATGGTGCTATATGCTGTGCGAACACTGGTAATGAATATTGTACCGTGCCTGTCCTCTCCTCAGGGGGGCATGTGAAGAGGATTCCAAAAGCCAAAGCCTTGTGTTGCTGAAAATCCTCCACAATCCCATTTGATCTTAACGCTCTGCCTTGCCTAATGTGTCCCTAAGCTGCCCTTATCACACCATAGAGAGGGGATAGACTACAGATATTTACAGTTGCATTGGTGGAAGATTTGGGTATGCTTTTGCATCAGACACCTTCACAAAACAAGTTGTACAATAGACGTCAGATGTTTCACATGCTAAATCCTGCATGACATCCACAGGTAAGAAGAAAATAATGACCAAGAGGTAGGAAATCCAGGGAGGACAGAGATGGAGACAGAGAGAGAGAGAAACAAGCAACCAGCTGAGGTGGAAAGAAAAGCATTACGAGCCAAGCCTACTCCACTAGTCTGTTCATTCTAAGCAAATAAATCCTCCATTATCGTGAATCCCTCTTGGGTCTCAAAGCAAGCAACTTACAGGGAATTAATTGTATTGTAGCGAGGGGAGGAGAGAGCCCATTTCATTTCCTCGTCAAGTTTGGGGAGAATTGTATTGGAAGCCAAACAGCCACCTGGGAATGGCCTCCTCTCCTCTTTGCTCTCATCTCCTTGTTTGTGCCTCTCCAAAACCATTTGTCTGTCTGTTACGCCGCAAGGCAGACCTGTCTCCTCTTCTGTTTGTTCAGACATCTCTTTGTTGTGTTTCGTCGACACACATCCAAGGTCTTTCTTTATATAAGACAAGGTTCTGACTAAACGTGTTACCATATTGTTGACAAGTTGCTTGGATCCACAAGCTCAGTCTGTTGTGTGGTTGGTGAGTCATCAGATGGAACCAGTGGCCTAGCTTGGACACTGATGAGCAGAAATGGAGTGAGTCTCCTAGTAGGAGAGTGTGTGGTTTCAGCTATGTGTAAGAACTTGTCAGACTGAATTAATATGAATGCGAATCGAGCTGGAAAAGTAAACTAAGGAAAAATAAATGTGTGTGAATAAGTGTGCATGTGTCCAACTTGTGGCCGGCCAAGCCTCCTCAGACCTCTAAACAAGCACCATAAATTCACCCTCCACTTACCTGCAGTAAACATGTCAGGATGGAGGCTTTTATTGGGCCACACACACACACACACACACACACACACACACACACACACACACACACACACACACACACACACACACACACACACACACACACACACACACACACACACACACACACACACACACACACACACACACTGAACCCGCTTAGAAGTCACTGAATACACCCACCCTCACTCTCCTAAACACACACACCAAAGCCTTTTACTGCCTGTCTATCTAGCCATGTCCCATAGTTGTCTAGTAGCTTTACATTGATATTGACATGCTGGTGGTACGCAGGGACTCCATGCTAATGACATTAGCCAAATAGATCCTGTCACAGCCACTTTGTCACCTGCCATACAACCCCCACCCTCTGACATACAGACATTCTGAAATGAAATGACATAATTGGAAACAAAATTACTAATTTAATGTCTCAAAAAATTGCTTTCTCAGAGGGATATTTCTATTTAGTTAGCCTTCTGCTAAACTTATCAATTAACATTTGTTTACAGTTTGCATACGGCTAAACTAATACATTTGCCTTTCACCATCTAAAAGTACTTTAAGTGCACGCTCTTCATTATTTGTAGAACGCCCTCTTCCTGAAATGATTGCTTATTTCGGTTAGGAATAGATTTGGTTAAATAAAAGTAGGAATATTTTTTTGTGTTTATGACAGCTTGTGCTAAAACCACACTATTTCCCAGGGTTTTCCACACAGTGTGCACTATTCATTAAGATTAAGAAATGGCAGTATCCTCCCCATCTTTAGACCGTTTATCCTGCCAATGATGCATCATTCAATCAAACTTACTGTAGAGAGTGAAAGGATAAAGAGAGAAAAACAAAATATACATTCTCTTTTAGAAATCCGATTTTCACTCGAACAAAAATATAAAAAACTAAGATGAACCAAAAAGTGTCACAATATATACCAGTAAGTTATAAAGTGACTTGCTTTGTGTGTGTATGTGTGTGTGTGTGTGTGTGTATGTGCGTGTGTGTCTGTCTGTCTGTGTGTGTGTGTGAGGGAGACAGAGAGAGTTTTTGTCTTTGTAAAAATGTAACCTGCCAAAGCACAAAAGGTTAAAGGACGGTAACTACTATGTATGCCCCCTCCTTCTTCTCAACATACACAGACATGAAAGCAAGCAGCATTTAAACTTGGTGTGTGTGTGTGTGTGTGTGTGTGTGTGACACATCTGGGAGTGTAATCAGTGGGCTTCTTTTAAGAGCTGCCAAAGCAAACAGGCCAATAAGGAATCCACTTTACAGACCATCGATCTCCGCTGGCCACAGCCAACACAAACACACACACACACAAACACACACACACACACACACACACACACACACACACACACACACACACACACACACACACACACACACACACACACACACACACACACACACACACACACACACACACACAGTTACACACAGTTACACACAGTGGGAGGACCAGTCATATGCACACACAGACACAAATTACAAGAAGAATGGCTAGATGGCTAGATTGATATGTTCTAGAAGTAGAACCAGTGTGTGCAGAGAGGTGCTACTGGTTTCATTCCCTCACACACACGCACGCACAAACGTTCATATGGCGCATGTTCAGCTGTAAGGGCCAAATTAAAATCAACAAAAGAATTAACAGAAAAATATCGGATGTAACAGCATCAGCAACATTTTTATTCTAAACATCAATATTGGGTGATGAAATAGCCATGATTGCTTCCCTATTTGAATACATGAAAAAGCCCTTAAATGAGAAATGATTTTGCAAGACAGGGGGAAAACACAGAGATACAAACAAATAAACAATGGAAATATTGTTATGGTGAGTCTCTGAATGATTCAGAGTGTCCCGCACCGAGGAGCCATCGGCGCCTAAAACACTTCCAGATGATCCTCAGACAATGGAAGGAGAGAAACAAGACTGATACGTCATCCATTTACTTTGGGACGCAGAACAACAATAAATCCTGGAAGGGCAGCGCGCACACACACACACACACACACACACACACACACACACACACACACACACACACACACACACACACACACACACACACACACACACACACACACACACACACACACACACACACACACACACACACACACACACCAAAGTAAGTGTGTTTGTTCATGTGCATGTTTAGTGATCTGGAAAAGGAAACTAGATAGATTGAACTGATAGGAAATTGCATATAGTGGAAAGCCAAGACATAATGCAACCCAACAACAGGTTGTTTTCACAGTGCACACACACACACACACACACACACACACACACACACACACACACACACACACACACACACACACACACACACACACACACACACACACACACACACACACACACACACACACACGCCTGCCAAGTGCAGGAGACAGCCTCCATTGAGAAAACCAACGAGCTGTGCCTCTCCTGAGACTGAAGCACACACACATGCACACTATAAAAAAAAGACACACACCAATGCTATCACTGGCAGCATCAAAGTGAAAGCCAGTGGCTGTGACAGAGCTGCCTGCAAACACCATCAGTTAACGCACATTCATGATATTCACTTCCCTTCATAGACACTTCATAGAGTGGAAACGTACTGCAGTGTGTGTGTGTGTGTGTGTGTGTGTGTGTGTGTGTGTGTGTGTGTGTGTGTGTGTGTGTGTGTGTGTGTGTGTGTGTGTGTGTGTGTGTGTGTGTGTGTGTGTCTCCTTGGACCATTGCAGCACACAAGGAAAAACTCCCCAAAGAAACCCCCTTATTTTGGGGGAAAAAATAGAACAAGCCTCAGTATACAGTATCATGCTAAAATTATACCGGGGCTTAACTTTATTCTGTGTTTAAAAAAAATAAAGACAAATACAAAATCAAACTGATAAAAAGTGTTGACATATATCATCATGATATCATGGACCTTGCATCTTAAATAATTAAGTTTAGTAATATATAAGTAATAAATATTGTAGTAGATTGTTTGTCCATGAAAAGTCCTTGATTAAAATGAGCTATTTTGAGATATAAAGTATGCTAATTTGTAAAACTATTGGGTTCAGACCAAAGATTTAAGCCTGGTTTACCAAAAATGCATTTTGACAGTTTAGATGATGTCTGATTATTTTAAAACTAAAATACCTTTTCTATCGTAGAATAAAGTCAACTACAGTAAATAATAAACAGAAGAACAAAAACTCTATCCAACATGGTAACCAGCAGGAACGAAAAGTATTAAAATAAATAAAATGAAGCAATAACATCTGAATGATGCATGATTGTTATGTCCTCTGTTTTTCCTTCTGTTTTAAATGCATTTAAATCTCAATTATACTCCATGTACATTTTAATTCCATTTAACTTGATCATACATATCAGTTTACTTGTGGTACTCTTTTGTGTATGTCAAATATAAAATGATTTAGTTGACACTTGAACTGTCAGGTTTACAAAAATAAACCATTTAGAGTGATGTGACTTCTTCACAGGAAGCTCTGGACAGAAAGAGAGAATGGAGACACGAGACGATAAAAAAGGCCAACAGGGTGAGGTAACTATGTGCAGATGGACCCTGTGTGTGTGTGTGTGTGTGTGTGTGTGTGTGTGTGTGTGTGTGTGTGTGTGTGTGTGTGTGTGTGTGTGTGTGTGTGTGTGTGTGTGTGTGTGTGTGTGTGTGTGTGTGTGTGTGTGTGCAGGCAGCTGCAGGAAGGATCCCGCTGAGAAAGAGCAGGACGTCTTGTCATCCACTGTGGCCACAACATCAAGACACACTCACGCGCGCATACACATCAAAGAGTGTGTGGCCAGTACTGTTCCAGCACTATGGCGGTGTGGGGAAACAAACAACAACAGCGCCACACACACATACTAACACACACTCAGACATACACACACGATCTTCTGACTCACTCTCGCAGACCAACACGCTAACACACATATACAGTATAATCAGTCACATTCATACATACAAAAATACACATTCTCACACACACATATACATACACACTCACACAGCCCACATAATGGGCCATTTCAGCACCCAGACCACAGCTAATACAGTAAATGACAGGGAAGGACTGGGGGAGAGCCAATCTAAATGTGACACTGATTTTCTGTAGTGTGCATGTGTGTACGAGTGTGTGTTGTGTGTGTTTACCGCCCTGACATCATGACTCTACAGGCTGGGGCCCCAGATGCTGGTGTGGCTGTTGTTTGGTTCACCGTCCTGACCTACCATTGGCATCCACACACACACACACTCAGATCAGAGACACACAGATACGTGCATGAGTATTGTCCTTAAACAACATGGCTGTGGTGTTGGAAACTCTGACCAACGTGTCAGTGGAAGCATCAAAGCAGTGTAATGAGAGAGCAGAGATAAACCAGTCAACAAGGCAGCTCACACCAGTCCAAAACACAGAAATACACTCCACTAGCAGTAAACTGCACTGGGGGGTCAATGGGTGGGAGTGTACGGCAACATATGTGTGCGTTTAGGTGGAAAAGATGAGGTGAAGACATTAGATGATTGTGTTGTGTCTTCCTATCAGGTTTTTATTGGAGAATCCCTTTTTTCAGACCAAAATGGTAAATGGAATTAATTTAGATACCAGCCTCTGTGACCCCTCAAAGCACATTTTTTATATACAAGTCATCGTTCACCCATTCACACACATTCATACAGAGGCAGAGGCTGCCATACAAGGTGCACCCACTCTAGAGACTAACATACACACACCGTTAGCCATGACAACAGGAGAAATTTGGGTTAGGCATCTTGCGCAAAGACGACATATACATGTCCCTTCTGAGCCACAGCTGCCCCCGGTTGGCTACCAACTAATAATTATGAATGACAACTATTAGATCATCACTTTTAACTTCAGTTTAAAAGCCAAGACATTTCAAGAAAAAACTTTTTTTACCTCAAGAATTCTGATAATCCCCTTTCTTAATTGATGAAGAATCAACTTCTGGGTCCCCAAACTATTTCCCTTGGAAACCATTAACTTCATCTAAATGTTGAGCAGGGCCAAAGGGAAACACCTATTGAAATGTTTTGTAGAATAGCTAAATTGTAATAGGATCCCAAGTTTTGTTAATTAAAATCCCTTCTGTTCGTGTGCAAAGTGTCAAAAGGCCCGTCGTGCTATAACTATGAAAGATAATACTAGGGATTCAGAGAATCAATGAAAGAAGTGATTGATACATAAACTGGATATTTAATATAGCCTATGCTTGTTAATATGTTTATATTAATTTTGTGTTTCTGTATGAATAGTAAAATATAGCAGTCTGAACAACCCCTCTCCGGCGTCCGTGTTTAACCCAAACCCTTTTTTAACCCTTCCAGACCTCCCCTGGTAACCCTGTGTTTTAATAGGTCAATGCACTGACTGGTGGGTTATTCCCTTACTATTTCCATTAAAGTGGGTATTGTCCACAGTATTGATGTATTACATGTCTAACATATGTAATATGTAATGTAAAGCACTTTGAACACTTGGAAAAGCGCTAAAATAAATGCCATGAATCATTATTATTATTATAATAAGACTTATGGTAATAATGCATGAAGAGCTCAACAGGTCTGTAGGTTATGTCTTCAAGAACTTGAATAAAATGTTTCAAAGTCTGTGAGTCTGTGAGTGTTTACCTTGGGATGGGGCCCCTATTTTAAATCACCATGTGGAAAATGTCTACTATCACAGATTCTTGAGGTTAGTGGACTTTCACACCATATTTTTCAGTGACAGACGTCTCTTTGGAGAAGTTCAGGCGGTCTCTTTGGTCAGGTGGGAAAGCACCTCTTAAAATCTTAAACACTGCTACTAATAGTAGTGGTAGACCACCAAACGACACCAATACACACTGTAACACTGTTGTACAATAACACTGCTCATGACTATGAAAAACTTCTGTGCCATAAATTATGTCCAATAAAACACTTTCACAATGAATTAATGTTATTCTATCCGCTACTTCAATACTTATATATGTTTACACATTTTAAATAATGTTCCTTATTTTATCAACCGTTGCTTGCCTCTTTTTTAACTAGAACGAAAGAAGGATATCTGATTCTGTTAAAAAATTGTGACTGGATAAAAGTGTAGTAAACACAGGAAAATAACTTTTAATAAGAATGATTGAGTATTTGGTTCCGGATTCATCTGGCATCTGACTCTGCCACACTGACAAAGACACTGATTAAAACTTCAGGCTAGTACTAATTTACTACCCTAATTATACCCGGTACATAACAAATAATATTTAAGAATGTATTCAAAGTTAAAATGATTATATATAATATTCTTCCATAAGAAATTATGACAAGACGTACCGGATATTTCTATCTATCTGGTGCCATCTTTGTCAGTGTATGTGTGTGTCTACAGCATTATCCCATAAATCAAATCTCCTGCCGTGCATGTGCCTCCACCCCTGCTGTGCAAATTTGTCCAATTAGCCACGGCCCCCGGGGAGTGTTAGCACACACACGCACGCACGCAAAAAAACACACACACACACACACACACACACACACACACACACACACACACACACACACACACACACACACACACACACACACACACACACACACACACACACACACACACACACACACACACACGGGTCCCCAGAATCCAGTGTGAAATGGGGCTCTGCCACAGTGTGAGGATTATACGACAATAAAATGCATTTCACGGCCACAGTGCTTTATAGGTCCGGCCTCCATAGAGCTCAGGCCAAAACACTGCATTCAACCCGCCCCCTTAATCTCTGCCTTCTCTACTCAAACACACACACACACACACACACACACACACACACACACACACACACACACACACACACACCACACACACACACACACACCACACACACACACACACACACACACACACACACACACACACACACACACACACACACACACCATAAATCCACACACTGAGAGAGAGAAAGCTTGAATCAATCAACGGCCTTCCCTGCGACTCTGGATTGACCAAGATGTTTTCCCAAATTAAATTGTATACTTTCCTCTGCCAGCAGATTATCAGGGCCAGTTGCTAACACACCAAAAGTTGATAACAAACTCAATATTCTGAAACATAAGCCTTCATTATAACACTTAGATAAGGAATTAACGTCCTAAATCTTTTAGCATACATAGTTTCTTGTTATTTAAAATTAAAATATATAAGTACCTCCCTGAAGAGAGCCACACACACACACGATGCTGAGAACTCTGTTGTATTAACTTTTTGTTTGCATAGTTTCAAGCTTCGATTACGAGACGTTCTTTACAGTGGCCGACTGTCACTGTGGTTACCTAGAATGTAAGTCCAATATTATTGCGGATCTGCAATAAGCTAGCTAGCTAACCTAGTAATATTGGAAAGAATCATAGGATCTCATTGTTAAAATAAGCCAGTAAAACATTTTAGGTAACTTTCCAACAGCAGTGACAGTTGGCCAACTTTTTAATCCCCGAACATCAGCAAGCGCTCCAGCCCGAGCTGTGTGCATGACTTGTTGGTGTCCCCTGGAAAGTGTTTCCATTGTGTTTTGAGCTTCTAGCAGCATTTTTTATTTGCAGTGATTTTATTTGCAGCATTAGGTTCATGCAATATTGTCAAGTTGGTGAATGTTTTTCTAAATGCTGAGCATGTGTTGTCAAGTAAGTGAAGATTTTTTTCATTTGCATGTGTTTTGGCACATTTGTGTTGTTATATTTTCTATCGTTTCCAAATTTGCAGCGCGTTTCTCCTAATGACATTTTTTAGGGCAGTTGTAATGCATTTGTATCTGTCGACCACCGTAGGTCTTACTATTGGAACAGTAAATAAAGTTCCCCTTTGCTCTCTTTAATTGGTTTTAAGAGTTGTAACCAACTCTAAATTATCTCACGTGTATTAAACACAAAGTACAATGTTGAATCAAACCAACACCTTTAAATTACTCCAATCAGCGATTATCAGTAGATTCTCACATGTTTAACACTTCTTGTATGATCAGAAGCCACACACAAGTATGCTTTTTATTTTCTGTTTCTTACCATGAGCTTGTGCTTGAGACCCTGCCCCTTCCTCTGAGGTCAGCATATGATTGCATTCTGTATGTGTGTGTGTGAGAGTATATGTGTGTTGATCTGGATGCAGACAGTAGTCCTGTAGTGCTGGCCAGGGATAAGGCTCTTATATGGAGGATAATCCAGGATAGCCAGGGGGGTTTTAACTCACCCCTCCAACACATAGGGTGTCAGTGGGTTGGAGGGAGGGGGGGGGGGGGGCAGACGGAGGTGTGAAAGGGAATCTAAAATCTCTCTCTCTCTTTCGCTGTGTCAGCCTATCTTGATCCTATCTTTACTCACCGATGTTCCCACATAACCCTGCAGGACTCAACAAAGATATATCAGTGTCAATAGAGTACTGCAGGAAAGAGTCCTAGAGCTGGAAACAAGCTAGCATTTTAGCTCTTAGGGTTCCCTCATCTTAATGTCAATGTTTTTTTTTCATGAGCTTTTGGAGAAGATTACCCTTTTTTTGTTCTGACATAAAATAATAAAGTTAAAAACCCAACAAGTGAATGGCTGAAGCTTTTACTTGTCTTAAAAACAGCGGTTATCAAGTGGCTAAATGAGATTAATAAATGCATCATGCCAAAATTAACCGCCTTTACCTTAGCGATAGTGACATGAAGTTGTGCGACCATCATGTTCTTTAGTTCATAGCATTACGGTAGAATGTACCATACATGTTTGCGAGCCACAGAGCTTATTTCGGATTAAATACAAAATCCAATGGAAAAATTCCCATTGTTTTTGAAAAGGAAGCCCTTTAGCTAATCACTTCCGTTTTGGCCTACAAAAATACTTCATCATTGCACCATTCTTTAACAGATTAGTGGTGTCAAAATAGAGACGGTGGGGACTATTTGTAATTGTGTTGTAGTTGTGTTGATATATAGCTGTGGTACAGGTAATAAAGTAAGTTACACACAAGTTGTAACTATCCAAGCACTTAAAACAAGCTAATTTGTTTTACAGTTGATTCCCAGTATTATAATATCAAGGAAAAACATTTGAATAATGGTTAATCATCAAATTAAGGAATTAGGAAGTCATAAGAAAGGGAAAAAAAGAGGAAGCATGTAAGAGGACATTGAAAGATAGGAATGTTCTGTGGTTATGGAAGAAGGAATATGGGAGAGGAAAAAGGTGGTTTCATTCTAGGGATGGAATGAATGAGGAATATACATTCATACAAAGAGTAAAGGGAAGCAAAGAAGAGGGGAGAAACGCCTGCTTTTCTGTGAGTATGTTGCATGTGTGTGAGTGATTTGACAGTTCTGGCGGGGCCGTTATCAGGCGAGGTAAATCGGCCTAAACCTGGAGCTAATGTCTTGGTGGGGGTGTGGGAAAGATTAATAAGGACAAGCTCCAAAAGGCTTTAGCTGGAACCGCTAAGATTCTTAACCCGCCTAACCTCCCCTGGCGCCACCCGGAATCCAAAATGTCCCTGAATGTCAACACAAAAACACTCTCACAAGTTTAATTTTCCACTGCAGAATCAATCAGACCTTGTGGATTTTTTTTACTTTTGAGTTTGGGTAGTAGTGCTTGAAAAAACACAACTTAAAATGCAGTTCAGTCAAACAAAACAAATTGTATGAAGTAGATTTTGTAAAGATGTACACAATCTACTGCATACAGTTTACACATTTCCCAAAACATATATTATTACCACAAATTCCGTTTCAAATGGGAAATAGTTGTTCACGCCCATTTTGGATTGTAAACAGAATTTGGTGTTTTTTTTTTTTTTTTGCATATATGTTGTAAACTCCAGTTATTATACAGAACAGGCCAAAGGGGGCAAAGGAGAACTGTTGCTTTGGTGCCTAATATGAGCAATGTGATTTATAAAATGTTGTATTTGATTCTTTGCTTAGAAAAGACAACTTCTCACGGAGGATTTATTTTATTCTGAAGTCTGAACCTGCCCTCTGCCTAAGACTCAATGGAGTATAGAATAAAAGGCAATATTTACCTGTCGTTAGGGTTGTGCGATATATCAAATATACTCTATTTTGTTTTGCGGTACACGTTAATACGAGGCAATACAGTAAGAGTGTGAAAGCGATGACTAATACATGTGACCTGATATTAAACATTTACTCTGACATTTATAAATAAACAAACAAAACTAAATTCATGATTTTTTAAGCAATACATAAATGAATAATAGTTTTTCTAGAATTACCACTTGCAAACTTTATTGCTGTGGATATAGTGGTGGCAAGTCAAATATATATTAGAAATATATTTCTAAAGACAAATCTTACTTTATAATCTAACAACTACGAAATCAAACTCAATGATGTACACAAATAACAGACATACAGTACATGCTTGCATCCAATTGTATCATAAAATGTTAAATAACATTTATCTCTTTCTTTGTCCATTCCAACTTTCCGGCTACTTTTCCTTATCTCTCATGGAAACAGTCATTGTTGTTTTTTCTTACTGACCCCTCTATTTTGATGCTGATTGATTACAGAAGTCCATTCAAGCTTTAAGCATGCCATTCCCTCTCTTTATGTGGGTGATATAGTAGTGGTTGATGTGGCTTATGTGTTTTGGTTGCCCCCTAATAAGAGATCAAAGCGCTGAGGTCCTGACCCTGAAAGGAGGTGCTGGGAGAGGAGCCTTAAATCTCCTGCTTCCCATAAACCCTTGCTCCCACTCCCTGCTCTCTGATGATACACACAGACCCACAAACAGGTACACTTTACAAACTCTTTCAGAATGAATGTCTCTTGGCACTGATTAGAATGGGTTGAAAGTGATGCCAGCTAACAAAAATAAAGTGTGTAATGTAGTAAAAAAGTTAGTTGTGAAAATAGATCAAAGACCATGTTATAACATTTCTGCTGTTTATGTTGGCCTCTGTGTACTTTCCTTGGTGCAATCAAATGTCAGCTGGTGGAAAAATTAAGCTACATTTCGTAAGATAACATTGAGTTATTGTGATGATAAGAATCCAATTCTTTTTAATTGGAAAATCGTGTTTTTGATCCCTTTTTCATGTTTTGCCTGTTTATCTCATACATAATATCTTAAAGATATTACATGATACATAAGATGTGAATTATATTTTGTGGAAAGCTAAGTCATTACAGTGCTGATAAATAACCAGAGGCAAGATGCATACAAATGTACATATTACATTTTTGTTGTATATTAATTTATGTGTGTTGCTATGTAAGCGTGTTTTATTTTTTATTATTCGTTTTTGTTGTCATAAGTTTGTGCAACGCAGCGTCCACACGGCGGCGTGCGTTGAGGCTTGCCGGTGGGCGTGTCTGAAACTCGACCAACAACCAATCACATGAATCTACCGCCCCGGACACACAAGCACGCGGTTTGATTGGCTAGAGCTTGTACTGGCATATGATTTGATTGGCTGACGCTTCCGTCGAAGCTTCAAAAGTTGAACATTGCTCAACTTTTGAAGCGAGCAAAGCGTGACGTCACCCCATTCAAAGTGAATGGGCAGAAGCGTTGAAGCTTCAACGCACGCCGCCGTGTGGACGGGCCGTAAGGTGGGCATATTTTTGGAACACTTTTCTAAAAAAAAAGAAGCATTTACCATTGTGTATATTAAGTATGGCCTTTTTAAATTGTTCCAGGTTATTATTTGATAATAATTTTAGGCATGTCTACATACAATTTAGATGTATTTATCAAACACTTTTTAGAAAACCTTGCAATAAACCTAGGGATTTGTCAAACCCATTACAGTCGATGATATCAGGAGACAACCTTCTTAGGTATGAAATAATTCACAAGAAACTGGTCCTAATGTTCCTTCCTTTACATTGGAAGGAGATGAACTATGTGAATTGGTAGTGTCTGGGTGTGCTCTGTGGAGGTACAGAGACATCAAGCCTTCACATATTCCAATATCCTCCCTACAGGACGCGGATCGATGGGAACGCTGGCACTTAGAGAGCAGACTCAGACAGAGTATTGTGAAGGGACTGTCAAGCCACGGACAACACCGTGGGTAAACACACATAGGACTATTCACGGCATCATCACACACCTACGTGTTCATATGAGGGCGCACATTAATGCATGCACTCACACACATCTTTGACATACAGACGCATCAACTGGGTGCAGGCCGCGGCTCGGGGAAGTGTAATATTTCAGTAATGTGATGGAGTTTGATCCACGGTGTCCAGTGTCCCACAGAGATGCTGTTTTATTAGCACAAAGAGCACTCAGGGGCTCTCCAGTTCGCACACACACACACTCACACACATACACACGCCCTTGTGTGTACAGTCCAATAACCACAAGAGGCTTTATAGACTACAAATGCATATAGAGAGTGTGATGTTCTGTAAAATACAAGCAACAGCTTTCATTTGGAGATCACAATCAGGCAGTGCCGCCATCTGGTATCAATCAAAGTCTATTGGGGATCAATCTCCTGATTTTATACTTTCAAACTTCCTCCCACAGTTGAATCAAAACACTTATTCTGAATGGCAAGAACACTGAAAGTGGCAGATATTGAACTTAGAGTGGATTGAAGGTTATAGGTGCAGTGTAACTATCACTGTTTTACAACAACTAATGTGAAATGCAGGGATAAGCTGCGGAGCTCCAAACTGAGGCCCATCTGTGGTAGGACTGGAAAGGGACCTACGGAGGAAGTGAGCCTGTGCCTAGAGCTCTGCAACTAGACCCCTTCTTGGGATATTCAGCTGATGATGTACAGCTGAATATAAAAGCTAAGAAGTATTGCAAATACAAAGTAATTATTGGTGCAAGTATATACTGTGGTAGTTTGCCAAAATTATCTTTGTTCAAGGTCAACTTAATATCTTCTTCCATTTCTTTCAAATGCATCAGCACACTCCATATAGTTAACTTGAGTGTATTTTGTTATACTATATAAGTATTCAATTAAAAAAATGACTATAATGAAGTGTGTCCATTTTGATATTTCAGATTATGTAAATCATGGCAAGGTATTGTCACCAAGGGATTGGTTTGTAAGCAATTGGGATTGGGTTTGGTCATGGCATAGTCAACCTTTTGTCTTTTTTTACAAGATGATTATATTATTAAAAGTATACACTGAACATTAAAGACTTAAGCCACAAGTGATCAAAAACAAAAATGAATGGATATACTTTAACATATAAAGAGTGACCAAGGGTCTTCAACCGTAACATCGTAGACTCATAACGCCAATATAGGGGATTGCCTGACAAAAACAACAGCGGTGATAAGTTGTCGACATAAGATAAGGATAAAAAAAACAATAGGACGAGGTTCACCCCAGTGCCTGACAGGCACCTTTTTGCCAAAAAAAAACAGTATGTGGATACAGGGCCAAAGGGCTCTAATCCTAAACTGTAAACAGGCAGCTAGCTTGCTGCCAGCCATATCAAAGGACGTCAACATTTCTTTAAAGAGTGAAAAGGATCCAGTTATTGAGTAATTTACCCTAACCCTAACGTAATTTAGTTATTTAGCACCACATTTCATGGACCTTTTGAACCACTTGAAATTGTCGTTGTGTTCATTTTCTTTGCCTTTAACATAATACAAAGGACACAACCTTGGGTTTGCACCAATATATTCATTTAACATGATAACCGGTCAATATTGATGTTTCAGAAATATATAAAAAATGTAATATTGTTACAAAAACTAAACCTGCCTTAAAACCACTTGAGCCCCGAGCCTGTTTTTCAGGCCTCAGGCTCGAAAATGACATTCCAAGAACAATTGACTATATCTTCACTTCTAAAAGAGGTAAATTAATAATCTTTTTTCTCAAAGCAATGATAAACCTGTGAGTTGGATGTAGAAAAGTCAGAATCAATATAGAATTTTTTTATTTTAAAGTAAATTCAGATTGAACATAGTAAAAAAATGTAAATTATAGTGTCCGTCCAAAAAACCCCCATTACTTATAGTGAAAACCACCCTTGAATGATGGGATAGTAGACTAAAAGCTTTAGGAATCCAAACTATAACATATAATAAGTACCCTGTATCAAGATTGATGCAAAATAAGTGACATTTTACCTTTTTAGAGAGATTTAGAAAAAAACCCACTTCTGGGGTCATTTGGGTGCATTTTCCATATCTATGGCCCCCCTTGGTCGATTTTGATGATTGACACCTCTTTTTAACCGTTAGAGCCAATAGAATCGAGGGGAAGTTCCTCAAATCCATCTAAACATTACCCATTGGTGAATGAGTGATGCGTAGCCAGAATGCCCAAAACTGGAAGCTGTCATACACTCTCGTAGCAGCTAATATGAAATCTCCGTTATTGACATAAATATGAAGATGGATTATCAGTAATCAAGTGACACAGACACATTGGATTAACCTATGGATTAACCTTCAGCAGCGTTTTCATCGTTTTAATGCCATTGAACACAACTTTTGATCAGAACAACAGCTAGGGTAAGAATTTATCCCGTGTTTCCTCCGTGAAGCTACGTGTTGTGATGTCTGTTTTCGCTTCCACTGTCGCGAGTTCTGATCGCTCAGTGATGATACTTATATTTCTGGAATTTGTGGAATCTCAGCTTGCTAATCAATATCTTGTTTGTGCAGATACGATAAGTGATAAGGGTATTCTACCTTGAGTTCTGTGCTAATTGCGTTAGCATTTTTTCGCTCAGGGCTAATTCAGAGCCTTTGTTATGATCCTTGTGTTTCGTTTAGCTAAACATGGTTAATATTGTCTGTCAGCTTCCCTTTAAGTGAGTATGACATATTCATAGTTTAAATGTTAAGAAGCCCTCAGACGCTGTTTCTTGCAAGATGTTGCGTTTTGCCCCCGCCCGTGGGGCCGTGGGGTTTAACTTAAAGGGGTCCGAATATGCTTTTTGGGGTTTTGCCTTTCCTGAAGAGTATTATATGGGTTTTTGTGCCTGTAAAAGGTCTGCAAAGGCTAAAGTCTGTAAGTTCCCTCCAGGGGGGGGTTTTCTCCCACACCACCCACCCTCCCTCCCCTGCCTGTATCGCCTCAACTGGACTCCTTTGTTTACTTCCGCAACATAGTGACATGACTATTTAACACTTGTGCTTCTATTCTATCTAGCACTCCAACACATTGTACGTGATAGGCTAAGGTGCGGAACATCTCTAAGCGGTTGACCAATGACATCAGAGCCGGCCAGCTAACCAATCAGAGCAGACTGGGCTCTGGTTTCAGACAGAGGGTGAAAAGAGGGGCTGCAGCACAGGCAGTATGAGAAAAATACAGAGCTTTATGAACATTAAAGCATGGAGACATGTGACAGTAGCAAAAAACAAATATGGAGGCTGAAAATGAGCATAAAAGGGCCCCTTTAATAAGCTGTTGTTGCTTTATAATGGTCAACATCATTGTTCCAGAGGCTTTTCCACCAAGACAATAATTCACTCCTGGGAAAAACATATTGTACTCATCTTTCAACATTTTCTTTGGCTAATTGCTTCTGACTGTCAAGCTGCATTGATTATATGGAAACTGGCCATATGGGCTAAAAGCAATGATACTGGATCTACTC
Organism: Dissostichus eleginoides; assembly: GCA_031216635.1. Lineage (NCBI taxonomy): Eukaryota > Metazoa > Chordata > Actinopteri > Perciformes > Nototheniidae > Dissostichus > Dissostichus eleginoides. Next base: position 7,756,866 of record CM062268.1, on the reverse strand, counting down.
CTGCTTCTGTAAGGGGGCTAGTTAAGTCATCACCATTCCCCTGGCTACATCCAGAAAAAAGTCAATGTGAAATTTGAACAACTTCCAATATTGATATGAGCTTACTTTGCATACTTCTTTTATAGTAAACACTATCAGGGGAGAAAGGAGTCTGTGGGTAATGCATAGACTGTGACTGCAGACCGGATCATATTAACACATCTTATTGATGTGGCTTTTAACAGATAGCATATTCATACGCAGCATGATGTGTGGAAATGGTCCATATGAACTGGTGATGTAGCGCGGAGTTTCATCTTGTGATCACATAATAGACTAACGACATTATGGAATCATCAAATTATGTGAATCATCCTCATAAGACTTGCATTTGCTTTTCACTGACACCCGTACAGAAAGGACCATTCAACTGGCACTCTGCTTTTCCTGGGAAATAACACAAATCAAAGGGATTGACCTCTAACCACTCACTTTTTCTACACTTTATACACTGAACTGCACTTATTGGAAAAATGGTTTCGATATGGTCCGTGTAAATGTTTTCGAGTGTCACCGCTTTTCATCTTGTGATCATGTTTGACATGAAATGTATACGCGTTATACTGTATGATTCATCATAAGACTTGCATTTGCCTTCCTGACACACACATTATATATATTACAGCCGTAGTGTACGCTAAAGGAAAGAGGCTGTATTTTTGTCACGAAGGAAGGAAGTAAAGCCTCCAAAACAACACTTTAATTACACTCCCCTGAGAGCCAGGCTGATGAAATTAGTTTGGGTGGGTTATCAGCTTCTTCTGGTAATCTGCTAGATCCTTGATTTTGTGTTTATCATCTCCATCTTTGGGGCTGCGGTGTTTGTCTCCATCTGTTCTGTTAAGAGCTCATTAATGTGGTGTTTTAAACTGCACGTTAAACTCATTCTGTCAGTCAAATGGAGTGTCTGATACTGTGATATATCATTATTTTTTGGTCCAATGAGTGTGCGTGCGGGTTATATGTTAAGCAACTTGTCAACATAGACATACTTGGAATAATTGGAGAAATACTGTGAAAGCTGTGAAACTTTTGCCAAACCGTTATCTTTATTTGGAAATTGAAAAGATATATGAAAAAAAAGCCTGTATTTTGACACAATAATCACCATTTAATTCATTTCCAATCCTTACATTTGGTAAATTAGTTATTAGGCATCTCATGGTTCAATTGTTCAACTAATGTGATGTACAGTAGACTGTGACTCCCAACTTATATCAAGATATACATATATATCCCAAAATATATATTAATCACAACTTTTGGGATGAACAATGTCAGTGTGACTTTTATTCCCTAATGGACAAAGTTGAGTGTCATTTTAATTATATTCTTGTGCTCAGACTTTGGTATGAATCGTGCTTCTGTTCGGAAACACTCCCTGGCAATTGGTTTGTGGCAATTAATACAAATTCGAAACACATTTTCTATTAATCTAATAAAGACAAATCAGCTGACATGTCCTGAAGCTGTCTCTTATGTCGCCCTTGGAAACTAACAAACAAAGTAATTCAACTTTTACTTGTTGACTTCTTCAGAGAGGGAACTCTGTTTGGTACAACTACAATTAAAGAAGGGCAATTAGGAATTAAAACTCATATGATAACCATTTAAAGGATTTTATTATATTTCAGCAATATTAGCCTGCGTGTCACACACAGGCCCGGGCATTTTTTGCTTCTGGCTTTGTGAGTGTTTGGGGATAACCTCAGCATCGTCCAGCAATAATCTGCTGGATGTTGAAAAAGCCCAGCGATGACATGAGCCATGAACTGGCAGCGATACACCCTGACAGCAGACGCAGCGCCCTCCATAACCCTTACCAAAACACCCCCCGCCCCTGCTCCTGATGGATTAGCCCGTGTCCATAGGGTCACAGAGGGATGGGCTGGCTGAAACTGCAAGAGGGGAGGGGGGCGGGTGAGGACAGCGAGTGTCTGCCCCATCTCACCTCTTCTGGCCTTTGGGGTGGACTGTGATAGGATTGGGCCTATCTGAGACCATGAAGATAATGAATGAGAGTGTATTATTGGTGTGTGTGTGTGTGTGAGTGCATGCTGACAGTGCCTGGGGAACATGTGTTACAAATCTATCAGGCCGGGGCGCCCGGGCCAACATCGGGGGGGACGGGGGTCTGGTTCCCGGACTGTGAGGAAGACTGGCATGCGTGGCGGCTACCTGACCCCCCCCCCCCAGCTCCCGACACCTCCCTATGACACACAAACACACACACACACACACACACACACACACACACACACACACACACACACACACACACACACACACACACACACACACACACACACACACACACAAGCTTCCCCAGCGCTCGACACTTTAGACTGATTGGGCTAGCAACTGCAACAGCTGGCTGGGGATTAAGGCACGGCCAGATTCAGTGTGTATGTATTTCTGTGTGTGTGTGAATGTGTGTGTCTGTGTGTTGCGAGGGGACTGGCCGGTCCCTCTGGCACCTGTCGCCTGAACCCAATCCTTACCCTTCTAAGCTGGTTGGATGAGCAGAGCCCGCACCTCCTCTGGGACCCTGCACTCCTGGGCTCGCCAGGCTGATGAGTTCAGCGGTGAAGCGGGGGGCATGCTGGGGGCAACTAGCGGTGGGAATAAGAGTGTGGGGGTGGATGGGAGGGGGGGTGCAAACAGATGTGGGGATATCCACGCTCTGTAAACACACTAAAAAGGCGTAACAAGCTAACAAGAGACTAAATAAAGCGAAAACAAACGCGGGACTGCTACGCTAGTGACATCGCTAGCCAGAGGTGGGAGAAATACTCAGATCTTGTACTTCAGTAAAAGTTGAAGTACCAGAGTGTAAGAATACTCTGTTAGAAGTAAAAGTCCTGTATTCAAAATGTTACGCGAGTAAAAGTACAAAAGTGTTAGCATCAAAATGTATTTAAAGTACCAAAAGTAAAAGTGCTCATTCTGCAGATTGGTCCATTCAGAATAAAATACATTATATGTTTTGATTATAATTATTGATTATTAAAGTGTTCTCAAAGCTGGTAGAGGTGCAGCTAGTTTGAATGACTTTGGATACTGCAGGGGAGCTCGTGAATTTACTCCAGGTGGAACTAAAGTCTAAATAAATACATTCAGTGGAGTATGAGCACACTAATTGTAGTAGAAGTACAACACATTTAAATATTAAATTAAAAGAACCTCAAATGTGTACTAAAGTACAGTACTTGAGTAAATGTACTTAGTAACTTTCCACCACTGCCGCTAGCACCCTTTCATGAAGAACAGGGTGAGGCCAAACAGCTTGAGTGGATCAGTGCACTATAAACGGGACTTATGACACGTGAGGGTGAAAAGAGTCTGACAATTTAACGCCCCTCATCTGCAAACAAGCGTGAGCACATATACTGAAATACTGGCACGGGAATACACATCAGTCTCATTCTGCTGAGAGAGGGCGGGCCTCAGCTCTCAGCACCCTGCCTTTCTATAGTTTGATGACTCTATTTCCTACACACACACACACACACACACACACACACACACACACACACACACAACACAACACACACACACACACCACACACACAACACACACACACACACACACACACACACACACACACACACACACACACACACACCACACACACACACACACACACACACACACACACACACACACACTCCATGCATCTTCATCAGCTTCTATAGACCGAGTTGACACCGGAACCATGTTCATGCATGCATTTGACCATCATCGCCACGTTATTTTTCAGGCGAAACTCAACAGAAGTGGAAGAATTTGATAAGTCTAGACCATAATATAATAATATTTCATGATTCAAAAAGTTATAGGTTGAGATTTTTTTAATATAAATGTTATTTTAAAAGATTTATCACTTTTAAGGTAAGATAACCTAGAATTTTATATAACCAGAGGGAACTTGTTGTGCAGCAGTTGCAGTATAAGGTAGCAAATATAAAAGTGCCAACATAAAATATTGAAAAACGTATTTACCATATACAAAATCCACATAATGCACAAAATATAAACAAGGTTAATAGTAAGTTTGCCTCTTGGTGAGTTGCATAAAGATATTTATGAGGACTTATGAGTATTTCATTATTGCTGATTTAGAGTGTTAAAAAACCAAAAATAGAAACTAAGTATTGCTGCTTTTTATTGGTAAAATCGTTCAAACCGTAATTGTTGATGTCACTAAAACCGTATTGGATTAAATGAAGAATACTTGCTCTGACAACACCGATAAGGACCCTTTTTATATGAGTTGTTTGCCCTATAGCTACACACTTTTATTTAGGATGAACAAACAGTCAAAGTGCAAAGTGCAAGTGGCATTTATATGTCTTACTCACATGTAAATTGGAGCAAAAGAAAACTGCTCATTATGTGATCATGGCTTTAAGATTCAACAAGTGTTTGAGTATTACAGCTAGTCTTACTACTCCAAATACAGTCAGTGGTATGTGGAGCAGTATATAAAGCTTGCAATGACATTACATTATTACAGGATGTCACCCTGGCTGTTGTAATGACATTGATGTGTAGTGTTGAGCGGTGCTGTATCACATGTGACTTCATTAAGCTTTCGACCACAGACATAAAGTCCTTACATTACATATTATGTAGTTTCTACTGTTTGCTGATGTATACAAAAAGTGTTAAAATATGTATTTAATGAGCTGTTCTGAACACAAAAAGAGTATGACAGTGTGGAAAATCCAATCAAACATACAGTACCGTATTTAAGTCCTTAATTATTTGAAACCTCTTTCATTCAACACAATTTGGATGTAAATTAATCTTAATTTTACATACTTTCTTACTATGAAGCTTTTTTTATAATAGGTATGGAATCTACCCAATATAGCAACCTGTTTGTGGAGGGTATATCTCTCTTTTAGGGCTGAAGTGACTCAGTTCAAAGGGATTGGGCTTTTGAACCGGAGGGTCTTTGGTTCAAGTAATGCAACGACAAGTACTGCCCAGGTGCCAGGCAGCAAGGCACCGACCCCTAAACCGCTCCCCAGCCTGTGAACATAATAGCGGCCCACTGCTCCTTATACGAGGATGGGTCAGATGCGGAATCCAGGGGCGGCAGTAGCTCTGTAGGGGCTTGGCTTAGGAACTGAAGGGTTGCTGGTTCAAGTCTTGATCGGACCAGAACAAATACGAGTGAGTGTGGACTAGTAGCTGGAGAGGTGTTCAGTCCGATTCACCTACAGGGCCAAGGAGTCATTGAGTAAGGCACTAAACTAGGGCTGTGCAATTAATCATATTTTAATCGCAATTACGATTTTGGCCTGCCACATTTACGAAAACAACATTATAATAAAAACGATTATTTTGCTTTGTGTTTATGTGTTCTATGCGTTTGTGGTTTGTTCTTGAGAAAATGTTTTAGGGTGATTTTCAGAGACAATTCGGTTTTATTTCCATCGACTGTAATTCTGTGTTCGAGATCAAAACGGAGTGCAAGTTGTAAGAAAGCGAGCATCAGTTCCTGTGTACCTGGAGAGTTCCCATAGGATGAACCACTAAAACGCTAGCAATGCCATATGACATGATGAAATTGATCGAATAGATATACCTACTTTCTCATTATGTAAACGTTTGTCATTTGTAAAGTTAATAATGTGAATAAAACTATGGCTTTGAAATACCACTGCCTATCAAACTTTTCTTGTATCATCTGCTACTTCGTCCTTGTTTTACATAGCTGTAAGTAGCTCCTTTATCTTTTATGCTCAACTACATTTTCTAAGGATTGTACCTAAATTCAATTACAAGATTTGTACAAGACTTTACTTGAGTATTTTCATTGTATGCTTCTTTATACTTCTACTCAACTACGAAGTCAATATTGTACTTTTTACTCCACTACATTTAATCTGACAACAGACTCAGATTATAGCTAATACAAAACATAAATCAACTAATTATTAGCATTGACATTTAATCATAGTTTAAGATATCAAGCAGCAGTTTACAAAGTAATTCAAATGAGCTCCACCTTTACCAAGCGTGATGGACACATTAATGCATCAATAATCCAGTAATTTAATATATGATTCTGAAATGGTCTATAGAGCATACTTAGTACTTTTCCTACTTTAAGTATATTTTACTGATTAATATTCTTTTAATTTCACTTGTTTTTAAAATCAGGACCTTTATGGTAACAGAGCATTTTTTACACTCAAGAATGGCTACTCCTACTTACAGTAAATAAGTAACTTATTTCTTGGAACACTGTGTATGGAACTGGGGAACTTCAAAGCTGCTATGTGTAAATGCAAAACCCTGCAGCGTGACAATGTTGCAGATATGAATTTGTTTTTAGGATTATCACAGATTACAAAACATCATTATATGAAGTCTATTTGTAGTGAGGTGCCGTTTTTGTGTTCTACATGTGCACCACGTGAGGTTTAGTCATGTTTCGGCCTTCTTGTGAAGAGTTCTCCTGTTTAGCTATTGGCTGCTTTAATCCTTTAATGGATAGGTGGTGTGTGTGTGTGTGTGTGTGTGTGTGTGTGTGTGTGTGTGTGTGAAGTCAGGTCTGGGCAGCTCAGTGTGATGCAAAGCAGATCAAGGCTCTGCTTCTTCTCACCCAGTGCTCACAACATCCTCAAACCAGAAACACGTACACACATGCAAGTAAGCAAGAAAACACAATGCAATTCTCTCACACGCACGCACGCACGCACGCACGCACGCACGCACGCACGCACGCACGCACGCACGCACGCACGCACGCACGCACGCACGCCCCACGCACGCACGCACGCACGCACACACACACACACACACACACACACACACACACACACACACACACACACACACACACACACACACACACACACACACACACACACACACACACACACACACACACACACAGTAAGTTCAATCACATGCAAGGACAGGCTATAGTCTTACTCACGCTAAACACACATATACACACACCCACACAAAGGAATTTCATAAGACCGGCAGGAGAGCTGGGAGAAGATGTCAAAGAAAAAATGGGGCTTTGTCAAAGGAGGGTGAACACACTAAATAAATAATATCAGAGCATGGCTATAAATGTCACAAGTTCAATTCTCACCCTGAGAAAAGAACATGGTGGCAGGCGGTGATATTAGGTGTAGTGAAACGCAGACATGGGGGGGATCTCTGTAACATCCTGAAGCGGACTTATAAATCTACTCTTTGGTCAAGATGTTTCACTGACAGAGTTTTAAAGCCACAGGTGACATGGGGGTTTTAGGAGTGGGAATTGTCTCTTGAATAATCTTATTCTCTTTACCTCGAAAGGGTATCTTTATAAAGAAATGAATATATCTTGACTCAAGGTCTTAGAAACGTTTTTCTAAAGATAAACAAACTGTGCTGATTTACTCTGAATATTACCGTTGCAAGCTTAAAAAAAATACAACTTTAAAAAAAATGTTGCATGTTAAATATTGTATGAAATTTGGAGTTTAAGCTGAGGTCCTTCGTTTCAGTTAGTTATGGTGAAATATTAGTAAAATGGTTTGTAATGAATCATTTAAACAAAGTTGAGTTTTGTATTAATTATTTATTATAGATAATTAGTTTAAAAAGTTGCAACAGTAATTACATTAAATAATGAGTAAAAGTGAGGAAAAAAATATTTTGTTACAGAAGTAGATTTATGTTATATATAACATTAGCTAATCTATTAATGTAAACCAATAGAAGCATTTGATGAAATGTGGTAAAAGTGTAACTAACTTTTTCTTTGATAGGATGAAAGGGTTTTCGCCCCCTTTGGACTTGTGGTACCTCTCAATAAATATCAGCAGACTTAACTTCATTCAGCTTCAGCAGAAGCAGGGAGAATGTGATGAATTTGCCTTATCAGGACTTCAAAGTCCAACATTTTCCAGCGTTTGAGGAAGAGTGTGAGAGAAAAGCAGCCAGGCTTTCTGGCAAAGTGTTGCTGCGATGCCTCCACTTGATATGAACACACACACGTCTGACTCATTCTGCCGGCCCTGAGAGTTCACCACTTGAAGGAAATGATTTACGTCCAGATCCTCCCTCTTGTTTGATCCCATGGGGAGCTGGAGCAGGAGTGGGGGCGATTCTAGGTTACCAAAGTGTGTTTTTGCCATCCTTTCCTTTCCTTTTTCTTCCTTTTTTTTATGGCTCCTCTGCTTCGGTCGGCCATTTTGTAATTTACGGCTGTCAAATGGCCCGCCGTCGGCCACGAACAGTAAGGGATTATATGAAACGCTGTCCGACGGCATATTTCATAAGGAAGATCAAACATGAAGCTAAGTGATTTCTTTTTCTGAGGGCAATAACTTTTAGTGGAGCCCCTCTTCACAGCCTTTGTGGGGATGACGTTGCAAGACTTCAAACTAAAGTATTCATTGCACTGCGCAGAAAAAAGGCCCTCAACAAACTACAGACAACGATTTTTCATGCAAAAAACGTGTAAAATACTTGATACTTCTCAGGAATAAAAAAGATATGCAGGCCTTTTCCACCTCATCCGTCAAAAAAGGCGATCTCGACTCCCTTAAGTACATTTAAATCCAATCTTTGGATCTTTAGTTTAGGAAATCCCTACTGAGGAGAAGTGGGCAAAAGTCCAGTCAGAAAAAAAGAGAGAGAAGAGGAGCATTACTCACGGAGGTGATCTCTCCACACAGAGGAGAGACGACTACAGTCTAAAGCCGTGCTAGCAGTTTTGTAAGGTTGTTATGTTCTTTATAAAAGGGAACCAAATTGAAAGATGGATAAAAGTTACAATCCATCCTAAAGGTTCAGATACAATTTATTCAGAGTATATTTCTCAGCAGACTCTAGAGTTAAAAGGGTTTCTAACTAAAGGAACTTTACTGCAAATGTTCTTCAATTGACTCTGAAAGTACATTTGACTCCCTATTGCACATAAAAAGCACCTTTGCAAATAAAGGTTTTACGTTATTTCCCCCTGCTATTCTTACTCTTATTGCATAAATATCTTAAGTGTTATAACAGGACTAAATCATATTTGTTTAGTGTGGTAGTTCATAACATAACAATTAAAATATTGATTTCCAATTCTCAAAGGTAAAACTGTAGCTAATCTTTAAAATACAATTCTAGAAAAAGTTAGACAAAACAACCTACACATTTTGTCTTTAGCCTAACCTTAGCTTTTTACTGCTGTTGCATTCGTGCTTCCAAAATCCTAAAAGTAGGGTTAACATCTGGAGATTATCCTGCTGAACAAAGGTGGAATAATTCCCAAGGGTTTTTTGGCCAACAAGCGTATTTTCTGCAATATTCAAAAATCCAATGGCAAATCCCATCGCACCCATGCAAGGAGCCCATGCAAGGAGCCCATGCAAGGAGCCCATGCAAGGAGCCCATGCAAGGAGCCCATGCAAGGAGCCCATGCAAGGAGCCCATGCAAGGAGCCCATGCAATGAGCCCATGCAATGAGCCCATGCAATGCTAATTTTAATTTTAATTACAAAAATACGCCATCAAGACTCTAACATTTAACAGTATCTCAGGAGTTTTGTTGCAGTTGTGTTGGTCAGTCTGGCTAATAGCAAACAACACACATTCAAACATACATTAAAAGGGTGCACTCATGCAAAACAAATACCAATTATAAAAGAAGGCCAACACACATACTATTCAAGCAATCATTTCTGCATCTACTGACAGACACACAAATGGAAAAACAAGCGTGATGAGAAACTCCAGTAGCAGTTCCGCTGTGCTGGTGTCAGCGCTGAGCAAACAGAGGCCAATTGTTGACATGCCAGATATATGAGTGTTATTCTTCCTCTGTGCATATATGTGTGTGTGTGTGTATTCCTGCTGGGACTCCCCTTGGCTAGACCAAGCCTCCTACACCTTCACTTCCTCAGAATTCTCTCTCTGTGGAAGGATTGATGAGCAGCCTAACTTCCCCTCATCCTCCCGACTTTCTGACCAAATAGAGGGAATGAGGAAAGCTGAGTGTGTCGGCCATCATTCATTCCTCTTCACCTTGGGAGTGTGAAAAAACCTGAAATGCTGGCAGTGACAGATAGAGCAATAAAGCTTGGCCAAGAACACGCAACCCTGCTCATGTTGTGGGAAGTTATTCAGGAATGACATCACCGGCACAGGGACGTGGTGACTTACTAACATGATTTATACAACTCTGTGTTTGACCAAAGCTGTCTGTGGCAACAATTACATATCTGGATGTCTGGTATGCCGTATAGCTCACTTGGTAGAGCTAGAACTGCGGAGAAAACCGGGTTCGAATCCGACCTCGGGACCATTTGCCATGTCTTCCCCACTCCTTCCCCCTTTCAACTACAGTTTGTCTCTCCAATAAAGTTGCAAACAAAATATGGTGTTTGTTGTGTTTATGTGAATATAGTATGTAATGTGTGTTAACTCGTTTGTGTTTGGACCCCAGGAAGAATAGCCAATGATATTGCTAATGGCGATCCTCATAAAGAACATGGCTTTTCAATAAAGTGTTAAGGTTGGTGAGGTCAAGTCCACTGTATTTTTTTCTTGGAATTTAGTTTCTTCGAAAACTAGCCTAGCTTTCCAAAAGTTCCAACGCTATCTTATTTCCACGATATATACTTAGCATTTCCGGCATGTTGAAGTTAAATGGAATGGAGATGAATATAAAATAATATTGGAGTATTTTTTCCAACATTTTCTTCCTAAACATGATGTCGGGGCATGGCAAAGCACAGTTAAGGGCCATTCTAGAATGTCAGCTAATGAGTTATGGTGAGAAATGCTTTAAGTTTTATTTGAAAATAGTGGTGCAGGGACAGGACTGATCGCAAATGTGTGTGATGTTTTATTGGCTGTACATTTGTATTTACACTCGTGAAGAAGGAGGTCACTTATAAAGATACACTTAAATGGCAACCTCTACACTTCTCCATTTCATGGGGATTTTAACCAGACCTCTTTGCCAGTGATTTTTATTTAGAAGAGTTGTAAAATAAAAGAAGAAAAAGAGTGAAAACTGACACCAAGGATTTTGGCGGATTATCCTTAGGAACAAAGAGATGGTTCCAAAACAGTTTTCAGTGGTTTGAGCACAATACAATTGTTCATTGAGGTTAAGTGGCAGCAGAATTCGTAATTCTGCAAATTATTCTGTGTTTTGTAGTTTGGTGATCAAGCCTTTTACGTACTTTTTAAGCCTAAATTGCACTCTATTAAAATGGGCCAGATCAAACATTGGTAACACATAAAAAGCTACTTAGCACAGGTAGACATAACAAAAAACTGACCTGTTAGGATCCATTGGATGGCACCAAATGAAGAGCATGGAAAAGAGAAAGAGAGAGCAGACATTACAGATGGGCCTGCCAAACAAATTGCATCACATAGTATATACTCACGAACACACTAGCAAAACCCAAGATGAGTGTATTACACAAATCATAGGCAAATTAGTCGTCCACTCCAGGTGGTGACAGTTTCTCTCTGTGGGGAGCCACCGTGTGTGTCAAGTGTCAAAGACCTCCTTAGCGCCTAATCACCTTTGACCTCATGGGGGCTTTCATGCTGTGAATAACATTGAAATTGCATTGGATGAACTCATATAAACTCACACATGCACCAGCTTGGTGGAGATTTTAAAAGTTGGTGTCATTTGAGTTGGATTTGGCAGTAAGATTTTCACACTGATTGGATCATTAATCCATCAAATAGGATTGTTTTTGATTTAACAAATGAAGAGTCCTCAATACCAATATCAGGTGTAATTAATATAGGCCTTAACCCCAACCACTTTTCATGTTGTGTTCATTTTAGTTTTAGCTTTATGTTGAAGAAGCTGTCACTGAATAGAAAGAAATTGGTATTGTTTGGAAATCAAAAGCTTGATCTTACTACAGTTGATTAGTTCAAAGTCATACATTAAATAAAATAAATAACTAATTCCCATGAAGTTCTTCACACTACAAATGGAGAAATGTGGCCGCATTCTAAAACTATCCCAACTCAACCCAGCACTAGTTAAGCCATTTCCATTTCTGTGCTTTTATTAGTGTGTTTTAGAGGTGTCAATTATACTAGTATGGGCATGGGCTGAAGACATTAGGAAACAAATAATTATAGGTCCTTAATGTGCCAATGTGCAAAAAAGGAAACGTCTTCCACTGGGTGAGAGTTTCCCTCCGGAGCAGCCAGACCACCTAGCACTGGGAGCCTGGTGACAAGAGCTTTGATTATTATGCCTGCACTCCCTGCCAGGGCTAAATTTAAGTGTTCCCATAAAGTCCAGAAGAAATAAGACTTGGGAATGGCTTGGCCTGTGCCTGTGTGAGAGAGGGGAGAACTCTGACTGTGTGTGTGTGTGTTTAGGGTCTCTTCTGGTCAGCGTTGTCGCACAGTTTGGGATAATAATAGGATGTGCTACTACTGACTGAGACTAAAGCCGGACTTCCCACGTCTCCCACTCACTGGTGGCACTTGTGTTATTCTCTAAACACCCGCCGCACCCCACCCCCCCACCCCCCTTATGCAATTCAGCCCTCACGCTCACATCTCTTTCTTCATTCAACGCCTCCCTCGAGCTTAAAAAAACTGTAAGAAAGAGCAAGACACTTCGGGCAACCCCACATCTCCCAAGGAAATGTGGAGTCCTTGTTTATCTTTGATTAAAAATAACTTTGGGAAGAGGCCGATCAATACTTTCCCTGCAACTAGAAAAACAAGGGGGAAAAAAGGAGGTTGTGGAGGAGGAAGAGAAGCAAGCACAAAGGACAGAAAAAAGCGTGAGAAATTTGACGACATATAGAAATGTGTCTGTGTGTGTGATGGGTCGCTCAGAGTCATTCCCATGGCCTCATACAGTCGCCCTGGCGCTGCTACCAACTGCAGTTTAACAGTGACAAAATGGTGGACATATACACATAATAGGACAGTAAATGCCTTGGAGGACACGCTGGGAGTGATGTATGCTATATAAAGGCCTTTAGAGGACGGGAGCACAGCGAGGTCATTCCTGTCTGTGCTTTCCTTGGCTTCCACCTCTCCTTTCAAAGGATCTGCTTATGGTTTCTGTCAGAGATGCACGTCCATTTTTCACCCCATTAACAACTATCATTACCAGCCCAACTGGAGGCTATAATTGGGCCCGCCATGGAAAAGAGTTGTCAAAACACAATTAAATTCCAAACCATGGTGAGAGAGAACAGAGAGAAAGTGCTGGATGGACCTAACATCCTATTGCCGGCTTTCATTGCCCAAAAATAGGAAAGAAAAACACGAAAACCGTTATTTTACATTGGAAGGATTATATAGACGCGTGATGTGAGCTGCACAAACGATAGGGCTACTGAAAACATAACAAATAATCACTCTCAGTGTCAGAGATGAAAAATGGACACATTAAAAGCCCTATCCACAGATCAAAAGCCAAGATGTTGAGAGAGCCTTGATTTTGAAAGAAACAAATCTAAAACGGTTATGACCGTAACATTTCTACAAAGATACAGATACAATAAAGATATCTATGATGAATAAAATGTTTAGGATTTTGCATGAGCTGATGGAATGAGTTTGACAGAGTTTGACATTTTGAACCATCACCAATATGTTATTGTTAAAGTTTTGGCAAAGGATATGTGGTATGCTGCCACTTCACATTACTCAAGGTCTACTTGCTATGTTATATGTGCCTGAGAGTAAAATAGCCATAGGTAAGACTATTTAGTTAAGATACATTCAGTTTTTCCATTTGTATTTCAAATTCTATCAATTACAGTAAAAATGCATAACATTGCTTTCATCAACCAATGCGATTCAAAATCAAGGTGAAATTATTTACATGTGGAACAAACTCAAATGGCTTTTGGACAGCCAACCATAATTCTAAGTGTACTGCTGAAATCAACAAGATTTCCTAATTGTAAAGTCTGTTTCTTATAACAAATTGGTCCTACACTCAGTTTTGAAAACTGAAAAGGCTTTCTGGTTACCAGCTACATCATGAACTACTACTGTCTTCAATATATTAGCCACAGAAGGCAATCATTTTACATTATCAGTAACATTACCAGAAAATCTCAAGCTACAGTATAATATGGCTAAAAAACTATAATATACTTATGGCAAGACAAACCATTTCTAGAAAAAAAAATCTTCATACAAGTTGCTCCTCTGATGTCATAAATAAATAAATCTGGTGTATGGAATAACAAAACCTGGTCAACATGCTGTAGCCTGAAGCTTTAGCCACTAGTTAAGATAGGTCATGATTAGTGCATGAATACATACAATTCATACTGAGCGTCAAAACCCGTTTGAGCCAAACCCTAGGAGTTATTTTTTGTTTGTTTGCTTTACCTTTAAATACAGTCACAGTTAAGCTATCTGATATGTTCTGCAAAATGTATTTCATTATATAGAGTATTTTATAATATGATGTGTTATAATTAATTTTTTTAGTACCCAATCCCTTCAATTGTATATATTTTTCTCTTAGTGATTACAAATACTACCTAAAGTTGCTATTAGAAACGTGTTTCTATGATCAAAGCTGGAAGTATGGGCATACAAATATGCCGTATACAGTTACTTGGAAAACTGCATGTGATTGTGGCTTTTGTTCTAAATCAAAACTTAACCTGGCTACATGTCTTCTGCTCTGCTAGTGATTATCAGTGAAGGAATTATATTGGTAAGTCTCTTATGCGCTGAGTTTCTCCATCCCTTTTTCAATGTAAAATCAATCCAGAGTCTTCTATCAAACTGAAATGTAACCCTGGCACGTACATATTAACCTGATATCAAGTAGGACTTGCTAAGAACGTTTTAGAAGTTGTCGGCTGCAATAGGAAAGTGCCTACTGTACTCCATATTGAAGGCCTAGGATCGTGTCTACCAAACCATACAGTGTTAATGGTGTGTGTGTCGGGTGACATAAAGCAGAGGAGGCTGGGTATTGGAAGGGAGTTGCAGGCCTCTCTGTAATCTGGCCTGATTTATAGAGGCTAGCCCTGCTCTCCCCTTCCACCTCCACACTGACACACTGGGCCTCCTCCGCTGGAGACAGCCTGGCGTCCACACACACACACACACACACACACACACACACACACACACACACACACACACACACACACACACACACACACACACACACACACACACACACACACACACACACACACACACACACACACACACACACACACACACACACACACACAATAAACAGCCATGCGTATAGACACATGAACAGATCCAGGCAGGGTCGTCTCAGATGCACAGTAGTGCACGCAACCAAACCACAAGGGCCTGTTGCTTAACCAAATGAACACCATGCCCAGAAACCATGTAGGCATTTAAATGTCTACATGCTTTTAGAGAAGAGCAGAAGAGAAAAGACTTACACCAATAATCAATCATTTATAATAAGACTATGTTTCATGTAAATTATCTTAAAAAAAAATTACAAAAGTAATAATGGATGATTCTGCTGACTTCCTCTGACATGTTGTTTCTTAATGACAACATTTAAAAAAAAAAAAATCTAATTTGTACAATACCTGCACATTATAGCAACTATAGCATGCCCTAGATTAGACAACAAACTGCAATTTTGACGAATAAACTATGGTAAAAGCTTGATTTTGGGCAACTTTAACACTTTGTTATGGTTAGGGAAACATCAATGTTTCTTTTAATAAAATGCAAACATTTGTTTGTTTGTCTTGGACAGGATTTAAACTGGTCAACTGCATTAAAGTCTTTTGTACATGCCCATCCACACCTTTACTTTCTGACTTTCTGCCTTGCTTCATAAAGGAATATATTCCTGCATTGGTTCTACTCGTTGGCAGTAGATGTCAACTTTGAGTTGTGGAGTTGTCCAAGTCTTTTTTTACACAGTACGTGTTTTCTTGATGAAAAATGGCCAATGAAGTATACCAGACTTTCTGTTTGGAGATTTAAAAAAAAAAAAGTATGATGGATCCTGAAAGATTCGCCATTGTAGCTAAAGATTCAACATTTTGAGTCCAATATATCCAAAGGCATCAATTTTATTGATATGGTGAGTCAATCATCCACCAATTCATCAACATCTACTCTCTAGGATTTAATATCAGTCTTGCAATGTTCCCCTCTAATAAAGTAAAACTGCTTGGGAGCAAGTCATTGGACTACCGTTTGTCAATGACATTTAAAATAACATTCTCTACCAGTTACATCAATTTCTATGCTTGCTCACAGCACTTTAATTCACTTGAAAATAAGTTTACAGAGCCAGCTTCTGCAAGATGTATTTCAAACACTCTCTAGGCACTAATCTTTGAACTTGTATCAAACCACCTAACTGCCCTTTTTTAATTTGCCAATGGTAATACACATCTGAACGCATCTAAACTTAAAGTGGACCTATCATGCTATATTTGAATAATATATTGTAGGGCCATACCTATATAAAACATGTCTGTGAAGTTTTTTTTTCAAAATACCAAACAGATCATGCATTTTAGCCATGCCTCATTTCGCTCTTTTGCTCTTTTTTAGCCCTGTTTTTGCAAGGGCTGATTCTGTGAGAAGTCTTCTTCGCTGCTTTTGTGGCAGAATACAGCGCCACTTACAGGCCTGGCATATGTACTACAGCGTCTCCAGCGATTTTGAGCGGCAATGGCCGTGGCTGTCTCCTCCTGATAGGTGGAGAGTTGCCCATATAGGCGGAGCTCTCCGTTTCTGACGTCAGAACAATTTCAAATCTGTATCAGTCTGTATCAGATCCGTTGCAGCCCCGTTTTTAGAAGATTTGGGTACGGAGGAAAAGAGAGAGGGTTGGGTTTTCTGACACTTGGTGAGTTCCCTGACACACCGGGGACACATATTCATGTATAAAAGACGTACAAAAGTGCATTTTGCATGATAGGTCCCCTTTAATGTTCTGGCTTTTTTTCAGTCATTTAGCTAGACGTGTAATAACGTAAAGATGGAGGAAAGTTGCTGCACCCTTACATTATCAATGGCGTCAGAACGTAAAATCTCGACAGCTTTAAAAACCTCTACGCTGTACGTGTATTGGTTAAGAAACGTTATAATACTTATGCAACTGAACATGTTAATGGTATACCCAACACCAGTACAGGTATTAAATTAAATAGCAACACAGATATCCCATTCAACTGTTTGAACACACTAGTTTTGTAGTACTGTACTTTGGCATTCATTTATTGGGTTTTTGTTACTCTGCACTCACTCAACAGTATTTAGAGTGCCTTGATTGGTGGAAAAGAAATCATTCAAATTGTTTATACCATGTTGTCTGAGCCACAGGCCAAAACCCCGGCAGGACAGAAAACATATTGGAGCCATACAATAAATGATAAAAGAGAGACATGACTGAGACACAATATTCACATGCATTAGGCAAGCAGACTCCAACACCTTCATATGTGTGTGTGTGTCTACATGTGTGTATACTATGAATCAAAGTGTACAGACAGGTGTTTACAGTGAAGTTGGGTTATCTGTCTCCATTACACCACCACAGCTCAGCCTCCCAGGACCATTATCTACTCAGACCTGCCTAAACACACACACCCAGAGACAGGAAACCCCACATGCTGAAGGCAAGACCCTTTACACAAAGGCCATGGTGTGAGCCCATAATGGGCCACACTGGAGTCTGTGGGCTCTTGACGCAATCCAAAACCCAAACAGAGAAGACCCACAAAGAGCACCAATACTTTAAACGAATGCCTTTCTTTAAAGGGCCCATGTCATGGCCATTTCCACTGATCATAATTCCATTGTTGAGGTATACTAAAATAGATTTATACTGTGCATTTTTCCAAACTCACATTGGTTTCTCATACAGCATCTCTGTAAAGTATGTGTATTCAGCAGTATTCACTCTCTCTACTAAACGGCTCGTTGCAGCTCTTGCCCCCCCCTCCCTGTGAGCACAGTGTGCTCTGATTGGTCGGGACGTTGTGAATCACGCTGAGCTCCGTGGAGGTGTGGTTTCCTTGTTTAGCGATACACAGCGAAACACAGCCAAACTCATCCTGAGCACACACAAACTCACAGCCGAAGTAAAAACAATAAGTGTGGCTTGATATTGAGTAAGAAAAAGGTTGATAAACGCTGTGAGAATGGGTCTGCGGAGAGAATTTTGCCGCGATCCCAACTGTCTGTTATCAGCCTGCAGCCAGGGATGAGAAATCAGCAGAGCTGCCTGCACTGAGTGTGTGTGTGAGGAAGTCCGTGGATTGGTCAATTTGGACCAATCAGCAGAGGCTTAACGTAACGGCTCCGCGGACGTAACGTAACGGCTCCACGGATTGGTCCATTTGGTTCCGGGTACGAGCTGACGTCAGCTCGTACCCGGAACCAAACGGACCCATCCGTGGAGCAAAGAAAGAAACTGAGAAATCTCCAACGAGGCGTTTCGGGGAGGAATTTTCTATGTTAGAGTTTTACTCGCTACAGGGTGTACTTTGAGGGTTTGTGACTCTGCAGACCGTTTACATGCATAAAAACCTACATAACACACAAGGTGACGGGTAATAACCAGAAAAGCATGACACCTCTCCTTTAATGGGTGTTAACTTTAACACACATTCTGATCTAGATGTTCATCATAACATACAGATTCACTTTGTTCTAGCTAATATTGACTGCTGTTGTGGCCTTTGTTTTGAACACAGCCACAATCTGACCTAAGGTTAATTTAACATCCTCTTGCGACGGTCAGATGTTGCGATGAAGCACTGAACTAGTTCCTTATCAGTTTTTGCAAACAATGTTCTGCTGAAATCTGGTTAATCCTGTGTGACAAGGGCTCTGAGTAGGATCAGATAGTATACATGTGTGCTTATGCTATATGTATGATCAAGTTCACAAGCAGTTACTGTTTGTTTGCATATGAACCATTAGGAACTAGTCATGGAACCCTTCCTGATTGCAGCAAAGGAAACCCATCCACAGATACTTCAACACTTCGAGATATGATCTCATTGAGATCATCAATCGATTCCATTACTTTTTCTTGAAAGAGGATTGCAGTTTTTTCACATTTCTTCCACCTGTGTTATATGCCTCTGCTTTACTCATTGAATATATCCCCTTCAGTTGACACAAAGCTTTCTGAAAACCTTGCTTTTACAGTGCATTCATTAAAAACCCTCAGTCCATTACTGTTACAAGCACACAACTAACCGTCTTAATTAGGTGCAGAATTATATATTGGTTTTGCATTTAGGGTGATGCAAAAGCAATGTTGGCAAAACAAAAATGAATTGGGTGTTCATTCCTTTCAAACTTTTCAAAGATAAGATATTTAACTTTTCTTGGTGGTCCCGCTGTCAAGTCTTGTTTAATCAGTTCTGAGAAATCGGTCTAAATTGGCATTTTAAGTTCAACCATGAATAAAGATAATGTGATTTCTCCTCTTTTGATTATTCATGGTGGGTGGATGTTACCAAAGAAGCACTTCAGGCTGCTCTTGTTCTTTGAACTTTCAGACTACTTGGTGTGTCTAATTTTTTCCCAGTTTCGGCAGCTTAATAACCCAACAAGTGGTTGAGTTCTCACATATCTATTGGAGATTTAATGTTTATCTCACCATGTTTCACTCACTTAGACTTGATCAGTAGTCAAGACAGTAGTCCAGAAAAATAAGAAAAAGTTACGGCCCAAAAATCGCAATGTTGCCAGATATGCAAATATCATCAAACACTGCTTTGTTACACTTAAAAGAGTTTTCTATTGCTGAGCTGCAAGATTTCCGAACCACCATTGTTGTAAAGTCCCACATTGTCCATATTGCCAATTTGCAATTGCCCCAGTTGGGCTGGTAGCATAAACATGGTCTGCACTGGAGTCTGGAATCATGCATTAACACCAGTTAGATATCCTGATGAAGTCCTACTTTCAAATACAAACAAGCTGACATCAACAAACTGTGGCATTGATCCATTGTCTCAAAAATGAAATCATTTGGCAAAGACATCTTTAACAATCAAAAATTGCGTTCAAGTTTTGTCCATGGACACTTTATGTCCAAGAATATTAATTTCAATCTTCTCAAAGTCATATTCTTTGAACCCCCGCCTGTGTGCGAAGTGTGTGGGTGTGTAAACATTGTGGTAACCCTCAGGCCAGGTACTGTCTAGTCTGGTGTATAAGGCGGTACCACCAGTCTCCCACTGCCTTTTAAGTACGAGTGGAGGTGGGGGGAGACTTTTTAATGAAAACGGGCCACATAATAAAAGCAGATTGGACCAGGTTCATCCACAGTTCAGGCCCAAGGACAGTAAACACACAGATATAACAGGCTGTACCATTCAAAAGTGCAAACACGCAAGATAAGATTAGACGGCCTAAAACTGCTAGAATCCCAGTGGAGAAAATGTACAAGTGTAGCATCAAATATAACGGATGATTAAAGAAATACAAAATACAGATATTAAAAGGTGGGGTAGGTAATTCACTTCAGAAACACTTTTTGTTATATTCCATGGAATGCTCTTAACATCCCGATAGCAATGAATACATTAAATGCTTTGACAATATTAAAAACATTTCATCTGTGGAAGCCGTGGCGCTGTAAAAAGCACGACCAATCATCTGAGCCGGCATGGCTAAAATAACTGGATGGCCTACCTGCCTGTCAGCCTTCCATCTGTGCACAAACTTATCTCGTGCTCTCATTGGTCATGTGCGCGTTTGTGTGTGTTGGAGGAGGGGCTCTGTAAGGAAGTCTGAAGGAAGGGGCAGATTTTTTTCGGTTGTGTACTTTCAAATTCTAGCGCACTCGAGCTGGTTTCTCCATTCTTACCTACCCTACCTTTAAGTAAGTCACTTTGGATAAATGATATGTAATGTAAATGTAATAACAATTATATTGTCAAACCTCACCATGCCCATAAACATGACCACATACTGTAGATGACTGGATGATTTGATGAGCATGAAACATTGGATCAAATGCTTTGACCTCAGTCACCAGATCTCAAACAAACTAACATTTTAGAGAAATGTGTTGGAGAGTGCTCCCAACCAACTTCAAACACAAAAAAACATAAAATGGGCAATATTTTTTGGAAGAATATAGTCTATTTCTCCAGTAGCATTAAACACACACTATGTCCCACCATCACTATCATCCATATCATTCATTCACCAGCGATTGTGATTATAGCCTTGTGTTTAGTGTCATGGTTTTCTCAACAAGATAAAGATGGATGGAACAAGAATGAAGAGATGTGGGATGGAAAGTGAAAGCCAGAGTTTAACCCCAGACTCATTTTAAAATCTGTCCATCTCTATCATTCTCTTTTATTTTGCCCTCTGATGGAAGGAGGGAAGCAAGGGAACCTAATCGGTGGGAAGCTGCCCAGAAGCCCCTGACCTGAAGCAGAATGAGGGCTCCAGTTTGTGTGATAGTGTGTCCAGAGGGGGTCAGGGGAGAAGGCAGCATCCTGGCAGGACATTAGGGACTCGGTTCCCAGCAGTGCTCTCCTGCTCAGGCTCCATAAGTCTCCCTGCTGGGTCAATGTTGCCTTTCTCCGGGGGATTCTCACTTTTTCCCAAGGCTGTGCCCAGCTAGCCCCGACTCTCTCTCCTTGCCAAATGACCCACAATTCGGCCACTTGTTTCCCTTATCTGTCCTTTCCCAGGGCTGTGGTACTCTATCACTGTCCCCCGTCACTGTCGTCTGATATACAGTGGTCTCTACATCTTAGGGATCAGAATAATGATGGCCTGCCTCACTGAAATTAGCAACAGTACATGCTTCTGCATTTTAGGACACAGTGTTTATGTTAGACATCACTATTGATGTAAACATATTCACACACTATAGCCTGAGAAAGCAAATCTAAGGGTTATATTTGCTTTTTAATAATGAACCAGAAAATCATATCTAAATGATAGCAGGATTGGTCTTTAAGACGAGATGTATATTTATTTGTGTGTTTTTAGTGTTTGGGTTAATACGCTTGTTAACTATAGCCTTTATTGTTATGAATGTACCAAATGAGCTCTGAAAGATGTCAGAAATGTGTCAGTGAGTGTATTACATGAAATTACTAGTAAAGTTAAAAGAAATCATGGCAAACACAAACACATTTGGAATCATAAACAGTGTGGGTTTGGCTCTGTTGAGTGTCCTCTGTTGAAGCTACCACGTTCAATTTGAGAAGCTATGCAGTTGTGTCACTTAATTCCCTGATATAGAACTGCTGCATTTCTTAGTTATATTTTAACCAACAATAACCAATACCAGTGCATCACTGACCGAAATAACTTTGTTTACGATCATTTGAAAGTAGCCAAGCAAATTCTAAGCTATTAAAAAACCTAAATATTTTCAGTAGACTCGACTACTGCAATATTGTATTCCCAGGGCTCACTAAAAAATCTATCAGAAAGCTGCAGCTGATTCAGAACGCTGCTGCTCGAGTTCTAACTGACACTCCGGTTCTGAAGTCTTTACACTGGCTTCCAGTCGACCAAAGAATTGACTTTAAAATACTATTGCTAGTTTTTAAATCACTAAATGGCTCAGGACCGAGGTATATAGACGACCTCCTCCATCACTATGAAGCATCCAGGAGTCTCAGATCCTCTGGGTCGGGTCTGCTCTCTGTTCCGAGAATAACAAGTAAACATGGAAAAGCAGCTTTTAGTTATTATGCCCCAACATCTGGAACAAACTGCCCAAATCATGCACGTCCGCCGAAACACTTCCTATTTTTAAATCCAGACTAAAAACGCATCTATTTGCCGCTGCTTTTAATTGAGCTGCCCATACTCACACTACAGTATGCCTTTTAGTCATGTATTCTGTACCTGCTGTGTTTATTTATTTAATTTCATTATCTTTGGTTTTTATGCCTGTTTTTAAATGCCATGTAATAATGTATTTATGCTGCATTTGTTCTTAAATGTCTTTTGTTTTTAATCTGTAAAGCACTTTGAATCGCCACGTGCTGAAATGCTATATAAATAAAATTGCCTTGCCTTGCCTTGCCTTGCCTAAATATTTGTCAAACGATAGCTAATTGGTTCTCTATATTGCATTTCAGCCAATGTGTTGTTATGTGCCTCTTTTACTCTTTGCATGGAACATTTACCTTTATTCCCGCAAAGCCTGCTGAAATGTGATCAGTGTGTTCAATTCTACTGTGACTAAAAATGTAAACCAGAACACCTCAAATATAAAAATGTCATGCTTTTTTGCCTTTATACCAAAAATGTTCCCTTGACCATTGTACATGTGTTTGACCATATTTATACCAAGGTGAAAAAAAAACGTTATGATACTTTTGGAACCATTTACACGGTCCAATGAGAGAGCTGAGGAGGGACGTGGAGTTGAGAGGTGGCGGGGCTTTCTGACAGTGGCACGGTGCGAAGAATTAAGTTCCCATGCTAGCTTGTGTTTACCCTAGGCTATTTCTGCACACTCACACATACACACAGTTTGCCCTATCGTACCCGCTGCTTGTAATTTCTCATCCCGCCTCTCCCACCCTCTCTCATTCCCCTTTCCTTTCCTCTCTGGAGTCTGGGGGGGTTATGTGAAGGGCCAGGGAGGAGGGCTGAGAAAAAAATCCAGAGGAGTGTGAAAGACGAGAGAGATGTTGTGGGGGTCATCGCTGAGTCATCATATTCCCTGGTATAACTGGCTGCACTGTCCATGTGTCTGTGCGCGGTTGCTTTTCTTAAAGTGTGTGCTTACGTCTGAGTAGGTGGTGACGATTCCACATTTCAGTGAACAAGTGTATGTATGTATGTATGTATGTATGTATGTATGTATGTATGTATGTATGTATGTGTGTGTGTGTGTGTGTGTGTGTGTGTGTGTGTGTGTGTGTGTGTGTGTGGGGGGGGGGGGGGGCTGGTGTGCTTTCAAGTGTGTAATTAGTACATCCTAAATGCCTGGACGCGCAACACTTTTCTCCAATGTCTACACCATAACAAAAATGTCTTCTATTTACTTAACTCCTGCTTGAATCTTACTCTAACTCTTCATTCTACTTTATGTTTGTTATGTTCATTTTCTGCCTGGATTATGTTCACAAGCAATGTTTTATCCAATCCACGAAGGATGATTGGCAGGTTTATGCTGCTCAGATGTCATAGAGACATGTTGAGGCTCGAGGTTGGACATAAAAAAAGCAAACCTTTAACTGGGGTTTACATCCTGGGTTCCAAATGTGGTCATGGTTTAAGCTACGGAAACACTTTAGGCTTTGGAAAATGTTGGTACATTTTGGTAAATGTTACAAATAGTCAACGCATCAGATAAAACATTTCCGAATTGGGATTTACTTTTAATATGTGGACCCTACATTAGTTCCGAGGTGACAAAAAAAATGAAATAAGTCAACGTTGAATATAACATATAGAGACGGAACATTCCCTTTGAAAAACCAACATTTTATTTAATTTTTTTAGTAAATTAAATACAATCCACGAGACCCATACAAATCCAAATGAGTTGTATATGAAGTCGGAGAGATAAGGTATGCTATACCCAAGTGGCTGTGCGGTTAAAAACATCCCTCTTTTACTGCCTTTCCTAGATTGCTTTACTCGCTATCGTCCCCATCACATCCCGGTCCTCTCTTTCTCAGCCTTGTTTCCTTTCATCTCTTCGCCTTCTCCTCCTCTCCCGTCTTCCTAAATATCTGTGTGGCCTGGCTTCCCCTCTCTACAGTAACTCAACCCATAAACAAACTGCCTTACATGCTGTAATCACAAACCCCAAACTGCCAGACATTAAAAGGGCCACGTTTCATCCTGCTACAAAAAGAGACAGAGCAGGGTGAAAAAAGAAAAGCAAGAGAGCTCCAATGTATGAGCCTCCTCCTCTTAACAGATGTGGTGTGTACTATCAGTTTGCTAAAGTGCGACTGGGAGGAGAGACAGATAGCGGCGGAGGACGAGCGTATCTTTGAGGAGTTCCACATTGGCCCGTGCTGATCAAAGTGCTCTGCAGCCTTTGTGGCTAATTGTGGGGATTATCTGTAAGTGCTTGAAAAAGACCGGCCTGGCTTTATGGGGTCTGTGTTACACACACTCATGTAACACACAAAAACAAAGAGTTCCTCTCAGAGGAAATACAAAACTGACCTCAGATGAATACTTCAAGTTTTAGGGTATTTGTAGAGTAAGGAAATGGTAGAAAATAGAGCAGACTGCAGAGTGAAATACTGGTTTTAAAAAGCACAAGTCATCCAGGAGACATGAAAAACCATAAAGGAGACGCTCGCGCACACGCATCCGAGGAGTCAGACATATCCTGTCGTGTTGATCCAGTTTCAAGGACAGTGGCGAGACTGAGAGGTTCGGAGTGCCAAACGACTTGTCAGTGTCAGTTGTAAAGCTGCCTCCCCCTAAAGCCACTTCCTCACACACACACACACACACACACACACACACACACACACACACACACACACACACACACACACACACACACACACACACACACACACACACACACACACACACACACACACACACACACACACACACACACACACACACACACACACACACAACTGTGGTCAGCTGAGCGGATCCTAAGTGAGGTCAGGAGTAGTTTGAAAACACACGCACAGCTCACAAAGAGACTTTCCTTCTAGGGTTTATAAGTCTTCTCTATAGTTTCCCTGACCACAAACACACACACACACACACACTCACACACACAGACCTTTACACATAGGCAGACATAAAAAAAACTCACACAAAGCTGATATAGCGGATATGGTTTTGTGAGGGGGAGAAGGGTGTACGGTCGGCGTCAGGTCCAAGCAATTATCAAAGTGTCCAAACCTCTTTCAGGCAGCCACGGTGGAGCCAGACAGAGCCAACACGCACACACTTGCACACACACACACACACACACAGAAACCAACTTCAACCTAGGGATTTGCCCAGGATAATTCCACTTCTATTCACCATGAGAGGTTTTACAAGTTTAGGTCCAACATTTTGGAGACACTGCTAACAACAAGCGGACTACCAGCTGGCCCTTGGCCTCCTGTCTGAAAGTGCTTGATTCTGGCCACGCTGAATGGCCTTTTGGGCTTGGAGCCTTGAAGACCCTTCCAATAAGACGAGCAGGGAAGACAATGGCAAGCGGCTAATCTTGTCTTTATGCAGTCTTTGTATAGGATGCGGGGGCACTTGTAGAGGCAGTGCTCAGGTAAGGCAGTGTGTCAAAGGTTAAGCTGGGAGATTCAGTCTTGCACACACAAGTTAATTAAAGTTTGTCTAAGGGGATGAGAGTGTGTCTCGAGGAGGCCGCTAGCGTCTGAGTGCTCGCCTGAGAAAGGAATGCCGTCGACTTCAAAGTTGGCTGACTGCCGCCCGGGTTGTTCTCAGAAAGCAATTGTAAGGATAGGACTGTAGCAGATATCTTAAAACATAAATGAAACTCTGATAGTCTGCATGGGGTGGCATTATGTATTTTAGTTGTACGTATTTAAGAGTACCAAAGTATTAGCATTTTCTGTGAGAGACAATCTCTTTCCACTTTAGAACAGCTGAACAATAACTGCTAATGTAAAAGGAAGTCAAAAGAAGTCCACTAAACTGTTGGTCGATTGACATGAAAATGAATTGGCTGCTATTTGGACAATTGAATCATGATTTGTGGAAAAGTAATTTTTCCAAACGCTTTCCTTCCGTCTCAAATTGCGAGATTTCCTTTGTCATATATGATAGTTGACTTAATATCTAAGGGTTTTCCCATGTTAATTCAATTAAGAGACACTTGAAAACATCTCAAAGTCTGAGGAATATTATAATGAACATTATTAATTATTAATGACATTTTATATAACAAAAAAACTCTAATTATGTGCATTATTATTATTGATACATTTTTTTTTTTTGAGCTACCTAAAAATTCCCCCCAAAAAATATTAAGTGGGGAGTTCTTGGGGTGGTTGCCCAAGAAATGATGAGTATCAAACACAGCATTTATTTATTGTAGGAAAACACAAAATGCATGCGCCAGTTGGAATGTAAAAATATAAAATAATATAAAAAATGATGGTCAAAGATAGCGGATTGTAACATAACAGTGAATAAATGTTTTGTTGTATTAAATGATGTGCTTTCAAGTTCAGTTATGCATATAAGTCCAATAAAAAGTAAATGTCGACAAAAGAACCTTTGTTACAGAATAACGGATATATTCACCTGTTCACCAACATTTGATGGCACTTTTAGCCTTTAGCATAAACACTGTGGGTTTTAGCAAAAAAAACTAGGTTGGGTTGCTTGAAAAGTTAGAGAAAAAAAAGGAAAAGTAACCTGAACAAAAGAATGAATGAAGAAACAGACAGCAGACGTGTAGCAGAGGAAGAAAAATAACCTCGGGAGGAATATAAAAAGAGAGTAGTCTGGAGAAAGGCACTGAGAGGAAGGAAGGAAGGAGGAAGAGGAGGAGAGAAGATGAGCAGACAGTGTCCTTTATGTATAGGCTGAGTGTCTCCCAGGGCTTTTTTAATGCTTTATACAGACCCACTTTCCAAGGTCGCCATGTGGCTGCCTGTCCAGCTGTTTTCATATTCAGTTTCGGCCTTGTTTCTCTCCCCCCTGTGTGATTTTTTTTCTATCTGTGACTGTAGAGCAGATTATTACCAGGGGGCAACAGATTACCCGCAGAAAAAGACAACAAAAAAGACAAAACAAATGAGAGGCTGCCAAGATTTTAATCCTGATTAGAACGGGGGAGGTAGGCAATAATTAATGTGAATGTACAACCATACAAGCCTCTCAACAGTTATCTGCAAACTGATATAATAAAATAAAAAACGCTGATGCTATGTAGGATTAGGGTTAGAGGTGTTGGGAAGGCAGAGGGTGGATATGTAACCTGGAAAGCTAGTTTCAGAGCCAGTCCGGGGGGTTGATCAGCTTTCCCTCCACCCTGGAGGTTATAGCCTGTAGCACTAACAGCAGGGTTAATGAGGAGTGGTGTTAGCTTAGCAGGAGGCGCTAACAGGAAACCCTAGAGGAAAGCCCACAGGAAAGCTTATTGGCCACACCGGAAGGGCCTCCTGCCACAGTCACACAGCGTCAATGCCACGTTTATGGCTGCTATTTGATCCCAGCATGCAACTTGTGTTTCCATATTTTCCACACAGATTATGCTAATAAGAGTAATAAAGCTGTCAAAACACATTTCATTTTACACTTGAGATTAGTACCTAGTAGCCAAACTCTGCATAGATGTTTGAAATTAACATATCCCTAACACCAGGCTGTGGACAGAAAGTCCTTCATTGGTCATTTTTCTTCCTCTTTGAAATGATCTCACTTTTATCAAACTATAGAGTAAAAGACATCGACTGGCCTTATGCTTTAAGGTTTTGTCATCGGGTTTTGTCTATTCCTGCTGTACTTCCTGTATCTCCAGGAAGTATCTTGGAATAAAGTTGAATGTTAAATGCTCATGGGAAAAATAAGTCTGTCTCTATACAGCAAGTGCATAATTGCAGATTGTAGATATTATTGGGGAACTGATTGACGGTAATATAGGGTTTTTGCAAAACTATCCAATATCAATGTTGTGTCTGGCAATAAGGTTGCTATGTACGGTTGCCAATATGCTTTCGCAACGGTTTCGAAAACATTGACATCACCATCACACACCTATCTCTTTACTTTAAAATCACTACAGAAACGTAAAACCAATAAATTCACTTCAATGATAAGCACCAAAGTTCGAGACAAATGTAAAAAAGGAAAAAAAGACGTGTCCAGTCCCGCGTCTGTGGGAGATGAACATGTATAGATTTGTTTTCGCTGTCAGAATGTCACGTACATGTGGCATGGATAACACAGGAATGACCCCGCAGTGACCCCTCTTACCATCTGCTTTGGCTGGGCTACGCAAGCCACTCAGCTCGCCTGTCTACACGGCTACAGACCCATTCCACATGCCAAAAACAAGACAGATGCCCCTGATACCCCAACTCCAGCTCCATTCACCCTGCCCCCATACTCCTGACAGCATTTCAGCGCCTATCCCTGTCGTCCAGACCAGACGCCCTGACCTCTCACATCTTCCACAGCGGCTAGGCTAGCAGTTAGCCCGCAAGGAGACATATGCTACGTGATGACGGCAGGGATATATCATTGTGCCAAAGACAGGTGTTGTGCATACTGTATGTAAGCATGTGCTTTTGCACACACAGACACACACACACACACACACACACACACACACACACACACACACACACAAATGCCAGTATATAGTCTCTATGAAAAACCATAAAATGCAAAATGTATATAACATGTCACACACAAGCAAATCATTACAAAAGACCCTTAAACATAGACATAAACCCATGCACACATGCCCACTCGTGCGTACAGCCGCAGAAGCGCACACACACACACACACACACACACACACACACACACACACACACACACACACACACACACACACACACACACACACACACACACACACACACACACACACACACACACACACACACACACACACACACACACACACACACACACGGCCGTGGTCCATCCTCTGACCGGTCGTTGACCTGACAACCCAGCAGCTGCTAGCTGTTTGATGTTTCACTCTGAGGATCACATTTCATTTCCAGACTCTTAGCCAATAGGAGAGAGACAGAAAGAAAGAGACATAGGGAGGCTCTTCTTCCTCTTTTTACCCTTTTCTGTAGCGCCACCGACCAGATATTGTCAAGAACACCCTCACAACCTGTGCGTGTTCACCACAGCGTGAATGTAGCGTAAATTTAGGTAATACTCAATATAAGTAGATTGATAGATACACATATTCATGTATTTGCTCTTCATATTACATGCTACTGTATACAGCTAGTTTATGAAGCAAAAGGACACTCACACAATATAAAGTTAACAGTCACAGTTGACAGTGACACATCAGAGGAAAATGTGTGTGTGTGTGTGTGTTCATTCATGTGTGTGTGTGTGTGTGTGTGTAGCAGATGGAGTCAGGCTGGACATTAGACCCTCTAGCCTGATGACATGAAGTCATCACATGACAGCATTGTTGAACTCTGCCTTCAGAGACACATACACACAAGCTTTTTAAATAATCATATGAGTAAATGTCCTAATTTAAGTACTTAAAATAAATAAATAAATGGGGATATGTTAGTGATATTACATATACCTCTACTAGGGTTTGAAGTGAATTATGTAATTTCTGAGTTTACTGACTGAACTGCAACAGCATATGTTATCCTTTCTGTCTTTCAGATGGTTCTTCTTTGGAACATCAAGCAAGAGGTTTAAATGTTGTTTCATTAACACTGATAAAAAACACTGTTAAACAAGGTGTAAAATGGTTAAAATGCAGCGCAATTTGTGTTGCATAACTGATACCAGATTAACCATTTGAAACCAGTCAAAGTAGTAAATGCTTAACATAGCAACTTGTATGATCTGATGTATGAGAAGAGGGCTGTTGTGTCTCCAATCGTGTCCTTGTCTCTCCCTCTGCTGTTCAGAGTAGCTCTGTTCTCTTAGTGTGTGGCCACTCAAGGGTAAGAGGATGAAGAGAGACTGCCCCGGGCTAAAGGGCATCTTTAGTCTGTTCACTCAGAATGAACACACAACACACACACATGTAAGGAGGGTCTCAAATTAGCATCTTTACCAGGAATTCAAGAATAAGGAGACCTCGGCGCCATGCGTGGCTGCTGACCCTCGACTGAATACATACACACACACGTGTAGAGGCAATGCACTTGAGAGGCACTCACAAACATATAAATTGCCGCACCACATTCCACAATCACATAACAACAACTGATCCTGACCCTTTTTCTGCTCAACAGTTCTGCGTAGCGCAGTGCATTTTTTCCTTCCTGTTAAAAAGTGGGATAATCGCTCTTTGTTTGATGAGAAGGAGCTAGCCAGTCAGCCTGACATGTAAGCTTATTACCTCCTATAGCCTTCAGCCGTGTGTGTACACTACAGCTCTCTTTACTGACATTGCTCACTGAAGGTGTTGAAGGTGACACACTGTACAGGGCAAATCCGGTTGAAAATTAAAAGGGGTTTGGGTGGCTGTGTCGAGGCCTGATCTTTAGATTGTAAGTTATTGTAATGCGGCTGTGGTGAGATATTTTAAAAGGCAATTGAAACTTTCATCTACATGTAAAATACATGCCATATTGATGAAAGTATTTGTTTATATTTTAATTTTTCAGGAAGTTTGCAACCAAGGCCATGGCAGAATTTTACTATAGTTTTACTGACACCCACCAAAAAAATTCGAACAGAAGTTCTCCTGAGTTCTAAGAAAGTCACAAAACTCTTAAAACTTAATTATATTTTTGAAGTATATACTAAAGGACTTTTAATTGTGTTTTTTATCAAAATCTGCCTTTACAATATGATAAAGAACGATCACCTAGTGCTAATTTGTTATGTCTTCGGTTGGTTCTGAAGATAACCTAAAATTATTTGCGTGAGATTCAAAAGCTTTGAAAGCCTTTTGAGGTAATCTGAAACTATGTTGATAAATGATTGCGTTCGTGAGCACAAGCATGTACAAGAGGCAATAAAGACGACGGAGGATGCATGCACATACGCATACTATTAACCTAACACGGACATATTGCCTTGATAGTCTGTGACCTGTTTCTTTGGCCTGGCTTACCCTTCTCAACACTGCCATAAACATGACAAGGCCTTGGGATCAAAGCCGTCTAGGCATCAGCCCTCGTACATACAGACACATAGACCCAGGCACACTCACACACGGAGACAGATGCTGCTTTGACTCAGAGAAGGCTCTGTGTTTTTAACCATCATCAGTCTGTCTAGAGCTGGTGGTCCAGGAGTGCTTCCACATCACACAGCCCTTTCCTGGCATAACTAGGCCCTGCTAATAGGCACTAAAGGCAACAAGCTTTCCACCTGATTGCCACTAAGGCAGTGGTTCCCAAACTTTTTCTGTCATTCCCCAATTTGAACAGGTGGGCCTTTTCAAGCCCCACCTGTTCCTCATCGCTCCAATAAAATGGTAGGCCAAGCTTAAAATTGTCAAATGTATCGTTCTATAACAGGGGTCTCCAACCTTTTATAGGATGAGAGCTACTTTAAAAAAATAAAACAAGTCGTGAGCTACTTTTACTCCTCTTTGTTTTTTGCAGTGTATATAATTAGCACATTTTAACATTATTATATGCTGACCTTTAACCTTCGTGTGCTGTTTGGGTCTGTGGGACCCGTTTTCAGTTTTTACTAAAATAAAATGTATGCAATTCAATTATTTTAACCTGCTTTATTTCGGGGTGGACCTCACATCCTCTAGGGGGGTCCGGGGGCATGCACCCCCGGGAAGATTTTGTTTTAAATGTTGAAGTTAAATGCATCAATCTGGTGCACTTTGAGCACAAAATGAATTTATGGATACAGCTCTCAACACTCAGATGAAAGGGAGCTGTATACTTTTCAATAATCCAAACATCTTTAGAATATGATCACAACCAATAACAAATCATTTAAACTGGTTTATTCTTATCTTATGTTACCTAGTTAGCATTCTTTCTTTTTATTTATGCATATTTTACTAATCACTCCCCTTTTAAACTGTTTTTTTTTTTTTTACTGTCCTATAGTACACATTGGAATGATTTCTCACTTTATTTTTTACAACTAGGCTATATTAAATAGATAAAAGTGTGCTCTCTCTAGCTCTCTCGCTCTCTCTCTGTCTCTCTCGCTCACAGAGGCTGTGTGCTCCTCCATGGCGATGACGGCTTGAGTTAAAAAATAATAATAAACATAGGCCTATTTGTAAAGTGGGGGGACACAAACGGGATTTCGAAAAGTGTCACGGTTAAACTCCTTATGAAGTGGTGAGGTGCCGCTCCACATTGCTTTTCTTCCCGACTGCAACGCTGTTGTGTGTGTGTGTCTGAGCGTTTCACATGTGTGTATGAGATATTTTTACACATGTCTGTAAATGATTTTGGTTTCAGTTGTGGGTGTGTGAGCAGGCTCGGATTGGCCATCGGGGGATTCGGGACTTTTCCCGGTGGGCCGCTGCCGTTGGTGGGCCGCTGCCGTTGGTGGGCCGCTGCCGTTGGTGGGCCGCTGCCGTTGGTGGGCCGCTGCCGTTGGTGGGCCGCTGCCGTTGGTGGGCCGCTGCCGTTGGTGGGCCGCTGCCGTTGGTGGGCTGCTGCCTTCGGTAGGCAGCTGCCTCTGGCATAGGTGGGCCGTGGACTTTCACAGCGCCGCTGCGCCGGTACCGCATCCGCCGCCGCAAACACCCGCCGTTGCGAGGCTCCGGCGGCGTAAAAGTCCACCGCCGTTGCGAGTCTCCGGCTGTAACAGTCCACTCCCGCCGTAAGGACCCAGGTTCGATTCCGGCCTGAGGTCCAAAAAATGTATTTAAAAAAAAAAAAAGAAAAGAAAAATCTCCCGTTCATCCCGTTCATCGCGTCCATTCGCGACCCACCTATCACATCTCTGCGCCCCGCCAGTGGGGCGCGCCCCACACTTTGAGAAACGCTGCACTAAGGGAACATACTGGTTAGGATTAGTGTCTTTGTCCCAGGTGCTTTGGTGTTAATTCCGAAGGTCTCTTGTGCCAGTTATTTGCAAAACATAACATTTCTTGGTGGATGAGATACAGAAGATAAAGGTGATTTACCTAATCAAGTTGTCAACAGAAGCACACGTGATGGTAAGTGTAGTTGTAAATATAACATTTGCTTGAGTTTTAGGTCAAAAAGGTATAAGACAAGTGAAACAATTCTCACCCAGAGCACAAACAAATACATTTAACACTCTAACCTTTCCAGAAACAATCTATAGTGAGAAGTTTGTTGATGTATTAAAGTACAAAGTAGTCACATGAGTCTGAAATGTCAGCAAAATGGGCATATTAACCACACACTTTCCTATAGGACCTATACACGCAGATCATATATCATATAGGCAGGTTTGTGATTATTTAAGGTTTACCAAAAGTGTTTAATTACCCCCTGGTGGCTGCAGCATCTAAACCCAAAGCTTTTTTATGTTAGGGATATAGACATGGGCCACAATAAATACATCTAAGATGTACAAAGATGGTTTCTGTTGTTTAAGTATTTCTAAGTTACTTGGATGTTCAAGTGTTCATTTTCAGATTAATTGGTTTTAACTAAGTATTTGATGCGAAAAAAGTGCATCATGATGTCCTGATTGACAGCTGTGATTGACAGCAGTGAAGTTACAGATTGGATTCAGAGGCTTTAGAGTTGTATAAACAGAACATTGACTTGAGATTTTACTTCAACTTTCTATAACTGTTACTTTCCGTTTCAAACATAAAAGAGGTTGAAGGGTAAGACCTCAATTCCATGGCTTCATTCCGATAACAATTTTACAGACTTCACATTGACGTCAACATTTCTAGATGGCAGCAACTGTGTTTGGTAAATGTTCTCTTCATTTTTTGTTAGAGAAAGTGGAGACATGCCATCCATCTTTATACACCGTCTAAGATTATGTCTCTTTTTCTGGTCATGGGAAATAAGAAAAAATAATCTAATGTTATAAAATACATGTATACAGTATGTGTAGCCAAGTTCGCTATCCAAAGAGAAGAACAAATAAATAAATGCAGATTTAGAACTTAAGCAGGGAGCAAGGCATAATGGAGAAGACATGCCACCTGAGTGCGGCTCATCCTGTGAAAGCCATTAGCTCATTCTCAGCTTCGCGTGCAAACTCGTGTGTGTGTTTGCTAGAGTCTGTTTAAAAGTGCTTTTACAGCCCCTGCTTACCAGTGAACCAGCTCAGCTGTATGCCTGTGTTTGCCATAAAAAAGAGTGGAGCCTTTTTGACACAACCACCATCTGAACTTGAACTTCTGAACTCATTCAAGATAAGTTAAAGGAAACAAACTTTTCAAGGAAACACAAACTTCTGCCGGGAAGACAAGTAGTCAGAGTATGACATTGTTACCCTTTACTTCATGAATAGGAAAGTCTCAATGTTGAGTGTCAAGTAAAGTATATATATATATATATATATATTTATTTTTTAACTGGGCTATCCTGTGGCACGATTAATCGATTTTCTCTGGAAATGATTTGCATGATTAATTGTCGATTTTATGATACCAAATACAGGCAAAAATGATCATTACCATAACATATTAGGCCAGTGCATTTTTTAAAGGCACTACAGAAAACAAGAGACACATGCACAGTGGAAGCACACACACATACACACACACACATTCTGAGTCTGTGGACAGGTCCAGCAACACCTCTGAGACTGTGATCCCGCCTCTTCTTCTAGTGTGTTGCCACTTGGGTAAAGAGTGTGAAAGAAGGAGGGAAAGATGCCATAGAGCTAAGAGCCTAACATGTTAGCTATCTGCCCGAAGACATCAAGTAGCACTCTGGGATTCTGGGACTCCTACTCCCAAGTGTATCTGACACAAAATGGACACCATAGTCTCAGAATGCCACTACACTTTTAGAGTGAAAGAGCTCAGCCATCGTTGTTTCCTTTCACAAAAATAAATCTAGCTTTACAGTTTATATATTTGTTATTCTTCGTGCTGTTTTAGAAATCGTCGTGCTTAGTTATGTTCATTGAGAATTGCTTATCTTACTTTAGCTCTACCACCTTAGACCAAATTAGGATTTTGTTGGCCGAAAATAGTGTTGATTGGTAGAATTGCAATTTCATTCACATGGTAAAATAGATGGTGTTGTGCATATGTTTCTGGTTCATGTGGTTCTATTCCCTCAGGGAATACAACACAGCCATATTGGTTGCCATTGCTGTGCATCAATATGCATTTGCAAAGTTTCTCAACTACCCAATGGAGCGCCTTTTGAGTTTTTAAGCCCCGCTGGCCAGATTATGGAATTATGAGGTTCAATTAACAATGACGGGCACCATTCCCCTCTCTATTGCAGCCTTAAAGTCCAAACAGGGGTTTGAGAGGAAAGGAACTGCATTGTAGAGTTCTGAGATTTCTTGCCCAATAGCTTATCAATTTATCCAAACACCTACATAGCTTACAGCCACCCATGTTAATGCGGCATTCTTCCGCCCCACAATCCTAGACTTCTTTCTCCCCCACCGCTAATGCTGTGGCTGGATCCATTAGCTCATTAGCGTTAATGCTGCAGATTAATGGAGGATCAGAGTCACAGGGTAACCGAGAGCCAGGCAACCTACAAACACCTTATCCCGCTAGCACCCACGCCTCGTGACACCCACCCACACACCCCCCACACACACACAAACACCCACCCACCCACCCACCCACCCACCCACACACACACACACACACACACACACACACCCACACACACACACAACACACACACAACACACACCACACACACACACACACACACACACACACACACACACACACACACACACACACACACACACACACACACACACACACACACACACACACTTCATTGGTGCTGTAAATCTGGTCAGCAGGCCATGGAGGGCCAGCAGGGAGTTAATGGTTGCCTCATAAAACTCTGAGGAAAAAGGTCAGGGCTGTAGCCTAGATGCCTGATGCCCTAAATGAGAGAAATGTGGGGTGGGGGTGCTCCCATGCATATCCAACACTTCAGATTGTTGTTATTTGATCAATTTCACTACTACAACTACAGTGTTTCTAGTATTGCCAATTTGCCTTTTTTACACATTGGTCAATTTGTTTAGAAAAGTTTGCCAGTGTGTCAAAACCTAATCAGTGTTTTGAAATGAAACATATGGGCAATCACTGAATTCCAAGTTGGCTAAGGCTGGGTATACTTTTTGGTATATGAATACAATGTTTGAGTACCAATGCTGTTCAACCCCATTTCATTTTTCTTAATTCAGCAAAGAGTAATGGAGTCCTGTGATACATTATACACTTTATATAGAGAGATGGCAACCCTTTTCTTCGTTCAAGGGAAGGCTTTGCGGATTTGTATTTTATACACATGTCCATGCTAAAAACAATTATCCAACATGTTTTTCTAAAAAGCCCTGAGAAACTAACACAAATGAGACATCCTACAAGACATTTGCCAATGTAAAATGTTAGGTTCACAATTGTTTCAAGAGGGGATACACTCTCATTCCCACAAAATGTGCATATATGATTTATTAAACCCAGTGACATCACATCTAATTTTCACACTCCTTTATGGTACTGAAAATGGCTTAACAGTCCCACCTTGAGCACGCTGGTTGAAGGGGCTAGTTAAATAGTTTGGTCTGGATGTAAGGTAATAGGCCCATAACTGTTACTGTAGAGCTGTATAACTTTACTGAGCGACAACCCTCACTGCTTTAACACCAGCCCCTGTCATACACAGCTCTTCAGTTCAAAGACAGCACTGCATGGGAGATCAAAGCACGGCCAATCTGGTATGCACACACACAAACACACGCGCTCACTGCACAAACACACAGTACACATGATAACGCTTCCATAATCTCATTCGCACACTCCCAAACACACATCCAAACACACTGGCTCCGACCACACATGCCCCTGGCATTGATCAAAGGGAGGAATGTGATAGATAGAGGGGAGATAAGAAAGAGAGAGTGGGAGAGAGACAGGAAGAGTGAGAGAATAGGTGGTTGTTGACTTCAGTAGTCAGGCTGCTGTGTGCAAAAAGCGAAGATAAGACTGACACTGTTCCAGTTTACGCAATTATAACGTCATCATGTAGTCCTTGAAGAGTGGGTATTAATCGAGGTACACTAAACACAATCACAACCCTACACATATTCCTATTTCTGGACAGCTGTACCTTTGTTTGTGTTTTTCTTTTAGCGTGTATCGAAATTAGAAGGGATTTTTAGAGTCCCAAGCAATTGAACCATTTTTGTTAAAATACAAAATCCAGTGTGCATCCAATGTCTATGTACATTATGGAATATATCATGCTCTTAAAACATGAGGCTGGTATATGTCATGTCAACATTTGAATGAAAAAGTAGGACTGAAATTCAATTAAACTCAAAATCAATTAGAATACAAGCTCTCCACCTTCCTGGAACCATCCCGCAATTTCTTTTAACTGTCCCAAAGTAAGATGTAATCCTTTTACTTTGTTATTGTCATCTATAGTGGTTATTTGCATAAACACAAATTATTGTGAAATCAACTATTGTGTTTGTAATTAAAAAGTCTTGTAATGTGTAGTTTTAATTGTGCTTTTTAAAAATTCAGCCCATAATTTCCTTCACGTTCAACCTCTATCCCGTTGATGCTGCTGTGTGTGTTTGATGCCCTTGGACCTTCTGAAGTCCACAATCAGCTCCTTGGTCTTTTTGGTGTTGAGGTCCAGGTTATTGTCAGCACACCACGCCACCAAGTGCTGGACCTCCTCCCTGTAGTTCGTCTCATCGTTGTTGGAGATAAGGCTGACCACCGTTGTGTCATCTGCAAACTTTACAATGGTGTTAGAGCCATGTAAAGGAGTGCAGTCGTGGTTGAAGAGGGAGTATAGAAGAGGACTCAGCACACAGCCTTGTGGAACACCGGTGTTCAGGATGAGAGTTGAGGAGGTGAGGTTCTCTAACATACTGGGGTCTGTTGGTTAGGAAGTCCAGTATGCAGTTACAGAGGGACGGGTTGATGCCGAGGTCATAGAGTCTGTTGATCAGTTTGGAGGGGATGTTGGTCTTAAGGTCCTTACACACCGAGCCGATTTTCTGCGTCGATAGATGTCGATAGATGTCGATAGATGTCGGGCCGTCGATGAGCGTCGTGTCGCCCTACTCAGATTGGCGTGTACTGCACCGTCGTGTCTTTTCGGCCATGTCGACTACTTCCGCCGCCGATTCGACATGTTGAAAGAAATCACTCTGATTGGCTGTTCAGTTTAGCGAATCAGTGCATGAAAAGCGAAACGGAAGTGAGGGACCCAAACAAACTATTAAGAAGGCAAATCTGAGATTTCATTTAACTCCAGCTCTCGACACAGGTTCGGGAAAGCCCCATGAGCTTCTCGCTGTAGAGTGAAAATGGAACGCACACGCTATTTGTTGTTTGTTTATATCACGCAGTCTGTTCTTCTTCTCTCTGTGTATCACGCAGTCTGTCTTCCGGTTGTTGCCTCTTTTGAATGACGAATACACACTACCGCCGCCTGCTGGTAAGGAGAGCTATTGCCACTCATGCATGCGCAGTTCGTACGTGCAACTTAGCCGTCGGCTGAAGTCTTTGCGGTGTGTTCCAGTGCGAAACATGGCCAAGACGCAAGAGACGTGAGGCGACGTTCCGTCAGGACGTGTTCTTTGGTGTTCTTTGGTGTCAGTTTGGTGTGTAAGAGGCTTTAAATGCTGAACTGAAGTCAACAAACAGCATTCTCACATAGGTGTTGTTATTGTCCAGGTGGGAGAGAGCAGAGTGGAGCACTATGGAGATTGTATCCTCTGTGCTCCTGTTCTGGCGGTAGGCACATTGAAATGGGTCCAGTGAGGGTGGTAGGCAGGATTTGAGATGTTTGAGTACCTTGACCGCATCTGTTCACCCTTAATTAAAGCTTGATATGGAATCAGTGTTTAAATCTACTGAAGCTTTGCTGTATATTCTTTTACTGACACTCCCGTCTTGCGAGGGCATAGAAAGGTTACAGAGGTAACTGAACCTAGACAAATCTGATGAGAAACCATGGTGATCAAAAACTCAGAAAAGCAAAAATAACATCTGTGGTCGAAGTGAAAAAGGCGACTGTGGGATGCCAGAGGCCCTGATTACATAGTGGTCTTGTGCACATAGTTTTAACCGGCAGATTGTGTTTTTCTTTGCTGCTTTGGTGTTGTATTTCACAAAGACGATCGTAACGGCCAAGTGGAAAAACAATATTCCGAGATTAAACCCGAAATTCTGAGAAGTAAAATGTCAGAATTTGGAAAGTGAGTCACTTTGATGTGTCAAGTGATGAGAGGTTTTTTGTTTATCCTTGACTAGCAAACTCATGAATAACTATGGTTCTTTTTTTTGGCAATATACACTTTATTGTCAGAAACATGACAATTAAATGTGTGAATGTCCATGTTCTGAGAATTGAAAGTGCCTTAAGTCTGTTTATGTTAAAAATGTTCACGAGAAAAGAAAAAGAAAATATGATTCCTCTTTCACTTACCAAAATATAGATCTGATGTACTGAGTTTGTAATTTGATTGGATTTAATCAGCAATGTGTAATGATTTTATTTCTCACTTTACACCCCTGGCCTGAACAGCATTTTGTTCCCTCAATGCTTTATTATTATTTCTATAAAGTTGACATCCTTTACAAAAGAATGTACCTTGAACATACAACACATACACAAACACACGTACACACAGAACGTACGTTTCCTTATGTGTCCTCATTTTCTCCAACTCAGCTCACACAAACACATCACTCCTCCTTATATTCCCTGTCCGTGGGAAGCCTGAACTAATCTCCCATCTGCCCCGGCTCCTGGTACACAGACTGCTTTCATTCCTAACGAGGGCCTGATGAATTTTCTTAAAGGCGGTGATGGGCCAAATTGGAGCTGATATGTCCCATCCGGCGGGGTGGATGGGCCATAAGACAGAGCCTTGTCCTACCGCCATGTGACAGCAAAACCAGGCCAAAGTGAAAAAACCTATTAGTACTAACTGGTCAGTTTACTGTGTATTAGGGTGGCTAATTCCATTACCAAGCACGTGTGTGTGTGTCTGTGTGTGTGTGTGTATGTGTGTGTGTGTGTGTGTGTGTGTGTGCGGTTGGAATGGGGGGGTCTGAGGATGATATAGCCCCTGAGGAGACATCGGCACTGTAGATACTAAAATCTGTGACAGTTGTGGTTGTTGCCACTAAGTAGAGACAATAGATGTATTGTTCTCGTAAAAGTGTGTGTTTGTGTATGTATGTGTTAGGTTCCCAGAAATATGTGTGTTTAATCTGCGATAGGTGATAAAGTGTATCATTTGTCTACATTCAGAATCTACATCGGCGTTTTGGTCATGGGGCATGACAGAGGAAGTGTGTGACAGTGTTAGGTGAGGGAAAGGGGGCATCCATCGGGGTGGTTGTTCTGGCGCACACACAATCCCAGTTTGAAGAGGGTAAGAGAGGGGGGCACGACGCGTCAAGCTGGAGCCATGGCTCGGCGGTGTGTGTGTGTGTTGCGTGTGTGTGAGGGGGTTGATCCCATTGTGTGTGTCAACAAGCCGTCCCATTCAGCGCCTGTGTGGCTAAACTCTGCTAATGAGCGTTGCCTCTGGCTGGGCCTAGCTAACACAGCGCTCATCACAGCTAAACACTTCAACACACACACACAAACATACACTCTAACCCTGAACCAAAGGACTGGGTGGGTGTTGGTGGGGGTCATTGTAAAGACAGGAAGGTGGAAGGGTGTAGAGAGAAAAGCAGAAAGAAAAGGAAAGAATGAGTCAGGGTGCAACCTCATCAGAAGATGACAAATTGTAGCTACGGTACATTTTCAGAGCCAAACATTAAAAAACACAAGGATTCTGGAGTTCAAGTTGGTATGCTGCTCATGTCAGAGTGGAAAAAAACAAATAGCTGACCAATTTTGGAGGAAGATTGACACAAAGCATTTTAAAAAATCACAAACATGGCTCGAAAACTAGGGCTCTTCCTAAAAATCCTATCAAAGGCTACCAGACAGTTCTCATTATTGTAAAGTGTGGAGCAAGAACTAACCAAGCAAACAATATTCAATCATTTCCATTTCAACGTTTCTGGGGTACGTAATTCAGAACAAACTCAAAAATATGTTTTTACCGTTAACAAGCCGTAACATCATCTTATATAACATAAGGCGCTTTCACACCAAGTACTTTTCCCAGGAATTGTTCCCGGAACATAATTCCCCGGAACTCTTTAGTTCTGGAACTATCTAGTAGATCGCGTTCACACCGGAATAAGTCCCTGAGGGAGGATTACGCAAATGAAGCCGCTGATGTTACTTCTTCTTCTTCTTCTGCTTTGGGTTTACTAGCAGGCCGCTAACAACTTCACGGCGTATACTGCCACCCGAAGTCCCGGGCCGGAAGTCCCCGGAGTTGGGGACTGAATACTCCCAGCAGCTTCTAGATCGCCAGAAGCGCCGACACCTCCTCATCACTCCCACGGTTTATTTTGTTTTGGCATAAATTAGTCTCTCTCCGTTGGTGCGCTGGGCTAATGCTAATGTAATAATGCTAATGCGAGCAAATAAAATGGCAGCTTCACACATTTTTTTTTTGTTTTACGGGGCGTGGTTTGCAATTCACCCAGCCAATCAGAAATTGGAACCTTTTCCTCCCCAGGAAAGTACCACCTCTCTAGCAGGGACTGAAAAGGGGTGAAAAGGTTCCCGAAAAAAAGTTCTAGTTCCAGATCTTTTTGGTGTGAACACAAAATCCCAGGAACTATCGGAACTATTCCTGCAAAAAGTACTCCGGTGTGAAAGCGCCTATTGGGTACCATCTAATTAAGAACAAAGAAGGAAGGAGATACATATCTGAATACAATAAAATGCGTAGCTGCAGCACACGAAATTGGCTGAATGATAATTTAGCACTAATCAATAATGGAAAATCAACAGAGAGATCAGAGAAATGAGGGGGAATACAAAGTGTTTAAAAAGCAACTAAATAAATAGGTAATGGATTAGATGGCAAGACCATGAAAATTAAAAGAGCACTGCCTCATATCAGGCTTGCAGAAACGCTCAATCCCTCAAAGTTAATGTTGTGTGATGATAGGTTAGTTAAGGTTTCCAGCAGGACACGACCAGCGGATAACATTTCTTCGGAACAGGATCCTGCTCACTCTGTGGAGGTTATTTTTCTATCAATGACTACACATTATCCTGCGGCTACTTACCAAATAAAGCAATGATTTGACAAAAAATGTTGATTTGAAATCGATCGTTCTGCTTCCACAAAAGAAAATGTGTTCATCTGCCTTGAAAAAGTTTAACAGCGGCGATAGCAACGTGACTTAAAATGCTATCGAGAAACAGCAGACATCTGAATGTCCAAATTGACTAAACCGAATCGAGTATTCAATCAAGCTGTGTAATAAATATATATATATAATAGAACATATTATCACCAAATGCTACAGGAATCTATAAGTAATCAAACACACTTTCTGTTACTTTAATTACATGGCGATGCTGTTCAGTGCCGTAGAAAAAGACAGTAGAACATAGAAACAAAGTGGACCAATTTAAAAAGCGAAAGGAAAAGAAAGACAACAAAAAGGATAAAATCCAAGGAGGCTGGTTGTATGAAGAAGTAGGCATAAGGAAGGAAGATTAGAGATGGGGGAGCAGGGGGTGAGAAAAGGAGGGCATGTCACCCTCTATCAGACCGAGCTCTCTCACAACAGTTCAACAGTTTTTTCCACCACCAGCAAGCTATTTCCAACGTGCGCGTACATGTGTGTGTTTGAGTGTGTGTGTGCTGGAGGTGAGGTTTGGGGCAGAGGCCATTAAAGCTCTGTTAAAACACTTCTGATGCTGTTGGCTGATGCTGAAGCAAAAGGAGAGTGAAAAAAAAAGAGAGGAAGTGAGACAGTGAGTACACACTCAGTGGCTATCTCGGCCCCCCCCCAGCAGTCCGCTGGCAGCCTGTCAATACTATGAGCACAGAGGTGCTAGATGAGTCAACAACCTAATTCCAACATCAAACTTTCATGGGCAGCAGAGGGGAAGAGCAGGATGGAGAGATGTGGCGAGAGAGGTTTGCTGTTAACGCTTTCTCCATCACCTGACCTTCCCTCCTTCCAGCCTTTTAAAAACCCTTTAAAAACCCCTCTAACACACGCAGCGCCACCAGGAACACACACACGGTTGCACTTTTAAAGTTCTGACCTGCGGTTGAATTACATTTGGAGCATTTTAGCAAGATATTATAGTGACCCTCTCACTCTCTCTGGCTGCCCCCCCACACTTTGCAGAAGCTTTCTAGCCCAGACACAGAGTGCCGACGGCTTTATTTATTAAATATGGCCTGAGAGAAGAAGCTACATGGGCAAGCTGAGAAACCGTTTTAAGAGACTGCCTTTTAATGTTTTTTTGACACGCTGGGATGGTAGTGGTTCCGAGGCGACTCGAAGGGGGACACATCTTGAGTGCCCAGTGGTGTTTGCTCATGGTTGTTTTCCAAAAGTGTGTAGAAATGTGTTGCGGTCATGGGAAGGATGGGATCATAAAGTAAACAACCAAGTTATGCAGTGTCTGTCAATGCAATTAGCAAAAAGGAAAACTAGAAAACCTACGCTAATATTGTAACTCTAGTTGGATTATACTTCTTTTTTCAATGTTATGTCAGGAAGGAACTGAGAAACCTATTATTCACAGCATTTAACAGCATAAATACCTGCAAATTATTAGTAAATAGTATTATTAGTATTAAATATTAGTAACATTTTTAGAGAGAGACAGAGACAAATTAGGTTGCTCTGCTCATAGTGACATCAGATCAGTTAACACATCAAAACACAAATATTATACTTTACCACAATGGTGGAAATAAATGTTCCAATAATTTATTAAATTGATTCTAAATACAAATGTTTAAATAAATGCTTACAGTATGAATATGATGTGATCTTAATTCTAACTGAATTACATTCATGGTGATTTTACTGTATGTCTCATACAGAGATATAGAGTTGAAGACAGTAAACTGTGATGGCATCTCTCACTGACACAAACATCAGGGCAGCATTGTCATTCTAATGTGGCTCAAGCCCTAGGGGTGCTGCTGCTGGTGACAGGTCTGT
Source organism: Dissostichus eleginoides (assembly GCA_031216635.1). Taxonomy (NCBI): domain Eukaryota; kingdom Metazoa; phylum Chordata; class Actinopteri; order Perciformes; family Nototheniidae; genus Dissostichus; species Dissostichus eleginoides. Next base: position 7,712,011 of record CM062268.1, on the reverse strand, counting down.
GCACTGGGGGCTCTGGGGGTTGCAATTGTGAGAGGGCTTCATATGTGGCATGGAAGGGCGAAGGGTGAGGCTGGACAGTGATAAGTAAATAGACAGACAGACTGACCTGCCAAGATTGCCTTAAGCAGGGTTAGGGAGAAGACTTGTGAGAGATACAAAATAATACAGACATAAAGAGATGCCAGTGGGCAGAAAGAAGGAAGTGACACACATGTGGAAGCGCTAGTCTGATATTTTGAACAATAATTAGGAATAACTTGTAAAATGTATCCAAGCCATGTGACACTAGAGACAAAGCCTACGCTCATTTTCAGGTTCATATTTGTATTGTGTGTCTCTACTGTTAAATGTTTACATGCTTTAATGTTCAAAAAGGTCTTTATTTTTCTCATACTGCCTGTGCTGCAGCTCCTCTTTTCACCCTCTGTCTGAAACCATAGCCAAGTTGTGATTGGTCAACAGCTTAGACTTAGGCCACGTTTACACGTTTACGAAAACCAAAACGAACCTTAGTCGATATCAAAAAAGTCTTCCGTCCACACGGAATCGGCTCAAGAAACGTGTCCGTGTGCTACATCTGTAGCATGGTCACTAGTGGAGCACGAAAGCAACCCTGTGATCCGCCATTGTTGTTGTTGTTGGCGAAACACATCAGCAATGACGCGGGTGACGCGGGGGTGAGCAGCAGAGGTGGGGAGAGGCGGGGTTATGGCGTCATCGTTATCAGGAAATTATCGTTTAGGACGTACACACGGAACCGTTTGGCCCCCCAGAGCGTTTCGTCCGCAGATCTACCCACCTTGGGAGCCATTATCGTTTGAGGGCTCCGTTTCCGCGGTTCCGTTACGGCCTTGTGTGGACGAACCGTCCATACGATAGAGAACTGTAGCGGATACAACCCATTTCGTCTCAGTGTAAACGTGGCCTTAGCCTATCACACTCAATGTGTTTGAGAATTAGCCAATATAAGTGTAAGTGCTGCATAGTCATGTCACTATGTTACAGAAGTAAACAAATGGAGTCAAATGGAGGAGTTTCAGGCAGGGGGGGAGTGTGTGGAAGAGAAACTCCCTCTGGAGGGAACTTATAGCCGTTGCAGAACATTTACATGCACAAAAACCTATAAAACACACTACAGGAAATGGAAAACCACACAAATTAGAATAGGGCCTCTTTAAAACCTCACAAGTAACACCCTTGGGTTGATGAATAATTCTACCTTAAAGGTGGGGTATGTCATTTTGGAGAAACCAGCTTGAGTGCGCTAGAATTTGAAAATACACAACCGGAAAAAATCTGCCACTTCCTTACAGAGCCCCTCCTCCAACACACACGAACGTGCACATGACCAATGAGGGCACGAGATAAGTTTGTGCACAGATGGAAGGCTGACAGGCAGGTAGGCCATCCTGTTATTTTAGCCGGGCCGGCTCAGATGATTGGTCGTGCTTTTTACAGCGCTACGGCTTCCATAGATTACATTTTTTTATGTATTTATTGTCAAAGCATTTCATATATTCATTGCTATCGGGATGTTAAGAACATTCCATGGAATATAACAAAAAGTGTTTCTGAAATAAATTACATACCCCACCTTTAATAGAATTAAAAGATGTATTAATATTTGTAATGATAAATATAATGATGTTCAGTGGTGCACTTGACTGACAGATGGAATGATTTCTGCTGGTCAATTGGCAATACGCCCTTGTGTAAGATTTGTATCATTATTTCTCAACATATACTCATTAATCATCAACATACTGGTTACACTCATTAATCAAAGCTTATATTACTATTGTAAAATGGCATGGTTATAAAAAGCACACCTTTTTAATACAAAATGTGCTTTTCTGACAATGTTACATTTAACTTGTAACTTTCGTTTGGACCTATTTTTTTGACAACGCTGCTCTCTTTTCAGGAATAAAGGGAGAAACTGCATACAAAATACAAAATTCTAAATAACCAATGAGGTACATTAATCACACCCCACACATACTGTATATGTACATGCGGAAGTGTGATAATACAAAGAAAAAGAGCTGAGGTTAAGTAGGGACTTCAATTATTTATGATCACGTAAAAATATCTTCGAGCCCCATTTCATTGTTGCTGCGCTGAAACAGGATTACATTGAGTCAGTGTCAGTCAGTGCCAGGCAGTCTCATTCACTATTTATGTAATGGAGGTTCTTGAAACTAGCTATTGAATGTTTGTTATTGTAGTTATGATCATTCAACATGTCTGACCATTGTAGTATGGCGCAAGATTTGAACAAACTGAAGAGATGGATTAGGGTTAGGGTTGAAAACAGATAAGAAAATAATGAAACTAAACCTGACTACAGTAGAATGGCAAATTTAAATGGTATTAGTCTGGATTTAAAATGGATTGAATGCTGTTTTACGCTTTGTTTATTTTAGAAAAATATACATTTCTGAGGGAAACTCCATTATATATTGCATATTTGTGCAAATAAAAAACAAGTTGCTGGTCACTCCATCCCACAACTACCCACTTGGCCTCTAAACTCTTTTGGATTGCTCTAAACCTTTTACATGTGTGAAGTTGAGTGATGCTTAATTCTGATTTATGGAAGTCAAGCTCTTCCCACTTCCACATAACCATGCGCAGACAACTCAGCTGCAACAACACTGTCAAAAGCGTCACATTTCAAAAGAGAGGATCACACCCTGGTTGGTAAATCACTTTCGCTGTGGTTGCAAATGTGCGGGAAAGAGCTGACAGCCAACTCCATCTTAAATGTTGCACTTTACTTTGAAGGGCCAACAGTAAAATATCTCGTCAAGGCTCGGCGGTTGAGGTTTTTGGCAAATGACGATGACGGCAAGGAAAACAAACAAGTTTCGAGGGTTTCTCAGAATTTTCTCTCCCAGCTGTGTAATGGGCAGGGTGGGAGAGCAGAGAAGAGGGAGAAGGATTGAGGAGGACAGGGAGGGACAACATAGGAGGAAAGCCTGGGAGTGTTGAAAGAAGAGATGGATGGCTTAGAAAGTGTGAAGTAGAAAGATGAAAGGATGAAAGGATTACAAGAGGACACAGATTAAATAGTAAATAGGAGGGGAAGTGTCAGGGCTAGGTTTGACCAGTGATGGATTTTGTAGGGCAACACCAGGACTATTTTTGGACAGAGGCAGTTGACAGCTGATATCCTCTGCTAGTGTTATACACATACATTTTAATGCCAAAATTACAATATAAGGTATTTTTTAATGCCAAACTAAGGAGTACTTGGAAGAAGGAAACCACAAAATATTCTTCCTACAAATGAAAAGTAAAATTCATTAGCAATTGACTTAATTTAATGCACTCTGACATTTGCAGCTTCATTGTCACTGTGTCCGGTATCTCTAGCAGTTAGTGGCTAATGTTGGTAAACTCTGAGGTGGGTCATGTAATAGAGTGGTGCAGTGATGGCATATTTTTTTAGGCCCACCCAGATGTTACATTGCAATGGCTCCCTTGCAATGGGGTTTATCCAGAAGCTTTTAAAAAATATCCAAAAAATAAGCTATTTGGTAAACAAAAGTTTATGACATTTACATGTTTTGTTCAGCAAAATAATCTCCAAATAATCACACTAGTTGTATAATAAGTATGTAATCGCAAAAAGTAAATAGCTAATGCTATCCTATAAACAAATCATTGCATAACTTCAAGCCAGCACCGCTTAGCTAAAGGTGGACTCATGTTTGGCGTGATAACATCAGTCTTAATTAGTAACTTTTCAAAAGTATTTTCTTATCAAGTTAGTCAGGCTATTTGATTTAACAATTTGGGGTGCATCTGTGGCTTAATGGTTAAGACGCAAATCATGAAACCCAACAGCGAACTTCGAAATCGCTTCTGTTTTTCTCATTTGCTGTTATTTTCTCACTTCAAAATACTTTAGAACTTAAAGTGCCAGTGAAGTGCATTTTTTTGCGCCAAAATGAAATGGCAGTTTAATTTCTTACATATAATTGTACCTGTTCATGGCTAAAATAATGTTTTAGGAAGTGCGAGGGACGAGATAAACATCGCAAATTTTTCATCCGTGAACGGCCGTCTGAGCCTACCGCTGCTGCAGACGATAGCGGCTGTGACGTCACAAGATGGGCCCAGTTGTGATTGTAAACATGGCGGAGCCTTCGGAAAGTGATACTGGTGCGAGAGAAATGAGTGATTTTGACAGCTTTTCGGACAGGATAGATGAGGAAAGTGGCCATGGAAGTCAATTTAGTTGAGGACAATATTTTGTCATAGATCTAGAGTAGATCTACACACAGGATTGGCCATCACCTGATCATACATTCATCTGTTCATAGCATGATGCAACATTCATGTTCACATGCAGTGTTGTGCTAGTTACTGAAAACCAGTAACTAGTTACAATTACTAGTTACTTCACTACTTACACCAAAAAGTAATGCGTTACTGTGAAAAGTAACTTTTTAGTTACTTAAAAAAGGGCACCCATTAATGCCCTTATACTGTAGCCTTCATTTCAGTACTGTTATTGCATCGGAGAATAATACAACCTGTTGATCAACTTGACATGCATTTGCATCACTGAACTCTGCTAAGCAATGTGATCTATACAAACACAAACACAAAGATATGTTTCAAAGTGCCAATCCAGCCGCTGTTGCTTAGGTGGAGGTGGAGTGGCGTCGGATGAGTCTGGGTCTGTGGTCTTAGCTACTAGCTTCGTCCCAGCATGTTGTTTCTGCAGATGTTTCAACAGATTTTAATTGCTGTTTTGGGCAGTCGATAGGATCTTTGACCCGCCAAGACACAACTTACATTTAACTAAAACGTTCTTTTCTTTGTGCTCGACAAAAGTGAAATAGTGAGAATATCTCCAGGCGGAGAAACTCGACTTGAGCTCTGCCGCCGCCATGATAGTCTTGTTAGTAGACACAAACACAGTGGCCTTTATTTTTCATAAACAATCTACGAATCTACGAAACAATAACACCAGCCACTCACCTTCATCTTTTGGTAACAGAAACATCGCCACTTCGGCAGAATTGACATTACCACAGCCAGCGGCAATGCATCGCTTCCCGTGTGTTTTTCCTCCCTTTTTCTTCACTGTCGCCTCCATTGTCAGGTTTCCTCGATTGGCAATCACTTCCAGTCGACTGCGAAACACTTTCCAATAAAATACTCGCTCAAAAACGTTGGTAAATTCCACTTTGAAACAGAGACAAAATGAACGGTGGTGAATGTAAACACTTCGGCTGAGCCCATCTTCTGACGTCACGCAGTAGATCGCAAGCCACGCCCACGAAGGCGGAGGTTTCCCAGCGGAAAATTCCAACTCGTCAAATTCGTTGCTATTCCAACATCTTTGATATGGGTTCCAATGGACAATTTTGGTCATTACTATACTAATTAGCATAACAGATCATGCACCGGCGCACACTTCACTGGGTCTTTAAGTCTCCTACTGTCCATTAGTCCTTTACAATTGTTATCCTTTTAATTTAGTTTATTGAACAGCTTTGGAAAACCAGTCCCCAATACATTGCCAATGTTGGAATCAGGGACACTACATCAACAGTTCTGTAAATTCATGAGAACCAACTCTGCCATGCATGCCTCTTCACACAGCAAAATAAACCATCAGAATGCTTTCAGGGAAATCCTGTCCAAAAGTGTGAACAATTATTCCCATTCTGATGATTCACCCTATCCTGTTCCTATGACGTAATGGTGGTTAGGCAATTCTTAATACAAACTATCTTATTTCAAGCATAACACAGCGTCAAGTCTTATTCCACTGGAAAGCCAAGTAATGTACAATTGTTGGCAGTAAAACTAATTTGCCTTTTTTCTCTACATCTGTAATACCTCATTCACACCAACGCAACTCCGGTTCTAGCTCCTTGCTAGAGCTTTACAGGTTCAGAACCGATTCTTCGGTTTAGCTCCGGCTCTTTTCACACCGCTCAGAGCCCGACTGGTGCTGCGTCATTGCGTCATCGTTTGCGTCATGACGTAACCGTTTGCGTGCCTGCTTCATAAAGCCAAACCGCGCGGAAACCCCTCACAGCTCACACCGACAACAACAACAATGGCCGATTGTGTTGAAGCGCTACTCGTTTTGGTTTTGGTAAAAATCAGCGGTTGCCATCTCTTTCTGCAATTGTTGGAGAATTGCTTTGGACCGCATGCTCCCCTCCAGCTTCCTCTGTACCTCTTCGGAAGACCAGATTCCCAGTAGGTAGCTGGTCTCTTCAGTGGACCACTGCTGCTTGTTAAGTTTCTCCATCGTTGTGTACAAACTGGATAAAACGCGGGCTTTTTGTCGTTGTTCAGGAGTTGATCCCGCCCCTGCCCCTGCCCCCGCCTCGACGTAAGCGTGACGTATGCGGTGCTTTTGCTCTAGCCAGAGAATTTTTTGGTGCTTGAAACGAACAGGATTCCGGAGCTAAGAGGCTGCTCCGCTGCGGTGTGAACAGGAAAACCCGGTGCTTTTCAAGCTCCAGCTCCGAACCGGCCCTGAAACACCGTTGGTGTGAATGAGGTATAATAAAAGCTTACATAAGATCCTCAATAACCACATTCCCAAAAGTACCTTTATAATATTTAAATATAATAAAAAAAACAGTACAGATTGTAGTTCCAAACACGGAAAACAATAAAGAAAGTTCCTAATCTAAAAAGACCCGAAGAAAATCTGAGCATAATGTTCACATTCTTTCTCATTCTATAATCTGATTATGATATCATTGGTTCAAAATTGTGTAACAGCATTGAATTGATTGTGCAATATGTGCAGCCTAATAATCATGAGTCATTAGCCACAAATGTTCCTGATACAATTTCAGCCAAAAATATACATAATCATTTAAAAGCATGTACTATGGGAATTTAAAAACCCAAAAAGTTTAGGATAATATATCAGTTACTTCTTCTAGCTGCCCTATGCCACCGGGTAATTCTCATTTTAAACTATATGCTTCAATACGTGTCGCCCCATAGAGTGGTGTGGTAATTAGGGCATCATACAGTACATGCTAAAGGGTAAATTAAAAGTAGGTTGGAGAGGGAGCCAAATAACACGCGGGACTGGAGCCTGGCCCATTTTTCCTCATCAACAGAAGTGAGCATAATGCTCCTCTGACGCTGCTGTTTTTTTAATCATTGGCCTAAAATGCTGAGTGACCTGATGCAGGGTCATTTTTTTCTAGGCCCTACTGTCCTCCTGGGTCAGGGCTACGCTGTCCTGGGGAGAGGCCAGCGCTTGCATGAATAAGTAAAGACCGTTGGGGGACCAAAGTCCGTTGGCTGACGTTTCCACCCCACTGAGTTTTAACACATTAGGAAGCCCCACTGCCAGTAATGAGCAAGAGACAGAGGGATGTGGATGGGGGGGTGTTGAGGGGTGAGAGAGTGTGTACTCACATCCTCAGAGCATAACTCCCAAAGCACACTAGGCTATGTTAGCCTCAACCTGTTATTGTTGTGCAAATGTTAGTCACATTGCATGTGAAAAGGATGGCTCTCCTGATTGGTAACCTTTTACTTAAAGTGCACTGGTAGAGTATGCATCATGACTAGAGCAAGGCCAGAATAAAAACACTATGATTGCAATATTATCCCCACACAAGCATTAATAAATGACATAGTGCTTTTATGCACATTACCATATCTGTTGTAATGATTTGGTCGCTACGCCCTTACATGCAGATATAACTAGTTTATAGCTTGTAACTTATACCTAGCTTATAAGCAGTCAATCAATTAAGACCAATATCAATGCATGCTCAGTTACATTGGACGTTTTCAATAAAGAAGTAAGTTATGGGGCCATCTAATACCAAAAATGCAGCACTGCAAGTAAGGTGTTGAAATTAATTAATTAATTAAATAAAATGACATATATCAAAGTTTTCTAGACAAGTGACCTCTTGTGGTCATGCAAATAATGATGATAATTGTATATAGAGATAAGTACTTGTTGGGTACGAAGTCCTGCCAATTGCGTATTTGATCAGAAAATGAATGTACTACGCATTTTGGAAAGCTATGGACAAAATATATATAATTAATATTTTGTCATTTAGTTACAAGGACTTGTTGGATTACTGTATTCACAATGTTAATACCTAATTGCACACTGAACAAGGCTCCGACAGGCCTTGGTGCAGCAAACTTTATGGACAGTGAAGCCGTAATTAAAATAGAGGTTTCAGGTCGTTTCAATTCACTGGGTGCTTTCAGAGGATTCATCGGGCTCTGACCAAGGGAGTTCATACTGTAGCCAAGGTTGTGTGTGTTGTTCTTCAGAGAAAGAATGTGAGTGTGTGTGTATGTGTGTGTTCGTTTGCTCCTCATCTCAGCCCCAGTGCCCCTGTGCCCTGGCCTCTCTTCCTCCCCCACTGTGTGCGAGTTTATTCACAGGAAATGCAGGAGAGCCTCACGGGTGGCTGGGCTGATGCAAAGAGACGTGGCGTCTCCAGCGAGCCAGGAACTTAGCATGTCAGGCAGGTCAGCACGGGGCAAGCAGACAGTCGATAAAATATTCAATATAGCACTCCCAGTTCATGGATCTAATACCTCTGAAAAGTCCCCCCTTCCAAAATCCAAAGGGAGAAAAATCCTCTTCTCTCCAAGCTCTTCTCTTCACACCGGCCAGCTGGGTGGGTTTATCAAAGGGTGACAAAGCCTCTCGTCAATGAAGAGTCTAGTGGCAGAGCTGTAATGCACTTGCATGATGACACCACCTTTTTGCTATTTCGGGCAGAGACATCTAGCCCTATTCAGAGTGAAAGTTCAAAAGTTTATCATGACCTTTTCAGCCTCGGTGCTGGTGACATAACTCTTTTAATGTCTAATGTCTTCTTGTCCTCCATTTTTCTTTCAGAAAAAAACAACAACACTCTTACTCTTCTCCTTCTTGGTTGTACTTTTACTTGGCTTTTTGATTTTATGTGCCTTGAATCTTACCAGAGCCCTGAGGGTAGGAAGAAAACATACGGCAGAGTTTGACAGTGCAGCCAGTGGAGTCTGGAAAGGCTGGCCCTGGAATGTCTTGTGTCACTTTAGTGCAACGGGCGCTAATCCCAATTAACATCACTCAGCTGCACTGAGGACGCATCACATCGACTCAGCCTCTGCTCAGACAGGCGCCCTCCGTGGACCAGGAGGATACAGTGAAACACCAGCTGCTATTGGCCTGTTTAGCTGATTAACCCAGACACTAAGATGTCGTCGCTGTGTCTTTTGACTCCTGAGCCGCCGCCTCCTCCTCCCTTTGTTGTCTTCGGCTAGCTTCCGTCTACTTACATTTTTAACAAGCGTCTCCTCTGTCTCCATCTCTTTTATTGTGTCGTCTGAGTGCGTGGTATTTTATTACTTACACTGCATAGATTGGTTGAGTACACTGGATCAGTGTTACCCACTCAAACGGTTTTCCTTTCTCTCCCTGAATTATTAATGAAAATGGATGGTTAAGGACAAAGGCAGTGAAGACTCCATTAAGGGGCGAGATGTTGAGAGGTGCTGACTTCATCATCGGAGTTGTTAGCGCCAGGGGTAGTGATCCGATTCAGAAAATATTCTACGACAGAAATGGACCTAACAACTGCGTGCTTCTGCACTAAAGCATAGTCACTAAACAAGTGCCGCACATTTCTGATGACAAGACAAGCAGCAATGTAACCTTAACCCTAACCCTAATACAGTTAGTGTTTTAACAGTTGCCAGTAGGGCAGAGATTCTTGGCATATACTTTCACTGGACATCTGCATACGTTTTGGACACCTTAAAAACAAAGTATTGTGACTAACAATGTAGGCAATGGGTATGGTCAGAACGCATATTTTATGGAGTGCAATTGGGAGATAACCTAAGTGACAGAAATAACTGGATCTGGCTGTAAAGGGTTTTGTTTTTGCTTTCCAAAATTCACGTCATAATACATCCCAGAGTTTTAAGGCCCCAACAGCTTTCAGATACCTATAAATAAATGCTTTCCTGAGCTTTACTTCTGTCTCTTACACTCACAGACACACCCTCATGCATTGGCTGGAGCCGAGTAAATAGCCCCCTTCTGATGAAAAAAATTCCAACACTACCAACGCTGTGAAAGTGGAGTGGATGGTAGATGGGTTGGTGGTGGTAGGGCTTTTAAAATGGATTCAACTAACTGTTTTCCCCAAGCCCTGTTCTCACTGCCACCATTTTCGCGGCGAAAGAAGCTCTCGGTTCTCTAAGGGTTTACGGATCTTTGTTGTGGACAGATATGAGCTAATTCTTTTCTTGAGCACTGCATGTTCCAGACTGGGAAGAGGATTGAAATTGAACCCCCCCAACCCCTTATTTTCTCTGCTGGATGGTACTGGCCAAGGGAGATAATCTACAAGACTATATTTGTATTCATAAGAGAGAACTTCAATGGATGAGATACCAAATACAGCAACCTTTAGGACACAAGCTAAAGTTTGAGCTAATTAAGATGAATTAACTAACTCAAAGTCTGTTACCTAATAGCAGCGACTATGGCTAAAACATTAGCCAATTAGGAGGACCTTTAGGATTTAGTCTCTCCCGTGACTATTGGATGCTGGGTCTGAAAAGGTTTACTGAGAACTCTGATGAAAACAACAGTTTTTCTCAAGAAGTAGTTTTGATCAACCTAGCTAATGTTTTTCGACTGTGAGTAAGGGTGGCCATTTAGAAATGGTTGTGGATTGCTGCTTGCTTGGTACACTAAAGCTTCATTTCATTGGGCACACATTTTCTCGCTTGAGTAACTGATTGAGGTAAAAGCTAATCAATCTCTGAGCTTTGAACATTAAAAAAGAAACAAGATGTCTTTGTATCGTATCTTTGGTTCCCATGCATTGCAAATACACCAACGCTCTAGGTCCTTTAAACAGTAATACTTTTTGTGGAAAACCATCTTACCCTCACCTGAAAACATAAAGAATGTGTCACAAATGTAAATCGTAACAGGCAGGTTTCATGGAAGAAATTTGGGAACATTATTTGGATCTGATGATGATGATTTTATCTCCCATTGTTCTCCTAGTCTCAGTCACCATCAATTTCATTTCATTTCTCTTCAGAAATGCTTTTGGAGAGTTGGCATATATGTTTAATATCTTCTCTAAAAATGGTTAAACATTCAAAAGAAATTACCTTAAAATATATTTTTTAAATGAGTACAGTTACACAAAAAGGTTACTCATTGACAATGGTAAATGTAATTCATTGTCGTCACTGTTGACAGTCATAGGAGGAGGGGTTTGGTTGCTGACTTCAGGAATGCTGTCTGTTCAGAGTTGTAAACGGAGTTGGCCTTCTCCAACAATGGGGCATATTTTGCAAGATGCTGGGAGTCGATAGCAGGCGTCTGCCGTGACAAAAGGCCACTTCTCCGGCTCCGTGAGAAAGGCATGTTAGTTCAGCTCTTTGATACAGGACACTGTTTCTCTGACCACCATTCATTACCATGCATAACAGACGACTCAATGGACATTGCGCATTAGGCATAACTTGGCCCTCCTACACACTCTCAGATGCTGTAATGTGGAGGCCTGAGAGCCAGACTTCTCATAGGTGTCCTATAAAACAAGCTTGGAGTGTAACTCCAAAAGTTCTGACTTTTTCTGCCCCAGTTTTCCTCGGTAGTTGAGACACGAGCTGTCACGAAGCCCAGGGCTTTGGCGGAGCAACGGAAGAATAACATGGCAGAGGCTTCCACATTTGTTTCCACTTATGTTACATGATCTTTAAGATCCTAATTTGAACAAATCCCCTGCTTCGACCACACACTGTACTTTCTGAGAGGGCTCTTAACATATGTATGCTGGGTGTTAATGTCAGGCTCAAAGTAAACAGTGGGATGGTCTGGGCTGGGCAGTGTGCACTCTATTTCTGGCCTGAACTACCTCTAGTCTTTTATTAAGAAACCAAATTAAATGAAGTAAGACCAACAAAGGCTCCCTGGATCTTGTCATTTATCGGCCACTGGAGCAATGCTAAAACTCGGTCTCTGAGAAAGGAAAATATCCCAAAAAGAGATGTTTGGGGTCTGACATTCATTCAAATTCCACCTACGCTTTTTTTCCTTTCATCATCACGTGCAAATTAACCCAAAACCAACAATACGGATAGTTGGAGCCAATCGTTGTGTAAATATCCATACTACCATACCTCAACATTGATAAGCCCTACACAACTAAGTACAAATATCAAATTGTACATGAATGGGCAGGACATCTCTAAGCGGTTGACCAATCACAACAAAGTCGGCCAGCTAGCCAATCAAAGCAGACTGGGCTCTGGTTTCAGACAGAGGGTGAAAAGAGGTGCCACAGCACAGGCAGTATGATCAAAATAAAGACCTTTTTGAACATTAAAGTATGTAAACATGTCAAAGTAGAGGCACACAATATGAAACCTGAAAATTAGCACAATAGGGCCCATTTAAAAGCTGTCAGAGAGGCAAGTGCTCTAGGGGTGTAAGCAAACTACTCTCATCTCTTCTACCAAATAAATGCTGAACATTTTCAGTTTGCTTAATTTTCTCTCTGTGCCTCCGATTTGTAAGTGTGCTACCATACTGGGGATTACCCTCGCTTTGTAAAAACAAAGGAAAAGATGCCCTGCTGTGATACATTTTCGGGGGACAGACATGCAGATCAGAGTCAACCTTGTTCCTTGTGTTTCGTGAGCGCCCATATCCACACACCCTCCCATCCACAGACAACATAAACATTTCATGTTTGGTTAGTAACCATGCATGAGAAATTCCCCCACCCAGTTGGTGTGCCATGTTTATATTGCGTTCTTGTTGGAGTGCATTGTGCGGGGCGAGCATCCTCAGTTGCTTCTAACCTGACCTTGTTCTCTTTTACACAAACGTGCAGTCCACCTGAGGCGAGTCATAAGTTTAAGAGATACAGGCTAAGTCCTCTCACACCATGAGGGGGGCCACTGAAGGATCCGCTAGGTTATTGTGTGTCTGGTCTGGGGTGGAGGTCACCCAAAGTTACAGGAAGGAAGCTTGAGGATGGCTAGGGAACAGGGATGTGTGTGTGTGTGTGTGTGTGTGTGTGTGTGTCTGTGTGTGTGTGAAAGAATAAGGGTGGAGGTGGGGGTAGGGGAAGTTGGGGTAATGTCTGGCAGATGACAGATCTGTGAATTCTTTCCTAGTGCCCACAAGGCAAAAGAAGCGGTGGTGTGGCGGTCACATCTTCAGAACACTTACAGTCTTTATCCCGCTCTTCTTCCCCCATCCTGGGGGGCTCAGCCTGCTGATTACTACACAGGAGGCTATTCAGCAGCTGTCCCTCCTCCTCACCTCCCTCCCTTCACACGCACACACAGATACAACCATCACCCGCTCAATGCATCTTCCCCTTTCTTCTGGGGTGATCTGAAATCATATTTTGCAGTGGTGCAAACATAATGGGACGGGAGAGACAAAGGCAGGCATGCCTTTGGCACGAGCATCTGTTTTCTGCCCGACACAAAAGCGGTCAGTTCAACGCCTCGTCCCACAACAGCGTCACACGGTCTTTTAACCCCCAGCCCCCCCAAGCTTCGCCCACCTCCCGACCAAAAGAACGCCTAGATGATACGCCAAAACCACACACTCTGAAACACACTTCTAACACAAGTCTCCTTTAACACTTCAATCAGATTCTCCACCTCCTGCAGCGATACACCCCTCCCTCCTTAATATTGAAATGAAGTTGGTGAATTCGGGACAGTACAATGTGTGTTTTCAATCCCCGACCCCCCCCTCCTTCTCTTGCTCTCACGCCTGCCTGACTTTTAGACTTTAAACTCTTGTTCGGGGCAGTCCTTGTCTATGTGTGTGTTTGTGTGTTGTTGTGGTGGGCTGGAAGGGGGCTGGAAGGGGGCAGGCTCAAGGCAGGGACAAGGGGCAACAGAAAAAGGACAGTCAACAAAACTCAATTGTCCTCAGAGTGGTGGTAATTGCATTTGATTAAAATAATGACAGGGTGTCGGGAGAGAATGGAGGGCCCCTTGGTGGGAGTGTTGAGGGCCTGACACCGAAACTGAGGAGGGGGCCGAGAGAGAGCGTGTGACAGAGGGAGAGCACAGTGTGGTTCATTGTCAAAAAGCCTAAAGTGTGGCACTCACCTGTTATCAGGAGATCAGGGCAGGAGGTCAGCACCACATGGAAAAAAGGAATACAAACATGAAATAGTTAGTTATGAACAGTTCACTTTTTATATATATTTTTACAGAGAAGATGACCCGTGCCAAATATTCATGAGCAGGATTCAATCCCAGGCATCAGTAAAGGAAAATGATTGAAAATAAAGATGAAAGAATAGCAGTCACTATTAGAAAACCTTAAAAGTTTGATATATAGTGCTCCATCATATGTATTTTTTTCTTTTTTGCAGTAGTAAAATAGCATTAACCAAGTTCTGATTCAGTTTTGACCTTTGAGGACCAAACCAGTTTTGATATTTGGTATATATATGCAAACAATTGCCATGGAGAAGACATTTTGAGCAATATTGTATTCCTGAAAGGGTGCAAGAAGTTCCTCAAACTGGCATTTCACCATTTTTTTTTTTTATTGGCTCTGGTCAAGGGTTGCTGACAACATAAATGTTGAAATTTCTTAGAGATTGTAACTTTAAAGCTATGAATGTCATCAGAGGTTAAGAGAAACAGACTGGCGAATACGTTTTAAATAGTTTCATTTTGTATATCTCATAACAACATTTCCGCTTAACCTGTTGCTTTCTCTTGATAAGATATTATTGAGGCTTGTGCAGATTACATGGTTACAGTGATCAACAATTATCGACCAGTGAGAAATGAAAGATGACAATCCTGTTACACATTCCCGAAATGGGTAGGAAAAAAGACCATTATGTCTATGGTTTAGGTTTGATTGAGTTTAAAAAAACAAAACTATTGGGTTGCTAGTTAACAATACATGTTGGTTTGAGACTTGCTGTGAACTTTAAACTGAGTTGGAGTGAGGGCCCCAATCGTTCTTATGAAAGTTGCTCAGTGGCGCATGAGGCCAAAATGGCCTGACTCTCGAGCCCAAAAATACTCCGATTTTTGGGGACGCAGGGCCCGAAGAGCATGCGCACTTTTGTTTTCCTTAAGCCCTGCCTCCAATTTGCTCCGTCAAGGCCGGTCTTGGCTCAGTTAAATGAATTGAGAGGGACAATAACTCTCGACTCGTGGCAAATGTATCACCTCTTAGGACTTCATATTTTTAATAAGGGCAAGTCTTCAGACTGGGTAGTTAGTTTACCACAAAAAACGATCTGCTGATGTACAGACGTCTCTTTCCCAATGTAAGTAAAATGCAAAAAAGTATTTTGGAGAAAAGTTGAAGGAAAGTTGTTGCACCACCATTCGCCACTGTGAAAATGTGCTTCAAGACGCAGTTTATCTCCTGGGGGATTGGGTGTCAAAGCCACATAGTTACCTGGTGATCCATCCTGACCTCGTTCCTCTGCCATTTGGAATGGTACAATTCCATGCTAAATTGCTGTCTGAATCATCGATTGCCTTATGTTCTGTTTGACCAACCAATGTTTTCATCTCTCTATTTCAAACCCTTAACTGTTCTCAGCCAGTGAAGTTAAATACAGGCCATTCTGTCCTTTGCCATAACCCACAGTGGCCAGCGGCGGTGTTAAACCTCTCCTTTTGATGCGCGCCAGAGCCAAAAAGAATGAAAAGGACCCTAGCTTTTGCAAGTGGTCTGACAGCACTAAGTGTCTCTGCTCTCAGAGAAAGGAACGCTCAGGGTCGAAACAGGGACACGGAGAAGAAAAGAGCAAGGAAAAGTGTGTTTTGTGAGAGTGTGTGTGTATATGTTAAGGCCATAGCAATATGATAGCCGGTAGGGATGTCAGGAGATTCTGAAAGGGGGATGTCTAAGCCAGGCTCAGACTCTCATCTCCTCACACGGCCTCGCCCTTTCCCAGCATCCCTCTCTTCGTTTATCCGTTACACCTTCACAGGAAGTTCAGCCAGGCCCTGGAGCATGAACCCCCCCCCCCCCTCCAACGCTACCAGAGCACTGGTTCACACAAAAGGAGAGGCAGTAAGCGTGTTGTGCATTAAGGGTCACAGAGATGTCAATGAGCCTACGAGGTCATGTTGTCCGTGTTTTATAGAAAAACACTGCTGTTCAGATATCGTAAGGTCATTTTATTACTAAATGGAGAGCAAGGGTGAAGGGACGAAATGCTGATATGATGTACATAATATATAACAACTGGTTATTCAATCATGATGTCAATCAATCAATCAATCAATGTTTATTTATATAGCCCAATATCACAAATGTTACATTTGTCTCAGTGGACTTCACAGTTTGTACAGAATATCAGTATGACAATACGACACCCTCTGTCCTTAGACCCTCACATCGTTCAAGGAAAAACTTCCAGAGAAAAACCCCACAGTTTAAAGGGGAAAATGGGAGAAACCTCAGGGAGGGCAACAGAGGAGGGATCCCTCTCCCAGGACGGACAGACGTGCAATAGATGCCGTGTGTAAATCGAAGAGATAATACATTTTACAGCATAGGTAGACCAAATGTTTGGAAATGCATGTGTCTATAATAAGAAGATGAATCCACGAGGATGTCAACAATCCTGTGGGAGCCATCAGGGAAGTAGTATGATGAGAGTCAGGCAGGACCACAGTGATAGGTTCATCCACGACTCAAAGTCCAGGACTCAAATCCAGAACTCAGGATAGAGGATCCAGGACACAGGATCCAGGACGCAGGACTAAGGATCCAGGACTGATGATCTAGTACTCCGGATCCAGGACTCAGGATGCAGGATCCAGGACACATGATTAAGGATCCAGGACCGCAGCAACAGGATCAGCCACTACTCAGGATCCCGGCGTAGATAGACACCAAAAAGTAATTTGGGGGAAGCTGGGTTATTCGGAACATGAGAGTACACAGGTACAGACAGAGAGAAGGAAGAAGTAAGGTGTCCCCCGACAGTCTAAGCCTATAGCAGCAAAACTAACGTCTCTAAGTACATGCACTCCCTTAGGATAGATTGAGGGTAAGGGGTAGCAGGTAAGAAATAAGGAACAGAGGTGGAGAGGCACAACATGTCTACGTACATGCACTCCCTTAGGATAGGTTGAGGGAAAAGGGTAGCAAGTAAGAAGTAAGGAACAGAGGTGGAGAGGCACAACGGTCTACGTACACGCATTGCTCCTAAAAAGTGTTTTGGCACTGACACCAATCAACAGTTGTGCGTCGACTTGGCAGGGATCAAGGCACGTATATGCCTCTCCCTGCTTCCACCGTCTACACACACAACCAAATTACATACCATCAGTAAGGAAAAAGAGTAAGAACTAAGATGTATAGGTGAAGAGGCACAACGTGTCTACGTCAATGCACTCTTATTCGATTCTTTCATCAAATATAAGCTCTATCAAAAAGGAAGGTCTTAAGCGTACTCTTAAAAACGGATAGGCTGTCTGCCGCCCGAAAACAAACTGGAAGCTGAGTCCACAAAAGTGGAGCTTGATAAGAAAAGGCTCTGGCTCCCATTGTACTTTTAGAGACTCTAGGAACAACCAACAAACGTGCATTCTTGGAACGCAATGCCCTAGTTGGACAGTAGGGTATAATGAGTTCTTTAAGGTAAGATGGCGCCTGCCCATTAAGGGCTTTGTAGGCGAGAAGAAGAATTTTCTTCTTCTTCTTCTCGAATAATTTTAAATTCTATCCTGTGTTCTAAAGGGAGCCAGTGTAAGGCAGCCAAAACTGGAGTAATGTGGTCCCTTTTCCGAACTCTGGTTAGTACACAATGTCTGTCAATCGAGAGATTTTCACGTGAATGCAGCATCTTCACTGTATTTTACACACGTTTATTGATATTCTTGGTATTATTTACTGTTTTTCTCTAAATGTACATATAATAGGTCTGTTTTAAAGGTTTTTCACACCCAAAACATAAATAAAACTGAATGTAATATCTAATGTAATGCTATAAACAAATGACATCATAAGGCGCTTTCACACCGGAGTACTTTTCCCAGGAATAGTTCCGATAGTTCCTGGGATTTTGCGTTCACACCAAAAAGATCTGGAACTAGATGTTTTTTGGGAACCTTTTCACCCCTGTTCAGTCCCTGCTTGGTACTTTCCTGGGGAGGAAAAGGTTCTAATTTCTGATTGGCTGGGTGAATTGCCAACCACGCCCAGTAAAACTCTGAAAGGTTTTGTAAAGCCGCAATTTTATTTGCTCGCATTAGCATTGTTAGCATTAGCATTAGCCCAGCGCACCAACGGAGAGAGACTAACTTATGGCAACACAAAATAAAACGTGGGAGCGGTGGAGTGATGAGGAGGTGTCGGCGCTTCTGGCGATTTACCCGGGACTTCGGGGGACTCCGGGACTTCGGGTGGCAGTATACGCCGTCAAGTTGTTTGCGGCCTGCCAGTAAACCCAAAGCAGAAGAAGAAGAAGTGACGTCAGCGGCTTCATTTGCGTAATCCTCCCTCAGGGTCTTATTCCGGTGTGAACGCGATCTACTAGATAGTTCCGGAACTAAAGAGTTCCGGGGAACAAAGTTCCGGGAACTATTCCTGGGGAAAGTACTTGGTGTGAAAGCGCCTAATAGGCGGAACTTTTATTTCGTGGAACTATCTAGTAAATCGTGCTCACACCGTCACTTCTTCTTCTTCTTTTTCTGCTTTGGGTTTACTGGCAGGCCGAAAACAACTTCAAGGCGTATACTGCAACTCGAAGTCCACGGCCGGAAGTCCCCGGAGTTGGGGACTGAATACTCCCAGCAGCTTCTACTGAAGCCTTCCGAGTAAATCGCCAGAAGCGCCGACACCTCCTCATCACTCCACCACTCCCATGTTTTCTTTTGTGTTGCCATAAGTTAGTCTCTCTCCGTTGGTGCGCTGGGCTAATGCTAATGCTAATAATGCTAATGCGAGCAAATAAAATGGCGTCTTCACAAAAACTTTTCAGAGTTTTACAGGGTGTGGTTTGCAATTCACCCAGCCAATCAGAAATTGGAACCTTTTACTCCCCAGGAAAGTCCCTCCTCTCTAGCAGGGACTAAAAAGGGGTGAAAAGGTTCGCAAATAAAAGTTCTAGTTCCAGATCTTTTTGGTGTGAACACAAAATCCCAGGAACTATCGGAACTACTCCTGGGAAAAGTACTCCGGTGTGAAAGCGCCTATTGTCACATGACTTCCCATCACCGCTGCTAAGCTAAAAGTGGCTAATGTTCAGTGTGAAGAACTTTAGTAGTATTTAGACATTAAGGATTCAGACACTCACCTGTGAGGTATTTACTGAAGTATTTTATCTCTTAGAACGAAACTTACACATTTCATAAGCTTGTGTTAACCACAGACCTTATTTTAGGAATCTAACCAAAAACTCATAGAAAAACCATTGACTGTTGCAAACTAATTTCTGGGTTTTGGACTTATTCCTGCACTACTTAACCTGATAGGACTGTGTATTCCTTTATTGTTGAAATGTTGCTATTAATAAACATGTTAGTACAAGAAAAAGTGTTTTTGCAAAATAAAATTTGACAATACGGTCAGTGGGTATAAGGAGCCGTGTGTGGGGGTCTTCCCTGCTCTGGCCGGCCCTCTAAAGCCCAGTTTGGGAGAATTAAGAGTTCAAGGTCCTCCTTACTGTGTTCTGGGCCTGTTTCACCCTCAGTGTCCAAATATTTACTGTCCTGCTAGTCCAGACTGGAGACTACCGAGAAGATGTTTAAATGACCTGTTAATTCATAAAACTACACTTGATTTTATTTTTCCAATTGGCAAAAGTTAAAGTTATTGTTTCTTGGCCCCAGGGTAAAACCCAATCCTTCCTCCGTTCCAAGAGAATAATCAAATCCACTGATGCAACCTCTCCTCGAAAATATAAAGAACTCGAGAGTGTGTGAAGGCCGGGACAAGTCGGCACTTGAGGGAGAGACAGAGTGGACGACGGAAGCTTCTGGAGTGTTTTTCTGGCCGAAGCTCGAGCCAGACTCCTCGGTGTCCTTCAGAGTTAAAAAACAAAAACATTTGGAGTGCAAGGGCTCACAGCTAGCGCACATCTCTTATTTGTTATCACTTATGCTCCAGGCCCGGTTTACATTCTCCTGAGTGTGTCCACTGGCGTGTTCTTCCGGAAATGTGTCCCCTGCGCCCCCTCCTGATTTAGATTCGGAGAGCAATAAAGCCTGCTGAGTCGTTGCCTTGGACAAATAAACTGACCCAAGTGTTGATGTAGAGATGTCCCGAAGACACAGAGAAAAAAAGGTTTATAAAAAGAGGGAGAATGATATGTCTCTCGCTTCTTCCTGTGAAGGTTTCCGGCGAGGCAGTAAACACGGCAGTGTCTGTCTCCTGTGGGAGCCCAGGGAAATGTGTTTGTGTGAGAGTGTGTGTTGTCGTGTGGATCTGTGTGTTTACGAATGTTTGTGTGCGGTGATGTACTGCTTGTCGGTGCATGCACGCACGGTATGCATGTGTGTGTGTGTGTGTGTGTGTGTGTGTGTGTGGGTCTACAGTTCCTCTCTGCTCTGCGAGGGAGTTGTGCTGGAGCCAAGTGTCCAGCTGCTCATAGGTGTCTGTTTACAGGCTGATTCACACACACAAACACACACACGCCTTGCATCACTCCACAAGAATTCCCACTAAACAAGCATCGTGTAAGGTTCGCCTTAACAGCTTGTGAAGTAATTTAATTTGCTTCGTTTGTTAGCACACTAGGAACGTTTGGTTTTTAACAACATAATTATATCACCTGAAACAATTACCGACGTAGACTGACTGGATTATAGTGATTTCAGGAGTTACCTGCTTGACCAATTAGGACTGGGTAAGTATTTAAATGGTTTGTTCAATTACTCAGAATAACGTGTCATTGTGAACAACTCTGACCGGCAAGAAAATCTTCTCAGCACTAGAGGTGGGAGAAGTACACAGACCCTTAAACTTCAGTAAAAGTACACATTCTGCAGTGTAAAGGTACTATTTAAAAATCCTACTTAAATAAAAACTATTAGTATAATCAGCAATATTTCCTAAATTATTTCCTAGACACATATTGTATTATATAACACATTTTAAAGGGCCTTTCTGCATGATTATAAATATAATTTTTCAAATTCAAGTGTCATAAAATAGGTTGCTTAACATGCATATCAAGTGTCAAGCTTTTCTACATTGTTTTCTTTAAATGCAGCCTAAATACAGGTAACAAGCTGTATGCCCTAACGTTCAAACTGATAATGATGATATAGCTCTTTACTGGAGTTAGGGGCAGTTCGTGATCATTGCTTCTTTTCTGACCCGAGGTGATGATGGGCATTACTTAGGATTTGTGTTACCAGTCTCTTATTGCCAGCCCTGGAAAACTTTATTTCTCCCTTTATATTTAATTAGTATCTTGGGTCTCATTGATGATTTTTTTTCAGTTTGATGCTAAATTCAATGTCATTTTCTGTCAAACTACAATATAAAAAGGACTGTGTCACTGGTTAAGACAGTAACAGCCATCTCTGCGGGTTAGTGAGCGGTGTGCAGTGTGTTGGATGGCAGTGTGTGAGACAGCGCAGGGCTGTGTATGTCTGCAGGATAATTAACTCGCATGGCTGCCTGGCTTTTCTCATTAAAGGTGAGACCTTGTCGCTCTGACATATGTTAATAGCTGAGGGGATGGTAGCACAGCTTAGAGGGGGACCTGGAGGGCTAGAGTTACACCTGCGTGTGTGTGTGTGTGTGTGTTGTGTGTGTGTGTGTGTTTGTTAAAGCAGGTTTTGTGTATGGTTTTACTCAACATATTTCTAGGACGAACTTTTCATTTTTATGTGTAATGCCTTTTTAGTTACTAAAACTATTTCCCAATTTAGGATCAATTAAGTATATTTAATCTACTCTAATCAAACATTGACACAACAAAGGGCTGAATGCCATTGCTATTATCATTTTAATAATAAACAACATTTTATATCGTATGTTTTACAGATTCTTTCCACTGTTCCTATGTACATATTTACTGTTCATTTTTTTTAAACATTTGTTAATCAAAATGGGATCATCAGCAAATTATATTTAATCTTATCAAATATTGACAATTTGATTTAACAAATTTCATAAAAGTGTAAAACAGTTCATATTGTTGTATCTATATATATATATATATATATATATATATATATACTTGTATACAGTATTTACTGGTTATGTTTTAAACTATATTTGTGCTATTATGGTTTTAATAATACTACAATTGTTTATGGGTATTTATCCCTGTTAATATGTATATATTTAATGTTGTTTTAAAAAAAAAATCTATTTTATTCAATTATTTGCCTTAGATACATGCTGCTGTAACAATTCCCCAATTTGGAATCAATACAATATTTCTATCTAATCAAACTTTGACGCTTGTGTTGTTAACGAAGGTCTGAATGGCATTGCCATGATTACTTTGGACACACACTGGTATAAACACACAGATGACCCTGCTGGATGACTGCTGGCTGAGGCCTCTCCAGCAACACACTCCTGACCTTTCAGCGCACCCTCCCTTCAATTACATCCTAGAAAACGGCTTTCACTATAATGTGTGTGTGCATGTGTGTCATATGCATTTATGCATAATGACATTTAAGCTTCCATACTTTTTTCCTCAGTTTTCATTTCTGAATTTCTTTTTTCCCATGATTTCCGCGTCATATTTTATTCCCCAACTTTTAACGTAATGCTTGATTCTATCATTTGCTTCGTTCTTTCTTTCTTTCTCTAAATAAGATGTAATCTTCCATAATTCCTTTAATTCTTTATTTCTTTCTTTATTCACCACCTATTATTTAGTCTTTCTTAGATCACTATTTCCTTCTTTTAATTTGTTCTATTACCCGTCCCTCCTTTCATTTTTACTTTTATAATCCCTCTTTACTTCCCTTTATTTTGTCCTCCCTCCCTCCATCCTACCTTCCTTCCTTTCTTTCATTCAGCCCTCTTTCATGTCTTTCACCCCCTCTTTGATTCAAACTTTATTTTATTTGTTTCTCTTCTTTTCTTTTTCCTTATTCCTATCTTTCTTGTTTTCTTTTTTGTAATAACCCATCTGCTCTTTCTGCATTTTCCATACTTCACTCCTACTGTAACACCTATGTAATCCACATTTTTTTAGATGGGGTGACACGCCATTAGTTCACGTGTATTATTTGTCACTTTAACAATGAAAATGTATGCTTTTACATAGCAAACATAAATCACCAGATGCCATTTTAAATAAAAAGTGAGTTTAGATCTGGGTGTTTCTTCCGACACCACTATCTAAAATATTTCAAGAAATCTAAATGTGTTCATCCATATACACAAATCCAACTCTTTGAGTGTCTGTATGTGCTTATAGGGTGTGTTTACACATGGTTTCCTTCCCTAATGGCCTGTACTACATGACTGGTGTAAATAGGAAGTTGTCTGGTGTGTGTTTGTTGGGATGCTTCAGAGACAACAGCACCCCAGGACCCTGATGTGGCCCGGACCCCGCAGGTCATCAGTTGTGACCTTTAGTGAGCAGTCAGCAGTGAGCCTTAGGGTTGCAGGTAGGCTTGGATTACTGCACTCTGTCTACGCACACAGACACACAATGGTATAACGAGTGATATGTCAGAAAAGCGGCGGCATGTGCGCACACACTCGCGCACACATGGACGGCTCGAGGGGAAATCAAGCTGTCGCCTCTCGATGACCTCTAACAAAAGGACCATTGAAAATAACAAGACATGCTCTCACAGTGGCAGTTCAAGAAAAAAGCTTCCCTTTGTTACTCAAGGCAACTTCTCAGCACCACGCCATTCAAACACGGGATCCTCTCAGCAGTGCCTTACAAGGGTTCACTGCACTCTGAAGAGACCACTACAGGGTACTGGTGTTGGAGAACTGACATCCCACTTTGGCATCATAACCTACAATCTGTTTTGACACTACATTTTACGACAATAAAGTTCGTAAAAGAATATGATGCTTTGAAATGGATATGGTTTCCTTTAAATATGACTAGACGACTGATTTATACATCAGTAAAAATACCCAGTGGTTATTCTTGGGTTTTTTATGATCTTATAAAAGTTTAAGACTTTCTAGATTCTGTGCTTATGTTCTTACATAGGAAGTGACAGGGGCTTGGCTTGATACACTTATTGGTCAAAGAAACAGGATCACATCCTTGAGAAATGTTCAAGTCCAATTGGGGACACTTACTGCCATTCAGCTCAGTATACTTCCTTAGCCTGACAAAACTTTAAAAACAAGTTTTAACCAGATTTTAAACCCCGGATTTGTCTCACCTTTACAATCTACAAGTTTCTTTCATCGCACTCTTCCATAGCAGGTCTGCATTAAGGTATCTTCATGGTTCTCAAAACAGTTTTCCATTTAAATGCAACTTTTGGATTGGGTCTTAAAGATGCAATAGAAAGGTAACCCAATACTCTCAACAGGCTTTCTTGGCTCCAGTGTGTCCAACAAATGGTTTAGACGGAGAGGGTCATCAATTCATATTGATGGCCATTTCATTTCATATGACACCCTCTCAGTACATTAAATTGACCGGTCATAACTTTTTGGAAACGGATGCTGAGTTGGGGTGTAATTTCCCAGTGGCTCGATTTAAGATATACTTTTAGAAGATGGAAGAAACATAACCTTTTTGCGTCAGTAGTTTTCAAACATTAAGTTAGGTAAGATTTATGAGGCGAAAACCTTTACAATATCATACATTTCACAAGTGGTGGACAGAAAATAAACAGCAGGGACAGGACAGGGGGTGAAGGAGCTCACGCAAATATCAATAAACACTCCTCTTCCGTCTCGGAAGCTTCCTGCTTTATTTGATTAGGCTAAAGACGGAGGGAGGGTTGGGGGTGAAAAACAGAGCAGTCATGCTCTTTTGCTTTTCTTCCTCTCTCCCTTCCTCCGCAATCTTCAGCCTCCCCTTAATGGGAATGGGAAGTTTGGGAAGTGGAGGGGAGAGAGGGAAGGGGTGGCGTGGGCCGCAACTAGCCTCAGCCTAACCTCCCCCATCTGGACTGGGGAGGGGGTGACTTGCCAGCCTCCAGGCTACTCCCAACCCTTCCCAGCTGTTGGCTGTTCAGGGGCAGAGGCTTTTTTTCCCCCAAGTGTGTGTTTTTGGTGGGCTTGAGAAAGCATTTTTTTTTTCATAAACAATTGCCATATCCTCCACCAGCTGCTGACCCCACGGCTCCTGTCCCCGAGCAAAGCTCAGGAAACAGGCGGAGGGGAATGGTTTTCATTTAGGAGATTCTGTGTTCAGGGGAGACTTGCAAGGCCCCACTGCCGTTAGCAGGCTAGCTATGAAGCGGAAGCTAGATAGGTCACTGTCTGAGAGCAAGAGATGTTAGCTGATAGCAGGAATAGTGTCAGCACGGCTGGTTGACATCAGCACCCTGTGCACTATGGGATGGAGCTGGAGGCTCTGAGGGAGACAAATAGATATCAGGGACACTGGTTTCCCAGCTGCAAAAACGTTACATCCTTAGTTTGAGTGAAAAGCCAACATTAACTGCTTAAAGTTAAAAGAACATCATTTTCAAACAAAATGTGTAACTTATTACACCACTCAGCTTTGTTTATCATGATCAAAATTCTCATTATTTAAAAGTGGAATTATTACTCAACAATCAACTTGTAAAAACTAAAAGAACAACACAGAAAATGATTGTCAGTGTCATTGTAAATGTCAAAGGGGTAAAATCTGTCAATAACTATAACCTTCTGGCAGAACACAATGTATACAGAGTAACATTTAAGTTATATCTTAAAGTCCTAAAATCAAATGTATTAGTCTTTGTGGTCAATAATGTTGACCATACAAACTTTTTAAATATTCTGTATATATTTATTGTTTTTGGTTCTTATTAAATGAAGAAAAAAGGTATTTTAGAGGAATATCAGAAATGCTACTTTTTGTTTCAGCTGCCTGGAGGGGCGTGACTGTGTTTGATTGACAGCAGCTGCAGGCTGAGCGCCGGTGTTACACCGTAGGGAACGAGACACAATGTAAACAAACCTGTGGTGAAGCCTACATACAAATCCAAACAAGATAGCCACTGGGGAGGAAGCCGTGGTACCTTAGACAAGCTCAACATGGTTCTGGTTGAGAAGGGCATGCAGTGGGAACCCTTCTGCAAGCGAAGGCTAATTTAGTTGTCACTGCACAACTTAGTCGAGGCAAACACTTAACTCCTGTTCTGCATGTAGCAAAGCGTCTATGATGTTTGATTCAACTTTCTGTCTGCAGTTTGGTGCTGAATGATTAGTATAGAGTGGGATACTAAAAAAACAAAAATTGTAGCAAAAAGAAGCAAAAAAGCTGTGTAAAGCAGCGAAAATTGGCGTTACTCTCTCGTGCTATCTCTAGGTTGGTCACCATAACCAACTCTCATATTACTCATTTATGTATTTTTCCTTTTTATGTCTTATGTATATTGTATGTTGCACTGGTTGAGGAGCCTGGGACTTCATTGCCAACAACTAGCTGTTGTGCATATGACAATACAGACTTCAAATCTTTGAATCATTTGATCTATTGTAAATATAAAAACAAATATTACTTAGCAAATACAAGCTCAGTCCCTAAAAATAAGTTATCTCTAGTAGTAACATAACAAAGAAATCCATCAAACTCCAAAGTGTAGAGCGCCAAAAGGGAGATAAAAAAGGACAACAAACACAACAGTTGCAATAAAACTACAACGCACACCTGTGTTTACCAAGCGCCTTTCACTTTCCTGTCCTCAAACGGTGTTCCCAATGCATGTGTGTTGATTAAAAATGGATTGAATGCTTGTTAGGGAAGGCGGGTGCAGGTGCCAATGCAGTATGTATATCATCTGGTGGCATGTTTGTGCTGATGCACTATGTATGAGGCGGCTGGGCCTCATGCAACATTCAGCAGGCCGGAGAGGCCGTAGGTGAGGCCAGCACAGCCTGCAGCCAAAAATGCCTGAACCTCCAAATGTGTGTGTATGTGTGAGAGAGTGGGCTCACACTGTGCTTTGTCACAGCTGGCTGGTATATCCACACATTTAGAAACACAACTGGGAGGACACTCATGCAAATGCCTTTGTTAAAGATAGAGTCATACGCATTGTTACACGCACAAACACTCGCCTCGGCACAGTGGGACTGCATCACACACACAGCTATTTCTGTACTTGCATTCTAAAACAAATGCACTCATATAAACACACACTTTGGAAGGGCAGATACTTTGTGCCCCGGCGTCCCATTTGAACTTTCGCCTCAATTGTCCAGTACACACACACACACACACACACACACACACACACACAACTGCTCACTCTTTGTATTGGTCTGCCTTGGAATCGCATGGTAATACTTCATTATGGCAGCACTGTAATTTAGGGGGAATGAGCACTTCAAACGAAAAAGCAACCCACACACAAACGGGGTTACTGTAAATGTGTGTAACCAAGAGTTCTGCTGGGACCAGTATCAGTTTTTTTTCTGGATTCCCAGAACAGTCTAAAATACACCAGGACAGTAATCAGAGGCACACTGTGAGGTTATAATTGTTGGAGAACAAAGTGGAGAGTAATTGTTCAAATTGGGAGAGGAGTGCAAGCCAACAAATATGAACCCAGAGTCACATGGTTCAGGTTTTAAGGCATCTAGGATACTAACTTAAAACAAAGAAGTAAATGCATTCCATATAGTTTTAGTTTCATAGCTTGTGCTGTCAGCTGGAGCTAAGTCTAATTGTTCTTCGTTATCAGTAAGGTTATGTCAGTGACACTTGCAAATGTGACCTGCTCTATCGAAATCAGTCGCATTGACCCGAAGACACATTTTGAGTTGTATACACTGTTGGAAAGAGGAGATTCCTAGCTTTCTAATGATATCAGGATTGTTGTTGTACTCCAAATATTAAGCAAAAATATGTCACATTATATAATGACTGTCACCGAGTCATCATTTTGAGAAAAGGGCCTTCAAAGTTTCCTCTTCTCTGGAATCCATCGATCTGATTGATTATTAGCAGAGCAAATGATCAAAATAGTCGGGAGGGAAAATATTTTCGTTTGGATTACTGGTCTGGGGGAAGCTCGCGAGTGTGTGTTTGTATGTATGTGTGTGTGTGTTTGTGTATTTTTGCGTTTGTGTGTATTGTGTTTGTTTCCCGGGGAAAACACTCACGAGAAACACCGGCTGTTGTTATGCCTGGTGTGACGTTAAATTACTCCGTTCTCCGCTTGTAATTAGGCCGTTACAAGCTTCAAAGTTGTATTTATCATCTGAATTTGCCGAAACAAGTTTAATATTCTGAAAGCCGAAGACTTTGTTTATTTGAAATCAGATGAAAACAAACTGTAACGGACCCTGCCGTGTTATCTATGATTACTATACGCCTTACATTCATAATTTCAGCCGGAGGGAGGGGGGGCGGCGCTACGGAAGAGCAGATTGCGAGTGAGAGGTGCCTGTCATCTTCCCTTTACAAGCTTCAAAAATGTATTTATCGTGTGATTTTGGAAATAAAAGTTTCATATTCTGAAAGCCAAGAATTTGTTTATTTAAAATCAAACAAAACACCCGAACCCCGAAAAAATAGTTTTTTACGCAAATCCACGTTTATTTTGAAATGAGCCGTTGCGAATTCTGACTGATTTCGATAGAGCGGGTGACAAATGATGTAACAGGAAAGTAAAATAGTAACAAAAAATGAGCAAGAAGTGTGTGTGGGGACATGTTAGGATAACACACCCACGCTGTCAGGACGCTCTGAAAAATCAAGACATTTTTAGCGTCCTCATTTTTCCAAGCTCACTTGAGTGTTAAAACTAATATATTATTAAAATACAAAACACTGAAATAAAGGGATATTTACTCTAGGGGATAAATAAAGTTCCTCTGGGTATGTGTGTATGTGTGTGTGTGTGTACCATAGAGACTGTAAATGGACGTAGTGTCCGTGACGTCACCCATAGGAGTTGCCGAGAAGCCTAAAGTAGGCGGTGTCGGCCACTAACGGCTCGACAGTGACGTCAGAGTCTAACTCCCGCCTGATCCAAATAAGGGCAAAGAGGCGGAGCCGAGGCGGGACCTGCTGCCACCGAGCTGGAAGTTCCAGAGCTAGCTGAGGCTACCAAGCTAAGCTAACATGCTCAGCAGTGCGGCTCTGTGATGCTAACCGGCTAACCTAAATCTGTTGCTCCCGGTCTGCGCATTTTACGTTGCTTAAGGTAAGTTAACATGAAACTATTCAGCAAAACTTTCAATAATAATCTAAGGTGTTGAGTTTTTGGGATAATACTTGCATACAAATCTTAAAATGCCTTCAGGTTTCTAAAATATATATCTTGTGGTAAATTCAACAGTGGATCCAGCAAAGATTCAAATATGTGCATGATTTAAGTTATTGATTTTTTGCTATTACTTAATTATACTTTTAATAAATTCAATTCAAGCTTAGTTACATGTGATGGTAGCTAGTGAGTGCTCTTACCTGTGTGCCTCCTCCACAACCAGACTGTATTGTATTGTAGTAAGTATTGGTAATAATATTAATAAAAACAACAACGTTTGGGTTCGTTCGTTTATTATGATGGTAACGTTAACCAGTAAGCTTCAATAATCAACTCCAGCTCAACAAACCATATTGCAATATCTACGTTAACGTTATTTCTGGAACCATCTGGAAATGTGAGATTCATATTTTTCAGATACACAGATCTTATAGTGTTGTAATCTCATATACAGTACGCTCGCTGCTCTTCAAAACTACTGTGACATTAGCTGTCTGCATCGTCGAGCATAGTGAATTAAAATCAACAATATCAATGCATACAGTTACCTAACTAGCAAACTAACTAATGTACGAGGATGACCTTATTTTACCAACCTCACACAGAAGCCGTTTGTTCTACAGTATAATCCTTCTCAATGTTTTACACTTCTCTATTATGTTTTAACTTGTATGCTAAGGATAGCATCGTTAGCAAAGATGTAGCTTCCTCTCGCTCGTTAGCTGAATAAAAAGACCAGTAAGAAATAAAGTGCTTGAATTTCACTTACCGAAGAAACCGCATTCAGGGACGGTCTGTTTTAACCGCAGAGACATAAGATAAGTCCGATATTTAAATGGAGTATACTCTAACAGGCACCAACACAACAAACACGTCCAGGTTCAAGTTGTGTTCCCGGGATCAGCCGAGCAGTTGAGCCCCTGTAGCATCGTGGAGCTTACTGAGCTAACGGAGCTGCTAGCAGAGAGACAGAAAGCTAGAAGCAGCACTCACTGCAGAGACCTGTCACTCAAGGTGACCACGCCCTAATTTATGCAAACACTTTAAGACCTAATATAACTAAAAGGGTTGCGTTATAAAACAATTCACCCCCCACACAGTAGTCATGAAGGGGGAATCTAACTATACAGAGAATATGTTTTTTTGAACCACGATGTAAACATGTTTATTTCTGCTGTGAAGTTGGTCATTTTAACATGGGGCTCTATGGAAATTGCTCCCTTCTGCAGACTGCTCCTACTGGCCACTAGATGAACTACAGTTTGAGGCACTTCCTTATTGGCCTCCCGGCTCTGCCCCAGAGTTTGCCGCTTGGTGTGTACGTGTCTATACATCCAACAACCAGTTATTTATTTAGTTTAAACAAAGACCGCCTTCAAACCCTCCTTCGTCCATATGTATAAATAATACAAAACACACATGCACACAAACACCACTCTTGGCAGTCATCGTGTGGACGCTGTCACACAAACACACTGCCGTGGGGGCCTACATGATGTGAGGTTGTCCTTTGTCCTCACACAAAACACACAATTATGGTGTTATGCTGAAATGAGCTGGAATTGAGAAAAGATGGTGTAGCGTGGGTGGCTGTATGCGTGTGATCCCAGGCACATACTTAAAAACTCTCAAGGTAAGACATATTTTATATCCTATAATTAATTCATAGCATTCTATTTCCATGTAAATTACTGCTTTATTTTATTGCTATTTAACTATATTTTATTACGGTGTCCTTAAAGATTTTTTGTTTTATATGAGATTTCTTGTTTTATATTTTATGTCTGCACCATGACATCAAGTCAAATTCCTCGTATGTGTGAACCTACCTGGCAATAAACCTGTTTCTGATTCTGATTGAGCGTTTAGTAAAACAAGGAAACATTTTGAGTGAGAACTATACAAAGGACTTACAGAAAATGATTAGGTGAGAGTTATAGTAGATCTCAGAACAAAGCAGCTATCAGTCTGAAGACAATTCAGCCTCTTGGGGCAACATAAACATTTCTGGAGTTACAGTGTAAGTTCATTTTTAGGCCAAAACTTCTGCTGGGTTGATTTCACAAATTTACAAACTTACTGTTTTAAATGAAAATAATCACTTTTTGAATAAATATGATGAAGGTGAATTGATATCTTACTGTTTGTGCGTGGGTCTTTTTATGATAATGTGGATCTTTCAGATCAAATTGACTATGGTATCTTCCACATTTTATTGTAAGTGTATTATGTAGTGGTGCATTCATACTAGTCTGGTTACGATCTTGACTCAGTCTCGCCCAGCCC
Source organism: Dissostichus eleginoides (assembly GCA_031216635.1). Classification (NCBI taxonomy): domain Eukaryota; kingdom Metazoa; phylum Chordata; class Actinopteri; order Perciformes; family Nototheniidae; genus Dissostichus; species Dissostichus eleginoides. Next base: position 7,680,373 of record CM062268.1, on the reverse strand, counting down.
TGGTCTTGGTCTTCACTTGGTCTCAACCTCTTAAAGTCTTGGTCTTGTCTTGGTACTGGTACACTCCGACCTTTTGTTCATGACTTGGTCTCAGTTAAGGTGGTCTTGACTACAACACTAGCACTACATAAACAACATGTCATGTAAGTATAAAAATTACGCAAAGAGTAAGCACTCCTCTTTGGTGTGCTGGTCATAGTTTACAGTCCTAGCAACTTTAAACTAACTTAACAGCAGGAAAACTGAACTATAACTTGTATATTTACTCGGGCATTTATGCATAGTGGTACCACTGTATGCATATTGATATGAGCAGTTTGAAGAAAACCACAACGGAACACTGTAAGAGCCCCATACAAACACATAGCCTTGTCCTCTACATACACAAGTGCTCCCTCATAATGTTAACCTTCTTGCTATCTCATCCTTTAGGTATTCTGTACCTAAAGGGCAAATGCAGCTGAGTGTGTATTGCGTTTATGTTAGTGCAAGTTGCTCCATAGAAAAACTGAACCATGATACAAGAGACAGCTGAGCCCAGGACTTCAATCTCTCCTGTCAACTGAAGGTTGAGAGGACCATGTAACTGCTTCTTATGAAGCATCCATTTTGGCTCATAACAACATATTGTGCTTCTTTAAGATACATATTTCGACATACTAAGTTTTGCATTTAAAATGTTTCAACATCTTTCTCTTGTTCTTCAATGTTACTTTTTGGTAGCATAACATATGTTGAGCGTCATTTTAATCGCATAAATGGATTATCAATTACCTTATTCAGTGGCCACTACATTCCACCAGTACAGTAAACTGCACCTGCTTGCTGTTACAAAGAGAAACCTCATTCCAACAGGTTATTAGGTATCTTACTACCATTTTTTTAAAGTAAGGTTATGGTGAGTTATGTGAAAAGATTGCACTTGTGTCATCCTTTGAAACCTGTCTCTTGTAAAATCACAAAAAAAATGTATCCAACTACCAGAAAACATACGAGTAAGCTCAAAATAAAATGAATCAAAAAAGGTGTTTTTTGTTATAAGCAAAAAAAGCAAATGTAAATAGGAGTAATATTGCAGCCTTAGTAATCCAGAAGTATTTTTATTCACCTTCACACTGAAATTTCAAAACAATTAAAATGGCTAGATCTCTTTTTTTTCATGCCGCTATTTTAAGGCAAACAAAAAAGACAAGTACATTAGTAGCATTACTAAATGTTTTAATTTATCATGTATCAGGCATGATATCCCACTTGGTGTAAGCAGATTTAACCTCTGTTTTGTCATCTCTAAGTCTTTTGTGTGTTATATTTTGTTTTAACATAATTACACAAATAATGATTGTCCTCTCTTTAAAACATTTTTTGACGACAGCATTAGAATAACAAGACTAACCGCAATAACCCTAATACATTTCAAATACATATATTTCAGTTGTCTCAGTCACATAATGATAATTGTCGGAGACAGATGCCAAACAGAAAAGGAAGGAAACACCAACACTAGAAAGTTGGCAGTGCCTTTGGAACAGTAGTAGTTTCTGTCTTTGTTAATGTTAGTCCAGATGATACCATCCAGCTTGAGTGAAACACCGGTATAGAGTGGTGCAGGAATGAGTCCTAAAACCCAGAAACGAGTTAGCATTTCAAATGTTGTGTCATAAAAATAGCGGTTGCTAACGAGCGACTAAATGAGACTAATAAAGATTAGTCCAAACACAAGTCTGCCTTTAGCTTTTTACTTCTGGCCATTATATTTACACATTAAAATAAAACCTAATGGTCTTAATATGTATATACAAAACATGTGATTATCATTAATCTGTGTTTGCCAAAGATCTTATTTTTGAAATCCAATGGAAAAATACCACTGAATTTGTCGAGGGAGTCCTTGCGATGCTAACGTCCTGGTCGTCCTACAGAAATACGTCATAACTGCACCACTCTATTGTCTATTGTGCACCTATAATGATGCACAAAAAGAACATAAACAGAGAAACAAAATACACATCCTGGCCCACTTAAAGTGTGTATGTACTTTTTGGTGTAATTCTTATTAGAGTGAAATAAGCTGAAAAGCAGCTAAAACACTTTGATCAATCCTACTGTAGGTAAACTAACAGTAAGAGGATGAGCCTTAGAACGTGATAATCAAATCTGTTTCGTTCTGATCTGTTTTACCATTGACCAATTGCGACTTCTGTCACAGTTACTGTTATGACATCCAGCTTCTTGACAATATTTGTTTAGGAATTGACATCAAATGGATATGACTCAGGTCAGTCATTTTTCATAAGGCCATACCTGGACAAACACAAGACAGAAAGACATACAAGTAGAAAGCTGGCCATCTTCCTCTCTTCCGCCTTCTCTTCCTCCTCCTCCTCTCGCCTGTCCTCTTCTCTCTCACACACCAATGACAAAACAATGATTGGGTAGTGAGGGAGAAGAGAAGGATGGATGGATGGATGGAGGAATGAAGGGGCAATAAAAATGATAGACATGCTGGTTAGGAAAAAATTCAAATTAATTGAAATGGTAATTTGGAGAGCGAGGAGCTTCCTTTTTAGGAATAACCTGCAGGAGACAAATAAAAAAGAAAAAGTTTGATTTCAAATCTGTGCCGGTAATTCATGACTGTGTTCTTTTCTTAGAAAAATTGTTTTTCCTCAGCATGCACATCCATATTTGGAGAGGGCAGATGAGCGAGTGAGGCATGCAGTTTATCAGAGCGGTTTGGCTGTGCATGAGGCAAAGGAAGCCATGAAGATGCTAGTGGTTTAAAAAAGTGATTTTCTGTTCATGTACTGCTCACATCGATAAATACAAAATTACAAAGTTAGCCTGGGGTGTGAATGAAACCATTGTTAAGCTGAGGAAAGTCCCCTTCACCTGAAACATAATTAGATCATCATTTCCCACCATTAAAATATCTTTATTTTACCAATTTTGTTAAAAAACTGAACTTGCTGGTAGCAGACCACTAAAAAACTGACCAACTTTTATTGTTTTCTAGTAATATACAAATACATACAGAACAAATGAAGTAAACGTGATTACAAAAAGAAAAAGAAAAAAAAGGATAGGTGGTCCCTTGTCTGGCATTTTTTTTAAATCACAAGTGCATATTCAGTCAATTTAACGTGTTGGCATCTTTTTCTTCTGTAAAAGTAATTTAGGAATGATTCTCTGTCAGGCCATTGAAATAAAAGGAGATACAAGTTATTTAAAAGTGTTTTTAATTCACTATTGAAGCACCTTTGAGAACCAATAAATTGTTTTCTTTCAAAGTGTCATTATTTTCCAACTTGGTGTTTTGCTGACACTAATGTGTAAAAAGGATTTAACATGGAGATATTCACCAACAGGTAAAGTGTTATCATTATCATTATTGACATCAAGCGGCAACATTTCATCATCCCTTTAAAAAAGGTCTTCAGAAATGTTGAAAAGCTGCCATTCAATATCAGTTTTGTAAACAAGATTGACAGTCTCCTCTCTGATCATAACCCTCATTTGGAATACAAGTAACTATATCCAGGAGGCGTTTATACCATCAGGTGACTAAAATATTAGTAATCATGCATGAGTGCTGGCAGAGCTGCATCCAGCTGTAGACTGGGAAAACACAACCCCCTCGTTTGGTCTGATGGAACTGTAAAAGCAGCTAACACACGCAGGAGCAATTGAGGCTGTGTGTGTGTCGGGAGGTGTGCTTTATAAGTGTGCATGTCGCTGTTGTGTGTTCCTTGTGTGTGAGTGTAATGGGTACCGTGTGCTTGCTGAGGTCTTGTTTGCCCATCTTAAGTCAATTAAAAGGAAATAAGGCGGCTCTGACCGGCCCGTGAACCAGCTCCCTCAGCTGAGAGCATGTCTGCACAACACACACACACACACAAACACAGAGGCTGATAATGCTCCACAACCGGCAATCGACCCTGTGCCCTGCTGTGTGAGAAACAATGGCTCTGAGGTTCTGTAAGTGTGTGTGTGTGTGTGTGTGTGTGTGTGGGGGGGGTTGTGTTTAGTATGGCATGTCTGAACAATCTTCAGAAGGGAACTGTTAAATACAACACCATGTACACATTACTTTTGTTTCTGGAGAGGAAAGCTACATCATATGTTTTTCCTACAGACACAACACCACCAGTCACATGTCTGCTGTATATAATACAACGTAATGGAACTATTTTACCGTAATACAAACTGCTGCAGAAAATGACTAAATGTTATTTCTTTTTCATTACCTTTTACTGTTCAATTGTGAACCTGTATTATTGTAAATGTCTTTCAAAAAAAATAAAAAAACATTGGAAAAAAAATAAAATAATGAAAATTAACTTTTAATTAAAAATAGTTTACATTTCAAAGTTAGCTTTTCTATGGAAAAAAACAATACATAAAATTAAAATGTACTTAGTAAGCTATAAAATAAAATAAAACATATAGGGTCTTTTCTTTTGAGTTTAATACATAATGATTTTGACCCAGCATCTCTAATTTAACTGACAATTGTATGTAAATAAAAATATATAATACGTCAAATAATTATTCTGCTATTCTATATATTCTTTATTTAGAATCATACTTTTGACACTATAATATCACATGGTTTTAATCCAGGTCATAATTTGTTTTGATGTATTCTCTGATAATGTAGTTATGCACCAAAAAGGCAAATGCAGCACAAATTTAAAGTACAATATTTATTTAGGGGATGAAAACTATTGATATATCTACAGTTCATTCAAAATACACCTTAAATAAAGATAAATGTTAATCTTGACTCAGTATTACATTATTGGGATTAGGGTAAGGGTTAGTGATTTGTTTTTATTTATAGAAAATTGCCTTTTAACATCAAATACAAACAATAAATAAATGTCATAAGAATGACACAAGAACAAGTTATATTTTACACCAGATCTTCCAAAATAAAGCGACTTGGATGTCACCCAAGGCACTGAAGAAATGTCTTGTCCTAGTCTGCCCTAAGACTTTATGAGTCACAAACCACCTGCTGTCACAAATCTGTAGAAGCTAGTGGCTAGACACGCCGTGACACAGGATATCTTTTCATCATAAGAGGACTTCTTTGTCAGGCCTTTGACTAATATTAACCTTCCTTAAATCAAGTCATGTCCAGCGATCACACTCTCTCGCTCCCACTGTGAAGCATGATAAGTACCAAGTCCTAATGCATCGGCTCTATCCCATGACAATCCCAGAGCTGTTCTTGTAGAGGTGAGGGAACACTTAATCCTCCATCCCAAACCCAGCTCATAATAAACAGGCTACATTTAATCCACAACACAGTGGAGCAAGGGTTAAGACTTTATCGCTTGCCATGCCAATGTTCTCCCTTTTACTCGCGCTCACATTCTATCCCTTTTTAAGCGTTATTATAATACTGCTATTGTAAAATCACTGGATTAAAATCTGGACCAGCAATCTGCATTAGGTTGAATCACTGCCGCTGCTATGGCAGACAATACCATATCAGAAAACTATTAAACAGATTCAAAATCAAATATTTCTAGCATGCAATGGAGAAAAGGTGTTCATGTTATTCATTTAAAAACAAATAAAAAATGCATGTAAATGCTATGGAGTTTTTACAGATTTTTTTCTGAGTCTCTGTCCAATAGCCTGGAAAGCAGGAAAGAAACTTCACTTCTTCCAATGGAGAAATTGATTTATTTTCATTTCTAACTTTCAAACAGTCAACAGGAGCAGGTAAAGATGTCAGGAAATAACAGAATACTAATTTACAGCAGGTCCCAGCCCCCATAAAACAAGCCTAGAGTTTAAACTGTTTAGAAACTAACAGCCGTAATGGTTTGTGACTTCATGGTCATATATATCTCTTTTGAAATCTCAATTACCTAATAGTGACAAACTGTGAAGGTTTGTCTGCTTTTATGTAATTAACAGTCAGTGGCGGATCATTGCTCATAGGTTTTACCACTGCTGGCAAAAGCATTGTAGAAACATTCCCATTCACCCTTTTGGGCTTGTTGGATCAGCAGTAAGATAACTCAAACTTGGTGTTACCTATTGAATCATCATGAAACATCATTCATTTCACAGATTGTATTTATAGCTTTGTTTTAGCCTTACAATTTGAAAAGGCCTTAGACCTTCGGTTGTACTATGACCTGTTTGTTCCCACAATGTAAGTCTTTGGATTCTACGGCCAATGTTCATCACATAGATAGAACACACAAGGAGATTTGAATAAACCTACACACTAATCCATGAGATAAAGTGTCTGCATCAAACCACTTTAAAGTTGCTATGCAGACTTATATATATATATATATATATATATATATAAGGAGCACTTAATAGATACCAATGGGAATTGGCAGTAAGCAGTAGTATCTCCTGCTATCCATACAGACAAAAGTGTTTCCACTTGTGTACTTTAAGTCTGTCATAGCTTTCTGTTTCCTGCTGGCGGCGTACCGCTGCTTCCCGGATCTTTTCCAAGAGTTGTGTCACTTTGTAGACTCAACAAGATTAATTGTACAAAAAGGAAAACGGGCACCCGTTTTAATTTAATCACTCTTCAAAGTCACTTATTGTTGTACACACAAAAAGGTGAGATGAGCTTGAGAGAGAATGTCTGCAAAAGGCCCTGCCCACTTTTACACCTCCACACAGCTGACCAATCAATGCTGTAGGGCAGGCATCCTCAAAATCTGGACTCCGGGCCGGATCCGGACCGAACCACAACTGTCTCTGGACTCTGAGCGAATTATACTTTTCATATGTATTATCTGTATTATCTATGAGACATCTCCACAACGCAACGAGTCAAAATGATCCGCTATGTCCACTGCAAACAGCGCTCTGCATGTCCGACTGTTCCACTGTCTGTGTGTGTCTGTCAACGCTTTGGTCCAATCACATTCAGCATCCCGTCAGCGTTTATTTCCCCCACCAACAGTCTGCGAATCAGAGGCACAGTAGGGCGGGTCATCGCGGAATGCGGGTGGGAAAAATGCCTGTGTCGTCTCTTTCAACCTGTCTGAGTCAGAGCAAGAGTTTAAAAACAAAAAAGTCAGAGCGAGAGTTGACAACTCATCTAGTTGCATCTGTACTGTAGCTAGTAGCCTAGTTGCATCTGTACTGTAGCTAGTAGCCTAGTTTCAGCTGTACTGTAGCTAGTAGCCTAGTTTCAGCTGTACTGTAGCTAGTAGCCTAGTTTCACCAGCAGGCAGCTAGTAGAAGCATGTTCAAAGATGACCAGTAAAAGAAAAGTCGACAGTGAAAATCGGCAATTCAAAGATGAATGGACTGAAAAATATGCATTCATCCTCCCTCCAGCGAGCACCAAACCAATGTGCCTAATAAGCCAAGAAACGGTAGCTCTTGTGAAGAGTGGCAATTTGACACGGGACTATGAAACAAAACAATTATTTTGAAGCGACCTTTCCTCAAAATTCAGCGGTAAGAACCAAAACAATAAATGGGATGAAATCATCATATCAAGCTGCAAGCAGGATCCTTGTTACATCTATGTCACAACGAGAAAAGGCAACTGAGTCCTCACTCAGAGTAGCATGGGTGTTTAAGCAATTCTCTGATGCAGAAATAATAAAATAATGCATGACTGAAGGGATGGAGACCATGTTTGAAGGCAAACAAAAAGAGGAAATAACAGGTCAAATCTAGCAAATCCCCCTCTCAGATTCCACAGCAACCATAAGAACATAAATACTGGCTGGTGATTTGATTAATCAGCTTTGTGATGGAATAAAAAATGCACAGTGCATTTCCTTAGCTGTGGATGAGTCCACTGACACCGCTCAGTTGCTGGTGTTTGTGAGATGTTATGAGGCAAAGGGGGAGTTTGTTGAAGATGTTTTGGGCCTGACGACCTCAGTTGACACACAAGGGGGGAAGACATTTATAAAGCAATAATGGGAATGCTGAATGAAAGAGGGTGCAGCTGCCTTTATTCATAACTGTGCAGCTCTTACACTGCGACTCTTAGGGATCAAACACAGACACAATAACAATGAAAACTGCTGCATACAGATTATTTTTGTTTTTGCAACCTCGTGTTAAGAATCTTGTTGTAATTGTTTAACAGTTTGAATGACCGTAATAAACGGACCTTTGTCTTATTGAACATTTTCTTTGGATCTTTAAGATTTGTATTTGAGTACCCCTGCTGTAGGGGCTTTGCTTATTGGATTGGCTGTCTTGGAAGGGTGCAAAGATTGTCAGATTCAAACCTGAAAAAGCGGCTTGGGTGGTGGGTTTTAAATTATGGTTATTGTTACCCCAAAAGCTCTTAATTTAAGCATACTGAAACTCTTAGGTGTTTGATGAGGAGAGATCTGAAAAAAATATGTTATTTTTCTTGTGTTGTAAGAACTTTATTTTACTTTATTGTTGTATTGTATACTTACTCAAGAGAGAGTTTTTTTTTTGCCTCTACTGTGACATATTGCTTGATGTTCAAAAGCTCTTTATTTTTCTCGTACTGCCTGTGCGGCAGCACCTCTTTTCACCCTCTGTCTGAAACCAGAGCCCAGTCTGCTCTGATTGGTTAGCTGGCCAGCTCTCTTGTGATTGGTCAACTGCTTAGAGATGTGTTGGAAATGTCCAACACATCTCAACCATTGAAAGGATTCCAATGGAGGCAATTCAGGTAGTCAGGTAGAGTGTGTGGAAGAGAAACTCCCTCTGGAGGGAATTTGGGGATTTTACCCTTTGCAGACCATTTACATGTACAACAACCTATATAACACACTACTGGAAAGGGAGAACCCCCAAAAGCATAATATGGCGGCTTTTGTGTCTGCACAAGCCTGCCTGATGGAACAAGTTGTGTTTGGGAGCTCAGAATATGGGCAGACAAAGAAATCCTGTTTATTGACTTGATCGACAGTTCCTCCCACACTTTGTTTGAAGATTTAATCTTGGTGTTGGAACTGATGATGGAAGTTGGTAGGGGGAGGAACAGGAGGCAGAATAAAAGAGAAATGGATGCTCAAAAGCCCACTTGATGAGTTGCATATGCAATGTTGGCACATCAGTATCCGCACAGCCATGTGCACAAGCTCCTGTCCGTTCAGTTCGCTATCCTGCATTCCTACATGCCACAGCACCCCAGGACATGGCCATATGCCATTGGCTTGGCCCGTTGATTAACACCGCTCCAGTCTCGCATGACAGCTCACAACGCGTACGTACACACACACACTCAACACAGTAGTTCCGACAGATGGGTGAAAAGGTGGGCCATGTCATGTGTTAAGTGAACAGAGGACATGGGGGTGTTAGCAATTATGGTGAAACAGACTGAAAAGAGAGACAGACACTGTGTGTGTGTGTGTGTGTGTGTGTGTGTGTGTGTGTGTGTGTGTGAGTGTCCGTACAACAAAAAAGGTGCACATGGGCTTGGACAGGAATACTTCCAAAGCAACCCTGCAATCAGGATTGAAGAGCCATTTAGACAACCAGCCAATATTAAAGGCAGCTTTAATGGAGTAACCACAAGTGTGTATGGATCCGTGCCTTATAATCTTTCTATATATTTTCTAATAGACACGCAACGTATGTGTAAGATACAAATGTTGACTTGATAGGCTGTTGCATTCCCCTTCTACTGTGTTTTGGTAAAGTGGCAAAAGGGTAGAAACACACCTTTATATTTGTTAGAACTGATAAATATGTCTCAACCAAACATACAAAAAAAAGAATACATTGGTTGTGTTGGGGAAATATTTTCCAAGGCCCATAACTTTGACCCAGTTTATCAGTTCCTACTGTCCTGACTGAGCACACGCAGCTGTAACCTTGGCTGCTGTGCTCTCTGTGTTTTGTCTCCCCGTTCCTGCCTGTTGGCGTCAGCTGATAGAGGTGTTATGATTCTATGTTGTTATGCACAATGTTGATTATTCTCTCTGAACTAGCTAAATACATGGGTCTGGGGTAGAGTTCTTCAGAATTGACGTGGCAACTCTACCGTGAAGTCGGAACCTCTGACTCTTTGACTTGTTTTGTGAATTCTCCGGCCGAAGCTCCAAATAAACCCATCAGTGTTTGACATCAAAGATCCAGCTCTCCCCGTGTCTCATTTGAGTCTGTGACTCCTCCTGCATTGCTACACAGAAGTTTTCCCCACAGGTTGACAATTATTCTGAATAGTTTCTAGAGCATGAACATTATGTATAACGTATGACGCAAAGATAGAGAGAGAGTTGCTTTCATTCAAGAAGGGGACAACCAACAACGTGCTTTTGAGATGGGTATTATTGCCAGTAACCATTGGTGTCTGTCAATATGTTATACATATAGGATTTGTTTTTTGTTAAAACTTTCTTGATACAAAATTAACAGAGTTTGAAAATGTAGGGTCCCTCATCAGATTATTAAGGAGTGTGTCACCAATCAGAAGGAGAGTAGTCTGATTCCCAGCCTCCACAGTCAACATGATGATGTGTTCTTGGGCAAGATACTGACCCCAGATTTCTCCCAATGCTTTGGCCAACCTTGTACGGCAGCCTCTATCTATGAATGGGTGTGAATGGGTGAATGCTGACTTAAAGGATATCCAAAAGTGCTCTGCACTGTAAAAACTGTTGCTTTTGTAAAATAAAAAACGTGTCAACAGTTTCCAAGCAATTTTAAGAGTTTAGTCAACTTTTGCATTTTTTGAGTTGGTGAAACGTACTTTTTTTGTTTTCCTCTACTCAAGAACGTGTTACTTTGCTAAAACTTAAAAACAATGTGTCAACAGTTTCCAAGCAATTTTAGGAGTTGGGTAAACTCACTAATGTGATTTTTTCTGCATGTGAAAAGATGAGTTGAGCCTACAATTAAAAGCCAAGATATTAAGTGTAACCAATGCAAATAACAATCTGCTAAGAACCACATAAGACAAGAATAAATAAAGTAAATTATAAAACACAATTGAGTTGCCGGAACCTATATATGACAAACTCTTCCTGATTCCAATCCAACCCTTTAAATATTTGATAGCATTGAAACATTGCAGATTAAACAGATTTAAAAAAGGGAACGTTATAGACATGTCAGGGCTCGACAGTAACGGTTGCCATTCAGAAAAAATTTCAACCACTTCTTGGCCTTTTGTTGCCATCAGTGGCAACCAGTTTTTAACATAAAGAAATAAGGACAGCAAACAGCAAAATGTGCACCCAAAACAGATAAATGTTAATTATTTGTTGTATTAAGAGTGATATTTAATTATTTTTGTGACCAGTCGGAACCTGATGCTTAAGTTGCACGTGCATTGGTGTGATTACGAAGCCAGAAAGCCATGCACGTTTACTTGCGTGCTCGGTGCGCCGTGTGTTTGTTTTACAAAAAATGGCGAAGCAAATTAAGTTGTTTGACTGTGGGGTAAAAAGTTCGGCCAACCCGTCAACATCTCAAACGAATGTTCAAAGTGATTTAACTGATAAAGCGCAAGATGAACCCGAACGAAAGGAAATGTGTAAAGTCTTGGGAGGCGAAATATATATATACATTCTGCTCCGTTGTCCATTCACTTCCGGTAAAAGTTCCTTGAAAATAAGAGTCCCGATCTTATTACTACCAAAGTAAAAGTGCAAAACGAAACTTTACCATAGGAAAATATTGGCATACAAATATAATCACTTCTATAAAAAGGTAACACATTTTAAATATAGTTAGACATATTAAAGGTAATTTACAGCATTAATAATTATTATCCAATTCTTAACTGTGAATGGTTTTCATTTATTTAACAATAGAAATGTATTAGTCTGGCCAATCCAAGACTTCAATGCTGAAGGGCCAATGGATCTATGGTGGGGATCAGCACAAAGGTCAAGAAAACCCAAATTTGAAAGGGGGACAATGGATGACCAAGAAACTAGTGACTTGCTCAATTCATTTTTGAGGGATCTGTGAAGAACATGACAACAGCTGCACTACTGGTATTTTGTATACCAGCAATTGAGGGTGGACAAGTTTACTACCACTTAAGTTTCAAATAATTGTGTTAATTACTTATTCTAATAAAGCATTTGAACATTCTTTTGTGTCAGATGTTCATTATTAAGTTGATGTATAACTGCATAGTATCTTAATTATTTAAAATATAACGTGACTAAAAATGGCAACCGTATTTTCAGTTTTGGCAACCAAAAGCTGATGCCTGGTTGCCAGCCTGGCAACCACTTTTAAAAGTTAGCGTTGAGCCCTGCATGTTAATACATTTTATTAAAATGTGATTATTTCAAAACAGTTTCCATAAAACAGCAACAAGTTTGTTTAAAAGCACAACACATTAACATACATGGAGACACATGGTTATTACTTGAAGGTTATTCCAACTGCATCTGGCTCGTGGGCAACGTATAACTTCATGCTGTGCATCACGAGACTCTGTTGCACTTAGACCTCTGCTGTTCCCTGTATATACAAACGAAACACTACATTTAGTACAAATCAGGACACACCATGTGTTTTCCTCAACATCAAAAAAAAAAAAATCAAATCTTGAAATCATAACGAGTACAGTGTGTTTACATTAGCTGTTAACAGACGGTAACAGAGGTGCTATTCACATGCATTACAAGGGGTTTAAGCCATCAAAAAAAAGGCTGGTTTGCAAGAAAATGAACCACATAGTCATGATATTGATATAGTTCATAAAATGTCCAACTACTTATTTTTAACCCACCTCATGCTCAGAGATTTATATAAAGTGGCACATGGGCCCTAGAATAAATAAGAACAGATGATTATTTCAACTTTTATCTTGATAAGCGAGAGCGCAGGCCAGTCTACATGAATGCAGGGCAAGCCACGTTTCTGTCCAAAGGTTCCATGATGGAGTCGATAATGTTTTAAAATATCACTTTGAGTGGTGACACTAGTCACACATCTGTGATTCAAAAAATAGAAATGGGTTCGTGTACCTGATGCTCATTATATTAGAATGTAAACACAACACGTCTTGAATTAACCTCTGAAACAACAACTTTAGTCTGACACACTCAAGGGCTTACCTGATGTGAGCCTGAAGTCGATAGCAGGAGGCAAAAAGCTTCAAGAGGACTGTTTTCTGGTGAGGCAAATAAAAGAACAAAATAGTTACATGATGACAATGTAACAATCATTTCAGTAGAATTCATTAAAACATCTTTAATTCAATTAATGGAATCAAACATAATTAAAACATAAGTATCATTTAAAACAGTATTGTATTTATATACATTTATAAGGATGGCATTTATTAAGGATGGTATTGGTAGATACCAGTAAAATTCCATGATTCTCTACACAGCGGATCCTAATTACTTCAATATACACTCCTCTATCTCGTTTGCATACCGTCTAATATCTACTTTATGTTGTAGTAAAACATCTCCTTAATACAACTGTATTTATTGATATTTCTCGCTAAAGACTGCATTTTACTGGACTACATCGAACACATCTTGCTGACGTTATAAATCCATCTTCGCCCAATACACACTTTTACTGAATTGCACCTGAATGCACCTTAACTGACGTCACCTCCACCATCACTGGCTACTGAGAGCTAACGTTAACTCTCCTGCAGATTCAAACATGGATTTGCATCTATAGCGTTGCATAAGCATGAAAAATATAGTTTGCACTTCATATTGAATAATAATAACTCAATGCTGTAACTGCAGACTATGAGTTTAAATTGGGTACACACAAATTGCTCACAGTAAAACAAACAGTGAAATACATACAGAGGAATTAATATCAAATAGGCGCATTAGTAGCTTACTCTTACATAACCGCTGGGTTATAAAGTAGTAAGGAATAGTTTTAGCGGAGGTATTTTACCGCACAACATGCTCGGCACTAGAGCCTTGGAGCCCCGCGGCCGCATGACGGTGCCCGCTTCGAGCGGCACAGGGTAACAGTTTGCAGGGGTTGATACTTTTAACAGAATTGTGTCGGTAAGCACTTGATGCAAACTTTGCCCAACACCATTTGTGCGAAAAAATAGAATACATGAGCATGAAAGGCCTGAGTCTGGCATGCATTAATATGTTGATGTTCCGTTCGAAACAGTGAATACAAGAAAAGTAAATAACACTTGCTAGTTAAAAAGCAGTAATTAATAACTCAGGTGGTATGCTTACTTGTTTTACGAAGATTTGAAGTAGTTCAGAAGCAGGCACATGTACAGCTGCCGCAGAATCGCTGTAAAGAGGAACCGGAAGTGTCACACCGCGGTATTGTGGTTTGAGGGCGTGGCATGACTGTCGCGTTGACAAAAGCATTTTTATGAAGTTTTCCAAAACGTATTTATAAGAAAGTTCAGAAAATGTGACTATTCATTTATAAATCAATGAGTTCTTAAAACATGTTCTCATTGTTACTTAAGTGTTACTTATTTAAACGCACATTGACAAAAAATCAATTTAGGGCAAATAAATTACATTAGAAAATAAGAGTTGTATTGACTTCACCATCGGAACCGTTTTTACAGTGTGTAGGGTCGCAATGACTGGAAAATCCATTAACATTCACCATTCACATCATGGACAGATTTAGCGGTACAAATATGTTTATGGCTGGGTACTAATCTTCCAAAACGTTAATAGATATCCACCCAGATGTGTTAAGAACGACTGTTAATAAAATGTGTACCATTGCAGCAAAAGTATTGAAAAGATTAAAAAAAATACCCATTATTGTAACATTTAAAGCGATTTTAAGAGAGAAATAATCAGCTGGTAAAACCCTCCCCAATAAAGATGTTGTTTATGAGGCTAGGTTTGAGAGCATAATCAAAGTATAACTCATTTACAAAAAGTAACAGCTGTCTGATTACAAGTCAATATACAATAAAGTAAACACAATTGTTTCCTTGTTTAAATCAAGGTTACCATGTATTGGACAGACCTTAAAGATATTTGAGGCAATGTTGTACTACAATTGAATTGACCATTCATTTCAGTGTGGAAAAAGAAATGGTTTTGTTTATTTTCTAAGCAAGTTTATTTTTGAGAAAATGTTAAAGCTTCTCAGTAATAACACAATTAGTCATACAATGCAATACATTACAATGGCTGATACACTCGGATATTATACCACATACGTGGAATCAGACAGAGTTCATTAACTGTCAGATGTAAGTGAATAGGAACAGAAGAGGCAGTGTGTGAATGTGTAGAGTAATGGAGGATTGAGAGTGAAAGTGAAAGTGGTGTTGAGAGTGATGAGAATAATCCTCAGCCATGTAACAGAGATAAAGACACACAGAGGTTTTAGCTCCACACATGAGATTGACCTCATTACTGGCAACAAGCTCAACAGACAGACACACACATGCACACTCACACACACACAAACTCAGCACAGATGTAAATGGAAAAATATAGATAGGGTTGACCAGTATATTTACTGTGAATGAGTCACTCTATAAAAAGGAATGTGTGTGTGTGTGTGTGCTTGTGTGTGTGTAGTGAACCGAGAACACCCCAACCTTGATCAGCAGCGGAGAAAAAGGACATGCCCCCCCACACATTCATCAAAAGTGTGTGTTTGATCTCTCAGCCACATCACACATGTGCCCTCCAATCAACCGCTGCTGCCTCTAAGGCCCCCTTTGGCCTGCCTACACAGACAGACAGACACACACACACACACACACACACACACACACACACACACACACACACACACACACACACACACCACACACACACACACACACACACACACACACACACACACACACACACACACACACACACACACACACACACACGCCACACATAACCCATTAGGACTTTTGATTAAATTTGAGTATAGCTCATGTATAAAGGCCATGGCTAGTGCAGCTTCATTCAAGTGTGTGCTTGTGTGTGTGTGTGTGCACAATCACGTGTGTGTGTGTGTGTGTGCAAATAAAGAAAAAATGACTGTAAAGCCTCCTAACCTTTGTGATATAGATCCTAACTGCTGCCAAGCGAGGTTAAAAACTAAAAGGGCTCCATAACACTTCATAACTCTGACTTAAATGAAACAACTTCAACTCTATAGCCATTAATGACACACACACACCCACCCACCCACACCCACACACCCACACCCACCCACACCCACACCCACACACACAACACACACACACACACACACACACACACACAGTGTCTTTAGAAGTTGGCAAGGCAACCAAGGTCATTAGGTTTATTTCCATCGGCAGCCACAATCTGCCCGCCGACACTCTGGCGGAGTAAACAAATATGATTGGAGGAGAAGTTCTCCCATATTAACGAATCACTCCAGTAATCAAAGGAGACAGAGACAGAGATAGATGAAGCAACTAAAACCAAAACATATGTAATTGTTCTGTAAAACAACATCAACTATGTAACGACACAAGTGTAAAGTAAAAACACAGTGCAGACATTTTGACTTGTCGTGGCAGGAGAAGCACAGGATGATATGATCAGTGTTTATTTAATTCCATTTAGGTATGTATGCCAGTGAGGCTGCATGAATAATAACATGGTTCCATATTTGGCCCACCTAACTGAAACTAAGCCCTTATTTATGAAATGAATTACACCTGGGGAACTCCCACTATGTCATGTTTACATTTTTTTGAAAAGGACTACTGTTTAATTCTTAAAAAAACAATCATCACTTGTTCTACACTAGATGTAATCACTGTATAGCTATAATCACTAGGATTATCCATAGTGAGATCCCTGATCTCTTAATACATAGGGTAAACTCAATATAAGCAACGCATACATGATGCATAAAACATAAAGAATATTATGTCGTACTACGAGGTGGGTTTTGGGATTTGAGATTTAAAGCCTAGTTGATCAAGATGTATAGAGAAAACAATCATTCCACAAATGTATTGTTTTTAAGATATCCTTTTGGTTTATTTACCAGGAAATGGAGTATTGGAAAGTTCTTCTTACTGGGATTTCCAGACAAAACAATAAGAGATGACTTGGATTTCTTAAACAATTGGTCAACAGTCAACAGAACATTATTCAGCATTATTTTGGTAACAAATTAATTGCTTTATGACTAGCCACAAAGGTCCTTTTTCACCAGGACACCAAATAATGTGTGTTTTTGTTTTATTTTGTAATCGGGAGAACTAGCCCTTCAAAAAACGTACTCTTGAAATGTTTGTAATCTCCACTATGTGATATTTTATCTTTTAAAATATGTATTACCTTCGCCAAGGAGGTCATGCATTTCAATTTGTTTGTTGGTTTGTCCATCTTTTAGAAAAGGTGTAGCATAGGCCAAGAACAAATCCATTCACTTGCAGATCCCTGATGGGACTATCGCAGAAATGATGTTTCACCTCTGTTAACATAGCTAGATAGCGCAATTGTTCTGCATTCATGTGTTGTCAAAATAATTGGAAAACGCACACTAGGAAAATGAGCATGAGCACCGAGTCGGTATGACATCCTGGAAAACAGCTATCAATGTGTCGCTTAAACAATCTCAACAAATATTCTTTGAAGCGTCTATGTTGTCTCCAAGTTAAGACCCAAAGCTCAAAAACACACCCAAGTTGGTCGAACAAATACCTTACTTGGCAAATGGGAATATTAGAGGAGCATGTGACTGCACTTTGGTGGAGGTTTGTGCAATCTGATTCTTATTCTAAATATTTCAGTCTGTACCCATTATACATCAGCTCTAACACAAAACACTGTTAATAATCCCAGAATTCCCCCTACATGTCTACCTAGCTGACATCAGATGACTAATCCACGGCACACCATTTAATTTTTGTAACAGGGTGGAGTGGGGTTGGGGGTCGGGTGTCCACAAATAAAACAGCTCGTGTTGGAGCCTTTATGAGATGAGGCCTTCCTCTGAACTTTTGCTGCTGGCGCATGTAACAGGGAGAGAAATGACCTGCTTCCTGTCCAATTCATGTGGTTCAGAAATGTCCAGCACATATAAATGAGCTAATTGTGGCTTTTTGATGCCGAGCCTTTTGCAAGTGTGCGTGTGTTTTGCTTGTATGTTATTCTTCTGAGCTCATCAAGCATTTCTTGTAGTCGTTAGTTAGGGTTAGATGTTAGGTTAGGGTGAGCTAATCCAGGAAGAGTGGAAAGGCAGGGTATTAATTATAATAAATGGAGAAAGATGTGCTTTTCCCCCTAAAAAGGGAACAGAAACAATACACATGCACCATACATGAAATGCTCAATCAAACAATTTGATTGCATATTACTATTCCAACTTTCTGATCATAAACCAACCCTGTGTGTATAACTATCACACCAACTGCAGCATACACACACAGAATAATGCTTCAATATCAGACAGGAACTTATTAGAGATTGGAACAGTCTTCCCAGCTTAGCACTCCCACAACAGATGTCCAATCATTCTAATATAACAGCAGGAACATAACAACACAGTGGCTTCAGATTAAAACTATTTGCATCCCAGAGGATAAAGCACAGCAGCAACAAAACAAACTAATATGAGCAAGATGAGGCAAAATCAACTTGTGCAGCTGCTCCTTACAACAAGAAGCATGTGATAGTATTGGTAAAAGCACCCAATTTGTACTATTGATTTATTTACCACTAGATTTTTTGAATAACATCTCCCAAAGTATGTTTCTAAAAGATCAATATATATAATACAATAATAGAGGAAGATCATCTGAGTTCAGGCCAACCGAGGACGAATCAGAGTGTCCTTTCAAAACAACACGTTTTGATTCTGAGAATATTAATCAACTACTCTGGCAACAAAAAGTTATGGTAAAGGTAGAAATAAAATGTATTCAAGTGTGGACACAAATTTGGTTGCCAAACTTATCGTGTATTTCAAGTCCCAGAACGACCAATTATGCCCCTGAGCAATCTTCACATGCATTGTTTTGAACAATGTATTATATGTTGGGTGTTGAGGTTTTTCAGAATATATTAACTCACTTTTATCTTTTACTATTGTACTGAACATGTACATTGTTCATTTTAAACCTAGAAATAATAACATTAGACTACACTGTTATGAATGAAGCTGGAACCATTATATGTATTCCAGTCTAAAACATGCTTTTTATTAATCAGGGGGTTGTAAGGGTATTCTCTGAACACATATAGATTTGTATCTTTACAAACACTGGTCTACCCAACTGCCCTGTAGCGCCACTTTACAACTGTTTGACACTGATTGGTTATATCATACTAAAGTTTGTATTAACTAGGGAAATCTAGATTTTGATATAATTTCACGGGACAGTTTGATACCAAAAGTACTGTTAATCGAACTCCAGTTCTTCTGTACGTAACGTCAGATAATTTGTATCTGCCATGTTAGCTTCAAAGCTTGATGCCCAATTGACATTAGTGTCGAACGCAAAACAAAATCACTATGGCTGAAGAGAAACATTATCTTTTCCTCCTCCTCCTCTTGTTCGGTCTCTGACCTTCTCCAAGGCAGGATCATCCCACCGTCTGGCACAGTTTGCCACAGAAGCGGGATTTATGAAGGGGAAATTGCAACTGGCAAATGGGTAGGGTGAAAAAAAAAAGGCCCCCTGGGGCAGAAACGGAGGGATGCAGGGAGGGAGGGGAGGCAAATATTTGACAAGGACAGCGGAGGACTAATATTTGGATTTGACCTTCTGGTGAACCTTTATTGTCTTTGGAAGGCAGCGGAGTCTATGATGAGAATGCCTCTTACCCCCCCCCGAACAAATAGGTAATGAGTGGTAATGAGAGACAATGAGTAAGAGAGGGAGAGAAAGGGGAGGGGAAGGGGAGGAAGACGCAGATAATGTAAGCCAGACGCAAACAGAGAAATTACAGAGGAACAGAGAGAGAGAGAGAGGGGGGGGGGGGGGGTAAAGGGGGGAGAGGGGGAGACAGAGAGAGAGGGAGCAGCTGCAGCAGGGCTTAAAGTGAAGCTGAGAAGGTGCCGGGCTGCAGAGGGAGCATCCAGGGAGTTGGGTGACGAGAAACACTGTCCGTTTGTGGCCACTGATAATACTTTCCATTCTAGCTGGCTCTATGTGGGCTCTATGTGGGGTCTGTGTGTGCGTGCGTGTGCGTGAGTGTGTGTATATGTGTGTGTGTGTGTGTGTGCGTGAGTGTGTGTATATGTATGTGTGTGTGTGTGTGTGTGTGTTTGTGTGTGTTTGTGTGTGTGTGTGTGTGTGTGTGTGTTTGAAGGCCTTGTGTGAGCTGCTGATTCCCCTGATTGCAGGCTGGCGCCCTGCTGGCGAGCCCCCGTGCACTGAAATTAAATCCACTCTACTCCGTTATAAATTATAATGCTTTACAAACAACGCGGGGGTAGACTGTAAGGAGAGAGAATGGTGTTAGGGAAAGAGGCATTGGAAGTGGAAGGAGTAAAAAAACATGTGCAAATAAAACAAGGGGGGAAAAAATGAAGAAGAAAAAAAACAATGGCTTTTTAATGTTTACCAAATTGAATATTTAAGACCTAAGTGTAATAAAACGCAGCTGGCAAGTGTGGCTTTTAATGCTATTAAACACAGCTAAATAATAAAATAGAATGGTTAGGAAATACACAGAAATTCACTTAAACCCAAGACTTTGTTAATCACTCAATTAACCAGCCTTACATTTATATAACAAACTTTAAAAAATATGCTGATAAAGAAGAAGGAAAATAAAAAGCCGTTGTGAAAATGAAATAAACAGGATGAGAGACAGATACTGAAGGGATGTGTGTGGAGGAGATAAAAAGTAAATAAGGGTCTGACTCTGTTGGGTGGGTGGGGGGGTAATGAAAGCCACTGCTAAATGGACCTTGTGGTGACTGGCACCATATAACCAGTGAGAGCTGTGAGACGGAGAGCAGATATAGTTGTTCTAAAGTGTATAGATATAACCTTATGTTATTATACGACTGTGCCGAATTCTCCATTCTGATTTTCAAAGATTGTTAATACTTGCTAACGGACTGCTGCTAACGAGAACAAGACCGTTGCTAAGGAGGATCAAGGGACTCTGTGCAGTCATATCAATACGCATAAAGAAGTCCGGTTCCACTTAACATCAGCTGTCGTCAACAAGCATCAGTTTTCTCCATCACAAAACACCATTGAATACTCTTTGAATATATATAATATATTTTTACATCCATGGAGAGATGATTGATGACCACCTTGCTGCAAATGATCCCTTACTTAACATGGTGCCAGCCAGGCATCTCAAGAGCAATGGGCAAAGTATGAGAAGTCAATGATAGTGGGTGTCATTACTCCTAAGATCACTAAAAGCCTACGTGGGTCTAAATGCTGATATCTATGTTTCATGGTATTATATATATTACATTATATTATATATTCCTTAAAATATGAGTAGATTGGTGGAGGAATGATTCCTCAACCGATAAATTACTTTTTAACAAGCCCGGGTTCCCTCGTCTCAAAGTCAATGATTTTATGAATGAGTTTTGGTATTATGCCCGAATAAGGTCTGTGGTTAACACAAGCTTACGTGATTTTCAAGTTTTTTTTAATGACACAAGATACGGCTTTAATGTCTTTATTACGGAGGTTGCTAACAAGTGGCTAAATAAGACTACTGAACATCACATCGAACATCAGTCCCGCTTCAACTTAGTGTGACCGTGATGTAGTTTGTTAATAGTAATATGTTAGTTATTAACTTCGGGCCATTGCATTACGCTTATAGAAGTGATGTTAATATGTGGGGATTATCCTGCTGAACAAAACATGGAAGTATCAAAGATGCATGGTTGCCAAAGATGGTCAAATGTAATATCTGATGGTAAAGTCATTGGCATAAACATTTTATTGCAGAAATAAGTGTAATTTTTCAATAATATTTCTTTTTTAAAGCTAAAATGCAAAAAACAAAAAAAGGTTTTCATATATAAACAAAGTAAACTCTTAGAGACACTGGAAATGAAACGCACTCGTTATAGACACAGAATGGATGAACTTTTCTCAGTTCACAAGTGTGTAAATATATTTTTACATTTCAATAATGTGGCCATTTATTCCTGGTCACCCAGCTATGGCAAATAAATTGACTGTTGCCAGCAATCTGGAGCCAAGACGATAAGACAGATTGTGATGCATAACAAACGACAAGGATTTATCAGAAAACCACAAGCCTATATGCAGCCAGGTAGAATAAAGAAAATACTGAGCAAACATTTTCAAGTGTATTTGAATGTAAACTCAGCTCTGGGTCAAATATGGTCTGCTTTAGCTGAAGAGGGCCAACAGAAAGCAAAGGTGGCAGCTGGGATCAGTACCAGCAAAAAAAAGACATCAAATGTCACGTCCATCGGAATAAAGATAAAGGAAAGAGACAAGGAAGGTACAACGACTTGACAGTAATGAGTGTGTTTGCAAGTTCGATGGTGATGTTCAGAGGCAGCATCGAGCAGGTAATGAAAATACTCGAAAACGTTACCAAAGTAAGATTCTTCACAAGAGAGATGCAACAACAGAAGACAGAATCACACTGCTAGTGTTTTATGAAGGTATGCAGTTGTATTTCTGCTCCTCCATGGATCTGACTGAAAAGCATTTATGTCTGTTACATTTCTGTTTTTCTGATTCTAAAGACAGTGACATTTGTAGTGTAGTTTTTCCAAGTGCAGATTGATACAAATATAAAATAAAGTATTTAATTGAAATGATTTCATATTGATTTTGGACATAGTAGAAGGGTTGAATAGCGTGTGCTTAATTTCTTCTTTTTTGTGTGATATACTACTGATAGCGACATTGACATTTACTGAGGTGTCAGTTTTTTATTGTTGCAGGTATTATTTAAACCAGGCTTACACAGGATTACGTAATCAGGATACAATAATACGACAATACAATTACTGATACATTTTTGATAGTAAATATCTTGGTTTCTTCTTTTCTAAGGTTACATTGTTCAGTTGTCTTAGAAAATGACGGTGGCCGACAGGTGCAAACGTTCTACAATGACCCCAAACACTTCCAAATACAAAATAAATAAATACAATTAGATGGCAGTGACATTGATTGATGAAGGCTTTATATTACTTTCTTATGTTATTTAGTGTCTTCAGATCTGGAAAAATAACATCCTTCTTTTTATATCTGGAACAGGAAATATTTAGGTCATTATCAGCACGGGGCAGCATACTATCCAAAGTAGCAACAGTTAAGAGCACCAGCTGTCCAATCAGCTGGCTTCTGTTCCCCCTCCCAGCCAATTACAATTTGATGGGGCTTGAGCAAACAAAGCATTATCGGTCGGTTAAGCCTTCCTCTCATCTCCAGGAGTGTGCTGTCGCTTTCCTGAGGCGCACACATCATCTGCAAACACCTGATAGGCTCGAGCAGTGGCCTTCGAACCTCTCGTTGCCCGGGTTAAATTGTTACCACCTTTCTCTAATCCCGACTCTAACAATTAACTGTATGGCCGAGCACTTCAAAAGCCCTCGACGGCCAAAGGGGTTAACCCCGACGCTCCCAGAGATTTGTTTGCTGAGATCCCCAGACACTTTCATCTTTGGCCCTTACTCCTTCTTCCTCACTAAATCCCAAAGAGTCTAGGCAGAGGGAGGTGCAGCTAATTTTGGCAAATTCAGTGTGATATTTGAAAGCAAATTTTTGAGTTCCCACAAGGTTATCAATACAAACACAAGTGTAAATGTCATCAGATAAAAATATATGGCGTCACAGAGCAAACATTAAAAGGTTGAAAATATTATGATAGGAAATCTGAGTGTGAAGTGGTTAACACATGTTTCTCATAGTTTAAACATGAAGTCAAAGAGCTGATATTGCTAGTCTGGAGTTTTAAAACAAAAGGTGCATGTTAGCGCGGGTTTTAGAGCCAATCTGAACTAAATCAAGCTAACAAATTTAAGTCTTTGAAGAGTTTGCAAACTGTTTTTCCTTATTACTGACCTGTATTCAAAACATGCAGCAATGATAAGGCTGGTTTTTCAGACACTGGAGAAAATAGGCTAGAATATCTGATCCTCGGTACCAACACAAACACATAACTTAAAGAAACATGAGCATGTTTTCTTCAAAATACGATAAAAATCATGCTAAAATAAAAAACGCTTGTGTGTTTGTGTAAATGCATATATTGCTGAGTTTCGATATCTCGCCAATGGTTGGACAAATCTACCTCACAGTGGTATGTGTGTTAGTGAAGACCCGGGGAATACATTGCCGTGCCATTTCAATCCATTTTGATATGAAATCTTTGGACCTTGACAAAAATGTATTTTGTTCTTCCAAGTCTCCTAAAAAGTTAACCAGGGACCCCATAGTTGGGAGTTCAAATATGGAAAACATGTGCTGTATCTTGAATGTATATGAAAAATGCTACGCAATAAACACAAATTAGCAAAGGGAAACGTGCTTATGAGGCCATAGAGATGTGTTCAGTGGGTCCATTTACCCCCCCCCCCCCCCTAGAAAAGCAGCTCAGGGAAATGTCCATCACCGGGCCCTTAGCTTTCTGAAAAGGTGGCCTCCTGATCAACTTTGAAAAGCCCTGGTCTATAAGAAACTCAAGAAGCAGTGGCAAATCCCAAAAGAACCAAAAGCTTTCAAATTCAAAATGTAAGGAGCTTTACAACAACTCTGCCTATAATTACAGCTTAACAATTGAGAAAATATATATTATTTTTATTCAGGAACTTCAATAAGAGAGGGTCAAACTATAGAAGATCATTTGAAAATAAATTGGACTTTAAGGTACATTTTCCGTACTGATAGTTATATGGACACATTCTGGATAATGCCACCACTGCAATTCACTGTTTCTCTTTTAATGATACAGCCAATGCTCCTCAACAAAAACAATCTGTTATATTTTTTCCATTATTTTGTAAAGTGGGTAGACCTTAAAACTACAATGATGACAAGCCTCTGCTTTGTTGCCATAGCAAAGAAGAGGCGAGGGTTAAGTCTGAATTGTTGGAAGAGTTGGACAAAATGTGGTGCCACAGTCGCTAAATTCATCAAAAAAACAAAAACATAAATCCTACATTTAAAACTACATTAAATTGACGACAACAAAATCTTAATTTTAAACTCTGATTGGATTATTAAAGGGAAAAAAACAATAATGTAGATTTTTGTTGTTAACACCCTTACTCACTTGATTCTGTGCGCATTCTGGTATATTTTCATTAAAGAACCAAAAAACATAATTGTTCAATTAACACACATACTTTAGAAGCAGGAGGATCTTTGGGTTTATACTAGACAATCCGTCTCTATTAGTCTCCAAGTCCAAGTCTTTTGACACTTCCTATGTCCCATACGCTGTAAGTGGGCTCTGCCACCTTACCCACCTCCTCGCCAGTGGGTGCATGTTGACTGTACTGGACTCTACCAGCCTGTTCCAGCCAAAACTCCACAGATATGTCAACGTTAACTGTATGTATGTCAGTGGCAGTAGATTACTCTCTGTGTGTCTGTATGATAGGAGTAATAGTGTGTGAAGAGCATCCTTCCCCTCCTCTTTCCCCCGACAGTCTCCCCTGCAGCGCCTCAGCAGGAACTGGAGCAAATGCGTTTAGGAATTAAGACTGGGGAATGGCCCGAGGTGTGTGTGTCTGTGTGTCTGTGTGTGTTTCTTTATGGAGTTGTGCTGCTCTTTTGCGGCGCGCCAGCTCCTGCCAGCTGCCCCAGGATGTGGCCTGTCACTTCACATAGCCGCTGATGAGCCACACAAGTGTCAGGAAAGGTGAAGATGGAGATAACACTATCACACACACACACACACACACACACACACACACACACACACACACACACACACACACACACACACACACACACACACACACACACACACACACACACACACACACACACACACACACACACACACACACACACACACACACACACATTTATTCTTCAAAAATCATAAAATTGGTGTTTATATGTGGGGATCATATGCCAAACAAAACGTGTAAGTAAAATAATGTGTTTGCGAAAGATTTTATTTTCTGGAATCTTCAAAATCCAACAGAAAAATCCAATTCCTTTTGGGTCGGCCTACACAAATACATGATCCCTGCATTACTCTATAGCGGGTGGAGTCAAAAGACAGGAGGCACAAATGTCTATCATCGATTCCTGAATTATTTCATTCAATATCATTACAAAACCAGACATAATTTGCAACAGGGGAAGTAGCATCTCATTTACACTCAACCACAATGTTTGAGGAAACAATTTTATAACATATTTTCCTTTTTTTTGCATTCCTAAGCAGATAAAAAACAAATACAATCTAACATTCACAATCAGTTATAGTGATCCCTCTCTATTATTTTGTCTTCTCTTATTCCAATGAACAACCACTATTTGCCATACGATTGGCCGATGCAGTGGTAGTGCCCTTTAGCTCCCTGCAGCACCCAAAGGCTCCATATGCTGCCGAGCAACCCCATATAGCAAGGACACCACCGGGAAAACAAACACACCCCCAGAGGACAAATGTTGGTAAAGACATACATATGACCAATGGATTTTCTTAGTTTGATTTTGGTGAAAAACACTTTTGAAAAAGATACTTTTTTTGTTACTGGTGACCATATATTGTGCATGTATATACAAATACTTTTGTTTCTTAATCAGAGTTGTCTGAAGAGGGGAACCCTGGGGAATGAGTACATTCATTAAATCTAATTACGATAATTATCTGAGTGCTCAAACAGTTTGTCGATTTATTCTCATCTTCATTTCTCTTGGGACTGTTGGTCTGGCAAAACAATCAAATTTAAGACGTCAACTTATGATCTGTGAAATTGTAATTGTTCACTAATTTCTGACATGTTTCATTATAATAATAAGCAGACAAATAGAAAGTGAAAACCGCAGTTGGATTCAGTTCCTAATCAATTTATTGTGACGGCTGGCTTCACGCTACAACATAAAATGGGAATGCAGAATAAAGACTGTACATATAACCCGACTGCGGGATAAACTCCTTAACTAATACCACAGATCGACTACTAATGCAGCGGCCCGGGCTCTTATCATGCACCATTATATGGTTATTCTGTAGGTGAGCTCTTACTATATGAACATAATCTAGAATAATCTATGTGTTTTCATCAAATTACCAACATCCATCTATAATATGCAGTCAGGGGGCTTGAGAGCAACCCGCAGATCCCGATGAAATTACACACTATGCTTCTTCCCATTCCACATACCGCTCTGTCCCAATTCCCTGCTGTTTGGAAATCAGGGCTATGTTGGTGACAAGTTACAGTACACATGCCCCAGTTAACCTTTGATGTGAACATGTTCTTTTCTGAGGGAATGATATGGAGGCCAAAACCGCGAGGGGCTATAGACTATCCCTGCAAACTGTACGGCTTCAAAGTCCTGTCTCTAATTTGAACCTTTTGTGCCACTTAAAAAGCCCATGGACTAATTTGACTCTGGCATGTAACAACCGTTTGGAGGAATGTTTGTCTGTCGTGTGTGTATGAGTGAGTGTGTGACCACAGGCCTACCTGCTTTGATCATGGCACTGGGAGATCAAGACTACACACACACAAACACACGCGTACACACTAGAAATTTATCAAAGCTATGTGCAGCACCATGTCTGCATCCGTGCAATGACTGTTTGGACACATGAACACTGAGATAAGACTGACAGATCATTGCGGTATTGTAACTGTATTCACTTACATTTGAATGATATTTAATTCATTTCCACAAGGAGGGGCAAGTGTTTGACCCATTGTGGATTTAATAGCTTAATAATAAAGGTGTTAACTGTTGAACAAAGTTTAAGTGTCTTGTGAAAACATCACCTAGGGAGCTAACCCTAACCCTATTAACAAACAACAAATCTTACATTGTAAGACTCATGATGGAGTGTTTGAAAAAAGGACCTGAATCGATACAGTATAACCTGAGATTATTATTTATTGTATTCTTGAATATGTCAAAAACTGGTGGAAAATGTACCCGCAATAAGAGCATGCTGTAGGATTTTGGAAGTAGCACAGTAGTTGTTTCTTTGCCTGATTCCGACTCCGTTACGCTTCAAAGACTGTAAGCTCATTATTCAGCAGAGGGAATTTATCTGATATTTATCTGATATTTATCTGATATGTATACAACTTTATACACTCATATGTATAAACTTGCTGCTCGTGTCAATTTAATTTATTATTATTTTTGTATCTTTTAAACATTTGTAACTTGTGTAATGCTTGACACTGCTGCTGGAACAACTTGGGATAAATGAAGTATCTATCTATCTATCTATCTATCTATCTATCTATCTATCCATCCATCCATCCATCCATCCATCCATCTATATAGACTACAGAAATATATATACAGACGGCAGAATGTATAACACCCAAACACTTACAGTATAATAAGGACTGTAACATTGGAGATCCCCCTTAGGTAGATAACTGATTTTATCAATGAATTAGTTCTGAACATAATTGAGACACCAAGAATTGGATTCCCAAAGATACATAAATCAGAGAAGAAAAATCAACGACTGCTTTCAAATTAGCTAGAGACCATCTAGCGATTGGATTATACCACTTGCAATGCCAAATTCGGCCGGGGGCGTGGGAAGGCACCGACCAGGCTGTAAACATATTTTTATCTGGTATGAAGTTTGGCATTTTTACTTGGGATCTATCATAGTGACAATATATGCTTACATTAAATCACCTGGCCAAGTACTCTAAAACTCTGTGGTAGTTCCGGATACAGCACAGTAAGTGTCTCCAGGACCACATTTTGCCTTGACGTCACATAACGAGACAATAAGCCTATTAAAACTGAGAACAATTAAACATAGAAGCACTTTCACACACACTATTCAAACTCCTCTTATATCCAAGACAGTGTGAGGAATTCCCTCCGTTTCCTGTGGTGACAGACACGCGTTTTCCATGATTCCAGCCAATCGTGGTTGCTGAAGCCATGACATCAGCAAGAGCAAGTTACCTCTGGGGACCAATGATTAATTAACATGGCTTCAGCCGGCAGTGCCGCACAGGATGTGATCTAATTGACAGTGGGTAATGGCCTCGCCTTGTAAAAGGAGATGAGCTGGAAGTACTATAACCTAGAGTGGAAACGCAAGGAGCACCGTGCACACTCACACACTCACACACTAAACGAGGTTGGTTTGTTTTCCTGCCGTTGCCCTTTTACCCTACAATGTGGGGTTGGATACTGGGTGTCGAGAGGGTGGTGGAGTAGTCATCCCTCGCTTTGCTCACTGGGTAATAAGCCAGTCTGTTTATTTTTGTTATCACCAACTGAAATGTCGTGAAGCAGCTGGCCCTTTGATCCAGCATTTAAATCACCACAATACATGTGATTATCTTGGGACTGGGCACTTATTTCACATCCAGCTTATTGGAAAAAGAAACATGACTAAGGTGCTGTTCACTGTTCACGCTGTGCACGGGGCAAGGAGGCATTGCATGCCAGTGGAGGACTGTGATTGGATGAGTACACATCCAAAATGCAGTTGCTAGAAACAAAGTTGCGCCTAGCAACCTTTTAACGTATTAGTCATAAAGGAATTCATCTGAAAAAGTGAAATGAAATGTAATCTGGAAAAATGCAATTTAACACTTTGACAGTAGGTGCTGCTGACCAGTGCAATGGTATTTATTCCCATTGGGCAGACATTTTTACATTTGTCTCAACTGCATATATGGTGTTCTGTTTAAAGTAAGACAATCTCAATAGCAATAGTGCTCAATATTTAATTATAAAACAACTAGGGTCCCCTAACTATCACAGGTGCAGCCTTATACATCAGCCATGCAATGGAGCCATTTTTGACATACATTTGTATAATTTGGGAAGATAAAGATGCTAGTAAAAAAAAATGGACACCTTTTAAAAGTTTGAACAAAAATTGAACATTAAAACATTCATGAAAAATAAGATTCAGTGCAGAGCTGCTTTATTAAACTGCTTTATTCAGCTAAGTGGACCTACGGTATTAAACTGGCTATATTCAAGTATTTGGTTGAAATAACAAGATCACATTTCATGAGATGAATAGATACTTCTTAATATTATTCCATTCTCTGTCTGTATTAATATGTGTTAGTATGCTATCTATTTTCTCTGAGCAAATTTCGAAATGGCTTCTTTTAGGGGTTGCTAAGAAGTGACATTATATTGCAATGTACTTCATTTAAACATTTAGCAGCTATGTGTGATCCCAATCTAGAACATCAATATTTCCGCCCCTAAGGTTGATGTGGAAGTTGCTAACATTTGCTAGCTTTCTAATTCATCTTGGAGGACACAGGATGACCAAATCTACTGCTGCAGAAGAGCCAAATGTCACTGTGAGACTGAGCAAGATAAAGAACACGTTGCTATTAAGTGCTGATGTTGAATCAGATTAGAAAAACCTTTGATCTTATTCTTTATACTAAAGGAAATGAGTTAAACCTGATCCAGTGTCGGAGAGTTTTTGGGTATAATTGTTCCTGCTTTCTTACAGTGCAGACGCTTTTCTGCTTGCTCTTGCCTCTGCTTACTTTTTTATGCTGATTTTCCTATTTTTCTTCTCTGAAAACTTCGAGCAGCGGCTCCTGGACATTAACTTATCACTGGGGCAGTTATTCTTCGTAAATAGATGGAGGGTTTCAGCCATATTTCAATATTTTTACGACGACCTCAGTCTTACAGTAGGGTGGCCTAGCAACAGCTAAAGCCTGGTACTGCATGCTATTTAGCTTAAGTTAACGTGGAAGTGAATGGACTAGGTTGGAATGACACCACTTTACCAGTGTTGCAAAAGAATGGACAAAGGCATGCAAACTCACAGTTTGCATGTATGTTAGCAGCTACAAGGATTCGAAGGAACAGGAGGGCTGTGTACCGGGTAATAAATCTACAAGTGGTAGTCCTCCCTGGAACTCTCTGGGTGCAAAGCCTAAGAGTAAATCATTTCCATGGGATTTGGGAGGACGAATAACAGGCAGAGCCCAGCGCTCTGAAATCTGTGATGCGACCGGCTGGCCTGCATTGTTATCACCCAGGAAGAGCGCTCTTCAACCCCTATTCATACTAGGAAACATGCTAAAGGGATAACTACAAACAATCCTTCTAAACCACCAAGTGTGCCAATCCAGAACAGATACGCTCCACTGACCCAGAACCGGAGATCTCTTTCTGATGACCTGGATAACCAGTCCTCTTCACACAGCAGGGTAAGGACCAATAGCTACTCCAAAAGTAAAAGGCTAGAGGGAAAGCTAACGACTGGGCCTGAAACTCTGATTGTGGGTGACTCTGCTGTAAGAGATGTAAAAAGTCTGTGTAGTAAGAACAACACCAAAGTACTCAGTTTTTCCAAGGATATGGTCTCTGACTTGGTTGAGAAGATCCTGCATATTGGGGCTGAACATCCGACTGTGAAAAATGTGGTACTGCACATTGGAACAAATGATGTTGTGAAACAACTGTCAGCTCTCTAAATGCGGAGGTGTTCATCAGTGGCCCTCTACCGCCAGTCAGAAGACGAGTGGAGAGATTCAGCAGATTGTTTGCACTGAACATGGCTTTCAACTGTTTTCTTTGAGAGCTCTATTTCTGTTCACAAAAATGTTCAAAAAGAGGTAACCACAAAGCGATATATTCAGAATTTTTCTTCTACACTTGCCCCTGCTAACATCTCAGTAAATGAGCTAGTAGATCAT
Organism: Dissostichus eleginoides; assembly: GCA_031216635.1. NCBI lineage: Eukaryota > Metazoa > Chordata > Actinopteri > Perciformes > Nototheniidae > Dissostichus > Dissostichus eleginoides. The sequence continues at coordinate 7,648,675 of CM062268.1, read as the reverse complement.
TTTATTCAAAAATTAAAAATGTTATAGATGCCATTGCTCCAACTAAGGTAAAGGAAGTGACTGGCAAGAAAATATCTCCATGGAGAAAGGCCATAACCGTGAAAACAGAAAAAAGAGAGTGTCGTAAAGCTGAAAGCAGGTGGCGAAAAACAAATCTCCAGGTTCAGTTTTGTCCATGTCATTTTATATCATTGCTTTTAGATGAGTGTTTCTAGATATCATTTTATAATATGTTTCTTAATGCTCTTAATGTCTTTCATTTTTGTAAAGCACTTTGAATTGCCTTGTGTTGAAAGGTGCTATATAAATAAACTTGCCTTGCCTTGCCTTGCCTTGCCTATCCTTTGATGTCAAGTGGATGTATGTCTGAACACAAGGCTTGACCTAATTATTGCAGCTATTAATATTTCCCATGATGTAATTCTCTTTCTTATGACGATCACTACATACTGCAGCCCCGTAATATCTCTTTCAGCGTGTTTAGACAACACAAAGTGCCTGAACTTGTAGCGATCACTGGAACATATTAAAATATTGAGGCTGCCGTGTTGTGTTAAGGTCAGGAATTAGTGTCTGAATATGGAATACAGGCCTGAGAGGAAAAGAGAGGGCATAAAAGTGGCTGTGCAGAGGGCTAAAATAACAGTCTGGCTACACTAGTTTCAGCTCCATCTGCTTCTAATTACTCACTATCCTCAAGATGGAGGGGAGAGAGGGGAGCGTACAACAGGAACTCATGTCAGCACTGGGTTACATGACTGACGGAGGCTGGGAAAAAAAACCATTTATTTTCAGAATAGTTACCTGGGAGCTGTTTTTTCATGCATGTCCGTATTTGTGAATGCTTGTTTGTTTACATACACATATTCCGACCAATCTCCAGTGCTGCTACTACTTATTTAATGCTACAGTGCATGAGGCAGATTTCAAAAGGCCTTTGCATGCAACACAGATTTTCAATTTGGCCAAGTGAGCAGACACAGCAGGCTGAGCCAATGCTTTTCTATCTTGCCTGTGTGTGTGTGTGTGTGTGTGTGTGTGGTGTGTGTGTGTGTGTGTGTGTGTGTGTGTGTGTGTGTGTGTGTGTGTGAGGACAACACTGATAAGTACAGTATAAAAGGGCTAACATCAGTAGAATAGTGATCCAGCGTTAGCCCACCATGCTAGCTGGCTACCACATGCTACATTGACTCACTCATCGCAATGAATTTACTCATAAGCATGAAATAATTGCCACCACAACCCACTTACTACACAAAGTGAGGAGTGCAGATTATACTATGCTTCGGTAACACTACCCACTTGGGCAGTTAGCCACTTCCTGATTAGCATTTCGCTCCGAGGCACTGTCCTAAGGTAATGCTAACCAAAAATGAATATTAGCATTGGTTTTCTAATCTGTGTTGCATTCAATCTTTATCATGGAGAAAAACATGTCTCAGCCACATGATGAAAGTAAACATCACAAAACTCCCTCCAGAGGGAGTTTCTCTCCCACAACGCCTCCACTGGACTCCTTTGTTTACTTCCGTAACAAAATAACATCAGTATGTCACACTCGTGCTTCTATTGGCTAGTGCTGGGATATTTTGGAAAAATATCTAAGTGGTTGACCAATCACAACAGAGCAGGGCAGCTAATCAATCAGAACAGATGGGCTCTGGTTTCAGACAGAGGGTGAAAAGCGGTGCTGCAGAACAGGCAGTATGAGAAAAATAAAACCTTTTTTAAACATTAAAGAATGTAAACATGTCACAGTGACACAAAATACAAATATGAACCTGGAAATGACATAATAGGCCCTCTTTAATAGACTCACCGCTGATTCTGGTGGGTAAAAGGGGTTAAAAAAGCAGTAAAAGCTTTACTTAAAATGTATCATCTATTAACTCTGATTCCAGGTTTAATTATCTTTTTCTAGGAAAATATGAAAGAACCGAAAAATGGAGCAAGTGTTTAGATGGCAGTGAATAAAATCACACTGGAGAGAGAGGCAGAGACAAATGTCATGTCAATGTACCCAGGGCTCTCACCAGTCAATGAGTAAACCACACAAACAGACATATCCTCACACAGACACGTCCTCACACACAGCATGAGTCACAGTGACAGAGGCGTGAGAGTAACACAGCGCTTTGACAGCGTTTGGGTTAGTAATCTGTCAAGTGCGTACACACACATGAACAATTAGATGAGTGGAGTGGACTTAAGTCTGGGACCTCAGCACTGACCCTTGTCTCTTTTCAGCCAATCCTTTCACATCAGCTCTCTTCCTCGCTTTCAAACACAAAGAGTCATACTAAAAAAAAGAGATATGAAAACTGCGGGAGTGTCCAGCACTCGGAGGCTCATCCTGTCTATCAACCGAAGGTGTTTAAAACAAAAATAAGGCCTAATGCAGAACATGTATGAAGGATTAGTATGTGCATTGTTGTCTTTACAATACAACCAAAAAGCATTGGATGCCTGATGAGTGTTTTGACTTCTTCTTCACTTATTCTTTGATTGAAGATTTATGAAAATATTGACCATTTCAAAACCGTTTTATTCAACATGTTGTGTTGCTGCATGCGTAGAGAACATTTCTTGAGACAAAGGTACGGATTTCATGTCCCTTGTTTCATTTACTCGCCAGGATTTGCATAACTTGTCTGCGTGGCACAAATTTGTGTCGATTGCATTGACTTTATACGTGAACTCACCATGAGTGTTTTCTGATAGTAAATTGATTACCTGTGGGCTCCAGAGAGTTGGTAAGAAGAAACAAACATTGTCGCCAATGCATATTGGCGTTTGGAAAGTGAAAAGCAACATTTGTAAATTTCCCCTCTATGGGATTAAAAAAGGTATTCTGATTCTGCATAATTACCACCACTGGGGAGCTCTTGAGCAACACCCTGAACCCAAACTGCTCAATCGCCAGCCAATCAGATTGTGGTAGCTTTTAGGTGGATATGTGTAATTAGAACATTGTAAAATCGGCCCACCCTAAATGAACATGATATGATCACCAATGAAAAAAAAAGGGTTAACATTGTTATTAGTTGTTACATCAAACTTCTGGAGAAATTAGTCCTTAACTTGCAAATGTCATTACATTTTAATCCATTGTTAGGTCTGCATTGACAATTTAGCCAAAAGGAGTGTGTGTCTCTGTGTGTGTGTGTGTGTGTGTGTGTGTGGTGTGTTTTTGTGTGTGTGCGTACTGACATTTCCCTAATGTAGCAGTAAATGTGCCCCTCATTAATGTCTCTCTGACAGTGATGTGGGCTGACGAGAGCCCAGACGCCTGGCTCCTGGACTGGTGCCCTGATGGGGCATTCAAACACGCACACACACACACGCATTTTGCATACAAACGCACAAAATGTGCAATATAAAATAATAGACATTAGATACCAAAAAGGAATCAATACAAACGTATAAAATCTGATAAATATCAAATATATTTTTTTTATTTGACCTGGGTTCGTTTGAGAGCAGTGCATTGCCACAGAAATGAGACAGTGTGTATGCGTTGGGTGTGATTTGACCTGTATGTGGGTCAAAGGATGGTCTGGAAACATGGAGACATATCTGTTGGCTTTTTGGGCTAACACCATTAACACAATGGTGGCTGCTGGACAAAAATGTATCCACAGTGTTTCTATGTGTGTCTTTATGAAGCCATTAGTCATGCTCCATATGTCTTCTAGTGAGGGACAGTGAAAGGGTGGTGTGTGTGTGTCTGTGTGTATGATGTGTACGATGTGTCAGAACCAATGTCTACTTAGGGTGTGAGGTGGAGCGACCGACTGACCCCACCAACTGGCTTTTAATGCCTCTAAAATGTGACTGACATGCACACACACAAACACACACACAGAATAATGGAAGATATGATTGTGGATCGACAAAGACCAGACGCAGCCAAGAGAGTGAGCAGTCTATTCACAAAAGCAGGGTCACATGAACAATACCGTTTGTCTACCAAAAGGTCAGTTTGCCTCATGGCCGGTTCACTAAAGACCCGGAAAAGACCAATTCCACCAGGAAAATCATATAAATCTTGCCGATTTTCACTATTTCTGGCTAAACCTGAAATAAACAGGTACTAAATATCGGTACAATAATTGTTTAAGTGTTTCATCAATGTGCAAAATAAATCTATTTATCTATCTAAAGCTATGTTTTGATTGACACAGCCCAATCATTAATTTCAATGAGACCACTGTGTTTGTGTAGGGTTCATCCTCTAGCAATATGGAAGTGTGAATGTCATTGCTATCTGTTTTATATTTAGGTATCTTATAAAAATTGGAAATTGTGACCTGATGTTAGCACGAAAGGTACGTTTAACAAAACTCATCAGGACTTATCTTCTGAGGATCATGAATATGTTAACCATATTTGTATAGCCTTTTCTGTTTATAAGACCCACTGATATACATTACTGTCCACATACCATAGAGGCAGAGGAACAAAAATATTTCGAGAATTATATTATCCTAAATAAAGCTCATCAAATGAACTCAAATCAGAAGTTGTAACGATAAGAATAACCATTTCAAAAAACCTTCACAAGAACCTAAAATTGCTCAATACACACATTCTTTTAACAACACATTTTCAAATTATGCCTTTTTACCGGATGAAATCATAAAATCCAGATCAATATCGTGAAATAACATCAACACTGGAGATTCATTACCCCTAAAGTGCTCATTGGAGGTAGTGTTTACTCCAAGGATGTTCATCCACAACCCCAACAAACTTAGACGAAAAAAGTTTTCCCTTTGGCCTTGTCATTTTTTGTTTTTTAAAGGGGACCTATCATGCAAAATGCACTTTTGTACGTCTTTTATACATGAATATGTGTCCCCGGTGTGTCAGGGAACTCACCAAGTGTCAGAAAACACAACCCTCTCTCTTTTCCTCCGTACCCAAATCTCTAAAAACGGGGCTGCAACGGAGCTGATACAGATTGATACAGATTTGAAATTGTTCTGACATCAGAAACGGGGAGCTCCGCCTATATGGGCAACTCTCCACCTATCAGGAGGAAACAGCCACGGCCATTGCCGCTCGAAAGCGCTGGAGACGCTGTAGTACATATGCCAGGCCTGTAAGTGGCGCTGTAGTCTGCCACAAAAGCAGCGAAGAAGACTTCTCACAGAATCAGCCCTTGCAAAAACAGGGCTAAAAAAAGAGCAAATAGAGCGAAATGAGGCATGGCTAAAATGCATGATCTGTTTGGTATTTTGAAAAAAAAACTTTGCAGACATGTTTAATATAGGTATGGCCCTACAATATATTATTCAAATATAGCATGATAGGTCCACTTTAAATTACCATGACCGGTTGCAAAACGAAACGGAAATGCATGTCCCTATTTGGACACAAAATGAACAGTAAAATATCTTGATCCTGAAGGAACTGGATCAAAAACCTGAAGGCAGCCACTGTTTATGGTATTCAAAACAAATCCCGAGTACTGTCTAGAAAGGCAGTGTCCCATCTTCTCTCGAACTTTAATATTATTCAGACTCAAATGTACTTTTTGAATCATGATATGAACTGAGGTAAAAGTTAGCCACCGTGTGCAGCAGGCAGCATGACTATGAGTGTACTGGCAGGCCTATGACTTGCTGGACTCCATTCGGTTCTTGTTATAAATATAGGGGTGAGAGGTGTGACTGAAAATTTGCTGTATATGTGAGTGTGTTGGTAGCCAGGGGGGTAAGGGTTAATTGGTGTTGCGTGTTAAAAGGTGTTAACAAGGCAGGCGAGCGCCCAAGGAGCTGTTGAGAGCTGCAGACACTCACACACACACACACACAACTGGAGTTGGACAGATAGACTGAACAGCATTGGTGTAACGCTATCTAAAACTGAGATCAGCCTGTGTGTCTTTGTCCACCTCTTACCTGAGACTACCTTACTCACTTTGTTTAAGAGGATAGTTCCCACGTGTTTTACAAGTTTGATTGTGTATACAGTAGTGCAGTGACGAATCATTTTTGTATAGGCCGACCTGAAGTAAGCGTCGCAAGGACTCCCTCGACAAAAAGCAACGGGATTTTTCCATTGGATTTTGGAAAATTGTAGGCAAATCGCATTTATGATACTTACAAGTTTTGTTCAGTAGGATAATTTCCGCATATATAAACTGATTGTTGTGAATGCACTTAGCTGAAGTAAAAAGCTTACATAATGCTTTAACTGAACCTCATTGCGGTCGCATGGCTGTACGTCAACGCTGCTTAGCTAATAAAGGCTAACTTGTGTTTGGCGTGATGTCGTTTAGCTGTGTATTTAGTCACTTTAGTCACTTTATATGACACATTGAGCTTTGAACATTAAGAGTGGGGGATTTGTTGAGATGTTTTATGACGTGGAACAAATCCTGAAATTCTGTTAAGCTTATGTGTTAACCACAAACCTTATTTCTTACTAAAACACATTTTTGACTTTGAGACCAAGGAATGAGAAGTTCTAAAATGCTAACTCATATCCGAGATTTAAGGAGCCATACCCACACAACTCTATTTACCAAACTGTAACTGTTTTTATATAATTAGATACATTTAAAGTTCATTCTGTAAATACTGTGGAATATAGTAGATCATCTAAGATGTTTGCATTTTTCCAACTTGTGTCGTCTCCATAAACCACAACGATTACAGTGTTGGCAGAGAATACAAAATGATATGTTTAAAAGAAAAGTGTCAAAAATAATTAAATACAATTAGACCTGTATGTGTGCATACACATTTAGGGCATTAACAAATCTGATATAAAAGATGCAACATAAAGAAATAATGTTCTCAATAACACAATGTATACCTTGTCTATATCATATTTCTAATACATACAAAATTCACTGGATCTAAAGAAAATGTGTTTATCACATCTCCTTGTTTTATATCACCTCAATAAGGGGATCATTTCAGTTGAATTAGAACACACATGGCTATCCTGTGCTATATGTTTGACGGCGTTGGCTAAATGGCACTCCTACAGCCTCTGGCCGGGCCTGTGGGGAAGATGGAATGGAAAAAAAGGAAATTTGGAAAACAATGAGAAAGAGAGAGGGAGAAAAAAAAGATGGTTCCAGCTAAAAGGCCCCTGCAGCCTGGAGGCACTCCATACACTCTAATGATCGCCATCAGCATGTGTGTGTTTGTATGTGTATGTCTGAGTCTTGACAAATAACCTTTAATCAAAGTGTAAAGAGAAGGAGCGCTTTTAGCTCTTGTGTATGCTTTTTACGTGAGTGTGTGTTCAGTCTGTGTGTGATTTAATCTTTGCTGTCAAATGTGCTATTGACACAAAAGTGCACACACACTTCAGACATCTTTATGCTAGCACTTAAGCAGTGTTTTTCACAGACATGCTGACACACACTCACACAGTGCTGTAGAGGCGGATTAGCAGGCACTGCTAACTAGATGTCTATGGAGGTGACACGCCATCACATCAACATGCCAACACAGTGTACACTGCATGGCGAGTTGTTGCGCGCACACACACACACAGACACACACACACACACACACACACACACACACACACACACACACACACATATATAAAACAACACAAATTTACAAACAAGTATATTTGCACATGCTTTTTCTCTCCCACACACACACAGGTGAACAGGGCACAAAGAACCTAACACATTTGAAAAACAACTTGAATGGATGCACAGGGACGGCAGGATTCAAATAAATTGCATAAAAATTGCATGAAAAAAGGTGTATACACATAGTGGGTCCCCACACACACACACACACACACACACACACACACACACACAAACACACACACCTAAGTGAGCATGAGTGGAGGCGACAGAGCGTTCACACGGGGTCGAGCTGGTCCTGGATGTGCCAGAGCCAGCAGCTGAATGCTAGTCTGGATATGAAGGTGTCAAACTAGCTTGGTTATAGAGCTAATATGGAGCTGCTAGAATGGCGCACCTGCGTCTCACACACACACAAGCACACACATTTATACTCATATGTTGTGCAAAGACACACACATATTCATACATCAGGAGAAGTGTAATCACACGCATGCATAAACATGTCATGTAGGCATAAAAATGTCCGATAGATGCACGTCTGTGGCTGCAAACACGCAATCACACATAGCTAAATATGCACACACACTTCTTCCGCACATGTGTGAAGTGCAAACATGTAGGTCGATGTGTAAACACACACATAGAGAAACAGAATCATGGAAGAGCAAACACTCAAGTATGTACTTCATGTTAATAGATGGACGTACATGAACACACACACACCTCCAGCCCTGTTTCCGCAGTCACACACGTAAATAATGTGTGCAGCCTTCCTCTGCTTCATACCAGGCCACTGCTAGTGTGACAAATAAACTTGCTTACACTTGGCGCTGCTTCACACAGTGTTTGGCTAAATAGGGCATGAAAAGATACAAACACACACACGCACACACAGGCAGGCAAGCTCAACACCAGGTGTGTGAGGTGAATGTTAGCAGAGACACATGTGGCTCTGATGCCTGTAGGGATCTGTCCATGTCCTCTCTGTGCCCTCTGCCAAGGCACAGCAAAGTGCTGCCTGACTGTGACTGCGCTCACACACTCAATAACAGAATGACACTACAACTGCAATTATATTTAGAGCTGATATTAGCATTTTGCAAGGGTGAAATTCGGTCAAATATATATAACATAATTGTTTTGTGTTTTTGTGGTGATTGATTAAATTGGTTAAGGAATTGTTTAGTTTTTTTGTAGGTTAACCCGCAATATTGCACCACAAGGGCTCCCTCAACAGAATCAATGGGATTTATCCATTGGAATTCTGAACCTTGCAGATAATAAGACATTTAGCAGTATCCTTGTTAGCAAGTGCCATTTTTCGGACATAAAAGCTTCAGATGTTAACCAGTGGGGTGTTTACTGACGTAATGTCATACAACAAAATGTCAGGCATCTATCCAAAATCAGGTTCAAATAAAGGCAGACTTTGAGATGAGGGAACCCGGAAGTGGTAAAAACTCCATTCCAGGATTTACGACTCATTCATGAAATTCTATTATTACTATGATAATATATATATATACACACACTGTATACTATATACAGTGTATATATATATATATATATATATGTGTATATATCACGGTTTTACAAAACTTAATAAGGATATTGATCTCTAAACATGATGCTACCCTCACTCTTTTGGCAATAAAAAGGAGTGTTACAAGACATGTGCCCAAAAAATAGATCTGAAGAGAAGTGCGCTTACTGGCTATACATTTATAAGATCTATAGGGACAAACATGACAAATGTTGCTTTTGAAAGACATTGGCATTAACCTGACAGGAATAATCTGTCATTGGTCCCATAGTTTGAGCGCTTTGAGCATCTGGAAAAGTGTTCTAATAAAAATGTAATGAATTGTTATTGTTATTATTATTATTATTATTATTATTATTATTATAGTTGGCAATCACATGTTCCTGCACATTTTACCCACATTTCTTGTCGCAAATCCCTCAACTTTCAAAAGGTATAATTCTTAATCCAAAAATAACCTCTTTTCAACTTCCTCTTTAAAGTAACCTACACTTAGTTTGCATAAGGTATGGTATACCATTTTTAATTAAATGCCTTCTGAATGACTTACATTAAATATACTACAGGTCAGTGTGCTAAATTCCCCAAAATGTTCTAATTTCCCGGTGAAATTATTACATTTCCTGATGTTCCTTTACTGGAAAATGGTATCTAAAAGTCATACTGTTCTGGAAATTCCATGACCAGCAGTAACCATCTGCAAGGTGTTGGATGATGCGTCTGCATATGCTAAGTGTTAAGCCTCAGAAAAAAACAAGGATCGGAGTGAAGGTTTTCTCATCTGTTGCGTTTTGTTTTTGGTGAATCACACTGTCTCTGTTGCAGGAATCTGCATGAAAATACAGACACTCGATGTCTTTCTCCACCTCAATCCTCTCATCTCCCTCTAAGCTAAATGATCCTTTCATTTCCTGATGACCGACCAAGGCCCTTAGGTGTCTGTGCATGGGTATGTGTTTGTGTGTTCGGGGAATGTGTGAGCAGCTCTGAGGCCACGGTTGCATCTACAGTTCACAGTTGTGCTGATCCTGTAGCAAAACAAAGCTCTGAGAAAGATGTCTGGAGCTGAGCTTCATAAGTGTATTTGTGTGTGTGTGTGTGTGTGTGTGTGTGTGTGTGTGTGTGTGTGGAAGAGATCATATAAATTAAACTTTCTTTTCATAGCATGTTAAAAAAATCATTCACAGTCACACAAACACACACACACACACACACACACACCCCCCCACACACACACACACACCCCCACACACACACACACACACACACACACACACACACACACACACACACACACACACACACACACACACACACACACACACACACACACACACACACACACACACACAGAGCTGACTCCGGAAGATGGAGAGGAAGTTGTCTAATGGTTGCCAAACGTTTGAGTGGGCCCTGGCTAAACATATGTTTAAAGTAGACAACATCAGCCATCACCACTTGACCCCTTCACACACACGTGCACTCACACACACACATACACACTGACCCACACTTACACGTTCAAAGAGGCATTACTCACCTACTCTCATAAAGCTTGTCACACACAGGTTATTAGTTTATCATCTAGTAGGTGTTTATATGAATCCAAAATGTGTGATTTGTGTGTTTGCATGCACACACCCCAGGAAAGCACAAACACACATGCCCCAACAAGATAATATAATCAAGTCAGAGTGCAGCGACTGCCGACTGCAGAATGCCCACTTCCAGATGTTCTGACGGAGAGAGACGCCACGCTTTTCCACTGGGAATTGGTCAAGGTCCTGGGGCTGCTGCATGTGTGTTGGTGGTACACACAGAATCGACGTAGACATAACCATGCAAACAGACACCCTGACACGGCATGGGCTAAACTGGGCCCAGCTGGAGAATGATTCAAAGGCTGAGGGAGGAAGAGGGGAGGACGGAGAGGGGAGGACGGAGAGGACAAATTGCTTTTGCCTGCATTTGAAGACGTGATGTGCGAACGAGCTGTTAAAAGAAAACAAAAGCAAAGTTACGCCTGCCAGTTCCCACGACTCCAGCCCACCGCTCCATCCCTTCATCGGCCGCTGCGTCCATCCATCATTCATTCTCTTCCCCCTCCTAACAGTAAGTGACCCAACACCTAGGGACTCCTGGGATTAATTACAGCGTGGATGAGTGGACAGGGAGGAAGAGGGAAGGTGCTGGTTTATGCTGTGTTCACACTGCGTACTAAGAGTAAAACTAATAGTGAGGCTGGCTGACTGACAACTTCGATGGTAACTGCTTTTGTAATGCCCGGGGAATTCTACCAGACCATGTGTCTTGATTCAAGAAAAGCTGAAGCATAAAGCAACATCATTCACTAAGTTCTAATGTTTAGTGTTATTTCAAAATATCCCATATGTCCGATTTTGTAAAATATTGTATTTTGTAACTACTAGGATGAATTATGTAACTTTCTTCGAGGTTCAAAAGGCTAACATGGTGGGAAAAAGGAAGTATGGATGACATGTAGAGTGTAGATAAAGGCAGTGGGGTAGGAAGAGATTTAATGGTGTGGGAGTATTACACTTAGGGCTTCAAATGTTGACCAGTTGATCAGTCTCATCAAATATGCTTAACTTTGAATGAGGACATTAATAGTTGAATCATTACCTACAAATACATTCCATAACAAAATCTAGTAAAGGTTGACAGATTTTGGAATTCTTGGATAGCTGAGGTATGTAGAAGGAGGACGAGATTGGTAGAATTATTTTTGTAATACATTACAGAACACACAGGAAGTGGTTTTGGGTTTTCACACCCTTATCATGGGAAATGGGAATCCATGGCTCAGTTTCCAGGATGTGAGTCCCAACAATAGGGTACTGTATAATTGCGCCAAATTCAATAGCAGCGTGATCTTGGGCAATGCAACCAAAATTGTGAAGCCGATCGGACGAAAAGGTTCCACTTTTGCGTTTCAGAACACCAGTTTGCCAACAGCTGACTTGAAGTTAATGTGAGGGTGCTAGTCATTGGGAAAACAAAAAGGGGAGGTGCATCTTTAAGCTTGTAACCTTTTGAATGTGACTGCAGCTGTGCTACAATAACACCATCTCTAGATGACATCATCAAGGTTGTTTCCAGAGTTTCAAAAGACCAATAGAACCGACTTCTATGTGTAAAGTTAGTGGAATTCCACTTCAAAACATAGTGAATCATGATGGTGATCATTTTTTATTTATGATATTTTTGTCATGATTGTCAAGCCAATATCTTTTTGTAATCAACACATTTTAAGATATCCATGTATATGTCCATTCATGATATAGTATTGTTATAATGTTTAGGGTTAGGGTTATAGTAAAACATACATTATGTACTGTTTTGGCAATTATGGCAAAGAACATAATGTTTTTACAATGAACATTGCATGAGGTGTGTTACTATTTGTGCGGACACTTTCTCCAATTACCCACCTTCCCCAAAGAAACCATTGGTATTCAATACAATGAGCTAAGAAATGTGTGTGAGCTCTCCAACTACCTTCAGCTCTGCCAAATAGGAAGCTCACATTGTGACAAAAAAGCTAAACTATGCCAGCAGCTGCCATTTCCAAAAGCTAATGATGGAAATAATCTCCCTCTCTGCATCGGCCCCCCTCTTTCTCAGAGGTTAAGAGTAGATGAATAATCACTCATTTGCGAGGCAAAAAGCGAGGGAGCTGAGTGTGCTGCATAAACATTTTCCCGGATGTAATTTTCTCTGCCGGTCTTTTGGCTTTTCCCAGTAGGACGGTGCCCAACGCCCAGGAGGAAATCGTTTAGGCTCCATAAGTGCCAAATTGTATCCTGGTTTTCCAGAGTTTTCCTGCCTGTTCTGGCTCAGGGCTTTTCCTGTGGTGGGATTGTGTCATGTGTTTTGCGTGTGTGGATACTGGTACGGATTTAAGTGTGTTATGAATTGTGGCTTTCAAAACTTAAAAGGCAGTTGGCCTAAGATGACAATACCTTAGTCAGTGAAGCAAGCATTGGAAAGGGAAGATGAAGACAAAAGAAATGGACACACGAGAAAATGAAATAAAACAAAATGAGCGTGAAACTTAAGTGAGAAGTTCCCACTTCCTCAGGCGCCTCTGTGTTCACTCAGCTGTATCCGTACACATGATAAAATGCCTGAGAATATGTGTTCTTGCTAGCTTGTGTGCCATTGCTGCGTTCTTACATGGGTGTGTGTTTGTGAGCGCATGTGTTTGTGTGTCTACCATGTGTTCCTGATTTGCAGAAAAAGACTGGAACTGCTTGCTGCTTCATTAGGTCATATTGTTTATCAGACAGTGTACAAGGCAGCTGATGTTCGACAAAAATGCTTCATTTACTGAGCATTAATACAATTAGGACTGTAGATTTATGTAAAATTGCTAATGTTGGTGCTGGGGACCTTAGTATTCCGTAGTTTTCCTTGGGCTCCTTTAACATACACGTTAATGCAGCAACCCAAACAGCATTTAAAATGCTTGATATTTGTATCAATTGTTTTTCTCAATAATTGTGCAGCTCTGGTTCAGATTCTGTTCTAGACTGTCTTCAAACACATCTAAGTTAATAGGAGTGATGTTATTTTGTGTGTGTTCAATGGCTCTTGTTTAAAATGTGGTATGTGCCACATAAAACATGAATACGTCACTGACCAGTTCATTGTGTGCTCCTTAATTTCAGTAAACAAATATGGTGTGTTTGCAAAGACTGGCAACTTCTAGCTCAAGCCAGTGATATTGTTACTCCCTGTATTTCACAAAATTAAGTCCACATTTCCCATAAAGCCTGCTGCTTCCTGCGGTAAAGAGGATGTTGATTCTTCGGTCAAAGGTTTCCTCTTTAAGGGTTTAAATATGTTGAATTTCTTTTGTAATCACCAGTTTTTTTAGCATGTTGATACATTTTACCTGGATAAACAACAGAGAACAGGTAGTTCAAGCTCTTAACAACATCTGTAAGTGTCTAAAACATTGACATGCATCCTGTAGGGGTGAGGCATTAGTGCAGTAAATGTGATGGACCAGATAAAACTGCATTAAACCTAAGTTGATTTAGTCATTTCTAAATGAGGTTTGATAGCCTGGATGGTTTAATGTTTTAGGAAGCTTAGGGTTCAGGTTAGGGTCAGAGAAGACCTGTCCATTATCATAGACTGAAGGACGTATTCCTGCAAATAACTACATTTTGACCAACCACTGAAGCCCAAAAGAGAGATAAACTGAGACCATTTATTCTAAGCAGACACACCATCAGGACTGGGTAAAAAAAAAGCTGTGGGAAATTAATATTTGCCTAGGAAATTGTTCATATACAAATTATTCTATGTTTTCCCCCTTCATTTCATGCAATTACAAAATTAAGTAAAAAACCTAAAGATGTGTTGGAAGACAAAAGAATAGAGAGCTCAGTAGAAGCAAATGAGAAAACATACACACTCTACACAACCCAATACACAAACACACACACTTGAGTTCAGCACAATGGTTGAGGAATTTCTCTGAGCCCTAAGGAGGAGGAGACGGAGACAGACAGAACACAATTAGTAGCAACTTGTCACAACTTTGTTCCTACAACTGTGTATGTAGAGTGTGTGTGTGTGTGTGTATGTGTGTGCAGTGTGTGACACTTGCCCTCCCGCACAGCTCATTTATTGGATTAGAGCGAGACTGACCAGTGGGGATGTGGCTGGCCGGCGCCAGGGCCCGCTCTGAGGCTTCGCAGCCTAGTTAGCTCTTATGCTAAGCTAAACTCCCACTCCTGACGCTTTAGGGGGGAAGCGCCACTGCCATAGGGGGGAAAGGGTGCTTGTTACTGGGGCCAAGGTGCCATGCGAGCAGGCGTCTCCTGGAGGGGAGAGGGTGCTTGGACTAATTGTAAGGGAAAACCCCTGATTACAAGAGGAGGAAGACAGGGATTGGAGGGGTACTGGAGGGAAGGATGGAAACACTACAGCGGAAGCCAGGCGTGGAAATGCCATGACTAGCAGCCAGTGACAATATCCCCGTCAAACACACACACAAACACACACACAGAAATACACACACCAGACAGCGTACCTTCTGAGGTGCCGCCTGTCACCCATTCTCGTCTTTCCAGAGGGATAATTGTATTAAGTGTGTTTGTTAGCCCAGTGGCTGACGGCATACACACACATACACACCACACACACACAGCCACAGAGTCAAATATACAAACATAAAGCCAGGTGGAGCATATATAAGCATAGCCGTTAGATGAAAGGCTACTGGAGCTTTAATAGAGTCTTAGCAAAATGGGGTAAAGCTGCTGTCAATGGTAAGAACCAGAAACATGCACATACACACACACTTGAACACAAACACACCAACTGAAGGCTTTAAATGCAGCCTATAAGTGTGAGTGCTTTGTTTGTTCATAGAACTACTCACAAAAGCATGCGTTTACTGTAGGTACAAACACGTACACGCACGCACGCACGCACGCACGCACGCACGCACGCACGCACGCACGCACGCACGCACGCACGCACGCACGCACGCACGCACGCACGCACGCACGCACGCACGCACGCACGCACACACGCACACACACACACACACACACACACACACACACACACACACACACCACACACACACACACCACACACACACACACACACACACACACACACACACACCACCACACACACACACACACACACACACACACACACACACACACACACACACACACACACACACAACTGGATGATCTCATACAGTATTTAGTGTGCAGGATGCTCTTCAAGTACGTGTCATGCTTCTGAATACATTTCCGGTCTCCACCAAGTACCGCACTAACTCAATCCTAGGAACTGCATCCGTGCACACTCGCACACATATACACACAGAAATCAGGTCTCCAGCATTCCTTTTAGATTCTAACTCATTATTGTGACGACAGGTACAGTTATGCAGCCTGGTGAAGTAAGATCAAGGTCTAAAGATATATAATATATATCTATAATGCTGTACTTATTACATCCACATGGGGCTACACCAACCCCTTACCAAATACACACAGGCAGTGCAAATCAATATAATTATTTTCAAATGTCAAGTTAAAGAGGACATATTATGATAATTTGAAGATTCATATTTGTATTTTGTGCCCCTACTGGGACATGTTTAAATGCTTTTATGTTTAAAGGGTCCTCAGCACCTCTTTTTACCCTCTGTCTGAAACCAGAGCCAGTCTGCTCTGATTGGTTAGCTGGCCAGCTCTGTTGTGATTGGTCAATAGCTTAAAAATGTCCTACACCTTAGCAGCGCGAGTGTTACATAAGCCGCTTTTACACCAAGTACTTTGCCGTACTTAGTTCCCAGTACTTAGTCCCGCCAAACTCTTTAGTCCCGGAACTGTCCTAGTAGATCGCGTTCACACCAGAATAAGTCCCTGAGGGAGGATTACGCAAATGAAGCCGCTGACGTCACTGACGGGGGATTTTAGCCTTTGCAGACCATTTACATGCACACAAATCTATATAACACACTACAGGTAGGGGCCCTTTAAAAAAAAAAAAAGAACACTCACTCACACAGGATAATGCCAAAAAAAAGAGCTGGTTCTTATCTTCACAGCTTTGGCCATCATCTCAGTATGTCTAGTGAGCAAAATAATTCAACCTATTACGTCTAACAACAATAAAGAAGTCAATCAAATATTTTTATGCTAGTTGTTTGGTTGGAATTTGGCCCAATGTAAGCTGGTTCTGCCAAAGAGGAAATCCAACCCACATGCTATTTGAGCCCTTAAAGGCAGCACCCTTACAAAACGTACCCGAGAAACTTCAATTAGAATAAATACTGTTGCTGTTGTGCAATATTTGACGTGCTCTATCAAAATCAGTCACATTGACCAAAACACATTTCAGTTGTACGCTTTTTTGAAAGAGGACATTCTTAGTTTTCAAATAATAAAAGGGAGTATATATTGTGGAACAGGAACACAGGACTGCTGACGACAACAGGGATCTTTTAAAAATTGGAAAACAAAGTGGGAGAGAATAATTGGATGTGACGGAAAGTTTGGAAGGTATCAGCTAAAGCACTTAAAGTTGCAGCACCGACAAAATGGCCAACAGTCTATTGAATGTACCTGCTCAGTCTGGCAACAACGCAAAACCTCCAGATGCACACCACTACTGTCTCAACATGCACAACAAACTAGAGGAATGGCAAGAAAAGGACAAAGGGAAGCAGATCTGTCTAAGAAAGCTGTCACTTTGCCTCTGCTATGATCTTCAGCAAAAGATACAAGGCTCTGCAGCCGCAACATGCTAACGTGTGCTAGTGCTGCCACAACTGCTATCCATCAGTGAGTCCAAGCCTGAGACAAAATGTGTGTGTTTGTTTCAGAAAGACAAAGGTGTGCTTTTTCTGTCCAAGCAACTGAATATATCTGTTTCTGAAAGTGTCATTCTTTGCAGATGATGGTTCTTTTGCTGATGTACCGTTTCTCCTCCTTCCTGTTTTAGTTTTTTAGTTTCTGTCTCTATTAAAACTGGTGAGTCAGAATACAAATCTGCAATATCTTTGGACAGTACTCGCAAATGAATCAAGAAGCATCTACATTATAAAGCAATCCTGTGTGTATGTTGGTATGTATATCCTCCGCAATCCTCGAGAACCATTTACCAAATCTACAGTATACTTGGCTGCTGTATTGCTGGGGCCCCAACAGCGTGTGGTAATACATTTGGTGCAATTTGGACCCATTCAATATTCATTAACTTTAAATGAACTAGCCAGCTGGCTCTTTATAGAAGCGGGATAGGGATTCAGGGCTCTTGTCTTAAGCAGGCTAACCATGGCTTATTGACTGGCCTTCATTTTTGCTGCCAAATGCTGGATAACTAATGTTAAAACCAAAATCGTTTTCACTACCCTGGAGTCATCACGAGCAGATAACTTGGTGAAAGCAAAGTCGAACTACAGTATATTTCACAGATTTTCTGGCCCCAATTAGCCCAAATGTGGGTGCGCTAGCAGCACTAGCTTAATCTAGCAAAAAGTCATAGAGGTGGAAAAACTGACAGGCTGCCCGTTTAAGCCACACCCCGAAAATGACCATTTTGAAAGGTGAACATATCATAATGAAAGTACAAGGCAAACATGGCTTGAAATAATTAATATATAAATATATAGCTCTAGTCCAGCTTTGAAATATCAGACTGAAGCTAAAGTAATACACAAACAATCAATAAAACCTTGCACTTCATAAATATTATGGATTTGAGGAAGATATGCCTATGTTTTGGAAAGTCCATTCCCCATTTCGTTGAAGGCTTTCTACTATAGATCTGTAGATTCCAAGCCTAAATCATGATCACTACTATGTAATTTGAGCCAAAATACAGCTATTTTCGCAGGATCTGTAGCAATCCCTCTAACAGGTGAATTAAGGGTGACGTACATTTGGTGACCTGTCCCTTAAATACATTAATGAAACACATTTACAATTATTTTGACTTTAAACACCTTTAAAATGTATTTGTGTAAATAGTCAGTTTTTGTTTTAGGGAAAATGTGTTTTCTAAGAGCAGTTAACACACTCACTGTATGAAACAAATTACACGAGTATTTTTCTTACGTTAGATAAAACGAGGGGTTACTTATGGTAACCCTTGTTATATAAGCACAGGCGGAGCCACTCTATGGGTACTACCTTATCATGCAAGCATTCACCTACTGAGACTTCTATAGACGTAGCCGGCCCCGGGGCGGGCCTACCTGAATGCGCACGCATCTCACCGTATAAAAGGAGGCCTCGCCTCCTGACTGTCATCCTACACCTCTCTTCAGCGAGCGGTATAGGACAGACAGTGCCCCGAGTAGAGGGCTCCGCCTGTGCTTATATAACAAGGGTTACCATACGTAACCCCTCGTTATATCTCTCACATCTGTATACACGCGCTGTCGTCCAACAACACCGTTCCACCCCACTGCCCCTGACCGGCTTTCTGGTTAGCAGCCGCTGCACCTCATTCCACGGGGTGGGCCGAAGAGGTGGAGGGCGCCACGGGCACGGGAGCTCCGTGCCGGCGCCTTTCCCTTCGTCTCACCGTCGCGCTGCGCTCCCTCGCCTGCAGGGAAGCCCGTGGAGGAGCGCGCTGCGGCGCCTGAGGAAGAGCTAGCGGTAGCATCCGGCTAAGCTGCACCCTCTCCTCCTCTAGGCGACTGAAGCGCTGGGTGACCGAGGATATCGATCCGAAGAGCCCCTCCGTGGACACGGGGGCTCCAAGGAGATCCTCTCGGCCTTTCTTGGATAGGGCGGTGAGTCCGTCACGCGACGCGCCACTGTGGCCAAGGACATCACCCGCCCCGCTGCGGCGGCCACTCCATGGATCAGATTATTCATCTGACCAATGCAGCGGTCCGGATAATCGCTCCCGTCCTGAGGCGGGAGGGCGGGGGCGTCTGCCTGAGGGGAAACCAGGGAGACACCCAGCACGCCTAGATTATTGACCGCAGCTGCCATCTGTGCTCCGAGCCTGAATATTTTGTCCAAATACTCCAAGGTGTCTCGGTCCCGTGGCAGCGGGGGCAGAGGTTTCTTTCCTTCCGCCCAAACAGCTGCCAGCGGAAGCAGATGGGCCGCCAGGCTCTCATCGAGGGGGGGCACACCGGGACACGCTGTGTCCGAGCGGCCCTGCACCCTGATGATACCCGCCATGGCTGCGATTGGGGCCTTCGTCCTCAATGGCCGCCGCCACGTCGCCTCCACACACTGCCAGATATCTGGCAATGGGGGCGAGACGAACCTCACCCGGAAATGATCGCCACGATGTCGGCGGCTTAGCCGAGGGATCATCCGGCAGGCGTTACAGGCCGGCGACTGGCCTAGGCCGTCTTCGGCGTGGTCCGGCCCCAGGCACTGGAAGCACATGCGGTACGGATCAGCCCCCGCGATCAGGCCAGGGCATGTCGGGCAGGTCCGGTGCTCAAGGAGTGTTGAGTCCATGCTTTTCTTTCTCTTTCTCTTATTCGCGTCTATGCTCAGTGTATCACTTCCGCTCGCTGAAGAGAAAGGGATGACAGTCAGGAGGCGAGGCCTCCTTTTATACGGTGAGATAGGCGCGCATTCAGGTAGGCCCGCCCCAGGGCCGGCTACATCTATAGAAGTCTCAGTAGGTGAATGCTTGCATGATAAGGTAGTACCCATAGAGTCCAATAGAGGGCAGAGCCTGTGAGAGATATAACAATTATTAAGAGTTGAAACTCCTCACACAAAGGTCTGAGGATTTTTTGGCGTAAAAAGGACACTTTCTGTGAAAGAGACGTTGCCTGTAGCAGCACAAACACATTTTGCACACACACACACACACACACACACACACACACACACACACACTGGAAGACAGACAGGAAGTTGGGGAGGAATCCCAAGCGGACATTTCTCACGTTCCTGCAGTGATTGAAAACACACTCCACTAAAATGGCGGCGGACATAATTTCCAGGTGAGGAAAGATTGAGGCTGTAACCTCTTCCCCTCTGCCTTTATCTCCCCCCACCCCGGCACAAACAATATCCTCCTTGATATTATCCTCACACACACACACACACACACACACACACACACACACACACACACACACACACACACACACACACACACACACACACACACACACACACACACACACACACACACACACACACACACACACACACACACACACACACACACACACCTGTTGTCACCTGGAGGGGGTTGGTCCTAGCTTCGACACACAATGACTGCTTATGTGGCTCACAAGGAGCAGGTGAACAGATAATATCTACGTAAATGTGCACACATACACACATTTCTCTATACACGCATGCATGCACACACAGACGACGACAAAGAGGCACACACACACACCTGCTGAGGAAATGGGCCTGCAGTAGCCCACCACCTGGTCAGCCCCGAGGTGACACCGAGAAAAACAAAGGGAAGGAAAGAGGCAATGAAGATAAAGAAAGGTTACAGAAAAGTTGTTTGAAGGGTAACAGGGAATGTGTTGTCCAGCTGAAGGAGCTCATATTAAATAGGTGGAGAAGGTAGTACTATATTTATAGTCCATTTAACAGCAGGGACTTTGCTTTAGGTTTGTATGTCTTAATGACAGGCCATTGAATTGACCAGAAGTAATACAACCATTACATGGTACAAACAGTTTTCGTGTGCTACTGTGGCTGCCTTGTGGGTTCGATCCCAGCAGTCGACATGTCGAAGCATACTTGGGCAAGATATTTAACCCCGAGTTGCTCCAGATGGCATGGCCAACAGTGTGTGAATGTTAGCTTACTTGAGCAAAATGGCATATTGCTCTGTGTGAATGTGTTGTTAATGGGTGAATGATGAGTTGTAGAATGTAAAAGTGCTTTGAGGGGTCGTAAAGTCTGATAAAGCACTATATAAATAAAGTCCATTTACCATTGTTGATCGTGACATAATTTTTTCTCATCCTCATTTTTACTTTCTTTTTTTCTTCTTTTTTTCTCTTTTTCTGAATTGTGGACAGTTACGTTTTTTTTCCTGATATTTTAGTTTTAACTTAATCCATTTTGTTATGAATGCTCTTTCCATATATGATTTCTTAAGATGCAAATAAAAATTTTTTAAAAAATTTGAGAAACCCACTGCTCTTTGGATAAACATTACCGAACAGAAAAATAATAACACCATACCAAGTAAAAAAAAAAAAAGGCTGAATAGAGTCATTAATCACTGTTAGATTTAGAGATATGGAGTGTAGTCTAGAAGAGAATGCACTGAACAGCATATGCATCATAAGCTGTTTAGTGCTGTTCTCCTCTTCTAGCATCTATTCATTTTTGTTTATGTAAGTGTTTGTGTGTGTTGTCTGCTGCATCAGATGTTATGTGATGCATTAGGCGTTGCTGATGCCTAGGTGTAAAGAATCCCATTAGAGTGAGCGGGACGGCAGATCGATACCTTACGGGATCCAGAGAAACGCTGTGTGTATGTATGTGTGTGTGCCTGTGTGTGTGTGTGTAAGTGCTTTAACACCTCTCAGAGGTGGATTAGAGTGCGACAGCTTGGAGACACTGTCAGAGAGGGTTAGTGTCAGAGGGAGAGGGAAAGTGTAGAGAGAGAGCTGGAGAGAAGTAAAGAGGAGGAGATGGAGGGAACAAAAGCTGTAAGAGGGTACACGCCCCCAAAGTCCTGATCTGAACAGGTGAAATACTTAAAATCACCTGAGTGTGTGTGTGTGTGTGTGTGTGTGTGTGTGTGTGTGTGTACAAATGATGTGAAAGGTCTTTCATTTATGTACTTGGGGACTGAATCAGCTGTTCATAATTGTATTATGAAGACAGAGAAGCACAATTTAGATGCTTTTTTGGCTCCTATCTGATATTGCTCCTTGTATAGAGATGTGCAAAAAAACCTAACTTTTAAAAACGTACAAAGACTGTCCCGAGACAAGAAAGGCATCACGGCAGGTTTATGGGAGGTTTAAGAGTTGGGAAATGGTAAGTTAGTATTCCATCTTCTCTGTGTGCATGAGCGTTAGGTTGGATCATAAGCTTTATATTGATCCGTGTTCAAACACATTAAAAAGGGTAATCAATGTCCTGGTGGCAACAAAGTAAACAGAACAGGTGAGCAGTTAAAGGTTACAACTTTTTCTTATTATTTCAACTATCCATGAATGCATCACAAATGCCCTTTAGATTGTTGGTCAGTGACATGTCTTTAACATTGCATTAAGCTTACATAGTCTACCTGCATTCCAGTGGGAACCTGGATCAATTCAAACTAATGCATATTTTACATTTGATAATGTAAACTGCATTATGACTGGTAATGCTTTGGATAACTTTTTTTTTAAGGGACCCCGGCTGTCAAACATGTTTCTATCATGGAGGAAATAAAGTTTTTTGCAACAAAAAAAATACACTATTCATAATTTTATATATCGACTTCAAGGATCCAATTCTGCTGTCTGCTCATCACCATGGTTGACGTCATGTGATGTGTAACATTGTTTTGAATTGCTATTTATCTTTTTTGTTAATATAATATGTGAGAAATAAAAGTGAAAATTCCCATTACAGATTCCCAAATACAAAGATCACAACGTTTTGTTTTGTCAGTCGAATATCTAATTATATTTAATCAACAATTAAAATATCAAACAAGAAAACAAAGAACTAGTTTTGGAATTATTTTATAAACTGGATATTATGCTGACATAGTGGATTGGAGGCGGGGCTTAAGTCAAATGCAAGTGCGCATGCTCTTTGGGCCCATTGTGGTTTCATGCGCCATTGAGCAACTTTCATAGGAATATACTGGGCCCCATTCCAAAGCTTGATCAAATTCTCTTATTACATCCATGATACAAAGTATAACTCTTCCTCAGATGAGTGCATAACGATGAGTTTAGCACATGTGTGTGTCAGAGTGTGTGTGTGAGGTTAGGTTACGGCTGTTCCATTGCTTCCTCTTCACATTCTGGAAGTTGTGGCAGGCCCAGCAGACAGAGGGACGGCCAGCCTGGCAGAGCGCCCGCCACAGATTGAGGTCATGGGAATGAAAAGGTGGCACCAACCGCAACCCCCCCCCCTCACACTGGGACACACCGCTGTTCTGTAACACGCAAAGGTTTTGTGTGCACATGTGTGCATGTGTGAATTAAACAGTTTTCACACTGGACTTGAACATGAAAAATCAACATGGTCCACTGTCTAAGCAGCTGGTGGAGACACACAAACACACACACAAGCACACACACACACTCAAAATGAATTAACAACCATATTTTCCTTTAAATTGTTATTAAAAATACCAACATGTATATTTCTATACAAATTGCAATTGCTACAAAATGAATAAACTACTGGAAAATAAATATGACAATCACAAAACCCAAAACAGCTTCTCTAACTCTTAGGCCACACACTCATACACACACACTCCAGTGGGTAGGCGGTAGAGTGAACGCATGGCAGATGCCCGACACATTGGTGTCCGCTCAGTCACTATAAAGAGCAGCTGCTCAGTCTACACTGCCCCTTTGGCCTTGTGTGTACACACACACACACACACACACACACACACACACACACACACACACACACACACACACACACACACACACACACACACACACACACACACACACACACACACACACACACACACACACACACACACACACACACACACACACACACGCACGCACGCTGTATAACACTGATGCTGGAGGGCATTCCATCTCTCACAGATTATAAGTGCTCAACACAAAAATATACACACACGTCGACAAAAAGAGCCAGCGAGAGATAACAACAGCACTAAAACCTGATCAGCACTCACCCATATCAATCCATGTCACTCCCTGATCTCTCTGTCACGCACACACTTGCCATAAATCCCTACATGTGGATAAACCGACCCTCACACGCTCACATGCATGCATACACACATGCCAGCCAACACCCTCGGGTCTAACAAGTGAGCGAGATGTCAGAAGGAGTGTGGTCAGAAGGAGTGTGGACAGAAGGAGTGTGGACAGAAGGAGTGTGGTCAGAAGGAGTGTGGACAGAAAACGGAAAAAAATGAAAAATGAGTCGACATTTACAGTAAGATGAGTTTCAAAAGATATAACTGTCTCCTTTATGAGTGTGTTACCAGTAGTGCAGATAGTTACTTGTAAATCAAATAACAGTCATTTATCAAGCTCAGGAGTCAATCTCCCACATGTTTTGGTTTGGTCTCGGTTTCGGGATTGTCCACACAATACAATCAATTCCAGTACTTGTTTTTGTCTTTTTATTCTGCTGCAACGCAAATAAATCCCAAATTGGGATCAATAAAGTACATATTATCTTATCTTATCTTAAAGGGAGGCAATGCTCATGACACGCATTTTTAAATAATTATCATACGATAAAACAGACCAGTCTCTGCCAGTCTTTATTTTTTTTTTTTAATCTGATGACGTTATCAGTGATTTTAAGCTGATTAATTACCGAAATAACATCAACCCTGTGGGCGGCGCCATTTTGACGAGTCACATGACTTATTTTACCGGACGTGACGTGAACTATGCGTTTGGACAAATGACGTAGCTTCGTCCATGTTACTCTAGTTACTCTCCATTGTTCTCACAATTCCATTGAAATATGCCTCATTGTATTTTGTTGCAAATAGGATATATTTTTTATCGTATTGAACAGGTGTTCCTATCACAAATTATATTTCAAGATAAGCTAAGTTCCATTTTGACTTTTTAACAGCCAGTCTCAGTTCTGTCAAAAATACTCACAGCTAGCTGAGTGCTTCTAGGGCATTTTGATTGTTTTCACCTGTTCATTGAGAAAAATGTCCACTTCATGTATATATTTATTCAGATTTTTTTGGCTGTATATATCTCTTTAGTGATTTATGTTGCCTGATACACGTCCTCGTGTTTTGGTTAATACATTTAATTTCATAGTCAATGTCAACATCATGCCACCATAATAATTAATCTGTGGTAGCAATATATGTATATTATTTACACTGTGAAATATCGGTATATCTAAGGAAATATGTATGAAATTATTACTTTTTAATGATGAATTAAACAAATAAGATGTTTGGCCTGAAATGAACGCTTTTCTTATTTAATATTCACGATTGATTTATCATCATCATCATCATCATCATCATCATCAGGCCTTTTCTTTTGGCATTGTATTTTTGACATGCTTGACAATCGGCACTACAATTTAAAAATATTGTGCATATGTTAATTTTAATTGTAAAGTATATAATGCTAAGAAGAAAGGGCTGTACCCGTAAATGTACCCACCTTTCATTTATTGGTTCAACCTAAGAGGTGCGTTTCACATCCTTCATGGCAACCAGTGCTGTTCTCAATACAGCTTCTTCTAACACCACAGTGCCGAATTCCCTGTGTAAACATATGCAATCCAAGTCGTCTGTGACCAGTTTATTTTCAAGCTCTTCAAGCTCATGACAACATATGTTCATCAGAGGATTGTCCATGGCTACACACCGACTGCAAGTACACCATTCATGTACAGGTCTCCCTACTCGCCCCCCGAAATCAATTGCACGAGTAAAGGGATCGTCTCCAGCAAGATCACCGTGCTGTTCATCCTCATCGTCACTGGATTCCTGACGGTTCTGGCCACTTGGCTCGAACCTATATGGCTGAATTCCCCCATCCAATCTCTCCACATTGCTCAAAACTTCTTCCTCGGCTGACGAGTCCGAACTCAAATACTCCGCCATGTTTTCGTCGAACGAGCTGTTCGTGTGTTTACAAAGTGAACGCATAGATGACGTCACGACCTAGTTTTTTGGATCATGTGACTACTGAAAATGGCCAAAATGGCAGCTTCCTGACGGAATATACAGGTTTTGATAAAAAAAGAGCTATAAAATCATTATTTACCGGGGAATATCGCTGATTTCTTCAGGGTATGGTTTAAACATAATGTTTCACTAAATACTGAAGTTTTTATTAATTATCTAATGAGTGGACCCTTCCTTTAAGCAATGGTGCCAAATCTGCCATGCTAAATATTTCTATATGATTGAATGATGCAGCCATTAACATCAAGGAGTCAAGGATTTTTGCTCAATGCAAACATTAAATAACTTCAATAAAGAGATGGAACAAGCACAACACACAGTATATTGTAGTGTCAGACTGTGTGGAGTGAATACCAACTCTAAAGCTTAGTGATGTGGAAGGGTTCTCGGAACTTGTGGTGACCATTTATTCATTAGTTTTATTAGTGAGTCTGTAATTGCAACCTAAAATGACATTGTTGCGACCTGAATTAACAGTCCGCACATGATGATGTTAAATGGTGTTTCCAATTTAATTCAGAAAAAGTGTTCACCCCTGTGTTAGGTCTGTTTTTACTTCCTGTCTCTGTGTTGTTCCGCCTGTTTGATTACCTGATTATGTTCACCTGGTGCCCTTTTTTCCTACCCTGCCCAGCTGTGTCTTGTCCTTGAGATCTGTTCAGATTTTTTTAAGTTCTGGTTTTCTTTTGGTGCATTGGGGTCCACCCTGCTTTGCTCGAACCTGACCGATGACAGGAAGTTTGTATAAACGATGAACAACAAAAAAGTATAGGTTTATCTCTGCTACCAACAATATTCATGAACTAAGAATCCAGATTTCAGTGTTTTAATTGGTAGCCTGTGTGTGTGTGTGTGTGTGTGTGTGTGTGTGTGTGTGTGTGTGTGTGTGTGTGTGTGTGTGTGTGTGTGTGTGTTTGTTTCTTTATCCAGCAGTACCTGGACAATCATCCTATGTTAGATAGTCCATCCATTTCTAATTACCCAAGCATGTCAACTTTTTCTATGCTTTTATGTAAAACTAAGGATCAGGATCTTAATGTTTCTCATTCCTTTAAATTATATAATTTACATTTCGGTAAAAGTCACTTTCATATTATTTGGCTTCATTTATGCACATTTCAGGGTCTGTATTTATATTATGCATAATTTGTCAAATCAACACTTACCTTTACTATTAATAAGGATGCTGCTCATTGGATTCAAAGGATTGTAACGCTACAGGTGGAATGAAACACCTCTTTTTACACAATGTGTCAGCTCAGATGTGTTGTAGATCAGGTAGATGATACTGTGACTTAAAGTAAATCCCTAGCTTACCAAACAGCTGCTATTAGCTGATATTCAAACGGTTAATTAACAACCTGCTTTTGTGTATGTGTACTGGAGTGTGTAGGGGGGAGGGGCTGTGTGTTGGTATCGGTTGTGTTGTGTTCAGGCAGGAGTGATACTTTATAACAATTTTCACCTTTGAAAAGTTACAATTTATTCATGCATTTGCCTCAGAATTCAATTAGTTCCAGAGGAATCTAAGTGTATCAACTATAAGGGCACCTGACATTTAGCACCCTGTCAATTCTGTAGAGAAATGTATCTGTCTGAAAAACAGAAACCAAACCAACGGAGCTATTCCAGGAATTCCAGGAAAACCATATTTAAATGTATAATTTGTGTTGACACTTTGCTTCCATTTCTTTCAGATTTTCTAGCAGATCGTTGCACTCCTACTGATAACCACCCTGGCCTGATTGCTGGTGATAAGAAAACAAAAAGGAGCAGTGATGACGGTAGAGATCTGTTGTTATGTCCTGTCACCAACCAATGGGTCAACGAACGCAACCTGAGGCAATGGACAGGATGGGTGGGGGGGCAAAGTGGCGGCGAGGCGACAAAGGTGCCTATTGATGAAAATAAAATCAGGAGAGGTGGAATGGAAAGGTGGGGAGAGGGGGTCACGGGAAATTTGGGGTATTTGTCTTAAAAGGAAGAGATCGTATGGCCAGGCATCTTTTTGCCCGGCGCGATCACTGTTGTCAGTGTGTCCGCTATAGCGCAAAAATACAAGGGCCCTTTATGAGCCTGGCAGGTAATTGTGGGGTATAGGTTACTGGGGGTATGTGTGTATTAAAAAAAAGAATGGGAGACAGAATACCACAGCACAGGTGCCTAGTCTTTTAAATGGCAGCTCAAGTATAAAGGGGAAGAGCGAATAGGGAGGGCAAGATGGTAGGCACAGTGCGTGTCTGAGTGAGTAAATGAGTGTGTGTAGGTGTGTGTGGGTGTGCGTTGGGGCTATCCATCCTTGTCTTCCTATTCAGTCATTCAAAGCCCTCTCTTAGATTATTTCCTAGCCTTTGTAGGGACAATAATGCAGGGAAAACCCCTTCTCGCCTCACGGTGCTGATGGTGGTAGACAGGTGGTGGGTCACCGAGACAAGGGGACATTGTGTTGGTGATGCTAACAGGTGCATGCATGCATACAGGTAGTCAATAACTTAATCATGCACCAACACTTGAATGTTTCAACCTATCTTTTATGTATGCAATTCCACCAATATATTATATATATATTATATTATAAATGACTAGTGTGTGTTGTAGTGTTATAGAGCAGCTATTGGTTTTCCTTTCATTTAACAATGGTGGTAAAACTTATTTGGAGAGTCTTCATGCCCATTTAAATAGGGGGGGTTAATCCAAATAATGTTTCAGTTTATTCTTGTTAAAATTATTCTATCCCAGACCCAATATCGTGCATGTATTCTGCGATGTGTAGCGATGATCAATGAATTAAAAGTACCCACTTTTGCTCTTAGCAGACACCTCATAGCATGAAGAAAAAAACACACGTAATGAGGAAACTTCTACTCTTCCAAATGATACACAGGAAAGACCTAAATACCAGTGTGTAGGAAAATACCAAGTGCAAATGCTTTTCACATAATGACACCCTGTGGACATGCGTACGGGAGAAATGTGGGGTTAGGGTTAATATCTTGCCCAAGGACACATCACAAAGTTGAATGCAGGTACTGGGAATCAAACCACTGTCTCTCTGATACTGACACTCATTTACACCATGAATCACATATGGGAACTGAATGGTTTGATGAAAATAATGTCATTTATGTTTCATAGACTAGAATCAGCATTCAGAATACTGTATTGTCCATTACATTCACACATGATGGGACTTAGCACAATACGATAACATAACACTCACCATACAAAGTACAACATTCACTTCATACACACACAAAGAGGGAAATTGCATCTTAAAGACATCTTAATGACTAATTAGTCTTAATAAAAGTGTAAAGTTGATTGTTGCCAGATCTCATCTTAACCCAACCGAACCCATTTCTTTCACATTCGTACATTCAGTGTTTTTCACGAAAAACGATCAAACCAAATAAGGAGAATTACTTTGTATTAACACACACATTCTCAAACACAGAGTGAGTGAAGGGTAAGTCAGCTAGGGGATGGATCTGGCTAAATGTTCAGTTGTAAGTCAAAGCCACATGGGATATTTCTAAAGCTCTTTCATTACAGATATTACAGACAACAGATATATCATATGACATGGCGAAACCATTTTTGAAACACATAATTGAGTGCTTTAATTCAATACATTTGACAATTAAATCATACTATTATCAACAGTTAGTTGTTCTGGATTTCTCCTCCTAAAGTGTTATTGTGTAAATAATAGTAGATTGATAAAAAAAAAGACCGGATCTGCTTTGACAATCATGAACTTTCCCAATGTTTTGAAATCACTATTTAGGGGGAGCAAAGGCTCCTGGTTTAACGTCATTATCCAGGCTGGTATGTGAAAGCATATTAAACTGCTGGCCCCATTTCTGAATGAGTGGGGCTGGGTTACGTCCTGAACATGAGCCAGTTGGTGAATCACATTTTTGTTAAGGCCAAATGCTGGTACTACAACCTTCATGTCAGCCTGTGACGTCATTTGGGCCAAAAATACTGTTTCCCATCGTCTAAAATTGCGAAAGAGCCATCTTTAAATCAGTATATATGTTTTATATAAATGAACTTTCCAGGACGAACACTTAAAGATAGATCCTATTAGGGCCTAAGAGTTTTAAAAAAACTCTAAAAGCCAAATCCAGTGTTATTTTCCTTTTCCATTCATTTGACTGACACGAGACCGGAAATTATGCAACGGATTAGAAGCGGGGCTTGAGGAAGATGCAATTGCGCAATGGATTCGGAAGTTTGCCAGAAGATCACCAACAGATCTAGGGAAGGTCTAGGGAATATAAAGGGGACATCTAGGGTAGACCTAGGGCAGATCTAGGGAAGATCCAGGTATTCTTTTCTGTATACAATCAGGGCTGGGATTGTGCATTGTTGTCATCGTAACATAAATCATTATACCAACAATAAAAAGTTGGTATACTGCCCAGCCCTTTCATGGTCATACATGTCAACCAGTCTATCGAACACACACACACACACACACACACACACACACACACACACACACACACACACACACACACACACACACACACACACACACACACACACACACACACACACACACACACACACACACACACACACACACACACACACACACACACACACACACACACTCAACACCCAAAGACCTGTGCCAAAGCTGAGTAGCTCTCTAAAGTGTCTTTTTGTGATAAGCCTGCTCCTTCTCTTTCTGTCTGCTCTGCTCTGCCGCCAGCTAACACACACTATCACTGATTCAAAGCCGCAGATAAATCACTCACACACATGCAAACAGTCAGACGTGGCGACAAAGACGGGGACGGAGGTACGCACACACTGAGGATGACAAAAACATAAACAACAAGATGGCTGATGCTACAGATGGAGGAGGTTTGTTGTTATTTCCTGTTTTGGAGCAGGGTGGCTTTCTTTGCAGAGTCATAACACAACTTACAGTGGTGTGGAGGGCGGCTGGGAGATTTATCAGCACACACACACACACACACACACACACACACACACACACACACGATTAAATACTTTTTTCCAATCCTGCAGTGTTATCTCTTTTCAGGTCTGTCTCCTTTTCTTTCTTTCTTGATATGACCTCCTGGACCACTGTGTAGTCTAGATTAAAGCCACCTCTACACGAACACACACACACACACACACCTGGGGGTGCAGATGGGGGTATTGAGAACAGCTATGCATTGATCCTGTATATTGCAACAGGTGGAAAGTGAGACTGAATGATTGGTGTTCCTCTGCCCCTCCATACAGACAGATATGCTGAGTCAAGGAGCCATGACTGGAACCACTGTAAAACATACATTGTGTCTGTGTTTGAGAGCGTGTCTCCAATGACGATGGTCTCCCATCACCTCGGGGAAGGCACAGATAAGCAGAGTCTATAGGCTGAGATAAGATCGGAGACACTGGGGAATATGACTGACTGTAAGTGACTCACTGTAGGGGAAACTGCAGCTTTATGGCCTCTCTGAGCCTGAGGACTCTGAGGGAAACACTTTTGTTTTTTGATGAAAACGGCTGGAAGACGGCTGAGAGGGATGAAGGTTTTTGGGACTTGAACTGCTTCATGTGAAAAAAATCCAGTAAGTAAAGTTTATGTGGTTTCGGATAGTTCATTCATGAGCAATTTGTAATAAGGGTTGACCACAAATACATTAGACTATAGTGAGACGATAAATGGTGTATTTACATTAAATAACATTTCGTTTTAGCTGACGCTTTTTTTCAGAGTTACATACTATAGAAGCAAATCACGACCCACCATTGGCCGTGCCTATGGGAGCAATTTGGGATTCAGTATCTTGCCCAAGGGCATGTTGGGGATTGATATATTATATGTATATGATTTAATAATAAATATACAAGTAGATTTTTTATTTAATAAATGGTGTTCAACTGCAGATTCGGACAACACAGTGATGACATGACATGTTAATATCATCATAAGATGTTTTGACTTGAAGTTGAAGTGACGAGAAGGTCAAACAAGAGAAAATATAGTGAAACATAATAAAAGTTAAGTGTTTTTGTTAAAAAAACACACTATTTTTGCTAAAAATAATACAGGGTTCGCTAAATGACACCAAGTTTTTGAATTCATTTTGACACATTTGTTAGCATGTGCAGCCCTTCATCTTTAACATGATTAAATATTCAATTCATAAATTGATCACCGCCTAGGATCCCTTTAAACTAAATAAATTATGCTTTTAAGATCCTTCAAAATTAGCATAATTTTTTTGCTTGGATTGATCCGGGACAGTGTTCAATTCAAGAACTTGGTGTCATTTATCAAATTCTTTATTATTTTTCTCACTTACAAGAATTAAATGAAAATACTTGATTTTTATTATATTTTCTTAGCCTGTTCAAATGTAAAGCTGTATGACATGTCTGCACCTTTAATCAAACGAGAGATGCTAAAGGCCC
The DNA here is from genome assembly GCA_031216635.1 of Dissostichus eleginoides. Classification (NCBI taxonomy): domain Eukaryota; kingdom Metazoa; phylum Chordata; class Actinopteri; order Perciformes; family Nototheniidae; genus Dissostichus; species Dissostichus eleginoides. Next base: position 7,615,742 of record CM062268.1, on the reverse strand, counting down.
TCAAACTGATATTGGTAAGTTCTGCCACACACAGGCATGTTCCTCAGAGGGTGAGACAAAAGTGATGTGTGTGTGTGTGATAAGAAACGGCGCCATGGCAGTGGCAGGACACAACAATGAACCCTCCTTACGAACACACACGCACACTGATAAGCATCACCTCCATCCCTCCGTCTGGCTTTTTCCTCCTGCCTCTCTGCTCTGAAACCAAAAGTTGATAACTGAAAAAAAAGAGAGCTCCGGCTGGAGTCAGAACAACCACAGATACCAATTTGGGCAGACAGAAGGATACAGACAGGGATGGAGGAAATATAAAGCGTAGGTCTGTGGTTTAACCAGCGACTGTTCTTCGTCTTCCTCCCTTTTATGTTATTATGAATGAGTCATAAAGGCACATTTGAATAAGACTTCATCGATTGATCTAAATAAGTATATAGTTATTTGAGTGACACACTTCTAAAACAGAAATTAGAATTTGGAAAACTCTTAACCTGTTAAACCCCAAGCCTGTTTTTCAGGTCTCAGGCTCGAAAATGACATGCCCAGAACAAATGACTATATCTTCACTTCTAAAAGGGGTAAATGCATAATCTTTTTTCTCAAAGCAATGATACACCTGTGAGTTGGATGTAGAAAAGTCAGAATCAATATATATGTATTTATAGGTAAATTCAGATTGAACATAGTAGAACAGTGTAAATTATAGTTTCCGTCCAAAAAAAAACATTACTTATAGTGAAAACCAGCCTTGAATGATGGGATAGTAGACTAAAAGCTTTAGGAATCCAAACTATAACATATAATAAGTACCCTGTATCAAGATTGATGCAAAACAAGTGAAATTTGAGAGGTTTAGAAGAAAACCCATTTGGGTGTATTTGCCATATCTCTGGAACCCAATGGTGATTGACACCTCTTTTGAACTGTTAGAGCCAATAGAATTGAGGGGGAGTTCCTAAATCCATCTAAACATTACCATTGAGGAATGAGAGTGATGCGCAGCCAGCATCCCCCAAACCGGAAGCTGGGTTACACTCTATATGAAAACTACTCTTGTTGACATAAATCTTATGATGGATTATCAGTAATCATTTCAAAGTGACACAGAGACATTGGATTGACCTTCAGCAGCGTTTATATGCGTTTTAATGCCATTGAACACAACTTTTGATCAGAAAACAGCAAAAGTGAGACGTATTTGCCGTTTTGGCCACGTAAAGTGAAGTTGTGTGTTGTCTTTGCTGGCTTTCGCTGCCGTGAGTTTTGGTCACACAGTGATGATACTTATACCATTGGAATCTGAGGAATCTCAGCCTTCATATGATATCTAGCTTCTGCAGATTGCAGAAGTATAAAATACAGTGAGTTATGTGCTAAGTGTGTTAGCACTCTTTCAATTAGTGCTAATTCAGATGCTCGGCGTTAGAGTTGTGTTTTGTTTCAGTAAAAATGGTTCATATCGTCAGTTAGCTGAGTTTCTTCCCGTTAAGTGGGTATGACACAATAATAGGTTGTTAAATGTTAAGAAGCCCTGAGACACATTTTTGAGAATATTGTTCCCGCGGGGGCATGGAGTTTAACAGGTTAATCAAAACGCAACGGTTGAAGTTGCTCTTGCAAGTGACACATGTTTGTTTTACTATTTAGGTAACACTTATATGGTGTCGTAAAGAAGCCATTGTTTGTTTTATAGGGTTAATTGAGCAGTCTATAAGGATTTGGTGCCCGCCAAATGTTGCTGTTAGCTAGCTAGCTTCTGGTTACTTCTCTAGTGTTTTTAGGTAACACTACATGCTTGGCATAGACACACTGCACAAGTTTTTACAGAGTACGACAGGCAGTGTATTATGGGAAGTATCCAAATTGGGAAACAGCACTACTTTAAGTGAACTAAATTTGGACCCAATGTATTAATTAAATCCTGCAATAAATATTTAATAAATCCAGGTCAGAACCTACTTTCATTATGGAAGTGGATGAATTATGGTCCAAGCTAGTCCTTGTTCAGGTGAAAAGAAAAAAAAGTTGATTATTGGTCAAAAACCATATCTACGAAGTTGTTTTTATATTTTAATTTGTCAATGTGAAGCACATTTTGGATATTTTGTGTACTACTGAGTGAATGTTAAATGTCAAACAAATGTAGTGCATTAGAAACGCACAACATTTCCCTCATCTAGGTAATACTCAAGTAAAGTACCGTATAATTATACTTAAGTACAGTAAATATACTTAGTTACATTCCAACATTTTGTTGATCTGCTTATCATAATTGTGTGTGGTGTGGTGCTTATTACCCGGTATGTGTTGGAAAGCAGCAACAGGCAGAGAAGACAAAGATCAAATCAGATATTCCTAAATATTTGAAACACCTTTTTGAGACACATGATGTAAATATTTCTTGGCACCTGTATGAAAAGCCTAGCAGTGGCTCTACAGTATGTCAGTGTGTGGGCGGATCTGGCTGAAGTCTCTGTCACAGGACACAGCCGATGTCACAGACATTGTGTCGCTCCTTTATCTCCTTTATCAGACAAAAGGCAAACAGGATATCATTTCACACAATAAGTGATGGTTCCCATACCCACACTGGCAGTAAATACCAGGCATAATCCACACACACATTCACAAGACCCATGTAACAGCATTATCATTTGAGAGTAAAAGACATATTTTAAAGGGGAAATCCTCTCATCTCTGTGTGTGATTGGATTAGGCTAACATCGTAATCAGATTAAAGGAGACATGTAGAGGGACATCAAAACCACTTGAAAATAAATCAATCCTGTTCAATGGCTGATAGACTTTACAGGCCTTTTCAAACAATTGCAGTCTATTTAATTACAGAAAAAAGGTTAAAGTGCACATAACAATAGGAAGGGAGAACAACAGGAGCAGCAACTCGCGTAGGAAAGCTGAAGAACGGCTGGTGTAAATGTCGGACTACTTCTAATCCACTTGGATGCGATTGTACTTGTGTTAGACAACGTCAACGGAAATCTCTTTAACATTAAACTCATTGAAACCGATTTCAGCAGTCTCCCTTAAGATACAACCAGCAAACAAAGCATACACTAAGCAATATGCTTAGTGTATTAACCTGTTTTTTTTCACAAAACTGTGTGTCAGGGCTTCTTAACATTTAACAACCTATTAATGTGTCATACCCACTTAACGGGAAGAAACTCAGCTAACTGACGATATGAACCATTTTTAGCTAAACGAAACACAAGGGTAATACCAAGCCTCTGAATTAGCACTAAGCGAAAAAATGCTAACGCACTTAGCACAGAACTCACGGTAGAAATATTGTATTACTTATCGGATCTGCACAAACAAGATATCAAATGAAAGCTGAGATTCCACAGATTCTAGAGGTATAAGTATCATCACTGTGCAACCAGATCTCAGGGCAGCGAAGGCAAAACCAGACAACACACAACGTAGCTTTACGGAGCCAAAACGGCAAATACGTCTTACCTTTGCTGTTTTCTGATCAAAAGTTGTGTTCAATGGCATTACAACGCATAATAACGCTGCTGAAGGTTAATCCAATGTGTCTGTGTCACTTTGAAATGATTACTGATGTTCCATCATAACATTTTTGTCAAAAACGGAGATTTCATATAGAGTGTGTGAGAGCTACAACCCAGCTTCCGGTTTTGGGCATTCTGGCTGCGCATCACTCATTCACCAATGGTAATGTTTAGATGGATTTAGGAACTTCCCTCTCGATTCTATTGGCTCTAACGGTTCAAAAGAGGTGTCAATCATCAAAATCGACCGATGTGTTCCAGAGATATGGCAAATCCACCCAAATGACCCCAGAAGTGTTTTTTTTTCTCTAAACCTCTCTAAAAAGGTCAAATGTCACTTGTTTTGCATCAATCTTGATACAGGGTACTTATTATATGTTATAGTTTGGATTCCTGAAGCTTTTAGTCTACTATCCCATCATTCAAGGGTGGTTTTCACTATAAGTAATGTTTTTTTTTTTGGACGGACACTATAATTTACCTTTTTTTACTATGTTCAATCTGAATTTACTTAAAAATAAAAAAAATCTTTATTGATTCTGACTTTTCTACATCCAACTCACAAGTTTATCATTGCTTTGAGAAAAAAGATTATTAATTTACGCCTTTTAGAAGTGAAGATATAGTCATTTGTTCTGGGAATGTCATTTTCGAGCCTGAGACCTGAAAAACAGGGTCAGGGCTTAACAGGTTAATGGCTTCTCAACATGGAAAGCATTTGCAGGTACAATTAGGTAATTTTGTATGATGTTCTTTTAAGATTATTTTTGGGGTATTTTCCAAAACAGGAAGGAGCTTTTACAGTTTGAGAAAATATTGGCATTATGCTAAAACATTTTGTTTTCAGGTAATTATATCTTTGATAATGTACGGTATGGAAGGTTGGAACTCGGAAAAACCAAATGATTACATGAAAACACACCTAAAATTATAAAGAAGTCATTATATGAATGACTTTGGCCTCTATATGTTTTTATATGTAAGGCTTAGTTGGTAAAACCATACAAAATCTTCAAGTATTAATTTAAAAATGGAGAACTGAGTCTAAACTTTCACCCCTTCCCACCATAACTTAAATTCATCCAATCAGGGAAGGATGTAGAATATGGATAAGGTAAGATGGACAATTTAGACAATTGAAGATGATTCAGTTTTCTATAACCTTGCCACAATAATAATTACTGCAAAATACCTCAATTTTCCATTGAAGTGGTTGGGAATTGTATTTCAAGTAGGAAAATAATGGCAGATAATAATACAATAATAATAATAATATCCATTATTTTACTATTGGATCATTCTATTGCAATATATTTTTTTGTGGAAATGTATCATGTTGGTTGAGTGTTATTGTAAGTATACCAAAACACAAGACAAGCATGGACCACACAGACAGCACCAAAACATAGTCTGACTGTTCAAATTATGAGGTTGATGGGATTGACCAATATGAAATAATGAGAGACTGCAGTAAGGTTGATGGAAAAGAACATCATATGAATGAAACCATTAGGAGGACAAGGCAATATAAAGAACCAAGATGGTATCAGAAGTGCAAAAGACAAGGTATTACAATAAAGAAGAGGTGAACAAAGAAAGTTTCCTACCTGATCCTGAGTCCATGATGTTGGCCTGCCCTCTGCGATCAGCTACCAGCCTGGAGGAGCTGGGCATGCTGACTGGCTCTGAACGTACCGGTTGGATCCTGCACACATAACATATCTGGACATTACTTACTGAAGAATGTGTAAAACAAAACTTATTGTGATTAATCTGACTGATATTGGAACTGCAATATGAATCAGGATATTGGAAGGATTGATTTCTGTACCAAGCAAAAATATTGTATTAGGTCAGTAGGATAGAAAGAGTAGGCCTGGACATGTATGCAGTACCGCAATCCTTCATTTGAGATTGCATTTACACATGTTTTGGCTGCAAGACATATTGTACTTCCTACGATTTGAATATTGCACCAGCCAATATTGCAATTTCAATAACATTTTGATTAATTCAGCAGCCCTTTATTACTACACACATGCAGTATTATCCACGGGCCTCAGATGCTTTGCTTCTTTTTTTTAAACGAGTGATTACAGCCGGGGCAGGCAGTTTGTTCTTGTCGATATCGGGCGAAAATGCCATATATTGGCATATAGACTTCATTTATTTTAACAACTTGTACCTCAAACTGTGAAGGTCCAGGTCATCTGTGTCAAAATCCAACAGGGGCTGTTGGACATCAGAGGGACCCTGGGACTGAAGGACGGAGGATGAGGAGGAAATGACGGTGGTCTGGCCTGAAGGGTGAATGGTCTTGAACTGAAACTGTGGGCCCATCCAAAGGCGTCGGTGGGGCCCTGTGTGGGTCACAATTTCCACCTGAGATTTAAGAGAAAAGATTAGTTAGGCAAGAATATGATTGAGTAACGCTCATAATGTTCAGATGCTCACACATCAACTATCTTATGTTTAGCAGCTAACGTTGAACTTGTTTACTGTTCCAGTTTAGCTTGTGGCATGTACAATTAGGCTCGTTAACAAATGCCAAATAGCACTTAACAGGGAGTACATTTAAGACCGTTGGGAATTTGTATATTTTCAGTTAGATTTGTAGGTATTTGGTCATTAATGAGAATGCTAAAGAGAGAAAAAGTCAAACAGTCTTTTACGGGCCGGCTTCTGTAACTCAAATTAATTTGAGCTAAAATCTATTTCATCTGTCTTTCTGGTAAAGCACAAAAACATGGTGATAAAACTGCGTGGGAATTACATTTTTTCCTTAGAATAACATCATTTTTTCCACTTTGTTCTGCGGATTAAATGAATATGTGTAAGAAAATGCATAGCATCAAGGTTTCAAGGTTTCAAGGTTTCAAGGCTTGTATTGGTCATACGAACATAGCTACAGTGTAGTTATGACGATGAAAATCTTAGGTCACAGGCTCCTCCAACAGTGCAACACAATAACACAGAAAAACAGAAAAGCATCCCATTGTTCTCCAGATATTCCTATTTCAACCAAAGTGGAAACACCAACCAAATGAAACGATTACTTTTCTGTCATTCCATTCTATTACAAAAAACATCTGTGTGGTTCTCCTCTATCGCCAGTTAGTCAATGACAGAGTCCTGGCAATGTTCCTTAAGAGTTGTCATCAGTGGATTTGACAGGGGGTTGGCTATATGCCAATACTCACCCCATAGACTACTCATATGAACTCATTTACATGACATCCAACAAAAAGCTTGCTGTACCCCTGCACTACTAAAAGTCTGAGAATGTTGTCAGAACTCATCTAGGTCTAGTGTGTTGGGAGAGCCGGTGGCACGATGGGAAGCATTCCCAGAGGGTTAATGGAAGTGTGACTCTAGCAACATCATGGCATCGAGGCTGAAGTGTGGCCTCCTGGGAGAAAAAAGATGGCACTGGAATAGAAGGCGGTCCATGGGCACCTGAGCGGAGTGGCACTAATGCCTGCTGAATGTAGGATAGGAGTGGATGACTCACAAACATCAGACTATTAATGCCTCCTCCGTTCTCCATCTCCTCTTCACTTTAATGTAACCATCTTCTGGCTGCAACTCCCACTTTTTCAATGCTCTCCCACGCTAACTCTGACTTTTCAACTCCCTGCAACACTTAACATGGATCTTGGTGTCTCACTGTTCACATGTAATTATCTTTACTTCGTACATGTTCATCTCTCACCTCAGCCCGGCTCTCAGCTCGTCGTAGAACTCCACTCTGGCTGCTAGGGGCCAACATCTAAGACAAGAGTGGGAGCTTACACTTTCTAGAGTCCTCTGTGTATCAGTGTTCATACACATATGTGTGCATATACTGTAAACACTAAAGGCCCAGACACACCAAACAGACATCAAATAACTAATGGCAATGGGGTCAATGTTGATTAGCGTACATCGTCCGTTTCTTGACAAAAACGTGCATGTGAACACACCAAAAGACTAAAGCTAACGACCAACTAGCACGCCTTCTGGTCCTTTGCAAGAGGAAAACAACTCTTCAAATTCTCAATCTTTCAAAATCAGAAACATAAAGGCCTAACATGACTAAGTTGTTGTCATGATACATACTTTAAAACAAAGCAGAATTTGCTGATGAATTTCAAACGACTCTTGATCACCAGTTCGCTTTTCCTGTTTGTTTTCTCTTCTTCTTTAGTGAACAATAAATTAAATGTATGTCTTTCACCAATGCCAGGGCCAAAAAGTGCCATATGTGAGGGACACATCGCAAGAACTAAAGCAACAAAGGCTCATCTAGGCCCAACATTTGCTGACTTGTGGTGAGATGTTATAACGCACAATGTCTTAGAACATATTTATTCATGTACTAGGAATGACTAGATCAGTTTAACCATCTATCAACTGCTATGAGCTATGTCATTATTTTCCATCACATCAAACTTGACAGATGAGATGTAGAGACCTGCGGTGGAGCGGAGGTGTAAGGACAGGAGCATTTGTTGTCGACGGACAGCCAGCTGAAGAGTTACTCTGGCTGATAAGCAGCAAACGGCCTGATGTTACAGCGGCTGGAGCACTGACATGGAGGGTCACAAACCTCACATTTCATTAGTGGAGAGCCGATCAATCCTAAATCCCAATGCAAAGCCAAAACGCCTGCTTATAATCTAATGAAGGCAACTGATATGATATGATGGAATCCACCGGGCAATTACTTAGACTGTAATTCAAAAAGCATTTATCAATCCACCAAGATACTGTGTGATAAATCGGAGGTACTGGAATTCTGCCCTTTATGTCTTATCCACATCCCTGTGTTTATTTCGTTTTGGTCCTTTTAGCCTAAATTCCTTAATAGTCTGGAACGATCCAAAGGAGTTCCATCGTAGGTACATGCTAAGGTATGTAGAGCTGTACCGTTACATATCCAACCACTGAAGAATACATCCCTACCAATGCTTTGACAGGACTTTCCTAAAAATCTAGGTTAGCGCAATGGATAGTTTTGCTCCTGGCAAACTATCATGGCAGATATGGACTGCAGTGCCTCAGCAAGCTAAGTGGGGTGCATTTTAACCGATCAATTATACATGCAGTGTAATAATTGATGGTGAAAATGTAGTGGGTTACCTGCCGACACGTAGGATGAGTGCTTTGAGGGTTAAGCTGAAAAGACAAGGGTTTGTGTACTGGATATTTCTAACATGCCTTGACAAATACTGTGAACATTTCAGTGTATTGTAGGATGACATTCGTGATTAGGAAGTTATCCTATTTTAATGTTCAAGGTCAGTAAATGTGGATCCAAAAAATTAAGATCCAGATAGTCTTTTCATTTAGTATAGGAAAAAGCCTTTTTGCAACCGCAATCATATTTTGTTTTCCTGAACTTAAGTTTTGAATTTGAGAGAATCATGCAAAATTAAGTCAAACATTCAAATGTGATAATTTCTCAAACCTGTTTTTATTGCAATTTGGACACACCCTGTGTTGCAGTGAAGTGAATTTGAAGCGGGATATTTAAGAATCACATTAAGCCAATCAGTTGCAATCAAACTTTTCTTTTTGTCCAAAGCAACAGTGTAAATGTTAGAACACAGCAACCAAAATGTTATAGTCAGGTAACTGTAATGTTGGTAGAGATAAGGTTCTGACCTGAGAGAGCCACTCCTCGTCCTCAGGAACGCTGTGGTCTGACGCCAGGCTGTCCGACGACTCGTGGCGGGTGATCGGGCCGGGGCTTCCTGGGGGCATCGCTAGGAAAACACACAAACACACCATTCTATAATCTTTTACCCATCGATGAAATGTTATATATTTTTAGCTGCCTATATTGCGTGCCAATATCCAATTTCATTACGGTTTTTAAGCAGAGATGATCTGTAATATTTAAGTTTTCAATGGTTTATACAGAATGATTGTATTAAAAAGTGTAAAGGCCTTCAGCTTCATAAAACATGACACTGATAGTGCTTAAAGAGAGGAACAGCAGGTCAAAGCTGACTAGGGGAGTAAATCACATATTTCTATTATCATTTGCATGAATGAGCCTGTAAAGGAAAATGATAATTGAGAACTAGTTTATTAAAGTGTGTTTAGAGTCTGACATGGTCTTTTTCTATACCAATACAAATATGTAGGCAGTTATGACTTAATGGCTCAAATGTTTAATTCTGTGCAGACATGATGTTTTTTTGTAAGATCAAAAACCAATATGTAAAAGAAAAATAAATATTTAAAAAAAATGAGGACTGGGGAAGGGGATGTATTTGAAGGTGGAGTGGTGAAGTGTGTAACATGGTGTTACAGAGGTTCCAAAAAGCAAAACCTTCATCATGTGTGTATGAAGAGTGTGAGTGTGTGTGTGGCTAAATACAGAAGCGCCTCCTGTTCTCCAGATGTGGACTTGACAAGTTTATTAGCTATTCCTGTGTTAAACAAACCCCATACCTGAGGTGGGAGACAGAGAGCGGACTGATTCTGTACATTAGGACTTATTCCGCATGCCTGCTAACTCAAGCCATGAGAACTCCATCTGTCTCTTGGTCTCTGTCATGTTCTCCTCTCTCTCTCACTGACTCTTTATAAAACACTGACACACACACACGCACAATGTGTTGAAATGTTATTGTAATCATTTATATTTAAACAGGGTTGGGAGGGTAACTTTAAGAATGTATTCCATTACAATTACAAATTACCTATACAAATGTAATCAGTGACTTAATCTAAACAGGTCTTATTATGCTTTCTGGAGTTGTTCCTTTCTTGTGTGTTATATGTATTTTTTTTTTGTGTAAATGGTCTGCAAAGGCTAAAATCTCAAAGTGCCTTCCAGAGGGAGTTTCTCTCCCACACGCCCCCTGTTATCCTGCTAGTAACAGATCCCCATTTTTATCTTTTTTTATATATATTTCAAATTGTTTAAACGTTTCAGTAATCGGATTACATATTTTTGTATGCAACTGTAATGGAATGCAGTTCTTTTTGTTCTATCCTAATTATGCCGTTACATGTATTTCCTAGGCCTTTATATATATGTATATACTGTACAGTATATCCAGGGTTGGGAGGGTTACTTTAAAAATGTATTCCGTTACAATTACTAGTTGCCTGTAAAAAAAATCTATAATGAGTAACCTAATCTGAGTATCAAAATATAAAAGTAATGTTATCTGATTACTTTCTGTTACTTTTGGATTACCTCACTATGCAATGCAGATAAATAAAGAAAATAATTAACAAATGTATATTATGTTAGTCAACACAATGTGACCTTAGAAAAGTGTTTTTATTTAAAGCATATTCAGGCTGTAGCCTATACACCAACACTGAAACACATTAGCACATACTACAGCTTAAAAAACAGAAATAAAATCTAAGCTGACGTCAAATGCTCCGTTTAGTTCAATACATACATACATACAGTTAATACATACCTCACACACACTATTGTATGAACATAAAGGTTGACCTACTGATTTAAAAAAAGGAAAGGAAAGTGAAAACTATAAAGCAGATTCAGGCAGCGTATAAAGTCACACTTAAAGTATTAGCCTACAGAACAGAACAGCTTACATTACACAATATGCTGTTTTTAGTTGTTTTACTAACATTGCAATCCTGCTAGTAATCCATAATTATAAGACCTGTAACAGTAATCTGTTGACTGTAAGGGAATACAGTTACCTTTTTTTGTATGCTGGTTAGTAATCTTGTTACATGTAATCCCCACTCCCCCAAGCCTGAGCATATATGTATCTTACCCCTGCCCTCTTTCTCTCTTTCCCTGACCATAGGGGCCAATAACTGTCCCCTAATTAATTATTGATGTTCTGAAGCAGTTGGTGGACTGGCTGGATCATGTTTCCAGTGGGGAGGGGGCTTTCAATGGCCAGAGTCACAGCCAGGCTCCGGCGTGGGGAGCTAGTGGTCATACCCATGGGTCAGGCCAATACACAACCCTCCTTGTGTGTGTGTGTGTGTGTGTGTGTGTGTGTGTGTGTGTGTGTGTGTGTGTGTGTGTGTGTGTGTGTGTGTGTGTGTGTGTGTGTGTGTGTATGTGTGTGTACGTCAGGAGCCAGACTGAACCCGGCTGTTACAGTCATATCTACCCATCTTAGCGTCCGGCTAGCCCGCCACTTGGCCTTCTGCTTTTACAACGCTCATTACTGGCTTTTATGAGAGAGAACGTCAATGCAATTTCACAGGCGGGACATTTTTAAGTGCAAACTTATTGCACTGTACTGAAGAAAGGAGTTTAAGTGTGTGGCTTAAGCACAGTAGAAATGATCTTGTTTTTTCATTGACATATTTATAGAAACATCTGAGTCGGCATAGCATAATGTAATTACTAAAACTCATTTTAAAAACAGGATAATTCAATAGGGATAATACACTTCAGAGGAATTCCTTCTCATCAATCTACTTGAGATTTCTTCAATGTTTCTCCTTGTTAATGTTTAACTGCTTAAGTGACTGCTTTATTTTATATAGCATACTCATATTCAGTCGTATTAAAAAAAAAAAAAAAAAAAGAAGTAAATTCAGACCTTTTAGAAAAACATTTTGTAATGTTTTTTTTTTTTGCAATAATAATGCCTTTGTCGCATCAACATGTTGCATGTATTGAGTAAATACATTTTTTTATTTAATTACATTTTTAGGCTCAATTAATGCCAAAACACATCTCATCAATGTATAATATGTGCTGAATTTGAGGAACTTAAATTGGAATCATACTTGGTAATACAATAAATGTATGGTTGCACATTTTGCCACATTGTGTTGCTGCATAAGTAAAGCTAATTGACATTGACCCTGAACATTTTTGGCACATTAGTCCCTCTTAACCATCTGTCAGCCAAACATTCTGTACCATCGCTAACTTGTGAAGAAATGCATGAAAAGTCTGGGGTTTTATTATGTGGCTAATATACTTATCCTGTTGTCCGGTGTTAGACAATGTATTTTCCTAAATATAAAGGTTGGTTTAATAGTGTAATACTTTGCTTTGGTCAGTTTCTTCAGCAACCATACTGTAGTTATATGCTTGCATATCGACATAGGAAAGAAAAACAATCTACATCGCAGAGCAACAGATTTGTCTTGAATGCAGAGAGAGTGTTTTTTTTTTTCTGTGCTGAAGGCTGGAAGCCAGTGGCCTGTTGGCCAAAGCAGTGAAGCAGGGAGTCAGAACAAGAACAAAGGCTGCCCAGGTATTGATGTAGCCCGACATCCCGAGGCCTTGGGCCAGCGGTCGGACAGGCCGATCTCCAGGGCCAGATAAGGGACAACAATCTGATAGATCTGGCTGCTCGGTGGACAGAGGATAGCCGTCTTGTCTAGTCTGGCCCCTCTGTTCACCTTTATCGTATTCATTTTTTTAAAGATTAATTTAGTCTTTTTGTGTTCTTCCTATCTCTGCTTTGACCTGCCACACTTGGCTGCCAGACATTTCACCTGCTAGGTTCCCTCCGCCTATCTCTCTTCTCACGTTCCTCTCTTCTCGCTTTCCTCTTTGGAGTAGTACTCTGGCAGATAGGTGCTGGCATACTGACAGATTGGGATAGCTTAGTCATTATATATCATTCAAGGCGGATTTGACTGACAGTACCTTCATTCAGCCAGTGCTACACTTACCCCTTCCTTTCTCTCCCTCTCTTTGATTACTGACCCAGTCATGGCGCCATGGTTTCTCTTTACCAAATGCCTGATGATGCTCCAAGGCCATCACTCCAGCCCCTCTCTCGGAGCAATTAGATCTATTGACAAGGCAACTGAGGCTGGCCTGTCATGGGCCTCAAAGTCCCAAGAGAGCAGCCGAGCGAGCCAGTCAGTCAGTCTCCACAATTAGCACATTATATGACAGGTAGGGAGGGGAGGGCCGCGGCCAAAAAGCATAGCCTCTGTTGCCGCCTTCATCGCCAGGCTCAAAGGAGCCAGCCAGATATAGGTGGTAAATTATTCACCAGGTTGTTTACTTCAAACAACTTTGCGGCGAGGGGAGAAGATGTTGGAAAGCATGGTGTGGACAGCTAAGTAAATATCAGCCCAGGAAAACAATCAGTGAGAAGAAAATGGGAATAAAAGATCTACTTATAATAAATTAGGGTGTTTTGATAGGGATTATAGGAGTCACCTTATTACCCAGCTCAAACACCTCTGGCCAAGAGAAAATTGATCCATTCACACACTTGCCTAATACTTTTGGAGACAACAATCCTGTGATTCCACATTATCTACAAATAGGGGATCCCCAAACACTAAACAATTGGCTCAAGACTGCTTTTATTAAGCTGTATCGCCCTACAGCATCTCCTCTATTTGTGAGTATACTGTATAATGTGTGTCTCTTTCTTCCTTATCTCTCCGAGGCAGTGCAGCACGTTGCTTTGCTCTGCGAGGCTGAGTGCTGCGAGTAGCTGCTACAGATGGACAGGTGGAGATAGTGACCATGAAGTGGCGCCACTGCTGCCTTTTATCATCCCGTCCTGGAGGCTCCGGTCTTGCATGACCCCGGCCCTTCCTCTCCCCTTCCTACTCCTTTCCCTGCATACTGCATTTTTAATCAGACTTGGTCATCCAATATTGAGCCACGAGACCAGAGAACACGGCCTGTCAATCAAGCACTGCCAGCTTTGTGCCGTCGTGTCACCTTTTTCGAGACACAGCCTGTTTTGTTAGATGATTAGAAGAAGGGAATGTCCATAGATTTATTAGTATGGTTCGTCCAGTACTTCTGTTTGTTATAGTTTTTTTAATGGTAAAATCCTTCTGTCTTGTTTCTTCTTTTGGTCTTCCTCTCTCTTGTAATGGTTGTATCAGAATCAGAAACACGTTTATTGCCAAGGAAATGTACACATAAAAAGATTGTGTCTTGTGGTATATGGTGCATACATAAAAATCAAAGAAGATACATTTTAGGAAAAGGACAAAAAAAAAATATATATTATAAAAACATATTTAAAAAAAACTATGATACCTACGGAATATAGCGCAATTTTTACATGATATATAGATATACCAAAGTACTACATACAGTACAATACTGTATAACAAAATAGTCTGAATAATAAAATTAAATATCTGCAGTATTGTTACGAAAAGTTGAAAGCTGTGCAGATACAAATGGAACAAACGTGCAACATTTTCGGACATTACTGACTGACATTACTTAAATAAAATAAATAAAAACAAGATATTGTTCGCAAAGTGTGCATTCATTTTATGCATACTGTTTAATTAGGCCGTTAAGGGAAGAAATGGTTGAAGTGGCGAGAGGTTTTGGTCCTGATGGAGCAAGCCTCCTGCCAGAGGGGAGGGGGGTGAACAGTTTGTGTCCAGGGTGGGAGGGGGTCGGCCACTATCTTCCCTGCCCGCCACGCCACACAAATAAGACCTAAATAGCACAGTTTGTTCTGCAAGTAAGATTTGTGTGCCTTTTTCAGTTTCATCTGCAGTGGCAGGATCGTTATGTTCAGCAGGAGGCAACTGGACAAGAGGCGTATGGCTGTGCTGTAATTCATCCTAGGGTCAAATCGACTCTTTCTCCTGGATCACTACTCCTTTGCGCTGCCAAGCCCTGGAGGGAACGGCAGAGGAGAGGGCTGGCAAGGGGAAGCATGCTGAGAAAAGGGATGTCGAATGCTTGAGCTCGGTTGCAATGCACACAAAAATTGGAGGTTGCCGTGCAAGAGACTGGACCAGTGGTGGCGGTGTCTAGGACACCGACCCTCAGGGAAAATGGCAGGAGCACACGAAATGGGTAGAGGGCTGAACAATTATGTTTATAGCGTTGTGACCCTGCATTGTTCACACTTGGATGGTTGGGGGAATAAAGAGACAGGGCGGTGTTATCTGGCTATTGTTAATTGGATGTAAATGTTAATGCAATGAATCCCTCTCATTATGCAGCCAGTTCATCTGCCCATGTTGGCAGAGAGAATGGTAGAATAAGTTGACGCGCATGTCCGTCACTCCAACGTGTCCTCATTGCTGTGACACTAGGAGAGACCATTAGCACTAATTTGAGAAAAATATCCTACCAGTTAGACCTGGAGCAGTGCAGAAGTCAACAGAGACGAGTGGAGAAATTAGGGTAAAACAGCTACCACTTGCCCCGGAGCAGCCGCGAGAGCTAATTACAGATTCCGTGTGTTTATAATTATGGAGTGAGCTCAAAACGCCAGCCGATTCCAGGGGGTGGATTGATACCGTGTGTGGCCATCCGAGTGCACTTGGTGCTTTTTGCGAATTGGCCTTTCAGAGGGCAACCTAAAGTGCTCACTGCTCTGTACTTGTTATTGAATTAGAGAGTTTAGGGTGTCAGCTAATTGGTTTGAGAGCGGCATCTTATAGCATTATGCTAGCATGTCCCGGAGCTGGCATTTAGCGTGGCCTCCAAAGTACGGACTTGAGTACCGAACAAAGGAATGGAGATACTTTCCGATATCGCTCATGAGATGTGAAATAGTATAACTGGCTGAAGTATCTTTCACGGAACTCTTTGAGAAAGGACATGTTATGGCTGTTGACTGGAGAGGTCTCATCTCAGCATGTGGCACCAATAGACGCAAAGGACTGGCTTTCAACACAGTCAACATGGAAAAGCAGGGAATAGGGGTCACCACCTTGACTAATGATGCGTATAGTAAATACAGAGAAAATACATGCCTACACAGCATGTATTTTCAACCAAGTTCAACCAAAACATATATAAAAATATATAAACATATCAATACCTACATGTATACAATTAAATAGTACATACAGTACAGGCAGATACGCAATGGTATAATGGCACTTTGAATTTAAACTCACTTTTATAGCAAATCCATATTTTGGTAAATAATGGTGTCAAAAATTGACCACAAAGGGAAAAGCAAAGAGGAAATAAATATTTACCTAAACTACATGTTCAGCTGAAATAGTTGATTCATTTCCAAAAACATACCTTTTTTATTTTATATCAGTATATTCTACATGCGCTATGAGTGAGTAGCATGATTCATATTTGTAAATGAATGTTGCAATTTTTACCATTAGAAATGAAAGAATAAAGGTGTTTTTACTCTCCAAATTAGCAAGATTCTGTTTTATTTGATTTGGCAGATGACTTTGCAATTTTTTGTCAGGCTTCCCAATAGCGGGCCAACAACTGAAGTTTCCAGATCAGCTGCAGCCATCTTGGTAGTGTTCAAAAATGCCTCAACTGGGCTCTGCATACTTCCCATGTTGGATAAACGGTTGTGATTGGCTTGTCACATCACAGGCTGCTGAGCGGAGGGGAACCAGACGCATTTGCCGGAGCATATTAAACATGAGCTGCAGATTCATCTGGTACAGTACACTGCATGTACAGTGCACATTGCTGTCTGCCACACTGTCATTTATTATATTACCACAAAGTTCAGCACATAAAGGGCTTTAAATGTGTTCAGCGCCCAGAGCTTGTATTTATTTTCTATCCGGACCGTAAATTATTTTTGTCACAAAAACATGAAAAAGACATGCCATATGAACATACAGTATGAGGTTTAGAGTAATTATTTGAACAGCAATTTTTTACAGACAATATATTTGGGAACTGATAAAGTACAGCGAGCATGGTTCTTAAAAAAACAAAACATTAATGTATATATAAAGCACTGTCAAAATGTTTCCTTCTTTAAAAGTATATTAATAAGTTGACGCCTGGAACACATATTCACTTCAATTTGCCTGAGGCAAGCATGCATTGACTTGTACTGGAATATATTGTTTACATTGACTTCATATGCATTAAACGTTCCTGAAATGCTATAATATATGTGAATATGGTTGAATGCAATCAAACCAATGAACATAGAAAGATTTTATCAGCACTCACCAGCCAGAAGATACTGATAGTACTGCACCAGATCTGAGGCCAACACCAAGGGATGGTTGGAGTTGAAGGGTGGCTGCAACTCATTCCATTGTGGAGTCCTGCTCCAAAAGAAATAATTGTATCACTGACTGTATTAGAGGCACTCTTTCTAGGATAAAGTGGTCAGCATAGTTTTACCTGGCTAGATTCCAGCAGGCCCTTGGGCAGGTGTTGAGCTCCAGTGGTGTGTCATCACTAATCTTTTGAGCAGTGCTGATTGGCCGAGGCTCCAAGACATGTTCCACCATTGTTCCGTAGCAGCTGATGATGTACAACGACTCAACGACTGACTGCTTGGATAGATCTATGAAGGGGAAAAAGGCAGTGATAAGAATACTGTTATATCTGCTACTTAAAATGGTAATTAAAAGGTGCACTAACAATAATGAGGGAGGAACTGCCAGCATGTTGTCATTTGTCCAGATATATATATTTTTTTTTTCAATAGAGTGGTGCAGTGAAGATGCATTTTTGTTGGCCGACCAGGAAGTAAGTATCTCAAGGGCTCCCTGGATAAAAAAACGATTTGATAAAACAATGAGACAATAGATTTGTCCATTGGATTTTGGATTAATAAAAGATCTATAGCAAACACACTTGATTTATGATTTTTGAATTGCAAAATGCAGTCGCCAGAAGTAAAAAGCTAAAATAAGGCTATAAAGAAACTTAAGTTAAGTTGTGATGCACGTCACCGCTTAAGCCACTTGTTAGCAACTGATGTTTTCTGACCACTTAGAAGCTTTAGACATTCATAAGTCTTAAACAAAACTTGAAAATCTCTCAAACTTATGTTAACCACAGACCTTACAAAACCCTTTTGTTTGAGAAGAGGGAACCGGAAGTTGTAAAATGCTACGTCACTTCCGGGTTTTAGGACTCATTCCTGCAACAGTCTATTTTGGTAATGCATTTTTGGAAGACTTGTTGGAACATTGCCAGGATCTTAATTCAAAAAGCACCTGTGGCTATGGTCTTACCTTTCTCTCTTTTCATGTTGGGGTTGGTGATGAACCAGGAGCGAGATGAGGCGAAGATGGCGGCCACGCAGAACTCTCCTCCACTGGACTTGCTCGGGGACATCTGAGGGGGCGGCTTGGCTTTGCTAAAGGAGGGGAAAGTGTACGAAGATTAGACAACGTATGAAGAAGAATGCAGAGACTGGTCTCAAAGTTGCTCTGTGTGGTGTTTGAACATGTCAAAATTAAATGATGTTTGGATACTGTAACCAACAGATTATGGAGCAAAAACGATAATTAGAAACTTGATTTGCCCCATACATATTGTTGTTAAAGAGCAGCAAACAAGAATGTTCCCTCTTAAAATGACTTTGAGGCACATATGGTGAAGTACAATAAATATGTAGCATATTTGAGACACTATTTAAATATGCATTTGTTTAATGAATTATATAATCAGAATCTGATTCAGAAACACATGATGATTTTCAACGTTACAAAACAACAATGTAACACATTGGAGGCAAGTATATGAAAGTTACAGAGTGACATTGCTCAATGAATAACATTAACTTATAAAAGTGTTTTGCATGCAAGAAGGCAAGCAAGGGAGATTGTAAATACATTAAGCATCCACCTTATTAGCAGTCAAGGAAAAAATGAATCAAGCTCTAAAATAAGTGCTTACGTAATTCATATTAATAAAATAACCAAAATCAGGCAAACTTAAAAGCTTACAGTATGTATGCAATAAAGAATGTCCACATTCTCAATTTTACCCTATACTCAATTCAATATAATTTGTTCAAGATTTAGCTTCCATCGTAAGCGTTTGTGAGAGTTACAGAAGTCACAATTGGTTGACAGACTGCCACTCAATGAACAATTTCATGTGATAGGTAATGGGCTTGATATTACAGATATAGTATATAAAGTGTTCCTGATATTCAGTATAACACCAAGTGTATTGCTTATTAGGATGAATTTGCAAGTCATGTAAACTTCTTTAAATTACACTGAATATACAAGGTGTAAAGGATACTTTTTATAGAGAATTACAATATGTATCACTCAAAGGAACATGCATCGCACAACAGCAGTGTCCCAGCTGCTTCCCTTGTATTGGCAACAGGAGAAAAACGTATGGTATTTATTGGATTATTGAGCATGTCAGGACCGTTTGAGAGGAAACGGACACAAAAAGGGTTTTCAGCTGCTGTAGGGCTGCCCATGTGGTAATGATCAAAGAACAGTAGCTAGGTCTGGTATTATTGTCCGGCCTTATAACTGACCAGGACAGTAAAACACGGTCACAGCAGATCAGGCATGAGGTTGTCGTAGGGGTCACAAACTCATGGTAGTGTCACACACTCCCAGAGGGATGCTTAACCTTGACCTTTGGAAACCACACTGGTGAGAATGCTACACACAAACTACTGTCTTTCCTTACTTAAAAAAGAAAATTGATGAAAAACTCATTTCCATTTGGTGGAGCGTTTTCCCTGCCATTATACATCTTAGGCACATTAACAAGTGAGAATATAAATACAATGTGAACAGCATCTGGACTAGGGTTGGGAACATTAAGAACATGAGTTTATTTTACCTGCCAGTACAGTGCACTACACACTTGGTTTAACTAGCCAGCCAGTTGGCTTTAATCAATCATTGTTGGCACTGGTAAAATGGTTAATTCTCAATTAATGGGCAATACATTTGTTGACTAAAAAGTCTTACATTAGAAAACAGTCGCCATTGATAGCGAATAATCTTATCATCCAATCATCCAGTTACATTGGAACTGGTTGTTTACGAAATCGCTTAAATAAGCACTGATTAGCCGATAGTCATCACACAAATTGAGGGTACTAGGCTTTTGTTATCAATTAATACATTTTTCTACACACTGTTAATGCATGAAATGCAAGAGATGTCACAGTTGCCCATCCAACTACCTGACAACATCACATTTTTCATCATCACTTTATTGGCCCCTATCATAAAGAAAAGTAAAAATAATACTACAGTGTTCATTTTTGGTTCTAGGATGGACACATCCATCAACATCGCTCCAATATGAATGGTGTGCAACCTGTTGAAGTTGGTTGCAACTGAACAAAATAGCTGTATCTTACTGATATGTCCTTCTCAAAGGACGCTGAATAAAAAAGAAAAAAAAAAGGAAAAAAAAGTACTACAATGCAGGGTAGGGTTAAGAAAGTGAATACTGTAGTTTACCAGTACATCTTGTAGGGGGAGGGTGTCCAGTAATTCACTTTGACAATACTAGGTGCTGAAAGATGTTGCAGGTTTAAACTCTCAATGATACAAGGAACTGTTTTGTATAAAAAACTCTCAAAGATATTTTTTTGTGGTAAAGTGTGGAGTATGAGTTATTGGCTCTCATAGCCTGATCAAAAAAAATTAAACTCTCTTTCTGTTGCCTCCCTTCAGCCTGTCAGCACCTCATAAATTACTCCCTGGATGCAAGGAGATGTTGATGTCTTGTTTGGCCAACACTATTTGAGAGAGTGATCAGGAAATAGGAAGTGGTGAAGGTAGCTATAAGAAAGGCCTCTGTACAAGTGTATAATGGGTCAAGGAGAGAAAGCTGAATAGCCAAATATTCACAGAAAGCCCAGTCTTTGAAAGAAAGATGGAGGGCAAGATAAAGTCGTGCTAAGGATATTGCATTGGCTAACACCAATGAACTCATCGTGGCTTATGTGTTTTACAGCGCGTCCAGAAGATAAGTCATTTAACAAAAGTGTACAGTTAGCTATCCTCTATGAGGGATTTCTATGACTGTATGTTTTCTCTGAAGAGGATTCAGCCAATGAAGAGCCTGCCAACAGTCCAAAAGATCACAGCTCCTCCTAAGGATGCATTGAAATTGTATTCATCTGTGTTTTAAATCATCCTTTTTCTTTTGATCTCACTTCAGTGGGCTTAAAAGTGTTGAGGTTTCTACCCTTACACCAGAGAGGCAAAGCTCCAGCTGAAAGTGGGCTAATTCTGCTCTCCATATGGAGGACAGCAACCAGTTCTTGGAATAAAGAACAGGTTTCACAAACATGAAATAGTTAGATACATTATGAAGCATAAAAACGTACTACAGAGAATTGAAAAAAATTCTCCCTTCACATGATTTTGTTTTGTACGATTGCCTTTGATTCCATTTTCTTGGCA
The DNA here is from genome assembly GCA_031216635.1 of Dissostichus eleginoides. Classification (NCBI taxonomy): domain Eukaryota; kingdom Metazoa; phylum Chordata; class Actinopteri; order Perciformes; family Nototheniidae; genus Dissostichus; species Dissostichus eleginoides. Next base: position 7,594,158 of record CM062268.1, on the reverse strand, counting down.
ACTTTAATTCACTAAAGACTACTCTTGTCATTTCCACTTTTAATTTAACAAATAAGGACTCTTGACTGAGCTAATAGCTTTTCTTCAAGGGCATAATTCAATCTGCAACATCAACCATCAAAGTCGCTTTGCATTACTTTGCCCGGGGCTAACGCGAGGCGCCTCCAAGGGGGGGGAAGGAAGTCTGGTGGCAGCTTCCATTTATTTTCAGGGCCCTCGAAGTAAACAAATATGATAAAGCTCACTTGAGCTGGCCATCAAGTGACAAAGAGCTGTACGACTGTCGCTGAACTGATTCTGGGCCATATGGTTAATTCAAATCAGAAAAGCAGCCTCTATTAAGACTGAAACCAGGAAGGGGAAAAAAGAAAGGCAGGGAGAGGAGGAGAGGAAGGGCAATCATGTGGAGGACACATCCTTCAACGTCACATTTATTATTTTACAACAGCCCTTGGAAAAGAGGCTGCCTTGGGGCTCTGTCGAACCCACATCACTAATGACAACCACTTGGGGAACTCAGTGAACATTTGAGAGTGGCCATCACCGTGGAAACTAGGCCTGTTTTTACCTTTTCCTATTCCGTTTGCTCCACAAGTGCTTCACTAGACATGGAAGTTTAATAGTCTACACAGTCTGATTTTGCAAAGACTGTCATATATATTGGTGTAAAACCATTTATTTGCGAAGAAGATTGAGTCTCACACGACAGAATTTGTGCAAATTGTAATAGAAATGTGGGAGGCCACAATGGAGTTCCTGTTATACTCAAAAATGTACAAATGGGGGCTAAATTAAGGCCGAGCATGAATTCGCTCATGTCTCAGGACATACACTATTAGAGAAAACAATATAGATTTAAGTAGCTCAAATGTGAGGCAGTTATTTTGAGGGTCAAGATTCCCATGCTAATGATGTGTACCTTTGAAAAGTATACGCTCTGAAATCACTAAGGGCCTGGATTAAGCAGGAGATGGATGAAGACGGAAAGAAAAAAAGCTTCAATTAAAAAGTACGAGTGACTGACCACAACAAAAGACGAAACCCAAGACTTAGAAAAGGCACCACATGCTATTCATTTTCCCAGAGTGAATGGAGTCAACAGGGAGGAGCTAGGGAGCAGTGAAGGGAAAAGTTCACTCCACTGAGCCACTCAATCGTCTCTCCATAAGTGACTCTCTCATGAAGACATTTTCTTTTTTAAAGCTAATACTGGAAGCATCTTATTTAAAGGTCCCATGTCATGCTTTGCCGGTTATTACCTGTCCCCTTGTGTGTTATGTAGGTTTTTATGCATGTAAACGGTCTGCAAAGTCACAAACCCTCAAAGTACACCCTGTAGCGAGTAAAACTCTGTACAACAATGGCCGCGCCGGTGTTTTTGGCTGCTTGTCATCGCGTGTTACTGTTCCTGTTTGTCCTGTTTATTTTTGTTTTGTTTGTACCACCATCACAAGGCATTACAGTCTATGATCGCCAAACGCTATTGAACATTCGAGCCTCCTTTATGGATGTTTGTGCGCTGGACACCAATGGCCGGAATATCCACCGCTACCTGCTTCCTCGTCTACCGGAGGGACTGCGGGCACCGTGCTGCGCCTGTCACCGCAGGAGGAGACGATCCAGGAGGCGGGGTAGGCGGGCAGGTGCCTCGGTCAAACTGCGGAGCCTCGCTGGTTCCCGTTCTCCGTCTCCACCGAGCTATCACCTTCAGCTCTACGATGATGGACCCGACCAGCGCCCGCACTACATCCACCGACGTTCTCTGGAGCCGAGATACACCTCACTTCGCCTGATCACACCGGACGCAAACCTGGATCGGCTGGCCGGGGGCTCGCCTGGGACTCCAGCCAGGTCGCACGTGAAGCGCGGAGGGGCAGTCCCCGACAACCTCCGCCCGCTGGTGTGGATCCCATGGCCGTCGGATTGTACCGCTGCTGCCCCGGACCCGGTTGAAGTGAAAATGGCTCTGATCAACGCGAATCACATCTCCAATAAGACTTTTGTCTTGAATGACTTTGCGACCACAAATGGTCTGGACTTCCTACTGTTGACGGAAACCTGGCTCTCCGTTGGTGAGTTTGCACCACTTGTTGAAATGTGTCCTAGTGACTGTAATTTCTTCAGTGCACCCAGATCCACCGGACGAGGTGGAGGTCTAGCCGTGGTGTTTAAAAGCACATTCAACTGCCGCATTCTCAAATGTGATTATTTCTCCAGCTTTGAGGTACAGCTGGTCATGTGTGACTTGGACACTCCTCTCCTAATCGTTCTTGTCTACCGTCCGCCTAGTAGTAAGAACTTTATTTCACAATTCTCTGACTTTCTCTCCAATACTGTGTCGAATCATGACAGAATTTTGATTGTTGGTGATTTTAACATTCATGTATGCTGCCCGTCAAAGCCTATGGTGTCGGACTTTCTACACCTGATCGACTCGTTTGGTCTTGCTCAGCATGTCACTGACTCTACCCACAGACTAGGCCATACACTAGACCTAGTGTTAACATCTGGTTTCCCAGTGTCTAATGTAAACACATTGAATGCATGCTCCTCTGATCATCTTGCTGTTGTGTTTACCCTGTCTCTGTCACTCCCCTCACCCGCATCCCCTCCCCCTGTATGTCTCTCTCGTAACATTAACACCTCGACTGCCAGTAAGTTCTCCTCTGCCTTCCTAGTTGCCCCTAACATCTCCACTATTGTAGCCCCTCCCTCCCACCTTAACACTGAAGAACTTACCTCCCTGTTCAACTCCGCCTGCCTCTCTGCCCTAGACTCTGTGGCCCCTCTTAGAAAGAAAAAGCCTAAGCCTAAAGGACAACCCTGGCTCAATGATAACACCAGAGCCCAGAGAAAAGAGTATAGGAAGGCGGAGCGAAAGTGGAAACATGATAGACTGCATGTTTCACTTGAAATGCTCAGAGACAGCCGTATTAATTATCAGGCTGCGGTTAAGGCGTCGAGAGTCACATACTTCTCCGGCCTCATCAACAGCTCTCACAACCCAGGACCCTGTTCACTACCATCAACTCTCTCATTAACCCCCCCCGTAGCACCCACCTGGATGTGTCCCCAACCAAGTGTGAGGAATTTTTAGTTTTTTTCACCACCAAAGTTGAGGACATCAGGAGGAACATCTCACCACCCACACGTAACCTAGCTCTCACTCTGGCCTGTTCATCCAACCTGCCCTGTTTTCAGCCCATCACTCTACCCACCCTCACAGAGATAGTTTCCTCTATGAAACCCGCTACCTGCCCCCTTGATACTGTCCCCACTGCTCTCCTGAAGCAGGTATTTCACACAGTTGGTCCCAGCATCCTCTGCATTATTAACAGCTCCCTGGCAACTGGTACCGTCCCAACCTGCTTTAAACATGCAGTGGTACAGCCCCTTTTGAAAAAACCCAACCTAGACCCCACTCAGCTCATTAACAACAGGCCAATTTCCAAACTCCCGTTTCTTTCAAAATTAGCTGAAAAGGTCGTTCTGCGCCAACTGTCTGCCTACCTGCAACAGAACGACATCCTAGAGAGATTTCAGTCAGGGTTTAGAACTGGACATAGCACAGAATCTGCCCTCCTCAAAGTGTCCAATGACCTACTCCTTGCTGCTGACAACCGTGACTGCTCTGTCCTGATCCTGCTTGATCTTAGCGCAGCATTCGACACTGTAGATCACATGATCTTGTTAGACCGTCTCCAACATGGAGTGGGTGTCAGTGGCACTGCTTTAGCCTGGTTATCCTCATATCTCACCAATAGAAGTTTCTCAGTCAACATCGGCAGTTCCTCCTCCTCCTCCGCCCCCCTCTCCTGTGGTGTCCCCCAAGGGTCCATCCTTGGCCCCATTCTATTCTCCCTTTACATGCTACCCCTTGGTGTTATCATTCGGAAGTACAACATTTCTTTTCATTGCTACGCCGATGATACACAACTTTATATTTCCCTGAAACCCAATGACCGGTCCAAACTAGACAGTCTTATGTCCTGCCTAGAGGACATTAAATGTTGGATGGCACAAAACTTCCTCCAACTCAATGAAAACAAAAGTGAAATAATCCTATTTGGCCCCCCAGATTCTGTCACTTCCCTCACCAACAGTTTAGGCAACCTGTCCACCCTTGTCAAGCCCTATGTCAAGAACCTAGGGGTGATTTTTGACTCACAATTCAAATTTGACAGACAAGTGAATGCAGTGGTGAAGTCATGTTTTTTTCAAATTCGCATCATTGCCAGGCTCAAACCCCTTCTCTCCCCCGCAGACCTTCAAAAGATTATCCACGCTTTTGTTTCATCCCGCTTAGATTACTGTAACTCCCTCTATATCGGCATCAGCCAGTCATCTCTATCCCGCCTACAACTGGTTCAGAATGCTGCCGCGAGACTACTGACCGGAACTCGTAGGAGAGACCATATCACCCCTGTCCTTGCCTCCCTTCACTGGCTTCCAGTCCGCCAAAGAATAGACTTTAAGGTTCTGTTGTTCGTGTTTAAAGCCCTGAATGGACTGGCCCCCTCCTACATCTCAGACCTCCTTTCCCCCTACTCCAACATCAGGTCCCTCAGGTCAGTTGATCAGAGGCTCCTGACGGTCCGGGGGTCTAATCTTAAACTCAAGGGGGGCCGTGCCTTTGCTGTCGCAGCCCCTAACCTGTGGAACAGCATCCCCACCTCCATTAGGCTTGCCCCCTCGACTGAAACCTTTAAGTCTAGGCTCAAAACACACCTCTACTCCTTAGCGTTCCCCGATTCACCCTGACTTGTGCCCTGTTTCCCTGATTTGTCCCCCTGTCTAACTGTGTGTTTCCAACTGGATTTTGTCTAAATGTGTAATGCTGTTTGTTTAGTGTTTGTTTGATTCACTCTGTACAGCACTCTGGTTGACGTGTGTCATGTTTAGATGTGCTATATAAATAAATCTGATTGATTGATTGATTGATTGACAGAAAAGACCTGTCTAGGCTGCCCCAAAACTCCTCGTTGGAGATTTTCCTTTTTCCATTGTTTTCTTCCTGGGTATGGTGACATGCCCATACCCAAATGGACCCATTGGTCCAAATGGACCAATCCGTGGAGCTCCTCACACACACATACTCTTTTAGCGGCAAAAATGTGACGCGCTGGGGGGGGGAGGGTGCTAGTGGAGCCTCGCAGCGCGGCAAAACTGTGGTGCGCTTACACTGTAGGTGCGCCACGTTTGGGGGTGCGGGGGGGGGGATGCGGGTGCTAGTGGAGCCTCGCAGATGGGGCTGCTGCATCCCCCTCAGCACCCCCCCCCCCCCGTCCCTCGTCCATTCGCGATGTCTCGCTGTCTCGCAGTAAGCAGGAAACCACACCAGTAAGCCAGCTCACACTGTCAGCTCCTCGCAGCAGCGAGCCAGTGGGCGAGCTGACCAATCAGAGCACTGGGCTCACAGGGGAGCGGGGGGCAGGAGCTCCAACAAGGCGTTTAGGACAGAGAGTGAAATTCAGTGAATACACATACTATACAGAGATGCTGTATGAGAAACCAATGTGAGTTTGGAAAATTGCACAATGTAAATCTATTCTTGTAGACCTCAACCATGGAATTATGATCAGTAGAAATGGCCATGACATGGGACCTTTAACAAAAATCAGGCATGGAAAAGACATCCAATGCTGCTTCATACCCTTCAATAAAAAGTTCCTTGTATATATGATTTGCCCTTTTAACATTTGAAACTCAGATAGAGCATCACAAAATTCTAAAGTTAGTATATTTTATCAATAGAATAACATCTTTAAAATCCGAATGAAGCCCCACGCTTTAACGTGTACTTCATTATTCAGGCTGTCTTCTTTATTGCAGGTTGTTTATTAAGTTAACTTTTACATTTATTTCATTTTTTTGCTTTTTAATGTAATATTTCCTTGTCTCCTCTTTATTGAATATTATGTATTATTCTACTTTATGTACATTTTATTTCCTTCCCTTACTAGCGAAAGGTGTTCAAACGTTGTTTTAATGGGTTAAGAATGGCATAAACTTATATAGGGATGACATTTATAATATAGTCTTCAGGGTTAGGGAAAGGGTTAAACCTAACGAGTTAAAACTGGTTGCTGTTACAATTTCAAATAGGATCTGAATGGAGAATACACAAACTTTTCAGATAGGCCTGTATTGACTTTTCTGGATGACCCCTCAGTAGGCTCAAACATATTTAATCTAATGCCAAACATGGCATGAAACACTATGGATGAGAGCCATAAGCGCCCATAAACTATACACTTTAAACAAAGTTATTTAGTTATAAATTAGTAAACAGAACGCTTTACATTATTTGGTTCAACTCTAGTCCTTTACTAAATACATTGTGAAAAGAAGGACACATGACTCACATTTCAATACCCACAAAAGACAATCAAAATATTATTGGAAAATGAAAAGGCACAATAACTGTGTGCAAACAAACTAACAGCCAGATTAAAAAACTATTAACAACATGTGATTTACAAAAAGGCGTTATTCTTGAAAGGGTCAAGTGTCTAAACAGAAAAAAACTAAAGACAAGACGATGGAGATTTCATTATCTAGTTTCAAAGAAACCATAAATCCACCAGACAAGAAGTGCATGAGTCCATACAATATGTCCCCTGGACATTCAATTTATAAGGAATGGGAACTGCATTGCATTTTGGGGTGGCCGTCTTGGAGGATAGTGTCCAAGCAAAGGCAAGAGTAATCAATATGATGTATCTTTCAGCTTTCACCAGAAATCTTTCAGCTGTTTTGCATCCAAAATGAATATTGCGCGAAAAGTACATTCCCCAATGTTATTTTACTAAATGTAAGTTAATTCAAAACATTTGTACTTATTAATTAAGAGATTGCACCAATCTCTTTTACTGATGTCAGCACCTATCTGTTGTTTTGAGTTAGTGCCTACACCTGACGGCAATTTTTATACCATGTCAAATCTAGAAAAACTTGGGGTGCAGCATCAACAGATCTATAGGCCCAATGACAACGATGCAATCATGCGGACAGAAGTAAGATAAAGTAGCTAATGTTATGCTAACTGAATACTAACAAAATGTTGGATTATTATGGATAATTAATCAACCTGTATATTTATGTTTACTGCAATATTTCATGTTTTAAATCCAATTCCTTGTGTAGTGGTTTGTGTTACTGTAGTTCAGTAATCCTTTTTGACACTTAACAGTCAGCAGATGGCTTCCAACCAACCCATTTGTTGTCCCCTGATGATGTTCGCCATCATAACTCTGTTGGAAAATAATAAAATCTAATGCCACAGTCATTTTTTATGTTTTGTTTGTCAGTAATGGGATTGGCTGTTACAGCCAACAACACAGCAGTGCCTGACCATGTTTCAGAGGTTTTAAGTGAAAACGATACGCTAGTTCCTTTGCTGTACAGGTTAAATCAACAGGTTTGCTGGTGTCTTCCAAATATGGCCGACTTTCTGTTAATGATGTCACGTACCATTCCCTATACAATCCGTTTTTCTGATGCATAAACCTTTTTTTTATTCAAAGATCAAGCAATAATTAAGACATGAAACCATAGCTGGTAAAATTAATATAAACAAAATATATGCTAACCATGTGCACATTTTAAACACACAAAGTGGCTTTAACACAACCTCCCACTTCAAAATCACAAAAAGTAAATGTAAGGGTTTGAAAAATAAATAAAAATGTGAGGAATGTGTTGAAAATATAACAGGAGACAAATGAGAGGAGGCGGTGTGCTGCAGCGTAGTAGACAGTTGCATTATTCCAAAAGAGCCAAGGAGGGAATAAGGAAAACTCACCATGGAGTTTTAATGGAAAAACATCCCGCCCCAAAGAGGTAGGGTCTTCATGTGAGGGGGGTGGGGGGAGGGTGAAGGGGGCGGGTGGATATAGACATAGACGGAAAAACCATTATTAAACTAGCACACTTGAGCAAACACACTTTTCACATTACATACTTTTTGACATGTCTGTTTAAGTGCACAACACATATGAGGCAGGAAACAGAATGTCTGTGCGCTAAGATGGATTTGAAAACCTGCGGGGATGACTTGATGATTCATCTGCTCAAGCTGCTCCGTAAAGTGTGATACCATATATTTGGCAGATGCAGCATGTCCACAGACTTTGTTTTTTTCTTTCTCTTCAGACATCTGTCATGTTTCATTTCTCCCTTTACTTCAAAAGGGGTTCGGTAGGCTACATGTGCGGAAACATGTGGGTCTGAATCTAACGATGGGAAACTGTGTTTGAGATTAAGAGGTGTTTTCCCGATGTGTATAAAAACTGGAGACACGGATAAAACCAACAGCACTCGTTGTTTGCATGCAACTTTGTTTCGTATTTTCATAGTCGTGTATTGTCTTTTGAATGTGTGTGTGGGCAAATGTGTTATGTTGACACAGTGTGTGTGTGTTTGTGTCATCCAGAGTGTAGTGTCTTTGCAACAGTGCATGTTTCTGATGTTTACAAGACATTAGGAGTGGGAGTGTGTTCCTGTGTTTACTCTGCATTTCCAGAGATAGTGACAGAGCTCCGTAAACAGTTTACAGTAAATAAGCTTTTTCCCTACAGCAATAAAGGTCTGATGAGACTGAACTCTGTCCCCGCCAGCCAACGTACCCCAGTCAGGAAAAAAAACAAGAATCCCTGGCCAACCAAAGCACTCTGCAGCACTTCTTTATTTTATCGCTGCATCCGTCCGGGCCCTCCCAATGATAGCACACAGTCTTCAATTAGTCTTGGTACATGGATGTGTAGAAAAATGTTCCGGTGGGAGAAAGGAAGCAACGATTTGCCTTGGAATTTCTTATTCCTTGGATGCAATTTGAGAAATGACCGTGCTGGTTGATGTAATGGAGGCCCCTGGTGAACTGCCACTTATCACAAAGTTAGCGTCTACCCTCTGCTGAGCCTATCGAACCTGCTGAGCCCCCCACTCAGCCTCCAGCTGGGTAAATGGATGGACTCCAATGGGAGAGTGATGGACGAATGGGGTGAAATCTCATTGGGGGTAGCAAAGGCTAAGTAGGCTTTGGGGTTTACAAGATGGCACTTACATTTCTCCCCATTACTCTCTTGGAAGTTATTGTTTGTGTAATACACTGTTGGTGGCTTACACATTGATGGGAGTTAATGGCAGTAGAAGTTAAAGATCAACTGTCCAGTTAAAAACAATACTGAGGACATTCTTACAAAGTCCCTCACGTTGATCCTTTTAAGTAAGGGTTCACTGTGGCCACATATACACGCATACGTAAAGGCTATTAATAAAAGGTTTATAACCATAGTTGCTTACCAGTAATTGAACATGATTTGAATAACTTGTATACTATAATTTGGAGACAATTTGGGAAAAAAAAATAGTCTTGTAAGAATTAGTAATTATAATAAAGTACAGTATCCTCAAAGATAAAACTTTACAGTAGTCAAACCCCTCATTTGACTTCAGCTGGCGACCTTCGTTGCATGTTATCTTTTTTGTTCTCTACCTACATTTCCTGTCTGTCTCTACTGTCCATTAAAAGGCAAAAATGTCCCAAAAATATTTACAAAACGAAAAATATAAATTTGTGTCACAGATGTATGTGACGACTGAGCCTATACTGTAGATGTGCAATAATGTTTGGTGTACATTCTGAATTGACTACTTTGGATTGCATTCCGTGTGGCTGACGCTCAGGTCATCCATTATTGAGCGTGGGAGTGAATGTCTGTCACACCTTATGAGCTGGATTAAATGTGTGAATGTGTATGAATGTGGTTGTGTTAAAGTGTAAATGTTGGTTTGTGTAATGTAATATAGCTTTAGTATTTAAAATAAAAATGTGCACGCTGCTTAAAAAAAAAGTTAATTTTGAGAAAAACATTTTGGAGCTTGCATTTATGACCTTAGCAAAGATAAAGGATGGCATGTTTTGTGACGCAATGCCCAAGCCAGCCGTTTTGGTGAAGAAAAGTCCCAGGTCAGTGGCATGTTTGGAAACACAAGTAAAACATGGGTCAGTTGAGTAAAAGCGGAGCAGGGAAGCAAGTGGGAGTGTTACAGAGATGAGGCAGGAGTGGAAAAGAGCTGAGCATTATCGACCTACGAGGGTGACGACCCCACTCCCGGAGAATAATCGTTTTCACATTCATCTCTTAACCTTTTGGCTTTAATAGCAGCTCCGCCTGGGTCATTAAAACGGGAGGGAGGTAAGGTGATTTGTGCAAATGGTTTAGTCTTGCTGCCATGTGATGTCGCACACTGCATCTTTAGCCCATCCGGCCTGAGCGAGGCTCTGTACAACAATGGCTCTAGCACTGGGCTGGACGTATTAGAGTAATCTGTAGGCACATCTGCACCAGGTCACAGGGTCTCATTAATTCTCTCTTCTCTGTTGTCTTTATTGTTACCTCGCCTGCACTCTATTTGCATTTGCATTTGTCATCAGCGGGATTTGGTCGAGGGTGGTGTTTTGTTTTGCGCGCGACAATCTTTCTATTTGGATTTTCATTCGTTGGTATTAAAGTGTGTAGATGGGATAAGTGTGCAATCGTTTGTCTGCTTGTAAATTTAAAATGTGTCACTCTCAGATTTTCTGGGTTAAACCCTCACACAACTCTGGTCTTTTTTTTCTCTTAATCTTTTGACAGAGTCTGCAGTGACAGTTCGCCCAAAAGAGTCTTTTTACCTTTTCTTTATAGAGATTTCATTCATTTCGGGCCAACTTTCTACCAAATGTCAGGAAACCAGACACTGACAACCCTCTCCTTGTTTGGGACTCTTAGAAGAGTTTGAGGACTAGCAGAAGCTTGGCTGTGCTCTTCCACTCCATGACCTGCCCTTTTGGAGGGGGGTTATCAGGCGGATGCTAAGCTACATCCGAGTGTACCTCCCTTTAACAGGAGGACAACACCAAAATTTAAAATAAGAGGGAAGGAGGCTTGAAAGCTTCCTTTAAAACACAAAATGTCGGCCTGCCGCCAGTGGTGGAAGACGCACTCCGATGTTATGCCTAAGGGGGCCCTGTTATGATCACTTTCAGGTTCATATTTATATTTTGTGCCTCTTCTGTGACATGTCTCCATGCTTTAATGTTCAAAAAGGTCTTTATTTTTCTCATACTGCCTGGGCTGCAGCACTTCTTTTCACCCTCTGTCTGAAAAAAACACATCTGAATGTGTCAAACTAAAGTTGTCAAATAAATGTAGTGGAGCAAAAAGTACAGAAGCATACGTGTACCTCAAAATTGTAATCAGGTACAACACTCGATTAAATGTACATGATTAAATGTCACGACTGGCTGTTGCATTGCCTTCTTGGTAGAGCTGTTGGCAGGTACTGGGGTTGTGTCAACGCTGAGGAGGAAACCGGTTCGAATCATGTCATCCCTTCTATCTTCCCATTTCCAATCTATATCTCTAATAAAGGCTAAAAATGTGTGTATGTGTCACGGCAGAGTGCACACAAAGACAGCCTAGTAGGGAATGTAGGTTAAGCAGCTGGTGTGTTCCTCTGCAGCCCTGCCAACAGTGATCTGCCCATACAGGTGTAAATGCAGCTGCCACACACACACACCCACACACACACCACACCCACACCCACACACACACACACACCCACACCCACACCACACACACACACACACACACACACACACACACACACACACACACACACCCACACACACCACACACACACACACACACACACTGCACAGACAGACAGATGGTGCCTGGGCACTCCTGTGCAAGTATAGCGTGAAAGCATATGATATCAGCCCCCACTCTAGGGGCCAAACATGTTGCTCCACTCTGTGTGTGTGTGTGTGTGTGTGTGGTGTGTGTGTGTGTGTGTGTGTGTGTGTGTGTGTGTGTGTGTGGTACTGGTGCAGCCGTGTGCATGCAGGAGCAGGCCGCACAGCTGCATGTCCTGATGCATTAATACTGACACCTCCTCCGGCCTGGATGGAGGTAAGAAGGAGGCAGTCTGGTACTGTCCTACACAGCCAAAATTTCACATTTTTTAATAAGTAAAATGGGTCTTAAATGTGAAATATTAGTCAAATGTGTACATAATTAGATGGTTTTAGGGTTAAAGATAATTGTGGCTATTCATTTATTGTTTTTAAAAAGTGTGTGTGTGTGATGACACATTTTATAGTTTTACTAACTCATTCCCCTGAGCCATTGAGCTTACTTTAATGTCAGTGTTTATTATATTTGACCTATTTTAGACCAATGTTTATACTGATGACATATACGTTTAGTGACCATTTAGTATATGGTTAAATTAGTTTATTTTTAGGGTATTTTGATGGTGTTAAGGCATTTTTTAGCTTGTCAATGAGGCTTTATATTACATCAACTTTCTCAAATATTAAAAGTGTTAGTAATATATGTTTTAAATACTTTCTGTAAAGTGTCTGGGCCCTTATTCTATAGCTTTGGGTAGATAATGGGGGTCCCATTTCAAATATTGCCATTATGTCTTTTGATTGTACCTGTAAAATGTTCTGTTTGCATGAAAAGTGAGTTGAAGAGCCGCCCTATTGCACACAGTGACATGCTTCCTCATTAACATTAATTCCCACACTGTAATCTATTACTACAGAGTCCCACATTCAAAGTCCTACTGCCCGAAATATTCACTAGAGTAAAAAATGTGTTTTAAAATGTGTGTTGAACATTTTCCCCAACAATTGCACTATTTCCTGCCACCAACGAACATGTATTTGTAACATAAAGTATTGAAAAGTATAAAGAAATGAAAGTCAGCATTAAATATCTGGTCAGATTCTTAAGGTTTGATGAGATTGTTTTTGATTTGAAACGTTCCTGATTACATTTTATTTAGGCAAAGGATTTGGTTATATATATATTTTAATAAAATTAAGAACAAAAATAAAGAATTATATCTAAACACACATATTGCACCTAGTATCGGAAGGTTTAAAATAATACACTGCGGTATATTTCAAAGGTATGACCATGACAAACTTGTGGAATTTGGAAAGAGCAAAACCAGACAAAGAAGCAGCAGGGAAATAAATTAAATAAATACATAAATAAATAAATGTATTTATTACTGCTTACACAGAAAGTTGGAGGCATAATAAAGGACAAATAACTCATTTAAACATCCATCGGCCAGTGAAAAATGAATACAAAATAATAGCAATAATAATGAGTGATTAGGATAGAGGCAAACATAAATAAGAGAAATGAGTGTCAAGTGAATGTAAAAATAGGACTACAGCAAGTACAGGCATAATAAAAATAGAATATAAACATTATTACAGATGACATAAAGATGAAAATAAACATCTAAAAAAAAAGTTTTACTTAGAATAGCAACAAATAACTTTAAAATGAACACAAACAACACAAAAGCTCTCATTGAAAGGGAATTTGATTCGACTCAGAGAACCCTGCATTGCATGAACGTTAAACATTACAATGCCAAAACCAAATGCAAACCACCAGTGTCAGGACATCATAATAAATACTCCAAAGCGGGACACCGAAAGCAATAATACGTGTTGCAAACCGAACGCACTTTGCAAGTCATCTTAATGCTTTGAAAGAAAGGCTTAATGTCGGTCACTTCCACCGCAGGATCACGTCTCTTAAGCTCACTTATCAAATATCCCACGAGAAATAAATCCATCACTGTCCATTCACATCATTATAGCATTTCATATTCAAACACGGCATGAAAATGACATTTAAATAAAAATATTGAAATCCGCCCATATTTGTGGAGCCACCTGTACTGTATGTAAATGCATTAGAAAAGGCCTGTTGTTGCTCATGGTCTTAAAACTACATGATTTCAATGCATGGCGACGATCCAGCTCTAAAAGAAGAAGACAAAATAACCGAGGACGAAGGTACTTTTCATTTTTTCTTATAATACTGGAAGCTAGCAGGGTTAAACTAAATCTGGCGTATCTTGAATATTATTTTAAATTATTGCAAGGGTTTTTATTTCTATTCTCGTTATGAATTATGTGTTTTATCTGCTTTCCAAACAGCCCTCAGACTAAGTTCGCATGTCTGTTCTGCTTCATTAGCCTATGCAAAAAAGTGGTGGCCTGAGACAAGAAATCCATGAGCATCGGATGGATGCGAGAGAAAAAGCTCCGGCCTTTGTTGACACAATACAGTGTTTTTACAGTGTGATTGATAGAAAAAGACAGCAAATCAAAGGACTGAAGTTAAGGATGAAATACAGGGTGATTTACATTTTCTTCAACGGCAGCCAAACTGTAAATGAGTTTGATAGGCTGCCAATAACACCTTTACACTCTGGAGACGTCACCATTTAAAGGATTCATTTGTATACTCAGTGCATTGCAAAAGAGAGTTTTTATTTAAAAAAAGTACAATGACAAAAAGATAAGTCTAATTTATACCTATATATTTAAACATTTTATTTATTAATTTTCCCTTTTTTTTATTCTTCACATTTAATGTACTTTACATTTTTCTATTTATTTATTTTCTCTTGTATTCTTTGACATTGTTATTTTTACAATTTGTTTTCATCCAAATGTCCTCTCTATGTATAATGTGGATGTGCGATATCAATGTCATATCCATCCGATGTACTATGTGGATACAGCTGAATGAAAATGGAAATAAAAGTAGGCCAAAGTGTGAATATGTTTGTTTACTTTTAAATTGTTATTATATTGTTTATTTCTTTCGATGTATAAACTATGAAAAAGTGAAATTAAACTAAGTTATTAAAAAAAGAAAGTGCCATGATTTGGCAATAATAGTTCAACATGAGGCAACTCCTTAACTTTGATTTGTTGTGCATATTAAAATATGTATTTTGTTAAGTCTAAATGTATTTTCAAACAAAATATATAAAGAATCCTTAAATGTTACCTACTAGAAGTCATTCAACAGTCTATAACCCTGAACGATGTTGTATGTATTGACGTTTCTTCAACAACTCCTGCTGTTACATGCAATCAACAACCTAACAACAACGAAATAAAACTACAACACATCCAAATAAAAATAGTGTAAATAATTTCCTGCATTCCGAGGCAAGATGTTTGTATATTATTTGATTGTCTTGAACTCAAACATTTGTCTTATTTATTCTTGACGGATGAATAATGTCTGTGGCTCTTTAGTTATACAGACTATGATCCACCAATGATCTGGAAGCTACCAGTCATGTCATAACTCATGTAACTAGCGTATAAAGAGATTACGAATGATTGACAAGTAAGGGATAATGTGTAGCGATCCGATCATTGCTATGAAACCAACCCTGATATGATGAATCCTTGCTTACAGCTATATTACAGTGGGTTACAATCCTTTAAGTGTGTTTGGATGGCTTATAAATGCACAATATGGGGTTAAAGTGAAGGGTTAAGATGTGCATGAGTGTGCTTCCTACCCGGAGCGCTTGGTGATGGTGCCCAGGGTCATGGGCTGTTTGATCTGAGCCAGAGGCAGCACCACGGTGAGGCTCGGCAGCGGGGCCAGCCGCGGGTTCCCCATGTTGTTGTTGGTGAAGTTGTTGTATGAATCCTGGCTGCTCAGCTTGGCTGGAAACACACAGATATACATTATTAAAAGTGTGAAAAACATTGGATTTTCTCCAGGTCGGGAAAGCTTTTTAATAGATTTGAAGGGAAATATTTCAATTGGGAGCCTTCCAAGTAGTTGTACTGAGAATCATACTGTGTGGTATCTGGTCAAACCTTTCACACGTGATAATATGTTTTGGTGAAAAGTGGTTCCTTGTTTATCATTACAGATGAATCCTAAGTTCTAAGTTCGAGTTGTATTAAAAATTCCCTCATTCACTTTTATCCATCGCTCACTTTGAATTGCAGATAACCAGGTGACCTTGTTTATAGGGCTGCACACATTTTCAACATTTTATCAAAATCGCAATATCCACATTTCTTGGTTAAGGCAAAATATTATTCTGAATGAAGCAGAAAAGTCTCGGCCTACAAACGATACTTTGTAAAACTTTTTTAAAATACTTAATAATAGCTTATTTTTTGGTACAACCCTTTAAAAAAAAGATTACACAAATATAATTTAAAATATGTTTTTCAAAGATAGTGTTAGTATGTTTTAAAAATGATAATTCGGGCCAGGTGACAGCTCAGTGGTTAGAGTTAGTGGCCCCAATGTGGTGTCTGTTGCCAAGATGAACCCACGGATATCATCCCCTCTATCTAAAAAAAAATATATATATAGTTACCTTGAATATATCGAATGATATTGCAATTGCAATTTCAGTCAAAATACTCGCAATCACGTTGTTTACAAAACTGAAACACCTACTGTTACATAAAAAAATCTTGTTTGAATATACTGAGCTCTCTTATATTGAAGCTTTTTGCTTAAACTCTCTCTCTCTATTACACACACACACACACACACACATATATAACCCCAGGTTCAAGGCCTCCTGTGGAATGATTAGAAATAACCAGCTCAAGATGCTACATTACAAAGGCTGTAGCTCGGCTTTTAGTGCCTGGCAGTCTGTTAATCAAGGCCAATCAACACACACACGGACACACACACACACAAACACACACACACACACACACACACACACAGGATACAAAGAAACACATCTCAAATCAAATGCAGCTCAAGCTAAACATAATCAGACCATGTCGAAGGTCTAATGAATGTAACCAGGTATACCAGGAGAGAGGCTGCTAGCTTGTGACACTCACTATTTAACCAAACACATACTGTTAGCCTCCATCTTACTGGGTAGCACTCTTTTCACATTTGTTAGTAAGGCAGGCTGAGATCATCTCTGGTACGAAAAGTATGTCATGCAATTGTGTGCATGTAAAATAAACACATGATTTGTTTTTTATTTCAAACAAAAAAGCCAAAGCATATATTTCATTGCGTAAGATAACATGTGGCAAGACATTTTTCTATTGTACAATAACCAATATTATTTTATAAATCCATTAAAAGAGTTCTAAAGCAGTCGAATTAAGAAATATATTACTGTGGGCAAAATCCTGGTCACATCTGAATTGTAGCCAGGTTTTATGACAAATTAATTCCGCTTTATGATACATTTTGTCAGGAAAATGCAAATTATTAAGTTGAAATATGGTTCATATTTTTGAATGGAACTTCTTTCTGAAAACAATCCCTTTAAAAATGTTTTTATCGGACTCAGTTTCTCATGTTGCTGTTATTTATATACATCATTTGTATAAGCTCAGTTCCATTTACCTCCATTGTAAAGGGAAACAGGCACAAATCTCTAAAGCTTATTTCTAAACCTTGACAAAAAAAAAACTGCATGGCAACATACCACCAGGGCCGAGTACAACACTATGGGTTTGTATTGTCACGTTGGTACAATGGGAAAAGAAACAGTCACATAGAAACAGTAAGAAAGGAACATTACACTATAGGGGGAAAATAAATGTGGAAAATAAAACAAATATGCCCCTGTAATCCTGTGACAAAGCCACGACAAATACAAGAGACCCTGCTGATCCAATGTGCAGCACGGGTAAAAAAAGAAATCCAAGTTCAAGTGCTTTCAAAAGAAATAAAGAGCAAACCACAATACGCTCTCTGAATGTTTTCCTTGTTCCATTTGTTGCCTTAATAGATGAGTGACAGCCACGCAATATAAAGGAATGAAAAGGAGGAAGGGGGGGACGCGAAGACAAAGAAAACAAGGCGGACATCAAAGGTTACAATAAAGGTAGAGGAGGAGAGTGCCTCGTCATTATTTGGAAAGGAGCGATCAAGAGGAGGCTGAATGGAGCGGAAAGGGACTGCTGAGTGTTTGGACCAGTCTTTTAGATCATTAACGTGTAGCTCTGAGATTCATTAGTCCTGCCAAACCTCCGCGTTGTGGGCCTCTAAAGGGCCGTCCTTCAGACCTCCGCTGGCCCACAATGCCGCATGACCTTCAGAGGTGGAGAGGAGACCATTACACAAACTTGTCCTTCATTTCCTTCTGCTCCTCTAATGGTAAGACTAACAGAGGTCTGTACCGGGGCCGATCCTGAAAGTCCTCCAGATTTCAAAAGCTACACCCCGAGAGCTTGGGCAGCCACCTTTTGTGTTGAGGGGAGGGGGGGGGGGAAATCAGTACAGGAAGCAGCCTGAATAGCCATAATGGTGCTTCAGCAAAGAAGGGGGTGGAGGGTTGAGATTTGGGGGTGGGGGTGTTGACGAATTTAGCATCGTCATTCAAAAAAGGACTTTAGCTTCACTGCTTTATATGCGGTAATCCCCCACCCTTAAAAAATAAGCCTCACTGTGGGTTCTAGAACAGATGCGGGAGTTGATGATCATGCCGTGCTGTCACTCAAGGCCAAGTGCTCCTCAACTGTCATAACCCCCCCAGTGAAGACGGGGAAGACGACTTAATGTGGAACGTGTTGGAGATCACGGACGGCCAGAAGATGATACATGGGAAGACAGCTTGGATGTCTGAGAGACAGGCAGCAGTGAAGTGTGTGTGTCTGTGTATGTGGTGGCTTGTAGACAAAATGAGTAAAGGTATGCTAACAAATGATAAAGGGAGTGTTTACCTCCACTAATGTCAAAGATTGGGAGTGGAAATCATGACCATCATTTTAGAAAGATTAAAACAAATATCAGAATAAAGACTATGCTTTTTGTAAATGTCTGTTTACATTATTGCTTTTTATTAAATCAAAAAAAGAAATTATTTGAAAATGCTGTTTCATTCTTGTATTTTTACCTTTCTTGTTTAGATTGTTTTAGTTTGTATTCTCTTTATATAATGTGTTCCTTTTGCACTGTGTCGTAATGCTCTTAAATGTTTTTTTCGAAAAAGCAATTTGAATTGCCTTCCTGTTGAAATGTGCTATATTAATGAATGTGCCTTGCCTTACATACTTTTACACTTAGAAATAGTTTAAGGATTTTTAAATTAAGTTGTGATTTAAAATCATTCTGAAATGTAAGGAATTTCTGCCAGTGTATCCCCAGTCTATATTTGGCCTGTACCATAATTACTACCTGTGCCTATCAATGATACTACATTACTGCAGAAACTACTTTTCCTAGTTCTACAACAAGTGTTTATGGTATAGAAATCCTCTTTTTCAAATGCCTGTTGAAATGTAACTGTACAGATTTGTTCTATGTTCTAAGCCAGTGCTAAGGCATTAGTTTCAATAAATAAAAACAAGTAAAAAGTAAGTCAGAAAGGAAAAGGGCTGACCAAGGATACTACAAAGAGAGAGAGGTAGACAGATGAAAAGAGTCCGTCAGACAGACAGATAGCCCTCGACGGAGGCCATGATTTGATTAATGACCGGGGCGTGATGTGCCCAAGCACTGATACATGACATTCCCATGGAAAAAAGATCCATCAATGCAAATCCAGCTCCGTCGTGTCGTCCGGAGAAAAACTCTGACCCTGCCAAAAAGTCACACTGTCACCTGACCCTCGTCTCCTTTTCTCCTTTTAATCCAACCATCCATCCAGCTCCCCTCCATCCATCCATCCCTGTCTCAACAGCATTTGCATTCTCTCCTCGCATTAAGCCTCTCACTCTAACCTTCGCACTCTTTCCCTCTTCTCAGCCAGTCCATGGCACGCTATCTCATGTTTCTCTCCCCTCTTTTAATACCCAATTTGCATCCAATACAAGCTGCTGACGAGGAGCCAACGTGCAAAAGGACAAGCTCTGAAGACTGTGTGTATCCACGGACACTTCGTCTTATTTGAATTGTTCTGCCAGAAGCGAATATTTCAGTCAAGGGAAAAGAAAACTCTAGCAGGTCAGAAGAGGATTTGGGTTAAGAGGCAGAGTAAGGAAGAGAACAAAAAAACTATGAAGTCTCAGCAAGGGAATACTTTTTATGGTTTTCACTAGACTTTATGCTTTTGGACAGTTGATATATTTCGCTTACTTCCTGGCCAACAAGATGAAACCGCTCTTTGCATGCAAAAGGCAACAGTTGTAGTGTGTGACAACAACTTTACAACAGTTGGTGAATTTGTTCAACAGAATTGGACTCTTGTCAGAGAATATTATCTCTGCTACAGCTTTTAGATCATGAATGTTAGCCAGACCGTCATTACAAGTATAGCAATTATTTCATGTATAGCAATTATGTTATATTAAAATATGGGCTGTTTGGCGCAACCTCTAATACTGCCTAAAATAAGGGTTGGCTCTCTTTCCTCAATACTTAGGATATACTGACCAATATATGTCTGTGGCAGAGTTCTCGTTAACCGAATATTTTCCGTGTATGACGAATTTTTTTTAACAATGACGGAAAAATCTGAAAGCCGTCCGTCATTTTGACAGATTAGAACAAACTCAGAACAGCGCCAAAGTTTCCCCGCAGCGGGGCTCCGGTGTTATGCCGTGTTATGCATGCCCGCCCAAAAGGAAATTATACCGTTTCCAAACCTAACTTTGCCGAACAAATCATTGAAATGTCTGTGAGTATTTGCTTTACGCTGTGCGCGCTCCCGCGAGGTGCAGTGGGCATGCATAACACGGCGCTAAAGTTCACGAGGCATCCACCCCCCCCGTTGACAGTTCACAAGCGTGCTCCCAATCACTGTTCATTGGAAAAATTGCAATGGACACTTATGTTTGAATTCCAAAGTACATTTTCATTTAAAAAGATAAAAGAAGTCAGAAAAGTGATTATTCTTTGATCGGGTATTTCCAACATTTCCTTGATTTGAATCAGGGCAAGATACTTACTAACCCTAAACACAATGGCTCCCAATGGAGTGGCCAATGGTGTGTGAATGTTAGGCTCCAGAGCAGATGACCTTGTATGGCAGACGCTGCCTCTGTATGAATGTGTGTGAATGCCGGCTTGTACTGTATATGTAAAAAGCACTTTGAGAGGTCGCCAAGAAGTGCTATATAAATGCAGTCCACTTACCATTTAACATATTGTTTTAATAGGATAAAATATATTGTTTTTACATTGGTAATAAAACACAAGTACTATGTATGCACCAACATTTTAAGTTGTTACCACCCCTTCTAAGTGCAGTTCTATTAAAATTGGCCTATATGAGCAAAAATGTGTCAGTCTTTGTTCACTGAGGGCCACATACCGAAAATCATACGAAGGGCTGGGACACTCACTAGAGGTGAGGTATATTGCCTCATAAGTTAAGTTATAAGTTAGCAAAATCAATCAAATGTAGGTCAATTATACTTGACACTTGAATATGCTTTAAGAAAAATAACAGCCTACATAACAGCTTCTATAGGGTTTCATTTATTTTTGTTACAAAAACGGTTTGCTGCTCATTCCTTAAAACAGAAGCCTGAGATCGCTTATAACAAAGGGGAAATAGGAAGGGTATATTTCAAGCTGGTTATGCAAATCAGTTATTTGGCTTTTTTTATCAACTAGGATTTGTAAGAAAATGTTTTCAACTTTAATTGACTGAATTTATTTGAAAAGTGGGCTTTTTAACACATGAATACTACTGTGTAATATATGTTTACATATATATTTAAGAAGTACAATAAAGGAATAGCACAAGTTTCAGGAGTGGGCCATTGTCCATTATACTTTTTGAAATTGCTGAGGGCCAATTCAAAATAGACAATGGGCCTCAGTTGGCCCCCGGGCCCTAGTTTCGACACCCCTGGTCTATACCCACATTCCACCATTCATACCTTGATAGTCCTAAAGGAGGGAGGGATTTAAGCAGGGGATTGAAAAAAGAGGGGTTGGACTCTTTTTGTGCCGTAGAAGAAAGCGGTTCTGCTATCCCAGTTCCCCAAAGTATTAAAACACTAACTTCCACAGGGGGAGGAAAGAGGGAGACAGAGATGAATGCAGGGAGGGCTAAAAAAAGGTCGAACATAAAGGGGGAAGGAAAAAAAGAAGAAGAAGGAGCTGGGATCCCCACTGGACAGAGTAAAAACAAATTAAAAGAGCCCTTATAAAACACAGATGCTGCAAAGAAAATAAACTTCACAGGATTTACTGTTTTGCAAAGGAATCGGGACACGGGTGGAAAAGCCATCATGTCATCTTCTTTTCCCTTGTCTCTCAGGTAACCTCGCGGCGGAGGGATCTATCTTCTCAGTTTTCCCTTTCCCTCCTGTCTTTTCTCTCTGCACGGACGACGACATTGTTTGTTTACTATTTGCAGTCGAAGCTAAGAGTGAGGGTCATGCTGGCCTGTGTGAAAATGGCTTCCTGCCCAGTCCTCCGCTCCCAAACGGCAAGCTAACGTTTCTTTTTTATATTTTCATTGACATTTCTCATGTCAGGGAGCTAATAAAAAACCAAACACTCAGCGGACAAAATGAAAAAAATGTCAAGACATGATCTTTTTTGGTATTCCTTCATAATATCTGAAATGTGAAAAAGGAAAGAAGGGGCTATGAGAGCAGTTTGTGTTGTAATAAGGAGGAAGATACACTAGCAGTGAGGAAAACAACTCATATACACTACATCCAAAAACACTGATTCACACTTCCTACACACAGCCCATCATAATCATAAGAAAACAATTCAGTGAATGGAACACGCGCTAACTTAAAAACACACACAAACAGCACCCTGAAATCAGATATCTAAGTTTACAGCATGTCTGTATTTATCCGGCTTCATCAGACATGACTGAGTAACCAGCAAGAGGAGCTGGAGGGGGGTCAGACATCTCCACTGGATCAGATGACATCCACAACCCAACATTATGTGTTTGTGTGTGTGTGTGTGTGTGTGTGTGTGTGTGTGTGTGTGTGTGTGTGTGTGTGTGTGTGTGTGTGTGTGTGTGTGTGTGTGTGTGTGTGTGTATCATCTGATTTGTGTCAAGGAGCTAGTAGCTCACAGTAAAGAGGGATGTTGGGAAAGCAGGAGGTGTATGTGTGCATTTTGGCAAGAGGGGGTGCAAATACACAGACACACACACACATCATACACACTTACAAACCAAAGGAGAGTAAATAGGAGAGGCAGGGACAGTTTGAGAACGAAAGAGTTCATTACATGGTTCCTGTTTTGCTCTTTTTTTCAAAATGTCAATGTAAAAAAAACTACAAAACAAAACTAAAACTACAATGGGACACTTTAATATTTTAAAGATATTTAGATTTGTGATAAAAGAAGATCATCTCTGATCATTAAGAGATGAATGCGGTTTTCAATGTTTTTGAATGAGTTAATACTATACAAAACTATACTATTTGTTCTCCCTTCTAACTCGTTTAACTTACAGTAATTGTGAGAAAAGGCAAAATGAAATGTGTTTTTGCATTTTTCTTCTTTTTTTCTCCTAATGTAAGTGATAATGGAAATGTTGAAACTCCCATTATGTACGATGTTATCGATTGAAACATCTTCTTGATTTTATAAAAAGTGAAAATAACTTGTTTCAAGCTGTTAAATTTACATATATGTTTGAATACTATTTTTAAAATGATTTCAATATTCTACAAACAGCATTAACTTAATCAATACACACTGCTTGCTGTCCATACTGCATAAATATGGTATATTCATTGCGCCAGTATTCTACATTGTGTTGTATAAACTGCACTTTTATGAATCTCTGGTTAGATGCTAAACTTAATTTTGCCGTTTAGGTATCAGAACTTTGTCGAATGTTGCTTACGTTTATTTTGATTGGATTTGCCAGGACTTAAAGGAGATAAAGGAGTCCAGTGACAATCCTCAACCAGACAAGGTTAAACAAAAAAAATCATAGTTTACATCTTCAGCACAAGGAATTTATTGCATATTGCTTGTATAAAATATTTTCTTCAAAACAGACACATATGGGCAAAATAATTCAACATTTCCTACATAAACATTCTATGTTATAGGTGATTATACTGCAGCCGATGCAGAGTTCACTTTTGTTGTTGTTGTAATGAATAGTGATTGACACTGCAGCTGTGACAGTAGCTCTGTTTGAATAGCGGGTAAAAAACAAGATATGATATCAATTTAGGGTTTTGGCAGTCTAAATGAATGGCGTGTAATGTGAATATAATAGGTTTACTTTGCCTATCAAGCTGGAATATTACTAGGGAGTTGTATATAGATTACTATATTTACTTTTACAATATAACATATACCATTAACCATTCCCTTGCACTTTTCATTTTCATTTCCTCTTTCTATATTGCATTGCTGGAGGAACTTAACATTTGTATTGCCAAAACTATGCGTCCGTATTGTGGATATGATAAATAAAGCCTTTGAATTTTTAATCAATAAATTAATTAACAAAAATGATTTCCGTTATAGTTGAGAAAATCTTGAATTTCTATCAACAATATCTTGTTTTATTTGACCCAAGTCAAATAACTGTATTTATGAATGATATATTGTACACTTACAAAGGATGGTGTTATTAACAACCTGTTATACATTGGTGTAAAACAAACACTTTTACTGGCTTTAAGCTTCAGAAACACAGATAAACTCAAATAAGAGAGAAAACAAACCCATTATCCTCACACTGCAGCGGAACAAAGGTGGGATGTAAAATCTATTGATCCTGCGACATTGAAAGGCTTTGGCTTTCTCAGAGCGTGAACTATTCACATGGTAGGCAATAAGCTGGAAGCCACAAGTGCCTTCTGAGTGTAATTGCAAGCCTGCTTCATTATTTCTTTTATCGCAATTTTGCAAATTAGATAATGATGAGTGCAGTGGCGGGCACCCAGTGATAAGAGAGCTTAGTGGTTGTGGAGATTGAGTTATTAGGGTTTGTACGAAAAGGACAGAGGTCTTTGGCGGGGCCCCGAAAGCGGGCCAAGATACATATTCCTCGCACTGTGTATTTTTGGTCGCTTTAAAAGCCCTAAAAGTACAGGGGAAGGCTAATTTTCAGAGTAAACAGCTTGTTCGATTGCACTGTGGTTTTGCGCTGAGCTCTCCGTTTATTGACTCAAGCCGAGCGGGGCTCTGGCCGACCGCAGGGGAGAAGAAGCCTGCCGGTGGAGCCTGCAACAAACACAAGTCTCTTACCTTTGATGGCACACACACTGTAACAAACACGGTTAAATCAAATGTACTGAGTAATGTACAAAGCCCTAATCCTCTTGACGATATGGCAGGTTGAGGGGAAAAATGCTTTTAAAAGAACATCTGCTCCTTTTAGAAAAGGTATTCGTAATTGTGTGTTTCCTCTGCAACCATTTGTAGGGTAAATTATTAAGATATATAAAGTGTGGTCCAAATGTGATTCTGGATTTTATGCGTCCAAAATATTTATAATACAAGGGTAATAAACTCTACTCAGAAAAAAGAACTATTTTTTCATAGGTTTTAATAAATTATAAAGATCTAATTAAAATCATTCCTCTATGGCCTTCTTAAGAAAACAACCAAAAGAGGAAAGTAAATGCAAAAATGACAAATTCAGGTAATGTTTTTTTTATATGCAACAGTACTATGTTTCAACTGCCTCTTTAAAAGAGAAAAAAAAAGTTTTAAAGAACGGCTGCAAGTTGTTTTGGTTGAAGGAAGGGACCATTCATTAAAAAAGCCAGAGAAATGTCTCCGCTCCTCTACTGCTGTTAGATTTGTATCAAAGCAAAACCCTTGCAGCACAACTCAAGCTTTTCAAGTCTTTTCCTGTCTGTTCTGCTCTGCTCCTCCCTCTGCAAACCGCTGAATCCTGACCTCACAGCGCCACTCGGAGGACAACTCCGGTACTAAAACACAGGGATACCACCAAGCTTTAATGTCTATCATTTGGGGTAATTATACCAAAGTGTACCATTAACTAGTATTCCTACATCCTTATTTTTACTAATAAATTCCATTAGATTATAACATACTTTTGTTATGGCGCGTACAAAACATTACATGTTATTTATCTGATAAATTGATCTAAAGCGACGTACTTATGACTATGGAAGCAATTTGGGGGTTAAGTATCTTGCCCAGGACAATTTGAAATTTGACTGCTGGGGGTGGGAATCGAACCAATGACCCTCTGATTGGTTGATGCCTATTTACCCCCTGTGTCATGGTCACCCCAAGAACTTAGTAATGATACTCACCGCTATTTTGCTGTCATGGTTACACGCGGTGATTGGTAAACTAGCTCGGCTAGCATGAGGATTTCTGGGTAACAACATGTTGTGTTATTTTTTTAAAAGTCTGTTAAACAAGCAGATTTATCTTTGCTAGAATCTTCTGTATTTTCACTCATTTAAATGTATAGATTACGACTTTATTACTCAATCCCTATATTCGATAATTTTGCTTTACTCCTATTTTTGGTTAGGGGTTGCGTCAGTTATAGGCATGCAGAGGTTAAGGATATTTGATTTAGGTAAAAGTAGAAATACTACAGTGTAAAAATACTAAATTATTGGCATCAAAATATACTTAAAGTATCAAAAGTAAAAGTACTTATTGTGCATAATGTCCTAATTTAGAATAATCTATTTTAATTTACTGGATTATTGTTATTAATGCATTAAGGTGTTCATCGCTGCTGGTAAAGATGGAGCTAATTAAATTAATTTATATACTGCTGCTCGATATCTTAACCTACAATAATATATCATAGTTTATGTATGAGTTTGTGTATATTTTGTATTAGATTATAATATGAATATGTAAAGTAACTAGAAACGAATTTTCGTAAATATATGTAGGGGAGTAAAAAGTACAATATTGGCTTCCAAAATGTACAGTAAGTATGAAGTAGCACAAAATGAAAATACTTAAGGAAAGTACAAGTACCCCAAATCCGTACTTAAGCACAGTAAATGTACTTTGATACAGAACACCACTGCAGGCATGGTAAGTGCTCACCATGTTGTGGCTATCTAGGCAAGGCTACGGATGCTATAACAATAAAATGGGGATGTAGAAGGCAGAATAGGGTGTTTAAAAGAAAGTGCGGAAAATTAAATACAATAAATATGACCAACATGTGGGCCTGTGGTGACTTTACGAACGCCGGTTAGCTCAGTCTGGATGCCGATCCAAGACAGCTCATCATGATGACATGATGAAATCTGGACAAGTCATCTATCTCACTGTTTCATACTGCTACACGTTTTTGAAATGAGCATGCTAACTTGCTCTGTTAAACCCATCTCCTATCTGTGTGCAACCGAGATTTCAACATACTCAACTGTACTGTATTCAACTTACTAGAGTATACTGTAAAAACAGGGTCGCACCAAGGTCATGTACTAAAGTGTCACACACCGGCAGTTATTAGGTCATGTTTCCTTGGCATCGACCTCGGTGAAGAGTTGGTGTTTTTCACCAAGGGCCGATGACTGACGGGGGGGAGGAGGGAGGCGAGATAACACCAAAGTCCAAACCCAAATAAGCAAGCCGTCAGCCTCTAATAGCAGAAAGGAAGTGTCCCTTTATCAACAAGTGAATTAACTGTTTCCCGTCACACCTTGTTTTTTGCCGCCCCTGTTCTCTCTGAACCAGCGCCAAAGCCCAGATGGCTCAGTGATCGGACCACCAGGGCTTCTGCGGGGTGAGGAAACAAATCTGTTGCTCTGACTAATAGCCTCGCACTGATGTGTTGGACCGGAGTTGTGCGTAAACACGTTAAAAAAACATGTATTTCATCCTGGATGTAGACCTCTAAGTGGCAATGAAAGCCTCATCTCAATCTACTTTACAATAGAGAGAAGTCTTTCATAAAGAATTATGAACACAGATCAGACAAAGAACCATGAAAGGATTATAGCGATGAGATGACTCTGTACAGCAGCAATCCACATAAGTTTTAATGCATTTGTCAATTAATGTTTTTTACTGTAAATAATTATACAATAAACACTTTCTTTGAAGAGGGAGACAGAGGGGATAACAAGAGGCAAATGGTCCGATGGTGGATATCGAACCCGGGTCCTCCTCATGGGGACCAAGACAAGTAGATGGGCTGCCAGTTCTATCAATCTATACAGCTAGCCAAAAATAAGTTCTTAAATTGAGAAATAATGCATTATACTGATAAAAAACATCTCTCAAACTCACCCAATGGCTCATAATAATATGATAATAGATTAATATGCAGTGTTTGGAGATTTTACTTTTCACGATCCTCCTCCACAGTGAAAGGGGTTTGTTTGAATTTTGAATTAAGAACAGATTATTACATATTTAAAAAAATCCTAACATCAGAGACTCTGATTCAAACATTTAAACATTTTTAAAGCATTGCTGATTAATACAGCCTAACGATTGGGTCAGCAATAAGTGTAAAATCCTAATAAATGTTAAGTCTTATTTTTTTAAATAATATAAAGTATGTTTGGTACTGCTTTAAGGGAAAAAAGAGAGACAATGTGAGTCTTCCAGCCATTGCACAGTAGAGCACAGTGCTTTATTAAACAGTAAGTGGTGAAATGTACTCAAGTACTGTATTAAAGCACTATTTTGCCATACTTTTCAACTCCACTTGAACATAATTATTTAAAGTGAATTTGTACTTCTCTATTAGATTTCCGAAAGAAATATTTAACTTTTTTTCCCTCCGCTTTATTTATTTAGCACTCAGTTATACAGAAAATGCTGATATGATGCAGTACTACTGCACTATCACTTTTTGTGATAAAAACAACATAATACAAAATTCTATGAAAATATAATGCTGTGAAAAGCTAATCTGCATAATTTAGCTACAGTACATTTTGCTGATAATACCAGTGTTTTATTAAAGATGACATATTATGCAAATGTTCAGGTTCATATTGGTATTTTGTGTTTCTACCTGACATGTTTAAATGCCTTTTAAGTTAAAAAAAAAAGGTCTTCATTCTTCTGATACTGCCTGTGCTGCAGCACCTCATTTCACCCTCTGTCTGAAACCAGGGCCCAGTCTGCTTATAGATGTCCCGCCTCTTAGCCTATCACATAGAAGGTTTTGGAGCGCTAACCAATAGAAGAGTGAGTGTCTCATAGTGATGTCACTATTTTCCCGAAGAAAAAAAAGGATCCAATAGAGGTGTTTCATGCAGGGGGGGAGTGTGTGGGAGACCAAATCCCTCTGGAGGAAACTTTGGGAATTTTGGCTTTGCAAACCATTTACATGCAAACAGAAGTATAACTTTAAACTATAACTCACTTCAGGGAAGGGAAAACCCCAAAAAGCATAACAGGGTTTCTTTAAGTAGCATTTTGAATTCAGGGATTTGACTTGTAATATTTCTCCTTTTGATTAAGTAAAGGATCTGAGTACTTCTTCCACCTCTGTATACAGCAGAACTCTGTGGTTGGATCCGAAAACATTTTAATAATACAACTGTACAGTGGCTACCATATGCCGGGCTCGGCCTCAATAACCTCTGCCCTTTGTAGAGGAACTGCACTTACTAATCAAGACTTGTGTGTGCCGGGCCACAGACCAGCCGCGCTTTACAACGTGGAACTGTCACAATATAAGTCATCACTTTGAATCACAAAACACTGATCACAAAAGATCAAAATAACCTTTGAAAAAGAAGGGATGGGGGTGGAAATTGAACTGTACACAGGGACGTAAATAGCCATCCTAGATTTGAACAGTGACAAGAAGACGGCAATTGCAGCCTCTATTTTTAGGCTCGCCGGTGGCCTGGGCTGGCAGCTTTGGGGAGGATGTGTACTTTTCTTCAGTTCCTTTCCAAAAATCAACGCTGTACTCACTGGCGACAATCACAGAGCAGCTGTTGTGGCTAGGTGGCCTGGCCCTGGCGTGCCTCACCCTGTTGCTCTCTGCCAGCTTTTGAAAAGTGCATTCAATGCCCAAAACTCACACCCGGGCCACAAAAACAGACAGAAAAGCGTGTGTGACCTAATGTGTTTTCATCCGGTGAAATTTCCGCAAATTATGGAGTTTTATCAACGCTGGTGGCAGCGGTAGTGATTGAGGGGGGCTGGTTTCTAAATGTACATAAGGCAGGATGCTTCGGAGCCAATTTGTTTAAAATGACAGACACACAGAGACCTACACGACCTTGCACCAGACATATGTGACTGGTGAACTGATAATGACCTGTGATTTGTGACCTGTGATTTGTGATCTGTGATTTGTGATCCTGGTTTGCACCATGTAAATATATGCTTGCTTCTGAGGGTGAGGATCAACTTGTATTGGTGCAACAGCTTGGGTGAAAGGTGTAATTAAACATTGACTAAATTCTCTGCGAAACCCCCCCCAAAAATAGTCACAGTCTCCACACGCAGACAATTCTAAGTTACGAAATAATGGAAGGTAAATGTCACATATAACATTTAAAAAGTGATAGAAACTTCATGAAGTCCACTAAATTGTATCTCACTCACTGGCCCCATTCCAAACCGACCCCTACACCCTACCACTCTTCCCTCATTCACACCAACGCAACTCCGGTTCAAGCTCCGTGCTAGAGCTTTTCAGGTTCAGAACCGGTTCTTCGGTTTAGCTCCGGCTCTTTTCACACCGCTCAGAGCCCGACTGGTGCTGCGTCATTGCGTCATCGTTTGCGTCATGACGTAACCGTTTGCGTGCCTGCTTCATTAAGCCAAACCGCGCGGAAACCCCTCACAGCTCACACCGACAACAACAACAATGGCCGATTGTGTTGAAGCGCTACTCGTTTTGGTTTTAGTAAAAACCAGCGGTTGCCATCTCTTTCTGCAATTGTTGGAGAATTGCTTTGGACCCCGTGCTCCCCTCCAGCTTCCTCTGTACCTCTTCGGAAGACCAGATTCCCAGTAGGTAGCTGGTCTCTTCAGTGGACCACTGCTGCTTGTTAAGTTTCTCCATCGTTGTGTACAAACTGGATAAAATGCGCGCTTTTTGTTGTTGTTCAGGAGTTGATCCCGCCCCTGCCCCCGCCTCGACGTAAGCGTGACGTATGCGGTGCTTTTGCTCTAGCCGGAGAATTTTTTGGTGCTTGAAACGAACCGGATTCTGGAGCTAAGAGGCTGCTCCGTTGCGGTGTGAACAGGAAAACCCGGTGCTTTTCAAGCTCCAGCTCCGAACCGGCCCTGAAACACTGTTGGTGTGAATGAGGTATCTGTGACATAGGAAACTCCATCTGTGGTCACACTCTGAGCTGAATGAGGGTCCTTCTTTAAGGTGTAGGATGTAAATACAGCAGCAAGCTTCGAGACAAACTCTCTCTCCGGCATAAACTGTCATGACCAAAAATCTTTAGTGGCTTTTTTTGCAAACCTTTTCTTGCTTTAAATCTGAGGATTATTAGCTGCTTTAGCAACCGTACCTGTATATATATAAAACTTTAAAAGGAAATGCACACGTCTACCATTTTTTAGACTAGACATGGGTGTACATGATTCTCAGTAAAATAATTAAAATACAATGTAACATTCAAGTTGTTACAATCAGGAACTATTTGTTAGTTCTGGACCCATGCAGACTCGCTGTTGGAGGGTTTAATACCTCCCAATCCCCACTAGTTGGTTTGAAACTAAATGTGGCGGACCCTCATAGCGAAGTGTAGATTGTAGGGAAAGGGTGTTAGGGTTCGATTGGAATCAACCCAAAGCGTCTCTCCTCTTCTCAGGTCATTGATTTTCTGGAGAGCTAATCTAGGCCTACATGCCAACGTGTGGATAGATAATGGAATATCTGGTCTCATTTGAGAAAAAGAAATGGCAGTAAACTGACAGCTTTATCAAAGGAAGAGCAGGCAACTACATGTCTACAGTGTCATCAGTCATGACGGATACTAACAGCGTTGCACCTGGTCAGGTAAGGCAGATGGTCAGAATCGATGTAGATTTGGTGTTGGAAGATTTCATAATTTTTAATCCCTGCTGGCTTGGAACGGCACGGAATTTGCGGACCCGCCGAGCAAACGTGCACAAATTAAATTAGAAAGGAGGCGGGTGTAGGGGCTAGTTTGGAATTGTTGAAAGTAGTCTTTTTTATTAGGTTAGCTAGTGTCTATATGTTACAGATTAGAACCTTGATAAAAGGGGTGTTAAAACTTCCTGTGGACTATCTAATACACTTAGATATAAAAGTTATGTTTAAATGTTCTGGAGTCAAGCAAATATTAGTATTCTTTCATTTTTTTCCTTTAAAAAAAGATTAGTTGTGTACATAGTTTATCTTCTTCAAATGTACACACACACACACACACACACGCTTGTGCACACGCTCAGTAAGGTATCACTTGGAGGACTAATTGTTGACAGGTGGCCCTAATGCTTTTCTTTGAAACACAAGTGTGATTTACGAGCATGCTCCCCGAGACCCCGGCTTTCAGTGCTGCTTCTACTACAAACCTATCTTTCTCCCCCTCTGTCTGTAGCTCTTCCTCCTTCGTTCCCCCTGTACCATCTCTCCTTCACTTTTCTCAATCGTACCTCATTACTTTGCTCCCTCACTTTCACCTCATACCCCACTTTGATGTTCCTGTCTCTCATCACAGCAGAGCGGTGACTCTCCAAAGTAAGACATCCTTTTAATGTTTGATGGCCTATTTTTCACAGTGTGAAGGAATGTGTGTGTCTGTGTGTATGTGTATGTGTATGTGTATGTGTATGTGTATGTGTATGTGTGTGTGTGTATATTTGAGTCTAGAGGTTACAAAGGAGTCTGGGTCCAGACAAGGAAGACAGGATGGAGAAAGAAGGCAAGGGCATCATTTTTCAACCAATTGCAATATTTATATATTTTTTCATATTGGTAAATGTTAATATAAAAGAAAACAGATGATGATCCCTCTGGATGTTTCAGCACATAGATGCAAATGTATTGTAAACAATATTATCCTAAATTAACCTGTTGAGTTTGCAACAGCACATTTGCCTACTACAACTGCAGATATAGAGTGGTGCAGGAATGAGTACTATAACGTGTAAATGGGTCAGCTTTTTATCACTTACAGTTTCCCAGTCCTGAATTGTGTTTCATGTTAACAACATGAAACACAATGAGACTACTAAACGTCAGGCCATCAGGCCAATCAAAGTCTACCTTTAGCTTAGACGTGCTGAAGATTTTTCATGTAGTTTGTTTATAGTTAGGTTTTTACTCCTGGTGGTTGTATTCACACTTTAACTATCATGAAGTTGTTTTAGTAGGTCAATATGATAATATGAGATTATCCTGCCAAACTAAATGTGTTATTATCATACACGTGTCTGCCAAAGATCTTTATTTTCTGCTATACTCCTTAATCCAATGGAGAAATCTATTTGCTTTTAGTTGCGGGAGCCCTTGTGATGCTAACTTCTGGGTCTGCCTTCACAAATATGTCACCATTGCACCACTCTATGTCACCGATTATCGAAAAATGCCATTCCCTCTTAAAATGTTACAGTTTTTTGAAGGCTAACGTTTTCCACCCCTTTAAGCTAAAAAGCATGTGGTGCAATGGGTGTATAAAATATGTATAATACAACATCCCTGGCAGTTTACTAAGAAGAAAATACTTCCATACCACTAGACTACTTAGGTTGTTCGACTCATTTTGTTTCTTCAAAGCCATGTGTTTTACAATGACAATAAATGAACCTTAAACCTTGTTACATAATTTCCAATGACCAAACTGTCAATTCCCAGTCATCTGGTTCGCTGAAGTGTTTATCAAGGTCTTGACATCACCCTGACACATTAGTTAAAGCTCAGGGGTGTTCTTGGAAATAAATAACTTATGAGAACTGTTTTATTTCATACTAAGTAACACCTATGGGGTCAAGCAGTGCTGCTTACACAAAGTGTGTGTTTTTCAGAGTTTATCAATGTCAAATAGGGACACAGCCAGTGGGAGCAGCCATTGGTGTTGTTTGACAAACAAGGTGAACAAGGTTTTGGCAGACGGTTCAGAATCCCAGGAATAGAGCTACTCGGTGACCACTCACTGGAAACACACACACAACTGGAGTCAGTGCCTGGACCTGTCGTTAGATTAAAAAAGTTGTATCTTTTGAGGCCCATGTCTAATTTACAAACTGGTGGGTACACCACCTTTAAATCTACAGGGACAATGACAACTTTACAATCATCATCGATTATCATGCACTATTAATCTAGCGATACAAATGAAACATTATCAATTGTTCCTTTTTTGTTTTGTTTGTTGGTCTTGGGATTGGCTACCAATCATGTTTTAGAAGTTTAAGAGGCTAACGCTAGTTTGTCGGTAAACAGGTATCCTTCAAAGATGGCCGACTTGTTGATAATGTCACATTCTTATTCCCTATTGCAAAAATATGTGAATATAGTTAATCAAGCTTTCTATCATATTTTTAACCTTCAATGATATGAACCTGAGAAATCTGGTTAACCTCCTCCATGCTGCCTTGCACCAAATGCGCATTAGATGCCAACCTCAACACGCATAGATAACAAAAACAGCAAGCCTTTCAGTTTTCCTCCCTCCCAAGCTCCTTACCATGCAGTGGAGACCCCGAGGGGCTGCTGGACATGCCAGGTATGGGGCTACAGCGGCCCCCGATGCCTCCTCCTCCTCCCAGGATGCAGCCACCTCCTCCGATGCCTCCAACTCCTGCTCCTCCTCCTAACGCAGCTACCCTGTTCAGCTCCTGTTCAATGTCCTCCAAGCCGGCACTCTTTTGGAAGCGAGACATCCGATTTACCACCCGAGGTGACATGTGGGTGCGGGCACAGGGTGCACCGCCATAGGGGTTGATGGGAAATACATGGGTTGTGCCTCGAAGGGTGCTGATGGTAACCCAGCGACTGTCCTGGCTAAAACACATGTCTTGGACCTGGACAGAGACAGGGCAGGAACAGAGAGAGGACAGATGTTAGAGGGGGGTCTTGGGACAGCAAAAGGATGAAATAAAGTCACTGTAGTTCCACTCACTATGCACATGATTACGTTTTAAATTCCTCGAACTGCACATCATTTTCACTCAAGCTGGATAGTGGGCTAGCCTTAGGTCCTAGCTATGTTAGCGTATTCTGTATCTGAGCGGTCAGTCCACCATTGGTACCTTGGTCCAGCTGGTCTGCCTTATGAGTCTCGGGAAGCCATCATTTCAAGGTCTGCTGCGCTTTATAAAATCCCCCTACTTCCTTTTCTAACGACATATGAGCCCCAGTAAAAACAAAAGACTAAAAAAGACAAATAAGTAGAATTTGTATAAGAGCTACGGCTGCTTAGAAACCTTTCAAAAAAAATAAAAGTGTTCCCTATTAGCAAGGCTACCAAAAACACTCTGACATACTCCCAAAAACTTGATGTTTTTTTTATGCTTTTACTGTGTTGATGTTTTCATTATGTGCCTTGTTGACTGAATTTTGAAAACGTAGACATGTTTTAAATGTCTGTAAAACGTGACGTTGTTCTGAACTCGGGTGACTGAGTGTAAGAAATAGAGAAACAGTGATTATTTAAAGACATTGTAAGTGCCTTAGCAAATTACATGTGATTTCAAGTAAAATATGTAAATTGTCAGTATGAAACAACAACAATTGAATGAATGACAACTTGTTGGTTATGTTTCATCTTTGGATTTTAATATATATGATTACTGTTTTAACTGGCAGTGAACTTGTAACCATCCTTGAACAAACATTTACATACAGTCGGCTCACTAACTCCCAGATATTTGGTTTCAGCAGCTCCAAGCTACTTCTCTAGACTGCCATTAACTGGATGGATGGATATTTTTGAACAAAGGCTAAATCCTCTGTTCTGTATTATTTTCTTCAAAACTCAGGATAGAGATTTATGCAAAACGGGGATAAACGTCAGCCAAAACATTGTCAACACAGATAATTCTACCTTTTTGTGAGTGCTGGACAAAATTCGACCATGAGAAGATTAGACAATAAATGAGGAGATGTGGAAATATAGAAAAAGTCAGAATTGTGAATAAAAAAGCAGAATTCTGTCTGTAATCTCAGAATTTTGATAACCTCAGAACAAAAAATCACATGTGGCCCTAATCCTCTTCCTTAGATACATGATTGTTAGCATTAAAAATAAATAGTTTGATGGCGATCTTTGTTAGTTTTATTCCTCAAACATAGACCTAATCTCAGGCAGAAGACCCTTCAGAAGATGGATCTCCCTGAGCATCAGCCATGCAGGAAACCAGCCAGATGACAAAACAAGCAAAGGAGTGATGTGACCAACTGATAAGGTGAAAGTGTGCTGAAATAGCATCTATTATTCCACATTCCATAAAAAAATTAGACCCAGTAGACTTGACTGCGGTAGAAAAAAAAGGAAAGTTGCTGTGAAGAATGTCTAACCCTTTAGCCAGCAAGCTAGCCAGCCAATCAGAAAGACATTTGTGTACCTGTAGGCCTCTCTTATCTTTCGCCAAGTCGAACTAGGTAATTGTACCAAGCAATGACAGTTAATGGGGCATCCTCCGAATACCAGACAGTTACTTTACTTCATAAAGATGAGTGAAAGAAGAGGCATGACCTCTGCTTAGGCTGATTATGGAAAGCTTGGCGATGAGAAAGGGCTACTTTGTGCACACTGTAATTGGTCATAATAGACCTGTCAGAGCTTCAACTGTATATTGGCGACTGGACCGTACTCACGTCAAATCTATTTTATCAGACAGTGGGTAACCTTAAGGGTGGCTGTTATTGTACAGTCATAGCGTGCCAAACATGCATATACCAAACATTTGCCAATTGGTATCTTAATAAAGTCTCATGCATGTGCTGGTGTGGAGGTTTCACATTCCAAAGCAGCTCCGTCATGTTTTCATTCAAGGAATATTGACATCCTAGGCAGCCAGAGAGACGCCAACAAGACATGGTTAATGCTTGTGATTCTTATTTTCTTAATCAGTGAAGTAGATTAGGCAGCTATGTTCACCTGAGTGAAACTCGGAAGGAATGACAAGCATGTGACAAAGATGGACGGACAGATAAAATGGAATAGAGACAACAAGAATGCGCTTGGATAGAACTCAAGTGTGAGAGCATTAGAAAGTGAATACAAGGAAGCTGTAAATAACAGAAAAATAAGCAAACAGGGGGGTTGTGATTGACTCTGGAATATCCCTCATCTTTTTGGGTCTGTTGGTTGATATATAAATCTGAACAAACAGCCATGACACGTGGAGTCCACCAAGGGTCTCTACTTGGTCCTGCTGTATTCTAAATCTACCTTTTCAGAACACTTCTGCCCACATTCTCACTAAAGCCGAAAGTAGAACACATCATCTGAGTGAAGAGCCTGACTGCCAAAAGCTCAAAAACATGTAATTTCCTAATATCTTCAATAAGCTTATTATTATCAACCATATTTATTACTATTAACATATTAATAGTTGAACTAATACAAAAATCCCTAACATTGCTACTCAATTACTCCCGACGTATACGTTTAAAAACCATTAAAAACGTTTTCCTAATATCAGTTTTCACAGATTCAAGTGCTATCTGTGGCCTGTGTGGTTTAGTTAAACATATTGGAATTGATACATATAGAGAAAGAGCGTATTTGCAATGTGTTTGGATTGAGTAACCGGGTTAATATAAAATATTATAATCTAATATGCAGATGTCTAACTTTCCTTGAAGAATTTATTTTAAACTAAAGCTCATTTGATGCATTATCCAGAGTTTCTTATGTTCAGCTTTCAAAACCAACGTGCATGTAAACACATCAGCCTTCAAAACACAAATCACTGCAATCACAGCTGATCGTGCAGGGCTGCAGAGTAAAGCAGTGCTGGAGTTTCACCCCTGTAACCTCAGTGACTAGCACTTTCCAGTTTGCCCCGTGGCTCCGCTCTGATCTACATTCTGGTCCTCCTTCAGTCCCTTACATGTGTTATCAGCTAAGGTCTGTTTACCTGGCCTCGGGTCACTGACAGCCAGCCGCATGTTTGGCCGCTAAAGACAGATAAGGCGTCTCTCCACCCACCTAACGGAAGACTTTATCACTCTGTGTGTGTGTGCCTGTGTGTGTGTGCCTGTGAAGGTGATAACCCCTGGCCAAAGCGTTAGGCTAGGCCAGCTTTCAGTGTTTACAACAGGCAGGATCAAAGCAGGCTCAGTGTGCAGCCGGTCAGCGGACCTGCCGTTTGGTCATACATTAACCAGGCTGTGAGAATGTGTGTGTGTGTGTGTGTGTGTGTGTGTGTGTGTGTGTGTGTGTGTGTGTGTGTGTGTGTGTGTGTGTGTGTGTGTGTGTGATAGTATGTTTTACCAGTCAATAACCCTGAACCGAACAAGGCCTGAAGTAGTTTTGTTGAGTAAGCACTTGCAATGCAAGTGTGTCACGGGTGAGGAATATTCAAAATAGGAGATATTAATAATATGTTTAATTTGTGATTTCTCATTATGTTCCTGCTAGTTCCCTAATAAAAATAATGTGGAAGTAGTTTGAACAGTATATGTGTGCCCCTGTCTGTTTAATTTGGAGTTTGGACAGCTTCTACTGGCACAGGTGCAAATCATTTACTACTAACAATAGGATTGTA
Organism: Dissostichus eleginoides; assembly: GCA_031216635.1. Classification (NCBI taxonomy): domain Eukaryota; kingdom Metazoa; phylum Chordata; class Actinopteri; order Perciformes; family Nototheniidae; genus Dissostichus; species Dissostichus eleginoides. The sequence continues at coordinate 7,555,792 of CM062268.1, read as the reverse complement.
GTTTCAATCGTTCATCGTCATGGTCTATAGTTGCAGCAGTAGTACAGTATTACAGCCTTCTATAGTACACAAATAGTCTAGTGATAGTTTTCTGTGGGTACATTGCATACAGGAAACGTAAATAGGTTATTCTGCATACTTCCTCTGCGTTCCTTTTTTAAAAAAAAAAACACTTCTGGAACTGGAACTTGATTACTGCTTCATATTTGCTCTACAAAATTGTGTCAATGTGTCTCCAGTGCTGGCCTGAATCCTCCTTATTTTTAGCTAGATTCTAAAAATGTTGCTAGGTTTCATAACTCTTTAATATATTTATAATTTCTCTTGTCTTTTGAGACTTTTTCGTTTTATGTCAAGGGACCAACATCAAAAACCGTTGTATGTAAAGTTTTACATGCCTCCCAGGCTAGTATTTCTTCAGGTTTTTTTTTTACATAGATCTTGTTGAATATTTACTTCAATGTGGAAGTGTTTGTGGATGCAAAATTTGACACAAACAACTTATTTGGAAATGAAAATAAAGGAGAGAGTTTAAATAGTTTGACAATGAAAACGATTATGATTTTCAGGGCTGTTTCAACACGATGATGTGTAGATGTGTGTGTATCCCATACCTTGGCTTCAGTTTCCCCTCGATGCAAGGTGTAAAGATGGTGCACAGCGCTCTGTGATGACGCCCATGGGTGGGTCAGAATGTGAAAGACGTGAAAATCATGGCCCAGAGTATCTGCAGTCACCAGCAGCATTCCTACAATAAACAAACAAACAGTCATCAACATTAGGAATCACTCCGACAGCTGGCTTCAACATTAATTGTTATATCGTCACTTTTACAGTTTGTGATTTTTTTTGTCCATTGTGGCCTCTGTTACATTGTGCTTTGAATCTAAAATATTTAATGTGAAGTTTTTGCTTACATACTACATTTGCTGGAGCTAAACTCACAAAATAAGGCCAGGTTTTATATTTATATTTTCTATGAATCAAGAAGGAAAGTATTTGAATGGTATGTTGTCTTCAACTTCAATGTGGAAGTCTTTGTGTTTCCCCTTTGTTGTAGTGTGTCATAAAGGTTTTTTTGCATGCAAATGGTCTGTAAAGGCTAAAACCCCAAACTCCCCTCCAGAGGGAGTTTCTCTTCCACACACTCCCCCCCACGCCTGAAACGCCTCCATTGGAATATGTGTTTACTTCGGTAACATAGTGACATCACTATGTAACACTCACGCTTCAATTGGCTAGCACTTCAACACATTGTACGTGATAGGCTAATGGAGGGACATCTCTAAGTGGTTGACCAATCTAAACAGAGCCGGGCCGCTAACCAATCAGAGCAGACCGGGCTCTGGTTTCAGACAGAGGGTGAAAAGAGGTGCAGTGTGAGAAAAATAAATGGCTTTTTTAAACATGTCACAGTAGAGGTACAAAATACAAACCTGAAAAATACCATAATAGGGCCCCTTTAAATATCAATATCCTTGCCGAGTCTTTAACTAGTTTCATCTTACAAAGGTGATACAGTGTAATACAATCATTTGAAAATTGAACGGTTAGGGTCACTAACACACACTTACACGCTTTAATTCCCAAGTACATTGTAATTGATAAATAGTTAACATAACTAATCCAAACATTTATAGAATAATAATTAGGTTTTTTTTATTATCTAAAATTTTGAGAAAACTAAAACATCTACTTTTTTTCCTGGCAAAGTTGACCAAAATACTCTAAATCATGCCAGTGTGTTGACACTAGTAAACCGATACACAGTCAGGCCAACCAAAATATTTAAACTGTATTTAGATCCAGCGGCTCTCACAAAGAGAGCAAACACTACCAACTGCGCAGAGCAAAGGCTAGACAGCATGACAGAATTACTGTGCATTTAAAACAAACAAACCAACCCATTAAAACAAAGCCAGCCATCATTTGTCGATGTCATAAAATGCAGCCTTCATTGCATGATAGCTTGGTGTGGTTAAAAGGAGGGTTTGAGTCGTGTGCTTCCTCAAGGACGGACACAACGATGATTGTCAGTAAAAGAGAACATCCATGTATTCAGACATCCGCGTATGGTCATGGGTGTGTGTGTACACACTTAAATTCACCGCCACAGTGTAACCCCCACTGACAGGCCCATTAATTTGGTCTAATTTTATTTAAGGTCATCAAACTGCAAAAATGATAGGCCTCCACCATAAACAACATGCTCAACAAACCACACCACAACAAACCCAGATCCAAACTAGCTCAGTTAGGAAAAACACAGCGCAGCTTTTCAAGCGCATCCCGAAACCTTTAGCAGAAGCTTTGAGATGTAACAACCTTAGATTGGGGCAGTAACTCAAACCGTTGGAAACACATCACTTATAGAGTGTAAGACTTATAAGAAAAAATATGCAAACATAAGTCTTTTTGACAACTCCCTGACATAAATGATATTAAAGTAATTAGTACTTTTCCTCCAAGTTTTTCCCCCATGGAATTTTGTATGCGAAGGCTACAGTAGGTTTTAATTAGTGGCCGGGCTTTATTGGGTGGCATGTCAAATGTGAAAAGAGGAGGCTGACATGGCATGAGATTAAAAGATTTAGCAACACATGCGAGGGAGATGGAAACACTCCCTCTCTGGAAAGAAAAAGCCTAAAAGTTTTGCACATTCATTCAGAATTAAGAGTTTTTCAAAGTTTTGTACTGAGGAAGAGTTATATTTAAAGATGATGAAGAGGTGGAATGAGAGAGGTGGCTGAGCGATGGGGTCATGTAGATTGTCGTACGGTAGGTTGAAGGAGAAGAGAAGAAGAGAAGCCAAGTGAAGTGTGCATTAAGACAGTGGTTAGCTATTCATGCTGTATCAGAGCGACCAGAAAGCCAGAGAGCTATGGCCCAGGGCCTGTAAACTCTTGAAAACCCACGCCCCAAACGAGGTGCCAAGCCACAAGAAGCATTTGCGTCAACTGGGAATACAGAGAAAAAAGGGACGGGGCCCTTCTAATTATAGAGTCTGGAAACGGAAGCGCAGGGTGATTAGGAGTTGAGGCGCTGTGGTCTGTTTATCTCTCGAACCCTCTATCCCCCACACTCCACTCTTTCTTTCTCTTTCTTCCTTCTTTCTGTGTTTTGGTCGGGCCCTGCCCACCCCCAGTGGCTGGAGAGTCTGGCCCCTTGGTTTCTGACGGATGAGACATGGCCGCTGTGTCCTGGCAGGGGCCGGCTTTTCTCTTCTTCTGCTGATGGTGGTGGAGTCTGGGCTCCAAAAAAGTAACAGCTCAGAAAAGCTGGAGAGCTTTGTGTGTGCGATTGCCTGAGGACTGGGGCTTTTGTGGCCTTGTTGAAATACAGAGGCCCTCGCCGAGAGGCGTCAGTCGGTTAGCCCGCAGGATGGCCAAATTAAAAAGTAGCTGAGCCGCCCGGCGGGTGAAAAGAGAGGGTTTCAGGAAAACCAGAGGCTGGCTGGAGCAGGGTTTGACACGTCCTATTTATAACACCTTGTCCCAGGGGTTACAGTGTTATTTACGATGTTTTAGTACAAAAATTGCTGGCACAAGCACTTAGACATGCGCTAAACTGGAAGGGATGACCTCTAATTTGCCATGTGTGCGAGACATGCATTTGAATGGGACATGAGGGAAGTGATATAATCATTTCCATAAATATCTGCTTTCTGTTTTTTTTCCCCCCAAAAAATATTTTCTTTTGCTGCAGGCTTTGCTGTCCCATCTCTGACCATCCAAACAGAAAACATCTGCTCAATCCCATTAATAGTGGGAGGATGTTTCATTTACAAAGTGGTTGGGATAGCTTTATTCTCGACAAAGGCAGATGGGACCAGGGAGTGGGAGTGGGAGAGGGAGAGAGAAAGAGAGAGAGAGAGAGAGAGAGCACAAGCAAAGCAGAGGAAGAAGTGGAGAGAGCAACAAAGAGGGCCATGATTTCCCTACTTGGCAACACAAAAGGCCACAACAAAACTAGTCCACTTTTTAATTAACAACACTAGGCCCAAAAAAACCTTTGAAAATCTGAAAAAAATCAAAAACTATAACCATGTGGAAGGCATAAAGCTCAAAAGATGAAGTACTTGTGGGACTTACTGTTAACGGGAGGAATAAACTTCAGAGCAAATGAGTCCAATGCACAAATGAAAGAGTATCCATCGTAAGACGAAGCTTTGTCTTCAGAGCTGCCAGGTTTGGGGGAAAGACAGGACTTTTTGTGGCTGTATGTATTTACACATATGCTGGGCATATAAAATACAGATTAATGTTATATTCTAAGAACACAAATAACTTCGATCAACTAACAGTTAAAAATCTAGTTATATTCAGTGAGGTCAGCACAAAGATACTAGAATGTTAAAACTGCAATAAACACACATGTGCAAAATGTCTGAAACTAACAAATGCACAGTGTGCAGTCACACAGCGTGATGACTTGATGTGGCTGTGTAGTAAGCAATGCCAGGATAACACCCGCAAGGCTCTGAAGGATTCAAAATCAGAGGAGTTGTTGGAAAACAATAAACAACAAGAAACAAATTCATCACCTGACTTAGTAAAAAGACTGGATGGAGGAGATGATAATTAAGCAAACAGAGAAACAACAAAACTAGAGAGCTTATCGCAAAGCTCATCTCCCAAGACATACCAATGAGCCCACCTAACTGAGGATGATACTTCACCTCAGTGGTCAGATGTCGTCAGGAAGAAAACTATACACGATAAGGTACTAGTCAAATCGGCAATCAGGGAGTTTACGAGAGAACAACAGTCGGGCAGGGAAGATAGTGGCCGACCCCTCCCACCCTGGACACAAACTGTTCACCCCCCTCCCCTCTGGCAGGAGGCTGCGCTCCATCTGGACCAGAACCTCTCGCCACCTGAACAGTTTCTTCCCTTCCGCTACCGGCCTCTTAAACAAGGCCCGGCCCCCCCACTGACACTTTACCTCTGCCACATCATAGACTATATGCATCACATTAATGCACACAATGTTCATACTCCTTTCTGCACATATTCTGATTTCACATTTCATAGTTTATATGCAAAAATTCATTCATAGCATTCTATTTACATGTAAATTACTGCTTTATTTAATTTTTACTGCTATTTAACTGTATTTTATTACGGTGTAAAATATTTTGTGTTTTATATTAGATTTCTTGTTTTTTATATTTTATGTATGCACCATGACATCAAGTCAAATTCCTAGCATGTGCGAACCTACCTGGCAATAAACCTGATTCTGATTCTGAGTCAGAAGAGAGCAGAGAAAAAAACATTGTTATACACAGATTACAAGAAAGTGAGGACGAAAATATAGATGCCAGGAAACAGCAAGATGAAGATGGTGATACGCCTCGGGACTCGAGAACCGGAAAAAAACAGACCAATGCTGATCACCACAAACTCCACTTTCGAGAAACGAAAAATAATGTCAAGTCTCTACAAATTGAAGAACGCATCAGCAAAATTCAAGTTAATAAGAGTGGCAAACGACCTCTCCAAAGAAGAACGGGAACAGAGGAACGACCTTGTCAAGAAAGCAAAAATCAAGATGGAAGAGGACGGAACGAACATGTGGCGGTTCAAAATATAAGGACCAGTGTGGGACATGAAAGTGGTATGGCAAAAAATCAAACCAAATTAAAACAAGACAGAACCCACAAAGACATCAACAATAACAACTCAGAGATTAGTAGAGGACTTGCTAAGGGCCTTCAATGTCTTTACACTAATGCAGATTCTGTTATGAATAAGAGAAATGAACTGGTAGCAAACATTGAGAAAGATGACCCAGATATTATAGCCATTAGTGAAGCACTTCCAAAAAACCCACAAGTACCAATCCAGTTATGTGAACATCAGTGGATATGACATTTTCAGCAATCTAGATGAGGGTAGAAGAGGTGTCTGTATCTACACTAAGTCCTACCTCAGAGCAGTACCTAAGAACTTGAAGGGCTGTACCTCTACAGAATCTGTGTGGTGTGAAATACAACTCCGCAATACGGACCGTCTTCTGGTTGGATGTGTCTACCGGTCACCAAACTGTCAAAATAACAACTCTGAAACTAGAAGTTTAGTTGAAGAATGTTCCTCACTAAACCGCAGCCATGTTTCAAACTTTAACTATCCTGAAATTGGTTGGCAACCCATACGGACACCAGAGAGTGAAAACCACCCTGCATCCATGTTCCTTGAATGCTTGAGAGACTGCTATGTATTTCAACATGTAACAAAACCAACTCATGCAAGAGGAAACCAAACCCCACACGTGCTTGACCTAATTATCACAAATGAGGAGGGAATGGTTGAGGATCTAAGCCATGAAGCACCACTAGGAAAAGGTCACCATGACTGCGTGTCTTTCAAATTTCTATGTTACTATGAGATATGTGATAATCCAAACCGCAAGTTCATCCTTGATAAAGGAAATTATGAAGGCCTGAAACAGGAAATTATTGGGACAGACTGGGCACAGACCCTTGAAAACAAGTCAGCTTCAGCACAGTGGGAGGCCATTGAAGAAAATAAATCATCGGGAAAAAGTAAGAAAAATCGCTCTACACCGGAATGGATAAATGATAGAGTGACTTTACTTTAAAATAGCAGATCTCTGTGACCGGATATAGTTTTTCTGGCTTAGTGAACGTGTGTCTCTTCCTTGGAGGAGCAGCATCGCCCGGACTCCGCTGCTGCTCCGTGGCTCCTCCGTGCAGAGAGTCTGCACTGCAGCGGTGTGTGTCAGCAACGTGCAGTCAGGGGAGGCACGGATTGGCCATCGGGAGAGTCGGGACTTAAACGCTGCGACTTTCTGGCTAGCACTTAAGCATATGGGACCGGACAGCTCTGATCCCCATCAGTGGCGCCCCAACACACTCTTTCCCCTCCCCCCCCCCCCCCAGAGCAGAGCAAGGCAACGAAACTTAAAATAAGAAGCAGCATTTGATAGCGCGCTATACATGGGGCCGCATTGAGGGGGTTTCCCGACATGTCGTTGCAGTAAATTAAAGGGTGTTTCATGTTGTCGTTGCTGTGGACCTTCTTAATACCTTGGAAAATGCCGTTTAATACTTTTTAATAGCCTTAATTTTCGCTAAATTGATTTATCAACTTTGAATACTTTTTAAGACCCCGCGGACACCCTGATGAAGTAGACAAGATCGCCGATGCTAATGTAGCGTACCGGGGGAGGGGGGCATCCGGGCTTAAAACGGTGTATTATAGAATGATCACACCGGTGTGACAGTATTCTTCAAAGGGTTCGCGAAATATGACTACTACTTTTACTGTTTGACATTTTGGGTTACTTAATGCAGGGTTCCTGCAGGTTTCGCCAACTCAAATTTAAGACTTTTTAAGACCTTTTTAAGACCACTTTGAATAGAATTTAAGACCTATTTCACGGCAAGAAAGTATGAAGGAAAATTGCTATGAAAGAAGAAATACGTCCCATAATTACTTACAAAGTAATTCATGTTCAACATAAGAACAATGACTGAACATAACAGCATAACAGTACAGAACTGTGATAGCGTGTTAGACAAAAAGTGTGTGTGTGTGTGTGTGTGTGTGTGTGTGTGTGTGTGTTAGGGCTGTGCAATTAATCGTATTTTAATCGCAATTACGATTTTGGCCTGCCACAATTACGAAAACACAATCGAAAAAAACGATTATTTAGCTAGGTTGTGACAGTGCACTGCAACATATTTGATCTAATTCATTTTAGTCTAATTTATTTGTATTTATCATATTTATATATGTTTAGTAGCTTGTGGAAGTGCGCTCCAAAATATTTGTTGATCTTGTTTATTGGTATTTATTATTTTGATATTATTTATTTAAATGTATCATTTATTTAATTAATTTTTGTATTGGTTTTTCAGTTGAATGATACGTTCAGGGTAATCAACAGTTAAAAAGATACTGTTCAAATTATTATTTGTTTTAAAGTTCAATAAATGGATGTTTTCAAAGTCATAATAATAATAATCGTGATATCAATTATTGACCAAAATAATCGTGATTATGATTTTTGCCATAATCGAGCAGCCCTAGTGTGTGTGTGTGTGTGTGTGTGTGTGTGTGTGTGTGTGTGTGTGTGTGTGTGTGTGTGTGTGTGTGTGTGTGTGTGTGTGTGTGTGTGTGTGTGAGAGAGAGTGAGAGTGAGAGTGACAAGAGCTATATTCAGAGCTCTGCTGCCTTGGCTACAATCTTTCATCGTTGCAGTTGTATGATTGGTGTTTAACTACGGTATTTAGCGTCTACAGCTCCTCCGCTTTTAGGGTTGACGCAGACCCAAACGTCGCCCGGAGGTCCCCCGGTGTTGTTGCGGGAGCTGCTGCACTAACTAACGCTGCACTAGCTAACACTGCATTAGCAAAACAAACGCTAATTTATTTTGCAAAAGGTGCAGCGGGCTTCAAACACGTTCCCTCCACTGGTTTCAACCAAGCACTAAATTCGATGTTTTCCAACCAAATACGGTTAAACTTAACCTTCCCCATATTTATTTGTAAGTAGATTTGAAGATACATGAGTTTCTGACTGCCGCTAGCTGAAGCTTGGTTGCTAGGTTACTAGCTGGGTGTTCTCCAATAAGGGGCCGGGGGAAACAAAGTTAGCGATTACTGGTTCCATGTTGATTTATTTCAATACAAATTGTTGGGGGGAACTGAAAGGCTCTTACCGTACTGGTTACTTTGCAGCCCGGACATTTCCCCCAAAACACATTTAGACGCGATCGCTACACAGAAGTACCTTTCAAATCCGATCATTTTTTAGACCTTCTAAATCATATTTAAGACCTTTTTAAGGCCTTAAATTCAGATGATCAAATTTAAGACTTTTTAAGACCCCGCGGGAACCCTGTAATGTTACTTCATGTTAAGGCTAATAAAAATGACAAGGCTAAGGCTGTAATGCTAACTAAAGTGTTTGCTACTAGCTAGGTAGCTAACTTGATCCAGCCACTCCTGGTCCTTTCATCAGACGGGAAGCGATTACAACCTGGTACAAAGCACTCAGGCATCTTGTTAAAGTTATCTTATCTTAGCTATCTCTTATATTTAGTGGAGGAAAACAATTATGACATCACTTACGCGACTGGGATTTGTAGTCTTTCTAGTAGCGTATTTTTCATAGTCTTATATTTCAAGAGTTTTACGACAAACTGTGACTTTTTTGACATGGAAATTATTTTTTAAGATTGACAAACATCATATGTGTAATTCATGGAACACTTAAACGGGATCGAAAGATATGTTTTCTCTCGCCATTGACTTCAATACATAATTTTTCCGAAATAAGGTCCCAATGAGTTCCACCGGAAAGGGAGGGACTTCACCTCTCTATTCTGGCTGTGCATCACTCATTCACCAATGGGTAATGTTTAGATGGATTTAGGAACTTCCCCTCGACTCTATCGGCTCTAACTGTTAAAAAGAGGTGTCAATCATCAAAATCGACCGAGGGGGGCCAGAGATATGGAGAATGCACCCAAATGACCCCAGAAGTGGGTTTTTTTCTTTTTAGAAGTGAAGATATGGTCATTTGTTCTGGGAATGTCATTTTCGAGCCTGAGACCTTAAAAACAGGCTTGGGGCTTAACTGGTTATTAGCAAGGAACAGCTATCAGTCTGGACAAACTTATCTTAACTGTCATAGTCACATTAAAATTAAGAAAAGTATGATTTAGAAGAAAAACTATTCTGATTAACTCAGATTTCTGGTATCTTTTTTTTTTTTTTGTAATTCAAATGTTTGTATTGGATTTTAAGCACAAACATCCAACATCATATACAGACTCAGAGAAAAAACAAACAGTACCAAAGAAATAATACAAAATAATAATAATAAAAACAGAAAAACAGGCAGGTAAAAAAAAGGCATTGACAAGTATCCATACATCAAAGTAAAACATCCAGTCATAGCAGCGCACATTAGTGCATGATATTGTGAGTGTCCCACATCCACTTATTAGTGTCTTCACACGGTTCCACCTTCCCCAGACATGTATCTACTGAAACTATCCCATTGTTCATTAGCCATGCCACTTTGAACATTCAACCTTCCCAGCATCTTTTCACATGCTGCAGTCTACATCATTTGAACCCTCCACATATTCAGTGTAGGAGTTTGGGGATCCTTCCAACATCTTAAAATGATCCGCGCACACGTTATTAGGCCAGTCTTTAACACTCTAAATGCAAATGTATTCAGATGCGGGGTCACCGTCCTGTCTCCAAGGAGACAAAGTCTTGACGAAGTGGGAATATCACATTTCAACCATTTTCCCATAGAGTCCAGAACACTCCTCCACAAGGGACAAACCTTCGAACATTCCCAAAATGCATGCATATACGTGCCACGTTCTTCCCCACATTTCCAACATAAATCATCCTTAATCAGGCCCATTCTGTGTAGTCTTGACGGAGTATAATAATATCTTTGAATTATTTTATACTGAATGAATTTGCCTCTAGCTTCCCTTATGTATTTTTCAGAGTTAGATATCATTTCCTCCCATGTTTTTTCGTCAATTGTAAGTGACAGGTCCTTTTCCCATACACGTTTGAGATTACCACAGCCATTGTCATTTATCCAGGGACACATCCCGTACCACCTAGATGCTCTTTGAAGCATTGTTGGCAGTTGTAGGTAACACTCTATTGTATTCTCATCCCTATTAATGAAACTCCTCCCCCCCATACAATGTCTAATCTGTAAATATTTCCAAAAGTGGCCTCGTCCCTCCAAATTAAACTTTTCCTTCAGTCTGTCATAAGAAATAAAAATGTTCGCTTCAAATAAATCATCCAATATCCTGACTTTTCTGAAGGTGGGAAAACACATTACTTTAATTGAGATCTTTTTATGAAGGATTTCCAATAGCACACAGGATAAACATGCTGCATGAGGAGGTGAGAATGTTCAGGAAGCCTCTGTTTCTACCTCACCTGACAAAGTTCATCCGACAAAGCCACAAACCCAATTTACTGCATCTAATCTAAATTCCCAGTAAATCCTACTACCTTTTCTTTGTTTTTTATTCCTGTAGTTTTTCACCATGGAACAAACATGTTCTCACAGGAGCTTAGAAAGACCTTTGACACCAGGGCTCTTTTGATGTCATGTTTAAAAAGCCCCAAAACAAATTGCTCCTGTCCACAATCTACTGATAAAGAATTAGGGCCTGTGATCAGCCCTTAATCCCTCTTCTGAGCAAACAGGCAGACAGTGAGGCTTGAGTGGTAAGCCCCTTGCATTAACACAGTCTCTTTTTAAACATGTTCAGGGTTCTGTTCTGCTCTGTTAACGAATCGAATCCCTTTAAAAATGTACAACCACTACTGTTAGGTAAGATGTCACAATGCTTGGATTGTCCATTGATTTACTGGAGAGCTGTGTGTGTGACAGCAATACAACAAGTGTGGGACAACATGGATGTTAAGTTGGACTAATTTAGAGTTGTGCAAAACACCCTTTTTTTTGGTTTGTTTTGAAATAAATTGGAATCCTCCAAAGCATGCAATATTTTTTGTTGCAGAAATATGTTTATAGGGTAGCTGTTGCTCGGGGTAAAATGGGCAACACCACCCAATGAGAGGGTCAGTGCTTCCATCCCCAGTCAATATGTTGAACCCCTCAAAGCGCTTTATCCATTCCGTAACGTGCCACTGGCTCAAGGTAACTAACATTCTCACACATTAACAAACATACAACTCGGGGTTGCCTAAGGAGACATCGACATGTTAGGGATGGGATAGAACCCAGAACCTTCGATTGAAAAACGACCGCACTACGCGCTTAAGTGTCCGGACACGTAACCCTAAATCACTCCCGTAAACTAATCTAAGGTATTGAAGTGTATGTAAGTTGCTTCGGATAAAAGTGTCAGCTAAAATAACGTGTAAAAAGAAATCAAAGAAAAGTTCATTCTCTAATAAAAGTCAGGGCTTTGGTTGGGACGGACAAATAAATGCAGCCCTTCAAATGTAGACAAAGGTGCTGCCAGTAACTACTTCTGTTAAAGAATGGCATGGCATCAAGTTATTTATTCCATCAAATAGTTTTGTTGTGGGGTGTAATAAACATTGCAAGATGTGTCATCCACTGTCGGTCTTTACAAGTTGCTTTCTTAATGAGCTAATGCATGAAATAAAAAAATAAAAAAGTTACATTTACTGATTTTCCATCCGGGTCACTCATCACTGTAATTCCTTGGACACTGTTGTCAGAACAGACAAACAAGGACTCAATTCTTGAGGAAAAAAAACTCACCCCATCTCCAAGCCACCCACCTACATAACTACATGACTTGTGTGTTACCACATCGCGTGGGCTGCCGATGACTCCACACTGCTGAGGTGTCTGGGGTGTTAGTGGGTGTCTGGCAAGGGGGTGGCTGGGGTGAATCTTTTTCGGCCAAGCTTTCCACAGGAGTCACGGTCATTTGCGTACATATTTAGTTTTGACCTAGTAAAGCCCTGTGTCCACATAGCATCTTTTTGTGGCAGAAAGGCACTGGATCACCTTCTTACAGCGATCTATTTGGGCTACTTCATATTTGTTTGACATTGTTTTTTCACCATGAACACCAACCTAAAGATTCTTCCTCTCATACTTTGTATAAACAAGTTAGTTAAAAGCGCCCAGTCTGACAGCCATAGAGCAAACGATGATCTGCGTACGTTAATTACGTCTTATGTTAGGGTGCATGTGGTGATGGTTTCAATACATGGTTTTTAAGTAAATTCTTGGACCTTCTGCCTCTGCTAGCATAAACAGGACAGAATAGTTCTGACTAAATTTGAAATCTGAAAACATAACTGAGGTCCCAACAAACCTAGCTTTGACACTCAAGGGTAGACATTAGGATCACTCTTAAAAATATTCACAAACATTACAATGTTTACACTTACTCCAACTTCAAATAGTGAAAGACGCACGACACAGAGCCGCACAGAGTGGCTGTTGTAAATCACATCAGAGCAGGCTGTGATTGCTAATTACTACATTGGTTTGGAGACACAACTCAATCCATGCTCAACGTGTGGCTATAAACGTGTGGCCGAGGGGAGCTGCTTGTGTGCGGGAATTCCCCTTGTGTTCAACATGTGCGTGTGGGTACGGGGGTTTTTCGGCGACGGCCTGGTTTCTTTCACACATCAGTAGAATGGAGAGAGAGAGTTATTACACCGTGGAGAGCTGGCTTCACGGCACAGCTGCCTCAATGGTCAGCCTCTGCAGGCCAGGCTATTCATTAGACCGTCCTGTTACTAAACCAGGGATATGGTTAAGGGGACAGTTCTGTGTGGGGAGACATTCGGTCTTGATACATCTGCCATCAATTTGATTGGTCTTCCATATTCATAATATTTGCAAGGCTACACAAAATAGAGCTCTCATTATTTGGGAAAATGTAATATTTTATACTTCTACATTGTACTATTTATTTCAATTCACTTATTCAAGATCTATTGGAGTTTACCAGAGAACTCCAAGTTACTTTGCCTGTTAAATCCTTCTCAAATATGCATATGTTTACGTAAATGTGACAACAATTGAACTGTCGCTCTTATTCTGACTTAAAATGGCTTTTATATAAACTTTACTGCTTTTTGCACATCTGATTTGATGCATTTTGTTGTCTCTGTACTATGTACAATGACCATTATATAGAATTGTATGTAATTGTATTTGGGCAGACGTAGCTCAGGCTCTAGGGACTTGGCTTAGGAACCCAAAGGGTCGCTGGTTCAAGTCCTGATCGGACCAAAATAATATGGAGTGTGGACTGGCAACGGGAGAGGCGGACAAACTGGCAGCCTGTTTGCTCCGACTTCTCTCAATATAACAGAATATAACATATACTTATTTATGTATATGTATTCAGACCTACTGTGTATAGGTCCTTTGTGTGTGTATAGTACTGTGTGTAATAACAACTGAGTCAACTGAATTTACAAGGGTCATCTTCTTGTAAAAATATTTCAACCCTCTTAAATTAAGATAATTGAAAATTGTGACTTAACAATAAATATTTTTAATTTTGAAACTCCACTTGATCCAACTGAGTATGACTACAAACAAAGAGATAATAAAGGGGTAGGTGACTTGCATGGTTGCTGGATCAATCACTCCATCTAGTGCCAGTCCTACTCAAAAGTAATGCACACGTTGTTGGACAATAACTCTGCCATCAAAACATGAGTGTATTTTGACCTTGGCATCGTACCTAATAATCAAGTCAAGGATCGTTAAAGACGGGTGAAGAGGACGAGATGTGAAAGAAAACAAGCGCACACATATTGCAGCCGTTAAAGAGAGCGCTTCGCCACTGCACTTCATCTGCTTCCCTCTAATTAAACCACTAGGAATAGATCCACAGATCCACCGAAGTGCCGCATTGCGCCAGCCGCCACACCAAGAGCTGGCGGCCTCCAGTCCTCCCTCTGTAGAGCTTCCAACACACAGAAGCCACTGGGGTTTTATACATAACTCTTCCCGGCCAGAGCTCCAGGGCTTTCCAGGCGCAGTTTGAGTCATATCATTGTTTCCTGCTAAGTCTATCTTTCTTGTTTCTGCCATGTTTTGCTTGACCACTGTAAAAGCAACTTCCCCAAACGTCTTGGAAAGATTTCACTAGGAGCCAGACCAATGAACCCGTCGCTCAGGATTTGGGCTCGGATCAAATCAAGAGGCCTCTAATTATGGGACAATCGCAAGCTGGCAGCTCAGAGATGAAAATGAATAGAAGAATAAATACTGATTGAAGAAGTCCTGCCATTTGAAGAGTGAAAAGAGTAGCCTTTCCTAATCTTATTATACGCCAAAAATACATATAAATTCAGGGGAAATTTTGTGTTTTTTGGCTTCATTTTTGGTTCTGTTTTCAGTAGTTATGTAGCCGTTTAGATTTAGCTCAGTACAATGAGTCAGAAAGATGATAAGTGTATAGAGTTTTAAGTTTAAGTTGCCTTGTAGAAAGGGTCATGGGGGAACTGTCAGCTTTAACAAGTACATGAAAACTAACTGCCACATGTGCGATCTTAAAAGTAAACTTCTGTTGACAACTAGCTTGGACATAAAGGAAAAAAAGTTGAAAAACAGACAGAAATATTTCTGGGAACATTTAATGAAAGCTGACTTAAGACACTTCCAAAACCTGGCATAGCATAGTGACTAGAAAAATGGATGAATTGGAAGCTCATATCTCTCATTAAAAACCTCAACTACAGCAAAAGTTAGAAACTGAAAGGGGACACACTAGACCCCAATGGCAACCACATAAAGAAAGGGCAAGGACCTACAGATTCAAATACTGCTGATTCCAAACAAACACATTAAGCAAGTTACTAATGCATGTTACACTTTTGGTAATAGGTGCTTTTTTTTTGCCGGATTCTCAGCTGATCAGTGTAACGATGCTCGACGGCACACTCCGTAAATACTTTCACTGACAACTAAACAGCACTTTTTAAATGGACTAAACCTAACCCTAGTTTTGTGGTTACATATTCATATTGTGGACAAAATTGCAGTTGCTATTGATGATGGCCTTGCAACCAGAAAAGACAGAGTCATGTTCAGTAAAGCTTGTAATTCCATATAGAGAACATGTGTAAATACACTAACTCACTGATAAAAAATTGGAATCAAGAATGATTTACTCTAAGTTAAAATGTTTAATAATTGTATGCTGTGTTGATGGTTTCTACTGGCACTGTTTTCTACGACTTTTTGGTTTTAATTTTTTTTGCACGTTTCTTCTTTTTGTTAATATATGTTTTAAGTGCCTTTATTTTAGTGACAGCTATGAAAGGGGGAGGTATAAAGCATAAAGGTTGAGTGGCACATTCCACAGCTGTTCATATCACAATCAGTTTTTTGAAATGTTTAGCACTAGGTTTTTTCTTTTTTATTAAGCAATGTTTGGCTTTTTTGTAGATATCATGTTTACTTCCTGCTGAAAGGACTACCATGTCCTGTCTTAATTTGTCTGCAATATCATCCTGTTACTTTTCATAAAGAGCTGCAGAGTTTAGCCATAAGTCTCGAAGGATTTTTGGGGCTTGGAGGTCAAGGAGTGAGAGCCATCTCTCATCAACTCCATTATTAACAGCACATACACACACAGCACAGAGCATAAAATACATGAACACACAAACACACAGGCACACAAGCATACACGCATACACACCAAAGGAGTAAAGGAACATTCACAAGCTCATTTATAGTTTTACAAGATAGCTTTTATTAAGGGAAATGTCAGAGTAAAATACTATGATGAGAGTTGAGTCTAAAATGTAAACATTAAAGCTGCCTTCAGACACTGATTCATGAACTTGTAGATTCCAACGGCATAAAGTAAAAAAAAAAAAGTCATCTTACTTTTGTGTTGTGCTGAATTAAGAAACCTAACCTTAAAGAGTCCCTATTAGGCTTTTTCGGGGTTTACCCTTTCCTGTGGTGTGTTATATATGTTTTTGTGTGCATATAAATGGTCTACAAAGGGAAAAAATCAAAAAGTTCCTCTTCAACACTCTCCCCCCGTTCCTGAAACGCCTCCATTAGACTCCTTTGTTTACTTCCGTAACATAGTGACGTGACATAACTATGTGAAAGTGCCACTTCTATTGGCTAGCGCTCCAACACATTGTATGTGATATGCTAAGAGAGCAGACATCTCTAAGCGGTTGACCAATCACAACAGAGCCGGCCAGCTAACCAATCAGAGCAGACTGGGCTCTGGTTTCAGACGGAGGGTGAACAAAAATTAAGCACTGTAAAACATGTAAACATGTCACAGTAGATGCACTAAGTACAAATAGGAACCTGAAAAGGATCAAAGGGCCCCTTTAAGGTTTGTGCAAAGGGATAAGTTGGGGAAACTCAGGCTAAATGCATGTTCATTGTGAATAATAGAGTATGAATACACCCAGATGAATACATGTGTGTGAGTTGGCTAGTTCAGGACCACTTAGGAGACTAGATAAAGACTCATGTGAATCAAACACACATAATTTTACACTTGAATGGAAGCGTAATTCCTCTCCTGCCTCCTCTGAACTTGTAAAGAGTCCTTCCTCAGAAATAAATGTGTGCGTGTGTGTGAGTGTGTCTTACCGCTGGGGTTGAATTGCATGCAGGATATGGGTTTGTCATGAGCTGGGAAGTGAGCCACCACTCCCTCTCCGTCCGACTCCTCACTCACCAAGACCTGAAGTAAATACACACACACGCAAAAACACACTGAAACTCTTTTTCAAACAATAAGAACATTCAACCCAAAATGGGACTTTCCCCTACCCAAGGATTTATCTTCACATTTTAGTTTATTCTGATATCACCACCGCACTCAGCAGTGTTCTTTGACATCACCCTTTGGTGAAATAGCTGAAAGTTAAACTCCTTTCTGAATGAGTCATTGCCCTCTTGTGGATAGAAAATAATTAGCATATTACCTTTGTAAGAAACAAAGGCAAGACAAATAGGCACTTTTTCCAAATATTTTTCTTTGTGCTGCATGAAAGGAATTAGGAATCATCAAAAGCTGAGCTATTTTTTGATTATTAATGCTTCATTAAGAGGCTGTACTAAAACAAGTGTGAACCGGGTAAAACAGAGACAAGAGTTTGGACAAATTCGATTTTCTCATGTGTTTATTTTGTGCCTGTTTCAGAGAAAGCATATACACAAGGTTAAACCTGGACCCAGTGTTGCACAAACGATGTTATGGAGGACGGCTGAGCATTTTAAATAGGAAACTGGACCAAACAAGAATGAGCCTCTTTAGGGCTTGGTCTCAGACAAGCAAGCAAGATAAAAAAGGAAGGAAGAAAGAAAGGAAGAAAGAAAGAAAGGAAGAAAGAACAGGACACTTTTATAACAATTCAGGTAGACAATAGTGTTCTGTGAGGGAGTCCTGCTGGAGATCTTTGAAACAAGAGGGTCCACCAGAGAAACATTACGAATCGGAGAGTGTTTGTGCCTGTTTCAGCAATTTCTCACTGAACTGAGTTTTGTTCTTATTCTGTGCTGATGCTAATTTGGTTGAACCAACTGCAAACCAGTTTGATTTTCCACAAAACAACCTGTGTATGAATTGATTACAGCCGACAGCTGGTATATTAAAAAAACTGAAAAATGGCTTATATATATATACAGAATATTATATATAAGCAGGGTGGTATGTTGCTGTTCACAAAGGCCAATGACAGAAAACATGTGGTGATTAAAAGTATGGTGAAACATAATGATTATGTCGTACATATGCCTGGTTAATGTCTCATGATGTTTCCATATATGTGTGTGTGGATGCGTTTTGACCTCTTTGCGTTCTCTGTGCTACTGCTACTGTAACACTTTCTACTCTTTGAGGTACTCTCAATTAACTATTATTTTTCAGTCTAATCTTGCCCTAGCCTCGTACGTGAGCCTCCGACATACTCTTGGTTCTTGGTGTTGGCAGGAAAGATAGTTGGGGCCCCGAGTTGAACCAATTTCAGGGGACGGTGAACCAGGGCTACTCAAGTAGAAACGCATATTTTTTTTCTCGCAATTGGCTACTGTAAAAACTTTCTACTCTTTGCAGTACTCGCCATGACATTTTATCTGTTAGGCTAACCTTGCCCAAGCCTTGGACGTGAGCTTCCGACATACGCTGCTCTTGGTTCTTGGTGTTGGCCAAGAAGATAGTTTAGGCCGGAGTTGATCTAATTTGTGGGGCTGATAACCAGGGCTACTCAAGTGGAAGCACGAAAAAAAATCAGAATCGGCTAGGAACCGGCCCTGGAACAACTTTAATTGAAAACGGGTTATGATTCTGCTGTTACAAAAGTGGCATTTTAAGGCCTGAAAGACATGAGAATAGCCTGGACTGCCACACTGACAGCAACCAATCTCTATTATATTCCTGCCTTTTACCATTTCTCCAACTATCACACCCCAACCCCAATCTTCATTCACTCTCCATTGCCAGCCCACCCTCTGATTCCTCTCCGTCTACTGTACATTTCTCTTCTGCTTGAAGCTTTCCCCTCCGTGCTAGCCAGGCCCAGTCAGTGTTTATGGCCAGTGTACGGTTACAGTGTGTCGGCTGCTGACAAAGTGCAGGCCTGCTTATGAAGGCTTAGGTTCAGCTTATAAGACAACACACTCCATGACTACAGCGGGGCCACAGTCGATGTGTAAGAAAGAAGGAATAAGCAGTAAATGTGTGTGTGGTGACCACATCACTGACAAACTGTACTGTGTATGCTTACACACCTCATTAAAACATGACAGCTACTGCAGTGTGATTAATCACGGTAAAGTGGATACAAGCTTTTAGCATGTCTTTAGATGTTAAAACGAGATCCTGTTAAAGGTAACTGGACTGGTTCTAACCATAACATGGGTTGGATCTATATTTTAGTGTGTACACTTTCTGTATCCTGGTATATGTACCTCGTTGGGTCTGTGCAGAAGGATGTTTAAGGGCCATACATCCAAATGGAGCTAACTCGCCTTTTTTGTAGATTACAGTTTACGACTTTGCAAAAAAAATTAGATATAACCAGCATCAACCAATCTGAGAAAAATGTGTCATTAAATATTTGATACTTTTATCAAACATTATGCCGAGAGAAAATACTTTTCGAATAAAAAAAAAATAGTATTAAGTTTATATTATAACTATTATGTTCCTAAAATGTTGGTAGCTTTTTGCCAAATTGGTCAAATGTCAATGGCATTAATATATAATGTTAATCCAAAGAGTTGGATATTTTGATTTCAAAGAACAAATTAAAAGACAGGACCCTGTATATAACATCGATTTAGGTAATTTAACCCTCCTCTATTCACTTCTTGCAATTTTGAGGTGAAAAGTATATATACAGACCAACAGAGTGTTTACATGCAGCAAATATAAGTCACGCCTTTCATCAAGTTGTACGGGTTTAGGTGAATGGACCCATTCACCTAAACCTAAGGGTCCAAGCCACAAAAAAAAGCCAAACCTTGGATTTCCTGTTTCAAATAAACCCGCAGTGGCCAAAGTCATGTTTACCTGGGTCACACATTACCACATCCAAGAGGCAAATAGCCAATACGAAATTGGTGCCAATTTAGTTTTGGTTATGTGTGTGTTAGTTCCGGAAAAAAATCGGAAACCAACAAAAAAAATGTCAGTTTAATATAATATAAACATTTGTGTTTTATACTCTAAACCTCTGTTACAATTCTTCACACATTTTGAATAAAAAGATTGTAATTTAAAGATTTGTTTTGCATTTTTTTTTGGAATGTGGTCAAAATAACATTGAATAATGCACAGAACCCAAGATAATTTTCATTTTTTAAACAACAGTAATTTGTTGATCAGGATTGGTTTAGAAATCAATATATTACAATCATAGCTTTTGTTTATGTTATGTGTGTTTTGGTGTATCTTTATCTTTTATGTATATGTATATGAATCATCAATACTGGCTAATCTGTTTTCTTAACACAGATTTTATTTGAATATGTTCCCTTAAGGTGTTTCTAAAATATGGTTCATAAGACTGGGACAGATGTCAGGTCACAGTCCTGGACCTTGAACACCAAAATCTAAACACCTGGTCCATGATTCTAAGTTGACGTCTGTGCGGAATATTGACAAATTCCCTGAAGGCGTTCCTGAAATATCGTATTCAAGAGAATGGGACAGACTGACGGAAAACCTGATTACATTAGGCCTCTGGACATCACTGTTGACATCAGAGAGACAAAATGAAATACCAAATCTGGCAGTTTTACCTGATGTGGAAGAGACTTTTGATATAGTTCATTGGCCGTGTCAATATCTTGATAAAAATGTTGTATTTTTGACAGTACGAAATTATAAAGTGTCAATGACAATTCAACCAACAAAATCACGGTGAACAGTACCAGTATTATTAAATTATACAATACCAAAGGAACGCAGAAACACTTGACTGACCTGTCCTTCGCCAACACTATGTGTGTCGATGATGGTGACCACCCCTGGGTTGTGGGGGCTGCGGCGGATCACACTGTGAGGTGTGCCCTCCTCATCCGGAGTACCTGCTGGAATGGTGCCTGCCAACTGCGTGACAACTTTACCTACCATTGTCAGGCCTGTCTTTAAAGTCTGAAAGAAAAAAAGAAAGTATAGAGGCTTAAAAATCTAACACCTAATGTCAAATATTAAATATTCGGAACACATGTTATAAATTGCATTTTGGAGGTCACTTAGTTTGAAAGCTTTGGGTGCAATAAAAAATGAGCTGCCAAGTGAATGTGCAATCCTGTGTGTGTGTGTGTGTGTGTGTGTGTGTGTGTGTGTGTGTGTGTGTGTGTGTGTGTGTGTGTGTGTGTGTGTGTGTGTGTGTGTGTGTGTGTGTGTGTGTGTGTGTGTGTGTGTGTGTGTGTGTGTGTGTGTGTGTGTGTGTTAGTAAGGCTCCTCTGTGTCCGCTTAAGGCCCAGCCAGGGTGTCTGGCTCAAACACACCTCTGTGGCTCGATTGAGGGAAATGGATAGTGCTGCTTAAGTGGAGTCTATCTCACCTACTACACTGTCTTGTCTAATGGAGTCCAATGTGTGTGACCGTGTGTCTGTGTGTGTGTAAGCGCCAAAGGGGCCCCGGAGAGCCTAATCAGGCATTCAGACCAGGCGGCCCTGTCAATACAGCATGGCGCCTTGCTTTTGTTGGGTCTGAGGATCACCCACTGTCTGTCTTTGCCACTTGGCCTGGGCCTTTTCTGTTTGTATGTGTGTATGTGTGTATGTGTGTATGTGTGTGTGTGTGTGTGTGGTGTGGTGTGTGTGTGTGTGTGTGTGTGTATGTGTGTGTGTGTGTGTAAAATGCAAGAGGAGCCATCAATTATTAAGTGAGACGTTTGGCTCCTAATTGATCAACACTAATGTGTTTTCTAATCACTGCAGTTGAGGAGTTCTTAGTGGTAGTCCAAACAGGGGCTATTGATCTTCGAGGGGAGGGGGGAAAGGGTCTGGAGGCATTTCTTATTTGATGGCTGACAAAAACACATGAACAATCACACACACACAAACACACAGCTACGGCCTGAAGTCGCCATCTAAACAAATTACAATCCAATTTATGTGAAAGGTCTTTCTCTCTCATACACCCAGGAGAGCCAGGCAACAGCATTGATGTGATACACAAATTAAAGAGAGCAAATTTAGAACAAGCAGTCCAACTGGCCGCACTCTCAATTGTATCTTTCTTATAAACAAAAGCCATTACTCTTTAAGGCTACCCACCCCCCGTGTTTTCCTGTCTCTGGACGTCAGCACTAAGAGCCAGCGTGTCGCGCCACAAGCCAGAAGGAGATACCTTGTCATCCTTATTGAGATATATGGTCCTAAATGAGGAGAGGGTGGGCAAGCAGACTTACTGTCTGAATATAAATACCCCCCAACCATTGTCTACCGCTAACAATTAGACTAACCTGTTAGCAACACAGTGGTCTTCTTTATTACATTATTATATCACGGTATTCAGCTGACGTCTTTATCCAAGCAACTTACGTACACTTTAATACTGTAGTTTGCATATGGGAGTTATTTGGGGTTAAATATCTTGCCGAAGGACACTACGACATGTTGACTTCAGGGGCTAGGGATCAAACCGCTGACCCTCTAATTAGTACTCTAATTGGTAGACGTATATATACCCACTGTGCCATAGTTGGACTGCTTTTCGATGTATACTAGTATTAGCTAATTATCAAATTTCACTCACATTAGCTACTAGCACCCATTTAGCTAAGGGTAAATGATAAAGCTAGCTACTTAGCATGTCTTTGCAAGCAGCGAATATCTACAAGGAATTATTTTCACCTGGTTTTAAAGGGTGTTGTTGGAAGTAAGGGAGCCCCATTGCGCCACATTTTCACTGCATGACTTGCTCTTTTGGTAGCAGTTCCAAGCTGATATTAGAAGGTGAAGTTGACTAACTGTAGACCGCTGATTGGCTAGAGAGAATTAACATCAGCGTAACATATCTTGCTCAAACCCACCATGTTTCAATAGCCAAGCTACTGTCAATAGCCATAGCCGACTATTCACTAACCACACACTTTTGAAAATGTCAATCTGTAAAACTAAGTTGTACGCTTAGCCATGCAATTAACAAAGTTCAGACTGTTCCCAGATTGGTTGCCAATATTCAGCCAATGTAGCGTTGAAAATGCTATAACCAAAGTTATACCCAGGCGTCACTAGGGCCATTAGCTGAGAATCACGCCTATATCCATTGTGGAAAATGAAACTGAGAACAGGGCCCGGTACTAAAAGTGAGTTGATTCGAGCCGAAACCATGCAATGGGAATGCGGCATAAGAGTCACTCCCGTGTTGAGATGAGTGAAACAAGACCATTGGAGGGAAACAGATTCCACTGGGAAACACAGATAGGCAGGTTGATGAAGTGTCTCATAAGCTCAGCACTAGTCAGCCAGGCGGGCCAGGTGGATCCAATCTCAGCACATTTACAGATGGCGTAGGCGGAGCTAGAAATACTGTATTATGTGCTGTTTTATCTGCGCAAAGGCTTTTAAGACGGACCAAAGGACCTGTAGACAGATTATAGCCAAAGTCTGAACATATACACTTATTTTCAAACTTTTAAGATTAAAGCAAACCAGTTAGAAGACAGTTGTTCTGACTTTCTAAAGGATACATTTCAATGAAGATGGATTAGCAGTAAAAAAACATTGTAGGTTTCTTTTAGTGTCGAATTGTAGTATAACAAGTGTTTGTCTGACTGTTTTGCTTCCAACTCCATGTTTGCCCTGAAATTGTATACGATATCCAGGGAAAATGCCAACATTTTGAATGTAAATGGAGAAGACAAGGGTTAGGAACATGTTGCGGTTGCTTCAGTTTTTTTTATTTCCATATGCAGAACAATTATATTGAAGCATGCGTTGGCAGTGATATCCTTGTTCTCAGGTTTTCAACAATAATGCTCTTTCAAAAATTATCAAAAAACGTAGTAAAATGAGAATCTAGTAGATCAAATGTAGGGAATGGCAAAAATGAGAGAGAAAAATAAATCAAGTTCATATATTTTAAGAAAGATGGGAACAATTAGTGAGATATAAAACACAAAACATTATTAATGACCGTTAATTAAATCCGTTATTTGTAAGGTATAACATTAAATATATTTTTAATCAGTTTTCTTTTCTTTTTTTTCTGTTTCTGTCTTTTATTCTCTTTTTTTGATTCATGGATTGTTAATTAGTTATTTCATGTATTTTAGTTTTTACTGTATCTCATTGTGTTATGTATACACTGTTACCAAATACTAAAATGCTAATTAAAAAAAAAGAAATCCAAGACATAAACATGAAACTGCCCCGAAGTTAAAATATAAGAATACATTTTAAAATATGTTATTTAATTAGAATACATTAATTTAATAAGAATCCATTACAAAATAATACAAAATATTTTATTTATTTTTTAAGACTTGTGTACCTGTGTGCTGAAATGAAACAGGTCTCTGTAGGTATTGTTACTCACTTTAGCAGCATTGATAACTGTAGCTGTATAGGACTGTGCATTGTCACCGCACGCTCCTCCACGGGACTGGTGACACCGGATCAACTGCAAAAGAATCGAACAATTTACAGACTAATACAAGATAAATAGAATAAGTCTACCAAAAATGTAAGAAAATAAAACATGTGGGGAAATTAACTCAGGAAATTGGTTTTGCTTTAAAAGAAACATTACCCAACCAAAAAACGCAATCTGAACTGATTTAATTTAATATCACTGAAGTGGCTCCATACCAGTATTACTCTGACTGCTCCAAAAACTAGATTTGTCATTTCTGGAAATCCTTAGGCAGTCACACAAACGGTGGCCCCTGCTGTCAATTACTTGAGTGGGCCAGCACCAAAACACTATTATGCATTCTCTGTATTACAGACTGTGCACTAAGGCATTCTAGTTTTTGTAAGTACTTAACAATCCCATTACGCGGAAGAGATCAGGACTCCTTTGCATCTGTTGATTTTCAAAATGTTATCATCTCCCATGGACTCTTTTTGGAATGAGTTGTTTATCCACACAGATTAGAGAGGCAGATAAAATGCATTTTTTGGATTGCAAATATGTCGCTTTTCTGATAAGGCACTTCCACAGTGCATGTGTGCCTGTGTGCCTGAGTGTGTGTGGTGTGTGTGTGTGTGTGTGTGTGTGTGTGTGTGTGTGTGTGTGTGTGTGTGTGTGTGTGTGTGTGTGTGTGTGTGTGTGTGTGTGTGTGTGTGTGTGTGTTTAGATTACCTTATTCTCAGCGTAGGCTAGCCAGCGGCTTCCCAAAGCTATTGGATTTATGCTGGGGCCTGGACAGGGGTAGCAGCCTGAAAAGACACAAAGATTGACATTGTCATACTACAAGGGGAACCAATGCTTAATACATCATAAAAAATTAAATTTTAGTAAATAAACGCATGAAGTTTGGAAGAACACATTCATGTTTTATCATAAGCCTTAACCGTAACTGACTGACTGAGTGTGTGTGTGTGTGTGTGTGTGTGTGTGTGTGTGTGTGTGTGTGTGTGTGTGTGTGTGTGTGTGTGTGTGTGTGTGTGTGTGTGTGTGTGTGTGTGTGTGTGTGTGTGTGTGTGTGTGCGTGTAAGTGGAGGGGTGACGTGTCAGTAGTCTTGTGTGTTTGAACAGCATGACCTAATGGAGACTGTGGTACCCAACAAATTGAGGATGGCTCCTCTGCTAAAAGACTTACACAATAATCCCTGTGGACACACACACACACACACAGATAACCCGTGTGTGTGTTTGTGTGTGTGTGTGTGTGTGTGTGTGTGTCTGTGTGTCTGTGTGTGTGTGTGTGTGTGTGTCTGTGTGTGTGTGGTGTGTGTGTGTGTGTGTGTGTGTATGCCAACATAAATATAAATAGCAACAAATAATCCTAACATTTAATTGTATTGGACGTTATAAGAACTTTATATTTCTTTCTTGCTTTTTTTACCACTCAAACAATTTAGAAAAAACGCAATAGTGTGGATTGCTGAGCTCAAACTATCAAGATATCTATCACTTCTGCTGCATTATAGAATCAACCAAAAGAAGGCAAACATCTGCTTCTTAACAACTGAAAACATTATTGTTTAAAATAAAATATCTTATTTCAATGCAAGCAGATACATACAGGGCCAAAAATGTTGATTGCTCCCACTGTGACGAAAACACACAGACATGAATATCTAATGTAAGTGCGTGGAGGTGTGGGGAAAATGGTTTGCTGGTAATTACTGTGCTCTGGGAGCAGATGATGTAGAGTCAGCAATTTAGCGCGCTGTGTTGGGAAAGGGTTCGGTTGGGGAAAAGTGTGTTGAGGTTAGCCACAAGGACTGCTGCTAACGCTAAAGAAGCCTTTTGTGCCTCTCCAAGGCCGAAGGGAGCACAGGCGGTGAGATAACGTGTTTCACATCCTGGAAGGAGAGCAGGGGGGTAAGCGGGAAGAAGAAACAGACATGATGGGTGGACTCAAAAGAAAAAGAAAGGGACAGCTCACACACACCACAGGATAAGCCTTGTGTGCTCGGAACAACAGGACTTGTCCACCATCAAATCCCTGGAGAAAAAACAGACAGGAATGGCTGATCAAAGTACCTTTTGTGTACTGCTTTTACAGGTCAAACAGACCAAACAACGTTATGGAGAGGAGGCCCCTGCATTCAGAAGCGATTAATAACTATTGAGCATGTTTGGTTTCCTGTGGCTCAGACACTGATAAGGAAGGCAGGCAGACAAAGAGGAGACACATTAAAGGCAGCCAGTAAGGTCAGTTTACTACAGTCAATGACTTAAGTGGACGGCAATGGCCTTGTAATACAGTCAGGCCTTTCCTTCGCAGCCTCCTCGAGCGGACATGGCAGGAACAGCCAGGAAGATGCAAGAGCTGTGTTGTAAGCTGTTTCGAGTTTCAATGGAGGACCTCACATCTTGTTTTGATAAAAGCAGTTGAGTCACCAGGCAAAGCTTAAAAGAACCACACTGCAGTGGGCTGGTTACATTATAAGCAAGTTCAAGCCAAATCACAGATCATGTTGATTAATGCTGGTATTGATTGGCGTTGTTTGCTTTTCGCTACTTCATACAGTACAGGACACTGGGGTTCAATGTGGATCAACATTCGACAAACATAAATTTCTATTGGCACTACAATAATATTTTACATGTGATGACATTGTGATGGTTCCTGGGTACATAATTCACCATTGGGTGTGGTTGAACATCCGTAGACACAAAAACGTTCCTCAAAAACGAAATTACTTTTTTAAAATGATGCTAATAAACTTTGGTTAGCATAGAACACTTCTATATAGTTGGATATAAAAACACTTGAAGTTAAAAATAATCTCTTACTTGTTACAAAGAACTTCTTTGTGAAGGTGCAGCTGTCAAAGGCAGCAATCTTCTCTTGTAGGCTCACAACAAGAATACTTAAAATAGAAGAAAATATTCAATTAGTACAAAGAAAAAAACAAGCTGATTTAAAAATGTCAGGGTATTGATTTAACAATCAAACATACTGTTTGTTGCAGTTGAGATCATAGATGGGCGTCTTGAACTGAATTGATTTGACCATTTCCCCCGTCCGTAGAGAATACAGGTCAACGCAACAGTAGGGAGGGCTTGTCCTGAAAGAAAAAAAGAATGCTTAAGTCGGTCTCGGAATAATTGACTTCGTCCCGTTAATAAAGGGTTACAAGGCAGGATAAATACACTAGTGATGAAAGATAACCGGCACACAATGCCATACACCATACACTTCCAAACAAAAATTACATATGTTACTATCTTTCTATTAATAATACATTTCTACCATATCTGGCGACACATCAGATTCAAATAGAACTCCCATCACTGCAAGCTTGACTTGTATTTTTATATAAATGTCTGTTTGTTTTTATATAGGGTTATATATGCTCAGATCAGAGCCTTGTAGTTGAAGGGAAAAAAATCACCTATTTTTGATTCTGGAAATTGAAATTTGAATTGTTGTTTGCATAGAATACTACTATATTGTTAGATACAAAGGCAATACTGTGTAATCTCTGGGACAACAATAATTTTATTGTGTAAATAAGAGAATGTTGATCTACAAATGAAATGAAAAAACAATAGAAATGTCTTGTTAAAATATGATTTAAAGCCTTTCCTCTTTATGGTGAGACAGAGATCTGCCTCTACCATTCAAAAATGTCAACACCTTCAAACAATGGTTAAAACCAAAGGAAAACAGTGGGGCGAAAGGGCAGTTTGAGAATAAATATCAGAGTATAACAGAGCTGCTTTTGCATTTGAATTTAAAGGTCCCCTATTATACTGTTTTTCATCAATATATTATAGGTCTCAGATATACAAAACACGTCTCTGAAGTGTTTGGCTCGAAATACCCAACAGATCATGCATCGCAGCATCCCATAATCCCCTCTGTTTCAGCCCTGTTTCAAAAGTGCTGATTCTGTCTGTTACTTTAGATGAAAATAAGGAGCCACTCCCCACGCCCCTCTGAGAGATATTTGGTTAAAAGAACAGAATGGTGCTCTAGGAGGAGATTCAGGTGATAAGGTGGGGGGGGGTTACCTTGGTAGGTTATTGGCTAATGGTTACACAAGCCAAAAAATCGTTATGACCTCATAAAGTGGCCAAAATCTGATCAGCTCAGACAGGTTGGATCAGGACAAAAAGTGAGCGAATTTTTTTTTCCTGAAACGTTCAGAATCTCTTTACACAGAGGGGACACATGTTGATGTAAAAAAAGACATGAAAAAGTGGATTTTGCATAATAGGTTACCTTTAAGTTCATGAGAAAGTGTTATATTAACAAAAATGTTTGCAACAGGATTGGCCAGGTGGAAGAAGTGTGAAAGTAAATTCTATTAAAACGGCGCTCTTAAGCTCACTTTAATCATTTTTTAATAACCAATTGTGTCGGTTTTTGTGTAAAACCAAGTTCAAGACAATGAAAGCCTCCAAAGTAGATCTATACGGACCAATAAAACACTTTTTCTCATTTCACATTTCTCCTGTCTTACAACTCATTATGACAGCAGCTTCTTCATTTTTTCACCAGATGCCTAAAGTGCAACACCCCCAACCCACAGCACCAATGCAATAGTCGTATTGAATAGAACAGGGAGGTTGCATTTTTGTTTGACATAATGCCTTTGTCAGACGGAAGTGTTCCAATGGGAAAAGCTCTGAATAATGACCCTTTAGCTAAAATCGAATTTTTTTAAGAATAGTTTCATCATAAATTTGTCTTCAAAAAGCTAACATTTTCCTAACATTCACAAACAGTATTTTTGCAGCCTTTGTGCAGTAACTCTGAAGACCCCCTAGGGGTCACGGGACCCCTGTTGAGGACCCATGTGATAAATTAACCAGCCTTTCCAAAGTTTTTTTCCTCTTCCTTCCGCCCCTAAATTCTTCCAAACGTTTCCATGATGTTTCTACGTGGTCAGTAATTTATCATCCAATGTCTTCCAGTCTTTTTTTAATGAGAGTTTAGTAATTTACTAAAGCCCCATATTACCAAAATGCTCTTTTTCATGGCTTTTAAACATAAATATGAGTCCCGGAGTATCAGAAAAGAGGGAACCAGATTTGTCTCCCCTTCTGACCTGAACAAAATATTTGTATGTCATATTCAGGTTCCAGATATCAGTAGAAACACCTCCAGCTAGATGATGTCCCTGAGAGAAGCTGCTGGATCACTCCTGTCCACCATGTTGTTCCTCACCATCATAACACACCTCAAGCAAAGTACGCCTCTTGTTCCGTTGTTGGCATCGACTTTACCAACAAAAGTCATATTGGACAGCAGCATAACTGAGTGAGCCCTCAAAACGCTAGGAATGTGAATGTATATGTTTTTGTGTTGTGTGTGTGTGTTGTGTGTGTGTGTGTGTGTGTGTGTGTGTGTGTGTGTATATGTGTCTCCCTTTATTTCTTCGAATGTTAACTGGATAATATAAAATAGGTTCCACAGAAAAAAGTTTTGATTAATTTTTCGTCCTCATGCTTAACGTCTCTGTCAACATTGCAAAGGTCCCCGAGCTGCGAGCACAGCTACCATTATCAATCAGGAGTACAGACATTAAGATTAATACAAACATTTCAGCCGACGATAATTTACTTTCAGGAGGCTGTATCATCGATTTCCGCATTATCAGTGTCCGATCAATCTAATTCCAAGCTCTATCCCGAAAAATGGGCCTCCGGAATTGATTCAAAGCGACCATGATAACGCACTATTATAGAATCAAAATGGCACAGGGTTCAATTGTTTTGCTTTTGCAGTATTTTAAAAAATGACCCAGTTCTAATGGAGGCAATACAAGGTCAGATGTAATAAGATTTCCTGATGCCGGAGACGTTGGGGCGTAGGTTGAAAGCAAGGCTAAATCACAATTATCATTATGGATCATGGAGGGATGTCAGTCCTTGCACATGTTAAGGTGACGCCGAGCACCATTTCCCAGCTCAGTAACAGCCCTATTATGATGGCCCTATTAGATCAATGTGTCAATTACTATTGTTCAAATTGGCCCTTGGATCTGAAAGGATACAAAATTAGGGAGTTGGTGGAAAGGAGGCTTGGCTCATTTACTTCCTCTGATAGGACAAGCAGCTACTCTAGAAATTAAGTAAGTAATGGATTGTCCCCGCCAGATACACAAAAAGCTAAAATGATAGAAGAACATTGTCCCAGAGAAAAAAAAAAGATTCTTCTATTAGGTTCAGCTGTTCTTTTGTTAAATGGACAGAAGACATAGTAATGTCCTCATAATGATAGTGTTTAATACTCCTATTAGAATGTTTTAAAGACTGTGTAACAATTCGAACACCTGGCTCTTTGTTGTGATATGTCTTTTTGAAATATAAACGGCTGTTAAACACAGATGGGATTTAGGCTGATGGTACGCCGGGTCAGAACTGACTCAACACTTTGAGGGGTATTGGCTTTGACTCATTAGCAATTATCAGTGGTACCTAAACCTAGAAGGGATCCCTTAAGGACCTGCTGAGGACCCACCAAGGGAGGTAGAGTCTATAGATTGCTCCATCTGTCCATGCACAGGACCTATACACATTACGTCTGAATACACAAATGCACAAACACATGGAGTCAGAAGAGGTTGCCTTGTTTAACGGCTTTAAGACACCTCAGCAGGGCCCACTATTTGAACTGGCACTTCACTAGGGAACAAGTCCACACCGTACTTTCTGTCCGATTGGTACTTGAACCGGCAACCCTTCAATTCCCAAGTTAAGTCCCCACAGACTGAGCTCCTTTTTTTAATTCAAACCACCTAAACAAGAAACTTAACATTTTGTATGCCTAGAAACAGAAACAAAAACTGGGAATGTTTTGAGGAACAGGATCAGCTGATAGAATGCGGAGGCGATGTTGACAGCAAAAACACAGTTGTGCCTATTCTTTTTTTAAAGAGCAACAGCCGATGATGTAACATAACTTCATCACTCAGTGACAGACTTTTACATTTATAGGGCTGGCCCCCACTCTTCTGCCCTCCAGGGAAAATTAGCGAGTAGGGCCAAGGTTGCTTGCAATGGTGAGTGTGGGCAATACAGAAACCGCCATTGCTTTACAGGAGAAATTGGTTATGAGAAACAACATCAAACTATATCAATTTAGTATATAGTATAATATAT
The DNA here is from genome assembly GCA_031216635.1 of Dissostichus eleginoides. Taxonomy (NCBI): domain Eukaryota; kingdom Metazoa; phylum Chordata; class Actinopteri; order Perciformes; family Nototheniidae; genus Dissostichus; species Dissostichus eleginoides. The sequence goes on along the minus strand of CM062268.1, from coordinate 7,524,058 downwards.
AATATATCGATATCGATATCGGCTACTACAAAAATACACAATACTGCCCATCCCTATATTTTATCACTTGCAACTCTAGTATTGGGTATGTCTTTTGTATCTGTTTTTCTGTCAAACAATGATTACCATTTTCACCACCAGTTCAGCATCATTCTTCTGAGCAAGTAAAACATTTTTTTTTAAATGTATCTTCGGGAGACCATGAAGATCAATACTTAATTTAAGCCAATCCATCCAACAGATAATAAGTGATTTTGTCCCAAAAATGTAAATATCGATTAGACATGGATTAGATACGTTTGTGCATAAAATATGCGGCAATCTAATGTTTGTTGAGATATTCAGTATGAACAAAAGTGGTGGACTGACCAACCGATATGCCATAGTATGTAGTATGGCGTCAAAAAGGGCTCTGAATTAGAATTTTTCACATTTTAAATTCCTCAGTATAAAGCTACCAGATGGAACAACTGCTGAATCCATTTACATTTAGATTGGCCTTACAGTAAACCCGGTCTTTTGGCCCTGTACCAGATTTGGACAAACTCCAAACAACACAAAGTTTAATGTGAGTTTTACAACCATGTGTAAGTCTTAATTTTAGATATGCAGCTGTTTAAAATGTCCATTAAGGACCATTATGGAGGGCAAATGTCTTATTATTATGCCATTATCATGAATCTAGTCTGTGTATTTCTTCCTAGATACAACATGTTGACATCTGTTATTTTAATTTCCACATCAATGCTGTACTTATTCCGTAGAGTACTTTCCCTATGGAGAACCTGCAAACAACATTTTATGAATGTGAACTTAACCAAGGGATCAAAACCACAATATTTCATGTGGCTGAGGAAAGGGTAGATGGAAGCCTGAGGAGGAACTAAAAAGCAAGCAAATAAATTCATTTACAAGTTATGGACGTCATCACATTTCCGACTGCAAAGTTTTACAATCTTCCCTAATATGAATGACAATTACACGCTGTGAAAATGCTAAACAAATACAAGTTGGTTTGGAAGATATACGCTAGCTCTGGACACTGCTGAGGAATGGTATTTCAACTTAGGTTCAACTGATGTGAGCTTTTAAATACTGAAGCCAGACATTTAAGACTACTCAAGTTTACATTTTATAGGCCTGCAGTTCTTCTTCTCAGTTCTCCCTAGAATCGTATTCATGGGAGAAATAAAAAACACCGTATTAACAAATTAAGCCTGCAGTGCCATCAAACTTTGTAGAATCTGAACACGTTCTTTTAATTCTTTAAATGTTCTATTTTATACCATTAACTTTATCAGAACATGGAGTTGTCTCCGTTGTCATGGCATCATGTATCATCTTCCCATTTGGATGTTTCCTTTGCGTTTTAAGGACCTGCCATTTACTACCTCTGCATCTATAATTCCATGGCAACTGGGAAAGAAAAGCGGTATTGTAATATTAATTTGCTTCATCTTCTTGGTATTTATTTTGTTTTCTTCTCACTTCAAACGCAGCCCCCCCATTACAAAACAAACACTGGCCACTTCAGAGCCTGATAGGTTCCTGGAGGAAGCCAGAGTAATTTTGGCAAGCTGCAGGCATTAATACGAAAGTAATTAGGGGTAAAAAGTTCAGCTACGGCTCCAAGTCTGCAGCGCTGGAAGAAAGACATTTCCCTGCCGTTTATTACTGAACACACAGTCTAATGGCCACTACACGGCGTCCTGCATGTGTGAATTTGTGAGTGTTTATGTGTGATTTTGCTTGTGTGAATGCATGTTGGTGTTTATGAATAAAAGCATTACACTCGATATAAAAGTAAAGAAAATGCAAACAAAACCATGAAATCTGACTGTACTGGCTGAAAAACAGGAAAGACAAGAAGTACAAAAAAGTACAACTTTAGTGACTACCCAACAATAAATAGTATAACCAAAGAAACAAATTCAACATTAGGATTGATGTATATTCAGTCATTAAATCCATCGTATTCCTTCTTTCTGTGTCAGCAGAGAAGTGGATATTAATATTCATAACCCAAACCATAGCTTGTATCGGAACCAATTTTATCAAGTTTTGCCTTGTGTGCCAATTGCTGTTTAAATTACAGTAAGTGGAAGCACTTGGCTGAAGAAACATCTGCTCAAAATGGATTTATTTATTCTGCTTTGATATCTTTAAGCTGTATCTATAAAAGTGACACGTTAACTTTGCCGTTAAAGTTTGTGCATGAGGATACAGGCTTGATGACAGCTTTAAGCCCTGATACAATATGTATGTGTAATAATGCAAATTACCTTTACATTATTAAGGCGGAGGCTGTTTGCTTTGATAAAACCATTTAAATGTACACACTATCATAGTTTACTGGCTCAGATGATTGGCAGGGAGCAAGGTAAAAACTAAGCCAAATCAGGGAACATATCTATGGAAAGCCTCAGAATACCTTCAATTAATCATCTTACTTAACATGGGGATTGAAAACTCTCGTGCCTCAGAGGAAAACTTCCTCAATTGACTTCTAACAGCGGACGATTGATTCATATTGCTTTACTTTCACCGATGAAGTACAATTTAGGATGACTTTTTGTAGTTTCCCCATTAATGGAGGTTGTTTTCCATGATTTCACATTGAGTGTTGGGGAAATTAATGAATATGCGCATTTTCTCGGGCATCTTTGACTGACCCAAAAATTGTCGCTTCCCTGGAACATATTAGGCAGCAAGGTGCTTGATTTTTGCAGTGAGGGCATGGGTTTTCATTTGCATACTAAAATGATTAGTAAAAAACAGATTGTGTAGCCATGCTAGCCACAGTGTGAGGCCAAGTCAGTAAGTCTATGCCCCATTAACATCTACAATTACATGTATAATCCATCCTATAGTTCTTAAAACATTTAATTCCAACAGCAAACATTGTTTTTTTTTATAAATGTTTACATGGACTGGCCCCCCCCTCCCTTAGGGGAATTCATCCACAACAAACACACTGGACGCTGCACTAGGTCAGAAACCAGAGGAGACTGTGAAGTCCACCGCAGACGGACAACTTTTGGACAAAATGTCCTCTCCATTAAAGGCAGCTCATTGTGGAATAGCCTCCCAACTGAGATACGGGATTGTCCCACTCTCAATAGTTTTAAAGGACAACTCAGAGAATGGTTGAGAAACAAACAAACGTGCAATCACCGCTAAATGTACTTTAACACAGGGGTATCTGCTCTTGCACTTTATGTAGCTCTTTTATCATCTCTTGCACTTTATATGTCGTTGCTGCTACATTGTACTGCCATGTGGTAAATGCTTGTATGCTGCTCATGCTCTTTCTGCATATCATGTATTTATTTTTGCTATGTATATAAATGTCATGTTCTTATATGTTGTATGTGACGGGACTACGGATGGAAATTAGCTCAAAGCTAAAATCCAGCTCATTTACACTTGTAAGCATTATTTTGTTTTAAAGTGTTCATCAATGGGCACTGTCCCGTTTCAAATAAACGATTAAATGAAATGAAATGAAGGGAAAAGGGTGTGGTCTCTCCACAGTCAATGGGCCAAAGAAATGCAACCAGTTATAAGTTCATAGCCATCAAAGTATTGCTCCTCCCAAAAAATACATCTGCCTGAACATCATTTTGTGGCAACTCCAAACTGTTTGGTCAACTCTGGAACTCTCCTCGAAGTGATTTCCTAATTTTTACCCCAGCACCCAAAGAAGGACCTAAAACGATCTTTGGCATTTTAGGACGGATTTCTACTCTTGGACGCTAGATAAATATTAGCCATTCAAAGAACCACCAGTGTTTCTTCACCAAGCCAATGCTCCTTCATCTTTCATCATTCAAAGAAACTACCCGGGTACTTCTATATATTTAAAGGGAAAGTTTAAACTAAAATTACATATTAATTGCTTTGACCGCAGAGGCCTAGTTTAGGGAACAGGGTTTTGGTAAAGGTTTGAAAAGTCGCTACTAATCATTCAGCTTGAAAGGTGTGTTTACATAAACTGCTTCCAGCAATACGGAGTTTAATCTGACTTCCGATTTGAAGAGGGAAAACTGGCAGGGCGGAACGTATTTTCGACAGACATTAAACAGACATGGAAGTGAAAATAAACGCTCCGGAGTGAAGCCTGAGCCTTTAAGTTCTGCCTATGCCCTGAACAAGTGTGTATGCATGTGTGCATGTGTGGGGCAATGAAAAAAGGGGGAAGTGGAAGGCCAGATTACAGTCACTCTCACTTCCATGCAGGAGCATGACTTAATAGTCCAGGAACAATTTCATTAAAAACTTTTTGTCTGTTCATTCATATATTCATATATTAATTTTCTCACTAAAATCAAAGAACATTACTTTCTATTTCAAATTGATACAAAATAGTGCAGTAAAAAATATTTTGCAATTCTAAAAAAAGTGTTGGTGTGCAATAAATAAATGGTAGCATCTACCCTACAAACACAGTTGGCTTGGATAACATGACTGTGTGTGTGTTTGTGTGTGTATGAGTGTGTGTGTCTGTGTGCATTGTGTGGTCATAATGTGACAGCGAAGAACATCATAAAATCATAGTGGATAAAAGGATAAAGAGGATAAAAAGCATCACTTCCCCAGATCCCCTTAATCTGGTGGCTCGTTCTTTTACAAAGGCTTGATGATTTCCATTTAATAAACAGAAGACGGACACATCCTGTCCACGGAGCAAAACCTGTCATGAAAATGCACTGAAACAAAAGAGCTTAGTGCCATAATGGGCTTTAGCCATCAAAAGTGTTTGTGTGTGTGTGTGTGTGTGTGTGTGTGTGTGTGTGTGTGTGTGTGTGTGTGTGTGTGTGAGTCATTTTCTGCTTGCAACCATGTAATTAATAGTCTGTGTATTTCATATCAGGACTAAGAGGGAATTTAGGTGTTCAAAAAGATAAAGTGAGGTTTTTTCGCACATGTATATTTGATTTACATGTCATTTACACTATAAACAATTATAGCGAACAGAAATAATGTAGAAATATATCTGCCTGGAGTACTGGATCATTAAGGTACACATGACCTGATGATCAGAGCTTTTCCGTAACTGTTTTTTTTTTTCATAAAGTTGCCAATTTCCGAAGAAAGGCTATTTTTTGGGTGGCCTGGTTGCAGGTTGTAACCCACTGATTTATAGTGCATACGTATCCAATACAGGCCATATGAATACCATACTATTGGTGGATTCTTAATTTAAAGCCTTGCACCTTAAAAAAAGATTAGTATGTGGTTTAGCTGAATGCTGGATAGTTATTGGTCAATTTGAACATCAAGCAGTCTGCTATTTTTTGCTAGCAGAATGCTGCTAAGAATAGCAGACCGTTGCTAAGGACGCTCTGATCAAAGGACTATGTGCAGTCATAGCAATCCACAGGAAAGTCTGGTCAATTTAACTTCAGTTGTTGACAAACCTCCATCAGAAAGCACAATGGAATACTTTTTGAATATTTATTTGTATATTGGTTGAGAGCACAAAACATTGGATTCATCATGGCTAGACTGATCCAAGTAAAGAAAAGGAAAAGAAAACAAGAACAAGAACAGCGCAAGAGACACCCTGTTGGTGTTCTTTTTTCAATAATGACTGCAAATGATCCCTTACATGTGGTGGAGTGCGTGACTCCTGCCAAAGAGTACGAGACAGGGATGGCGGTGGTGATGGAACAAATACAATCACATTGAATGTCCAAATCTTCGAAGAAAAAACAAAAATAGTATCTACGAAATCAACAGTGACCATGAGATCGGCTCAGAATATCCGTCTGTATAACCAGAACCAAAGAAATTGCACTTACAGTACTACTACTGCAGTGAAAGAAGACTATATTGGTCAAAATATTGGACCACATCCTCTAAGCATCTGGAGAAGTTGTGAAGGAGTAGCTGGAGGTTGGAAATGTCACTGACAGTACCCAAACTCTGTAGGAACAAAGCATACTTATTCATCCCTGAACTTTTGCCCCAGAAGTGTGTGCTCTCAAACACCCACAATCTGTTGAGTAGTCTTTGTCTTGCCCATAACATGTATATTCATTGAGCAACCATAGGTCTCCAAGAAGTTTTATACCTGTGGATGTTTATTCATTTTAGAACTCAAATAATAACAGCATCAAACAGGGAAAGGAAACACAAATCCTTTCCAGACATGTGAGCAGACATACCAAGGTTTGCAATGGCACCAGCATTCTTTACTAATTCCTAAAGCCCACTGGCACTGTTGCATGGACTGAAAGGGAAGCATATGTAGCTTTACTGTCAAGAAAATTACTAGATCCATACATTGTTTGGACCTAACGCATAATCCTTTCCATTGATAAAATTATGTTGAGTGTGCCTGGCTGGAAATCTACAAGTTCAGGGTTTCATCACACACATGCTTTTTCCCTTTTCTGGTTTTCCTTTAATTTGCAAATCTTGTAATCTAAGCCTAGAGCTGACTGAACCAACTTCTTAACCATCACGGCTATAGCGGCCAAGGCTTCAATCTGTTTTTCATTTAAGTGTCAAGACGGCATCCTTTTTAGTGGTTAACAAAAGCTGTTATTTGAAAATGATTATATGCTAAAAATTGTGTGAGGAAGTTTATGAACAGGCCCAATGGAAAGTACTGCGCCGCACCCGGAAGCCTTTTTCCTTTTCGTCTTCGACCAGAGTGTTATTTACCAAGCACTTCTGTAGGGAGAAGAACCACGATGTGCCATTTAGCCGGAGGTCAGGGTTTCTGCTTTTCAACACAGTGCATGTTTTCAACATTAGTGTCAAGCGACGCCTGGGTGATTCGCCAAACCGTTAAAACGCTGCCTGTCTCGGTGTCACTGAGGACATAGGAAAAGCAGAAGCAACGGCAACAGGGTCACACAGACAGGGGCGGTAGTCCCTGGAAAACATCGAGAAGGTGGTCTCCATCAAGGCACAGCTTGAGACAGCCTTCCTCATTTAATTTCCATTGAAGGGTAGATTGAGTTAAATGTTTTGATTCTCTGAAACAGGCGTTTGGAAATGGGGAAGAGTAGTGAATAAACTGGAGAAGAGAGTACAAGATACCTTGAGTTTGTCACTTTTTAAATTAACTTTCTTTTATTAAACAATTAAATGACAATACCAGTCCCAACTGGAGTTAGGGGACTGTAGTGAATTATATAGGTTTTTTTGCATTTAAATGGTCTACAAAGGTTAAAATCCCTGTATTCCCTCCAGAGGGAGTTTTTCTCCCACACACTCCCCCTCTACCTGAATCGCTTCCATTGGACTTCGTTTACTTCTGTTACACAGTGACATCAATATGTAACACTCAAGCCTCTATTGGCCAGCGCTTCTACACATTGAACATGATAGGCTAAGGGGAGGGACTTTTCCGACACAGCTCTAAGCGTTTGACAAATCACAACAGAGGCGGCCATCTAACCAATCAGAGCAGACTGGGCTCTGGTTTCAGACAGAGGGTGAAAAGAGGTGCTGCAACACAGGCAGTATGAGAAAAATAAAGAGCTGTTTGAACATTAAAGCATGGAAACATGTCACAGTAGAGGAACTAAATACAAATATGAACCTGATAATAAGAATAATATGTCCTCTTTAGATCTCCTTTCTGTCTACCAATGGGGTGTCCAGGTACTGCTTGCATGCCAACCATAGGGGTATTACAAATCCATGAATCACTTAGCAGCCCACGTCACTGGCTAAGCTCCAGTTGGCTGCGTATGAAGTGTTTATAACAAGAAGTTGGATGGGTGATAAATGGAGAGGATTGTAAATTAAATCTTGGCCATGATATATTTATAACATTTGTCAAATGATGATCACGTTAGAAAACATGTCCTGGGTAACATATGATAACATATGGTAAGCATGTATTTAAAAAAAAACATAATATAATTAAAACTGCACTAATAAATAAATTAGAAGAATGGGAAAGTGACTTATCCCTAACTTAGTTCAGCTCTAGAGGTTTGGTTTAGAAACTCAACTGTTTTAAGAAAAATAGACTGATAAACCCATTGCCCAAAAGCAAGGCACATTTAGCTGTCTGGACAGTTTTCTTTTGTGGGGGGAGAACATGATTTTGGCCTAACCAGTTACTAGTGCCTGACGTATGAAGCTGCTTGAAAATTAACTTAAAAACTACTAATTCTATCAACATAGGAAACTATTGTTATCCATCACATATTATGTAAGGCATTTTTATCCTTAATTAGAATAGAATAAATTAATGTTATTATCAGAGATGGGGTCGTTACTCCAAAAAAGTAATATATTACATATTACTTTTTACTTTAAAAAAAGTAATATATTACTTTACTTCGTTACTCTCTACATAACGCATTACTTTACTCGTTACTTTACTCGTTACTTTACTTGTTACTTTACTCGTTACTTTACTCGCAGGGCCGCCCCTCCCTACAGGCAGATCACGCAGACTGCGGAGGGTGCTTCATTTTGCGGAGGGAGCAAAATGACTTTGTAACGCGTTACACCCAGGCTTGGATTTTCGTCATTTTAGGGGCAAGGCCATTTGGCCTTTGGTGTCACACATTTTTTCAGGGCGCAAAGGCCACATGCCAGGGCACAAAGGCCGTTGAGGGAAACATTTGGATTTGGAGCTTACGAATAAATAACTTCACTTTCTGATAAGAAAAACACACGAATGACATGGAAAACAAATCACTCTTTTAATATCAATAATGTCAACCATTATATCATCATATAGGCCTATGCCTCCTTAGTATTACCGTATATAAAATGAAATACTCTACTTTGAATAATTAGTGTTTGGTATTTTTTCCATCTACTACTTCTCCCATCACAAATCCAAAATCAAATCAAAAAATCTAAAATTCTATTAATATTTAACAAATATATTCCATTTCAGAGCAGAAGAAACAGCCTTCAAGGGTCAAACTCTGCACATACATCATTCAGCAGTGCACAGTGAAGCTCCAACATTCAACTGTATGAACAAGCAATACTTTGGAATGCAAAAGTGTGTGTGTGTGTGTGTGTGTGTGTGTGTGTGTGTGTGTGTGTGTGTGTGTGTGTGTGTGTGTGTGTGTGTGTGTGTGTGTGTGTCTCTTTAATCAACTCCTCACAGCTCCTCATCTGTTCAGAAACTAGACAAAAGTTAAACATGTACAAACCACAGACTGTCTGTGTCATGGCGAATACAGTCGCTGCTTTAATTCTGTCTTTAGGACGTTGTTGTGAGTTTGGACGGAGCAGATACAGGTTAGTTTAGCCTGATCTGATCGAATGGAGATCGCTCCATTCAGAGAACACGCATTTTAAAAGTTTTTCGCCTGCCGTCTTGTCTGCACACTTGTCAAAGCATGGTTTTTACTAACCGTTATCAGTATTTAGTTACTTCTGCAGCATTTAAATCACGGTAAAACAGGTTAATTTTGTCGTAGTTGGTTTCCACCACAGTATTTACATGGATATAAGCCCCGCCCCCTCTCCAGCACGTCCTGTTTGAATGACAGGAGTAAAAATTGCTACATGTATTGGGGAAATCATGTTGCCATTGTAATTGTTTATTTTACCCATTAGGCGAAACTAATGTATAGCAGTGGTATGAAGATATTTGAGATTTTAATCCCAGCTGAATATAATTTAACGAATAGTAACTCATATTTGGCTGATGGAGTCTGCAACAGTGACTACAATGGTTGTATTGTAAGTGTAAAGGTAAAACACCCTGTTGGGTAAGGTAGTGATGTCATATTTTACTATGATGCTGGAACTTACCCAGAGGAACCCGTGCTCTTGCACACCCCCAGCAGAGGTCTCTTGTCAGCAAAACTGTCCATCTTCAGAGGACCTGAAGAGGAAGAGAAGTCAAAGGAAGATGGTTGAGAAAAACTGAATAATCTCAACAACAAAGAGGGACATTCTTTAATCTAACAAGTGAGGCCTCTAGTGTTACCAACGCCGGAAGCCTTGCGATGACAGGAAATATGTAAATCATTACTGTTGCACTGTAATTCAATTACGGTCACAAAACATTTTCAAGAAAAGAAGACATTTTTCCCAAGATTGGGCCATATTAAGCAAGTGAGCCGACCACTATCCTTTAAAGGTCCCCTATTATACTGTTTTTCATCAATATATAATAGGTCTCAGATATATACAAACATGTCTCTGAAGTGTTTGGCTCCAAATACCAAACAGATCATTGTAGCAGCCCATAATCCCCTCTGTTTCAGCCCTGTTTCAAAAGTGCTGATTCTCTGTCTGTTACTTTAGATGAAAATAAGGTGCCACTCCCCACGCCCCTCCGAGAGATATTTGGTTAAAAAGAACACAATGGTGCTCTAGGAGGAGATTCAGGTGATAAGGGGGCGGGTGTTACCTTGGTTGGTGATAATAGTGTAATAGTGTAATAGTTACACAAGGGAGCGAATTGTTTTCACCTGAAACTATCAGAATCTCTTAACATGTTTATGTATAAAAGATATGAAAAAGTGGATTTTGCATAATAGGTGACCTTTAAAGAAAAGTGGAAAGCACAGTTGTTATCGACTTTGGATTGCTGACATTTTTCTGATCCTTCACTGTGTGAGGTTTTTAAGGAAACTTTACCCAAAAAAGAGCTAAGGACGGAAAAACTATTAAAAAAATTGAAGATAAATGCGCTGAATGGTAAAAAAAGGAATTACAAATGTTTTGTCTATGTCCTTGTTTGTTTTGGGGATTCAGGGTAGAATTACAGCACTGTAAAACCCAGCAGGCACAAAACAAAGATATTTAGAGAAAATATGTTGCGTTAAGCAGGCTGATCCTGTATTTTCCCTGATTGTCTCATTCATGAAGACGGACAGAGGATCAGGGGATTGTGGGCATGGAGACGCTTAGTTCAAGGAAGACGTTAGCCTTTGGGGTTCTGTAATTTCAGGCTTGACAGTAATCAGGCCCAGTTCCTGTATTGTAGCATGAGAGCAAATGTGACTTCCCTAGCAGCCTTTAACACTCCACACAGGGTCCTTCCTTCTTTCATGTGTCTGTCATCAGAGTCAACATTTTGAGCCATAACATAAATATCCCTTTAAGAGGATTAGTGAAAAAGTCACAACACTTGATGATAAAAGATACTTTTATTTGATTGAAGCAAGCACTACTGACTTCCATGCAGACGTTTGCATGTTTCAATGTAACAGAGGGACGTGCTGTATGTTGAGATAATACCGTAACATGGATTAAAACCTTTCAGACAACTTGGTTATTGTTAAACGTTTAAGTATTTTTAGAACTGCTGTCAATCGATTAACATTTTTTTTTATAGCATTAATGTATTTTGGGAGGAGATCAAACAAATACATGTGGTGCTATAAAAAAGCTGGTAAGGGAACCATTTTTTAAAACTATATTATAACATCTTAGCTTACTTTTGCTCATACTATGTGATCGCCCTCTTATAATGTGCACAGAGCATATTCTTGTATTGTTGCTGCCGATACGTTATTGCGAGCACTATCTGTTCCTACAGTGGGGATCTTGCTCGCTATCTCGCACTCATATTCAACTTCAATAAACTGGCTAGCTCTTGTTTCAGCAAGAATCCTAACCTCCATTTTTAACCACACCTCAAGTGAACAAGTGCACAACATTTGTCACGGATTAGATGTGCCGTACACCGAGGTAGTTATGTTGCTAACTGAAGTCCAGTGGTCTCCAGTCAGTGCAATACATGTAGCTTGTGCCAATTCCTCTGGGTTTTTTTTCCTTTTCATTGCCATGGTGAATATCCACGCTGGAATTGTGAGAGCAAGTTTCGGTCGAACTTGGTAATCTGATTAATTTGCTTATTAACGCAATAAAATTAACCTTGAGCGTTTACGCATTAACGTTGACAGCCCTACGTTATATTGTTGGAGCATCCCAACTGTAGCTCTATTTTGAAGACATACAACAGTTCTGTGCCTCATTTCACAAGGGAACAGAAGATCACAGGTCGTAAACTCCGGAGCGGATGTGGATAAACGCATTTACTCCCTTTGGAAAACCATTCCTTCCCTCTCTATTCTAGGAAAGGGTAACCTTGTCTTATTATAATCAACACCTATTTTCGGGTATTTCTAAGTCCGCCCGCCCACGGCCTTGCATGGCAGACAATCGGCCTTTTAATGTCTCACCACAGTGCACCACTGTTCTCGCCCTAGCAGATTGCAATCAGTGTCCTTTCCTCCAGTCGTACAATTCATATTTATTTTCTGCGGAGAGAATTGCTCCCCTCATGTATTGGGGCTATCTGCTGCTTCTGATTACTGTGGTTTGCTTTCATCCACTTCCAGTGCTCTTCAAATGCCGCCATTGTGTGTTGTTGAAATCTGCCAAAAGACCGGAACCAGGACGTAGAACAGAAAGGCGATTTTCTCACTACAATGGCACAAACCAAAGAGCTGCTTTCTAGTCAGCATTCTAGGCACTGATTGACACCTGCAGAGATAAAATGTAAACTTCATGTCTGGAATGTATATAATCAGTGGATCCACTAAACAATTTGCCCCTTAGCCTTTAAGAGTTCAACAATGAAAAAGAGTAAAACGTGCAATTGTTTATCAGCATATGAACATTTATGCAATATCAATTAAGTCTTTTTGTGTCAAAAATACTAATTAAAATTATAGGAAAAAAGTACATTGAATATAGCAGTTGTGAAATATAAATTGATTTTTGTATAACTTCACACAACTTGATGTGCATCGTTTCTTGCATTTGGTAATTATTACTGAACATTTGGTTAAGATGGCAAAACATTACTGCTTCTGATGGGAAGCAACAATGGCTTCTCATGATGGCAATAAATGTAAGTATTTGTGTACATTTAAACAATATTACTTTCCGGACCAGGTTTTTTACCCATTCTATTAGCATGACTTTTTCTACATCACCTGTTAAATCAAATATTTATTTATATTCAAGAAATACAACAAGATCAATAATTATGTACTATGTAATGTCATATAGTGTGTGTGTGTGTGTGTGTGTGTGTGTGTGTGTGTGTGTGTGTGTGTGTGTGTGTGTGTGTGTGTGCGTGTGCGTGAGTGTAAGGAGACGAGAGACATGGATGTATACAATACATTTTTTCTTCTCTACATGCCCTTATATTGAAAAAACAGGTACACAAAAATAAATGTCTTCACATACACACACCCACGCATAAAATATAATGTATTTTATAGCAGTTTCAGCAAGCGGGCACTTCTGTATACAGTGAAGCCACGGCAGCTTTGGCAGCAGGAGAGCTGCAGCTGACTACAGAGGCTCGCTGCCACAGACCAACACTAAGCGTTGATTGACTTTAGGATGTAGCAGGGTGGAGCACTGTTTAATTTTAATGATATAGCACCAGTTTAAAGCCCAAAAACCAAAACTGCTTTAGATTGTGCCATAAAAAATGCATTTAATAATAGACCTTGAAATTCAAGTTAACCAATACGGGACAGATATTTGAAATTTATTTTGAAAATACTCTTCCAAGGACTTAAGAAAACCTATTGAAAAGTACAGACAGGTACTTCTGAAAATGTATTTCGTTTTTGAAGATTTGAAAAGATAGACTTTGTGTTATTTTGTGTTTTACCTGCAAGTTATGCAAACCAAATCCTGTGATGTTCCCCTTTGGTTTAGTGTTAGGGTTAGGCTGCACAGAGACTGATTATTTGTTGGAGAGAAACCTGCTAGTGGTTTCTATATGTTTCTTTATGTGTCTTTATGTTTCTATCTGTCTTTACAGTACAGTCAATCTTCCTATCTGAAAAAATATTATGTATATCAATTGAAAAGGGTGTTATTATAATAAACATATTACATTATATTAGTTAAAATACCACAACAAACTAAAACACCATGTGTACCATGTTGTAAATGCATTGAGGTAGCAGCATGTGTAGCCTCATGGTACATTACATCTAAATAATATTAGGTCGAGCATTGTACAAACTCAAATCAATTTAGATAAGCTGATCAGAGTTTAAATAAACAGTGTGTGCTTTAAAGTGTGTTGTTTCATATTACAGCAAGGGTATAGTACTGAAGATACTCACTGATATGAGGAGCTGGCAAGATGCGCGCCGCTCGAACAGGACCGTGGCGTACTGAGAACAGCTCCTGGGCCTCGCCTGCCAACTGAAAGAAATGAAATAAAGAAAATATATTAAACATATACAGATAAATTATACATTTGTCATATAAAAGTACAGACTGACATTACAGTTCAACAGTGCAAGTCAAAATAAGTCTTTCACTAATGAAAAAAATAACAAACAAAAAAATATATACAGGATAGTTTTACGATTCTAAAAGAGTACTTTTTAATTCTTAGCCCTACTTGTGCATTTCCAAAGACAACACTGACAGCCGAAAATTGGAATGTCCCTCTAACTGTGTGTTAAAAACAGACAGTAAAGTAAAATTATATATAACGTTGCAAGACAAACTGGGCAGCAGAGCCCGGCAGTTGACGTCTCGATGGTGTTTACTCATTTTTGTCTGCTAACTATAGCAGCTACCTATTACTGTTCTTCGTCTACTATTACTAACAATAACATTTGGTTGGTACCCATAAGTAAAATTCTTAATATCCGAATGTATCAACAGCTCCTCAATATTGGTTCAGTAATGAGTCCTAAAATCGGAAATTACATTTTATCACTTCCCGTTCCCTTGTCTTGGAGTCAATGGTTTTTTTGAACACGTTTGTTGTTAGAAGCATGAATATGGTCTGTTAGTTAACACAAGCTTACGAGATTTTCCCGTTGTGTTAAACGACATAAAATGTGTCAGCAAAAATATCCCACTTGTGAATGTCCAAACTTCTATGTGTCATAAAAACAATGGTTTTAACAAGTGAAAAAATGAAACTAATTAACATTATTAGCCGACACAAGTCTACCTTTAGCATAGCGGCGGTGATGTACAGCCATGTGAACATGATGTAGTTTGTTTATAGTATTACGTTAGCTTTTCATTTCTGATGACTGCATTAGGCTTCAAAAATCACGAAGTAGTGTTAATGTGTCGAGATTATCCTGCTAAACGTGACAAGTAACATTAACTTGTATTGGCGAAAAAGTTTACTTTATTGCAATATACTGAAATCTAATAGTTAAATTCTGGGTCTGCCTCCAAAAATACATCATCACTGCACTACTCCAAAATTACTCAATTACACAAGGAAAGAAATAAAACACAAAAGCTGTTTGTTCAAGTGTTAATGGTTTTACAGTTAATGATCAACGCAAGTGCTTTGAGTGTTTTTCTTTTCTATAACTTCTCTTCATCAACCCACTTTACCGATCAAGTGTAACAAGTGCATTCCAGCACATGTGCACAAGCTTAGTATAGACATTTAAGGATAAACACTAAAGGTTGTCATATTAAAGAGGATTTTAAAGCATTTCTGTTTAAATCATTTAACTGGATGTGCATTTAAATTGATATCTGCTTGTGTCTGCCCAATCTGGTTTAAGCTTCATGTGTTCATATGCGATGACGCAGATATATGAGGTCAGTGGCCTGTGTCTAGCGTGTGTACTGGCACATTGCTGAGCGCAGAATGTCCCACTTACTGTTATTCTTTTATGCGTTAAATTACAGCGAAACACGCATTATCACTTTACTTGTGCTTTAATCTAGTTGTTTGAAGTTTTTTAGCCCATCCGAGGGGATGATCGCTCTTTTGTGCAATTAGTAGCCTTTCCAAAGTGGCGGATTTGCAGCTGTGTTTTTATTCAAAGTGCTTGAAACCCAGTAGTGGTAGATTAACACTGGAGACACGGGCAGGTCTTACCAGCACTGATAGCAGGAATAAAAGGCGGTTGGCAGAAGGGGAGGATTCCTGTAAAGGCAAATGGATCTGGGAGGGAGAATAATGGAATTTGCTGGATTAAAAAGGAAGAGGGGAGGGCCAGAGGTTAATGCGCCGGGTTATTGTGCATTACCCCGCTGCTCATCCTCGCCTTACATGGCTCTGTGTGACATCCACTGCCATCAACAACATTCCCACCATTACATTAGTGGCACGGCGTATGCAATATGCCAAATTGCTTTTTCAAAGTGGTTTTCCCTGCCCACGGTTATTCATTATATTCATTTCATTTGTGGCTTGGATGTTTTTGTGGAAACACAGTGTCTGCTCTTCTGTTTTAATCTCTCAAATGTAATACCATAAGCTGTGAACAGATATCTAGGGCATATTCACAAGTGAGTGTGCTCACTGACACAGTGCTGAACATATTGGAGGTCTGGAGGCAGCAGGTGCTTCGGGGATCGGACGGTAACAGGTGCTCGTTTATGGGCTTTAATAAAACGCTGCACTAAAACCTTAAGAGTACATGAAGCTAGAACGATGCAACACAACATAATGTTGCTTCAAAAAATAACTATATTTTACTTTTTATGTGACGCATCTCAGGATCGCACTCACTGTCAGCTGACCTGATAAAAGGTACAGATGAAGCAACGTGAGGATGTTGCAACTTGTCTCTTTATATATTGTAAAATGATTTGCTAGTTGTCTAAATATGCACATATGAATGTGGCCATGTTTGCATATTTGAGGCAATAGTTACATATAGGGGTGAATAAGTGTCTACCAATCAGAGGCTTGATGGTTCAATCCAATCCCCTGCAGTCAAAATGTTAACGTTTTCTTGGGCACCAAAAAATTGCTACTGTAGGCATGGTTCTAAAAGTATATGGACGTCGCTTCGGATTAAAAGGTCAGCTCAATTACATGTCATGTATATAAATGTTATATAAATATTAAAATGTTGATATCATCACTGTGAGAAAGTCTTAGCCATGAGTTACTTCCCATTATAACATTTTTACAATCCTTCAAGAAAATAAAGATAGCAATCTGTTGGCGTATAGTTCCCTGAAATTACCCATTTTGTTATGAGGTTCTGTCAATTTTTTTAAATAGTTGTTTTTAAATTCCTGAAGAAAAGAGTGAAGAACTTAGTTTGGGAGGTAACAGGTGATCGCATTAATGCATTGCTAGCAAAAAAAACTTGCAGTTTGGTAGCTGTATTACAAAAACTGCGGACACTTTTTCTTCCAAGCAGGTATATTATCTCAACACGTATGCAGACAGACAACTAGTCCACCACAGTCTGCCTTTTATCAGTATCTGGATGACACCTCTTTAGTGTTAGGCGGCAGTAATCTTCATCGCCTTAACAGCTCTGTCAACATCCATACAACTAGTCTGAAGTCGCTCTCTCACAAGTGTGTGAAAGTGTGTGTACACGTGTATGTTCATAGCCTGCCAGGCCATTACAGAGGGTGTTGGTTTAGCAGATGTCACAAACACTTCACAACCACTCAAGAGCTAGAGACCGAGGCACCTTCAGTGCTTACTTAAAACCCTGCAAAAAAACACAACCCAGGAACATCCCATAAACTTTCAAAACTGAAAGAAAAACAATGACGGAAGACAGCGAGTGATAACATGCTTTGCTGCACTGTGTGAATCAGAATTGGTATTCTAATTAAAGTGAAAGGCAGAAGAGCCTTACCAAGCTTATATTTTCACTGGGTGTGAGTAGTGTGGCTAAAACAGCTGTAATCCTTTGCTCGACCAATATAGAGCTGTGCAAGGATGACGTATTTTGAGGGCCGACCTGAAAGTTAGCTTTGCAGGGGATTCCTCGACAAAAAGCAATACGTTTGTTTCATTGGATTTGAGAAAATTGCAGAAATTAAAATCTGTGGCAACTTCTGACACTCAAAGCTTTTGTTCAGCGGGATAATCTCCATAAATTAACACCACTTTTATAAAAGCGTAAATGCAAAAGTGAAAAAAGCTAGCGTATTTCTATAAACAAACTACACATCAACACCGCTAAGCTAAAGGCGGACTTGCGTTCGGCTCGATGACATTTAATAGTTTCATTCAGCCACTTGTTATCAACCACAGTTTCAAAGACACGTAAAAGCTTCAAAATTCACCAGAAACTACACGTAAAAATGTCATAAGCTGGTGCTAACCATAGAATTTATTTCAGGCTTCTAAGAAAAAACCTGTTCAAAAAACCATTGACTTCTTGACTTGGGAAATGAGAAGATCTAAAATGCCAACTCATTCCCGGGTTTAGGACTCATTCATGCACCACTCTAACAACACAGTGAGAGTGAGTAACACAGGAGCTCACGTCAAAGTGTATGTTCAAAGGTAAAGTAAGAGTGTGTCCTTTTACACACAGACTGTGGATGATCACGCGGTTAAGGTTACACTGATAAGGGACTATGTTGTTGAAAGGATATATGTAGAGTTTGCATTTCTATAAGCCAGGCAAAACTCGGTGTGTGCGTAACTTTATTAAGTCACAGAGCAGAGAATCTTCTAATCATTTTCCAAGACTGACTTTAAAGAAGTTAATTTTCTGAATGAAATATTTTGCTTGGGAAGACGGATATTTCCTTGAGCAATTATTCCCCGTTGATAAATTGACACACTCGACCCTTCTCTGGCCTTATGACTACCTTTCTCCTTTTTTGTTGTGTTTATTGGGTAGCATTTTTGATATACACTTCAGAGGTAGTTTATATTTTTCCTCGGAAAGGATGAGAACTATCTATATTCCAACCCATGGGGCGCTCAGATACACAATGGCGAGGTCATCCCCCAATTTGTCCTGATTATCTCTGACCTGAGTCCTTCTCTGTAACAAGCATCACTTGAATGAGCAGTTATTATTAATCTTTACAACAATGATTCATGACAATTTTCCTGATATACTAATTTAACTGTATCACAGAAATGTTTTCTTTTTGTCTACATAGTATTATTTAACATGCAGCAACTTAGTAACATTGGTACATTGATGAATAACATAAACATTAAATACTTTTCTATGCCTTGATTTGCATTAATTTAATGCGTTGATTTGGTTACACTATATATGTACAGTATATATATATATATATATATATAAAGAGAGCGAGAGAGTTGCTAAAACGTCAGACTCACTTGTTTATTTTTAATTCCCATTAAGCTTAACTAAAAATAAACGTTTTGATTGGCTGCATCTGGCTGCCAATGATAGATGTATGACCTATAAATCGCTGCCCACTACACACACCAAATCTTCATTATGTGCATCTTTACTCATCGTTTGTTTTCTCTACAACCTTTAGATCTTGGAACATTTTGCAGCAACATTTTTTTGGAACCAAATACTGTCTGTTACATGGTCAACGTCACTACCTAGTGGTCAAGGTATGTACTACAACACCGTGTTGAATTTAAACAGGGAAAAGAGCCAAACCAAGCAGAGATCAAGCATTGATAACTGGTTAATATGAAATGATAAAAACAACTATTTAATTTGTTCTAGATACCCCTTATCAGCATATTTCATTGTTTAGCTTTAGCATTTGGGTTTGTGTTGCATTTGAGAGCATCTCAAGAAAATGCTTTGACTACAGCATGGAAAGTTAATATTTGTCATGTGTAAAACTAGTGACATGGTTAACTTATACAGTAGCACACATCCTAGATATGTGGGATAAAAATAATAATAAACTTGATCAATGGCAGGTGACATCCAGTAAATCAGAGTAGCCGAATTTGTAGATCAGTCAGTAGGGTTGTTCTGACTGATTCATTCCACGACACAAAGAAGTACATATTTTCCCGTTTGCTTTTTTCTTAAGCTACGTTTCCGGACAGTGGATATCATTTGACTTGGGTTTGACTGACCTCAGTATGGACATTAAGTATACACAATGTTCCATTACCCAATCAATTTTAAAGACTGTCTCTCGAGACATAAAATAAAAAAAGTTGTTCATCATCTTCATTGAGGTTAGTTTTTTAGTTTGGTAACATTGAAGAGGAGTAGAGTTAAAGGGCCCATGTCATGCATTTCCGGTTATTACCCGTCCCCTTGTGTGTTATGAAGGTTTTTATGCATGTAAACGGTCTGCAGAGTCAAAAACCCTCAAAGTACACCCTGTAGCGAGTAAAACTCTAACACAGAAAAGACCTGTCTATGCTGCCCCAGAACGCCTCGTTGGAGATTTCTCTTTTTCCATTGTTTGCTTCCTGGGTACTGTGACGTGTGAATACCCAAATCAACAACAAATGACCGGATTGGCCCAAATGGACCAATCCGCGGAGCACCTCACACACCAGGATCCCTTGGCTAACTAACAGGGAGTCCCTGAACGCTGGTAATAGACGAGTTGGGATCGCGGAGAAATGCTCTCACATTCTCACAGCGTTATAAACCTTTTTCTTACTCAATATCAAGCCACACTTATTGTTTTTACTTCGGCTCATAGTGTTTGTGTGTGCTCAGGATGAGTTTCGCTTGTTCTCGCTGTATCGCCGACCCGGAAGCCTGTCCGCTCCTCGCAGCAGCTCGCAGCAACGAGCCTCGCAACGTCCCGACCAATCAGAGCACACTGGGCTCACAGGGAGGGGGGTGCAGGAGCTCCAACAAGCCGTTTAGGACAGAGAGTGAATACCTGGTGAATACACATACTATACAGAGATGCTGTATGAGAAACCAATGTGAGTTTGGAAAATTGCACAATGTAAATCTATTCTAGTAGACCTCAACAATGGAAATATGATCAGTAGAAATGGCCATGACATGGGCCCTTTAAGCTTCACCAGTCCTAAACAGGCCTGTTTTTGACATATTTTATTGATGGCACAATGAAAACTATTTCTGGAACTATATCTACTGTTTTTGTCATAGTGACTTTGCATTCACTTTTAAAATCTTTATCAACTTTTTAGTAGGGTACAATATAGCTATGGCAAAAATATTGTTGTATAGAAAGCCAAATGACTGACTGTTACACATATCCATCTGAATTTGTGCTTGAAATGAAACGTTATTGCACAAAGACTCCTGTTTGAAAATGTAAAAAGGTTGAAGCATTACAGGCAAATGAGGTGAGTGACTTACAGATACGCCCCAGAGCTGCATCCCGTCAGTGTAGCCAATCATGAGGCAAAGAGGAGGGTCAGTAGTTCCACTGTGCATCTCCATGAACTCTGGATTGCGGGCGGTGTCTGTGCAGGAAGAAAGGTGTAATTAGCAGATGCTTGAATCATCCAGTACTATAATAAACAAACAAATGGTTTAATATTTAAAAAAGTTATGTTTTAATTATCTTCATTACCAGTGTACGAGTGACGTTCGTATTGTTTGCACACTGTAAGTCTTATTGTGTGTTATCATGGCAAAATGTGTTCCTTGAGCAACCTACTGTAAAAGCAATTAACCCAGATGCCATTTTGAGTTCTCTGACAGGCGTGTATTTTTTGACTGATGGCAGATTTGGTTACAACAATTGGATCCCAACTGTGCAAGATGCTGTCAGAAAACATCATAGTTGTGCAGTCGGGAAAGGAAAAAAAAGGCTGAGATCGTAGATGGGTGAGCTCCAAGCACTGGCGCTTGAAGACGGGTGGCACACATGGAGCAGCTCTCTTCCACACTGTGCTGAAACTCCATCATCACCGCGAAGGGAAAGAAGCAGCCTTCATCTTTATGGAAACCTGAGTGACTATGGAGTTTCACTTGAGTCTGATGACCAAGTTCCACCACGATGCCTGCATAACTCTTCAGATCAAGTCCCTCTCAAAGGACATACAGCACTACTGGAGCAGTAGAGTAGAGGTTTGAAAGAAACGTAGTACCTGACCCTCACCCTTCTTATTAGAAGACACCACATAGAGAATTAAAGCAGGAACATATAAGAGAAGAAAGCAGAGAAGTAACAGTCTGAGTCTGAACCTTGTTGAGCAGCACCTAATACAGTATATCTGTGGCAGTAAAATCCTCATTTCTGTATACCATAAGAACTTAGAAAGGGAATGCATTCAAAAGCTACCCATGAAAGACAGGCAGAACGTGGTTGGATCATCACAGCTATTATTGCACATGTAGTGGATAAGTACATTTGAAATCTAGAGGCCTGACTGACTTCCCTTCTGTTACTCCACAACGCTTTGCACCCCAGTCTGCAGCCCTCCAACTGTCCAGCTCCAATCATCTGTAAGCCTATTAACCTTTACCAGTGTTGGGCAAGTTACTTCCAAAATGTAATACAGTACATATTAATTATTAATGTCATGCTTTTCCGGTGATTACCCGTCCCCTTGTGTGTTATGAAGGTTTTTCTGCATGTAAACGGTCTGCAAAGTCACAAACCCTCAATGTACCCCCTGTAGCGAGTAAAACTCTAACACAGAAAATACCGGTCTATGCTGCCCCAGAACGCCTCGTTGGAGATTTCTCTTTTTCCATTGTTTTCTTCCTGGGTACAGTGACGTGCCCATACCCAAATGGACCAATCCGTGGAGCCGTTACGTTACGTCCGCAGAGCCGTTACGTTAAGTCCGTGGATTGGTCCAAATGGACCAATCTGCGGACTTCCTCACACACACACACTCAATCTTTTCTCAGCTGCAGCTCCGCCGATTTCTCCTCCCTGAGACGGCGGGACGCGGCGAGGCTGTGAGTCTGTGTGTGAGCACACACACAGACTCCAAGCCAGGCTGCGGGTGTGTGTGTGTGCTCGGGCTGGTTTCGGTTGGTTTCGGGCTGGGTTTCGCTGTGTCTCGCTGTCTCGCAGACGGCCACTGGACTCACAGGGAGGGGGGGGCAGGAGCTCCAACAAGCCGTTTAGGACAGAGAGTGAATACACATACTATACAGAGATGCTGTAGGAGAAACCAATGTGAGTTTGGAAAATTGCACAATATAAATCTATTTTAGTAGACCTCAACAATGGAATTATGATCAGTAGAAATGGCCATGACATGGGACCTTTAAGTAATAAGTTACAATACAATATTAATGTCTCTGAAATGTAATGAGTTACACTACTTTTATATTACTTTTGAGTTACTTTACCAAAATAACTGCAAAAGAATGGCTAGGTATTTTAAATGCTAAAATGTAGTTTAGTGCAGCTCATTATTCATCCAGTGAAGGGCAATGTGGTATAGCATAACAACTTTGTAGGCCATTAAGGCTACTAACAACTTTTATTACACGGCTTACTTGAATACTCGATTCTGATAGTAAATTCTTAACATGTGACACGTTGTTAATACAGTAGTACAGACCACTTTCAAGGACTATAATGAAGGTTGCTAAGGAGGATCAAGAAAGAGAAAGGAAAAGAGGTTAAAAGACGGAGCGCTGGACGTCAGATAAATCACCAGAAGAAGGCAGAGAGGAAGTAAACAATAACAGGAACACGGAATGGGCTCTGTAGTTTGTTTAGTATATGGCCGTGTAATAAGCGGGATAATGTGCAGCGAGGCGGTCATTATGGGGAAAAGAACACCCGACAGGCTGATCAGGGAACCCGACGCGAAGCGGAGGGATCTTGATGAGCCTGAAGGGTAAACACCAGGCTTACTAATCTACCCGCATAATTTCTCTGGTGTCGGAATGTCTTGCGATGTTGGTAAATTCTTAAAAAACAAAACACCATTTCATTTCGGGTTAAAATTAGTTGTAACTGCGTTAATGAGAATTGTAACGGGTAGTATATTACCCAAATGTCATTAGTAATGCGTTACATTACTTTGTTACAGCAAAAAGTAATACATTACTGTAACTCCGTTACTTTTGTAACGCGTTACACCCAACACTGACCTTTACAGCCCTGTCCTTTCCCTTTTTCTTTTCCTTTTCTATATGATGAGTTTTGATGATTAAGAGCAGCAGAGGGTATGACAGTTAATGCCTTGTTTACCCATAAAATGTAATGTTTTGATGTATGATTTGGTGTGTAGACATGATAAGGAGTCATCTCCCCAGATGCTACCTCAATGTCTTGGGCAAGATAGTGAACCCCAAATTGCTCCTGATGTGTGTGTGAGGTCCTGTTAAAGTTTTTCTCTTCTGATGAGCAAGTGGCGTCGACATGAAAATAATATGGTTTATAGATTTAGTGCATCCCTTTTAGTTCCCAGGAAACATGGACGGTTCGCTTTGAGTTGCTGTCAGCAAAAAACTCTTTCAAACCAAAAAGGGTTTGGGGTGTTTTGGACCATGTTATGTTTGCAAAAGCAAAAGCAAATACTACAGTAGAACAAAATAAAGAAATTACATTGCAACTGTTTCCTAACCAGTTTAAGATTCCCTGCAGTAACTTTAAATAAAGAACACCATGCCGTTAGAACTCTCTTTTTTTAATACTAAACTAAACTAACTTGATGTTGTCAGAGAGTTACAAACTTACCGTTGATGTCAGCTTTCTCAAATCGAACCCAAATGATTTTCTCTTTTTCATCAGTGGGCGGAGCTCCAGTGTATGCCTGTAGTTCGGAAGACAGATAAGATAACAGGTCAGTGTGACAAATATTCCAAACATTAATAATCCAAATGATATTAATCAATTTAGTTTACCAGAAAAAAGTATAAATTGTATAAATTAACAAAAAATGAATACAAAATGACAGGTAGAAATCTTGCGACAACCAAAGGGTATATATATTATTTTTTCTTTTCTTTTTTTTTCCTGCAAGCTCAGGTATGCATCAGTTCTTATATTGCCGTTTTAAATCACATATCATTCAGGTAAGGTAACAAACTCAATTCCCATAACCTGTCTTTCATAAAACAATATTGTTGTGATGATCTTAACTTAAACTTTACTGAACTATACTTTCAAATGAATTTATATGTTTAAACTCTTTACTCTAGAGTGCGTTTTTTTATTATCTATCATTTTTGTAATAATGCATACGTTTTAAGAGTGAGTTTTCTAGCACCATTGCTCGAAATTTGGGTCAAAAGTGTTCACAAACAGCAGACTAGAAGTGTTTCTCAGTATGCATACTGACTTTGTTGAGAATACTTCATTGTGTCACGTTTCTAGTATAACCATATCAACATACTCAAGACGGGCTGTACCAATTGAAATCAGACAGTGCTGGGGAATTCGGATAAAAAAAACTTGAAACAGCCAACAAAAAGTTACCTGAGGTACCACATCCTGCAGGAAGGTCACCACACTTTCCATGTAAGACTGCTCCCTGTGACAAAAAACAGCCTGTTTAGATTGACAGCCCAGCAAAATGTCAATTTTCTAAAGCTGTATAGATGTATTTATCTGCATGTAGATACTTAATGTAGTGGATTTAAATTATATTGAAAAAAGTAAATATCATTTGGGGAAACATGGTGCAATTTAAAAACATATTCTAAAGATGACATGAAAATATGCAACATCAAACTTCTTCAAGCAGAGTGTGACTTGTGCTTGGTGCCCAGGTACATGATTTTTTTTTAAGGGGAAACAGACAGACGGATGGAAAGACAGAATCATATTAGGGATTTCTAATAAAATAAATATTGCTGATGTCTGTCCTTACGTAGCAGCTTGTGCCCGCACCAGAACCCCTCCAGCACAGCGACTAGGTCGGCATGGGGAGTCCGATGCCATTTCGTCACCCGTATTTTTTAACCTGAAAAGGTACAAAAATCACATATTATTATGACAGCAGCATAGAAATAAAACTAATCATTTATTTGCCCTGGACCTAACTTGTAGAGCACCGAATGTTTCCCTGTAGCATGCAAATAGAAGAACATGTGAAAGACAGGTAGAAGTCAATGTTGCCTGACTCTTTACATCTCAGATTCAGCTTCTTAAATTTGACATTTTTAAAATATTTGTTTAGACAAAAAAAATCCCCAGCAAAATGTCATACATTTCAATGAAGTATCTTCAAAGTCTTTGCTTTAGTCAAAAGATGTTCCAAGTTAGTGATCTAAGAAAAGCAAACGATTCAACAGCTGGAACCAGAGGATGTTCACATGTTTGCTGATAAACACTTAATAACACTTTAACACTTAATGAATTAAACTTGTCAAGCAATGTACTGTTGACCATCTAATCCATTAATAGTTTCAGAAGCGCACTGTACTGACTTTAAGAAAAATACATGTTGATAGGGATGCTTTAACACCAATTAATGTTACAGAAAAATGAGTCCCATCATTATCATATTGAGGATTTCAACATCAAGTGCAGCCAGAATAAGAAGCATATGTAATGTTGTTGTCTCATCCTATACTGTGTCTTTACTTGAGTGAGCATACTTTAAAATAAAGTGCTAAGATATACGACATATGGCTTCTCTTGTATAGCCTGCCATACTGTTAAGTTTAGCTATCTTAACCTATATTATCGTAAGCATGTTTTCATTGAATATATGCCTCACACACGTGCAAAGAAAAGGCTAATACCTGCAAAGCTTGCCAACTGTCAAGTCAACTCATTATGGCTATTGTCTAACGATAGAGTTATGTCGTCTGATAAGGACCCTGCCCTTAACTTAGCTAGCATTAGCATTAGCTTAAGAAACTCTCGTGTAGTGATAAAACGACACAACCGGAGCCTTACAGGAGGACATGCATGTGTCGAGTAATGTAAGACTGTATTGTCAAGTAGATATAGTTACGAACCGTAGTGTAGAATGACGACTGTGTCCTTGCTTATGGACTTGTGTGAAGAGCTCTTTACAATAACGGTGTCAAAACAAAAACAGACTGGATTTGCGGAACTGTGTTGTTATTGGAAGCCAATCCGATCGCAGAAACGTTCTTGTCAACCCAATCAGCAGACAGTTAGGGCGGGACTAGTGCCTTCGTCACATTGTCTATCATTTGACAAATTAAACATCACAAGTCTCTTACATGTCTTACAAATAAGCAATACAATAATTACAACTACTACTAACGGATGTTTTGTCTGAAAAAGTCGGTCTCAAAAATCATTCTTATTTTATATTTCTTGATTATTCTACTTTATTATAATAACTATTTTAATAATATTACTAGTTGTATTATTTTTTTAAACTTTTTTCTTAATTGAAGTAGATTTTTTACTTTATTACATTTGCAATTCCTTTTTTCCTAAACCAGCAAACAGAAACGCGACTGTAGTGCTTTTTTTGTAAAAGAAGAAAGAAAAAGCTCTCGCAAAATCCATCTCATAGCTCCCAAAAAAATAACTTCATGGGTAACCATAACCATTATTCTTGACTAATAGCAAGGTGATATGGTAAGGAATTTCCTCATGAGGAGTTTCCCAACTTATATTCATTCCAATACGGTATCTAACCCTAAAACTAACCCCAAAACCTTTACCCCAGTATATCTGTGGCAGTAAAATCCTCATTTCTGTATACCATAAGAACTTAGAAAGGGAATGCATTCAAAAGCTACCCATGAAAGACAGGCAGAACGTGGTTGGATCATCACAGCTATTATTGCACATGTAGTGTATAAGTACATTTGAAATCTAGAGGCCTGACTGACTTCCCTTCTGTTACTCCACAACGCTTTGCACCCCAGTCTGCAGCCCTCCAACTGTCCAGCTCCAATCATCTGTAAGCCTATTAACCTTTACCAGTGTTGGGCAAGTTACTTCCAAAATGTAATACAGTACATATTAATTATTAATGTCATGCTTTTCCGGTGATTACCCGTCCCCTTGTGTGTTATGAAGGTTTTTCTGCATGTAAACGGTCTGCAAAGTCACAAACCCTCAAAGTACACCCTGTAGCGAGTAAAACTCTAACACAGAAAATACCTGTCTATGCTGCCCCAGAACGCCTCGTTGGAGATTTCTCTTTTTCCATTGTTTTCTTCCTGGGTACAGTGACGTGCCCATACCCAAATGGACCAATCCGTGGAGCCGTTACGTTACGTCCGCAGAGCCGTTACGTTAAGTCCGTGGATTGGTCCATTTGGACCAACTTATATTCATTCCAATACGGTATCTAACCCTAAAACTAACCCCAAAACCTTTACCCCAGTGTATACAAAAAACAGGATAGAAAAAACCCGGTACCATCACACCTCTCTTTCTGAAAAAACAGCACATTTTACGAAACATCAGGGATTTTCAGTTTATACAAATTATTATATTTGTATTTCTTGGAACTATTTTTGTTTTTAACCAATTCCTTCTTTCTCTTTTTTACCAATGTCTTTTTAACTTTAACAAAGCCTTTCTCTCTACCTGAAGAGCCTAAGTTTTACCATCTAGACCTCTGCTTGAGTTTCTCACACAGGCTCATTGCGACACATAAGAACACCCTAACCTGAAACAACAGTCACCTGAGAGACACCAGAACCACCATCCATAGACCAAACAAGGAGGGGACAACGTCCATGTGAGACAGGTTAGGGCCCCTAAACTATGAATACTGTATTTATATAGAATTCTGACCGTGAAATTGAGTGAAGGAGGGAAACAGGCACAACTCACACATAGGGACACCACAAAGCTCAACAACACTACACAGTCTCTCTTCTCACTTAACACACTCATCCACTACAATAAAGCATAGACACACCACGATCCGGCAGTGGCTCAGTCAGTAGGGGCTTGGACTGGGAGCTGTAGGGTCGCCGGTTCAAGTCCCCGACCACACCTAAAATATGGAGTGTGGACTGCTACTTGGAGAGGTCCCAGTTCACCTCCTGCCCTGCCGTGGTGCCCTTGAGCAAGGCACCGGACAACCCCCTTCCCCCCTCACCCCCATTGCTCCCCGGGCGCTGTACAATAGCTGCCCACTGCTCCTAGTACTAGACTCCTGGTACTAGGATGGGTTAAATGCAGAGGCCAACTTTCACTGTGTGTGCTGTGTGCTCTGCATGTGTGACCATTAAAGAGGGTTTCATCCCTCCCAATTATTATAAAATGAATAGAACTACATCTACACATATTTATTGTCCATTGACTCACCCACTAGATCAATAAACTAGACACCTCAGTAAGCAATACTTTAAGCTAATTCAAGCAATAACCACCAACACAAAATAGAAAGGCCCTTGCAGCTAACACATATTCACCAGGCATGACCTGGCAAGTCAACAGACATACATAATTCATTATAGCATCCACACCAACAGAACATACACTCACCAAAATACATAGCAACACCATCAACTGCATACATATACATGATTCTACAACAACATTACAAAACCATCATATAAACCCTAATCCTTACACTCCCCTTCCCCAAACCTTAAAATCTCCTTCCCTCCAGCTACATATAGAGCCAAGTGCCATCTGGTCAAATCCAATTTACAGGACTGGTGCATGACAGGTACTAAACCAATCCGGATATTGGGAGACTCCAACCTTTCCAGAATCCCACCCATCCCAGGAACCAAAACATCCAAATTGACAGCTACCCAGGGCCAAAGCCTATTAGAACTACTTAAACCCAACCCACCCCCTAGGGTCTAAACTCTTATCCTGTCTAGTGGTATCAATGAACCAGAACGTCAAACAAACTATAGCACGGCTCAGGGCTCTTCACAAACTTGCCAAAACAACCTCACCCACACAAAAACAAATCTATAACCGATCAATGAATCTAGGTTCTAGACGCTAAACCCCTGACTGGTATCCTACACAACATGATCATAACCAGACCAGTCAAGATCCATTGGATGACACCCACAGCTCAACTCATACTGGAAAAATGACTCCAACAGTTACAGATAAATGTATAACGCTTATAAACGCAATCCAGCATACAGTACATATTAACCTACACGTAACCTATAATCTGACGGGACCCACGTCCCCTCTAAACCCAACCCCGAACCTGACCTGGGGTGGAGTTCATCATCCACAGTTATCAGTCTAGATTATTTTTCCTCTCTGCAGTACAGCAGCGGCTATTGCAGAGGGGCCTGACCTTTGTTCCATGCCCCTCTGAGTATGACTGGGAGTAACTTCGTAGGCATCTACACCGATACCAGATAACCCTTGCCCCACCATGTGATTCTTCACATTAGACCTAGAGTATCAGACTGCAAATGTTATTATGGCCAACTATCCACCAAGCATGCTTCATCAAATATGCCACTATTTGGACCTAATCAGACCCATACTGTTTCGACTCACTCCTACCGCTTCACAATTGATATCAACAGTCCATATAATAAAGAAATAGGCCCATCAAATGGTATCCTTAGTAATCAGCAATTCATCAACCACACACAAAATACCAATTGAACGGGTTCCTTCAGGCCTACCATGACACACTTCTATATCGTATAGGTAATCCCACACAAAAATTGAATGGGCATTTTACTTGAAGTGGAGAGCATGCACGGCAAACCCATAGACACGCTACGGTGCCTTAACCCCAACCCCAACCCAAGGGTAAGGGCTAAGGTTAAAGATGTAAAAAATAGCCACACTTTGAGACATTTTAATTACATTTTATATTTGGAGTCAATGGAAGCTACAGTACATGAATGAAAAACGCTAGAGGTAACACACTTGGTGCACATAAACTGAGACAGAAGACAATCAAACACACTTAAATCCATGACACCACTCCTCACAGTTGGGGATGAAATCACTGACCAATATGAACGCTCATCTTGCTCTACACACTTATACACATCAAACCATTCAACATGAGTTCTTGTGATGTAATTACTTTTCACTTGATGTGAAAAATTATTCAGAGTCAATGAGACGGAAAGTGTTCTGCAGTCGATCACAACAACTGGCTTTGTTTACTTCCCCCAACACATAATTTGCTCTAACTCGCATTTACAATGATACTCTGTCTTACCGTCATACACATTTCAACTGACTGCATTGTGTGCATGTGTGTGTGCGTGCAATCCTTTATATTTCTTGTTCTACATTGTGTTTTCTGTCTATTTGTTTCCATTTGGATGCCAGTCGGTGTTCAAATGCATCTGTAATATGATGAATCTCCTTTGTACTGAGCCGTATCAACAAACATTATTGTGTTGTGTATTATTTTACACCCCATTTACACCTTACTACCATGTGATAGGAATAAAATCACATTTAAGCGTTTAAATGGCAGCATGCAGATATACATTTAAGGTTAACATTAATGTTGTTGAGAATGAAATAAATGTTGTATTCGAATACCAAATATGACTTTGGTGTTGACTTTTCATTGCTCTTGAGTTATTGGAAATGTTAATGATCAAAACTAATCCTACCACTGGAATTTACTCATAGTATAATTAGGCCAATTAGTATTAATTAGTCATGCCTAATCTTTATCTGGAACTGTTCGGCTATCAGCTTTAAATGGGCCTATTTTTCCCTTTCCCGTAGTGTGTTATATAGATTTTTGTGCATGTAAATGGTCTGCAAAGGCTTAAATAACAAAATACGTGCCACAGGGACTTTCATAGTGACATCACTATGTAACACTTGCGCTTCTATACACATTGTACGTGATTGGCTTAGGGCCAATCGAAACAGAGCCGGCCAGCTAACTAATCAGAGCAAACTGCAGGCTCTGGTCACAGACAGAGGGTGAAAAGAGGTGCTGCAGCACAGGCAGTATGAGAAAATACCTTTTTGAACATTAAAGCATTTAAACATGTCAGGGTAGAGGCAAAAAAGACTAATATGAACCTTAAATTGAGCATAATAGGGCCCCTTTAACCCTTGTGTTGTGTTCGGCTCTCCTGTCACCCGTTTCAAGTTAAAATGATATAATAACTACGCTCTAGTTTTTTTTTATCGGAACAAGGCTTCATGATATCCTCCACAACAGCTATATAAACACTACAAAACTGATTTTGTAAATGTTAGCCAAGTCTGAAGGTCTCTAAAAAAAAAGTGTATAATTGTTATAATGGTGTTCGGGCCCAATCAAGATTCATCTTTGACTAAAGACACCGCAATATTGGATGATAGTCATTATTTTTGAGTGTTTTGGACTGAGATAAATCATGGGTAAAAATGTACCCGTGAACACCATGAACGGTAACAGCTTTCGCACACAACACAAGGGTTAAACAAAATAGACATGTTGTCTTACATGTGTCAGAGAAAAGACAGTGCTGCAAAAGCAGAATTAGACTATTGAAATGCGGAAGTTAACAAATTAAAGCTAGTTAACACAAAATGTGATGGCTCTGATCAATACATTGATAATATTTTGGGATAAAATGTTACAGTGAGACTGTGCAGGAGACAGTGCGCAGTCCAGCTTTAACACATGTATTCAGACCCTGCATGGTTTTCTTTTGTCCACCTGATGGCAGTATGACTCTAGCTATGAAGCTTCCACTAAATCTTCCCTCTTTGTTCTCCTGCCAATTTCTCTTCTCCTGATGCCTTTTTTTTCCTTACAACATCTATGAGAGGAGAGAAAAGGAGAAGAAAAAAGTATCCCCGGGTTAAAATAAATAGCCTTTCACAGTTAATTTAATTGACTATTATGTACAAAATTGAGGTAATTCCGCCTCAGCTGCAATAACAAACAAAAATAGCATTGCCTCAGCAATCTTTTACCACACAAACAGAGAAAGGCTTTAATCTGCTTCTATCACACAAGCACCAAGAATGAAGTTTGTTCAGACACTGAGGCACCTGTTTTTTGAATTGTTGTAACATCTCTGCAGAGGAATAATACACTCAGTTGAAGAAATTAAGAGAATGAATATGTAATATTCTGCAAGAGAACAGAAGAGTACCGTGACATATAATTAGATTTATATTTCATGTCCCTATTGCATTATTCAGAAATTGATTTGAATATGTATGTACATTTTAAGGAAGGTTCAGTTCCTTCAAGGACAATTTTATTTGCAATAAGAGTTAACCTTGTGGGGAAAAAATGGCAAAATGAGAGGACATTTCTTAACTTTCCTGTAATTTCATAATGTCTTTGTGTAATTTCAGAGGTTCAGAGTTGAGGTCAGTGTCCAGAAATTGGTCCTTATTCTCCACTCTGTAACTTCTTTATCATCTTTGTCTCCTGCTGGGTAAATGCATGGGGTTGTACGGGTGTGTGGTATGTGTGATTGTGTGTCTCCCTCAGTGCATTTGAAACAGAGAGCAAGTCGGTCTGAGGTGTTGCTGTTCTCGCCTGTCCTGCTAACTCCAGCTGCTTGTCTACCGCCCCCCACAGGCTGGCAGAGGTTACCCCATGCTGACCTGTTTAATTGTCTGCCTGTCCTAGGGCCCACCGATGAGTGTGTGTGCGTGTGTTGCCGCTGCGCTGAGGAGGACATGGACGACACACGCACGCACACAAGGGGTAAGAGCATAGAAAGATGAACCAAACCTCGCAGGGCCTCTGTTAGATGCTGTCAGGCAGAAGTGTGTGTCCCATTAAAACGTGCTTAAATCAAGGAGCTTCTCTCAAGTCTGCCTGTTGCTAGAGCAGCTAAAACAAGTGCACACATCCCACCCACAGGTTTAGAAACTGTAGCTTCACACAAGCAGCTAGAGAAACAACTCAGAGAGCCAAGACAGCACAATGCTTTCAATATAGTATCATAATGATAGGAACCGTTTTTTTCTCTGTATCTGGATTATTAACATCAAAGGAACATTTAATTATACAGATACACTGAATTTCCAAATCCCGTTTCGAAATAGGAAAAATCTGCAACATTTAAAATGAGTCAAACTCCACTGCTTGCTGTAAATTCTCAGACATTTCAAGGACCCATTTCACAGCACAGTTGAATACTTGATTCTGATTGCTCAATTTTCAACATTCTACAGTCCATTTCTGTATAGCAGACCGCTGCTAGGTATAACAGACCATTGCTAAGGATGTTCTGATCATAGGACCACATTCAATCCAAAAAGTAGTTTGGTAGATAATCAACAAGGCCATGTTTGCTTCCTATTACTCAAAATGCCTTGGAATATTTTTTGAATATTGATTTATATATATTAGGAGAGCATACATGTACATACCACTTTGGAAATTCATTATGAACTTTCATAAAAACAAAAGGAGAAGAAGAAGAAGAAGAAGAAGAAGAAGAAGAAGAAGAAGAAGAAGAAGAAGAAGAAGAAGAAGAAGAAGAAGAAGAAGAAGAAGAAGAAGAAGAAGAAGAAGAAGAAGAAGAAGAAAACAGTGCAGAAAAAGTAAAAGAGGTTAAAAGACACAAAAAGCAAGATGACATAAGTGGCAAAATGAAGAAGACGGACAGGAATTAAAGACATTTCCTGCTGAAAATGCGTGCGAATGCTGTAAACTGTGTACATTTGTTGCGGAATTTAGCTGAAAATATTGTATTAGTTGAATGGTCTCTGTAGCTGCTTTTAGCTACAAAAACCAAGTAAGTGTGTTGCTGAACTTAGCGGAGAAATGCAGAAAAGTGAAATGATTTGAACCAAAATTGTTACAGCTCAAATGCATTGCAATGACTTTGTTGATAACTTGAAAGTGAAATGTTAAACTAAGAGTAGGAAAAATAGTGAAGAAGCTTAATATTTAAAAGAAAAGGTTTAAAAAAAGGTATAAACAACAACATGTATAGCCTCAATGTCCTGAAATAGCTGAATAAGTTAATAGTTGAATGGTTTATAGCTGAAAGTAGGCTGAAGGAGTTAAATATTAAATGTAAGTAGTAGTGAATGGATGTGTATTAAGAAGAGAAAAGAAAGTAAAAAGGCTTTGAAAAGCAGCAGAATATTTTAACTGCAAACTTTTGAACTAACTTGATGGCGAGTGATCTGTCGCCATGGCAACGGCATTTGATGAAACCCCATAATACGCTTAGATGTGTTGATGGCTGCATCGTTACCAAACCTGTGAAGTTTTGGGCCGTTTCGAGCATTTTCACTGAAGTTATTAGAAAACCGTGTTTCATGGTGAGCATTGTGTTGCCATGGCAACGGCATTTGAAGAAATCTCAAAACTGTCGCGTAGATGTCTTCACGGCTGGACTGTTAGCACTCATGTGAAGTTTGAGCACTTTTTGACCATTTTCATAGGAGTTATAGCAATATCGTGTTTTATGGCGAGGGATGCGTTGCCATGGCAACAGCTTTTGAGGAAAACTCACTATTGGCACATAGACATGTTGAACGCTGGACCATTAACCATCATCTGAAGTCTGGTGCTGTTTTGGCCCTTTTCATAGGCGTTGCGACAACATCGTGTTTTTTGGCGAGGGATGCATTTCCATGGAAACGGCTTAGGGTGAGATGTCAGATTTGACGTAGAGCTGTTGAGGCATGGAGAGGTGATATACAGGTGAAGATTGGGGAACGATCGGACCGTGTCCATTGGAGTTACAGCGACATCGTGTTTTATGGCAAGGGATGCGTTGCCATGGTAACACCACATTATGTAACATCAAATTTGACATAGAGCTGTTCAGGGCCACAGTGAAAACCATCATGTGATGTTTGGTGGCGTTCTGAGCATGTCAGTTGGAGTTATGACATCATCGTGTTCCATGACACAGGTGTTTGTGTTTGAGGTAACGTTGTTATCAAACACCTGTGCTTGAGCCCAGAGATCAAAGGTTTCCATGGTGATGTGCAGTAATCAGTGAGAGGAGAGCCTTTCAATTAATCTGAATGAGAGATAAACCTCTTACATGTGAACGTTTTGTTGAAGAACCGTAGCAGATATCGGTGAAATGTCAACGCGTGAAGCGTCTCAGGACCCTGACGAGCGTCTGAGTCTGCTTTTTGTGTACTTTCGGGTCAATAATGTGGCCTTTTTTTTACCTTTCTGTGAATAATTGTGCTTTAATTTTGAGATAAATAATTGAAATTGGTCGGTTACCTCACTGAGAAGCTGGAGGTGTGGCTTCATCTAACAGCTCACTGTGCAGGTTCCTGACTCTTCCAGCATGCCCTGCAATATTTAAAAATGTCTTGTAGACCTTTTGATGAACAATAGCAGTCATGATAAAAGTAAACCTGTGATTTGCCCGTTAAATGTTTGAATGATGATTTTTCATTAGCATTAATTTAATAATATATTAATAATAATTTTGGTAAAGCATTATATTATTTTATCAGAATCAGAACACTTTATTTATCCCTGGGGAACAGTTTGTCAAAGGGTTTTGTGACAGTTTTAGAATCAAATAAAAACAAAATATTTGTGTCTACACAAGAAGTAAAATGTATAATAGAAAGATAAAATAAGATATTATAATATGTATGTAATAACATAAGAAACAAAGAAAACATTTCCAATAAAATATACAATAAAATACAAAATACAAAAAATAATAAAGCATAACTTTTTTTTAAGATTGTAACTTTTAGAAATCTATACTTTGTGTCATGGTGGCAGAGTGGATACTTCCTGTGAAGTGAGAGCTGAGAGGGATTTCATAGTGTGCTCTCAGTCGTGGATCATAGATGCTCAGCCACCCCAGGGCAACACAGGGTATCAGGATGAACTACAGTCCAGGGGAGGGAGGCTGACATGTTTCTTAACTGTGTGTGTGTGTGTGTGTGTGTGTGTGTGTGTGTGTGTGTGTGTGTGTGTGTGTGTGTGTGTGTGTGTCTGTGGGTGTGTGTGTGTGTGTGTGTGTGTGTGTGTGTGTGTTTGTGTGTGTTTGTGTGTGTGTGTGAGAGAGTGAGAGTGGAGATCATGCATGTGTCGGGGCTATTAGTGGGAGGTGTGTGACTTGGGGGGTAGTAGTGGATGCGGTAGGGTGGATACTGAGGGATGATGTGTGTGTATGTTTGTGTGTGTGTGCTTTTGCACTTCCATGCCAGCCCCCAGGCCGGCCCCATAGTAATTACACACTCCAGTGGCTGGACTGGGAGGGAAATTGAAGGCCTGGGCAGGAGGCCCCAGCTGCCTCAGTCTCCCTCCCCATCAGTCTGCTGCTGATTGAGCTTGCCTTACACACACACATATATATACACAAACACACACACTGAGATAGCCATGCCCGCACTAGCAGACTTTTGCTCTATTTCACTTTTGCATACACAATAACTGTCTCACTCTTTCTCTCTCCCTCAAACACACACCAATCCTCAAAGGAAATTCTGCTTTGTGTTGCAGTAATGAGATTCTCACACACCCGCTCTTTTTTACCAGCCCAGGCCAATGAAGGGCGGGACTGAGCGAGTGAGAGGTTGGTGTTCACGTGTGTTCATGCATGTGTGCAGAGCTTGTGTGTTTGACAGCCGCAAATCAAAACACCTTCTTCTGCTCCTTCATCATCCAGTCTGAGAAAATGTATAGCAGAGAAGAGGATGGGATGTTGACGTCCTGTAATTAATAATTACAATCAAATAAAGAAACAACAACATGGCTTTTATTGGTTGCCTTGCTGTTTTTCTTTGTATGTGTGTGTTCATATCCATCACATGTCTGTGGTAAAAATGCCCTGGCTTCACCCAAGAACTGTCATTTTTGATCATGATAGTTAGGTATGGTGGAGGGGAAGGGTGGGGGGGGTGTTTCACAGCAAAATTGCCATTCGTTCCTCGTTAGTCTCTCTATTTTCTGTCACAAATACCAATGCCAGGCATTCTAGACAAAAGGGGTCAAAATATTGAGTTTTTGACTGAAACTGCCATATTATTCAACACAGATAATTATAGTTGGAATTTTTTTAAGATTGAGGTTTTTAGCTAAAAGGTTTTATTTAGGATCCCCTGAGACACTGTTTAATAGTCGTAGCTGACACTGGTACATTTTATGCATCTGTATTTGAAATCATCAAAATCATACCATTTCAAGTTTATAATGAGTGTACTTTTCAAATTTGCTAAATTCATCTCACAACACCCACGTTTTTTAGTGTCTTGTAGCTCAAATCACATTTTAAGTCCATCTGAGCAGTCCTAATATCCTCCTGTAGATGTTTAAATCTCCACTTACCATCCATATTGGCTTTGAACGTTACTTGTTGACATTTGGAAACATGGTGTTTCCTTGTCTTTCAGGCAGGTATTTATTTCCATTCATTTCTGTACAGTATAACATCATGAAACATCATGTATGTGTTTCGAAAAAAAAGCCTGTAATATTGTATGTGTTCTGATTGCGACAGTAATGCGACTTTGAAAGTAACAAAATATGTTGATCGATGTGAGATTACCTAACGTAAAACTGAACTAATTAAAAATGTTTTCATTTGAGCAGTTGATCAACTGACTAGGCCTACAGTCTGGTGTTAAAACAACAGAGCTTTTAGCATAGTCTATCTTTGCCTACTGGTGTGGATTTTTCAACCAGAAAACGTCATGTTACCAACCTTGTTTCCGGCAGCAGCAGCAGCAAGGCGGCATAAAAGCTCTACAAAACCAATGCTAAGCTTCCTGCCGAGAAGCCAACAGCAGAAAGACACTGTCAGCAATAAAGCTAACGCCAAAAGCTAACGGCTGAAGCTAATAAAAAAAGTGAAGCATTTAGAAGCTATACATCAAGATATCTTTCTCGGGCGACCAAAACAAAAAAACAATTGAATTTCCTTCCATCAGGTGCATGTAGCCCTTTTTACTTTTCAGTTTGTTTTGCTACCCAAAATTGCAACAAAAAGAAAAGATGTAAGATTGCAGGAGTAGCAATATCAATGGAAGTCAATGGCTGCCAAATGGCATCATATTGAGTTTATTGTCTAGTGTATGTTGGATTTTCATGAAATATAAGAAATACATGGAGAAATAGCATACACAGTACAAACTTGTTGGTCTTACATCAGAGCCAAGCTTTTCAATCCTACCGAGTATATGGCTGTGATAAAGTCACTCCATTCCCCTCCTCCTTCTATATTTCTTCCCCCTACTCTTTACATGCGGCGGGAGACGCGGCGGGTGCGGAGGGTGCGCGTCATGGACGAGGCAGATTGTGCTTGTGTGTGTAAGGCCGTGGTGTTAGCGGAGGAGGAGAGGGAGGCTGCCGCTTTGAGGATTCTGCCCACTCGCCTCGTCTCGCTTGCCTGGCTCTTTGAAGCTGTTCGATGACCGCACAGGGCAACATCACCGCAGCTGGGGGGGGAGACTGGTGCATGGTGGTAGTGGTGGGGTACGGAAGCCTGTCATTTGTATACAGCTGTTTCTTTCATCTTGTCCAGCTCCACTCCTCCTCCTCCCACTCGTCTATCCCTTCCTCTACTCTCTGCTAGTCTATTTGTCTGTTGCTCTGCTCCATCTCCAAGACCCCTTAAAGCTCTTTAAAGAAGTTGCAGCAAGGCACACAGGCCTGCAGCCAGGTGAGCTGGAACCTGTTGCAGGAAGAGGAAATAAATGTGAAAGTTGCCGATACAATGGCTGTCATTGAGATCAAACAAAACCGTGCTTTTAAAGACGGGTGCATTTTTCCAAGCACTGTCCTACTCATTCTTATTTTTCTTTTCATATCAACCTGTGAATTTATATAGCTTTTTATCGTTGATTAATTGCAAACAAATTATTTGATGCAGCTGTTCTGTCACTTTGCCATACAAGCACGGGTAGACAAAGTCAAGGAAAGAAAACAATGCCAGAATTACTATTTCAATAATATGACTAGCAAATAATACATACATCATATGAAGACCTTTTCTGAATTGTACACAAATAGCTTACACATGCTGAAAGGCCAGTTATTTATGCAGATCCCAATGTTCATGCAAGCAGTTCACTCTGACCGTCTTACAGTTTTAATGCTTTGTTGATTCAGTTATATACTGAACAGTTACCAAATAACAATTGTCTATGACATAGAAAACAAAATCTGTCCATTTTTGTCTATTTTAACAAACATCCTAATTGTCTGTGAACTAAATAAATAATAAAACATAACAACAGAACTCCTGAATAATCTTACACAGTCCTAGCGTCCAATCCCCTCTGTTCTCACGGTAACACAGAGACCACATATGACTTGACGTGTTGCTACATCAATTAGCAGCAATTAACACCAGCCCACTGAGCACCTGCGTTTGGAGCTCTGGCATCTGGGTTGCATTATCAGAAGTATGTTGTTGTATTATCATAATAAGTGCTGAAACACTGACTCCATCCCGCTGGGCTCTTGTCTGTCCCAGGAGGGTCTCAGTTTGTCTCTTTTCCAGCTGAAGTGTTTTCTTGTATCATAAAAAATGTCATGCCAAACCCATCAATCCAAATCATTTAACATACCTCGCTTGCTTTAAAGGCCACCTACACATCAGTCAAACATCTATTCTCTATTCCTCTGCTCTTACATGAATGAGTTCCACCACCTCAGTGCTCTCGGCCGGCCATGTTGTTGTAAATGATTGTTTTGCATTGAGTTTCCTGAGTACCATGGACGAATTGAGAGACTGCTCTATACAAACAGGCTGAGTGGTTGTTATTTCAGTGGTGACGCCCGGCTCACCAGACACAGAGGGCAGCATATCGATCGGCTGTCGCTGAGAATGCAAAGCAGCAGTCTGAAGGAGACACTAGAAAAACAGGCAGCTCGTGGAGGCGAGAGAAGCTCATATAAAGCAAGAGCAAGAAAGGTGGGGAGGTTTGAGAAGTGTGGTGGAGAATACTGACTTGTAAAGAAAGGAGTCAGTCAGCAATTGAAAATATTTTGAGGTAGAAATCCTGATTTAGTCTTGAAGGTCTGCTCCACTGATCCACTGTGATGAACCTGCATAATATAGGAAACATCTAAATTAAACGATTAAGGCTCATAGTCATGCCATATACATGTTGAAGTTGTAATTGGTTGTTGCATTTCAGTTTTAATTGACAATATAAAGGATGCGGTATAATGTGATCTTACTTTCTTATTACATAGATGATGTTAGCACAGCCACCTAGCTATTCTGACTAATGAATGACAATGCTTACATTGTGGCATAAGCCATGTTTTGCGGCATATTGAATGAAGGGATATTTTTCACTATGATCTATTCTCTGACACTCTGAAATGAAAACTTGTGTATTTATTAATAACACCTTATTATTGGTTTAAAAAAAAGGGCTTATGCCACTGAAGCTTGAGTCGTATGCTGCTGTATGCTGCTGTTTCAGTTGTTAAAAAACAACTGAAACGAATCAGGGTCCAATTCGGTCATCACTACACTCTAGGTGAACGCACACAAATATGAGCTCTGACTTCTCAAACATCAGCAGCGTTCTGCTTACTTTGCCCTGTAACTGTAAAAAATGTTCCTACTTTCCTGATGTCTGATCTAGGTTTGTCTTTTGATTACACTCATGGCTGGCTCGCCAAAATATCTACAGTAGCATCCACAGAATTATGTCACACAATCCCAATCTGGTGCTACACATTTAATTAAGATTCTCTGTGTTTAGGTCACAAATCTTTCGTTTAGATCACTATAATAAGTCCTTAAAAGCTGTTACTGGGAGTGAGTAAAAATTACCTTGGATGAAAAGGTAAGTATCAAAATAAGATTCAACATATAATGCAAACCCTTTTAAAGACAATGAAATAATACTTTAATGTTATTACAGATCATTTAATGTGATTGTTATTATCAGAAGGCATTGATTCAGGTTTTTAGCTCCTTTTCAAAGCTCGATATATTTTTGTCACTGTCTTTTAATACAATTTGTTACATGCTGAAATGTAAGTCTTGATAGTGAGTGGAATTATTCAATTAAAGGTACTGTAATACTAAACTGTAATTGATCTTATCTGTATGCATTCTACATAGGCAGGTATAGCGAAGACAGTGATTTTTCATCTTTAAGTCTACGTTTTTTTGACAAGCATTACAGGCTGTCAGGATCTCGACACAAACTGATGAACCCAAATGCACGACCCAGAGACAAAGTCTTGAATGTAAAAGAAAATATAATTTTAATTTCACAGATCAGGTAATCCCTCTTAAAAGAGTAGGTACTGGAAATAACAAAAGGCGCTCACAAGGAGGAAAAAACTAGGCATAACAAAAAGAGCACTTAAGAAAAACTTAAGCCCAAAACTTAACAAAAGAAACAAAACCTCACATGAGTGAAAGCTATGGAGCTAATTTCCTGCCATAACTCCACAAACAAACTAAACAGGTTTTACAAACGCCTCATGATTCACTAACAAACACAATGTGGTTTGTAAATACAAAACACCATCTACAAACTAATGCATTTAATTTTGCAAAGAAAAAACGTATCTATCAAACAAACACATAACATTTTTCTAATAAATCATGTTTCAGAGACAAATTCAGCATAGGTTTTACAAGTACACAACTTTTTTTTACAAGTACAACACTTTTTTTTACAAGTACACAACTTTTTCTTCTCACGGCGGAATATTACTGCCACGTGAGTGAGTCACGTGACTTTTGGCAGTAATATTCCGCCGTGGTTGTGCTCAAACACACTCACACATGCTCACTCACACATGCTCCACGGCAGCAGGGGGCGCTACTGAGTCCATTGGGAAGGCGGGAGGTTGAGCAGCGCATGGAATATCCCTTGCCAGTCTGATGGCAGGTGTTTCTAGCGATGCAGCGATCTGGGTCAGTGTTATAGTGATAATATTATAAGGTGAATTTAGTGATCACAACGAAAACAGCCAAGACACATATTGAGCCCAGAAAATGAATGTTATTAGGGGCTGTAAATATAATAAGCCTATGGGTAAAATGGACAACATTGTAACTAAGGAGATTTAAAATATACAGCGATTCTGCACTGCGGTCACTCAGCCGTCTCTCGAGTTAGTCTTTTCAAATCAGCTGCTCTTCATTTTCTTTCCTGCTATATTCAATGAGTGATACAAATATTTTTTACCACAAGTTCATAATAAAACTGACACTGTTGGACTCGGTAGCCTACTAGTTGACTGCTACCAGAAATAAAAGGAAGTACTTTTACTGTGTAGGCTACTTTGTGAGTCCCCTCCATAGTACATAATGCATGTTTTCTGCTATCTTTGATGAATGATAAAAATAAAATGTTACCATTAGTTCTTAATGAAATTGATACTGTTTGACTTTGTATTAGTAAGCCTACTACTAACAATACATTGAAGTACTTTTACTGTGTATTTTCTGAGAAATACTCTGTCAAAGTCCCCTGCTGAGAACAATATCAAGCCACTTCTGCTAAGTTTGATGAGGGAATTATTTTTTGTTGCCATTAGTTCTTTGTGAGATTGATCCTGTTGGACTCAGTACTACTGAAACTACCCCCACAAGTACTATGAAGTACTTATTGTGTACTTTTACAGTAATCCTCTGTCAATGTCCCCTCCTGAGTACAAGAATGCATGTTTTTCTTTTAATAAGCGTTAAAAAAACATTTCTTCCTGAGACTGATATTGTTGGACAGAGTATTTTAAGAGGATGGTAGACATGATATCAGCAATACTTCCAGTCAGTACTCCAGCAGCAGCATTTTGACACCTTGGAAAGTCTTTAGAGTCTGGCCTGGATAGCTGGTCACAAATATCCTTCAGCACACTGACACACTCTGTCACATGGTTGCCCTCTTATGATGCTGCTGTCTTTTAATATATAATTATTCCTCTGCTGCTAGTTCGTACCTCGCAGATTCTTCAGTCTCATCAGCCTCATCCTTCCATCAGTCCCAGTCAACGCCTCCAGCACACTTCCAGTGTCTGACTCCATATGATATTGTCCTGATGCTGTAAGGGTGATGCCCCATGATCACAAAATGAAATGACCCCTCTAAAGTCTGAGTGCCAAGGACCTCATATTATGTCTGTCATTAATGTTACATCACCCATTATAACAATTTTCTTTCCTTTTTTCTCTTCTCTTAACTGAATAGTCCTGTCTTTAAGTAGGCTATAACCCAATGTAAAGTCCTTTTCCTGCACCATTTTAAGGCTTCAAAACAAGCATTTTTACTGTATGTGTTTGGAGAAATGACACAATCAATGGCCCAGAATTGTACTTTATAAACTATGAATCTTGTGGTGCTTGAAGAAATACAGACTGGTTAAGCCGGCCAGGTTATATATATGCCTTTTTTGGAGCCCTTTTTTGCAATATTTATTAAAATGTCACTAGTTATTTAAACAAACCACTATCTGAGGATAACAAGCAACCATAAAACGCCCTTTATCTAGAGAGCCATTGAAGCCCATGAAGATTTTTTCTTTCCACAATCTTTTCAACTGCTGTATTAATAAAGTTGCCACGTGTTTTCAAATTCAAGTTAAGGCACTATCTGTGCAAAACATTACAAATATTCTTCATTTGCAGTATTTTAAAAGTGTTCAGAAATACTGCATCAATTATATGCTATATCTATATGTATATATATATATATATATATAACATCAATATTGTTATTAACTTCAACCAAAGTCAATTTAAATAGCGGGCAAAGATGGGTTAATTGCCATGGATGTGGTGTTTGATATAGTTTACGTTCAATTTGAACTATTTTAGGCAGAAAAACGTATATTGACTAAACCTTTTTTAATAATTTACTATAATTTAGAAAGGTTTTTGTGAGAAATCATTTCAAGAGTAAACTTTTTTTTCATTTCATATTTAAATTTGAAATGTTTGCACACAACATTATTAATTTATACATTTTTATAATTTTTTTAAATTATGAATCCATTTATTTTATTGTATTTCCTAAGGCTGGGGAAGATATCCAGCATGTGGTTCAACATGTAATACAAGTAAGTATATGTACAACATGGAAAAGTAAATAAAATAAGTTTAATAGGAGGATGTGGATTTATTTTCTCTCACCTTGTAATTACACAATCAAACAATCTATAATTTAGCTCTGACCTTCACAAAAACATTTTGTTGAATTGGACACATTTTTCGAAGCTCTATTGACTGACATGCGATGACTGGGACTGATGGAAGAATCTGCAAGGAACGAACTAGGAGCAGAGAAATAATCATATTTCAAAGACAGCAGCCCCATAATAGGCCAACAATAGTCACAAGGGTGTGTCACTTTGCTGAAGGATATTTGTGACCAGCTGTCCAGGCCAGACTCTAAAGACTTTTCAAGGGGTAAAAAAACTGCTGCCGGAGTACTGACTGGAAGTATTGCTGATATCATGTCTACCATCCTCTTAAAGTACTCTGTCCAACAATATCAGTCTCGTGAGAAAGGTGTTTTAACGCTTATTCAAAATAGCAGAGAAACATGCATTATTGTATCAGGGGGGACATTGACAGGGGATTACTCAAAAAGTACACAGTAAAAGTACTTCATAGTACTTGTGGGAGTAGTTACACTAGTACTGAGTCCAACAGTGTCAATCTCACGAAGAACTAATGGCAAAAAATA
Source organism: Dissostichus eleginoides (assembly GCA_031216635.1). Classification (NCBI taxonomy): domain Eukaryota; kingdom Metazoa; phylum Chordata; class Actinopteri; order Perciformes; family Nototheniidae; genus Dissostichus; species Dissostichus eleginoides. Next base: position 7,479,079 of record CM062268.1, on the reverse strand, counting down.
ATTTTTTCCCTAATCAAACTTAGCAGAAGTGGCTTGATTTTGTTCTCAGGAGGGGACTTTGACAGAGGATTAAAAAAAAAAACACACACTAGAAGTACTTCAATGTATTGTGATAGTAGGTGTAAGAATACTGAGTCCAGCAGTCTCAATATCATTAAGAACTTATGGTAAAATTGTCTTTTTATCACTCATCAAAGATAGCAGAAAACATGCATTATGTACTATGGAGGGGACTCTGACAGAGGATTACTCACAAAGTACACAGTAAAAGTACTTCATTTTATTTCTGGTAGCAGTCAACTAGTACTGAGTCCAACAGTATCAGTTTTATTCAGAACTTATGGTAAAAAATATTTGTATCACTCATTGAATATAGCAGGAAAGAAAATGAAGAGCAGCTGATTTGAAAAGACTAACTCGAGAGATGGCTGAGTGACCGCAGTGCAGAATCGCTGGATAGTTTAAATCTCCTTAGTTACAATGTTGTCCATTTTACCCATAGGCTTATTATATTTACAGCCCCTAATAACATTCATTTTCTGGGCTCAATATGTGTCTTGGCTGTTTTCGTTGTGATCGCTAAATTCACCTTGTTTATAATATTATCACTATAACACTGACCCAGATCGCTGGATCGCTAGAAACACCTGCCATCAGACTGGCAAGGGCTGTTCCATGCTCTGCTCAACCTCCCGCCTTCCCAATGGATTCAGTAGCGCCCCCTGCTGCCGTGGAGCATGTGTGAGTGAGCATGTGTGAGTGTGTTTGAGCACAACCACGGTGGAATATTACTGCCAAAAGTCACGTGAGTGAGTCACGTGACTTTTGGCAGTAATATTCCGCCGTTAGAAGAAAAAGTTGTGTACTTGTAAAAAAAGTGTTGTACTTGTAAAAAAAAGTGTTGTAGTTGTAAAAAAAAGTTGTGTACTTGTAAAAAAAAGTGTTGTAGGCCTACTTGTAAAAAAAAGTTGTGTACTTGTAAAACCTATGTTGAATTTGTCTCTGAAACATGATTTATTAGAAAAATGTTATGTGTTTGTTTGATAGATACGTTTTTTCTTTGCAAAACTAAATGCATTAGTTTGTAGATGGTGTTTTGTACGGTGGCCCTGAAGTGCAAAACACCACAGCATTTCACAAAACGCTGCAGCATTTCAGAAAACACCACAGCATTTCACAAAACACAACAGCATTTCAGAAAACACCACAGCATTTCAGAAAACACAACAGCATTTCAGAAAACACCACAGCATTTCACATTGGACGGAAAGGGTATTCCTTTAGGGAGAACACTTCTTGTTTGTGATTGGACAGAGCCAGCCAGAGAGGCACTGCTGTGATTGGTTGTTTTTGCTGCCAGTCAAGAAATGACGCTTCGTGATTGGTCACCACCCGACAGCGCAACATGTCCCAACACATCAACCGTTAGCTGTTAGCACACACTCAGAGCTCACAGCTCCTCATATCTGTTCAGAAACTGGACAAAAGTTAAACAAGTACAAAACACAGACTGTCTGTCATGGCGAATACAGTCGCCGCTTTATTTATGTCTGTATGACGTTGTTGTGAGTATGGACGGAGCAGCTACAGGTTAGTTTAGCCTGATCGATCCGATTCCGATAGGATTTACATGGAGATACTCCCCGCCCCCTCTCCAGCGCGTCTTGTTTGAATGACACAGCCGCGGTGAAACTCGAGCGATTAGAGCGATGCGAAAAAACCATGAATTAATGCTTTATTAATTCATGGTTTTTAAGGGACTCATCTCCATGTAAATACTACGGTAGACTACCCAATATTCGATCAGGCTAAACTAACCTGTAGCTGCTCCGTCCACACTCACAACAACGCCATACAGACATAAATAAAGCAGCGACTGTATTCGCCATGACATAGACAGTCTGTGTTTTGTACATGTTTAACTTTTGTCCAGTTTCTGAACAGATATGAGGAGCTGTGAGCTCTGAGTGTGTGCTAACAGCTAACGGCTGATGTGTTGGGACATATTGCGCTGTCGGGTGCTGACCAATCACGAAGCGTCATTTCTTGACTGGCAGCAAAAACAACCAATCTCAGCAGTGCTTCTCTGGCTGGCTCTGTCCAATCACAAACAAGAAGTGTTCTCCCTAAAGGAATACCCTTTCCGTCCAATGTGAAATGCTGTGGTGTTTTCTGAAATGCTGTGGTGTTTTCTGAAATGCTGTGGCGTTTTGTGAAATGCTGCGGCGTTTTGTGAAATGCTGCGGCGTTTTGTGAAATGCTGTAGCGTTTTGTGAAATGCTGTTGCGTTTTCTGAAATGCTGTTGCGTTTTGTGAAATGCTGTTGCGTTTTCTGAAATGCTGTGGTGTTTTCTGAAATGCTGTGGTGTTTTCTGAAATGCTGTTGTGTTTTCTGAAATGCTGTGGTGTTTTCTGAAATGCTGCGGCGTTTTGTGAAATGCTGTTGTGTTTTCTGAAATGCTGTTGTGTTTTGTGAAATGCTGTTGTGTTTTGCACTTCAGGGCCACCGTAGTTTTGTATTTGCAAACCACATAGTGTTTGTTAGTGAATCATGACGCATTTGTAAAACCTGTTTAGTTTGTTTGTGGAGTTATGGCAGGAAATGAGCTCCATAGAAAGCGATCTCTTCTGAGCTGAGGCTCGGCACGACCATTCGGAGAAACAAACAAGACGAACTGACACAGGACAGGGGATAGACAGGACTATTTAAACATGAGGTGAGTGGGAACCGGTGGAAACAATCAGGGGCGGGGCAGACACTGATGATGGCGGGAAAAACACACAAGGGGAGGAAGAAACAGGGCCTGAAATGAAACACGAGACACAACACAGACTATTCAACTGAAACCCGTGCCAGAATGCAATACTAGCAGTATTCAGCTATTTCAAAAAAATTGGCCCTGAAAACTTGCAGTCTAAGTTACTGGATTACTCCATGTCTTCACATTCTGCAGTGACGTGATTATTCAAAGAGTATTCCATGGTGTTCTCTAATAAATAAAAACTAATGTTTGTTCTCAGCAGCGGAAGTTAATTAACCACTTTTTTCTGCAGATTTGTATGACTGCACTTGGGTAACAAGTAAACATAAACGTCTTTGTGTTGGGAAGTTATAGTAGTTATGTAATTTCATGTATTATGCTCTCTAACTACCTAACCCTAACCATAATCCTAACCAAAATACAGTTTCATCATTCAACAAAATGTTCGAAAAAGACAATTTAGTGATATAACACAGTGGGACAATGCTGATAAATCTACACCAGTGTGTATAGCTTTTATTGTAAAGTATATTTTTACTGATGAACGATGAAAATAACACCCAGTTATGTTGGTAAAAACCTCTACATCATTTGACCACACATTAAATATACACCAGAAAAGTTTTCCCATCTTTATCCCATATATAACAGTTGTATTACAAAAAAAATATGACATTGTTATATGACATCACAAGACATTATATGCCATGATAACGCCTTGCTCTGTCAAGTAATAAAGTATGATAAAAAATGTGGAGAAACTATCAGAGATGTGTGGGACCAGGTGAAGGCAGTGGGCTCGATCCAGACTCCTGCTGTCAGAGCTGAAGCCTAAAAGTGCAATGAATATGATTTTTGCTGCCCCATAGCACACGATGACCCTAATATATCTCCAGGGGCTTGACAGGATTGTTGATCAATACTGATGACCTAATGATTACTTGGCCAGGTGCCGAGAACTCAGGCTTTCATGGCCATTTTCCTTTTTGGAAGGAAAACTCTCCCGCTGCTGTCAAGTCAATAGAGATCACATTTTATTTAATGTTCCTTAAATGAGAAATATAGTAAATACACTATGACCTCAATGTGTACGCAATCAAAAAGCAAATAACCCACTCTCTTAATTCTACTCATATACTCTGAAAATCATTATCTTCATATAATATGCTTATGCAATTATACTTTTTTGTTTCTTTTGGTTAATTATGTAATCATTATAATATTATTTTCTGTGGAAAAAGTTTCTAGAAGCTCTACTTTAATAAATGTTCCTCCTAAACTACCTTTACAGCTGTTTCCATCTCTTCCATGTTTTTTGTCCTTTTCTCTGCCATTTTCCGGTGGCAGTAGGTTGGTAGCTATAGCTATGAAGGCATATAATATCTCCAATCTTAATCCTCATTTCACAAATACATTAAAGTGGACCTATCATGCTATATTTGAATAATATATTGTAGGGCCATACCTATATAAAACATGTCTGTGAAGTTTTTCAAAATACCAAACAGATCATGCATTTTAGCCATGCCTCATTTCGCTCTATTTGCTCTTTTTTAGCCCTGTTTTTGCAAGGGCTGATTCTGTGAGAAGTCTTCTTCGCTGCTTTTGTGGCAGACTACAGCGCCACTTACAGGCCTGGCATATGTACTACAGTGTCTCCAGCGCTTTCGAGCGGCAATGGCCGTGGCTGTCTCCTCCTGATAGGTGGAGAGTTGCCCATATAGGCGGAGCTCCCCGTTTCTGACGTCAGAACAATTTAAAATTTGTATCAGTCTGTATCAGCTCCGTTGCAGCCCAGTTTTTAGAGATTTGGGTACGGAGGAAAAGAGAGAGTGTTGTGTTTTCTGACAATTGGTGAGTTCCCTGACACACCGGGGACACATATTCATGTATAAAAGACGTACAAAAGTGCATTTTGCATGATAGGTCCCCTTTAAGTTATAATACTGTCTTTATTATGGGAACGCAACAATACAATGGACCCCAAACAATACACTGTAGTGCCGATGAAAGGGAGTCGGAGGCGGTGTATTTAGCATGGAGTTCCACTCTTTATTATCCATTAATAACAAGAAGGTAAGTACACATCTGCTCAGTATGACAAGCTAGCAGGAATGACCAAACCTAACCTAGGTGTTCCCACTAAAGGGTCCGTGTAGCAACACTATCCCACAGGTGAATTATGTTCCACTATGTGTCACCACACAAGCCCCCCCAGAATTCACGTATAAACAAAATCCGTGTGGCGGGGAGGAACAACACGCCGACCCCCACGACTCCTGAGCACTGGAGTCGGTAAAGCGACCTCCGCCTGTGCGGCCCCCGTAAGAAGAGGGACCGGAACAACAGGTCCAAAATTCGTGACAGGAATCAAAGCCGGGGGTCGGCCCCGTCTCGGCGGTCGAGCCAGCACCACCGGCTGGTCTAAGTCCAAGTGAGCAGCCTTCACCCGGTCAACCGAGACGTGTTCAGCCTTGCCACCCAGGTCGACCACCAGGTGTTTGTCCCCGTGTTCTAAGACCCGGAAGGGTCCATCATAAGGGGGCTGCAGGGGGCCTCTGTGTGCGTCGTGGCGGATGAAAACGTGTCCAGCCGAGCGTAGCTCTGTGGGAACCTGAGTCCTTTGAGTACCGTGCTGAGTAGTAGGTACAGGAGCGAAAACCTCCGCAGCGTCCAGCAAGAAAGCCCGCTGGGCCGTCGCAGACCAGGGAGCCGATGCATTCGGGAGGAAATCCCCTGGAATCCTCAGCGGCTGACCGTAAACCATCTCCGCTGTAGAGCACTGCAGATCCTCCTTAGGCGCGGTCCTCAGGCCCAGCATCACCCAGGGCAGCTTGTCGACCCAGTTGCCGTCTGTAAGGCCGGCCTTGAGGGCCGCCTTCATGGAGCGATGGAAGCGCACGCAGAGGCCGTTAGCCTGAGGGTGGTAAGCGGTAGTCCTGTGCAGCTTAACCCCCAAACCGCCCGCCACGGCGTTCCAGAGCTCGGACGTGAACTGTGAGCCCCTGTCTGAGGAAATGTCTGACGGGGTGCCAAAACGACACACCCATGTTGCAATGAAGGCCCGGGCAACGTCTGCGGCCGACGTCGACACGAGAGGAACCGCCTCCGGCCAACGGGTCGTTCTGTCCACCATGGTGAGGAGGTAGGAAAAACCCTGAGAGGAAGGCAACGGACCAACCAGGTCGATGTTGACGTGGTCAAACCTCCTCTCAGGCACCAGGAAACGCTCCAAAGGGGCCTTCGTGTGGCGGTGCACCTTAGCGCGTTGACAAGCCACGCACTCTCCGGCCCAAGTCCTCACGTCCTTTTTCAGCCCATGCCAGACGAACTTCGCGGCCACCAAACGCACCGAAGGCTTAACGCCGGGGTGTGACAGGCCGTGCACTGCCTCGAACACCGGACGCCTCCAGCTGACGGGGACGACAGGCCGCGACAGGCCTGTAGAGACGTCACACAGGAGAGTAATGCCCGCGTCGCCGAACACCACGTCCTCCAAGCACAACCCAGTGCTCTCCAACTTCAGAGTCTGGACGCCGGGGTCAGCGACCTGGTCCCAGCCATGCGACCATAATCCAGGCCCAACTGGACGGCTCCTATGACGACCCTGGAGAGGCAATCAGCAACCAGGTTTGACTTGCCAGCCACGTGTTTAATGTCCGTGGTGAACTCTGATATGTAGGAAAGCTGCCGCTGCTGACGTGCCGACCAAGGCTCCGCCACCTTTGACATGGCGAAGGTGAGCGGCTTGTGGTCGACAAACGCCGTGAACTCACGGCCTTCCAGCAAGAAACGGAAGTGCCGCACGGCCAACCAAAGACCCAGGAGCTCACGGTCAAAGGCGCTGTACCTGCGTTCTCTGGGCGCTGGCGGCTGAAAAAGGCGAGCGGTTGCCAAGCGCCCTCTACCCACTGCTCGTGCACTGCGCCGACTGCGTAGTCCGATGCGTCCGTAGTGATAGAGATGGGAGCCGTGGATGATGGGTGTGCCAGCAAAGCCGCTTGAGCCAACGCGGTCTTGACCTCAGTAAAAGCGACCTCCGCTTCTGCTGTCCAGTCGATCGCCTGGACGGGGGTCTTGCCTTTCAAAGCCTCATACAGCGGCCGCATGATGTGGGCGGCTCGGGCGATGAAACGGTGGTAGAACGTCACCATCCCCAGGAACTCCCGGAGCGACCGGGCTGTGAGCGGGCGAGGAAAAGCCGCAACAGCCTCCACCTTCGCCGGCAGAGGTGCCGCTCCGCCCTTGGTGACGCGGTGCCCGAGGAAGTCAATGTCAGACACCCCGAACTGGCACTTTGCAGGATTGATAATTAATCCATGTTCGTTGAGCCGCGTGAAAAGGGATCGGAGGTGGGACAGGTGCTCCTCCACTGAAGCGCTGGCGACGAGTATGTCGTCCAGGTAAACAAACACAAACGGCAGGTCCCGCAGCACCGAATCCATCAGGCGCTGGAACGTCTGAGCGGCATTCTTGAGTCCAAAAGGCATCCGCAGGAACTCAAAAAGTCCAAAAGGCGTTATCACTGCTGTCTTGGGAATGTCCAGGGGGTGCATGGGCACCTGGTGGTATCCACGCACCAGGTCCACTTTAGAAAACACCCTCGTACCGGCCAGATGCGCCGAAAAGTCCTGAATGTGCGGCACCGGATAGCGGTCAGGCGTAGTGGCGTCGTTGAGTCGGCGGTAATCCCCGCACGGGCGGAAACCGCCGTTCGGCTTGGGAACGACGTGCAGAGGAGAGGCCCAAGGACTGTCGGAGCGGCGGACGATGCCCAGGCGCTCCATGGTTGCAAACTCCGCCCTCGCTACAGCTAGCTTAGAAGGGTTCAACCGCCGGGCCCTGGCGTAGACAGGGGGACCTTCGGTAGTGACGTGGTGCTCCACGCCATGCTTGGTGGTGAGCGCAGAGAAGGTGGGCAGCGACAGGTCTGGAAACTCGGCCAACAGTCTGAGAAAAATGTCCGCCCCCGACAGCGAGCCCGACAGCCCGTCGTACGCTGCGCTGCCGAGTGTGCACACAAGAGAGGAAAACGTCAAGGCATCAACCAAGCGTTTATTCTTAACGTCCACTAAGAGTCCATGAGCACACAAAAAATCTGCCCCGAGGAGGGGAAAAGAAATGTCCGCTGTCACAAAATCCCAGCTGAAACGCTGTCCTCCGATGCACAAACACATAGGCCTCACGCCGTACGTGCGAATGGGACCGCCGTTAGCCGTCGTCAACCGCGGTCCGTGCCCTCCCCGAGCGACGTCTTCCCTCGACGCGGGAACCACACTCCGTTGAGCGCCCGTGTCACACAGAAACAGGCTCCCCGAAACGCTGTCGCTGACAAAGAGAAGCCTGCACGTGCCGCCGACGCTCAGGGCCACTACTGAGCGCCGGCACCTCCGTTTCCCGGAGGTTTGTAGCTGCATGGAGCGACGCACTTCTTCGCCATTGTCCCGAAACGTGCGTGGTAAAAGCACTCTCCGGTGTCTCCACGCCGGCTTGACATTGCCGCGTCCGGCCTCCGCCATGCTGTCTTGACCGTAGATGGGCCGCTGAGCGTCACAGCTAACGCCTCTGCACCGGGCTGTTGTGTAGCCAGGAAAAAACGGTCCGCTTCCTCAGCCAAGGCACGGGGCTCCGTGACGGGTGTGTTGGCCAGCGCCGTCTGGACCCGGGAAGGCAAGTGGCGTAGGAAAATCTCCATGAACAAAATCTGGGGATCTTCCCCCCCTAGCAGATTTAGCATTTTCTCCATGAGATGAGACGGTCTGCTGTCCCCCAGGCCTTGAATGTCTAGAATCTGGCGGGCTCTCTCCTTAGCAGATAAGCTAAATGTCTTAAGGAGGAGAGCCTTAATCGCCTCATATTTGCCATGGTGCGGGGGGGCAGCGATAAATCCCACCAACCTGGATGAAGTGGAGCTTCCCAGCGCTGCCACTACATGGTAGTACTTCAAGTCCCCATCACGGACTTGTCTGCAGGCGAAATGCGCTTCCACGTGGGCGAACCATGCTGCCGCGGCGTGCTCCCAAAACTCCGGCAACTTTACGAAAACATTGCTATCAGCCATGTTCAATGAGTCTTCGGAAACTTTCGCGAAAATGTCAGGGTCACCAGTGTAGTGCCGATGAAAGGGAGTCGGAGGCGGTGTATTAAGCATGGAGTTCCACTCTTTATTATCCATTAATAACAAGAAGGTAAGTACACATCTGCTCAGTATGACAAGCTAGCAGGAATGACCAAACCTAACCTAGGTGTTCCCACTAAAGGGTCCGTGTAGCAACACTATCCCACAGGTGAATTATGTTCCACTAGGTGTCACCACAACACTCTATTTTATCATTTGGTTGTCACAACCAATCGCTAACTGCATTGTAATTTAAAATGTAGCGCTGCAGGCTGCACTTTGGTAAGTTTGTGTGATTTTAGGGAGTTTTGACAAAAGAGAATTTGCCAGCAGTGGAGCAATGAATGGACTTGTTGAGGGAAAAATGGTGGAAGCGTGCAGTCCAAACTCAACAAGTAAATATGAAATCCACCCAGATGACTAAGTTGTTTGTACCATGCTGTAAGGGGCATCACTGAGCTATGAGCTGATCAGTGTTTTGAAAACAATTCTGATAATGCTGCAGAATTAAGACAAGGTGGCACACAGGCATGGCTCCAACTGAAATCAGCTGGAAAATTAACTCTGCTTGGGCGGCAGTAGCTCAGTCTGTATGGACTGGGCCTTGGAACTAATTGGTCGCCGGTTCACTTCCCGATTGGACCAGAAAAAAAAGTGCGTGGACTGGTAGCTGGAGAGGTGCCAGTTCACGTCCACTGCCGAGGTGCCTTTGAGCAAGGCACCGTACTCCGACCGGCAGGCAGCCTCTTTCCTCTGGCCCCTCTCCAAATACATGTGCATGTGTGCACCTATACCTGAATGTATTTGTACTGTGTGTGTGTAAACAGAGTGGAACAAATGTCCCCCTAATGGGATCAATAAAGGTTCATAATCTTCTTCATTTTCTTAATATTGAAGGTATTGTGAACTAATTATCTACAGTAAAAGACTGTACATTTTACTTATCCTTATCTATACTGAATTATAAAGCTATTCTTGGTGTTCTTCCACCTTATCTATGGATTTCTATCATCTGGAAAAATACAGGACCTCATAGGCTTTGCTCCGAGGTCTGTTCCATGATGAGCTGGGGAAAAGGTGTCTAGTTATGGTGCTCCATTTGCTTGGAACAAGCTGTAATATGAGCTGAAACTTAGGGAGCTGGTCTTCATTAACATTTCAAAGTTCTAAATACCTGACTAACTTACTTACTTTATTACTTATTTATGTGACATTTGCGGGTACTTTCACATGCTAACTGGCTATTTATGCTGAAAATTGACATTAGCAGTACACTAAGCTATGCTGCATAGTGATGGGAATTACGGCTCTTTGAAGGGAGCGAGCCAGATCTTGTGGCTCCGTTCCTTTCCGAGAGCCGTTCAAAAGAGCCGTTTTTTTAAAGGGGGTGGGGTTAATAGGTTTATCTGCGAATTAATCACCAGAATAATGATTGACTGTATTGCCAGAAATCTACTTTTACTCACAGAAAAAATGTATAACTTGCTGCATCTCTCAGCCAGCCAAACTACTACTCAAGCAGCATGCGTTATGCCATCATCTATGGCAAATTTGCATTCAGGAAAGCAAGTTCCTTTAAAGGCAAGTGGATTTATGGCAGGCAGTGAACCAACGATAAAAAGAACGGCTCTCACCAAGTAGGACTCGGTTAATTTCGTTCGTACCAAAGAGCCACTCAAAAGAATCGGATCGTTCGCGAACTTCACATCATAATGCTACGAGACAATGTGTAACATATTTTAAGTAATGTGGTTGTTCTTCAAATTAATGCCATTTATGTATAGTTGCTGAAATACTTAACAGTAAGCTGATTATTTGCTCCTTTTTAATATCGAAGTAAACTCCCATGCAATATATTATATTCATCATAATCCCAAAATACATGTCTTAATCACTGAGACAGGTGGTTGTATTCCTCTATCATTTCAGTATCATTTCAGTATCACAACTTGATGCACCTCTTGTTTCGAAACAAGACACTTGCGCCTGATTTCTACCATGAAACTATTTGCAATCACACCATCTGCTCGGCTGTAAACACGGCACTCCACAAACCCACACAAGATTGTCTGTGTTTAAGAGTTAATAACAGTAAATCATGGCATTCATCTGCCCAACTCAATCACTCCTTTACAATGTGTATGAATAAAACATTGTCTCTAATTGTACAAGACACAAGTGATGGTAGGTCAGATCAGATGTTAAAGGTCACAGGCTAACGTCCACTCCTATTGGCTGAATGTACTCTCACAAGCAATCGGTGTGTGATCAATACCAATAGCAAGCAGCGCTGGTATCATGGTGACAATTACAGGTTTGGAGATTGCGCAGCCTTGCATTAAATAGGCTGTCAATGAGCATTTGGCAGAGCATCTAGAGCTGTGTGATTTGGTCAAGCCATAAATAAAAACAGCTACACTGCAATTTTCATTACTGAAGAGCCTGGCTGTGGGTTGTACTGCAGCCAGCTATTTGTCCGTAGGATTTAGCCAAATGCTTCTGTGATAGGTTTGGGTCAAACAGAGACTGTGTGAACACATTTTGCACAATTGTTGTATCTTTTATTGTTTCTCACAAAAGTACCTGTGAAGACAAACGTAAAACAATTTGTTTATGATTTACAAAGTTTATGCATGAATACATAGCTAACATTATCTGGAAATAAAGTTTTTTGTGCATATAAATGGTCTACAAAGGCTAAAATCCCTGTATACCCTTCAGAGGGAGTTTCTCTCCCACACACTCCCCCCCCCCCCTGCCTGAAACACCTCCATTTGGACTCCTTTGTTTACTTCCGTAACATAGTGACACCACTTTGTAAAACTTGCGCTTATATTAGCTAGCACTCCAACACATTGTGTGTCGTGATAGGCTAAGTGGCGGGACATGTATAAGCGGTTGAAAAATCTCAACAGAGCCGGCCAGCTAACCAATCAGAGCAGACTTGGCTCTGGTTTCAGACAGAGGGTGAAAAGAGGTGCTGCAGCACAGGCAGTATGAGAAAAATAAAGAGATTTTTGAACATTAAAGCATGGAGACATGTCAAAAATGAGCATAATATGTCCTCTTTAGAAAGGGGACTGTAACAAAGTGTACTGACAACCCAGTCTCACGGCATTTCGTGTTATAGTCACGACATTTAATCTATTGATTCGTGTTCACCAACACGGTTTTCCCCTTTTTTTCGTGTCACACAGAACGATTTTAAAAGCAATGTATTTCTATTGGTAGTGTGTTTCGTGCCTGCAACACGTATTTTTGTCCGGTCGGGTCTTGGGAGACCGGAAGCTGTGTGGTTCATAAAAACATGTTCTTTATATATACAGTCTATGGTTCTTACTCAATATCAAGCCACGATTATTGTTTTTAATTTTAAATCGTATAATGTCGGACTTTTTTGCCGTCAGTGAGGAAAATAAATTCCTTCTAATTTGTTATTCTTTTCTAAATAACACACTGTTATTTACTCAGCAATAACACACAATTATCCTTGTTTTTATTTATTTGTTTGATTCCATAATCTCGGGCTTTTTTGACGTCCGTCAGGAACTGAATTTCAAAATAAAATAACCGGAAACAGATACACAACCACTGAACTGATTACCCAAGATCCTCAGCTATGGTTTAAGCTCAGTGATTGGATTGTGTAGCTGCAATGCACATTGGGATATGGTGTTTATGCGATATGAAATCCGAAAAACATTTAAAAAAAAGAAAATAATACTTTAATCCGAGTGTGCTTGCTTTTCTCTTTGAAAGTCATCACATAGCGGCATTGTAATAAACGGTTCGGCAGCATTAAATATTACACATCTGCCGTAGTTCTCTGTTTATTGAGCCCTGATTAGACCTTTGGACAAACTGGGAGAAATGCCACCGAAACTGAATACGTGACGTGGATCATAAATATATCAGCAATTAAACAACATCTTCAATTTCTCTTCACACAATACGTCTCCTTGCAGTATCAACATTAATTCGGCTGACTTTTATATTTGATCCAATTCGTAGATAGGTTATATTTACACCATAACGGTGCACAGCTGATAGAAAGGGACTTGTAGTTTTTAAAGATATTACTGATTTTCTTTGAATATAAGAATGTAAATACTGAGTCTGAAATATTATAGCAATAAGCTGTAAAATTATGTGAAAACATGAATAAAACTACACATCTTCAGATGTTATACATACATAAGTGTCCTACACTAATAATAAAAAGTTATTATGGCATTGTATGCTGTGTGTACCTTGTGTGCACCGCCTAGTGGTTAAAGCACATTATTGAATTATTGTTTTAATGTGTTATATTTGATGAAAAAAAAGCGTACATACTTTCATAGGGGGAAAGTAAAAGGTCAATGATAGAAATATAGAATATAAAAAATAAAGAAGATACTATAAGTGATCTTTACAATAAAACAGTTTAGTGCAGGATGTACAAAGATATTAATAGGAGGATGTGCAAAACAGAAAAACTAATTAACCTTTATTTAAACATTAAATAATACTTTAGATTAAGGTCTTCTTTTAAATAAGAAAAAAGCTTTGGGGGTATCTACAGATAAATATTAAGCCTGAAAAAGTACTTAACGTCTAATATATTGCTTTCCTGCAATGTTAACTATGTTGAAGCACTTATTTTAACTGATATTATACATATGAATTATACTCTTATGTATGTAGATAGTATAAGAAATGTGCAGAATATGACAGTTAATGGTGGAGGTATACACACATATTGATAGATGTCTTGTAATGCACTGTTGAGGAACCTGCGACCCAAGTTTTTCATTCATTGCATAACTACACCATAGTTGTGTATGATATTTCAATAGACCTTAGAAAATCTTGAAGGGGATGTGCAAAATAGCCATTATATACAGTCTTTAATTAACTATTAGTAGAGAATAACGAGTAATCAATATACTTTATAGAGATCTGCAGATAAATGTTTAGTCTTCTCAAGCACCAACTATCAAATATCTCGCCTGATTGTTGGCACTTGACAATCACCTTCCCGGAATTTTACTCAGGTGTAACTAAAGTCTGATTTAAGGGTTGTTTATATTTCACATCATTAATCAGAATCTGCAAAGTAACACAAATAAATGTAGTGGAGTAAAAATACCAGGTTAACCTCTGAATTGTAGTGGAGTAGAATTACAAAGAAACAATGAGCTGTCATGTGGGTATATATTAATGCTGCCCATTATGGACACAAGCAATTTTCACCCATTTATTAATGATATGTTTTAAATTTGATAACACCAATGTGTTTAATACTGGCAACTTCTAATTGTGGGAAAAAACGAAAACGTTCCCAGTAGAGACGTCCCATAGAACATGTTGCGAAACACAATAGCCAGCATGTGTAGTTCTGGGGGGGGGGGGCTGGACCTGTTCGAGTCCAGTTTTGGATAATCTGCCGTGGTTTCGTTCCATTTCAAAGAGCTGTTTGACCCTCGGCGTAACCTTGGCGCACTGCTACTCCAACATCCAATCCCAGAGCTTGAAGATTAATCACGGGGGCTGTAGTCCCAAACGATAGCTGGGGGATTATGGGTAGTGTAGTGTCTTCGGCCATCCTAAACTCCGAAATGTTTTTCAGATTTCATATCGCATTAACACCATATCCCAACGTGCATTGCGGCTAAAACATCCAATCACCGAGTTTAAACCATAGCTGAGGATCTTGGCTAATCAGTTCAGTGGGTGTGTATCGCAATGATGCTCGAAATGTCCCTTATAGGCCTACGTCTGCTTCCTGTTATTTTATTTTGAAATTTAGTTCCGTCAGGAACTAAATTTCAAAATAAAATAACAGGAAACAGACGTATATATATATATACTCAAACACTTGCATAGAAGATTCCCAATAAGTAATTATTCCAACTGTATTTGATCCAAAACAGTGGCAGTAGTAGTATTGTAGCAGTTTGTTGTGGTAGTAAACAGAGGCTGGTGGGTAATGTACGCTACGTAAACTTAATCCTTCCTTAAATGATTGTTTTCTATATTATTGTGCGCCACATATTTGTAAACTTGGTAGATGCTATGTTTACAATCAACAATTTATTAATTAATTAATAGAGGAATGAAATGTCCAGCCACTTCACATTGCATCCTGTATACAAAAAAAGGTTACTGATCATAATCAAAGAATATTCATATCATGTATTAATCAGAGCACCCTCAATAAAACATACCTTAGCCTCACCTGCTGCCTACAGTAGGAGTCATAGTAATGACAGTCTTCAATGAACTTTATATTTCCTATCAAAGGAAGTAATCCTGATTAAGGTCATTCTAAGAATGTTGTCAACTCTATTTCGGACTTAAAGAGGGAGTAATACCCAACATACATACTGTAAGAATGAATGTCCAAACAATAGCGACTGACCCTACTAGCAGCCTGTGCTTGTATGGCTGAATAGTGACAATCCAAGCTAAAGTGTTCCTGTAAAGTGTACAGCTCCTCATGTATCATAAACTCTTGACATGGCCCCAGCTTCCTCCCAGGAAAAAGGAAGAGGGATTCGGGGCCCGAGCAGTTTCCCAAAGATCACAGCATTTCAATAATATGAGTTGAAGGCACCTTTCTTAGCAAGCTGAAGAGATTAAAAATTGCAAAACGTGTAAACGTCTTTAAGAAGCTGAGGCTCAGTGATAAAACGTGATGCGTGCCTCTGAGGTTGAGAAGAAGGCGGGGAAGGCAGACGGAAGGAAACACATAGACTTTGGCAAATGTGGTCTCAACAGGATGTTCTGGGCCGGGTTATACCTTCACTTTGACTGCTAGCCTTTTTCCGGATGCTGGTAAGCCTTCAATTAAATGACGGCTACCTTTTTCAAGTCACTAATCCTCTTACAGTTTGGAACCCTAACCCTTTGCCATGCGGAAAATACACACACACGCTCAGGCATGGTGTGTGTGTGTGTGTCTTACCCTCCTGCTGCCTGTCTTGCAGTCCTCCTGCCTTCTGAAGTTGACAAAAGAGGCTGTTCATGTCACAAACTGAGCCTAGAGGTAAAGTCTGCATGAAGGAAATAAGCGTATGTGGCAAGCTGGAACGTATATCATACATAAACATGAAGGTCGTGACAATATATATAATGTGTGTAGCCATCTTTAGAGTTGAACATGCAGTAATAGTAATAAAACTGTTCATATTCATACAATCATTAATGGGAGTTAGTAATAAATAGCACTAGCAGTAAGTAGGTGCATTCATACAAAATGGCATTTAAATGGTTATCAGCAGGAATTACTATAACATATTAATTATTATATATAGTTATTATTTATGATATGTTGTAAATAGAAAGTACTAGTTGAAGGATCTTTTACCATATTAAACAAATCAGCATAAATATTACCAAAAACTATTTATTAAAAGTGATGGAAAACATACAATATTCCAATACGAAACAAAGTGGGGCAAAAATAAAAAGTGTGCAGTCCTGTGTCTCCACAAGCTCTGTGTGTGCGCAGGCCTACACAAACATTTTTGGAAGACAAAGAGATATCAGCTTTAAAGTGTTTATGACACGATTGCTGGTATTTGGCATTAATATGTTCTCAAAGGCTTAAATATTCATAAAATATAATCAATTTCCCCTAAATATAAACCAATAGTCTTTATTTCACGTTATTTTGTATATTGTCGCTAAAAACATACATCATCTGAGCAGACCATGAAAAAACCGTTAGTGACGTCTGCGCCAGAACTTGCCAGTGCGTGAAAAAGGTGAAGGCTCTTGTGTGTATTCTGTCTCCGTTTTCATCTTTAAATCAACATGCCTTCTCGCTGTGTTGCGGCAAATTGCTCAAATACGAACAAAGATGGAGTGAGTTTGTTTAAATTTCCGAAAGAACTTAGTTTGAGAAGCCGGTGGACCGCTCAAGTACAGCGAACTCGCCAGGGCTGGAGTCCATCAACATCGTCTGTGCTGTGCAGCGCTCATTTCACCGAGTCATGTTTTGACAACAAACCGTTGTTGAAAGAGTCTTTAGGATTTAATGTTCAGCATAAAGTTATTCTGTTGCCAGACGCTATCCCTTCACTGTTCAAGAGACCCAAACAGAAATCCCCGGTCAAAAGAAAGACATTAGCTATAGCTAAAAGACAGCGGCTTGAGGTAGGTGTTTACGTTTGTCTTTTTTGTGCTATTGATTTGTTGTCAATTGTTGTTGTCCCTACTTGAATATCAGGGTTTCCGTTAGCCGGTAATTACCGATTTTTAGCAGGTAACATTTATAGAGAGAGAGAGAGAGAGAGGGAGAGAGGAAAAGAGAGGATCCGTTTCTGCCGTGTTATTATCCAAAGATAATGTAAACTTTTTATTGCTTTTTTTATTGCTTTTTATTGTTGTATTCAATCACAGGTTTTGACAGAAGTTCTCAGTTCTGCACAGAGTCAGGTTGAAGAAGACGAAAGTTGCCCACATGATTCATGTAACGTCAGTGACTTTAGCTGTCAAGCCATGTTACCACCCGAGACCAGGAGTCTGGCAGTCTCTGTCAAGATTAAAGGCAAAAGCAAAGGTACAATCATTTTTAATTCTCAGTTTAGCTGCAAACTGAAAATAACATTGTAGCCATAATAAGCAGTCAATAGAACTTCTTCATTGAGGCACACTGACTCGAATCCACGATGGTCAATGACGCAGCCAACATCTCTCAGTTTTTCACGGACTTTATCTTGTTCCTGACAGCAAACAGATTCCTCCACTGTCAACATATCGACACAATTTCCACAAGTGCACCTGTTAACGAAAATATAATATTGTAGTCCATGTGGAGGAGGTCTATTATTTATTGCTCCACCACTGTTAAATGTTGGGTTATAACCCTGTACATTTATTTAAGCCAGAAAGATCTACAGATAAATTCTAAAATATAACGGGAATTACTTACCACTCAGTATTCTGAAGTCTGCCTATATCTTGTTCTATGACGACGGACGCATCAGCTTGCGGTAAACCCTCCGGACCTTCCGAGTCAGACTCTGAGCCTGAGGCAGTCTCTGCCGTGAGAGTTCATCCAAGTACGGCTCGAAACGATACGGTTGAATTTGCTGATGCTGCTCTGATGTATCGGCCGTATAATTTACATCACCGACTTCAAAAAAAAGGTCTACACTTGAATCAGAGTCGCTAAAACTGTTGATTTCTTCCACCTCTAATTCTGGATAGTTTGTAGCAGTCGCCATGGTTGTTTAGCCTCTCTGTACTCTCGCGAGCCATCTGGTTCTGGCGATGACGTCACACAAGATGGCGACGGATTAGTGGAAGAGCTGACATCAGAACCTTAAATCGGCATTTCGGGAGCCGTTTTTTTGAACTTATACACAATAAACTTATATTTTAATCAATTCATTTGTTTTAGTTCTATGTTATCTTTGTATGTTGGGACTTGTTAGCTCCATGAAAACACGTGTCATAAACACTTTAAAGAGCCATCCCATGCGGCGGCCATCTTTTCCAACTATGTCGTCTTATGGTTGGGATCCGTTGAAGCGAAGGCCAGAGACGAAGAGGTCCTGGGTAGAGGAAAGAGTCAAACAAAGGGAGCTGTCAACTTTTACTGACTTGACTTTCACAATTCGGTGTTAAGCTGACCAGGAGTGATGGATCATGGGAAATTGAGTCCAAAAGGAGGTGCACTTAGGTGTGAGTGACAGAACATTGGATACAGTCAACATATACAGTACAAACCTGACCTTGGCTATGTTCACGCAGCAGTACTGCTAGCATCAAAGTTTGGGCACTGCATTTTGCATAAAGTTGTTTTCTTAATCTACTCTCAAATGTTACTTGAGCGTAGGGCACTTTGTGTGCACATGAAGTACACGTGAGCCAGGTGTTTCTTACACTCTAGTTTCCAGTTCCTTTATTTAAAAATGCATTCTATTATGTCACGATACCGAATGGAATCCAATTAATAATTTATGTCAGGAATAGGCCAATGTCAAATTGTTGTAAAGACCTTCAGGATAACAATATTATATGTAGATTGTAAATGCAAATACAATACAGAGACATTTTCAGTTGTTGCCAAACCGCTAGGACCTAAGCCACACAACCTCCTCTCCTCCATGGAGCCCTAGGAGGACAGACTACACAGAACAAGCACTTAAATCACACCGGTAGGAGAAAACCGCAAGCACACAAAGGAAGTGGGAGACCTTAACCTTAAAATTATGTGTCAAGGACCTTTTAAAGGTGGGGTAGGTAATTCACTTCAGAAACACTTTTTGTTATATTCCATGGAATGCTCTTAACATCCCGATAGCAATGAATACATTAAATGCTTTGACAAAAAATACATAAACAATTTTCATCTGTGGAAGCCGTGGCGCTGTAAAAAGCACGACCAATCATATTAGCCGGCCCGGCTAAAATAACTGGATGGCCTACCTGCCTGTCAGCCTTCCATCTCGTGCACAAACTTATCTCGTGCCCTCATTGGTCATGTGCACGTTCGTGTGTGTTGGAGGAGGGGCTCTGTAAGGAAGCCTGAAGGAAGGGGCAGATTTTTTTCGGCTGTGTACTTTCAAATTCTAGCGCACTTGAGCTGGTTTCTCCATTCTTACCTACCCTACCTTTAAGTGTGATTTTAAAATTCATATTTCTTAAAATATATAAACCCACATGTAAAATAATGACAAGTGAAATTATTCATTCAAACAGTTATTCTGGCTGCGTTCTGATGACAGTTTGAAAGCGGATAAAGGTACAGTATAGAGAGAACACACTTTATTGTCTTTGATTTACTTTGCTTTTACTTTGATGATTTGAGAACCTGAAATTGCTTGCTGTCAGAATTCTCAAATGGTCAAACTTATTTTCCTCCTCTTTTATATTTTTGGTTAATTTGACAAATGTTGATGACTCTTGGTCTGCCCCATTTCGTCATCATCTTTCCATCAATGCTTGTTGTTGAATTGAGCCCAAAGAACATCGCCTTCTAAAAACAGTGAACGCATTAAAACTAAAAAAACAGACTTAATTTGAAAATGGGGAGAAATTGGACTGCATCTCTTTTGGTGAAGTGTAAAAATAGAGGATATATACTTCTTAAAGTTGCTTTTTTCTTACCCAAAGTGCCTTCATTGTTTAAAAGCAGGAAGTGAAGAATCTTGGGTCATTCAGAAAAGCACCTCAAGGTTTTATTTTTAATGTTTCAACCCATATTGACATCCTAACACATTCCTTATTAAACCTTACATTTCTCCTATGAATGCTATGGTGCTGATTGATTATCTTGCACCCATTATCTGTGAATACATCATACTTACTGATGCATTCAGTACAGCACCACTCATAAAAGTCAGAAATGTAAATGTATTTAATTGTCGAATTAATGTATTTGACTAGATTTCTACCTGGACGCTCTATTTGTCTTGTAATCGTGATCATAAGGACTTGTTATGATCCCTTTGAGTTCTATAAAGCCAGACACAAAGACAGCTGCTCCTCACTGAAGCTATTGATCAGGATAAGGCAAAGCCCTCTGTAAAACGAGAGGTGTTCCCGCTATAATCAACCAACATTGTGTATTGATTGGCCAGTGTCAGGCGAGTCGCCTAAAGGGAGGACACAGTCAGAGTCATGGGCAATTAATGTTCTCCATGCCACAGTGACAAGTCCTCTCTCCCCTCCTAGCCTTCCACTCTCTCTCCGTCAGGCAATTACAATTTATTGAAATGGGTTTATTGACACGATAACTATGCATCTGAATACTTGAAGGAGGCAGTCATATTAGCAAATGCACATTGCAGAAGGTGATTTTTCTAAAGACACTGTGACGACCCCTCCACACCACTAGGTCTTCCGTGGTCTCTCTCTCTTGTTTGCAGGTTCCAGTGCTGTGGGTGATCGTGGACTGACGAGCTGCACCTGGGCAGCTGCTATAATACAGCGTTTTGGGAGGCTCTCTCTCATTCCTCTCGCACACTCCCCGTGTGAGCCTCGCGCCGCGGCTGTTTATTTTTGTGTCCACTAAATAAATTATTGTTATATTTTCATACCCCTCGTCTCGACTCCCAGCTTTTTGTTACAGCCCTAAGATGGCTTAGATAGATAGATAGATAGATAGATAGATAGATAGATAGATAGATAGATAGATAGATAGATAGATAGATAGACGGATGGATGAATGGACGGATGGATGAATGGACGGATGGATGAATGGACGGATGGATGGATAAATACTTTATTGATCCCAAATTAAGAAATTATTTTCTTACAGCAACAACAACATGTTTTCAGGCATTCAAATCTTAAAATCTTTGGAAAAAAAGTATATATATATATATATAAGTATACATATTTACAGTAGAAAGGACATGAACCACAAATAATACTCAATATTAAATGTTTTAGATAAAACTGTCACTATAAATGAGCGATATATTACAGTAGCAAATGTGCAAACACAATGCATATATATTGTAGAATTTTTGTAGACTCTAACCTGAGTTAGTGTTATCCGTCAAGCTTCAAAAATACTAGATGCCAAGCTGAGAAGAAATTGAAACATTTTAAGGTTTTTCGCCTTTAGAAAGTTAAAGGTCACCTATTATGCAAAATCCACTTGTTCATGTCTTTTCTACATCAACATGTGTCCCCTCTGTGTAAAGAGATTCTGAAAGTTTCAGGAAAAAAGATTCTCTCTCTTTTTGTCCTGATCCATTTATATAAAAACCTGTCTGAAAATGAGCTGATCAGATTTTGGCACTTTATGATGTCATAACAATTGTTTGGCTTGTGTAACCATTAGCCAATAACCAACCAAGGTAACCCCCCCCCCCCACCTTATCACCTGAGTCTCCTCCTAGAGCACCATTGTGTTCTTTTTAACCAAATATCTCTCAGAGGGGCGTGGGGAGTGGCTCCTTATTTTCATCTAAAGTAAAAGACAGAGAATCAGCACTTTTGAAACAGGGCTGAAACAGAGGGGATTATGGGCTGCTTCAATGGGTGATCTGTTTGGTATTTCGAGCCAAACACTTCAGAGACATGTTTTGTATAGATCTGAGACCATTCATATATTGATGAAAAACAGTATAATAGGGGACCTTTAAAATGCTTGTCAAGCTAGCATTTTTGTTTACATTTTGCAGGGTTGTTGAATTTAGATAAAATATAATCTATTTACTTGGGGTTTTCTCACTTTCAGGAAGCAACTGCTTTCTAATAATTCAAGAACCTGGATTTTTCGCCAAGACTTAGATGAGTGGTTAACAGGTCCTGGCTCTGTCCTAAGGTAACAGCCCTTGGTTAATCGGTGGAACTCGTTGGACTGTTTCTTGGCCTCACTGTGACCAATATGATAGCAATATAACTACAACCTTTTCTTTTGCTCTTTGGTTTTTGCTCTGATTAAACAAATTACGACATACTGTATTTATTAGTCTGCTTTAGTTGCTTGCCATTTTGCCCTAGCAAAGCTAGCTCTTTCTAACCGTTTTTTTGTCCAGACAATTAGCTACCTGAAATAATTGTTGCTAGCTAGCTGCTTGTGTTGACAGTGCTCAACATGGAGTGTACTTAGCTAATTATTCAGATTGAGATACAGAAATAGTGTATTGCTTTTCACCTGTTAAACTCATAGCAGAACAGCTCTAACAATATGGAGCGGAGTGGTGCAGTGGGCTTTGCGTTTGATCATCAGATCAAGGGGGCGCTGGGGAACTCCAGTTCGAAACCTGCTTTCCGCCGCCACTGCACCCGAATTTGCTCCTGTGGGTATTGTCCACAGTACATGTATGATATTAATGTGTACTTGTAAAGCGCCTCGATGACTTTGAGGTGTGGAGATGGGCGGTGTGGCGCAGTGGGCTGTGCATTGATCATCAGATCAAGGGGGCGAAACCCGCCGCTGCGTCTGTAAAGCCGTTGTGTCCTTGGGCAAGACGCTTCACCTGAATTTGCTCCTGTGGGTACTGTCCAAGTACATGACCATTACATGTATGTCTGTAAAGCGCTTTGGGTCATGGAAAAAGCGCTATAATAAATAAAAGGAATTATTATTAACAATAACTATTTTGTCAATGTGAATTGGGTTTTTCACATGTGAAAACTGCCCATGCCTAATACAAGTCAAAATAAGGTAGACTGGTTCAACATCATGGTTAAAGGAATGCTAATGAAAATAAGGTTTCTCTAATGACCAATCAATGCTAAAAGGAGTAAACCTCATTATCTGTTAATATCAGTGCAAGCCTCTCAGAACAGCAGCCTGGCTGGAACACAGTGATATACTGTCTAATTTACAACGGCCCCTGTTTCCGTTTCAATCAAATCTCCAATATTAACACCAAGCAATAATTCCTTCTGCTTTATTACGAATGTAGCCTACCTAGTCGATAAATCAGCCGCCAGAAGCTGGTATAATTCACAGTGGAAATCAGGCATATTTTATACTGTCTGAGTCACACTGATAATGAACCATTATTTCAGCTTTATGTACTTTCTGTGTAGAGAGAGCCACTTGAGTCTGTCCTCGTACTGCAGTGTTCTTTTTTCTATTTAACTTTAAAAAGAAACTTTGCTGAAAGCTTTGACATAGTTCACACAGGAAGCAGATTAGAACCCATTTATGGCTATTCAAATAATAAAAAGGTAAGGATTTTGAAGGACACTGGTGGTAAGTGCCTCAAAGCACAACAATGGGACTTTAACTGCATGATCTTGAGTACATTGTTAGTTTTAAAGGTAATACATAATTCACATTTCACAAGTTCTAACTTGTCAAAGGAAAACCCTTTTTATATATTTATCCTGCGAGTAAATGTGGTTTAGGTAAAAGCTGAATAGATCTCATTACATGCAATGAGTTTGAAAAGTAATGATGCATCTCAGCATTCTCAATTAATTTCTCAAAGTTGGAGCTTTCAGCAGGAAGTTGTCCTTGTAAGGCTAATCCAGTCGGAAATACCAGTGGAGAATTCAGACACATTGCGTGATATTTAATAAAAAAATAGTGATGTTTAACCTAATTGACAACTGTGAAAATTGTCCGTTAACATAATCCTGTCCAACATAATTTATAATAAACAGTCCGGGTTTCTGAGCATCTGCATATAAGCATGTATTGATACTTCATAATTTCATCATCACAAGAAATGGAAGTGGAACTTTAACTTTTAACCCAAATGCAAGAGACTACAGGCAACAGGAACATTAAAAAGAAAATACTTCAATTCCAGGCTTAATTCAGGCTAAGCTACTACAGATCTTCACATTACAAAACAGGGATCCGAAAATGATTGAACATAAAAGCAGGATTAAATACAAACTGATCTGATGAGGGGATAGAGTTCAGGTGGTCAGAAGGTCAGCTGGCTGCAGGGCAATAAGGCGGGAAAACGCTAGGAAAAGTTGATTGGCTTCGAAGACCAATGAGACTGAAAACAGAAAAAAAACGGCAGTAAGTAAAAACAGACAGTGTAAACACTTTTCAAAATGAAACAGGAAACACATCAACCAAAACAAGGATCATGACAGAGTTACTTCAACGGCTGAGAATAAACACATGCAATTCATCTTATCGATAACTATGGGAAACTAGAACAATTATATGTTAAATATGTTTAGGTGTGTTCATGTTGGCCTCTGCCGGGCTATTTGCCTCTTCTTGGTGCAGATGGAGTCCACACCGAGATGCAGTACATCAGGATACGTTTCACTGTGCATCACTAAAAATTCACATGAATGTATATTTCAAGCTTGAGAGTCTTTCCAGAATCTCGCTGTCGATAAACACTAGGGTGAGAAGAACCTCTTTCTCCTTATCTTTAGAAAGTCTACCGGAATCTTAAAGTATAATTGCATTAGGAATTATTCTGGTTTACATTACTTAAATGGATTCACTGATAACTATCATACCATGTCACTTTAATCTGCCATTACCCCTCAGGGGATCAAAAAAGGAGGATATTGTTATTATATTTTATCTAGTTTTATCATCTCTTATCTTATCTAATTTGATCTGATTTTGATTCTGATTTGATTTTATCTTTAAAATACTGTGTGTGGCTGTGATGATGCGACAATCCCAAATAGTTGGTTGCTAAGTGATTACAGTTTCAAACACTGCTTGTATAGCCTGGTTTTTTTTCTGAACTGAGGGTAACAGCTTAAAGCAGCAGATAGAATGTTCTACTGAACTATTGTAGCGCTACTAGGTTCCTGATGAATGTTATGAAGTGCATTTCAACTTTTTCATTTTCATTTTATTGCAACTTCTTCAAGCATCCCTGTAGGCTGAAAACTTCGATATAACAGTATGCACTTCTTTGATTCATGTTTTTATTCACTACTGAACTATTCAACCCAAATCATAAAACCTGACCCAGTAATACAGTGCTGAAATTGCCTTTTATAATAATAATAGTACACATAAAGTCACACTAGAAAATCATGTTACAAAAAGATGTTGTGAAAAGTAATGTGTGAACACGCCTTTAATGTGTGAGGATGCCATATTTTAATCCATCACAGCAGCAAATATTGGCATTAAAAATGGAGAAGATAACAAAAAAACAACATATTTGGCCACCTGTCTTGGAATATGCGCAATGAATAAATTATTTAACGCCTTAAGGTGGGACGTAAGCCTTCTCACTCTACACACAAGGCACATGT
Source organism: Dissostichus eleginoides (assembly GCA_031216635.1). Lineage (NCBI taxonomy): Eukaryota > Metazoa > Chordata > Actinopteri > Perciformes > Nototheniidae > Dissostichus > Dissostichus eleginoides. The sequence continues at coordinate 7,453,543 of CM062268.1, read as the reverse complement.
GTTACTGTTTATAATGCAGACAACTGTGTTTTTGTGGAATATATACAACACATAAGGCATGTTTCAAACAGTAATAATGTAGAGACTCTCCAAATTAGCAAGTATCATAAACCAGCCTAGAAAGCAAACAATTCTACAAAACATTTTCAAACAAAGCCACTTGTCAGATCAAAGGTTCACCCATCGTGTCAGAAAGAACCCCATCTTAGGAACTAATTACATTATCAGAACTTGTCCTCACATCATTGGCGTCCTGTTCCAGTGACTTGATCAACAGTTGTATCGCTGTTTCTCGGCCCGTTTACTGATGGCTCTCTCTCAACTGCTGCCTATCTCATTACAGTAATGAACTTTATAATTACCTCCACCCCCTCAGAGAACAATGGAGGCCATTAAGAAACTGGGATTGGCTTTTATATCATGTACTTAGCTGCTGTAACCAGCAGCCATTTTCCATCTCAATAAACTCCCACATCCTTCAAGCTGTTGACAGCACTTTGAGTGATGGGGGTCAAAGCGTTTTCATGTTCAAACTTGGACTTAATATGCATCTCGGACGATCACAAGTGGACAGCTCACGTGTGAATGCACACAAGATGCATTGAGTTCGCATTACAATCCAACCGTCAGAGGTGGAAGAAGTACTCAGATCTTGTACTTCAGTAAAAGTAGAAGTACCAGAGTGTAGGAATACTTTATTACAAGTAATAGACCTGCAATCAAAATGTTACATTGACACTGCAGGGTAGCTTTGGAATTGTTCTCCAGGTGTAACTAAAGTCTTATGTAAGTGTTGTTTATATTTCACATCATTAAACAATATCTGCAAAGTAACTAAAGGTATTAAATAAATGTAGCGGAGTAAAAGTACACGATATACCTCTGAATTGTAGTGGGGTAGAAGTACAAAGTAGCAAAGAATTTGAAATAAAGCACAAGTACCTCAAAATTGTATTTAAGTGCAGTTCTTGAGTAAATCTACATTAGGTTACACCATTGCTGATCATCAGACTATATTTGGGGAAGGTCTTGCCGCATATGGCCATATTCTAATAGCATTGTGTATGCAAATGAATCGTAGGCCATATTTAAGGACCCCCTTAGTCAAGAGTTAAGAATCTATTTACTGGCTTGCTCCATAATGTATGAGCACCCTGGTGGCATGGCAAAAGTGACATTGTCGGCAGAATGGAGGTCCTCAGGGACTTTCAGAACAAACAAACTTACATTTTTAGGGTTGGGAAATGCACCCGACAATTTGAAAATGTCACACATACCTTAGTTGGGCAACAGTCAACGCCCATTGACAAAAACTGTAGGTTAGTTACCATTTACAATACTAATTCTCAAAGCAATTGTATGTGTTATTTGTGTGTAATTAAAGCAATGCATAGAAAACATATTGATGTGTTAATTTGCATAGAGAGCAGTGAAGGGAATCCCTGTTAAACATAGTGCCTTTTTTGTGCTAGATAAAGTTTATTATCTTTAAATAAAATAAATACCATGTCCCATCTTGGAAATTACCTAATTTTTAAGTTTTGTCCATGATAATTTACAATCTAGAATCATGTTAGGGAGTCTCATGGACTTCATTGATAGACACATAACTTTAACATTTACACTAAATAAAAAAACAGATTTAACTAATTGGCTGTCAGAGATGGTTTATACATACAGTTCAAACATCCACATACATTACCCATTATGTGAGTATGATATTTGAGTAAATTATTATGTTCCACCAATGGACATCACCAAAGATAATGTATGTGATTGTCAACAGTATTAGTGTCACCATACCTGGGAAAAAGAGACAACGTATTGAATGGCTTGTATGGAGGTGTAAGGCTCTAATGGACTTCTCAATGTTCTCCAACAGAACCAGCCTAGAAGTTCTCAACAATGAACCTGTAACTAATGCATCATCATACTGAATGATAGTTGGAAGAAAAAGTGGGTGTACCCTGTCCTATACAATCTCGTGTATGAATACAGTGTTACATTGAGATTTCCCAAGACGAAATCTTCATTGAACTAATAGTCACTTATATTAAAACGAGCCGTCTCTCATTACACTGTCATTACGCTACAACTGTAGATTACGAGCTAACAAGAAGCACACTTTGAAGGCATCCATGTAAGACCATTTTATCAATCAGCAATTAGCATCCATGCTGTTAAAATTATAACAAGAAAAAAATAACAATTTTCTTTTAAATATTTACTTTGATTATACAATTGATCTTACAGTTATCTATCCTCACATACATGAAAGCTGGAAGAAACATTACCAGGCTTGTTTGCATTTGATTGTGCAGTAATAGAGCTGTCGCACAACAGTGGTCTTAAATGAGCACAACATGGTGTGAAAATAGATTTGAATTTCAAACTGACGACTTGCTGATTCATACCATTGTCTCTGTGTAATTTTTATGACTCTTTAACCAGGACAAACGGGTATTGAGCAACTACAGTATGTTATACACCTAACACTGTTGATTGGTGGGGATGGTATTTAAACAAAGACAGTGATTGCGGTTGAATTGTCTTTTTTACGCCGCAAAACGAAGTGGAATGACCCAGAAGTAACAGCCATGATGCGAGCTTCAATGCTATGTCCTTTAGCATAGGATACACCGGACCATCCTTCACAAATAACCAACAATTCCTTTCGGTTGCAACATTTAAAGTGATGCACCATTCGGATGCTCACGAAACAAACGACCATGACCGTGAAACTCAAAACTTGTATTTCAAGGTGCTTATGAAGAAGTTTCCATCTTATGGCATAACCTGCTTACATGTTTATAGGTTTTGAACTTTCACCGATGTGTTTACCGAAGAGGCAAATGATTAGAATAACGCTATTTACTGCAAATATTAAATTAACTCAAGATTTCACATTGTTTCTGTGAAACATTTTTTTTCTTTTTTACATTTTTGAATGGTGATACAGTAGAATGTGTATGAAAACAAGCAATGTATATATATTTAATGAAGTATTTTTTATTCAACTAGTTTGATACTTATTGGGATTCATGTGTATTAATAAGTGTTGATAGAAGTGTGATGGTAAGCACAAGCAACCATTTACCTCCTTTTTTTTTTCAATTAAAAACAAAAAAGTAATATATTTTTCAATCTACATTTATACAGCTCACCTGAAACAACATGTGAAGAAAACATTTGGTGAGGTATCTGGGGTCGCTTTTAGTCGTCCATGTACATAACATTTGAGTTTTTCCATGGCAGATGCAGCTCTACTTTCTATAAAACACAGAACACTATTAGCACAAAAGCGACATTGTAGTTGTATATTCCTCCCATTCAAGCAAGGGAAATGAAGACCAAAAAGCAGAAATGTCATCCTGCATCTACTTGTACTTGTAGAGCACCTAACACAGAGAACCCATTTGGGAATGCATTGTGTTTGGCTTGGATTAATTAACACTTATAATGTATTGGGGAATCAGGCGAGGCAGGCTTGTGTTATAATAGGGGAGCACATACCGGACAAAGAGTTTACCTCCAGGCTGTGTCTGTTTGTGTGTCTGTGTGTGTGTGTATCTGCTCTACATTGTATGCTACCATGCTGAAACATAGGGACAGACAGGTCCTTTGTCCCTGTAAGGGCACATTTGACATGGTTTGCTATAGAGAGGCAAAAAAATACAAAAGCACTATCCTACTCCCTCAATGCCAACCTGTCATTCCGTCAAAGTGTGTGTGTGTGTGTGTGTGTATGTGTGTATGAATCTCTTTGAGTCTCTTTGAGACATATGCATACCTTGGCTATGCAAAAATGAAATAAAGTGTAAGTTTGGTGATACCTATTCCTAATGATTCAATGATAAGAAACGTTATATTCATATTTACACTAACATAAGAAATTCCAATTGATTATACAATTCCTTCCAAACCCATTGCATTCACTCATCAAACCTGATAATATGTTCCATTTTGTAAGTGACAGCTTTGAAGTTTATAGCAGAAAAAGTAACTGTAACTCTTAATATTATTATTTTCATGTTCTTTGTCATATTTGTCTGGTTTTGTCACCATGTAAAGTTCTCACTGATGGAGTCACATTTGCAGTACCCCATCAGCACCTATGGGTGTCCCTCTTTTTCTTCAGAAGTCAGCATGTCGAGCTGCAGCCGCTCTCCACTGTAACTGTAAGGATGACCCAGTGTGTGTGTGTGTGTCTGGTGTGTGTGTGTGTGTGTCTGGTGTGTGTGTTCAAGACAAAACAAAGGCACCTGTTTAGCACAAAATGAACATGTAGTTTTGTACCAAGATCAAAATAATTGCAAAAATATATATTATCATATTTAGTTTAAGGACACATAGGAAACATCAAATATTTAAATGATTATTCATTTTTAGAAAAACAATTATATGCAGTGGATTTTGTGATTATAACCATGTGGTGTGGAATCAAACAAGAAATATCTAGTCTAGATGTTTGCAGTTTCAGGTAGACATACTGTACGGTGTCCTAAGTGGGCCATATATTATTTTTCCTAGTTAATAAGGTCAATTTCTCTCCTGTACATCTTTATTTGAATTAGTGAAGTAATCATTTTTCGTCTAATCGTGGAACGATAAAGAAAAAAGGTGGAGTTCAACACTCCATTGGTGAAACAATGAAATATCCTGGTTTCATCCTGCTTATTTCTGATTTATTGACACGTCAGCATGTACTTATACTTATAATATTTCTACTCTATTTACCTGATATTGTCCTTTGTTTTTTCATATTGCTACGTCTGTCTGCTGTGTAAATACAACAGATATTGCTTTGACTTTATGCTTACCTAATCAAGCATACAGGTGCATAGTGTAAAGGCCTCTGAACAAAATTGTGATTTTAAATGGCATAATAATTCAATTTGACTTGAGGCTGATGAAAAAATAAACATAAACAGTGTACATGTACTAAAAGAGGACCCTTCCATCTGCCAGGACTGTTTAGGTCAGTGGTTCTCAACTGGTGGGTCGCGGACCCGTTTCGAGTGGGTCGCAGATATGTGAGTGAAGAAAAAAAAATTGAAAAAAAGAAATTTATTTTTCTAACGCTGTGCATGCAGTAGGCGTTGGACTGGAAGTACCGGAGACCATAAACGGTTTTGAAAACTTCTGATTAGAATCCAGATTGTTGCCGGAAGTCCCCACGGAGAATAACTTTGCGGTAGAACTATTCTTTATACATCCATGGGTACAACTTCAGATAAAAATGAACACATAATGAAATATGACCCCCGGTTTGATGATTGACAGGTCACAGAACAATGGGAGCTCTCTACCCTTCCCACAATTTAAAGTAATTCACACAGACTCTCTGCTATTTGCTCTTCTCTCTGTGTGGAGCAGCAAGTTCAGCTGTCAGAACAAAGTACAAAACAAACAATGGCATAACATATTATTAATATGTCGGGTAGTAATAGATTTATTTATTTTCTTCTCAGTGTACCAGAATACGTAGTTTATATGTTAGTATTTCTAAAAATCTCCTGGGGGAGAATCCCCCCAGACCCCCCTTCTGCGGTTGGGTTTTCAGCATGTGTGCCTTTTTATGTTATACAGTTCAGCTTTGATCATCTCATTAAACCTTTTTTAAAAGCATAATTTAGTTCTGTGAAGGGATATATGGACTGTACTTCACTTTAATTAATATTGTATGCTGAAAAGCGTATATATTACAGCACGATTTTTTGTTGAATAGATTTGAGTGGTTCAACATTTCGGGTCGCGATTTATTGTCAAAGGAAAAAGTGGGTCCCGAGGCCTGACCAGTTGAGAACCACTGGTTTAGGTAATGGTCATAAAGTTAGCAGCAGATAGATTTTGGATCCTCAACTGCAGCCTGCGTTCCAGAGCAGCACAGCGTATTATAATCCCTTTAAACACATGTCTGCATGGAAACAAATGTAAATGGCAATGTACACCTGATTGACAGACATGACAGTATAACCATTTTTATTGCTTTTTGTATTCTTTGTACCCTAGGACTCCATATAAAGCAGTATTGAGTGTTAAATATTGTATTGTACTGTAAGACCAAAATATACAAAACAAAAGTATGTAGTTTCGTTGGCAGATGTACTGATAATATGATGATAATACAAATAATTTCACAAATGATCTATAATTGTTAAATTTAGGTTTTACATTTGAGAATATTGAAAGGTGTATTATGCTGATCCAATCTAATTATATTGCAAATTCCACAAACACGATGTATAAATTAGATCATTTTGAAGATTAATGATAAGTTAAATGTATTATGATTGTATACAACAATTTAATATTGTTCCATTCTCCTTCTTGTTAAAGTTGTGACATTTGATTGTTGTGCATTTGTGTTGATAATAGAAATGTAAAATGGAGGATAAGCAGCTGTTTACACTGAGTCTATTCCTTTTGAATACAGAGAACTCTAATTACATAACATCAACAAAGGTTGCCTAAATTATTTCCTTTGCTCTTTATATTTAAACATTCAGTGAACATTAAAATGGAAAAGGTTGAATAAAGCAGGAAATGAATTGAAAGCTTGTTGGTAACATTGACAATTGTGGATGAGGCATAAGTATAACTCCCTGATAGGTCACTGTTGTCCTTCCTTAGATTCTTTTTACAGTTCTGATATGACTGGCAAGAGGGAAGCACGGAAAACAGCTTCTTGATCATAGTGGACATGAGGATCTTTGAAGACATACCAACATGGTGTGTTTAAAGTGATTACAAATTGGGTCTCTACAATCTCTACATCCCCTGTACTACACATAACCAGCAACACATTATTTAGCAGCCTGTTGGTGAACGTTTTGTTCAAATCTAGCGACAGAATCTTATTTCCTTTGAAATTGCCTTTTTCTACTCTTAAATAGTATTCTAGCATTTGCATGTGTTACCGGCACCAGACCTAGGGGTAATCTGGACCAGCAGCAAGGGTTACACAGGCTAAGGAGCACTGTGTAACCAACATATAAACTGTGTCTGTGGATTTGTAGAGAGGACCAAAGTTAGCGTCTTGCTCAGATCACAGCACGTTTATTTCTTACATCAATGGCATACAGTTCAGTCACATTATGTCAAGGCTCTCAGTTAAAATGCATGATAAATTAATATCAAACCGTCTTACAGACAAAACATATAAAAAGTATAAATAATATAAAACATTCTGCCTAAATAAGAAATACATGCATATGAATTAAAATGATTTAACATATATTCCACATAAACAATAATTGGCTTAACTTAGCATATGAATAGGTACCAAAATAATATAACTCAAAACACACTCTCACTTAACAGCAGCACGTGACAATATGGCGTGACCACGCCATGTTACTGAATGGGCGGAACTGTGAAACTAGCTTAACTATGGTATTTTCCTCATCACCATTTACTCACTGCTGGCTGGCTAATACTCTTGACAACATTTAAAATACATTTGCTTATGCCACAGTGTTAAATGTCAGTTTCTTACACGTACAAAACTACTGTGTAAAACTGTGTTTTATGAAAACAGCTACTTAGCATGGCGATGCTAACCAGAACAATTAGCTACAAAAGGACACTTGCTACACTTACACACACATATCACAAATCCCGTGAAACATTACTAAACCATTGACAGTGCATTTACATTATATCTTGATGCAAGCTAAAGACAGAAACGTTAGTTTTGCAGTACCTGTGGATTTGTAGAGAGAGGACCAAAGTTAGCGTCTTGCTCAGATCACAGCACGTTTATTTCTGACATGCGCATGAGCTGAGCTCCTCCCTAATGGATCCACAGCAGCGCCATCTACTGACGTTACAGTGTATTGTATAAATGTTAGGAAGATTATATTATTAACAAAAAATAGGGGGGTGTCTGTTTAAACTTAACATCTAGCATTTCCAACCTGCTACACATGCATCATTGAAATTAGTGCAAGGACATGCAGTGGAAGTTGATTTGTGGTGAAAAGACATGTTTTGGCTAGTATCTATCTGAAAAAGTGTCAAATCTACACCTGCCTATTTACAATAGTGAAGTTTGTACAGAAGATTCTGACCCAGAAGGGAGTAATACAAGATTGAAGACGTTTTTTATAGCTGGCATAAACATCAACCCATGGTAAGACAGAGCTTGAGGAGTAAAGGGTTCAGGATGACTTCCTTCATTGTGGACTGTTGCTGCTGCTCAGGAGCAGGGATTGGCCGGACTGATTTTGTGGAACCAGACTCAGGAACAGGGTTTACGTCTGAAGGAATGGCTAATCCAAATTAATCAATCAATCAACCAAATGTATTTATATGTTTAATAGCACAAATTACACATTTGTCATGTGTAATTTGGTGGATTTATCATAGGTAAAGCACACAACACCCTCTATCTTTAAAACCTCAAAGCAGACAAGGGAAAACTCCTAAAGAAACCACAATTAACAGGGATAATGGAAGAAACATCAGAAAGAGCAACAGAGGAGGAAAGGGTGCACATATTAAAAAAAGGGGTCACCTTGACAAAGTTTCTTTAGGAGTATGACATAGTATGGTAAAGTGTGTTGTTATTTCCGGTTTTCCTGCGGTTTCCCAATCTACATCTAATGAACGTTAGCACATCTCAAACACTCACACATAGCTTCCTCCATCTCTTAGCAACTCTCGCTAAATCGACAAATGTTTACACAGCAGCTTATTCAAGCTAAATGCAGGTTGGTTGCCAGCATATGGTTGGCTACCATGCTAAAGGCTAGCTGACTGGCGTGCTAGCTGGAAGCGGGGCCGGATGTTTCTGGACGTTTCCCTGCCCATTGCTCTGCCTCCATTTAGCGGTCACTCCTCATCCTTTGCCCCATGGCCCTGTGTTGCACTGGTTCACTCTTTAATCTGTGTCGTCTGATTGGATGCTGGGAAGGGCCTGGACAAAAGCTGCTAGCTAGCGAGACTGAGGACCCCTTAGCTTAGTGGCTCATGAGCCGATGAGGAGAGGCCAATTTTAAAGAACAAATCTGACTCATTTGTTTTTATCTACATTTATCCTTGTCAAAGTTCAAAAGTCAATAATGCGATGTAACATGCTGTATAAGCAAAAGTCCTCATGGAAAAATCTGTTTTTTAGGCCAGTATTAAAGACCCACTGAAGTGTGCGACGGTGCATGATCTTTTATGCTAATACGTATAGTAATGACCAAAATTGTCCATTGGAACCCATATCAAAGATGTTGGAATAGCAACGAATTTGACGAGTTTGAATTTTCCGCTGGGAAATTCGCAGTCGACCTCCGCCTTCGTGGGCGTGGCTTGCGATCTACTGCGTGACGTCAGAAGATGGGCCAAGCCGAAGTGTTTACATTCACCACCATTCATTTTGTCTCTATTTCAAAGTCGAATTTACCAACGTTTTTGAGCGAGTATTTGATTGGAAAGTGTTTCGCAGTCGACTGGAAGTGATTGCCAATCGAGAAAAGCTGACAATGGAGGCGACAGTGACGAAAAAGGGAGGAAAAACACACGGGAAGCGATGCATTGCCGCTGGCTGTGGTAATGTGAAGTCTGCCGAAGTGGCGATGTTTCTGTTCCCAAAAGATGAAGGTGAGTGGCTGGTGTCATTGTTTCGTAGATTCGTAGATTGTTTATGAAAAATAAACGCCACTGTGTTTGTGTTAACTAACAAGACTATCATGGCGGCGGCAGAGCTCAAGTCGAGTTTCTCCGCCTGGAGATATTCTCACTATTTCACTTTTGTCGAGCACAAAGAAAAGAAGGTTTTAGTTAAATGTAAGTTGTGTCTTGGCGGGTCAAAGATCCTATCGACTGCCCAAAACAGCAATTAAAATCTGTTGAAACATCTGCAGAAAAAACATGCTGGGACGAAGCTAGTAGCGAAGCTAGTAGCTAAGACCACAGACCCAGACTCATCCGACGCCATTCCACCTCCACCTAAGCAACAGCGGCTGGATTGGCACTTTGAAACATATCTTTGTGTTTGTGTTTGTATAGACCACATTGCTTAGCAGAGTTCAGTGATGCAAATGCATGTCAAGTTGATCAACAGGTTGTATTATTCTCCGATGCAATAACAGTACTGAAATGAAGGCTACAGTATAAGGGCATTAATGGGTGCCCTTTTCTAAGTAACTAAGAAGTTACTTTTCACAGTAACGCATTACTTTTTGGTGTAAGTAGTGAAGTAACTAGTAATTGTAACTACTTACTGGTTTTCAGTAACTAGCACAACACTGCATGTGAACATGAATGTTGCATCATGCTATGAACAGATGAATGTATGATCAGGTGACGGCCAATCCTGTGTGTAGATCTACTCTAGATCTATGACAAAATATTGTCCTCAACTAAATTGACTTCCATGGCCACTTTCCTCATCTATCCTGTCCGAAAAGCTGTCAAAATCACTCATTTCTCTCGCACCAGTATCACTTTCCGAAGTCTCCGCCATGTTTACAATCACAACTGGGCCCATCTTGTGACGTCACAGCCGCTATCGTCTGCAGCAGCGGTAGGCTCAGACTCTGAAAAATTTGCGATGTTTATCTCGTCCCTCGCACTTCCTAAAAAATTATTTTAGCCATGAACAGGTACAATTATATGTAAGAAATGAAACTGCCATTTCACTTTGGCGCAAAAAAATGCACTTCACTGGCACTTTAAATGAAGTTGTTGCATTGTCAATTAACAATAGGTTAGAAAAAACATTTGACAAAATACATTTCATTATTAGGATAACCACGCCCGCTTCCTGTCTTTTATCCACATTCAGATACATTTCAGATGTTGTGCTGACAGCGGCCCTACCTTAAATTGTTGTACAGGCCAAGAGACACATAGTAAGAGAATGGAGAGAGTGTCAAAAAGAAGAAAGGGAAAAGAGAGGGGTGTGGGAAGAGAGTGTGAAATAGAAGGAGAGATAGAGTTGGACGAGCGTTGCACAAAGCACATAGCTGCAGGAGAGAGGCTTATGCTTTAGACGCCATGTCAAAATGCACTCTGCTGCTGCCTTTATCTCTCTCATGCCTCTTCCTCTCCTATCTCTGTCCTCCTCTTCTTCTTCTCCCATTCTCTGTGGTTTCCTTCCATCTGCATTCCTGTCCTCCATTCTATCTCCCTTCCTCACCCCCTGCCTCAACTCTCTTTGTTTTCTGCCTATTTGTCCTACTATGCCTTCTTTTTTTGCGAAAGCACAGGAGTATGAAGACGGCATCCACCAAGCTCATTGGTACTCCTCTCTGTCCTCCTCACACTCACACACATGCACACACAAAACACCTCAGCATGGAAATTGAAATAATGATAATGTATCCCTCAGTCTGCATCAAAGTATTGCCACTTCAAAAAAATGCCGGCAGGCATGAAATGCAAACATGAAGCAGATGGATTGAGAAAGAGTCAGGAGAAAAGCAATGTGTGTGTGCATGTGTGCATGTGTGTGTGTGTGTGTGTGTGTGTGTGTGTGTGTGTGTGCACCCATGTGTGTATGTATTTTTCCCTTTTACCGTCCTGCCTTCACTTTGTACATTGGCTGTAGCTTTAAGGCAGGAAGACTCTGTATGTGTGTGTGTGTGTGTGTGTGTGTGTGTGTGTGTGTGTGTGTGTGAAACTACCTCTGGAGGAAATGTTCGGGATTTTAGCCTTTGCAGACCATTTACATGCATAAACATATATAACACACAACAGGAAAGTGAAAACCCCAAAAGCAAAGACACACAATGATGAACATGTTTTAGGTGTGATAACGTCTGTTACTCTAGGACGGCTGATGTGTGATGTAAACAGATTTTATTCTAAAGTCTTCATTGCCTTGCATTCATTCTGCACAATTATATTCAGCAGCAATGCTAACCAGCTTCCTTGTCTTTACAGAGACCACTTTGATTAAATGTCATCACTTTTTTTTCTCTGTTTAATTTGAATTTTTGAATTTTACCAACAATTCATGACTGAAAATGACGAAGATATAAATAATTTTGTACGGTGTTTATACGTCTTGTGTAAACAAGTACAAGCATTAAATCTAGAGTGCACATTTACTATAATCCTGGATTTACCATATTTCCCTCAGCACACAATGTCTGAATATTGATAAATGCCATAAGACGCCTACATCAGCTGCTCAGTCTGTTTTATGGGGAGAGCCTATATGGCACATTTACTTTGGACATATTCAATATCACTATCGTAATGTCAAGTATTAAGGAGTCCTTGCAGTGTTTTATTTGGAAAATGTCTACATTCCCTCACAGACATAACTACTAGAAACACTCCCTCACCTGTCATCCCTTCATCATTTTGTCTCCAATATGTTTCCTGAACTTTATTATTGGATGACTCTGCATTGAAACAAGAATACAAGTTTAAAATCATATTTAATATACACATATTATTCTAATAAACAAATATTGTAACCTATCTACAGTGCTCTTTAATTGAGATGATAATTTTTTGTTTTGTACATATTGACCATTATATTGTACAGAATTACCAAAATGACATATTCACAATGAAATCAAATATGTATAGAAAGGTTGTGTATGAGTGTGTGTGTGTGTGTGTGTGTTTTGATGAGTCATGTAAGAGCTGTGGTTAAGGCAAAGGTAGAGCCAAGGGAAGTTTGTTTCCACCTCCATATAGGTCAACATTCTTAAATCTGTGCCATCCGTTTGAGTGTGTGTATGAATGTGTCTGTGTTTTTTTGTGTGTGTGTTTGTGTGTGTGTGTGTGTGTGTGTGTGTGTGTGTGTGTGTGTATCCATCTGTCTGATGGCACCCTGCGGGTGGACTCACCTGCTGCCCTGCGGGGAGTAACTAGCTAGCAGCGTGGCTAACCCAAACAGCTAGTGAACTGTGAAACTACTGCAGTCAAAACATCAAGCCGATTAGATGCTAATTACGTCTGCTGCCATATGGTGCTAACTGACCTGCATAGACACAAACACACAGAGGAGTGTTTGTGTGCTGGTGGAAAGAGGAGACCTGGGCTGCCTTGACACTTTATTGGTAACTATTTATGCCAATCCATGATGTTGTACCGTTTCTTGCTAATTGCAAGTCACCAAAAACAAACAGCACACACAATCTGCCTTAAAGGAACATTGAGATAGAGATGGTGGGGGATTCATGACCATTTGCCATCCTCAATGAAAACCCAATGAGTTAGCTTCATTAAGCTAGGGGACTCAGTTAAATTTAAAAATGTCAATATACTAAAATGTATTGACATTGTTAAGCTGGCGATGCGTACAATTGTCCATAATGGGATGCCTTTTCCTTTGAAACACTTTCAAATGTAAGTCTGTGAATGCCAAACTAGGAAAAGCAATACTTTGTGTAGAAAGCCCAACCATAAAGTCACGCAGTTTATTCATAATCCGTATTAAAGTGCACCTATCATGCTATTTTTAGGCAATAGCATACACTGTAAAAAAATTGTAAAAAAACGGAAATTTTCTGGCAGCTGGGGCGCCAGAAAATGTCCGTTAAAAAAGGAAAAAAAACTGTAAAATAAAATACGGAGATAACATGTAAAGAAACAGTAACTTACCTTACCACAAGTAGCCTCTATTACTGTAATTTTACATTAAATCTTTTTTTTTAACATATATTATTTGTTAGAATAGAGTCATAAACCTCTAGAAAACAGAATAATTATCTTTAAAAAATGATAAATAAATGCTAAAATACAGAAAATTACTTTTATTATTACAAAAAAGTACCGTATATCTAAGACCATTTACAAGAAAAACACAAAGAAAAGAACGTCATTTTACTTTGCAAAAGCCTTAGTTTACATTAACTATCACATGTTTTGCCAAAAAAATCTGTAATTTTACAAGAAATGTTTTTGTAATTCCATTAAATTTTTCTTTTAACATATATTAATTGTTAGAATAGTCATACACCTCTAAAAAAACAGAATAAATATTTTTTTAAATGATAAAAAAAGACAGAAGATTACTGTTATTTTAAAAAATATCGTAAATTCAAGACTCAAGATTCAAGGCTTTATTGTCATTTGTGCATTATCTTCAGTGTAGACATGTCAATGAAAAACTGAAGTCACAGGCTCCTCCAACAGTGCAACATATATATAGAACATAGAACAAATAAAACAGATAAAATAGTGCAAGTAAATACAAATAAAATAAAATAGAAATAGTGCAAGAAGAGTCTACTCTATATGCAAGTCAATGGAATATGATTGCACTGCCGTACCAGGCCGTGATGCAGCCATTCAGGATACTCTATGGTGCACCTATGCAGAGTATCCTGGAGTCCATGTTGAACCTCCTCAGCCTGCGGAACAATTACCTGATAGTGTCCAGGGACTTTTCACACGGAGAGAAAACATACACATGTTTAGAGGAAACTGCATTTTTTTTAAAACCACCCATTCGAACAAATTCCAAACTTCATTGCATCACAACAGAAGGTGTTCATCTGTGGAATAACTGTAATGATGAGCTGAAATACTGTGCACCTTTATCTAAACTAAAACTCTCATTTAGAAACCAAATCCTGAATGGTTCTGAGCAGGACCTTTGAAGTGATGCTTGCTATTTCTTGTCGTTGTTAAAGTTATTTCTTTTTGGTTGTTTTGTACAAAATAAGGATTTGTTTAAAAGAATGAATCCAATATCATGCTGATGACGATGACCTAAACTTGTATTTTCATGAACAATGTACGCTAGGGGGGCTAGGACCAGAAACGTTTTTAAGCTTCTTCTTGCCCGTTTTGAACATGATAGAAACTTTGAGAATACATTTTTTATATACCTTGAACCTTGAATTATTATTATTGTTTGTTTTGTTTCTAACATGTTCAATAAATTGACTAATATAATTTTTTTTAAAAGAGCCGCTGTCTAGCTGTTTTGGTGATGGTGTTAGTGTGATGTGTCCATGTCAGGTCCTCAGTGAAGAGTCCATGTCAGGTCCTCAGTGATGTGGACACCGAGGAATCTGAAGCTGCTGACTCTCTCCACCGTAGTCCCATTGATGGCGATGGGGGCGTGTCCCTCTCTCTGCTGCTTCCTGTAATCCACAATCAGCTCCTCGGTTTTGCTGACGGTGAGATGGAGGTTGTTATCCTGGCACCAAGATGTCAGGTTTTCGACCTCCTCTCTGTACGCTGTCTCGTCGCCGTCGGTGATCAGGCCGATGACGGTCGTGTCGTCAGCAAACTTCACGAAATCTAAGACCATTTACATGTAAAACACAAAGAAAACATGTCATTTTACTTTGCAAAAGCCCAAGTTTACATTAACTGTCAGATGTTTTGTAGAAAAAAAAATCACAAATATATATTATTTATATATATATACGGAGCCCTGGAGGGTTCATAGAGAGAAAAATAAATAAAACGTGGCCACGCTTTATTAACTCGTGCGCACGAGATAATAAAGCGTGGGCACGTTTTAAATACAACGTGGCCACGCTTTATTAACTCGTGCGCACGAGATAATAAAGCGTGGGCACGTTTTAAATACAACGAGTTGCATTACAGAATTCTGGCAGTGCACGTCATTCATTCGAGTGTGTGTGTGTGTGTGTGGGGGGGGGGGCATTTGTGGGCATTTGTTTATGATATTGTCGTTCGTTCCGGTGCACTCCGGCAGGACTATAGCACTACATCGAGATTAACATTAAACGGATTTCTTTCACTTGGGAATACACATATAACTATGGAGAACCAGATTTGTGTAAATTACTGTTTGTGTTTCGGTAGTTTCGCACGAGAAAGTTACCGTTGCGCCAAGTAGGAAGTGGAGCACAGAGGAGACAACCGTTTCATTGCAGACTGTTATGTTTATGTGGAGAAATGGCAGTGCATACATTATTTGAGATATATTTCAAACTCATCATTTAGGGACATTTTGGCCAGGGGTTTAGAGCTATTTGTTTAAGCACCGGATTCGCAAAACAGAGTCTGTAAACCAGTCTGCTTTGATCTATGAATTCATGTCCGTGACTCTCACAGTATCTGCTGCCCACAGCTGTTTTATAAAAGGAAAACCTCCTTCACTTCATGAAATCTCTGCGGCACCAGTGGCTTGTACTACGAAGCAGGATTTGCTATTTACTATTCATTCATGAAGTATGACGCTGCGCTGTCAGCAGGCTTCTCCATGTTTGTGATTGGTCAAATGTCGCTAACCCCGTCCCTTTCACCTGAACGCGCTCTCAGCCGGACAGAGAAACCCTGGTTGATTTACTGAGTTGATAACCAGCTTTGTATGACCGCTTAGCGATATCGCGTTTGTTAGGGTTAGTTAAGCCAGGTAACTCAAACATATCCAGGGTCTGTTGAACTGGCTTTGTCGTACAGGGCACTGGAGGCAGTAACGTGTAACTCAGCAGAATCTGAGAAGAGCAGCACCAGCTGCAAAGAGCTGTGCCTTTTTACTGTTTACTTCACTGTGTTTCCCTTCATTAGAACAGCTGAATAGAGATCGAGGCTGCTACGTTTAACCACACACACCTCTACACACATCAAACTGCCCGAGTATTCCCCCTATTACTCGTTTTATGAAGGAGATGTCCGGTCACCATGGCGCATGATGTGTGTGTGTTTGCGCTCAGCTCCGCTCTGTGTGTGTGTTCGGTGTGTTTGTGTGTGTCCGACACCACTGGCATTTGTTTTCAAATGACCACAAACAGTAATTTACACAAATCTGGTTCTCCATAGTTATATGTGTATTCCCAAATGAAAGAAATCCGTTTAATCTTAATCTCGATGTAGTGCTATAGTCCTGCCGGAGTGCACCGGAACGAACGACAATATCATAAACAAATGCCCACAAATGCCCCCCCCCCCCCCCCCCACCCCCACACACACACACACACACTCGAATGAATGACGTGCACTGCCAGAATTCTGTAATGCAACGCTTTATTATCTCGTGCGCACGAGTTAATAAAGCGTGGCCACGTTGTATTTAAAACGTGCCCACGCTTTATTATCTCGTGCGCACGAGTTAATAAAGCGTGGCCACGTTGTATTTAAAACGTGCCCACGCTTTATTATCTCGTGCGCACGAGTTAATAAAGCGTGGCCACGTTTTATTTATTTTTCTCTCTATGAACCCTCCAGGGCTCCGTATATATACAATATATTATTGAAAATAATAATATACATCACAAAAATAAAAACAATAAATTAAATATATTTTAAGTAATAATAAAGCAGAATAGACTGGCAATGAAACATTTCAACATTTACTGTAACAATAGCCAACAGTTTCCCAACATTTTGTACAAAAAAAACAATTATAAACACTAAAGAAATCTAGCAGTTATGTGTTTGCGTGTGTACATGACTATGTGTGTATGTTTCTACTCTCTCCATTCAAAGTCAGCGATGTTTGTAATTAATGCAGTGATGCAAACACAGGTATGGTGAAAAAAGAGAGAACTATTCGAAGCAGAAAAAAAACAGCGTAATATACCATCTGACAAAGGCCTGTGCTATAATGCTTCAATTAACTGGCTATTCTTTATAATATACTCAGATCAATAGGAGCCAGAGATGTTAAGTTATAAATCAAGGGTTTTTATTATTATTTACAGGTAGATATTATCAAGGGTGTAACTTTGGTTTAAGAAGTGGGGGACACACAAAACAGGGGGTCCTCCGCAATGAAACATATATATTATCATTATATATAATGAGTGTGCAAACTTATCTAGTATCGTTTCCATATGAACCTGTTTATTTGTGGGGGGACCGGGGGCATGCTCCCCCGGGAAGATTTTTTCTTTAAATTGAAGTTAAATGCATCAATCTGGTGCACTTTCAGCACAAAATGAATTTATGGATACATCTCTCAACACTCATATAAAACAGAACTGTATAATGCTTCAATTAACTGGCTATTCTTTATAATATACTCAGATCAAGAGGAGACAGATGTTAAGTTATAAATCAAGGGTTTTTATTATTATTTACAGGTAGATATTATACACTTTTGACTTTAAGGGCTTCAGTTTTCTTCTTCTTCTTTGCTTGCGAAAGTGTTTCTACTGCTTTACGTCTGCTTTACTAACTGCTTTATAGTGATGTGTCGGTCGCGAACGAGCCGATTATTTTGAACGGCTCTTTGGTACGAACGAGGGGAACCGAGTCGTACGTGGTGAAAGCCGTTCTTGTTATATTTTCAATCGTTGGTCCGCACTCACTGCCTGCCAAAATCCACTCGCCTTTTAAAAAGCTTGATTTTGTTCCCCAAACGTATTCTGTGAAGACCCGCCCCTACTCTGATTGGTAGGTTTCAGCACGAGGAGTGAGGTGGGGTGGGTCTTAACGGAATACGCGAGAGAGAGAAGTCATAACAAGTGGTACAGGACAGGTAGACGACGTGTTTTTCAGATGGAAAATGAGCCAAATGCGAAAACGCAGCAGCCTTTGGATGCACTTCAACCAAAATCCAGGCAGTGATAAAGCGCACCATTTGTAACGGCAAAATATCCTTTAAAGCAGGATCAAAAAATAATCTCCATCGCCACTTAAAAACACAGTATCTAATATTAAGAGTTGCGTGAATTTCATTCAAGGCAAGGCAACTTTATTTACTTAACACATACAGAGGGTAAAGGCCTCTACACACCGGCCCGACTTTGGGAGTCAGAGGCCGTCCGAAGCCGTCAGAGGCAGTCGGGCATTCGCGTCGCACTACTCAGGTTGGTGTGTCGTCTCTTTACGGCACATTTTCAACCCTCCCGCCTCCTCCCGCTTCCACATGTTGAATCGGCCGCGGGAGGCCAAAGAACGTCGGGACAAATCAATCACTCTGATTGGCTGTTCAGCTTAGCGAATCAGTGCATCAGAAGTGAAGCGGAAGTGAGGGACCAAAACAAACGATAAGAAGGCACACACAGACGGCTAATCTTCCTCATTTTCATCTAACCCGGACGCAAGAGTTTCTTTTTTATCATGACGGCATGGAATGAAGAAAGTGAAGACCAACTGATCAACTGCTTATATTACTAAGTCTGTTCTTCTTCTCTCGGTGTATAAAACGCAGTCTGTCTTCCGGTTGTTGCCTCTTTTGAATGACGAATACACACTACCGCCTCCTGCTGGTAAGGAGAGTTATTGCCACTCGTCGGCTGAAGTATTTGCGGTGTGTTCGTAGGCGGGCGGCTTTATCCGACGAAGCCAACGAAGCCCGACGTAGCTGACGTAAAAGTCGGGACGCCTTCGGTACGCGTTCCTTGGTCTCAGGTTGGTGTGTAGAGACCTTAAATTCAAAGTAGTACATTCACTGACATGAATGACATGGATATGGCGCCACCTTGTGTCATGTTTACAATGCAGATTATTGACAAAAGGTCTGGCAATACAGTCAATCATTATCCTGGTGATTATTTCGCAGATAAACCTAGTAACCCCGCCCCCTTTAAAAAAAACGGCTCTTTTGAACGGCTCTTTGAAAGGAACGGAGCCATAAGATCCGGCTCCCTTCAAAGAGCCATAATTCCCATCACTACTGCTTTACTGCTTTACGCAACCGACTGGTGCTGCTGCGTCATGACGTCACCGGTGCTTATCAGGCTCTAGCTCCGAACCGGCCCTGGAACCGCGTTGGTGTCAAACGGGCATTAGTTCGCCGGACCCTCGCAGCGGGGTTACAGCGCATAAGTGCGCCGCATTTGCGCATGACTGATGTGCAACAACATGTGACTCCTCTGTTTGTCTTCTGTTGGTCGCTTGTTAGCAGACCCTTCACGCGATAGCAGAGCAAACAGGTACAGGAGGCGTAGAGCGAGGGATCATCCACTAGTCGTGCTCGCGGATGGATACAAAAATATACTTTGGCGGCCGTTAATAGGCTATACGTGGGCGGCCCGCCCAAGTAAAGTATATGTTTTGAAGTGAGAAGTTGTCCGCCAGTCCGTGAGTCGGACCCCCCCCCCCCAAAACGAAAACTCTTCGGTTCTACACGAATTATACAAGTCACCCAAATCAGCGTTAAAAAAGCGGGAGGCGCCGAAAAGCGACTAATTTGCATCACTGTTAATGAATGCACCTTTATCGAGTGCTGTTTTTGTTTTTATTCCTTCCTCTCCACTTTAGTCCCCTTGTCCGGATTGATCTTGAATAGGCACCTGTTAAGACAGAAGTACACTTACATTTAGTGTTTAATTACAAATTCTGTGGATGATACAGCCATTAAATGTCTTTACAGTTATACAGCTTGAAGTCAAAGGGCAATGCTACTCTTAAATGTACTTTTCATTAACTGTTATGATCATATCTGTACATTTAAAGCATTGGTTTGAATACAGTTTAGTTATATAAAGTCGTCACTTGGCATCACTATCACACTGGACAGTATCGCAGCAGGTCTGTAAACAGGAGCAAGCGGTCACTTGAAGATCATTTGAATGTGGGTAGCTACGAGTGCCATCTTGAGAGTTTTGTGTGTAACTGGGGCAGATGAGGTGCGTGTCAGCAGCAGAGTGAGCGGTGTAAAAGCATCGTAGTTAACCGAAAGAAGTTTTAATGTGTTTGTTCACTGCAATAATACCAGGTTCCGGTGCCCATCCCATTTCGGTGCAAGAAATAGTTGCGTCTTCCTCGTCAGATTCCATTGTCATCAGGTGCTGACACTCACGCTAAGCCTTTACTTGGTGGTACAAGTACAAGATTCGAATTATACTTGTGTTTCTCTGTTATAGACCACACACATACATTAAACCTGCTCCATGGCTGTATTACTGTGCTGTTGTGTTAATAATAATAAGTTAAGGAAATCAACCGCTACCAAGAATCTTGTGTGTTCTTACCGACACCCCAAAGTGTAAGTCACTCCGAGTGAAACCTTCCCCTATACAGTCCTACCTTTTTTCTTTTTTCTTTTGTTGTTGACTAAAGGCTCTCTTCCGGTCATTTTCATTGAGCTGAAGTAAACATCCCACCGATTGGCTAAGAGTGAGTTTGGGCTTTTAGGGAGGAGCCAAAGCACACCACTGCAAAGGAAAGGGGTACGCTGAATTTACAACCCAAGACAAAACGAGAGCATAATGCGAAACAGAATCCAGCACAATAATCTTTTTATCTCGATGATCTTGTATTGTCAGGAGCACTTATCGTGTGTCAGAAATGTGCACAATCCTCTACTCTAGGGGTCGGCAACCCCTGGCACGCGTGCCACCATTGGCACGCGGCACCGTAACCAGTGGCACACTGGGAATAAGTGGAATAAGTGTGCAAAATATTTAAATGTTATTTTCGGATCCTGAACGAGACCGCCACCAGAGCGCGTCTCCCCGTTACCTGCCATGCACGCAACGCAGCCCCGCTCTCTTTAACTCCAGGCGACTTTCTGCCGCTTTCCTCCATAGTGCAGTGCTGATCGTTTCACCAGAGGAAAGCACTTCACAAATTGCAGTACCCATAAGGAGCTGTACAAATGCTGCAGTTTTTGCGTGGCTGTGTCTTAGTTGAAAGCCCAGTGGCGATCTGCTCATCTCTCATCGAAATAACATGCTACACAGGGGCGGACTGGCCATCTGTGTTCTGGAGAATCACAGAATGGAGGATCGTCCTTATTATTATGCCGTTTAAACCAATTATGTAAATGTGTTTGTTAAATTCGGCATCATGTAAGTTAGGGATGCTCCGATCGATTGGCCGCCGATCGATATCGGCCGATACTCACTCTCTGCCGATCGATCGGTACTCTCTAAAAATGCCGATCGCGAGAGCCGATCGCATGAAGTAAAATACATGACACTTTTCTCTGTGCACGGCAAAACAAGCTCGCCAAAATGGCTTCACCAGTCTGGCAGTATTTTAAGGTGTCCGAAAATGACAATAAAATAGCGGTATGCAACGTGTGTGAAGCAGAATTCCTGCAGCTCCACCCGCTGTGACGGACCGGTGAGCGGAGCAAAACACACAAGAGTTAGACCTAACACACTTAGCTATTTTATCTACCTCTGGAACAAGCTAAACTAGTTATAAATATATTTATTCTTCACTGTCGGGTCATTACTGGATCAGTGAGCTTCATGAGATACTGACAGGCTGTCAGGAGAGAGAGAGAGGGGAAGAGAGAGGAAAAGAGAGCGCTTCCGCTAATTTCTCCCGTGTTATTATCCAAAGTTAACTTGAATAATGTACTTCATTTGAATGTAATAATTATGTTGGTTGTTGTTTGTGGAAGCCAGTGAATGAGCCCCATTAACTGAGTTTTAAACATCACTTTAAATGGAAGATCCCGATAGGCCCCGCCCACTCGATCGGATCGGCCCCAAAATTGGCGATCGGAGCATCCCTAATGTAAGTTGCGCTGACAGGTCCACACACTGCTTCCCCGCAGCGAGGCTCCCCCCGCCCTCCTGTTGACAGTTCACGAGCGTCGAGATCTTCACCCCCCCCCCCCCCCCCCCCCGTTGATAATTCACGATCGTTGGCACGCTGATAAAATATATATTTTTTAATGGCACTTCATATCAAAAAGGTTGCCGACCCCTGCTCTACTCTGTGGTTTAAGATGGAATTACTTAATAATTACAATTGAAGTCTTACCTCTGCAAGAACTCCAGGGTAGCTCCCAGTTCTGAGCGATAACTGAGAAGTAATATGCTGCAAACATCAGCATCAGGGCGTCGACAACATTCGGGACACTGCCACTGACGATGGTCTGGTCCTCTGCTATCATGTAGTGTCCAGCTGTCAGGGGAGAACTCCCTTAAGGTACACAACAAAGGAAAAACTCACAAGAAAATTATAAATCCGAAAAATATTTGGTGCAGATTGTTTATATATTTTTTTACTGGTGATCACATGGCCAATCGTATTTTAGGAATTATCAGCTCCTGCAGCTTTCTTTTCTTTCTTAAGTGTTTCCTAATGTTAACAGTGTAGAAAATGACATAGAAGACATCAGAAGACATAGACTAACGTGGTTACATTACTTAACTAGCTAGCTACAGCAACAGAACATATTTTCATTCATCATCTTCACCTGTCAGAAAATGTCCGTTAGCCGCGATGCTAATTTCCGCTATGTTAAACTCCATTGACTTATGCTAAAAATGTTAGCGATCTAAAAGTCCGCTATTTTTGGGTCTACTTCAGTTGACTGTAACATCGAAAATCTTCGAATTTAATGTTCACAAAGCTGCGGACCGGTTATACACTTATACACAAGGGAACTAACATAGCTAATTTAGCTAACGTTAGCTAATGTAGCTGTTGTATTGCCGAGAGACGGGACCTACGGATTAAGCAACTAGACTACTTGTAGTGTACATGCAGAATTATTTCAATTTAAAATAGTTTTAAATGCTCACACACATACCTGACTCTCGTGCTGTATTTTCCTCTCGTTTCTTTTTAATTTTCCGTTTCGAAGCACCTGATGAATGCTTTCTCTTTGACGGCGCCATAATCCCATCATCAACAGACAGAGGCAACGCACTTGTATTTGAAGCTGCCAATCAGATCAATCTATTGTTGGAGAGGGGGGGCCTCCCCGAAATCTGTGAGATTGATCGGTTTTATGATCACTGGCACGTAATGTGTCCAATGAGAACGTTATCACGTTTTAGAGCGTTATAAAACGGAGCTCAGCCACTGTCAGCCGGAAGTGGCGCGTTCGATTACTGTTTTGGGCTGTCTGCCGTGGATGGGCTGCATTCCACTCCAAATAGCCGGTCGGCCGTAACCAGAATCCAAACGCCAGCTGTTTTATGGATTCTCATTTAATTTCCAAGAATATCTCAGTACTGGGTTATTTCCAATTTCAAAATAAACATATATATTAAACAAATAGAAATAAGAAGTAAGTATATTATAGTATATTCAAGAATGAAAAAATATGTGCATTGCATTGGACACATGTATATATGCATATATATATGCATATATATCAGTGGCGAACCGTGTCTATCACAACTGGACCTTCTGTAAACACACACACCCCCCCGCCGCCCCCCCCCCCCCCCCCCGGCATTATAATGTCCGTCTTTTCACTGAATTGTCGTCTTGAAAAGGGTACTCACAACAATTCCGCAACAACTTCATCTTCACCTGGTGCACTTGCCATTTCAACGTTAAAAACAATAAAACGGCATGAATTGATTCGTCGCATTCATCTAGATCCTCTGTCTCGAGCCAGTTAACTACCGGGCCTTCGAGAGTACCCTGGAACCGAGGGAAACCCTGAAAGAATATGCCCATTGGCTACAAATCAATATATGATTGGTTGATCAAACTGTCAGTCCAAACGCTCTCATTCAGTGCAACGGCCAGGGCATTCTATCAAGGATATAGAATACCTTGGTTTAAGGATATTCTAACCAGAGACCCAGAACAAGATCTGTTTGGTTGCTTTCTTTTCTAACACAAAACCACTGAAATGCGTAGTGCATCGTCCGAGAAGGACAAACAAATAAATGTAACACTGTAATATTACAGATCAACAACACAGATACGATTCTCATTTATTAATTTTATATACATTTTATTACATTTTATTTATATAATTAAACCGATTTTTTGTTTGTTTTATCTGAGTGTTCCAGGGTATTCTCTGAATACCTTGAAGGCCCTGACGGTTCGCCACTGATATATATATATATATATATATATATATTTGCATGCATATATGCATATATATATATATATATGCATGCATATATGCATATAGGTGTGTGTTTGTATATATTTATAAACTGTATATTATTCCTGATTGCTTTATTTTTGAGAAACCTATTCTGCACCTACCTGGGTTTTAAGAGGGTCCAATACCCCATGAGACTGTACAGTCTCATAAAACATGCTCAATTTACTTTTTGAAAACACAAGCTCAAAATAAAGTCAGATGGGAGATCTACAGAAGCAAAGTGTGATAGACAAAGATGCATTCCTATATTAAACAAACAGAAAGGAAAACTTTGTTGTTCCACGAGGCAAATAGCCATAGGAAATGGATTAACAAGTGAATTTAGATACTTAACCTTCAACTACCTGCTGCCTGAAATCCCTGTGACATCACTGTAGATTGTTGTAACCAACTAGCTGTGTGGGACATTATCCCAATACATATTTAAGTTAATTTACTTGGATTGTAAAGGTCTTTCGCTGTAGATACTAGCCTTGTCAACATGCGTGAAGGCCTATTCTTTCAATATGATGGATTTGAATAGTTGGATATTATTAGACGTCTAAAAGGACAACATAGGTTGTTTGTTTTACTGTAATTGCAATGCTAATACAAATGTAGCATAGTGGTAGCACTAACTGCTAACAAGGTTTTGATATTCAGATTCTGGCTGTTAGTGCTTGCTAGCATGTTCAATGTTATGGGCTAAATTGTACATGCTAGTGTGATAAGGCCTAGGGGAAGATGCTAATGTTATTTAACTTCTAGATCCTTTCATTTTTCACTTACAGTGAAACTCAATATGTTTTTTGCATACTGTGCACCAATCACTCTGTGTTTTAAATATTGAGTTAAAGTCACACATTCTATGCCTGTTACTTGTGGGTTATAGCATCATTTTATATCTGTATTGTGCTCTGGTAGGAATTCGCACACAACATGTTAATAACAGTCAACTTTTTTTGTTGTTGTATTTAACTCTATGGTTTTACACAGTTTTTATAACCTGAAATTCACATATTTAACAATTCAATCCTCAAAGTAATACAAGTCAAAATGTGTTAACATTTAGGTATGTAGTCAATACCTGTGTTTTTTCAGTTTATAAAGTAGTGGTTAAATTAAGCAAAATTACAAAACATTTCTTTCTTTACTCATATATTTTCTTGCAATTATACATTTTTTTAATGAGTATTAACAGTATTTGTTATGTATTTGACAGTGATATATAGCCATAACAAAAGTATTTTTAGTAAAATTACAGAAAATGCAGCTAATTTTGCCAACAGAAAATCATTTATTTTTACGGTTAGTTTTGTTAAATTCGCATTTACAAACTGCTAAAAAACAGATAAATAATGTATTCAATTTTTACAGTTGTTTTTTGTTAAAATACATCACACATTTAAATAAACCGTTTATTCTTGTAATTTTAATTTGATTTCCTGTAATTATGAAATACAATACAAAACTGTTAATTTTTGGGGGAAAAACTGTAGAAAAACCATTTTTTTTTACAGTGTAGGTCTCAGATATATAAAAAAAATGTAAAAAACATGTATATGAAGTGTTTTGCTCAAAATACCAAACAGATCACCCATTCTAGCCATGCCTCATATCCCTCTATTTCCCTTCCTGTTTCAAAAGTGCTGATTTGGGGTATAAATAAAAAAAAAAAAAAAGAAATTGATAAAAAAAAAAGGGAGGGGCTGAGCTCATGCGGGAGATGCTACCGGCAGCTACTGCAGTGATGAAACGCCATATCATGGATTATCAAAGATTATTTCTGAAACAGTATGGAGCTCAAAGGCTTTCTCTCTTGCCGGTTATACCACATGGTGAGTTCCTTTTTATTTCCTGCTTCTTCACACACATGCTCTCTGCAGTACAGGTTAGCTCTGAGTGTTAGCGATGCTAATGTGAACATGCACCGACCATATTACGTCCAAAACAGTCGGGCATTGTTTCTGATAGCAACGTTTCTGATAGGGCCGTGGGTGTAAAGCCAGCCTACATTTCCGATATTACGTCATATCGGACGCAAATCTGGATCAGCTCCGTTGTACCCCGTTTTTAGAGATTTGGGTACGGAGGAAAAGAGAGAGGGTTTTATTTTCTGACGCTGCGTGAGTTCCCCGACAAACCGGGGACACATATTTCTGTATAAAAGACATCAAAAAGTGCATTTTGCATGACAGGTCCCCTTTAAAACATGGAATGGACTGAATCCACATTTCTCAAGTATTATTCAACATTCATATCAAAGTTTAGGTATATTTGAACAGAACACCAATTAATGTAAATCTCAGTTAACAATAACGTGTTTTCCTAGAATTGAAAACAGACTGTCAGGGTTTTTGGGTATTCTTTTGAATCAATTTAAATATGATCTTTTGGCAGGCCTTATGGGCTACTTCGAGACTTTTAATAATTATTTTATTGATTTTTGTTTTGGTGGGATTTTGAGCTTGGTTATCATGAAGTGTGTAGTTATTGCGTTGTAATATTTGAAGTCTTTAGATAATTCATGGGAGGGCTATTTTTCTTCATAAGTTAGGCGTTCTTCCTTCCCTCCTTAACTTACTTTGTTTTCTTGTCTGTAGTCTGTATTAATAATGAATTAGTTGAATACAAATGAAAAATCCAGTTAAGATCAAAGGCTTGGACCCTTCTTAGAGGTTGTATATATTTGTTCATAGGTAATGAATACACAGTTTTCTCTAGTAGGTGTTGAAAACACAGGAAATTAATATGTAAAAGGCATTTTCTGAAATGAAATGTAGCCAAACCACCAAACAGGACTGGAACTATAGCTTTTAAATATCACAGGGCTTTAAAAACAGGTATTTAATACATGGCCTAACACAAGAGAATTATAAACAACCATAGTTAAACACAAATACTTTTCACTTTCATAAATGCACAGTTAAGGACGTGCATCAGTAGCTGCAACAAAAGGCCCTGATCTGCTGAAACACACACACACACACACACACACACACACACACACACACACACACACACAAACACACACACACACACACTCATACACAACCTTTCTATACATATTTGATTTCATTGCGAATATGTCATTTTGGTAATTCTGTACAATATAATGGTCAATATGTACAAAACAAATAATTATCATCTCAATTAAAGAGCACTGTAGATAGGTTACAATATTTGTTTATTAGAATAATATGTGTATATTAAATATGATTTTAAACTTGTATTCTTGTTTCAATGCAGAGTCATCCAATAATAAAGTTCAGGAAACATATTGGAGACAAAATGATGAAGGGATGACAGGTGAGGGAGTGTTTCTAGTAGTTATGTCTGTGAGGGAATGTAGACATTTTCCAAATAAAACACTGCAAGGACTCCTTAATACTTGACATTACGATAGTGATATTGAATATGTCCAAAGTAAATGTGCCATATAGGCTCTCCCCATAAAACAGACTGAGCAGCTGATGTAGGCGTCTTATGGCATTTATCAATATTCAGACATTGTGTGCTGAGGGAAATATGGTAAATTATTAATTATTAATTAAAAATATTTATATCTTCGTCATTTTCAGTCATGAATTGTTGGTAAAATTCAAAAATTCAAATTAAACAGAGAAAAAAAAGTGATGACATTTAATCAAAGTGGTCTCTGTAAAGACAAGGAAGCTGGCTAGCATTGCTGCTGAATATAATTGTGCAGAATGAATGCAAGGCAAGGAAGACTTTAGAATAAAATCTGTTTACATCACACATCAGCCGTCCTAGAGTAACAGACGTTATCACACCTAAAACATGTTCATCATTGTGTGTCTTTGCTTTTGGGGTTTTCACTTTCCTGTTGTGTGTTATATATGTTTATGCATGTAAATGGTCTGCAAAGGCTAAAATCCCGAACATTTCCTCCAGAGGTAGTTTCTCTCTCTCCCACCCCCCCCCCCCCCCCCCCTGCCTGAAACGCCTCCATTGGACTCCTTAGTTTACTTCTGTAACATAGTGACATCACTATGTTGCACTTGTGCTTCTATTGGCTAGCGTCATAACACATTGCAAGTGATAGGCTCAGGGGTGACCAATAGCTAACCAATCAGAGCAGACTGGGCTCTGGTTTCAGACAGAGGGTGAAAAGAGGTGCTGCAGCACAGGCAGTATGAGAAAAATAAAGAGCTTTTTGAATATTAAAGAATGTAAACATGTCATGAACCTGAAAATGACATAATAGGGCCCCTTTGAACAGTGACTATATACAGTGAATATTTAAAAAATGTCCGACTTCCTAAAGTTTCCTGACAGAATGGCGGTAATTAGTCTGATTGGGTGCTGCAAATTAATTGTGTACTTTTGTAAATTCATTTATCTGCTGCCTCAGTTTTCACACATTGGGCTACATTTGCAGCAGATTGCAGCAGTGGAGCGGCCCAGTACGTAAATCCTGATGTGTGTGTGTAGAGATGGACTGGTCCTGATAGTGTTGTAAGTGCTATACAGTTAAACAACAGTGCGCGGTGAGGAAGCACCCGTACTGAGGGTGTCATATATTACAAGGAAGGCAGACTCCAAACAAATTATGGCTGTGTCTTTGTGTTGTTCTTAGCCCTCCATCTTTCCCTCTCCCGCTCCCTCTCTCCTTCCTAGTGTTATATATTTTCACACCTCAGTGAGTCCATTGCGAACACACACACACACACACATTGCTTGTCTGACTGTCTCCTCCTTCTCCTCCTCCTCCTGTCGTTCCTTCTTTTCCTCTATTGCATTTTCCATCTTATTTCTCTTTCTCACTTCATATAATCCTTCCTTCCTCTCTCTTCCTCCTCCACCCCTCCCTCCTCCCCCCACCGCTCTCCTGGGTCATGTTGCAGCAGCTCCAGCAGAAATAATAGGAGCAAAGGCGTGAGGTTGTTATTTGCATAGAAATAGCATGAAGCCCCAGGCAGCTTCAGGAGAAGGACACAGAGATCATTTGTCTCAAATTTGTAATGAAAACTTTTGCTGAGACAGAGATTTCTCTCCCTCTATACCCCCCACCGCCCCCCCACTCCTCTCTTTCCTCTCCTTCCCCAATTTCCATTCTTCCTCGGCACCTTCCATACCCGCCCATCCTGGCGCTCTCTTCTTCAGTTTTTCTGAAGTAGCACAGTGTGATTTGAAATTAGATGACACATCAGTATTGTGCCGCTGTGCACCAGCAGCATGTCAGTCTTACTGGCGGCGTGTCAAACATTGAAGGAAATACGGAGGACTCGAGACGTCTCTGTGGTGGAAATGGTTTTCAGGCAGTTGAAGCTGGTAAATGTCCGGTAAAGTGGCTGATGTCTCACACAGAGACACACACAAAGCAAATTGAATGACCATATAACAATTACCATTTTGGGCAGACATTTGTTTGTCTGTTCTTGTTCAACTTCAAACTGTAAACATGGTTGCAAATCTGATACAAAAAACATATATACATATATATTTTTTCATTAAATAATATGGTAACACTTTAAATTAAGGTACACAAATTCATCATCAACTAGTTGTTAATTAACATGCATATTAGCAGTATATTGGCTCTTTATTAGTCATTATAAAACACTTATTAATGCCTTATTCTACATGACCGTATTCTACAAGTAATAGGCCATTAGTTGAGAGTTTTTCCTCAGTAACCCTCTAA
This sequence comes from Dissostichus eleginoides, assembly GCA_031216635.1. Taxonomy (NCBI): domain Eukaryota; kingdom Metazoa; phylum Chordata; class Actinopteri; order Perciformes; family Nototheniidae; genus Dissostichus; species Dissostichus eleginoides. The sequence goes on along the minus strand of CM062268.1, from coordinate 7,423,247 downwards.
TTAGTGCTTATTTATTGCAAGTAAGGAAGTTGTTGTACATGAGTTTTGGTCTTAATATGTGCTGCTCAATATGGGCCTAATAAGGCAGTAGTACCACAAGAATAGTAATTCTCCCATAATAACACTTAACAAAAAGGATCTATTCTTATGTAACAAGACATGAAACTATAAGTGTTAATTAAGTCTAAATAACTCAAAATTAGGTATTTCTATCTAAGAATATTTTCCCTATTTTAAAGTGAAGTCTTGTTCATAAACAATAAGCTAGTAATTCAACCCACTCTCACGGCATTTCGTGTTAGTCACGATTTTTTTTGTGTCACACAGAGCGATTTTAAAAGGAATGTAAATAATAACAAATTAAAAGGAAAAAAAGATTAAAAAAATACAGATTTCAGTATTCTGACACAGAACTATTTTAGAAGCAATGTATTTCTATTGGTAGTATGTTTCGTGCCTGCACAAAATAATAACAAATTAGAAGGAAAAAAAGATTTAAAAAATACAGATTTCAGTATTCGAGGCTCTGAGCCACATCTCTTTTCCCCATTACGGCAAAAAAAGTCAGACATTATACAATTTATAATACAAACAATAATCATGGCTTGATATTGAGTAAGAAAATGTTTTTATGAACCACACAGCTTCTGGTCTTCCAAGACCCGACCGGACAAAAAGACGTGGTGCAGGCACGAAACATACTACCAATATAAATACATTGCTTTTAAAATCGTTCTGTGTGACACGAAAAAAATGTGAAAATCGTGTTGGTGAACACGAATCAATAGATTAAATATATTTTGTGTCTATAACACGAAATGCCGTGAGACTGGGTTGAGTAATTTGACTCTAATTGACCTGAACAGGTTCCCTATTCTAAGGTTGCCTCCTCTTCACACTTTGTAAATACATTATAGCACACAACTACTGAAATTAACCTCAACAGTACATGAACAGAGTAGGAACACATTGAAATATCTGTTTTATTAAACCACTAAAGAGAGGTTCAGACACATACCAAAACATGTCAAGTTTCTCCAAGGCTGAGAACACATATGCAGCCTGTACTTTTTAATAAAAACGGATTTTTAACAGAGTTTATTTATTTGTGATCATACTGTGTGACCTGCTTGTATGTACTTACACAATAGGTGTACTGTTCTCTCTCTATGTGTTGTACCGTCTCAGTGTGAACATAGATTAAACAGCCAGCCAAACTCTTTTGAGAACCAGGGAATGAGCAGCCATGCTCCTTTATTGACTTATTTGCAGTCCACTGACATTAAAGGTGGGGTAGGTAATTTTGGAGAAACCAGCCCGAGTGCGCTTGAATTTGAAAATACACAGCCGGAAGAAATCTGCTACTTCCTTACAGAGCCCCTCCTCCAACACACACAAACGCGCACATGACCAATGAGGGCACGAGATAAGTTTGTGCACAGATGGAAGGCTGACAGGCAGGTAGGCCATCCAGTTATTTTAGCCGGGCCGGCTCAGATGATTGGTCGTGCTTTTTACAGTACTACGGCTTCCACAGATTAAATCTTTTTATGGATTTTTTTTCAAAGCACTTAAGATATTCATTGCTATCGGGATGTTAAGAGCATTCCATGGAATATAACAAAAAGTGTATCTCGAGCCGGTTTCTCAAACTTACCTACCCCACCTTTAAAACGGAGTGAAATAAAAAAAAAGAAGTTACAAGGCACTTAATGATCTCATACTTGCAAGTGTAACATACACAAATTAACACATAGGACCGCTAAGTGTAAACAAGTTAAATATAGCTAATGCTAGCTGTGCAATAAGAATGTATACAGGCTAGTATGGCTAACGCTAGCGTGTATGATAACGCTAGCAAGAATGCTAACGCATTTTCTCATTGAGTTTAAACATCTCCAAATGTCATCACTTAAACACAATACATGTTACTAATCCTTACAGTGTTAGTGTAAGGCTTACACTTACAGTCATTGCTTTCTGACCGAATTGACCCTTTTACTATTCAGATTGCATAGGGAAGTTAGTAGTATTCTACTGCCATGCTATTCAGTTTACTTTCTCCTACTTCCTGTACCCGGTTTCCTTCTAACCTTCAGTACAAATTTTACAAAAATATAAATGTGCAAATATGAAACATACAGGTCAATATCACCTTGCTATTGGTAGCTGAACTGTCAATACCCCAAAACATATTCTTGGATAGAAATACTTAATTGTGAGTTATTTAGACACAATTAACACGTAGCCTATAGTTTCTTGTTACGTAAGAATAGATCATATTTGTTCAATGTTATAATGGGAGAATTACTATTCCTGTGGTACTACTGCCTTATTAGGCATGTATAAACTCATGTACAACAATTTCCTTACTTGCAATAAATAAGCACTAATTAGAGGGTTATTGAGGAACAACTCTCAACTAATGTCCTAGTACTTGTAGAACGGTCATGTAGAATAAGGCATTAATAAGTGTCTTATAATGACTAATAAAGAGCCAATATACTGCTAATATGCATGTTAATGAACAACTAATTGATGGTGAATTTGTGTACCTTAATATAAAGTGTTACCAATAATGGAATACAAATTAACAGTATATATATAATATAATTAAAAAGCAAATGTGCATTATACCCATTTTCTTTTTTTTAAGAATATGAATCCGACTTACATAAGAGGTCAAATCCATAAATTCAATAATCACATTGGAAAAACCTACACATTTGTAGTCATATTTAATGTATAACAGGTAAGTAGGACTAAAAGAAAATGTATACATTTCAAATATCATTAATACTTTTATTAATACATTTTATTTATTAAAACTTTTTTTTAAGTTGGACTGTTCACTGACAATATTTCAAGTCAATTTCTAAAAACAATGGCCTAACCTGTAATTGTTTACAGAATATACATATAGAAATATGACTTAATATGACTTTCTATGTCTTACTATAACTCTGTGTGGATACACAGTAAGGAGATCCTTTACTGAAGTAGAAGTACAGTACATGTAGTAAAACTACCGTGTAGAAGTACTTTCTCTGCAAGTAATATCCCGCAATCTAAATGTTACTGTGGAATGAATACATCTACCTGGATAATGAGCTGGTCTAAAAGTAACAGTGCTTATTATGCACAACATCCCATGTTAGAATAAAATGTTATATTATTTTATAAAAATTACATTTTTTTACATATTGTGAATTTCACACAGCGATTGATAGTTTATCTTATCCTATGATAATAAATGTTAAATTATGTATTGTTTATTTTTGTTATTAATCTATAATCTCGCATTCCAGGGATAACTGAGTTCACAACACTGACAGTACGTCAAAGGTGAAGCAGGAATCTGGTTTGGCCGCTAACAGTGAGGCGTTTTTGGTAATAAATGTACCCCATTTGTGTCGCATGATATCAAAAATTGGCGAGACAGCCAGGATAAACTTGAAAGATATCCATGTTGTTCTTCAGTGAGCTATAGAGCACTGTACTTGATAATATTAGCAACTCCTCCTCTCCTCCACCTGCACTGTCACTGGGTGTTACTTCGTGAAACTGGCTCCATCCACCGAGGTTTAACTCAACCAATGAAAATGCTTCCTGGCTCCTATAGCAGCTCTGCCTCTGGAAGAGGTTTGTGTAACTAAAACTCCAATCTGCTCTTTTTCACTGTCACACACACACATACACAAATATATTTACACACACTATCACCCACGTTCACCTCCTGCTGTGCCCATGAAGGATGCACTCCCCACGCAGCTGCCACAGAGTGGAGAGTGGGCTGGATGACCCCGGACGACGAGGGGCCATCGGGCCATCCCACTGACACCTCCGCCCCTCCTCCACCACCTCCATCAACCCACCCACACAACTTACCCAACTCCGCCCCCTTGACCGACACCTCACCGGGACGCCCCGCCGCAGGGGGCTTCAGAGCGCAGCGGGGTGGGAGGACAAGTCCACATTCTCTACCTCCGCACCTGGGAGAAAGGAGGGAGGGGGGGGGTGGTTGTGATTGGAAAGAAGCCTCCGTTTCATTAACTAATGCATCACAGCCATCTTTATGTAGTTATCATGCTACAGCTCCGCTCAGTCAAGAGCAAACAGGAAGAAAAAGGAGATCTCCGGGTAAGAGGGTGGGAGGAGGAAGTCTGCAGTAATCTGTGCAAACATGAATATTAATTGAGTTTCTGACAGGGAGAGGAGGTGTGCGTGTATGTGTGTTTGTGTGTGAGAGGAGATGTGTATGCGTGTGGAGGTGGGGATCATACAGGCGATGGTGAGATCTTCACTGTTTGCTATCTCGGCTCAGCGTCTGCATGCTCAAATCTGTGTATGTGTGTTTGTGTGTGTGTCTCCGTCTCATACCTCCACCCATCCAAGGTGACCGTGCTGGCTGACGCCTGAGGGCCCCCGGGGCGCCACTGACAGCTTTAGGTGCGAGTCTGAGATTTGTTGCTCCACCTCCTCCTCCTCCCACCGGTACCCGTAACCCATCAGGGCTATAAACCACCCCCCCCCCACCCCCTCTCCAGGACTGATGGCCAGAGAGGTTAAAACAAAAGAGGTGAGAGATGAGAGGTGGCTTGAATACAAAGATGCTCCACTGTTTGGGACAGATAGCCTGATGAATGGTGAAGGGATGGAGGGTGGGGGGGGGGTTGACCTTGAAGGTCAAAGGTCAAGGGTCGAAGCAAGGGAAAAGGAAAATGAGTTCAGTGGCCTCAGAACCATTTTCATGGAGCTGCCGCCTCTGGATACACATAAGCATTAAACATGGAGATACTATAGTATTATATCATTGCTGTAAATTCACATATATATAGCAAACCCTGTATGTAGAGTGGTGCAGGAATGAGTCCTAAAAACAACAACGAATTGGAATTTTACCACTTCCGTCCCTGTTTCATTGTCAATGATTTTTTAAACGTGTTTTGGGTTTGATACCTGAAATAAGGTCAGTGGTTAACATACGTTTTAGAGATTTTCGAGTTTTGTTCTACAATATAAAACATTTCAGTAAACACCCAATCGTCATCTGCCAAACACAAGTCTGCCTTTAGCTTAGCTGTTGTGATGCTCAACCAACTGTCGACGATGTAGTTCATTTATAGCCATTTATAACGTTAGCTATTTACTTTTTATTTTGTACAATAGTCCCAAATTCAATAGAAAAACCCTATTGCTTTTAGTCGAGACGGCCCTTACGATACTAACTTCCAGGTTCGTCTACAAAACTACGTCCTAACTGCACCACTCTGTATGTACTACTGAAGTCCACCAATCTATCAATAATTCACTCGTGATGTCACCATGTGCTTCTAAAAAGGCTGCAGTGCATCACCTCAGAATCCTTGACATTCTTGTTTGTTCTTATTTGGATTCACAGCGACATTAATTTCAAGCCGAAGCATTATGCATGCAGCTAATGCCTGTGTACACACCCCCACATGTCTGTCAGTTTTAATATGTACATGTTCCATGCTCTTGGGCCCTTTCTCATTTCACTAATTACCCCTCCTCGACTCCTTGAAACCTCGGTCCTCCGGTAGTGACCCGGAAATGGATTTCAGCGCGCCATGTTAAAGGACATCTCATTTCTCTAAATGCACTTCGAGGACTGAGGATCGAGCATCGAGGAGGCTCTCTGGAGGAGCTATAATCGAGGATACACTGATGGGTCCTCCGCACCAGTCCGCGGATCCTCCGCAGATGTATTTCCGGCAACAGTGATGTTTAAAAGAGTCGTGACGCACGGCCGGACTTATCTCAGCCAATGACAGCTCTGCATGCATCCCCTGGATATTATTTTATTTTTTTATTATTTTTTTATTATTTTAACTGCTTTCATCGCGACGCGATGTTTAAAGTGAGAACAGCTTAGAGGTCCGTGCAGAAAGCAGAGCAGTGTGTATAATATATATCACTCAGTAAAACAGGCCTACATTACTCTCTTTATTTGTATGCTTTAGTTTAGTAGATATCTACAAACAAAGAGTCAATTTTTTTTCTAAAACCATTTAGTGCTTCACATAATAAAATACACAACGGCTGTATCCTGATATATTATATGCTTTAGGAGCTGTGCGTGTTGTAAAGTGTGTAGGTGCATGTGGTACAGTGTGTGTATGTGTGTGCGTAGATGCGGCGGACAGACAGGTCTCAGTTGGTTTGGTGAACTCTGCTTACTTTTAATACTTGTAAATAAAACTTTTGGCCCGTAATTTATTTTCCTCATTGTAGCGACCAGAGAGGGGGGGGGGATATATCAAGTCTCTGATAGTGTTACGTTATTATGAGAGTGCTCTCATACTTGTTTGAATCTGAAATTGTATATATTCATATAAATATATATATAAATATATATGTGTGTGTGTATGTATATGTCCGCATCTGTAGCCTGTTATTGTCTCATTATACCGCACTGTGAATGAATTAAAAGTAAATATATAAGTCATCATGAACACATCTGTCCATCAGACAGAGGGCTGTGCCTTCTGTCATCATTAACGGACGTCTCTTTAAAATGACCGCTCAGAGGAGAGGATTTCTCATTTCTCTAACCGCCTGCTGCTTCCCCTCCTCGACTCCTCCGCTCGCATCTCCTGTGGGCGGGACTAAGACACGAGGATAGGAGTCGAGGAGGGGAGTCGAGGAGGGGAGTCGAGGAGGGGAATTAGTGAAATGAGAAAGGGCCCGGGTCATATTTTGTCCCACTGTGACACCATGCTAACACTGAGCCGGAGCTGCATGCAGCACAGCATCACGCAAAGCAGGTAGTCTGCATGCATTAGGTCTGTGCATTTCTCTGTGTGTGTGTGTGTGTGTGTGTGTGTGTGTGTGTGTGTGTGTGTGTAGGTGATGTGTGTTTTTGTTTTGTTTTGTGTGTACATTGTAAAGAAAATGTGCTTCCAGTATGTTTACTCAATAGCTTGACCCTAACACCAACCCCAACCCTAACCCTCAAGTTTGTTCCTTTTACAGAAACATCTTATGATACTCTTTATTGTACAGGCTCTGTCTTTCTAAATGTGTTAGTAATAAAGAATAAGAGCAAACATAACCTGGCCGCGTTTTTGTAAATTGTTGTAGTTTTGTGTAGAGTAAATGAGTGACTTAGTACTTTAACAATCCAGATGAACTGCCATGATAGTATTACTTGTATTTTGCTTTTTCTTTTTACTAATTCAAAATAAAAGGTTGTTTGCAACCTGGGTCTTTTTTGTGGTTTCAGATATCATTTCAGATTGGATAACATTTCAACTTCTGATGTTATTGATGAGACGGGAGATGCAAAAGAGCTGCTTATCAATACTTTAGACCAAAATCTAAAAGTCAAAAAGCCATGACCAATAAAGACAAGATATAATGAGAACATTTCAGTTATTAGCATTCATTTGAGTTTAAAAGTTTTCAATAATTGCAAATAATTTTCAGCAAGATGTGTAGCACTATATCTGTTATATTGTCATTCGATGCTTTGCCATCCTTACATTTGTGATCTGATTGTTTTGCCAAATGTGTGGATGACCCTACACACGAACACGTACCCCCCCTCCTGCGTGTGGTGTGAGGGTGTCAGCACTCTGGGTCCGCCCTGCAGGGGGCAGAGGTCTTCGCCAGGGAACAGATGGTGGTGGCTGTGTGGAAGACGGCAGGGCACCGAGGCAACGGCACAGCGAGAACACCGTCCATCCTGTGGCCTCGGCTGGGTGAGAACAAGCTAAATCCTGATGCAGGGCTTTTCTTCTTCCCTGCAACAAACACTGCATCACTCTTCTGGTGGGAAAAGTTGCACCCGCAGCACAATGTGGGTGGAAGTTGCAACTGCAAACATGCTGTCTCTCTGTGGATGTATAATGGTTTTGGTTGAATGGCTAGTCGTTGGTTCTGTAGACTGGCAGAACTATTCCTTCAGAGCTACCAATCAAAGGGTCAGTGGTATGACCTCACCTCATGCAAGTCAACATGTTGAGATGCCATGGGCAAAATACCCAACACCGAATTTCTGTCATTGGTATTTTTATGTTATTGAAGTGAATATAAGTCGCTGCCGTTTAGCCTAAACAAGACTTTGAGCTGCCGTTAATAATAATAATAATTTCATTCCAGCAACGATTTATGGATGCGTAGATAATAACCATCCTTTCTCAGAAGCTATAAGTAGTCCAATGCTGTTACACTACTGCCAACAAACCCTGAGACAAGGCAGGGTCTGACTTTGACATGGTGGATGACTAAGCCCTACTTAATCTTCTTCTTTCTTTCTTCATTTTGTGCTGTATCAACAAGGAATGTCATCCTGCTCATAGAAATGACAGATCAGAAAATGCTTGGGTGATTTAAGAAGGCCATGACAATTAGCTATTAGAAAAGCATTATAAAAAAATTGTATTGTATATGTGTTTAACATTTTTGGTTTCTATTGTGAGTCTTGTGAGCTTAATTCAATTAAACGCAACTTTATGTATAGTGCACTTTGCATACATTATAACATTCAAGGAAATGTGCTTTACATTAACAATACATATACAAATGGAACAAGTGCAGAATATACAAAACATATTCACATACACACACACAAGTCCATATGTAGACACACACACACACCCTTATCCATACATATATACTAGGGCTGTCAGTCGATTAAAATATTTAATCGCGATTAATCGCATGATGTCCATAGTTAATCGCGATTAATCGCAAATACATCGCACATTTTTTAGCTGTTCTAAATGTACATTAGAGGAATATTTTTCAAGTTCTTAATACTCTTATCAACATATGAGTGGACAAATATGCTTTATGCAAATGTTTGTTTATTATCATTGGAACAATGACAAATATTCTCCTGAATATTCTCAACACAACAACCTGGAACCTCTCTCTCTCTCTTACACTCTCTCCCAACCCTGTCTACTTCTTTGCACTGAGCCAGTTTCTCAATACATACATAATGTCCACTAGATACACTAGTACAATTGTTTTTACCTTACTAGCTAACTAGTTACACACACTTTATCTCACTAGTTAACTAGTGAAGCCTTAGAGGAGTCACTCGTAAACTAGTGACACAGATGTTTTTCTTACTAGTTAACTAGAGGAGGGCATTTTTTTCTCACCAGTGAGGTTCTGTTATACACATGTTAGACTTTGACAGTACATGTTGCACATTTTTCTTACATGTAAGGCCTTTTCTTCAACTAGTTTGGCTTTTTTTGCACTAGTGAGCAACTGTATGCAACTAGTTAGATATTGATTTAACATGTATGGCTTTTTTTCTTAAACTAGTGTATATTTTGAGCCCACTAGTTGTGGTTTTCTTCTCTCTAGTTCAACACAATGACTTACTAGTTGACATGTACGTGCAACTAGTTTACTAGTGAATTGTTTCAAAGTCATACATGTTGACTAGTGATTTTTTTGACACATCACTAGTAAACTAGTTGCACGACAGTACATGTCAACTAGTAAGTCTTTGGGTTGAACTAGAGAGAAGGAAACCACAACTAGTGGGCTCAAAATATCGACTATCCTACAGTTGCTCACTAGTGCAAAAAAAGCCAAACTAGTTGAAGGAAAGGCCTTACAGTACATGTAAGAAAACGTACGGTCAAAGTCTAACATGTTTATAACAGAACCTCACTAGTGAGAAAAAAAGGCCCTCCACTAGTTAACTAGTAAGAAAAACATCGGCTTCACTAGTTAACTAGTGAGATAAAGTGTGTGTAACTAGTTAGCTAGTAAGGTAAAAACAATTGTACTAGTGTATCTAGTGGACAATTTGGACCTCACTAGTTAACGTGTAAGCTGCAATATGTATCCACTAGTTAACTAGTTGCCGTTCACATTGCCAACACGTTCACTAGTGAGCCATATGCAAATGAAGCAGGCGGGACCCAGATTTTGATTGGTCAGTTCAGCTCTGTGAGGGAGAGCCTTAGCGATGTTTTTAGCAACGTCTCGAAGACGTGATGTGCATCAGTCGGGTATTTAGTGCCTACTGTTAAAATATTGTCCGTGGGAAGTCAGTCAGTGTGTGTTTTGCCTAGAAAAATACATGTTTCTGTTTCTGCTTTGTTCCGCTCAGTGGCGCCAGCAGGGGAGGGCCAGGGGGGGCCATGGCCACCCTGATATATTTGTTGGCCCCCCCCACTGGCCCCCCCACCACACACCGCCTCGCCAGTCACGCGTAGTAGTTTATCTGATATTTAACAACAAATACACAGCCAGCCATAGCCGCGGGAAGTAGGGGTGCTGGAGGTGCTGCAGCACCCCCTGTTGGCGAATGGTGTAAATTTGAAAAACTGATTTTTCTTTATAAATATATACATTTAGTGCACCAATTGAAATGCCACTGTCAATGTGGTTTGGAGAATCGGGACTTATCCCGGTGTGCACTTGTGTATTCTGGAGAATCACAACACTTTAGGCTTTAGTGTGTTAGCTTTAGGTAGCAAAAAACGGAGATATGCTTACCTTTAGCTGTTATTCTGATCAAAAATTGTGTTCAATGGCATTAAAACGAGAAAAACGCTGGAAGACCTGGAAAACAGGCTCGGGGCTCAGTAAAGGCTGGCTTGACTTCAGGTATAATTCGTCTGTAAACACACTTTGGCGGCTATCCTAGTTAGCATTAGTTTAGCTTGCTAAGCTAACGTTAGCTGATGTCGGTATGCTGGGCTGGTGTAATGCGTAGGCTACTATTAATCACTGCTGTGTGTAATGTCAATTTGCAGAAAATGAAGAGAAAGTCAACAGACATCTCTTCTTATTTTTTGTATCATTTATATAGTAATTGTTTTGAATTTGCTATAAAGGTCAATAATAGATGGTGTGTTTGTGTTCAATCACATTTATTTACCATTGTATACCCCTTGTGTTTTTGGGTCCTGTTGAAATAAAATAGTCATGTTTTAAAACTTGATTTAATAAAGTCATGTCAATCATCTTTGATCCCAGTGTGAAACAAACAGCTTTGTTCAGTCTAAAACAATTTATAACCTAGAGACATAATATAACTGAAGAACATGTTGTGTTGCTGTTGTGTATTGTATGTGTTGAGAATGCTGAGCATGTTGTGCCTTACAATAAAGGAACTTATTTAAATTAAGCTGTATTTGTCTTTTTAAAAGGAAAGAACAACTAGCATATATAAAAAACAAAACAATAAATCACCTAACACATGTATATATTACACAAAACAAGGTTCTTTTAAATGTTGTTTGAAGTCAAATGTTAACTATCCGTATTATATTCACTTCAGATGAATAGTATCAGAAAATGTAAAATAAGAAACCACAGTATATCAGTAGGTGATTCTCTTTGCCATTGTTTTCATCTAGTTTATACTTTTACAACAATTAAATTCTTGGTTTTGGTGGGCCACCCCAAGATTTTCAGTGGCCCCATTTGGCCACCCCTATGAAACATTTCTGGAGGCGCCACTGGTTCCGCTTTGTGTGTGTGTTTTTGTTGGTGCGAGTGTGCGTGTGCTTGTGTGTGAGAACACCGGCACTCGACACACGAAAGTAGTGGATATGATCGTGGGACATTTTATAAGCGGTGCTCATGAAATTAATAAAGCAGAAACACTGGACAGATCTTAAAATCAGGATAACGATAGATCCGATAGATTCAATGTTCTTACCTAATTGGATATACAGTCATATGATCATAATTACAACGATACTTTTGTTTTATATTTTTGTAAATATGGTCATATGACTGTATTTTAAAACACATTGTATTTAAGCTCTTAAAGAAACTATTTGGGCTGGGTGGCGCTCTATATCTTAGGGCCAATAGGAGACCTCAATGCATTATTTCCCCTCCTCCTCATTAGCATGCTGTGCAACTAGTGTGACTAGTGAGCATTTGGGACCCACTAGTACTACTAGTGAACATTTTAAGCCTCACTAGTTGCTTAAAAAGAGTGACTAGTACAATGTGACTAGTACAATGTTTTATTGAACTAGTAAAGCAGAGTGCCAAACTAGTGTGACCATATATCTAACAAGTGAAATCAAAGAGCCAACTAGTGTAGGCAGCTGCCGTCTGATATCAAGGATATGGAATAAATACTCAAATGGCTTGCCATACAATCAGACTATCGCACAGGCGGGAAAAGTAAAAGACATGAAGTAAAATCTGACTAAATACAAAGAGGAAATGCATTTAAAAATAAAACAGGGCACTTTAAACACAAAAACTAAGATCATGACACTATAGTACACATATGTCAAACTCAAGGCCCGGGGGCCAAATCAGGCCCTTGGTGGATTTAATTTCGGCCCGCAGGATAATTTCTAATTACTATTAGATCTGGCCCGCCGGTATATTGCACGCACACCTTCACTCAATCCTGAGGGTTTCCTCCGCTCAGAGCCTGACCCCAAACATTGATGAACTTGCACCCAAGATGAGATGCCAAGTATCTGGCTTGAACTAGCATCACAGAGCAGCAAACTGAGTTTCAATGGATGTTTCCTTCTGCACTTTTTTTCTTGCGACAACAGGGCATGTTTGTCTTTTTCTTTGAGGGAAATTGTTTTTTTTAAGCTGTTGTTGGCCTGTGGAAAAATGTAATCATAAGAAATGACTCTGGAAAAGCTGCAGATAGAGCCATAAGAAATGAATGCAACTGATTATTTAATGTTTAATGTTGTTTTTATAGGCAATAATTTAAGCTTTGTTAGTTCCAGGTTTTATATGTGCAATAAGTTAATTTCAATAAGTTTTGCAATAAACATTGAACCATTCCGGCCCTCGACTAGTACCCATTTTTAAATTTTGGCCCACTGTGTATTTGAGTTTGACACCCCTGCTATAGTATACTAATCAATCTGAGGACACAAAGGTGATTTGCATTGCACTACAATTTTGGGATTTTAGCCTTTGCAGACCATTTACCTGCACACAAACCTATAACACAATACTGTAGAGGTGAACCTCCGACAACCATAATAGGGCCCCTTTAAGTACACTGCCTTACACAAGGCCTCACCTAAAGGACAAACATAATATTGGATGATTACAATAATCTATTTTATGTCTCCATCTGAAATATGTTAATCTAACTAATAATCAGCTGCTGCATTAACATGGGATCTTCATGAAAGCAGACCGGTGTAGAATTAAGACTACATGAAAGGGAGCTATTTAACTAAATATCTACAAACCTGCCATCATCCGTCTTCACATCCTATTTAAGCTGAACACAACACACTGCGGTGAAACCAGACGACACAGTTTGTCATGGCTCCTGTCGATAGTCAGGAGGGATGGCACATCACCTTGGGACCTCCCTGGGGGGCTTAACACACACAGGCCACCGTGGACATCCATAGACGCCCTCCATGACCCCCTCTCTCTCTTTCTCTCTCTCTTGCTGTCACAAAAGGCTGATGAAATGTTCTTTAATACCCAATCGACAGTATCGACATCCCCTTGGGTAGCAGGGTTCCCCCCCCGAGGGGCGAGGTATTGATTTGGGGGGATCGTGTGTCCGCGGTCCCTCGGTGACATGTCCCCAGTCCCGCTGCCATTATTGGGAGATTAGTAGAGCTATTACACCTCCCAGGCCAGATGGACGTGACACCGGCAGCCAGATGACCCTCCACATGAACTTCTTGAAGGAGAATTAGCCGCTGTAAAGGATTTGAATCAACTCTTGCATTTGTTTACGAACTCTAAGCAGTATTCTATAATCAGACCAGGCGGTGGATGGAGCAGTAGATGAAAGAGGCAAAAAGGCTTATGTTGGATTCATGCTGTGTCAGCAGAATGAGAAGAAAAGAGGCAATGTTTGTGTCATGGCTCCATAGATTATTACAATATGGTTATTTAGATCCTCCAATGTTTCACTTTTAAAAGTACCTAGAGTGCATTACAAGAAAACTGGGGAGGCTGCTTTCTGTTTTTATGGCCCCAAACTGTGGAACATCCCATTTGATCTTAGAACGGCAACCTCAATTGGAATTTTTTTAAGTAAATTAAAGACCTATCTTTTTAATTTGGCTTATCATTTTTAGTAGTATCACTGTTCATGTTTAATTTTTTCATTGTTTTTACATATTTTAATTATGTTCCTTATTGGTTATTGTAATTTCTTTGTCATACTCTGTAAAGCACTTTGGGCTGCGTAAAGCATGAAAGATGATATATAAATAAAGTTTATTATATTACATTACTAGTTTATTATTATTAATAGGTCTTTAAACACTGTGTAGGCTAAAGTATAAATATATGGCTTTTTCAGCCTTTTTGTTTGAGTTGCCTCTGTAGCTTCTTGAGCTACATTTACATGATACACAATTTTCTCTTTGCTCACCCCGAGGTTGGGCACAGAGCCTTGCGGTCAAAACTGCTTTAAAATAAGTCACAAATACATAGTTTATTTTTTTGTTTAAAACTTAATAGCTTTCAAACCAGCTGTTTATCATCAACTGAAAAAGTGTATTTATCAGAGACCACTTTTGCCCATTAATCCACATTTGCTGCTCCTTTTTATAATGGCTCTTGGTAGTGAAAGAACAGTGTGGCTAAATACTGTCTCTCTAATATATTTGGACAACAACAGTGCTCTGAGGGCACAGAGGAAGAAGATGTATCAGGCTTTCACACAATAAGTTTTAGAAACATTATTTGTTTGTTTTAATGGGATTCAGGCAAACATTTGCCTTCTTGCTAAATAGCTGCATTAATTGAATTAGCGTTACTATATTATAGTATTTTCACTGAACTGCTGACAGTGGCAACTCTGCAGCCATTCGGCACCAGGTTGTCAACATTTTCCCAATAGAAGGTATCTTAAATGTCAGGAATTTACTAATTCCTTTGAATTACTTTTGAGAACATGACTGAGTAATTCATGCGGTCATTCCCACTAAGCACTATTCCACTCAATGTGAAGGCTGCATTCAAGTCAGGCTCTTAAGGCTGTAAAGGACAGCCACCCCGGGACAAGCACTGACATATTTCTAAATGTAGACAAGGTTGAAAGCAACTGGACTTAAAATAATAACACATTGGAGCTACCCCTATATGCCAACACAAAAATAATGACATTTCAGATAAGTGAGTCTGTGAGTGGTCACATATCAGCTCAGTATCCCTCAGAATGACACCCTTTTAGTAAATCCACACCTCAGAATGTGGCCAGCTTGAATGCACATAGTAGAATTCCCTTTAGCCAGACAGGGTGAGGAGGTTATGGTGGATAGCTCTGTCAAACATCTCATTTAAGATGACCAGAAGTTGCACCCCATCACAGACCTGCGATTATTGTTCACCATTTAATTAACCCTTCATACAATCTTGCCCTAACATTAACCTCAAAAAAGTGTTTCAGTTGCATTATTTTATTTTATTTATCTGCCATAATGGTAATCTTTCAATTGTCTTAGCCATACTGTAGCTGCCAGAAAGAACATAGTGTGGAAAGTGAAAACATTGGATTGACACAATACATTTCACTAACCATTTTATCAAGGGTTATAACAAAATAATGACATTTTTGTTAAGCGCTAGTGTTCTAAAATAATGATTGATTATGTTTCAGAATAAATCGCATAAAAGAATCAACCCAGTCTCACGGCATTTCGTGTTATAGTCACGACATTTAATCTATTGATTCGTGTTCACCAACACGATTTCCCCATTTTTTTCGTGTCACACAGAAAGATTTTAAAAGCAATGTATTTCTATTGGTAGTATGTTTCGTGCCTGCACCACGTCTTTTTGTCCGGTCGGGTCTTGGAAGACCGGAAGCTGTGTGGTTCATAAAAACATGCTCTTACTCAATATCAAGCCATGATTATTGTTTTTATTTTAAATCGTCTATTGTCTGACCTTTTTTGCCGTCCGTGAGGAAAAGAAATGGGGCTCAGAGCCTCAGAATACTGAAATCTGTATTTTTAAAATCTTTTTTTCCTTCTAATTTGTTATTCTTTTCTAAATAACACACTGTTATTTACTCAAAAATAACACCCAATTTTCCTTGTTTTTATTTATTTGTTTAATTCTATAATCTCTGGCTTTTTGGCGTCTGTCAGGAACTGAATTTCCAAATAAAATAACCGGAAACAGACGTAGGCCTATAAGGGACATTTCGAGCATCATTGCGATACACACTGAACTGATTACCCAAGATCCTCAGCTATGGTTGAAGCTCGGTGATTGGATGTTTTAGCCGCAATGCACGTTGGGATATGGTGTTAATGCGATATGAAATCTGAAAAACATTTCGGAGTTTAGGATGGCCGAAGACACTACACTACCCATAATCCTCAGCTATCGTTTGGGACTACAGTCCAGTTGACAAACCCCGTGATTAATCTTCAAGCTCTGGGATTGGATGTTGGAGTGGCAGTGTGCCAAGGTTACGCCGAGCGTCAGACAGCTCTTTGAAATGGAATGAAACCCACGGCAGACTATCCAAAACTGGACTCGACGGGTCCAGCCCCCCCCCCAGAACTACACAAGCTGGCTATTGTGTTTCGCAACATTTTCTATGGCACGTCTCTACTGGGAATTGTAGTTTTAAAAGACGTTTTTCCCACAATTAGAAGTTGCCAGTATTAACCTGTGTACATCCCTGGAGGTTTAGGGGATAGGAAACACATTGGTGTTATCAAATTTAAAACATATAATTAAAACATGGGTGAAAATTGCTTGTGTCCATAATTAATATATACTCACATGACAGCTCATTGTTTCTTTGTCATTCTACTCCACTACAATTCAGAGGTTAACCTGGTATTTTTACTCCACTACATTTATTTTAGTTACTTTGCAGATTCTGATTAATGATGTGAAATATAAACAACCCTAAAATCAGACTTTAGTTACACCTGAGTAAAATTCAGGGAAGGTGATTGTCAAGTACCAACAATCAGGCGAGATATTTGATAGTTGGTGCTTGAGAAGACTAAACATTTATCTGCAGATCCCTATAAAGTATATTCATTACTCGTTATTCTTAAAACTGTATATAATGGCTATTTTGCACATCCCTTTCAAGATTTCAAGATTTTCTAAGGTTTATTGACATATCATATTATACACAACTACGGTGAAGTTATGCAATGAATGAAAAACTTGGGTCGCAGGTTCCTCAACAGTGACCGAGACATATCTCAATATGTGTGTATACCTCCACCATTAAACTGTTATATTCTGCACTTTTCTTATACTATCTACATACATAAGCTTATAATTAAATGTATACTATCAGTTAAAAATAAGTGCTTCAACATAGTTAACATTGCAGGAAAGCAATATATTAGACGTTAAGTACTTTGTCAGGCTTAATATTTATCTGCAGATACCCCCAAAGCTTTTTTCTTATTTAAAAGAAGACCTTAACCTAAAGTATTCTTTAATGTTTAAATAAAGGTTCATTAGTTTTTCTGTTTTGCACATCCTCCTATTAATATCTTTGTACATCCTACACTAAACTGTTTTATTGTAGATATCACTTACAGTATCTTCTTGATTTTTTATATTCTATATTTCTATCATTGATCTTCTACTTTCCCCCTATTTTGTATATAAATATAACATATTCAACAAAAAAATTCAATAACGTGCTTTAACCACTAGGCGGTGCGGGTTAAAAAACTGTCAAGTTTACAGTGTTAACAGAATAAATTATACTTTCCAGTATAAGTTTCCAGCTTAGTTCATGACGGATGTATTTTGTTATCCACTCAAATATTTTTTTGATATTTGATCCTACACCTGCAACAGTCAAAGACAGGCAACTGTTGAGGAGTTGGAAAGGTCTGAAGATGTTACAAATAAGGTCACACAGCATACAATGCCATAATAACTTTGTATTATTAGTGTAGGACACTTATGTATGTATAACATCTGAAGATGTGTAGTTTTATTCATGTTTTCACATAATTTTACAGGATATTGCTATATTATTTCACATGTTTTACTTCTACACATTAATATCTGATTTCTAAAACATCACAGACAGAAAGGTATATCCGTCATTTAATGGTAAGCTGTTGAAATTCTGAATCCATAGATGTGTCTCCCATCACCCAAAACCCCTGACTATTCTCTAACTCAGTATTTAATTCTTATATTCAAAGAAAATCAGTAATATCTTTAAAAACTACAAGTCCTTTATCAGCTGTGCACCGTTATGGGGTAAATATAGCCTATTTACCAATTGGATCAAATATAAAAGTCAGCCGAATTAATGTTGATACTGCAAGGAGACGTATTGTGTGAAGAGAAATTGAAGATGTTGTTTAATTGCTGATATATTTATGATCCACGTCACATATTCAGTTTCGGTGGCAGTTCTTCCAGTTTGTCTAGAAGTCTTCTAATCAGGGCTCTATAAATAAAGAACTACGGCAGATGTGTAATATTTAATGCAGCCGAACCGTGTATTACAATGCCGTTATGTGATGACTTTCAAAGAGAAAAGCAAGCACACTCGGAATAAAGTATTATTTTCTTTTTTGTAAATGTTTTTCGGATTTCATATCGCATAAACACCATATCACCGAGCTTAAACCATAGCTGAGGATCTTGGGTAATCAGTTCAGTGGGAGTGTATCGCAATGATGCTCGAAATGTCCCTTATAGGCCTACTTTCTGTTTCCGGTGACTTTATTTTGAAATTCAGTTCCTGAGGAACGGCAAAAAAGCCAGAGATTATAGAATTAAACAAATAAATAAAAACAAGGATAATTGTGTGTTATTGTTGAGTAAATAACGGTGTGTTATTTAGAAAAGAATAACAAATTAGAAGGAAAAAAAGATTAAAAAAAATACAGATTTCAGTATTCTGAGGCTCTGAGCCCCATTTATTTTCCTCACGGACGGCAAAAAAAGTCAGACAATTTACGATTTTAAATAAAAACAATAATCGTGGCTTGATATTGAGTAAGAACATGTTTTTATGAACCACACAGCTTCTGGTCTTCCAAGACCCGACCGGACAAAAAGATGTGGTGCAGGCACGAAACATACTACCAATACAGATTGGTTGGTACATTGCTTTTAAAATCGTTCTGTGTGACACGAAAAAAAGGGGAAAATCGTGTTGGTGAACACGAATCAATAGATTAAATGTCGTGACTATTACACGAAATGCCGTGAGACTGGGTTGAAAGAATGTCATAAAATCATTGCTTTACCAATTCATCATACATTTTAATTTTTAATTTTCAACAACTGGGGAAGCCTGGGAGGAACAAAAAAATGATAGCATGACATAGAACATTTGTTGTTAACCCTTTGAGTATGTCAAATAATACATAACAAAACTGTATAAACATCGGAGTAGTAGTTTAGTATGCTGAATGAGGTTTAAAACATTTCTAAGAAGGATTAGAAGTTAGATGTGAAGGAACTATAGGATAGAATAGAATAGAGCATTCTTGTAAAACATTGTGGTTCCTGCTAATCCTTAAATACAAAGAATTTAGCATGCTAACAACTATACGTATATAGAATAGTAATTGCGTACTAAACAAAAAAGTCCCTCTCCCTCTATCTGTGCTGTAACAATAGCCTGCGTACAAAATGGATTTAGTCTCTACATGTGACGTCTTCATGGGTTGCTGAAGAGTGATTGTGAATTTTTTTTAAATGTTCTGGTATTGAACTTGTATTTCTGCTGTATAGTTGGGCATATTAACATTTGGGCCTATGGAAATCGACTTCATTCTGGAACCTTAAGTGGCTGTTGAATGAAGATGAAATGCAGTTTTTGCAAACATTAAGGTTTCTGCTTGATTATAACCCTATCTTCTTTGTGCTGTGTTCACTTAGTGTACACTAGCTCGTTAGTGCATGTGAGTTCTGTGTGTCTAGCTAATAGGTTGACCCTCTGCCACTGTGCTTATACAGGGGTAACTACGGCTAAGCCATCCCAGCCAACAGCGTTGTCGCAGAAATGTAACGCCAACCCCTCCATTTGCCCCATTGGGTTACACTGTTAGCACTGTTGCTGTTGTTTGTGCTGTTTGTGCTTTGTTATCTGCACCACTAGCTTCTTGAACCACTGCTAGTCACAAACTGCATCACCATGTTGAGAGACGTGTTAAGGTAATCCATTTGCCACGAATACCCTATATATATATACCTTTAACTTAAATTATCTTATTATTAACTTATTATTATTGGATTTAAAAAGGTCTAAAAAAGTATTTAACTGTACACAGCTCTCCTGTTTCTTAAACTCGCTCCCAGAGTTGGTCCCTTTTACTTTTTACCCCCCATAAGTTGAGATGGTGAGCTGGAATTCACTGTGGCTCAGCTGAAATGGCGATTATTGGCACACTACTCTGGGCTCTGCACCCTGCCCTGTGGATCCGGGATGACCTCTGCAGGACGGGGGGCCCAGTGATTGATTAGCTGGCTTGGGAGGACCACCACTCCCCCACTGGCTAGGGCATATGGAGCTGCGTGTCCTATGGACAGCTGCGTCGGCAGCACTCATCCTCACTGTATGTGTGTGTTGTCTCTGTGCGAGAGCCTTATACCCTGTTCTGTATTGTCTTCTTACAATGTCCCCCCTTTAGCTATGCAGCTCTGCATCCTGTTGCCCAGTGCTCCATTTGTGTAAGTCAGGACTTCTAATGTGACTGAATGTTCTTAAACACACATAGAGTAAACGCGTTGGTCCTCAAATACACTGATATTCAATTCTTAGCAGAGGGCAAAGAGGCTAAAGCTAGAAACTGTCAAATATTTTCAAAGGTGGCTCATTGAAAGTTCCTACAAATAACTACAATATGTGGACAGCCCTATCCAGATGTCTTTAATCATAAAGTTTTACAGAATTCAAGTGTACTGCAGAAGGCCTTTACCGACTTGACCCAATTTAACAAAGAAAGAATCTTTTGGAAATATAACTGTGGGCCAGGCCTTATTGAAAGCAAACACACATTTTTACTTTACTGTAAACTAAACCAGAAATTAGAAGAAGCAAACAAGCCGCCATGTGCTAGATGAAGTAAGAAAGTAAGATTGCTGTGCTCGTACACTAACCTTAACTTTATCTAACTTCGTAGTTAATTTGCCAGAACCTCTAACTTTCCTACCCTTAGTTGTACCAAAGATTACGTGCATATTTCCCCCACCTGTGAGGTTAGGCACAGATCCTGAAAATAACCATTTTGTTTTGTTTCTATGTTTACCTCCTCTGCTAGCTTGCGGCACTACATGCAACTCTTATATGTTGGGTTGCATGTCGAAAGGTCAATGGTAAATGAGTTAAGAGTTGAAATAATTTGAACTTTGAGCGTAGGACTCTGCGACAATTTCGAGTGGTGTGCGATCGGAGGGTTGCACTCCGTCTAGTCGCCGACTTAGCTCTCTTCATGGGAAAAAATCGTCTGTTTTACTGCTTGTTATGTAAATGCAACTTAAGATACATTTACTTAACCACTTGGCTCTTTTCAGTCACCTACATTAACAGCCTTTAACATGTACACTCTTCTCAAATTACCCCAAGACAGTCTTCAATGTTTTAATAAAATGATATGCATGTACTGTAATATACATCCCCTACACACATACAGCCCCCCATCACCACCTATCAATCATCCTATCACACAAACGCTTGCACCTGCAACTTCTAAATGGACCGACTCCATGCTTTAATCTAGTGTATATGCTTTTAAAGTGGGATGGTTGGCTGGGAGGGGTGGGGGTGGGATGTGAGGCTGAAGAAAAGAAAAAAAAAAGATGATTTGCGAAGGTAAGTTCAAGTGGATATCTGTCCAGGGTTAAAAGTGAAAGTAATTCATTACGAGGAGATAGTGCTTGGCGATATTCCTCATCTTGACGCTTTGCCGCGTGGCAGTTGAAAGGGGTGAGGTGAAGGGGGAGGGGGGGTGAAATGGCCGGCGGTGGCGGGAAGGGGCTGCGGGGTGAGCAACGTCTACCAGCTCCATTGGAGGAGGAGGAAGGTGATGAAGGGATAAGGGCCAAATTGATGGTCATATTTTACAGTGGGTCAGTGTGGAGCACGCTGTCCAACACTGTAATTACAAGTTTGGTTAGAGTAGAGAGGGAGAGGGAGGGGAGGAAGAGAGACAGTAGTCTTTGTCATGACCGTAAATGAACAGCCAGGCTTAATTGAGTGGTAACCTCTGAAGCTGTTGTGCTAACACTGCAGAGAGATAGGAAGATGGAGGGAACAAGGGGTGGAAAAAGAGGAGAGAAGTGCTGATAAGGATTTTTGTGTTCGTCAGCCCTCTCCTTCCCCACCCGCACACTACTGAAAGCAAGCACCTCAAATAGACAAGTCTGTACAAAGCAATATTTTAACACAAAGAGTTGAGCTTTTAGCTTTATTATTGACCTTATTTATACTGACATTTAAGCCCAAGGTTCACTTACTGTGCCCCCCCTTTAATGCAAAGAATTAGCTAGTGGAGCCTCACAGATGGGGGTGCTGCAGCCCCCTCAGCACCCCCCCTTCCCGCATCCATTCGCGACGTCTCGCTGTCTCGCAGACCCCACACAGCAAGCAGGAAATGAACCCAGCTCACACTGTCCGCTCCTCGCAGCAGCGAGCCCCGCAACGTCCCGCCAACACGGCACCCAGACCCCACGCAGCATTCTCATCTTTTTGTCATTACTGGTGTCATTTTCTGGTTGCTAATGCCATTATAACACATAATCACTGATGTTCCGCTGTAACGTAGTGGACTCATCAGAACAGAGTGGGCGAGCTGACCAATTAGAGCACAGTGGGCTCACAGGGAGGGGGGGTGCAGGAGCTCCAACAAGCCATGTAGGACAGAGAGTGAATACACATACTATACAGAGATGCTGTATGAGAAACCAATGTGAGTTTGGAAAATTGCACAATGTAAATCTATTCTTGTAGACCTCAACAATGGAATTATGATCAGTAGAAATGCCCATGACATGGGACCTTTAATGAAAGTGAAACATGAATTCATTATTAATTATGATTGAATAATACATATATTTTATATACATTTTCCAAAATTAAAAATGTTTTGTTTTCATATTCATTTCTGATGCTTATACTTTGTACTTTTATTTAAAGGGGCCTTTACAAATCTGGAAGAGCTAGCATTATGACTGCCATATTTGACACCCCTTCTGTAACTTTGGCCATGATTGTCATAATCTCACCAAATTCACTCCAGCATTAGTTATTCCCCTCTAGTTTAAGCAAACAAAAGCAATTTACTCTGAGCCTATCAGATGAAAATGAAAGGAGTGCTTCTAAATCTGGCAGAGTATGTGTTATGGCTGCCGGATTTGGCACCCCCTCTGTGATTTTGGTCATGATGGTCATAATCTCACCAAAATCACACGGGTGTTAGTTATTCCCCTGTAGTTTACGCCAACATTTTACTCTGGATTCATGGTGTATAAAATGCCAGGGGGGCTTCTAAATCAGGTGAAATATTAAAGTGTTAGCGTTATGGTTTTCTAAATCTGGCAGAGCTAGTGTAATGGCTGCCAGATTTGGCAACCGTAATCCGTCAAATGTATCATTTATTTAATTGTTTTAAAAGCGTTGTTGTCTCATTATAGTCATTTTTTGTTTTGTGGGTTTATTAGATTTGGTTGTCTTGTCTTTTATATGTTGGTATTGTCTCACCCTGTAACTTCTGAAAAAAGCATTTCCCAATCATATTGCTTTTTTTTATGGAATTCTGTTGATTAACGCATTATTATAGCTTTAAAAGACAAAAAGGAGGTATTATCAGATAATAACTTGAGGTGTGTCTCATTAGCCGCGTTGTTTTTTAATGCATAAAACAGCAAGCTGTAACAGTGTTTTAGCATAAAATTCCTTGCCTGGTCATTATCATATGTTTATAATCATTGAAAGTTTTAGGGAAGCACATTTCCTCAGAGCAAATATAATAGCAAGTCAGCTTTGCTAACTTCTCAACCTGGTGGAAAGATAAACCATTACAATATCACAACCAGGCCACGTGCACATCATCGGCGGGGCGATTTTTAGAACTTCCTAGAAAGTTTATTCTTGCTTTTCAACAGGGAAAAAAAATATGTATGTAGATGAAAATGTAATTGCTGGTTCACTATTACTCATTTGCGTGGGAGACATATCAAACTACCATATGATGAGACCTCATAGGAGACGACACAGTTCTCTGACATTAATACAAACATCTTTGGTTTGATCACAAGAGCGCTCCCCGGAATAAAAAAGTTACCGGGGAGAATCTTATATAGTTTTTCTGTATGTCTTTCAATGCCTCACTCATTACCCCCCCCATCCTCTCCGTTTCTCTCTGTGTCTTTCTCTTCCTATCGGTGTCTCTTTTCAATTCTCCTCTGCTCTAATTTTCCCTTCTCATCCCAGCCTGTGCGATTGTGGCGTCTCATCAATTTGGCACACATTTCTTTTCATTTCCTTTCCTCATCTCCAGTCTTATTTTTGGCCTCATAGCCTCTAAACCCCTAAAGGCACCCCCTCCACCAACCCCCCACCCCAACCGCCAGTTCTTTCTTCGTTCTCCTCTTTCTCATTTTTTCCTTCAATCTTTCTGCTCCTCATTTAGAATGGCTTGTTTCTTTCAATATCCAGAGATAATGGTCGAATATGGTGGGGCCTGCTGCACAGAGAAAGAGGGAACAATTTGTTCCTTTTGCAGTGAGCAGGGACATTTGTGATCAAGGGTGTGATCTGCAAAGGCACACACACACACACACACACACACACACACACACACACACACACACACACACACACACACACACACACACACACACACACACACACACACAGAGAAAGCAATGATGATGAGGCCATTTCCTCCCTCATCTCCAGATCCTCATCTAACCACTAATGAAAAACACGACAATTACCCACAACTCTTTGCACCTCAGCCTTCAGCAGTTGTAATCTTGGCGCCAATATAAAGTCAGATTGTCATTTTGCCTCCACTGTCCCTTCCTCTTCCCCTTCTGTCCATCCCTTTTTTCTCCTGTCCATTTAGAGAGCGTGTGGGCACTGGGAGACGATGATGACTGCTGCTGGGTAGTTGTACAATGTGATTGGAAATGGAGATATGATATAGAATGACTTACATGGACCAGTGGGGGACAGACAAAGGCTATGTTGAGGGTAATGAACAGTGGATTAAGGGATTATTATTTGGTACCATGGGAGCATCATGAAGCCTTCCCATTAGAGGAGTCTAGCCATGTGTGTGTGCTCTCTGTAATCTGATCTGTAAATCTCCAGTATCAGATTTTAATTGTAATCGATACTCTCACTATCACCATCTCCGATAAATGAATGGTAGGCAGTTTAAGTGAAAATCAGAAAACTCCTCGCCTCATTATCTATCAGTGTACACAGCCAGATAACTTTTTAATTCAGAATAAGAATGAATAATGTACAGTGTTTCTGTGCCGCGAGCATGATTACATACATGCATATTTGATGAGGCAATTTGCTGCAAGGCAGTCCACATGGCAGTCCACATTCTTTTCTAGCTCTCTGCACCAGGTGACAGCAAGGTGTCACTTATGATGGCACTTTAATTAATTTTGTTTGTCCTGTTCAATGATAGTCATGGACCGCTGGGCATCCGTGTTCTGTGTATTGGGACTGATGTAGAGGTGTGTGTGTGTGTGTGTGTGTGTGTGTGTGTGTGTGTGTGTGTGTGTGCGTGCATGCGTGTGTGTGTGTGTGTGTTTGACTCTATGTTCAGTGGTTCCTACTCAGTTTCGTCCTTATGGGATATCTGCAGGTGGATATTAAGGTTAATATAAGATATTTTCTCAAGACCTCAAAGACTTTAATTCACTTGATATTGACACATCTTTTAATCTCAGTAGGTATGAGTCCGTCCGACATTAATCAGGTAATAAATTATATAAAACAGACAATAACAATAATACAGTATATATATAATTGTCTTTTTTGGGGCGGGGCTTACAATTAATCAGCATGTAGTGTTGTCATAAGAACATTCATGACAAACTTATTAGAGGAATTAGATGGTTTTTACTTTATTTTAACATCATTTTCATGAACTCCGGCAAACAGACCAGCTGTCACAGAGCTGTGTGATCCCCTCTGTATAATATGCGCTACACAGGGCATATTGCTTGTATGGTAGTATTCCCTCTGCCACCATCATATTGCAGCAATATTTGTTCCTACAGTAAACAGTAGACCCTGTCTGCTATCCCTCACTCCTGTGCATGCTTCAGGAAACTGGTGCATGCTTCAAAAAAAGGCCTTTCGTCTGTTTTCACCACACCTAAAGCAAAGGCAAAAAAGTGCCGACACATTTGTCATGCATTAGGTGTGCCGTTACACAGAGGTAGAGATGGTGCTTGCTGATGTCCAGTGGTCTCCGTCAGTGCAAGCTTGTACTAGTTTTTCTGCTTTCTTTGCCTTTTCACTGCCATGCAATTCATGATAAACATCCGTGCTGGTATTATTGGAAGAAGTTGGGTTTTTATGTGTTATGGTTTTCAGATTATTGGAGAGTGTTAACGCATTAACGCACTAACGTTGACAGCCCTTATATAAATACACACAGTAGTTTGTTCTCAGTATTGGTCATGTTTTTCAAAACTGACTGACCTTCTCACAAAGACTAAAAGCCAAATCAAACTGACAATTTTTCCTGTTTGAACAATTTCACTTTAGGAACATTTTCACCCCCAAAGTACCCAACTGGAGGAGCAGGGTGCCTTTTCTTTGAGGGGAAAAGACTGCCAGTACGTGATATTTAGGGTGTCAACGCTGTCGCATGCCCCTTATTTATTTGCCATAAAATAGATTTGCCAAAACTTTTGCTAAAAGTTTGTTAGATCATTCAAACATTAAATATCTCTATTTATTTAATTTCTTTTTTTAAACAAGTATTATTCTTGTATAGTGACTCAACATAGTTCATAAATGAAATAATTATGAAAATGAGGTTCTTATTTGTATTAGGTTTAACTCCTAACTAATGCAAACTTATGAGAAAAAAAGGTAATAAAGAAATGATGCATTGGGGCAGGTGTATATTTAAAAAACGTACAAAAATGTGATTATTTATGTTTAAAGCTAAATGATAGTATGTTATAAAACATGGGTTACATGTTAATACAAATATTGTTCATGCTAAATAGGGGCTGAATACAAAGTGTTACCATTAGTATGAGACTTGTCCTTCAGAAAGCGGTCAGACTTTCCTGGAAGAACAGATGCAGGGAAGCGGAGCCACATGCTTTGGAGCCAATTTGATTATTCATAGAAAACGCAGACTAGGGACTATGGAAGTGAAATGTGGGTGGTGAAGAAACAGGAAAGGGAAGGGTGCAGGGGGAGCGAAGGGGCATCAGTGTAAATAAATAAACAAATAAATAAATAAATAATAAACAATCACTGCACCCCTCGCTGCACACACTGCAAGGAACCAATCAGCACCCTGGCTGAACGCCCTGGAAATTGTGTGTAATGAGTAGGAAAAGATTAGAGGGAGCTCTTGCTAGGCCATAAATTGACATTAGTAAAAGAAAACTCTTTTACTAGGCGGGCCCAGTCTCATTTAGACAACAGAGGGGGGGGGAGAAACACTGGGAATGGGAATGAAGTGTGTGAAGACACCAACATAGGCTGAAGTGCAGCCTTGCTGTTGTGTGCCAGCTATTCTGAGTCAAATTATATTAAAACAGGAATTTTAAATAGTTTTTCAGAATTTTTTTACTGACAATTTAATTTGGCTGTTTAAATTGTTGTCTTTAGATAATGCAATGTATTACTGAGGCCATTTGAAGCTACAGTTATATATATATATATTTATTTTAAACAAAATACCAAATAATGATTTGTAACAAGGATTTCTTGGATACACATTTACGTTTAGCACTGTAATACATATTTTCAGCTCATTCTTCTGCCTGTAGATGGCCAAAAAAGAAGTACTGTGGTGAGAACATCAAATAAATTGTATAAATAGTTTAACATTAAGACGCATTGAATCCGTCAAAGAAAACAAACAACAGTGGAAGACGACTGTTCAATGTCTTTGACTGTTGTTTCAACCTTTTTATTGAGTTGTAAAGAGACTTAGCAAAGACCAAGTTCATCTAATAATTTTTCTTTTAGATGGGGAATGTTGTACAAGGCCATAGCTGGACACAGAGACTGCCAACACTACAAAACATTTATTTTGATTTTTTTGTGTACACATTGACTTGAAAATATGTGCATCCAGCGTATCTAGGAACAAGCTAAAGGTCATCAAGAAGGGCATTCCTACAAACATAAAATGTAAAGTGTGTTCAATGCTATTGTACAAGGGGTAGTCTGAATTACAATATGCAGAATTTCAGTCCCATTAAGAAAGTGACAACATGGTGAAAACAACATCAAATACATTTCCTAATTCACGCAAATCATAAGTTTAACCCCTTTTTTGCTCATATTTTAATTTGGGTATGTATTCTTGAGGGTCATGAGTGTTTGTTTTATTATGCTCTATGCTTGAGTCCTGAATGCGGTTGACTGACCCAAACACACAGTATAAAGGCTGCCCTTTTTGGCTCCTAAGCCACGGACTATAGCCAACAAACTCCCTGCTTGAACAGGACAATATCACCACTTCCATCTAGCACTGCACCATCTTGTATTCAAGCGTTGGTAAATGAATAGATTGTTTACCAGATGAGCCTACACTGTAGCTATGTTCGTATGACAAAATAAAGAACCTTGATCCTTGAACCTTGAACCTTAAACCTATGTGTCCATAACCAAATATACTAACCTTTTGTGGTACTAATATCAGAAGACTTCAGTGTGCGTAATACATACTGTATATCGATATGTATAGATGCCTTCTAAAACATTTCGGACCCTCCTAACATGAACACCCAACCAAATTCACAGCATGGTTGGGAATGGTTCACTCTCTATTTGTGTGTTTATGTTTGTTTCTTCAACTGAGCAATTGTTGTAAGTATGCAGTTGGAATAATAACAGCCTCACCGGCTAATGACAATAATGGCGCTGGCGATTACCACGGCAAGAAAAGAACGTTGAGGGGAGAGGGGGAGAAAGAATATCGCTGGGCGACAAAAGATTGCATAATTTAGTTTTTTCTTCTCCCTTAATCCATCCTCTCACACTGTTTTACGACCCATCCCTTTTCTTTCTTCTTTTTCCCATCTTCCAACATTTATTTTTCTATGTCTCCGTTCACCTCCCGGTCTTCCTTCTCTTCTTACTCCTACCCCCTCCTCTCTCACCCTGTAACCTCCCCGCTCCTCCACCCCCTTCTCTCTTTCTGGTTAATTTAAAATTTGTCAGACGCTTGCGTCTTCTGGATGGCTGGCCTTTGATATTTTGCGAGCTCCATTTGGCACAAACAAGCCTGCGGCCCTGGTGCATCCTGCTGACTGCTGCACTAGTGGCAGGCCCCCACCATTTATCTTAGCCCTGGCCAGCCAATGCTTACTCATTACAGGGGCCTCGGCACCAGTTTAACCCCCACCTCTGTGTGCATGCAAACACACATGGCCAAATGGTGTGCGTGTGCGTGTGTGCGTATAAACATAAGTAAATGCATATCAGCAAACAAATTCATACCCCATGAACACATTGGTAGGAGCTTGCATACGCAGAGACACAGGCTTGCAATTTCAAACACACACCCATCCTGGGATCATTGCTCATGCTTTCACTGCCCCCCAACAGAGGTAAATGCCGACATTTACCCATCCTGTGTGAGCCCATCTCTGTATGTTTCATAGTCCAGGTTAAATGCTCCATCTTCTCACCTCCCCCAGCTCTAAATGCTCTCCACAAGTGTTTCTCTACATGTTAAAGAAATTGTGTTTCAGCGTTTTAGTTTTCTATGCCTTTTCTTCAAGTATGCTTGCCAATTTGCCTATGTTAGTGAACCAATGAGCAACCATTAAGAGAATTGTGTCAGTCAGCATGCTTGATGTAAGTTGTTATTTAAAACAACCCGATTTCCCGATGATAAAAAGCTGGGATGCCTGCGTTTCCATGGACTCATGCGAGTTCCGCAACATATGACATGGAAAATAGATATAAGGAGTACTGATATACATGATCTCTATGCTTATCAGAACAAAACTTAGAAAATAATTGGCGCCATGGTCAAAACTCTGCCCTCACTGAGACTCCATCCGAGCCCCACAGCCAGGACCTCTGCTTTTGGACACTGTCGCCAAAATGTTTCTCAGTTTATATCAAGCAATCTCCCTTTAACCTGTTTATCCCTGTTTTTCAGGTCTCAGGCTCGAAAATTACGTTTCCAGAACAAATGACCATAACTACACTTCTAAAAGGGGAACATTTATAATCTTTTTTCTCAAAGTAATGATAAACCTGTGAGTTGGATGTAGAAAAGTCAGAATCAATATAGATGTTTTTTATTTTAAAGAAAATTCAGATTGAACATAGTAAAAAACTGTAAATGTTAGTGTCCGTCCAAAAATTATTTTTTACTTATAGTGAAAACTACCCTTGGATGATGGTAAGGTAGACTAAAAGCTTTAGCAATCCAAAGTACAACATGTAATAAGTACCCTGTATCAAGATTGATGCAAAACAAGTGACATTTGACCTTTTTAGAGAGGTTTAGCAAAAAAACTGGTTTGGGTGGAAATGGGCGTTTTTGTCGTTTCTTTGGAACCCATCTGTCGATTTTGGTGATTGACATCTCTTTTTAACCGTTAGAGCCAATTAAATCGAAGGGGAATTTCCACATACACACCAACGTTATCAAAAAAAAGTGGGGGCAGTTTTGCCCAGAGTGAACCTATGTCACGCTCTGAAATCTGAAAAAGGAGAAGTAGGTTTATTGTTTATGGATTATCAGAAATCATTTCAAAGTGACACAGCCACATTGGATTAACCTATGGATTAACCTTCAGCAGCGTTTTTATCGTTTTAATGCCATTGAAGACAACTTTGATCAGACAACAACGAAGGTAAGCCATATTCCCGTTTTTGCTATGATGATGTAGGTACCTATCGATTCTGTGTCTTCTCATGATGCTAGTCGATATGTTGGGTGTGCAGCTACGATAAGTAATAAGGGTGTTAGGAGTGAGTTTCTGTGCAACCGCCGTTAGCATTTTTTCGCTCGTGGCTAATTCAGAGGCTGAGCGTTAGCTTTGTGTTTTCTTTTGCAAAAAAAAAAAAAAAAGATCAGTTAGCTGAGTTTCTTCCTGTTACATGGATATAAAACATTCATAGTTTATTAAATATTAAGATGCCCTCAGACGCTGTTTCCTGCAGATGATGCGTTTTTCCGCCCGGGGGCGGGTCGATGGGGTTCAACAGGTTAAAATGGCAAAACCTGCCCAAGTGCTAACCAACTGTCCTTCACTGCCAACATCTCTGCGACGATCTGCTCCTGCAGGTACACTCTCTACAACAGTGACCATCAACTTGCGGCCCGCGGGCCACATCCGGCCCGCCAGACATTCTCATCTGGCCTGCACGGCGGGGGTGACTGTGGCATTGGCGGAGTGCCTAGCGCGTTCACCCCCCACAAATTAATTTTTTTACAACGTCTCGTGAGTAATGTGCAGTACCGGAGTCCAACAGAGAGGCAGCAGCTGCGGGACAGTAGACTGCGTACTGCGTAGAGTTCCCTGCCCTGAAGAAGAAGTGATCCTTCGTTAGCGTGAAGAGTCTGCTAAGCTTTATGCGCTCCGCAGTACATGAGCGTGCTCCACGAGCCCCCCCCCCCCGGTCAACAACTATATGTAAAAATCGCTGGCCCGCGAAAGTGTCTATTGGATACATTTTGGCCCTTGGACAAAGGTAGTTGGTGATCCCTGCTCTACAACATCAAGAGGGTACGTCCCCTACTGACCTAGAAGACGATGTTCTGGTCTAGGCTCTTCTCACATCTACTGAAACTTCCCACTGGCTGGTTTACCCTCCTGTGACATCCAAACTCTACAGCTCATCCAGAATTCAATAGCCCAACAGGTCTTCAACCACTATAAGTTATCCCATAGTACACAGCTCCTCCACTGCCTTTACTGGTAACCATTGGCTTCCCAAATCTGCTTCAAGACACTGGTACCTACCATGCTTTGAACGGATCAGGCCCATTTTACACTCAGGACATGGTTAGGCCATACACTCTAGATTAGAACATGCACTTTGCTCTGCATGGACCGATCTGCTCACTACTTCCTCACTGCGACTTGGACCCAGGTACCTTTCAACGAAAACACCTTTGATATCAGGAAATCTTGACCATTGTAGACTGAAAACCCACCTGTTTCAACTGCACCTCGGCCAATTTACTGTATGTACCCTTCCTCTTCATAATGAATTTTACCATCAGCCGTTGATGAAGCCTGAAGACACAGAAATTAACCGTTCAGAAATGACAATATCTGTGGTAAACTACAGCGGCTGAAGCAAAAGCTGGGTGTAGTTCTGGGACACCACCGTATTTTAGAACCATTAAAAAATCTGGCCGACCATTTGGTGCCTCAAATGACCTACCTACTGTACCATGACCCTGTCCAACCCTCATCTTTAACATCCATGTCAGGTTTGAATGCAGGCAACACATTTGTTCATTTGCAATGAAATCTATTGTTTTTGTAGAGATTATTATTACGGCCAAAGTACAAAAGTTTCCAGGGTTGCAACGGTTTCCCTGGCACTGAAAGCATACCAGAACATACTGTATTTAGAAGACCCCACAAAAATTCACTCGATTTTGGGTATGACAGAAAGCTAAAATTGGTTCCGGTCAAGGTATGGCCTGTTGTACTTAACGGGCCATAACTCTCTCTTTTTTTAATAATCTTTGTAATTGGTTAAAGGCATCCTTTTTTACTAGCACCCCTAAGGAGGGTTTAACCACGTTCAATCTCTTTGTTGGTTTTTGCAACCTAACAACTCCAAAAAAGGTTAATATAAAATGGTACGAATATTTTAGCTGCGGAAGAAGCTCAATGTGGTTCACACTGGGTGACTGCCCAACATCTTCTTTTGTGTTTGTTTAGCAAAATGCATGTCTGAGTGTGTCGAAATGTGTAAGTGTGTGTGTTTTGAAACAGTCTAGACAGATATCTAACAGAACCCTCACCTCAAATCAAATCCATTGTCGGACAGTATTGATTTGCTACAACTTGTTTCTGGCACATGTAGAT
Organism: Dissostichus eleginoides; assembly: GCA_031216635.1. Lineage (NCBI taxonomy): Eukaryota > Metazoa > Chordata > Actinopteri > Perciformes > Nototheniidae > Dissostichus > Dissostichus eleginoides. Next base: position 7,390,076 of record CM062268.1, on the reverse strand, counting down.
GCCACACACACACACACACACACACACACACACACACACACACACACACACACACACACACACACACACACACACAGACATCTTTTATTCCTCCAGTTGTATTGTGCTTCCCGCTCATCCTGGCAATTTTTTACAGCAGTGAAGCTTTAAGTGGAGCAGAAAATAGACATTGACCTATCTTTTAATATCGGCATAATCACAGCCCTCTCTGTCAGGTGCCAGAGAATGTGTGAATTCAACTATGAGAGCACCCTTCTTTGTTTGGTTGAGTGTGAGTGCAGAAGTACATTGTACATTTTGTACATTTTATACAATTAAACCTGAACCGTGACCATATTTGGAGAAGAGACTTTCACTCATTTTAACTTGACTACCGTATTTTCCGGACTATAAGTCACGTTTTTTTTACCTGTCTGGCTGGCCCTGCGACTTATACTCCAAAGCGACTTATATATTGAATTTTGTCTGACTGCGTTCAAACTCCGGCCAATAGATGGCACAATATACAATCGTGATAACATAAAACTGCTGTACCACCGAAGAACAAAAATAGTGAGATTTGAGAGACATTTTGTTTTTTTTCAGGAAACTGATTAAAATATGACCCAAGAGCCAACAGTTTTTCTTGATTGGTCTATTGGTTCAAAAGATAAATGAACTTTCCCATGTATTTTCAGGGAGATAGGGCAACCCAGTCTCACGGCATTTCGTGTTATAGTCACAACATTTAATCTATTGATTCGTGTTCACCAACACGATTTTCCCCTTTTTTTCGTGTCACACAGAACGATTGTAAAAGCAATGTATTTCTATTGGTTTTCGTGCCTGCAACACTTCTTTTTGTCCGGTCGGGTCTTGGAAGATCGGAAGCTGTGTGGTTCAATAACACACAATTATCCTTGTTTTTATTTATTTGTTTAATTCTATAATCTCTGGCTTTTTTGGCGTCCGTCAGGAACTGAATTTCAAAATAAAATAACCTGAAACAGACGTAGGCCTATATGGGACATTTCGAGCATCATTGCGATACACACCCACCGAACTGATTACCCAAGATCCTCAGCTATGGTTTAAGCTCGGTGATTGGATGTTTTAGCCCCAATGCACGTTGGGATATGGTGTTAATGCGATATGAAATCCGAAAAACATTTCGGAGTTTAGGATGGCCGAAGACACTACACTACCCATAATCCTCAGCTATCGTTTGGGACTACAGTCCCCGTAATTAATCTTCAAGCTCTGGGATTGGATGTTGGAGTGGCAGTGCGCCAAGGTTACGCCGAGCGTCAAACTGCTCTTTGAAATGGAACAAAACCACGGCAGACTATCCAAAACTAGACTCGAACAGGACCAGCCCCCCCCCCCCCAAAACTACACATGCTGGCTATTGTGTTTCGCAAAATGCTCTATGGGACGTCTCTACTGGGAACGTTTTCGTTTTCCCCACAATTAGAAGTTGCCAGTATTAAACACATTGGTGTTATCAAATTTAAAACATCATTAATAAATGGGTGAAAATTGCTTGTGTCCATAATGGGCAGCATTAATATATACCCACATGACAGCTCATTGTTACTTTGTAATTCTACTCCACTAAAACTCTGAGGTTAACCTGGTATTTTTACTCCACTACATTTATTTTAGTTACTTTGCAGATTCTGATTAATGATGTGAAATATAAACAACCCTTAAATCAGACTTTAGTTACACCTGAGTAAAATTCAGGGAAGGTGATTGTCAAGTGCCAACAATCAGGCGAGATATTAGTTGGTGCTTGAGAAGACTAAACATTTATCTGAAGATCCCTATAAAGTATTCATTACTCGTTATTCTCTACTAATAGTTAATTAAAGACTGTATATAATGGCTATTTGGCACATCCCTTTCAAGATTTCAAGATTTACAAAGGTTTATTGACATATCATATACACAACTACGGTGTAGTTATGCAATGAATGAAAAACTTGGGTAGCAGGTTCCTCAACAGTGCATTACAAGACATCTATCAATATGTGTGTATACCTCCACCATTAAACTGTCATAGTCTGCACATTTCTTATACTATCTACATACATAAGAGTATAATTCATATGTATAATATCAGTTAAAATAAGTGCTTCAACATAGTTGAAAAAAAAAAAAATATATATATATATATCTAAAGGAGCATATTGGATAAAATATGGCAATATAAAAAAATAAAATAAAAGGTTTAAAAAGAAAGAAATAAATAATGTAAAGGACAGTCAGTAAAATGCGGTGTGGAACAGGTGGGTTTTGAGGCATTTCCTAAAAACTGAGAGTGATGCCGAAAACCAAAACCCAAACCAAAACCAAAACCCCTGACTATTCTTTCAACTCAGTATTTACATTCTTATATTCAAAGAAAATCAGTAATATCTTTAAAAACTACAAGTCCTTTTATATCAGCTGTGCACCGTTATGGGGTAAATATAACCTATCTACCAATTGGATCAAATATAAAAGTAAGTCGAATTAATGTTGATACTGCAAGGAGACGTATTGTGTGAAGAGAAATTGAAGATGTCGTTTAATTGCTGATATATTTATGATCCACATCACATATTCAGTTTTGGTGGCAGTTCTTCCAGTTTGTCTAGAAGTCTTCTAATCAGGGCTCTATAAATAAAGAACTAAGGCAGATGTGTAATATTTAATGCTGCCGAACCGTGTATTACAATGCCGTTATGTGATGACTTTCAAAGAGAAAAGCAAGCACACTCGGATTAAAGTATTATTTTCTTTTTTTTAAAAATGTTTTTCGGATATCATATTGCATAAACACCATATCCCAGCGTGCATTGCGGCCAAACAATCCAATCACCGAGCTTAAACCATACTGTAGCTGAGGATCTTGGGTAATCAGTTCAGTGGGTGTGTATCAGTTTCCGGTTATTTTATTTTGAAATTCAGTTCCTGACGGACGGCAAAAAAGCCAGAGATTATAGAATTAAACAAATAAATAAAAACAAGGATGATTGTGTGTTATTGTTGAGTAAATAAAAGTGTGTTATTTAGAAAAGAATAACAAATTAGAAGGAAAAAAATATTTAAAAAATACAGATTTCGGTATTCTGAGGCTCTGAGCCCCATTTCTTTTCCTCGCGGACGGCAAAAAAAGTCCGACATTATACGATTTAAAATTAAAAACAATAATCGTGGCTTGATAATGAGTAAGAACATGTTTTTATGAACCACACAGCTTCCGGTCTTCAAGACCCGACCCGACAAAAAGACGTGTTGCAGGCACGAAACATACTACCAATAGAAAATACATTGCTTTTAAAATAGTTCTGTGTGACATGAAAAAAAGGGGAAAATCGTGTTGGTGAACACGAATCAATAGATTAAATGTCGTGACTTTAACACGAAATGCCGTGAGACTGGGTTGGATAGGGAGAGAAAGAACATACCTGCAAATAAAGCAGTTCATTGTTTGATGGTTCTGTCTGTGGTTTATTTTTACAGCCCTAAAAAAATTATAATATATACTCAAAGGGATGGACAAAATGCCACATGATAAAAGGGCTGGGTAGGTGCAGAGATGGATCATCAGGCGGACGGCCTGGTGGCCAGACAGACAGGTAGAACCTCTGTAGGGGTTACCAGGAGGCAGGACTGATAAGCAAAGCAGGTCTGGAGGGCAACCAGCAGGCGTAGCACCTCACCAGGTAACAGATGTAAGATGGACTGCCGGAGGCTAGCCAATGGAGAAGCATGTTGGTGGATAGTAAACAGGGAGAAACGCTGGTTGCTAGCGGGCTAGGCTCTCGAATTGTCTGGCTTGCTGGTTACATGGCCTAAAGAGACACATGTTTTATTTTCTTGAAGCTAGGAAGTCTGGGCGAAACTAGGAATGGATATGAGACTGGAGCTGGCTCAAGACTGGCAGGCTGAGGAATAAAAAATCAGAACCTTAATGACAGGGATGTATGCTGGCTGGTAGGAGGCCAGAGTGCAGGGAACAGTCGATCTTTTCCCAGACAAACTTAAGTTGGGGCACAAATGATTGGAAACAAAAAATGTTATCGATCTTTGCCCCATTTTGATATTTCTATTCAATGCTTTATTCATGTGCCTTGCTAACATATTTCAGTTAAAATGTCTTGATTTGGAGGCTTTTACGAGCAAATATTGATGTATGTGATAAGGTGATTGATCAATCAACTCTGCTGTTAATAGCAAGTGGGAGAGCAACTTCGGGATTCAAGCCTTTGCAGACCATTTACATGCAGAGGAACCAACACTATATAACACACTACCGAAAAGGAAAACCCACAAAAGTATAAAAGGGCCACTTTGAGTGTCCCTAATGTTAGTAGAGACATTGCCATGAAAGAAAATGATGTAAACAGGATAATATCCAATGTAACATCACATGGATCATATGCGGGAAGTTTGACTAAGCTGTTAACATATCGTTTTATTTGCTGTGGCAGTAAAAAAGCATAGATACACTCCTACAGACTACAGACTGTTCCAGACCGCAGCACTCATCCATATCTGTTTACAGCACACATACTGGCTCATTTGACCTGGACTTTGCCTTTCAATATCCATTCAAAGATACTTTCCCAGGAAGGCTTGAGCGTCTATAAAAGTGATGCATGTCCAACCATAACACAAAACGACCACGAGCCTCCTGCCTTGATGACATTCAGAAAGGACTGCATAGACACAGGTACACATGTGAAAGTTGCATGTGTGTGCGCACATCCCACACACACTCAGTCAAGTGCGACTCCATCAGCCCCTCCCATCGGAGATGTGAAGCCTTTTAATTATCTGCTGATTACCTGTTAGATCACCTTAGCTAATGGAGAGCAGCTCCCTGGGGAGCCATCCAATCTAACTCTCATCACACACAATGGGCTCCTCTTCACTGGAGAGTGTAGACTTTGTGTGTGTGTGTGTGTGTGTGTGTGTGTGTGTGTGTGTGTGTGTGTGTGTGTGTGTGAAAGCAAGAGAGAATAGTGTAGTGGATGTGTGTGTGCGTGTGTGTGTGTGAGTCTGTGTGAAGTAGAGAGAGATAGAAAGAAAGAGAGGGTCCCTTTGAGGCAGATGCTGAAATTAATACTGAAAATAGCTATCTATTTATTATTTCTAGTTACCATCACCTTTTTTCCACACACACACACACACACACACACACACACACACACACACACACACACACACACACACACACAGACAAACACTCTGTGACAGTTTGAGTTTCACTTTGTGAATTTTAATTTTTGTATTACTTATTTGCCATGTCTCTTCAAACATTTAAGATTAGGTCAGTCATTACCACACAAAGGTGCACACATATAAACACACATGATCATTTTGTTCACTCATTGCACCATCTTTCAAGAAATAAACAAACTTCAAATCTTTCTATGACACATTTTCTTTAAATATTTACCCCAAATCCCACAGTCCACCAAAAAGAATCCCCCTTGTGGTCTTGTTTTACCCGCTGGTTAATGCTAGTCAGTCCGACAGTCCTTCCCTTCAGTCTGGGTTTGCTGGGTTTTTGGTGAATAACCGGCTTTCGTGAACAGTTTGGCAGTGGATGTGTTTTGATCCGGGAGAAACCAATTCGATTTTTGTATTGAAGACACAGCTTCACCTTTTCATCTCTCAATTTAGAATATAAATGTTTGGTACGTTCCAGAGCCTGAGAAACACACCCATTGCTTTCCAATTTGAAGATCTCGAGGATACGTTGACCCGCTTTTCTGTCCATATCCTCAGTTGTGGGAAAGCAGGACTTGAGCCTAAAGACCAGAAGGTGTCTTCCAGGGCCACCTTGAAGTGTAGAGGTCTGACCTTCTTGATTACACTAAACAGACCTCAAAAGGGCCTTTAAGAAGACAACTCAAGTTGAGCTTTGCATGTGTAACTCCTGTGGCTAGAGTTCAATGCAAAACGGATTTCAGGCTAGTATTGTCGCAGTTTTAGGTCCTGTTCTGCTGTGGGATCCACCGCCTGCAGGTTTCCTCAAACACAGATGACACAAATCTTGGTCTGAGAGCATCACCATTGGAAAACCCTTGCGAGTCATAGACTGTTGCTTCGTGAAAGGAAAACATTTCCATCTCGTGTAAAGTCAACAAAGACAATGATGTAGAGGTTACAGGTGGAGCTTCCCATAAAGGGTCCCATGAGTTTGACTCCTAGCATCTCCCAAGTTCATTGAACCACAGTTTGTGGTAGTGTGTCCCATGGTTAGTGAAGTTGACAGAGCTTAGGCCAATAGACAACGGCTTGGAACCTTTTGTTGGCAGACTGAAGAAGACCTGGTAAAGGGTTAAATTATGACTGTCCTATATATGCTCTGGATAACAGAAACCTCCTGCTCTGCTTTCCAAATGTCTTCATCTGTGACTTGTACATTTTTAGGTGTCCATCTTAGAGCGCAGCAATGCAGCACAAATGGCAGTTTGTTGTTGGGGATCATCCACAGGGGCTGTTAAAAGACCATCCAGTGGAGTATTGGACTTCCTCCGTGCAGGGGACCTCCTGGAGACGAAGACCCCAACAGATAAGTGGAATGCTGGGCTTTTGTGTTTTAAAAACCCAGGGAAGAGATTAATAATCAGTCAGTACCTGACACGATAAAGTCCAAAATAATTTTGCTCCTCTCTTTTTTAGGGCGGTTTGGTTAGCTGAGAGAATCTGGGCAAGAAGTGATGGTACCATTCAGCCATCCCATGTGGTGCACTCAATGATTGTGTGTTTGAATGTGTTGTACTAAGTGTGCCTTTTACCATGTTCCATACGCAAATAGTGACAACGTTTTCGTCACAATCCTTTTTGCATTTTGTCAGTTTGTCGCAGATGACTAACAGGTTTGTGCAGGGATTTAAATACCCTAACTTGTAAACGTTATTGAGCATAGTGCTCAGTCTGATCTTGGCACTGCTATTTTTTCTGCTCTCCTCACAGCAAATGGCAGACAAGGGAAGACAATTAAGGCACGACCCAGGTACGTGTTATTTTTTTAATGGCCCGTTTCCATTTCCTTTGGAGATAGAATCCAGATCATCTCAGATTATTTCACAACTTGCTTCCATGACACACATAACTAGAACTGAATTCAACACTTAACCATTATTGCTTTCCCTTTTAATTTGCTCTTTTTTAACTGTTTTGGTACAACAAAAGCTGACAACAAATCTAAATGAGTGCATTCATTTGGGTAATAGGTAGCACAAAGTACTATTGGAATTCCCTTAACAGTAGAGTTACAGGACTGAGTTTAGATCCCCACATCAAGGGGTCTTTGGTTGAATGATGTTGTGAATTTGAGCTTTAATGTAGTACCCGCTCTCCTTAGCTATCTAAATACAGCTGAGAGCACCTTTCTCATGATAAAAGTCAAACAATTAAGAAAGGAGCTGGCAAAAAGGCCAATCAATTGGGCCAGGGGTATAGGCATCCAAAACTGTCTCCACAAGCTGGCAGGCTAACAGGCCATGACTCTACAGTACTGCCTGTATCGTGCGAGCCTCAAACCCCAGCAGTGTCTTTGCTGTTGAAAAAATACCTTTAAAAAGGCAATAAATAAAAGGTAAATTAATACAAAGGTAAATGAATTACAACTCTTATAAATAAATAACTATTAAAGTGCCCGTGAAGTGCATTTTTTTGCGCCAAAATGAAATGGCAGTTTAATTTCTTACATATCATTGTACCTGTTCATGGCTAAAATAATTTTTTAGGAAGTGCGAGGGACGAGATAAACATCGCAAATTTTTCATCCCGTGAACGGCCGTCTGAGCCTACCGCTGCTGCAGACGATAGCGGCTGTGACGTCACAAGATGGGCCCAGTTGTGATTGTAAACATGGCGGAGACTTCGGAAAGTGATACTGGTGCGAGAGAAATGAGTGATTTTGACAGCTTTTCGGACAGGATAGATGAGGAAAGTGGCCATGGAAGTCAATTTAGTTGAGGACAATATTTTGTCATAGATCTAGAGTAGATCTACACACAGGATTGGCCATCACCTGATCATACATTCATCTGTTCATAGCATGATGCAACATTCATGTTCACATGCAGTGTTGTGCTAGTTACTGAAAACCAGTAACTAGTTACAATTACTAGTTACTTCACTACTTACACCAAAAAGTAATGCGTTACTGTGAAAAGTAACTTTTTAGTTACTTAAAAAAGGGCACCCATTAATGCCCTTATACTGTAGCCTTCATTTCAGTACTGTTATTGCATCGGAGAATAATACAACCTGTTGATCAACTTGACATGCATTTGCATCACTGAACTCTGCTAAGCAATGTGGTCTATACAAACACAAACACAAAGATATGTTTCAAAGTGCCAATCCAGCCGCTGTTGCTTAGGTGGAGGTGGAGTGGCGTCGGATGAGTCTGGGTCTGTGGTCTTAGCTACTAGCTTCGTCCCAGCATGTTGTTTCTGCAGATGTTTCAACAGATTTTAATTGCTGTTTTGGGCAGTCGATAGGATCTTTGACCCGCCAAGACACAACTTACATTTAACTAAAACGTTCTTTTCTTTGTGCTCGACAAAAGTGAAATAGTGAGAATATCTCCAGGCGGAGAAACTCGACTTGAGCTCTGCCGCCGCCATGATAGTCTTGTTAGTAAACACAAACACAGTGGCCTTTATTTTTCATAAACAATCTACGAATCTACGAAACAATGACACCAGCCACTCACCTTCATCTTTTGGGAACAGAAACATCGCCACTTCGGCAGACTTGACATTACCACAGCCAGCGGCAATGCATCGCTTCCCGTGTGTTTTTCCTCCCTTTTTCTTCACTGTCGCCTCCATTGTCAGGTTTCCTCGATTGGCAATCACTTCCAGTCGACTGCGAAACACTTTCCAATAAAATACTCGCTCAAAAACGTTGGTAAATTCGACTTTGAAACAGAGACAAAATGAACGGTGGTGAATGTAAACACTTCGGCTGGGCCCATCTTGTGACGTCACGCAGTAGATCGCAAGCCACGCCCACGAAGGCGGAGGTCGACTGCGGATTTCCCAGCGGAAAATTCAAAACTCGTCAAATTCGTTGCTATTCCAACATCTTTGATATGGGTTCCAATGGACAATTTTGGTCATTACTATACGTATTAGCATAACAGATCATGCACCGGCGCACACTTCACTGGGTCTTTAAAGCCTGCATTTATATTTTACATTTGATGGCAAATTCATTTATAGTATTCTCTTTTACATACAGCCACATGAAAAAATGTGGTGTATCAAAACAGCAAACAGTATGAAGGTCAAATTTGATAAGATAAAAGTGAAGAAAGGATAAGATAGTGGTGATAATCAACCATGCATTACATATGAAGGCATTTTCAGATTATTCTTCTCCTATCAGAGTTTTTCAGATTGACCCACCTTTGTATGATCTGCTTCTGTCTGTGACTTGAGCCCCCTATCCACCAGTTGTAAAACAGCGATTAGCAGTATATATATAGAACTTACAATCCGTGTAAACCTCAGAGCTGAGTACCCCCAGCTGTTCATTTACATTTGACTGGATCAGCTCTCTCATTTCAAGTTGGGACAGAGGGGCAGAAGAAAGTAAGCAGAACGGCACTGAAGAATGTTCCATCCCTGACAACATCCCTTCTGGCAGCACATCATTACATTTCCATCTCCTTTAGGTACAATCATTCCCACTTGTTTCAGTCTAAGTGCCATTCCAATCACACTTGTAGTAGAACAAGAAGACAAAAAACAACGTAATGACATTCTAATCCAGGCCTGGGACCGAGTGAGTCAAATTGAACCAGTCTGGAAAAGAGTCTGGGCCTTGCACCAGGGGCTATAGGTTACAGTGTATCGCCCCTGGCCAGGGACACAATGAAAGACTCCTTTCCCCCATGTTTCCTCACCAGGGATAGTCTGGCCTGCCATCAGAGCAATGGTGCTACAAACACAGCAGCATGCTGAGATGAGAGGGAAGGTTTCCCAAAGACGCCTGACTGCAGCATCAAACAGGAGAGGCACACAGGAGGAGAGATAGAGGAGGAAGAGAGAGAACGAAAGGGAGGAGAGGGAGGGAGAGAGAGGCCCTGGAGTGGTGCCAAGTTCCCAAGGTAGTGTACAAGTATCTTTAGAAGCCGGGCGTCTTGTTAGCTAATACATTACACCAATCACGGCCGGCTATCTTAAGCTACAATTAATCTGTGCGCTGGCACAGGCTGATAGGACAGCAACATGCTGTTTCTTAATTAAAAGCAAACGGATTAAAAATGATTAATAACGGTATTAAATATTCTCATGGACTACAAGCGAGGGGAAATCGGGGGGCTTTCTTATGCGGGCTTAAAACGAAGAAGTCATTAACGGCGGGCCCAATCTCCCTAAGCCAGGGCTTTACTTTGTTTGGGATCACAAGTTGCTTACTTCATGAATATGCATTTTGTCCCTATCAAGTCGAGACCAAAAGGCAATATCATGGTGTGGCTGTGGTGTGGTATTTTTCCCCTCAGTGGCTGTGAAACTTTGAGTTTTTGATTTGTGACATTTCGTGGTCTGCCTTTGTAGCTGGGGCCTCTGTGTTCACTGGTGCCTGGCCACAGGCTGTCTGGCTCTGACAACAAATTACATTTTTATTCTGTCTATATAAAACCATGAAGGTATGTCATGTCAGGGATGATGTTGAGTATGGTGCATGTGTGTTTCAAAGGAAACCTCCAACAGATACAAAAATATATAAGGTATAGTATGTACCAATGTTTTTCTTTGGTTGACTAACTGTCCTCGTTGATATGGGATCATTCTGGACCCAGGGTTACATTGTAAATGTACCCTCTGTGGGACGAATACAGGTATCTGATTATAATTATGTAATTCTAAATTAAAACAACAAATATCTAACTATATTATTACTATAATCAGTGTTTCCGCCAGACCAGGGCTGAGAGGGCATCCACCCCGAGCGTCCACCGGCGAAAATAATCCCACCAACCTCCTTTGCCCCTCAACAGAGGGATGTCCTTGTCCTTTTTCCTTTTCGTCATTTCAAGCGATAAACACTCGATCTTCTCTCTAATTATTAATTTTTTGGCGGAAACGCTGACTATAATATGATTTCATTTCAGTTGTTTACTTCCAACATACATACACACACACTGGCTTTGCTTTTCTACAAATCACTCCTACCACACTACCCCCACTCAGATATCGATTATAACACCCCCCTTACCTGCCAATGAATTAATATAAACTCATGTCGCGATCTGCGGTATACTAAATGAAACATCTCTGCTCACTCAAAATATGCCATTTAACAGAAAGATACAACTGTTTGCCCCCAATCTTTTTTTTTTTTTTTTTCAACAATAAAAACATTTTCCTTTTACTTTGTCTACTGCTGTTGTCAATGCCAGAAGATAATGCTGGAATGTGATCCAACTCCATCACTTGCATCTTGGGGTGTGGTTCAGTAATTTTCTCCAGTTTTGTAAAGATGCTACACCCGTATGTCAGCGCTCATTTCCTACCCTGCTGAACTTCAGAGAGTTTCCTCAGCTGAGCCCTTAGTGGGGCTCAGAGTTACATCGCCTACACCTTGTTCTCTGAAGCAGGTGTTACCTTTCACCACATACTCCTGTCTGGCCTCCAGCACCAGGGTAAGAATGGGTGTCCTAGGAGAGCATCATCCCCAGCCATGTCAGATCTCAGGAAGCACACACTCCCCTGGCGGTTGTTGATCTAGACGGGAATTTGATCCCCACCAAGCTTTGCAATGAACTGCTGAAACGGAGGCAGGACATTTGGGTGTATAGTGTTGTAGTGGCACCATAGACTGAGTGTGTATGGATGTAGTCTCGGTGATGTCACAAATAGGGTTCTACAGAGCCTCTGCAAAGCCTAAAGTTGGCGCCTCAGGTCGTTGCCATCTTGGCTGTGACAACACCTAATCCAAAAATATACAAAGAGACGGAGAGATAGGAATGACTCAACCCGAGATCAGACAGCTGAACAGAATGAGGTGATGAGTCAGACAACAAAAGCATGCTGGTTACCTGGATCTTGTCTAGGCTGGGACCCAGAAGAGGGATGTGGAAGCCACATCGCAGCCTCCGAACAGTGAGCAGTATTTGATGACATTTGTTTTATGCTGTTTCCAAAAGGCAAAGAACAGTGAAATAAAACCTGTGAATCTCCATAATCCCTCGATTTAATTTTCCTTTTTAAAACTAAGTGAACATGACTTCTCACAATGGTTAAGACATTGACAGAAATCAAAAAGGGACTGTACCGTCAGTGTTGTATGGGATTATCATGTTAGGAAAGTGACACAAATACTTGGACTCAAGACCAACGTTTTTCCTTAAAGAAGAACACATGGTACAACCAAAAATCACTCTTACAGAGGCAAAACGGGGCAAAGGTAAAATGCTAAAACATAAAACTTAATAAACTTGACTCTAGGAAATAACTAAAAGGGAGATGAGGACTATTTATAGAAGGGTTAATGGGACACAGATGGCAACAATCAAGGGAGGGGCTGACAATCACAATGGCAGGAAATCAAGGGCTCTGAAACAAGAGGGAAAGGTAAGCACAAAATAAAACAGGAAGTGCAATGAAAGACAGTGTATGACGAGATTAGACATATGTGACTGTAATTTAATACCTGACAGTGAGACATGACTCTACATAAATAACTACATCTAAATATAAACCTGTTAAAAAACTAAACATGACATTAGTAAACAAAAGCTGGGAAAATGAACAGACATTACATGATTTTACATATTATCTTGAATGTTTTTTAAAAAAAGAAAAAAAACACTTTTATATTTGTTACTAGATGTTTATTTATTTTCAGTTGAGGTTCATTTTAAGCCACATGTAATGTCGCCACCACGCCTGCTACACACTTCATACAAAATGTAAGTAGGCTACCAGTCCTTGCTACTTGGGTTTAGACCAGGGGTGTCCAAACTACGACACCATTTTGAATCGGCCATCAGCAAATAAAAAAAATATAATGCAGTATGGCCCTCAAATGAAACTTGTGCTTGTCTTTAACTTCTTAAATATAGATGTAATCAGATATTTGACAGTAGTATTCATGTGTTAATAAGCCCACTTTTCAAATAAATTCAGTCAATTAAAGCTGAAAACATTTTCTAACAAATCTAAGTTGATAAGAAAAAAGCTCAATAACTTATTTTCATAACAAGCGTGAAATATACCCTTCCTATTTCCTCTTATTATAAGCAATCTGAGGCTTCTGTTGTAAGGAATGAGCCACCAACAAAATAATTGAAACCCTATGGAGAGCTGTGATGTACGCTGATTAAGCATCATTTCCTTACATTCAATTGATTTTGCCGACTTATAACTTAAAGTGCCAGTGAAGTGCATTTTTTTGCGCCAAAATGAAATGGCAGTTTCATTTCTTACATATAATTGTACCTGTTCATGGCTAAAATAATTTTTTAGGAAGTGCGAGGGACGAGATAAACATCGCAAATTTTTCAGAGTCTGAGCCTACCGCTGCTGCAGACGATAGCGGCTGTGACGTCACAAGATGGGCCCAGTTGTGATTGTAAACATGGCGGAGCCTTCGGAAAGTGATACTGGTGCGAGAGAAATGAGTGATTTTGACAGCTTTTCGGACAGGATAGATGAGGAAAGTGGCCATGGAAGTCAATTTAGTTGAGGACAATATTTTGTCATAGATCTAGAGTAGATCTACACACAGGATTGGCCATCACCTGATCATACATTCATCTGTTCATAGCATGATGCAACATTCATGTTCACATGCAGTGTTGTGCTAGTTACTGAAAACCAGTAACTAGTTACAATTACTAGTTACTTCACTACTTACACCAAAAAGTAATGCGTTACTGTGAAAAGTAACTTTTTAGTTACTTAAAAAAGGGCACCCATTAATGCCCTTATACTGTAGCCTTCATTTCAGTACTGTTATTGCATCGGAGAATAATACAACCTGTTGATCAACTTGACATGCATTTGCATCACTGAACTCTGCTAAGCAATGTGTCTATACAAACACAAACACAAAGATATGTTTCAAAGTGCCAATCCAGCCGCTGTTGCTTAGGTGGAGGTGGAGTGGCGTCGGATGAGTCTGGGTCTGTGGTCTTAGCTACTAGCTTCGTCCCAGCATGTTGTTTCTGCAGATGTTTCAACAGATTTTAATTGCTGTTTTGGGCAGTCGATAGGATCTTTGACCCGCCAAGACACAACTTACATTTAACTAAAACGTTCTTTTCTTTGTGCTCGACAAAAGTGAAATAGTGAGAATATCTCCAGGCGGAGAAACTCGACTTGAGCTCTGCCGCCGCCATGATAGTCTTGTTATAGACACAAACACAGTGGCCTTTATTTTTCATAAACAATCTACGAATCTACGATACAATAACACCAGCCACTCACCTTCATCTTTTGGGAACAGAAACATCGCCACTTCGGCAGACTTGACATTACCACAGCCAGCGGCAATGCATCGCTTCCCGTGTGGTTTTCCTCCCTTTTTCTTCACTGTCGCCTCCATTGTCAGGTTTCCTCGATTGGCAATCACTTCCAGTCGACTGCGAAACACTTTCCAATAAAATACTCGCTCAAAAACGTTGGTAAATTCCACTTTGAAACAGAGACAAAATGAACGGTGGTGAATGTAAACACTTCGGCTGAGCCCATCTTCTGACGTCACGCAGTAGATCGCAAGCCACGCCCACGAAGGCGGAGATTTCCCAGCGGAAAATTCCAACTCGTCAAATTCGTTGCTATTCCAACATCTTTTATATGGGTTCCAATGGACAATTTTGGTCATTACTATACGTATTAGCATAACAGATCATGCACCGGCGCACACTTCACTGGGTCTTTAACTTATGAGGCAATATACATCACCTGTAGTGAGGGGCCCAGCCCTTTGTATATTTTTCTGTATGTGGCCCTCGGTGAAACAAGTTTGGACACCCCTGGTTTTGACAAAGTGTTCAGGTCAAAAACAGATTTGTTTTACTTTATTGTTCCATTTAATCCTGCACATGTGATATAGTTGTTATATAGTAATAGTATTGTCAAGAAGAAAAAAAACTGAGCATCCCTCTATAGCGGTTGTTGGGCATTATCTTAACTTTTGTTAGATACATATATTTGTTTTGTTCTGCATTACACTTACACAGATGGTTGCATTATTACAAAGCTAGTATAAATTGTAGAATTAAAGCAGTCTTCAATTATTTGTCTTCACCAACTTGACAACACATGCACAGAATTTGGAAAAAACATTAATTTCTCACACTTTATGACTTTGTATTTCTCTATGGTCATATACATTTGTCTACATTCAGGTGACATCACTGCAGCATACAAACTGTGGTAGTTCAGATTGTCTTGTAAAACTAAATATATCTTTATTGGGCATTACAGGGTTTAAGTTGAACAGAACAAGCAATTTGACACAAAGCAAACCAAGAACAGCAAGGTTTGGAATTAGCATTGGCTCGCTATAGAATAGGAGTGATACATGTCTTGTCCCA
This sequence comes from Dissostichus eleginoides, assembly GCA_031216635.1. NCBI lineage: Eukaryota > Metazoa > Chordata > Actinopteri > Perciformes > Nototheniidae > Dissostichus > Dissostichus eleginoides. The sequence continues at coordinate 7,374,526 of CM062268.1, read as the reverse complement.
CTCTAATCAAAATGACACCTGAACATCATTTCATAATTTAAACCGCATTCCTTTACATAATTCGGGAAAGCCCTCTTCCCCACAACAAGAGGCTGTAAATAGCATCAGTGTGAGCCTGCAACCACAATTACTGCTTCTAAATTCAGCCTCGCTGTAATCAGGCCCTCTGGTTCTGTATAATTTAAATACTTATGGCTTGTGTCCAATGGCTCCTGTGCCAAGCCCGAGTGTTAGTTGTAATTGACCATACAAGCCTTTTCTCCCCTTTTCTCTGCTAATTTCACAAGTACTATTTTTAAAATGTCAATTAAAAAGCAGATTAATGTATCTTAATGCGAGATTCGATGCATTTTGGCACGAATCGCAGGGCAATCACATTGGTTTGAATACATTTCTGCCCTTATTATTGAGTATAAAAGGCCTTTCTTCTCCAGTTTAACAGAGCACGGGCTAAAAGGGCACCTGGTGTGTTATGAATTCTATTCAATCAGAAATGCTGCAATTGTTGTGAAGGCTTCTGTTTGATTTTGGCATTTAGAGGAGTTTTTATTTGCCCAACACACACTCCGACAAATTCACACATTCCTTTATAACAACTCTGAATGAGAAACAAGGTGTTGATGTTGTCATTCCAGTGAGGTAACTTATTCTTCAGCTGAGACCCAATAGAAAGAGGTAGCCGGCATCCAGGACACTATTCTGTTCAGAAAGCAATTACTTCAACGCTTCTCAAATTGATTTCATTTGCCTCTGCTGCCAGGCTCTCTCCTTTTCTCCTCCTCTGTCTCTTTAACATTTCAAACCCTCACATCTCTCTACATCTTCTTTTTTCCTCCTTCCTACTAATTTCTTGATTTTGGTGGAGTGGTTTTCTCATATTTTCTTCTTCTGCTGCCTCTTTTCAGACACTTTGAGAACACAGGCTTAGTGCTAAGCACCTTACAGTATGTTTGTCTTTGGAAGGATGCGAGCAGCAGAAGAAAAATATCGTCAGATTGTAAAGATAATGGCATTGGTTGCTTAAGATAGGATGATTGCGCTGTTTAGTTCATGTTAGTGTATGTGGACACATGTATGATCTTGTGCTTATGTGTTAGTTATGTTATTCTGTGTGTTTGTTGCCCCCGGTTCACTTTACCACTTTTGGGGGAGGGTGGGAAGGAGGTGGGGCATTCTGAGTAAAATATTATAGATGTATTTATTTAATTTTATAAGTGATGGCAATTGATTTAAAAGATAAAAAAAACTTTGGGCTGCCGTATATTCTTTTTTAGAATGTCTTGGGTTTTCAGATTATTAGTAGCATTAACCGTTAACAACTAAACCTAACCCTAAAAGTCCCCAATTTGTATAGATCGTACACACTGTCAATATGAAAAATAAGCAATGCTGTGTGTACAAAAAACTATGCCAAATCCAACTTCCCACTACGTCATGTATAAGCTAACCAGTTATTTTAATTATTCCATATTTTTTCCAACACATTTTGCACATACAGCTCCGAAGCTTTGTCTTTTTTATTCCCACACATTTAGTTCAGTCAGACAACACACACGCACACACACACACACACACACACACACACACACACACTAGGTGACAATCTGCCGATTGATTGATCTGAACACCTTGGAGACTAAACAGGCCGAAAGAGAGATGGAGATTAATTGATGATCAAACACCCAACAGGTGTAAATGGCCATTTTCATTCACTTTGTGTGAGTGTGTGTGTGTGTGTGTGTGAGTGTGTGTGTGTGAGAGAGAGTTTCTCCACATGCACCTTTTTGTACCTTGCACACTCAGTATAAGTAGGTGTCAGTCTGTGTATGTGTGTACTTGCAGTATTATCATAAAGGCTAAACAAGAGATTTCAAAGCCCAGAGGGTTCATTCAGCCCTCTGTCTTTCATATTGACCTCAGGGTGACAGGAAGACAGAAAAACACAAGCTCTATACCATCAAGATGAAAGCAGGGCAGCATACACACACATTGACACACAACATGAGCTATCACCTGGCACAAAGGGCTCTCCAAACTGTTGTGAAATTCAAATCCAACCTCAGCCAACTCTTCTACGAAAAAAGAGTTTCCGTTAGTATTTATTTTTGCCGGTCAACATGTCCGTTAAAGTTGAAATCTTCCGGACAAAATTAGAAAAGTGCCGGTCAAAGGTCTTCTTTGTTATTTATTGAGCTTTAAAACAAATTGATATGATTTGATATTAAATAAACAAATTATAGTAGATTAACTACATTATTCAAAAGTGTACAGTAATTTATAAAAACACGGGAATAATAAACGGAACGCTCTCCCCCTCTCCTGACAGCCCGTCAGTATGCAGCTCGCGGATCCAGTAATGAGTGACCCGACAGTAAAAATAAACATATCTATAACTAGTTTAGGTAGTTTGAGAGGTAATTAAAAATAGCTACGTGTGATATTCTAACCTGAAGTGTGTGTTTTGTTCCGCTCACCGCTGCAGGTGATCATGCAGAGCTGCGTGTCGGCTCGTCAGCAGCAGCTGATCTCTCTCTCCCGTCAGCAGTGGCGGCGCCATGGTATGGCTGGGGTAGGCTACAGCCATACCAAGAAATGGCTTAGCCCCACCATGAAAAGTGATGTTAAAGTAAGCAAATTAAATTAAATAATAAGCAAAATGCTAAATGTTGAGAACACGGATTGCGAAAATATACGGGTCGTGTCCACAACACACAAACTGATCCTGCTGTAACAACAAGTGGACGTTACTGATGCAATATGGTTGAGACCATTCGGGGTTATGCTAGAAGAGGGGTGCAAGGAATAGTCTAAGTAGTGGGGGAGTTTTATACACTAAAAGGTTTGGAAATACTCTGGCGTTATAATATCAGCGTGGCCGCGGTCAGATCAAAATGCCTCCGAATGCAATTTGAATAGACCTACAGCCAATCAGAGCAACGAAACGTTGGGTCTGCATCATGCATTACTGATTGAGATCAATCGGAACCGCCATTCAGTACCCTCATTGGATCTTCAACGTGTACTATCATACGTCACGTTCACAGTGATCCCTTTTTATTTACTACAAGACAAATGTGCCGTTTTATTTCATACAGTTCCATTTTGATTGAGACAGGGAAATAATCTAAACCTCACGCGTGGCGTTTCACTGTCAAGGGGGGCGATATAGCGTGTACGTAAATTGCAAATACTGACTTGAGCCCCACCACTGTATGGGTTAGCCCTACCATAAATTACCCAACAAAAATACCCTGGCGCCGCCACTGCCCGTCAGATTAAACTTCACTCGTGTTTATATCCATATCGATCAGATCTAGCTAGTTCTAGCTAATGATATGACTACCTGCTTATTAAAAGACACCAAACAATAAGCGTCGCTATGCAACCGGGTGAGGCCACAAAGTATAGCGCAGCATTATGCATTTGTTTACATGCCCACCAGAACCCCGAGGTATCACCAACAGATCAACGCACAATCAACCCATACAGGACATCTCTTTCTCCACATTAAGTGTTAAACATTAGAATTGAATATTCTTGTCTGTCACATAAGTGACGCAACTGATGCGGTATTGCGCTAAGGGGAATTTATTTTGACCGGACATTTTGACCAGAGAGATTTAGATTTGCCGGTCTTCAGCATATTTTACCGGTCAAAGTCCAGTAATTACCGGCTAACGGAAACTCTGCTAAAGACTACAGAATATTCTCCTAAAGTTGGTTAATAATAATAAAAAATGACTAGAAGAGCATATGAAATAGAAATGTAAATTCCACTCACAATGTGGTAGCCTTGTATAGAGACCACAAAGAGTCCTGCTGATGTTTATTTAAGATGGGTTGTATGATATGTTAAAGAAAGCTATTCTTTATATTTTTTAGCGTACACATATGTCCGCCTTGTGTTTTATGCATTTTTTATTTTTTAAATAAACGTCCATCTTCAAAGTAAGTCAACTGTGTTACATTTTAGGGAAAGATCCTGGTTGAAGTAAAACAAAGGATGGTCCGTGCAACCTGCTACTGTGGGCTTGTCCATTAAAGGTCCCATGTCATGGCCATTTCTACTGATCATATTTCCATTGTTGAGGTCTACTAGAATAGATTTAAATTGTGCAATTTTCCAAAATCACATTGGTTTCTCATACAGCATCTCTGTATAGTATGTGTATTCACCAGGTATTCACTCTCTGTCCTAAACGGCTTGTTGGAGCTCCTGCCCCCCCCCCTCCCAGTGTGCTCTGGTTGGTCGGGACGTTGCGAGGCTCGTTGCGAGGCTCGTTGCGAGGCTCGTTGCGAGGCTGGCCGCTGCTGCGAACTGCTGCGAACTGCTGGGAACTGCTGCGAACTGCTGCGAACTGCTGCGAGGAGCGGACAGGTGATACAGCGAGAACAAGCGAAACTCATCCTGACCACACACAAACACTCACAGCCGAAGTAAAAACAATAAGTGTGGCTTGATATTGAGTAAGAAAAAGGTTTATAACGCTGTGAGAATGTGAGAGCATTTCTCCGCGATCCCAACTCGTCTATTACCAGCGTTCAGGGACTCCCTGTTAGTTAGCCAAGGGATCCTGGTGTGTGAGGTGCTCCGCGGATTGGTCCATTTGGGCCAATCCGGTCATTTGTTGTTGATTTGGGTATTCACACGTCACAGAACCCAGGAAGCAAACAATGGAAAATGAGAAATCTCCAACGAGGCGTTCTGGGGCAGCATAGACAGGTCTTTTCTGTGTTAGAGTTTTACTCGCTACAGGGTGTACTTTGAGGGTTTGTGACTTTGCAGACCGTTAACATGCATAAAAACCTTCATAACACACAAGGGGACGGGTAATAACCGGAAAAGCATGACATGGGACCTTTAACACTTTTTTGTTTACTAGATAATTCCATATGTGTTTTTTTTTTATAGTTTTGATGTCTGTAGTATTAATCTACAATGTAGAAAATTATTAAAATAAATAAAAACCTTCGAATGAGAAGGTGTGTCCAAACTTTTGACATGGTACTGTATATTTATATAGTTACAACCGGCCCTTTGAGTGTAACCATAATGCTAATGTGGCCCGCGATGAAATTGAGTTTGACACCCCTGGATCTAGATGGACAATGATCACAAGGCTTTTTTCACTTACTCTTTATAGTTACTTAATTTTCAGTTCTTCCAAAGATCCTGATTTGACATGAGTGCAGCCTCAGGCCTCAAGCTGGCAAATTCTATATTACAACCACACCCTTCTAATCTATAGTTTTTAGAAGTTGACTTCTGCCAGCCTTATCTATAGTAATCTGCTAAAACACTGATAAATCAGTATGAATATTAACATCTGTCCTATGCCTGATATCCAATGTTTGCAAAAAGCAATTGTACCATTGCGACAAAATCTACCAAATGGTTGACATATTCTACAGTTTCAACACCTCAAATTCAAGTCAACCATTTAGATCTGCCCCATAAATGTCTACATTAGTTAAAAAAAAATAAGTTTAGGGTAGCTCATTCCCTAATATTTGATGACTATTACCTTTTTTTTCTTGTAGCTGTTCACTTTTTGATGCAAAAACTTTAACATATTAGCACAGAAACTTCACACTCATCCATTGGGCTATTTTTCATTCGTACAGGTTGATCCTGCAACTACATAGTTTCTCGTGAGCTTTCTACGACTCAATATTATTCATAATCCAACAAAATGAACTGATGCGACCAGGAGTATTGAAACCTTCACCAGCAGGAACTCTCCTGCCCTAAAACTTAAGCAAAGAAATGCTACACGACGCCTCCCACGACACTCCTCATCAAACCAAAGCCTTCAGTGTTCTCCCTGTCTAATGCTCTGCACTGCGCACCCTAAAGATGATCAAAGTGCTATTTTTCTAAATTCAGCCTTTTTAACTTCAACAGTCTTAAAGGGATGAGGCAGATCATACTAAGATGATGAGAGAGGGAGCGATTGAGAGTGTGTGTCGTTGTGTGTGTATGTGTGACGGGGGACTATATCATCTTTGTAGTCCCGTCTTGTTTTTTTTTTCCTCCTCACTCTCACACAGGGCCTGCAGATAGGTCAGCTCCATTACCAATCCACCGGCCCACAAATATTTAAAACAAATTGAATCGCACACCCAATACCCATCACAATTACGGCAGGCACAATAACTAAATTAGCAATTCAACACAATAATTGGAAATGCGGCTTGCCTGGACCCGCAGGCCTCCCTGGAGGGCCGGCTGATCTGTGGAGGCACGTCAAGCCTGCTAATTCCACAGCTAATTACTGATGCACGGCGGAATGAAGTTGTTTGTCTCCCAAATACAATTTTCAGTTCATAGCGAGGAACACGGGACCGTGCTGAGAAAGACAAAACCAACAAAGAAGTGCGGCACAAGAGTGTGGTCATGCTTCCCTTTTTTGTTCTCGTTCATTTGTTGTTTATTTGCTGTGTGTACAGGTTTCACTTTATTTCCCGAAGATGAACATCAGGGTGTGTTCGTGTAAAAAGGGCTGATGAAAGCAGATTGTAATTCAGGTAAGGCTGAATTCAGTACCGGTATTTAAGAGATGATTAAGTATGACAGAAGGAAAAGTCAAAGTTGGCTGTTCTGTGTCTGCATATCGTTTGTAAGGCTTGCAATATGGGGACATGCAGCGTGGTGTACTGTATTTTAATTAAACAAAGCATTTTGCGATGGTGGAAGAAATATTCTTTACTTAAGTAAATTCAGCAATACTAAATTGTAAAAACACTCTGGTACAGTACCTTACTTCAATCAAAGTAAAAAATAATTAACTATAAAATCTACCTGAATACTAAAAGTAAAAGGACTCGTCACGTGTTGGGGTCCTTTTCAGAATCCCTTTACATTTCTGGATAATGATTATCGATGCATTACTGTGTCAATAAATGCATGTTATTTGTCAATTTGAATGTTGTATTAGCTAATAATCTAAATGTGTAAAGTAACAAGTATCTACAGCTGTTAAATAAATGTAGTGGAGTAAAAAATACAAACAATTTTGGCTTCCAAATTACAGTGGAGTTTCATTTTAAAGAGGCATGAGATGAAAATGCTCATGTAAAGTACAAAGTCGTAAAATTGTACTCAAGTGCAGCACTTGAATAAATGTACTTTGTTACATCCCAACACTGGCCTTTATTTTGTTTTTTTTGGCACATTTTCTATACTACACTCCATTATAGTACAGGCTTAAAGGAATGTCACTTCCTGTCTTTTTTTCTGGAAAAGGTTAACCTACTCATATGTGTCCTCAGAGAACAGTTCACCCACATAGATCTGACCTATGGATGCTAATTGATGTTACGTTTAATTCTTGATCTTGAAAAATACTAGTTGATCCAATTGAAATGCTTACAAATGAATTGGGTAATTGTTGGTGAACCAAAATGTGTGTATGACATGCAAATATTTACTATTAATTACTAACAAATACTATTATCACAAGAAACCCTGATGTTTAAGGTTATCTGTCAGAGCTGGATATCTCAAATAAATGTAATGTTGTCAAAAAAAGACCCTGAATATCTGTCTGGATGAAGGAGAGGTGTTCTTTTTGTTCTTTGGGTAACCTGGACTTGAAGCTTTTTGAATCACATAACCGCTACAGTCCACCTCGGATGGAAGGCTCCCTTCAGGGCAGATCTACACTGCACAGAATATGACACATACCCAGACTGTGATAGCAATGTATAGGCATCAGCCCACATCAATGCTTTCTGTCCATCGTCCATAGATCCAGCCAAATGTGATCAGTGGCAATGCAGCCAAACTACAGTATGTCTTAGGGATAGATATTAATATGCCAGAGACAAAGATCTTGTTGGGCAATAAGCCTTTGTGATGGCATTGATGCAACCCGATTGAGCAGCGGTGGTGAGAAAGTAGGCAGGACTCAAGCTTTTAGAAAAAGGTTTAGACAACAATATATTTCATGTTCAAGGTTCAAGACTTCTATTGGTCATACGTGCATAGCTACAGTGTAGTTATGACGATGAAAATCTTAGGTTACAGGCTCCTCCAACAGTGCAACACAGATAAACAGATAAACAGAAAAAAAATAGTGCAAGTAAATAGTAAATACATAAGGAAAAATAGTAAAAAAGTGAAATAGTGCAAGTGATTGGAATGATATATTAGATAAATAATTCCTAAGTAGCAGCCAGATGAATGTTATGATGTTGTTAGAAGTTCCTCTCTGCTATATTGTATAGCAGAGTTGGTGCGGTCGGCTTCCATGTTGCGGACCATGTTAAAAGCACACGGCAAAAAGTAAATAAACACTGAAAAAATACGAAAAAAGCCAAAGTTGGAGAGGAGCCAAAAGACAATGCAGCCATCTTAACCCTCCTATTGTCTTCGTCCCCCCCCCCTTACTTTGGTGTTCGCGGTCAAATTTGACCGGTCCTGTTTTAACTGCTATTTCATTAACACAAAAACCATTCATCACCAAATTTAATTTAACCACCCTTTCAAACTGTAAATATTGTATCAGACTACTGGTATACATGAAAAACTGCAGTAAATATACAAAGAATAGACACTGAACATGTATTGCATGTGCCAGGTGTGATCCACGTGGGGGGATGGGCACATAAGAGCGGGAAATGTGTCAAATTGTTCTGTGTGTGTGTGTGTGTTTGTGTGTGCCAGGTGTGATTCACATGGGGGGATTGGGCACATAAGGGGGGGGAGGGAACACATCTAGAGTATGTGTGTGTGTGTGTGTGTGTGTTTGTGTGTGTGTTTTATCTGATCCGGATGGTAACTAATTCCTTTTCTTTATTGCGGTCATTCTTGACCGGGAACACCATGGGTGTTACAAAGTTGACTAAATCATCCAAAAATCAATGAAAGTGGTGATCAGCAATTTTATATGTTCAAATGTCTACTGTGAAGGATATCATAAAGCCTTCATGCAATCGAATCTAAGACAAAGATGCAAACAACGCATAATTCTTCTTTAGAAACAGGTAACAACACTTTGCCTTTAGTCATTTGGACAGAACATCATACAGCCTAGTTTGTATAGCACAAACTAGTGTCTTGAGGCATCAAGCTTTATGTATGACTTCCTCCTGTACTGAAACTACTTATTGTGGTCATTTAGAGCCCTTAAAATCTTACAAACTACCCATTTAAACATTTTAACTATAAATAAATACACTAACATAGCTGTTCCACTGCTCATATGACATACTACAGCATCATTATATAATGCAGTAGGGGAGCGGCACTAAAGCACAAATCTGCATTTGAACGTTTCTGTAAAGGGCATGCATGCCAGCCTTAGATGACTTGCAGAGCTCTATAGGCACAACAAGATAAAACGATTACTTTAGATGCAAAAAAGGAGTTCAGATGAGGACTAGGGCTGTAATCTGACAGAGGCATACAGGAGTGCAATAGTTACGGGGAGGGGGGGTGCTTGTCATTGGGTTTTCCAGGCTAGAATTAGGGGCTAGATTGACCATGTCGCCACATCAGAGTTTTGTTGCCAATCAGCCTTGAACATAAACGGCAGTGCAAGAAAACGACTGCGGACGAGCAACGGCTTGAACAGACAGGGGGGTTGTGGGCCGGGTGATTGAGGCTGCCGCTAATTTGGATCCTGTCCTCGTAGCCCTGCTAACTAATCCTCGCCATCTCCATTTATCCTCTCAGAATCTCATCGGGGGAAGCAGCCGTATATTAACAGCTGGAGCTATCTGAAGGGCTCCCTTTTGAGACGTCACTCGGCTTGCGTGTGGAGAGCTTAGCCAGGCTAAGACCGGCCGCTGACACTTTCAATTGAACGTATAGATTTGTTGCAGAGTGTGAGGGTCTAAGGATGGCATGATAGCCTAATCTGATTGCTTTGGGGCTGGAGGGGTTCAGGCCAAGTTATGGATTTGTACAAGAGGAACATAGACAAACACTATGACCCTAAACTGTCATTGTTGGACTTGATGTGCTGTCATAAGACTCAGTGAGTTACATGATCCAGGGCCTGAGCTGCAGCTCACTGAGATCACTACACTGAGCCTGATGAGTGGAAAAGTTTGATGAAGACGGGAACTGTAAAATATTGGGAAGGAAGTTTATGAAAAGTACTACACTAAAAGCGACAATACACAACATTCAGAGAGTATACGAGTCTTGGCCAGGATTGCCTGGAGATGACTAAGCTAGCGATCAACGGCTAACATGCTAACAGGGAGAAAAGTGCAAATAGGGCTTAGAGTGACAGTTCTAAGCCCTATTCCTCGTTTAGCCTTTGGGGGAATGAGTGGGGGTGGGGAGTGACATCCTTCCACTACATTGCTGTTCCGCCACCTTTGGGCAAGATGGAGTAATCAGCAGGAAACGCGGTATGAGTGCAGTGAAGAGCAGCCGCTATTAGCTAGCTAGTGGGACACACAAACATAGCAAACAGAAAAGTATTCTGCCTGTATTGAAAGGAAGAAAAAGTCTCGGCATGGGCTTTATATGTTAGAGATACAATTCCATTTTAAACGCAACATTCCAACGTATTTGCTGAAAGAAGATACCGAATTTCAGTAAGTCGCCACACACAACTACACAAAAAAATACGACCCAAAACAACACACACACACACACACACACACACACAACACACACACCGATAGATACAATGACACAGACACACATAATTACACAGAAGCATAAAAATGCTCACACACACACACACACACACACACACACACACACACAGAGCAGCACCCTATCTTCTTCCATTCCTCTCCACTGATTAAAATAACCACTCCCGGGAGGAGTCAAGCTATTTTAGAAATACATATTCCCTCAGCGGACAGACGGGATGGACTGAGATCCGTGTGTGTGTGCATATATGCTTGGTGTAGGTAACCTAGTGTGCAGATGCTCAGCAGTGTCCTCCTGATGTCTTATCTCTCCACCCCCCCCCCCCCCGTCACTTCTTGCAACATAAACATACGTGTGAGTCTTTATCACGACCCGACACTTGGGCTCGGGCTGGTAATCAGAGCACCCCCCCCCCCCCCTTCCACTGCGGGAGAAGCGCATTCTAATCTCAACTGTTGCATATCTAATGCTAATTGGAATCCTGCAACTGGGTCACTCTCATTGTTTTTCAAGTATTGTCAAGTCGGGGGTGGGGGGGTGTGTGGGGGGCATATGAAACAGAAATTACACCCCTCACACCCCTTGCTCCCCCCCTCCACCACCCCTCTTTATCTGGAGCGCCCTTGATTGGATCCTCTCACTCACTTGTGTGTGTGTATGTGTGTTTGTGTATGTGTGTGTGTGTGTGTGTGTGAAATAGAGAGCGAGAGGAAGATACAGAGATCAAACACAAGAGACACACACTTACAAAAACACACACACACACACATAAAACACCTGCTTTTTCTGTTCCTGTCTATTTCGAGATATTCACTGTCCAACACTGGCTGGTCTCAGAGGGGAGATGACTCCCATGGGTGCAGAGTTGATATGTGTGGGGGCTGTGGTGTGTTCAGGAGCGCTGGACTCATTAGTGAAACGAAAGATGATCAACCAGTGTTTTGCAGAGAGGGAATACATGGTGTCGTTTTAAATGTGAAATGAGACGTTTTGACTGAAGCTGCTGAAAGACATTGTGTTCGGATAGTCTTTAAAGTGAATGTCAAGCATTTCCTAAAAAGCCCATTAACACATTTTATACTAAAACATATGGAATCAATCCAGGGAAGCTTCTCCTGCAGACACTTAGTATCATTTTACTTCTACTCTTTTATACAAGTCATTTTACAATGTAAAAAGCAATACAACTGCATATCCCTTGCACAAGGTGCTGGACATCAGAATCAGAATCAGAATCAGGTTTATTGCCAGGTAGGTTCGCACATACTAGGAATTTGACTTGATGTCATGGTGCATACATAAAATATAAAAAACAAGAAATCTAATATAAAACAAAAAATCTTTTACACCGTAATAAAATATAGTTAAAATAACAATACAAATAAAAATAAAGCAGTAATTTACATGGAAATAGAATGCTATGAATGAATTTTAGAATATAAACTATGAAATGTGAAATAAGAATATGTGCAGTAAGGAGTATGAACATTGTGTGCATTAATGTAATCAAAAATACCAAAACGATATGCAAAGTCAAAAGCACATACAAATCCCAAAACACATACAAACAAAAAGTGCTCCAGGCCTCTAAGGGGGCGCGCTACGTGGAACAGATTGATGTATGACCAGACATAGAGAGAACGAACGAGAGTGATGGAAATCGGGAGGAAAGAAAGTTCATTTAAGTGGAGAAAGATATAAGAACTAAGTTTTGTTTTGATACATGGAGCGTCATATTTATATAGCTAGCATTATCGTGCCTAACCACTACACCAGCTGAGGAGAGGATAGCTTCACGTGAAGAGAAGATCAAGTGAGGGAAAAACATTGTTAAAAGAGATGACAAATCAAGTGCAGGTAAATAACACGGGCCATAGTGAGTACCGCGGAAACATTTGAAGAGAGAGAGAGAGACATTCTTAGCAGTTTGTTTATATGTATGTATTTGTGAATAGATGTTGCAACTATACAGAGCTGTAGCAATACTATAAGTAACTATGGTCGGTGGAGAAGTGATCAAATGTGAAGAGGGACAAAGTAATGACAGGAGAGTAGTTTGCATTAGACATGCTCAAGAACAAATATAGAGAAGACATTCAAGGAGAGAGACAAAACACAGATTCAACGGTAAACATGATGTATCTTTCTATTTATTTAGCTAACCACTATTTAGACTATGTGTTTTTGATTGACTTGATTAAATGGATTTACTACATCAATGTATGTCTTTTCAGGCTGCCATGTTTTGTCCTTTCTGTGGCCAACATCTGGGGACAGTTCAAGTGTTCTGTGGCTCCTGTGGCAAAAATGTACAGTTTTTGGCAGAAGTTGAACACAACAGTAAGTTCACTTTTTTTGTATTGTATCTGTTTCAAATGCAAGAAATAAGGATTCAACACACTCTGTTTAGAATACTAATTGGCAGATGCATACACTAGTTATCAGCATGAAGGACACATTTTTTCATTGTCTGTTTATGTGAAATATGTAGAAGCCATTATTAAATTGTAGACCAATGCATGATTAAATACACAAAACAGCTTATATTATACATTCATAATTGTGTATTAGTTCTATCTTTATAGAGAACATTATACATTTAGAATCAGATTTTGAGACAGTGAGCGGCTGGGAAAGTCACATCGCCATGGGGCACAAACAGTTGCTATGACATGATGTTTTCTTCGTATTCTCAGGCATTCCATAAGGAGGGTCAGGAACTCACGCTTGGGACCACCAGTGTCCACTCCATCCTCAGTTTGTCCCTCATCATCAGTGAACTTAACTGACATCTCATGAGAGGGGTCGAATGAGGCACGTTTGAAGCCGCGGATTGCTCCATCCCACACATTAATACATTAATATTGAACCTGCTGCAAGATGTATTTGTTATTTTTGCAGAGAGTTCTGCAACAATGTCCTCCGCAGTCAGGTATTCTGTGCTGGGAAAGACAAAGTGATGTAATATTAAATGATGAAGCTAGTAATAAGATTTACAGTATAGAATAGAAAAATGAAGTGGTAATAGTAACAATTAATACCTTTGCTCCATTTTGTCTTCTGGCTCAGACTGGCTATCAATAATGATATGTGCATACACATTTGTGTAGTTGCTGCAGTGAGAAGACAGTCGAATAATTACTTTCAAATACATAATATATGCATGACAGTCATATTTACAAAAGGATGTCGATCCTCTTCCTGTTTTTTTTTTAATACATAGGGTTCTAAACTGACAACAGCACTGTTGTCATACTCCTGCACAATCCTTGTAAACATTTGAAATGGATGCAAGAAACAATATCTGATCTTTGAAAAATATTTGTGGGTGTTTTTTGTATCGTCTTCACTAAGATATAAGATGTTGTGGGTGTCTTTTGGAAATGTATAAAAGTATAATTGTTCTGCTTCCTTGCAATGTTACCCACTGTGATTGGAGGCTATACAAACAAACAAATGTACAAATAAAGATACACACCAAACAACTGTGTCACGATGCAACTGTCAACATCGTTTACCTATAGAAGTGGTTCTGACCCGGGGCAGATTGGACCTCTTCCTGGAATGGGGTTGGTTCTCCATCCTATTTTTACCCAGGAAATAAGTGCAGTTGATCTAATGACAGTGTCAATAGCACACAAAGGTATTTATTGATTTCATGTTCACAAATTCAAACCTACATGGTATAATTACATGTTTAATTAGTCTTACCCGATCAGACGCTGGTTGTGGGTGCCTGAGAGGTCTGATAAAGGTAAACAAAAAATATATTCAAACTACTGTACTGTTAAAACATTCTGCTTCTTGTGGCACAAAATAATATGTTGACAATGTTTTATTCGACCCTGGCAAACTGTTGTCCATTCTTGGAGTGCTCACTTTTTGAACATTTGGAATGTCCCACACCTGCATACACACAAATGAGTGACTGAAATAAAATAAATTCACTTTAATTAAGAATAAATGCCACGATAGATCCAAACAGACCAAGGTACATTATATTGTTGACCGTCCTTTAACTCTCACATTAGGATTTACATTGGGGCACAATAAACCAACTCCTCTCTGCACCTATAATATATCTATATGATGTCAAGAGTTACATTTAGGTGCACAATGCTGTCTCTTGACTTGCAAGCTCTTTTACCAAACAAGCTAACGCTAGCTGGGTAAATATGACGCTCTTTGTATCAAAACAAAACTTACCTTCTTATATATCGACTTTGTCCACTTCGATCAACTTTGTTTCCTCCGGCTTCAATTTGCATCACTCTCGTTCGTTCTCTCTATGTCTGGTCAGACATCAATCTGTTCCACGTAGCGCGCCCCCTAGAGGCCTGGAGCACTGTGTGTTTGGGGTTTGTATGTGTTTTGGGTTTGTATGTGTTTGGGTTTGTATGTGTTTTTGACTTTGCAGCGTTTTTCTGTTGCGTTTGTTTTCGGGGTTTGTGTGTTGTATTTAGTTTGCATAATTTCTGTAAATGCAGCGTTTTTTGGTTGTATTTGTTTTTCGTGGAGGGATGGCAGATTGCAGCCGATCACCTTCTCTGCAGAGCGGATGACCCGCTGCAGCCTGCCCTTATCCTTGGCTGTGGCTGCGGCGTACCAGATGGTGATGGAGGAGGTGAGGATGGACTCGATGATGGAGGTGTAGAAGTTCACCATCATCGTCTTTGGCAGGTTGAATTTCTTCAGCTGCCTCAGGAAGAACATCATCTGCTGTGCTTTTTTGGTGAGGGAGCAGATGTTCTGCTCCCATTTGAGGTCCTGGGCGATGATGGTGCCCAGGAAGCGGAAAGACTCCACAGCAGTTACTGGGGAGTCACACAGAGTGATGGGGGTGGGTGGGGCTGCGTTCTTCCTGAAGTCCACGACCATCTCCACTGTTTTTAGGGCGTTGAGCTCCAGGTGGTTTTCCCCACACCAGGTCACCAGATGGTCCATCTCCCACCTGTAGGCAGACTCGTTCCCACCAGAGATGAGTCCGATGAGGGTGGTGTCGTCTGCGAACTTCAGGAGGAAAGAACGCAGCCTTGAGGGGAACCTGTGCTGATGGTCCGGGGGTCAGAGACGTGTTTCCCCAGCCTCACGTGCTGCTTCCTGTCAGACAGGAAGTCTGTGATCCACCTGCAGGTGGAGTCGGGCACGTGCAGCTGGGAGAGCTTGTCCTGCAGCAGAGCCGGGATGATGGTGTTGAAGGCGGAGCTGAAGTCCACAAACAGGATCCTGGCGTAGGTTCCTGCTGTGTCCAGGTGCTGGAGGAGGAAGTGAAGGGCCATGTTGACAGCGTCGTCTAAAGACCTGTTGGCTCTGTAGGCGAACTGCAGGGGGTCCAGGAGTGGGTCTGTGATGGATTTCAGGTGGGACAGGACAAGGCGCTCAAAGGACTTCATAACCACAGAGGTCAGGGCGACGGGTCTGTAGTCATTTAGTCCTGTGATCCTTGTTTTCTTGGGAACCGGGATGATGGTGGAGGTTTTGAAGCATGCTGGGACGTGGCATGTCTCCAGTGAGGTGTTCAAGATGTCAGTAAACACAGGAGACAGCTGATCAGCACAGAGCTTCAGGGTGGAGGGGGAGACATTGTCAGGGCCAGAGATGGGGTCGTTACTCAAAAAAAGTAATATATTACATATTACTTATTACTTTAAAAAAAAGTAATATATTACTTTACTTCGTTACTCTCTACACAAAGTAACGCGTTACTTTACTCGTTACTTTACTCGTTACTTTACTCGCAGGGCCGCCCCTCCCTACAGGCAGATCACGCAGACTGCGGAGGGTGCTTCATTTTGCGGAGGGAGCCTCATCTGAAGCGCACCTACAGTGCGTTACTTTACTCGACATCCTCACTCTGGATTCGGAGGTCCTCCTTAGCTATTAGCTTCACGTTAGCATGTTGTCTTTGCAGGTGCTTGTTGAGGTTTGACGTTGTGTTTGCAGCAGTGGATAAAAGCTTCTGGCCTGGACACAGTTTGCACCTCATCGTCACATTCCTGTCCTTTCTTCGGACGAACTCAAAATAATGGGCATACTTCCACCCCTCGAAAGTTATCGCTGTTGACTCCATGTTTATGCACTGCATGTGGATGCGCAAGTCGCGCAAATATTACGTCAATATAAACCTGCGGCGGAAATCCCTCTTGTCTGTCAAAGGGAGAATCTAGTAATTCTTTATGTTAGTAGGCTAACTGTAGTGTGATTACTGATTTTATAAAAGTAACGAAGTAACGCGTGTCGGGCAATGTTAGTAACTGTAGTGTGATTACTGAATTATAAAAGTAACGCGTTACATTACTCCGTTACCGACAAAAGTAATATTATTACAGTAACGCGTTACTTTGTAACACGTTACACCCAACTCTGGTCAGGGCCAGCCGCTTTTCTGGTATTGAGTTTTCTGAATAGTCTGTTTACATCCCGTTCATCGATAGACAGAAGCAGAGTCGTTTGCTGAGAGCTGATGTTGGAGTTTCTCAGAGTATTGTCGTTTAGCAGCTCTCACCGCCTTGCCAAAGACGTACTTCGACTCTCTAAAACGTGCCTTATCGCCACTCCTAAACGCCTCCTCCTTTTGCAATCTTAACTGTTTCAGTTTTGGTGTGAACCAGGGCTTGTTGTGGTTGAAACTCACCCTGGTGCGTGTTGGTACACAGCTGTCCTCGCAGAAGCTGATGTATGACGTCACTGCCTCTGCATATTCATCCAGACTTTGCGTTGCAGTCCTAAACATGTCCCAGTCAGTACAGTCCAAACACGCCTGAAGTTCCTCCAGAGCTTTACTGCTCCACTGCTTGAATTTCCTCACTACAGGCTTACACAGCTTGAGTTTCTGCCTGTATGCAGGAATCAGGTGAACCATGGTGTGGTCAGAGTGGCCCAATGCAGCGCGGGGGACGGCGTGATAGGCTCCCTTGATGGTTGTGTAGCAGTGATCCAAAATATTACCCTCTCTGGTTGGGGCATTTAATAAAGTGTTTATATTTTGGGAGTTTGTGGCGGAGGTTGCCTTTGTTAAAGTCACCAAGAACAATAACTAGGCAGTCCAGATAAGTCCTCTCCACACACTGTATCTGGTCGGCGAGTGTGCGCTGTGCCCCCTGCACGTTCGCATGCGGTGGGATGTACACACCGACCAGTATGAATGAGGAGAACTCTCGGGGGGAATAAAAGGGTTTGCAGTTGATGATAAGAGTTTCCAGAGTGGGAGAACAGTGCTGCAGAATCACTGTCACATCGTTCCAGCCAATGTTTGTGTAAAAACATATTCCTCCACTTTTTGATTTGCCAGAGAGCTCCGTGTCACGATCCGCTCTGAACAGCTGGAAGCCTCCCAGCTGCAGCGCCAAGTCCGGAATCGATCCACACAGCCAGGTCTCAGTGAAGCACAAAACACAAGATGAAGAAAAGTCTCTGTTTCTACTAACCAGTAGCTGAAGCTCGTCCAGTTTATTGCTTATGGAACGCACGTTGGAGAGAAATATTCCGGGTAGCGGCGTGCGAAGTCCGCGGCTCCGGAGGCGCACAAGTGTCCCGGCCCGTTTGCCTCTCCTGTGGCGTTTGAGTGCTCGAATGCAGGTGAGGGTACCTTTTACGAGAATGTCCAGTAATTCCACGGAAGAACAGAGAAAAGTGGGAAAGTAATCCGCTGAAGTTGTTTCTCTAATGTTTAGGAGCTCTTCCCTGGTGAAAGAGTTCGGTGTACAGTATGTAAACACTGAATTACCGCACAAAAAACAAGACAAAACAGAGCGCACCAAAACATTGAAGCAGCCATCCGCGGCGCCATCTTGATGCGTCATATTTGATTTTATAATGAATGAAAGAGGTATGTTGGCAATCTCATTGCATTTCTCCACATTTTGGGAAGTCACAGGGCTCAAAAGTATATTGATATACTGATTTCTTTTATTCAGTTTCATAAAACGCTTGATCCCAGATCTAGCCTATAAATCAACACAGTCTCAGTCCCTGAAGTCCAATAGCGACGCTTGGTCAGGGTCCTTTGGCGTGCAGTTTGACGCACCGAGTCTCCTTCAGCTTCATAAACGGACGCAAAGAGCTTCCAACTGATTGCAATGTATTCCCATCGGCGAGCGTCCATTCCCATTGGATAACGGAGAATTTTACAAATAAGTATTCTCCTTACTGTCGATTGATTTTACAGTGATATCTGCACTACTCATCAACTCAAAAACACCAGATTATCCTTGTTAATTACGCAACATTGATTGGTTTAAATTGTGTACAATGGTTTTGTGTTTTTCCCCTTCGACTCTGAGAAACAAATAGTTGTATCGGAGTTTAGGATGGCCGAAGACACTACACTACCCATAATCCTCAGCTATCGTTTGAGACTACACCATGCGCTTTGCTCGACAAACCCCGTGATTAATCCTCAAGCTCTGTGATTGGTTTACCTCCGACTATATTCCATATAAAAAAAACGTTTCGTAAAAGATGAAATCATACTTTATTCAGCTAGTGCTTACTTTACTCTTTGAAAGTCATCACATAAATGCATTGTAATAAATGGTTTGGCTGCATTAAATATTACACATCTGGTTTAGTCTGATTTAAGGGTTGTTTATATTTCACATCATTAATCCAAATCTGTAAAGTAACTAAAATAAATGTAGTGGAGTAAACATACCATGTTAACCTTAAAGAAAGCCCTCAGGATTACAAAAGACCCCCATCACCCCAGCCACAAACTGTTCTGTCTGCTGCCGTCTGGCAGGCGGTACCGCAGCATCCGGACTAAAACCACCAGACTCAGGGACAGTTTCATCCCACAGGCCAGAAGACTATTAAACACCTGAACTTTTGAAATAACATCCACAACATTAATCTGGCTGCAATTTACAAATGATGTATCTAATATATCATATTCCAATCACTTGTATATAGACACCAATGTGTTTCCCATCCCCTAAACCTCCAGGGATGTATACAGTTTAATACTGGCAACTTCTAATTATGGGAAATACGAAAACGTCTTTTAAAACTACAATTCCCAGTAGAGACGCGCCATAGAACATGTTGCGATACACACATATAGCCAGCATGTGTAGTTCTGGGGGGGGTTCGAGTCCAGTTTTGGATAGTGTGATAGGTTTCATTCCATTTCAAAGTGCTGTATGACGCTTTGCGTAAACTTTGCGCACTGCCACTCCAACATCCAATCACAGAGCTTGAGAACTAATCATGGGGTTTGTCAAGCAAAGCGGCTGGTGTAGTCCTAAACGATAGCTGAGGATTATGGGTAGTGTAGTGTTTTCTGCCATCCTAAACTCCGAAAAAATATCCGAATCGAAGGGGAAAAATACAAAAGCATTGTACACAGATTTGATGGAGGAGCTTCCTCCCGCGTGTTGAACCAGAGACTGACACTTAACAAATACTCATACAAATTATTCAGAATTCATCCACCTTGTAATGTTGATATAACCAGTTGTATTGTTACAATGTAACTTCTATTAATTTGCTTTTAAATGTACTTTGTAGTGTTTCTTCTGTAAAAATATTATATTCTATCTTTCTCCTTATTTTTCTGGGGCTTTCACTTCTATGTTTCAAATAATGAAATTATGAAAAGGAATTGAGATATGTGTGAGCACCAAAGGTTCAGGAGCTGCTGTTCTGCTGAGTACACATACAGATGTTGCTGTCCCAGGGTGAGAACATCTGAGGGTATAGCATTCCAGCAAAAAGAGGTAGATCCTGACTTCTGATGTAAAGGTATTCTAATGTTCATCATCCTTTCTTTTAATCCTTTGATTTAAAATATTGAGTCTCATTTAGGCTGTCTCTGATGAATAATCAAGACGAAAAGTCCCTGTTGGCTGTTCTGTACTTGGGTCCCCATGCTTGTTTTAGTCTGTGCGTGTGGAGGGGGGTGCATTTGTTTGCAGAAAAACAGATAATCCACATCCACTAGAAGTCTCCATTCTCCTTGACAGAGGGATAATGCTCCGTACCTGCAGTTAGAGCTGCTGCCATCTTCTCTCTCAGAGGGGATCGATGCTGCGCCTCACACTGCCATTTAACAGATATACACCATTAACTGTACCATGGCATCCAAATCTAACTGCTGGTGCTTTCCAAAGGCCAGTAAGTAAATTGAAATGTCTTTCTAGAGCTTGATCTTTAGTGGCCTTTAAATACAAGGGAAATATCTCAGCAGGAGAGAGACAGAGGGAGAGACGAAGTGGAGGACAAGTCAGGGGTGAGAGTAACAGCAGGAAGTGACAGTGATGTCACGGTGAAAGGAAGATGTTGCCATTGAGTGTCATCCTCCAAAAAAGTGAATCAATATTACAATAATTAATCTTTCTGTAGACATTGATTTTAAAGAAGCAATGCAAATAGAACAATAGAGATGACACCCTGCCATAACTCCCAGAGATGACATAATTTAACTAATAAAGACAAGTTTGTTATGTTGACGGGTCAAAATGCTTAATAAGTATAAGTACATATTCAGTAGCAAGGACATCCTACAAATATATTTCAGATTTAATTACAGTTGATATTGAATGTAAGAGGAAGGAATAAAGGAGGGTAATACATGTTATCTGGAGGACGAAATGAAGTCCAGGCAGAGGGAGACTCAAGCGTGATTCTGGCGATCTGAATACAAGCCCCCAGACGGGATCTAGAATGAAACAAAGAGTCTACAACAGATCAAAGAGAAAGAGATAGGAGGAGACAGAAGAGAAGATGAAGGGATGTAAGGAGGGAAGGATGAAGGAGAGGGAGGAATGGAGGCATGTAGGGAGGGATAAATGTATGAATGAAGGTATGGAGTGAGGGATGAAGGATTGAATGGATGGATAAAGCAATGAAGGGATGTAGAGATGTAGGGATGTAGGGATGTGGGTAAAGATGAGGTAGGAAGGGGAATGGATGAATGGAAGGTGGTTGTGAAATCAGAAAGGCCAGATGTGTTGACCGGTTATAAGTAATGTATGCCAAGGGTGAGGAAGGCAGTACAACCCAAACGCAAAAAGAAAAGGGAGGCAGGTATAGGTAAAGAAAGGCAAGAGAGTTTAACACGGAACTAGGAGAGCAGGCAGATAAATACAAAAACTAAACGAGGAACAAAACATGATAGCACGAGGAAACAACCAGAAATCAACAGGAAGAATACATGTACAGAACTACATGGACTGAAAACTAGTGATGTTACGTATTGCGCCGAGGCTTCGGAGCGTGTGTCGAGTAATCCCCGAAGCTTCTTGTGAAGCTTGTATCGAGGCTTGTATCGTTTTGGGCCAGTGACGTCATCGATGACAAACGAAGCCTCGCTGCCTGTCGATACCACGTGACTGCTTCAGGAAGCGATTCAGATCGGTTGAACCACAACGCTCATAATACCCATGGATGTATAATGAACCATATTACCCCTCCTGTACCCGGGCCCGATGACATGATGGAATTAAGAGAGCTCAGACCCTCACTTATATAGAGGTCAGAACATGTCATAAGTATAAATAAATAAAAGCATAAATAAATGTAGGAATAAAAACATGAATAAAGTATTCTTTTTGTTTATAAAAGCTACAGCTAAATGAGATAATGTAGTTAATAAATGTATTCTTTGATATGGTTTAGCCTTTCTCAGGCTACAACATGGTTAAGTTTACGAATATTATTAAGGAATACAAATCCCTCTTTGCAATGTTTACCAGCCTCCTTAGGCTTTTCAATCACAATCATTAAACTGGAATAAATACAATATTGTTAACATGAAAATATGATTTTATGTTCGTTGTTTAGAGTTATTCTAAGGCTTTACTCATTGGGAACTCGGTATGAGATAGAGCACACTGTTGAGATGTCAAATCTGCCTGTTTTACACACTTTGACCAACAGGGGGTTTGTGTTCAAATGGTTCAAATTAAGCCTCATGAGATGAACTCTTTTGCGAACCAATTGGCTGGAAAGCTTCAAAGCTTCATAAGGCTTCATCTCGCCATCGCTACTGAAAACCTAGACAAGCAGAACCACACCAGAGGAAACATTGACAAAGCAAAACAGAGAAAAATGGGAAAGACAGGCATATTAACACATAATCTAATCACACTGACAAGACACAGCTGGAGGGCAATTTAAGGCACAAGGGCAGCAGGTGGATTGAATCAGGGTGGGGAAAACAATCAAAAAAGGCAGGAAAAAACCAAGAGACATATCGCAAGGATATGTCACTGCTGCCAGATTGTGCGACTATGTTTTTGTAGGCCACAAAGAGATTGGTAGAAACACAGGTTCAGGAAGAAACGAGGGGTTACGTATGGTAATCCTTGTTATATAAACACAGGCGGAGCCCTCTACTGGATTCTATGGGTACTCCCCTTGATCATATCATGCAAGCATTCATCCACTGAGACTTCTACAGACGTAGCCAGCTCCGGGGGGGGCCTACCTGAATGCGCGCGCATCTCACCGCATAAAAGGAGGCCTCGCCTCCTGACTGTCATCCTACACTTCTCTTCAGCAAGCAGCATAGGACAGACAGGGCCCCTGAGTAGAGGGCTCCGCCTGTGTTTATATAACAAGGGTTACCATACATAACCCCTCTTTATATCTCTCACAGGCCCGATGTATACACGCGCTGTCGTCCCACAACAACACTATTCCATCTCACTGTCTCGGACCGGCTTTCTGGTTAGCAGCCGCTGCGCCTCACTCACCTCTCCCTATGTCGTAACCGTGGAGAAGTTGGGGCTGCGGCTGACGGAGCACACTCTGACGTGCTTACCTCGTGAAGGTGTGCTCGGAAAACAGCGCTGAGGGCCCCCACCCTCCGCCCATAGGCAGACGGAGAGAGTCCCCAGCCCTGTATGGGCTCACTTTGCACCACCTCTCCCGAGTCCCACGGGGAGAGCGCAAGTGCCCCCTGTCCCAGACTCAGACACGCTCACCTCGTGAAGAGCGTGTATGGACTATGACGTGGAGATGCCTACTGACCCACAGCCCCCCTCCCTCCTCACCAGTCCTGTGTTGCCCCAGCAAGGAGCCAGACATGTCCAAGAGATAACACTTTATGAAGGGGCCTGGCGTTGACCAGAGAACTCACGCCGTTAAATAAGGCTGTTGACACAGCCATAGCTCGTGTAGAGTGTGCACGGACCCCCGTGGGGAAGGCTCTCCCCGCCAGTCCGTAGGCATGTGCAATGCACTCGCAGAGCCAGCCTGCCAGGCGTTTCTTGGACAGGGCTTTCCCGGTCACCCCGCCCCCGAAGCACACAAACAGCTGTTCAGTGCGTCTAAGGGCAGCCGTGCGCTCCACATAACATGCTAGCGCACGCACCGGGCAGAGGAGGTGCAATTTAGCCTCCCTAGCCCCACTATGGGGTGGAAGATTAAAGCCCCCCAACTGAATAGCCCTCGACCTGAACGCACTCCTTAGGCTCTTGGGCAGAAAGGAGGGGTTCGGTCTGAGTGTCGCCCCGCTCTGGTCAACCCGGATCACCAAGCAACTCGGGTGCACCGATAGAGCGGTTAACTTGGACACTCTCTTGGCTGATGTTAAGGCAAGTAGCAATGCTGTCTTCCACGACAGTGCTTTCAGGGAGGAGAGCTCCAGAGGCTCAAATGGTTCTGAGACCAGAGCCTCGAGCACCAGCGGCAGGTCCCACTGCGGGGCGGAGGTGTGCACTACTGGGCGCAGCCTCCTGACCCCCCGTAAAAACCGCAACATCAGTGGATGAGAAAAGGCTGACCTACGGTCAAATCCCTCATGGTAGGACGAGATGGCTGCTGCATACACTTTCACTGTGGAATGAGCAAGCCCTCTGTCCACCAATAACTGTAAGTACGACAAAATAGATCCCAACTCACAAGATAGGGGCTCTATTTTCCGCTCCTCACACCATCGCTGGAATCCTAGCCACTTCGGCCTGTAACAGGCTGTGGTGGATCCCGCTCTAGCTGCCTGGATAGACTGAATAACACTATCAGATAATCCACCCTGTCTTAGCCTGTCCCTCTCAGGAGCCAAGCCTGGAGAGGTTGGCCCAGAGTGGGAGTACCAAGGAGCCCTGACACGATCCGGCGCTACTAGGATGATTGACAGACGTTCTCGCCTCACTCTCCCCAGGAGAGGGAGAATGAGACGCAGCGGTGGAAAGGCGTAGAGCAGCTTCCTTGGCCATGGCTCGTGTGCAAACGCGTCCACCCCCAAGGGCGGGTCGTCGCTCAGAGCCATGGAGAACCACAGGGCACAGTGGCTGTTGCGCCGGCTGGCAAACAGATCCACCTCTGCTGTCCCAAACCGGGCCCAGATCTGCTTCACCACCTCCGGGTGAAGCGCCCACTCGCCTGGCAGGGGTCCGCCCCTCGACATGAGGTCGGCCCCCCTGTTCTCCAGACCCGAATGTGGAGGGCTCTCAGAGATAACACTACCTCTGAGCCCATAACCACAGTTTCTCTGCTGTGGTCAACAAAGCGTTGGAGCGGACTCCGCCCTGCCTGTTGATATATGCTACTGTGGTGCTGTTGTCGCTCCTGACCATTACATGTCTCCCCCGAATTAAGGGTTTGAAATGCTGATGGACCAACACTACTGCCCGTAGCTCTAGGAGGTTGCTGTGCCGTGTTTCTGTTAGAGACCAGCGCCCACCTATAGCTCTCCCAGGCAGGTCCCTCCCCATCCTGTTCCGGATGCGTCCGTGAACACTGTGATGTAGGAGGTCACCCGTCCCAGTGGGGACCCCCTCCGGAGGTGATCCGGGGACCCCCAGAACCGGAGGTTGCCCTCCACTGAGGGGGGGATGGTCACCAGACGCCGTTTGTGCCTCTTGGGATCTAAACGCAGGCTGGAGAACCACCTCTGCAGGTGGCGCATATGCAGTAACCCGAGTGGGACCACAACGTGAGCAGCCACCATGAGACCCAGAGTCTGCATGATAGTCAAAGCTGTCACTGTTGCCCCCTGTCGCGGTTTGCAAACTGCCCGAAGCAGCAAGGGTAATCAGCGACACTCCCAACACGCCAAGATTACTGGCCGCCGCCGCCATCTGCGCTCCGAGCCTGAACATCTTATCCAGATGCTCAAGCATTTCACGGTCACGCGGCAGCGGGGGCAGGGACCTTCTCCCCTCTGCCCACCCGGCTGCCTGCGAAAGCAGATGGGCCGCCAGGCTTTCTTCCAGGGGGGGCACACCGGGACACTCCGTGTCCGAGTGGCCCTGCACCCTGAGGATTCCAGCCCATGTTGCCACCGGAGCCTCCGTCCTCAGTGGCTGTCGCCACGTCGCCTCCACACACCGCCAGATGTCTGGCAGGGGGGGGCGAAACGAAGGCCAGCTGCGCCGGACGGGCCGGGCCGTAGAAGCCCTGACGTAGGCGGCTCACCGGCCTCGGTGGCAGCGGTGGGGGGAGCGGTAAGCCTACACGCTCCGCCGCCATAGTCATCACCGCCGGGAAGTCCTGCCGCGCAGACCTGTGCTGCTGGCCTTCCTGGCGGTCGCCGGAAGCATCAGACAACGAGGTGTCGCCGTCGTCGTCCCTCTCGAGGCCGTCCAGTCCGCTGGCATGGCGAACACGAAAACTCCTCGTGGTCCTCCATCTCCACCACCTCGAATTCTGGGTCCTCCACCGGCGAGACGTAGCAATCCCCGAACTGCACCAGCCGCTGGCGGCGGCTGAGCCGAGGGATCAAACGGCAGGCGCTGCAGGCCGTAAGCGGGCCCAGGTTGGCCGCCGCGTGGTCGGACCCCAGGCACTCGATACACTGGCGGTGTAGGTCGGCGCCTGCAATAACGTCCGGGCACGAAGGGCAGGGACGTTGCTCCAGTAATGGTGAGTCAATTTTTCTTCGTTTTATCCGTCTCTCTTCACTCAGTGTGACTCTCTTGCTTGCTGAAGAGAAAGGGATGACAGTCAGGAGGCGAGGCCTCCTTTTATGCGGTGAGATGCGCGCGCATTCAGGTAGGCCCGCCCCGGGGCCGGCTACGTCTATAGAAGTCTCAGTAGATGAATGCTTGCATGATATGATCAAGGAGAGCACCCATAGAGTCCAGTAGAGGGCGGAGCCTGTGAGAGATATAACACACTTTGGTCAAAGTTAAGAATATTATACTATGTTAATATTAACCTCTTTATCCCCATGGACCCGCCGACGGGGCCGAAATCACAACATCTGCAAGCAAAAGTGTCTCAGGGCTTCTTAAGATTTAATAAACTATGAATGTTTCATATCTATGTAACAGGAAGAAACTCAGCTAGCTGATCTTTTTTTTTTTTTTTTCAAAAAAACCCTCAAAGCTAACGCTGAGCCTGTGACTTAGCCACTGGCAAAAAAATCTTAAGGCCGTTAGCACAGAACTCTAGCTACACCGATCGATATACTCATTGGATCTGCACAAACAAGTTTAGCTAACATCCTGAGATTCCACAGATTATAGAAATATAAGGATCATCACTGAGCGATCAGAAGTCGTGACAGGGGAAGCAAATACAGACAATACACGACGTAGCTTTAGGTAGCAAAAAACGGAGATATGCTCACCTTAGCTGTTATTCTGATCAAAAGTCGTGTTCAATGGCATTAAAACGAGAAAAAACGCGGCTGAAGGTTAATCCATAGGTTAATCCAATGTATCTGTCACTTTGAAAAAATTATTGATAATCCATAAAACCATTTTTATGCAAAAAACGAGAATCAAAATGACCTACTAATGGTAGCCACCAGAGGCTAGCGCAACTTCCGGTTTTTCTACGCGTCACTATCACTCCTTATTTGGTACTGTAACCTGTGTGTGTATGTGGAACTTTCCCTCGATTCCATTGGCTATGACGGTTAGAAAGAGATGTCAATCATCAAAATCGACCAAGGGGGGCCAGAGATATGGAAAATCCACCCAAATGACCCAGAAGTGTTTTTTTTGTTGCTAAATCTCTCTAAAAAGGTCAAATGTCACTTGTTTTGCATCAATCTTGATACAGGGTACTTATTATATGTTGTACTTTGGATTCCTAAAGCTTTTAGTCTACTAACCCGTCATCCAAGGGTAGTTTTCAGGATAAGTAAAAAATAATTTTCGGACGGACACTATAATTTACAGTTTTTTACCATGTTCAATCTGAATTTTCTTTAAAATAAAAAACATCTATATTGATTCTGATTTTTCTACATCCAACTCAAAGGTTTATCATTACTTTGAGAACAA
Organism: Dissostichus eleginoides; assembly: GCA_031216635.1. NCBI lineage: Eukaryota > Metazoa > Chordata > Actinopteri > Perciformes > Nototheniidae > Dissostichus > Dissostichus eleginoides. Next base: position 7,346,731 of record CM062268.1, on the reverse strand, counting down.
ATATTATTAATTTAACCCTTTTAGAAGTGAAGTTATGGTCATTTGTTCTGGAAATGTCATTTTCGAGCCTGAAATCTGAAAAACAGGCTTGGGGTCTAACAGGTTTTAAACCATGACCAAGATCTTTCTCTGTAGACCAGTAGCTTGATGATAATCATAAAAACATGATTTAGTAGTTTGGAGCAACTATTGTATTGCAAAATCATAAGTCAAAGTCAAAGTCAGCTTTATTGTCAAAATTACTACATGCGTTATACATCCAGAAATGTATTTCACAACATTTTACTAATCAACATTTAGCCACTTCTAAAAACATGTTTAATATTGTTGTTAAATGAGAAAATATGTTCAGTTAAAAATAAGTAGAAAAGCATAATAGTAATTTAGTGATCTAAATGTAGAGGAAACATTGAATATAAAGAGGTGTTCATACATTGTTGGCAATAGATGAATGATCATTACAAAGTTATACTGCAGCAGGCTTTAGTTAGGGATTGCGCCATAAATCTGTCACTCGTAACTCAGAGAGATATATACGTTCTTCTTCTCTTTTCTTTTCTTTCCTCTCTGGTTCATCCCCCTTGATAACTGTCTCTAGTGTCTTCACTAGAAAAACAGTAAATGTATGTCTCAAATGATACATGTTGCTCTGGATCACGACTTGCTTTCATGCAAAAAAAAGAAACAGGTTTGGATTCTAATCAAATCTTCTCTCTGTTTCTCTCTGTCTCTCTCGTCCCTCTCTTTCTCTTTCTGTGAGAGAGGAGAGGAACCAATGGGCCCTATCGGCCCCTGAAGACCGGCACCGTCCCCACATCGCTCACCCGACCTCATTAACTCAGCCCCTACACACTCCCTGTTAGTCACAATCCAGAAAGCATACAATACTCACACACACACACACACACACACACACACACACACACACACACACACACACACACACACACACACACACACACACACACTTTCACTCACATACGCACACACTCACACAGAGTACAGCGCAATTAAAAATGCAACCTTGCATATTTGCATGGCATTTTATTTTTGTATCTCTGTAATATTGACGCTTCAACTGGCTGCTGTAATTCAGAAATGATAACTGACAGACGGACACGGTTTTGTTCGTGTTTAAAACTGTTTTTGTGTTTTATGCTAAAAATAGCACTAAAGAATACACTTCAACAATGATCACTTTGAGAGAAAGCCAGACTGTTGTTAGAAGGTTTTTCTAACACTAATGATTGAAATGATTATGAAATAACCTATTTTGTCATTTTGCAGAGGACCCAGTGGACTCCTCCTCAAGGACCCCCTGCACGTCCCTAGACCCCACTTTGAGAACCATTGTCCTAACATTAGCCGACGGGATGGCTCCCAGGGACAAAATCTCCTGAAAAGGATGATTATACCGTCACTGGTGTGTGTGTGTGTGTATATGTGTGTGTGTGTGTGTGTGTGGTGTGTGTGTGTGTGTGTTTGGAGAAACCCTGCTTCATCTGTACCAGAGTCCCCACAGCAGGGACTCCACTAGATGGCAGTGTTGTGTGTTACAGCACATTTTATTTTATCAGACAAATTCATTTAAAAATAAACAGCAGTGGAGCAAGGGCAGTAAGTGCTTACATTAAAGAAAAGTCTGGATAACAAAATGAAGCCCTGAGGCTTATTGCCATTGTGGCCCCTTATACAGTGACCTCTGACAGGCCTGCACAGGAGTGTATACTGTCTGCAAATACCTACAGATAGAGTAACACTTAAAAATATAAATTATAAATATGATGAGCTGAACAAAGGTACAAATGAATTCTCTTGCAGTCACAAACATGAGCTGTCTGCAATGACTTATACAGTCATTAAGTCTAGTGGTACAAATAAAGATTATTATTTGAATTATCAATCTACCTGATGATTATAACCTTGATTCTGTCACGATCTGTCTTTGGTTTCCTGTTTTATTTTGAAAAGTGTTCACCCCCCTGTCTTGCCTTTTGCTTCCTGTCTCTGTGTTCCCTCCTGCCTGATTACCTGATTGTGTTCACCTTGTGCCCCTGTGTTTTCTCCTCCCTCCTTACCTGTGTCTTGTTTGTGTGATTAGTCTTGTGTGCATTTAAGTGCTGGTTTTTCTGTCTGTCATTGTGAGATTCTTGATGTTGCTGGAAGGATTTTGTTCAGAGGGATTTTTGCGTTTTGCCTTGCCTTGTTTTACTTTGTTGCCTGGCCTAGTTCCGCAAATAAAGTATTTTGGATTTCAACCAGTCTTCTGCATTTGGGTCCTGTGTACCTTGCCCTCCAGCCATGACAGATTTGTCAACTAATATACAATGACAGAATTTCAAGATAAATTCAAGGTGACAAATTGACAAGTTGTCCGTTCAGTTATTTGAACAAAATAATTGAAAAACACAAGTTATTCATTGATAGCTAGAAAATATTTTCAGATGGATTCAAGCCTCTTACGATGTTTTGGATTGATAATGTTATAACCATTGCAATGTATATTACAGGGTAAAACCTCTCATGCAACCCAGTCTCACGGCATTTCGTATTATAGTCACAACACATAATCTATTGATTCGTGTTAACCAACACGATTTCCCCCTTTTTTTCAAACAGAACGATTTTAAAAGCAATGTATTTCTATTGGTAGTATGTTTCGTGCCTGCACCACGTCTTTTTATCCGGTCGGGTCTTGGAAGACCAGAAGCTGTGTGGTTCGTAAAAACGTTTTCTTACTCAATATCAAGCCACGATTATTGTTTTTATTTTAAATCGTATAATGTCGGACTTTTTTTTCCGTCCGCGAGGAAAATAAATGGAACCTGAGAATACTGAAATCTGTATTTTTTAAATCCTTTTTTCCTTCTAATTTGTTATTCTTTTCTAAATAACACAATGTTATTTACTCAACAATAACACACAATTATCCTTGTTTTTATTTATTTGTTTAATTCTATAATCTTGGGCTTTTTTGCCGTTCCTCAGGAGCTGAATTTCAAAATAAAGTCACCGGAAACAGACGTGGGCCTATAAGGGACATTTCGAGCATCATTGCGATACACACTGAACTGATTACCCAAGATCCTCGGCTATGGTTGAAGCTCGGTGATGGATGTTGTAGCCGCAATGCACGTTGGGATATGGTGTTAATGCGATATGAAATCCAAAAAACATTTCGGAGTTTAGGATGGCCGAAGACACTACACTACCCATAATCCTCAGCTATCGTTTGGGACTACAGTCCCGTTGCTTGACAAACCCCGTGATTAATCTTCAAGCTCTGGGATTGGATGTTGGAGTGGCAGTGTGCCAAGGTTACGCCGAGCGTCAAACAGCTCTTTGAAATGGAATGAAACCCACGACAGACTATCCAAAACTGGACTCGAACAGGTCCAGCCCCCCCCAGAACTACACATGCTGGCTATTGTGTTTCGCAACATGTTCTATGGCACGTCTCTACTGGGAATTGTAGTTTTAAAAGACGTCTTTCCCACAATTAGAAGTTGCCAGTATTAAACGGTGTACATCCCTGGAGGTTTAGGGGATAGTAACATATAATTAATAAATGGGTGAAAATTGCTTGTGTCCATAATGGGCAGCATTAATATATACCCACATGACTGCTCATTGTTTCTTTGTAATTCTACTCCACTACAATTCAGAGGTTAACCTGGTATTTTTACTCCACTACATTTATTTTAGTTACTTTGCAGATTCTGATTAATGATGTGAAATATAAACAACCCTTAAATCAGACTTTAGTTACACCTGAGTAAAATTCAGGGAAGGTGATTGTCAAATGCCAACAATCATGCGAGATATTTGATAGTTGGTGCTTGAGAAGACTAAACATTTATCTGCAGATCTCTATAAAGTATATTCATTACTCGTTAATTAAAAACTGTATATAATGGCTATTTTGCACATCCCTTTCAAGATTTCAAGATTTTCTAAGGTTTATTGACATATCATATTATACACAACTACGGTGTAGTTATGCAATGAATGAAAAAATTGGGTCGCAGGTTCCTCAACAGTGCATTACAAGACATCTATCAATATGTGTGTATACCTCCACCATTAAACTGTCATATTCTGCACATTTCTAATACTATCTACATACATAAGAGTATAATTCATATGTATAATATCAGTTAAAATAAGTGCTTCAACATAGTTAACATTGCATCAAAGCAATATATTAGACGTTAAGTAATTTGTCAGGCTTAATATTTATCTGTAGATACCCCCAAAGCTTTTTTCTTACTTAAAAGAAGACCTTAACCTAAATATCTTTAATGTTTAAATAAAGGTTCATTCGTTTTTCTGTTTTGCACATCCTCCTATTAATATCTTTGTACATCCGGCACTAAACTGTTTTATTGTAGAGATCATTTACAGTATCTTCTTGATTTTTTACATTCTATATTACTATCATTGATCTTCTACTTTCCCCCTATTTTGTATATAAATATAACATATTCAACAAAAAAATGCAATAACGTGCTTTAACCACTAGGCGGTGCGGGTTAAAAAACTGTCAAGTTTACAGTGTTAACAGAATAAATTATACTTTCCAGTATAAGTTTCCAGCTTAGTTCATGACGGATGTATTTTGTTATCCACACATATATGTTTTTGATATTTGAACCTACACCTGCAACAGTCAAAAACAGGCAACTGTTGAGGAGTTGGAAAGGTCTGAACAGTGGCGAGCCGTCAGGGCCCTCTATTCTTTTTTTAAATATTTTTTTAGTTATATTTTTCATTAGTTTTGCCAAAATAATTTGATTTAATTGTTTTTAGAATAACATTTCCAAAGAAAGAAATCCTTCAAATCTGCCTGTTCAGTTTCTGTTGGAATGTGAAGGGTTAAATGAAAAAAGCTCGTCTGGCCCTCTCTGCGAGTTACTGTGAAGATAGGAGCTGATTGGTGGTCCTGCTGTAAATTCACAGAGGGCCCGCTATAGTAACTCAATGAGAGAGTAATGTCAAACGACAGTACAATTGACCAATCATATCTTCCCTCTAAATGGGTGGGCTTTATTTTCGAGGACTTTATGACAAGTTCCGCCTGCTGTGAAGTTTATGCATGTGTGTTATAGTGGTGCAGTGATGCGTCCTAAAACCCGGAAGTAAGCTGCTGGTCCCCTCGACAAAAAAGCAATGGGATTTCTCCATAGGATTTTGGAAAATAGCTCGAAATTAGGTCTGTGGAAAACGAACCTGTTAGATAAATGCACGTTTTGTTCAGCCGGATAATATCCACATGTCTACCCTACTTTCATAATTTTCGAATCATAAATCTAATCGATAGATTTATGATCGATAGATTTATGATTAGCATAAGTTCGTTCATGATGGCTCATGTCAATGATAGTGATGACATCGTTGCAAAATTATTAACTGAGTCATTTTCAAGATTGAGTCAGAGGGCCTAGGTATAAAATTCACGGCTCGCCACTGGGTCTGAAGATGTTACAAATAAGGTACACACAGCATACAATGCCATAATAACTTTGTATTATTAGTGTAGGACACTTATGTATGTATAACATCTGAAGATGTGTAGTTTTATTCATGTTTTCACATAATGTTACAGGATATTGCTATACTATTTCACATGTTTTACTTCTACACATTAATATCTGATTTGTAAAACATCACAGATAGAAAGGTATTTCCGTCATTTAATGGTAAGCTATTGAAATTCTGAATCCATAGATGTGTCTCCCATCACCCAAAACCCCTGACTATTCTCTCAATTTACATTCTTATATTCAAAGAAAATCAGTAATATCTTTAAAAACTACAAGTCCCTGTCTATCAGCTGTGCACCGTTATGGTGTAAATATATATATTTCAGTATGCTGAGCCTCTGAGCCCCATTTATTTTCCTCGCGGACGGCAAAAAAAGTCCGACATTATACGATTTAAAATAAAAACAATAATCGTGGCTTGATATTGAGTAAGAAATGTTTTTATTAACCACACAGCTTCCGGTCTTCCAAGACCCGACCGGACAAAAAGATGTGGTGCAGGCACGAAACATACTACCAATAGAAATACATTGCTTTTAAAATCGTTCTGTGTGACACGTAAAAAAGGGGAAAATCGTGTTGGTGAACACGAATCAATAGATTAAATGTCGTGACTATAACACGAAATGCCGTGAGACATGGTTGTCTCATGGTGCCTGCGTTAGTCAATCTCAAATTTGTAATCCCATACAATTTACTTAGGCCCTTGTTTGTTGAGAGATCAATATGTAAAAGTAAAATGTGTCATGACTGGGATACTATTAAACTCTTGGTGAACGCTGAAAGAGTGAACAGTTGTGTTTTTTTGTATTGCACACTAGTTTAGGCCATGACACTTCAAATTAAACATAGTACAATGCATTTAATAAACAGTGTCATGGTATAGAGTTACGGATGCAGCAATGTTTTATTACAGAATCTAAAGCAATCCTGACAAAATAAAAGTGGACAAACTACGAGTCTTTATACTTCAATCCTTTAAAGTAACCACAATCTAACATTAACATTCTGTTTAGGTCCAAACTAACGGATCCTTCCATGTGAATGCTATTTTCTTAAGATATAAAGTGAAGGCTCTGTATGCATTGACATTTGTGACTTGGGTAAATACGAAGAAATAAATAGAGAATAATCCAAAAAATACATAAATAATAGAGCATTGAAGCAGTGAATTTGTCTACTGATAGTCCTTTTGTTCTCAGGTTTTACAAGCCATATAATTCATTGTGAGAATGTATGTCTTCTGAAATAATACTGACACACGAAAACACAGGATTACGAATATAACTTTTTGTGAAATGTCTAGTTTTTCTACGATTTTATAATACCTGGGCCCATGTGTTTTAATTTAGTACCCTAATACGAGAATTTGCAACATGTCAATATCATTTTGAAAGAGTTATCAGTCAAAAAACAGAACATATAAGTAGGCAGAATTTTGGGGCAAATGTTATACAATGCACACATTTAACCTCCTTTATTATGTTAGTATGAATATATGTTTTTCTATTTTATTTAGTGGGAATGCTGATACAGCATTCCAACTATCTGTTATGCTACGCACAAAATTCTTTATTATTCCGCCGGGTTATTTTGCACCTCTTCTTCTCCCACATTCCACATCACAGAAACTCCGTTCAAACATCAAAACGTTCAGCTCGGTCGGGAATCGATGGCTATTACTTTTCTCATTTATAACTTTCATAATTCCAGAGATACATCCCATAATTCATCAAATTTTTAACATGGAAGTCAATGGAGAAACTCTTCAGACTTGAACAATCTTCATGCAACTTCAACTGCTAACTGCTCCTTCATACTTTCACTCAGAAACCTCATTCCAACTTTAAAATGTTAAACATCTTTCTGACATTATTCGTGTAACACAACTTTTAAATCTGATTCGTACTTTTAGAGATATTAAACATTGTTCAGACCTTGGTAAAGAGGCCTTCTTCAGATTTTAGAGTGTGATGTCACAGCTAGAGTGGAGGACAGATTTAATTTTGCCTTCATATTTTCTTTTAAACCTGCCATAATTCCCAAACCCTACATTCCTGAGACATAATTTTTCATGAGAAATGTAGGAAAACATCTCGTAGAAATTTCACCGATATCTGTTACTGTTCTTCAATAAAACGTTCACATGTAAGAAGTTTATCTCTCATTCAGAACAATGAAAATGCTCTCCTCTCACTGATTACTGCACATCACCATGGAAACCTTTGATCTCTGGACATGTCGTTAGCTCAAGTATAAACACCTGTGTCATGGAACACGATGATGTCATAACTCCAACTGACATGCTCAGAGCAGCAGACTTCAGATAATGGTTAACGGTCCAGCCCTCAACAGCTCTACGTCAATTATGGGGTGTCATCATATGCCGTTTCCATGGAAACGCATCCCTCGCCATAAAAGACGATGTCGCTATAACTCCTATGAAAATGTTCAAAAAGTGCTCAAACTTCACATGTGTGCTAACAGTCCAGCCGTGAAGACATCTACAGGACAGTTTTGAGATTTCTTCATATGCCGTTGCCATGGCAACACAATGCTCACCATGAAACACGGTTTTCTCATAACTTCAGTGAAAATGCTCCAAACGGCCCAAAACTTCACAGGTTTGGTAACGATGCAGCCATCAACGCATCTAAGTGTATTATGGGATGTCATCAAATGCCGTTGGCATGGCGACAGATCATTCGCCATCAAGTTAGTTAAAAAGTTTGCAGTTCAAATATTCTGCTGCTTTTCCAAGCCTTTTTACTTTCTTTTCTTCTCTTATCACACATTCAAGCCCCCAGTGTTCATGTATCATTTCAATCTAAATAAGTCACTTTCTTCTTACACATTACATTTCAGCATAGCAGTTTAGCGTCAGCTTTTCAGCATAAAGCATTCCCACTAGCAATTTCTTCAGGAATTGCATTCTCTAGTTTTATTCTGTCCTCTGTTAAAATATTTTTACTGTTATATCTTACGTTTGAATACATAACTTTATGAAACTGACATAAAACACAATTAACCTTGGGATTAATAAATATTGTGATTCTTAATATTATTTATTCATATAGGATTTGGTCTGATATGTGGTCACAGACCAATAGAAGTGAGCTGGTGTTGAAATGCTGTCTAAAAGGAGTTTACTTTGTTAACATTTATGGCTGTGAAAGGGTTTGATGAGAGAGGGCATGCAGCAAAGAGGGAAGAAGAGTTGCCTCCAGAGAATTATCTTCTCATTAGGCTCTTACTCCATTTATTAATAGCCAGTCATTGGGGTTGCAGGGACATTTCCGTTGCCTGCCACTATGCATGTAGGAGTGATTTTTCTTTCACTCAATTGGCTTACCGTTGCACTATTGGGTCTGAATGTGTGTGTTTTTTTTAAAGCGTCACCCTCTCTCTTTTGTTTCTCTCTCCTTCTCTCTGTCATGCACACTTCAATGGAAAGCTGTCAAAGCTATTGGGAAAGCAAGATTGGTGTACAAGCTGATAAAAATGTCCTGCTATTGGTTGTCAGACATGTCAATACAGTGTGTGTGTGTGTGTGTGTGTGTGTGTGTGTGTGTGTGTGTGTGTGTGTGTGTGTGCGTGTGTGGAGTTAGATTTTCCCTCTGCTAGCTCATTTAGTGTGTTTTATGGGGACTGGAGAAGTCGGATGGTACATATATTTTCTTTGGTTTCACTTATTCATCCTTAATTTGGCATTTTCTTCCAGTGTTCCATACTCTATATCATTATGTGCTTTCTTGTTCTACTTCAACTGTCAATAGGTCACATAAGAAGACTAAAAACAACAAAGACCCTGCTACGTCAGCAATTTATTTCTTGGCTTTAAGTGCATTTTACAACTTTCTGACCCTAATGATTCAAATAAGGGCTATAAAGGTGTTCGTACTGTCTCTTTCCCAATGCATGTTCACCAGGGTTGCCAACTTTGGGTACCTGGCTGGAGTAAGATTTTGATATCACGGGTTTAATTACACATATGCACACTAAATGACTGCAATAACTGCAATACAATATAAACAAATACACAATATTGGACACAGACTATAAAGGGCACAAAGTTTCATTCACTAATGAAAGTCAAACACATGTTTGTTTCCAGTGTTTTATTGTGTGCATAGGCCTGTCGCGATAAGCAATTAATTGACTTATCGTACGATAAATAAAAATGAACTCGATAACTTTCTGACCTCGATAAATTGCCATTTACATGAGGATGTGACTAGCAGTTTGAAAGGATGTACTTGAATTATTATTATATATTATCATTATGTCAGTGGTCTAAAATGGTCATACAACGGTGCCGACAATATTATCGTTTATCTTAATAATTTCCGGGAAAATGTATCCAACAAAATTAATTATCGTGAGAGGCCTATACATGAAACACACACACACAAACAAATCTACAGACTTACTCCAAACTGCCAAATATATTAATTAACACACTCTCACTCTCATATACTCTTTGACTCTATTTTGGCCTAGTAAGCCATAAGCAGCAGACTTTTACTTTTTTATCATTTCTACTGGATCTTAGATCTGCGCATGCGCAATAAGCGTCGGGGATTGACCAACCTGCTCTGCTGTCTGTTAACGTTGTTAAGAGTGGTGGGGGCGGGGAGGGAGCGGATCGACAGCTTGAGCAGCTGTCAACTCAACATTGTAAATAACCAACCAAAAACGATCGCCGGTTCATCTTGTTTTTGGCGTGAGAATAGTTTGGGCAGCGTGAGAGTGTGAGATTGAGAGTGAAAGCGTGTGTCACACGCCAGATGCGTGAGAGTTGGCAACCCTGCTGTTCACAGCTGGCTAGCTTGCTAGCAGTTAGTTCACTTGCTTCAGTACACTCAAATGCCCTTATGCCCAATAGGATAGCAACAAGTAGTCAAGATAGTCAGTTTAGCTTCGGTTGCTATGCTAACTTCACCCATTTTATACCAGAGAAACTTTCATAACAGCGTTGTGATGCCAAACAGCGGGCAGCACTGCAGCGGTCGGTAAATGCCGCTGAAACACATTAATAAACAATGAAGCACGGCAATCTGGAGAAAAGTACAAGGGTTGAGAAGTAGTTATTTAATTTAATCTGGCTTCGTATGATTAAAAGCAACACGATCATCGACCCGACGCAGTTCCCCATTGTTGTTGTTGTGAGTGCCGTTGGAGAGAAAATCAGCGACGTAAACGGTGACGTCATGACGCAGCAGCGGCAGCACCAGTCGGGCTCTGGGCGGTGTGAACAAAACGGGGACTGAAAAGAAAAAACGGTTCCGAACCAGAAGAGCTCAAGCACGGAGCTAGAAAGGGAACCGCGTTGGTGTGAAAGGGGCAAAATAGGCTGGGTGTGTGTCACCAGGCATCTACAACCACTTTTACTGTAAACACACTGTGCTTTCTGACCTCTTTTCTTTGTACTATGCTCCAATTATCTCTGATAAAGACGTAAATCTTTAGAAATGCTTGATCTATGTATCAGGCGGAGATAGTGTCTTTTCCACAATAGGCCCTTCAAGGAACAACTGAGAAGTGATAATTAAAGATCAAATATTTAGTTGTCCTCTACATATAGTAGTTTAAATATCAAAATACAACAACACAGAAAGACAAACATGACACCCAGCGCAACAGTGTGGTTCATTATTGAATTTTTGAATCGTTTTTGATAAAAATAAAGCTCATTGGCTCAGGAGGTCTACTCAGAGCAGAAATGTCAAGTATGGCCACAGCACTACTTCAATTGGTTTTTTGGTTCATACATTAAAAATATTTAAAAAAAATATTTTTACCAACCCATATAGACATACTACGCTAATAATACACCCTATAATACAGTAGTTGCATGGCCAGAAATGAAAATTGGAGTGTGTGTGTGTCTATTCTCTTCTGCCATTACGAGTAGAGTCCATCACCATCCTTAACACCAGGGTCAACCAGAGGACGGCAATCCCTTATTTAAGCACACACACATTCTAACACTTACACACACAGTTTCACTACTACTATTACATTGACACTGCATGCATTGTGTGTGTGTGTGTGTGAGTGTTTGTTTGTGTACAGGAACATTTAAATGAACAAGTTGCACAGTAATCTGCTCTGCACAACAAAAGACAAATTGTGTTATATATCCAATCACACACAAACACACACATATCCACAATCTGTGTTTGAAATGCAGGGCCAGGGTCAAGGATTACAATAAACTCTGATTATCAAATAATGCAGGAATTCTTATTCCAGTGGAACGCCTGATCCTCTCTACTCTCAACGAGGAGGAGGAGGAGGAGGAGGGGGGGGGGGGGTGAAGAGGAGACGATAGCTGATCCAGGAGGGGGACAGGGAAAGGTGACATAGGTACAGGGAGAGAAGGGTAAATAAAGGAAGGAAGGAATAAGAGGAGAGGAAAAAGAAAAGGGAACACAAACCAAGAGGGAGCATGAGGATGAGATAAATAGATGGACTAGAGTAAAAAGACGACGCGCTGAGAGAAAAAAGGAGGAGGTGGAAAGTGAGAGGGAGGGACAATTCAAAGTAGTTATTTTCTCCATCCTTTCTATGAGTAATGGTAACATATTGCTTATGAGATCTGGGAACACAGTGACATGACTACACTGATGGGCCAAAAAGCATGAGAAGGGGCAGCCGAGTATAAAACACTTAATTTTAATGTGGATGTTAATCGTCTACTACATTGATCCATCCTCACCCTCATACACTTTGTATGTGTGGACATGTGTCTTAGAGCCAGGAAAGATTTGCGTGAACATGTTAAACTTGATCATGATCTTGGACATTGCTTACTATTGGGACATCACCAATGGCAACTGAGCCACTCAATCTCCCAGGACCCTTCATTAAGTAAAACCTGATGTCACCTATTCTCATGGAGGTGTTAAAACCCCAAAGATAAAAATGGAAACAGGAGGGAGCAGGAGGAAAGGAGCAAGATGAAGCATGAGGAAGCAGGAGCAGGAGAACACGGGAAGGAACAGGGTGAAGGGTGCAGGAGGAAGGGAGCAAGGGGAAAACGTAGAGAGCAGGATGAAGGGAGCAATAGAAAGCAGAAGGGGGCAAAGGAAAGGGAGCGTGGAGAAGGAAACAGGAGGAAGACAGTAAAATGAAGCAGGAGCAAGGGACCAGGAGGATGCTGGAGGAAGGGAGCAGGGGGATATAAAGAGGGGAAAACAGGAGGAAAGAAGCAGGGGAAGGGAGCAGGAGGAAACTGAAGGGAGCAGAGGAAAGGGAGCAGGAGGAAGGTAACAGGAAGAAGCAGAAGGAAGACGAGGTAGGAGGAAGCAAAAGTGAGCTGGATGAAAAAAGCACAAGGAAGCAGGAAGGAGAACGTTCAAGCAGAAGGAAGCAGAAGAAAGAGAGCAGGAGGGAGCTGAAAAAATAGAGCAAGACGAAGAAGGAGACATTGTAGCAGGGGGAAGGGACCAGGGAAAAGCAGGAGCATGGGAGCAGGAGGATGCAGGAGGAAGTGAACAAGAGTAAGCATGAGGGAGCAGGAGAAAGTCAGCCTGATCAGGGTAGCTGGGAGAAAGCAGGAAGAAAGGAGCAGGACGAGTGAAAAGAGGAGCTGATGAGAAAGAAGGAGGAGGCAAAGTATGCATGGAGAGTCCTGAGGAGGACAGAGGGAGGAAGGTGAAGAGGTCATAACGCCATCTCTTTCATATCCCTCCTCTGCTAACACGGGTCTTTGCTGAGCTGCCTGTGTGACACTGACATCTGCCATCTGTGTGATCTCTGATCTGATAGCAAGACTGTGCAGGTGTGTCTGCCCACATGTGCATCACTGTCTGTGTGTGTGTGTGTGTGTGTGTGTGTGTGTGTGTGTGTGTGTGTGTGTGTGTGTGTGTGTGTGTGTGTGTGTGTGCATGTGTATGTGTGTGTGTGTACACCGTTTGCTCAGGTTGTGAGCATACTCCATAAAAACACAGGAGCGTGTGTATGCAATTGCATGAGTGTATGTTTGTGTGTTTGCACCCCAGCTCCCTCCACTGGGCATTAACATTCATGGAGCCAGCGGGGCATGTCAGAGCCCATAATGACCCCAGAGACAGGCTCTAGGCTGGGGAAGGGCCGAGTAGGAGCCTTGGGGTTTGGGTGTTGATGGGGGCGAGAGGCAAATAACTGCTACACCGCACTGTTTGATAAGGTCTGAGTGTGTGTGTGTGTGTGTGTGTGTGTGTGTGTGTTTATACAAAATCATTAATCATCCCAAAAGCTTTTTGTTAACTAATTAATCCACTTAATCAACACATTTAGAAACCTTTTGACATTGTATTGTCATGAAAATGAATTCATCGATGCGATTTTTTGGACTTAATGGTGGTCAGACTGATACTAATTATATGTTAAATTGATATACTTATAATCATTATCATGATCTAATATCAGATACTAATGCATATTACCATATGAAACAAAAATAGTAAAAATCATTTGTTGGCCTTTCTTCTTTATATGAGAGGAAGACAGGAAAGGCAGGAAAAGGCCAACCGGCCTATGGAGTCAATAATGCTAAGCGCTCCAACCGAGCTAACAAGGCATCTCACTTCAACTTTTTTCCAAAAATGTTCTCATGAAAACAAATTCTTATTTGGTAAAAAACTATATTTCTGAGGAAAGTTCACCGAACACCGTCACAATAGAGAGGCGAAGTCCCTCCCTTTCCGGTGGACCTCATGGGACCTTATTTCGGAAAGATTATGTATTGAAGTCAATGGCAAGAGAAAACTTATCTTTCGATCCCGTTTGAATTGTGCCATGAATTACACAATGTTTGTCATCTTAAAAAATATTTCCATAAAAAAAGTCACAGTTTGTCGTAAAACTGTTGAAATATAAGACGCAACTAGAAAGACTACAAATCCCAGAGTCGCGTAAGTGATGTCATAACTGATGTCATCATTTTTTTCCTCCACTAAATATAAGAGATAGCTAAGATAAGATAACTTTAACAAGATGCCTGTGTGCTTTGTACCAGGTTGTAATCATACCAGCAATGGGTCTTGCTCGTTCTTTCGCTTCCGTCTAATGAAAGGACCAGGAGTGGCTGGATCAAGTTAGCTAACTAGCTAGTAGCAAGCACGTTAGTTAGCATTACAGCCTTAGCCTTGTCATTTTTATTAGCCTTAACATGAAGTTACATTAAAGGTGGGGTAAGTCATTTTGGAGAAACCAGCTCGAGTGCGCTTGAATTTGAAAATACACAGCCGGAAAAAATCTGCTACTTCCTTACAGAGCCCCTCCTCCAACACACACAACGTGCACATGACCAAGGAGGGCACGAGATAAGTTTGTGCACAGATGGAAGGCTGACAGGCAGGTAGGCCATCCAGTTATTTTAGCCGGGCCGGCTAAAATGATTGGTCGTGCTTTTTACAGTACTACGGCTTCCACAGATGACATTTTTGTATGGATTTTTTGTCAAAGCACTTAATATATTCATTGCTATCGGGATGTTAAGAGCATTCCATGGAATATAACAAAAAGTGTATCTCGAGCCGGTTTCTCAAACTTACCTACCCCACCTTTAAGTAACCCAAAATGTTAAACAGTAAGAGTAGTAGTCATATTTCGTGAACTCTTTGAAGAGTACTGTCACACCAGTGTGATCATTCTATAATACACCGTTTAAGCCCGGATGCCCCCGGGGGAGACATGCTAACGCTAACGCTACATTAGCATCGGCGATCTTTCCTACTTCATGCTATCTGCACAAATGGTTAACATTGAACATTAAAAAGATCAGGCAGTTCAGGGAGAATCGAAGAAAGGCAGGCAGGCAGGCAGCTTTGCATGACATTCTTCTGGACGTGTTTCATTGTGGTGATAGTGAGGGTAGTCAATCCCTTTTTTGGCAAGACAGTAGTGACGGCCATCTTGGTGACGTCTGTTGTTGTGTGAGACCAGAGATGTAGTTCATAGAGCGGTTTCACACAAAAAAAAGTCTTACTTTACAGTTTTACGGCAATTTTTTTTTTTGTACTTGCTAAATTATCTTTTCAATTGACAAACATCATATGTGTAATTCGTCGCACAATTCAAACGGGATCGAAAGATAACTTTTCTCTCGCTATTGATTTCAATACGTAATTTTTTTCAAAATAAGGTCCCATGGAGGTCCACCGGAAAGGGAGGGACTTCGCCTCTCTACGCAACACAGTCTCACTCCCTGAATGTCCAGGAGCGACGCTTGGTCAGGGTCCTATGGCGTGCAGTTGTGACGCGCCGAGTCTCCTTCAGCTTCATAAACGGACGCAAAGAGCTTTCAACTGATTGCAATGTATTCCCATCGGCGGCGGTATTTGACGCTCAGGGAAGCACCGCATCGGTCCATGTCGGCGGCATTTAAAAGCAATGTGAGCGTCCATTCCCATTGGATAACGGAGGATTTTACCCCCGGAAGTAAGTATTCTCTTTACTGTCGATTGATTTTACAGTGATATCTGCACTACTCATCAACTCAAAAACACCAGATTATCCTTGTTAATTACACAACATTGATTGGTTTAAATTGTGTACAATGCTTTTGTATTTTTCCCCTTCGATTCGGAGAAACAAATATTTTTTCGGAGTTTAGGATGGCAGAAGACACTACACTACCCAGAATCCTCAGCTTTCGTTTGGGACTACAACATGTGCTTTGCTTCACAAACCCCGTGATTAGTCCTCAAGCTCTGTGATTGGTTGACCTCCAACTGCATTCCATATGAAAAAAAACGTTTCGTAAAAGATAAAATCATACTTTATTCAGCAGTGCTTGCTTTACTCTTTGAAAGTCATCACATGAATGCATTGTAATAAATGGTTCGGCTGCATTAAATATTACACATCTGTCGTAGTTCTTTATTTATCTACAGAGATCGGGCCTCAGAATAGACCGGAAACTATTCTTTTACCGTTCTGTTTTAATTTCACAATAAAGTTAGTAGTAATATTTGTTTTGATATTATTGTTTTTTATTAACTACTAGACCGCTGGGTCATGTTAAGACCATCTTTTCTGTGTTGCTGTGGGTTTTTTCCATCGCTTTTGTGTTACAAATATCAAAACAATAACAAAATATATCCGTCGTAAACTAAACCGGAAACAGCAGTATATTTTATTTTGTTAACACTGTAAACTTGACAGCTTTTTAACCCAAACCACCTACTGGTTAAAGCACGTTATTACACGTTTAGAGTAATTGCAATGCAGGTAGATTGTGTTGCTTTTTAATGACTGTTTAAAATGCCTTTTTCTTAATGTCTTTCATTTTTGTAAAGCACTTTTGAATGTGTTATATTTTATGAAAACATTTAAATATTAAGAGTACATACAAAATAGGAGGAAAGTAGAAGGTCAATGATAGAAATATAGAATAGAAAATATCAAGAAGATACTGTAAATGATATCTAGAATAAAACAGTTAGTGCCGGATGTACAAAGATATTAATAGGAGGATGTGCAAAACAGACAAACTAATTAGGCTTTATTTAAACATTAAATAATACTTTAGGTTAAGGTCTTCTTTTAAATACATGTAAGCAAAAAGCTTTGGGGGTATCTGATAAATATTAAGCCTGACAAAGTACTTAACGTTTAATATATTGCATGGTTTGTTTTGGGACTTGACAATCAACATTCCTGCAATGTTAACTATGTTGAAGTACTTATTTTAACCGATATTATACATATTTATTATACTCTTATAAGATGTATGTAGATAGAATAAGAAATGTGCAGAATATGACAGTTTAATGGTGGAGGTACACACATATTGATAGATGTCTTGGTGAGGAACCTATGACCCAAGTTTGTCATCATTGCATAACTACACCGTAGTTGTGTATAAAACCACCAGACTCAGGGACAGCTTCATCCCACAGGCCATAAGACTATTAAACACCTGAACTTTGAAACAACATCCATAACATTCATCTGGCTGCTACTTAGAAATTATTTTGCAATCAGTTGAAAGCTCTTTGCGTCCGTTTATGAAGCTGAAGGAGACTCGGCGCATCACAACTGCACGCCATAGGACCCTGACCAAACGACGTTCAGGGAGTGAGACTGTGTTGCTCTATGATGGCCGATCTGATGATATTGAATGCCAAGCTCGATGAGAATATGGTTTCCCTAAAACGTTTGCCTTTGCTTTATTTGATCTATGTTGGCATTTATTGGCCCAAACCTTCATAACTGTACAAATGTGAGCTTTAGCAAATTATCCATTTGCACAAAGACCATGTTTGCCTTTGAGTTGGCTTTCACTGGAACTCCTGTATTTTCTTTTAATTTTAAACCTATATCAGTCCTACAAAACTCTTTGTTGGTTACATTTCAGTATTCATAATGCTTCATGAAGGCCAAGGGAATATCAGGAGCACTCCTTTATAACAACAAGAGCAAGCACATTATCTTATTAATGATCTATGCCATGAGGAGCTAAAGCCGAGGAACTAAAGCCTCCTTTCTCATGTAAATAGAAAAACTGTATTTGAAGTGTGACGTTCCAAGAAATGAAGCAAATAAAATACATTATTTTCAATGGCAAACAAACAAAATGACATGTTGATGAACGTATATGGGGGCAGCCATGAAGTGAGAAAAGCTAACCTGTCCATATTTTATGTGTAAATGAAAGCAATGCAGTGGCTTCTATATATGCATGCTTTTTGCTTCATATTCATGTAGACCACTGGCTGTGTGTACATAGTGTGTATCTTGCGCACACAGCTATAAGCTTTGTTCTCCGACAAAACATTTATTCTGCGCACACGCCCGCTTGGTGGTCTTCCCTTAACACGGAAAGGTCAGTGCCTTCTTTGATGTTGGCCCCATAGATCACCATTATTACTGCAGTCTATTGATTCCTATGGAGATGAGGCCTGCAGCCGTGGTTCTGGGTGACTGAGGCTGAGGTCAGGGTCTGCCTCCCCTGGCTTTGCTTTGGAATATAAAATCAAGCTAACTGCTACCTATTGCTAAGCATGCTGAGTTTGGTCTGAAGGACACACACAGACATATTCATGAGGCATGAATGCACATTCACATCACACCGATTATACATGTGGCAATGGCGAAGTCACCGAATGCAGATGAAGTGTCCGGTAGGGGCCACGATCTTCCAAAAAAATTGTTTTTTAATCGTTGTGTTTTTGTATTTATTAACATCCATGTTTGAGCAGGAAGTGCAGGGATTAAATGAATGCGTCCGATCTTGAGATATTCAGCACCCAAGGACCCAGAGCTGCTGGACGAAACCCCCCAGACTGAGCGCCCAGGAGGAGAGGGAAGACCACCAACAAGGGAGCTAAGCTAACTCAGCTTGGACCTTAGTCTGTTCCATTACGCAGCATGCTCCTGGACAATGTCCGGTCGCAGGAATATATGATTCAGGCTAACCAGGAACCGGACTTGGTCAGACTGCTATGAAGGTGGACAGCAGCACAACGTGCAGGACTGTGGTTGGATGAGAAGAGGAGTCTGTGTTTACGTCATTAACTTGCTCAAACATCAAAGATGATGGACGATGTTTCTCTGATGTCTGATTTGTAATGTTAAAATGCTAGCTGTTTCTTTCCTCAGAGAATCTGCTTATGTTTCTGTTGCTGCTGTTCACATTCCTACTAAATGCAATTTTAAAAAATCTACACCTGCTTTTTATTCTGTACTGTTTTGTCATGTTTTTCCTGGGCAGCATGATGGACTAGGCATTAACTGCATTTTGTTTTGCAACCCTGTGCACAATGACAATACATGATTCTTGAATCCTTGAATTGTTTGCCCTGGAGCTACAAGGGCTAAGAATAATCATACCAAGCATATACAAATACAAGTGAATACTTTCACTCTCAGAGACATGACCATCTTGCCAAAGCAGCTGCAATGTGGCAATATTTATGCATTCAGCTTCTGAATCCAAATAATACAGGGCTGGAGCGAGGCTCCTCTATGTTCACTCATATGACCCTGACCCAAAACCCAGAGTGCTTTGCTACTGTTGTTAAGCATTTTGTCACGATGACCCTGAGGTCAACTCACTTCCTCTTGCAGCCTGTCGCTACGGCGACTGTCGGCGAGGGCTCGGCGTGAGCGCTGCTGCATGCTGCTGTGCCCACATCAATCATGCTCACTCTAAGATGGCCACCTTTCCCACCTTTACTAATGCTCTTTCCTCATTTGAAGCCAGAGCCAAGCTGATCTGAATAACCCTCAACCTCCCCTCAACAACATAACCTTGTACAGGTGAGTGTTGGAGAGATACTCAGGTGGTCTGTAAGTGCCTTCTTTGTCCTTTTATAGCTGAAAGACAATAATAGGTAGAATGGACACACACTAGTGGATTGAGAAGTTATGCACAGTATTCATACCAATGAGGTGTAAAGCATACATCAAACTTTGGCAGTTTTTCACTAATCAGCTTTGCTATCAAAAACAATCTTGTTGTCTCTACTTAAGCATATTATTAGCCATGCTAGTAAAGTGGCAGCCCCGCGATCCACCACTTTGGTCCAGGCAGAAAAATCGCTAACTTTTGGATGGATTTTCTTCCATATTTTCCCTCACCAGATGTAAAAAAAGCTGTAAAAACTGAAAATGTTAAGACCAACTGCCTGACAAACATTCCCACCAGCCTTAGCTCTGCTTTGTATTAAGTGCTCGCTGGCCACAAGCATGCTACAGTATCATGCCAACCTAAGACGGAGAATTTAGCGAGGAGCTCAGCCTCACCTCGGATTGCGCAATATTATCCCTCGCAAACTTGAGCGCATGCATTTGGCGCGTGCCTGTTGCATGTCGCCAATCTAATGTTTACAGAGACTTTACTATGCATACTGACTTTCCATAGTATAGCTGATGTATGTAATGTATGTATGTGTGTCATTGTGTGACATATTTAGTCTTGCTGATGTGACATAAAAGCACAGTAAAGACACAAGGTGAGGCAGACAGTACTCTGCCTCACTGAAGGGGGCGTACGTGAGCCCAGAGGTTCTTGTTGCTACTGTTATTCTACGCAGAGACGGTAAACGCAACAAAGAACCTAGCTAAAATCACAAAAAAGTAATACAGATTTTTGTCCAGAAGGATAGGCACATGGACTTCATCTTCAAGTAAAGGTAAGACCACAATTGTATTGAAAATTGGATCTTACTAAGAGAGAACAATCCAATATTTAAATTAAACTACATTTTTTGGGAATCCTTTTGTTAAACGGTCTGTTTTAAAATGAATCGAAGCATCAGACTAAAAAAGCTTTTGAAAATAACTAAGGTCAAAATATAATAATATTTGTAAATCTGATTCTGAAAGAGTCAGTGCCTCACCAGCCATGAACCTCACTGCATGTCACTGCAACAAAGACAATTGTGAAAAAAAGGAAGCCAAACAGTCATACTTTGTTCAAAGTAGTGATGGGAAATACGGCTCTTTGAAGTGAGCCGGATCTTATGGCTCCGTTCCTTTCCGGGAGCCGTTCAAAAGAGCCGTTTTTTTTTTAAGGTGGCGAGGTTAATAGGTTTATCTGCGAAATAATCACCAGGATAATGATTGACTGTATTGTCAGAAATCTACTTTTACTCACAGAAAAAATGCATAACTTGCTACGTCTCTCAGCCAGCCAAACTACTAAACAAGCAGCATGTGTTATGCCATCATCTATGCCATCAACATTTGCATTCAGGAAATCAAGTTCCTTTAAAGGCGAGTGGATTTGTGGCAGGCAGTGAACCAACGATAAAAAGAACGGCTCTCACAAAGTAGGACTCGGTTCCCTTCGTTCGTACCAAAGAGCCGTTCAAAATAATCGGATTGTTCGCGAACGTCACATCACTAGTTCAAAGGTGATTAAATAAGCCTTTGAGAATTTTACCCTAAATCAAACGTAGCAATGAAATCGTTATTTTTTTAATAGAGCGCGCAAATGTATGAAATGGAAATATATGATTGCATTTACATACAGTACCTAATTGTAACACACTGTCGATTCAGCATCATCATTTCCTCCTATTAAACCTAAGGAGAATCCTTAAGAAGTTGTAAAACCCTGCCTGTGAGCCATTAATAATGTTTTTGAGTAATATGAATACATAAAAAAGGAAATACTATTCTTACAATAAAAGTACTGCTATTAAAGAAGCAAAACAGAGACAAAAAATGTGTCTTTGTACATCCATTGACATTTCATATTTCATACAGACTAACTTTTGTTGCGTAGATCAATGTAATATTTGTGTTGATGTCTTCTGGCAGCATAAGGAAATGTCATTGATTTTGACTGAAGCTGTCAATGAACACTACGGCAAATAGAAAAACATACAATCAATAGAGCACATTGTACCTGGATACTTTATTTGTGCACTTTTAATGCAATGCTATGGCGTGACAAAGAAAGGTTCTGTTTGTTGAATAGAACTTAAAGAATACTACGCTTGAGTGACAAATACTTAATTGACAGAACTAAGTTAGATTTCAGTCCAGTTGGCTGGAGGTTGCGTTGACACGCTGTCATTGTGTTTGCTGTTCGTAAGTGGGTGGGGAAGGTTGTTTTGTATCCATGAGATTGTGCTGTAATTGTCATGGGTACAGTTGTAGCGTTTCAGAAAGACGGTCCTGGCTACATTCGTGATTATATTTGAACTGAAGTGAAGGGTACACTAGGCTTTCCCTCCGACATACTGATCTAAGATTGATTGGTCCGTTAAAAATGTTGCTCTCTGTTCTCTAAATTATACAATTTATTGTTGGGTTCTAGGATCTGGTAACTGTTAGGACGACACTAAAAGATTCACGCCTCCTCAAACCCTTATATCCTTTACAGAAGCATCTGCTTTTGAGTCATGCTAGCAGGTGTTATGTTGGTATGTAAGCTCATCACTTTGGCCCAGATTGAAATTCCTCAAACTATTACATTTGTCCACTACAATCCTGGTTTATAATCCTGCTAAACCAATGACATTCCATCAGCCTCGGCTGCGCTGTACTTGTATCTAGTGCTATTTAGCAATGCAATGCAAAACCTATTGACATTTGAAAGGTTTTGATAGGTACTGCACTCGCAGTAATGGCAGATAGGATTTCTCAGCCATTGATCAGAACTCCTTTGCCTACTTTCTGAAAGCACGTGCCTCGTGCCTCTATTACAACAGGTGTTTTGTGCAATTCAGCAGTGTACATAAACACTGGAAGAAGAGTTAAAGAGAATGTCCGACATCTCATCTGAGCCACAGATGTTTTAATGGTGATTGACCCAACACCTTGTATCTATCCCTCATTACAACTGTGTATGAAGAATATAAAAATGTCCAATGTTTTAACATGTGTTGGCTCCATGAATGTATTTATTGTTTTAACATATATCTGCACTCCTCTGCTGTGTTTATACATGTTAATGAAGACATTGTCTGTTCATGTATCTCAAACATAATCATCCTTCTATACACTGAACCCTGCTTGTTCTCACGTAAAGCATGCCACAGGAGTCTGTGCATTAGTATTAGTCTATGAACACACACACACACACACACACACACACACACACACACACACACACACACACACACACACACACACACACACACACACACGTATTGATATCAAGCTGGGCCCCTGATTTCTTTCCTCTCTGACACATGATTTCCCTGGAAAGCTGGCGATACCACCCGAGAACAAAAGTGGACCTGAACGCAGCCAAGCGCCTATCTCCAGCACACGCCACTGTTAATCAAAGACAATTAAAAAGGGCCCTGCCAGCAAAGGCAGCCATGATGATTTATGAATAAATTTACTGGGCTCATTTGTATGCCATAGATCATATTTGTTGGGCATGCTCCCCCTGGGGAGCGGGATCGGGGTTTCTCCAAATTACTGCATGAAGATAACAGCAACACTATCTCAACTCAGTGAAAGGGTGACTGTGTGTGTGTGTGTGTGTGTGTGTGTGTGTGTGTGTGTGTGTGTGTGTGTGTGTGTGTGTGTGTGTGTGTGTGTGTGTGTGTGTGTGTGTGTGGTGTGTGGGGGGGGGATGTCTATGGGAGTTCAACCTGTCCATGTTTTCTAAAAGTATCGCTGAATCTGTAATAGAAATATCACAAAGATATCACTATTTAGGTACTTTTGGGTACATACACACACACTGACAAGTTTGATTGTTTCACATGTCTTCATGTCGTAGACAATCAAACAGGGGCAACCTTCAAAACAGTCAGTTCTTTATGTAAGGTTTGAAACACAGACAGATCAGACCTAGTCTTTACGACTGGCTGTGTGCAGGAAAAGTTGGGCGCCTGTTTTTCGTGCTGGCATGCATCTCCTTTTTTCTTTCCATGGTCTTTGTGCTCTTAACTCTTCAACAGTTTGTTGTTTCTTCTCCATATCCAGCGGCGTTGTCCACACCAGACAAGTTGTGTCTTCGTGGGTGTCCCAAGCAGGTCTTTCTTCTATCAGGTCAAAATTTAAGGACATATATTAAGTTTGCCAAAAGTGCCACCCACCTCTGCTCAACTGTATTTTTTTCATTTTTAACCAGTATGGACAATCATTTGCATTCGATTGTTTTGATCGAGATTGGAAAATATAAGTGAAAGTCAAATAGCTTCATTGGGGTGTGTTGGCATAAATTACGGAAAGACTTCTACAGTATAAGAAAGTGAGAAATGACAGTTATGGTGTGTAAGCCTTTGTGCCTGGGATGAAACTTGACCAAGGACTACAGCAGTCAGAGCAACACTATTAAAGATGTGATCTGATAAGCAGAGGGAGGCATTGCAGTGCTGGTGTTAGGAGAGGATCTGATGGACATCATTCATCTGCCACTGGCACAAATCATCACTCTTATATTGGCCACTAGGTGCCCCAAAAGACAATCATGATCAATGATCATTTGTAGTATGATACATCTTTAGCATTACAACAGCATTGAAGGCAAATACAGGTATATCGTTTCCATAACTGTCATTTATTTTGTTTATGATAATTCTGCACTCACCAAAGTAATATCTTACTGAGATCCAGTATCTTAGCAATGTCAATAAAAGTCTGACAGCCAAACTATTTGGAAAGTAGAGAAGAGCAGGATTGAGCCCTAAAACCAGAAAAAACAAGTTTGCATGTTACCACTTCCGGTTCCCTTTTCCTCGAAGTCAACCTTTTTTTTAAACAACCTTTTGCCCAAATTCACACAAGCCTAAATATTTTGTACGATTTGTTATAGGACATACAATTCTTCAAAAAATAACCTCTTGAATAAATGTCCCAAGCTTCTATGTGTCATAGAAACTGCTTTTTATTTCTGGTGATTGCGATTACACTTCAAAATTGAGGATTTTCCTGCTGAAGAAAACAAAAATAAATGTTGGCGGAGAAAACCCCTGCTGGCCTGCAGCTTTAAGGCACTTCCACATTTCCAAAAGGATTCAGGTCACGGTAATGGCTTTTATGATGCCATGACTGTTTAAGGGTTCGGTTTAAGGTTATAAGAAGTTATGGATATAAGCTTAAAACTACCAATTAGAAAACTATTAAAAAAACTGACTAATAAAATAGTTTGTGGAGTTGGTGCTTCTTGAAAAGTATGTAATAAAGATCCTATTTTAAGTGGGTCCCTTCTTCACATGCTTGTTCACAAACCTAGGTTACCTGCTGTTGTGCGTGCAGAAACCACAGTATTTACAAGTTGTTGAGTAAATTACTATGTCTCCAATACATATCAAAGACATGTACTCATAAATGTCAACATTTTAGTACAACCATTGCTCAGCCACATTGTGTGTATTTTTCACAGAAAACAAGTTTACCTGGCCCATTTCAGCTAAAGACTATTTTCTTTCCATTTGCAAATTGTTAATTCCCGGTTTTGATATGCCCGAGGAGTACATATCCAGGCTTCAAGCTCCAGGAACATACATTTACACACAGCCAATACAATTATGAGGAGATGGGTAACCATTTTAGGCCCTTTAGCCGTGACTAAAGGTAGGCAAATACTTCTCTAGTTTTCCTCCCCAACTCCCCCTGCGCAAGACGAGCTGCATTTAAAGAATCAATTAAGGAGGAGATGAAGAACATTGTGACTGACCTTTCAGAGAGGGAAATTAAAAGAGCACCTCTAGCTAGGGAAAATGAGAGGTGGATGAGAGGGTTCTTTCTGGCTGCTTTTGCCTTTTAAATACACTTACAGTCAGTCTTTTGTGGGAATTTGTTTTGTAGGAAATGAATGAGCGGGCCATATGGGTGACATTTACAGAGCTGGTCGTGCGAGGCGGGTCATAGTTCAGTCGCTCTACTGTACTAGATGGAAAATTAACTGAAGCCCACAGTATTAATACGAGTCACTTTGAAGTGTGCGGCACAGCTAGAGTAATGTCCTCAATATTAAGTACATTCTGGATAACAGTTGTCTAAAAAAGGTAAAGGAACATGCATGCCTTCAGAACGCATGTAACATAACATCATCTGGATCATTATGAATCTTTTTGTGTGACTTTTTTTGTGATTTAATTGCTTATCTATGATATCATCACTCATATTTATAATCTTATAAACCGCCTGAAACGCCTCCATAAGAAACCTTTGTTTATTTCTGTAACAGTGACATCACCATGTAACACTCGTCATTCTATTGGCCACTGCTCCAAAACATAGTGTGAGGTTATGGGGCAGAATTTCTCTTGATAAAAATAAAGGCCCTTTTTGAACATTAAAGCATATAAACATGTCACAGTAGAGGTACAAATACAAATATGCATCTGAAAATGAGAATAATCTGTCCACTTTAAGTCACAAACGTATATATATTTTATAATGCAGATCCAGCCTGTCCCTCCAAAAAACGACCAAATAGGTTGATTGTTCAGCAGCTTATTACGACCTATAGTCACGTTTTAAAGATTAGCACCTGTAGTGGTCGTGTAAGAAACAACAATTTGCGGCAATGGCAAACCCTCCGGAGGGTCGTATATTCACAAATAACCCTCTCTGGAAAATCCTAAATTGTAGAATAGTTTGGCCATTAAAATGCTTTTTGATTAGATTTCTACCGAGAAGTGTATATTGTACTTTTAGAATCCAGGTCCAGTGGATGTGTAGGATCTATAATTTGATAGATATTAGGAAGATGATTTGAGGTCTCGCCAGGAGAATGTGTATATACTACGTCTTTCCCCTATTCATTTCTATTGACGGCAGCGTCCATGTAAAGTTGGTGTCAACCCTCACGGGGTGAAAACAGTATTTCCAGTCTCGAAGTTTTCATAATAAAACCGGAAGTATTCCCCTCACTGTCAAATGATTTTACAGTGATATCTGCCGTACCCATCCACTAAAAAACCTCAGTTTATCCTTGTTAATTACACAGCATTGATTGGTTTAAATTGTGTACAATGCTTCTGTGTTTTTAACCTTCGATTCGGAGAAACAAATAGTTTTTTGGGAATTTAAGATGGCCGAAGACACAACACTACCCATAATCCTCAGCTATCGTTTGGGACTACAACATCCGCTTTGCTTGACAAACCCCGTGATTAGTCCTCAAGCTCTGTGATTGGATGTTGGAGTGGCAGTGCGCCAAGGTTAAGCCGAGCTTCACACAGCTCTTTGAAATGGAATGAAACCACGGCAGACTATCCAAAACTGGATTCGAACGGGTCCAGTCCCACCCCCCACCCCCCAGAACTACATGCTGGCTAATTGTGTTTCGCAACATGTTCTATGCCACGTCTCTACTAGGAATTGTAGTTTTAAAAGACGTTTTCGTATTTCCCATAATTAGAAGTTGCCATTATTAAACTGTGTACACCCCTGGAGGTTTATGGGATAGGAAACACTCACATTTAAAACATATAATTAATAAATGGGTGAAAATAGCTTCTGTCCATAATGGGCAGCATTAATATATACCCACATGACAGCTAAGGTCAGAAGAGCTTTACTTAACAGCTGGTCTTATGTCTGTGACCCCTCCTGTTGTTAATTGATAAGCCTGAAACATGCACTTGTCAAGGTTCAAAGGCAAATTTTGCAAATATGGCAGTAGTCATCGATCATCTTAAGATAAGATAAGATATACTTTATTGATCCCAAGTTGGGAAATGTTTTTGTTACAGCAGCATGTACAACATGCAATATATTGTTACTTTGTAATTCTACTCCACTACAATTCAGAGGTTTAGCTACTTTGCAGATTCTGATAATGATGTGAAATATATACAACCCTTAAAGCAGACTTTAGTTACACCTGAGTAAAATTCAGGGAAGGTGATTGTCAAGTGCCAAAATAAACTATGCAATATTTTAGACGTTAAGTACTATGTCAGGCTTAATATTTATCTGTAGATACCCCCAAAGTTGTTTTCTTATTCAAAAGAAGACCTTAACTTAAAATTCTTTAATGTTTAAATAAAGCCTTATTAGTTTGTCTGTTTTGCACATCCTCCTATTAATATCTTTGGACGTCCTGCACTAAACTGTTTTATTGTAGAGATCACTACAGTATCTTCTTGATATTTTCTATTCTATATTTCTATCATTGACCTTCTACTTTCCCCCTATTTTGTATGTAGGCTACTCTTAATATTTAAATGTATATACCAATTGGATCAAATATAAAAGTCAGCCAAATTACTATTGATACAGCAAGGAGACTTATTGTATGTGTTGTAAGAGAAATTGAAGATTTTGTTTAATTGCTGATATATTTATGATCCACGTCACATATTCAGTTTCGGCGGCATTTCTTCCAGTTTGTCCAAAGGTCTTCTAATCAGGGCTCTATAAATAGAGAACTACGGCAGATGTGTAATATTTCAAGGTCCCATGTCATGGCCATTTCTACTGATCATAATTCCATTGTTGAGGTCTACCAAAATAGATTTATATTGTGCAATTTTCCAAACTCACATTGGTTTCTCATACAGCATCTCTGTAGTATGTGTATTCACCAGGTATTCACTCTCTGTCCTAAACGGCTTGTTGGAGCTCCTGCCCCCCCTCCCTGTGAGCCCAGTGTGCTCTGATTGGTCGGGACGTTGCGAGGCTCGCTGCTCAGTGAGCTGGCTTACTGGTGTGGTTTCCGGGTCGGTGATACAGCGAGACAGCGCAAAACTTATCCTGAGCACACACAAACACTCACAGCCGAAGTAAAAACAATAAGTGTGGCTTGATATTGAGTAAGAAAAAGGTTTATAAACGCTGTGAGAATGGGAGATCGCGGAGAGCATTTCTCCGCGATCCCAACTCGTCTATTACCAACCAGGGAGCTCTATGCAAGTCAATGGGACTCCCTGTTAGTTGAAAATGTACGCTAAAGGTCCCCCCACTGGGTTTGATAGTGACGCGAAGGGATCCTGGTGTGTGAGGAGCTCCGCGGATTGGTCCATTTTGGTTCCCGGAAGAAACAAATAGAAAAAGAGAAATCTCCAACGAGGCGTTCTGGGCAGCATAGCCAGGTCTTTTCTGTGTTAGAGTTTTACTCGCCACAGGGTGTATTTGATGGGTTTTGACTCTGCAGACCGTTTACATGCAGAAAAACCTTCAAAACACACAAGGGGACGGGTAATAACCAGAAAAGCATGACATGGGACCTATAATGCAGCCGAACCGTGTATTACAATGCTGTTATGTGATGACTTTCAAAGAAAAAAGCAAGCACACTCGGAATAAAGTATTATTTTCTTTTTTTTTTAAATGTTTTCGGATTTCACATCGCATAAACACCATATCCCAACTTGCATTGCGGCTAAAACATCCAATCACCGAGCTTCAACGATAGCTGAGGATTATGGGTAGTTCGATGTTTATATATATAGAAGGATGATTATGTTTTCAAAACCTCTGAAAAAAGAAATGTGTCTCAGAATCGAAAGGGAAAAATCTATGGGAAAAACACAAAAGCAGTGTACACAATTTAAACCAATTAATGTCGTGTAATTAACAAGGATAAACTGATGTGTTTAGTGGATGAGTACGGCAGATATCACTGTAAAATCATTTGACAGTGAGGGAATACGTTTTATTATAACCTTTGAGACCGGAAATACTGTTTTCACCCGGTGAGGGTTGACGCTAACTTTACATAGGGAGAAAGACATACACGTTCTCCTGGCGAGACCTCAAATAATCTTCGTAATATCTATCAAACTATAGATCCTACACATCCACTGGACGTGGATTCTAAAAAGTACAATATACACTTCTCGCTAGAAATCTAATCAAAAAGCATTTTAATGGCCAAACTATTCTACAATTTAGGATTTTCCAGAGAGTGTTATTTGTGAATATATGACCCTCTGGAGCGTTTGCAATTGCCGCAAATTGTTGTTTCTTACACGACCACTAAAGGTGCTAAACTTTAAAACGTGACTATAGGTCGTAATAAGCTGCTGAACAATCGACCTATTTGGTCGTATGAGTTGGAGGACTTGTTGTGCAGATCCGTTTAAAATTGAACAGGGAGTACTGGAAGAGTCACATTTAGTTGTTACATGAGCCACACATTGAGAACCTCTCCAACTTCTCAGCGAGGTAATCAATTCCTTTTACTGTTTGCAGTCTCAGCATTATATGACATATGCTTACAGAATGAGAAAAAAAGTCAAATTATTGGTTATTTATTAATATTACAATAGTTGGTATTGCTGCCGCATGTGACCAGTAGTATTAAAATTACCAGCAGCAATCTACCAGGATTCAAAGGATTCTTTAAAACCAGTTAAGCCCCAAGCTTGTTTTTAAGGTCTCAGGCTCGAAAATGACATTCCCAGAAAAAATGACTTATCTTCACTTCTAAAAGGGGTAAATGAATAATCTTTTTTCTCAAAGCAATGATAAACCTGTGAGTTGGATGTAGAAAAGTCAGAATTAATATAGATTTTTTTTTATTTTAAAGTAAATTCAGATTGAACATATAGTAAAACATTTTAAATTATAGTGTCAGTCCAAAAAAGAAACATTACTTATAGTGAAAACCACCCTTAAATGATGGGATCGAAGACTAAAGCTTTAGGAATCCAAACTATAACATATAATAAGTACCCTGTATCAAGATTGATGCAAAACAAGTGACATTTGACCTTTTTAGAAAGGTTTAGCACAAAAAACCCCCACCTCTGGGGTCATTTGGGTGGATTTGGGTGGATTTGCCATTTCTCTGGAACCCATTGGTCGATTTTGATGATTGACACCTCTTCTGAACCGCCAATAGAATCGAGGGGGAGATCCTAAATCCACATACACGTACACCATTGAGGAATGAGAGTGATGCGCACGCAGCTTGCCCAAACCAAAAGTATGTTACGCTCTGAAAACTGAAAACTACGCTTTTTGCCATAAATATGAAGATGGATTATCAGTAATCATTTCAAAGTGACACAGAGACATTGGATTAACCTTCAGCAGCGTTTTATGCGTTTTAATGCCATTGAACACAACTTTTGATCAGAAAACAGCAGAGGTAAGCCTTATTTTCCGTTTTGGTCCCGTAAAGCTACGTTGTGTGTTGTGTGGGTTTGCTTCCCCTGCCGCGAGTTTTGGTCGCTCAGTGATGGTACTAATACTTCTAGAATTTGTGGAATCTCAGCTTGCTAGCTGATATCTTGTTTGTGCAGATCCGATAAGTAATAAAGTATTTCTACCGTGAGTTCTGTGCTAAGTGCGTTAGCATTTTTTCGCTCAGGGCTAATTCAGAGGCTTGTTATTACCCTTGTGTTTTGTTTAGCTAAAAATGGTTAATATTGTCTGATAGCTGAGTTTCTTCCCGTTAAGTGGGTATGACACATTCATAGTTTGTTAAATGTTAAGAAGCCCTCAGACGCTGTTTCTTGCAAGATGTTGCGTTTTGCCCCCGGTACCGGGGGCATGGGGCTTAACTGGTTTGCAATTACAATATAAACCAGTTACAAAGTGTTTATATACTGCCTATAAATACTTAATAAAGAGAGGGTTAAAATAAAGTGTTAACAAATTGCAAACATGCCACGTCAGTGTAGTCCTCCTTCAGCACAGTGAGATTCCGGCTCCGACTGTTCTCTGTACCCCTGCACCACCGGGGGCCCGACGCCCAGACTGCAGCCCTGCCTGGGGCCCGCAGTGGCAGATGGCCAGGACAGGCTGTGCTGAGCAAGGCACGTGGGTATCGAGAGGAGCCACAGAATGCTTGGCTGGGCGACAAACACACACACTCAAACGTTTTGATTCTGCCGGTGACACTGATACTGTTAGATTAAAGTTGCAAAATAGGTGACACTTGTATTGCAACCCAGTCTCATGGCATTTCGTGTTATAGTCACATATTTAATCTATTGATTCGTGTTCACCAACACGATTTTCCCCTTTTTTTCGAGTCACACAGAACGATTTTAAAAGCAATGTATTTCTATTGGTAGTCTGTTTCGTGCCTGCACCACGTCTTTTTGTCCGGTCGGGTCTTGTAAGACCGGAAGCTTTGTGGTTCATAAAAACATGTTCTTACTCAATATCAAGCCACGATTATTGTTTTTATTTTAAATCGTATAATGTCGGAGTTTTTTTTGCCGTCCGCGAGGAAAAGAAATGGGGCAAAGAGCCTCAGAATACTGAAATCTGTATTTTTTAAATCTTTTTTTCCTTTTAATTTTTATTATTTTGTGCAGGCACGAAACATACTACCAATAGAAATACATTCTAAAATCTCTAAAATCGTTCTGTGTCAGAATACTGAAATCTGTTTTTCCTTCTAATTTGTTATTATTTACATTGCTTTTAAAATCGTTCTGTGTGACACGAAAAAAATGGCGAGATCGTTCTGGTGAACACGAATCAATAGATTAATTTTGTGACCATAACACGAAATGCCGTGAGACTGTGTTGTACTATAAATAATGTTTTTGTTTTGGACGGACACTATAATTTACATTTTTTTACTATGTTCAATCTGAATTTACTTTAAAATAAAAAAATTCTATATTGATTCTGACTTTTTTACATCCAACTCACAGGTTTATCATTACTTTGAGAAAAAAGATTATTAATTTACCCCTTTTAGAAGTGAAGATATAGTCAATTGTTCTGGGAATGTCATTTTCGACCCTGAGGCCTGAAAAACAGGCTCAGGGCTCAACTGGTTAACCAGTCTTTTACCACAGTCTTGTTTTAACAGAGCTTTTACACTGCTTTTAAAGGGTTTTTACAAGGTCTTTGTGGGGCTATTGTTATGGAGTTTTTTTAATGTTTTTTTAAACACCCCCAGCTACCGAGAGCCAGCGCACCACGCTCCTCCGGAGCCCTACGCTCTTCCCTAACCTAACCCCATCCATTTCTCTGGGGAAATGTGGCTCCGTCTGAAGCATGTAGCATGCAGTCGCTTTGCCAGGGCTAAGCTTTAGTTTTTCGAGTGCACAACAAGTTTAACTATGTGGTATGAACTAGCATTAAATAAATACAGTCAATAATACGTCGGATTTTGGTTGATGGTTTATGGTTTACAATACACTTCCATTGTTTTGTGATGTCAGACCGCTTCTTCATGTCACGCCCCAAATTTACGTTTAATTGCACCTTTTCTGTAAAAATCTTGGAAATGTTCCAATTCCAAGTTGTCCGAACGCACCACAATGGGCTAAAAAGCTTAACAAATTCTAAGTTGTTTCTTAAATGCGAGCAACTCATTTCACAATAATCGCTTGAGAAAATGCTACAAAAAAAGATGATTGATTTAATATAGGGCAAATATCTGCATGATACAGAATTGAAAAAACAAAACAAGGGAGGGGGGTCGTCTTTGTCACAAAGTTGAGGCTAACACACACACTCAGGCGCAGATAGCCACACACAGTCTGATCTATGACAAACACAGGGAGGTGGGGGTGCGGATGCACGCTGAGCACCACCTGTGCTCCGGCACAGAGTCTCTACAGAGAGCAGGTAGCATCCACCCTGTCCCACTCTCACACATTAACAGTCGGATGGGCAAATAGGCTTGTTAACACATGCTCCCATACACCCCCGCCTACCACACACACACTCACAAACACACACTAAATCCTGCACCACAGAGAGTAGATTTCAGGCTGATCGTCTCCATTCTGTCACGTGAAGTAATGGCGGGTGTACCGGAGCGATCCCAGTCAGGATTAGCAACACAATCATGGGGGGGAATATGGTGGAGAATAGGAATCTGAACAGTGCTGGGGGTGAAGAGGGGGGCAGTGAACGCGGGCATGGGTGAAGGGGTTGTAAACCAGAGAAGTAAGACAAATAATAAAATGTGTTATTTGACAAAAAAACATAGATAGAGGAGGATGTGATATTATAGTGTCAAATAAGTTGCGTGTGAAGATTTGAATTGTTAAATATTATATTTTTAATGCTAACCTCCTTTTACCAGTCAACAATTCAAAGACGGTCTACAGTAAGAATATGAATATTATGCAGTGAATGTAAACTAATATATAGAACATTCCTGAGCATGAACTTGTTCACCCACACAAAGAAATGTAAAATGTTGAACAACCCTACAGAGAATGCTGCATTATAAATGTGTTGGTTTTACTATAAAATATATCAATATAAAATTGTAACAGTTTGAAGTGTATGGAGCGGGAAAAGGTCCCAAATGCAGATAAGGGAGGCAGCAGGAGACATTTGATGACGTATTGGGTAAAAAGGCGGGAACTCTTTGACACTGTGGAAGGAGGAGGTTGCACGGAGTGAAGAAAATAAACAACCAAACACAAACACGTACAAACACACAAACACACAAACACGTACAAACACACACAAACACACACACACACACACACACACACACACACACACACACACACACACACACACACACAATACTGTAGGGATGAGGAGGATAAAAGGACAGGTAAACCAATCGGGGGCAGAGCAATCAAACTGGCGGGAAAACACTCAAAACAGTAAGTAAAGATGTGTAGAATTTTTATGCTACGATGGAATATTTCAAATAATTCTGATGTTTTTTTGTAAAAAATATGACATAGTATTTATGTGTGTTCAAGTCAGCTCATTTGTCACAAAATACAAATATGAACCTGAAAATGAGCATAATATATCCTCTCAAAGATACAAAGAGAAGTAAACAAATCAGCAGTCTGCTAACCCTGGGTAAGGGTTAGGGTTAGAATTTCAACAAAGTTCACTTTGAAGTGCAGGTACTGCAGTATAAACACAGCATCAGTACATGAATACATAAACTGTATTCGCCATTCAAGTCCACAGTTCCTTTTAAAAGTTAACCCTCTCTGCCATCTGTTATGCCACATACTAAAAGAGAGATCTCACCAGAGATCCTCTCGGATGAAAACACTATGTATTTCTTTATTCGTCCAACAGCATCTGAGATGAAAAGATGATAAATAGCTGCTGATATGCGTCTGCAGGGTGATAATGTTCCCAGTGACCAACACACAGTATATCATGCTGACATCTGAGGAGAGCCTTGTCTCTCCATCTCTTTGCCCCTGTATGTCTGCGCTAACGCTTTCCAGTTGTGACAAGGGATAATGATTGGTGAGCCTCAGATCTGGGATCCCATCAGTTAAAAGTACTCACAGTGACAGCTCCGGCACAACAGAAACACACAGCTCTCTGCCTCTCTCCCACTTTACCTCACACTCTAGTATCCCTCTTTTCCTCTTCACTTCCTTTCTCACCTTTTCTCCCTCTGTCACCTGTACTCCCGCTGTTTTCTCCCACCTTGTTTCTGTCTCCTTGCATTTTCCCCTGCACTGGAGTTTAATACAAGCAAGAGACAAGTACAAGTTCATTATCTACTGAACACCATGCAACCCTCTGTGTGGCTGTGCTTGTCTAACCTACAATGTCAACCCCTCCTCCACCACCCCCCAAAATCCTGCTGCTGGCTGATCGACCTCTTTATCACAGCTATTACATCACCATCACTTCTGGTGGGTAACCACTGCGGTCCACACAAGCAAATAACACCTGCAATGCACGTATACAGGCAGGGATATTCACAAAAGGCTTTTCGTTTTCAGTGAAGGGTTACTCCTTCCTGTTGAAGACTTTTTTTTGCATGATATACATACATAATTGGGTCACATTGTTTTATGTCAGGTCTCCCTTGAAAAAGAGATCGATGATCTCAATGGGACCATCTGGTTAAATAAAGGTTTGAAAACTGAATGTCCGTTTCCATTTTTGTCAAATAAAATGTCTGGTGCCAAACATCTTGCCATGATATTTGGTAGAGATATTCCTGATCCCCAGTGGATGCATTCCAATGTTTTTGGTGCCTTATTGGCTTTATGTCAGGACCTCGACACAAACTGATGAACCCAAATGCACGACCCAGAGACAAAGTCTTGAATGTAATAAAAAAGTGTATTTATTTTAACAGATCAGGTAATCCCTCGTAGGTAGTGGAAATAAAAAAAAGCGCTCACAAGGAGGAAAAAACTAACGTAACTAAAAGAGAACTTAATAAAAACTTAAGCCTAACAAAATAAACAAACATAACAAAACCTGACATGAGTGAAAAGCGATCCTTTCAGAGCTGAGGCTTGGCACGACCATTCGGGGAAACAAACAAGACAAACTGACACAGGACAGGGGAGAGACAGGACTATTTAAACATGAGGTGAGTGGGAACAGGTGGAAACAATCAGGGGCGGGGCAGACACTGATGATGGCGGGAAAAACACACAAGGGGAGGAAGAAACAGGGCCTGAAATGAAAGACAAGAGGTAAGTACAAAATAAAACAGGAAATGATAGACAAAATACATAAACATAACTAACACATTTGACGAGACACAACACTTTAATTCTAACACCACTGCCAAAATAACTCACCATTTTTCTAACACTTGGGAAACTTCGCATTTAAAGACATATTTTTGCATGACATACATCAAATGTTGGCGACATTGTTTTATGTCAGTTTGTCTAGATAGGAATGCACACTCTGTGGCTGGCATGCAGATGCTTCCTTATATTCTGAATCTGACATGTAGGATGAATTAATTAATTTCATTGACACTGCGCCAAGTCTTTCAGCTTTTTGGAAAAATACCTTAAGTCCACATTCAGCTTTCATTTGTTTCAATGTTTGGTTTCCATAACATGCAATTATATTTGGCATGGATTTTCCTGATCCCATGAATTCCAATCTTTTTGAGGCTTTATTGGCTTTATTAGCGATCAAAAAAGACAGAACAGGAGGTGAAGGACATGGGAATGCAAGCAGAGAATAATTAATAAAAGAAAAGTTATGAAGACAAAACAAGGTTAAAGAAGGGTAAAGACAAGAAAAAATTAAATACATTTTATAAAAGACACATCAAATAACATACCCAAAATGAATCAGAAAAAACTTTATATATAAATAGCCCATCTACCATCATGACTTTTATAACAACATCAAAGAGCTGGACGCTGTACTGGGTTTTTTGGGCCCATGGAGATTTTTTTATAAACTAACAAAATATATTTATTTCACAACAAAAAAGTTAATTATGTCAATGCTTAATGAAGACCTGCTGCTGCCCAACACAGACCTGGTGGTACTCCTTATTATAAAACCAATGGGATGGGAAGAGGATATAAAGCCAACCAATAATCATTGGGATAGTAAAGAGGAAGCTGGTGGGGGCATTAAATAGAGATGCCTACCAGCTGCACAGATGTGTAGCACTGGTGATATATGAGGGTTCTCGGAAAGTGGTGATGGGCTGCCAGACAGCAGCTAAGTGATTAGGGACGTGTGGCGTAACCCTGCGCCATATTTAGCCGCGGCGGGGCGTCCCTTCCCCTGCCATCTCCCCGAGGCCCAGCGCCAGATGTGAAAAGCTGCTGCGGCACGCCTGGCAGAGCAGGCCTGGGTACAGTGAGGATAACACCAACCACCCGCCAACTGTCTCATTCACTCACAAGCAGCAATACACAATACAGTTTGGATCAATATGTACGGGGAATATATAAGCATTTTATTAACATTTAGAAAAGTTGGGTGTCGAATTACCTTTCCACTGATGTTTGACTAATTACATTTTTGAAACCGTGATCCCTGATTCTTGAGTTAATCCCGGTGACATATATTTCAATATTTGTTTTTTTAGGATGGCAACGTCTGGCTGTTTGTCTTAGCTCCGAGCTACAAATGCCTCAGTTAAGCCTGAGGCTTAATGACTCCAACCATGAAGGGACAGAGATGAGAGGTAGGAAGACAGAAACGTGAAAAATGACAGAAAGACACGAGACTGCTATCAAGACACAAAGAGCTTATTCAAGCATGGGGTCCAAACTTGCTTCATCTAACCTCTTCAAGGTTAGAATATTTGTAGTTTGTGGGGAATACAGAGGCACTGGTCATTTTCGCGCAAAATAAAGTGAGGCAATAATGTGAAAGACATCCCTTTCACCTGGCACCCCTATCAGGGCAACACTTTTAATCATTTTGAAAACGAATGTTTCAAGTATGAATTCATTGATTTCCTTGACAATATGCTATGCTTCCCATGTACTGAATGGCTATTTTTGGTGATTTGGGGCAGTTTATTATCCAACTAAAGTTTCATGAAAATGTAAATCCATCACCTAAATTCCCTAAGTGTACGTACAGTTTCCATTGTTTAAATTATCTTGTAGTGCATCTTGCCATGATATTTAATATGGATATTCCTGATCCCAAGAGGATGAATTCCAATGTATTTGGTGCCCTATTGGCTTTTATTCTAATATCAAGGTAGGCCAACAAATCT
The DNA here is from genome assembly GCA_031216635.1 of Dissostichus eleginoides. Taxonomy (NCBI): domain Eukaryota; kingdom Metazoa; phylum Chordata; class Actinopteri; order Perciformes; family Nototheniidae; genus Dissostichus; species Dissostichus eleginoides. Next base: position 7,308,463 of record CM062268.1, on the reverse strand, counting down.
GAATTTTCCCAGACACAGACAGCAACATTTTCATTTTGTTTGTAATGGTACAATTATTCTTTTCATTATATAAATATTTTTGATATATTTGACCCTGTGACCTTTCTTTAAACGTGACACCCAGGACAATCTATTTGTTCCACCCCATTTAAGGTCCAATAAGAGCAAAATGTTCCCTTCAAAATGTCGGTTGTGTCTACGTTTCATCAAAATGTACACAGTAAAAAAAAGTAATCAGCTATGACATAAGTTGCTTTACACACACATACACACACACACACACACACACACACACACACACACACACACACACACACACATACACACACACACAGACACACACACACGCACACACACACACACACACACACACACACACACACACACACACACACAGTCTTAACTCAATGATCTCCCTGCAGATGTTGCACTAACAAGTGTCCCCCAATTAGTCATTCTCTCTCCTTCTGCCTGCTCCCCCTTTTTTGTTCTTCCTCACTCCAGGACACTCTGCCAGAGGCTGACCAAGATAAAGTTTTGACTGGCAGGACCATTTGTTTTAATCAGGTGTTTGCAGACGCTTCCCTGACCTCCATTAGTTGAAGTTTTAATTGAAATTAACCCCCACTACTTCCCCAATTAACCCACGTCCCCCCTGACTAGCGCCGGCTCTCGTCCCGAGCATCTGTTTCTGAGGGGGGGTGGACGGGAGTCAGAGCGGGGAACCGGAGGAGAGACTGGGCTTGCACGACCGCGCCAAGTACGCAGTGTTGTCACCTGAGGAGAGGCAGCATCACGTCGAGTGCACACCAACTGCGCCTGGCTCGCCATGAAGCCCCGGGGGGCCTTATGTCCCTCTGTCTACATCATTCCAGCAGCGAGGCTCCACATGGCTTAGTCTTGGCCAGCAGGAGGTGGGGGAGGTAGGTAGAGAGATGAGCCCAAGCATGGGAGAGGAGGATGAAGATATCCCACTGGGGGGGCAGTCACAGAAAGAAAGAGGGGAAAGTTGGGAAGATGAGAGAGTGGAGAAGTAGTAGAGGATGGAGAGAGGGAGGGAGGTGGTAATTACTGTACAGCGTGCTTCTATCTTAAGCCCTCCTGCTGGAGATAAGAGTGTGTGGATAGAGTGTGTGTGTTTGTGTGTGTTTGTAGCCTCCAGCACCTGTTTCCTTGCCTGTGGAAGGGGTAGAGGAAGCTGTCAAAATGGCCCCTTCAGCTCAGAGCGGAGACTAGTGAGTGTGTACACATGCTGGAGTATCTTTGTTTAGCCTTTCTCCATCCCTGAGGTGTTTTTGTACAATATTGAGGCAGCAGCCATTCACAATAGAACTCCATTTCTTTCTACTGTATATTTTGACAGTAAAATACACACCCGCACTGTTTACTGTAAAATGTTCCAAGTTTTCTCCCTTTCAGAGGAGAGCAGTTGAAGTCACTCAGTATAGTTTAACTAACAGATTTCAAAACGGATTCCAATCATGACCATTACTTTGTCTCAATTTGCCTATTTCTGTACTTGTTATTGTTATTTTAAGGGCACAAGTGTGTCCTAATGTAAAGTATGGCAATATGCAGTGCACTATAAATGCCTGCAGGTGATGCATGTATAACAGTACAAAAGTTGAGTGTGGAACTCTCCCACTCAACGATCATCATTTTGACCACGTAACGGAAGGAACCAGCTGCGATAATCTCCGGTAAACAAAGCACTATACAAATAAAGTTATCTCTATTTTTTGGGGGGAGGGTATTTAATAAATGTACAACTATGTTTTTTAAAAGAAGCCAACGTTCATTTGATTTAATTTGATAGGTTAATTGAGGAGTTTGTAACGATTACTGCTAGCTAGCAAACTTACAGTGATGATCATCACTTTCCGTGAGGGCACAGCAACCGTGTTTAACTACATGGTCTACGGGAGGTGTCCGAATTGAGACACACAGCATATTTGTGGTGGAGAATTCCTTCAAATATTTCTTCACAGTTAAGAAAGAAATAGCAAAAATTCTAAAACTGTACCACTGGAATTCAGATTTAAAATCAGTTTGAACACCTTTGATTAGGGATAACTCAGAGCGCTATAAATTCGCTGCATTTTACCATAAATAAATCCTTCCCATTCATATAGTGGTGTGACATGTTTCTACATTTACCCGATCACAATTTTAGGATAACTCTACTTAACTTAAGTGTCCTTTTACCATACACTTTATAATTACTTTCCACCACATTTGTTTAAGACCTTTGCTAATTAATTGGCAGAAGGAGAGTATAACTTTTCTCTCTGAAAGAATAGTCGGAAACATTGAGACAGTTTTTCTAGCTGTCATTAAGAAATCCCTTCCTAATGTTATTTTAGTGTAAGTATTTGGAAAGAACATCTACATTATCATACTAGCTTTAGATGAACTGCACAGAATGGAATGTTTATATTCTGAGGCTACTAGAAAAAAAGTCCATCCCTTAACATCCACTTGCTGACTGGAACACACATGCAAACAATGGAGCACGCAACACAAAGCACTGCGGCTCCTGCTGATACACACCATGGGGTTGATGATGGGGCTAATGACAAACACCAACAGTATCAGTGCCGTTCACCTGAGGCAGGAAGAATCACGTGGAGGGGCTGTAAGCTGAGGATGGGGGAAAGGTGGATATGGATGTTGGGGGGGGGGGGGTTAAAGAAAGGGGTTGTGTATGGATGGTGCCCTGTGAGGGACAAAGAGGCGAAGGACTTGGCCCCTACCGACTGTCACCTTCCACAGCCATCCCTCATGTAGGACCCCCAACAGTGACTGGTCCATCCTGCACACACATGAACCATGCCACTGCTGGTCTCTGGTCTCCAGCCAGACTCTGTGTATGAGATGCTCTGATGGTGTGTGTGTGTGTGTGCGTGCGTGCGTGCGTGCGTGCGTGCGTGCGTGCGTGCGTGCGTGCGTGTGTGTGTGTAACTCGGGCTGGGGGATGTGGGCCGTAGTCCTAAAGTGGAATATACCCTTGAGCAAGGTGGTATTACACTTGGCTCTCTCCTTGGCTTGGCTTATTATCATTTTTTTCCCATTAGCATTATACATGTTGAAGAAGTGCTTCTGGGTTATTTCAAAAACAAAAACATGACATAAGGGTTTAATTACAGTAAAAGAGATTACGGACTGAATGATACCATTATCAATTCTGGATTATTTCTAAGAATAGAACGTGTTTAGGAAAAACAGTAAATTTTCAATCAGCTGTTTGATCAAACACCTCAATTTAATGAACGAGTATCTCATATAGGGTATATTTTGGTTATTCTAACACATGAAGTGCAAAATCATCATTAAGCAAAGATCATTTTAATATGGAACTCAACCTCTTCAACCTTTAAACCCAATGAAATCATTCCCCTGGAGTCATTTGGCAAGGAACACACATTCCTGGTAGAGTATTATAATATTGCTCTCTAACTGGTGAAAGCTGCAGTGGTACATTTCAAAAGAGGTGAAATCCTTCCTCAATTTTGATCAAATGTTTTAGTCTTTTGGCATTTTATAATCTGTATAAGGGGCATCGAACCATTGCTTTCTTTTGACTATTTCAGCCTGGTTTCATTGTGTGAGTGTGCTGACAACTATCTTGTTAATATATGTTCAGTTTGGATCGTTTCAGAAGGCAGTGACAACATCATGACTTCTGCAAATGAAGCTTTAGGAAAGCTGTTTAACTTGGTTGGCAGAGGCAGATCCAGGCACACTTTATGTGAACCCAACCACACAAACAGAAACACACACCTTCACTATTTAATAGATGAACTTACCTGCAGATGCTTTCCCTGTTTTCGGAATGAATCCCAATCAGGGGTTCCCATCGCCGTGGCTACATCCATCGAGGAACAAATTACAGTTGGGGATTAGGATTGGGGAGGGGGGACAACCCAGTGTTTTATCAGTGGGGCCGTGTTCCGTCTGCCGAGCCGCTTATATTTCAGGTAAACATAATCCAGATTCGACTCTGGCGGGGGTAGATTCAATTAAGATACAGAGACAACTTTGTTAATGCAGCCGTATCTTAATACCCTGGCCACAGTTTGTAATGAATCTGGGCTCCGGGGTGGGAGCTGGGAGTTAGGACTGAGAGTGACGGTGTTCTGTGACGTGGATGCTGGAGGTACAGTCATCAGGCCAATAACTGCTGCTGGAACCTGTGTTTCTGTCTTCATGCACAACAGGCATTGATTCGATTACAAGAGAGCACTTCAGATAACATTTGTGTTTCCTACATCATTTTGTCAACCACAGGTGGATAACAGAAGCATTAACTAACCAATACAAACACAAAGATATTAAGACACAAACAAGTGAAAGAGATAGGGAGTGCACCAGTCATGATAGGCAGTGTTGTATTATGAGTTGTCAAAAAAGATCTTAAAAATTGGTCTAAAATTAAGTGTCAATTAAAAATAGATATCTGAAACGTGTCTGTATGGATCAAACATTAAAAGGCTTCCTCTTTTGTTTAGTTTAACAGTGGTAGGCAAAACTAAATGTTGCATTTCCACCATCTACTGGAGAACGTTTGTGAATATGTCATAAATGTTAATATAGAAAAAGCTTCATAAAGTGTATATTTCACTAAGAACATAATTCTCCAAAAAAAAAACAAGTCATGAAATAAGTTAAGACACATTCATCCTCACAGATAATTGGAGGTTGAATAAGATATGGTCACATGCAGAATATGAAGTGCTCTTTTCAAATGAAAAGAAATACAACCGCTTGGATGTCCACTTTAAACTCACTTTACCCATTATCAAAGGCTTCAGAGGATTTAGAATATTCATTGACAAGACTATTTATTATCAGGCTACTTTTACTGTAAACTTTTTTTCTAAAAGCTAATCATCTCTGGATTTCAGAGCTAAAGCCTAAAGCAAGTTTTTGTCCTAAAATACTCATAATTCATTTTTTCCCACCCATGTAGAAAACAACAGTTTGACATCACCTGATTGAAGGCCGATTGATGAAGACGTTTCCTGAATAGCTTTAACAAGAGCTGCTCAGTCCCAAAGCTTTTTTGGTCTTTCAGTCTGGGTCACTATAGCTCAACAATCCTCGCTGTGTGTCAGTGGAGAGACAACCACCCTGAGACCCACACCAGAGCATATCTCATCCCTCTGGATGTTAATATGTATTGACGGCACTTGGCTGGTGTTGGAACATTAAAAAGGGGATCGGCAAGAAGGGCTCTGCGGACTTAAGCCCTGGGAGGCCACGACTCAAAGTCTTATTCAGATGATGTGCAGTGAGATGCTTGTCCTTGAAGAAAAGGAATTAGTGTCTGTGGAAGTCAAAGGAAAACATGGAAAGAGAGAAAAGAGTAAGGGGGGGCTGAGTAAGACAGGATGAGAATGTGTTTGACAGAAAAATGTGTGCATGTGGATTTGAGAACGTGTGTTTGCATGAATATTTGTGCACATGCCCATGTGAGATAGAGTTAAAGAAGAGAAAGGAGGAAAAAGAAAGGCAAAGCAAGACTTGTTCCCACAGGGAGAGATGCTGCAAAGAGCACAGGCTGCTACAGAAGTGTTAGCACAGGACCAGGCAGACAATCCCCTCTCCAGGAAACGCACATCAAAGAGGATTTAAGTAGTCAAGACTTGTTCCGTGTGGTTCCAACCAGCAGCCTGCACCCTGTAGCCATACTTCTCCTCTTCGTGTCCACATGCGTTAGGAAGGGGTGACCGGGCTTCGCAATTGAGTCACTGCAACATTCTATTGAGACCGCAGTGTTCCTCTCCAACAATGTGTAGATTATTTGTCATGACTGAGGTGTTGGCGGACACATTTCAATAATCAAGCTGTGTTAAACTTACAGGCATAAATAGTCCAGGCATTAGTTACATATTTTAAATGTGTTAGATTCGGATTCAAAATGATGCTGCTGTTTTTTTAAACACTCGATCACTAAAGCACCAATGCAAAAACATTTGTATGAGCCTTGTAGCGTTCAAAAGCAATTTTGTCCCTTTAATATCCTCTTGCAATGAAGTGTGTACAATTCATGTTCATGTTTTTTAACAGAACTCTTTGTACTCTGATGAGAATCACTCACTATGAGATTGATTCAATTCCAGTTCAATAGATGGTTATAAAAAAAAGACAAAACAATTGATTGAAAGGCATTGGCCTTTTGCAAACTTTAAAACCTTAAGAGAATACCAACGACGCCAATGATTAAATTGATTCTGAGCTTTTAAAAATGTGTATTATGCATGTACTAGCTATTTCCTTACATTATAAGTAGATGTCATACATTGTAGGTACACGTACTAGAGAAAACGGATGCAATCATTGCTGTACAAAACACTTTTGAGGCAATCCCCTCTCAAAGAGGCCTGATGCCACATAACAGCAACACATAATAGCAGCCTTTCCATGTCTCCCAGGTACATTCAAGAAAACCATTTTGTTTCATTATGTCTTTACTGTTCAACTCTGCTGTTGGTGTTGTATGCCCAGCAGTGTGCAAGTATTTCCAACTTTTAGCCACGCAAGAGACTTTGCTTTAGGATTTGCAATGCCGGTCTGGAGGTTGGTCAGTCTACCACTTTGGTCCAGACTGAACTATCTCAATTACCTGACAAACCTTGAAATGTGGTAAATATATTCATGGTGTCATGGTTAAATGTTGTTTCCCCTCACAATGCTTGCATCGATTCTAGGCCAAAAAGTTGCACTTGAACCCACCGTAAAGAATAAAGCCAAGGGCAAACAATCACGAAGAAAAATTATTTGAACATTTCTATTTGTCCAACTTATTACATCACATACAGATAGTTGTGTCTTCAATCCCTCTATATGTCAACTTGCTGCAACTATATACTGTATGAGGGGCACTGCATGTGTAAGAACCCATGCCTGGATCCTTCATAACCCCCCTGTGAGCTGCTCCGTGCCCAGGAGAGACAGACGTGTTCTCCATTGCTGTCCCCAGGTGGTTTATCCCCTTAAAGCAAACCCCAGGAGCATCACTCCACCTCCCCTTTAAGGGACAAGATCCCACCAGAGCCCTCTCCCACCCCCCACCCTCAATGCTAGTGGCTGGGAGAGAAGCTTCAGCCTGACCAGATGAGTGCATAGATGGCCAAATGACTTGTAAGGTACCTTCTTCATCGTACTTCCTTTCCCACCCACCGCCCAACATTAAGCCAAGATCGAGAGAATTCATTACAAATCAACCCCTCACCCCATTTCCTATACCCCCACCCAAACCCTGCTCAAACTGCTTGCATCCTGTAATCCGACAGATTAATGGCAGAGCATGAAATGTGGCGTTAACGTCGACAAAAGTTAAATGTTGTAGGGAGGGAGGGGCGTTCTGGCTTTGGCGTGTGGATTACGCCCTGCGAAGCCCCCTTAATGCCAGTATAATTTGATGGAGCTGCCAATTTGCTGTATGCGCACTCTCTCTGCCCCACTTATTATTCCTCCTCCCCCAAAACCAAAGCCGACTTTGCCTCAACACTTCTGAGCAGGATCTGAAGTTTGGAGAGGCGGAGATACGTGTCGGGAGGAGGGACGAACAGCCTACCTTCCCTAAGCTTAAGTTCACAGTGCTCATGTCATTGCAGAATTTATGTCATGTCTGGATTTGCATAATATACGCTCTGAGTCAAAGCACCACAGGTACATGTATATAAACTAGAACCATGTAGAACGTTTGTTATAAAGGGGCACCTCAAAGGGGCTTATTATAGCATTTTAACATATTTAAATGTGATAACTTAGATTGAATAAAAACATAATATCGAGAAACTTTCAAACTTATTACATTGTTTCGCGGATGTCTCTTAATACAAATTGTGACAATTGGGAATTTTCAGCAATTGCCTTTGTCTTTAGGCAAAGTCGGCAAACTAATGACTTGAGTATCCAACTGTCAAGTAAATTAGCTTATTTGGGGATTTTATCTTTAAGGTATCTTGTTAATTCAGAAAGCAGGGACATTTTTTTGTTTCCTTAAGAAAGGAATTATGCCATAGGTTTTTGGATGATTGTTTCCAGTAAAGAATTATTGAGGCGGGGATACAAGCTTTCCACGCTAACAGGTTGCTAACTGTAGGTTAGCTAGGGTAGCGTCCTTCACGTTAACCTCTCCGGATCTCTGTTTTCTCAAAGGTCAGCTCTCTCAAGAGGGTTTGCTATTGTGTAATGCTGCAACAGCGTTCTATCTACAGTCTAGAGTGGAAAGGAGACAAGACATGGGGGGAGGAGGGGTCATATACAACAGTCCCCAGACACAAGTGAACCAGGGATATTACCGCAGTGGTACAACAGGGGTATCAGGGTCCCATTGTGGAAATCTGAAATACATTTAATTACGTTTTACTGTTTTATGATAGATTGATCAGGCCTTGACAAATTCGAGGAGAAAGAGGTGTCTCTTGCTTTTAACATAGTTGATTTGTTTTCTTTTTTATTTGCAATGTGGTTACATGGCATACATACAAAATTAGATATACGTTAAAATACGTAAAATTAGTAAATAACAATCCACAAATTAGAAAAAAGAGAGAAGAACGATGAAAAGGAAACCAAAACTAAGAAAAAACTGATGAACAAAAAATGTATATGTATATAGTTACCAGATAGTGGATATATCATTAAAGCTTATACGTACATTAATTAACACAACCTACCTGAAGGTCATTAGTAATGTTTTGTGTTTTATACCAAATTATAAGACACCCAGTGAGCTTCAACAATACTGGTTTTACCTCTTGAGTCCTGTCATGATAAGGATATGTTTGTCTAAGCTAATCTACACACTGCAGACTATACACACACATACAGACACAGAGACACAGCAGCAGCGGCAATTCAATCAGTGTGTGCGCGTGTATCTGACACAAGTAGAGTCAGGTCAGATCTAATCAAAGTGGTGTAGTCCTGTTCTCTGGCTCGCCACATCCCACCTCCCTGAAATAATACTCATAATTCACAGGGAGGAGGGGGAGTGGGAGGGCGGGAGGAGTTTGCTCTTTAGCATCATTCAAAGGACATTTCCAAACTATCGCTCAAAATGACAGAGGAGAGCATGGGGGTGTTGCGAGGAGAAGGGGAGAGGGGGGTAGACGACGGCGGGGAGGGGGTCTGCTCGGAACAATCACACTCATTCACACCTCCGTCGCCAATCCCTTCATCCCCGCATCCCTCCCCCTCGGAGTCCGCCAATTAATCGCAGTGAAAACATGTCTGATTGAATCTTTTCAAGCAAATCCTCAGGCTTGGGCTTTTGTTGGTCCACTCCTTGTCAACATCCATTAAAACAGGCCTTTAATACTCCCGCCCTGGCTTTCTTCCCCGCGAAAATATGGAGCGTGAGGACGGGAGAAGGGAGACAGGCGGGCTGAAGGAGGAGAGGAGGACAAAAAAACCTCCGGTGCAGACTTCAACTTTAATCGACTGTATGTTAGACCACTCTTTTTCCCGCCATTTCTATCAATCCTCACTTTTATTCAAAGGGGGCTGAGATTTCCAAGAAACAGTGGCGCATCAGAACACAAAAGTACACCATTATATTAATACTATGACACCCTTCACGTTCAATTATGATTTTTGTATATAAATGATATCTATACTGTCTGTCTCTCCTCCTACCGCTCCCTCTCGCAGTCTTTCTCCCTCTTCCTTCTGTCTGGCCAATAATGGGCTGTTTGTAATGCGGGAGGCGAGCTCCACATCAATCATTCGCCCTAGTTTTCACCCCCCTCCACCACCACCATTGTCACCGCCTCCACCACCTCGTCCTCCGCTGCAATAAATATGGAAATGAGCAGGAGCCAGTCATTGGTAATTTCAAGCTCGGTTCACTAGTGTTAAAAAAGGACACAAATGTATTAATTGCCGGCGGCCAGAGGACTCCCATTTTCTGTGGGCATTGATTACAAAATTGTTGTGAGCAGCCTTTTTTTTTTTTTTAGGTTACGCATGGTTGTATGGTGTGTGTGTGTGTGTGTGTGTGTGTGTGTGTGTGTGTGTGTGTGTTGAAGTGTAAGATGGGGAATGACAGAGATAGGGTTGGTGATGTCACATAACCCTATTGTTTAGCTTCAGTAGAAACACATCACATCACAAAGTGCAAACTTGGATATGAATTGCGTTCCTAATAACGTTTTTGGATTGTTTTCAGACTAATGGACATGCACACATACATGTAAAAGACATGCCACCGCAAAACACCACCCTTACCCTCAGTAAACAGCTAGAATTCATGCCTGCTGCACAGCTGGCTTTACTAATGTAAGATTATGTCGCGTAGAGACCCAGTTATCCACAATTGATCCCAAGCACCTCCTACTACAGCTCTGAGAGCAGCTGTGAGGGTGTGTGTGTGTGTTTTGTGGTTGTACAGCACTTACCTAAATAAGGGGGAACCCACATGGACATTCTTGCAAATGCAGCGGGGAGACAGGAGGAACATTGCACCTTAAGGTTAAAGGGTAATATAAGCTACCCAGATTCCACCATAAAGATAACTTATTGGGTTAAACACTTTTGTGAAGAGCTTTATATAGATCATATTATGCTCTTTTTCAAGTTGATATTTGTATTTTGTTCCTGTCCTGTGACATGTTTACAAGCTCTAATGTTCAGAAAGCTCTTTATTTTTCTCATACCGCCTGTGCTGCAGCACCTCTTTTCACCATCTGTCTGAAACCAGATCCCAGTCTGCTCTGATTGGTTAGCTGGCCGGCTCTGTCGTGATTGGTCAACAGCCTATATGTCGGAAATGTCCTGCCCCTTAGCCAATCACAGACAATGCGTTGGAGCGCTAGTCAATAGACGCGCGAGTGTTACATAGTGACGATATTATGTTACATAAGTAAACAAAGGAGCCCAATGGAGGCGTTTCCTTCAGACTAACTCATGACGAACGCCATGTCTCAGCTCGACATCCATTAACAACTCCAATAATAAACACAATATGTATTTGCAATCATATTGCTTATTATTAATACAATACAAGTTGGATTTTGCACCATGACACCATAGGTAGTGTGGTGACACCGTCAAAAAAGGTTGCTGATGTGGGACTCTTTTTTCCTGAACATGCCATAATGGCAAATGCAGGTTCAGCAGGTTTACATACAATTCAACTTACTTGAGAAGCCCAATCTGATTGGATAGGAAAAACCAGAAATGGAAGTCACTGTAATGAAAAATGTTGAACAAACTGACATTTTGACCCAATGACCACCGAAGTCTGCCAATCTATTTTCTTTGGCTTTCTATGTACAGGCGCTGTCAAAGGTCCAAAAGCCTTTAAAATCTAAACGCAAATCTTTGCTTTCAACAAATGGAGCTTCTTGACTACGTCAAGAGACCTTTTTGGGGATATGGTCTTCAAATTCTAAATCATCTGCAGAGGAAATTTTGTTTGGGGTATCCTCAGTTAAGGTTAGCCATTCCCCACTGCCTAGAGGCCTCTCAAAAGTCCTTTTCAGGTTTTTGTCTGTTCTTTTTGTCTAATCTTACTCAGATAGGGCAAGCCACCCAGTATAACTCCATTACATTTCATTCTCTGGAGACCATGAATGTCAGTTTAACATTTTATAGCAACTAACCCATGAATGTCAAGATATATTTAAGGTTTTCTTATATTTTGTATCCTTCTCCGACTGTCCTCTGACGTGATAACCCAAAAACAATGGGTGCTGTCTGGTTCCCATGTTTTTCTGATGTTTTCATAGTAGAGATTAAAGCAGAAGGGTTGTGTGCAGAATGTGGTTACGGGGAACTGAATGAGTGATGTTCTCCTTTACTCTAGAAGCATGTGATTGCACTCAGAGTGATAAAGTCAGAAGCAGGTTTATATTCCATAAATACAAGATTTAAATATAAATTAAAAAGAATTATGCCCATACACACAAATATAATTGCATGATGTCGGCCACCTATCTTACATGTTTGAGTGGTTGGTAAATAAAATGGATGTCCATGCAATATGCATGCTTATTTGTACATGCATAATGTGCTTTTGAATGCATTACTATCGAGTCTTGATTTTTTTCTATGCTTGCCTCTTCTCCACAGTAAATATGTTTGCCCTGCCACAAACCCCAGGAAGTGCAAATGAATCTTGCTTCACTGCCATTAACGCAGGGCAACCTCATTCACAAATCGTAAACACACTGTAGCACAATATTAATAAAAATAATAAATCGACACGGGTTCGAGATAGTGTCCAAAGAATCTCATCTCCTCATAAATTATAGCTGTAAACTTTTGCCGCCACGCAGCCTAATTAATTCTCATGCTGTTACACAAAAGGAAATGTCGAGTGACAAATGGGCGCGGGACTTGAAAGCTGCCAGGTCTGCAAAACATTCTCCACTCCAATTTATAAGCAATTTTACTATAAATCATCAACCAGAACTGGCTACTTTAGGAAACAGGACAACATGCTAAGTGGAGGAATAAGGGAGAGGGAGAGAGGGGGTGGGCAGTGAAGAAAGGCGAAAACAAATACAAAGAAATAAGAAATACAATATCAACCTTGTTATTATAAATCAAATTTCAAATGTGTAATTCCAAATTATATACATAACTCTGCATGTATGGAGATGTGAAGTGGCATTTAAAAATCTATAATGATATGAATAATTTCAGACTCAAATACAACAAATAAAATATACAGTGGAATACATCTTATAAGCTCAAGTTGTTTTTTGTTACTCATCCTGAACAGAATACATTCCTGGTGTTTTTAACGCAATTTTTTATTGAGAATCAGACCAGTCCATTAATGTGTTACTATTTTTAAAATATGTGACTATGCATCAACAATACATATAATTCAGTTTTATGTTTCCAAATAAACTAAACTAAACGTTTCTTTCTTTATCACCTTTACCTGTCACTCGCCATCTCCACAAACCGATGTATGTACCTAAAGCTTTCCACATAATCTTTAGTTTTACAAAAATCGTTTTCAATATTGGTCTGCTGCGAATTTAAAGTAATAAACACATACATTTATGTATTCAAAGGCCTTCACACCAAAGTGTCTAAAACACTATGTGATGCAATATGGCACACATACATTTGTGTTGGTGATTGTGTCTACCTTTCAAAGGCAAGTCATGTTTTTACCTATTATCCTGTTTTTATCCAGATTTTGGATATGTATTTATGAAACACACAAGATCTTGGTCGGTTTAGCCACATCCTGAGATAACATTTGTTGTCATTGGAAGTGGATTTTATAAATAGTTTTAGGGAGAGAACACGTCACAAATCACTACTATCACAAGATTTACTTATACCTGTTTTACTGTTTGTTGGATTACTTTTACTTTTACTTCACTTGCAATGGCCCGACAGTGGAAAAGCAAGCCATTGAGGTCTTACGACTGGCTGGCTGTCCTGATCTCTTGGCATAAAACCAAATTTGACAGAGCTTTTTGCACCTGTGGCTCTATTGTTTGTGTACATTTTTATAAAACAAGTGTAGAACTTAGTCAACAGCCAGGTTTTAAAATGTTGTAAAGTTTTCAAAAAATGTGTTATCCTCTGTGTAGGCTGGTTTGAGCTATACATTGCTAAATTTGACACAAATTAATTAATACAATAAGGACATATTTAACAAAAACATAAGGACATATTCAACATGACCTGGAGGTGAAAAGTAAAACTATGTTTAACAGTAAATTACCAAAAATGTGTGTTTACCATTTCAGTTACTTGTTGTATTGCATTGTATTGCAGCAAAAGCCGGTTAAATAAGTTTTGCTGGTAAACACCAATGCAGGCAGACCTCTCAATACTACTCAGCGCTAGGACATTGCCGGGCTGAACCCAACAGCGTAATGAATGAAAAGCAGCTCCTAATGCTGAGAGAAAGCTCACTTTGACTCTGAATTGATCAACACTCTGGACTGATTGCGACCAATGCAAATAACAGGGAGGTGATGGACGGAGACCGGACTGCCTCAGCCCAGCCTGGAGAGATTAGTCCGCATGCTTCCCACCACACACAGACCCTCTATCAATGTCTGCAGCCCCGGGGCCAATTTGAATGTGACTGAGGCACTCAGTGGACGTGACAGTGACGAAGGAGGCCCATTGGAAGCCATGGTTCAATTACTCATTATGGAGGTGGCTGCAGATTGTGTTTTCTGCATTTGATACAACACTGGCCTTTTAACACACTAATTGGAGTGTAAATGTGTTATTTATGCTGCATCTTTTTGTGTTTGTTCTTATCTTGTTACTGAAATGAGATTGTGTCAGATTAGCCATGTATCTCAGTTTGAACTTTACAAACCCTTTGACATAGAAACAAGTTTAAAAACATACTTAATGCTGCATAAGTGGTTGAATGAGATGCTCCTGTATACTTGGTTGTTCTGATGACGAAATAATAAAACAATTAAGTAACCTTTGTATTTTTACTTCATTAGACCTAAATCAAAACTGCTGCCCCCGGCCCAAAAAATAAGTCAAATGCCTACAGGCCAAATTATGCGTCAAACAAAGTTGCCAATGAACCCTTTCCAGAAGAAATTGTCCAAAAGTCTGCGCCATCACCTCCATTTGTGCAATTCATCATGATGAGAATACAAAGACAAACAAAGTGGGTGGAAATCTTAGAGAGAGGTTGAGTAAGAAATAGGATGCAGCCATCTTCTGAGTGCATTTTTTCCATTAGATGGTATCAGACAACATGTTGTACACCTAATTTATTGAAGAATATTTTAACCTGACAAGGCCATCTTTTGGCCGAGGAGTCATTGTTGTGCGCACTGTGTGTTGAGATGTCAGCAGTGAGGTGAGCTTTCACGAACGTAGTTGTTCCATTCCATCATTGCTGTAAAAACATGATTAACCCTCTAATACCAGCAGGATCGCCTGCAGCCCTTGACCACTTTACTTACTTTAAAAAGTCTGTAATGTACTTATTTCCGAGACACTGATATCATATGAAACTAGAACATCTTTGAGAATTCATTAGCACCTACCATGTCATGGCTGAACAACACTCGAAAAAACGGACCATATTGGCCATGTTCACAGGAGTCCCATTGACTTCTTACCTCAGGATATTTGAATGACAATGGGGTTTATGGATACCCTCTAGCCCAGCCAACCCCAATTAGCGGCCTGCGGGCCAGATCCGGCCGACGAGAGGCAAATGCTTGGCCCGCGCTGATCAACTGGCATTCACTTGTTATAACATATTAATGAAATGTCCGCGGTTTCGCTTTATTTTGACCTCCGTTGACACTCGTAAACCTGACCCTTGACCTTATCGCGTGCATATGCAAGACGTGCTTTGCGCGCTTGACTTACTCGTCACCACTCGGTATAACGGCAAACACATATAAACAATAGCTTCCCAGCTAGCCGCCTGTCATCCCAGCCCAGCGATTGACCAACATGACACTAACGGGCCGTGGATAACTCAAACCCAGGATGGAATTCGCTAAGAAGAGGAAGGTAGACCAGGAGAACCGTCAGTTCAAAACTGACAGGACTGAGAAGTATTGTTTTTTTTTACCGGACCACGCCAATGCTAAACTGACTTGTTTGATTTGCATGCAGAATGTAGAATGAATCAAATCATTGATTTTACAGTGATATCTGCACTACTCATCAACTCAAAAACACATAAATGCATTGTAATAAATGGTTCGGCTGCATTAAATATTACACATCTGGCTTAGTTCTTTAGTTTCTTAGTTCTTAGTTTCTACAGAGATTTGGCCTCAGAATAGACCGGAAACTATTCTTTTACCGTTCTGTTTTAATTTCACAATAAAGTTAATAGTAATATTTTGTTTAATATTATAATTTTTTATTAAATAACTATAAATAAGTATAATAATAATAACTTATTGTGTTAACACTGTAAACGTGACAGTTTTTAACCCGCACCATTTAGTGGTTAAAGCACGTTATTACACGTTTAGAGTAATTGCAATGCAGGTAGATTGTGTTGCTTTTTAATGACTGTTTAAAATGCCTTTTTCTTAATGTCTTTCATTTTTGTAAAGCACTTTTGAATGTGTTATATTTGATGAAAACATTTAAATATTAAGAGTACATACAAAATAGGAGGAAAGTAGAAGGTCAATGATAGAAATATAGAATAGAAAATATCAAGAAGATACTGTATGATATCTAGAATAAAACAGTTAGTGCCGGATGTACAAAGATATTAATAGGAGGATGTGCAAAACAGACAAACTAATTAGGCTTTATTTAAACATTAAATAATACTTTAGTTGAAGGTCTTCTTTTAAATACATGTAAGCAAAAAGCTTTGGGGGTATCTGATAAATATTAAGCCTGACAAAGTACTTAACGTTTAATATATTGCATGGTTTGTTTTGGGACTTGACAATCAACTTTCCTGCAATGTTAACTATGTTGAAGCACTTATTTTAACTGACATTTTACATATTTATTATACTCTTATAAGATGTATGTAGATAGAATAAGAAATGTGCAGAATATGACAGTTTAATGGTGGAGGTATACACACATATTGATAGATGTCCTGTTGAGGAACCTGTGACCCAAGTTTTTCATTCATTGCATAACTACACCGTAGTTGTGTATATGATATGTCAATAAACCTTTGAAAATCTTGAAATCTTGAAAGGGATATGCAAAATAGCCATTATATACAGTTTTTAATGAACAATTAGAGAATAACGAGTAATGAATATGCTTTAATTCCAGAATTCCAGCTCCTACCTGTTGTGCACCGACAGAAATGTTAAGAGAGTTTCATTTTTATGCTGTGTTATGGTTGTGTTGTTTTGTCACTCATCATTTACCTCTCATTCCAGGCTTCCTGATTATCAACCTCTTGTGTGTCTCCCATGCTCATCAGCACCAGCCCCGCCCCTGATTGCTTCCACCTGTGTCTTGTTGTCGTGTGTTTTAAATTCCCCAGTCTCCCAGTGTTCATTGTCAGTTCGTCTTGTCTCATGCCTAGGTCAGATCTATGCTCTCCTTGATACCATGATGTTTTTGTTCCTCACTACATGAGCGATTTTCTTTTGTTCACTTTTCGTCATCTCATCAAGAGATTAGAAAGTGTTATTTTGTTCATCTATTTGAAAATAAAGTATCTTACAAATACTTTACCTCTGTCTCCTGGGTCGTGCAATTGGGTCCTATACCCTGAGTTCTTGAGTTCGTAACACTACCTTCTGGTAGAAGATTCAGGGTTCCCAAGAGCAGGCTGAACCGCTATAAGCACTCATTCCTACCTATGTCGATTAAGCTTCTTAACATTCACATGAAATAAAATGTAGTCTAATGAAATGCACTTTTTTAAAATGTTGGCCATGAGGGTTGTGCAATAGGTCGCCATTGTCAGTATGTGCATCTGTGTTTTGTGTTTGTTCATACGGTGTATGACTGATATGTGTATGTCTCTTAATGTCCACTATGTTTGTATATGTACATGTATGCGGAACTGCAGGACGGAGTCCAGAACAAATTTCCTTACGGGGACAATAAAGTATATCGTATCGTATCGTATTTATAGGGATCTGCAGATACATTTGTTGTCTTCTCAAGCACCCATTATCGAATATCTCGCCTGATTGTTGGCACTTGACAATCACCTTCACTGAATTTTACTCGGGTGTAACTAAAGTCTGATTTAAGGGTTGTTTATATTTCACATCATTAATCCAAATCTGTAAAGTAACTAAAAATAAATGTAGTGGAGTAAAAATACCAGGTTAACCCTAAAGAAAGCCCTCAGGATTACGAAAGACCCCCATCACCCCAGCCAAAAACTGTTCTGTCTGCTGCCGTCTGGCAGGCAGTACCGCAGCATCCGGACTAAAACCACCAGACTCAGGGACAGTTTCATCCCACAGGCCAGAAGACTATTAAACACCTGAACTTTTGAAACAACATCCACAACATTAATCTGACTGCAATTTACAAATTATTTATCTAATATATCATATTCCAATCACTTATATATATGTATATAGACTCTTATTGCACTATTTCACTCTTTTACTATTTTTCTTTTTGTATTTACTTGCACTATTTTTTCTGTTTATCTGTTTTATTGTGTTGCACTGTTGGAGGAGCCTGTGACCTAAGATTTACATTGTCATAACTAGACTGTAGCTATGTACGCATGACCAATAAAAGCCTTGAACCTTGAGTACAGTTACAAAGTAACAATAAATTGCATGTTTTACATGCTGCTGTAACAAAAACATATCCCAACTTGGGATCAATAAATTATATCTTATCTTATCTTATCTTAAGATGATCGATGGCTACTGCCATATTTGCAAAATGTACCAATGTGTTTCCCATCCCCTAAACCTCCAGGGGTGTACACAGTTTAATACTGGCAACTTCTAATTATGGGAAATACGAAAACGTCTTTTAAAACTAAAATTCCCAGTAGAGCCGCGCCATAGAACATGTTGCGAAACACACATAAAGCCAGCATGTGTAGTTCTGGGGGTGGGGGGGGGTGGACACGTTTGAGTCCTGTTTTGGATAGATGAGCTTCATTCCGTTTCAAAGTGCTGTTTGACGCTCAGCGTAACCTTGGCGCACTGCCACTCCAACATCCAATCACAGAGCTTGAGGACTAATCACGGGGTTTGTCAAGCAAAGCGGCTGGTGTAGTGCCAAACGATAGCTGAGGATTATGGGTAGTGTAGTGTCTTCTGCCATCCTAAACTCCGAAGAAATATTTGTTTCTCCGAATCGAAGGGGAAAAACACAAAAGCATTGTAAACAATTTAAACCAATCAATTTTGTGTAATTAACAAGGATAATCTGGTGTTTTTGAGTTGATGAGTAGTGCAGATATCACTGTAAAATCAATCGACAGTAAAGAGAATATTTACTTCCGGGTGTAAAATCCTCCGTTATCCAATGGGAATGGACGCTCACATTGCCTTTAAGTGCCCCCGACATGGACCGATGCGGTGCTTCCCTGAGCGTCAAATACCGCCGCCGATGGGAATACATTGCAATCAGTTGAAAGCTCTTTGCGTCCGTTTATGAAGCTGAAGGAGACTCGGCGCGTCACAACTGCACGCCAAAGGACCCTGACCAAGCGTCGCTCCTGGACGTTCAGGGAGTGAGACTGTTTTTGCTTCACCATGATTCTTAGTCTTCATCATGTCTTCACAATGAGCCAGAGTCTTCACCATGAGCCTGAGTCTTCATCATGTCTTCACCGTGAGCCTGAGTCTTCACCATGAGCCTGAATCTTCAGAGGTTCCCTGTGCTGTAGAGGAGGTTTCTTCCTTGTTCCTGTGTCTAAGACGATGTGCCTATGAGGCTGTGCTCGAAGGACTTTTATTGCACCTTTTTTATTCAACGTGCAACGAAACCTACCCCCCTGGGATTAGTAAAGTATTTTTGATTGATCGACTTCAATTGGTTACATAAGGTGAATTAGTTGTAGAAGTGGGCCTTAAAATGGAAGCATTCCCATTTCTTGCCGTACATTTCAAATCCATTGGATTGTGGTATTTATAATGTCAAAGAAAATATAACCTTCAATCATTTCAATACATGCACCATAAGAACACCAAAAGATATCCTAGCAAGAAACCAGGACACTGAGGTGGAACACTGACCATTTGTCTTTGTGGCCTCCCCTCGCTTTTATTTACAATAAATTACTTTCTGGGGAAATCTAACCGCCTATCTACTCCATTATAAACTTTGGCAAGGGTAAAAAAGGGAATTACTGTCTAATTAATTATTTCCAGCTTTTGTTTCTAATTAAATGCATGGTTAGTCTACTCTGTTAAGGTGGGTGTGTCGCAACAATGCTGTTTTACTAGTGCAGACACACTCGGTGAGCCGGGCTATGACTGTCACACCCACGCATCTATAACAAACATGATTCAGAGTAGCAGAACAAAGGGAACTTTAGAAAAGGAAAAGTAAAGGAAAGTTCTTGCAGTGAAATCTGCACACATTGTGGTTGTTTGATAAAGTGAACAGTGGAGTGATGGAGCCCCATTGCTTGCCAGATATTGTGTGTTAAGTAGACATGTTTTTGCAAAGCAGCATTGAATGATATGAAATGTGTTTGCGCATGTCTCCACCCCTGCAGCTGCGCGTGACTCCAGAACGCCAAGCTATACTTATTAGACTTACCAGGAGCCAGAAAAGGGACCCCGAACCATGTGCTATCTCCTAACTATGATTAATGACTGCAAACTGTCATGCATGCATCAAGAACAGAGCCATACATCATGTAATAACTACAGCTGGCAAACACTGACAAGTACACTGAAGCCATGTAGCAGCATAGACCTAATAGCACGTTTCAATGTTCAAGCTATTTTGATTTAATATTCAAATATGTGCGTTGGAAAAATATTCAATATGTACTATTTTGGCAAAATAAAAAGCAAGAACAGAAAGCGTGCATGGATGCATGCACACAGACACTCAGACACACATACCTATTGTGGTGTAATCCGTCATCTTGCCTATGGTCTTAATTCCTGTTAACTGCATGGTTGCATGCTGCTGCATCGTTCATTCTAATGGAATTGAATAACAGAGCTGCTTGGCTGCACCTGCTTTAATTGGAATGATTTTTTTAAATTTTTAAACAGAATTATTCAGGCCAATTTTTCTCAGCTTTAAGACAACATGTGGCTCAAGTGTAAGTCAGTTTCCCCCTTCGTAGCTATGCAAAACATATAAATACGTACAGACAAATGTCCCCCAACTGAGTTTAAAATATTACATGTGTATTTATGGTTCAATGCGTTCGGGATTAAATGGGATGTTATATCGTGATTTCCAAGTTCCCCTTTACTTGGAGTTACTTCATGTCGGCATATGTCTTTATGGGTTAGCAAACTTTCACATAGAGGTTTAATTATTTGTTCGAGGATTACATGACATCTCTGGGAAGAATCAAATGGATAATCAATTAATAATGTAATAATAAGACAGCATATCATACTCACTCGATAGGTGGGTTTATTTTAAATTGAATGAATACATTAATTTGTTGTTGACAATTATTCCTATTATTATACTGTTAATCCTACTATACATGGAGGATTTCTATTAGTGCCCAAAATGTTAGATTTCTAAAAAAAGAAATGTGTGCGGTTGGCCACATGCACCTGTCCTTGAACTGACATTACAATGTTATTCAGGTATCATGCCCTAACACACAACACATAAGGGGATGTCAACATTCTTTGCTTCAGATCAATCAAGAAATGTTTTTTAATCATAAATAATCATGCATGCTTTGCAAAACATTCCTGCTTCAGGTCTTTCCCAACAAATAAACGTATGTATGTTTAGTTTAGGTCTGTTTAATGTAAATAATCAACCCCCAGGTTATGACAACAAGTCCAACCCTTTTAAACATCATCCGGGTCGTGTCCCATGTCTCACCTGCACCACCTCTCTAGACCTCGGCCTGGGTTTTAAACACTTTTAGGGACACTTGGTTGACTTTACTTTAAAATATTTTCCATCCCTGTGTGCCTACTAACCCGTGTGTATTTTATATTTAACATTTTACATATTTTATAATTTATATATTTTATACTTTATATATTATATTTATAGTTCTATATATTATATTTTATGTTATCTTGTATCATTTGGGTTGATGTGATTTTTTTACCAGCACTTATTTTGGTACCACTTTACAATAAGACTACCCTTATAAAGGGTTTACGAATAGTTTGTAATTCATTTTTAATTAGGTTGTGAACACTTTATAAATCCTTAATAAGCTTTTATAAGACATGAGATAAACAGGGCGACTGTGACCGGTTGCTTGCCAAATAGTGAGCCCACATTTATCTGTACTGCTAAGCCTTATATTGGCTACCTTACTTTGTCTTCTTCATCAGCCAGCATCCTTGGTATCTGTTGTTCACTGAGTTGATTCTCCCCCCAATCCATCTTGATGTTTCTTGGCATCTCTTATGACCATCTATGAATGAGTTACTACCATTTATAATTGGTAAAAGGGAGCCTTTTGTAAAGTGTGAAACACATCACCATCTATTGATGAGTCACTAACATGTATAACTACTGAAAGGGTGTGCGTTGTTTTTAAGTTTAATACACATGTCCATTTATGAATGAGTTATAACATTCACGCTGACCTAATACACATTTTTCACGTGAAATGCAAAGTAAGATGCAAAAGAGCCAAGCAAAACATTTTATTCACACATGAAGAAAATCAGGACTCAAAGTAATGAATGTTTATGACTGATACACATATTTAAACATAAAAGCTTTTCTCAGAGATAAATGAAAGACTTGGTAAGACATAATGTCACTCAGACTGGAAAGGCTTTGTGTATATCCTTGCACAAGCGTCCAAGCAGTCCATCAGGGTGAGCAGAGCCAAGTCAAGATGACCATTCAAGAACCTTGAGGTGTTCCTCCAACAAACTCTCTGTAGGGTTTCCTCTAAGTCTCAGTCAGGTCGACCAAGCTCTTTCTATATGTTGGGTATGACTGCCGTCTGGGGGTTCACACACCACCTGCTGTGGTTTATGGTGTAGTGGTTGTACCCCATGTTACTCAGCACTCTCCTGTATGCCCTCCACTCATCACTAATAATGCTACTTCCTGACTTAACATGCCGTCTAATCAGAGGGACAAGGGGGCATCTTGATCGTTTCTCCACTAGTTTCAACACTAGTCTCCGCCTTTTGTCTTTAACTCCCATCATTCCGAAGACCCATTTCTTCCTTCTCCAGGTATGTCCAAAGCGTCCATGTGCATACTAACAAAAAATAAATCATAACATCATCTTAGTTAACAACAAAATGCACACAAATTACAGTAAAAATTGTTGCACATCATGTTTCAAAATGCCATACTTGTTTATTAGGTGCATTGTATAACATCATTTAAAGGGAGGCAATGCTCATGACACGCATTTTTAAATAATTATCATTCGATAAAACAGACCAGTCTCTGCCAGTCTTTATTTTTTTTTTTAATCTGATGACGTTATCAGTGATTTTAAGCTGATGAATTACCGAAATAACATCAACCCTGTGGGCGGCGCCATTTTGACGAGTCACATGACTTATTTTACCGGACGTGACGTGAACTATGCGTTTGGACAAAATGACGTATGTGCTTCGTCCATGTTGTTTACTCTAGTTACTCTCCATTGTTCTCACAATTCCATTGAAATATGCCTCATTGTATTTTGTTGCAAATAGGATATATTTTTTATCGTAATGAACAGGTGTTCCTATCACAAATTATATTTCAAGATAAGCTAAGTTTCATTTTGACTTTTTAACAGCCAGTCTCAGTTCTGTCAAAATACTCACAGCTAGCTGAGTGCTTCTAGGGCATTTTGATTGTTTTCACCTGCTCATTGAGAAAAATGTCCACTTCATGTATATATTTATTCAGATTTTTTTGGCTGTATATATCTCTTTAGTGATTTATGTTGCCTGATACACGTCCTCGTGTTTTGGTTAATACATTTAATTTCATAGTCAATGTCAACATCATGCCACCATAATAATTAATCTGTGGTAGCAATATATGTATATTATTTACACTGTGAAATATCGGTATATCTAAGGAAATATGTATGAAATTATTACTTTTTAATGATGAATTAAACAAATAAGATGTTTGGCCTGAAATGAACGCTTTTCTTATTTAATATTCACGATTGATTTATCATCATCATCATCATCATCATCATCATCATCATCATCATCATCATCATCATCATCATCATCATCATCATCTCATCATCATCATCAGGCCTTTTCTTTGGCATTGTATTTTTGACATGCTTGACAATCGGCACTACAATTTAAAAATATTGTGCATATGTTAATTTTAATTGTAAAGTATATAATGCTAAGAAGAAAGGGCTGTACCCGTCAAATTACCCACCTTTCATTTATTGGTTCAACCAAAGAGGTGCGTTTCACATCCTTCATGGCAACCAGTGCTGTTCTCAATACAGCTTCTTCTAACACCACAGTGCCGAATTCCCTGTGTAAACATATGCAATCCAAGTCGTCTGTGACCAGTTTATTTTCAAGCTCTTCAAGCTCATGACAACATATGTTCATCAGAGGATTGTCCATGGCTACACACCGACTGCAAGTACACCATTCATGTACAGGTCTCCCTACTCGCCCCCCGAAATCAATTGCACGAGTAAAGGGATCGTCTCCAGCAAGATCACCGTGCTGTTCATCCTCATCGTCACTGGATTCCTGACGGTTCTGGCCACTTGGCTTGAACCTATATGGCTGAATTCCCCCATCCAATCTCTCCACATTGCTCAAAACTTCTTCCTCGGCTGACGAGTCCGAACTCAAATACTCCGCCATGTTTTCGTCGAACGAGCTGTTCGTGTGTTTACAAAGTGAACGCATAGATGACATCACGACCTAGTTTTTTGGATCATGTGACTACTGAAAATGGCCAAAATGGCAGCTGCCTGACGGAATATACAGGTTTTGATAAAAAAGAGCTATAAAATCATTATTTACCGGGGAATATCGCTGATTTCTTCAGGGTATGGTTTAAACATAATGTTTCACTAAATACTGAAGTTTTTATTAATTATCTAATGAGTGGACCCTTCCTTTAAGGATAATTATACAGTAATGGTCCATATTGATTTAAAAAAAGTATTCTCTTGTACAAGAAAGCCTAGTCTATAACTGCCGGACATAGGAACTAGGTATGTACCTTCTCCCAGACACAAATACTCAAATAAAATAGTTTACTTTATCAGCATTGGTATTACCAATGCTTACTATTTATTTGATACCAATTTGGTAATACAATTAATAAAAAGAACAAGGTTTGGGTTCGTTCTTCAGATGACTGTGACGTTAACGTGTAAGCTCAATAATGAACTCCAGCTCAACCAACCATATTGTAATATCTAAGTAATCATCTTGAAATATGAAATTAATATTTGTAATATACACACATCTTATTGTGAGGTTGATTTCACATACACTACGCCACTCTTCAACACTACTTTGACGTTAGCTTGTCTACATAATCGATCATAGAAAATTTAAATTAACCTTAGCAATCCATAAAGTTACCTACCCAATAAAATATCTCTATCTCTAATATTTTACCAACCTCAAACAGAAGCTGTTTATTCTACAGTATTATCCCACTTAATGCTTAACACTTCTCTATTACGTTTTAACTTGGAGGCTACGATTAGCATCGTTAGCACAGATGTAGCTACCACTTGCTTACATGCTAACCCAAGCCTTAACATTCATTAACGTTAGCTGACTCAAAACATAAGCATGTTGACCTGACGCTCAAACAGGAAACATAATTGTTTATTCCTTCCTCTGCGCGGGGTTGCTTGCACACTCTCAGAACTGTATATGTACACAGAGCACTCAATACTCATCAGTACACACAGTGACAACTTAGAGGCCAGATTAGTGCATGTGCAATATCCACCCTCCACCAAAGTGAATTAATTGTCTAATGGATTTAAATTGATTAGGCATGTCTCAGGTTTGAGTTGCAAATCTCCCTCTAATCCAGGTATTTTCCTCTCAGGATAAGCATGGGATTGCTTTAATTAGCAACATGGCCATGTGCGCTGGTTACAGTAACATGGCAGCGAACACCTGGAGCTGAAGTTACAATGTGCTTAGGTGATAAGGGCTTTCTACAGTGGTGCATTTAGCCACTTGCTCAAACACACACAGATAATGCTACAGTAGAAAATGGTAAAATGGCAGTACATAACAGAAAAACATTTGCCCAGGAGGCGCTTTGAGCAGTGAACAGTTCTTAAAACGAGAGTGTAAGCGTTAACTGATATATATTTGTTGTGTCTAAAGTTAAGCATTGTAAAGTCCCAAACACAAAGCTTCTTAAAGTCATGGATTCCTATTTTTACTTGATTGGTTTTTTGCCCACTTTTAAAATGAATTCCTGGATCTGCTTAGTAGGTGTAGAAAAAGCCAATTCCAGGCCCTTTCTAAAGTGGATTGAAGTGTAATTGATTGTGAATAGTCAAGGTGACATGTTGTCACATCACAAAAAGGACAACTACAACAATCACAACAGTGTCAACCATGTTCCCTTTGCATCCGTATAAACGGTTACAACCACAACTGTAATATCGTATAACTATAATGAAGGATGTTTGTTCAAGAACCCTAGAAGACCAGGGTTAAGGTTAGTCAGGCTCTAATAAGTGAGGAGAGGCCATTTGGCAAATCAGCTGAACCAAAGTCAACACAGCCCAACATTGCAGGAAACTAATTCAAAATTCAACAAGGTTATGAGCAAACAAAGGACCTCAAACAGGGGCAACTGACAAATACCAAAATGGTCAAGCAACTTGTTCATAAACACACTGAAAGAATAAGTAAATATGTAGTTCCCAAGACTCATACTGTACATTCAAAAAGTTCAGATGATGGGAACACCAGGTTACAGGTTGCAGTAGAAAAAGGACTGTAGGTGGCAAAACCATTGGAAAATCCATCCTCAAGTGGAGGTTCAATACACAAATAGGCGCATAGCAGCAACCTGCATGCATCTTCCATTGGTTGCAGAAAAAAAAGATTATCCTTGCTAAATAACAGGAAGCTTCAGACAAGGGGAAGACAAGGAAATCCAGGGTAGAGGTTCAAATCGGCAGGTGACTGAATCCAGGCTTCAGGTTTCCGCAACCAGAGAACAGGTTGGAAAAGCTAGAAGGTAAGATGGCCAATATGAGGAACTGGCAAGAAGTCTGTTGACAAAGGCCGGTAATTGTCCGCAGGGAAGTCAGGTGATGGGAAAAGGAGGGACAGTCGGGACGCTTCTTGTAGATGGATGGGATATGGCGAGAAGGTAGCTTGGGCATAAGAAAGTGGTGAAGAGATTGAGAGAGACTGAAGGAGCAACAACATATACAAGTGATGTGTGCATGTGTCTTAACAACTGTACCTTGGTCATTGACAATTTGACTTTTAACAAGCAACCATTGTATCTCTAAATGTTGCTGCATGTTGTTGTGATGCTCAGAACATTTATACCCTTTCTCTAAAGCTGCCATCAAATGACCAGCAATAAAACAGAAAGAGGCGCCGAGCTAGACGGCAACTGAAAATTGAGCGCTGTGGTCGAAGTTGAAATTATAACAAATGTGTCCTTTATTGCCACAAACCTTTACACGTGCAACTGATGAGATTACAGCTATATGAAGACAAACACACAAGAATGGAAGGTGACCATTACCATACCAACCACCAAAACTAACTAGCTGTATTTACAAAAAGGCCCTGCGCCTGATCTAGCGGTGAGCAAACAGCTCAAGAATCTGTCTCTCACTGCTTTATTCAACAACAATATTTGTCATTATGCATTGTTTATACTGAAAGTGTCTTATGTTCCCTGAAGAAGTAAGGGTCTCAGGCTGGAGCGTTTGACGTGTTAGGCAGATTGTAAAGCATCTTGAGGCAAACTTGTAATTTGCCTCATTTTTGGTTAAATAAAAAAATACGTTTTCAACACAGATGGTGTGGTTGCAAGCAGCAACCTGACAATGCGCCACAGTTTGTCACAACATTCGTAGCATCATCAAATAAGAGGTTGTCTTCATGTGTCGAACCATAATGGTTTACAACTTTCCATTTAAATTGCCTCTTTTTAAATCTAACAATCCACCAAAAAGCAGACCTGAAAGTTTGTAGTCTGGCATGAATGAACAGGAATAGAGTGAATGCCTATGATCTGGGAAGAGAGTAGTGACTGAGACTAGGTATATATAGTGGAGACTACAGTGTGCAGAAAGTGTAGATGTATTTGTTTTAAATCTTGGGACTACTGAATGGACAAAGAGCTTTTTCAGACAAAATGCATTGCCAAACATCATTAAAACAACCCAATCTCCAACCGAGTGAATTCCAAACTGATTTTGCGCTTAAGTATGTATTCCCTGTAATATCACAAGGGGAAATTGCCAGTGCAATCATACACAAACAACTCATCGAGAAAACCCTTGCCCTGAGCAAAAACACAGCAGTTGGTCCCCAATATGTGAATGACAAATGAATATCAGTCCGTGGGTCAGATGGTGTAGACACACTCCATGCTCTGTGCTAATCAGGCCAACCTGCAGACCTCACATACCATCAGCACATCCTCCAGGGGGAAATTAGTACTTTCCACTTTGCTAAACGACCATACTTTCCTCCCTGGGTGAACACTTTGTTACATGGGCAATTTCTTTATGTAAATTCCACTACAATGGGTTACATACCAATTATAAGTAAAACATTCGGAACTGATTCGGAATAGCAAATTAGCGGTTCATTTATGCACATTTTCTCAGAGCAAGCAACACTAAAGAAGAAATAAGCTAAATATGTTATTTAGGCATCATTAAAAATAGGGCAATTTAAAGTTAATAGAACTTAAGTTATTTTACTGTCAACAAACCATTAACTGATTCAAATTCACTGCTAATTAGTGATGCTATACTTTATTTTAAAAGTTAATTGTTGGATATGTTCATTCATAAACTATATTAAGTATTTGTTTAAAATACCAAATGGTTTGTGAAACATTAATACACATAATGAAAGAAAGATATTTGTAATACTTTGTTAAAGGTTAAAACATATTTAGTAAAGCATGAATAAACATTATTTAGATGGATAGTAAATACTTGGGTAATACTAAATAATACTTAATTGATAAAATATCATTAACAATATTTAGATGGAGATTATTTTGTTGATGCTTGATACTTTGTAAAGCATCCTTAAACATGAATTTAGATAGATATGTCATGTTTTTTTAAGGTGTAATGAATACTTTGTAAAGCTTAAACATTATTTAAATATATATGTTATTTATTTATTTTTCAAAATGTAATAAATGGTTTCTGCTCCATCTATCCATTTATGAGAAGATTTAAAAAATCATTGTGTAATCATTTACCAATATAAAGTATATTAAACTTGAATAATAAAGTGGTAATTAATAGTTTACTACTTACATCAGAATGTCATTATTATCAGCTATTATTAAATATTTACTTTATAAACTAATTATTTCTTACTCCACAATTCTATTAAAACAAAAAGGAATCAAGCATTGCTAATATTTATTTGAATAGATTTTTTTGTTAACTGTAAAATTGTTAAAATCACTATAATTTCAACTGAATTGGATACACCAAGCACTATATACCACATATTCATTATTAATATATATACTGCATTTTACGATATTTTACAGTTCACAATATTTATTCTACTGTATAGTATTACGTTTAGTTTATCGTGCTATCTTGTATGTATACATTGTTCTTATTCTTGTACCTTACTTTCAGCCTTATGTTTACAATTTAATGCCTTTTTCTTTTTATGTCAAGTGTCTTTCTTTGAGTATACTAGGGAGGTTACCTGCTAGCTGAAGTAGCTACTGTATGTTAGTATATCTTGATTGTAGTCGAGTCAATATCAAAGGCATGATGTCTTAATATTGATATCTTAACATTGTATTTTCTTACAGCATCGCATAGGGTTAGTGTGCAGGGCTTCCCCTCTGAACTACTGACAGAGGGTGGAGGGGGATTCTGAGACAACCCTGGGTCAGGCGAGGTCAGGGTTAAGAGCTGGATGACCCTTTGGCTTCATGTTCAGTATTTAGTCAACTTGAATCTTTCTATTTGGATAATTACCGAGCGTTTGGGCTTGATGTTGAGGTGTGTGTGTTCCACATAAATGAGCAGTCACATCTTGTTTCTATTGGAGCTGCATATATCTCCCAGCCACTGTACAGGTACGGCTGGGTTGCATTAGGGGTGATTCTGTTATTTAGCCTAAATTCACTCGTAAAAACGCTATGGCCAAAATATTTGCAACACGGGTCACCACATAGCTCACTTGGTAGAGCTGGGGCTCAGTCCTTGCTTTAGTCGTGTCATCCCTTCTATCTTACCCACTGGCCAGAAAGAAAAACAATTATTTAAAAAATTGGAGTCACCTATCAGAATAATGCGTAATCTGCACTACAAACTCCCTCCCCGAAATGAGCAGAGGGTAGAATTTGGTAAAATTCAACAAAAACTCAACATTTTAACTTCTGTATTGTTGTATTAGAATGCATAAGTTTAGGCCATGTGTACTAAATACATGGGCAGCTGTATATTGGAGTGGAGCTTTTAGTGTTTGACATGATTAATGTGCTTGGTTGTAATTTCTCACCCTATACTTGTATCTAACTTCATAAGGCTAAAGGAACAAAAGTAGAAATGCGTGTTCCAAACTTATCCCCCAAACGCCATCTTAATGGAGTAACTCCTGATTTCTGATGACCAGTGCACATTTTGGTCTTGCTTTGAATGAGCAGCGTTGCTTTAGG
Organism: Dissostichus eleginoides; assembly: GCA_031216635.1. Classification (NCBI taxonomy): domain Eukaryota; kingdom Metazoa; phylum Chordata; class Actinopteri; order Perciformes; family Nototheniidae; genus Dissostichus; species Dissostichus eleginoides. Next base: position 7,278,055 of record CM062268.1, on the reverse strand, counting down.
TTGACCTCTGTACCTTACTGTTTTGTGGGACATTGCACACTTCTTATCTGTTGTTTTTCAATGTTTCATTCGATTTGATGAAGGCATAACATTGAGGATAGTGAGATCATGTCGAGGGGAGTGTTCCTGGGGAGTGTAGAGCATTAGTAACAGGGGAGTATACTGTACAATATAAAAACATACATAAAGTGGCTATTGTGTATGCTGAATCTAGCATTTTCTTACATTCTATCTGTTGTTTGGGTTAACCCTAACCCTAACCCTAATTCCATAAAGAAAAAAGAAATGCATGCTATTCGGATGTGGATGCTTATAGCGGGTTAATTCCCCTTCGATTATACCCCTAATAGGTACCAAGCCATTGTTTTTAAGAAAAGGCCCCTGTACAATTCTTAAATTGTAAAAGAACTGGTCGAGTTAACATCTCCTTCTGGGGCGGGAAGTAAAACAAAGAATAGTGAGAGAGATCTCTGAGTGTTGAGCCAGGGAAATGTGCTCCATTGATTAACAGCGTTTCTGCTTCCTGGCCAAGAGATCGGCTTCCCCCAACATGTGTTGTTTGTTTGCGGAGAGGACTGGTGCCATGTGTTTGTGTGCTTACTCTGCGTTCGCACCGAGGAGAGGGTGCACTTCCAGCTGAGCACTCTGCATTTTAAACCAACAGCCAAACGCTCTCATATGGAGAGGCGCCTTTCTCAGTGTCTGAGTGTTCGCCTGCTGGCCATCATCTTCCTATTGGCTCAATATTTTGGCCCCCTAAAGTACCGTTTTGTACCCCCCCCCCTCAATCATTTGTCTCCCAGTCACCCCCTATCATCACACGCACGTACAGAACATTTATTTTGGATCCCTGTGAGTGTGTGGGCCATTCAAACGTCCTGACTCAGGGATTTCAAATGTCATTTAAAACCCATTCGATGCTGTTAAGGCTTTCTTTATTTTTCCAGCGTAAGACTACAAGGTCAGTTTGCTCCAACAGCTGATCAGCGATCAATAGGAGATTTAAATTTAAAGAGCCGTGGCCCCGGGGGCGGTTAGTTGCCGGTGCATGGTGTTACCACAGGGGGGGCTAAGCCCAGGGGCTCAACAGAGACCTATATCGTTCCACAGACCCTCCACCCCCACCTTCCTCCCCACATCCCCAAGCTTGGTTAACTCTCAAGACCATGATTAATTCATGGTGGATTACTTTCTGGGGGCAGGGGGAGAAAACTAGGATTGCATATGGTCCTAACTGCACATGCAGGGTTTGGAAGATAAAGGCTCCCTCAGATTCATCCCACCGCCCGCGTGAGCCCTATTTTCATCCTTCCTGAAAAAGATCAAGCCTCAGTGTTTGGTCCTTCTTGATTATCATTACTGCTATGTTCACCGAAATAAGTTGGAAAAGTCCCTCCCAGCCGTCGGACCGCACCGCGAGAACAGTAAGCTGCCGGGAATAATCATGTAGGAGCAGCCTAACAAACGCAAGACAAGCAGCAGAGGCGCCGTCACGCCAATCTCATCATTGTCCTTCACAGTTGCACAGCTAACTGCTTATGATTAGTGTACAACCGCAAGTAACTCAACAGAAGAATCCGAGGCCGCAGCCAAAGTGGTGGGGATAGAGGCGGTGTAAATTGTGATTTCGCTCCCCCTTGTGTCAGCAAGACAGTCCACATAAAGACTTATGAAAGTGAAATCAGCAGAAAACTTTTCTGTTGGTCGAACCCTCATTGTATTTGTCTATGAATTGTTGTTTAACATTACGTTTCTACAGCTCTGCTTCTGCATTCTCATTCAGCCTCTTCTTTCTGTCTCTTCATCCCTCACTCAATGTTTTTGATAACCATTAATCTGAATTGTTTACCTGTCACCATGTCGGCAAAGGCCAATTATTTCACATTCTGAGTTAATGGGAAATCAGACGGGTAGACAAAAAGCACTCATTACGAGAGGAGTGACACCGGAGTGATCATTAATACACTGTACAGTAAGACCGCTGTCAGACAGCCGCTCCAAAGAAAATGTGTTAAAAAAATGTATATGTATATTTTCTAGTTTTATTAGAAACACATTTTTGTCAACATGTTGTATTTATACAGTGAATGGTCTATGCACTGGAGGTCACATAAGCTTAGGTTTATTTGAACAATAAAAGACATCCCATTAGGGCTTATATTCAAAGAGATGTAGCAGCTACTAGCCGCATATTTGACCGTCAGTTTTAAATAGTTTGGACAAAAATAAAACCTGTCTAAGTATGTTATATTAACAATTTTATGAATGTATCTTCAGACTAAAAAGTCAAATTGTTTCTTTTAACACTTACATTTTGTCTCAACACGTTCTGCAGATGATGGTGCAAAGCACACTTTAACAGTATTTGTGCTATTTATTTTATTTGGCAAATGTCTACTTTACTTGTTTGTTTTTATTGATATTTTAATCTTTTTTTGTAAACAACATCTTGTACAAACTAGCACAGTGAATCACAACCCCAGCAAATATGTTTTTATCTCCATACAATATAAATGAAATCAATACAAAAGTTTGGTTGGTTGCTTGGAACAATTTTATATGGATCAAGAGGTTCTAAAACATGGTTTTCGATACTTCTGGACTCCTGAATTTAATAGATCACGTAAACAGTTGACTGTTCTAAGTCCCGTTTAGAACCCCGGTAAAAGATTTTTAGAAGGTAGACTTCATTTCGACATTTCAAGTTCACTTCCATTTTAAATAAAGGGTTTGCAATCCATAGAGGGTTTTCACTCTTTGCCTTTTGAAGGCGGCCTTCTTCAGATTTGGTGGAAATACTGAAAAAGAAAAAACGAAAGAAAATGGTCCACACGGAGGAACAATTGTCATTTCCTCTGGCCTCCGGAAAAATTGTGTCAAAAAGTTTAAGTGTCATTATGGCAGAGCCTTGAGAGGCAAAGAGGTCTGAGGAGCTTCTGAATAAATACAAGGGACAAAAGTTGTACCTCGAACAGAGTGTGAACGCAGCTCAGCTTGGAGCCCGGTCAGCACACCATCACCGCTCGGCCTTATTCTCTCTCTGCAAAGCTATTCAGGTCTTTGACAGTAGCTAATGATGTTTTCCTGTTCAGGGCGTACCATAGGAGATTTCCAAAGGCTTGTTTTTACCCCACCGGTGAGTGTTAGGGAGCGACTGACATGAGTCAGGAGGGGTGACGGGGGTCCAAACAAAGGAGGGGGTGAATGGGGGGCAGTTCAGCAGTCTCACCCTTTTTTTTTTTGGATGCGGCTTGGGGAGTTCATGAAGCAATTCAAACACCCAAACACAATAATGAAGACAATGTTTTTAAGCATTATGCCAGATACGCTTTCCCCACAAAAAACAACAACAAATCCAGAGGGAAAATAAATAAATAAATATGAAACGAAAATAAAAATGATTCAATGGCGTTGCCCTAACCCTGTCAATATCCATTTCCATGTTCTCGACCCCAGCCCCCATCACCACCAAACCTCACCAGGACCTGTTCCTCTCATCAGTAGAGTCCAGGCTCTCAGAGAGCTACCACACAGTGCCCTCGTTCATTTCCGAGGGTGCATGGGACAGGTGGTTGTTGTATCCGCTGCCGTTCAGGGACAGTGAGGTAAAGGGCGGACTGGGGCCGAACACATCGGAGGAGAGGCCGTGCATGGGTCCCGGGAGGCCTGGTTCTGGGCTGGGAGAATCCCCCGGATGGTGGGACATTATATCGGAGAAACGCTGCACCTCGCTGGAGGGGTGGTGGCCCGGCAGGGGGTGGTCCATACCTCCGAGGGGGGTCCCGGTGGGGCCTGAGGAGGGCACGAAGGGGAGATCGACCGGGGTATGGGCTTGCGACGACGGAGGCCCCTGAGGGAAGAAGTCGTAGTTCCCTGTCGGACCGTAGTACTCGCTTTGATAATCTGCAGATCCAAGAGAAGATGGGAAAGTTAGCTCGGAGAACAATGCAGAAAGAACTCCAGAGACATTGAGGAATGCTTCCAATGTACGTGGCCGTACTACATTAGTCACAGGGCACGCTACACTTAAATCAAAACTGCAATTGGGTGGGGAGAACAACGTGGCCACACAATTAATTAAAATGGGGGCCATTTCTTCAGTGATTCTACCTACTGAGACCGATTTCTTTTTAATTGTGCAGAATATTATAAGACTTTTTGCTTCAGCAGAAATAACAAAGGCCCGAGCACAAATGAAATTCTCTGAAGAAGATCAGATATTTCACAGACATTTCAGGGCTTGTGAGGAAGTATCATATTACTTTGATAGAAACTCAGTGATCACCAAAAGCTTCCGGACGAGCTTACCCAAACTGAAAAATACACCACAACTGTATTCTAGAAAATAATAACATGATAAGATCCTTATTGTGGCCTTTCCAAAATTGCTGCATTTTATATATTTGTTTGTTTACAAGTTAATGTAATTTTTTTACTAAATTCACATTTACATTCTTGTGAAAAGACACATCATGGTAGACTATCAACTGTATTCCTTTAAGGTCTCAGCGTATTATAGAGTTAAACAAAAGGGTTGGATAAAATGGGGCCTTGTTCTGTCCAGTCCATACATGTAATTTATATATTATTACAACAAACAGTATTGTATTCAAATGAAAAGTATTTAACTTCACATTGTTTCATTTCATTCTATTTCACATGTATGTATAGTTTACTGATTTCCTGCATGTTGCACATTTTACTCCCTTGCACCATTTATTGTCTTTTTCTTCTTATGTCTTGGGACTTTAGATTATCATTGCCAACAATATAAGCTATAAGTTATTGTGCATATTACAATAAAACCTTTGAATCTTTAATCAAAACAGCATGATATAATTAAAATAGGAAACATATTTTGAACAACATGTTAAATAAAATTAGATTAAAATAGAAGAATCATACTAAACATTATTTTACAATCAAATACAATTATATTTCATGAATAATCTAACTTTGGATAAGTACAGAATACAAAAAAATTGGCAAAAAATGAAATAGTAGCATACCTCCGTAGTAGGAGAAGGGCCCGTTGGGGATGAGCTCCCCGGGCTCCAACCGGTCCACCAGCGTCCTCATCCGCCTCGGGCTGCGGAAAAACGCGTGCCTCCGCGCACCCAGCGCGCTCAGCTGCTTCATGCGCCTCTCTTTGGAACGTCGGTTCTGGAACCAGACCTAGACACACACAAACATTTCGTCTCAGCAAACATGCAAAAGTCATCTGACGCCATTTTGATTGCACGTCAATATTGTGTGTGAGATGGGAGGATGGTGATATGGAGGTGATGGAGAACGTGGCTGAGGGCCGCATAAAGAAATCGTGAACACAAAAAATGTGCACGTTGTGGATTTTGTTTTCGAATCTGCAAATAAAGCCCACTGTGTTAATTCCCTGCCGTGCACACGAAAGTGTAATTAGGTGTCATGTTTACCTTGGCACCTGCACCCAGCGGCTTCTCATGACAGTCAATAACCGGGATGACTGTGTGTTTTGCGGCGTGCGTGATGAGCCGAATTACGGTTCCAGGAGCGGGAGTCACATGTAACCTCCCTAATGATCTTTTAACCCTCCATTTACTCCGGCTCAGGCTGCAGCAGCGGGGGCTTAACATCTCCAATTAATACTTAATATGTGGGTTGTTACCGATATATTACCGGGCTCTTGGAGGTTATCATTTCCTAATCTATAGGCCGGCTTCCTTTTCCCCCTTATGCTCATACATATTAGATAGTCTTACTGACACTTTTACTATTAATCTGCTAGCCCTCATCCTTATTCACGTTATGAAAAATAATAACCTGTTGGTAAACTAAAATATGTGGAAGTACGTTTTACCACGTGGGTAGTAATATTTTTGGCACATGGATATGAGATGTTATAAAAACCGATTTAGCCGTTCTTGGAAACAAAGAAAAAGACAAAATACTCCCTCATACAAAATTGATAATAATTTTAACAACAGCAGCCGTAATAATAATATAAAATAAAAATAATAATATTAAAAATAATTGTATTGATAAACCCCCTGGCCCTGCTGTAATCCAGAGTTGTGAGGAGACAACCTGAAGACCCTTGAAACAGATTTCTGTCTTCCACTTGGCTGGAGATGCTCGCAGCATGGCTAAATGTGGCCGCAAAGCGTGCTGGGAGCGCGGTGCCAGGACTCCCAGCAGCCCGGCGCCAGTTGGCGACTTTGCCCGGTCACCAGCGCCAAGAATCAAAAATACCCATATAAATTACCCGTTTCCAAATCAACCTCGTCCTCGGCCAATCTGTGGCTTAATGAATTCTATGCGAAGGCAAAAAGGGGGCCTCCTTCTAAAGAGGGGTGAAGGATGTGGCGGAGGGGTTGGGGGGGGAGGAGGGTGTGTGTGTGGGGGGGGGGGGGGGGGCTCTCTGGTGGGATGAGGCCTGCGTGGTCATGACAGTCTGGCAGTTTGGCAGGGACATTTTCCATAAAATATAAGCTGTTACATCACACCTTTTAATGGGTGCGTAACACCCTATAAAAGAGAAAACCCACCTCCTCCACCTGTGGGTGTCCCTTGGATATTATGTCCATCACATTTCAGACACAATCAGAAGATCAATATCGTGAGGATTTGAATGATTTGCACTTGGACTTTCACATTCAACAGATTCACAATTATTCAAATCTGTGAATAAGTTCTTATTTTATACTATCTCTTAGATTTTTTGTTTTTTTTATTCTAATCCTCCTTGTGTGAACTCGTATTTCTGCTATTGCTATGACACCTGGATTTCTCTACGGGGATTAATAATGGTTTATATTATTTTTATTTTATTCACTTTGTGCACACATTATAACAACTGTTTTCAACTGCCTCCAACCCTGCACCGTATCCGTAAATCGGACTAGCCAGCACATTTTTCGTTCCTTATGTATATACTTCATATTTATACAACCATATATTACATTTATAACAAACTTCGCATACTGTAAGCTCATCGGCACCTTAATGCACTTTCTGGTTGGATGTAGCCTACATTTGAACTATGTAACCACGATACAGTTTAATCTAATATTCTAAAGGTTTATCTTATTCTATTTTATCTTGTGATTTATTATTTAATCTTGTAAAGTCGTGGGGATGGTTAGACTTATACTATGATTTTTGTTGGGGTTGGATAAACTGCTCCATTTGCTAATAAATAACAAAGGGCTATCTGTATCCGGTGCTTAATGAAGCCTGATCCAGTGCGCGTAATGGGGAGCAGCTCACCTGGATGACCCGCATGTTGAGGCCGGTCTCCTGGGCCAGCTGCTCCCTGATGTGCCGGGTGGGTTTGGGGGTGGCAGCGAACGCCGCCTTCAGGGTCTCCAGCTGTTTGGCCTTGATGGTGGTGCGGGGGCCGCGCCGCTTGCCCCCCAGGTTCTGGTCGTCATTCTCGTTGTTGACCGTCTCTTTATCGGAAAGGGCGGCTATCTCCGTGTCCTTCAGAACCACGTCGTCCTGCAGCTGGTCCTGAGAGTCCGGTGATAAACTGGGGTCGCTACACGCCGTTACTAAACACAAGAAGATGAACGTTAGAATAACCGGAAGTAAATCAAAACAGGTCGTAAATCAAATGTATACTGAATGCAATGACACGTGTGTGATTTAAAGGTGGCTTGAGATTAATGAATATCTGAATATTTCTCAATGTGTCATTTAGTTTTGAGTTTTAAGCAAATGTAGCGTTATTTTACAAATTATAAGCAACTCGTGAGACTTTCTCCTTGAATATTAAGTAAACATGAACGCAATACAAATCCTGCACACAGATTATGGAACAAACATTTATAAAACTCATGTAGGCTAATGTAATATTGGAGGCTAACATAACGAGTATTTAATGGTGCAGAGAAAAATAAAAGGCTTGGATAAATACATTTTTTACAAACTAAAAGCAACCAACGAGACGTTCTCCTTGAACATTTACGCAATAAAAATCCTGACCGACAGCTTTATGGAACAAAAATCCTATTACTAATGTAGTGTAATATTAGAGTTTTAAATTAGTTATTTTTACTGGTGTAAAGAAACTAAAAGACTAGAGAAAAACACAAATGTGAACAATGATTTTTGCTGTCTCTGCGGGGCAGGACCCATCACATCCATCACCATTTACACACACATTAACACACACCTGAGAGGAGGCTGGCGTCTTTTACACTGCTGTTGTTTAGGTAATCTTCTTTGCAAACGAATTTGTTCTCGTCTATGATGTAGAGCTCCTCTCCGGTGGACAGCTGCTTGTTGCACATCATGCAGGTGAAGCAATTGAGGTGGAACACTTTGCTGCGGGCCCTCCGCACCAGGTCGTTGGGAGAAATGCCCTGCGAGCAGCCGCCGCACTTGGTGCCGAACCTTCTGCGGAAAGAGTGGCAGGGTCGTTTCATTGTATAATGTTAAAGACATATTTTACATAAATAAATTCCGAAATAATTATGTGATCGCACGAGGAGGTTGGACAGGGAAAATCCGTATTTAGCAGAATAGAGACGGACTTTTAAAACAGAATGCTGGCTTCACTCTATAGAGACTGACGTCACATGTATGTGGAGGACATACATAAAGGGATTATAATCCGGTTTGACACATGAAGTAGTTATTTTAATTTTTTTATATAAATTGACCATTTGGAAACATATTTTGGCTACTACCACGTCGAAGAACAACCCATTTGTATCAATAATTTAACATGAAATAAAGTATATAGATAAGTCCAGATAATATATCCTATATAAATCCAGATAAAATATGAGAAATAGAAAAGCTATAAAATTGACAGTTTTGGAGATTTTTTTCTTTTTTCGATTTAAGGTTATTTCTTGGACCATGTGCTAATTTAGAGAAATAACAAAGATCTCACTGCTCAATCCACACTGCCGTGATAGGGTTCATGTTTTATAATAATAATAATAATACTTTTTTTAAATGTGAAATTCTTAGTTAATGCATTGTATGTATTGTCTCTCTAACTCTATACATAAAAATACCGCTATTAAATAAATACTTCATTTTACGAGAATATATTGCTGTTGCGCGTGAGCTAAATATTTTTCATTATTACTTAAGAATGATTAACATATACTCTCCTTCTACTAAGAGCATTTTCACAACCATCTGTCCTCTTACCCTCCTGGAGTTTTATCCTATATGAGATCTCTACATATAAGGCAGTGCAGTAAATATAGGTCCAGTACCACAGCTCTAATAAAGCGTTGAATAATGTGTATTGAGCGCTGTGCACTGCTTGTTGACTGCACGTCTGTGATTGCATCGTCTGCGGACTTGATCTTTTCAACTAGTTTACTATTCAAATCCACTTATCACGTCCTCCTCAGCCGGCCTGAGCAAACACACCGGGCCGGCCCTGCGGCTGACAGAAACACAGCCCAGGTGTGATTTCCTCGATTTCCTAACAAACCGCCTCCCCCCCACTCCCCCTCCCGCTGTGAGCGAGTGCACACGCGTTTAATGTTGCTGGCCCTCTTTTCTTCTTGTTTAGCATGAGAATCCAAATTAACAAGCTTTTAATTACTCGCTGCTAATCAAAGCTTATCGCCTCCAAAGTGCTCGTTCACGCCTGCAGGCGCGGACAGGTCGGCTCAGAGAATTAACAGAAAACAGTGCGAACATTTTGAGTGTGCAGTCAACACATGGGATAGGCTCTTAGTATTTCTATTTTTTTAGTATGAGAAAGCACAAGAGGTGTAAATAATGACCTGGCATTTTTTGTCAATTTTATTCTATAATTGAAAAGTTTTAAATAATATGGAAGACAAAGAACGTTATTTTAAAGTTATTTTAAGTTAAGACAATTTGCTAAACAAATAATAGAAAAATACATATATTTTCTAAAAATATTTATTGGCCTGGTATACTGCTTTTTAAATGTATTGAGGCTATTTTATTCCCCTTTCCTGCTGCCACAAACCCAGACATATAAACCACAAACACCCTGCTTGTCACCTTCCCAGAGCTTACCTAAAGAAATCATTTTTGCAGTACAGTCTCCCCTCTCGAGAAAAACATTTTTCTGTCAAATTACATTTGCACTCGCAGCACTGCACGCACTTGACGTGCCAGGCTCTGTCCAGCACGTTGAGCAGGAAGCGGTCCAGAATAGGCCTCTCGCAGCCGGCGCAGTGGACCATGGCTTTGGGCTGAGCTGCAACCCCACAACTGAAGCACGAAAGCGAACTAAAATCAACAGTAGTAGCCTACAGGCCAAGCATGGACCGAGAATCTGCTTCTTCCTTCACAGAAAAACAGACACGTCCTCTCTTGCAGGTGCAAAAAAAGCCAAAAGGGGAAAAAAATCAGTCCTTCATTGGATCCGGAGGAAAAACACACAATTCAACCAACATGTAACCAGCTGCAGGTTGCTCTGAAGTGAAGAGAGCCCCCCTTTAGCCAGTCCTAATAAAATGCTTCTAGGGCAGCGCTGTCACACAACAACACACGCGCGCCTGTCAACAATTCAGTGTACATGGCAGCGTATCCACTGTTCAGACGCAAAAAGAAAAGAAAATCACACACCCAAAGGATTTTGGAAAAGAGTGTGTCCGCGGATCCTTGATATTCAGTTGCTGCGATGCTCCGGTTCAGTCAGTCAGCCAGTCAGTCAGTCAGTGTGTATGCTGGGATGCCCAGTCTCCAGTGCCGTGGTGTGTGTATGCTGAAATACGCTGGCTCTCCAGTAAACTGTCTTGCTCCTAAAGCTCCAAGCCAGCCTTATTCCCAGCCTCCTGACGTCAGGCCGTGGCCGGACCAATCAGCGGCGCGCCATGCCAGCAAACATCAAGCCGCCCCATCATAACCCAGCGAGGGCTCTGCCTGCTATTTATGCCACACACTCAAGACACCAATTGTCAAGAATTTCCTTGCAAACTGTCATATGTTAGTGAATGTGTTTGGAGGCAGCAGCCGCGGCGGAGGCGCACAGCGCGGAGGGAGAGGCGCCACTCTTCAGCCGCGCAGCAAAGTGTCTTCTTGGCAGAAGGGGGGCAAGGAGGAATCTGAGCAGGTACACACAGAGGCGTCTTCGGGATAAAGAAGCTGGAAACGCAGATTGCCTGGGTTATTCCTGTGCGCACATTTCGGGCATGCTTTTATTTTGTTATTTGGAAGTGTTTAACTTAAACAAACCAGCCGTTAATGAAATAGTCTGCTTTGCACTTGTGCATCTTGTTAAATGTTCGCAGCTCTCTTAAATAAGGTGTTATCATCTTTCCAGTGGCATAACAGCGTTTATTTGGCACGGCGCAGCGAGCAGTTCTCTGTGGTGTGATGGAAAGGAAGCCCGAGAGACAGAGAGGCTCTAAAGTTGGCAGCTCATTCATTAGGGGGGTCCAAAGTAATGCAGGTCCACCTTCAGTAAATATCAGCCCGCTGGATTATTCACAGTCGTTTCCATCCAATCGTTTCTGTTCTTTAACAGCTTTTCTCTCAGATTGACTGTTTCTGTAACTAAACCATCATTTAGTTAGGAATTCATCTTTGAATTTAGTTAGACAAACTGTCCAATTACTGCCTCTAACACAATCAAACCGAAAGGAATTGTTGTTAGAATAAACATAATGTATATTTGCCTGCCGCATGGTGGTGGCTTTATCTAAAGAGAACAAGCTTAAAAACACACTCCAATAGCTTTATTTTCTCTTCTTTCTTATTTTACTTTTCTGTGTTCATAGGTTTCAATCATAACACTGACCTCCATAGTTTTAGCACAATGCAATCTGCGATGGAAATGTGCGTTTTAAATGGACTACAAACTCACTTCCCCCTTTTTTCCTGAACTAAACCCTGCTGAAGAATTTGAAAAAACAGAAAGCCTGACTCTCTCCTCCAGCACTGTAAATGCAGCATGTAAACAAGCAAACGTTGCTGTTATTTGCATGTGTAGAAGATGCCTCGATAGTCTGTCAGTGGGGATAATCTCCGCCTGATTTAGACTGAGCCACAGAGAGAAGAAAAAACAGGCAGCTCACAGAGGCAGATTAATCCACGAATAGAAGGAAATCAAAATATAGGCTTAAACATATTTCAACTCCCCTCCAGGCAAAGGCACTATTAAATGCAAAAATTGTTTTAACCTCACCACTGTAATCCCCTTGCTAGCAATAGATTATATTCTCGCTCAGAAGTTGTATACTGGAAGTTAAGGAAAACAAAAGTTAGCCTACTATTTTTCTTTTGAGGCCTTCCAGCAAAACCATAATTGTATAACTAAATAAATACCCAAATTACATTGATTTTTTTTATTGGTGTCCACTGAGAGGAATTTTATTTACACTTATGTATTTTTCCTCCAAAGTCTATTTTTGGCTCAGAAATAAAGCAGCCCGGGAGATTTGTGCTTTATGAAGTGCAGGCAAGTGAGCTGGTTACACTGCGAGATAACTAATGTGAGATAATGAATGAGGCCGTGAAGATGCATGCCGTCATTAATTCTAATCATGACACGTTTATTTGTCTCCCCTTTCTCCTCCAGGGCAGTGAAGAGACACAAAGTCACCACAACAACAACAAGGGCCGGGGACAAAGAGCCGGGCATTGGATGGATTCACAATATGAGAGATAGAAATATAAAACCTAATTCTGAATGTGCAGGCCGGGGAAGGACACCGGGAATCGGGTCCTCGACCGGTGGAAACATCCACCCGAGCTGGAACTGTGATCAGCGGAGTGTACCGGGGAGAGGAGGGGGAGGAGGAGGCCGGTGGTGCCGCTCCGCCGCCCCGTAGTCTGCAGCCTCAACACTCCGCTGATATTTAAAATTCATAATAAAACGCATTCATCATTCTGGTTTAAGAATGCGTTCATTTTAGGAACAAACAGCTTCAGTTTCACTAAATATCAGCTGTTTCATTTCTCATCTCAATAGGGGAATTCCAAGGTGCAGCTGTGACAATAACCTAAAAGAAAGAAACAATAAGTCGGCATTATATTATTTCATTGCACTCATTATGAGTCAATTTGGATATCAGTGTGCCAAATGCATGCAAATTCCAGGGATTGCAGATTAAAATGAGACTTTATAGCTAATCTGGCACGTTTACATCATGGACCCAGTGCATTGTCCTTCTTAAATAAATACCAAAAAGTAGCATACTTTTAGAGGAATTACCACGAAAAATTGTTACAAATGTTTTCTTTTTCTCAAAAGATAAATCGTTGAATTTTTTTAGCACCCCCTTTCACAGAAATATGGATTAATACTGTGTTAATTTAACATTCACATTAATCACATACATGTCAAGGTTTTCATTTTGACGCACAGTGTTCCATTGTATCCATAAACTGTGTGTGAGTATAGAGAGAATAATCGGTGTGTGTCTGTTTATGTGTGTGTGCGTGTGTGTGTGTGTGTGTGTTTGGGGGGGGGGCACTTTCTCTGTTCTTGTCCAGTCTGTCAATCATTATCCAGCGCGTCCATCCGTCCCTCTTCCGTCCGTCCCAGGGAGAATGTCGCAGTTATAACGCACAGTCCCACGATCGACTGTCTGAGCTGTGTAGCCCCCCCCCCCACCCCCTGTCAACAGCCCAACATATGCCCATGTGAACCCAACGTGGATTATTGAGCCAACACCAACTCTACGCAAACATTTTCCAGACTTTTCAACTCCGGCCCGGGCCTGGGCTGAGAGAAATCCGATGGGATTTATAGATCATCTCCCTACAGCTGCCTCTTCTCAGCCAGGCAACCCCCTCTACACACACACACACACACACACACACACACACGCACGCACACGCACACGCACACTCTCACACACACACACACACACACACACACACAAACATGACTTGTTGACTGTCCTTGTGAAAGTGTTTGTTAATGTGGGAATCTCTTTATCCATGCTCATTATATAGTATTACACACACACACACACACACACACACACACACACACACACACACACACACACACACACACACACACACACACACACACACACACACACACATACACACACACACACATATTCACAGGCTGGCCCAGGCGTTGGGGTGCATAACTGACTCAGGGTCAGCATCACCAGGGTCCCCCCACTGATATGATGTTTCCAGTAAAGAGAGGGACTCGGCATTATTATTAATATTATTGTTATTAGCCATATTATTAGAAAAAAGCTTCAGTATGTCCTATTAAGTAGGCCTTAGCCTTTGGCCAAAGGCTTAAGTAATAATGCATATTAATTACAGTAGGCCTATACAGTAAAATAATGTATAATAAAAAACATCCGAACAGAAATATACAATAATAATAATATTAATAACAATAATAATGTTCAATCACGAGCAAATTGGCCAACAAATATTATTTGCTTCATCTTTGCTCCAAACTGTCCCAGAGAATTGCACATAGGCCTACATACAGGCGCAGCTCACATTAATGCTTCTCAGAGACTGTTCTGCAGCCGGGGTGAAAGGGCTGGGATCACTAATGATTATAATATAATGTGCAGCGATAACCACTCCCTTTGAGATATTATCGCCCGGTGGCCAAAGCTCTGGGGACGGGCTGCATGGCTGCAGAGCGGCAGATAGCGGCAGAGAGCTGCTCGCCCATGCATCTGCTGCTTTTTATTTATTTATTATTTAATATCCGCGCATGCTTAGTCAGACCGATACGATAAGTGATATCGTTCTTGTTGCATGGGGCAGAAAAAAGAAAAATGTGTACAGAACTGGATGCCCTGTTGAAAACTTTTAAATTTGATTCCACAAGAAAATAGTCCCAAAGCTTTTTGGTTAGCAGTGGGATATAAAACATAACTTATATCAAACATATTGTAGTTCTTATAAAGGTAAGATTACTCTAATGTAGTTATGTAAATGTAATGTAATGTAAATGCAAATCTAATGTAGTTTTTAAAATATGATTTTATTCCACTAAATCTGATTTTTTTGCCTTTGCACTAAATCACTATCACCATTTTCTGAAGGGTTTCCACTGATTTATGCTCATTGGTGGAGCGATTAATATTCTCCATGACTAGAAACAAAGTTTTACAAACCTTCCTATCGTGAAAAAAATGAAGCTTTCATTTAAAAGCCTTTAAAATGAAATACATTGTTTTTGTAGCAGTTATTGCTGCTCTACTATATTTATTAAATGTGTATTTATGGGTATAAAACTGTTAGAGGGGAGTTGCAACTGCATACTCGTATCCTAAGTAGCTACCTTTATTTGATCATGTCTATATTTCCTTAGAATAAATGTTCCTGCAAAAGCAGGCCTGAGCAACGAGGGCACAACAGCCAAACCAATGGACAGTTAATATCTATAAATACCTCACGTCACAAACAAAAGGAACAAATAATTATCGACATTCTCTGATCAATAGCAAACAACTGGAGGAGGGAATGAGAGCAGGAGGAGGAGGAGCAGGAGGAAGGAGAAGTGAGTGATGTTGCTGTGCTGGACGCACTATCCATCTTCATTGGAGCTTTGTGTGCGCAAAAAGCAAAGGCGCGCATAAGGTAAAGCCTGCATCAAAGCCGCGGCTTTATTTTTATATCCAATAGATCAGCAGGCAGACAAAGCTTTATTCTCGCCAGGAGACAGATATTTTACCTCTGCCTTACGGTTTTATGTTGGAGAGGTGTCAGCCGGGGGAAATGGATGGCTAATGCATAGGCAAAGCGCGACTCGCCTCGGCATGCACGTCAGAGGGGGCTGCAGGGAAGAGCAGCGGGGATTTAGGGCCCCTGGGGGCCCAACAGGGGGGCCGAACACTGGGGGGATAGAAGCATCCAGACTCCACTCATAGTGTGGCTCATAACGCAGAACATAAGTTAAACAGATTGCATCCTTCTTTGCATTAGTATGGGGGAGACACACACACACACACACACACACACACACACACACACACACATTCAAATGTTATATTATATATATATTTTTGGATTTACATTATATTACATGCTTTCGTCCAAAGTGACTTACATGCCCTTCTTGTAGACTCATGGGCCGGGAATCGAACCCCCATCCACTGATTGGTCCAAGTACTGAAAATGAGTAGTATTGAGATCCAATACTACCTTTAGATTCACAAACAAAATAAACTAGAAACAAAAATGTCTTATAAAAAGTTGTAAAAGATATCGATGAAATGTTTAGTTTTTTCAGTGGAAGTTGTTTTATATTTACAGAGGGGATGGGATCAAACCACTGACCCCCTGATTGGTATGTCAGCGCATGAATCCCCTGAGCCATAGCCACCTTTCACGACTACTGAATCAAAGTCATGCTGTCATCATAAAATAAGTTCCAGTTATGTATTGAAATTAGACAGTGGAAGACACACACACTCATTCAGATATAACATGTGTTAGGTGGACCTGACTTTTGCTCAAAATACATACAAAATACAGGTGTTTATTCAGTCGTTTAAATCTAATTTATCCAAATTATTATTCTTTTAGAAGCCTAATATGTCAAATTTTTCTTTTTGCATATTGAGGGTTCACAACGCTTATGGGTGCTTTACAACATTTGTAATGGTCTCGATTGTAATGGGGTGATATGGTGGTCATGTTGGTCTAAAGGTGAAATTCCACCTTGAAAATCAGTTGGAATGAGCCTTGAAATCTTCACTTCACCTGCCTCTTCTTCAGACCCCGCTAACACATCCCCGTACACAACTATTAGCTAGTTGTTAAAATCTTATGCACTGCTCACTCCCTGACATGAATGCAGATTTCTCACCACATGCTGCAAAGAGTTAACGAGATTTACAATGCTGCTCAAAACACAGAGCTTCCCTGTCATATTTCCCCCTCATGCTAAATAGAAATCTTAAGAAGTAATTGGAATTTACTGCATACCTGAATAACTGCATATAAATAAGCACACATTTCATCGGGGGGGGTTCACTGACACTGTTTGGTCGCATAAAAACTGCTGCATACATTATAATACACAGCAAATAATCTTGTTTTGCTGAAGCCTTTGCTACATGCTTGGGATTCCGTCCAAATTACCCAGGATTCAAACAAGCGTTTTCAATTTATTAAACCTATATAGGCAACATTTCATTTTAATGGGACAATTTATTTCTGGGTAGGGATTATCAGGGCTGGTGTGTAAATCTGCAGTGTTTCTCTCATGTGAAGGCAGGCAGACTTCCTTTTGCTCAGGCCTGCGCCAGTGGACAGAACAGGGAGCTTCGGGTTCCTTGAAAGGCCTGAAGCCTAGGTCCTCGTCCTGTGGCTGAAAGGCAAAAACTAGCTCATTGACTTTGGCCATGTCTCCCAGACAAATTCCTCAATTCTCAACACCTTTATGAGGCTGCATGCGCTTACTGAATTTGGTGGAGGAGGACACAAATCCTCCGGTTGGGATTGGCAGTCATGCCCCCATCTCTCGGCCCGACACGCTCGGGATGTAAAGTGGTCGTCGACGGCGCGACCCCCGGTCGAGAGGGCTCAGCGGATTTGGAGATAATGACATCGCCGCCTCTATTAAGATTCACATTAACCATTTCACCGCACGACCCCATTTCCCTTTGTCAAAAGCCTCGCAGCCTGTGGCAATATTCAGAGCTGGCCAAACAACCTGCGCGCATAACCTCTATTCCTGGGAAGGACAAAAGACAGCCTGTCTATATGCAAAGAATACAGGGGAAATATATCCCACTTGTTGAAAGCGACCCCCTTAAAATTCATGGAACAAACAGATTCCCTATGCATGTGTCTGATATTTTCCACATTGGAACACACTTAATCTTTTCTTTTTCACTGACACCTTCACCAAGTGACCTGTCTCTCTCTCTTTCTGTCACACACACACACCATACACCAACCCCTGCTGGCTCCCAGAGCTGTGCCTGTGGGAGGGAGGCCAAATTGTTTGTCTCTCCCTGTGTCAAGGCTCTGCAGCGGGGATGAGACCATGAGAACAACTGCTCCCTGTCTGGCTCCTGGCTGATGGCTCCATCAGGGCAGAGCAACAGGGAGTCTGACGCTGGATGACTTTGAATGTAATGTGTGTGTGAGAGAGAGTGTTGCGTTCGACGAGAGGTGGACTGATCTTTACAGGAGTCCAAAGTGATGCTGCATAAAGAAGAAGAGCAGTTCAGATAAAAGAGAGCTTGAAAAGCAGTAGTTGGATGGCAAAATACAATATCACGTAATGGTTGGCATCAAAGATGGAAACAAACATCAAAACTAAAATATCTATGAAAGAAGTGCAATAGACATAAAATAAGGTAGCAATCTACAAAAAAAAACAGAACTCAGATTATGCTTCTCTAAGAAAACTTCATCATCAAGTTTATACCACAAGGACTTTGATACATTAAATCACTCTGCCAACTCTGATTGTCTCCTAGTCAGCGTTTCCTTTCCTTAATACTTATCAATGCACAGACAAAGAACTTCCTATTTGGTTAATTTTCGTGGACGATGGTGGTTTGGGGTTAAACTTTGAAATCAGCATATCCCACTGTATGCTTCAAATGTCATGAACTTGACATGAACCTTAATCAAAGCTAGGCTACGTAAGCTTGACTATCCAAAGCTCAACAAAACACTAACATTTGTGGAGTTAATTTACAAGAAAACACATTGTTTCTTCAATTAAAAAAAATACAATGTCTGGTTTGAGCTTGAGTTCTTTTTTGACAGCATCTTTGTGGTATCTTCAGCTTTGGAGTATTTTCTTTCATTTGTAACCAAGAGTTTATTTCCCCTAACCTTAATAGTGTGCTTTGAGTTGCCTAAACGCAATCAAAGCTAGGCTACGTTAGCTTGAAAGTTCAACAACTTTGCTTTGGAGTGTTTTACCAGATACAGTCAGTGAGCAAAGCTTTTGGTTTAGTTTCTGTACCAAACCTGGCAACCTGACTGTGAGGAAAAGACTCCAGGAGGCTGCACACAGCTCTTGCACCAAAAACAGGGTTTTAGGACACAAGTTTGTCTGAAATCTATTTACAAATAAATAGTTAGGTTGTGTGTATGTGCAACACTGTAATGTTTTAACCAGGAACATGTAGGAGCACACAGTGGATTACATGCAGGGCAGGAGAGTACTATTAATACTTTAATACTGAGAGCCATGTTCATCTCTCTAAATATATTTACACATTTCTATACATCCCTACCCAGTGGTGTAAAGTAACTAAGTACATTTACCCAAGTACTGTACTTGAGTACAATATTAAGGTAGTACTTTACTCGAGTAGTTTTTTTTCTTGTAATCGTTCTATTTTTGACCTTCTCTTACAACTTATTTCGTATGTTGTTTATGTTTGCAACACCATACACCAAAGCAAATATTCCTTGTATGTGTAAACCTACAAGGCAATACATTGATTCCGATTCTGATTCTGCATTAGTCTTGTTTCCTTCCCTGCTCCTGACTGAACTCTCTCCATTCACATCATTTACAGAAACTCCTCCTGCTCATGTGCATGCGGAAGTTATGCTGCTGCATGGAGGACCCTCCTCCTCTCTTGACTACGCCTGCAGATGAGTTGAAAGGGTGAGGAGGTCGCAACCTTCCTGGGGGATGTTTTACGACGACACGGCCGGGAAGGTCTGATTTGTCTCCACTGGAGCGTGCTGCTGGCATCTTCACACCCAGGGAGAGAGAGAGAGTACAGAGGAAGAGTGAATACGTGATGGTTCGGGGGGTGATTGTTGGAGGTTGGACATCGCAGGGATGGAGGGGGGTGGGCTGTAAATTTGATGGTTTGGCACACTGATGGTCAGCAGCAGCAGCAGCCACCTTGACCCCCACTTAGGACGTCCAGCTGAGCACTGAGGGAGGAGGAGGAGGAGGAGGAGGAGGAGGGGGAGGAGGAGGAGGAGGAGGAGGAGGAGGAGGAGGAACCTTTATCTCTGGTAAACACACACAGATTGTGATCATTCAGGTTACAGTCGTTGTTACTGTTTCAACAAACATTTACTTTTTGACATATTTATGCTGTGTGGTTCTAGTGATTAAGATGCCATTAGCTGTTATTTTTTGTACCATAAAAATGGAAATGTAACCATTGGTATGATTGGAATGGAAAAGCAATATTTAAATGGTAATGCATAGGACATAATTATTTGGTCATCAAACAGATGTTAGCAGTGTTAGAGTGTTTTTTGTTTGTACAACTACTAAAACACACTGTTAAACTACTCTGTTGCAAGTAAAAGTCCAGCATTTAATATGTTATTTAAAAATAAAGAATATCAGCAAAATGTACTACTAGTATTAAATGTAAAAAATTGAAAATAAAAAACCCAAAAGACAAATTATTAGGATCAAATAAAAATGAATGTGTATTTGGCTGATTGATTAATCGTCCGACTGTTCAGCTGTTGCTGGTTTAACTGTCAAAATATCTTAATCATTAAAGTAACTAGTAACCTACGAATGTAACATGAACGTAGTGGAGTACAACATGTTGTGTATGAATTAATTGATACAATAAAATAAAATAAAAAAGATAAATCAAGGGTCTTGTAAAAGGACAATCTTTTGTCATAAAGATCAACAGCATGAGATCCAACATTTTACCTCTTCTAATCTTTCCAGGAGCGTTCCAGTTTACCTAACTCAATTAACCCCAATTACCTTGCGAAACCTCATAAAGACAGTTTCTCATCTGCGCCTGTTCTCTTGCTATCTTGATATTTTACCCTGAAACTTCCCTAACCAAACCTACCTGTCATTTACTTGCTGTACTTACTGTACAATCATAAACCTGTCTCTTATCTCTGTAAGTGTCGCTGATCAATATAAGTCAGCTTGTATTCAGTTGTTTGGAAAAAAGGCCCCCATCCGTCCTTTCCGAACAATTTAAGACCCATCTCAAATGACCTTTCATTTCTAAAGTATAGGAAAAACTGAGCAGCTCCTTCATGATATAAAGGGGAATAACATCTTGGGATATTTCCTTCAGGCTTTTGACAAAAACACAGTACTGACACTGCTTTGTTAAGAGTTACAATTAACAACATATTGATAATTATATCTCAAAAGTCCATTAAATAATGTTTGTAGTAGTTCAGGGCAAGCTCTGAATTGGTTTATGTCACAAACATTTATAAGTCTCCATTGGTAACAAAGTGTCCTATGGGGTGCCTCGGTTTAGATTATATTAGATTCAATGGTAACACTTTAAATTAAGGTACACACATTAACCATCAACTAGTTGTTCATTAACATGCATATTAGCAGTATATTGGCTCTTTATTAGTTATTATAAAACACTTATTAATGCCTTATTCTGCATGACCATATTCTACAAGTAAAAGGCCATTAGTTGAGAGTTTTTCCTCAATAACCCTCTAATTAGTGCTTATTTATTGCAAGTAAGGAAGTTGTTGTACATGAGTTTTGGTCTTAATATGCTCTGCTCAATATGGGCCTAATAAGGCAGTAGTACCACAAGAATAGTAATTCTCCCATAATAATACTTAACAAATATGATCTATTCTTATGTAACAAGACATGAAACTATAAGTGTTAATTGTGTCTAAATAACTCAAAATTAGGTATTTATATCTAAGAATATGTTTTGGGGTATTGACAGTTCAGCTACCAATAGCAAGGTGATACTGACCTGTATGTTTCATATTTGCACATTTATATATTTGTCAAATGTGTACTGAAGGTTAGACAGGAAACCGGATACAGGAAGTAGGAGAAAGTGAACTGAATAGCATGGCAGTAGACATCCATGAGTAGACTGCTACTAATTTTCCCTATGCAACCTGAAGAGTAAAAGGGTCAAGTCCGTCAGAATGCAATGACTGTAAGTGTAAGTGTAATCCTTACACTTACACTGTAAGGCTTAGTAACATGTATAGTGTTTATGTGATGACATTTGGAGATGTTTAAACACAATGAGAAAATGCGTTAGCATTCGCGCTAGCATTCATGCTAACGTTAGCATACACGGTAGCGTTAGCATACATGCTAGCGTTAGCCAAACTAGCCTGTATACATGCTTATTGCACAGCTAGCATTAGCTATATTTACCTTGTTTACACTTAGCGGTCCTATGTGTTAATCCAGGGGTCGGCAACCTTTTTGATATGAAGTGCCATTTAAAAAAGAAAATCAGATTAGTGTGCCGACGTTCGTGAACTGTCAACGGGGGGGGGGGGGAGCCTCGCTGCGGGGAAGCTGTGGACCTCTGTCGCCTGTCAGCGCAACTTACATGATGCAGTTTAAACACAGTTAAATACATAAAGGGCGGTGCCGGCCGTCAGCGAACCGAGCCCGGTCGTCAACGGCCCGCTGGCGACCGGCTCGGTTTGCTGACGGCCGGATGTACTGTGATTCTCCAGAACACACAGTTGGCCAGTCCGCCCCTGTGTAGCATATTATTTTCGATGACAGATGAGCAGATCGCCACTGGGTTTTCAACTAAAGACACAGACACGCAAAAACTGCGGCATGTACAGCTCCTTATGGGTAATAGAGATGGGTGAGTCCTGATTCATCCGGATCATTAACCCGGATCCTAGTAATGGCTGGTCGTGACGAGTCTCCCATCTCGATTAACCCGAGTCCTTTGAGTCCTACACCTGGTGACGTACAAATTAAAACTATAAATTGCGTCACTCGCTACTCTCCTTATAACATGTAAAATCACATTACAACGTACCCCAGTCCATCTGCCTAGCCTTTAGCAAGTATGATAGCTGCCAGAAGTTATCGTTTGGCTCAGGGGAGTGGGCGCGGATCAGTTAAACTTCCTGCAGACTCGTGCGGACTCAGAGCCGTAACCGTAGCAGATCCAGAGATCCAGAGATCCAGGCAGACTCATCATGGACGAGTCAACAGCAGACTCAGATTCGCAAATCCTGACTCACTGAATCATGGGAACTTCCTTCACTTCCTGCAGACTCGTGAGTCATGGGGACTCAGAGCCGTAACCGTATAGCATATCCAGAGATCCAGACTCGTCATGCACGAGCATAGCCGCGGGAACTGGGAAGTCATTTTACTTAGGGGGTGCGGACAAAAGTGGGGAGAGATTTCAACAACAGTAACATGAAGTTTTCAAATGTACACCACTCGCAGCCCCGCCTCCAGCACCCCTACTTCCCGCAGCTATGTGCACGAGTCAACAGCAGACTCAGAGATTCGCAAATCCTGACTCACTGTGCAAAACATAGCAGACTCGTGCGGACTCAGAGCCGTTACCGTATAGCAGCAGATCCAGAGATCCAGACTCGTCGTCATGCACGAGTCAACAGCAGACTCAGATTCGCCAAATCGCAAAATAACCCTTTTTTTTTGTGATCAACATTTTTTATTAAAGCAAAAGACAATGTGTAGCTGAGGGTAATGTAACGTTAGTTTAATATGCTCGTGAAATGCAACAACTTTTCGGTTTCACCGGTAGGATTTCTACGCTCTTGGTGATGCTGACTCATATGACTCAAATGACTCGTATGATCCGGATCTCTTTAATGACTGACTCAGAAGACTCCGAGTCTGTAAAAGGATCCGGATTTGCCATCTCTACTGGGTAATGCAATGTGTGAAGTGCGCTACACCCCTGGTCGTTTCACCATGGAGGAAAGCAGCAGAAAGTCGACTGGAGTTAAAGAGAGCGGGGCCTATAAGTTATCCTTCTGCACTGCGTTGCGTGCATGGCTTCCTTCTGCAGGGGGAGACGCGCTCTGCCAGCGGTCTCGTTCAGGATCCGAAAATACAATTTAAATATTTTGCACACTTATAGTGTGCCACTGGTTACTGTCCCGCGTGCCAATGGTGGCACGCGTGCCAGGGGTTGCCGACCCCTGTGTTAATCTGTGTATGTTACACTTGCATGTATGAGATCATTAAGTGCCTTGTAACTTCTTTTGTTATAGTTTCACTCCGTTTGAATGTCAGTGGACTGCAAATAAGTCAATAAAGGAGCATGGCTGCTCATTCCCTGGTTCTCAAAAGAGTTTGGCTGGCTGTTTAATCTATGTTCACACTGAGACAGTACAACACATAGAGAGAACAGTACACCTATTGTGCAAGTACATACAAGCAGGTCACACAGTATGATCACAAATACATAAAATCTGTTAAAAATCTGTTTTTATTAAAAAATTCAGGCTGCATATGTGTTCTCAGCCTTGGAGAAACTTGACATGTTTTGGTACATGTGTCTGAACCTCTCTTTAGTGGTTTAATAAAACAGATATTTCAACGTGTGCCTACTTTGTTCATGTACTGTTGAGGTTAATTTCAGTAGTTGTGTGCTATAATGTATTTACAAAGTGTGAAGAGGAGGCAACTTTAGAATAGGGAACCTGTTCAGGTCAACATGTTCTTAGATATAAATACCTAATTAGAGTCAAACTACTAGCTTATTGGTTATGAACAAGACTTCACTTTAAAATAGGGAACATGTTCTTAGATATAAATACCTAATTTTGAGTTATTTATACACAATTAACACTTATAGTTTCATGTCTTGTTACATAAGAATAGATCATATTTGTTAAGTGTTATTATGGGAGAATTACTATTCTTGTGGTACTACTGCCTTATTAGGCCCATATTGAGCAGAGCATATGAAGACCAAAACTCATGTACAACAACTTCCTTACTTGCAATAAATAAGCACTAATTAGAGGGTTAAGGAAAAAACTCAACTAATGGCCTATTACTTGTAGAATATGGTCATGTAGAATAGGGCATTAATAAGTGTTTTATAATGACTAATAAAGAGATGATATACTGCTAATATGCATGTTAATGAACAACTAGTTGATGGTTAATTTGTGTACCTTAAAATAAAGTGTTACCGATTCAACCTTATTGTCATTGCGCAGAGTACAATGTTTGCATCCAACCAGGAAGTGCAAATAGTAATAAAGCGCATTCGTTTTCAATTAATTTACAGAACAAATATAAGGTGCAGGGTTTAGACATATATAGATACATACAGATGTAATAAATAGAAAATACAGATCTTACAAATAGTAAATAAAGACATTGTACATGAGTCACAAGGAGTGCAATGTCCCTGAGTGTGAGGTGCTGTGGGTTAGAGCCCCATGACATTCAAAGGGGAGTGTTAGTGAGATTTACATTGATAATACCAAATAGCCAGGTTCTAGTTTTTACCCTGCAAAAATCCAGCCAATATATGACTGCTGAGAATTGTACATACAAATCTGTTTGTAGATCAAATACTCTGAGTAAAAAAGCATGCAGCACTCGCCACCTTTCACAAATCTCACCATTTATAGTAAATTGGCCTATATTGAACAAATCAATCTCACGCTTGGCAGTTCATCAATCTGCTGTTTCTTCGTTGCTTATTTGCAATCAACGAGCTCATTAATGGAGAAAATGAGTCACCCCGAGGCACTTCAGCTGGGGAGGAGAGGGTTAAGCAAGCTACACCAGGAAGAGGAACTTTATTTAGATGGAGTTTCATGGAATGCACTTCCCTATGGGGCGTAGGTGGGAGAGTTAGCACCATGCAACACACATCCCCAACACATCTCATAAATCATGTAATCCCTGATACTGGAAGACAAACATGGGAGCAGATCTAATCAGGACTTGGCAGAATCCTTTTATCTGGGCCCATCTCTGCCTGGTCACACACAGTACACAATCCCGCGCTCCCCTTATGACAAACACTCCAATGGTTGATAGCCACTGATGGATAGGAGCTGGGGATGGGGGCTGGGTGGGGCCTTTTGCCCAATACTGATGTTTTAAGGTTGATACACATCTTTGAATCTGTCCATTCACAAAAACAAATAAATTGCCAATTACCAATAATCTTGAGATGCATTTCTGCTTCTAGATGAATACCTTTTGACAAATAATAGACCAAATCCAACATTTTTATACTCAAATATTTTTAAATTGACCAAAGATTGTACCAATTTGCAGTCAATTATGCATTTCAGACATGGTGGGATTAAATGGGTGGCAGATTATATTTATGTAGATTTAATGGATTTATTTGTCTTAATATTATTTGTCTGAGCAGATCTGTGTGTAAATTTGTAATATGTTGATGTAAAACACCATCCACAAATGCAAACAAATAATAAAAAAAAAAAGGATATAATAATACAAATAAATTCCCCAAATAAGAATATATTGAACATTTTATCAGTATTATTTATAACTTAAGAATACATTTTTGAAAATCTAGTGTTTGATATGCGGATCAAAAATGTGGAAGTGTCCTTGGGTAAGATACTCCCCAAATTGCTCCTGTAGGCTAAACACATTAGCTAACTGTAATGTACTTTACTCTAGAATAATCTAATATATTTATTAAAGAACAGGAATGAGAGAGTATCTCTTTTGATTAAAGACCGTTATCTTCGTTATATTCAATAGGTTATTGCTCATGCAATGTTTAAATGCCATCTTCTCAGTAGTGGGAGGGAGTTGTCATTATCAGGCTTGAGTAAAATATAAAGCTACTTGTCATCAGCTATGCCTTTAATTCTGTATTTCTTGTTGATATTACCAAAAGGGACCATGTATAGTAAAAAGAGGAGTCGACCAAGACAGTTTCCCTGAGGAACACCAAAAGGCAAATCATATTTTCCTGATTCTTGACAAAAAGAGGTAAGAGCGCGACCATTGCAAAACTTTTCCAGACAATCCAATCAAATTAATATTGTGAATTTTGTTCAAAAGGAGACCTAATGTCCTCAGTGCTACTTCTGGGGTTACTCACTGACAACTTAAACCTGTTCACTCTAAACCTGGAGGAAAAAAGGAAAACCACTTTTAATGACTCTTGTTTGGTTTAAAACAACATTGCAAGAATATTCTCTTTAAAAGAAAGATTTGATAAAGGTATGACTTACAGAAAACAAGACATACGCAACAGTGTATATGTTCATTGGCCCATGTGAAAAGTGCAAAACACCGTAAGGTGACGGTTGCCCTCAGTAGACATCAAATTCAGATGAACCGGTCCTTAGGTAAATATTAAAATATATTATAAATATAATACTGTGTCAGTTACCAGTAGATGACTCGGTGCCCCCCCTTTTCTTCTTCCTGTAACACTGCGACCCACCATGAATCAAAAACACTGCCAATTCACAGGGGAGCTATCATTGGGAATATATAGCAGCGCCTGGGTTACTTTGTATTATAATAGATGCATTGTGGTGCGGAAGAATATCCCAGCCTGTATTCAAGCAGAATGAACAAAAAGGGAAGCCAAAGAAAGAGTCTGGTGCAGATTCAGGGGAAAGTATTGTAATTAGAAAGAGATGGGATCGGGGGAGGTTCAGTTGCTCTAGATGTGAAATCTAATTTCTATATAATGTCATTTAAATCCTGTGATCCAGGAATTGTATTTGAACTTGGATTATTGGAATCATCAGCCTGTGAATGCCTAAGATCCCAGCCACTGTTTGTGTGTGTGTGTTTGTGTGTGTGTATGTGTGTGTGTGTTTGTGTGTGTGTGTGTGTGTGTTTGTGTGTATGTGTGTGTGTGTGTGTGTGTGTGTGTGTGTGTGTGTGTGTGTGTGTGTGTGTGTGTGTGCAGGAGGGTGCGGGGATTCAGTGTTACTCAAGCTCACAAGTTGCAAGCATTTTTGGGATGATTATGGTGGAGGAAAGAAAATATGAAATCCATTTAAAGTTGAATCAAAAGGCAGAGCAGGAGGGAATAAAGGAAGCTTTTGAAGATGGCACAGAAAGACAAAATGAGCTTTTGAGAACTTTTATCTTTTGCTTGCTATCACCAGCAAGTTTGACAACAATGAAGTGAAAAATGATTTCTTATTTTGTTTGCTGTTTTGCTATGCTTTTATAGAGACGTGTGAAGTCTTAAATGGCAATGACAAAAGTTGTATTATAGGGCCTGTATCGGTCTGTCTCAGCGATTTCTAGCATTTTTACAATTGTTTCAAATGAGGAGAGCAATGCTGTTGCATGTGGCCTTCCCGGGGAAAGACGTTGCACTCAAAGTCTTTTTTCTCTGGCATGTTTGTGCTGTCACTGTAAAGAATGGAGGGGAAGCTTGTTTTGGCCATGTTTTTCTTTGTATGTCAAACTGAATCTTGAAAAAGCCCCCACAAAATAAATTAGAGCAGATTTGCCAACGCAGCAGTGTAGTACATTCTTTAACCGTATGCCAACAAAAACAATGAAGGGAACCTTAACAACTTCTAAGTTCCCTAAGGCTCATTTCAGTCTTTTCTGCAAAAATCACATATTAATTTCCTTCATCGCATACTCTTTTTTATGCATTCTTAAAGAGGCTCTATTATGCTTTTTGGGGTTTTCTCTGTCCTGTATTGTGTTATATAGGTTTTAGTGCATTTAAATGGTCTGCAAAGGCTAAAATCCCAAAGTTCCCTCCAGAAAGAGTTTCTCTCCCACACACTCCCCCCGTGTCTGAGACGCCCTCATTGGAGTCCTTTTTTTACTTCCGTAGCATAATGACATCACCATGTTACACTTGTGCTTCTCATGCACAGGCAGTATGAGAAAAAAAAGACCTTTATGAACATTAAAGCATGTAAACATGTCACAGTAGAGGGACAACATACAAATATGAACCTGGAATTGAGCATGATATGTCATCTTAAATAACTTTTCTTACTATTAAAACAGCTTAGGTTACCTTTTAAAGCATTTAAAACAACTGTCTTTTACATTTAAACCATAATATGTTGTAATGCTCTGCAGCTTCAGCCTTTCAACACACCTTAAAACCCTACTGAGAATAATAATGATATGCTGATGAAGTCGAGCTTATTCCAAGAAAGTAACTTTGAACTTGACAATGATTAAATTGATATTAGCAAAGGCAAATAGATCCTAAATAAAACATTTTGCCAAACTTGTTTGCATGTAGAAGCCATTGTGGCCAGTGATGTTAAACATATGCACTCAGGTTACTTTTCATTATAGGTAGACCAGATAAAACTAATGCAGTACAATACGACAGTCCGGCATACACCTATATTTGTTGTTCGACAATAACCAGAAATAGTAACTAATCTATCAGCTTGACAACAAAACAATTCAATATGCTGAGGAAGGCCACCAGGTGAAGAATGAACTTTCTATCAACCATATTATTTTGCTGAGTATCGTGTTTTTATGTAGCAGTAGGTATTCCACTTTACATG
This sequence comes from Dissostichus eleginoides, assembly GCA_031216635.1. Classification (NCBI taxonomy): domain Eukaryota; kingdom Metazoa; phylum Chordata; class Actinopteri; order Perciformes; family Nototheniidae; genus Dissostichus; species Dissostichus eleginoides. The sequence continues at coordinate 7,248,946 of CM062268.1, read as the reverse complement.
ATGCCATCAAACACATGAGCAGGCATGCAGTACGTGTCACAGCGAGACTGTGTACAGTGTGTTCTGTCAACAGCAGCAGTACCAGCGCTGAGCTGACAATAAAGCAGTGGAAGCTCTCAGTGGAGCCTACAGGTGCGCTGCATTGTCTTTCCTCTGTGACAGCCCTGAAAGGAGAACATGCTACTCACTGTGGCGAGCCTGATTGTAGTGGCGTTATCGACCAGCTCCCTGGTGTAATTCCCAGATACAGAGCGGCAGAGACAAACGCAGGTAAAAACACTCGAAATCTTTTATCTCGAGCAAGCAGCCGACGGCAGGGTGAGAGTTCTCCTTTCCCTCAAGCCAAAACACAGAATACTGGCACGGATGCAGGCGTGATGTTCTTCCTGTTACTAGTCGAAACACATGCTTTAAACTAAGACCAGCTTTAAAGGAGATCCAAGACAAGACGAGACCAGAACAAGACAACCGCTGCAGATTAAAGACATTTATTGGATATCTTTAACTCCACTCTATATACCTTTGAACATCAAGCTAATAACATGTAGAGCAGGGGTTTTCAAAGTGTCGGAAGGTGAACCACCCCTCAGAGAAAATAAGACCAGCCGCGCCCCCCCTCCCAATTATTATTGCTATTAATATTATTGTTATTATTATTGTCTTTGCTATAATGCAGGGGTATTCAATTGCATTTCAAAGAGGTCCAGTGAGAGAAAATGTCATTAAATGCTCTGTTTTCTCTGTCTACCTTTCTCTTTTTTGAGCACGCCATTTGAAATTACTCCGACTGTTTCTCTCTTTTTGTCTCGTCTCTGTGTGTGTGTTTGAATCTATCGTGCTGACTCACTGACTGCACCGATTTGATTGGTTGAGTAGCGTCACCTCCTTAAAACATTAAACAACAACTTTTTTAAACCTTTTTATCTTTATGTTTTAAACATTTTTTCTTTTTTTTACATTTTCAACACCGTGGATAAATCCTTATATGCTCCCGGCAACACACTGAACGTCAACTTTGCCTCCTTATTACACTCACCCCTACTTTAGTGGGAACAATGAGTCTGCGTCTTTGATGCGCACAGGCGGATGATGCGGGGATGCAATGTAGACAGGAATAAACGCAGATCATCCTCTGGCTGCAGCCTTGACCGGTACTTGCTTTTTATCAAAGTTAGTATTATTAACATTAAAATAAAGGGCGGTGCCGGCCGTCAGCGAACCGAGCCGGCCGTTCTGTGATTCTCCAGAACACACAGATGGCCAGTCCGCCCCTGCCAGGACCGGTCCATGAAAATCCTAGCTTCAAATAATCGTGGTCATAGTTCCTCCGTTTTCTGCCAGACGCTGTCTCCTCTCTCACTTTAGGTAACTTCACTAAAAATCGATCTATGTTGCCGCTCGCATAAAGTTAGCTGAAGTTAACTAGCTAGATTTCACTGTTTCTCGTTATTTTTTTCTCACGCTGCACCTCCCCTGAAGCTCTCTGGCGCCCCCCCGGGGAGGCGCGCCTCACACTTTGAAAACCGCTGATGTCGAGGATTCCACTGATGACCTTCAATGACATCCCAACTTAAACATTTCAATGCTGTGTTTACTCCCTTACACATACATAAACATTTTTGGTCTGTTTACACTACATTTTTATTGATTCCACAAGTCTAAAATAACATGTACTTATAATATCAGAGATTATCTTTACAACAAATACATTATGTAACTTTTCTGAAATGTGATTGTTAGGGTTAGTGCAATGGATAGCTAGTAATATATATATATATTTTTACAATGACACAATGAATAGTCACTAATGGCTGAATAATGTATAATTACAGTTACTTTGAAAATGATGGGCTTTGGAAAGCCTCAAGCTCCCTGCTGTAATCCTCATACTTAAAAAACCTGGACTCGACCCTTATGTTACCAACATTTTCCAGCCCCCGTCCAACCTCCCCTTTCTTTCCAAAATCCTCAAGCAAGACAATGCTGCTCAATTTAAATCCCACCTCAACTCAAAACACCTCTTTGCACCCTTCCAATCTGACTGACAGAGAAACTGCTCTACTGAAAATCACAAACGACACACTTCTCTCTGCAGACTCCAAATTCCTTACCATCCTCATCCATGCTCTCGCCTGGTTCACCTCCTATCTCTTTAACGGACATCAGTACATCTAGATAAATAACTGCCAATCCTCCATTTCCCCAGTTACTCACTGTGTCCCTCAGGGTTGAGTGTTCAGTCCCCTCCTCTTTATCCTGTACATCCTTTCCTCTGACAAATCCTCTGCCAACCTGGCATTTGTTTCCACTGCTATGCTGAGGATACTCAACAATAATTCTCCACTAAGACCGTGACCAACCAAAAAAATGGATGCTTCCAACTTTACTGCAACAAATCAGAAATACTCTTCATCGGTCCATATTCTTTCACCCACTCTGCCCTGTCTTCATCACTTATCATCGGCGACTAAAACACAGGTTTGCAACCTAGAATTCTGTTCTAAAGTGTGTTAACATGTAATGGATAAAGTACACAAAAAGACAACATGGACATAGTAAAACATTTTCTTTTCATATTTTCAGGTTTAGAAGTTTAGAAGTGTAGCTGGAAATAATACACAGCAGCTTAAAAAATATTCAAACGCTAGGTTTCACTATCTATCCTATCTATCTGTCCTTGTTTTCCATAAAAACAACATAACATACCACAACATAACTTTCATTATTAGCTTGGATAACTTTCTGCTCTTCCTTCATATCCTCCTCTATCATGACTTTTCTCTCACCCTTAACTTTCTCTGTCCTATTCCAACCCCAACCATTCACCTTTGTGTATCCTTTTTCCGTTTCCTTCTGTTCCTGTCTGTCTCATTCCAGCTCTCCATTCACACCACCTCCATCTCACCATTGTGCCTCACTCCAGCCCATCAGAAAAAAAGGCAAACAGCAAATCCTGCAGCCTCTTATGGCATCCTTGTTTACCAACCCATAATGCCGTTCTCAGATTTGTTCAGCTCCCAAGATCGCTCCTTGTGTGCATGTACCCCCCCGCCTCACCACCCTCCACCTTCCCTTATCGCCCAACAAAGGCGGCGGATGCTGTTTTTTTCAGCTGCAAACCCTCCTGCAACGTTGCCCCGACACCCAGCACCCCCCTGATTGTTATAGTGGTAAGTACGCTGAAGCATCTCACCGTATCCTGCTGCTAAACCTGGAGACTAAGAGGGGAATTCTGCCAAAAGCTACATACAAAGATAGAGAGGGAGACGCCTGTCAATGCTGCATCCCCACAACCACTAACTCGAGATTAGGCCCCGCTCTGAGCTGGGAGGGATTTCCACGAGACACCTTCTTTTACCTTGATGGGTGGTGGTGGGGGTTTAGGTGAGGGTGACAGCGGAGAGGAAATCACACAAAAAGAAATATAATCTGCATCTATTCATCATTAAAGAAGAGCGCGGAAAGTTGTGGATGTCACTGCCGGGGTTCATCATTGATACCTTGCCAATGCTGGATGGATAATTGAAGTCTGGGCTTTTTCAAAAGAGATGCGCATATGGGGGAAGTTATAATACCCAGGTGGAATAAAAGGATGTGTGTTATGTCTGCCAAAACACTCTAGCCAGTGCTTTGGGTCTCTTTAGGAGAAGAGCACGCAGAGCAGACAATGCTATTTTGCAGTTCTTTGTAGACCTCACTCATCCAGACAGACCTGCAATTCAGATACAATAGAAAGGAGAAAGAAGAACACACACTGGCTAGGATGTATGAAATCTACAGAGCAGGGTCAACTTGGTCTACGGAACAGCATACACTGTTTCCCAATGAGCATCTAAATACATACCATGTAGACAATATTTAAGGCTGGGATTCATTCTGTTATAGCTTTTCATTGTTTTTCCACTCATTGGTTAGTTCCTTGCATTGTGAGTAGACTTCCACGAAAGGTTCACAGGAAATCAATCATGTATGTACTGGAAACGGAACACTGTGTATGCTCTGTGGGTAGGCATATGACTCGCTTTTTCACTAATACCTAATTAAATATGGACACTTGATCAGGGCCATGTTTTTTGTGTCATTAAGGAGTGTAGGTGTATAGTGGTTAATGATGTAAAATCAAATAAAACGGTTTGGTTAGTTTGAGGAGGCTGCGGCTCAGGAGGTCGTCCACCAAGTGTGAGGGTTAGTGGTTCTATCCCTAGCCCCTGCAGTCAACATGTCTTGTTTGGTACATATCTTAAGTTCTAGTTAGGTACAGTCTATTTCACATGTTACTTTTAGTCAAGCACGTAACATGTTACCTTATGTATGCTGACTGACATAATGTTAACTTTTCTTTACAAGTAGTGTTTTTTTTTCAACCATCCATCCACCCTGACATTCTTCAGATGCAGACTTACACAGAATTTCAATTATGACACCATTTTAGGACACTAAGTTATGTGGGAAAGTAGACGTAAGTATACACGTTATATATACACCATGAGAATCATTGTTTTCTGCTATAAAAATGCACTGATTATCATATAACAAACATTGAACACTATCTGTTTTATCATTGGCCGAAGGTAACACTGAATGATTATTAATACACCTGCAAATATTAACATCAGTCTCTTAGAATAACTTTAATCCATCTGCTTAAAAAAACAATCTTTTACTAGCTTGTGCAAGTGAGCATATAATGTGTACTTACCACTACCCGCTTGGCTGTCAATCAACCATAGGTCCCACCAATCTTACAGCTTTTCATATTCCTTTAAATAATAACAAAAGTATTTACCTAAGAGAAGGAGGACTTTCGTAATTTTAGTCTTAGAAAATGTGACAATTTCTTTCCAAATAAGAGAGTCTCTGCTGAAATTGGAACTTAAACAGGCAGTATATTTTTAATAGAGTATGGTGAGATGCCATAGATGCTTGAATGAATTCTGTTTATTTTCTACCTTCTCCCTTGTTTACATCTTCTCATTTCCTGGCAATTTTCCCTGTGTGAGATTACTCTCCACTCTCACCACGGCTGGTGGTTTCTTAGACCAAAACAAGATGTGCTGTCGACTGAATTCCAATGAATACACCTCCGGGACTTTCTTCACTTGATAGGAAGGTCTGTAAAACAAATTAGTTTGGCAGCACGCTCTAAAAATAGGAGCGACACTGAGGATATGAGCGGGAAAACTGGGAGCACAGAGGTCCTGAATGCCTATTTGTCTGAGCTGGAATTACTTTTGGTTTCATGTGGCTTGTTATAACACATGTTATTATAATGAACGCAATGTGACTGCGCATGCACATACTGCAGAAACACAGGCCCAGTGTTGGGCAACACAAGGGGAGCTGGGCAGCAGCCTGCATATACACACTGTTTGTTTTGGACTCAGTGGCGTCTCATTTACACGTGTTAATTGCAGCTAATTGGTTCTAATTAGATGAACAGGAAGCCCTCTGGGACCACTCATACCTTTAATTTGAAGTAAATATCATTAATTAACATATGCTAATTCCAAGCCAATTAACATTGATTAAGAGATGCCAGCAACAAGGGGGGAAAGCTACCAACTATCAAAAAAAATTACTAATGACTCAGCAAGAGGGGGAAAGAGGAAACGTCACATTGGATGTCAGGCAGAGTGGGTGTGAGTCCAAGCACGATGGGCAACCTTGGCACGCCCCCTGCATGAGGTCATACTGTGACCACTAACATGGCCACGGTTCCCGCCCTGCTCACTGTACCCAGTGTCTGCCATGGATCATACTCACTGTGCCCACCATCTGCCAGTCCCACCCTGCCTGTCGTACCCTCCAGTGTCCATGCACACCCTGCCCGGCATACTCTAAGCACCGAACCCCCCACGCTGAGCCCCCCCCCCCATACCTGCTGTATCCTCTATACCTGCCATGTTGACTCTTCTTGCCATACCAACAGCATACTCAGCGTACTTATAGTGCCAAATCCAAGCTGCCCTGCTCGCCGTACCAAAGCTGCCACGCTCGCCGTACCTATTGTGCAGGCTCTGTGGTACACCTGCACAGGAAACATCCCCGCTGGCTCTGCAGACAGAGGGCATGTGTCTGCCAGGCGATGGAACAGGAGAGATTAGAGGGCTTACTGCTGAGAGAGAGCGCAGAGAGACAGCGGGGGAGGAGAGGGGCAGAGATGGAGGGAGACAGTGACGGTGAGCGATAGGGAGGAATGAATATTAGAGATTTGAGTAACATGCACTCACATTATGATTATGTGTAGACACTACAAGAGGTCAGAACGAGAATACTATGTTAGGATTATAGTGGCTAGTCGAAAAGAAGAAATGTCTGGAAACTTAAAATGGATAAGAGCTGAAACACTTATTGGTTGGTTGGTTGGTTGGTTGACAAAAAAGAAAAATCAAACAAGCTTTAAGTCGTTTTCTGCCTGAATATGAGTGTATTTTGGACTGTTGGTTATTATTTTTTTCATTACATTACATGTAATTTAGCTGCTGCTTTTATCCAAAGCGACTTACATACATACGTAGACACGCCTACAGGGGAAATTTGGATTGAATTATCTTGCCCTCTTATGCCTGGTTCAAACATATATCTGCCCTCTCCCCCTGTTAACCTGTACTTACCTAATTCCATTTTAAAAATGCCCAAATGAACTGTACGAGGGGTTGAACTGCACCGAAGTTTGATGAGAACGGTGAACATTTTGGCTTTTAATGATACTGGATAACAGGAACAGTCTGGTCAGAGTCGCCTGATCAGCTGTATCGTCTTTGCATGTGTTTACGTTTTTTTCTCTGAGGAATCAACTCTCCATAGCAGGTGATGCTAGTTGGTACTCGTCATTCCAAAAGAGAAACTGAACCTCAAGCTGTTGTTATGATTCACACATTAAAACATTTTCAAACCTTTCTCAGTCACTACTTAGCCTCATGTTTTTGTAAAAGTATCATAGCATTAGAACAATCAGATGAGATGAGAAAATAAAAATAGCATCAGTAGGCGCCCTCTTGACTTTTGGGTTTGTTTGTTCTCCTCACGTCTGTTTCTCTTCTTGTGCACTGATTTGCTTAAGCTGAACAGTCAGTCAGGTCCTTACAGGCTTAAGGGAACTGAAGATGGGGGGTTCAGGGAATGTGTGTGTGTGTGTGTGTGTGTGTGTGTGTGTGTGTGTGTGTGTGTGTGTGTGATGCTCCCTGTAGGTGTGGGCACAGCCACAATACCGGCTACCAGGCTACCCACTGAACCATCTGACACACATTCACACCTCGGCCACCATGCCCGCGGGCTCAAGCAGACAGCACTGGCAGCCTGTTAACCCTGTGTGTGTTTGTTGGCCTTCAACCAATAAGGCAGTTTCAAAGATATCAACAATGTTTATCCACCCTCAACATGATAACTACAGTACTCACAGAAAGCTTTGACCCTTTAAAATATAGACACATAAAACATGGACAACAAAGGTTCTCATAAACATTTTACACATTTGAAAATCTACAGATTTTTTTTTAAAGTGCATATGAAAGTAGGGGTCTTCAATGTTTTTCAGGCATTGGATCCCTTGGGTGAAACACAGATGGAACCGGGACCCCCTACTACAAATATATAAAAGTGAGTTGCATGTTGAACTGGGGCAACAATAATGTGTATGGCAGCCTTGTGTACAATGTATGAACATTGCTTTTTATGGTGCATACAGTCCTAAGCTATTCAAATATTAACACATATCCGGGGCTAACTAGTTTGTCCTTTGGATAGGTGCTATGTCTTAGCATATTCGATTCCCCGAGGATTCATGTATGAAAAAGCTGATTTACCCCCTTAAAGTAACTCTGAAGAGAAGTCTTCATCAGACTGGCGACCCTTGGGAAGAAACTGTACCTGTTTTTGGAAAACTGGAGGGGAGAATTCAAAGAGGGGGTGTCCAGGTTGCATGTTCTTTTTACTGTAAACATGTTGCACATTTCGTCTCCATGCTACCTCTTTTTTAAATCAGCATAACTCTCCACTTTGATGATAGTATATTGTCATGCTTTATTCAATTTTACGTATTTTTCAACTATGTGTCTGCATGCACCACTTATACCAAAGCGAATTCCAAAAAAACTATTCTGATTCTGATGTTCTGCAGGGATGTTTCCTTGCAGGAAGAGTCCTGGATGGAGGCTGGCACCCATGATACCACTGTTCCACTCCTGTTTGGTGGCTAATCTAAAGCCAATAGTGGTGTATGTGCAGAGAGCAGATTGAATGATGCTGTGCAGAACTGGAACAGCAACTCTGAGACAGGTTGAAATTCCTGAGTTTGTGCAGGAAGTACGTCCTCCGTTGGGCATTTACTGACTATGTTGGAAGTCCACTTGAGATCCTAGGAGATTGTGTCTGCTGTGGAAAACCTTGACGTTTCTTGGATCCCTTTTGTGTGCAACCCTGTGTTGTACAATGACACTAAATTAACCCTGAACTTTGAACCTTGAAAAGCCTTAGTGTTCTTTAAACAAAGTCCTTGTTGGATTGACTTATCCTTTGAACTCCCATTGAATTGGTGAGATCAATTGATACATACAATTGAGTGCAACACCATACATTACTTCAAAGAGAGACTGAAAGCATACAGTGGTATGAGTAGAGCAGCTGAGTGCACATTTTGGCAGATTCTTTAACTTTGTCGTACAAGCCCAACAATGCACACAGGGACTCATCAAGAGTTAGTTGATACAAAGTTGTAAGTCCCTTGAAAATATTCCAACAAATATGTTTTACATTCAACCTCTTAACCCGTTTTCTCTTATCCAAGAAGGGAGTATGATTCAATATAATACTTTTAGCATGAAAACCATCCATTTCCTGCCTTATTGAGTGACAATGGATAGCTTCATGTACCCAAGAAATCTTAAAGGTCCCATGTCAGGGCCATTTCTAATGATCATAATTCCATTGTTGAGGTATACTAAAATAGATTTATCCTGTGCAATTTTCCAAAATCACATTGGTTTCTCATACAGTATCTCTGTATAGTATGTGCATTCACTCTCTGTCGTAAACGGCTTGATGGAGCTCCTGCCCCCCCCTACCTATGAGCCCAGTGGCCGTCTGCGAGACAGCGAGACACAGCGAAACCCAGCCCGAAAACAGCCCGAATACACACACACACCCGCAGCCTGGCTGGGAGTTTGTGTGTGTGCTCACACACCGACTCACAGCCTCGCCACGTCCCGCCGTCTCAGGGAGGAGAAATCGGCGGAGCTGCAGCTGAGAAAAGATTGAGTGTGTGTGTGTGTGTGAGGAAGTCCGCGGATTGGTCCATTTGGACTAATGGGTCCATTTGGGTATGGGCACGTCACTGTACCCAGGAAGAAAACAATGGAAAAAGATAAATCTCCAACGAGGCGTTCTGGGGCAGCATAGACAGGTATTTTCTGTGTTAGAGTTTTACTCGCTACAGGGTGTACTTTGAGGGTTTGTGACTTTGCAGACCGTTTACATGCATAAAAACCTTCATAACACACAAGGGGACGGGTAATAACCGGAAAAGCATGACATGGGACCTTTAACTGGCTGAGATTCTTCTTACCAAAGTCAAGATGCCCAATCTTGAACCAGCAGCAGATACTGTCTTCAATCGGGAACACCTTGGCACCTCGATCATCACAAACTTTATCTGAATGTTAAGGTTCCATCTAGTCTGAAGACCGAGGTTAGAAAAATCCGTAATCAGAAGGAAAGCGGCAGGCTTCACCAATAAAAGGTTAGGGTTACTTGCTGGCGTCCAAAAAACAAATCCTATCATTTTGACCAAAAAGGACAATGTACAGGTCAGCCAAGCAATGCATCTAAAAACTAAATATACCTGAACTACTATTGCATTTGATCTGTGTCATCGGCTTTAATCACCAATACCTTGTTTCTATTTAGGCAAAACACCAAATAGGGTATCAGAAGCCATTAAGACACAACATAGTTGCTTGTACCAATGTGTGGAGGTGAAAAAGGTTTCCAATTTACAACTGAGTGCGACACTCTGACCGTTCCTTTCAGTTTAACCATTCAGAACAGCAATACACACAAGTTAACAAATGTTTTTCCTGGATAACCTGGCCCTAACGTGTTTAACATCCAGCCATGTCAGTGCACCCACACATTTTGGTGGAGTAACTGGTCAATTCCAACCTGCGTGAACAAGCAGATATACTGTACTCCTGGCACATGTGTGTATGTTTTATATTTGAATGTGTTTCCCAGATACTGTATGCGATGTAGAGATGCATCAAGTCGTCGGTCGGGCACCTATCAGGGGAGGATGACAGTTACTTGGTAATAAAACCTTCAAAAGCTGTCTGATGTCACACACAACACACACACAGCAGCCGGATGGATGAAAGACGAAGACAAAGACCACCAGAGAGAAAGAGGGACAGCGTGAGGCAGACGGGGGGAGAGAGGACACTGTTGTCGAGCTTCATGAATATTTAGCGTGACTTGTTGGAGTGGGGATAGCGCTGTGTGTGTGTGTGTGTGTGTGTGGACATTGTCAAACACATTTCCCAAGAGTGTGTCTCATGTGTCTGCCTTGTCTTTGTGTGTGTCCATGCTAAAACACATTTCCCAAGATTGTATTTGTGCACTTCTGCATGTGTGTATCAGTCCTTCTAGTGTTGATGCAAGCATGTGTGGTGGTCTTAGGCTATTCCCATGGCAACAGCGATGATTCAGGTACTGTGACCCCCCCCCCCCCCCCCCTGTCCCCGTCCCCAAGACCCCCAAACACGGTGTAAGGTTTTATGTTGTATTTATGCAAAGATGATTAGCAGGTCAAACAAGCAGGTCCCACTGTTGTGCAGTGTGTGTGTATATATATATAGGTGTTGGGAGAAGGAGGGGTCATTTAGGGGGAGGGGAGGGGGGGGGGGTCACCCCAGCATTTTGTCATAGCACACTTGACAAAACAAAGACAACTCACTTTGCTGGTCCTCTGCCACATTTAGTATTCAGGAACAAGTCGGGGCACTGGCTGCAAGGACCCGATAACACCTCCTCTCTCCCTCTCTCATGGCGTTGTGCTGGTGGAGGGCTGGCTGGGGAGGGGGGGGGGTCCCTTCACTCCAGACAGAACCTGCCATTCGAATGCAAAGCCTCAGCTGCTGAAAATCCGCCCCTCCTGCCCCCCGCTACCACCACCCTTCTATTATTTCGTGGGATTTCACGGCTATTTTTGGATGGGCAGGCTAAGCCGTCCAAGGATCTCCACTGGAGATATGTCATCAAAACCACGGACACCCCCCCATGTGGCCATTAACATAAAAATTAAAGAATTATATGCAGACAAAATGGGCAGCGAATGAATGAATAAATTAATGAAAATCAACCCTCTTCTGTTTTCACATCTTTTTGCTGAAAGAAAGTGATTGGGTAGTCTGTTCAGATATTGTTGGATTATTTGGTAAGAACTCAGACTAAACATATTCTTACAAATGATGGAAATTAGTTGTGACTACTGTGGTTTCTAGGAAATGAGAGAGAATGCGTGTTGTGGTCACCCAATTGGCCTCAAGGTGTAGCAGTGGCTTTTTAGCATTTTTCTTTTTTACACATTGTGTTCAGATATGTAATCCATTCCAAAGCTGAGAGGAAATGCTGACCACATGCAGTGCACAACGAAGCAGCTGGGTGAAGAAGGGATGTCATGCAATGCTTTCAAAGCAGATGGATGAGACCACACACTCAAAAGTTACATTTAGTTTTTTAAATCAGCCTTGAATTTCTCAGAAATGGAAACCTTCATAAAGAATTTGCCATCTATAAAGCATAAACACATTGCTCCTTATCCAAATAACTTTAAGAACCAAAAGCAAGTTTCAAAATTAGAGCATTAAGGAGCAGCCGACGCAAGTTGCAACCTCTCCAAGAACTCTGTGTAGTGTAATCTTTGTCTATCACCAGGACATCCTCTTTATTGCTCTCTGTTGTGGTTTTTTGGACTAACTACCACTTAATTTTGTATTCATTTATTAATCAGTGTTATAAGCTACTGGGTGCTTAAATCTCTTTAGGGTCAATAAAGCATCCATCCAACCATCAATCCATCCATCCAATCAACCCACCTGTCATTCTTTCCCCTATCGTATCTAGGCAATATTTTGCGCTGTGTAGAGGCAATTTACCCTCTTAGAGCAAGGTTACGAGGATACTTGTTAAAGACAAACCTTAGTTCAGAGGTTGTTAGACGCTTAATTCGTCCTTAAGCGTATTCTACATTTGCAAACTTGGTGGTAGTTCGCATCATCAGCCAGTTTAGCTAGCACTTCTCCCTGCCCCTGACATAGCATAATCCGAATCACATCTAATAACACTTATCACCTATCTAGGTGAGAACTGATTGACATTGGTGGTGAATATATCGTTAGCATTATGTACCAACTTGTATAGCATTGCTACCTAACATTGTGGCGAAGGATACTCCTGTTTCCTCGCTCTAAGCTTGTCCGGTATTTTCCATGTATTCAAGGGATTGGAAGAGGGGAGAAGGTTAGTTTAATGAAAATAACCCAAGGTCTGACAGGCAGACAACATTACAGATACACTATGTTAGCCAAGTATTGGTGGTTTTGGAGTGCCATCCTTTGGCATATAAACATATCACTTGATTAAGTAAATGTGTTGATAATCTAGGAGCTTTAGCCTAATACTAAACTCCCGAGAATGTCCTGGCTGTCGCGCTATACTGTGTAGATACATTTGTTTGTTTCTTCAGTTAAGATTGTGTAAGCTCGTTATCAGGTGCAGCAGAATACAATCCACTAATTGTCTACTGTTGTGCATCGTCAAGGTAGAGTCCATATCCATCAATATTCAATTAATTACCCAAATCAAAAATCTGGGGTACTTATGACACTCGTTACCGCGCTCAAAAACCATATGCCCTTCTTGGGTCAGATGTACACAATCATGTGACATGAAGACCCTTAAATACCTGTGCCCTAGTTAATAATAAGACAGCGACACCATTTGACATACACAATAAATAACACATAATGGTAACAAGAGGTGTGTGACCCTCCCCTCGTGTGGTTTAGACCTGCTGATGTAGTCGTGCAACGTGCTGTGTCTGAGGCTGTGTCATCTCTGCTTCTATTTGCAAGGTGTTTACTTTGTCAATGATTTGAGTGTTTGCCCAGCTGGCACCGACTCCGGATCTGGCAGCGCCAATGCACCACCTCCCCTGGGGGGCATAGGGATCTGGGGCCTAACGGATGGAGGGGTGGTTGGAGGTAGGAGGAGCTATGAGAGTTAAATAGAGGGAGCAAGATGCCAGTCCTCCCCTTCTCCTCCCCTTCATCACCCCGTCTGCACCATCTCCACACTTCTGCACCACACTCTTTTTGCAGACAAGATCAAACCGACCTGCATGAGCGCGTGCGGATGCCCGTCATAGAGCTGCCACCATTGCCATGAAGGCACACCCCCCCATACTTCCTCCAACAGCCCTCCCCCAAGCCAAAGTGGGGCGGATTAGCCCCCACATAATCCCTATTGACTGCCTCTTGCTTTGTCTGCCAATTCCCAGCATGGATTTGTCTCACTCGATGATGCGCTCCACTCCACTTCTCCCACATTAATCCATACTGTTATTACTTTTCAATACCAATGCTAATTATTCCCCCCCCCCCCCCCCCTCATACCCCCACCTATCTATTCAACCGCACCCTGACATTGCCACACATACCGTTTTGGACGTCAAACAACGGCAAAATAAGAACAAATGACTTAAAAGCCATTGATGACAGGCCAAGGATGTCAGCAAAGGAGTTAATTCCATCCTGCTGACAAATCAACTAGCGGCTGCAAAGCGAGTGTGAAATGCAACGTGGGATATAGTGCTGGGCAAGGCACCATGGCAACATGAGGAGACCATCCTCACTACGCTGTGGTTGGAGATGTAGCAGGATGAGCATGTCTGTCACACTTCGCCTTCTTCCTGTTGTCAGGTGCATCATTTGTGTGTTCCTTCTAATGTAGTAAAAAAAACTACGTTGGCTGAGTTTTGAGGCACGTAACAAAGCCAAAATCAACACTTAACTTCCATTTATGAAAAATAACACTGCAAATAAAGAAAATGCTAGCAAACGAATGGTCACCTCTTCCAATTTGACAAAATATATTGTGTTGGATAAATCGGTTATACATTATGGATTTTGGAATCCCCTCCTTATTGACATCAGTTATCAACAAAGCACCAACAGGAACCATTTACTAATAAAAACAACATATGAAATGAAAGGTTCCTGAACAACAGCTACATTAGCTCTGTACACAACGTCAAAGTGCATTGACAACATTTCGGAAAACATTATCTTAATGATATATGGGTCTGTTCTTTAAAAATGAGCATTATTAACATAATAATAAATACATGTCTACATAAGCGCTGACAACTCGCTTATACTCACACAGTTATACACTGCTTATATGCAGAAGCACCAAATTATTGTGTAAAATGCTTTTCTTTATGTTGAGGAAAACACCTAACTCAAGCAGCAGGTGACTTCATAATATATTGTAACAAATAAAGTAAGTGAATATTACATACAAATACACGTAAATTAAATGTATAAATTATTATATATGTGACATATATGTCATAAAAGAGAACTATAAATACAGTAAATAAGAATATTTTTGTTTGGGCTACACATATAAGATATATGAAGATATATATCATACACATACTTCCATTAGGCGGGAAATGCTTTAAAGGTCTCATATTATATTATTTTTCAACAATATATTATAGGTCTCAGATATATAAATAACATGTCTCTGAAGTCTTTGGCTCGAAATACCAAACAGATCATGTAGCATCCCATAAACCCCTCTGTTTCCGCCCTGGGTAACACTTTACAATAAGGTACACAAAATGTGCTTAGTTACTGAGTAGTGAATAAGGAACGACTAGATAGTTAATGGTTAGTTAATGAGGAGTTCCTGAGTGACTGCGATTGTAGAACTGATGGTTAGTTACTGGTAAACAGACTGGCGGGTACTGTATTAATGAATCATTCGTTAATGGTTAGTTGATGAGGAGTTCCTGGGTGACTTTAATTGAAGCAATGGTCCGCTGCAGCAGGGCACTTTTAAACCTGCCATCTTCGGCTGGCTTGGGTCCCACACTGGATCGAATGGTGGAGGTTGATCCAACTCACGTGTTACTGCTTAAAGGGGACCTATCATGCTATATTTAAATAATATATAAGGTATATATATATATATAAGGTATATTAATACGTTTTAATTTTCAAAATACGAAACAGATCATGCATTTTAGCCATGCCTCATTTTGCCTCACTCCAGCTCTGTCTTTGCAAGGTCTGATTCAGCTGACCACGCCCCCATGCGGAAGAGGGGGGCGTGACACGGCCCCGGCACGAGCGTCATGTTATCATGCTTGCTGTGATTACGAGTGGAGAGTCAACATGGCCCAACCTCTCATTCCCCTGATTGGTGGAGAGTTGACCAATCAGGCGGAGTGCACCTACATTACGTCAAAAAGGTGCAAATAAAAAATCCACCCGTATCAAATCCGTTGCAGCCCCGTTTTTAGAGATTTGGGTATGGAGGAAAAGAGAGAGGGTTGTGTTTTCTGACACTTTGTGAGTTCCCTGGAACACCGGGGACACATATGTATGTATAAAAGACATCACAAAGTGCATTTTGCATGATAGGTCCCCTTTAAGTCATCATTACTTACCATACCATTACTTAGGCAGATTGGGTAGGGTAAACTCAAGTAACGCATACAAAAAGAGTAGTTACCCATTACCTAATGATTACCTTACCGTTCCTTAAGCAGTTTGTGTCCCCTCAAGTAAAGTAATGCATTAAAAACAGTAGTTACCATTACCTAATGATTACCTTACCGTTACTTAAGCAGTGTGTGTCCCCTCAAGTAAAGTAATGCATCAAAAACAGTAGTTACCCATTAACTAATAATTTCCTCACCATTATCTTACTATTAGTTAAGCAGTTTAACAAACAAATAAACACTGTTGATGACAATGACGGATCTACAGCCACTTTAGTTTACATTTTTATTCAAACAACCTTTTTAACGTTTTGTCATATGATTATATTGTTAACTAGGAACATAAAAAAAACTAAACTACTAAACTAAAAAAAACTAAACTAAAAACAAGAGAGCATCAATATTAAAAAAGTCATATCAATTTAAAACATTAGAACAAAATAAAATAAATGGCTTGTTAAAACAAGTCCTCCATTGGACTTCAACTCCTGGACCTTCCCCTCTAAATTGTTGTCCTTAATTGCAGACTTGCAATTTTCGGAGAAACGGAGAAGGGTTTCCCCCTTCTTCAGTGTTCCCCGGATTTCTCTGAAGATGTCCGGGTTCACGGCATTGAGTTCTGCAATTCCTGCAGAGACTTTGCCGTACTTAGTTCCCAGCACTTAGTTCCCAGCACTTAGTACCCCCATGGAACTAAGAGCCGATCGCGTTCACACCGGAAAAAATTCCCTGAGGGAAGATTACGCAAATGAAGCCGCTGACGTCACTTCTTCTTCTTCTGCTTTGGGTTTACTGGCAGGCCGCAAACAACTTCACGGCGTATACTGTCCCCGGCCGGAAGTCCCCGGAGTTGGGGACTGGCTTCAGTAGAAGCTGCTGGGACTCCCAGCAGCTTCTACTGAAGCCTTCCAAGTAAATCGCCAGAACGCCGACACCTCCTCATAACTCCACCGCTCCCATGTTTTTTTTTGTGTTGCCATAAGTTATTCTCTCTCCATCGGTGCGCGGGGCTAATGCTAATGCTAATAATACTAATGCCAGCAAATACAATGGCGGCTTCAAAAAACTTTTCAGAGTTTTACGGGGCGTGGTTTGCAATTCGCCCAGCCAATCAGAAATTGGTACTTTTTTCTCCCCAGGATAGTCCCACCTCTCTAGCAGGCACTACAAATGGGGTTAAAAGTTCTCTGAACTAAGTTCTCTTTTTGGTGTGAACGCAAAATTCCAGGCACTAACGGCACTAAACGGGAAAAGTATGGGTAAAAGTACTCCGGTGTGAAAGCGCCTAGAGCATCCGGATCCGGACCGAACCACAACTGTCTCAGGACTCTGTGCAAATTATACTTTTCATATGTATTATCTGTATTATCTGTGTTATCTGCGAGACATCGCCACAACGCAACGAGTCAAAATACTCCGCTATGTCCACTGCAAACAGCGCTCTGCATGTCCGACTGTTCCAATGTCTGTGTGTGTCTATCAACGCATTGGTCCAATCACATTCAGCATCCCGTCAGCGTTTTTGGCCCCCACCAACAGTCTGCGAATCAGAGGCAGAGTAGGGCGGGTCTTCGCGGAATGCGGGTGGGGAAAAATGCGTGTGTCGTCTCTCCCCAGCTGCCACCCCAGTTGGCAACTTTGTTTTGAAAGAAAGGTTGTGGCTCATCGGACATTTATGAGAGAAAGTCTCTAATGTCCGAGTGCAAGTGAATGCAGCACAAGACCCACGTCTTGTAACCCCTCCCCCGGCCCTGGCGCGAGCGTGGAAATATGATTGGCGGCGATTTAATTTGAACGGGACGGTGCAAAACGAGAAGCATTCGGACCCAAGTACTGATAGTCTAGAAGCAAGTCCTCAAAAAAGGCTTTAGTTTTCCAGATACCCCTACCCGAGGTAGAACAAATGACAACAATGATTTTTCTTATCTTTAGGGTCTCCCATTAATGAAATTGATTGTTGTCAAATTTTATTTTGGGGGAAAAAATGTTTTTTTGGTTGTTCTTTAGAACTACCCCAATCCCTGAAAAGAGCCAAATTAGACCAGGCCGAATATGGGAAAGGTGACAAAAAAGCCCATAACTTGAGAATGATCACTCTTTTCCTCTTCAGATTTGCTGAGGTATGAACCAGGTGGCTGTCCTCATCACCAAATAGTCAGACAATTATTTAACTAAAAATACTGAATTATAGTCCTGTAAACTTAGCTTTAGTTTAGACGGAAATTGTACTTTTTGGTGATAGGAACATAGGACTCAATCACTTTTCTCTCATTTATCAGAAAAACAGTAATCCCTAAAAAATATACCATTACTGAATTGTCTAGGGTGCTATTGAACACTAACCAGTAGTTGTATGGAAATATCTGGTACAGTTCTATTGCAAATGAGATTTCTTTAGACATAGGCCTACCTCTTCTCTGATACAGTCACATTCCGAATGGGGGATAAGTGGCATAATAGCCTATAAGTTAGAATGCTCACTCTGATGGTCATTATATTTGGAGAGGGAAATACCAGGTAGCTGAACTACATCACCAAATAGTCAGAATAAGAGTAACCCAATACAATAAAGTGTATTAGTTCTAAATTGCAAGCCTCTAAAACATAGGTGTAAATCGTACAGGTTTTATTGAAACTGGAACCTTAATTCAAAGTACAGCATACAATTCATCAAATAATTCTGTGAGAGGTCAAGTATATAGATACTAGAATATAATGTTAAATGTCAGGTTCCTCAAAACATTAGGGGACACATTTTGACATTCTGCACAGCAGGTGCAGGGGAAGTACAGGGAAGGCCAACAGAGAGGCACTGGCACTTTCCACTCTCTCCACACTTTGCATCTTTGCAATACAAGTGAGTAATGTCTCTCACTTCTCTAGGTGCTGGGGTTTTTGTAAATAGCACTGGTTGAATGGCCCCATCTCTGACAATCAACCCCTTGCCAACAGGACTCCATAACAAGGGTTTGGATTCGGGCTGTGACACCATATCGCTGTCTGAAACATTGCTCTCTGTACATGTTGTTGAAATGCATCCTCTGTTGGCGGCAGATTTTCCGAGGCTGCATCTGTTGTTGATGCAATTATGAACCTCAGTTCATCCAAGTTTGTGCACATCAGTCCAATTTTCCTTTTTTCCATATAGCAGAAGCGCAAATTCTCTCAGTGGTGTCACAGCCCGAACCCAAACCTTTGTTATGGAGTCCTGTTGGCAAGGGGTGAATTGTCAGAGATGGGGCCATTCAACCAGTGCTATTTACAAAACCCCCAGCACCTAGAGAAGTGAGAGACATTACTCACTTGTATTGCAAAGATTCAAAGTGTGGAGAGAGTGCAAAGTGCCAGTGCCTCTCTGTTGGCTTTCCCTGTACGGAGTATCTATATACTTGACCTCTCACAGAATTATTTGATGATTTGTATACTGTACTTTGAATTAAGGTTCCAGTTTCAATAAAACGTGTATTTACACCTATGTTTTAGAGGCTTGCAATTTAGAACTAATACACTTTATTGTATTGGGTTACTCTTATTCTGACTATTTGGTGATGTAGTTCAGCCATCTGGTATTTCCCTCTCCAAATATAATGACCATCAGAGTGAGCATTCGTAACTTATAGGCTATTATGCCACTTATCCCCCATTCGGAATTTGACTGTATCAGAGAAGAGGTAGGCCTATGTCTAAAGAAATCTCATTTGCAATAGAACTGTACCAGATATTTCCATACTGGTTAGTGTTCAATAGCACCCTAGACAATTCAGTAATGGTATTATTTTTTAGGGATTTCTGTTTTTCTGATTAATGAGAGAAAAGTGATTGAGTCCTATGTTCCTATCACCAAAAGTACAATTTCCGTCTAAACTAAAGCTAAGTTTACAGGACTATAGTTCAGTATTTTTTTAGTTAAATAATTGTCTGACTATTTGGTGATGTAGGAGAGCCACCCTCAGCAAATCTGAAGAGGAAAAGAGTGGTCATTCTCAAGTTATGGGCTTTTTTGTCACCTTTCCCATATTCGGCCTGGTCTAATTTGGCTCTCTTTTTCAGGGATTGGGGTAGTTCTAAAGAACAACCAAAAAAACATTTTTTCCCCCAAAATAAAATTTGACAACAATCAATTTCATTAATGGGAGACCCTAAAGATAAGAAAAATCATTGTTGTCATTTGTTCTACCTCAGGTAGGGGTATCTCAAAATCTGAGGGCCCTTCCTGCTAGACTATGAAGGAATGAGGTATTTGCGGTCTACAATAACAGAGAAGAGACTGTCAAGTTTGGCTGTACTCAGCATTGAATCAAAACGCACTAAAGCTGTTGATCTTAATAAGTTTGTGAGGCGTTTCGCTGAACAAAATGGTAATCGCCGCATTCAGCTGTAATAGACATGTCAACTTGATGCTCTGCTCACGGATGAGTATACAAAACTGTTAAGATGATGACCTTACGTGTGTAAATATATTTTTTTCTCTGTGGGGGTCTGCCCCCAAAAAACAGTTTTAAGTCCTGAGAAAGTCAAATAAGACGGTGTGTAAAACTACACTGCCCAGCCAAAAAAAGTAACCACTTTGATTTAACTAGGCCAGTAGGTAAGGACATTCCACTGGATAATAACTGAAGTATAAAAGAATGCATGACTGAAGTGTTTGAAGGCAAACAAAAAGAGGAAATAACAGGTCAAATCAAGCAAATCCCCCTCTCAGATTCCACAGCAACCAGAAGAACATAAATACTGGCTGGTGATTTGATTAATCAGCTTTGTGATGGAATAAAAATGCATAGTGCATTTCCTTAGCTGTGGATGAGTCTACTGACACCACTGACAATGCTCAGTTGCTGGTGTTTGTGAGTTTTTATGATGAGGCAAAGGGGGAGTTTGTTGAAGATGTGTTGGGCCTGACGAACCTCAGTGGACACACAAGGGGGCAAGACATTTAGAAAGCAATAATGGGAATGCTGAATGAAAGAGGGTGCAGCTGCCTTTATTCATAACTGTGCAGCTCTTACACTGCGACTCTGAGGGATCAAGCACAGACACAATAACAATGAAAACTGCTGCATACAGATTATTTTTGTTTTTGCAACCTCGTGTTAAGAATCTTGTTGCAATTGTTTGAATGACCGTAATAAACGGACCTTTGTCTTATTGAAAAATGTCTTTGGACCTTTAAGATTTGTATTTGAGTACCCCTGGCCTAGAGACTAGAGTGACCGCGATATTTGCGAACGCCGCGGCGCAGCCGGACCCGTGGAATCTAGGGGTTAGTGTGGACGGGCTGCAGTAACTCAGTAGTAACGCAGTATTCTATGGTTTTAGGTTATCATGACACTGCACACCAAAGTACTCAGTCTTATTGACGGAAGACAGACTTTTAAAAACAATTATTGAATGGCTAATGAAAAGGGAGTTGTTTCAAGGAAAAATGAAATGCAAACTCTGCAAAAAGAGGATGAAACTGGAGAAACACTCAAACATCGACGGACTGCAGTGGTAAGTCTTACATTTTTGGCACGGGTTTTAACGATATCTTCCTCTGTTTACTGATATGTAATGTTACAAAGATAAGTTCTTTATCAGGAAAAAAGGACTAGGAATTTACGATTTGTCTTTTGTAGGAAGTGCCGACGTAAAAAACACCGAGGGAAAACGGCGAAGAAGTCAGTGAGGTGTTTGTCCCTTTTTGAGAGGAGCAAATTATCCTTGTTCAGCTGGATGAAATACATTTACAGGTAATATTAATTCATCAATAATAGCAGTCATTTCCACAGAGCACAGGAAATGAATGCCTGTAAGTATTACGTTTGTTTATTTTAAGCATGTTGACTGTTGTTTAACATTACCAAGATCTAAATGCTAATTTCAGTTAGTGCGTCGATGACGTTATCCATTATATGTTAGTATTGAGCTAGCGGACTAAGCGCTAGTTATTTGGCAATTCACAACGCAGGCTGCTTGGAGGTGTGGTGGCGGAGCACATTAGCGGCGCTTTCACACCAAGTACTTTCCCCAGGAATAGTTCCCGGAACTTTTCCCCGGAACTTTTATTTCCTGGAACTATCTAGTAAATCACGTTCACACCGGAATAGTCCCTGAGGGAGGATTAGGCAAATGAAGCATGAAGCCGCTGACGTCACTTCTTCTTCTTCTGCTTTGGGTTTACTGGCAGACCGCAAACAACTTCACTGCGTATACTGCCACCCGAAGTCCCCGGCTGGAAGTCCCCGGAGTTGGGGACTGGCTTCAGAAGCAAATTGACATGCTTCTCCGACGGAAGTTAAAGTTGGAAGTGCAAATCAACGCGGCAAAGAAAATAGCCATTTATATGCAGTAAGAAGGATATAGCTGCTTATCAGATTCAACAGTTTAGTTGGGGTGGGGGGAGGGAGTATTCAGACTTATCCAGACAACAAATTATTATAAATCTAAAGGATTTACTTGAAATTGTTTTGTTTTTTTGCAAGAAATATTAAATATATTCCACCCCTACAGTGGAAATAAAAAAAAAAGGGTTCAGAATGTTTCAATGTGTGATTATTCTAATAGCTTAAAAATACATGCGTAGATGCTCTGATATAGGGAAACTCAATAGATACAATTAATTAGCAGCATTAAAATATTCTGTTTCATTTTAAGTAATAACAAATGTCTAATGTGAATTATATAATTAATACATTAGCCACTGGTGCTGAATGCGTTCGTCTTCATATGTTTTTGTTCATATTTAGTAATTTTAGATTGATCTTTAACAGATTTTCCCAGTGACTGCAGCTAAGGCAAATTGAGATGCTGCAGGATGGCGTGGCAGGAAGCAGTCACACGCTGTCAAAAATTAGCCAGAAGTTGAGGAAGGTCTGCAAGAATGCAATCAAGAGGAGAGAAAGGAGGGGAAAGCAGACACTTGGAGGACCAAACGAATTTGTCATGCTGGACGAAATAAACTTCTACCACAAAAGGAAGGTGTGTATAAACTACAGAGCCTTAGCCTTTGGCCTCACTAAAACTAAGACCTTTGTTTTTCAAGGTGAAATAACAACATATCTTTTAAGGTCAGAGATTAACAAATGAATGAGCAAAGTAATGTAATTTTATAATTGTGTCATTCACACCCTTATGACTGGCGTGCTTAGGCTTCCAAGACACAGTATACATTAGAGAGAGCCAGCTCCACAGTGTATACACAGTAAAATAACAGAAAAAAAGAATTTAGAAGCTAAGAAGTATCTCACCCAATCAGATCATTAATCAACAAGGACATCAATCCATATTCTTACTTTTTATTACTAACATTTTAAAAGTGCATAATCTATTTATATATCCAGGGGTGCACATAACTTTTTTTGTGAGTTACTCAGATGAGTACCAGGAGACAGCGTTTGGTACTCACCCCACACGAAGCGTGGTCCTCCTCAGTGTCTCCTTCACTGTCCTCTATTTACACTTCTTGCATGCTAGATGATGAAGATGATGAAGATGCACCTCCCTGTCTCTTTTTAAGCCTCCGATTTGCTTTCTCCAAAACTTGTTGCCAAAACTGTGAAGTCCTTGCATTTCCTGAGGCCAAGTTGAAGGATCAAATACTAAGAAATTATCACATGACTTGAAGTCATATCTGATTTCAGATGTGGGAAGTTACTAAGTACACTTATTCAAGTACAGTATACTTAAGTACAATTTTGAGATATTTGTACTTTACTTGACTTTGATGCTACTTTGTACTTCTACTCCACTACAGCTCAGAGGTAAATGGTGTACTTTTAGTCCATTACATGTATTTAATACCTTTAGTTACTTTACAGATCTGGATTAATGATGTGAAATATAATCAAGTGTTAAATCAGACTTTAGTTCCACCTGGAGTAAATTCACAAGCTACCCTGCAGTATACAAAGTCATTCAAACTAGCTGCACCTACCAGCTGTGATAACACTTTAATGATCAATCATTATAAAACATATCATATATATTATTCTGAAATGGACCAATCTACTTTTACTTTTGGTACTTTAACTATATTTTGATAATACTTTTCTAATTTTACTAACGTAACATTTTGAAAGCAGGACTTTCACTGTAACAGAGTATTCCTACACAATATCTGAGTACTTCTTCCACCTCTGTCTGATTTCAAACTTTCCATTAACACCCTGAGTAAGTTTGCAACTGTGTGTTTACTCCACTTTGTTGTAAATAAACTGCAGCAGCTTGACCACAGAGCGTGCACGTTGTGATCAGCTGATTTTGCGCAGTTCTCCAGTGTGTGCGCGGGGCACAGAATGTGCACAGGAGGGGAGTCTCCCACTGCAGCCAGTTGGCGGAGTTTTGGCACAATTCTGTTGTTCATACCGAAGTTAACCCTGTCTGTGCACACGGTGAACAACTCTGTCGTCCAGTGATCTAAGCCTCTGCCTCCTGTAAAGCTTCACAGGTCCGTCGGTTATGTCCTGCGCAGCTCGCCCAGCTTCAATCAGTCATAGGAAATCCGAAGATCTTTTGCAGGGAGCGAAACGGCAACGTAGCTGCTTAATGTCTTGGTTTTTTTGGACATGTCTAGTAGTTTACTCCATTGAGTGTTGACAAGAAACACATGTAGACGAAATATGTGTTTTGTTTTTGATGTTTTGAGGTACGCAAAGGCGCGTAGTGACACAAGTGATGTTACGCAATTCAGATTTGTGCTGCGCATGCGTACCTGCGTACCAGTTATGTGCACCCCTGTATATATCATCTAATTCTAATATCTATCTTACCTTTTCATGTCTCTTGCAGCAAAATAAGCAAACTTTAACTTAAAAAAAATTAAACAGCCTTTTCTGTTTGTACCAACACAGTCTCACTCCCTGAACGTCCAGGAGCGACGCTTGGTCAGGGTCCTATGGCGTGCAGTTGTGACGCGCCGAGTCTCCTTCAGCTTCATAAACGGACGCAAAGAGCTTTCAACTGATTGCAATGTATTCTCATCGGCGGCGGTATTTGACGCTCAGGGAAGCACCGCATCGGTCCATGTCGGCGGCATTTAAAGGCAATGTGAGCGTCCATTCCCATTGGATAACGGAGGATTTTACACCCGGAAGTAAGTATTCTCTTTACTGTCGATTGATTTTACAGTGATATCTGCACTACTCATCAACTCAAAAACACCAGATTATCCTTGTTAATTACACAACATTGATTGGTTTAAATTGTGTACAATGCTTTTGTATTTTTCCCCTTCGATTCAGAGAAACAAATATTTTTTCGGAGTTTAGGATGGCAGAAGACACTACACTACCCAGAATCCTCATGTGCTTGGAACATGGACATGTATGAACAAAATGAACATATTTTACCGTGATTTAATGGTAATACACGTTTCAAAATGATGCCGAAGTAACAACATACTGATACCAGTTAGTAAAAACAAGTGTGCAGACAAGACGGCAGGCGAAAAACCTTTTAAAATGCGTGTTTTCTGAATGGAGATCGGATTGATCAGGATAAACCAACCTGTAGCTGCTCCGTCCAAACTCACAACAACGGCATACAGACATAAATAAAGCAGCGACTGTATTCACCATGACATAGACAGTCTGTGGTTTGTTCATGTTTAACTTTTGTCCAGTTTCTGAACAGATATTAGGAGCTGTGAGCTCTGTGTGCTAACAGCTAACGGCTGATGTTTCGGGACATGTTGCGCTGTCGGGTGCTGACCAATCACGAAGCATCATTTCTTGACTGGCAGCAAAAACAACCAATCCCAGCAGTGCTTCTCTGGCTGGCTCTGTCCAATCACAAACAATAAGTGTTCTCCCTAAAGGAATACCCTTTCCGTATAAGTTGAAACGCTGTGTTGTTTTGTGAAATGCTGTGGTGTTTTCTCAAATGCTGTAGTGTTTTCTAAAATGCTGTAGTGTTTTGTGAAATGCTGCGGTGTTTTGTGAAATGATGTGGTGTTTTCTGAAATGCTGTAGCGTTTTCTAAAATGCTGTAGTGTTTTGTGAAATGCTGCGGTGTTTCCTGAAATGCTGTGGTGTTTTGTGAAATGCTGTGGTGTTTCCTGAAATGGTTTAGCGTTTTCTGAAATGCTGTGGTGTTTTCTGAAATGCTGTGGTGTTTCCTGAAATGCTGTTTTGACTTGCACTTCAGGGCAACCGTACAGAAGTGTTATTTAAAACAACACATTAAGTTGAAACACTCAAGTGTAATTAGAGTCAGATCCACTCATGTCTTAGATGGGGCAGTGATATCATAAACCTGTTAATGTACGCATTCAAACACTCGGTAGTTTTTTTTTTTACCAGCTGTTCTTCCTGAACCTTGCAGCTACAATTATGTTGCTTTTATCCTGGATTAAGTGTTTAAGTCATGGATGTTTCAAGTTTAACTTTTTCATATTTGTCTAACATGATAGTTTACTCTTCAATCTTCATTCATGAAGTATGACGCTCGCTGTCATTACACTTTTCCAGGTTTGTGATTGGTCAAATGTTGCTAACCCCGCCCCTTTCACGTGAACGCACTCTCAGCCGGAGAGAGAAACCCTGGGTTGATTTACCGAGTTGATAACCAGCGTCGCAGGACCGCTTAGCGAGATAGCGTTTGCTAGGGTTAGTTAAGCCTTGTACCTCAAATATATCCAGGGTATGTTGAACTGGCTTTGTCATACAGGCCACAGTTGTCTATTTTTTGTATGATTTTCATAACAAGGTAGTTATTGTTGTGTTCCCTACAACTGATAATTGTAGAATATTTGGATCTATCTATCTATATTAGGGCTGTCAAGTTAACGCGTTAATAACGCGCTAACGCAAAAAAAAATTAACGCCACAAATTATTTTAACGCGATTAACGCATGTGTATTTTTTGTCGTCGGCCGCCCCGTAGTTTCAGAGCGCATCGAGTTTAAAATACCATCTACAAGCTGACGCTGACAGCCCCGCTCCTGCCGCCCGCTTGCGGCAGACCACACTTCCACGCTCACCGGCAGCCCCGGACTGGCCATCGGGAGGACCGGGAGGGTGTGTGTATGTGTGGCGCGAGCGAGAGAGAGAGAATGCGCACACCTTACGTGTATTGTTGTTGTTAGCATCTTGTGCTAGCTAGCTGCGCTAACAGATATAAGGAGCTGTTTCAATGAAAACAGAGGAGCGACATTTCGCCGACAACTGCGCCGAGCACTTGACTTTATGCAGGTAGCCAGACAGTGGGACATTGTACGAAAAGTCAGCACACTCAGCACGGATAGTGCGCGCAACATGATTGCAGCGTCCAGGCAGCTCCCGTTCGAGCATATGCCTTGAGTTGCACATAGCTCCAACGATCCATCACAGTGTCTCCACACACACACACACACACACACACACACACACACACACACACACACACACACACACACACACACACACACACACACACACACACACACACACACACACACACACACACACACACACACACACACACACACACACACTTTGTATTGTATTATTGTATTGTATGAGAGAGGTTCCAGGTTGAATTGAGGCGAATATTTGTAATGTTCAAATGATAATAAACAAACATTTGCATAAAGCATATTTGTCCACTCATATGTTGATAAGAGTATTTAAAACTTGAAAAATATCCCTCTAAGGTACATTTAGAACAGACAAAAAATGTGCGATTAATTTGCGATTAATCACGATTAACTATGGACAATCATGCGATTAATCGCGATTAAATATTTTAATCGACTGACAGCCCTAATCTATATATATCATAACAGCATTGGGCCCAGCCAGGAGCATCCACAGTCGCTCAGGCTACAAAGAAGCTGCTGCCAATGGTCCAGTTATTTGCTCTGTGTGTGTGTTTGTGTATGTGGGAGAGTGTGTGTGTAGCCTTTCGTTTAGAAATTAGTTCTAGTCAGTATAAGTCTGGATTCTGCTTTTTTGCAGGAACTATGCATGCCCTTACATCGCTGCAGGCTCAACTTTGGTTTAACTGATGATTTAAAATGAATGTATTGCTTCCACTGAGAAAAAATTGGCCATTCTACTGCGTAGCAACAGGTGGAAGTGGGCGATAGCAAAATATCTTAAACGATGGAAGCACTGATCTAGGTTTTCTGCCTGGTTACTGTCCAAGTCGGTTCACATTTTCTTTTTCATTAACCAGTCTTTAAACAATGCCAGAGCAGACCAAATTCCCTTAAGTGTTTACTTCCTGTCTGTCTTCTTCTGCCTTATCTCCTGTCTGTCTTCTTCTGCTAATTTCTCATCGTCCAGTGCTTTCCTCTTTCATTTTCTTGTGCAGTTTTCCTCTGCTTTTTCTATTTTATTTTCTTAACTGGGGATAGTTCAGGCAGCATATATCCAATGTTCCATGCACCCCTAATATATAATATATTTATTATTATTATATCATATGAATATTCTGACCTCCGGATGCCCAAATCAGAATCAAGTATTCAACCAAGCTGTGTAATAAAAATGAAGAATGACAGTAAACCTGCAGGAAACCTGCATATCTTTCACTACATACAATTTTTAGGCACTGATTTTTTTGGTCATGTGTCAGAATGGTAATCTATGTACAACCTATCAGATATGACTTTTGTCTCAAGCAAATGTCTGCAGAGCCTTGCCAGAACACAATGAGCACATCAGATGTCTCATCCCCAAATATATTAATCATCTGTTGCTGACAAATCACTTTGTTTTCCAGAAGTCTATGTATAGTTAAGTGTTGACTGATTTATGACACTGGAAATTGCATCAGTCAGAAGCTAGTGTTTAATTTCCGACGAGCTCATTATGTACGATGCATGCATTTTTAATGCAGTGTCTTTTTCAGTTCAAAATGACTTTATTCATGTACCTTTCTCCTCCAGTCTCCCAGGGCAATGGAGTAGCAGAGTGAGCAAACACAGTCAC
This sequence comes from Dissostichus eleginoides, assembly GCA_031216635.1. Lineage (NCBI taxonomy): Eukaryota > Metazoa > Chordata > Actinopteri > Perciformes > Nototheniidae > Dissostichus > Dissostichus eleginoides. Next base: position 7,220,269 of record CM062268.1, on the reverse strand, counting down.
ACAGCCTAACGAGAAGTTAAACCTTCCACCTGACCTGACACTGGCAGAGTTTTGCCTCAGTTAACCCTCAGACCTTCTAAATGACATGTAAAGGGGTTCCTTTGTTTTGTGTTGGTTCATACTGTTTAATGCTAGAACCCTTAGGATGGACATTCAGTAGACTTAAGACACACACACACACACACACACACACACACACACACACACACACAGCGTTCCTAGTTGGCCAGTCAGACAGGGCCGTTTCCAGCCTAGCCTTCATCAGATACCAGTGTACCTTTAATGGCCAGGCAGCACAGAAAGAGACAGCAAACAACCTGTCTTTGTCTTATCACATACTCACATACTCTCTCTCACACACACACACACACACACACACACACACACACACACACACACACACACACACACACACACACACACACACACGGGGGTGTTTCTCAATGTCGAGGAAGGCTGCTCCAGAGCCACTATTTCAAGCATACTACGTCATCGAGTGCCGCCGAAGGACTGTTCCAATGTCCAGCATACTTGGAATTCTACCCAGGCCGGCGTACTTCGTAGTGAGACATTTCGAGGCTGCACATGTGTAGACTCCGCGATCTTAAAATCCCCACAATGCTTTGCGCACGGACCAATTTCCAAATCTTTGGGGGAAATCGCGCTCCATTTAAGGCGGGGCCTCGCATATGACGCACACCGGTTAGCCTGTTCCACAATTCTTCATTTTCCGAGGCTAGGAAGGATTCTTGCCTCGCTTCTGAAGCAAGTGACTCGGAAGACATGTGCTACCAAGCAAGCGTCCTCGACATTGAGAAACACCCACAGTGTTCCTAGTTGGCCAGTCAGACAGGGCCGTTTCCAGCCTAGCCTTCATCAGATAGCAGTTTACCTTTAATGGCCAGGCACACACACACACACACACACACACACACACACACACACACACACACACACACGCACACGCACACGCACACACACACACACACACACATAAACATGACTTGTTGACTGTCCTTGTGAAAGTGTTTGTTAATGTGGGAATCTCTTTATCCATGATCATTATATAGTATTATTAACACATGAAAGTTTATGCATGTTACCTTTACATTCTGTTAACACTAACATTATATCCCGGTACCATGGGGTTATGTTTTTGTAGTTTTATTTTGGCAATCACATCAGCCTCTTGTTTTAGGTACCTCACCTCCTGCCCCGTTTGTTTTTCAGACTGTTTGATTGCTTTCCCCACCCTAGCTAGTTTCATCTGTCCCTCATTTTCCTTCCCCCCTGTGTATTGTGCCATTAAGTATTTACTTTGTACAACTCCAACAGTTTAATATCTCAGTCCATCTGGCTGAAAATAATCAGAAACCTTCAAAAGTGAACTCTTTCGATATGATTAAAATGTATTGTTGGATTGATAATTTGACTTTTAAAATACATGTATCTAAATGTAAAAGTATTTTTAAGAGAGGAACATTCCAGGTGGTTTTGGTAAGTTGTATTTTGTTTAACCTACTTTTAAGTTGTATTGCTGTCTCAAAAAATGATGGTGGACAGGCGTCTTAAAAATCAGGCTTTATTATAGAGAGGACATATAGATTGGAAAATGTGAGAAATAAGGGACAGCAGTACATGGACCCCAGCTATAATTTGAATATAGTGTAGCCAAACCATAAGAGTGTTGTTAGAAAGATTGATTCCAGACGACGGACAGACAAAAAGTATAATTGTTGAAAAGTAGAATGAAAGAAAGAGCGTCTTCAACATTACTGCAAGTTCCATTCAGAACCCTCTGAGTAACAGATCAAAGCCTTGGCCTTAAAATAAAATAATGTCTGCAATACACATATCCTCTGTGTGTTTCTGACTGGCAACCATCTACCTCGCTCCATCAGTACTTATGGTACCACGTGTATGTGTGTGTGGTGGTACTGTGTGTGGCACAGTAGCGGTCACACTCCATGTGTGAATATTGTGCTGGTGAGTTGTGTGTGTGTGTGTGTGTGTGTGTGTGTGTGTGTGTGCGTGTGTGTGTGTGTGTGTGTGTGTGTGTGTGTTGGGGGGGGAGTCAAGGTGCAGTGGAGCAGATAGCTCAGCTCTATGCATACTAAAACCAACATCGCCACCGGCAGCAAAGATAGAGCTGGGGGGTTGGCGGGTGTACGGGGGCTGGTGGGGAGGGGTGGGGGGGGGGGAAGGAGGGAGCGACATAGCTCCCCAGGGAGCCCCTTCCTTATCGCACCTCTCGGCTCACTTTATCTGATTAGACATGACCGAGAGAGAGAGAGAGAGAGAGAGAGAGAGAGAGAGAGAGAGAGAGAGAGAGAGAGAGAGGGGAAGTGGATGCAGAGGGCGAGAGACACAGGGGGGAGTATTTAGTATTGATGATCACTGGCATCACTCTGAGAATTGGGCTGAACGGAGTGATATTAACTGATAGATTGTTCTCTTCATCAAGATTATGCAATGCAAGTTGTCTGAGTACCTTCAATGAAGAATCGATGAAGAACTCCTTTCAGTACGTTGAATTGTTAGTCAAAAGTAAAGCTCATGGATTATTGTTGGAACTGGACTGAATGTGCTGCGTTTCTAACTCACAGTTAAATGAGTCAAGCTTGTGAATGTGTAATGATTTGAAGTTAAGTTTTTACTTCCTTCACTTCAGTTTTATATTAATAATACGTACCAAATAAATGATCAATATATATATATATATATATATATATAATGGTCAATAATTAAGACGTATGTGCTTTACTTGTTTTAATACGTTTTCATGCTGCAGTTGTAAATGTCCATAAGTTGTTAAATATTTTATTTGGGCAAGCCAAATCCCAACATTCCAAATGCTGTCATTGTTTTTTGGAAATTAGTGATCAATAGCAGTGATACATACGGTGGCCAACAGGAGGAAACACTCTACAACGGCCCAAAACACTTCCATTAGAATTGAAAAATTATGCAAATAAAAAAACGCAAATGTGCCCAAAATCATGCAGATAAAGAAACATCTTCACCAAATTGGCAACACATGCGCAACAGTTAGAAAACATTCACCAACTTGACGAAACAAGCACAGCGTTTACTAAAAGCACAGCATTAACGAAACGCTGCAAACAAACAACGCTTAAAGATGCTCAAAACACAACGGAAACAGTGACACCGAACAGTGACGCACACAGCTGGGACCGAAGCGCTGGTTGACGTTAGGGGATTATGAAGTTGGCCAACTGTCGAAACCATGTTGAGCAGGTAAAGACCACCATATTTTAACCCTTTGATACACAACATGGGTCAAAAGTGACCCGAGTGAGTTTTAATTGTAAATATCTTTGCAACAAATGACTTTAATAATTCTGAATTCCAGGTATTCCTCAATTAACTTGTTTTGAATCATCACAAATTCTTACTTTCATTTTTCCTTTATTACTTTTTGAATAACATTTTTTTTTGTATTACTACCCTTCTAAGGGACAACATGGGTCAAAAATGACCCGTATTGACCTACAATGTTATTTGATGCATGGGTGAGTGTTTCTTAGCTATATTTTTGGAAATGAATTTATTTAATCATTTAATATTCCAAGTATTCATTAAATATCTTATTTTTGATCACCACACATAATTATTTTCATTCTACTTTTCTTAATTTAGGAACTAAAATAGTTTTTGTATTTCAACATCAGGTTTACATGGGTAAAAAATGACCCATGTGTGCAAGTGTGATAAAAATGAAAAAAAGACGTACTATAATAATTATTTAGTTATAAATGATTATTTTACAGTGATTTGGACCAAGCATGTATTCACTAAGGAATTTTATAGGAAGCTTTTATTTGTAAACGATTGCCGTTAGGAACATGTTTACCGTGGACAACTTTTCACATGCCAAACTTGTCACAACTCAACAGGCTGCTTTTGCACTTCTGATTCATGTAAGTCTTATTTTACACTTCTTCTACCTAAGAAGATACTTGGTAACTTGTGAAAGATAATAGTACATAATATTTGAACATTACCTGACCTTGTCATCCATTACTAGTGAGGAAGAGACTTCATGTCTATGTCAAATTACACGGAAAGAACTGGCCAAATGCTGCTAGTGTACGATTATTATATATCGCAACATCACAATGGACAACTTCTTCGCCAGTATCCCTCTGGCTGAAAAGCTCCTTGAGAAGAACCTGACCATTGTGGGGACCCTTCGCCAGAAGAAGCCGGACATAACGCCTGTCATGAAACCATCCAAATTGAGGGAAAAGCATAGCTCAGAATTTAGATTCGTTGGCAACATGACCATGGTGAGCTATGTGCCGAAAAAGGGGAAAGCTGTTGTCCTCCTGAGCACCATGCATGATGAAAGAGCAGTGGATGACAACAGTGTAAAGAAGAAACCAGAAGTGATTCATTAATATAACATAACAAAATCAGGAGTGGACACAATGGATCAGATGGTTCCCTGAACGGTTAGTGCCGGAGTTCACATGCAAGCGGAGAATATGGAGGAGGCCCATGGTGCTCTGGCACAATGTGCTCAATGTTGCCACCCTCAATGACTACTCCATCTTTACTGCACAACACCCTGATTACATGGGTGGTGTGACCAATGCACGGCAGCGTTTCATCAAGGAGCTGGGCAAAGAGCTTGTCATGCCACATACACTATATGAAAAAAGTATTAATCATTGAATTCAGGTGTGTCATTGCCACAGGTGTATAAAATCAAGCACCTAGCCATGCTGTCTGCCTTTACAAATAGTTGTGAAAGAATGGGTCATTCTAAAGAGCTCACTGAATTCCAATGTGGTTCTGTAATAGGATGCCACCGTTGCAACAAGTCAGTTCATGAAATTTCTTCTCTCCTAGATATTCCACAGTAAACTGTAAGTGGTATTATTGCAAAGTGGAAACGTTTAGGAACCACAGCAACTCAGCCACGAAGTGGCAGACCACGTAACGTTACAGAGCGGGGGGGGGGGGCAATGCTGAGGAGCATAGTGCGTAAAAGTGGCCAAAGCTTTGCTGACTCAATAACTGCAGAGTTCCAGCTCTGGCATTAATATCAGCACCAAAACTGTGCGCCGGGAGCTTCATGGCATTTTGGACAATTCCATGCTTCCAACTTTGTGGAAACAGTTTGGGGAAGGCCCTTTTCTGTTCCAGCATGACTGTGCCCCACAAAGCAGGGTCCATGGTTGGATGAGTTTGGTGTGGAAGAAGTTGACTGGCCCGCACAGAGCCCTGACCCCCACCCCACTGAACACCTTTGGGATGAACTATAATGGAGAGCCAGGCCCTCTCGTCCAACATCAGTGTCTGACCCACAAATGCTCTTCTGGATGAATGGCAAAAATTCCCACAGATACACTCCAAAATCTTGTAGAAAGGCTTCCCAGAAGAGTGGAAGCTGTTGTAGCTGCAAAGGGGGGACTAACTTCATATTAATGCCTAAGAATTTGGAATGGGATGTCATAAAAGCTCCTGTAGGTGTAATGTGTCGGTGGCCCAATACTTTTGTCAATATAGTGAATGAAGAGGCGCATTGAGGGCACCCCCCACCTCCAAAAGCACATTACAGGAGCAATGGAAAGATGTGGGCTAAAAAGACCAAACACACACACCACCCAGCCTAATGTATTGTTTGGTCCAAATCACTGATAAAATAATTAGTTTTAACAAAATTATTATTATAGTATGTTTTTTTTATCATTGTTATCACACTTGCACACATGGGTCATTTTTGACCGATGTGTGTAAACCTGATGTATTACAAAAACTGTTTTAGTTCCTACATTTTGAAAGGTTGATTGAAAATAATGATGTGTGGTGATCCAAAACAAGATATTTAAAGAATACTTGGAATATTAAATGATTAAATAAATGGATTTCCAAAAATATAGCTAAGAAACACTGAAATAACATTGTAAGTCAATACGGGTCATTTTTTTACCCATGTCGTCCCTCAGAAGGGGTATGCATAGCTTGTGTATCAAAGGGTTAAAGACTGATTGAAGCAAATATAAATGTGTAGAACACTTTTTAGATTAAAATAATATATAAAATTAGATGATTTCAAAATATAAACCTGAGTTATGAACACTAGTGGGTATATTCAATTTGATATATATTTTTTTTAGATTGTGTTGCATTTGCAGTGTGTACATTCTATTAGAATTGTACAAAGATAATTAAAATGTTGTTTGCCTGATATTATCTGAGGCAGGGGTCGGCCACCTTTTTGATATGAAGTGCCATTACAACAAAAAAAAAATTATCAGCGTGCCGACGATCGTGAACTATCAACAGGAGGGCGGGGGGAGCCTCGCAGTGTGTGGACCTGTCAGCACAACTTACATGATGCCGAATTTAACAAACAAATTTAAATAATTGGTTTAAACGGCATAATAAGAACACACAGATGGCCAGTCCGCCCGTGTAGCATATTATTTCGATGAGAGATGAGCAGATCGCCACTGGGCTTTCAACTAAAGACACAGCCATGCAAAAACTGCGGCATTTGTACAGCTCCTTATGGGTACTGCAATTTCTGAAGTGCTTTCCTCTGTGGTGAAACGATCAGCACTGCACCACGGAGGAAAGCGGCAAAAAGTCTTCTGAGAGAGCGGGGCTGCGTTGCGTGCATGGCTTCCCTCTGCAGGTAGCGGGGAGACCCCCTGCCACCATTGGCACGCGTGCCAGGGGTTGCCGACCCCTGATCTTAGGTGTACGCCCGATTAGAATAAGTTGACTGAAATAAACTCAAAACATTTAAAAAAGGGCCACTGATTTTACATGTTGTCCTCCAAATATTTAATAATACATTTTCAATTAGAATCCCCTTGATCTGCAAGGTATCTTGAAACATAATAACAAATACGTTAATTTATTTTTTTAATACATTTTTACTTTTTAAAATAAAAGTTTTTGAATCGTAAATAAGTAAATAAAAAAATCACAATACATTGATCAGAAAATTGCTGGGTAGAAGAAGAATACAAAGTGGGGTACTCCACAATACCTAAGCATTATAAGTGATAATCATAATTCTCTGGAGACTCATCAATGTCATAAAGCAATGAAGTGCTGTGTCCTCCTCTCCTTCAGACATGATGTCTTGCTGACATTTGTCCATGTGAGGCGTCTTTTTCCATGAAATAAAATATCAATATCAATGTCACGTAATTTCAATGCGCCGGTGAAGATGGCCGAATTGAAATTATCGTCGTTTGGCTCCTCTCCATCTTTGCCCTTTTTCGTATTTTGTGCGTGTTTATTTACTTTTTGCCGTTATGCTTTTAACATGGTTCGCAACATGCAAGCCGACCGCACCAACTCTGCTATACAATATAGCAGAGAGGAACTTCTTCACATCCGAAACTTCGTGGACAATAACCCACCGACAGACAATGGAGATTCGCCATGGCTACCTGTTGCTGTCCTACCTGAGAGACGCAGGAGGAAGACCAAGCGAGGGTCCCGCGCCGGGTTGCTGGTCAGACTGAGGTAACGAGAAAACCGACCACCTCTTCCGAGTATTCTTCTGGCTAATGTTCAATCCATTGAAAATAAGCTAGATGAACTCAGAAGTCGGATTGCTTTTCAACGGGACATTAAGAACTGTAATGTGTTAAATCTCACTGAGACTTGGCTCAACCCCGCTATCCCGGACTCCGCCATTGTTCCTGACGGATTCACTATTTTTCGTCAGGACCGGACTGTTAACTCGGGGAAAGGTAAAGGTGGCGGTGTGTGTGTAATGATGACCAAGCGGCAAACTCTTGGGCAGAGCCGGGAGGCCAATAAGGAAGTGCCTCAAACTGCAGTTCATCTAGTGGCCAGTAGGAGCAGTCTGCAGAAGGGAGCAATTTCCATAGACCCCCATGTTAAAATGACCAACTTTACAGCAGAAATAAACATGTTTACATCGTGGTTCAAAAAACCATATTCTCTGTATAGTTAGATTCCCCCTTCATGACAACTGTGTGGGGGGTGAATTGTTTTATAACACAACCCTTTTAGTTATATTAGGTCTTAAAGTGTTTGCATAAACTAGGGCGTGGTCACCTTGAGTGACAGGTCTCTGCAGTGAGTGCTGCTTCTAGCTTTCTGTCTTTCTGCTTGTAGCTCCGTTAGCTCAGTAAGCTCCAGGATGCTACAGGCCGGGGCTCAGCTGCGAGGTTGATGCAGGGAACACAACTTGAACTCGTTGATGTGTTTGATGTGTTGGTGCCTGGTGGAGTATTCTTCATTTAAATATCGGACTTATCATGGCTCTGCGGTTAAAACAGACCGTCCCTGAATGCAGTTTCTTCGGTAAGCGAAATTCAAGCACTTTATTTCTTACTGGTCTTTTTATTCAGCTAAGCTACATCTGTGCTAACGATGCTATCCGTAGCATACAAGTTCAAACATATTAGAGAAGTGTAAAACATTAAAGGGCCCATGTCATGCTTGGGACCTTTAAGAAGGATTATACGTGTAGAACAAACGGCTTCTGTGTGAGGTTGGTAAAATAAGGTCATCCTCGTACATTAGTTAGTTTGCTAGTTAGGTAACTGTATGCATTGATATTGTTGATTTTAATTCGCTATGCTCGACGATGCAGACAGCTAACGTCACATTAGTGTTGAAGAGCAGCGTACTGTACATGAGATTAACCTCACTATAAGATTATAGTTATTATTATTTAAGGACGATAGCGTAGTCAATGCTTTAGGGACAAGGCAATGATTTGTTTAAATATTAGATATGACGTTATGTGTGCTTCTGTGACAATTAAGCTTATTCATTGCATTACATTTGTTAAAGATGTTTGTTTTTTACCCTTACGTGTGTGTTACAAATGAATGTGAATATGGCATAGGACATATATTTAATTTGACTGTCTCATGAACAACTATTCCAAAGTAACAGTAAAATAAAAAGGACCCCAACTATACAATAATACACAATCCAACTGATAAGATACAGTAAGGGCTGTGATATCCAGCACTTTTTTTTAAGGATAATCAAAAAGATTAGGACATGACGTTTGCATGTAAAAAAGTCTGTGACCAACACATTGTTACTTTACTATCTGTTTGTTTAAAGTTTCAGGTGATGCAGACAGACCAGAGGATGCTGGCCATGAGAGACAGACCTATTCCTAACATCAGTGAACTTCAGCATGGACTCAAAGGTACAAAGACCCCTTTCATACTGTACAAAGAATCGAGAAACGTTCTGGTTTAAATAGATAAAGTAACAACTATAATACACTGATATACATTCCATTAAACATGACTAAATACTGACACATCAGGGAAGTTGAGTGTTCCTTCCTTGCAAAAAGTTACATTTAGATTTGACCAAGCAACAAGCAACATGATTTTGTTGTCAGCTTTCACATGTCAATGTATTTAAGGCAATATTATTTTACTTTGTGAAAATTACTACCATTTGTCTATACATATTGTCTGTAAAAACGAGGTAAAAGTGGTTCTTGCAGTGAGACAACCGAACAGCATGATTCTACAGTTGCACTAAGTTCTGATAACAGTTGAATATTATTTTAATAATAAAATATATTTTAATGTTGATTAACTGCAGACTGTTCATTCATAATCTGATTATCTTTGTAGTACAAAGTGATGAATTTCAAAAACACATTCAAATAATGTTGTATTTATTTCTACAGCCCTCTAACGCACCTCTTTCATAAATAACACACTTACTCTGCAATAATGTCTTATGTTTTATGTCATTTCTGTTAGGAAAGGACATACCTGAAGGACACAACTGCCTCACCGTTTTCTCCGAGGGGCAAGAAGAAAAGGAAAAGCTGATATGAGATTAAGGACCAATACAAGACATTCACTAAGAAACAACTCTTTTATTGTGAACACAAAGATCTGCACACTGAATGTGTAGTCAAACAGGACCATCATTTGTTTGTGACAGCTGTGCCCAGTATGGGCTCACAGATGTAGTTTGGTGGTTTCTTCATCAGGCCTGGTCCTCCTCCATCAGGCCACGTCCTCCTCCATCAGGCCTGGTCCTCCTCCCAGGGAAAGACTGCTCCACCTCAGTCCTCTCCAGCCAAACCAACAGACAGGACATCCGTCACACTGAGGTTTCTCCCAAAGTCTCTGCAGCTCCCTGGACACCACGCTGTCTCAATTGATCCACACTGTGAATATGAGAGGGGAAAATGTGTGTAATAAATGCTTAAGACAATAAGAAATATGAAGTTAACTGTAAGGAGTGGCTCAGTTTTTTTAAATAAACTATACTATTACTGTATTTCAATATCTCACGTCTGAAAGTTTAATTTAAAAGAAGAGGCACCTAAAATGAAGATTGTTATTTCAATACATTTAGTTGATTTTGTCTTTTTAATTGTTTAAAGTAAAGTAGATAGAACTGGTACTTAAGAGTTTTAATACAGTCTGGTTGTGGAGGAGGCACACAGGTAAGAGCACTCACTAGCTACCATCACATGTAACTAAGCTTGACCTGAATTTATTAAAAGTATAAATAAGTAACAGCAAAAAATCAATAACTAAAATAATGCACATATTTGAATCTTTGCTGGATCCACTTTTGAATTTACCACAAGATATATATTTTAGAAACCTGAAGGCATTTTAAGATTTGTATACAAGTATTATCCCACAACTCAACACCTTAGATTATTATTGAAAGTTTTTGCTGAATAGTTTCATGTTAACTTACCTTAAGCAACGTAAAATGTGCAGACCGGGAGCAACAGATCTAGGTTAGTCGGCTAGCATCACAGAACAGCACTGCTTGAGCATGTTAGCTTAGCTTGGTAGCCTCAGCTAGCTCTGGAACTTCCAGCTCGGTGGCAGCAGGTCCCGCCTCGGCTCCACCTCTTTGCCCTTATTTGGAGCAGGCGGGAGTTAGACTCTGACGTCACTGTCGAGCCGTTAGTGGCCGACGCCGCCTACTTTAGGCTTCTCTGCAACTCTGCAGAATCCTATGGGTGACGTCACGGACCCTACGTCCATTTATATATACAGTCTATGGCAGGGGTACTCAAACTTTTTTGTTAAAGGTCCACTTGTGAATTTATACAAGGTCAATGGTCCGGATCAATGCCAGTAAAGTCCCCCCCCACCCCCGGAGCGGAGCAACGAAACTGAAATTAAGAAGCAGTTTCGGTGCGCTATGCATGGGCCCCCTTAAGGGGGTTTCCCGACATGTCGTTGCAGTAAATTAAAGGGTGTTTCATGTTGTCGTTGCTGTGGACCTTCTTAATCTTTTTTTATGTTTTTTTTTTTTTTTAAATTACATTTTGAAATTGTTACATTTATTCTGGTTTGTTTTGTGTTTGTATCTTTTATTTTAAATTTATTTATTTATTTAATGTTTTGTGAGCTGAGCTGTGTGATTTTATACTTGATGTATCTCTCTGTACAGCACTTTGGTCTGGAGGTTTTAAAGTGCTATATAAATAAAGTTGGATTGTATTGGATTAATCTACCTTATTTGGGGGCCCCCTTCTGGTCCAAGCACTTGCCTGTCGGCAAACGGCGCCCCTGTATACACACACACATTCAATACATACATACAGTATGATGGCTTGAACTAGTGGGAGAAATGGCACTGTTTGTCTGTAGTCAACAGTGTTGGGCAAGTTACTTCCAAAATGTAATATATTACATATTACTTATTACTCTCTTTTTAAAGTAATAAGTTACATTACAATATTACTGACTCTGAAATGTAATGAGTTACACTACTTTTTAGTTACTTTTTAGTTACTTTCACCAAAATAACCGCAAAAGAATGGCTAGGTATTTTAAATGCTAACATGTAGTTTAGTGCAGCTCATTATACATCCAGTGAAGGGCAATGTGGTATAGCATAACAACTGTGTAGGCCATTAAGGCTACTAACAACTTTTATTACACGGCTTAGTTGAATACTCGATTCTGATTGTAAATTCTTAACATGTGACACGTTGTTAATACAGTACAGACCACTGTCAAGGACTATAATGAAGGTTGCTAAGGAGGATCAAGAAAGAGAAAGGAAAAGAGGTTAAAAGACGGAGCGCTGGACGTCAGATAAATCACCAGAAGAAGGCAGAGAGGAAGTAAACAATAACAGGAACACGGAATGGGCTCTGTATTTTGTTTAGTATATGGCCATGTACTGTACAGGCCCGGTTCCAGAACAAAATGACTTGGGGTGCATCTGAGATTACAGGGATGCAGCACTAGTAGGTTTACATGAGCAATAGTGGCCGGCAATAGCAATGAAAAATAGCATTGATGTTATGGTCCCCAATGAACAGATTATGGCATTTGTTATGTTTTGAAACCAAGCAAGTGAGAACATTTCAAGTGTGTTAAAAGTGCAATCCTGAAATATTTCATATAGTCCAAAGTGGACTATGGCAAGGAAAAGCACAAAAGCTTCAAAACTGTACTGATAAAACAAAAGAGAACATATTGTAAATCAAGGCAAATATTATTTGAACCAGCTCATGGTTTGAAATGGCAAACATTGAAAAGCAAAAGTATTATTAAAACCATGTACTACATCATCACCTTGGTCATCATATACTCTGGGAAGAGAATATTTACTGTGCTTGAAAAAGTGGTATCACATCATCATGTGAGGTTGACTTTGTGACCTGGAGAACATTTCAGCTGCAACATTAGCTTGTTGATAAGCTTGGGATATGAGATCTTTTTGTAGCCATTCGTGGTGAAGGCATCTGTGCTATTGTATGCATTATTTTTTGACCCAACATTTCTACAGGCATGGCAGAATATGGCACTATTTTCACATGAATATTCTAGCCATTGTCTATTTTTATACCACGAGCTGCAAAATTACCGCCTTACCCCACTGTGCGGGGGTACTTGTTTAAATATACCTGGGCAGGCTCTGTTTTGCCGTGGTATCCTGGCACCTGCGGGCCGCAGAGGGGCGGCGTAGTTTCGGGTGACGAAGACTGCTGCTCCGGGGCGAGGGCGGCGAGTCAGGCGGGGTAAGCTAGTGTCCACAACAGAGGGTAACGTGATGTCCCCATCTGACCTGTTGCTATTGTCTGCAGTAGATGCAGTGTTGCTGGCGTTTAGTGATGGTTGCTTTAACCATTTTCGTATAAATGATTATCCATCTTTGTCACTGCTGTGGAAGCACTTTGGAAATGATGCACGCGCAGCGGAGCAGGTCATGCGCACCTGACACAATTTTATTTATTTTTTTTTCGCTCCGTTCTCTTTTTTGAATAGAGGGTGCATAACATTCAACTGGGGTGCAATGCATGCCTATGCACCCCCGAAGATCCCGACGCGAAGCCTGAAGGGTAAACACCAGGTTTACTAATCTACCCGCACAATTTTACTCTGGTGTCGGAATGTCTCGCTATTAATACATTCTTAAAAAACAAAACACCATTTAATTTCGGGTTAAAATGTGTTGTAACTGCGTTACTGAGCATTGTAACGGGTAATATATTACCCAAATTTCATTAGTAATGCGTTACATTACTTCGTTACAGCAAAAAGTAATATATTACTGTAACTCCGTTACTTTTGTAACGCGTTACACCCAACACTGGTAGTCAATGCCTTGAACCTCGGCAAAAATGGCATTAGAAGCATTAGAAAGTCAAGGTAAACTTGCGGTTAACTTGCGGTCTGCAATGCGTGTCACGCTTGCGCACAGTAGTAAATATATATGCACGTTCATTCTCACAACGCGTCAGACACAAGAACTTTTAAAGGGGACCTATCATGCAAAATGCACTTTGTGATGTCTTTTATACATAAATATGTGTCCCCGGTGCGTCGGGGAACTCACGCAGCGTCAGAAAATAAAACCCTCTCTTTTTTCCTCCGTACCCAAATCTTTTAAAAACAGGGGTACAATGAGCGGATACAGATTTGCTGCCGATCTGACGTCAAATCGGCAGCGGACCCACAGAAAATTGCCATCAGAAACAATGCCTGACGTGCTTTGGACGTAATCTCGTCTTTGTTTACATTAGCAAGCCTCGCTAACACTCAGAGCTAACCTGTACTGTAGAGCACATGTGTTTAAAAAGCAGGAAATAAAAAAAGGAACTCACCTTGTGATAAACCCGCAAGAGAAAAAGCATTTGAGCTCCATACTGTTTCAGAAATAATCTTTGATGTGGTTTAGAACAGGATGGCGTTTTATCACAGCAGAATTCTGATCAGGCATTAGGTCCGCCTCCTCTTTTTTTTTTTTTTCAAGCTAAGGACCCAAAATCCGCGTTTCTCTAACAGGGCTGCAAAAGAGGGGTATGAGCAGAATGAGGCATGGCTACAATGGGGGATCTGATTGGTATTTTAAGCAAAAAACTTCACAGACATGTTTTGTATAGGTATGGCCCTACAATATATTTTTCCGATATAGCATAATAGGTCCACTTTAATTTACATCAGAATCAGAATCTTTTTTTAATTATTTTTTTTTCTATAATGCGACACAGGGTTCGGTCCGGATTGATTTGCAGTTCGGTCCGGAGTTTGAGAAGCCCTGGTCTATGGTAACTAATGACTAATAACAACTTGTGCACAGATGTGAGGGTTATTTCTTCGTACTGTTACGCTCATTTAGAGCACCTCATGCCGGGCTTTTCACCTGCCGAGAGAATTCACATCTGTTGTGATAACAGCAGTGTATATTCCGCCGCTAGCCGACAACAACACGGCACTCGATCAACTGTTTGAGATTATTGACAAGACCGAGACTTCACGGCCAGAGGCGGCGTTTGTGTGGCCGGGGATTTTAACACTGCTAACATGAAGAAGGTCCTCCCGAAGTACTACCAACACATCAGCTGCCCGACACGCAGGGGAAACATACTGGACCATGTTTATTCCCCTTTTCGACATGGATATAAGGCTCTCCCTCGCCCTCCTTTCGGCAAATCAGACCACATCTCACTGCTGCTGCTGCCTGCTTACAAGCAGAAACTTAAAAGGGACAGACCGGTAACAAGGACAATACAGCGATGGAGTGAGGAGTCAGATTCAGCACTG
This sequence comes from Dissostichus eleginoides, assembly GCA_031216635.1. Lineage (NCBI taxonomy): Eukaryota > Metazoa > Chordata > Actinopteri > Perciformes > Nototheniidae > Dissostichus > Dissostichus eleginoides. The sequence goes on along the minus strand of CM062268.1, from coordinate 7,205,231 downwards.
CAGGATTGCTTTGCATCTACGGAGTGTAGTGTGTTTGAGGACAATAACATCAACACACACACGGAAATCAAAAGCCCTGGATAAACGGCGAGGTGCGTGGCAAACTGAAAGTTTCCAGTTCAGGAATTCTAGGTATGAACTCCGGAGAGCAATTAGCAGTGCAAAGAGACAGTACAAAGACAAGGTGGAATCTGACTTCAAAGGCTGTAACACCCGGAACATGTGGGCGGGACTAAGAACAATGACAGACTACAAAGGAGCAGCGGGGGGTGCTGCGGGAGTGTCTGCTGTGCATCTCTCCCAGATGAGCTGAACAGTTTTTTTGCACGATTTGAGAGCAGCCAGGCTGGGGGTGCAGAGAAGGATCTGGAGTCCTGCCCTTTTGTTTTAAACAGGGCAGATGTGTGTAAATCCTTTAAAAGGGTTAACCCACACAAGGCTCCTGGACCTGATGGCATCCCTGGCCGTGTTCTCAGGGTGTGTGCAGATCAGCTGGCAGAGGTGTTCACAGACATCTTCGACAGGTCCCTGCTGCAGTCTGTAGTCCCCACATGTTTAAAACACTCCACCATCGTTCCTGTCCCCAAAAAGACAAAAATCATCAGCCTCAACGATTAACGCCCAGTAGCACTCACTTCCATCATAATGAAGTGCTTTGAGCGGTTAGTCAAAACCTTCATCACCTCCTCCCTCCCTGACTCTCTGGACCCCCTGCAGTTTGCCTACAGAGCAAACAGGTCCACAGACGACGCCATAGCCCTCACCATCCACACTGCCCTCTCACACCTGGACCAGAGGAACACATATGTGAGAATGCTGTTCATTGATTACAGTTCAGCCTTCAATACCATTGTGCCCTCCAAGCTGGCCATCAAGATCAGAGACCTCGGGCTCAACAGCGCCCTCTGTGACTGGATCCTGAACTTCCTGACAGGCAGACCCCAGGCAGTGCGGGTGGGAAACATCACATCCTCCACCCTGATCGTCAACACCGGAGCCCCCCAAGGCTGCGTGCTCAGCCCTCTCCTCTACTCCCTGTTTACTCACGACTGCGTGGCCATACACAGCTCCAACACCATCGTGAAGTTTGCTGACGACACGATCGGCGACGAGACGGCGTACAGAGAGGAGGTCGAAAACCTGACATCTTGGTGCCAGGATAACAACCTCCGTCCCAACGTCAGCAAAACAAAGGAGCTGATTGTGGATTACAGGAAGCAGCAGGGAGAGGGACACGCCCCCATCGCCATCAATGGGACTACGGTGGAGAGAGTCAGCAGCTTCAGGTTCCTCGGTGTCCACATCACTGAGGACCTGACATGGACTCTTCACACCACCACCACCAAAAAAGCTCGACAGTGGCTCTTCTTCCTCCGCAGGCTGAGGAGGTTCAACATGGACTCCAGGATACTCTGCAACTTCTACAGGTGCACCATAGAGAGTATCCTGACCTTCTACTGGTGCACCATAGAGAGGATCCTGACTGGCTGCATCACAGCCTGGTACGGCAGCTGCACCGTCCTCAACCGTAAGGCTTTACAGAGGGTGGTGAAAACTGCACAGAACATCACCAGGACGGAGCTGCCATCCATGGAAGACCTTTACTCCCAGCGGCTCAGGAAGAAATCCCTCCGGATTATAAAAGACCCCCATCACCCCAGCCACAAACGGTTCAGTCTGCTGCCGTCTGGCAGGCGTGACCGCAGCATCCGGACAACAACCACCAGATTCAGAGACAGTTTCATCCCACAGGCAATAAGACTGTTAAACACCTGAACTGTTGAAACAACATCCATAACATTCATCTACTACTTAGTAATTATTTATTTATGTATCTAATATATCATTCCAATAGCTTGCATTTAGACTCTTATTTCACTATTTCCCTTTTTTAAACTATTTTTCTTTTTGTATTTACTTTTCAATATTTACTTGCTCTATATTTTTCTGTTTATCTGTGTTATTGTGTTGCACTGTTGGAGAAGCCTGTGACCTAACATTTTCATCGACATAACTACTCTGTAGCTATGTTCGTATGACAAATAAAGAACCTTGAACCTTGAACATAAGCGACGTGCCGTCAAGCCGTCAAAGTCTGTGATAAAATGTTCGTCAAATCTCTTTGTGAATATAATTATTGCTGGGTACACTCTGTACACTTGGAAATGATCCAAATCCAATTAATAAAGAAGGTAAGCACATGAACCAAAAATGAAAATGATTGTTTGCAATGCAAATACAAATTGGCTTAGAGGGGAACGTGAATCTAAAAAAGGATTCCAAAAAGAGGAGAATTTTTTTTTTTTAAGAAGTTAGATTGCACGAAAACGTGGACACACTTGTATATGTTTCGTCCTGTGGTTAAGATGATTATATATGGTAAAATAATAATAAATACAGAAGAAGACAGACGCTTTATTTTTCTACATTGGACTTTTATTTCCCATCTGTGTTCAGTCTGGCCTCATCATCTATAGCCTGGAGCGGATGGAGGTGTGTGTGTGTGTGTGTGTGTGTGTGTGTGTGTATGTGTGTGTGTGTGTTTGAGACAATGATAAGGTCTTGAGGTCCTGGGTACGAGTGTCTGTATGAAAGAGCAGGAGGGAGAACTGTGTGTGTGTGTGTGTGTGTGTGCATGTGTGTGTGTGCATGTGTGTGTGTGTGTGTGTTTGTGTTTGTGTGTGTGTGGGGACATCCTCGTCAATGAGAGGGCCCAGGGGACGGCCCGGCCTCCTCAGCCTCCTCATGATGATTGATGCTGGCGGGCCACACACGCCCCGGCCGCCCAGCTAAATTAAAAGCCTATTTTGTAAAGTTGTAAAGAGAACAGAATGGTTGGAGGGTTGCTGTGTGTGTGTGTGTGTGTGTGTGTGTGTGTGGGGGGGGGGGGTCACAGCCGGGGCGCTCTCCAGTGTCTTTAGTATCATCAACCCCTCAGAGGATAGCCAGAAGGGGGTCTCCTCCATGCCTGATGCTCGTTCTCTGTCTCATTCACACACACACACAGGCATAAACACACACACACACATCCACACAGAAACCAAAACACATAAACATACACTAGTAAAAGCCTTTTTGTGTTTAAGATCAGTAAATGAACCCTAAGAAAACATTTAGCAGAATTAGGCCAGTTTTTACTTTATTACTGTCATACCATCAAAAAGGCACTCAAATACTGAAATATATTACTTTCAAATAAAAAGCACATTATATATATAGTGTGCTTTTTATTCGAAAGTAAAATATTACTGTTGTTGTCCAAGTACTCTACTGTTTTACTACTAAACTGAAGATAATGATGCAGCAATTTTATACAAGTACCTTTTTTAAATAAAAAGGTGTCAACCAAATTCATTATGCTTAGTTTTGGTCAAAATTTAAATTTAAATTTTATGACTGCAACTCAAAGCCAACAGACAGATTTTGATTCTTCATACAATCCAATACAAACTTGAATCTGTATTTGAAAAGAGACTTTTAAAACGGGTCCACATACTTGTTACCAAAACTGTTACCATGTACTGATCCAAAAAACGCATCATGTTAGACAGGTCTCCCTTGAAAAAGAGATCGAGGATCTCAATGGGACCACCTGGTTAAATAAAGATTTGAATTGAATTAATTAATCACTTATGGTCAGCCACTCACAAATTATAAGTTTAGATTTATGGTAAATAATGAGTGATCATAAAAATATAGGTTCGGTTAGTGGTTAATGTTTGGTTAAAATATGGTGGACAACAGGTGCAAACGTGGCAAAATACAAACACATATCAAGAAACATCTACTCCAACTAGACAACACATGCGCAGCATTTACTAAAAGCGCTGCATAAACAAAACGCTACAAATACAAAATACTGCAAATAAAATAACGCTGCAAGAAGCTCAAAACAACAAGGAAACGTACAAAAGGGATGAACACAGGAGCGCTTGTTTCCGTTCAGGGATTATAAAATTGGTCAACAGAGCTGCTAGCTTGTTAACCTAGCCAATTTAGTTATTCCAAATATACTGACAAAACATTTGATACTTTGATACTTGTTGCCATTTAAATATGTTGGTCAGTACTCATAGGTTTGTTAACCAGCCTAACCCAGGGTACACTTAAATGAATTTAAGCCTATGAAAAAATTGCATAAATATTTGTATAAATGACTATATGTAAAAAATGTCGTATTCTGTTATATGATCCGTCTCTGTATTTGTAGATATATAACCTTGACAGCCACTAAAAAACAGGACACACTCTTGTTTGTATATCATTTGCAAATCATTTATCCTCAATGTGAATTTAATTGACCAGACGATTCCGAGCGGCAACAACCAGCACACACACATCCAAACACACACGCCTTCATGTCACTCCCCCAGCCAACCTCCCTCTCTGCATTCAAGCTATGCCAGACACGCCCCCCCCCCTCCCTCTCTTCTGCTGTTGGCAGCAAGAGGTGAGTGGAGTGACAGCCCACCCTGAGTATGGCCAACCAGCAGGACACACACACACACACACACACACACACACACAAACACACAAAATCACACACAAGAATGCATGTGTGCACACCATAGAGGTGCACACACACAAACCAGAGGTCAGCCCTGTGTCAACTGGGGTGTGGAGGCCAGCTGAGGATGTGTATTGTGTTAATTTGTGGTGTGTGTGTGTGTGTGTGTGTATATACGTGTGTTTGTATGTGTTATTGTAGTGTAACTGCTTTATTGATGTTGTGTAACTGTGTTGGTGATGTAAGGACTGACAGAAGGTTGAGTAATTGTCATGCAACATTTGCAGCTACAGGCTAAATATGCTACAACCTTTTTTTAAGCTATGCAAGTAAACCATGCTGTGCACAAATATTGCATGTATAGTAGGTCAAGGTTGAAGCAGAAAGAGAAGCAAGGTTAAGTTTATACGCATATACATTATACATACTGGTACATATTATGCATACGTGTACAGCAAAAGATTAATGGCTCATCATAAGAGCCTAGGCCACTAAATTATTGACAACACACAAATACTATACAACAGTCTATATGATGCACATTTTACCTATTTACTTGGAAAAAAATAAATATTATAAATAATTGGTGAATGCATACTTTATTGTTATTCTCTAATCAGTAAGCTAGCTACTTGCCTAAGTTACATGTTGCTTATATGGGATAATGCTCATTTGCTTTGTCAATATTAACATTGCATTTTTATAATTTTGCAAAATAACTACTCCTTACAATGTTTTAAAGGGGCCCTATTATGCTATAGTTATGCTATATGCTCAGGTTCATATTTGTATTTAGTGCTCCTACTGTGACATGTTTGGGATTTTAGCCTTTGCAGACCTTTTACATGCAGCATATATAACACACTACAGGAAAGCGAAAATCCCCAAAAGAATAATAGGGCCCCTTTAAAGTAAGGGGTCATGTCCCCAGCGTCTTCAGTGTAAATGACACCTGATGGTCAGTGCTATGAAAGTAAAAGTATTCAACAACAGCGTAGGAATATGTAAAAGTCCTGCATTTATTTTATTACTTGAGTAAAAGTAGAAAACGTATTAAAATTAAAATAAGCTTGAAGTACCAAAACTAAGATACAGAATGGCCATTTTTAGAACAATATATTTATCATATTACGCTATTATAATTATTGATGCATTCATTTCTTCATCATTTATATTTTGCAGCTGGTAAATGTGGAGCTAACTTTAATGACTTTTTATACTGCTTGGTATTTTAAAGTACATCATCAATTAGTTCATTTAAATGTATTTTAACATATAAACCTGCAAAGTAACTAGTAATACATGTTTACAAATAAATGTAGAAGAGTAAAAAGTAAACAGTATTAGATGTGGAAATACTCAGGTATACAAGTCCCTCAAAATTGTAATTAAGTAAACTTAGTTACCTTCCAACAGTGGTTGTTTGTGAACCTGCTTTAATTATATTCTGCCTATTGAAGTCAGTGACTTCAGGCAGAATAATGGAGTGGTAACAAAATGACCATTCAGTCTGAATCAGTCCGTCTCGTCTTCATCATCACCACAGTCATCATCAGAACTGTCATCATCCTCTACCTGCTCTTTACCTTTGTCATCCTCACATCACCATAGCAATTTCTCCATCATGGTCATTGGTGTGGTACTCTGTGGTTTCTCATTTTCCTCATTCATGAACATATCAGTGCATACACACATAAAACACACACACACACACACACACACACACACACACACACACACTCACACACACACACACACACACACACTCATCAGAGAGAGGTCTTAACCCCAGTGAAGGATGGGAATGCTGAGCTGAGGCCGCCTATCAACACTGCAGATATGACCAACAACACCCCCACCCACCACACACACACAGATCTGTCACTATATAGTAAAGTGGCAGTGGGGGGGTTACAAAGGCAGGGAGAGTGTGTCTGTGTGTGTGTGTTTTGTATGCATACTGTCATGATCAATTTCATTCTGAGAGGTGAAAAGCAGATTTTCTCAGTCACCTCATGCGCCACCCTATTGTGCTCGTGCACATGTCTGTCTCTGCAGCTTCAGTTGCGTGCTGCGATTGTGCAAAATACGTATGTACCATATGTGCGCCTCCTTGAGAGCATATTGGTATTTGTTTCTGCATCTGTGTGTGTGTGTGTGTGTCTGCATCCAAATGTAGAAAGGATCAAGCTATGTTGACACTGTCTCTCTATCTGTGTGTGTTCCTTTATCTGTACACAGAGTATGATTCTTCAAACTAAGCAGAATCCTCCAAAATAATGGTATTTTCTCCATCGTCTACTGCTGTTTTAATTTTTCCTTTAAAAAAAAAAATCTAGCATTGAGAAATCGGTTCAAAGGATAATTGCCCTACAAATTGGGGCTTATTTTTCGTAGTCTCCACCATCTCCTCTATCAATTATCATATGTGATACCAAAATAGTGTGATCAAGGGAAACAGAAGCAACAATGCTACATCATATTTAGCTTACATTTTAGCCACATAATTTGTCATTTAAAGGGTCCCTCTTAAGCTTTTTGGGATTTCCCTTTACTGCAGTCTGATAGGGGTGTGTGCATGTAAATGGTCTACAAAGGCTAAAATCCCATGGTTTGGTAAAGCATGTAAACATGTCACAGTAGAGGCACAAAATATGACCCTGAAAATGAGCATAATAGGGCCCCTTTCATAAATAGTAAGATGTAGTTTATTTGCACAATTAGAAAAACAATGCAAAGTCAATATTCTAGATGCATTATTGTCCCATAAAAGCAACTTGGACTCTTTGTTTACTTCTGTTACATAGTGACATCACTATGTAACACTCACACTTTGGTTGGCTTACGCTCCAACACATTGTATGTGTGTATGTATGTATAGGCTAAGGGATGGGACATCTATAAGCGGATGACAAATCATAACAGAGCCGGCTAGCTAACCAATAACAGCGGTCTGGGCTCTGGTTTCAGACAGAGGGTGAAAAAATGTACTGAAGCACAGGCAGTATGAGAAAATAAATCACTTTGTTACAAATCTCAGTGATGAACTTGCCAAGTATTGAGTTATTATTACCTATGAAAGACAATTCTAATAAAATCTAGTTTCACTAAACCTCTAATGCTATCAAAGGACGTCCTTCACAAGTATAGTTACACCATTCCATGCATGTGTGCCCAGACAGACATGAAGAAGTGAAGAGTGGGAGGTTCTGGGTTGCACCGAGGGTCCATGCTGTCATTCTGTCATCCCTCCCATACCCCCGCCCTGTCTCTGGGCCAGGCCCGATCTGGCCCGATCCGATCTGGCCCTTGTGTCACCAACAGATGGGCCTCTCACAAAAGGACCCCTCAGCCCGCCAAGCCGGTCTCCTGCACTCCCGATTAAATCTCAATAGCAAAGTTAGAATTGATGCACTGAGTCTATGGTGATTCAATTAGGGCAGGGCGGCATGAGGAAAAGACAGGGCGATAGAGAGGGAAACAATAAGCGGGTAGTTAGAAAGTAATTTACCTGGTGTTATTTTGGTCAGAAGAACAGGGGCCAGACAGCCCCACGCTAATGTTTGGTGGGATAATGTGCTCTTGGCTTGTGGCAGAGATATATCAAAGTAGGCTGATCTGAAGACTCACTGGAGACACTCAGTATTACTGACTCGCTGAATTACTGACTTCTTAAGAGCCATGTCGATGCCTACACATCAACTAGAGCTTTGCATGCTTATATGCAGGTTAAAATTAGCAACAATGTTTTCACAGAGTGACCTCGTTTCAATTTAAAGCCAATCTATGAAGACTCTTTTTAAGTGGTAGCACCTTTTATCATATTATGAGGCTTTGGTTTTTATTTTTAGAAAGTGATAGCAGTGTCTATTGCTGTCAACAATGGGGAAGCACCCAAACAGTTATGTCAATTCAGGAAGATCTAGTTCATTTATAGCTTGATATAAAGTTTACCTATTCTCAAACTATGGTTGGTAATCTTGAGAAGGTAGCCCAATCACAGAAGGTTTGAAAAGTATCCTAGAGAGAAAAAAAGAACAGCCTTTTTTTTCTCCAATGAAAGTAGCCAGGAATACCAACACTACATCTAGAAAGTCTTAAAGTTGGCAAAACTGACAACCCTTCATACTTCCTTCCAAAACGTTTTCCCCCAAATGATCATTTTGAAGGAAAACGTAGAACATGGCTATTGTTAGCATGCACAGCTGTCAGGCTAGCAGCTTGTGGAAGACTCCAGTGATGTGCAATGAGTACAGGGGATTGTGCACACAGCCAGGAAGACAGGATCTGATTCTTTTTGGATTTCCCTGAGGCCCTATGTCCACATAGAATTGTTTTCTGGCAGTGCATTGGGTAGAGCCTACTCCCAGGGTTTCCTTAAAAAAAACAGTCCCAGTTTTATTTCAATGTTTCTATGACTACGATATCTTGAAAACATAACGTCGCTTTTTTAAGACAGGGTTGCTTCGCCCCCTTGCCTTTGGTCTATCTATTAGGGCTTCTTTATAATGGTTTGATATTTATTTTTTTCCCATGGACACAAACCAGAAGGTGCCTGCTCTCATACTTTGTATGAATGAGCTTCACTCCTCAATCTGCCAGCTGAAGGGTAAGGAAGAGAGTTGACATACGACGATAGAAGTACACTCACCGGCAGCAACATCCAAGGTCCGCCTGGCCGATCTGCTCAAAGAAATGGGCTGTTTGTATTTTTGGCTTTGGTCTTACATACCAAGTTAAGGATAGAAGGACTCAGCCGACAACAAGGTTCTCCAATTTTTCCAATGACATCATCAGCCCCTTTCTGAAAAGTTAAAATATTTTTTACGAAGAACAGTGACAACAAACAAAGCCGCCATGCCCAGGAATAACAGACGCTGGGTGTAGCGTTTTTTCTCGAGGTGGCTTTATGTGACGGCATGGGCTTATTTCTCAGTGAAAACAATTGAAAAAGACGATGTCGCTCAAAAAAGGCGCTATGTTTACTTAATTCTGATTAATTCAATAAAGGTTTCTCTTAGTATGTTTATGTTATTCACCAATACACCTTAACAGATTCCTTGCATGTGACCAACTGACAATCAATGACGGACTGACAGATGGATTTAGTGACTGACTGGCTGAGTGACCAATATACTGCCCCCCCCCATTCATAGAAACACTGGCACCTACAAACTGACTGCCCTACTGCAAAATTGCCCAGGGTGTGTGTGTGTGTGTGTGTGTGTGTGTGTGTGTGTGTGTGTGTTGGACAGACAAGCGGCTGTCTGTGATTAAGAATAAATAAGCCAATAAATATTCAATCAGGACCAAAAGAGGCATGATTAAAAGGACTGGGGGGCTGTGATGAGGCGAGGACGGCCTCAGCCAGGGTCAGTAAGCATGTGGAAGAGGGAACAACACCCAAGCAATCTCTTTTTTGTGTCCTCATTTGATAATGACACACAACGTAATTCCATAAAAATGACAGCCAAACATTGTTTCATTCAAAAACCATAATCCAATAACGATTTGATCACTTCAAAAAGCCCTTAACAAAAAATGGAAAAATTATGACCTCTTAGGAATATACCAGCATGCTGGGTGTAGTACACAGGCACATACATACACACAGTACATTCAAAGAAACAGAAGATATTATGTAAAAATACAGCCTTTTACCAGCCTTAGTCATATATCATGACTTGATATTACTATATTACAACTGACAAACTAGTTTTGTCTTATTTGTGAATTAAAGTATTATTCTTGTAGGCCACTGGATAAGCTCACATGGTAGTGCTAGCAGCCCATGTAGCCTACTGAATCCGATTGGGGTTCGGTTACGACATGGGGACCAGTAAGGAAAGACTGAAAGAGAAATATAAAAAATATTGAGCCTGCTAGTAGACTGACATAGTCAGTGTTCTTATCCTTTAAGAGGATGGACGGCCTTCAGATTTTCCCGTCATTATTTTAACAAATCGCTCTCAACGATGGAACAATATTCAGTTACTGCGACCTCTGCCAAGAGTACAGTCACTTAGCCCAGTCAAACAGACACTCAAATCCCCCCAACATACATTAAGATTTGCTGCGCCTCAAACTAAATGCTTGCACTCTATATATTGTTGCTTGCACAGATTTTCTGCTTTTGCACCTATATTTTGCTCACTAGAGGAACTGGCTTAGCAGAGTGACTGCTCCCCCAATTCGAAAAAAGGACAAGTCAAATATGGCAATTCAAACCACCCTCTACGATTTCTGTCATCATTGTCGTTGACCTGATGGAATTTTCTTTGCAACCTTATCAGTCAACACAGTCCCACTCCCTGATAGTCCAATGGCGACGCTTGGTCGGGGTCCTTTGGCGTGCAGTTGTGACGCGCCGAGTCTCCTTCAGCTTCATAAACAGACGCAAAGAGCTTTCAACTGATTGCAATGTATTCCCATCAGCGGCAGTATTTGAAGCTCAGGGAAGCACCACATCGGTCCATGTCGGCGGCAGTTAAAGGCAATGTGAGCGTCCATTCCCATTGGATAATGGAGAATTTTACACCCGGAAGTAAGTATTCTCCTTACTGTCGATTGATTTTACAGTGATATCTGCACGACTCATCAATTCAAAAACACCAGATTATCCTTGTTAATTACACAACATTGATTGGTTTAAATTGTGTACAATGGTTTTGTGTTTTTCCTCTTCGACTCTGAGAAACGGGGGGTTACGTATTGTAACCCTATTTATATAAGCACAGGCGGAGCCCTCTACTGGACTCTATGGGTACTACCCTCAATCATGCTATGCGAGCATTCACCTACTGAGATATCTATAAACGTAGCCGGCCCCTCGGGGCGGGCCTACCTGAATGCGCGCGCAAGCCCACCGTATATAAGGCGGCCACGCCTCCTGACTGTCATCTTACACCCTCTTCAGCGAGCGGCATAGGACAGACAGGGCCCCAGGTAGAGGGCTCCGCCTGTGCTTATATAACTAGGGTTACAATACGTAACCCCCCGTTATATCTTACACAGGCTCCGCCCTCTACTGGACTCTATGGGTACATTGGGTGGAGCCCTGATGGATAAATGCCCTGTCGTCAAACAACATCGACCCATCACACTGCCCCTGACCGGCTTTTGGTTAACAGCCACTGCACCGCAACTTCTTCTCCTCCGGTTGAGACCGTGGAGAAGTTAGGGCCGCAGCTTACTTGGCTGGGCAGAGCACACTCAAACACGCTTACCTCGTGTAGAGTGTGCATGGAAAATAGTGAGGAAGGCTCTCCCCGCCCGCCCACAGGCAGGCGGGGAGAGTCCTCCGGCCCTGTATGGGGCTTACTGCGCACCATGTTTCCCGGGTCCCTAAGGAGCATGGGGAAACATAAGTGCATTATGTCCAGGGGGGGTCAGATACCTACTGACCCACAGCCCCCGCCTCACCAGTCCTGTGTTGCCCCAGCAAGCACAGACAATGAGAAGGAGCCAGACATGTCCAAGAGATAAAACCTTATGAAGGGGCCTGGCGTAGACCAAGACGCCGCTGTGCATATGTCCTCCACACTCACGCCGTTGACCAAGGCTGTTGATACAGCCATACCAAGTGTAGAGTCTGCACAGACGCCAGTGGGGAAGGCTCTCCCCGCCTGTCCATAGGCATGTGAAATGCACTCGCAGAGCCATCGTCTCAGGCGTTTCTTGGACAGAGCTTTACCGGCCACACCATCCCCAAAGCACACAAACAGCTGTTCGGTGCGCCTAATGGAAGCCGTGAGCCCTACATAACATGCCAGCGCATGCACCGGGCAAAGGAGGTGCAATTTAGCCTCCCTGTCCCCAATATGGAGTGGAAGACTAAAGCCGTCTAACTGTATAGCCCTCGACCTGAACGAACTCCTTAGGTTCTTGGGAACAAAGGAGGGGTTCGGTCTGAGTGTCGCCTTCGCTACGGTTACACCGAATCAAAAGGCAACTCGGGTGCATCGACAGAGCAGTCAGCTCGCACACTCTCTTGGCCGAAGTCAAGGCAAGCAGATGTTCAAATGGTTCTGTGACCAGAGCCCCGAGCACCAACGGCAGATCCCATTGCGGGGTGGAGACATGCACCACTGGGCGCTGTCTCCTGACCCCCTGCAAACAAACGTGCCATAAGCGGTTGACTAAAGGCTGACCTGCCGCCAAATCCCTCATTGCAGGACGAGATGGCTGCTGCATACACCTTAATTGTGGAATGAGCAAGCCCCCTGTCCACCAGTATCTGTAAATAGGACAGAATAGAGCCCAATGTACATGATAGAGGCTCTAGACTCCTTTCTTCACACCGCTGGAATCCCAACCACTTTGTCCTGTAATGGCTCATTTCCACCGCAGGCCTCACTCGACTTAGTACGGTTTTGTTAGGCCTTGTTAGGCCCGGCTCACTTTAATGCTGTGCTTCCATTACGGTTTAGGAACAGGGGTAGTATCTATAGTAACGCAGTGTAGGCGGAGCCGTGACGTCATCTTCAGAAAAACAACATCAGCCGTTAGCTGTTAGCACTCAAGCTCACAGCTCCTCATATCTGTTCAGAAACTAGACAAAAGTACAAACCACAGACTGTCTGTGTCATGGCGAATACAGTCGCTGCTTTATTTATGTCTGTATAGGCCGTTTTTGTGAGTGTGGACGGTCGGAGCATATAGTGCGTTAGTTTAGCCGATCTCCATTCAGACAACACGCATTTTAAAAGGTTTTTCGCCTGCCGTCTGTCTGCAGACTTGTCAAAGCATTAATTCATGGTTTTTACTAACTGGTATCAGTATGTTGTTACTTCGGCATCATTTTGAAACGTGTATTACAATTAAATCACGGTCAAATATGTTCATCTTGTTGTAGTTGTAGCCCCCTTGCCAGCGATTCTCTCACTAGTTTAGCATATTCATCCCGGTTGTTGGCCCGCTTGTTGGCCCGATAGAACCACGATTTTGTCGGGCCAGAAAAAAGGTGAAAAAGTAGCCCCCGACACGGCACGCTTAAACCCCCCTCCGCGCCATGGTGGAAATGCGCCATAACAGGCTGTGGTGGATCCTGCTCTTGCTGCCTGGATAGTCTGAATAACTTTGTCAGACAGTCCCTCCCGTCTCAGCCTCTCCCTCTCAGGAGCCAAGCCTGGAGAGGTTGGCCCAGAGTGGGTAACGCCCCTATTGCACCTGCTTCCTGAGACAACGCCCCCCAGACCCTGAGGAACCGTCCAGGGCTGGCCCACCATCATCTGTGTCACCTCTGTGTCACCTCTGTGTCACCTCTGCGTACCACGGCGCCAAGCAGCGACCTGGGGCCACTAGGATGACTGACAGACGTTCTCGTCTCACCCTCTCCAGGAGGGGGAGAATGAGACGCAGCGGTGGAAAGGCGTAGAGCAGCTATCTTGGCCATGGCTCGTGTGCAAACGTGTCCACCCCCAAGGGTGGATTGTCCTGCCGAGCCAGGGAGAACCACCATTCGTCTGGCAGGGGCCCGCCTCTTGACCTGGGGCCGGCTGCCCTGTTCTCCAGTCCCGGAATGTGGGGGGCCTTCAGAGATAAAAACATTCTCTGAGGCCCACAACCACAGGTTCTCCGCTGCGCTAAACAAGGTGGCGGAGCTGACTCCGTCCTGCCTGTTGATGTAAGCCACTGTGGTGCGTTTGTCCACAATCAACTTTCCTGCAATGTTAACTATGTTGAAGCACTTATTTTAACCGATATTAAACATATTAATTATACTCTTATAAGATGCATGTAGATAGTATAAGAAATGTTCGAGTCCAGTTTTGGATCGTGTGCCATCGATGGGTTTCATTCCATTTCAAAGTGCTGTTTGGCGCTCGGCGTAAACTTTGCGCACTGCCACTCCAACATCCAATCACAGAGCTTGAGGACTAATCACGGGGTTTGTCGCCGACATGGACCGGCGGCAGTTAAAGGTGGGCGGCGGCAGTTAAAGGTGCTTCCCTGAGCGTCAAATACCGCCGCCGATGGGAATACATTGCAATCAGTTGAAAACTCTTTGCGTCCGTTTATGAAGCTGAAGGAGACTCGGTGCGTCACAACTGCACGCCAAAGGACCCTGACCAAGCGTCGCTATTGGACTATCAGGGAGTGAGACTTTGTTGTATCAGTTTGCTTGACACCTATGTTCAAAAGCCCTGCTCCTGAAGCTGCGTTGCCAGCTTTAACGACCATCCTTTCACATCCCTGTTACATGGCAGCTGGACTTCATTGTCTCCAACATTTTGCCATTCTTTGATGCTGTGACTCAGCTGCTCACTTAATAAT